>CM034153.1:43689688-46342846 GCA_019776745.2 Taxus chinensis
TAAACAACTATAATAAAATAGATAAATGCAATAAAGAAATATACAAGTAAGCCAATCAACTATGCAAAAGAGAGTGAGGAAATAAATCAGCTGGTGATGGATGCCTATTGAAGAGTGTCGCAGAGGTGACTGGAAAAATCAAGAGCAAGAGAAATTGTGCAGAAGTCCCGAAAAGGATGGATTTGGAGGATCTAGCTAGATTAGGGTGCCTAGAGGAGGGCTAGGGTACCTATGGGTGCTTTGATATGCAATCTAGGTGCCCTAGTCTGTGAAAAATCTATGAAACTTATTTTTACAGGGTCGGAAGGTGGTCTGAAACCCTTTCTGTGTGTCACATCAACTTCGTTGTCCTGCGTTGGATGTCACCAATACTCCAAGATGAAAAAAAGACCCACAAGACCCCAAAACAAGAATTTCACCCTAAAAAATAATAATGCATATGAAGGGGGTGGAATTTCCTTAGTGGCCACAATGGTGGACTTACTAACTGAGCGCTTCATTACATCATTGACCCGATGTAGTTATATGTGCAAGTGTGTGTGAACATGCCCTGGGTTGTTCTTGTGAAAGTTGCACTTTGTGAAATAGGGAGTAATAACTATGTGTAAAAAATGTAATAGAATGTGTACATGGAATAGAATAGAATCCCTCCCCCTATGAAGTGTAATACAGATGTCCTAGCATTGATGATGGAGCTATGTGGATGCAAGTGATGTCGAATGGAATAGATGGATGCAACTCTAGATGGAGTGATAGTAGTAAGTAATGATAGGTCCCTCATTATGGTCTCATAACTTTATATTTATAGGGTTCTCTTGATCTAATTTTGTAATTAACCCCGAAAAGGTCAACCACAAGAAAAATAAAGATTCCAAACAACTAGAAAGAGCTCAAAAAGTGGCGGGAAAGTGCAAAAAGGAACGGGGCACCCTTGGTGGGACCAAGGCACCGACGGGTGCCCCAACACTTGCCTAGGCACTCCAACACTTGCCTAAGCGGCCCAATTAAGGCTCAAATGACGGGAAATGGCTGAAACAGACTGTGAATGTGGCTGAAAAGGGGTGGTAATGATGAAATAAAATAAAATAAGATGGTCAAAAGACATGGGTTAATTAGTACTTTCTTCACTCAAGAACCTTTTAAATTGTAGTATGAAACTAAGATAAATAAATGTCTAAACTGAATGATTTTGTGACTACATTTTCCCCCCACTTTATGTTGGTGAGTGGAAATATCGGTAATATAAAGTAGATAGAGATGTGTACCTAATGTCCATGAAGATTCTAGTAGAAATGCACCGAAGGACCAGACAAAGCATGGAATGACAAAAATATGGAACAGCATGGAAACTAAAGATGAAAAATGCACAAATAAAAAGTGATGAGAGTGAACCTAGGGCAGAACATGTGTTTAGTTTCTACGGTGTGT
The DNA here is from genome assembly GCA_019776745.2 of Taxus chinensis. Taxonomy (NCBI): domain Eukaryota; kingdom Viridiplantae; phylum Streptophyta; class Pinopsida; order Cupressales; family Taxaceae; genus Taxus; species Taxus chinensis. The sequence continues at coordinate 43,691,117 of CM034153.1, forward strand.
GATGTACCTGCATGATTAGTAAAGAGTGTGTTGTCATGAAGTATTGTTGTTGACGTTTTTTTTTTGTTTTTTCCTCCATCTGATTGCTTGTTTCTCATATGGCCAGACCTCCAAGGATAAAATGATCAAGTAGTCAAATATGCATGTATGTATGTGTAAAAAAAAACATAATGTAAAAGACACATGTATATAAAATCATGTAAATGTAAAATACACAAATGTAAATGGAACATGTGCACTTGATCCACATCAAGAAAGAGAGTTTAGAAGGATATCATGTACTATGATTTTTTTGGGTGATCTCATGCTAAAGGATAAAGAAGTGTACGAAAGAAATGTTTTGTGTCCTCCAAGCTATAACTACTTCCCTACATTGTGTGTGAATATATCTTTGTATCATCCTAGTTTTTTGATCGATCCAACACCACTAGCCAAAGTAGTGTAGAGATTCACACCCATTGTAACCTCCAAGCCTGTAACTGCTTCCCAAAATTTTAAGGACACCATGTTCTGTAAAATCTACTATGTATGGGGTTTGTAGACTGGTCTAAGCCCACTAACTGTAAATAACTAAACCGAACCAGTGCATATTTTTTGTGTTAGTATGTAAAAACCCCCCAAATGATGCCCCCCTCTTTGTGGGCACATGCAACATCAGTGCTAGGAGAAATGTGGCCCCAAATGAGGACCAACCACATGTATGCTGTAACTATTCCTTGTAGGTGGGAAGGAATGCACTTGGTAGAAACCAAGGCTCACACAAAAAAGTATGGCTAGACAAAGAAAGTGCTAGTATGATCAAGCATGCATATAGAAAACAATGTGTAAGCTATGTAAACAGTGTAAAATCTACAAGAAAAGTAATGTAAATATGCAAGAAAACAAGTAAGCCACAAAAATTGGGTCATAAACATGGTACACCACTCACAATGTCACAAGACACACAAGGCCATCATGGCCACAAACAACAAACAAGTGTGCACACCAAACATAGGGCAAAGCCTATATACAAGAAGAAAACAATGATAGACAAGTGCAAACAAACAAAGAAGTCATGGTAACATGTAATCCTGTAAAATAAGTGATGCACATGAAACACCCATTAACATATTAGAGAAATAACCAATATGTCAAAGCGTGAATAACCAAGTAAATGTAAAGTGATAAGTACAAAATGAAAAAATAGCACCTAAAAGATATGAATACAGATGCCCCCAGTGACTAGTGTAGGAAGGGTAGAAGGAAAACATACATGTTACATGTAAATGATCTTTATTTGCGATCACAACTAAATAAAGATGTGGACACAAATTTTTGGAGGGTATAGATAATAATATATAAGAAATCAATCTAACATGTGTAGTAAAGTGATCGTGTAAAACACTAGTAAATAAGAGTAAATTCCACCAAGACAATGCAATATGTTATGGATGAATGGAATGGAATGAAAAAGGGAATGATAGGAGCCACGTGCCCCCCCCAAGTGAATGTATATGTATGTAATGAGGTTTGTTTTATTTTTCCCCTCAGCAATCAAGAATGAATTATAATCGTGAGTGCTTCATCGGGAAATGGTCGAAGTGTGTGTTATGTGTCTAATGCACTGTAATGAATATGTAGGTGTAGTGAGGAGATGTGACCTAGTGATGATGTGTGCATAAACCCTATAGCCAAAGTGTTTATCATGACTAGATGGAATGTATGAGTGATGATTTATCTTGATCGTATATCACTATGAGATGAGAGGATGAGTGATAATTTATCCCTAAGCATATATCACTACAAGATGAAAGGAAGGAGTGGTGAAGTAACCTAAGGTGTATACCTCTATAAAATGATATAATAGATGATGATTTAGACTAAAGCATATGTCACTAGCCTAGGATTGTCGTATGATGAAAGGTCGAAGAGTAAATGTGTGATGAGTGTAAGGTCCATTTGATTTATCAACCTATTATCCAAAATAACTCCCCCAATTATTTGGAAAACTTATATTATCATTCTGGCTCTGAGGTTCTACATTTTAGGTTACGCACACTTTAATTGCTTCTTTGACACATTCCCTTAGTTTTAGTTCCTAGTGTACCCTTGTGCGCTCCTCCCTCCCTGTACCTCCCATATTTTCTTCTCCTTTTCACTATTTGTTCCATTTTCCCCTCGCACCCAATATCCACACACTCACCTTCTTCCTAGTAGTTCTTGCACCCTGCATGTGTGCCTTAGACTTTCTCCCAAAATTAGTTTAAGTACCTGGTACTCTTGCATGCCCCCATCCTTCCTACTGTACATTACTTTGTAATGATTGTGCCTTTGCCATACATTCCTCCGGTAGATATTTCTCGCATTTATCCCATGTGTGCCACATTTACGCACCCTTTCTTCTATTTTCCTTATGTTCCTTCCTCTTCTGCACATATCTTCACACCTTATTCTGCACCCCTCTATTCCACATGTTATATATTAGAGTTTGATTGTGTTTCATGCAACCAATCAGAGAGCGCCAACTAGGCACCAAATCCTAGACACAAATCATTTCATGACACATGGCAGAAATGAAAAATTGGATGTATATTTGGTTTTCCTTTAGCCATTCTTAGAGCACCACATGTATTTTTGTGTCAAAGCAATATGCAGACTTCAAATCATCATAAAAAAAAATTCAGATCTCAAAATAGGGCACGATTTTCCTTATTTGATAGTTGCTAATGTGGGCTACACTCTAGATCATTAAAATTCAAATATTGGTGGGATTTGGTAGGTGAGAAGATGGAAAACGTCCCTCACGTCATTAAAGAAAGATCTTATTTCTCCAACCACTCGATTTCATGTGGATCTCACCTCCATCCTTCTCCTACATGTCAAAAAAAATATGGGAAGCACATTTGATATATTTGTAGGTATTTACTATTGGTGGTTGTGATTCAAATATGAGTTTCCCTACTTCTCTTCTTCTTCTCTCATTGATCTATGTATAAATGTAAGAGCATGGCTCATTGTAAAGGGTTAATTTTTTTTGATCCTCTATTATTTGCTAATGATTCTATATCTTTGTATTTTGAGTCATAGGTCTCTAGATCCGGTTGTTATATGTGGATATCAGCCTTATACACCATTGTAATAGACTATTCATACTTAGAACTAATAGAAGCATTATTTTGTGGTTATTCTCTTCCTTAATGTGGTTCTATTCTTCTTTCTTACCTTTCCTTTGTATTGTGTGTTTAATGTGCCATTTTAAATCCATTACAACTCCATTTTATTGGTGTGTCTCATGAAATTGATCATGTGAATGCATTATGGTATGTGTTGTGTGCTCCTAGCCTCCCTTTATGCCTTTATATTTGTTTTTTCTCAAAATAAATAATGTTCATCCCACTTTTTCTGGTGTTATCACCTACCTTAGTTTAGTTTCCATTTTTAATGTTCTCCTTTTATCCCTGGTCCCTTGGCATAATTAGATTAGGTTTCCCTTTCTATATTAGGATTAGTAGTAACAGTAGAAATAGGTAGAGGAACTAGCCTTCTCCAGAGTCTTGTCTCAAGTGCATAAGGTCCCATAACTTGGATAATGTCCCATTATTTACTCAATAACTCAGTTCTCTTATATCTAAGACATAGGTGCAAGTTTGATCCCCAACAGTTTCTAGCATACCCGGTGGGACCAATATTCAAATCTTAAAATTTATTATTGATAAGTTCTAGTGTGTGACTTAGTGATTTCAATCCTTTAGAGGCTCGTTGCAACACATCTAGAGACTCCTAAAACTTCCAAATCTACTAATTTAAGCAATCCTAAGTGCCTTTCATGAGAAAAGTGCATATGAGACAAATCACAGTAGTTAAAGCATCTTTCGAGTACCTCCAGCTATCTCTAAGGAGAATACGTTTCTTAACAAAAAAACCCACACACACATCCCCATCTTCAATGTTCCCCTCGTAATCCACTCTTCCTCAAAAAAGAAATGTGTGCCCTACCATGACACTACACCCACCTCCTCTTCCAAAGAACTTCACCAACTTCACTGGTGGAAGTCCTCTTGTTTTGAATGCTCAACATGATATGCATGCTTCCACACTCAAAATTATTCCATACTTCACTGATGAGAATCAATTCACCCTTTTTTAGCACATCCAAGGTGTAGCAAATGTGTTCTCTATCTATTTGATCACACATGATGATGTAGCAGTCAGGTTGTTTGTAGCCTCATTTAAAGGAAAAGAACTTCACTGGTATAGAGGTTTGAGACATGCATCTATTTCCACCTAGGATGAGATTGGTATAGCTCTATGAAACTCTTTTGAAGAAAAATCAGATCACCTATCATTGGTGGAACAACTGACTATGAAAAAGAGGGTGCCCAATGATCAGATGACTTATTTAACAACTTTCAGAAGACTTGGGATAGAATGCCTTCCTATACTATCTAAGGGATTTCAATAGGGACATTTTGGTCATGATTCAGTCTGTGGGAGGTAGAAATTTACCTTCTAGTTATAATATTGCAAGAAGAGTAGAAAATAGTCTCATTTAGGTGGGAAAATTAGCCCCTAGACTGCCTATGCACTTATTCCTAGAAGTTTCTCAGGTGTCCCAACCTTATATTACTCTTGTTCCTGAGTAGAGCATGCAACCAGTTACATCCACGTCCTAATATTCCACACAGTAGAAAGAAGATCAATAATTAAAGATCCAATAAATTCATATATTTAGAGAAGCAACATGTGTAAGCCTTCAGAAAAAATTCTAATCAAATGCATAACCAAAAAAATAATTCTTGGTGGAATCAGTATGTAAATCAGAGGTATGGATAGAAGAAATAAAATGATAAATGGCATAACAATGTGCATCTTCCCTTGCAAGTTGTTCCTCCAGTAACCTCTTCTAGTTCCCAGCTAACCTCTTCTAGTTCCCAGCACAAGTCAAGCACTAGTTTAAGTTTAGAACAATATGGCTCAAGATTATGAGTGGTGCTTTCCTTGCAACATGCCTCATAGTCAATATCACTGTGCCAAAACTATACATGCATAGGCTTATATGATCTAGAATGATTCTAACTATGAGCCCTCCACTAGTGCGAACGAAGCAATCCAAGAAAATCCAAAGGTCCCTCCTGAGTCTAATTTGATGTTCTTTGGCACCAAGGATTTTTGTACAATAAATCAAACTGTGGAAACTTCTAATAGACTGCACACCTAGGTTACTGATAATACAAGGTACAAGAAGAGAATGCTAGACTCAGGCACACAACATTTAGCTCTTGCAAGATATACTGGTCCTCAAAATAAAAGAGATGTAGCTAAGGCATCTAATGGTAAAGGTGTGCAAGTTCCTATGTGTGAGGTTACATACAATGCTCCTTCTGAAGTAGTGTGTACCCCTCCTTTGGTAGTTCAAGCCCCCGCACAAGCCAAGGCTCCTTCTTGTGCACTTGAACAACCAAAAAATATGTTGTTGTGCCCCAAATGCAAAAATCAATGGACCTCCCATTCAAAATTGTGGACCAGATAAAGAATACAAATGTGAATGTCACAATGTGGGATGACCTGGCTATTCAATCTCAGTGCAACCTATTACATGAATCTCTGGCCCAAATTCCACACGTTTATCCAATTGTCCAAAAAATACTTGTTATTTTCAATATCTGTCAAGAAGAGGAGAAGAAAATAAGGTTGTGAAAATCCCACCCTTCTACATGTCCTTTATCATAAGTAAACACCTTATGCACAATTGTATGATTGACTCAAGTGTTAGTACATCTATCATGCCTATGAAAATTGTTGATATCTTAGGTCTTAAGTACAACCCTTTATCCAAAAGAGTCCTGCAGCTTGATGCCTCGACCGTTACCACTTTGGGACCCATCAAGGATCTTGAGTTAACCCTTCATGCATTTCTAAGCCTCGCCATAACTCAAGATGTGTCAATCATTGACAAGTGGGTAATATGTACATGCATGCTAACATCTTGACAAGTGGTTGACTAAAATTAACTAAACTAGTGTAGTATAGGGATAGTTAACCAAGCTATTAACAACTGTAATAAAGTAAATAAATGCAATGAAGAAGTATGTGAGTGAGCTAAAAAACTATGCAAAAGGAAATGTTAACCATAATATGCAAAAGAGAAGAGGAAAGAACTCATCTAAATAATAAATGCTCGTAGGACAATGTCGCAGTGATGAATGGAAAATAAAGAAGCATGAACGACTATGTAGAAGTACCAAAAAGGATGGATCTGGAGTATCTAGCTAGACTTAAGTGCTTGGAGAGGGACTGGGGTGCCTATGGGTGCTCTGGTCTATAATCTGGGTTCCCTGGTCTATGAAAAATCTCTAAAAGTGATCTTCACTTGTTCAAAAGATATTTTGAAACCCTCATTGTTTTTCACATCAACTTCATTTTCCTATGTCAGATGTCGCCAATAATTCAAGATGAAAGAAAGACATGCAAGACCCAAAAACAAGCATCAAACCCTAAAAAATAAAAAATGCATATGAAGGAGTCAGATTGTCCTTAGCTGCCACAATAGTGGACTTACTAACTAAGTGTTGCACTACATCTCAGACCCAATGTAGTTCTATGTTCAAGTGTGTGTGAACATGCCCTAGATTTCTCTTGTGTCATTCACACTTTGTGAATTAGCGAGAAATAACTATGTGTAAAAAATTTAATAGAATGTGTGCATGGAATAGAATAGAATCCACCCCCCTATGAAGTGTGATGTAAATTTCCTAGCCTTGTGCCTTGATGATGGAGCTATTCTGATACAAGTGATCTCCAATGTAATAGATGGATGCAAGTCTAGATGGAGTGATAGTAGTAAGTGATGCTAGGTCCCTCATTATGGTCTCATAACTTTAAATTTATAGGGTTTTCTTGATCTAATTTCATAATTTACCCTGAAAATACGGACGAAAAGAAAAATAAAGGTGCTAAATAGTTAAAAATAGCCCGAAAAGTGGCGGGAAAGTGCGAAAAAGGACCTGGGCGCCCTTGGTGGGACCAGGGCATTGATGGGTGCCCCAACACTGGCTCGGGTGCCCCAGTCGAGGCTAAAATGATGGGAAATGGCTGAAAAAGACTAGGCATGTGGTTGAAAAGGGGTGGTAATGAAAAAATAAAATAAAACAAGATGGCAAAAAGATGAGGGTTAATTAATACTTTCTACATTTAAGAACCTTCTAAATAGTAGTATCAAATCGGGATAAATAAATGTCTAAAGTGCATGATTTTGTGACTACACAAACTAAATTGAGATACTTATACATTGACTGTTCACTTTTTTCAATTTTAAGAAATTCTTAAGCCAAAAACCAAATTCCATACCTTATATGTTTGATATTCACTTTGTTTACAAATTAAGTAATTCAAACCAAATTAAGAGTCATATCATTTGAGTATTCAGTTTATCCAAGATTAAGAAAATATTTCATCAAATTAGTCCTAATAGACTTTAAAATCAACCATAATCAAATCAAAATCGAACATCCATCGATTTGATCCGAAACAACTTTAGCCTCTGATCAAATCAAGCAGTGGTTTCACTAAACAATGACGACCATATGTAACACATCAAATGAAGATTTTCTAGATAAACTTAATGATATGTTGACAAAACTCATGATGATAATATTTTTTAATGAAAAGAAAAGGAACAATAAAACATTCGCATCCTTCCTTCAAAGATGGAGAGGGATCACAAACCAATTTCATTGCTTCAAACCCAAAAAATGGTTGATAGACATTTTCATAACAAATATTCATTTAAAAATCTCATTCCAAATGTAAATGCATTGTCTAAAAAACTTAGAATATGTAATTAAAAAGGAAATAAAATTGAGAGATCCCTTATTGTAAAAGGCCTCATCACAATTCTTTCAAATCACCAATCAAGCAAATCAAGAAAATAAATAATCAGAATCCCTAGTTAAGAAACTAATCCATATGAAGTCAAACAAAGACAATTCACACTTGTTAGTGAAATTATCTCTAACATACTCCATCAATCAATATATGCTAAAATGGTACCCTATCCACTCACAAAACCTTTCACAAAAGGGGAACAAAAACCTACGTGGTATAACGAATCATAATATTGTGAATACCACCACATTAGCTACCATCCTACAGATCATTGTTCAGAAATCCGTTATTAAATCCAATATTTAATTGAAAATAGAGACATTGGATTAGAAGGCACTTCTAATACAACCACACAAAATGAGGAATTAGAAGTGATTCAAGAATCCTTTTCAACTCATGGTACAAATGAAAAATCTAATGATAAGGGCCAATCATCACACAAGGTGGAGCTTAATCCTATAATTTCATCACTATATCCTACACCTCATACTATGGCTACCATCAAAATTGACACCCTGATCCATGTTATATCCATGCTACAAAACAGGTTTGGACACCGTCAATGACACCTCTAACATCTGATCCTAACTATATTATTGTTTCTTAATAGTGATCAAATGTAAAATCTTCATCTAATGCCAATGACATTTTAAAAAAATTAGAGAAGACACCTCCAAAAATCCCTCTCATGGATTTGACCACAACATCACCTACACTTCATGATGTGCATATTCCTAAGGGTATCAACATAAACCATTTTTAAGCTTTGATCACAAATCTTTCATCAAATAATTTGATCCTCTCTTTTAGTCCCTGTGACCTTTTGAATCCCAACATCATGAATAATAAATTTTTATACATCAAAAATATTTCTATCTACTCCCTTGACTTGGACCCCATCTGCCCAAGTTTTATAAATCAGGACCAATCAAATCAAAAATTCATTGAGAATATTTCTATCTACTCCATTGAATTGGACCTCATCCACCTAAGCCTCGTAAATTAGGACTAATGAAATCATAGATTTATTGAATATCTTTCTACCTATACCATTGACTTAAACCTCTCCACTTAAGTCTCGTAAATCGGGACAATCAAATCATATATTTATTTAAAACATTTCTATCTATACCATTGACTTGGACCTCATTTTCCTAAGCCTCATAAATTAGGAAAAATCAAATCATAGATTCATTAAAAATATTTCTATCTAATCCAATGACTTGGACCTCGTCCTCCCAGGTCTTGTAAATTAGGACCAACCAAATCACATATTCATTGAAAATATTTCTATCTACTCCGTTGACTTGGACCTCATCCACCCAAGTATCGTAAATCAAGATCAATCAAATCACAGATTCATTGAAAATATTTCTATTCACACCATTGACTTGGACCTTGTCCGCCCAAGTCTCATAAATTAGAACCGTTTTCTATATTTTCATCTTCCTCCTACTTGATTTTGGAGAATTCTTCCTTCCTATTTCTCCCTCTACAATAATCTTGGTATTTGTATAGGAAGGCAGTCTCCTTTTGTGCCCAAGTGCTAATAGAGTTGGATGGTAATCCCATGAACCACCTCATTGCTGCATCCTTTAGAGTAGATGGAAATAACTTGAGTTTTTGATTATCTATTTTATAGTCATAGGTCTGACATAGCACCTTAAATTTAAACAAAAATTGGTCAGAGTCTTCAGATGGCATCCCTCTAAATGTGGGTAAATATGCAGGTGAGATATTTTTCATTGATGTATCATCATCTCCCCATTGGATTGGATAAGTAAAAGTCCTATCACGTACTCTTTCAACTTCTCGTGCCATTTTTAAAATATTTTCTGAATTTTCCTCCCAATCAATGTGGTAAGCGGTATGCCTTGGGGAAGGTGAAAAATTAGGAGTAGGAGGTTGACTACTCAATTGAGAATCAAAAATCACCCTAAATGGATCTTGAGTAATAAGCCTTCTCCTAGAATTTCTACTTCCTTCAGGTGACAAATCTAAGAATTCCAAAGATGTCAATTCTATTTCTTGTATGACAGGGGATGATGGTGCCTCCAATTCTTGATCAATTTCATTACTTTGACTAGAGGATGTTATGAATTCTTGTGAAGATGTTTTTGGGAGAAATCTACCCTGTGAGTCTCTTGGTATACTTATATATATTATGATATAGTAGGGAAGATCCTTTAACTACTAGATGTATGATTTGTTGTTCTTGCTAACACTTAATTATAAATTTCCAACTAGTGTTACCCGAAAATGATGCCAAAATGATGGGTGTTGTTATTCCCTTCATTTAATCAATTTCTTATTGATGTCATATCAAACCAGGGGTGTGTCTAAAGCTATATGCAACAAGAGTAATCTTATCGATCTAGTAGTTAACTGTAGTTATTTTTATATTTTCTGGGGGATCTCTTCAATGTCTTAAGGACTTCATGGTAAAACCTTATTTAAATCATACTATGAAAAATTGCTGAAAGTAAACACACTGAAAGCTTTGCTGAAAGGAAACACACTGTGTAGAATGAAAACAAACACACTTGTTTCTAAAAGTAAACACACTTGATTTTGGAAATAAACACACTCAATTTAGAATGCTTGAAAACAATTGCAAGAAATATAAGAATATTTCTAAACACTTGCAGGAACAAGTATACAATAGAGTAGAACTAGAAGAATTAAAACAATATAGAATTAATAGATCTAAGCTATTTTCTAAAGAAATATAAATACCAAATAAATTAATATCCTTTTCCTTGGGGGAGTGGGCCCTTTCTCCTCCTCAAATTAGGATTTAATAGCTCAGAATTCTCTCAAACAAGAATGGCTATTTTATTAATAAAACATTCGGTATTACAAAAATTACTGGATCTGAGTACTTAGTCTATATTTATCTTCTTTGTTTTATATCTATTTCATTTCATATTCTATTTCTCTATATGTATCTATCTATTGCAGGTTTGCTTTTATATACATTTTACAATCACAGCTGTCTCAATGATTCTGATGAAATCAAATCGTTCCCAGAATAGATGCTGAGTCAGATTGTGGCTGATCAGATAGCTGTAAGATAACTATCCCTGGATCTGCATTTAGAAATCTTCTCATCCTTTCCTAATTGAAAGGGTCGTAGATGAAAAATCTCCATATATGGTTAGAATAGATTACTTCCATCGGTTCCGGAACTTCAGAGAAGTTTCAAAAACAAAAGGAAATCATTAGGATCAAAACCGTGAGAGTTTCGGAGCTATACCTAGGAGTTCCGAAACTAATTCTGAAAATTCTGGAACTAAATTCTAGAGTTCCAGAATTAAGTCTAAAAGTTCCGGAACTAGATGATGACTATGTGATGGAGTTCTGGAACTAGCTTGGAACTTCCAGAACTAAGCTGTGTGGGGACAAATGTTACCAAAAACATATTGAACACTACCTGCTTCATTTCCTCAATTGATTAGACCTGCTTTATTACACAACTGAATTTCAAACACACACTTTGTCAGGAATTTTAGAGCTTTTAAACATTAGAATCACAATCAATAAAAATACAGACAATTACATCCTAACTCATATCATATCAACTAAAATTCAGAAAATGCAATCAAACTTAATAATAAGGAGAGTAATATGAGATCATATATTATACATTAATCGGACATATTCTGGCCTCATCAACCATGATGACATTATCTCTGACCATGTATGCCCATTACCTGTATCATATGGGGTTATAGTACTTGTATCATCACCTCCATTCTTGTGGCATCTCTAGCATGAAGATAGTGGGAGGGTTGCGATGGTGCTATAACCATCGGTGTTGGTCACCCAAACTACCTTGAAACCTTGGTTGTTGAATGGGTCTCCACCCAATATAAGTAATAACCTATTACCTTGGTGATGACATCTAAGTACTTTGTCTTGGATGACCTAGGCCATTGATCCACATTCCATGCATATGGATACTATATAACATCATTTGGACCCACATGTGTTAGTGGCCAGAATGCTTTGAGTGATCTCACAATGGATCATTATGCCTACTGAACCACTCTCAGGGAATTCACCATCATTTCAATGGTGTCCCTATCGGCATATACATTAAGAATCTCTCATATATCCATGATGTCAATAATATGACGGATCCCATGACCCTCTGACCTATGTACATGACCTTGTAAAAATTAAGCACCATTTGTACCCATATGGTGGTTCCATAGTTGAACAAGATCCCATGATCTACAACATATCTACATACGAATATAAAAAATAATGTGATGGATCCATATATAAGAATCCACATAACTACTTTTCATAATTCTATAATCCATCTAGCCTACACTATGTTGAGTTAAACACATAACATACTCTCATCATATGTCTCGCTCTCAGTAGCCTATCCAACTAGGGCTCTCCACTTTGCAACATATGAACTCAAATCACAATACATAAGGGTCCCTCCAATGGGTAACCCCTAAATCCCATGAACATCCTCCAAGATTAATGTCATCTCCATGGTCTCTTGTCATATCTACCACTGAAAGGTGTTGGATCTAGTCTCCCATATGGCTAAAAACATCTATAGAATATCCAAATCTAATGGTATCCTGGGATTCTACATGATACCCCAAAAATCCCATGAACATCCTCTAAGATCAATTCCATCTCTATGGTCTCCTATTTTTTCTACCACCAAAAGGTGTTGGATCTAGCCTCCTATATGCCTAAAAACATATGTAACAGATCCAAATCTAATGGTATCATGGGAATTTTCATGATACCCCCAAATCCCCAATCCTGTAATTAGGCCACCTCTACCTGGGTTAATATAGAAATAAAACCACTAAGGAAAGATACATCCACACTCCTCTATAAGAAAATCCTACACTCTATCTACACACACAAAATGAAAACAAAATAAACATTAGAAGTATGCAGAATTATTTTGTAGTGGAAAATAAAATTTTAGATCTTCCACCTACAAAATTTCCTACACCATCGGCCCTCTGGCTAATACCATCGGCCCCTGGAAAAAAATTTCCTACACCATCAGCCCTCTAGTTAACACCATCATACCCTGATAATATTTTGTTTCCAATCTTATGCCATCAGCCTTCTTGTTACAAAGGGGCCAATGGCGTCTAGCCAAAATACGGATGCGACTTTCCCAAAATTGACTCGGAAAAATTAACAAAACAATAATATGAAATTAAAATCCCTCTGAAACCCACTTATGTTTTTTCCTAACTTACTCGATGGTGCAATTATAAACAAGCATGACAATCTAATGATTCCAAAAAAGAAAAAATACCTAATACACCTAATCTACCCAACAAAAATTAAATGTAACTAACTTACATGTGGTCGCACCTTTCCTCATACACCTCCTCATCGTCCTCCACCGCCACTACATAATCATGCCATGTCATCAAAATATGCTCAAATTTGGAATTCCATATCTCAATTCTCTCGAGTCTCAATTACAAAATTAGCAATAAAAACAAAAATGCCTATATAAAACTAAGATTTCTATTCAAATTCGGTCGTGATAAACCTAAATCTTCCAATTACTATCATTTTTTTCTGCCAAACTCGGTAAAATATGTTGTTTTTTACATCCTGATTGTAATCTCAACATGCTCATTTTAACTTGTTACACATCTACATTCAACGATATTTGATTCTTACCTATTTTTGACACCATACCATTACGACACTACGCCATCTTGACACTATGAAATGAAATCCATCCCATAGGCCCATAGTTAGGTGATTTATGTCTTAATATATTGATGATCCTCTTGTGTTTTTTTTTAGTATTTCTTCAAGGTTCTTGCAACATTGATTGTGCTTGCACACAAAAGAATGAGTGACACTATTAGGCACGCATTGGTGGGTACGCTTCATTCTAAATAGTCCTTTATGTTCATACTTTCAGTATATACTTTTGAAATTGGTGTTACAGATTGTTTCTTTCCATTGAACACCCCATGTTTCACTATTGCGATATGTGGTGATTAATGGTTGGGGCATACGTATATACCTAGTTTTTCACTTTTCATCTTTAATGTATGTTACTAATAATTTCCTCTGTGAAGATAAGGTTCACTGATGCATGTATTTATTGAGTGGGTTTCTTAAGGGGCCTACCAGGAATGGGGTGTGATTATTCATGTAAGCATTATGGGTTAGAGACTGTACACAAAGATAATATCGCTATGTGGTCCCAACCTTAGTTTTCCTTGTATTAGTTATCCTTGTCCCTTTACATATTACATTCCCAACACCTTACATCTCACCATTTGAAACCTTTTTCATCTATCTGCTTGATCCATTACACCTCTTTTTCACCTCACATAACATTTAGCATCCTTGGTTGATGCCATCACATATGGGCGATGGTGTCAGTATTATGTTTTTACCTAGGTGACATTATATCCCGTGAGTGATGGTATCATACACACACACACACCACTTTTTTACATTCAGAAGGAAGGAAGCCAAAATCATAGGAACTACCATTCACTCTTCTCTCTTGGGACAAATTTACTTTTTATCACTCAACCTTTGGTACATTTTGCACTTGAATTGGATTGGATTGGACACTCTTCTTCTTGGTTGGATTTCTTGCAATACTGGGTCACCTATAGTGAGTTTATGACAAGAACAATGTTCCCCTTCTCCACCCAATAATGATTCTCTCTTGGTGTGTTTCTTCTTTGGAGATATAGATACATCAACAACCACCCCACAGGTAAGTTCTCTAACTCTCTTTGTCAGCATGCGTCGATTAGCTCATTTCCCTTCCCCATTACTCTATGTTATCTTAGTGTTATATGCACATTGATTCTAGTTAGTATAGTTATCTTATTTGATCATCTCCTTATCTTTCCTTTATGTACATTTCAGTTATATTGTATGATTATCTTATCCATTATCGATCTATACCTCTTCTCACCCATTTACCGATATCCTAGGAGGGTACTCTCCTTTATCTTGACTTCTAGCCTTAGAAACCCTAGGTTGACCTAGTATAGGGATTACTACCCTCTAGATATGAAACCTTAGCACTTACCTTACTCCCTTTAAATCTACACAATATATGTCAGTTCATGTGCGTCTCCTATTTGTTTCCTCAATTCCCTTATAGAATGGAAGACTTAGGATTGAAATCCATTGTGACGTATTCTTTTCCTATCATACACACACTATTTTTTAATAGTTACACATTCATGTAGGAATTACAAACTATCATATACGTTCACTCATGAGTACATCATTCACATCATTTATCTTAACTCTTCTCGCATAAACTACTTGAATAATTTTGTTACTAGTTTTTTACATGCATTACTTCGTGGTTATTCATTGTTACTTGTCGTAACCAATCTCAAAGAAATCACCTTGATTTATATCAAGGTAGGTGGCCTTTTTTTGGTTCACTCTTATATTTTAAACTTAAAACACTATGTTGGCCTAATATGGAATCTGCCACACTTATATTTTAAATGTGATGACAATTTAGTCTTTGGCAGGTTTCTTACTAAGTTATTTTCCTGCTTAAAATTACAACCCCAACATGTCTAGGATAGTTATTGTATGATTTATTTCAACATAATCAAAATCAATGAAATTTACTGAAATGATTTATGGGAAAATAAGTTTTAAAGGCTTGATATCACAATGCATGCAAATTAAATATGAAAATTGATGATTCTTTTTTTAATACTCTAGTTGATAGAAACATGAACATATATATTTTTGGTCTTTTATGAATTTATAAGATAGAAATAATATGAAAATAAAAATGAATCTCTAATAGCAAGATAAAGTTGGTTTCTCTAAGTTAAAATGTACTACAAATTAAGAAGTGATAAAAAAATTTATTATTAGATAACCACTACTTTCAAATCTTGAGTTTGCATGTTGTTTGGATGAAATCTTGATGTATAGAAAAATTTAATATCAAGCATATATCTAACTATTAGGAGATTGCAAAGAATGTATTCTTCCGGTCTTTGCATAAGAGGATCCAATATAGGCCTATAATAGCTAAACATTGGTTTAAAATGAGATATCCTTACCCATAGTTCCCTTATCACTTCAATGTGATGGTTTTCATTACTCCATATGCTTCCTCACATCACCATTTAATTCATCAAATAGCTCATTCAACCTTCAATATGACTTTTCATTCACCTACCTTACTTATTCTTGTTCTTGCTCCACTAGTCATTTTGGTTCAACATGAAAATTTTCCTTCTTTGCTTCTCTAATGCATCTTATCTCTTACAACCTATTCACATGCTCTAAACTAACTTATTTCCATCAAGCAATAGAATCAAACCAATCAAAACACTACTCTACTCTCCTTTCTCCAAAAATGTCTACTAAGCCCTTAAGACAATGTAGCTTCCACCAATTATTTACCTAGAGTTTAAGGATGCCTAGAAGATCTAACTAGCTCCATTAGTTCACCTTTCCCAATCCCAACACACTCCTTAAATTTTAGAGCTTGAATCCTTACACACCTCCTCGTAGATTTATTTTTTCAATTTTTCTTATAAACCCTCTAATAGGTTAAGGAAAGTCTTGCAACTCCCTTATCTCCTAATGCACAAAATTCCAGGGCACAATGTAAATTTCCAGGTCCTAACTCCAAGGGAAAGTACCACTCCTCTAGATTAGCCTTTTGACTGTGTTTAACAACCTCCTTCCAAAATGTCATAGAAAACTTATAAACTAGCCCTTGAAAGGACAAAATTCCTTTTGAACTTCTCAATGCACTCACTTGACTTTATTACTTCAAAAATTCAAGTTTGGTCTTAATTTTTTATGCCTTCAAAACCTAATCCCTAGCTTGGTTTGATAAAACTCTCACTGTGAACCCAAGAAGGGTTATTTTTCTATAACTTTGTTAATTATTCGATTCAAGACTCAATATCATGGCATAAGGACTGTCTAGAGGTTATGCAAGGGTTAGACTTAATAGTAGCTTCTGGGCATGTGTGTTGATTCTCCTTTTATGAGTTGGTTGTCTTGATAAAATGTGATCAAACAGAGTATACAACCTTAGATGTCAACTTCAAATTCTTTGATCTCCTTTAAAGGAAATGACTAATCTCTCCTTGATGATATGCATCTAATATAACCTCTCCAAGGTGTCTCACTCTCTTACAAGATGACTACACATATAAGTTTGGATTCAATGTAATCACAACCAAAGTTAGCAAGGTTATCCACACGGTAAAGGAAATAATAGATTATCCTCCACCTAGATCTTTCAATATCATGCAATCACATATATTCTATTGTATAACATATGGGTATTCCTTCTCATACCACAAACCAAAATTTTAAAGAATCTAGTAACTTTTCCAAAATCACCATCATACAAATTCCAATCATACAATGACGGTTACATATTCATTACATTAATATCTTTACCATACCATTTATTTTCCCAACTTCATGTGATTGAGTTAGAAGCACAATATCATTAAGCACCACAATAAATCAATCAAACCATTTATATGTAAATGCTTGAACTAAAATAAAACATAGTTTTCCCACATAAAAATGAGTTCTCCTTTTAAAAATATGTAAAATACCAAAACTTGCATGTTCCCTTTTTCCTCTCCCACGAGGACTGAGTTTCAAATTCACTAACTCTTTCTATATTCAATATCTTCCACATGCAGGTGATAAGTAACCACCATGTAACTTCCCTTAATACTAATTATGACCAATTTCTCTCTAGTGACTCTTTAACTTCCTTCTATGAGGCTTATAACCGCCCCTTGTAAATTATTTTAAAAATCTTAATGATGCACAAACATAAAAAGACTGAAAAAACAACCTATACCCACCTAATAACACACTCTCTCACCTTAATAAACACCTAAAATTCTTGGATATTCCCTTATAATGAGATTACATATTTTGGGGGGAAGGTGCCAATTTGAAATTTCAAACATCTCACTCTCAAATCCCTCTCTCTCTTAGGACCACATATGCTCAAATTGACCTTATCAACCTTGGAACTGCATTTTTTTAGTCTCATTAGAAGATTCCCCGGTATCAAATATTTTAACCTATATGTTGATTTTTTAAGATGGGTTTTGTATGGAATGATATCTACAACCTAAGTTTAGTTTTATTTTTCATAAAGATGAATGCTCATAATCTTTAAATAATTTCATGAACTGATCTAACAATTGAAGTTGTCTTTTTTGGTTACTGTGTTATATAAGAGAAATATATTAAACTTGAATAAATTAGATTTTAAATGTAAAATATTACAATTCTATTCTAAACATAGGGTCTAATCCTAGAGATGGGAGTATCCTAAAGCATGAAGGTTTTAAACTTTTAAACTACAAAGAACAAATTCAATCAAATATATATGATATAACATAATTATTTACTCATTTTAGATTTTATAAATAAATATAGGGAAAGGAAAGGAAATATAAACTAACTATCTTAATAAAAACCTTAATATAACCCCAATCTCTTTCTCTAAGAATATTGGAGTTGACCCTGGATCTTGCTTTCTTATACCATTAAAGGACTACTCAAATTGATGTTCATGAAGACTTGTATGATGGAAAAAAATTTATTATTGAGAGATTAGAAGTTTGATGCAATTTGGAAGATGAACAATTAGTATATGTGTGATTTGTTCAAGGGGGTAGGAGGTTGGTCTGTAAACCCTTATTCTCTCTTTGTGAGTGGAAAAAATGATAAAAGGTCCTTGGGGTGCTTATCACTAGAAGCAATATACTTTGGGCTTATCCTTTCTCTCTTTGGATCAAAAAAGGTAGCAACAATATTATATGGAAATGGATTTTAAAATATGAAGGGGTAAGAAATGAGTGTTCAATTTTCCTTAATAGAAATATTACAACTAATCTCACTCTCAAATCAAGATCAAATATATGGATTAGATTAGATTCCAAGATGGTGAACTCAAGTTTTAGAGGGTAGGAGAAGTGAAATAGGCATATAAACAAGGTGAAATGCATGTATGGTCTAAAAGGATAAAAAATCATGAATGGAAAATTTGAATTGAACTCCAAGCTATCTACAGACGAAACTGCCAATTCCCATAGATGGTGGTTATGTAACCATCATATCAGGAGGTGGAACCATTGATATTTCATATGCAATCACTAGTACTTGAGATAAAACCGCTATGGTTGAAATCCCAACCTCTAAGGTGGGGAAAGGAACTGTTATGGCAGTACCATGCTAGAAAGTCAAAAGGGGAAAGAAAGAGGGAAGGAAGAATACAGATATTTTGGGAGATTCTTGAAGGGTAAGAGAGATATATAAAGTAATTTAAGGGATATAGGAGAGTTGGGAGGTAGTATTAAGAACTTAAAAAAAAAATTCATGTTTATTGAGCTCCTCATTTTCATCATTAGGTAGTTTTAATCTAACACCCGATAAAATAGGGTGCATAAAAACATGTCATTGGACTACTTGAATAGATTGCACACTGTGATATCCCAGATTCACATCATTAGATGAGAGCTACCACTCTCATGATGTTGCCAACATCGAGAACTCATGAACCCCATACACGGGGGATTTTTCCAAGTGTCTACATCTTGTGTAAAGATCTCTTTCAACATTGAGCCTTGAACCACATTTCTTCTATAACCTGAAGACCCATTACTGGTTGGGTAATTAGAGAACTTGGGTAAGCAAAGCACATGATTGATCTAATTTTATGACTCTATTATTGAGCCATAATTCCTCTCCTTGTGATTAAATCAAGCCCATGTGTTTGCAATCAAATGAACGCATATCAATTCATCAACCAATTTGGTTAGGATATGTGGTAGATTATGTGGGAATAACTTAGCCAAACAACCCAATTTAATTTAAATTGTTAATTCATTTTCTTTACCATGCATGTGGGACTACACCAGAAGACTAAACTATAAATCAAAGTTGGACCAACTACATGGCTAAATATAGTCATTAGTTAACATTTATTTTAAGAGATTGAGAGTTAAGGTTTTCTTAGAATCTAACAAGATTTGATAAGGCTATTTTTTATCCATGATATCTAGTCTCAACCAATTGTTAACCTCTAGAACAGATCTCTTAGCGACTGCTTAGTTTCAAGCTATAATTAGGAAATGTTAAATTAACAGTGTTGGATGTCAATTTTGGCATTTAAATTTTTGCTAAATTTATATAATTTCTATTTTATAAATACTCTATAAATTTACTTAAAGGATGTTTTAAGAATTATTAATTTTAGTCACATGTTTGTTTAGTCAAGTAGAACAAAATAAGTGATTTTCAGTGATTTCCTTAAAAAAATCTAAATTATTTTAGGATTATTTTACTATTATTAGTGGTTATTTTTTGAGTTAAACTTGCTTGCAAGTTGAGTTGTAATTTGTAAATTTAGCTTTTTGTGTTAATAACAATATGACCAAAAGGAAGGCACCATAATGCTACATTATTATAATTAGTGCAATTATTTTTTTATTTTTGTTTATTAAGGTATTTATATTTAATAACACATAAACTTACAATTATTATTTTGAATGTCAGCGGTGCATATAGTACATAGTGTGATAATCAAGTACACACCCAATTACACTAACTTAATCACCAGTTTTCATGGGACTTGTTTGGATGATGTATAGATTCTTTTTGGGTTATAATAGGTTAATTAAAACCTCAATTTTCTTGTTTTATTCTCTTTCCACAACCATTTCCAAATTTTTATTTGGTATCAAATCCAAGTTGTATAGGCAATGGATTTTGTTTATTTTTCTTCTATGAATATCCCTATCTTTAAAGGAGAACTTCTAATCTTGGAGGGATCAATTGAAGAGAATTATCATTTGGAATGGAGTTGAGGACTATATTACCAATAATTATAAACCACCTACTAATTGGAATGTTCTCTCACAAGATCAGAAGAGTGAAAAAGAATGAAGATAAGGTATATTTTCAAGCCTTCTTTTATCTTCAGAGTGTTATAGATTCTAACATCTACCCAAGAATTATTGGTTGTAAAAATTCTCATTAAGCATGGGATACTTTGGATACTTCATATCAATGCTCTATTAAGGTAAGAGAATAAAAAATTTGAACCCTTAAAATGAATTTTGAAAATTTAATAATTTTATAAAGTGAAGGTGTGGGATTTTTTTAAAATAAGGGTAATGATATGGTGCATATAATGAGATTTTATGGAGAAAAAATTGAAGATAAAATGATTGTTAGAAATATTTTGAGATATTTGACACAAATATGGATGAATATTGTGATCATATTGAAGAGTGTAAGGACACGAACATTACA
Organism: Taxus chinensis; assembly: GCA_019776745.2. NCBI lineage: Eukaryota > Viridiplantae > Streptophyta > Pinopsida > Cupressales > Taxaceae > Taxus > Taxus chinensis. The sequence continues at coordinate 43,712,312 of CM034153.1, forward strand.
AGTGTTGATGAATTGGTAGGTTCTCTTTTATCACATGAGGATAAGATGAATATATATGCAGAAAATATAGAGCGTGTACTTGAAACCAAGGATATATTTTCAAAACTAAGGGATAAAGACAATAAAAACAAGAAAAGATTAAAAAAAATAATTAAAAGGGGAAAGAATAATAAAATTTTAGAGTGAAGATTAATACATCTTTTATTTTTCATTATTGTAAAAAAACCTAGACAATTTATAAAATATTATAGGAAATTGATAGCAAAGAATTAAGCTAATCAAGAGGGTGAGAAGAAGGAACTGTAAGATAAACAAATTGAGATGAAATATGACTCAAATTATTACCTCACATGAAATTTGGGAAAATAAGATGTCAAGAATATGTGGTTTCTTGATTCAGGTTTCTCAAATCACATGACAAGTTAGAAAGAGGGTTTTATCATGCTAGATAATACCTTCAAAAGATAGGTGAATTTAGGGGATGTAAAATCCATTCAAATTGAAGGAAAGGGAAACATGGAAATAAAATAAAGTAAAGGTAAGGGTGAAATTAATTATATGTATTTTTCTCTAAGTTTGAATCATAATTTGATTATTGTTGGACAATTAGTTGAAAATAGTTTTAAACTACTTTTTGAAGATGGAGTTTGTTCAAATTTTTACAAGAAATATGGAAATCAATTGATTGGAAAATCCTACATGAAAAGAATGGGATGTTTCCACTAAGGATAAATTTGATTAATTAAATTACATGTCAAAATACCATTGAGGATGTTAACATGTTGTGACATTCAAGATATGGTCATATTAGTTTTAAAATTTTGCATATTCTTGAAAAAAAGGGTATGCTAAGAGGTCTTCCCAAACTAGATTCAAATAAGGATATTACCTATAAGTCATGCAATATTGGGAAACATCACATGGATTTATTCCCTATCAAGTAATGGATAGAAAGAATCTATTCATATTTGTGTGGAGAAATGTCTTGTAAAAGTATTGACAAGAATTTATATTTCATTTCTTGCATTGATGATGCTACAAGGTTTATTTGGGTTTTTATGTTAAAAGAGATGAGTGTATATTTTTTAAATTTTAATAAATTGTAAATATTTGGTTTATTTTCTATCCTTGGCAATACAATAAACAATATAAGAAATAAATAATCGCAGTTAATTAAATAATCTGGAAAATTCCTAAAATAATATAAGGAATGAAGAATGTTTGTTGTAGCATGCTAAGATTATGGTATCTGTAGGAGCTTGATAAATTCTAGGTTGATGGATGTTTCTAGATACTTTCATTCTTCGATTGCAATATTTAACCTTAGTAGTGTTGGTTCAATTTTTTTTGGTATTTTCTCTAGGGTTAGTCCTCTGACATTCTCTTGCAGTTCATTCAAAATGATATCCCATTCAGTCACCATTCCTTCCATGTTATCTTCTCTTCTCATCACCATGGCTTGCATCTCTCTTGGCATTTCCTCTACCATGTTGTGTTTGGATTTATCAAAAAATGTATCATCTCTTAATTCTTGAAAAAATATCTCATGCACCTCCTTATCTCATGTATATAATGAGGCCTGTAATAGGTTCAAATTTGCTTCATCTTCTATAAGGTGTGTGTCTATTATTGAGGCATCCTTAAAATTTCCAAATATTTTCTCATCTCTCTACATGGATTCTTTCATCTCGGAGCCCGATTCTTCATACTTCTTTATTCCCTTGTTAACCTTTTCTTGGTTTACTCGCACCATGTCCTCTATTATTGACCCATGTTCTTTATTTACATTTTCTATCAAAAATTTAATTAATTCTTCCAGAGTGTCAATTTCCCTACTTGTATTCATCTCTTCTTCCAAAACTACATCCAAACAAGAAATCACAATGTGTGTAATCAATCCCGACACTTTAGTATTTACATATGTCATCTTGGATTTGGTCTTACTTAATTGTACAACCAACTTCTTATTTTTTCATCTTACATCCTCAAATTTTTACTACTTAGTGCGTAGTGCTGCTCTTTTATCAATGTTCCTCCACACCACTTCATTTTCCACATTTATTAGCATGTTGTTGGCATGTATGTCTGATAATTGGGTAGAAACCAAAATTGGGAGCTTATTCGAAGGGTATCTCCTCCTTTGTAACTTACTAATGAAATCCTAGTAAAGCTTAAACTTTGGCTCCTCCATGTGTGTTTACATAGCAAATGACATCATCTTGTGCATCCTTAGATGGGTTGTGATTTATCAAATATTTCCCAAAAATATAGCTCATCTGCATCCAAGGAGCTTTGGAATCTATCCCTTATAAATTTTTTGGGGTTATCAATGTATGTCATGTGATTTTGGGGAGGTAAGTTATGCCTCGACCTCCTTTCTCTAATTTTTGACTCTGGGCCTGGTCCCGTCACATTATTCTCTTGCATTAACTCTTTCTCTTCACATTCCTCTCTCATTTTCTCCTCATACTACCCTTCTTCCTATTCCTATTTCTCCTACTGCTCATGCTCATATTATTATTCTATAATATGAATAAAATGAATCCTTTCTCCCTCAATGTCCTCTCCATTCCTTAGGTTTTATTCATCTTGTGCCTCCTCCTCTAGGTTACTAATGCATGTGGTATCCATCGAACTTACTAGAGTAGTTCTTGGAGGAGCGTGTGTTGATTCTTCTCATTCCATCCACCTCCTTTTCCTAAGTTTTGATCCAACTAATTCTCTGGATCTTCTTCTTCCTCCTATTATTCTTCCTCCTCTTCTTCTTCATGTTGTTATTTTGTATGGGCTCCATCTTGTGCTTCTTTTTTGGGGTCCTTGTTTTTGTTATCCATGAAGGTGGTGGTGTAAGATTGGTGTTTTGCACTTTGATTACCTTTCCATTCTTTAGCTTCAGTCGAAGATAAACACAAACTCGGCTAGTTATTTTTTGACCACCAACGTCATGATGGGGTTCAATTCCATCGAATCAGATTCTATTATTTCTTCATGAGCATGCCTTGTAACATAGCCATAGGTCTTGCGCATAGTATGAAACTCTAAGTCTACCTTGTCAACATTGAACTTCAAGGGTTGTGTGTCCTTGATTCGGTTCACTTTGCTTCTACATATATGGTTGTAAATGCATATGGAATTTTGCACCAAGGCCCCATTTCTATGTTATTCAACAAGAACCTCACAAGATAAATTTTTTACATAATAGTGAATTCTTCTTGGCCTTGTAATAAGTTGTGTGGTGAGGCACATCCTTCTACCCATAAAATAAAAAATAGTCATTTTAGACTTGCAACATTAGTTATTGGAACAATTGTGTGGGATTTATAAATAATGATAGTTCATATAGTTGTAATACACCACCTCTCTCCAAAGTATTACACAATCAATCGTCCAACATGATCTATCCTTCAATGGTGTGTTGGCCTGTCTCTACTAAGGTATCATCCTTTATATCACTTTTGTGGCATGTTATGTAGTTTTTGTACTCACTTATCTTGCACCTCTATAACTGTGATGCCCATGAATTTCTGATGATTACCTCTTATGGGTACTGTATTTCCAAGAACCACTCATCAAGTGCATCCTCCACATTATTATTTCACTTTTGTCCATTTTTTGGTGGTGTCATTTCTTAGTTTCAACTAAAGTGCTACAAATTAATATCTCTAAATCCTGAACCCGCATGCCCTTAATCAAACCAACTCGTATGCTTAGTCTTAACCTTCCTTGTTGATTTCCTAACATCAAGTTCTTTATTTTATAACTCAACTGCGTATTTTTCCTTCTTTTTTTACGTCTAGTTATTGTGCCCTTAACTTTGCAAATTCCTATCTTGTTAGAACTTACAACACTAGTAACTCTTTCCACCTCTTCAACCCTCTATAAATTCCACTCGTCATTTTATCCAAACACAAGGATATATCTAGTTGATTTCATCCCCTTTTATGTTTCCCTTGATCACACTGGTTCGGTGGATCTCTAAATCACACAAGTTCTCAATTTGCAAGGTGAACTATAACTATCACTCTTACTTATTTATAGATTTCCAAAAAAATTGAGAATTTAATATGGTAGGTGTGGTAGGTGAGATTTCCCACCAAATATTTCTTGTTTTTCCATATTTTCCATCCAACCTTGGGTATTTTCAGTTGCTCTTCGGCAAGCAACATGCATAACATTTTGGTGTGCTACTGATTTCTTATGATGTAGATCCTTTTGCGTGCACCCTTCTGTGCCTATGCAACTACTTTCCTAGGATACCAATCCTCTTGCGTGCATCACTTCACACCACACCTTTTTCTTCCTATGCTACCTACATCATGTTACCTTTTCCACTATCAAACCATACACATTCTTTTTCACCACCAAGTTTTCACATACACCTTTGAGAAAGCCAACCTATCAATGATAAAATCCCACCTTTATTGCACACACTTGCGCATTCCATCGACACATCTTTTCCTTATTCAATATGAGTGTACCCCAACACTCATTATTCACCAATGTACACATACTTTTGCATCCATTCATTTTGTGCTCTTTCTCTACTACCCCACACTAAAAGTATGTGTTGTCCTATGCACATCATTCTATAATAAATATATCAACTCCTATACATGAACACACTTATTACAAATCAAAAGAATAAGAAAAAAAATGGAAACCTAACCTAAATGGCAATACTACCTTATTAAAAACATAAATGAAGCTTATTTATAGTAGGGCTTTAGGATACTTCCATTAAAGTAACTAGGCAATATTTTGTCATCAAGAGCTTTCAAATGACATGCCCCTAATTCCAAAATCTCGGTTACTATAAAGGGTCCCAACCAATGGAATTTTAATTCCCTAGGTGGTGCAAAAACTTTGAATGATTTAAAATCACTAACCCACCTACTGAAAAAGACTTATTTTTAATGTGCCTATCATGTTAGGCCTTTTGTCTTACATTTTCTTGCTTCTAAATCCATCTTGTAATTGCATGTCATTCATCTAATTACATTAATCTGTCAATACACTCTTCTAATATTTTTTCATCAACAAGTCCTCCTACACATACAATACATAGGGATGATAACATGAACTCAATTGGTAATATAGCTTCTTCTCTAAACACCAACTGAAAAGGTGATGGTTTGTTTAACCTTTTATATGTGGTCTTGTATGCCCATAATACAACTAATACTTTTTCATCCCAATCCTTTCTCCCTACATCACAAATTTTAGTCAAATTTTGACCTAATATTTTTGTTGAATGCTTATGTTGTTCCATTGGCATGTGGGTGAGAGGGGTAGTCTTGTGATGAGCCACCATGAACTCCGTGAGTAATATCCTGATTGTATCATTTAGGAGATGAGTTCCCCTATCACTCGTAAGGCTCGATGGATAACCATACCTATTAAATATGTTTTCCCATAGAAACTATATAGTTGTCATGACTGTACAATCCTTTGTGGGTGTAGATTCTACCCATCGCGTCAAGTAGTCTGTACAAGTAATAATGTAGCTTGTGCATGTTCTACACGCAACTAGAGTTATCGGTTCAACAAAGTCAATATCCCACTTTTTGAAAGATTCTGTAAATGCTATTGGGCGTAGTTGTATTTCATCCCTTTGTCTTGGCTTACCAGTTTTTTGGAAATGGTCACATGCTTTAAAAAACGTGTTTGTATCCTTATATAGTGTTTCCAACCATAATCATGCGAAGAGTATCTTACACACAGTGACATCCCCAACATAATGACATCTTGTTATTCCACCATGTGCTTATTCCATTATTACCTCACGCTCATGCCCTAACACTCATCTGTGTAATACCTCATCTCTACCCATATTATAAAGGTATCTTCCAACCAATTTATAAGGTGTAGCACGTATAGCTAGCTACTTCTTCTCCATTATCTTCCTTCCATCTGGGGAAATACCTATTCGCAAGAAAACCACTATATCCTCCAAATCTGTTGGTGCACATTGTAACCTGAACAATTGTGTATCCAACATTATATTCTCCATAATTTGTGCATCCTCACCAGAGTTGATGTGTGAAAGATGGTCTGGTCCCATGTTACTCTTATCAGGCTTCACAATCACCAAAAATTCAAACTCCTGGAACAAGAGGATCCATCTATATATGTGACACTACAATAATGGCTTACAAACCAAATACTTAAGTATCATATGATCACTGTAAAATATGAATGGAGTTTCCAAGAGATACTTCCTGAATTTATGAAGCGTGTACACCATCAATAATGTTTTGTGCTCTGTGGTCGTGTAGTTATGTTCAGTAGGTATTAATATCCTACTCGCAAATAAAATTGGATGATCAATAATTCCTTCACCAGGCTGCACTAACATTGCTCTAATTGTTGTCCCCGAGGTATCCACGTGTACATGGAATGGTAATTTCCATGAAGAAAAACGTAAGATGGGCACATTAGTCAATCTTTCCTTCAATGTCTTACATTTTTGTTGTTGCACATCATTCCAACAAAAAATATCTTTCACCTTTAAAAATTCTTCTATTGGTGCAACAATCTTGGCATAACGTTTGATGAACTTCCAGTAATATCATGTGTGCCTAAGAAATCTGCACACTTCACTTTGGTTAGTTGGCTCCTCTAATCCCAATATAATTGTAATCTTTGTTGGATCAACCAGAAGATCCTCTTTGCAGATTATATGGCCCAACAAAGTATCAAATGGTGTAACAAAGATACACTTTTTGATGTTCAAAGATATATTGAGCTTCCTACATCTCTTAAACATCGGCCTTAAGTAGTCATAATGGTATTTTACTAGTCCATACACTATCTAATAATCCAAATGTAGTTGAAGAAATTTATGGATGAAGTCTTAAAATTCTTACACCACTATGTGCGAAAATATTGCTAACGCATTCTTCAAACCAAAAGGTATGACCGTATATGTGAAATAACCCCATTCTATTACAAACGTCGTATTTTTTTGATCCTCACGCATAATCCTAATTTGATATCTTGAGAAACCATTTGTAAATGAATATATCTTGCACCCTTCCACTCACTCAAGAATCTCTGTAGTGAAAGTGGGGAATGGATCAATTACACAAGATGCATTTAACACCCCATAATTTATGTATATCTAGATCCATCCATCCTTCTTGATGTTTATGACCATGGGGTTGATCCATTTTGATTCCTCAATAGGTTCAATGATACCCACCTCAAGCATTTTTTGATCCCATCCTTTACCTTAACACGTAAATTAGGATTCATCCGGTATGGCCACTTGCGAACTGGTCACGCACCATCTTTTAAGTTGATCTTCATTTCCCCAGTGAAGGATGAACACCCCTCGACTCATGATAACCCCTCGAAAAAAGATCCAGAAGTCACACAACAATTCATTAATCTTTGCAACCTTGGATTTTGACCAATAATTGCTTCTTTAGGCACGCCATTTTGTTCTAATATTTACCTTTTTGGTATTTAAGGGTAAATGGTATGCATGTTCTTGTTCATCTGTTATATCAAGGACCTCGCATTGTCCCTCTATGTGCTCCACGTTTAGGTCTTCAACTTCTTCATCGTTTATAGATATACCAACTTTCCTTTTATCCTTTTCCTTTTATACGTGCTCTAATAAATTTTCATCAGATTTTATCCATGTGCGGTTATTAGAGTGCTCTTCTGGAAGAGTCTCGCCATATAACTGAGTTATAAGATCCTCTAATTTCATGTTATCCCCCACCGTGATACACTTCATCAAATGTAGAGCATCATGTATAAGAGGGTTAAATGAAAAGTAATTGAAAGTATGGGTAATACTCGATGTCAAACTCTGCTAGTTTGTTATTTCTTATTTCAATTCAGCATGTGTGTACCATGCACAGGTGCAATCATGCAAGGTAGAATAAAAATTATGGACCCATAAAGATCATGGTAGCACATCGGGACCTCGTAGCCAATTTTCATTGCATTGTTGTATATGAAGTCGTGGGGTTGACTTCCATTCATAAGCTGTGATCTTTGAGGGGAGATTACTCTTAACAAATTTGGTAAAAAATGTGACTATGGTCTCACACCATCCTAGTAAGTTATCTCTATGTTTGGCCCACCATCGTGTTTTTGTTTCTCTCAAAATGTATACTAACAAAATCCTTCTGTTACCCTCATTGTGCATATTTTCTTCCATCTTTCGTAAGAAAGTTTCAAGTTTCTCTTCTTCTATGTACACTAGAAGCACAATTTTTCCTAACTGCCTTAGTGTTTCATGTCTGATTACCCTAGTCACTCAATCATGATACTTACGCCCAACCATTTCATAGGTTCTAAGTGCACCCAATTGTCACATGCGACACTAGTGGTGTCACTAACTAAGTGTGTCTCTCCCCATTTGAGCACTCCTTCCTTGGTAGGCTCAGTTCTTTTTGGGTCATGTAATGCCTATGCAATCTGAGTCCAATCCATTGGAATGACTACATGTTCCTCATTATACTCAAAACTAACATAACGTTTATTAAAATACATATCAACATCATTTGAGTAGCATCAAGGTCGGCTAAGTAGTGAAGGGAAATTGTCTACCTCTACCATATCTAAAACCTCAAAATTACCCTTGAACTTTGCCCTTATATTATAATGGTGGCGTCCTTCAAAAGTCGAATGGGAAGTTTCCTTGTCTTGTTTTCCATGTACAATACACTAGAGGAGGGTTGTAGTGGAGGCCTTCCCATTTTGTTCTAGGTTTCCAATGTAAGAACATTGACTTCCGCGCATGTATCAATTACAATGTTACTCGCCATTGATTATCGCATCCAATGTGATTTATTTATCGTACTCTTGGTTCTAAGGTGGAAAATTTACATGAAGTATTTGTTTATCCATGTCTTGTTCCATGTTTGGGACCTTTTAGCTCAACCACTCCCCAAGCATTGGTATGATATTCTCCTATTGAAACATCCAACACACTTCCCTTAGTTCATCAAACTCCTTGTCAGGTACCTCAACATGATTCACGTGCTCTATATTTTGTGTTTGATATTTTAAACATGCCATTTCCCCTTGTAGATACCTAATCAAGATCATGGCCTCCTGGAGAACTTTCTTCTGTAGCCCTAGATCACAATTTTTTTTTGTAGTACCTCCACACATGTAATAAGTGGTTTGGGCTTCACTTTCTCCCACATGTTTGAATCTTTTGTGCATATTGTTGGAATATAAATATGGCTAAGCACAAGCCATTCATAGAGGTGGAAGACCGCATGCAGAAGGGCACACATGAAATAAGAAGAAATATCTAAGGTCAAAGTAACATATGGGATCACGTGCATAAGTAAAGAACAATTATGAAGATATTTCAATACATGAAAAGTATACATGCAAGGGGGATGAGGATACCAACATGAAAAGGTTTGTGCATGCACACAAGTTCGAGGAGTTAGCTTAATTTCCTAGTGAAAGCTAAAAATAGGAAAAACAGAGGTGGCGTAGCAAGCAAGGCACGTCCTAGAATGAACATGGAAAAGATAAAACACATCTAAAGGAGGACAATAATGATGCATAGAAAAATATAAATATAGGATTAAAGCATATACAATGTTGAGTTATTTATAATGAAAGTTCAAGATTAAAGCAAGGGTTTAAGTACATGTAACCTATATTTAGGATGTTTATTCTTATAACTAAAGCATGTAAGCATTGAAGGATAAGTTCTCACCATACATAAATAGGTGGTGCACTTCGTTTTTAGTAGTGTTTGTAGACACCCAAAATTGGGTCGCACCCCTCTAGGCCCCCTTTGACTAACACACCCCTTACTATGACCCCTCCACACATTATTAATGTAATTACCTATATTAAGTTAATAATTCCCTCACCTCACCATGGACCCATTCCAAGCCTATTTATTAACCTAGACTAAGTCACCACTCCCCTTAATTAACTAGGACTCATTCCAACCCAAAAATTCATTACCTATTATCCCTCCTACTAATTTCTAGCTTCATTTAGTGTCAATCCAGACTCCTAGTCCATAACAAAACCTTGACTAGCACCAAAAATGGAGAGAAAAGAATATTCTTAGCAAATATGACCTTTTATCCCTAACCTATGCTAGTTATCCCTTGGTCAGCACCGCTCACCTAACCACGATCAGTTTCCTTAAATAGGAAATTCCAACCCTTTTCATAGGTTCCTCCATCTTTTCTTTTGAATTCTGACATTCTTAGCTATCGCATCCAATCATTCAAAAAATGATTCTGATGACCAACATAGTTCTTGAGCACTTACAATATTCACCATAAATCAACCCATTGCACCAAAGCCTCAGATCATTCACACAAGGAAACATCGAGCCTTTATTATTGCTACAGTGGATCTGGACCCATTTTTTCTCCAAGTACCTACCAACAACCATCGTCTATCAACCTCCAATATCCAAGTAAGTAATTTAATCTGGTTGTTAAGTTTCATTAGCTTCTGGTATTTAATCATTTATTTTATAGATTGTTTCCCTTTCGAATATATCTTACACCCACCTACCTGACAACCTACCCATTTCAACCTCTTTGTCCCCCTAACCACCTATTTTACCATCTCTAAGTCTTCATATAAATCCTAATACCTAGCCTAAGCCTTCCCAACTCTCTGTGTAATCATAGAGAGTTCCCAACCAGCCCATTTTAACCTTTTTATCTAATTACCCCTACCATTGTCGGTCACCCAACCAGTGTTGGCTATTACCAGGTTCCGGCATCGGTCACCTAACCGATACTTGTCAGTGTGTTTGGTGATTTCCCCCAAACTAGAAAGCCATTAACCTCATCCAAAACCTCTTAAAACCTCAGTAAAATTCACTTAGACCTTCCTAACACCTACTACACTTGTAGGCCCTAACAAACAACTACCTTTCTAGATTAATTCTTATATGTATTATTAGATCAAATATATCTTATTGTATTTGTGTGAGACACCTAAATTGTACAACTATAGTAGGATTTCATTATTCCATGTTATTTCTCTATATTAATTTCTATTTGAGCTTGGATTGGCAGCCTTCTAGGAAGCACCTTGCTTCTCGGATCTAGCTCCCGCTAGGAAGTCCACTGACCTATATTATTGATTCTATTTGGTGATATTGTTTTGTATTACAAGTATTCCTTCCTACCCAAAAAGGATCTCTTCAAGATTGGCTTTATCTTTTACAATGCACGTGACCTCTTCAACTTCAAAAGTATTCCTCCTTACCTTACCTTATTTGTTTTATATGCAACATTGTGGTGAAACAATGTGTAATAAATGGATGAATGTGAAAGCTAGAGAATATGGTTATGGATATATATAATGTATGTGTGTAAGTGCCTAGTGCTAAGTAATGTGCACATAGATGTAATAATCAATGAGCATATGTAATGGATTGATCATGTGTTTATGATGGACAACTGTGTATGTATATCTAGGGTTAGTAGAGATGGAAATGATGTAATGGAAATCCAAATACTGTTGTTGATTATTTATATTTATGAATGAATAGTTAGTTTCCTTACTACATGTGTTATATTTTCTATAATTTTTGTCTTCACAAATGATATAATGGTTAAATATAAAAACCACATCTTGAAAAGTGAAATAGAGAAGGAACTTAGTAGGTTTTGCATGCTTCAGGTGAGTAGTTAGACATCCATCTAACTGAAGTGTCAGCATGCCCAACCTTTTGAAGTGTTAGAAAGTGGGTTCCAAAATTTTGGTTCTATTGTTGAGACCTTATTTTATTCTTACTGTAGGATGTGGTATGTGTATGGTGTTGTGGTTGTCTTTAGAAACTATTGAGCATTGGGTGAATGATGTCTAGGATGACTTTTCTCAGAGATGCAACACTAGTCGCAACTTTGATGCACATAAATGGGTAGAAGAAAATTTATTTGATTAATTGTATGAGATGTTTTTCATTTTCTTCCCAATATAAATATATGAATGGTTGGTAGCATATGCATAGGAGAGAAGTATTTGTCTAGGAAATAAGCAAGTGTGGACTCAAGATAAGTATAATTTTCTCTCTTATTTGGATAAACCATTTAATCAAATTGTAAATCACTAGTGGGAAGGTGTATTACACAATTATACCTTGGAGTACCCAATTTCAATGTATTCATTCCCAGAAGAGGAAGAGTTATTTTTTTTACGTGAGCCAAGAGGATCATATTTACACGCACTACCATTAGCCACAAAGATCTTAATGATTGAGATGGGGATTAAAAACTTACCTATGGAAGGCTAAAAATCCTAAGGGCATCAAACTGGTTTGGGAAAGATGATGTTAGTCTAAGTGGAAGAAAGAGATTGAGAAGAGAGAATACATAGATATAATGATGCATGAGAGAGGGTTGTTAAAGAGGCACTAAGATTGAGAGTAATGATGTCAGGAAAATATTGTGAGAACCTTGCAGAAGGAGAGGGACCATAGGATCATGTCCTTCCAATATTGGGAAATTCCAACAGAAGTACCCCTTCAGCATCTGATGAAAGAGAGTCTGAGGAAAGGCTGAGAACCATTGGCACACATATGACCCAACCTAGACCCCTAGCCCTTATGTTTGGTGTTTGAAATTCATAAGTTATAGAAAATCATCATAGTGATGAAGAACAAGAGGTTAATCGAGGATCATCACGTTAGATTGGAGATACCGGTAGACATGTATTAGTATAAGCAAAAGAATCATAGTAAATAAATAAAATGCATATGGAAATGCAACAAGTTACCGTATTTGGAATAAATCTAATAGGTGCAAATTAAGGAAGGTCAGTGGCATGCTACCCTTTGGAGGTACTCATATAGGTGGAGTAACAGGTCATATGGTTGGTATGCAATTTAGAACTACTACAGGGACACAAGGTAGTACTTCTAAAGGTCCCAAGGTCATTGTAGGAGGCTCTAAGGTTTAGGTCCTCCACCGTGCGGAGGGAATGCTAATGGAGGCTCAGGATCAGGTTCTACCCCTACTCCTGGACAAGGACCAAAAAAAGTAGCACAAGAACCTTAGCAACAAAAAAATAACTCCCTTAGATATTTTTCAATATGTCCCTTAATTTTCTATAATATTGAGACATGGAAGATGCAGTAGAGCATCTGCACAACTGTGAACTTTTATGGAGGGCCAAAGGAATAAGAGCCCTAGACCGAAAGGCTAGTTAGTTCACAACAACACTTTAGGGTCATGCGCATAGTTGGTATAGTAAGTATGATCCACACCAGAAAGTAGTGGAATATAATGCATTGCGTCCTGATTTCTTGGTTGAATTCCACATACCCAAATTTGAGCAACAGAGTATTAGAATGCTAAAATACATAAAGCAATGCTTGTTTGATAGTGTTAGAGAATATGATGTGCATTTTAAGACTATTTTGTCTAATATTTCTTATGATATCCATCATATTAAGCATGTGTAATGGTTTAGATGAGGCTTACTAACACATTTCCATAAGTTGTTATCACATAAGATGTTCACCAACCCGCGTGAGGATTTGGAAGCAACACTACATGTAGAAGTGGTTGGGAGCATAAACTCAAGGGTAATTCCATTTTTAGGCCCCAATTTTATAAATGGTCACTCAGTTGGAAAATTTATCTTCCAATTCAGCTCATGAGAGGCATAGTGGACTCTGGTGCATCGATTGTGAAGTAGAGTGGAATTCAAGGGATAGTTTTCCACGTAGGAATGTGTGCACGCTACTAGGAGCTTGTGAAATTTACCAAAAGAAGCATGATGTACGTAATTATCTATTTTTACAATGTGCCACGCAGAAGAAAATTTCTTTATATTAAAAAATCTATGATACGTGTACCCATGAAATGGCCAATTGTCATCTGATTGATCAGATTCATGAGGCTTGTGAATTAGCGCTACGCCAAACTAACGTAGAGAGTATCTCATAGGTGCAAGAGGGATATAATAACAAGGGGTGTAATAATGGTAACTGTACATACCCAAAATTGTAAGGTACTGTACTGCCAGAACACGTGACAAGTGCCCCAATGATGATACAGGTCTCCTCGCAAGGTGTTCAGGATCTAGAAAAGCCCTCGGAGTATGCGTCAACATCCCGCATGCCCCGCTTAGCCCCCGCGTCCTTTTTCTTCCCCTTTTTTTCCTCTTTTCTTGGCCTTTTTCCCTTCAGTTACGAAACCGCCGCCCTGCCTGGGCGGCGGTCTCATGACTGCCGCCCTGATCAAGGCGGCGGTCCTGTAACCACCGCCCTGCTCAGAGCGGTGGTCTTGCACGCATTTTCCAGAAAGCGCTTTGACGCGAATCACGTAAAATATCAACGTTTCACCAGCTTTCCTTGCCGACTTGGGCATGCATTTATGTTTTTGGTCCCCTAGAATAGTGTTTGGCCATTGTTTATGGTTTTTAGAGTTCAGTTTGGTTTTGATTTTTGGGTGAATGAAAGCTATAAATAAATTGTTTGTGCACAAACAAATAGGTCTGATCTTTTTCTCTCATCCTCTCATTTTCCATAGTTCAGTTTATCGTTTTGCTTAGAGGCCATAATTTCAGTTCATTTGCAGGCTTATTTAGCATTGTCCAGCTGTTGGTAAGCCACATATCCAGCTTGTGCAAACAGTGTTGTTGTTTCATCCATTCCATTGAAGTAGAAATAGCTCAGGAAGCCATTAAAGTTGCAGGTTTTTCTCTTCAAACAGGATAGTTTCAGGTTCTGGTCACTTTATGTTGCATGACTCGCAATAAAATCCCGCTAGGAATTGCATAAGCCAAGCTCTGTACTCTTGCGCTATCCCTCTCCTACTCACATTTTTTTCAGTCTGTATTCTGAGCTATCCTTGTCCCAATATCTATTCCTGTCGATGCTAGCATTACACGCTTTTCTGGATCCACGTGAATACAAAAGAACGAGGAGATCACACTAAGGGGAAAATAATACACACACCATCGGATTCGCCACTGTTCTGCGGAATCCAGGTTCTAGCTTTCAAAGTTCTAGTTAGAATCATATCAAATAGAATAGTTAATTGCTTTATTTCAGTAAAATTTCTATTCTCAATATTGCCAGGGAAGCTGTGAGGATTGATAGTTTCTGAGAAACTATGATTCACTCCTCACTTCTGAGGTAGCATCGAGAATCTTGCAAGTAGATTAGGAAATTTATTGCATTATTTAGAGTAAATCTACAAATTACACAGACAAATAACTACACTCGGTTATCTTGTTTGTTTTAAATTGTTATTTAGTTGTTATTTCTAGATACGTTTAAATAGCTTCTTTCCTTAAACTCTTAAAAGATTTCTCAGAAAAATAGAGGTTATATATGTTTTAGATTTATTTCACGTAGTTAGAATTTTCTTTGTTACAGTTAGATTTACATTTTATTTTGTATAACAATCACGGGACCTCAGGAGCCCAGGGAATACATATTTGAGCCAATTGTGCCTCAACCAAACCTCGTCACAACAATAGTTGACATAGACCAAAATATCAGAATACAAGTATTCCAAACAACAACAGATTTACAACTGATTAGTTCTCAGTTGAGAGGGTTAAACATAGAAGACAACCAAGCACACACGTTTTGGTCAAATCAACTGAATTACAGATTACCCTAGACAAACATTCACATGACTATAGAAGGGTTCAAAAGAGAACAAACCTTTGGTTGTGATCCTTTGGTCCTACAGCCAGGTGCAGGAGACACTCTCACAGATATAGATATTAGTCTAAGGATCCAGGTTGCACGAATGCCTGTGAGATATTCTGAGAAAATCACGCAGTTTTTGGTCCTAAACATAGAAGCTGAGAAAGCATATGATTACTGGATACTAGGAATTAGGACTTGATTTCGTATATGACCATAACAGGACCGCAACAACCAAGAGTCTACGGTTGTGACCCACAAGTCCCATAACCTAAAGAATCCATAAGTCAATCAGATATAAAAACTGGCTTACACACACTAGTATTCCAATCCACTCCACTTCCACCTATCATCATCGAACAATTTTCCTTATTAGATATAGCGGCTAACGAAGCTAGAGAATTCTGGACTAAGCCAGAGAATCGTTCATAGAGTCAATTATTTCCACCATCCACCATATGACCTTCAAACATGTCTAACTCATCTAGAATCCACCATGCCTATACTTGACTCAACCTTACCTAACTAACCTAAACTTAATCATGCCTATGTGACATTGAATCTACCATGCCTAAATGATCTAAACTCAACCATGCCTAACACATATAGACTCCACCATGCCTATACCTAACTCAACCATGCCTAATTGACCTAGACTCAATCATGCCTACATGACCTTGACTCCATCATGCCTAATTCACATAGTTTCAATTAATATAAAATAATAATGGAAATTAAAAACATAGGTACATCATCCATCCAATAAATATCGTCAACTATATAAATGGGAGAGTCTGTGTATCAATATATACATAAATACAAATAGATACCAGTATCTCCAAAACTCTCATGTACATCATCACCATCTTCGGAATGTAGGCTGGTATAAGCTCAAAATCTCAAAACTCTCATGTACATCATCGCTATCATCAACACGCAGGCTGGTATTTGCCAAAAATGAATACACTGAGCATATATGGTTACTAATCATCACCCTTCCTGATGTCCATCCATGTCTCATATATTTCCTCCTCTTAGCCTATCTAGTGCCTTGCCAACATCTCTCCACCTCACATAGGTCTCAATCCCATATCTACCTAGCTTGCAGCTAGGTCTAGCCTTTGTAAACTTGTTGCCTCACCTAGAACCTATCTCTGGGCTCGTTGGCCCTGTGTTCTCTCTAAGCTATAAGTGCAAGATCTCATCCTCTCACTCACTTCTCACTATGCTCTATACTTAACATAGGAAGGGACATCTATCCCTACGATCGTCAGGTGATCCTGATAATACCGCGTCTCATTCAAGGCATCCCTAAACCTTGCCATCGGAACCATTTGAGGTGGTTCCTGTGGTCTCACAATAACCTGTGAGCTCTATCTTGCTAAGGCTTACCTCGCACCATGTACCTGTGTACCCTGTCCTCCTCTCTGTACCATGTGACCTTGTCCCACTACTATTGGTGATATGGGACCCTATCCCGATGCTACATATGGAGGTGCTTGTGTTGTAACTTGGACATGTAGGGTCACAATCTGAGTATCTGCAGTGGTCAAATGACCTTGCAAACTTGTTATTTTTACTTGTAAGGTAGCTACCTATGCATCATCTCTATCACCACCCTGTGTGGGCACCTATCCCTGTGTAACCTAGGCCTGCAGAACTACCACATGTGCCTATAAAGTGGCAACTTGTACCTCTGACCCTATGAGCTGCCTCTATAATACTCCAAGTTGTGTTTGAAGGGTGACTACATGACCCTGCAAGGTATCCCTCTATACTATGATGGTGGCTAAGTTAGGATGCCTTGGCCTCAGTGGTGCCAACCATAGCTGCATCACCCACCAATGCTTGTATCTATCTGTGATCCCGACGTCATCAATACACATGTCCACCGCCTACTCCTCCTGCCCTTTTTCCATAGTCAGTTGTGGTAGAGGCATAGGCCTCTCCATGTCATCTCTCCTATACTATGGGAATAGTGGAGGCACATCTTGTGGCAACCCAAACTGCCATCTGACCCTGTCCACTAGTATCATCTCATGCTTTCCGACATGGTGCCCCTCTATACACCTGAGTAGCTAGAACTCCTCCAACTCCTGTACCATGTGCATGTATGAAAGAAAGCCAACATATGGCCTCTAAATAATATCAACCTGAGATAACACCTCCTGTACTCTCCTGTAATATGTAACATTGTGTGGGGCCCTCGTCACCCTGTGCTCTCCACCAAGTGGTGCCCATCACCTATAACTAACCCTAACTAAGCCACCCCAAACTAATAATGTGGGGGAAATTGAACTGGATGTACACATATGATGTGCTCATATTCCCAGCAGTGTAGAAGGAAGGTACAACATAAAATGAACCTTCGCAACCTCCCATAGGCCCATAACTCTCTATAAAAATACACCAAGAATGTCAGTGCCCAGGATAAATGGATCCACTCCTCCATCATGTCCTGGAGAACCCCCATTAGTGCTCGTGGGAATCTCCCACCCTCCACATCTGGCAAGGCTGAACAACATACCACCTCCATCAGCAAAACAACCAACCTCATCTCCTGAGTATGGGCCACATACATATCTCCATACCTCAGATTCACACTATGGTACCTCATCTCCACCATCACCTCTCTAAAAACATCCACCATCAGCTCCTCTGATGCCTCTGACATAATAGAATATACCTACTCCCCAACTATCGGTAGCCATAGGATCTTGTATATATCCTCTATGGTTACAGTGATCTCAACCGTCGGTAAGTGGAACGTGTTGGTCATTGAGTCCCATCTATCGAGGAGTGTGATCATCAAAATTGAATCTCGAGGTACAAGCCTGTAGCGTCATATCCCACTCAAGCCAGCATACATCACATGCCTCCACTCCTCCACGGTCACACTCGGTTGTATCACCATCAACAGAGGTGGAACCATGTCCTGCATCCGCAGCTGGTCCCTAACCTGTATCCTATAAAGCCACAACATTATTACAAACCTAAAAACCTTCACTTATCTATTAACACCCCAAACCATAGCCAACCACACCAATCCTACTCACCTCATTTTACCTAATTCACTTACCAGCCTCCTACCCCGTTGCAATCATGACTCGCCATTCTAAAAAAACAATTTCACCTACTTACTTATCCTTTTAGCCAACGCTAACCTTCTACACCTATCACTCTACATGACCCCTCCCTTCTCCCATTTTTCCTATTTTTCTTTCCCACCTAACCTTTCTTACCCTTATTTCTCATCCACCCTAACTGGCGTTGGTCGCCCTAACTGTCATCGGTTATCCTTAACTAACATCGGTTCACTTCAACCAATGTCGATCACCTAAAACTGGACCGATGCCGGCTCAAACAAACCGACATCGGTCATCCTTAGACCGATGTCAGTCTCTATTGCGGCACCCAAATTTAAAACCCCCTCCCCCTGTCTACCAAAATCCCTAAACATAACGTACACACCTACTCTATTCTACCCAAACCTAACCCAACTTCATTCCCACCACTATTTACGCTACATTGGACCTTCCCCCTCCCTCATTTCATTCTTTTTACCCAAAAATTCAAAACAAAACTCCCACCCAAAACCCTTTTAACCCAAACTGATTTCAACACTTCATTTTAAACCAAAGGACAATAGCAGATTGAATCCTACCTCATCTCAGTGCCATCTACGTGGTGGTATGTCTAGCCTTTACACCGGTGGCCCACCCGAACCCTCTCTTGCCTCTGTTATGACAGAAATATACCTCGAATCTCCTCGTAAATCCAATCACTCGAACCTATCTCATGGACCCGCCAATCAAACGCCAATCACCCACTACGAGGTGTGCCAACTCAACGCTCTACCTCGTCCTATCGCGTTCTACGTAGGCACTACCACCTTGTCATTTTCACAAATGACAATAAGTTAAAATGAATCCATAAAATAGGGATTTTTCCTTTTATTAACTCTAACTTGACCTGACTGATGTCAGGCATACCAAACCGATGGCGGTTACATTATAACCACCATCGGTTGCCTGCCATTATCATTTTCACCCCATTTTTCCCATTTTGACCTCAACTCATTATTTCCAGATACCCTTTGACCTTACCCACACTTCTTACAACCTACCTATAAGCCCAAAATACCCCTAAATTTCCTTAATTACATCTAGGGATTTGGTAATTTACCAGTACCTTGGCCTTACCCATGCCATGACCTATTTACCTAGACCTAACCTACTTGTGTGACCATTGACCTTGTGTACTCGTTATACCTTGCGATGTCGTTACCCATGTTGTTTGGCCTGATGACCTTACCTTATCTATTGTCGTGCCATTTATCCCAACCTAACCTTTGGTGTACTAGAACATACCTAAATGTTCCTACACCTAACCTATGTTGTGTTTCAGGACCATATCCTATACCTTGGATACCTGAATCACTTCAGCCTTGTTGGGATAAACCTATCAACCTTGGATGATGTAGATTTTGGAAGCTCTTCGACCTGGTACCATGTTACAATTTATATGTATGCATGTGTTTGATTTCCATTACCCACTTCCCAATTTGACCCCAGCCTATTACTTATTACCCAATTTGACCATTACCCTTTCCCAAAGCACCCATACTCTTCCCCACCTACCTTACCTCACACCAACTACGTATTTATCAAACCACTCACCAATTTCGTATAACACCTCATCAGTTCATGGTTTGAGGGGGATCACCTTCACCCACACTTGGGGAAACCCTACTCTCACCAACACATGGGGCAATCACTTCCTATTTTTGTTAGCATTGCTTACTAACACAAACTATGTGACAAAAGGGGCAAAATGTAAACACCAAAATTAGGTCATACCACTCTTATAACCCTGTTAATTAAATTAGCCATACCTTACATATTCATAACCCATAGTGGACATGATTAATTGAATTAATTATTTTAATTAATTTAATAAATATCCTCACTTGACCACCTCACCTAGCCACATCACCTAAACACCTCATCATGGACCTATTCTTAGCATGTTTCTTTTAACTAAGACTCATTTTATACTTACCTTAACTAGCTGAGACTTAGTCTAACCCTAACATTAGATTCCTATTATTTCTCTAATAGAATTCCCACTTACTTAAGAGGAAAATACCATTTTAGACCCGAACCAACCCGTAGAACTGGCCAAAAGATAGCCAAGATCTACTATTTTTGCAAACCTAGGATTTCCCATCGTAACGAAAGCTGGTTAACCCTAAACCAACACCGGTTAACCTAAACCATCGTTGATTAACATATATTCATTTTAGTAACCTTGTTCCAAGGGTTGGAAAAAATTATTTGAGTTTGGAGAGAGAGAGATCTGCATGCAAGCACGAACCAGATCCCTCTCGCGCATCCTAACCCACCCTAGCCAACACCAAGACTGATATGAAGGCATTGTCATTAACAATAGAATTCCAGGAAGCACTTCCGTAACAATGACCACCATTTTCTCATATCAACCATTTCCATAATCCAACCACCAGGACAACAAATATAAGTAAGTTTGTTTTGATATTTATCATTCTATACTTACTTAGATCATCGTTTCTTTAGATCTCTTTGTTAAATCCTATTCTCTTTTACATCCTATCATCCTACCATCCTACCCTTCCTGTCAATCCACCCATCTAACCACTCATAAAATTTTGGATCCCCATATTCAACCCCCAAACATCTCTAAGCATTCTCGACACCTTTACCAACCTAGCCATCCTTTTTCTATTCTCTATGTTATCACAGAGAACCTCCAAAACCAAGTTTTATTGAGTTTCTACCATTCCACCTCTACCGACGCTGGTCACCTTGACCATCATCGGTTTCCATCCAAACCATCATTGGTCATACTAGACTGATGTCGATCTCTGTAGCTGGTAATCCTGCTTGTAACAGTGACCTAATAACCTTCATTCAAATAACCCAAAACCACCCGAAACATGATCCTAACCTATTCTAATCACCTTAGCTACCTACCCAACCTAAAACATAACCCAACCTCAGTTATATCTAATCTTGTATTACAATATTCGACTTAATCTAATATATTGTTAATAAGTTGAGATATCAAAATCAAATTATTAGCAATAGGACCTATATTTCTTGCATTTTTGTTCATTTATTATATAAACAATGGATTGACATCCATCTAGGAAGTATCACACTTCCCAGATCTAGCACACGCTAGGCAATCCAATAACATATATTGTTTAATATTATTCTTGTGGTCTTGTTTTGCATTCACAAGTAGTTAATGTTATCCCAAATTCACCCTCGAAAAATTTGGTCAGAATAATTCTCGCACATAAATTAAATGAAGAGAAATGATTCAGACACACGAGCTCACATTCCAGAATGACGCAAAGGAAACCAAAGGCCCAAAGGAGTCAAATTCAACCCTGCACAGGAAGAATGAGAAGAAATGGATTTATCGAGTGAATTCGTGTCTTAAATCTATTTTACAGGTTACAGGTGGGCTTAGAAATAGAATGGCAAGGTCAGAGAAGGAGGGGCAGTGTCACAAAGAAGCTAGGAGAAAGAAAGAGAAGAAATGCTGAAGATTCTATGTCTTCGGGCTCAAAACAGTTCAAAAAGGGTCCAAAAAATTGACTATGGAGGAGACAATGGAGAGAGCCACGTGTTAGCATAACGCTTCTCCAATGATGAATCCAAAAAAGGAGGCTCAAACAAGCGTCAGATCCCCATGTTTCCCAGGCCTAAAATGGAGGCAGATTCAAAGTTAAGAGTCAAAGATGGATAGGGTGGGCCTTTTAAAAGGGGCTAAGTATAAAAGTGCAAGTAGAGGCCACCAAGTGTCCGCTCTGTGTGCCTCCAAGGACAAATCCAAAAGTGGGAAATCAAGCGAGTCCCAGCTCACCACATAGCCCAAGGACCAGAAAGGTAAGAAGGGTCATTTAAAATTCCAAATACCTGCGGAGGATGCCAAGTGTCAACCTGATGCTCCTTCAAAAGAAAATCTTGATCAGGATTTTAAGCAAGAGCGGAGCCTCCACGCATCCAATCTCAAAAAGGAGACAGAGTCAGGTTGAATAGTCAATGCATGATGGCAGGCTGGCAGAGATTTCCAAGTGTCTAAATGGTGCTAGTTCAAGAGCAATATTGAAAGGGGATTTCTAAGCAAGTGTCAGGCTGCCACATGTCCCCGATCAGATATATGACCCTGCCGAGCAAAGGACTTAGGAAAAAAATAAGAAAATTGAGCAGAGGCGCAGAAGAAGCCATGTGCTAGGCCCACGCCACTCCAAGAAAAAAATACAAAGGCTACCCTCAGACATGAGCCAGCCCTCCATGTGTCCCATATCAAAAAGGGGCCCATTTTCAAACTAGTTTTCCTGCCTTTTTGTATAGACCCGATACAAATTTTGAAGCGGCATATCTTTCGACTCAGGGCTCGAAATATAGCAAATATAACACCATTGGAAATATCTTGGCCTCATCTATGCCATGAAGATCTTAAAATTTAAGTTTGGGGAGGTTAGGTGGGAGAAAATGGAGAAATGTCTTTGGGACTTTAATACGGAATCCGATTTCCTCAACAACTAGATCTGATTCGATTTGATCTGTTGGGAAACAAGAATTGAAATATTTGGGGAGGATTTAAAAGGGAAATTTATTGATATTGGTTGAGTCTTCAATGGATTATTTAATGCATACCCCGTGGTAGTTGAAACAAGATTCAACTTTTTCCCTCTTCTCTCTCTTATTCTTTCTATATATTGTAACACTTCTCATTTAGAGAAAGAGAGACATTCTGGGCATAGAGAAACTCTGTCAAATTTGTTTCTCGAAACCATTTTTGAGCAGTGAACCTTCTCCTATGCCTGGAAAATGCATTTGTGCCTCTATTCTAGAAATGTAATGCTTTGTACACCTTCAAGAGCAAGAAAAACCTGTTTTTTTATTGTTCTTCAACCCTTTGCATCATTTTTTTGTTTCTCCATGCCTCTCCCTTCCAGATTTGTTTTTCTGTGCATGTATTTCACATTTGTAGGTGCAGGGTGTTGTGTTTAATGGAGTTTAATTGAGGATTCAAAGATCTGGGCCATGTCACTTCTGTCTGACCTCCCTCATCTCCATTTTCTCTGTTTCTTTCTCCCTCAACAGAATATCTCGCTTCCTTTTCTAGTGTATCACCACTTAGTGTAGGATCTTTCACCCTCCCTCTGTCTCATTGTTCCCTTGCAAAGGTTAGATTAGGATTGGATTAGCTTTCCTGCACTAGAGTAGCTTGTGGTAGGTAGTTTAGGAAGAGGAACCAAACTTCTGTGGAGAGCTTTCCCATTTTCAAGGTCCCACACCTTGGGGAAATCTCGATGTTATGCAAATCACACCAAATGACTCTACCTTAGAAAAGTAGATCTGACGACTCATTTGTGGGTGCTGTGATTTTGCACTAATAGTTCTGGCACGCCTAGTTAGAAACTGAGGTTAGATCTTCCATCTTTCCAAGGTGTATCATTACAAACAAAAAATCATAAGCAACCATGCAACCACACTAACATTTTTGGCATGCCCGGTGGGACCAAGAGATCTTCACTTCATTGCAACAAGATTGATGTGCACTTTTTGTAAATCTCTAGCTTATTAGAAGCTTTAGTTTGCACATCTAGCGACTCCATCTGGTTTACAACCTATTCTTTGAGTTGCAAACCAATTTTTTCCATCCATTTCCACTCATTTTCATCCATTCTTAATTCCATCTCTTTCATTCTTTTCCATTCCATGAAGTTTTGCAATCTTGACTTCATTCCCTTTATGGAACTCACACTTACAACAAAGCAATCCATCTCTGATATGTTCTACAAATCCTTCAAATCAGCATGTCTACCCCTATGAGTAGCAATTCCAAAATCAGTTTGGCTATGGATATTTCCAAGAGTAGAGGTATGCATACAATGAAGACAATCAAATGTAGAATTCTAGTTTGTTGGAGAAAATTCAAAAAAAGGAGACTGACATGGTTCGGTCAAGGGGCATAGCACAAATGAAGGCATTTAGGATTGGTTACAGGGCACATTGTCCATGTGAAGGCCCTTTTCCAAGACATTATAGCTTTCAGGAGAAGCTTGAATTCATGGTTGAAGTGTTGGCTCAACTTACACAGTGGATTGAGGACATTAAGGCTTATGAGCAAAGTGAGAGACAACCTTGTCAATGGGTAAGTCAATCATAAACTCCATGTCCTTCATTTCCTCTTTCTCAAACTTTATCATTTTAGTATGATCAAGAGTCAAGCCCCTCAGCTGCTGCCCCAAGTGTGATTTTCTCTTCTCCATCCCCTGATCTTCCACCTCATCTCAGTTCCACTGTCCTTTTCCCTTCCAAACAGTCAACCCCTTTAAACAAACAAGAATTTCCACCTTCCTATCCACCACAAGCAATTGCAAATCTGGTTGAGCCCCAACCTATCACTCCTCTTGCTTTCCCAAGCCCTTGTTGGAAACAGACTCAAGAATCCAGTCAAGGAGAACAACAAGAGGAGGAGCCCAATAGAAAAGAAATGACAGACAATCTAAAGAGTTGGGTTGTCAAATTTGGGTCTACAAAGATTACGTTGATGGTCAAGCCAATAGAGGAGGTCAGAGTTGAAGAACTAGTGGTAGTTGAGGCTGAGTTTTCATCAGAAGAGGAACAATCAACTCCCAGTATTGTCAAAGAGGAGAAGATGAAGGAGGACCATATAGTTTCAGAGGCTCCATGTGTGGAGCAGGCTACAGAAGAAACTTCAGTTCTTCCTCCCACTTCATCCCCTTCAAGTTATGATGTTGAAGAAGAGTTTGAGCTTTCAAAATTCTTGTTTGATGATGAAGGAATCCATGGTGATCAAGTTGAAAATTAGGAGGACACCATGGAGGAGGTAGAGCACTTGCAGCAGGACAACAAGGAGGAAAAAATTTTGTCTGACTTGGGGATTGTTTTGATGGAGAAGAGCCTAAAGTGATAACACCATTTTTTCCTCCTTCAACCACATTCCAAGCATATGATCCTGTTTCCATGAAGGAAAACATTAAATAACAATAGCATGCACTCCACTACACCTCTTTAAAACCAAGGTTGGAAGGTACAAGTCTTCCATGTTCTTCATAAGAGGAGGAATAAGAACAATCGGCTCCAAATCCAGTTAAAAGGGAACATATGGAGGTGACCAAGACAGATTCAGAGGCACTGAATCATGAGCCGGTTGCACAAGAAAATACAGACTCCTCTCCCATTCAACCACTCCAAAAATTTGATTTTTTGGAGGATCCTAAACTCTCTAGCTTCATATTTGAAGATGAGGCTTCATATGGAGAAAATAATGAAGATTTTAAGATCACCATGCAAAAGGGAGAGGATTTACTATAGCAGGATGGTAAAGAGTTTGATTTCCAATAAGACTCAAAAGAATGTCTTCAACCACAAGAACCTGCTGCCATGGAAGAGAATGTGCAAGCACAACCTACAGTTTGCAACATGCCTCCTGAACCCAAGTTGGAATATTTTGATCTTCCAAAAGTCACACCTATTGCAGAGGAAGAGAAAAGGTAGGAAAAGGATGTCATCATCTCTCTCACACCATCCATCCAAGAGGGTCAATAAGAAGACTCCATTTTTGGAGTTAAATTTCAGAGAAATCAAAAAATTCAAAGGATCAGACCTTTCCCAATCAAGTACTTTGCTTCATTGGAACCAATGGAGAATCCAAAACCAGTCATGCCTAATTTAGGGCATGAGGATGAGTATCAAAGTACTAAGGGTCACCATCAATACCTCTAGGAGTCCAATGCAAGTCATCTTGAGGAGGTATCTTCCATTACTATTGATACCTTGATGATTTGGGTGGAGGACACGCTTGTAGTTAGATTTTCACTCATACAGAAAGCTATATTTAGTTTTAAATCATTTACATGGCTACCTCTCTTGAGAAGGGGAAGCTACTTCTCCCTTCTTGAAGAAGGCTTTGTTTAGCATTCTTTCTCTCTAGTTAGTTTAGGAGTAGGATTAGACTTTGTTTTCAGAAAAAGAAGTGCTTATGCACACTATGCATGTATCATTTGAGACATGTATGATTTTGGTATTTGTATATAAGTTTTTTTTGTATTGTTTCAAGAGGTGCATAAAGCCAGGCTCTTCACTATTCATGGAAAAAAGACTCATAGTTGTATGTAACAATTGGTAGTTATCAAAAGAAAGAAAATGTAGAGAAGATAAAATTCATCTTCAAAACAGTCCACTTGAGGGACAGATGAAAGCCCCAGGTCAATACAACTTTCTACTCTCAGAAATTCCATTTCCAAGATTTTCTTACAAAAATTGAGAGTGTAGATGTGCAGGCAGGCTCAGGGTTAGACAGAACATAGAAAGTGCAAGCATTCAAGGATTCCATTTAAAGGCAGAATCAATATCAGGCCATCATTCTTGACTCCATGCCCAACAGATGCTTCAAGGCTACTGGTCTCTTCTTATAGTAGGAATATGTCCACGTGAGTTGCCAAATTGTTATCCCAAATTTTCCCCTGAAAAATTTGGTCAAAAGAATTCCCACACATAAATAAAATATGAAGAGAAAAAATTCATAGCCACGAGCTCACATTTGAAAATGACGTAAAGGAAACCAGAGGCCCAAAGGAGTCAAATTTGACCCTGCACAAGAAGAATGAGAAGAAACGGCTATGTTGAGCAAATCCGTGTCTTAAATCTATTTTACAGGTTACATTTGGGCTCAGAAATAGAATGGAAAGGTCAGAGAAGGAGGGGCAGTGTCACAAAGAATTTAGGAGAAAGAAAGAGAAGAAACAATGAAGATTCTATGTCTTCAGGCTCAAAATAGTTCAGAAAGGGTCCAAAAAATTGACTAAGTATGGAGGAGACAACAGAGAGAGCCACGTGTCAGCATGACACTTCTCTAAAGATGAATCCAAAAAGGAGGCTCGAACATGTGCTAGGTCCCCACGTGTCCCAAGCCTAAAACAGAGGCAGAGTCAAAGCTAAGAGTTGAAGGTGGAAAGGGCGGGCCTTTTAAAAGGGGCTAAGTATAAAAGTACAAGCGGAGGCAGCCAAGTGTCAGCTCTGCGCGCCTCCAAGGATAAATCCAAAAGTGAGAAATCAAGTGAGTGCCACATCACCACATAGCCCAAGGACCTGAAAGGTAAGAAGGGTCATTGAAAAGTCCAAAGACCTGTAGAGGCTTCCAAGTGTCAACCCGATTCTCCTTCAAAGGAAAATCTTGATTGGGCTTTTAAGCGAGCGTGGAGACTCCACGCGTCCAATCTCAAAAAGGGGAAAGAGTCGGGTTGAATAGTCAATGCGTGATGGTAGGCCGACAGAGAGTGCTAAGTGTCCAAATGGCACTAGTTCAAGATAAATATTGAAAGGGGGTTTCCAAGCAAGTGCCGGGCCGCTGTGTGTTTCCAGTCAGATAGATGACCCCACCGAGAAAATGACTTAGGAGAAAAACATAAGGAAATTTAGCAAAGCCGTGGAAGAAACTATGTGTCAGCCCTGCGCCACTCTAAGAACAAAATATAGAGGCCACCCTTAGACATGCGCTAGCCCTCCACATGTCCCGTATAAAAAAGGGGCCCGTTTTCGAACTGGTTTTCCTTCCCTTTTGTACAGACCTGATACAAATTTCAAAGGGGCATATCTTTCGACTCGGGGCTCGAAATAGAACACATCTGACACCGTTGGAAAGATCTTGGCCTCGTCTACACCATGAAGATCTGAAAATTTAATTTTGGAGAGGTTAGGTGGGAGAAAATGGAGAAATTTCTTCGAGTCTTTAATACAGAATCCAATTTCCTCAACAACCAGATCTGATTCGATTCGATCCGCTGGGAAAGAATTAACAGATTTGGGGCAGATTTAGAAGGGACATTGATTGATAGCAGTTGAGTATTCAATGTAGGATTCAATGCATACCTCATGGTAGTTGAAATAGGATTCAACTTTTTCCCTCTTCTCTCCCTTATTCTTTCTATATATTGTAACACTTCTCATTAGAGAAAGGGAGACATTCTGGGCATAGAGAAACTCTGTCAAATTTGTTTCTCAGTGCCATTTTTGAGCAGCGAACCTTCTCCTACGCCTAGAAAATGCATTTATGCCCCTATTCCAAAAATGTAATGGTCTGTTTACCTTCCAGAGTAATAAAAATGTTTTTTTGTGGTGTTCTTTAACACATTGCATCGTTTTGTTGTTTCTCTATGCCTCTCCCTTCTAGATTTGTTTTTCTGTGCATGTATTCCACATTTGTTGGTGCAGGATGTTGTGTTTCAGAGATTTTAATGGTAGATTCAAATATTTTTCCCGTGTCACTTTTGTCTAACCTCCCTCATCTCCATTTTATCTATTTATTTCTCCCTCAACATAATATCTCGCTTCCTTTTCTAGTGTATCACTGCTTAGTGTAGGCTCTTTCACCCCCCCTCTCTCTCTGTTCCCTTGGAAAGGTTAAATTAGGATTGGATTAGCTTACCTGCATTGGAGTAGCTCGTGGTAAGTAGTTTAGGAAGAGGAACTAGCCTTCTCTGGAGAGATTTCCCATTTTCAAGGTCCCACACTTTAGGGAAAGATCAATGTTATGCAAATCACACCAATTGACTTTTCCTTAGAAAAGAAGATCTAACGAATCATTTGGGGGTGTTGTGATTTTGCACTAATATTTGCTCCTAGCAAAAAGGAAGTTCTCGCAATCACCATTGGATCAGGAAATCAAAAAGTGTGCACTCTACCTTCCACCTTCATTTTACAGGTATTCCTCCTCACCTTTATCTTATCTATTTTTCTCATACGTACGCAACTTATTGGTGAAACATATCCTTTTTATGATATGTATATGCATGTGTGGCTGCATAAATAGATGCGTAATAGGGTTTATCATCTGGCTCTCATAACCCACTCTTCATTTACATCTCATCCCTTTCGCTAGAACATACCAAAATTACGGTATGTGACATACTTCCCCCTTGATGAATCAGTGTTCCAATGATTTTTACTCATTAATCGCAATCAAAATATTTAATCATATAGTTATATCTAATATGTAAGGATAACAATCAACATTTTCATCCAAAATATTACAATTTTTTAGATTTTAGTCTATCTGAACTCAAATTATAGGATGTAACAACCTTTCAACCAGTAAAACTTGCCACATAGTCTGTAACATTCCTTTATTTTTTGTCATTACATCCAGTCTTAACATGTAATATTATTTAATTTATATAGCACAAAATCAAAAACAAGTTATTTATCATAAAAACAAATAAGGAAAACATTGTTTTTAACCTTACCCGGTCTTCCAAAAATCTTTTATTCCATTCTTACACTTGTCTTGTCAGAATTTTCTTTGTGCAATTCCCAATTATCTTTGAAATGGACAAAACAATTTTCCTTTTTCCAATGAGTTTTATCCAAATACATCCATGGTTTTCATATTTCAGATATCTTCATCCTAAATTTATTTTCACTGATTACTTAAATAATCCAAAATGTTCCTTTCTTTACCATTTAGGATTTGTTATTTTCAAATATTTCGAAATACTGGTTTATCTCTCATACTAATAAACCATTATTTTATGTTGGAAATAATCAGAAATAATCATTATCTCTTAATTCTTTTAATGAACACACTTACAAGTCTAATTTCCATGATGAAGCTTAAGCAACGTCAATGTTGCATTGACAAACATAGGTTTTGTTAGGAAATATATCTTAGTGCTCCATTTGTATGTATGGGTGAATAATAATTACATGTGTAATTATTATTATGATAAATTAGTGAAAGTACATTTACTATGTAAATGTAAATAGTAAATGTAAAATGTAGTTAGTATGTGGTAAGTTAGTAAGTTAGAATAATAAAACAATTAGTAATTTTTTATTATTATATTGGTGAGAGGTTGAAACCATATGGGTGTATGGTTGTATATGAAGACAAAGATTGTTGTGAGTATTGTTATCATACATCTCCTATATAATGGAGTGTATTGAAATAGTGAATAAATAAAAATATAATATAGAGTTTCTGATTTCAATTATTATCTGTGTAGCTATTTCATGTATTCTTGTATTAGATCAAAGTAATTTCTACAATTGATACCAGAGAAGGTTAAATCTGTCTCAAAGAAGATCTCGTAACATTTGTTTTGCGATCTGGGTTTCTCCAAAATTTTGTGCATGGAACGATCTATTATACAAAAAGCTACAGTAGAAATTTAAAAAAAACCCAGTTTTTATTTTTGGAGAAACGTGCAATTTACTATACAGCACATTGATCACTGTTGTTTTTTTGAAGAAATCAGAGAATCAAAGGTAATTCAAATCTACATTCAATTTTTTTTGGATATTTAGATTCAGTAAAATGGATACACCATTATATAGATTTAATGGGTTGAACTTCCATACATGGAGAGTAAAAATTTAGATGCAGTTAATGAATAAAAACCTATGGAGGATAGTAGATGGAAAAGAAAAAGCACCTACAGATGTAAGCAAAATTGTAGAATGGGAAACTAGAGATGAAAAAATAACAGATGAAATTGACTATAACTATGAAAAATTTATATACTAAGTGAAGTTCTTGGAGGAAGGAGGCACAGAAGGTTGGAGGTCATTCAACGACCTCTCGTCAATCACCAACGACGGGGCCGCACAAAGCTGTGGTGATAGTGTGTGTGTGATTTTATTTTTTATTTCAGAGTTACAGTTGATTTCAGTTGTGTGCAGCATGATTCTTATTTAGTGTTCCTGTTATGGCTTGAATAAGTGAAATTTTCACATTGAGGGGGGAACATGGTCTCAATGTTCCATTTTCTCTTTTCATATTTGTTATCAGTGATCAGTGTTTCCTACATAATTCCCTAAAGGAAAAGCATAGTGGATAGATGAAAGCACAAGGAAAAGTAGCATCATGATATTGAGGTTGTTGGTTGTCCTGTAAAACCATCCCTTGTTGAGGTTATTGGTTGTCCTGTAAAACCATCCTTGTTGAGGTTGTTGGTTGTCCTATAAAACCATCCATGTTGAGGTTGTTGGCTATCCTGAAAAACCATCCAGATCATGAGCACACACGGGTGGCACGCTGCAGAAGAAGTGAAATTATTTTTCTCCCATGTTCGCACTAAGGGGGATAATGTTAGGAAATATATCTTAGTGCTCCATTTGTATGTATGGGTGAATAATAATTACATGTGTAATTATTATTATGGTAAATTAGTGAAAGTACATTTACTATGTAAATGTAAATAGTAAATGTAAAATGTAGTTAGTATGTGGTAAATTAGCAAGTTAGAATAATAAAACAATTAGTGTTGTTTTATTATTATATTGGTGAGAGGTTGAAACCATATGGGAGTATGGTTGTATATGAAGACAAAGGTTGTTGTGAGGATTGTTATTATACATCTTCTATTTAATGGAGTGTATTGAAATAGTGAATAAATAAAAATATAATATAGAGTTGATGATTTCAATTATTATCTGTGTAGTTATTTTATGTATTCTTGTATTAGATCAAAGTAATTTCTACAGGTTTATAGTTTTAAACAAATTTCTTTTCCTGTGATTAAGAAAATCATATTTCTCATTCCGTTTTCAAATAATTTCTAGATATAAGGAAATCTTTTTTATTAGTATCAAACAACAAAAATTTCTACTTAACTTACCTGATATTATGTTAAGAAAAACTTTTTCCTTTTCTTTAGCTACTATAGTGTTGTTCTGCTCATGTTTGCTTGAAATTACAACAAATTTTTATCATTGTATTCATCTTGAAAATCCACATTTTATGCCATATTATTTCCACTACTTTTTCTTAAAGTTCAGGTGAGAAAGAGTAGATGATATTTTTATTCTTTTTCTCTTTATGTGTTAGAATTTATTGCAGATTCTGTTCTAGCCTTTTGGATTTTCCCCACAATTATTTCACAGTAGAAAATCCACACATGTCTAATTCATCTACCCTTTTTGGATTTTTCAAGTTCTAAAATCTGCAATCAAGATAGTTCAATAATCAAGAAAATCCCTTGCTGATTGATATCAATCAATTCAAGTTATTTTACAATGAACTATTTTTTTTCACACTTAGCCAACTACTCAAAGCATCCTTCAGGTTTCGCGTGTCAGAAATGATTGTTAGAATTATTTTATAGCTTCTCTACCGCCAAACCTTAATCATAATTCAGTCTGGTTCATTCTCCATAGTTCCTCCTTCATTTATACATTATTTTCAGTTAACGAATAAAGATATTCAGTTAGCGTAGGGACCCAATAAGTCCAAAAGCTGCAACCTTCAACTTTGATACCAAAATGTAACACCTCATTATTACTCTTCATCAAACTAAGGGATTTTTTTTAATATCAGCGTATTAATTATGGTTAATGCCTTCACATAATTTAACATGCAATAATTAAATTCAAGCATACATTAGTTAGAAATCCCTTAAGTTTCTTACGTTGAAATAAGTAACATCATTTACAAAAAATTGTTGAATTATTCCAACATTAGTTAATTATTTTGATATCTTCAATGATTAATAGCTTACATCAGATTAATCCATCATTAATTAATGTTTAGAATCCAACCATACAACCTATGATAACCATGTGTAACTGTAAAGGTTAAAATCCTACTCAATCCCCTTTAAGCACTCATTATGAGCATATGCACTCACTCTATCATTTGGTTAAAAGTTTTGAGAGGTACAGAGAACTATGTGTATATTATTAGTGTCAGCCTCCCACACACAACATAAGTTAAAGTAAGAAATGGTGATGAGACAATAAAATTATTAATTTTCAATACGATGGCCATAGTTTTGGGCATCATGCTAGCTAGCCTGGTTTCATGAATACACATAAGCCACATGAAACATGTCCCTCCATTCACCGCACAATTAGTATTCCTACATCTTTTAAACTTAGTTTAATGTGTCGTCATATTACATAAACTACTAATGTAACAAAGGTAGTGGTTATACTCTACGAACTTAATTATTACATGTTTTTTGTTAATGATCAAAGTACAACAACGAGATATCACTTATAGTTAATGATTCTAATATCCATCTATATCATATGTTGACATTAGTAATTAGGTTGTCATTTACAGTACATTAAATTGATTCTTAATCAAATTTACAGTCAGTTGAGATCATAAGTAATGCAAAGTGGTTCGGACCATATCATTTTTTAGATGATGTGTATATTGAACAACATGTTGTTGTATCTTAACTTTTTCACAAAAGCATCTTAACAATTGTTGGCGAGATTGTCATAACATAACTGTCTCATTAAGTAAATAAGAACATCTTGTAGTCATGGGATCACTTCACATGATAACAACCAAACTTTGCTAAATTGTACATATGTAATCTTACATTATAATTTGTTGTAATTTCTAGATCAAGTTATAACACTTTGTATAAATCAAGGCACACTGTAATATTTGCAATAACTATCTATTGTGATGTCATGCTAATGCTTAGGTTAAATACCTGATTCAGATATACATATTGATAATTACAAACAATAATAATATACAACACACCTTTAATTTCCTTTCTAATACATCATGCACAAGTATTTTATTTCACTGCTTTAACATTACTCAAATCAATGTCTCTAATCAAATATGATACATTTGTGATCTTTCAATAAACTCTTAATCTTAACATGTCAAGCAAGTTATAATCGTCTCCAGACTTTATTTGCTTTTTGTATTACTTTTCAACTTGGTCATTTTGAAAATGATAAAGTACAACAAGGATTACATAGTCAGTTTGCAAGAACTGGATTTTTGAAAATTTATGTCTCAATTCTAGTTTACATTTCATGTTGCTACAAATTTATATCCAGATCTGAATATTTCCTTGCAACGATACATGATCATAACACTGCAAACTAAGATAGTGATGATTCAATATAATATTCCCTAGTTCTCAATACATGGCATGGATTTACATTCCTTACATATAGTAATCATGTATTCTATGAAATAATTGACACATTAATTATGATCTTTCAGAGTATCAAAGACTAAAAACATGACATGAATTCAATAACATATGACAATAACTTGATGATTTCATTAAAATGACCAACCTATGCATATCATCACTTGATATACATTTGTATAGGCTATGCAATCACATAAATGTGACTTATTGACGCTAATTTGTATCAAGATATTCTTTCTCAAGAAGTAAGAGTCATACACAATGATACATACTATTAGTAAGTCCTTTCATAAAACTGAGTACAAGACAAATAGTAATCTTAGATTTCCTTTCATTATGGTAATAATTAAACAGTATACTTAATTTGACTCATAGTACTATGACTAAAATAATCTTTTTTTTTGTCATATCAAATTATAGGAAGTATAAGGAAATCACCCTTCTAGAATAGTTACTTTTAATGATCAAATTTATTATCGACCTAATTAAGGTAGGTAGCAAAAATACCTTAAACCATTTGATTCATGATCAATTCAAAGGATTCACATTTGAACAAACTATAATACTCATTATTTTAGTACCGAAAAATAAGTGTTCATACCATTGAATATTTTTCGATTGCTACACCCGATTCTATAGGTATGTAGTACCTAAATAATATTTTTGCAAGAAATTATCTACTCATCCTGTCTTATTTCATATGAGTAACATATTTTATCCATTCTACAATCATTATCAGTGGAAATTATGTCGTCCTTCAAACTCTCATGATTCAATATTTCACAGAAATAACTTACCTAATCTTTAAATTACAATACCCTAAACGCATATATGCATAAATCAATGCATAGTTTTATTTTCCCAAAAATTAAATAAACTGATAGGTAATCTCAAACTCGGGATTATCCCATTTAACAAACATCAAAGTAATGACATGTAGGTACCCAACATTATTTAAAAGGGGTGATCTAATCGGTGAGGCTCGACTGTGTGTAAGTTGGCCAATACAGGGTATATTACTGCATCAACATAGACCCAAATGGATAACAATGTATTCAAACCCATAATATGACTTATTCCATAATGAACTTGTAAAATGGGTCTCTCAACCAAATAAAAAAGAGTGAATAAACGCGCATGCACAGTCAAGGAAAATAGCACATTACGTTTACACCATGAACACAACAAGTTTCAAGCCACTCAAATTTGATCCTAACTATATCTTCCTTAAATATTAACTCATTGTGCACAAATATTTATATTGTACACCGATTTATAGGACATATATGAGGTATTCATAGAATCAACCCAAGATGGGTTTCAAATAAATTAACCCAAAATATAAACCATTTTTACACCCACCGATAAACTCCCAAATCACATTAATCAATGTACATTCATAGTTGTGTACGAAATCATGAAGCTATATTCTTATACCAGGGTTCACATAGTCCCACCATTTAAACATTGTAATACTTATAGAATATTTACTTCCATATGACCATTATGAATGATTAAACTAGAAGTATTTTAATAACGTTTCATGCACTATGAAGGTTAGACCGCTTGAATTAATTTCTAAATATTACCTATGCATTCAACTTTTTCGAAATACAGGACAAGCTAGAGATAGGGTAAGGTAAACCCATGCCTGAATTTATAGAGCTCATGTTATCCTTTCCAAACCTTCCTTCGAAATCATTTCTTCAAGTCCAAACAGTTGAACCTATATTCCAACCCCCAAAATAACCAATCTCTTATCATTTATAAATTAACACGCATCAATCACTCCCAGAAGGTAAATCAACTACAATGTTTGAATGGCCATGTATGTCAACCTCAAACC
This sequence comes from Taxus chinensis, assembly GCA_019776745.2. Taxonomy (NCBI): domain Eukaryota; kingdom Viridiplantae; phylum Streptophyta; class Pinopsida; order Cupressales; family Taxaceae; genus Taxus; species Taxus chinensis. Next base: position 43,748,780 of record CM034153.1, read on the forward strand.
CATTTCCTGCATGTAAAACTGAATAGTTTAAACTCGAATAGACTGATATTCTTCACAAATAACAACATGCAGAGCTCAAAAAAGGGAGCGAGAAAATGGTATAGCACAATAACAATGGAAACTCAAGATAAATACTTGTATTTCCTAGATAGCTTTCTTGAGAATCTTGTCACTTCTTCTGAGGTGAGTAAATGGTATTCAATGCATGTTGGTACCACTACTAGTCTTTCCACCACCAAGTTTTTCCCTCACAACTTGGATAAAGTAAATTTTTAGCATTAATAACACCATTTCTACAAACTTGCATGGATATCTCCTTACGAACGGTCGAAAGATTAATTTTCAAAAATTAAAACCCTAACTTTTCATGGGTCAGCCAATGGCCTATTAAAGGATCACAATATAAATATTTCAATAATATCTACTTTATCTTAGGGTTGGTAATTCGACCAAGCCTTAACATATCAATCTTTAATAACAATTATTTTATCCACATGGTCGAAGACCATGATGATTATGTTTCACCCATAGCAAATGGTCTTGGACGATTGGCTCCTTATAATCCCCTAAAACCTTTGCAATTGTTGACCTAATGGGGTCATCTAATATGTTTAATGGATCAAGTTTCCAACTCTCTTAAACATTATAACCATGGTAACCTTCCCCCTCGTGATTATGGCTCACGCAAAGACATAACAATCCATACATACCATTCTTATTACCTTACCAGCTGTAGTTCATAGATGGCTTATTGATACTTAACAAAGACTTATATTCTGAGTAAGGCCTGCAACCTTTTGCCCACAATCTAGATGATAACACGAACTTATGTTAGTGAAAACACAAGTTATCGTCAGAAATTCTTATACTATTATCAGCAGTACTAATCCCTTATAGGCTAACTACATAGTAGACTAATCAACAATGTTCTCAGAAGATAGATACATTTATCCAAAAAATCATAAACATAAGGTAAGTTCAACATTATTAAGAAATAATTATCAACAACAAAGTTGGTAAAATAATAATATCAATGATTGGTATAGACAACTATGTAAATACCAAATTACCTCAATCTCATGCAACAAAATCAAAGTACACAACAATATTCATTGCCAATATCAAAAATCAAACAGTATATCATGTATCATAGTCATCGCACATATCCTGCATGGTAAGTACATAGACAACCATCATGGAAAAACAATAATAATTCATAAATGCTAAGTGCATTACGAGTGTTGAATGAAAAATGTTGTTGTGTGGTTGTACATGCAACTACAAGTAAGTATACATATCCTTTTTAGGATATGCATACACATGTGTGGTTACATATATAGCTACACAACAGGGTTTATCATCCTGATATCATAACCCACTCTTCATTTACGACTCATCCCTTTCAATGGAACAAACCTAAATTGTGGGGTGTGATAGTTGTTGAGAAAGATGTCAATGCTATTTAATGAAAGATGATATATTTTTATTTTCTACAATACCCTTCTTCCCTTCAAAGTTATTTTACAATTATCAACAATTATTTATATTTAGAACATTGTGAATATCCATAGGGTAAGCTACTTTAGTTTATCCAATTTATTTCAACTCGTATTCTTCAATTGTAATAGGTTGTCCATCAAGACACACAAATTCCTCTGCAGGTTAACACTAGGTCATATGCATTCCAACCGAAGTTAGATTTATTGGAGTAATTTGTACCCTGAATCCATATGGGTCCAACTAGGGTTCTCAAATGACTGGGAGGGAGAGATCTAATTCCTTTCTCACTATTTCAGATTTTTTTTTTGGTGTGTACCAAAGACTGATCAATAATATGGTAAATTAAAGTTAAGGTAATAGGATTAAGGCTTCCCATCTGTTTTTAGTGTTTCCCATTCATATGTAGATACACATTGGTGTTTAGGAAATAGGTTTTTGAATTGGTATTTGGCATATAGGATATATTATCATTTAGGTTGCTTGATATTTATTCTTTCCCCATATAACCTAAACATAAGTGGGACACTAAAATCAATAACAGTAGGGGAGATATCAACCAACATGAATTATTTTCCTTTACTGCTCCTAAGAACCCTTTTGGGTAGTGGCTCAATAATAGGGTCTCGATAAATGGGGTTATTGGAATAGATACGAGGCTGATGTGGAGGCGATGGGGCAAGTGGGGGACGAGGATCATTAGCCACAACATCAATAATGTACTGGTGGATGAGATATATGACCCCCTGATATAAAGGTAAAGTCCTTTTATGACCCTGAATGTCCTCAACCAAATTTTCCAAAGATTGCAGGATATAGTAAAACAAACTCACCTTGGCCTCGCGCCTGAAGTGATTTAGCAGCATGAGATGATGGACTGGGATTGTATAAAAACCTCCCTCAAGATTGATATAAAGAACCATCATATGAACTACATCATCAAAGGGCTTCAAAATTGTGTCACAAACAATTCCTTCCTTCTTAATTTCTAGGTGTTCCCCATCATCTAGGAAGACGTTTTCCTCAACTTCTTTATCAATTTTTTTCCTGAAGAACTTATTTCCATACATTATTAAACTAGTTATAAAATAGATGAACTTCATAGAGATATTGAAATATCTTCCTCTGTAATGGATGTTCCTCCCTTTCCAATTTTCCACAAATTGGAGAGATATGTGTTGGACATGCCCCTTGATCCTTTGAATAAAATTTGGAAAACCCCCAATGTTAAGGGTTTCCCATAGCTCTACATTTTCCTTCCACTATGGATCAAAAATAGGCCCAAATAGACATAAAGTGACCCCCATAGTGAAAATAGAAGATGGCCATGAAGTGTAACACTGATAAAAACTATAAATAGTCTTCTCAATAGCATGCCTGTAACTTAAAAGCTTGGTTGTTGCAAAGATGAACCCCGAATCCTTCCCCCAATTCTATTTGAAAATAAAAAATAACTCATTTTTCAAGGTGAAGGGGTGATAAGGACGTTTAGTATCAATTTTCTTCATAAATTCATGCCAAGGATTCGACACGTGAGATATTCACCAGCTAGGAATTTGCATTTGCTTCTTTAATGATGATTTAGCGAGCTTCATAAGGGGTGTCATGTAAATCATACCATTAAGTGTGCTTATTATTACATACCCCTATATTAGCCAATATTTTCACCGATTTATTCCCCTCCCTATACACATGTTGAAACATGCTATTAATACCATTGCATATATAAAGGGCTTCATTGATAAAATCACTTATGCTTCTACTAGGCATTTGGGTCTTAGAAAGATTATTGATAATTTTTATTGAGCCAAATTCTAAAATGATGTTAGCCACTTTGAGGTTTCTAGCAATTCTGATTCCTGAGAGAATTGAAAGGGATTCTAATTAGTGGTTGGTCTACTTTCCCATTGGCCCTACATAAGCATAAATGAAATGACCAAAGTGATTTATAATAAGACCACCACTACCTACTGAACCAGGATTTCCTTTGGAAGCACCATCAAATTTCATATTATACCAACCTTCTGGAGGGGGAATCCACTGCACAAGAGACATATCAATGTTAGAGGAAGGAGTTGTTAATTGTTGAGTATTGATGTTCTAAGCCTTCAAATATCTTTCCTCATCCTAGGGATACAAATCTTTTTTGGGTGACTTAAATTTCTTGATGTTTTATTAAGAAAACACAAAAATTTCATTCAAGATACTTTTGATGGTTTTTCTAGTTCCCTTAAAAATTATAGAGTTGAGAGCCTTCCATATCCTCCAGATGGTGTGGGGGAAAATGATCCTCCAAAATCTTCGAAGAAGAGCATGCTTGAAAGGAGGATTCCATTGGAGCAATGCTTGAATAATGTCCTCTGGGAAATACCAATTGACACCAAATATTTTGAATCTAAGATTTCATAGAGCCATGGCCACTAGGAAATGAAGCAGGAGGTGTTGAATGGTTTCATTATTCTTTTTACAACGGTAACATCTATTAGGCATGATATATCCCCTCTTGATAAGGTTATCGATGGTAAGGATACCTTTATTAAGAACAAGCCAAAGAAACTGTTTTATCTTTGGAGTAGGATCTTTGAACCAAGTCCTACTCTAAGGAAAGACGTTAACCAGTTCACTGACATACAATTGGTAACTTGATTTCACCGAGTAGTTACCATCAAAGGAATGGACCCAGGTAAATTCATCCTTAGGCTGCATTTGGATGATGGGAATATGACTTAGAATGTTTTGCAGGTCTCCAAAGAGATCCTCTTGGTTGGGGATAATATTCACAATATTTTTTCACTGTAGTAATCCATATGTATTTTGCATAGAGTCACTAACATGTTCTCCCAAGGTTATAGTGAGGTTGTCTTGAAGTTGTTCCCAATGCTAATTATTGATTAGAGCTCTAAAATCATCTCACATATCTTTCCAAAAGTTTATAATTTCCCTTGTGCCCAGAATCCACTTACATCCAAAGGCAAGCAATTTTATGATCTTTGCAAAATTGTTCCAGAAATTGGAACCACTAGGGAGAATGAAATTGTTAAGGAACTCTTGAACATTGTCAAGGTTTAAATATTTAGCTCTCATGAAATTGGCCCAAGAATGTTCCTCTTTAATAAGTCTACAACCCATTTTAGATACTAACATTGCATTCATGGTTCTAATTTTTTAATGCCAATGCCCCCATCTTTATTGTTGCTACAGACCTTCTCCCAAGCTACTACGTGAATTCTATTCTTCTCTTTCATGTCCATCCAAAGAAAGTTTTTTTGAATCCTCTCAATCTTATAAACAATAGATGATGGAATAAAGAAGAGAGACCTGATATATATCAGCAAGTTTTGGAGTGCACTTCTGATAAACATGAATTTTCCCACACTATATAGGGTAGAGCCCTTCCAACCAACAATATTTTTGTAAAACATGTCAAAAAAATCATTCCAAACACTCATGTGAACCTTGTTAGTATTCAGAGGGAGCCTAAGGTATGTGGTAGGAAAGGAGTTAATCTCGCAATAAAGGATTTGGGAAATTTTTCTTTTTTTGGAAGGAGGAGTGTAAAAAAAGTATAAATAGATTTTATCAAAATTGATTTGATGTCCAGAGGCCTCTTCATAAAGCTAGAGAATGTACTTCATAGTTTTAGATTCTAGGATAGAGACAATAAGGAGAAGGGTAGTGTCATCAACAAACTGCTGATGAAAGACCGGAATAACAAAGGACGTGGGCTTAAAACCATTAAGATAACCCAAATAAACAACTATATTTATAGTATGGATAAGACTATCTACCATGATAATAAAAATATTGAGAGAGATGGGGTCACCTTGACGAATTCCACGACTGCGTGGAAATAATCCCACAAGGCTACTATTGATGATAACTAAAGGAAGTTTTGGTTTCTTCACCTATTTCAAAGAATAGAGACCGGAGCAAGCCATTCATTATGTATATTGATGCTTCAGATGCAGCACTAGGGAGTACTCATAGCCAAAAAGATGAAAATGGGAATGAACATCTAGTTTACTTTGGGAGTAGACAAATGAACAGTGCTGAGGTAAATTATACTGTAACTGAAAAAGAGGTTCTAGCCATTATTGTTGTTGTAAAGAAGTTTAGAAATTACTTGCTAGGGAAGAAATTTATAATTGTAACAAATTATCAATATCTAAAATATATTTTGAATAAGCCTAACCCATCAAGAAGGATAGCAAGATGGATAATTTTTCTATAAGAATTTGAATTTGATAATATAGATAGGCCCGAAAAGAAACATGTCAATGTAGATGTACTCTCTCGAGCCTATGATGGTTTAGGTTCATCTTGTGATGATGATGCTTTCCCAAATGAAACATTGTTATCCCTTGAAAAAATACCTAGTGAATACATAGATATTTTTAATTATCTAAATGATTTCAATTTTCCTAATGGTGCCAATGCAAAGACTAAGAGCAAGATTACTCAATAAAGTCGTCCATATTCTATTCTACATAGAGTATTATTTTGGATAGGTCCTGATGGACAATATAACAAGGTAGTTGGACGTGATCAAGGAAAGGAGATAATTGGAGAAATCCACAATGGTACATGTGGAGGACACTTTTGAGGAAAACTCATAGTAAGAAGGATCTTGGATTTAAGTTATGACTGGCCAAATATTTTTAAATATTGTTATAGTTATTATAAGACATGTGATATTTTTCAATCACATGGGAATTGTAAGACTTCATTAGCTTCATTGTGACCTATTCTTCCACTTGGTCCCTTTGAAATGTGTGGAATAGATATTTTAGGTCCAATTCTATCTACCCCATGCCAAAATAAGTATATTGTTGTAGCCACTAATTACTTAACCAAGTGGGTTGAAGTTAGATCATTGAAAATAAATTCCATGGATGAAGTGACAAGGTTCATCTATGAACACATTGTCACTAGATTTGGTTGTCCATTAGAAATTGTAACAGCTCAAGGAAGACACTTAATTAATGAGGTAGTATAAGCCCTGGTAAACAAGTTTTCTATTAAGAATAGGAAGGAAATAACTTACAAGCCAAACACAAATGAATAGCTAGAGCAAACAAATTATGTATTGTGTCAAATCCTAGCAAAATATGCAGCTTTGCAGGTGCATATGTGGGATAAAAGAATTCATGCAAAATTGTGGGCATATAGAGCAACATCAAATTCAGCAACAAGATACTCCCCATTTAAATTATCTTATGGCATTGATCCATTTATTCCTATTGAGTTTGATAGTCTCACTATGAGAGTTATGAAAAATGAAAGGATGGATGAAAGTGATTTAGTAAGAGAGATATTTTTACATATTCATTTGCTAGAGGAAATGAGGGAAATAGCGAAGGATACAAGTTATAAGAAGAAGATGAAGTAGAATGAGGATTTTGATCAAAAGATACTCTAGTATCCATTTCAAGTGAATGACTTGGTTCTAGTATATGTTTCCAGATACAAAAAGAGAATGCATAGAAAATTCTTCCAAAATGGATGGGAGCATACAAAATAGTAGTTATGCATGAGAATGGTACATATCGACTAGAGGAATTGGATGGTACTCCCATTATGAAATGGTTCAACCATGACAAGTTAAATATTTTCTAGGCACTAGCTTCAGAATGTCCATAATAGTCTACTCCGAGGACGAAGTAGAAGCTAGGGAGAGGGAAGATGTCGACATTAAAATGTTCCTCCATGTTTTCTATTTCCTTAATGTATATATTAGGAATAAGGCGTTGTTAAGTATAGTTAGTAGTAGCGTCCACTAGAAGATAACAGTACTGCCAGTATGACACCGTAATTAAAGTATAGTATGGTAATAGTCAAAGTACAATAGGAATGTTGTGGTAAAAAGTAAATATTTTTCAAAAGTGGTCCGGTAATGTTAAAATTTCAAAGTTAAGGTAAGTAGAGAAGTAGGGTCTACATGATTTAGAATTATAAATATTATATTTGTAATAATGACAAGGAGTGAATTATAAATATTATATTATATTTTGTAGATTAAATTTGTGTAAAAGATAAGCCTTCATGTAAAGTTAATAGTTTAGGCATGGAATATTATTAGACGGAAGATATTTCTTAGAGATAGGGTGGATAAGCTTGAATTTCTATAAATAGAGAGGTCACCCCCTCTCATTTAGCATGGAATAAAGTTGTAATAATAATTTTATGAATAAAGGATTCATTGTGAAGGTGTGTTATGGAAGCAATTAAGATGATTAATTATGAAGTTTCTCCCATAACTATTGTTTGGGAAAAAATGGAGTTGACAACACTTGGAGTAATTCATGGGTGAGATTATAAAAATTTCATGTTAATAATATATTTTACAGTTGTATTTCAGATTTTTCATCATTCTTTTATCTAATAGTCTGCGGTACTATTATGTTATGTTTTCTATTGTGTTTCTAGATTACTACCACCAAACTTAAAGTTGTGCATTATTGAAATAATCATAGCACGAGGAGTTCCTAGTGAAATATTATTAGAGTGCCAGATTGGTGTTGAAATTTTGGTTCTGTTGCCACCACCATTCCTCGTTGGTGGATTTTTTGGAGAGATATTCCCACTTAGTTATAAATTATTTGGAAGGTAACCTTGTTTTTACTGTGCATAGTAGTTACCATGGTAAAGTCACTTTTTAACATGCATAATATTTACCATAGTAAAGTAAAATTTTTACCGTGAATAGTATTTACCACAGTAACTTCACTTTTACCATAAATAGTATTTACCACAGTAACTTCACTTTTTACCATGAATAGTATTTACCGCAGTAAGTCAAGTTTTACCATAGTAAATATAAGTTTACCGTGGCCATTCTTATTTTACTGCAGAAAGGTGTAAAGTCACTTTCTATTATAGTGAGTCTAATTATTTGTGCACATAAGTCTTATTGATTTTACTTGAGAGTTGGTATTTCACTATGGTTACTTTTTAAAATGGGAAAGATTCCTATTATTCCAGGCCAATCTAATGAATATGCCCCCTCTTTCATTCAAGAGTTTAAATGATCTTGCATTTGTAATGGAATCATAAGAAAAGGAATAATGGACTGAATTTTTTCCTACCTTTTTGGATGGTTCAACCCTTATGTGCTTTGAAACACTGAGTGATAATTTTAAAAAATCATGGGATTTATTAACTGAAATTTTTCTTCAAGAATTTGGTGAACAACAAAAATATGCAGATCTCATGATCGAGATTACAAAGGTAGCCCAAGGAGAGAAGGATAAGATAAGGGGTTGTCATACTCGTGTTCTAGATCTAAAGAGGAAGATCTATACCTAGATCCGAAAGGAAGAATTAGCGGATGGGTTGATGAATGACATGGATAATCTCCTCTACAAGCACTTCATTCTTGGGATGAAGCCAAAAATAAGACAATGATTGAAGAATGACTGCCCAGTGACCCTTGAACAAGAAAAGGACATTGCAAGAAGGAAATAATAAAATATGGAAGAGGAGGCCAAAGAAATTGTTGCTAAGGTGGATCCTACACCAACACCTTTTTTCCAAAAGCCACAACCACTCTCGGTGAGCACAAATCTTCCCCCTAGTACATCTACTGAGTACGAGGATCTCCTTAGGAAAATAGACCAGTTAACTATTAATCTTCTTCAAGGAAAGGAATTTAGTTCCCAGGGAGGAGATAGAGGTCCAATAAGAAATATATATGTTGTATATTATGGTTGTTATAAAAAGGGTCATTATAATTATAATTATTCAGATAGGGCCTCTACATTTGGTACAAGAGATAATGATAAAGGAAAAGAACCCGTAAATTCTTTTGATGTGGTAGATAGGAGTCTAAATAATAAAGAAAATGTATTTGTAATAAAAAGAAAGAAAGAAAGAAAAATATAACCAAGATGGAAATGATCCTAAGAATATGAAAGGAAAGACTAGTAAGAAACATAGGAGAAGAAATTTGGGTGTGCAAGTTTTTTTATTTCAGAGGGGCAAGGACCATAATCCATCTCAAAAGATTTATCCAAAAGTACTGCAAATATTACATATGGACAACTTCTTGTTATGTCTTCTGAGAAGAGGCAAGAACTGCGAAGTGGACTCAACACTTGATGAAGGAAGGAGGATGAGGTCCCTATTTTGGAAGCAGAGGCAGATCCCTACGCTCTGCAAGCTAAGGTATTATGTAATGGTATTTGAATTCATGATGTCTTAGTAGATGGAGGTGATGTAGTTAATGTAATGACCGAGTCTGTAATGAATTTGTTGGATTTAAAAATTGATCGCCCCTTGACTCTTATTTTAAGTTCATTAAATAAGGGAAAAACTAAACCAGAAGGTGTTGTTTCAGATGTGCCAATATCTGTCATCGGTGTTGTATGTGTGGTAGACTTTGAGGTGATGAAGAATGGTACTATTGCACACCCAATGTTATTGGGAAGGACATGGATAAGGAGATTTCATGCAAGAAACTACTGGAATGAAGGCTTTGTGAAACTTGGAGGTGGTAGAGAGAGGGTGAAGATAAATATGATCCCTCAACATCATAAGGTAAAATATGTGGATTCAAGTGATGAAACTGATGATTGGACATCCTCTGATTACTCTAGTAGTAGTGAAGTGGACATAGAAGATGAATAAATTGAGGTTGATGTGTCGGTCATGGATATCCTTCCAGTCACATCAACTCATGAACCCATAAAATTATCTGAAGAAGAAATTGATGATCATTTTCAACAAATTAAAATTAGTGATGTTGTGATGGAAATTGAGGATTCCTACCTCTATTTCTTTAGAAGGTACATGCACTTATTCACTTTTTATTACAAGGAACTACGCCAAGTAATTTGGGGAGAACATTCTATTGAGTTGGTAGATGGTGTTAAGACAATAAAGTAAATGCCATATAGAATGAATCCTATTTTTTCTAAGACTGTAAAAGAAGAAATATATAAGTTATTTGATGCAGGATTCATATTTGTTGTGAAAAATTCAGAATGGGTTTCTACCATTGTGATCTCAATAAAAAATAATCGGAAGTTACATATTTATGTTGATTACAAGAAGCTCAACAAGGTAATAAAGAAGGATCATTACCCTCTTCAATTCTCAGACCAGATCTTGGACGAAGTAGCTGGCCAGGAGTGATATAGTTTTGTAGATGGATATAGCACGTACAACCAAGTTTGTATAGTAGAGAAAGATCAGTTAAGACTACGTTCACCAAACCTTGGGGAACATTTTCTTATATATTTATTCCATTTGGGTTGTGTAATGCTCCACAACATTCCAACACCTAATGAATAGGGTGTTTGAACCCTACATTGGAAGCTTCATCAGAGTATTCCTGGATGATTTTTGCTTCTACATGAGAAAAATGGACCACCTGCATCAGATAGAGGTGGTATTTAAAAATTTTATATGAAACACATGCCTCAATAAACCCTACAAAGTGTGTCTTTGGATGTTCTAAAGGTGTCTTGTTATGACATGTTGTATATAGAGATAGTATTGGTACCGATCCTGATAAAGTTTTAAAAATTAAAAAGTTACAATTTCCTATGAATAGAAATAAGTTGAGACCATTTTTATGCCATATGGGTTACTATAGAATTTTCATCAAGAATTTATCAAAGATTGCACAGCCGCTAACCTAGTTCTTGAAGAAGGATGCTACTTATGAACCAAGAATGAAGGCGCATGAAGCTCTTGAACAACTAAAGGAAGCTTTGGTGTCTTCACGTGTTTTAAAGAATCCAAACTGGAGCAATCCATTCATTGTGTATAATGATGCTTCATATGCAGCACTATGGAGTACTTTGAGCCAAAAGGATGAAAATGGGAATGATCATCTGGTTTACTTTCGGAGAAGACAAATGAGAAGTGCTGAAGTAAATTATACTCTAACTGAAAAAGAGGCTCTAGCCATCATTTTTTCTATAAAGAATTTTAGAAATTACTTGTTAGGGAAGAAATTTATAATTTTAATAGATCATCAGGCTCTAAAATATATTGTGAATAAGCCTAACCCATCAGGAAGGATAGCAAGGTTAATAATGTTTCTACAAGTATTTGAATTTAATATTATAGATAGGCCCAGAAAGAAACATGTCAATGTAGATATACACTCTCGATCCTATGACGGTTTAGGTTCATCTTGTGATGATAATGATTTCCAAAATGCAACATTGTTATCCCTTGACATAATCCCTTATGAATGCATAGATATTTGGAATTATCTGAATGATTTCAAGTTTGTTGATGGTTCCAATGAAAAGACTAAGAGGAAGATTAATCAAGCAAGCTGCCATATTCTATTTTGTAAGGAGTAATATTTCAAATAGGGCCTAATGGACAGTACAAAAGGGCAGTTGGACATGATCATAAGACTTCATCAACTCCATTATGCCTTATTTTTCCACTTGGTCCCTTTAAAAATTTGGGAATAGATATTGTAGGTCCACTTCCAACCACCCCATGCCAAAATAAGTTTATTCTAGTTGTCATTGATTACTTAACCAAGTGGGTTGATGTTAGGCCATTGAAAATAACTTCCATGGATGAAGTGGAAAGGTTCGTATATGAACACATAGTCACTAGATTTGGTTTTCCATTAGAAATTGTAACAGATCAAGGAAGCCACTTCATTAATGATGTAGTAAAAGCCCTGGTAAACAATTTTTCTATCAAGCACAAGAAGGAAACAACTTACAAGCCAATCACAAATAGACAGGTGGAGTGAAAAAAATATGTATTGTGTAAAATCCTAGCAAAATATGCAGCTTTGCAGGTGCATAAGTGGGATAAAAGGATTCATGTAGCATTATGGGCATATAGAGAAACATCAAAGTCAGTAACAAGATACTCTCCATTTCAATTGGCTTATGGCATTGATCCAGTTCTTCCTATTGAGTTTGATATTCCCACTATGAGAGTTATGAAAAATGAAAAGATGGATGAGAGTGATTCAGTAAGAGAAAGATTGGTACATCTTCATTTGCTAGAGGAAATGAGGGAAACAACGAAGGATACAAGTTAAAAGAAAAAGATGAAGCTAAAGAAGTGCTTTGATCAAAAGATCCTCTCGTCTCCATTTCAAGTGAATGAATTTGTTCTAGTATATGATTCCAGATACAAAAAGAGAAGGCATAGAAAAATTCTTCCAAAATTGATGGGACCCTACAAAATAGTAGTTGTGCATGTTAATGGTACATATCTACTAGAGGAATTGGAAGTTATTCCCATTACAAAATGGGTACACCACGACAAGTTAAATATTTTCTAGGCACCGGCTTCAGAATGTCCATAATAGTCTACTCCGAGGACAGAGTAAAATATAGGGAGGGGGAAGATGTCAAAACTAAAAGTTTCCTCTATGATTTCTATTTCCTTAATGTATATATTAGGAATAAAGTGTTGTTAAGTATAGTTAGTAGTAACGTCCACTAGAATATAATGGCGCTGCCAGTATGGCACCACCAATAAAGTATATTACGGTAACAAACAAAGTATAATAAGAATGTTGTGGTAAAAAGTAAATATTTGTTGTAAGTGGTCCAGTAATGTTAAAATGTCAAAGTTAAGGTAAGTGGAGAAGTAGGGTCTACATGATTCAGAATTATAAATATTATATTTGTAATAATGACAAGGAGTGATTTCATAAATATTTTTTATATTAAATTTGTATAAAAGATAAGCCTACATGTAAAGGTAAGAGTTTTGACATGGAATATGATTAGTCTGAAGAAATTTCCTAGAGATAGGGTGGATAAGCCTAAATTTTTATAAATAGAGAGGCCACCCCCTCTCATTTAGCATGAAATAAAGTTGTAATAATTATTTTATGAATAAAGGATTCATTGTGAATGTTTGTTATGGAAAGCCATCAAGATGAGTAATTGTGAAGTTTCTTCCATAACTATTGTTTAGAAACAAATGGAGTTGGTAACACTTGAAGTAATTCATGGGTGAGATTGTAACAATTTCATGTTAATAACATATATTATAGTTGTATTTCAGATTTGTCATCATTATTTTGTGGTATTCCTGTGTTATGTCTGTTATTGTGTTTCCAGATTACTACCACCAAACCAAAAGTTGTGCATTACTGAAATAATCATAGCACACGATTTTCTCAGTGAAATATTATTAGAGTGACGGATTTTTGTTGATAGTCTAAATCATATTTCTGAAGTGAGCATCAAAGATAAAATTTTCCAATACTTTATCAAGGAAAACCCCTGACACTTTGTCAAATGATTTTTTCATATCCATCTTTAAGACCATACCTTGCTTCTTGCTTTTCTCCATCGAGTGTATGGTTTAATATACCATGACAAATCCTGTTAGAGTAGGTATTTACCTTAGCTCATGTTCACCTAGGTACTTTATTTACCTTTATTGTATTTATCCTCACCCTCTTATGTGTGTGGATAGTTCTTTTATCTTATTTAGATATTAGGAGATATTATCTAGTTGTTAGGTATAGTTCTTTCCTTGATCTATGGTATTGAATAGATCCTTGATGTCTAGTTCTCTCCTAAATCTATGGTCTTGACTAGTTCTTTGATGACTAGTTATTTCCTTGATTTATGGCTTGATCTACTACCTTTGACTGGTTCTTAGATTGTTATTCCTTGCCTATTTAAGCAAGGCCCATTCTCAATGTATTGCATTGAGTTCCATAATAATATATGATATTGTTGCTCATTTGTTTGTAAAGGTTTATGTAAAGCTATTCTAGCTAATTTCTTTCATCTCATTAATCGTGGTGTTTAATTAGCATCTGTGTTCTTGGCTTGGTATGATCTGGTTATCGTTCCTTTCAAATCCTTCTTGAATCAACCTTCGTTTGATGAATCCCCCTTGCTGGCTTGAGATGATGTTAGGAGGGAATGGCTGGAGCCTGGAAGTGAGGATTTTAGTGAAGATCTTATATAACACGTTGGAAAGGATTATAGTTCTAAAGTTCTTGAAATATTTAGCCCCCACTTTCTTAGGAACCAAGACTAAAAATTATTGTTGATTTCTTTGAGCAACCTCCCTATCCTAAAATATTCATTGATTTCTTTGAGCATGTCATCCGTACAAATCCCCCAACACTTTTGATAGAAAAAAAAATGGAAAACCATCTGCACCCGGGGATTTGTCTCCCTCCATAGCAAAAATTGCTTTTTGGAGTTCTTCAATGGTGACATGTTTAGAGAGAGAGAAAAATTCTTCAGTACTTTCAAGATTGTTTAGAATGGAGTCCAACAACATGTTAATAGCCACTGAACATAGCTCAGGTAAATCATTTAGAAGGTTCTTGTAGAAATTAACCCCTTGATCTCTTATACAATTAGGATTATTTGTTGTTTCACCATTCTGTCTAGTGACTTCATAAATTCTGGTATGGGATCTATGCTTTATGGATGTTGTGTGAAAAAATTTAGTGTTCTTGTCACCTTCCTTAAGCTAGATAGCTCAGGATTTCATTCTCCAAAAGGATTCCTCCTTTGTAAAAATGGTATGAAATTCAGCTAATAGGGATTTTTCACGTACATAGTCCTCTTGGTTCATCCCAAAATCAGCAGCTTCCTTTTCCAGGGATTCAATATCTTCTTTAATATTTTTTTCTGATTGAAAATGTTACCAAAAATGTCTTTGTTCCAAGCTCAAACTTTATTTTTGACGTTTTTGAGTTTCTGTATAAATATTTACTGGGAAGAACCGTCAACTTGAATCCCCCACCATTATTTAATGTTTTCAATTAGGTCAGGATGATCAAACCACACCTTTTCAAATTTAGAAGAGGACTGATCAGGCCTCTCATTATTCAAAAAATTTAGGAAAATGGGGTTATGATCAGAGGAAAGATAAAAGTCCAAACTTAGAAGCCAATCATATAAAATTAGAGCTCTACCAAGACAAACTTGGATAGATTGTTTTCGAGTCTCTTGTTGGACCACATGAATGGGTTGCCATGAAGTCCAAGGTCCAACATATTTTCTTGAGATATAAAGTTAGGAAAATTATCCATCCCAACTGTATGCTAAAATGCACCATCTTTTTTTCATCATTGGATAGGGGAGAATTGAAGTCTCCCATGATTAACCAGTTCCATCTAGAGCAGGTATTTTTGAAGCTAATAAGGTCCCTCTAGAGTTACCTTCTACCGTGAAGAGTTTTTAGAGCATAAATGACCAAAAATATCCAACTGAATTTGTTATCAAAAGTTTTGAAGGAAATATCTAGGTGAGAGTGCGATGAAAGAATGGTCTTACAAGTAAGCTTGATAGGGTCCTAGAAGACAACCATACCTCTTGAGGCTCCTATCGAGTCGACAACCACCCACTCTACTTTTTTCCAATTTTTCTTGCAGCAAACCTTTAAAGTTTTAGTGCCCATTTTAGTTTCTTGAATAACCATGATGGTAGGAATGTAACTCTTTCTTAAATATTTTAGTGTGTGTTGCTTTTCACTACCATTTAGGCATCTTATATTCCAAGAAAAAATATTCATTAAAATATTTGGGGATAGGAGTGGACCAAGTGGTCCAAGGAAGACTAAGTTCCATTAACCAACACTTTATTGATCTCCCTTTTCCTTTGATCATTTTTAGAGGGTCTACCTTTTGTGGTGTTTTGTTGTGTAGTTTCTATAAAGGAATATCTGGTCACCCTAGAGGTGGATATAACCCAGCTTCTTGAAGGATTTTTCTTGTCAAAATATAGGGTATCAGATATGTTTTCATACCCTTTAGATTTTTTCTTTTTCCTGCAGACCAGTGTAAACTCATGAGAGTTTGTGGAATCTTTTAAAATTAGGATCTTCACAAGGGTGATTTTACCTTCCTCCTTTTCTATAAGATTAATTATATCAAGCATTAATTTCATATTTTTTAGTAGCAGTTTTTACAGGTTGAGGGTTAACAAAAATAAATTATAGTCAGAGAATATAAAACAAAAAACCCTTATGCGAAACTATTGAAAACCACAGGTTCTAATAATGAGTAACATGATATTTACGATCACATAATGACTTATAAAATCACCTCAAATTTTAGATACATGCCTGATAATAAGGTAAATACGAATATGGTTTGTAATCCAAAAACTATATCTATAACATGGGTGGTTGGATTGATATGCATGCTATTACATGAGGTTTTCCCCTACCCTTTGGGCCTATAATTACGATGAAAAATAAAAGCTATTATTAGGAAATAAAGTGGTACCAAACAGTAAATATTTTCCATTACCGAGAAAATTTTGGAACAAAATTTGAATTTATATGTGAATAATTATGAACCATAGAAATTAATGTAGAAGTAATTTCTAGTGATTTTCATGTCATCGGTCAAAGTGTCAAAGTAGACCTCAATTTTTTGAAACAAAGAAAAATTGATGGTAATGTACCAAAAGACATACCTCCTTATCCAATTCAAATCTCTAAACCATGGGTTAAGGATACCATTTCAATGCTAGAATTTTTCCTTGGATTATATAGTGATTATAAAGTGGATGGAACCCTCCTTTAAATGGTATACAATATCTATTATAGTAACCCATGTGTTTCATATAGATATTTTAAGCACATTACAAAATTCATGAATAAATAATTTATAATAATGAAATAATTTTCTAAAAATAATACCTTTGGTTTCAAAACGTACTTGTTCTATTTATAATAATCAAATCATGTTCTAAAAATAAGACCTTTAGGTTCAGAATGGAATTTTAGTGACCGGTTTAAAGAAAAAAGGTTTACAATTCATTCATAATCTAATGTGCAAGGAGGAACAATGTTAGTTCTATTAATTGGGTGGAACCATATGATAAGTATGCATGATTACAAAAGGAAACACAATCATTTTTTGGACTTATTTTTTCTCCACTTTATCATGAAATTAGGTAAACTCCAATGCATATATTGCATATGTCTTGTAGAGATTGTATTCAACTAGGATCTAAAATTAAATTGGTTTACTGTTTCTTCATGGAGGACTATATTGCGCTAATATTTTATGCATGAGTAAATCCCCCAAAACTTCCATTACATGTGTCATAGAGGGATTTTTTCCTTATAATATATATACAATAAATGGACAACATGGATCAACTATATTTTTTATTCAGAAAAAGAATACTATATTTAATTAAATGTTTCACAAAGATGGTTCACATTTCAGAGAAAAACATTCATTATGACACAATTTTAAAAAAAATTGTAATCTTCATGTTGACTCTCACTAACTGTATGACCCATGTGAGATGACTAAATCAAGGGTATTGGCAAAAATAATTCTACTAGTAAAATTCAACATGAAAGAAAACCCCTCTCAGAAAGATTGAAATTACACAAACTCTTGATATGAGGTGAAAAATAATGGAAGAATTGTTTTTAGAAAGGAATTATTTTTGAAGAGTTGTCAACTAAAATTTTGGGATTACATCCATAGAAAGGTGTTGAGACAAGTACGAAAATCAAGATATTAAGATATTGTTGGTTGTTAGATTTGACCTTACAAACAAGAAATAGTCGAGGGACAACAGTCCCTCCTCTTTATGGGAGAGGTTCCATTATTGAACACACAACAAATCTACGTATTCACAAATGCACAAACTATCAATATTATGATGCTTTATATGTCTTCATCTCATAAAATTTTCAATATAGAAGAGAAGAAAGTATAAGACTTGATACTTAGAAAATGAAGAAAGCATCACTTTCATACATATAGGGTGCAAAATAATATCCTACTTATGCATGAAAGAGTGACAAGATTAGAATTAAAGACACCCGAATACAAGACATATATGCGATAGACACAAATTTCTAAGCACAACCTCAACTGAAGGACAAAAAGTTCTATTCATATATATATATATATATATATATATATATATAACTTCACATGGATCAGATAGAAAGTAGAAATAGATAGAACATAAGGAAAGATAGAACTGATTCTGTATTGATTACCAATTCATTACTTTTTACACATCCAAGACATCCAAAATCCGACCCCTTCAAAAGAAAATAAAATCTCCTTAAATATCCTCATGGGCTGTTACAAAAGAGTCTTTTCAGTTTCATTTCTTTTAATCAAAGGATTAATATCTAATTAAGAATTATAATATTAAATTGTCTTTTACTTCCATATTATATGAATAGAAAGAAAATAGCCACCTTAATTAGATAACCTGATTAAAATATTAAGAACTAGGAGTTGGGACACTCGAAGGAGTGACTGTGACACTCTTCACCTTGAGTACTTGATTTATTAATCTATTTAATACTCCAATGATGTCCATGCCTCGATGGATGGTGGTATTTACAGTCACATGAGTCTAGCTTCCTAGGCATGACGCAACCTAGAATTTACTAGATAACACCCTAGTCACACTGGCACATCACTCAGCCTAGACTGAGCGCTCACCCGAATCGTGAAAAGTTACCATATCCCTCTTTAGGGTTGTTGTAGTAGGATGTTAGAATGATGAAGAAAGAAACATATATATCCTTAACTAATCCATCATTCTACCATGTATTCTATATTCAGATCTATGAAAGAACAAGCTTTAAACAGTAATCATGATTGAATCAAGAACATGCACTACTTGATTACACATAGGAATGGCACTTAGATTTAGCCAATATCTTCCATTTATTAATAAACACAGAATCTCCTTACAATAATGTCAATCTATACCAATGTGCGTATGGATCTGATATAGTAATCCAATAATATGCACATATCTTTATACCTGCATATATCACCTCCTCTATGTGTCTATATCTCACCTCCTCTGTGTGTGTGTGTGTGTGTGTATTACTTCCTCTACATATATCTTACTATGTGATTCACATCATATATATAGGGTGAGGACTTTCCCTTCACCACTTATCTATTCCAGAAATAGGCCACATGCTATTAATAGCTACGCGTCGTTTACATGCATAGCCATACATGTAATTTTGTTATCTATAGATATCTTATATTTAACTGATGTGTCAATCCTATTCTTAGCTTGTCTCCATGAAAAAATTCTTTGATCGGATCCTCTAAAGATAGACTATGTGTGGCGTGCACATCTCTGCTTCATTGGTGTGTTCCACATGCCATCTTCTAATAATAGGTATTCATGCTCAAAATTGGCTAAGTCTTGAATACTGAACCTGCCCTTCCACATGTGGATTCTTTCTTATCCCTCTACACCCTTGATCTAGGCGTTCTCTCCCATGCATACCTCTTGTGTGATATTTGACAAATATTCTCTGATCAACATTACCCCACACTAATCTCATTGTCTTCCCGACAATGGTTAGCTCCAAAATTTGAAGTAAAGAGTAGAAGAATAAGAATGAAAGAATGTAGAAGAAAAATAAAGAAGTTTTTATGAGGCTATGAGGAAGCATCCTCTGCATCAATTTGAAGTATTAACTTTGGATACTACTTCTTTATTCCAGCCTCCAAGGCCTATCATTCAATGAGTGCTTATTCTGCATTCTCTGGAATGTCCATAGCAATGGATTCCAACTCATCCCTCGTAATTTATCCTTTTTCATTCTACAAAACCAATACAACGCTGGACATCGAGGTCATTCTTCCTTCTAGAAGGTACATATTCTGTGCAATGAGCTTCCCAAGCTCATCCAACCGAGTTTTATGTGGCTCTTGCACTGTTATCAGGGCCTCACGCTTTTGCTTAACTACTGAAAATATTTTTACGCGGCCCAACATTTCATCCTTCATAACTCTTTGGACCTCATCGCTTGATTTTAGAGTCTTTATATTGATAAGCGCTTCTGGAGCTGTGCAGATGTTCAAATCTTGGTTTGATTTCTTCAATACTTCTTGTAGCACATGTAATAGCCCTTCATATGATGCAATCTTTTCACACCACTGATGCTCTCTCTTGCTCTGCCTCTTGTTCTGAGTTCCTTGGCACTGGAATTCGTAGAGGTTCATCTTCAAGCACCAAGTTCACCATCTTTCCTACATAATTTATCGCTAAGGGAAACGTCTGTGGTACCTTGGTCTCCAAGTTTGGCGTATCTTGTATGACATTGTCCCCAATCTCCTCTACGAAGCTGATAAACACTATGTTCTTCTTCTGCATAAATTCCCTCTCTTGTGTTATCCGTGTTATCTCAGCATCCTTTGTCTTCAGCTCCTCACGCAGTGCTCTGATTGTTGCAGCTTTATCTATGTTTCTTATAGCAACTTTAGTAGAAACCTTCACTAGTGCGTTGTTGACCTGCTCATCCAACATGATAATAGGCTTTACCGTCATGTGTTTGGTTTTCGGTGCCTACTTCACCCATCTCAAGATGCATGACTCTTCACATATATCAAAGTCAGGCTCATCCATGTGGTTTTGCATTGACCATGATAGTTGTTTTCAAGTGCGCACAGTCACCATATCCTCATCCATTAGCTCCTAGCCAAATAAATCCTTTTGTGCTATCGTGCTTTGGAAGCAAGCATGGATAATTTTGCTGACATCCTCTGCATACCCCATGGCTGGTGGAATGTGTTCTTGACTTGTTCATCTAGATATTTTCTGCTTTGGCACTTTAGCTTCCAAATTTGGGACCTATGTCTCGATGTCCTAAATAGTCTCTGCAGCTATCTCCTCTAGTTCCTCTTTGTCCTCTCCTCTTTCCTTTAATTCCTCACCTTGTTCTTCTATGTCCTCTGGAAGTGTAGGAGAATGAGGTGGTCTTTCTTCTGACTCTTCTGCCTCCTCATTTAACTTTAGTTTTCTCCTTTGCACAGTTGCCTCATTCTGGGGAGAGATCCTGGGTGATCTATGAACCGTGTTTGGAGTAGTACCTTGGGTTCTTATTCTCCCCTTGGGATACATTCATGTTCTCATCATCCCCCTCTTGCATCTAAGGTGGTGTAGTGGCGTGCTCAACTTCACCCTTATTTTTAGGATGTCTCCTACCTCTATGCTCCAAACCACCACTATCTTCACGCTCCTCCTCCTCATCCTCCACTTCAATTACCTCTATGGGTTTAGGCACTCAGACGTTATCCATTGTATGCTTCCCCTTAGGTGGTGTTGGAAGTGTGAACTCACCTTATACATATTTGTTATTCTCCATCTTTGGATTTAGTTGGAGATACACTAGCACTGCTCTAATATCTCCTACCACCGAACTTATTGGTTTAATGTTCAAAACATTATAAATGATTCTTTCAACATATGCACCCTTCCCTGGATACACATATTTCTTTCTTAATGTATGGTAGTCACAATCCACCTTATCCACATTGAACATCATTCGTCGTACATCTGTAAAAATGTGTACTGATTCCTGGAAGTACCTTGCTATGAATGCATATGGAAACTTACACCAAGGAATCCATGCTCCATCTTTCATGGAAAACAGTGCTATATAGAAATGTTGGTATACAGCGAACTGAACTACCTTTCCAACTACCGAAGGCAAGTCCTTAGCCTGATGCATCATTCTTCCTCAAAAGCAGCATGAAGCCTATCATGCCACTTCATTGTTTGTTTCTTAACCTGCTCTATCATGGATCCTTCACATAAGTACTTCTTGAAGTGTTCTATAGGTGATTTTTGTTCCTTCAGATACTCCCATACCTTCTCCTTTGGTCCATCTGGTACTCCAATCTCCATGAACACTAGTGTTAATAGAATAGCTCCAAAGCTAATCTTTCCTCCTGTGCACACTTCTTCAATGATTTTCTCTGTGATATACTGGGAAATGTTGTATACTACACCTTCAGATATCTTTTTGGCAATGTGCAGCCACATGGTGTTCACTTGTGACCACCTTTCCTAGTCATTGAGATTTGTTACGAGATGTGCGGCCGCTTTTACCACTCGATACTTCTTTAGTTTTTCAATGTCCATACCACGTTGTCCCTTTGTATATTCCAACTACTTTCTGGTCTCCAATATTACGTTTTTATCTATCAGGTCATCTCGTAAATGATCTCCTATGCCTTTCAACCTCATTACCATGGAGATGAGTGAGACTGAAATTCTGACTCTGTGCCCTGCAAAGTAGAAATAGTCCTCGTGCACTCTTCTCATAAGCCATTGGTATAATGGCTCATACTTCCCAAAATAAAGGAGCTCATAAAGTTGGTAAACTCCTATCCTCTGTAAAAGATTCTCATCAGCATCGTCATACACCGGCATATCTTTCACCATGTGTTTGTTTGTCTTCGTGTTCAACAACACGTCAAGATCCTTCTTGTTCTCAATGGTACGGTGATAGTACTCACTCACTTTTCTCTTATTTATGTGAGAATCCCACTCCTATCAGACGATAACCCCCTCTGGATACTACATCTCAGAGAAATTACTTTCTGGAGCCATTTCTTCTTCTTCTACTACCATCTTCTTCTTTCCGTTTACTTCCGCTACAAATGCTTTCTTGGGTGTCATTTCTACCTTGAAATCCTTTGTAGAACCTTTTTGCTCAAATTCTACAATGTGCGAAGAAAACCCTAGTTCAATTCAGTGTGCCCTAGGTGAAATTACGTGTCACTAACTCATCTTTGTTGCTTCTCTTTACTCAAACACTTCACCACTAGGGACATAAGCTTCATCTACACATAGATCTCTTCGTCATGACTGGTCATACACCCCTCACACCTTTAAACGATCACTCGTATCTTCGCACTTGGCTCCATTCAAATACTCTTAATCACAACAGTAAAAATGAGTTTTCATCCCATCCTTATATATATTTTTCAAATTTTGATGCATTTATTACTCCACCTACCAAATATTCTCTCATTCATTGACCAAATTTGTTCATTCTGTGTGGTACGTCTTTGCGCCCCAGCTATAACCTTCTAGCGCACCTTCCTACCCTCTAGTCACAGACTTCCCTTCAACACACTCTCTTGCACCTGAGTGCCTTGTCATTGTACCTCATCCTGGTAGTTATCATGGCCCCTGCTTACCTCGTGTTATACTATTCTTTCATTCATCTCCATCCTTGGTCACTTTTGAGAAGCAATACTCTTTTAACTTGAAGCACATCCATAGTAGCTTATTCCTTTCACCTTTCAATTCCCATAGTATCCTACTTGGATAACTACAACCACCCCACACTAAAAATGTGTGCATTCCTCTACACATAAACATTCTTCACGTGATAATTAGCTTCATGCGCACAAGCGCACTTATCACACAAGAACAATAACTAATTTGACAAAGCATAACGACAATAAAGGAAAAACATTAAGGAAATATATAATTGAAAACCTAATCTAAATGGAAATACTGCCTTATTATAGACACCAAGAAGACTTATTTATAATAGGGCTTCAGCCTACTCCCATTAAAGTAAACGGGTAGCCATGTTCCATCAAGTGCTTCTAACTGAAAAGCACATGATTCAAGTATGTAAGTGATGACATACGGCCCCAACCAATGTACTTTGAGCTTGCCTGTATGGCGCAAGAACTTTGAGTCATAAAGAAGTACCATTTGTCCAATCTAAAACTTCTTATCCCTTATGTTTCTGTCATGCCATGCTTTCTACCTAGATTTTTCCAGATTCTGACTCCATTGTGTTATGGCTCGTCGCTCATCTAGTTGAATCATCTTCTCGATATGCTCATCTAAATCCTGCTCATTAGCTAGACCTCCATTGTGTGCAATGCGTAACGAAGGTAACATAAATTCTATAGGGAGAATGGATTCGGCACCAAACACCAACTAAAATGGCTTGGCTTTATTTAATCTCTTATAAGTTGTTTTATATGCCCACAGAATAGCTGACACTTTATCATCCCAATCCTTTCTTCCAACATCACAAATTTTTGTCAAAGTTTGGCTCAAAATCTTGTTGAAATCCTCAGTAGTTCCATTTGGCTAAGGATGATAGGGTGTGGTTTTATGGTGGGCAACCATAGACTCATCTAACAGGATCCTAATTGTCTCATTCAAAAATTTTGTACCCCTATCACTTGTCAAGATTAAAGGACATCCATATATTGTAAGAACATTCTCTCATAGAAACCTTCTTGTTGTAGTTGTTGTATAGTCCTTCGTAGGTACTACTTCTGCCCACCGTGTGAGATAATCTGTGAGAGTAATGATATAGCGTGACCCAGTCCTTCTCAAAAATGGAGAAATAGGTCCTACAAATTTGATCGCCCATTTCTCAAATGGTTTGGCGCTAGTAAGAAGTTGTGAATAAAGTCTTTGAATTCCTGAACATATATGTGCAAGAATACAACAGGTGCATTTTTCAATTCAAAAGGCATCACAATATAGGAAAAACTACCCCATTCACTAGTAAATGTTGTCTTTTCATGATCCTCCTAAGCAATCTTAACCTAATAATACCCAGAAAAATCCATCTGTGAAAGAATATATTTCGTGCCCTGCTACTCCTTCTGGTATTTCCTCAATGAATGGCGTAGGGAATGTTTCTGTGACACATGCAACATTAAACTCCCTATAGTCCACACATATTCTAATTCTTCCATCCTTCTTGATATTGGTCACCATTGGACTAACCCATTCTAACTTATCATGGAGCTTGATAATTCCGTATTTCAACATTTTATCAATTTTTTCTTTTACCTTTCTACACAAATTAGGATTCATTCTATAACATATCTTTCTCACGGGGTGTGCGCTTTCTTTAAGCTTTATCTTCATTTCACCAAGTGATTTATGCACACCTTTAAGTTCATGATACCCTCGAGGGAATAAGTCCTGATAATCCCTGAGTAACTCAATGATCTTAGCTACCTCCAAGTCTGAACAGTAGTCTCCAATGATGACCTCCTTAGGGTCAGCCTCCAAACCTATATTCACCTTCTTTGTCTTCATGGGTTCATGATAGGCATGCATATCATTTTCTGCATTTTCCAAGACATTGCACACCCCTTGTGAATGTTCAATATTCAGGTTCTCAACTTCCTCATCATCCACATTGTAAACCATATTTCCTTTCTCTTTCAAAAGGAAAGCGTGTTCAAGTAGTATGTTGTCTATTTATTCTTCCTTTTCAAACCACTCTTTGGACTCTGCCTCACCAAATAATTCATGAATATGTTCTTCGTATTTTTCACTATCTCCCATAGTTAAGTGCTTGATAAATTTTAATGCCTCTGCTAGTGGAGTTGGGAAGAAAAGTAGTCAAAATTCTGGATCATTCCTGCAATCAAATTTTTCTAGTTCCCAATCTCTCAATGTAGTTCTGCATATACATACCAAGTGTGTGTGCATCCTTGTAGCATAGAGTACAATCTATGCACCCAGAGTGAAGGTGGTAATGCTTCTTGTCCTACTGTCCAAAGTCTCTCACACTACTAAATGTGATGTTGAACAGGTTGATCACCATTATAAGTGCATATCTGCATAGGCGCATTGTTCCTTACAAACCTAATAAATAATATGACTCCAATCTCTCCCATGTTACAAGATTATCTCTATGGAATACCCACCAGTGCACTGTTGTCCCACGTAAGGTATATACTAACTTATCTCTTCTCTTAATTTGATCTATCCACCATGTTTCCATAGCTTCCAAAATACAAGAATATCTTCTGCCCCAGTGTACCAAGGTACTATGCTACCTATCCATCAAACCGAATGAAGTCCATTCTTTCTCACAACCACACTTTTCAGCTCGCGCCCTACTAGTTCATATGTTCCATAAGCCCAATTGTCACAAGAAATACTTGTAGTATCACTAATAGAATGAGAATCCTCCCAATGTAGGATGCCTTGTTTTTATGGCTCATTGACCTCTGGGTCCTGAATAACACGTACATAAATTATTTTTAAGTCCTCCTCACTTAGAGGCTCAATATATGGTGTAGACTTCCCATCTATCAAAGGTGTCACAACCCTTTCCTCCTTGTTTTCAAAGCTGTTATAGCCCTTATTGAATCTCAAGTCAGCATTATTCACATAACACCAAGGGCATCCAAGTAAGGCTGGATAATAGTCAGCTTCTGCAAGTGCTAATACCTCAAAATCCCCAGTAAACTTGGCCCCTTGTATGGTTATAGATGCATCGTTCAAAACTCCTGCCGGTGTGGCCTTAGTCTAGTTTGCTATAGACAATACATTAGATGATGGATGCAATGGAGGCCTCCCCATTTTTACCCATACATCTAATGTAAGCACATTTACTCCCGCACCTATATCAATCAATATGTTGCTCAATAGCCACTCATCCACAACAATATTCAGAGTTATTTCCTTATCATAGTTAATGTTGTCAGGGGGAAGATTTGCATGTAGAATCTATCATTCGGTCTCAATACTTCCGTGTGGAGTGTTCCCTTTTAACCAACTTCTTAATATTGGAATGATATTCTCTTGACGCAACATTCTGTGCACTTCTTTCAGATCATCGATATCATTTTGGACTGTCTTTGATGCTTTCTTCTACACCTTTAAGGACTGTATCTCACTCTGAAGATTCCTTAGCACTTCCATGGTATCCTAGTAAACTTCCTTTTGATGAGTAGGATCTATTTACATTTCATGCAAAACCTCCTCCTTGGTGATCGTAGGATTCTGGTGTAGTGCCTCCCTTGCACGTGCCACTTCACCTCGTGCAGTAATCTTCACTGTCAATGCCCCAGCTCCTTCTGCTATCTTGGGCATCCAATGATCTTCTACCACACGTTGTATTCTAACCATCCCTGCACCTTTGTTTTCTTGCTTATGTTGTTTACTGAGATGCTCATATAAGTCTGGGAACTCCTCATAGCTATGACTCTTTCCACAGAATAAACACGTAACATACTGGGGACATTCGTTACTATAGTGATCAGGGGATTTACATGTATAACATGTTCCATGAGGGAACTCACCTCTTCCTCCATTATGGCCTCATCCTCCATATCCACCACGATATCCACGTCCCCTTCCACGACCTCCTTCAAAACAACCCTCATTTCTGTCATAGTGCATTTGATTATGATCCTGATCCTGGTGCTCATTCTTACTCTTAGAATTATTTGTTAAACTTGAGTGTTGTACCCCAATGTCTGTGGCATCTTGGATTTAACCAATCAATCGATAATTCTCAGTATCATGGGTCATGGACCTACAAATTTTGCAAAAATTGGATACATTCTCCCTTATCGCATGCTATAATAAAGGACAGTGACTAGCATTATGATTTAAATGATAGATCTCATAGTTTAACAGTAAAGAGCATACTGCTATGCGAGGAAAACTATCCTTGGTGTGACCTTCTACTTCACAATCTGTACACCAAATTCCTAAGTGCCTTTCATGGGTTGAATTTGTTGATAACTTCTCTAACTGTTTGGCCATAGCTGTAATCTATGCCTCTGAGAATGGACTAACACTAGTGTCAATGCTCCCAACTACCTTAGCATGTAAAGTTTCCTCCAATTCTTTGTGTGGATCAGTGTATGTATTATGTGACAGTTCTCTTCAAAATGGTGTAATCAATCCTCCAAAAAACTATTGTGCATGTTGGCTAACGTGAATATCATAAGATAGCTTAGATATAAGTGTCTTAAAATGGGCATCATACTCATGTACACTCTCAATAGCTTCTCAAACTTAGGGATATGGAACTCCTTTCAGAAAACATCCTTCAACGTTGTATAATCCATGTAATTTTTATCATGGTCAAACTTCCTATACCAGCTATGTTCTCGTCCTTGCAAGGTAGTATCAAATTGACTTGCCTTATGCTCAGTAGCCATCATCCCTTTAGCATGCCATGACATTTCACACATATGCACATGCTCAATAGAATCCTCTATGCCTCTATACTCTGGAATATGAAGAGACATATCCATATAAATATTCTATGGTTGTTATAGGACTTGACCACCTGAGCTAGAACCTCCTGTGTTTCCTCTGCCTCCAGAACCACTAGATCCACCAGAACTAGAACCACCTATACCTCCTGATCCTCCAACTATAGCTAGAATATGACCTGTAGATGTACTCCCCTATGTGTTTACAATAGTACTATACTGAACCCCTATGGTCTGTGAGGTAGTTCTACTTCCAAAGGTGAACCCAACATTCAACGCTCTTACGTTCTATGCGGACGATGTGCCTAAAAAACACCTCCAAATAGCATTGAAGTCATCTATCATGCCATTTATGTAATTTATCTCTTACTTCCCAAACTTTCTTATTGATTACTTGTCGTACTAGATATTGGAAAACCAAGTGCAAGGGCTAGATCACCAGATGGATTAAGATGTGCGCCCACGGCCCGGGTAGTCTCTGCTGGCGCACTTCTGTGTGAGGCCAACGGGGGATCTCTGTCATGCTTTCCAAGATGGGGGGTTCCTAATGCTATGGCTTCATGTCTTCTACATGAGCTTTAAATCTTTCACGAGCCATCTCTCTCCTCAACGCCATACTTTTTCCAACGCAACGTTACCTCTCTATCTCCCTCTTGCACGCCTCGTTATACTTAAGTCACCTATCCTCTCTCTACCTCTCTACCATTAGGTCTACCATCTTTCACTGAACCTATTCCTACCCTCATGTGTGGTGAGGTTTAGTTAGCCATTGGTTTACTCTCCAGGTTCAAAGTTACCATCAAGATCTTGATTTCTAGTGGAATGCCTTGTAGATATGTTCCTCTAGGATACTGCAAAAATTGGAATTCAGCTACCTCTGGGAAAGAATACATCGAAGTTGAATATTCTAGAATATAACTGTTTAGAACACCATGAAACCACATATCTATAGTGCAATTCTAGATCAAATCAGCATCATAAAGGGCCTAAAATTCTTCCTGTGTCCAGAAAAGTGTGCGATACCTCCAATTCCACTGAGATGTGTAAGAAGTCAGCCACTCGTATAATTCTACTGGAAAGATGGCAAAAATATCTCATATAATTTGTCATACATATTTTTTTCTACCCAAGTGCGTGCGTCACTCAGATCCACTGCTGAACCGCAATGCATACTCTTCCTCCAGATCGCATATCCAATCCACAATACTTGCTAGAGTTAACTGGTATGTCTTCATCATGAACCATCTTGAAAACAACTAAAAAAGAGGTCCCAGTAATGGAACCAATGATGCAACCTAAAATTTACCAGATAACACCCTATTCGCGCTAGCACATCACTCAACCTAGACTAAGCACTCACCCAAAGCGCGCAAAGGTACTAGGTCCCTCTTTAGGGTTGTTATAGCAGGATGTTAGCATGATGAAGAAAGAAACAAATATATCCATAACTAATCCATCATTCTACCATGTATTCTATATTCAGATCTTTTAAATAACAAGCTTTAAACAGTAATCATGATTGAATCAAGAACATGCACTACTTGATTGCACATAGGAATGAAACTTAGATTCAACCAATATCTTCCATTTATTAATAAACACAGAATCTCCTTACAATAATGTCAATTGACACCAATGCGTGTATGGATCTGATATAGTAATCCAATAATATGCACATATCTCTATACCTGCATATATCACCTCCTCTATGTATATGTATATGTATATATATTTTACTTCCTCTGCATATATCTTACTACATGATTCGCATCATATATATAGGGTGGGGACTTTCCCTTCACCGCTTATCTATTCCAAAAATAGGCTACATGCTATTAATAGCTGCGTGCCATTTATAGGCACAACCACACATGCAAGTGTGCTATCTATAGATCTCTTATAGTTAACTGAAGTGTCAATCCTATTCTTAGCTTGTCTCCATGCAAAAATGGTTCGATCTGATCCTCTAAAGATAGATTATGCATGGCGTGCACGTCTATGCTTCATTGGTGTGTTCCGCATGCCATCTTCTAAGAATAGGTCTTCATGCTCAAAATCAGCTAAGTCCTGAATACTGAACCTAACCTTCCTCTCATGGATTATTTCTTATCCCTCTACGCCCTTGATCCTGGAATTCTCTCCTGCACATACCTTTTGTGTGGTCTCTGAAAAATATTCTCTGATCAAAATAGGCATTTATCCATTTCTTTCTAAAATTTTACATTCTCTATAAACTCTTTATTGGCCTCAGTGATGGCTTCTTGAAGTGTACAAATTTCCCTCATTTTATCCTTAGACATAAAGTCTTATTTAAAAAAATCTTCTTTAACAAATGTCCTGAATTGGGACTTGATCTCTTGGACTGTGAATTTTTCCCTTGAATTCACCTTGAAGATTTGGCAATGAATATATTGAAAGGAAGATGCAACATAGGCTTTAAAAGCTTCTCCCTTCTACAACATATTCTTAAGTTCACCAATGGCTTCCTCAAGAACTTTTATTTTCCAATCAATGTTGAAGACCAGCTGCTTAGACAAATTAAACTTTGCATCGTCAAATAATTTATCAGCTCCATTGGAACCTGCACATCTATGTCACTCATCAGTCAGAGATCTTGAATGCATTCAGTCCATAATTTCAATTCTTTATCTAAACCACTGAGTGTTGAAGTAAATTCAAGTTGTATCACAGTAAGTTTATCATATGACTTGTATGCTTCTTTGATGAATTTTAATCATGTGACTATCATATCATCAACCAAGGTTTCCATTCCCTTCCAATAGATAACACACTTATGTATGTCTTTGATGGCTTTAACTTCATCATTAGTCAGGAAATTAGCGGGTGGGGTTGAGGATAGTGGAGGTGGATCAAGTACCTTTTCTTCTGTTAATAGGGATTGGATGAAATTTGAAAGGATTTGGTTCTGTTCCTCCAGCTGATCCTATTTTTGCTTTCCTTTCTCAATCCTTTCAATTACCTTTGACACTATCTCCTTCAAATTGTGCACTTCACTCTTAGGTGTAGATTCTCCTATGGGAATTCTTAGTAATTCCAAATCACTCATAGACAAATATCTTTCATACTTTTCAATCTTAGGTTTAGCAATTTCCATAAACTGCCGACCTTGAGAATCAGATACAATCTTGGATGTGATTTTGGCCTTCTTTGTGGATGAGGAAAGAGTACTGCCTAGAATCTCTATCACAACATCAAACTTTGGAGAAACAATATGAGATGTAGATTTTATTTTCTTACTCTCCACTAATGGTTTCACCCAAGGAAAAGAAGAATTAGGAACAAAGGGAGTAAGATACCCAAGCGTAAGTGTTCCTATTACACTCAAATTTTCTACTACAGATACTTCCAAAATAAATGTTTCATGTTTAGAGGTAGGTTCTTCCTTGTCAAGAATTTATTTGGTAGAGGGTCCTAGGATAACCATTTCTTCTGCTTCCGAAATATGATCCTTTTACTCATGATTTTCTTCCTCTTCTTTTTCTATACTACCTCCTTCAAGATTACTTTCCTCATGTTCTCTTGTTTCTTTCTTATCATCATCATCATTACAAAGATCTATGAATGGTTTAATTTAAAGTACTACTTCCAATTGTTTCAAAGAATACAATTGTTCACTTTCTTCTTAAATTACCTCCTCTACCTTTTCATCTTTCTTATCCTTCCCTTTCTTCATATATACCAAAGTTAAAGATTAAAGTGGAGAGGGGACCAATTGTGTAAGTGCCTCAAGGGTACCCATGAGAATCATCTTCTAAGGAGTGGAGGCTTCTTGAGAGGAAGAACTTTACTTACTTTCTCTAAACATTTTCATTTTTATATCAAACCAAAAATTGGTTCTCACTAAGAAAGGGTTGATACATTCTTTCAAGTCATCCTTTTCCTTGATAAATCAATCAATGGTTTCAGTAGGATTATGTATGATAGAACTTTCATATTCAAGAGACTGTAGATCTTGACCATCATCCTGTAGTTCATTTGGTACCTTGTATACTTCAAATTCCTTGATTTGTTGAAGAGATAATCTGATGTAATACCTTCTTTTGGATTCATAATCATCAAAATAGTCAACCTGGTAATCTTCAGTATCAGCAAGATGATGAAAACCCATTCTAAAATTATTAGCAATAAAGTGCTTAATGTAAAATCATGTCCTTTGGCTTGAAGAAATGAAGTGTGAGTGGGGAAATTATCCTGTCAACATTTATGGCATCCAAAACAATCTTACAGGGTAGTTTCCCAATGTGATTGGAAATTGAAATCTTGCAATCTTCTTATCTCCGCAAGTCCTGTGAAGCTTTCCCAACTACCTACAGACTTTAACTAGATTCATTTTATCACTACAATACATTGGGAGTTTAAGGGGCAATCCCTCAAACCCAGCTAATCATATGTAAGAAAACTTTTTGAATTTATTGAAATAGCTCCTATAGATATTAATCAATTTTCTGGCCTCCTCTAAGAATCTCTTAGTTTTGTTTCCCTCTCACAAACTGAAAATATACATTGTGAAGGCATCATTCACCCTTCTGAAATGATGATGACTACTCTTCAATTCAGAACTGTGGGCAATGCTCATAGATATGAGCATCATTTTATTCTTCATTAGGAGAAATCCCAAACCACTCCTTGTATGATGCAATAGTGTACATCAAATAAGAATTCATATAGAAAATTTTAGTCCTTTGAACATTGGAAAGTTGTTCAGTGAGACTATCACAAATTATCTCTCCCCAATTAAGTATTTTCTTGCCTTCATATAAGGGCACATAAAAAAGTGGAACTCATTAGTTGAGGGTAACCCCATTATTCTAGCAAGAAGGGTAATGACATCTGAAATCTCCTCCTTGAAATCAATTATATACATCACTTTTGGAAATCTTGAGGCTCCTTTCTTTGGGTTTTTAAACCATGACTTGGCCACTTTTCTCTTGTATTGTTCACTTTCATGATCAAACAAAAGTTGGGCCAGAGATTTCGTGAGAGTATTTGAATCTTCCACTACTAGGACTTTGAGAGAAGCACTGATCTAACTAGCGTTTAACTGAAAAATAACATGCCCATGAGAATCAACGACATTATTTGTGTCCGGATTGAAAAAGGAACCACAAGCTAAATTAGTGTCAGCACATTGAAAAAAAACAGGAAAAACCTCCGCATGATCCATACCACTTTCTAAGAGAGTACTTATTCTCACAATCAAGTCATTCCATGAAATCATCGAGGTCAATGTGTTGGGTGTCACTATCTCCTATCTTGGGTATAGTTATTTCCAAAGAAGAGATATGTATGTTCCCTTTATAATGGATCTTCATAGTGATTATGAATTTTCAACAACTGGCGAGAGATAAAAATACAATCACCAACAAGCTCATGTGGTAAGGGAAAAAATACTCTGCATTGAACTTTTTGATCCTCCGAATTTTACTTTCAAATGAACCGCAACCTTTGCTGAAACAAGATGCACCTGGAAATTTGGAAAAAAAGGTAGAAAATTCTCTGTCATGGCTACAAATAGTGGAGAGTGTGAATGGATCAAGAAATGACATCTAACTGTGGGAAGTATGGCAGAAACAGTCAATTACCCTAGGTATTTATACACATTCCATTTTTAGTAGGTCGGCAGGGTGCATTGAATGCTTGATTTAATGTATTGTGGGGAATGGGATCGTAACACACTAGTACGAACCTTCAGCATGAGGGTATGGTAGAAAAAACAAGCACAACTGGCACACGAGATGCTTGGGAGAGTGGGAGATGAAATCACTGCAACACAAAGGAGGCTTTGTGTATGATGCGGAAAATGTGGGTTTTTGGGCTACAACTTACCTAGGAGCACTAGGGACATTCAAGATATGGAATACCGAAATACCCTCAGTGAATGAGGTGTAAAAAAAATGGGTCCATGGGGAAATGAAGGCTGAAATGTACTAGGAACATGCAGGAGAGAGAAAGCTGAGAACTCTGCAAAACACAAGGATCAGATAAATCAGATCAAGCTTGCACAATCAGTCTATGAGACATTGGGACATGAATTCTTTGTAGAACCAAAGTATTTGCAACACCAAGGATGCTTGTTCAATTCAGAGAAAATGGGGAATCGGGGAAAAGTGAGCCAGAGTGAACCAGGGACAAATGGGACATAAAAACCTAAAATACCTATAAAAAATGGAAAAGTCCCCAAATTCAAAATTATGAGAAATAAATAATTGTTGAAAGTAACTCTCTCTCTCTCTCTCTCAAACTTCACAAGGGAAAACAAAGATCCTGTAATAGGCAATTGACCAAAACATTTGAAGGATAAGGCCAAAAATTCACTTATTTTTGGGCAAGTGACAACAGATATGAAAAGAATTTATACAAAATATTTCTCATAAAATTTTACTGTGGGATCTAGAAGAATCTTACATGAAGGTGTTATTTTTATGAGGTTAAAAATTACTACCATTTGGTCTATGAGGAAGGACCTTAGAGATCTTAAAGTTACTTCATAATTGGATGAAACTGATGAAGATATATATCTTTGTAGATTATGGAATGAATATCATCCCTTCGAGAAAATAAGTTACAAACTTGATGATGAACATGAGGAAGAACTATTTCCTTCCTTTGTATGTGGATATTACTCATACAAACCTAGTCTGATAGAAGTCATAAATCAAACTTATGGTACACATGTATTAATAGCCCAAATTTTGGGTTATAGAGTTGATGGGTTGGGTTCAATAGGAAAATGAATTTGAATGGAAATAGAGCTTCAACCTAGACCATCTATACAAATTCTAGGCATTGTAGCTTGGAAAAAAGGCCCACTTCATACAAGAAGTGGTAGTCTAATCCAATTTGTTTTGGCTTAAGATCCTCCAAATAAGTTATAGGTTAATGATTCAAGTGGTAGAGGAAATGAAAAATAATTTGGGGATACTTGTGGTTGTGGTAAGAAAGTGCCACAACAACATAGTAGTAAAAAGTGTCTAATAGAGACAGGTACTACATCCTAAAAGGCTTTCATAAGAGGCAAAATATAATGATATATATGAGTAATCTTATGCCTAATATCTTCAAGTCAAAGAAATTATTTGCAATAGATAGTGGAACACCTCATGCTGGTATGGTTATTGGGTAAATTATAGAAGCACTAATTTATCCTTCTCCATTCAAGAGGTGCATTTCTTCAACATCCTCAAATTTTGATTATAGAGATGAGTTTTCCTAGAAATCAGAAAGATACAAAATAAAAAGAAAGAAATGTTATGATCAGAGCCTACAACCACTGGGTTGTTAATTATATATAACCGAGACAAAAATACCATGGTGTACATATATTTTGTACCCATATTTAACAAAAAAGAGGACCAAATGGTTTGAATTTACTATGAAGTAAGAACCCTTTCATTGGACTAAAAATTTGTGAAAAGATAAATGTATCAAAAAGGAATAATGATGTGGTATACACATCATTTCCAAACACACACACACACACACACACACACACACACACACACACACAGAGAGAGAGAGAGAGAGAGAGAGAGTTGAATAATAAGAGAAATAAGTTGAATAATAAAATAAAAGAGTTAGAGGTAGACCTAGAAAATGAGAAACAAAGTAGGAAAGTATAAATTAACAAGACCAGTGACTTGAAGAAGAGGATAAAAAAATCTTCATCTATATTTATGATCGTTGTGAATGAACATATAGAGGCAGAAATATAAGATGTGAAGAAAACATTAGATGAAAGGACCCATAAGTGTACTAATTTACAATAGAGGTTAGGTGAAGTGTAAAATAATGTAGAGGAGAAAGGAAAAGTAGTAAATTAGAAAAATAAACAAGATGAAGAGAAAAAATGTAATGAAAGAGTGCAAAAGAAAGAGATAGAATACAATGAAAGATTGCAAAAGGATCTGGAAAAAGTGGAAAATGAATTACAATCTTACGCAAAAAACTATTTGAATATTATAAATAGAAAATTCTTAAATAAACAATGATTCATATAAAATATAATGTTTTGGGGAAATAAACTACGAAAATGATGATTTGATTAAAATATTTGAATTGATGGATGGTTTGCTGGCTCACTCTATCAAGATATGAAAATATGCAACCCAGCGCAGAAGTGATTGCTTTAGGAGAGAATACAACAAGGAACATTTTGGAAAACTATCTACAAAATCATTTATAGTGAATTAGTATCCAAAGGAATTCATAAATGGATTGATGATTTAATAAAGGAATCATCTATAATTTGAAATTTTTTTATGCTAGGTGAAGCAAAAGAATTTTTGAATAAGTGTCAAATAATATAACAAGAGTTGTCTAGAAAGGTATAAGAGCTCATAAAGTTGGTTTTTCAATTCCTTTTTACAAATACATAGAAATTAATTACAACATATGGTTTCAATAGTAATATGAAAGAAATTATGCATGATAAGAACAAATTTCCAGAGAAACTAAATGAGGATTTTTTTGTTTTTTATGTCAAACCATTGATAACATTGTTAGTGATTTTTCATAATATAATAAAGGACAACTCCACTCTCAATTATTAATTTTTGAAAAATCTACATGTAATTCACTATGAGCTACAACAAACTAAAATTCCAATATATGAAGATTGAAACATGATACTAAATATTATGGGAAAGTCTACTAGCCACTGAATAAAGAAAATTGTATAATTCAATTAAGATTAATTTATTATTGTAAATTTTGTTATTTATTGCACTTTTTATTTTTGTTTGATACATGAGGTGTCTCAAGAAAGATGAAAGAGGAATAGTTTTATCTTTGGTTTTAAGCCAATGGTTCACATACATGTTTTTATAATCAATGTATCTTTATTTTGAACTATACTGTTGGGAGTATATGAATCTTACTTTAAGTATAATTATGGATTATGGTTAGAAACATGTCTCACATGGATATTTGGCTAATAGAATCAATATAGTAATTTTTAACTTAATGATTTACCATA
Organism: Taxus chinensis; assembly: GCA_019776745.2. NCBI lineage: Eukaryota > Viridiplantae > Streptophyta > Pinopsida > Cupressales > Taxaceae > Taxus > Taxus chinensis. The sequence goes on from CM034153.1 coordinate 43,786,009, forward strand.
ATTTGGGAGTTACACTTGTGAAATCTATTATCAAGAAGGCTTTAACAAGACTTATATTGTTTGTTGTGAATAAATATAAATATATATTCAATAAGAATATATTATCTAAAAAAGAATTGAATATTTGAATGTATTATCTAAACATCTACATCACACATAAACGAATGAACCATTCCAATTTTTTAATGTTATAAGATCTATATCATTATCATAACCATTTATATGACTGTATTGACATTCAATTGGTGCAATAGATCTATCCATGTTTCTCACCTAGTCATCTATTGTGTCGGTGGCATTGTTATCTTCCCATATCCTTTGATTAATCAAATTCCATATATTCAATTACCTATTTATCATAGGGAAAGTTAAGCACTCCGTACCTCAATGTGTAAATTATCAAATAAGTTTCCTAATTTTTGTTTAAATTATATTGTAATTTGGACTTTTTGAAGGACAAGGGCCTGAAATTTTTCTTATATTCAAATCAACAAAAAATAATTATTTGACATAGATCATCTATTAAAAAAATAGTCATGGTTTCCTACAAAATATTGCTAATCCCAATTTTTTCTTAACCGAGATATTTCTCCTTACTCAAGCTGATTATCTAAATATTTGAATTGATCAAGCATAGTTAAATTGTTAGGATTAATCAACCAACATATTATTGTTTAAAATATTTAGAATATTCATGCCATTTATATCAGTAGGCTTACAAAAATGTTTACTCAATCTATTCAATCTTGTTTAGTAGTCATCCTATAAATAATTTTCATTGTGAGAACTATTATATACTATTGATTAACTAAAAATAGATTTTTTAGGATTTTTATCTATTTTATAAGTTAATCTAAGTAGAAACTAAGTGTTATACTCAAGTGCTAGATCTAAATATTTTGCTTTTATATTTGAATCGATTGAAGTAATATAAATAAGAGGGATATGTTACTAACCTATAAATAACTTACCTCACTATGTGCTGGACTGTAGCAGACTGGTGTGGGGACTGGGCATACTATGACCCAATGAATTTAGAAAGGACAGAAGTTGATTTTTTGTCTACTCTGAGGCACTTGGGATTGTATTGGGGTGCCCCTGGGGAAACCTAGTCTAAATTATGGGCACTGATAACTACGAAATGGATCATGATCTATGTTTGGCAATGTCATAAGGAGATCTAAAACCCTACCTATCTATCACACTGGATTCACTAAATGAACTGAATAATGACCTGCAAAACAAAAGGTTAGAGGGGTCAGAATTTCCTCAGCTACCAAACTAATGGACTTATTGCTGAGAGCTGCAATACATTACAAAACCTTATATAGTTTAGGTGCATGTGTGTGTAATTTTGTGCCTATGATGCTGTAATGCCAATGACGTGATAATAAGGGGTAATAACTAGATATAAAATTCAAAATAATGGATGGAATGGAAAGAATACAACCCTTCCCCTTATGCTTGTGTGATACAGATGTAGAAGAAGCCCAAATGAAGTCCCTTGCCTTAGTAGATAGCTACCCTTTATGAATGAGATGTCCGCCCATAATGTAATGAGTATGATTTTCTTATATAGGGATATCTTGCTCAAATTTTGAAACTAGTGACCCAAAACTGCTTACTATGACCTAGGGGAATACATGGGGTAACCATTAGGACTGACCTCGAATAAAGAAATTAAGAGCATAAATTATGATGACATGGGAACATACAATCAAGGAATAGGGCACCCCAGTGCAACCATAGGTGCCCCAGTGTAGACCTAAAGGTGAAAAATAAACAAATTACGACATCTAAGACACCTTGAAATATGTCCAAAACTACATAGACAATTGACGACTGAACAAAAAAATACATAATGACACCAGACTAACTAACCACAAGACCTAGAGATGGGTCACTAGTGAATACTTTTATCATGCAAGATCCATATATAAATTAACATACCCGAGGGTATAAATGTAATAGTAAATATTTGCTTTTGTGACTAAATTTGCACCCACTTTATGTTATTGAGAGGAAATATTGGTAACATAAAGTAGATAGAGATGCATACCTGAGAAAAAGATAGAGAATCCCAAGATGTAGAAGAATGTGTATATTTGTAGTAGAAGTGTGCTAATAGAAATATAAAAGCGTGTCGAACTATGGATCAATGAGTTGATCCATGCAACATAAAAGTGTAAATGTCATGATGAAGTGTGGAAAATGAAAATGATGATTATATGATTTTAAATGCAGTTAAATAATGAATAGGTGGGTAGTGAATGATCATTTCCAAACCCAAACACTTGTATATGAATGGAATGATGGGAGAATTTGGGTATCCTGATGCCAGAGGAAGAGTTTAGGGAGAAAAGAGTGTTATTCTCCACACTTTAACTACATCCCTAAGATCTAGCCACTGTAGACGGACTTAGATCAAAAAGTGGTGAATTTTGGATTTAGATGATTTCGGTTATAACATGCTACCCATATAGGAGTGATAAGGGGAAAAGAACTCTTTTCCCCACTTCACGAGTGTCGTCACAATGTAAAGGCTTCCAAGTTATATGATGAGGAAGCGGGCATGATAGAGAATGAGATGGATTCCAAGTTAGGTCATCTAGAAGTGAACGCGATAGAAAATGAGATGGCTTCTATATTTTTTCATCTAGAAGTGAACACGGAGTATAGAATAAAAACCCAAGTTATTTTGTATGGGAACGGAATGGTGAATGTATCTCCCAAGTTAGGTCATCCGGGAAAATTCTCATGGGTTTGAATAGTTTGATTTTAATACGTTGATTTTGATTGGTTGATTGGTTGTTTTTAATTGGTTACTCATGATGAGGTTTTTTGCTAATTGCCCCCAAGTTAGGTCATTAGGGAAAAGTTGCTAGAAACTGAGGAGATAATGCATAAAAACAATTATTCAATTTTTGCCTGCAAGTTAGGCTATTGGGGGGAATTGATAGGTTATGATGTGTGAAGGTGTTTGGAAAACATTAAGTGATTATTGCCCCTAGATTAGGTCATTAAGGGAGACTGATGGTAAAGTGTCGTAGTATAATTTGTGAGGTGTTGGATTCATGATATTAGGATGTGTGGTGGCATAAGGGGGATTATAGGAGGACGCTAAATGATATGCCGCCCCTTTCGGCAAAAGAGGGAGTGGTGGGCATAACAGAATCTAAGCCAAAAGTAACAGAAAGAGGTTAAAATATGGTTATAATGAATAGAAAAATAGTAGTAAGGTGCATAATGTGGGAGAAACATATGTAGGACAATGGTAGGTGTAATTCTGAAAAGAATTCCACAAATGAGGTGTTAAATAAAACTAAAAAATATCAAGATATGACCGAAACGGTGTTGCATGTATTAGGTGTGGTGATAAACGTGAAATGTAGACCATAGTGAAGGTGGAAATTACAATGTGCTTATAAATAGTAAAGTGAAAAGGTAACTTATAACTTCATTTATTTCTGGTGTGAGTGTAAGAGTGAATATGAAATTGAGTAGGGATGCCTCAAGTGAGACCATTATGTCTAACCTGGTTTGATAGAGTAGTGATAATGGTAGTGTCGTGTATTATTGCAGAATTGGTAAGTGTGTTATTTTTGCTTAAATGTAGGGTGTAATAGGCTGCTAAATTAAATTTTTTGCATTTTTGAGATGATTATCCTTCTCAGTGTTTGGGAGCTGAACATAAGCGATGAGGTTGTTAGTGGAACTTGGGACTGGAGCACCCATATTTGGGTGCTAGTGTCCTACTTTGGGGTGCCTAAGTCCTGGTGATGGGCTCACTGGTCCAAAAAATAATGATTTTATGGATATTGTTATGGAATGTGTTTCTAACATGTTGATCATGTGTTTTTGATCATGAAAAGTGTGCTAATCGTTGTGTTTATTTTTGTATAGAGGGATATCCACGCGAGGGAGTTCCATGGTGGTTGATACTTGAGTACACTTCTGGGATTGGGTTTTTTAGATAATGAGTGGGATGTATTGGACTGTGCCGGCCTTTGGCATATAGCATAGATGGGAGATGTACCCCATAATATTCTTGTGTTGATTATCTTGTGTGAGAGGTGGCGTGCAGACACATGCACATTTTGGTTGCCTATGAGAGAGATGAAAGTGACGTTAAAGGATGTATATCACATATTGCGGTTGTTAGTGGTTGGGGAGAGAGTATAGGTGATGGTGGTAGTGGATATGGAGTGATAGATGTGCTTAGCCAGATGATATTTTGTAGCGGAATAGGTTCCTATGGATGCCTATATTAGTTTGTATGTGATATTACAATCGAGGATTCTATGTTTGTGGAATTTCATTGGAGTGGTGATAGTGTCTTGTATAGCATTCAAGGGAGGGGGTGTTAGAATCTTATATAAGATGCACAACATATGTTAGCAGATAGAAGAGGATGGGACAAGATATACATGGGTGGAATGTGTATTAGCCCATATGTACAAGGACTTGGAGTATTTTACGCATTATGAGCATGGTGGACGTATAGGGCCCACCACACTGCTACATGTATGGGCATATGAGCATATCACCGTATTGAGACTAGTTGTAGGTCTGTGAGGGGAGTGGGATTGGCCAGTGATATTTGCTTGACAGTGGGTGGATATTCATGAAAGGAAGATGGAAAATAATAGCTTCAAGGCCATGATAAATAGGATAGGATCTAATTCAGTGACATGCAGGCCATATTGCGATTACAAGGGATAACCTGAGGATGCGATAGAGTTGTGATGTATTTAGAGGACCATGTGGTTATAGGACCACTTTCAAGGTGTAGCAGAGTTGTTTTCATGTGGAGAGAGTACCGCGACATTTTGGGATGGCACAAGATGTGCCCCAACAGCCATATATATGGCTATGGGGTGTTATACCTCCTAGGAGGGTAGGTGCTAAGCTAGGGCTCAAGGCGGAGTAGTTGGTACCACTGGGGTTAGATGTTGTAGACAAAATGATAATAGTTTTGGATGGCAACGATGCAGGGAGTACAGAGGATTATCGAGTGTGGTGGGAAGTGCATCAATGGGTGTTGCTATACCCAGTATTTGTGGGTGCTATTGAGCTACTGATAGGCAGAGAAGGTGAGGGAGGTGTCCCTGACCATGTAGAAACAACGATGGAATATCATAAGTATTTATGTATGCTAATGTGGATAATGAATTTTTTATGTTGTGTTTTGTAAGCGGTTGACTAACATGAGGTTGTATGTTTTATGTGCAAGAGATGCCTATTAGTCACTGATAGTAGATACATCAATCCACACGTTGATGCAGAATGTGCCTAGTGATGTAATATGTGGGGGGATACTAGAGCACATGGATGACATCATAGGAGAGCATACCCCTCTATTTGAGCCAGTAGTCATAGTAGTGACGACATGTATAGTGTTTCTTAGGGAGAGGGATAAGGCACTTGAGGAGACTCGTCAGGCCCAAGAGGTGATAGGTGGTGGTCCCTTGGCTTAGGACGTGTTCACTCATTATGTGGAGTTAAAGTGGCAATTATTAGAGAAGAACACAAAGATTTCCATGTTACGTAGATAAGAGGAGACATTTTGGGGCGACGAAATGTGGCACCACGTCGGTGGCGAGGCATGGAGTTCTAGGGTTCTCATGATACACAGGAGTAATAGTGATGATTGTATATGATGTAGAGGGCATTTCCACCAAATGATGAATTTTTTTTTGTGATGATGATCGTATGAAAGCTATATGTAAGGAAAACCTATTTTTGATATATATGCGAGATTGATATTTGAGATGTTTTTCCATTGTGATGTAATGGATATCGTATGGTTGTATGGTTGGTATTATAGCATGTGTATTGTTGTGTATGTGATGAATGTAAATTTGTATGATGATGTTAGTAATGGTAGATAAAATATAATGATGTAGATAAGTAAGGTAATATGATTGATAAGATGAATAAATTATGTAGCACATAGGTACTGTAATGGTGATAATAGAATAAATGTTAAAACATATAATCGTATCATAAAAAGGATGTGGAAATGTAATATAAGTATAATATGATACAATGATGTAAATAGGAGGGGTGAGGAGATTAACGATGCCCCCTAGTGTATGGATGAATAAGCTCATGTGATAAGACCCCTCAGCATTCAAGGTTGATCCGCATAAGCAAGAGTGCATCATCAGGAAATGATTGTGGTGCACTAGATGAATGACAGAGCACATGATGAAAGGTATTAAAACTAATCCCTCAACAGTCATGTAATATATGTAAGAACACAAGTGTATCATCGGGGGGTAAGGTGATAATGATCACCTACCAACGACTAGGATGATGGGTGGAGGTTGATGCATATGAAATGGATGGAGCATAAGTGTATGCACCAAATTGTGTGTCATATGGAGTGACCATGGGATATGCAGAGACTGGTGGAAACCCATGGGATGGATGTGATCGATAGTGTGAGTGAGGTAGATATAATGAATATGGAGTTAGAAACAATGGAGGTGGTGGATAGTGGGCATGTGATGGCAGTGATTGGCGAACAAACTGAGTACCAGGTAGAGAAGACTAAGGGGATGTATGCACACAATTTCATGGTGAAGGAGATAATGATCTCTCATGAGATGCAAAAGATATGACACAAATGTCCTCTAAAATTTGTAACCTCTCAAGTAAAGCAAGATAGTCATTGTCATGATGGCCAATATTATGATGGTAATTACAGTAAGAATGATCATGTTGGAATTGTAAACGGTGTGGAGGGTGATGGTGATTGGAAGGAAGCTGAATTAATTTCTCATCAAGTAATATACACAAGAAATCTTGAGGTCGAGCATTAGGTGAAAAACACAGAGGCTCATAGTACTAAGGTGAATTAGTAGTAGTAGTATTAATTGGTCGCAGAGGTGGATAGACATGTGTAGGAGATGGAGAATGAGATTGAGGTTGTTTCCTTTGTGCTTTGTGTTGAGATAAGGGTTGCTTTGGATTGTTTCTACAAGGTCAAGTAGGAGTAGCATGGTTTGTTTGAGTTTTAGCTAAGGGTGGAGGTTGACAAGGATGTGCAACTAGAGGTGTAGGTGGAAGAACAAAGGGTATAGTAATCAAAGAAATGTGGGAACGCTCTGCTAGAGGAGAATCAAGAAGGTCTTGTTCTAGAGCAATAACCTTATAACACAAATGGATAAAAGACTCACAAGTATCATACTTTAAGTGTTGCTTTAGAGGAGCACTAAGGCCATGATAGAAGAGTTACTTCCTTTCCAAGTCACTAGGATGAAATATAAGTTGATGTATGCATGCATTAAAGTGTAAGATGTAATCCTAGATAATTTTAGAAGAGTTGTGATGGAGAGTGGGAATGTGATCATATGTGACCCTAGGACTAGTATTGATAATGAACCTATGAAGGAAGGCACCCTTCATGTTATAGAAAGTTCTAATAGAACCAAAAGGGAGATTTGTATACCATTGAAGTGCATCATCAACTAGGCTAAACAAAAAGACGTTAATCAAGATTTAGTCATTATAAAAAGAGGCCATAAGAGTGTGATAATGTGCAATATGAGCATGAGGGTCACCAGTACCATCGAAGCATGTAAATTTGGGCATGATGAAATCATTAGGAAAGGAGGACTTATGGATTTTTTTGGGAAGGAGATTACCATGCAAGGAATTTTTATCCATAAACGCGTAGTAATCCCTACTTTCTAAGGTGAGAGAATGAACCTGAGACTGAATTTGACCTATAATATGCGAGGGATAGAATGTACTATGATGGAATAAAAGAAGATGGAAAAAATGTATTAATATTTTTTAGCTTGCCATTGTGTGTGATCATAGGGATAACAAGATGTAAGATAGTAGGCTCCAATGCTAAAGAGGCATCAGGAGTGTGTGTCGAAGGAGTCACATGAGATGATGAAGGGGAAGTGTCACTAACAGTATGGGAAGTAACATGTGGTGTGGGTGACAAGGAATAAAGAATGTAGATAAATTAGGAGTAGAATGAGAATGCGAAGACTCGTGCACTATGGTAAAATCAATCTCAGGAGGAGAGGAAGATGGAAGAGGTGAAGCACTCTCAAAAATGTAGAAAGAAGGAGACTCCTTAGGAACAAGAAATGAAGTGGTATGGTCCATGTTTTCCAAAATATTACTATCAATAGGATCATCAAGGTAATAAGAATGTGCTAATGAACTAGAATGGGATGTTAGAGAAACACAATGAGAAGCGGTAGGAGACATGGGAGTAACGATATGAGTGGCTAGAGGAGAGGTAGAAGGCATACCAGATCAGGAGTCAATGCCTAATAGATAATCAGTGAAAGAGGGATTTAAAACATCATGTGGCATATTAGAATAATAAGAAGGATCACAAGACACCTTTTGGCATGTCATACAAAGAGTAAAAGCAATAGGGTCATCAACAAGGAATATGCCGATAGGAGAATCAAAAGGATTAGTTGACACATGTTTTTGACCTTCCAAGAGGAGTTGTTGAGTGGCGATAGGCAAGGTCATAGGAGTACTATATAAAGTTGTAAGTTTAGCGATGGTAGCCTCATCATAAATAGAGATGACACTAAAATGTGACATGATAATAATAGAAGATTTATGCTAATGAAATATGATCAAAAAGCAACAATGTTTGAAATGACGGGTTCACCAAAATGAATAACTAAAAATAGTTTTTTTAGGCTTTTCAACTATTTTATTAGTTAATCTATATAGAAACTAAGTGTTATATTGAAGTGCTAGATCTAAATATTTTTATTTTATATTTGAATGGTTTGAAATAATAGAAATAAGAGGGATATGTTACTAACCTATAAATAACTTACCTCACTTTGTGCTGGATTGTAGTAGACTGGTGTGTGGACTAGGAAGAATATGACCAAATGACTTCAGGAAGGACAAAAGCTGATTGTTTGTCTACAATGAGGTGCCTGGAAGGGTAGTGGGGCACCACGGGCTGCCACGGTCTGAATTCTACGTGTTGGGAACTATGAAAAAGACCAGGATCTATGTTTGGTAGTGTCACAAAGAGATTTAAAATCCTGCCTATCCGTCACACTGGATTCGTCGAATGAACTAAATAATAACCTAGAAAACAAAAGTTTAGTGGGGTTGGACTATCCTCAGCCACCATACTAGTGGAATTATCACTTAGTGTTGCACTACATTACGGACTCTGATGTAGTTCAGGTCCGTGTGTGTGTAATGTTTTTCCTAGGATGCCCTAACACCAATGACATGATAATAAAGGGAAATAACTATATGTAAAATGAAAAATAATGGATGGAATGGAATGAATATAACTCTTTCCCTTGTGTTTTTGTGATGCAAATGTAGAAGAATCCTAAATGTAGTCCCTTGCCTTAATAGATTGTTTCCCTTGATGTGTGAGATGTCCACCCATAATGTAGTGAGTATGCTTCATTTATATAGGGATATCTTGCTTAAATTTTGACAATAGTGACCTGAAACTTCTGACTATGACCTAGGGGAATACATGGGGTAACCGTTAGGAATGACCTCAAATTACGATGACATGGGCACCTAAAATCACAGACTGGGGCACCCCGGGTGCCCTAGTGCAACCCTAGGTGCCCCAATGTAGACCTAAAGTTGACAAATGAACAAATTACAACATCTGAGACATCTTGTGTTTGTGTGATGCAGATGTAGAAGAAGCCCAAATGTAGTCCCTTGCCTTAGTAGATTGTTTCCCTTTATGTGTGAGATGTCCGCCCATAATGTAGTGAGTATGCTTCATTTATATAGGGATATCTTGCTTAAATTTTGAAAAGAGTGACCTGAAACTTCCGACTATGACCTAGGGGAATACATGTGGTAACCGTTAGGAACGACCTCAAACAAAGAAATTAAGATCTCAAAATATGATGACATGGGAACCTAAAATCACAAACTGGGGCACCCCAAGGTGCCCCAATGTAACACTAGGTGCCCCAATGTATACCTAAAGATGAAAAATGAACAAATTACAACATCTGAGACACCCTGAAAGATGGCCAAAAATGTAAAGACAACTGACGACTGAACTAGACAAAACACAATGACACCTGACTAACTGACCACAAGACCTAGAGATGGGTCATTAGTGAATACTTTTATTGTGCAAGATCCATATATAAATTAACATACATGGCGGTATAAATGTAATAGTAAATGTGTGATTTTGTGACTAAAACTATAACCATTCCTTCCATCAGAGGATCCCCACTAAAACATTTCCTTATTTATTCTAGTAGGGAAGCTACAATTTCTCTTAATTTTATTCTTTTTGATGATACAATATGATCAAAGAGCATTCTTGTGACATCCAACTTCTCAATATTACCATTATATACTCTTTGAAAGGAGTACATAGGTTTATCATATCTGTGTATAGAAGAACATAATTCTCCAACAAAATTGAGCTTTAGAAAGTTACTTCGATTTACAATGTTTATCAAAATATTCCAACACTCAAACTTTGGACCCAAAAAAGAGGTCTCATTCACAAATAGATTTTCTATAACTAGAAAAACATGTTTCATTAAACTTATAAATTCAACAATATATATAATTTTTTCTTTATTTTATTTTATTGAATAATCTATTTCATTCAACATGGGAAGGAGACCACAAACATAAAACTATCTCTATATCAATCAAATAATGTATCTGTTATATCTAAAAATAACACCCTCTAATTTGCTAGCATGCGTGGATGAGGCAATCAGTGTTTCTGGGTAACATGGGACCGTCTCTAGGTTGCAGGACCCTGCATGCAGAGATGGACCTCTGGAGAAGGCCAGTTCCTCTACCTATCTCTAATGCTAAGACTACTCCTAATGTAAAAATAAAATCCTAAAGTAAATAAGTCAAGTGACCAGGGATATAAGAATGTGTAGAAAGGGGAAATACTAGGCTAAATGGAAGGAGATAGCACCAGGGAAAAGGTCGATCTCTCTCCACGAGGGAGAAGGAAATAGAGAGGATGCAAGAGAAGAGGAAAGATGACGTGTGTCATAGATCAACATGTAGGCTTGGCCTTCCAGCGTGCACAACACATGAACACGTGACCTGCAAGAAAAGGAGATGCACATCATGCCAAGAGATGTGAACAGAGAGGCGAGGTGCAAATAAAATGAGAAAGGGAAGACAAGAGTTCCACAAAACATTATTTTATTACTCAACATACACATAGTCATATACATTCATGGAAGGAGGCGAGACTAAATTGCAGAGACCAAGTCAAGGTCTGAAGTTCATAAAACTTTGCCTAGTATTTTGGCATGGTTTTGTTACAACAAAGAGGGATCATTTTTTACAATGCATAACTCTTCTATTTATAGAAAGAATGGAGAGAAGAGGAGGAGGAGAAGAGGGAAACCCATATTCAAATCTTCAACCACAAAAAAAAAGCAATGAATTCTGTCAAATCCGCCTATAGGGATTTCAAATGTGCATCCCCATGTCTGTTTGGTGTGTAAAAGAAGGAAGGAGACCAAATATGAAGAAATCTAGGTGGTTCGATCGATTATATATGTGCATTTATGACCTAAAATATGTTTCCCTATTTTCTGCCTACCAAATCCCCCCTAAATATGATTTTTAAAATTGCAACATGTAGCCCACATCAACAAATTTCAAATGAGCCTAGGCACGTGAGAATTTGAGGACTGGAGCCAAAGGTGTGACTGTCAAAAGATCCACAGTGATAACTGGGAATGTAAGACACATGATGCACATTGATTGAATGAAGGAATTTTCCAACTGTTCATTTGTTTTGTATTGGTTCGTGGTCAAGATCCGGCGCCCTTCTGGCATTCTTTGATAGGTTACTTGTAGCACATTCAAATTAAACATTTGATGCCATGGCACAGAGACAAGCGTGGAAGAAATGCATTCCTGTAATAGACAAGTATGTAAGCAAGGCGTGAGAATTCAAATGAGGAAGGCATGGAAATAGAAAGGAAAGGGAATTTTGACCAAGAAAGGAAGGAAGGAAGCACACTATGTGCAAGTGTGAAGACATACAAGGACTTAGATGTGCATGTGGGGAGTGCATGATAGACTGGGAATGAAAGAAGGTGTGTAGAAGGAAGGCACAGATGAAAAATGGAATGAGATAGAAGAACAAAAGGGAAATTAGGAGTGCGCAAAGTAAGCACAAGGGGAAGAAAAGGAAAGGGAATGCAAAGGGAGAAGTAGTAAGGGTAGGCAAGGGAACATGGAAGAACTGCAACTGTGCCAATGAGCTAAGGAAACTTCCAGAGTGTGCGCAACACAAAATGTGAAGCATCAGAGTCAGAATATAAATATAAGTTATCCAAATAACTTGGGAAGTTATTTGGAATAACATTTTGGTGAATTTCAGGGGCCATCTTCCTGCTAGATGAAGAGACCAGTAGCCTTAGAAGGATCCATTGGGCATGGAGTCAGGTGCTAAAATTAAAGGTTTGATCTATAACATTGAAGAACATCCTTGAAGTCACTTACAACACTGTCTAAAATCTGAAATGAACTAACAATCTCATGTGAGGATCTTTTGATTTAAATTAATAAGAGTAGAAACTTGTGCGTGGACAGTTGGAATTGCTTCTTTCTAGAAACTTAATTTCCATCCCAAGTAGCATAAGAGCATGCAACGCACAATAGGAAAGGAAATTGTGCCAAAAGGAGCGCTCTAAAATAGAAGCAAAAAACTATGTACAAAATTTGAAAGTCATAAATGTTCCAAAGGGAACATGCAAAGTGTGTGAGAGCACTTGTTTTATTGAAAGAAAACCTAAACTAACCTACACTAGCAAGAGGAAAAGGGTGCTCAAGTAAAACCTGTAACAAGCAGGTAGAAGTAGATTCCTTTTCTCACAAAATGTGACCATGTAACTGATTTGGTGTTGAACATGATCAATGATAAAAGTGAAAAACCGACTAGTAGAAAGTCTTTCACCCTCCTCAAAGTATCAACAAACAAAATATATACCTCCTGAATTTGATCATTATTTGGATTCAGGAGGCATTGTTGTTAACCTTTGGCACATTGAAGTTGTACCTCATACCCTAAAATATGCATGAAGGATGAAAACTCTGTCTTTGGCTCTAGAATAGCTAGATATCTGATTAGGCACAGTCTGATCATTATGGCTTGCCCATTTTTTTGAAGCTCAATCCTACATATGGGATTTTAGTATAGACTTTCCTCCTGAAAGTGATTTCTTGCAAGATGAATCACGTGTGGTTATACCTCTACAAGAAACTCTATCTCTTCCAAAACTACACCCTCAACAACTAACTGATTTTGTTCTAAAATAGGCACCCTGATGATCTCATCTTCCCAATTGGAGTCACACCATTTTCAACTATTTTGTATTCATCAAACATGATGACATTGGATGGGGTTGGCACATAGGTAGGGGTTGTTTATTTTTAATACAGTTAGGTAGAGGGGACTCAGAAGGAGATGGGATGATGGGTGTGGAAGGAATGGATGACACACATGCAAAAGAAATTAATGCACATGTGGAAGGGAGATGAAATTGAGATGGAAGAGAAGAGGGTGAAGGAAAGGAATTCTCGATGGGGGTAACGCGTAGAAATATGGGAACATGTGTAGTAGGCTGAAATGATATAAGTTGGAGGAAAGGAGGGTGAGGGCTACAGGATAATAACGTAGAGTTTCCCCATTGACATGTTTTCTGAGCAATAGATTTGTGAGTGTTCATTTCTTCTGCCCACTCTATAATTTGGGGAAACAACTCAGTGATAAAGTGTAGCTTTTATTGTGTGTTGAACTAGCCTGGTATAGGGCCGACCGATGGACAAGGGACCTTGTAGCCAACTCTGGCTTCCTTTATATAACACTTGACTCTAAGTTGCATCATGTCCATCTCCATTTATTGTACATAGCTCTCAAAATCAGCATCTGTCATAGAGTTGCCACCATCATCTACATAACCCTGTTCTTCATAAACATTTTTTTTTATAAAAATAACCATATTCATGGGATGTGGGCCATATGTGTATTCTTCATAATCAAGCTCATAAAACCGATTTAGAGGAGGATTATGAAACTATGGGGATGGAGGGAAATAGTTATTTTGTTGCAAATGAGCATTCCAGGAGGGGAATGAAGTCAAGGTTGCATGAATTCAAAAGAGGAAGATTTAACGATGAAGAAAGAGAACTGAATGAAAGAAGGAGGGAAGACTAGTCTACGTATGAGATACCCAATGCATCAGAATTAGTAGAGTCACTAAATGCATTGAAATATGCCTTCAAAGGTTGGATCTCAACAATAACACATCAATTCTGTTGAGATGAATATGTATAACTCTCAGAACTGATCCCACCGGGTGTACCAGAAAAAATTATATCTAAAACCAATACCCTCTGATTTTCTAGGCTCATGCATGGACAAGGCGATCGATGTTTATTTGTAACATGAAACTGTTTCTAGGTTTTTGGACCCTACGCGCAAATATGGTCCTCCGGAGAAGGCCAATTCCTATATGTATCTCTAACGCTAATACTACTCCTAATGCAGGAATTAAATCCTAAAATAAACGATCCAAGGGACTAGGGATAGAAGGATGTGCAGAAAGGGGAAATCCTAGGCTAAAAGGAAGGCAATAACACCAGGGAAAGGATCAATCTCTCTTTATGATGGTGAAGGAAATAGAGAGGGCATGAGAGAAGAGGGCGGACAGTGCATGACATAGATCAAAATGCAGGTTTGGCCTTCCAGTGCGCATAACACACAAACATGGGACATGTAAGAAAAGGAGACACACAACATGCCAAGAGATGTGGACAGAGAGGTGAGGTGCAAATAAAATGAGAAAGGGAAGACAAGAGTTTCATAAAACATGATTTTATTGCTCAAAGGACACACAATCATATACATTCATGGCAGAAAGTGAGAACACATTACAAAGACCAAGTCAATCTCTAAATCTCATGAGAAGTTGGTCACCATTTTGGAATGGTGTCATTACAACAAAGAGGGATCCTTTTTACAATGCAAAACTCTACTATTTATAAAAATAATGGAGAGAAAAGGAGGATAAGAAGAGGGAAACCCAGATTCAAATATTTAACCACTGAAAAACAACAATGAATTCCTACAAATCTGCCTATAGGGCTATCAAATACACCTCCCCATGTCTGTTTGGCATGTAGAAGAAAGAAGGAGACAAAATCTATAGAAATATGTGTGGTTTGATCAATTAGATATGTGCATTGACGACATGAAAGACATTTCCCTATTTTATTCCTACAAAATCCTGCCTAAATATGATTTTTAAAATTCCAACACGTAGACCACATCAATATCTTTCAAATTAGCCTAGGCGCACAAGATTTTGAGCACTGGAGTATAATTTATGACTGTCAGAAGATCCGCAATGGTAATTAGGCATGCAAGACACGTGGCGTGCTAACTGAAGGAATTGGCCAACTGTTCATTTGTTTTCTCATTTTGGCCACATGTCATGTATTGGTTCGTGGTCAATATTTGATGCCCTACTGGTGTGATTTGATAGGTTATGTGTATCACACTCTAATATGATAGTGGATGATGTGGCACATAGACAGGCGCGAAAGAAGGCGTAAGGCACGATACTACAGAAGGTAGGAATGCTCGCAGAGGAAATAAAAGCATACTTGCAGGAGAAAAGTATGTGATCGAGGCATGAGCATTCAACTGAGGATGTCACGACAGCATAAAGGCAAGGGCACGCCAACCAAGAAAGGAAGGAAGAAAGCACGTGGCACGTAAATGTGAAGACATGTAAGGACTTAGCCAAATTTGAAGACAATTTTTTAGATGTGTGCGCGGGGAGTGCATAGTCATAGCAATCAACCAATTTTTCACAGAGAAAGTACACCAAATAATGATATTATAGATTCAAATCAATCGAGATTCATACATACTGAACAAGCTGCAAATATATAGGGAGATAGTTTCCTATTAAGTAGGAAACAACTCAACCAAAAATCTATATATTTGTGAGTTGTTATAACTCCCAAACAACTC
Organism: Taxus chinensis; assembly: GCA_019776745.2. Taxonomy (NCBI): domain Eukaryota; kingdom Viridiplantae; phylum Streptophyta; class Pinopsida; order Cupressales; family Taxaceae; genus Taxus; species Taxus chinensis. The sequence goes on from CM034153.1 coordinate 43,802,045, forward strand.
ACGTATATAATATAATAACCTGATATTATGAGTTTGTTTATTACAACTCATAATATATTACATAATATTATTCATCCAAATATATGAATAATGTGAGCACTATATAAGTATTCCTAACATTCCCCCCCTTAGTGCGAACATGGGAGAAAAACAATTGCACTTCCTTCTGCAACGTGCCGCCCGTGCGTGCTCATGATCTGGATGGTTTTACAGGACAGCCAACAACCTCAACATGGATGGTTTTACAGGACAACCAACAACCTTAACATGGATGGTTTTACAGGACAACCAATAACCTCAACAGGGATGGTTTTACAGGACAACCAACAACCTCAATATCATGATGTTGCTTTTCCTTGTGCTTTCATCTGTCCACTATGCTTTTACATCAGGGAATTATGTAGGAAACACTGATCACTGATTACAAAAATGAAAAGAGAAAATGGAACATTGAGAACATGTTCCCCCCCTCAATGTGAACATTTCACTTATTCAAACCAAAACAAGAACACTGAAAAAGAATCATGCTGCACACAACTGAAATCAACTGCAACTCTAAAAAGAAAGCAAACTCACACACACACTATCACCATAGCTTTGTGCAGCCCCATCTTTGGTGACCGATGAGAGGTCGCTGAATGACCTCCAGCCTCCTGTGCCTCCGTCCTCCAGTTCCATGTTGCTAGTTCAGCGGGATGTGATCATGAAGCTCAAAATACCTTCAATAATTTGGACGTCGCGTACAAGCGAAAATGCGTCCAAAATTGAAATGCAGGCAATTTTTTATTTTATTTTTTGAATGTTTAAATATCATGATTAAGTTGTACTCATAAGGAAGAAAGCTTGACTTCACCATGATGAATATATTGATCTTCTATCCAAGTCCATCATCAGAAGCTAGTGTCTTTTCTCGATTACTGTAATGAATCAAGATACATCATGCTTGTATATGAGTGTGTGCATGGATGTTACCTAAATCACTACCTTTATAGTAATTTTTTTTGAAATTTTGATCTCTCTTTTGTGCATTCAAAAATATACAAATCCAAGCTATACTATGAGATAAAAGTGAAGCAACACTCAAAATTTTGTTTCTATCAAGAAATTAGTTCTTGAGAGAGGTGAAACATAACAATGCATGTTTTATGCATGTAGTACAAATTATACAACACACATAACATGACAAAAATCAACGAGGATGAGAAAATAATACTGTGAGAGGTAATATATATTTAGTTTTTGCACTATTTGTATAATTAGGGTTCTATATGTGTAAATGGATAAATTGGTCCTCAGTGCCTATATAACTATCACATTCGGTATAGGACAATTAACTAGTAGGAAAAAATTGACTATTAGGACAAAATTGACCCTGTATAACTTATCAAATTCTAGACATACTTTTCTAGGTTCTCTATGTGTCTATGCTTTATTTTTCATGTCATCATCTTAGTCTTATCTACCATTTTTCTCTTGAGATCACTCCAAATATGTGCAAATGTTCATGTAGCAAAAATCCCTAACTATTTGGAACAAAGATTTAAATTGACATGAGATGGGGGGAATATGATTATGGTATATTTGACTAAACACATATTTTTTCCAAACTCATTTTTTCTTCTAGCGCACACAATCTTGAAACCCTTGTTCACAATTTACATAGCTCAAATATTATAGTTACAACAATGTGTGGTCACTTCTTCTCGTGTTGTGATTCTAGTCAATTTCCTCATAACCCACTTACACCTGAAGTGCTTTATGATCAATTGCCTCTTGGTTTCATTTCTCCTAAGCATCTAATTTATGATGACAAGGATCACCCCACATAACACCTTTAATTATTCCATGTTTCTTGTTATAACTATGCATCTAATTGTAGACACAAAATCACGAACTTTGGTACATTTCTAAGTCCTAAAAGCATACTAGCATTTATATGATTCCTAAGTAAGAAAACTAAACGTAAAGAAGTGATCTTTGTTGTATTAAACTTATAATTGGGTTTAGCTTGAGTGGTGAGTTAGCTTCCTAGGCTTCTTTCAAAACTCAAGGGTCAAGGGATCAAATCCCATTACTACAACCATGGTGAAAAATCAAAATGGAGGGGAGTACTTTATAAAGTTTTGAGAGTGATATTAACTTTTTCTTTGGTCGGCCCAATGTCTAAATAAGCTAAAAGCTATAGAAATTTGTCATAATGATAGTTTGTTAAAAATTGTCAAAATTGTGTCATGTCTTTTTCATATCTTATTAAGAGTCATTTATTGTTTTTATAGTCTTATCAAATATCTTCATTAGTTGTGTGTCAACTGAAGATTTAGACAATTTTACACAGCTGCAATATTAAATCTTCGTTATATTATTCAATATACACCATACATTTATATATGCAAGTGATCTCCTGAATTTTAGGAGTCATGCCACAACTACCATTACCTATAAACTCTCACATTCTCCTATTTAAGAGAGTTGTTCAAACAACTATCCAAAAAATTATATTTATGCACTAACAAATTATGAAATATATACCAAACACATTACTCTATTTTGGCACTAATATTTCCTAGCATTTCCCCCTTAGTGTGAAAATGGGATAAGGAGCACCAAACACATAATTGTATGTTATCACATACTTTTAGGTCTGCATATTGTTGTCTGGATCTTGTTGCACATGATCACATACATATGAGAACTCGTCCCATTTTCGCTTCTAGTTGAACGTATTCATTGGCCAATCATCTTCCTAATGAAGTACGAAAGTCAAAGGATCTCTGCAGTCAGAGGATCACTACAGTCGGCTACCCTCCTATACAAATGTTTACATATCCACACCTTCCATGCCATACCACAACACGTTGAAGAGGAATTTTCTCACTCAAAAACTGGAAAAATATTCGCATTACATCCATAAGAACAAAATGTTCTTAATTACAGCCATTATTGTTGATCACTGCCACTCAATCTCAAACAACATAGGAAATTGTCACTACCACTAGAAGTTGCCCTTGACTTTAGCCATTTTGGCGCAGAATGGGAATGGAACATTGGTGTTATGTTTCCCCCCCACAATGTCAAAATTTCCATTTATCCATTAAACTGCAACTCTGAAAAGAAACACACTGCACACAACTGAAAAAGAGATGCCACCAATGTTGTATGCGACCTAGTCGTTGGTGACTGACGAGGGTCGTTGATCACCCTCCATCCTCCATCGTCTTTGTCCTCCAGTGTGACACTGCTACCTCAAGGGGATCATGATTTGATTCTGAATGACTTCCACATTATTTATTGTTCCCTCCACAATGTGAAATTGTTTATTCCACAGGATTTTGAGTAACACTGAAAATGCATCTGTAAGGCAAAAAAAATTAATACTTTTTTTTTAACAAATGTCTTTCTATGATTTGACTAACCATACAACACAAAATAACAATTACATATGATAATGAATTTTGATAACTTGACGCTTATTAATACTTTTAAATACTCAAATAACATTAATAGACCATGAAACAATAAACATGACAATGCTTACATAAATTATGTCTAAATGATTACATATTACCATTAGATGATTACAATATTGCTATTTTTAATTAGTCAAAACGTGGTCTGTAGCGTGTTTTAAAGAGGTCGTGTTGTTTTAAATATTCAAAATAGAGCCACGTATCAAAAATTAAAAAATACAAAATGGTCATAAATCTAGTTTACTTATTAAAAAGTGTAGTTTACAAAATAGTTGGTCAAATTAAATGACTGGACTATCAATTAATAATACTAAACAAAATTACTAAATCAAGTAACAAATATATTTACAAAACTTAAACTATCACTAACTTTGCATGGAGTCTTGAAGAACGAGGAGGATGGTGTTGTTGTGGTGCGGTTGAATTAAAGTGAAGAGCTCTGAGAAATGGATGACGCATTAGACAATGCATCCTTAGAAGATTATTGAGTTTGGTCAGTGCCAAATAGAAAGAAAGAAACATCTAAGATAATCAAATGTCCAACCAAGTGGAGTCAAGTAGATACGTAGTCCAAGGCGTTACAAATATCACATTGTTGTCTAGCAATACAAATCGAATCAAACAGAATGGGTTCACATAAAGAAACTTCCCCGAACGATGTCTTTGCTCACCGATCTGACTCTCAATATATAATGACGTCAAAACTTTCTAATATAACTAGAAAGTGTTACAATAGCTGTGGATTGACTAAGATTTCCTTAGGGGATGCAACCCTTTTGATATTGAAGAACGAGAAAAATTTGTCAAGTAGAATCATTAATGGTTATGGTGCCAACGTATCTAGCGAGTCTAGGCCCCTCAGCTTGGCTGGTGCATAATGAGAAGAGAAACTCACATAACAGAAGAAAAATAAAACAAAAAATTGCAAACCTGCCTGTAGCAACCTTCCTGTGCAACCCTCAGATAAAGGATTGTGAAACCTTGCAGTTGTGAATGTCAGTAAGTATTTTTGTGGGTGCTCTTGAGTGTTCTCCAAGCTTTGAATCAAATGCTACATATACAATTCAACAAAGTTTTTGTGCTTCAAATTTAAGAGGGATTGGAAGGAATGTAAGCTTGTAATTTATAGAAGCATAAGGTAGTTGGAATTGGTTACATGGATAAATGCACATGCTAAAAATACATTATGGGAAGTTCCAATAGTGTCAAGGGCAATAATGAAATTAATTACAAAAAGTTGCATCCGGAAAGGTGGTTGTTGCATGCAATTTAATTGCCCCCACCTTTCTAGGATTCTAGAACCTGTAGTTAACTAGGACTGTAGTCTAAGTGGAGTCCAAGTGGCAGATGACTAGGAAAATATGTGTACTTTCACTTAATTAATAACTAATTTAATTAGCTTTAATGTGCAAACTAACTAATTAATCATTTATTTAATAAATGCCAATTAAGGTAGCTAAAGGTGTACTATGGGATTAATTTAATTAATCTAAAGGGGTTCAATGTGTACTAATTGATCAATTTAATTAATTAATTACAAATGGGTGAATAACATGGTGTATTAGCATAATACTGGGAACAAGTGGAAACATGAATTTAAATTTGGGGTGTCTACATTTCCCCCTCTTTAAAGTGTTATTATAATGTAATAGTGCTTTAAAAATAGTAGACACATGTAGATCAATGAGCAGAAAATTGTGAAGCATTGGGATGCCCTAGGAATCAGGATGGTAGAGTTAATGCCCCCTTAAGTGGGTGGATGATGCAGCAAGGTAGCGGACAACTGCTTGATAGGAAGAAAGCAATGGATTAAAACAAGGATGGGAAAGGACTATGTTCGTAACATGAGCATTATTTGGAGAATATTTTTTAGAGAAACCTGATTTTTGTTGTTGCACAATAGAGTTGTCACCATGATTATGAAATAATCGAGATGGTTAATCCAAATGCGCATAAACAAACACACACAACAAAGAAAATATAAAAAGGAAAACAAACCCAATATACAAATTAGGTGTCGGCATTAGGGTTATAAAGGAACAAAGATGTGAACACGCTACTTATAAGTGATCCAAAAAGAGTAAACATAACCAATGCAACACAAAGTCGAAAAAGAAGAAAATCAACTATGACCCTAATGCATGCCATGATGATGATTAAGTAGATACAAATTTCACCAAACACTCCTTATGAAATGGGAATAGGATCAAACTGGAAGAGTGGAGTTACTTACGACTCCTTATGACACTCTTGTTGAATTTGTTGTGCAAATGATATGAAGTTGAAATTTCCCCAGGTGAAGTTATATCATGAAGGAAAAACAATTAGTGTGACTTGCCCCAAGCACAGTTATCATATCATGCAAAGGGAAGAAAGTGATAGTTGTAAGATTGGTGTGAGCACTAGAGTCATAGATCAAAGTATGACGTTTATCAAGATTGTATGGAAATGTTGAATGATTTACTTCAAGGGTTTTCCAATTGTATGATTTCGATGAGAAGTGAATGTTTGTTCGAATATTTGTGATTTTTTTGTTATTTTGGATTTGTGAATTTTTTATTTTTTTTGGATTTTTGCAAGTTTGGAAATAAAAATGCAAACAAAAAATGAAAAAATTTCATGGCTTAAATAAACCAGAAGGAAAACACAACATGTGCAAATGTTCTAAAAAGATATAAAAAAGCAATTGCAAACAAACCCAATATGAACAAGAAGGAACCACACCAAAGCTTATATGTGAACTAGGATGCGAATAAATTTCTTGCAATTGGTCTAACAACAAAGATAATCAAAGTACAACAAACAATAACAAACTGAAAGAAGTAAAAAGCATCATCACAATGTTGACAAACCGCAACAGTACAATACAACATGCAAAAAAATGTCTAATGACACTCCGAATGTATTCCACATTGAAGAACTAGATAGATTTGAATGCCCCTAAGCAATAGCTTAGCATGCGAGAGGATTGGATCATGGTGAAGAGCAGAGTGATACTTAGATAGTATGAAAGATCTATTGTCGAATCCCATTGAAGTTTGATATGTATTGGATTAAAATGTAAAATCCAAGTGTGCCCCAAGCAAAGATATATTGCGAAAGGGTAAATGATTTCCTCAAGCATAGATATACACCACGGGAAATAATGATGCGTATGATCTGGAACAATCATGAGGAGCACCATCAAATGGAAAAATTGTTGAACTATGTTATCTAGTTGCTGAAAGTTTGTCAAACATTATCTGAATGTTTTGTTTATGACAGTTTGATTTTTGGAGTTTTGGACAATTTATATACTGTTTTTTGTTTTTTTGAACAATTTTCTATTGTTTTTTTTTAAGTTTTGAGAGACATTTTTGAAAATGTTTTTGTTTGTATTTTAAACTCGGTAAAAAGGTACACTACTTGAAAACAGGTGCAAATAATTAAAAGCATTCCATTCCATTGGTAGAAATGTAGATGATAAAATGATAGGGTGTTTCACTCTGCTCGTGGCTCCACACAACTAGGAAGATGTGAGGGCTCATCACCAAGAACCAAGAAGGACATGCGAGGTGAATATTAATATGAAAGTGAAAATAATGGATGTGAAGACACAAAGTGTAACAATGATCCACGTGAGAAAAATGTAACTCATCTCTAGTCAAGATTACCTTACTGATCAATTACAAGATGATTCCACTTTATAGTTTTTAATTTGAATTAGATCCATTGATGGCCTACTGATTGAAAATATCCGGTTGAAGGAATTGGTGTCTCTCTATAACATGAGAAGCTAAATTACTTCTTGGGATGTTTTTGATTAAGCACTTTGATTCAAATTTATAAAAGCTTTATTGAATGATTATTTATTGATTTTTTGTTGAAAGGGACACCCTACATGTTTACCCCATGTCATCAGTAAAAGGAAAGGGCTCAAAATTGAAGAACAAAATGTAGACGAGTAAGGGCTTTCTCATTCCCAGTCTCATACTACTAGTAAGAAGTATGGGCTTATCACCGAAGACTGTGAAGGATGAAAGGTGTATTGATTTTATATTCTTTTTGTATTTTTTAGATTGATTAATTTTCCTTGTATGTTGATAGCATGCTTGTTGGGAAGGAAAATTCTGCCCCAAGTCTCAGCCTCATGCGACTAGTAGGATGCAAGGGTTCAACACCGTAGATTGAGATGGGCGATCAAAAAGAATGGGTAAAGAAGTTTTAGTGATTTCTGTTAAAGAGAGAGCTTATTTGAAAGGAGAGTTTTCCATCAGTAAGCTTCAAGACAAAACCATGTAGGTAAAAAGATCTAAAATGGTAGAAACTATAACAAAGATGAGACACACAATGCCCAAGAAGAACAAGGTTAACATGTGTTGTGATAGGTGAAGAAGGCGATTATATGATAATGGTATGATTAAGATATCTTCCAATAGATGGAATTCTTAACATTATTTGTACACACTTTTCATTTTCCAATTGCTTTAAAACAATGCTCTAATACAGAGTTTTATTCTCTTTTTGTGATTTTTGAGTTTTCTGAATTTTGGAGGATGAAGGTTTGAAATGGACATTATCAAGAAATATGTCCATGTTTATTGAAGTTGAATGGTCTTGAGATATAAGACTTGTGTAGATGAAACACAAGTCAAGAGGGAGAATCAAAAGATTCGATAAGTCCTGAAATACGAGACTTGGATGGACATGAGCCAAGTCAAAGGAGTGAAACCGAAGTTTCGATAAGTCTTGTAATATGAGACTTGGGCGGATAGGAGCCAAGTCAAAAGATTGAATCAAGTGATTTGATGGGTCATGAAGTACTAGACTTTGGTGGACAAGATCTAAGTCAAAGGATTGAATCAAACAAGTAAATGGGTCTTGAAGTACTAGACTTGGGTGGACAGGATCCAAGTCAAAGGATGTGGGATTAGATGAGTCTTCGATGAGATCGAAAGACATATGTGATGTTAGAAGAAGAGTTTCGATGCAGAGAAGATGTTGAGATACATATTCACCTGTGAGAAAAAGAGCACGAGGAAAGAAGGATACATATCTAGATGTAGACTCAGGGTTCCTTATAGGCCGTAGAGAGGAGATTTTCAATGTTTCTCCTTCTAGGTTGTGAATTAGTTGATTGGACGAAATATTTGCAATTAAACCTTGAAATGGTTGAATAAGGATATTCCTGGGTATACGTACCTCAAATAATGTGTGCATGTAGATATCTTGACAAGTAGGAATCATAGTTGATGAGATTCCTGCATGATGGATCATTTGAGGTGTAATGGACATAGAAGGTTGTGTTGTCGCAAGTGTCCAAATTTGTTGTGGTTGTATTCAACAACAAGACTAGAGATGTTAGGCATAGGAGCTAGAATGGGAAGAATGGAATGAAGCTCAATGGTGTTTGATGATGGACCCTCTTCTGTCATGTCAAGGGTTGAAAGAGAGTCTTGAAGAAAATTCAAGTTCTCGTTAGGTGTTAGAAGATGATCTGAAACATGTTCAATGTCTATTTGGACTATAGGAAGAAAATATGTAGAAGAAATGGATTGGTTTGAAGGGGGAGATACTTGACCTTCATCGTGATCTCATGGAATGTCAATATGAATAGAAGTGGGAATAACATTCAACTCTTCATTTGAAGGTGTGGAAGTTGACACATCATTGGTTTGCAAGAGCTTCATCGTCAAGATCTACAAAGATCTCTCCGTTGTCAATTAAGTCTTGGACATAGTTCTTAAAATGTGTACATTTATCAGTTGAGTGGCCATCAATGTGATGAAAATCACAATATGCATGAGGTTTTTACCAGTATGGCTTAGGTTCTCCTTCAATCCAAGGTCTTGTAAGGGGATATTTTATCATCCTAGCCACTTTGAGTTGATGAAAGACACTAGAGAGACTTTCATCGAGGGGTGTAAACTTACATTTAAATTTACTCAGCGTAGTTTCTTGCCTAGTTTGTATGATTGGATTTTTGATTTATTGGTCATGTATGTTGGCCATATTGTGATTATTCGTGATACTAGTAGTGATGAAATTGCGGTTGTGATTGATGTACCAAGATTCATCATGAGAAGTTCTAGTATGGTGATTATTGCGAGTGAGATTTTGGGAAAAATATTTTATGAACTTCTCTGAGAGGTTTGTGAAGGTGGTAATAGATCCCTTTGGAAGGTGTAAGAACCAATCCAAAACTTTTCCTCCTATACTTCTAGGAAAAAGTCACAAGAGAAAGCTATCGTTATATGCCACTTCGTGACATGCTATGGAAAATTCTTTGATATGTTGTCTTAGATCAGTTTTTCCCTTGTATTTATCAAATTTGGCATCTCAAAATACTGTGGGAAGGGTATGCATAAGATGTCCATGTTAAAAGGGTATGGACACAATTCATCAAAATTGAATTGTTTGCATTGTTTTTGTAAACCCACAATGGTGTCTTTCATCATTTCCCATTCTTGGGCAAAGGATGAATTGTATAAATCCACCATTGTAATGAGAAAATGAGGTAGAGTGAAGAAAGGTACTGATGAAAATAAAACCCTTAGCAAAGTGAATGCTAAGTTACAAGTGATGATTTTTTTAAAAGCTTGACCCTTAGCAAAGTGAAAGGCAATGATGAAGAGAGGTGTGCAAAAATTTTTGGTAGTAACTTTTCCCTTAGCAAAGTGAATGCTAAGATGGATTAAGATGTTTAGAAGATATAAATGGTGCACCCCTTAAGAAAGAGAATGTCAAGATGAAAGCGTGCAAAAGTGATTGAAAAACTTGACCCTTGACAAAGTAAATGCAAAGATGGAAGAGAGGGAAGAAGATGGAAAAAGTTCAACCCATAGTAGAATGAGTGCTAAGAGGGACGAAGCAAAAAAGGTGAAGTCGAGTTCCTGTCTCTTAACAAAATGATAGTAAAGAGAAAAAGGGATGGCAAGATGTTAGATGTGTTCTATTCCGTAACAAAAATGAGTGTTAAAGGAAAAGAGACTTAACAAGGTGGACGTGATCAACTCGTAATCAAAATGAATGATAAGAGTGATGAAGAAATGTAAAAATGGTTAACTCCTGACACAGTAAGTGTTAAGAGAAATGAAAAAAGGGGGAAAAGTGAAATGTGCTCGACACTTTAACAAAAATGAATGCCAAGGGAGACAAGACTTAAGAAGATGAATTCAATCAACTCCTAAAAAATTTGTGATAAGAGTGACGAAAAGAGGGGACTTCACAACACCTAACAAAATGAATGATGTTAAGGTGGAAGATGGGTTGAAGTGTTAGTTTAGAAGAATCTTAGCAAAATGGGTGCTAAGAAAGATGAAGGAGTTTGAAAGATGTTATGAACGTTTACAAGGTGAATGTAAAGAGGTAAGAAATGAAAGAAGTGAGTGTGCTCAACTTGTGACAAAGTAAGTGTGACAAGATGGGACCTTAAACACATTGAAATATGCTCAATTCTTAACAAAAATATGTTAAGTGAAGAGATTTAGGAATGAAAATCATGGATTTGATCAACTTTTAACAAGATGAATGGTAAAAGGGGAGACTTAGGAAGATGATGAAAAATGTCAACTCTTTAACAAAAAGTGTGTTAAAAGATAAGACACAACAACGAAGTGAAAGCACTAAAAAGAATGAAAAGGTAAAGGTCATCACAAGAAGTGAATAAGTGATGATAAAAAATTTCCGAATCTCACAAAAAATGGAGATAAGAGACAAGGGGGAAGTGATGGATTAGTGATCTCAAATTAAAAAAAGTGAATGCTTTAATGAGAGAAGTGAAGAAATAATGAGGATGTCCGACAATGCAAACAAAATTTTTGCAAAGTATGGAAACATAAGATGATAGGAGAAAAAATGGAAGATGTCGCAACTCAACAAAGTGGATGTGAAATACGATGACGTAAGAGTGAGTAGAGAATGATATTGAAGAATGTTAATAATTCCAAAAAGTAAATGTGAAATGAGATGATGTAAGAATGGGGAATGCTTAGAGTTCAACAAAATAATGTTAAACTTAAGACTTACAAAAATGAAAGATCAGGGTGATCAAGAGAGTGCTTGACTGTGATAAAATGTGTATCACAACATCAAGACTTAGATGAAAATGAAAGTGCTTAAGTGTGAATATGGATGTCCACAACCCAAGACTTAGACACCTGTAAAAAGTGACAAGATGAATGAGAGAGAAAACATGAATGACGAAAGTGAAACACAAGTGTGTAACATGCAAGAACAAATGAAAAATGGTGAAGTGAAAGTTGTGGCCTCTAGCTTAGATTGGCTTGGACAAGTGCATGGCTTCCTAGGTGACTCTCTCAACTAGGTGTCAGTGAAATATTTGAGTGAATGTGACACTATTACTAGCTGAATGGCTTTACTTCACCCCCTTTGAAACCCTGTACAAAGACATTTCTCAAAATGAATTGCACATTGGGGACGCCACTATGGATATTCCATGACTCTAACTCACAAAGGTTTTACTATTCAGGTAGGATAAAAAGGTTCCCGTTTTGTCCACCAGTTCCCTCAAAGTGTGGACTACTTTGGGGTTCCTAGAACCACCCCCTTTGTTTTAGCTTAAGGCTTATGCCAAGGGGGTTATGTTCTAGTTAAGCGGTTGAGCCGTAGCTCTTAATCGAACCTGTAAATCAAGTGTTTTGAATGTGGTGTTTTTTAGCTTTTGATTTAGGTTTGGTTTGGTTTAACTCCTTTGGCAACCTGCAGTTAGTAGTTTTCAATGTTTAAGCCACCTTGTGAGAGAGGTTCCTACAAACAATGATTATAAAGTTTTTCGGAATGAGGTAAAAATAACAAAACAAATGAACAAGACAACAGAAGCAAACCCACATTTTTGATTTCCAAGATTGCTTAAAAGACCGTGAGGAAAGAGCATATGTGTTGGTTGGCTTTGGATAAGTGAAACGTTAATTCCCCAAAAACAAAAAAAGAAGAAAGAAACGACCACATTTCCGATTCCCAGGATCGCTTTAAAAAGTGCGAGGGAAGAGCATACATGTGGGTTGGATTTGGTTAAGTGAAGTGTTAATTCCCAAAAAATGAAAAAGAAAGAAACAACTACATTTTTGATTCCCAAGATCACTTTAAAAAGCACATGGGCAGAGCATATGTGCGGGCAATTCGTGTTAGTCTCACAAAAACAAAAGAAAATGATAAATTAAATGTATGCAAAAACACATTAGAAAGGGGTTAGTCCATGTTAGATAACAATAAAATGTGCACAAAATGGTGAAAAAATGATAAAAGGTGGACCGAAATGTCCAATAACCCTATTTTGGCAACCTGCATAGTTAGTCCAAAAAAATAAATAAATAAACAAATAAAAATGTAACTTAAACTATAATGAAACTAATTTAAATGTAAATTTGAAATAAAATTAAATAAAATAAAGAAAATAAAAACCTAACCCTAAAGTTAAGACTATAAACATGGTCAAACAAAATCTAATGGATGGTATGTGTGTGTGTGTAGGTGGGCGAGCTCAAGAAGAGAAGGAGCAATGGTGGTGTGGGCTTAGAGCTAGGTAAGCTCGAGACAGGGATGGGGATCGGTGTAGTGTGAAGGGAAGGTGAGCCAATGGCTTGGAGGGAGTGCAAGGTTCGAAAGGGGATACATGGAGGGCTCGGTCTGAGCTAGGGGTGAGACAGACAGGGATGGGGTTGAGTTAGGAAAACCGAGGGGTCAGCGTGAGGGGAGTGAATCGAGGGAGATGGGTAATTAGGTGGGGATAGAGAACAGTGAATGGTGTCGGAGTAGGGTCATGGGGAATTAGGGAGTAGGGCTCGAAGCTAGCGTGGGGTTGGGAAGGGACGAGACAGGGAAGGGGCTCAGGGTAAGGGGTCTGTGGGGCTATGAGAAATGGGGAAGGGGTAGGTTAGGAGGGGAGTGGTGAGGTGGCTCAGCTGAGTTGGCCAAGTCGGGTAGGAAGGGGGGAGGGGTAGTTAGGGTTTAGGGGTTTGATTTTTTTTGTTGTTTTTTTTCTTTACAAATTTGTTTTTTTTGTAGATCTGTTATTAAATAAAGGCAGAGAATATAGATAGATATTTCTAATATATGTTTTTTTTTACAAACCAAATATAATGAATGCTCTATATGTGTGCAGGTAGGGAGCAAGTGCAAGAAATGAAATAAAAGTAAACTTGTAACAGATAAGTGTAAACAAAATACAACATAATAAAAGTGCAACCAAAAATGTCTGCACTCACAATGTACACAAATAAAACACCGTTAATCAGAAAAATACAACGATAATACGTTATGTTTTTTATGTTGATCTGGGTTTGTGTCTATTAGAAAAACTAATGTTCATCATTCCTTTAGTGCATCACCTTATAACTTAGTTTAATTTCCTGCATTCCTTTCATCACTTGCCTCCTTGGTAAAACTTAGATTAGGTTTAGGAATAGGCCCCTGGGTGCAAGCTCTTTCAACTAGGTGCACAGTGAAATATTTGAGTGAATGTGACACTATTACTAGTTGAAGGCTTTACTTCACCCCCTTTGAAACCATGTACAAAGACCTTTCTCAAAATGATTCACATTGGGGATGCCACTACGGATATTTCATGACTCTAACTCACAAATGTTTTACTAGTTAGGTAAGATAAAAAGGTTCCCGTTTTGTCCACCAGTTCCCTTAAAGTGTGGACTACTTTGGGGTTCCTAGAACCACCCCATTTTTTGTAGCTTAAGGCTTATGCAAAGGGGGTTATGTTCTAGTTAAGCGGTCGAGCCGTAGCTCTTAATCGAACCTGTAAATCAAGTGTTTTGAATGTGGTGTTTTTTAGCTTTTGATTTAGGTTTGGTTTGGTTTAACTCCTTTGGCAACCTGCAGTTAGTAGTTTTCAATATGTTTAAGCCACCTTGTGAGAGAGGTTCCTACAAACAATGATTATAAAGTTTTTCGGAATGAGGTAAAAATAACAAAACAAATGAACAAGACAACAGAAGCAAACCCACATTTTTGATTTCCAAGATCGCTTAAAAACCATGAGGAAAGAGCATATGTGTTGGTTGGCTTTGGATAAGTGAATCGTTAATTCCCCAAAAACAAAAAAAAAGAAAGAAACGACCACATTTCCGATTCCCAAGATCACTTTAAAAAGTGCGAGGGAAGAGCATACATGTGGGTTGGATTTGGTTAAGTGAAGTCTTAATTCCCAAAAAATGAAAAAGAAAGAAACAACTACATTTTTGATTCCCAAGATCACTTTAAAAAGCACAAGGGCAGAGCATACATGCGGGTGATTCGTGTTAGTCTCACAAAAACAAAAGAAAACGATAAAGTAAATGTATGCAAAAACACATTAGAAAGGGGTTAGTCCATGTTAGATAACAATAAAATGTGCACAAAATGGTGGAAAAATGATAAAAGGTGGACCGAAATGTCCAATAACCCTATTTTGGCAACCTGCACAGTTAGTCCAAAAAAATAAATAAAGAAACGAATAAAAATGTAACTTAAACTACAATGAAACTAATTTAAATGTAAATTTGAAATAAAATTAAATAAAATAAAGAAAATAAAAACCTAACCCTAAAGTTAAGACTATAAACATGGTCAAACAAAATCTAATGGATGGTATGTGTGTGTGTGTAGGTGGGCGAGCTCAAGAAGAGAAGGAGCAATGGTGGTGTGGGCTTAGAGCTAGGTAAGCTCAAGACAAGGATGGGGGATCGGTGTAGTGTGAAGGGAAGGTGAGCCAATGGCTTGGAGGGAGTGCAAGGTTCGAAAGGGGATACATGGAGGGCTCGGTCTGAGCTAGGGGTGAGACAGACAGGGATGGGGTTGAGTTAGGAAAACCGAGGGGTCAGCGTGAGGGGAGTGAATCGAGGGAGATGGGTAATTAGGTGGGGATAGAGAACAGTGAATGGTGTCGGAGTAGGGTCATGGGGAATTAGGGAGTAGGGCTCGAAGCTAGCGTGGGGTTGGGAAGGGACGAGACAGGGAAGGGGCTCAGGGTAAGGGGTCTGTGGGGCTATGAGAAATGGGGGAGGGGGTAGGTTAGGGGGGGAGTGGTGAGGTGGCTCAGCTGAGTTGGCCAAGTCGGGTAGGAAGGGGGGAGGGGTAGTTAGGGTTTAGGGGTTTGATTTTTTTTGTTGTTTTTTTTCTTTACAAATTTGTTTTTTTTGTAGATCTGTTATTAAATAAAGGCAGAGAATATAGATAGATATTTCTAATATATGTTTTTTTTTACAAACCAAATATAATGAATGCTCTATATGTGTGCAGGTAGGGAGCAAGTGCAAGAAATGAAATAAAAGTAAACTTGTAACAGATAAGTGTAAACAAAATACAACATAATAAAAGTGCAACCAAAAATGTCTGCACTCACAATGTACACAAATAAAACACCGTTAATCAGAAAAATACAACGATAATACGTTATGTTTTTTATGTTGATCTGGGAAACTTGTTGCTTGCTTCAAACCCTGCACAAGTGTGTGCTTCCAAACCTACACAACCACACAAAAAACAACAGAAGCACTCCAAAACAAAGTTAAACAAACAAAATGAAACAAAAAATGAAAGAGGAGGGGTGCGAGTCCCAACGGGTGTGCCAAAATGTAAGCATATAAAATTACCAAAATGAAAGATAAACAAACCATGAGAACCTCTCAGCAACCTTCTGCGCAAACCTCATATAAGGGTCTCCTGTGAAACCTTGCAAAATGAATGTCAGAAGTGTTATGTGGGTGCTCTTGAGTGTTCTCTAAGATTTGAAGCAAAATGCTACAAACACAGTTCAACAAAGTTTTTGTGCTTCAAATTCAAGAGGGATTAGAAGGAAGGTAAGCTTGTAATTTATAGAAACAAAAGGTAGTTGGAATTGGTTACACAGATAAATGAACATGCTAAAAATAGCATTATGGGTAGTTGCAATAGTTTCAGGGGTAATAATGAAATTAATTACGAAAGGCTTCATCCGGAAAGGTTGTTGTACGTGTAAGTTAATTGCCCCCACCTTTATAGGATTCTAGAAGTACAGTTAACTAGGGTAGTCAAAGTGGAGTCTAAGTGGAGTTTGATCAAGTGGCAGATGACTAGGATGTGCACACACATAATTAATTAATTATTTAATTAATAAATAAAATTTTAGCCAAAGGGGTACAAAGGGTACATGGGATTAATTTAATTAATCCAAAGGGGTACAATGTGTACTAATTAATCAATTTAATTAATTAATTGCAAATGGGTGAATAACAGGGTGTATTAGCATAATACTGGGAACAAGTGGAAACATTAATGTAAATTTGGGGTGTCTACAGTGCATCTCTACTTTATTGTGAATGAACAATAATCAATTTTTTTGTTGAGCAAGAGTTCGGGGATCCAATAGGCACACTCCATTGTACCCACGATAAATGCTCACAATGAATTGTAAGGGATGAATTTTCTGAAAGATGGGGGAAGGGGAGTGAGAAAAAAGATAGTAGGAATTAACTCTGCAAGTAGAAAAACATATTCTTACCAAATTTAATTAGAATTTTCACTTTCACAACTTATAAAAAAGAAACAACAAGTTTAGAATATCAACAACCATAGGAAATCGTGCACAAAAAGTTACACACATTCATGATTCATGAAAATAAGGAATCCCTTTCTTTATTGACATCTTAACAAGTTATAAAATGTTGGAAATAAAGAGAAAATGGTTAAGGAAGGTGGAATAATTAACTATCTCTCTTGTATTGCTCAAATAGATCTCTCTCTTGAGTGCACAAAATTGACAACCCTTAAGAACGAGGGTTTCATTACATTTATAGAACTAGAAATGTCTCTTCATCTACCCCCCATGGTTTCCTTTCATTTGCTTTTTATTAATATGAATTTTGGTATTCCTAAGAAAGAATATTAAGTCCCCTTTTATGAAAAGTCCCCTTTTATAAAATAAGGATGACTTATTTCATTATAATACTAAAGTCACATTAATGAATAAGATGAAATAGGAATAAGTTGAAAGAAAAATTTCACACCCTTAACAAAGAATTAGGACATCAAGGAAGAAGGGCGAGAGAGAGAGAGAGAGAGAGAGAGAGAGAGAGAGCACTATTGTAAAGAAGATCATGCTGCTGAAAAACTCTTGGGAAGAAATTTCAGTGAAATCTCCATGCCTTTGAATGCTTTGCTAAATTTTACTGCCATTGGATTTGGAAGAAACCGAGTGAGTTGATATAACTCTCCATAAGGGATTTTATGTTTCTACACTTTGATTACTAAATATGATGATTCTCCGCGGTGATGGACATGATTACCCGTATCTCTATTAGAGATTCTAGTGTGGTTTTTTGTGAATGAGAATGGCTCTCTGGCCTCCCTCTTAATTCAATTCTCAAATTATTTCAACAGATCATCTATTGAAGTATCGAAGTTCTGTTCTGGTAACCCAAGCTTCTAAATCTTTTCATCTACATCCTTTTCAATTTTCTCAACATCCTCCTCATACGAATCCATCTCGTCGATTGTGAGCTTTATCAATTCATACCATACAAACAAAGTTTGGTCCCAAACTTGAGAGAAATACTCTTCCATTGATGAGAGTACTTCTTTAGTTACCGAAAAATAACAATTGACCTTTCTCAATTCCTTGACCAGTGAGTACACCTGGTCCTAATGGCATTTCTAAATGGGGATCTGCATTCCTTGGTATATGGCTCTTGGATTAAACACAACCAAGACTAAATTTTCATCTTCCTTGATTGTCCTCATGTTTGGTTTGTATTTTGATAACGTGCCAACAAATTAAATGTTTTTCGAGGACTGGGAATGGCCTCAAGATGTATACAATCCACTGGCAAGGATATTTTCCTCTGCAGGTTCTCTCGACCCACCAAAGATTCCGTGTTTGAGCTCCTTCAGGCGCATGTGAGTAACATTGTTTTCCCCCACACTCAAGAACTCTGAGCTGAGGGCCCAAATGGGATCTGAACTAGAAAACTTGAACTTCATGACAACGTAAAGAATCGATATAACTTACTATCAAGATGGTAGCAACATTGTGTACTCGAACCTTAAAACTTGTATTTTTGGAAAGTAGGTTCCAAGAGATGTTATTTTGGGCAGGGTTGGATTTTTTCCTTTTTATTATACTAAGGTGTTTCCGTCACATCCTAAGCATGTTCACAGATGTTTTAGGTCCAATTTGGAGAAATTTATATTTTTAGAAAGTTTTTTTTTTATCTTTTTGACTTTGTGCTCATTTTTTTCTTTTTTGGACTGTGCTCCCAAATTTTAGTTTCAATGTTTTCTCTTCTGAAGGTTTCTTGTTTTTTTGGGAAACTTACTAAAAAAGGCAAGTGTGAACCAGAAATACTTTCTATTTTTATAATATGAAAATTCCCATGTTGAATTGATGAAAATTTATTGGATTCTTTCTAGGTTTTTTGTTTAGATGCTCTGTACAAATTTTCAGCTCTACCCGCTTCCCAGATTGATGACAAATGAAAGATGAGCAACTTAGGGCACAAAATTTTAAATGGATACCATTAAAAATATTTAATGTTTCTTGAATATTTATTTCATGAATTCTCAATTCACCTAGGAGAGGATTATATGCTCAAATTTTAATGAATATTTGATCAAGGGTTTAAAAGATACGAGAAAATCTTCATTTTTTTCCTCTAGGGTTTCTAGCAGCACCCGGGCATGGATTCTACTCAAAATTCTTATTTTTTATGTTGCACTAGTGGGGAAAGATGCAAAAGGGATGGGAGATTAAATGGAAATTTTCTATAGGTGAAATAAATGGAGGAATGAAGAGGAATATGGCAGTGAGGTTTTTATGTGCGTGTGTGTGATAAGAAGTAGAAGAAGCTGGAAACAAAATGAAAAATGAAAAATTTGCATATTTCTTCAAGTTGGGAAGGAGTGCACTTTATTTTACCAACTGTCTCAAATTTTTGTGATGGTTGGTGATAAAATTTTACCCCCTTACTATTGGGCCACTTGGCGTGATGCAATTTGAATTTAAGGATGAGGGGGGCTGAAAAATAACACCTTAAACACCCACCTAGGTCACATGGTTAAATGAGGGATAACATGGGAGGGGGTGCATTTCTTGCACCATCTATCCCAAATATCATAAAAAAAAATTCAAACAAGTATTCCCCTTCCCCATTGGTCCAAGTGGCACTTTCTGGCTATACAAAGTTGGGGGCATGGAGGTGCATGGGGCTTAAACTTGCAAAAGGGACTTAAAATTGGTCACATTGAGGTCCAAAGGATAAAATGGGAGAGGGGATAATTTTATTGCTCCATCCATCCTAAATCCTTGGGATGGTTGGTTCAAAAATGTTTGCCACCTTCCCATTGGCTCAAGTTCTAAGGAAAAAAATTGACTAACTCCTTAAGTCGTACCTTAGGGAGCAACATGTCGAAGCTGTAACTTGAGTTCTCATAGGATTTTTTTTAATGTTTATTTATATGAAGTTGCATGAAAATTACCTTATTAAAATAATGGTAGGGTTCAAATCCCTTTACTCTTCCTGAAACCCCATAAAAAATAAGTTTCTTCTATGGGATCGAAGGTTTTACATGCTTAAAGCAGATTGTGGACAGAAGTGCATAAGTGTTGTGAAAAACATGAGAGCACAATCCTATAGGGATCTGAATTATATTTCCGATGATATTTGTTTTGGCTCCTAACTCCTTATGGAGCTCCCAAAATTTCTTCCCGAAACGCAGGATTTGTTTTTACACTATGCACTGCTTTGCCCTCCAGGACCCACTTTTGCTGCAACTGCTCCAAAACTTCTAGAACTTCCTAAAATATTGCAAAAATTGTTGCACAATGTTATGGGCTCTCTGACACACCTCCTTGATGATTTTAGTTCTTTCATTCAATTCTAGGGCGTGTGCAAAATCCTTAGGAAGATAATAAAATAATCTTTCCCAAGTTTTGTCAAAAAGCCTCTCTTGATGGATCTTGCTTTGGAACTACTTGGAATGACTAGATACCCATAAATTTCCTATGAACACATTGA
This sequence comes from Taxus chinensis, assembly GCA_019776745.2. Classification (NCBI taxonomy): domain Eukaryota; kingdom Viridiplantae; phylum Streptophyta; class Pinopsida; order Cupressales; family Taxaceae; genus Taxus; species Taxus chinensis. The sequence goes on from CM034153.1 coordinate 43,822,494, forward strand.
CATGAAAGATTTTACTTCTCAGAGAGGTGGGATACAACTGGCACAAGGATTAGGGTGATATGAAAGAGGAATCAAAAGGACCTTTGAGAAAAAAATTTGGGGTAGGGTACGATTGTTATGCTTTCAGGTGTTGATTTTTCCCTTCCAAAAGCTCATGAAAACAGTTGACTCTAACTTGGTGACATGTTATGGATCATGCACAACAAGGACATGACATGAGAACTCCAAATGTCAATACATAACATTTACTAGTGTTTTATCCATTGTGATTTATAGAACACACAAATTTCAAGAGATAGACAAAAAAGGTAGAACAAACACAAACACAAGGCTGAAGGAAAACACTCCACACAACCAAAAAGGGGGAAAATTTTGAAAATTACCTATAACATAATGCGGGGGAAAACCCACTTTCAGTAATGGTATTGTTTCAAATATTTCCCACTGTGGGGAAAATCCAATGGCATTCCATCCATATATGATAGAAGGAATACATTTTCTCCACAAGCCTCACTGATCTGGAATGAACTAAACCATAGGGAATCAAACTTCTCATGGCTTCCTTTTGGCTCCCTTCTCTTATCCCAAACAAGGAAAATATCTATGAATTTGAATTCTCTAGCCTTAGTCTTCTTTTGAAATATATTATTCACTTTCAACTGATGTTCCTTAATGTGATCCACCACTCTGAGCATGTTTTCTTCCATCTTCTCAATAAACAAGATTCTCTTGTCAATGGAATCTCGATACTATTTATATTCTACACCTTGGAGAAACTTGAGAGTTGGCATCTCGATTGTGACTGGTATCTCAGCTTCAATTCCATAGAGTAATTGAAATGGTGAGATACCAATTACTTTCTTTGGAGTTATCATGTCCACCCACAAAGCATCATAAAGCTTCTTGTGACAATTTCTCTGATTTTTATCCACAAGATTCTAGACTATGGTCACAAGGTTCTTGTTGCTTTACTTGGCTTGACCTTTTTCTTATAGGTAATATTTTTATGAATGGCATAGGGAGATACCATAACCATAGCAATACTCAATGATCTCTCTTGAAGAAAAGTAGGTGGCACTATCTACAATGATCTTTTGCAGAACTCCAAAATGAACAATGATATTATCTTTAATGAAATTACATACCATTTCATTATTGGCTTGTTTGGTTGAGATAGCTTCCACCCACTTTGTGAAGTAATATTATTTCATGAGCATGTATGTTTGGCCTTCTCTTCAGTGGGATTTCAAAACATGGATGAATTCCAGTCCCCACTACTGAAATGATTCTTCAATTACAAGTGGCCTGAGGGGAAGCACTCTGAGCTGCGTTATCCCAAAAAAATACTGACATGCCTCGAACTTGGAAACCCATTCTTGAGTATCTTCAACAAGATTAGGCCAATAGTATCTTCCCTAAATAATCTTGTGAGTGGTGACCATCACTGAAAATTTCCTGTCACAGGCTTGATCGTGGTATAATTTTAGCAGTTCCTCTTGTTCTTTATCCACGTATCTGAGAAATCACCCATTGAGAACTCTATTTTAGAGAGCATGATTCAAAATGATAAAATTGGATGCCCTTAGTTTGATTTTTATCCTTTGTTTATAATCGAGATGAGTGATGCACTCGGCATAGGTCAAGTAGTAAGAAATGTCTACATACCACTCGTTGGTGTTGTTTACAAAGAGAAATTGCAGAAAGTCTTTAAAAAATTAGGGGAAAGGACATTATTTCTTGCCATGTTGAGCTTTGAGAGCTTCATCTTCAGCTATCATCTTGCACAAACCATTCCCTCAGACTAGGTTGGATGGTTGTATCTATAGATCATATTCTTGAATTTTCACAACCCAATTTCCTCTCTTCGCCCCAGGGTCTTGATGAGTTAGAATGGAATTGATTTCTTGAATTTATTTCACAATGTAGAATCTGGAATTTTTCATGGATTTGACCACCACATAGGCATGTTTCTCCAAATGGATATAGTTCATCTCATGGTTCTTCAATAGGAAGATAATGAAAACAATAGGTGATTTTACGCCTTAATCATTCTTTTGGAACAGGATGGTAAAGAGTGTGTACTCAGAGGCATAACAATACATACTGAAATCTTTATCAAAATAGGGATATACCATGGTCTAAGATTCAGCAATAAATATTTTTATTTCTTCAAATGCTTATTTTCTATGATCACTCCATTTGAATCTTTCTTAGGGTTTCATCATGGTTGTGATGTGTTTAGTCGACTCTAAAAATTTAGGAACAAATCATTGGAGGAAGTTGAATTTTCTAAAGAAGGAATGAACTCCCTTCTTACTCGTGGGTAGGGACATGGCTTGAATGACATTCACTCTTTTTGGATCAATGTTTGCCCCTTGTTTGTTTACAATGTGTCCCAGAATTCTTCCTTCAGTCACACCAAAAATGTACTTCTTGGGATTCAATTATATACCATGTTTCTGAAATCAGATGATAACATGTTCCAAGTGCTCGAAGTGATCTCTTTTCCAATTTGAGAATATTTTCAAGCTATCAAGATAGATGACGATGTAATTTTTTAGATATTTAAATGTTAAATCCATTTCTCTTTGGAATGTTTCCCTGGAATTGATCAAACCAAAAGAATTTATTTTTATACACAAAAGTTCCCCATGGAGTGGTGAAGTGTGTCTTGGTCATATCCTCTTCTGCCTCTTCTATCTGGTTGTATCATGAGAATCCATCAAGTAGTGAAAACATTTCAGATCCAGTGACTACATGCAGAATGTGATCCATGATTGGAAGTGGATAATTGTCCTTCAGGGAAGCTTGGTTCAAGTTGTGGAAGTATACACAAATTATTATCTCTTCGTTCTTCTTCCCACATAGAGTGGTGGATAGGAAATATGATTTTGGCATTGAGCATCTTTAAGACCTCTTCTTTAATGATATAAAAAAAATTTGGATTATATGGCCTTTGTAGTTTCCTGGAAGGCTTGACATTTGGATTCAAAGGGATTGGATGATGCATTTCCTTTGGTTGGAAGGAATTCAACTTGTCATAAGAATAGGCTAAAACATCTCAATATTTTTTTAACAAGGAAATGAACCTTATCTTCTCTTCGAGACAACAACAATTTCCATTATTGACCATTCTCGTTTGTTATGTGGTACCAATGTTCTCTTTCTCAAACTCGACGGTACACCTTGAGGGCCTCTTTTATTTATCCTCGATGAATCAGTCATTCTTATCAAAAATATCTTCTAGCGATACCAGGCCTCTGGGATGTTATAAATATATGGTGACATTATTAATAAATTGCAATATTATTAATAATGAGTTTATAGAACTCATATTAATAATATAGTTGTAATAGTTAGTATTAGTAATTGGTTGAGTTATGAGAACAAATCACGTAGCTATTTTGGTGTGTGAGATAATAAATGGATGAGAGAGATATCCTAGGGATAAATATGAGAGATTCATTGAGAGAGATTGTAGGGTTTGAAGATGAGTGTTGACTCCATCTTTGTAGGAGATCAAACACTATAAATTGTATGCTCAATCTATGTCAAGAGATCGAAAATGAATTCAGTTTCTAAATTTTAATATTCAGTGTTTTATTATTGTGTAGTTTTTATCAGTGGTATTAGAGCAATCTTTGTTCTTAGGATGTGATGGGAGAATGAACTCGTGTATCTATCAGAACATGAATCATAGGCCTTGGATTCGTGCTTCACTATTGAATCATTGGCTTGTAGTGCATTTCACCTGGCTGCAGGAGACTTTTAAGTGAATAATGCGATTGATAGCATAGATCAATCAACATTTATTATGTGTATATGCATCAAATATATTGCATTTATGAGGATCAAACTGTTACATATTTTGGATTATGATTTGGCAGAAAAAGTTGTAGAGTGGCATATGTTTATGTATTATTCTCCACAACACATCAATTCAGTATCTCTCGATAGATAACTCAACCACCAACTTCACACGACAACATCACCAAATACTTAAATTTCTTATCACCCAAAATTGATCCAAATCATGGGCTCATTGCCACTGTTCAACTGTTATATCCTAGCTACCTTGCAAACTACATATATTTGCATTATACCGGCATCAGTTTGAACCTTCCATTCTCCATTGACTTGTTCACCCACCATTTTGATGCATGGGTCATGGGCGTGGATGAAGACAAGTTTAGTTTTATAGATTCAATTTTCCACGAGACATATTTCAGTTTGGTTTAGCTTAAAAGTTCAAACATCATGAGATCTATGTTTATAGGTTGTAACTTTAGTGGTAGTTTCATTATAATTAAAGAACCCATGGTGTTTGGTAAAGTCTCATAATTTTTAAATATTTTATAGGTTTAGTTTGTTTCTTTTATAAAAAATGGTTAAATTCTATGTAATTTGGACAAGCTTCTATGTTGTCAAGTGTCACTGATTACAAAATTTTTAAACGACATAGTTATTTAATTTATTGTTATTTTGTAGGTGTCATTCTAATATTTACGAAATAGTCATGTTGTCAAAAAAAAATGTTGTCTACTATAAAATGTTTTCAACATTGTAGTTGTCTAGTCAAAACACAAATCGATTCATTGTAAAAGTCAGAAAAAATATATAGATTTCCTTATGGACGCACTATCGCTAGAATCCCACGTCCAATTCTTTAAATCAACATGGAAAAGTTGAATCAAATTGAAAAATTCAAAGGCATATATTTCCATACTGTTATGTTTGTGGAGCCTGTTTTCATGTTAGAGTTTGGTACACCTTCCATGTGTTATACTCATATATTTTTACGGTGGTCCCGCTCGCTGGTGAGCAGGTCAAGGGGGTTCTGGGGCGAAGCCCCCGAAGCAAATTTTCATGGGTGGTTTATTAACCCATGGGTAATGGGTAACCGTTATGGGCTGTTGGCTTTTTGATTTCCATTGTTTTGTAAAACCGCCTCTTTGGCTACCTATTGATGTACTTATAAATAGATGGACATACAATAGGATATATATCAGTGTGTTTTGTGAATGTGAATAGTGTGTGCGAATTCGGGAGGGTTTGTTGAGCGCAGCTCCAAAGAAGATCTGATTATTGTAATTGTGAAGACGGTTGGCTTGTAATAAAATCTGAGCAAGTGTTCTTGGTGGATGTAGCCCACATTGGGTGAACCACGTTAAATATTGTCTTTGTGTTTTGCATATTTAATTTTTGTAATTCTATTCATACTTCTTATTATTACGATTCTGAGGAATTATTCCGCATTAGATTCTATTAATTCCTAACAACTGGTATCAGAGCTTTGGTTGTGTTTGCTGAAGTGTTGAATCGTAGGAAGGGTTATTAGCTTAAGTGGGAGCTATGGTAGATGATAATAGATATCGAGTTGAGAAGTTCAACAGGAAGAAATTTGGTCTATGGAAGATGCAGATAGAGGATTTTCTCTATCAGAAGGACCTTCATATTCCACTCGTAGGAAGATCAAAGAAACCAGCAAGTATGAAGGATGAGGATTGGGAGCTGCTTGATAGGAAAGCACTCGGGGCCATCCGGTTATGCCTTTCATCTTTAGTTGCATTCAATATAACAGAGGAGAAGACTACATAATCTCTCATGGATGCTTTAGGGAAGTTATATGAGAAACCTTCTGCCTCAAATAAAATATTTTTGATGAAAATATTATTTAATATGAAAATTTCTGAGAATGGATCAGTTGTTGATCATTTAAATGATTTTAACACTGTTGTGAGTATGTTAAACTCTATGAAGATTAACTTTGATGATGAAATAAGGGCTCTATTAATTCTGTGCTCCTTACCAGATAGTTGGGATAGCCTAGTTATGGCTGTGAGTAACTCTATTTCTAACAATGCAAAATTGAAGTTTAAGGATGTTATAGGTGTGATCCTGAGTGAGGAAATGCGAAGGAAAAGCTCCAGGGAATCCTCTGCTTCAAGGAATGATTTTTTAGTGGAGAGTAGAGGGAGATCGAGGACTAGATGAAAAGGTAACCATGGGAAGTTAAATGGTCACATAAGATCTAAATCCAAGAGTAAGATGGAATGCTGGAACTATGGAAAGATTGGTCATGTGAAGGACTGTTGGGCTCTTTGAGAAAAGAAGAACCAACGTGAAGAAACAAAAGAGGTGAATGTGGCAGAAGGTAATATCTGTCAGGATGCTTTGATTCTCTCTTTGGATAACATTGTTTAGTCTTGGGTATTAGATTCAGGGGCTTCTTTTCATGCTACTCCACATAGGCATTATTTTACTGATTATATTCAAGGAGATTTTGGAAATGTTTATCTTGGTGATGATGAGCCTTGCAGTATAGTTGGAAAAGGATGTGTCCAGGTCAAGATGCAGAATGGGAACACATGGCTACTGAAGGATGTCAGACATGTGCCTAAGTTGAGGTGAAATTTAATATCAGCATGGTAGCTGGTTAGTGACGGCTGTATGGTCAGTTTTACAGTAGACTCTTAGAAGGTGACCAAGGGTGCTCTTGTGGTAGCAAGAGGTAAGAAGGTTGGTACTTTATATTTAACTAGTAGTGTTGATTACTGTAATTTAGTTGCTGTAGATGGAGATGCAACTTTGTGGCACTATAGGGTTGGTCACATGAGCCAAAAAGGCATGCAGATTTTGAAGGACAGGTTACCCGGATTAAAAGATATTGACCTGGAATTCTATGAGGATTGCATGTACGGGAAACATAAGCGGGTAAATTTTCTCAAGGTTGGACCCACAAGGAAGGATAACAAGTTAGAACTGGTACATTCAGATGTATGGGGACCGACTCAGGTATCTTCCATTAGTGGTTCAAATTATTATGTTACCTTTATTGATGATGTAACTAGGAAATTTTGGTTATATTGCATAAAGAAGAAATCTGATGTGTTTGAAACTTTCAAGAAATGGAAAGCCTTGGTTGAGAATGAAACAGGTCTCAAGTTGAAATGCGTCATGTCAGATAATGGAGGTGAGTATTGCAGTAATGAATTTTATGATTATTGTTCTCAAAATGGAATTCAAAGACAAAGGAAGGTTCCAGGAACTCCAAAATAGAATGGGTTTTCAGAAAGGATGAATAAGACAATCATGGAGCATGCTAGGAGCATGAGGTTACATGAAGGGTTGCCTCTTATGTTTTGGGTAGATGTAGTTAGCACAGCGGTATATCTGATTAATAAAGGACCTTCAATGCCTTTGGATGAAGGCATACCTGAGGAAGCTTGGTCTGGTAAGAAAGTTGACTATTCATTTCTTAAAGTCTTTGGATGTGAAGCATTTTCTCATATTGACAAGGATGATAGGACCAAGTTAGAGGCTAAATATGAAAAATGCACTTTTATTGGATATGGTGTGGATGACTTTGGTTTCTGTTTATGGAACATTAAGGATAAGGAAATAATCCGATCTAGGGATGTAATCTTTAATGAAAAAGTCATGTATAAGGATCAGTTGCAGAAAAATAGGGAACAAAAGGAGTACATAGTGTTAGAAGATATTAGAGATGGAAAAGTTTTCAAGGAACCAGATCAGGTACCTACTCCTCAGGAAACCCAAACTCCTGAGGTGAGAAGGTCTTGTAGGGTAAGAAAAGAACCTAAATGTTTTACTCCATCTTTAAATTATTTATTACTCACTGACAGTGGAGAGATAGAATGCTTTGATGAAGCAATGCAAGTGGATGCCAGAAATAAGTGGGAGCTAGCCATGGATGAGGAGCATAGATCTCTCATGGAAAACCAAACTTTCGATTTGGTCAAGCTACTTGAAGGTAAGAGAGAATTGTAGAATAAGTGGGTGTATAGAATAAAAGAGGAGGATGGAGGCAAGAAAGATAAAATGCCCGGTTGGTGGTCAAGGTGTTTGCACAAAAGAAAGGTATTGACTTTGATGAGATTTTTTCCCCAGTAGTAAAAATGACTTCTATTAGAACTGTTCTTGGGATAGTTGCAGTTGAATATTTGCACTTAGAACAATTAGATGTGAAGACTGAATTCCTTCATGGTGATTTGGAGGAGGAATTATGTATGAGGCAGCCACAGGGATATGAGGTCAATGGGAAGGAGAACCTGGTGTGAAAATTGAAGAATAGCTTGTATGGATTAAAACAAGCTCCACGGCGGTGGTACAAGAATTTTGACAGTTTCACAATGGAACAAGAATACTCTAGGTGTCATTCTAACCATTGTTTATACATAAAGAAATTTGATGATGATAGCTACATTATTTTATGTTTTTATGTTGATGATATGCTAGTAGCAAGTAAGAACATGTAGGAAATTAAGGTACTCAAGAAGCATTTGAGTGGCTCCTTTGCTATGAAGGATTTGGGTGCAGCAAAGCAAATCCTTGGTATGAGAATAACTCGGGATAGGAAGGAGTGGAAAATAACTTTATCTGAAGAAGATTACATAAAGAAGGTCTTAGAGAGGTTCAGTATGCAAGATGCTAAACCTGTTGGGACTCCTTTGGTAGGTCACTTCAAGTTATCAAAGGAGTAGTGTCCCAAGACTGAGGAGGAGAGATTCAATATGTCCAAGGTACCTTACTCATCAGTAGTTGGCAGTTTGATGTATGTTATGGTATGCACTAGGCAAGATATTTTCCATGCAATGGGAGCAGTGAGCAGGTTTATGAGTGATCCAGGAAATGAGCACTAGCAGGCAGTAAAGTGGATACTTCGGTATTTGAGAGGGACCATGGGTATTGTTTTGTGTTACAATGGATCAGACACTACTTTGTGTGGATATGTTGACTCATACATGGCTGGAGATTTGGATAGCAGGAGGAGCACAATAGGTTATGTATTTACTGTAGGTGATACAACAGTGAGCTGGATTTCACGGTTATAGAAGGTTGTGGCTTTTTCAACCACTGAGGCTGAGTATGTTACTGCTACAAAAGCTAGCAAGGAGATCATTTGGCTACAAAAATTGCTTGATGAGTTAGGGCATAAGCAGGAATTTGGAAAGCTATATAGTGATAGTAAGAGTACTATTCACTTAGCTAAGAACTCTACTTTCCATTCTAGGAAAAAGCATATATAGTTGAGATATCACTTCATCGGGACAGCTTTGGAGGAAGATAAGTTGAAGTTAGAGAAGATTCATACCAGTCAGAATCCTATAGACATGATGACCAAGGTGGTCACAAGGGATAAACTAAAGCTATGTTAAGCTTTGGTTGGCCTTCTCGGATGACAGTGAAGGGTTGAGAAGCTTGCTCAGTGGAAATCAGTCTCCAAGTGGGAGATTGTTATGTTTGTGGAGCCTTTTTTCATGTTAGAGTTTGGTACACCTTCCATGTGTTACACTCAGATATTTTTACGTTGGTCCTGCTCGCTGGTGAGCAGGTCAAGGGGGTTCGGGGGTGAAGCCCCCGAAGCAAATTTTCATGGGTGGTTTATTAATCCATGGGTAATGGGTAACCGTTATGGGCTGTTGGCTTTTCAATTTCCATTGTTTTTTAAAACCACCTCTTTGGCTACCTATTGATGTACTTATAAATAGATGGACATACAATAGGATATATATCAGTGTGTTTTGTGAAGGTGAATAGTGTGTGTGAATTTGGGAGGGTTTGTTGAGCGTAGCTCCAAAGAAGATCTGATTATTGTAATTGTGAAGACTGTTGGCTTGTAATAAAATATGAGCAAGTGTTCTTGGTGGATGTAGCCCACATTGGGTGAACCATGTTAAATATTGTCTTCGGGTTGTGCATATTTCATTTTTGTAATTCTATTCATAGTTCTTATTATTGCGATTCTAAGGAATTATTCTGCATTAGATTCTATTAATTCCTAACAACACATACATGGAAGGTTAGAACTCAATTGTTGCTGATTAACAAAGATCTATGGGATATTGTGGGAGTAAAAATTAAAAAACCACACGACGTAGATGAAGTAGAAAAATTGGAAATCAAGGATTGAAAAGAAACGACGATTATTGGCCTAGGTTTATTTGATGACTACCTGCATCACATAAATCTAACAAATACATCACATTTGATCTAGATGACATTGATAAAAATATTTGGATCACAAGTAGAGAGCGCAACAATGAAACTCAAGAAAAAGTTATTCGGACTCAAAATAGAGGAAGGAGAAAGTGTGGTGGAACATATCTGTAAGTTTTTTTCTATTTCAAATCAATTAGCTAGAATCAAATTTGATGTGCTTGATGATGATGAAAAAGTAGTATTACTTAATAATATACCTCCTAGCTATTCTAATATGATCTTCACTTTGAGAAAAATAAATCCGATTCTAAAGGATTTAATTTCTTCTTTTATAGAAGAAGAAAATAGAACCAAGAAGATTGATCTAGAAGAAACTGCAATGTATGGTAAAAAAACATATGCTAAAGGAATATTAAAGCCTTCTTTTAAACATTTTCACTATTATAATGATTTTGGACATGGTATTATGTATTGTAAGAAAAGAGCACAAGATTTACTTGATGTTAAATTGAAATATAAATCCTCCATTTCTGAAAACAGAGACGAAGAAAGTGATTGGGATATTAAGTCTACCCACTCTAATAATGAGGAAACAAATGCTCAGGAAAGTGATGAATACTTCTTGTATTAAGTAAAGAGTGCATTACATGGAGGATGAATGAAACAGAGGCTGGAGGTTAATCAATGACCTCTCATCAGTCACCAACGACGGGGCAGCACAAAGTCATGGTGGCAATGTGTGTGTGTGTGTGTGTGTGTGTGTGTTTTCTTTTATTTCATATTAACAATATTATTTTAGAGTTCATGGTGAAATTTTCACATTGAGGGGGGAAACTAGAACATGGTATCAATGTTCAATTTTCCTTCTATTTAGTTTGTATTTGGTAATCAATGGTTCTTACATGATTCCCTGAAGGAAATACATAGTGGACAAATGAAAGAACAAAGGAAAAGAAACAACATGATATTTGGGTTGTTGGTTTTATTGTAAAACCATCCTTTGTTTTAAGTTATTGGTTGTCCTGTAAAACCGTCCTTTGTTTCAAGTTGTTGGTTGACCTACAAAACCATCCAGATCATGAGCACGCTTGATGATAAGATGTAGAAGGAAGTGTGATTGCTGTTTCGATAATGTCAACATTAGGGGAGTGTATATTGCAAATTAATAATGTTAACAATAGGGGAGTGAATGTTACAAATATATTGTGACATTATTAATAAATTTTAATATTATTAATAATGAGTTTATAGAACTCATATTAATAATATAGTTGTAATAGTTAGTATTAGTATTTGGGTGAGTTGTGAGAACAACTCACGTAGCTATTTTGGTGTGTGAGATAATAAAGGGATGAGAGAGATATACTAGGGATAAATTTGAGAGATTCTTGGAGAGAGATTGTATGGTTTGAAGATGAGTGTTGACTCCACCTTTGTAGGAGATCAAACACTATAAATTGTATGCTCCATCTATGTAAAGAGATCCTGAAGGAATTCAGTTTCTAAATTTTAATATTCGGTGTTTTACTATTGTGTAATTTTTATCATAGGAATATTGTTTCCTTTAATGTTGAGTACTCCATCTTCATAAAAACCTTCGATTCCTTATTTTTCTTTTTCAGCCACCGAATCTCTATGTGGATTATCACTCCCTTCAGAGAAGAGGTTGTTGAAATTATCTCTCTTCTCCAAGAAATCCAAGATTTAATTGTCATCAATGAATACTTGCCAGTGATTCACATCATCAAGTATGCTTGGTCTAAAAAACATCCCTACATTAACCTTATCTTTTCCAAAGGATGGATGTGACATGACTAAGGAGGCTGAAACAACAAGAAAATAAACCCTTTCATTTTTCTCTCGAGGGATGGATTGGATAGAGAAAGCATCGAGTGATTCAATGTAATCCCATACCCTATTTCTATCATTCTTGAGCCTTCGGTTTTTTACTTGATATTATTTCCTTATCTTCTTGACTACCAGTTCAGCATCACCCAAACATTTCAACTGCTTGATCCTCATATTTTCAGCAACACCCATTCTTAGAAGGAGAGATTTGTACTTTGTCGTATTATTTGTATTATCAAATTATAACTTATAGGAAAATGGGTATGAATCACCTAAAGGGAAAGTTAATATGATGCCTTCTCTTGATCTAACACTAGAGTGGATGTCATTGAAATCCATTTTCTACAGTTGGTATTCTTCATCCTCCATGAGAAGAGGAAAATTCTCATCCCTTTTTGCTGTGAAGAAGTAATTACCTAGCCCGCTATCTTGAAACAAGATGTTTGTTGTAAGATCCTCTAACTTCTGGACCATGTATTTCATCTTTCATACCGGAAACATCTTCTTCATCTCCTACTTCATTAGAATGGTCGCAGAGGACAAATCCATCTTGATTTCACAGCCCAAATCTTTTCAAAATCTTCTTCTTAATAACATCCCAAAAGATGTTGGGATTTCCACCACTAGAATGGTAAGAAATACTTTCTTCTCTGGGAAATCATCCAAGGCAATGTGATCATCTTTTATTCTACCGACTAACGAAAATTCTTTGGATTCTATGGAATAACAAGATTTTTTTTCTTAGGTCAAGGTAAATCCTAAGGAATTTTTAACATTTATGGGCATAACGTTGTCACAGGATCCTAAATATATGATATAATTTTTGAGTTGGTACCCTTTGATAAGAAGGGATAGGTAGAAAGGTTATACTTTATTAGTCTTAGATGCACTAAGTGTAAGAATGTTCTATGAGGTAGGTGTGGACAATGTAGGGAGAAGACCTTTAGCATTAGAATATGTTGTACTAGGCTTTGGGGTACCATTTTATACATTGTTAAAAAACCTATTGAACTGATCTGGGTGAGTTTATAAGTATTCCATCTTCGTGATTTAAACTTTGGTTTTATTCGGATGCTCAAATAGTCAAATGGAGATATGGGGAGTAAAGGTGACATTTCGATAAAGGTAGAAGTTTTACATTACGAGGATGGTGCTATCTTTGGTGGATGCAGTAGAAGATTTAGAAGGTGAGGGAGTGGTTTGTTTTGACTGGGATTTAGTAGATTTAGCTGGAATATAATTTGGTGAAGGAATGATTTTAGAAATAGAATTTGAACTAGGAGAGGTACTAGAGGACTTACTTGGTGTGGTAAAAGGATTCTTTCTTTCTACTAAATCTAGTTTATCCTTGGCCAAGTCCATTAATGGTGGAGTGGAGACCCTTTGCCAATGATTTTGGTCTATGGAACTTCAACAGGAGGATATTATTTCTTTTTATTTATTGTGGTTTCTAAAGATGAAGCTCCTTTCTTATATTAATCACATATGAACACTGCACATGAGAAGCTTAGTACTTATTAATTGTCATCATCTTCATCCCCTTTAATGTATTAAATGGGTCCATTATGAGTATCACCATCAAACTATTCAACTTTAAGATAGTTTGCATCAATAAATTCTTCTTCTTCTTAAGTTTTTTCTACCTCTACCTCCTCCTCTATTTATTTGGCACCACATGTAGCATTGATCAGTGGTGCTTCAAGAGAAATCCGACAAGGAGGTTGAGTTATCATTGGCCTATTTGTAAGATTGGTCTTCCTTGGTACATTCCTCATAGTGATCTGATAGAGTTGCTTCTTCATAGAAATCATGTCATTTATTATCTTATGAACTATGAACTATGATTGGATCAGTGGGAGTTGAGCCTAAACTATGAACTATATGTTTTCCATTAGGATTATTTACTTTTCCAAACAATATTCGATCATCTTTTGTCTTGATTACAGAATATTTAGCTTCTTTCAAATCTCTAGGCTGAGACCTTCTGAGGAAAAATAAAAATTTGGGTTGTAGAGTACTAATAAAGAATCCCTTCAAGGTATTGTGTGAAGGTATGACATATTGAGGTATTCTTTTGATTAACCTATTATATTTTGAAATGAAGTCTCTCATAGATTATGTTGAATCCTTCTTCATTTATACCAATTGGACCAAGAGGCCTTGGAAATCTTCTGTAGATTTGAATGTATCTTTGAAGGATTTCCTTATATCATCCCATCAAGTAATTGACCTTGTTAGTAGAAGATAAAACCATTCATCAGCCTTCTCTTACAATGACTCCATGAACAATATGATGGACATGTCTTCATGTTCAATACCCAACACTCCTCATGTTGTGATGAAAGCTGCTACATGTTCTTCAGGGAGTTAGGAACCATCTCCATTAAAGTTTGGAAATATTTTCCTTGATCATTGGGGTATCTCAAGGAGTGGTTGTGGAAGTGCAAGTGGGTCGGTGTTCCTTCCCCATGGTACAATTGGTCTAGGTTCATCTTTTTCTACCCTTTATTCTTCATATTCTTCTTCTAACCTAGCTTTTATTATGTCTTTGGTTGTAGATCTTGTGTTTTCTCTTGATTGATCTCTTTCTATCTCTTCAATTTCAACTCTTATCTAAGATTCATCTCTTGCTTCAGGTTCTTCTCTAGTTCGAGCTTCTTCTTCGGTCACTACGTTGGTGAACTCTTCAAGATTTTCATTTATGTGTGTAAACTCAATATGCAACAGATTAACAACACTTAGAATTCCGGCAAGAGAAGTTTCTGGGTGAAGGGGATACCTCGAATTTCTATTTATCTCTTTTCTTCCCTGAAGTTATTCAAATATTTGGTCAGTATGTCCACCTTTCCTTTATAAATATGTATATCTTCATTATCCAGTTTGAAAAATCTGAAATTAATTTAGGCTCTTCTTTGTCATGCTTGAATTTGTCTTGCTCTTTCTAATTCAGCAGTGCGTTCTTCTTCAAGGTCCAAAAATCTTGTGGTAATGAAGTAAGATTTTTCTTTTATGCCAAATAACCTCTCTCAAATATGAAGTAATATCCTCTTGAATATGGAATAATAATTCAGGTCTTTCAATAAGAGGATTACTCAGAATGGCCATTAGTATGAGACATAAGCTCTCGTGACTTTTCAAATTCCAGATTTTGTTTTGAATTTATGATTTTTTTGTATTTTCCTGTGGTTCATATTTGGGTGAGGGCGATGAAAAATATTCCCCACAGTGGGTGCCAAAAAGTGTTGGTGAGAAAAATTGTTGGGTAGACAAAGTGGTGGTTATATTTCCAACACTCTAGGACTCTAGGTCCCTCTACTTGGGTCATGCAGCTCCACTTTATTGTGAATGAAAAAATGAAAATTTGTTATTGGCCAAGAGGGCGGGGATATAACATGCATACTCCACTATACCCACGGAAAATGATTACAATAAATTGTAAGGGAGGAATTCACTGAAAGATGGGGGAAGGGGAGTGAGAAAATAGATAGTAGGAATTAACTTTACAAGTAGAAAATCAGATTATTACCAAATTTAAATAGAAGTTTGACATTCAGAACTTATAAGAAAGAAACAAAAAGTTTTGAACATCAACGACCAATCAAACCTTGTACACAAATTTGCACACATTCACGAATCATGATAATAAACAATCCCTTTCTTTATCGGCATCTTAACAAGTTGTAAAATAATGGAAATAGAGGAGAAATGGTTAAGGAAAGTGGAAGAATTAGCTATCTCTCTTGTATTTCTCAAATAGATCTCTCTCTTGAGTGCACAAAATTGATAACCCTGAAGAATGAGGGTGTCATTACATGTATAGAAATATAAATTTATCTCCATCTATCCCCCATGGTGTCCTATCATTTTCCTTTTCCTAATGTGACTTTAGGTATTCCTAGGAAAGAATATTAAGTCCCCTTTTATAAAATAAGACTAAATTCACATTAATGAATAAGACAAAAGAAAAAGTGCACACCCTTAACAAAGAATTAGGAGGTGAAATAAGGGGGGAGAAAAGAGAAGAAAAATGAAGAAGAGAGAGAGAGAGAGAACACTATTCTGAAGATGATCCTACCACTAAAGGACTCATGGGAACCAATTCCGGTGAAATATTCATACCTTTAAATGTTTTGTTGAATCTTGTTGCCACTGGTGTCACTTTCTGCACATAAGGATTTAGATGAAACTGAAAGACTTGATACAATTATCCACAAGGGAGTTGATGTTTCTGCAGTTTGAGTACCAAATCTGATGATTTTCCGCGGTGATGGATATTATTGCTTGTATCTCTACTAGAGATTATAATGTGTTTTCTGTGAATGAGATTAGATCTCCAACCTCCCTCTTGACTCGGTCCTCAAATGATTTCATTAGATCATTTTTTGAAGTATCCAAGTTCACTATTGGTAACTCAAACTTCTGAATCTTGGCTTCTGTATCATTTTTCATTTTCTCAACATCCTCCTCATATGAATCTAGCTCATCGATGGCGTGCTTTCTCAATTCATACTATGCAAACAATGTCTGGGCCCAAACATGAGACAAATCCTTTTCCGCTAATGAGAACACTTATTTAGTTACTAGAAGAGATGACTTGACCTTTCCCATTTCAATGAAAAATGAATACACATGGTCCCGCTACTATTTCTCAGTTGGGATCTAAATTGCTTGGGATATGGCTCTTGGATTAAGCACATCCAAGATTGAATTGTAGTCTTCCCTGATTGTCCTCGTGTCTAGTTCGTAGTGTTGAGTATATGCTAATACTAATTCAATGTTTTGCAAAGACTAGGGATTTCCACCAACTGCGTATAATCTACTAACAAGGATTTTTTCCTCCGTAGGTTCTCTCAGCCCACCGAACATTTTGTTCTTGAGCTCCTCCAGGTGTATGTGAGTAACATTGTTGTAACCCACACTCAAGAACTCTGAGTTGAGGACAAAAATGGGATTTGAATCGATGAAATTGAAATTTATGATGGTAAAAACCAATAATATAAGTTACTATAGAGGCACGGTAGTAACTTTGTGTACTCATACCCAAAAACTGCTATTTTTGGAAACTAGGTTTCAAAAGCTGTTATTTTGGGAAGGGTTGTTTTTTACTTTTTCATGTATTGAGGTGTTTCCTTCACATCCCAAGCATGTTCACAAATTTTTTGGGTCCAATTTAGAGAACTTTATATTTTTAGAAATTTTCTTTTTATCTATTTTTTGCTTTTTTGGACCGTGTGCCCTAATTTCAATTTCAATGATTTTTAGTGTTTTCACTTCTGAAGGTTTCTTTATTTTTTATGAAACTTACTAAAAAAGGAAAGTGTGAACTAGTGGAAATGCTATTTTAAGAATCTTAAAATCCCCATGTCGGATTGATGATTTTTTTTGGATTCTTTCTAGGTTTTTGATTTCAATTCTTTATACCAATGTTTCAGCTCTACCCACTTCTCGGATTGACAGAAAATGAAAGATGAGCAACTTAGGGAATTTTTAAAAAAATTGATTCCATTGAAATTAAAAAAAATTTATTAAATACATATTTAATGAAGACTCAAAATGCATGGGAGAGGAGGATATGCTCAAATTTCATGAATATTCGATCAACGGTTTGAAAGATATGAGCAAATATTCATTTTTTACCTCTAGGGTTTCTAGCAGCACCTGGTCATGGTTTCAATTAAAAAATCCTTATTTTATGTGTTTAATTAGTGGGGAAGGATGAAAAATATATGGGATGTGCAATGGAAATGTTATAGAGGAGGAAACAATGGAGGAATGAAGAGGAATTTTGATAGTGAATTTTTTATGTGTGTACGTGCAGGAAGAAGTAGAAGAAGCTGGAAGTAGCAATAAAAATGAAAATTTTGCATATTTCTTCAATTTGGGAAGGAGAAAAATTTATTTTCCCAACCATCCAAAATATTTGGGATGGTTGGGGTAAAATATTTTGCCCCTTCCTTTTGGTCCACTTGTCGTGATGTAATTTGCAGTTGAGAATGAGGAGGGCTTAAAAATAGCACCTTAAACACCCATCTGGGTCACATGGTTGACTGAGGGCCATAATGGGAGGGGGGGAAATTTTCTTGCACGATCCATCCCAAAGGTTTGGGATATTTATTTTGAAAAATTTCACCCCTTTTCCATTGGTCCAAGTGGCAATTTCTGGCTGGATAGAGCTTGGGGCATGGATTTGGTCCGCAGGGGCTTAAAATTGGTCACATTGAGGTTCATAGACTTAACTGGGAGAGGGGTGATTTTTATTTCTTCATCCATCCCAAATCATTGGGATGATTGGTGCACAAAAGTGTGTCACCTTCCCATTGGCTCAAGTTTTAAAGAAAAATTTTAAGTAACTCCTTAACTTGTACCTTAGGGAACAACTTGTGGAGCCGTAGCTTAAGTTCCTGGAGGAGTTTTTTTATGTTTATTTATATGAATTTGCATTCAAATGGCCTTATGAACACAATGGTTTGGGTATCATTCCTTTATTATTCCTAAAACCGCATGAAAAATAGGTTTCTTCTCCAGGATTGAAGGTTGTGCATGCTTAAAACAGGTTGTGGATAGAATCGCCCGAATGTTGTGAAAAAAATGAGACCAAAATTATATATGGATATTAATTATATTTCTGATGATATTTTTTTGCCTCCTTAATCCTCAAAAAACTCTCGAAATCGCTTCTCGAAGCTCAGGAGCTATTTTTGCACTATGCACTACTTTTCCCTCTAGAACCCACTTTTACTAACACTATGCCAAAACTTCTGAAACTTCCCATAATATTCCAAAAATAGTTGAAAATTTTTCTTGTCTATTTGATACACCTCAATGATGATTTTATGCCTTTCATTCAGTTTTGGTGGGTGCACACAAGCCTCAAGAAGAATATAAAATGACCTTTCCCAAGTTTGTCAAAAAGCCTGTCTTGATGGATCTTTCTTTGGAAGTACTTGGAATGAATAGATACCCATAAATATCCTATGGGAACAATAAGAATACACATTAGAGTTATCAAAGAGGAGGGATAGGACTGAAATACGGTTTAGGGTGATATGAAGTAGGACTCAAAATGACCTTTCAACAAATTTTTTTGGGTAGGGTATGGTTGTCATTCTTTCAGGTGTGAATTTTTCCCTTGAAAAAATTCATGACAACGCCTATTAAGATTTTATTTATTACTATTATTGTAGTGGATAAATTGGTATAACATCACATGGGGATTAGTAAAATAATAAAAATATTAAAAAGAAAGGTTCAAATAATGGTTATTTGCAAATTATGGAGATTTTAAATTGAACACCGTCAATGAGCGACATGTCAAAATATTTTATCTTGGTGTACGATATAACTTCATGGCATAGATAATTTCCATGGTGAAAATGAAATTATTATCATGAAACACATTACTAATATATGTTATGAAGCATGGAAATAATAAAGTATGGTGTGTTGCGTAATGTTAAGTAGATGAAAAATTTAAATAGCGATGTTGCACCGATAGTGGAGGTGCCTCAAATTAAGAAAAGACAATTTGAAAAGCATAACAAATGTTAATAACTTACAATAGTAGAGAAATAAATGTGATGTCACATGATCACATGTACATGTTATCAAGTTTAAAATGGATCATTAATTAATTGACATACCAATTACCTCTAGGGTACTGCACTATAAACTTGAACGTGACAACCTGGAAGAGATTTGTTTATCTAATTTTTTTAAAAACTAAGAAATATGTTATTGCTGATTATTTTTCTATTCAATTCAATGTTGAACTCGTAAATCTACAATTCACAAAAATATATTAAAGCATTTACTTTGAAAATTCAAGTAAATGTTATACATACACACATACACACACACACACACACACACACACACACACACACACACACACACACACACACACACACACACACACACACACACACACACACACACACACACACACACACACACATATTCCCTTTATAATGTTTGCAATTTTGATCTAAGGGAAAATATAATTTTTGGTGATGAAAACATTTTTTATAATACAATACCATTGATGTGAAGGTGATCCCTAAAAACCCTCATTGAGACTAAAACTTCATTGCCTATGCAAGTAGAAAATAATAACACATGTGATATTTTTTGGTGAAGAAGGGGGTAGGTATATGATGACCAAATAACCAAATGGGATTTTAGAAATCTCTATTATTCTCCTAATTATAAATATTCACAACTAAAATTTTCCTTGGACCTCTAATCCCAACTAATTATGGTGGCCCAAATATAAGAAAATAAGATCCAAGAACTCAATTCCGAAAAATAAGTGTGAGTAAATGTGAAAATGCAAAGTGTGTAAGTGATAATGCATGATGATTCTAATTTTCAAAAGGTGGTGGGGTATATATACCCAACACAATTTCCCATGGGCAATGACATTGGCCATGGAGAAAAAAATTGACACCATCACTCATGGGTGATGGAATCGCCTACGAGGGAAACCTAAGGATATCGAGTGTAAAACAATGAGGAATGGAAGTCATAGGATAAATGGATTGCATGAAAAATTTCAAAGGTTAATGAAAACAGGGATAATAATGTGCAATAAATGTGAGCAATTGAAAATAATCAGACAAATAGAGGTAATGGATATAATGTATGAAGAAAGGGAAGAAAAAATATAAGGGCAAGGGAACTATGGCATAATAACATCTCTCCAATGTTGTGGTCTAGCCCATGTGACCATGTTCAATCACACCCCAATACTGAAAGGAGCATTAAGACACCTCCTCAAGGTGAAAATACACCAACAACCCTTACATAAGATAAAATTTTAGTAATCATAACAAATGAGGTGTATACATAAGTGTATAGGGGTCAAAAATCTAACTTTTGTGTATTTTGTAATTGTTTGTATATTGTGCAACTCTCCATATATATATATGCCTACGTAGATACGGAAAATTAGAATTGATATATAAATTTGTAAATGTATAATAAGAATCCAAATATTCACCCTTGATAGAATATGAAAGATGAAGAAAATGGAAATCCAACATTGACCTTGAAGTGTATAAAACTATGTAAGCTTAGTGCACAAAAGGTTGATCTTGATTTTATTCTAATTTTTTTACCTATGTTCTTCATTCCTAGTATTAATACAAAATGAGTTCATGGTTGCATCTATCTCTCTTTATCCCATATTTTTATTTATATAGTTTATGATATTTAGTTACTGTGTAATATGTATTCTCCAATATGGTTAAGTTATTGTGCACTCTTTTAAAATTTGTGATTGGAACTTTTTGTGTTTTCTCTAGACTACATCATATAACATGTTTTTATTAAGTATTTTCATTGATGCCAAAGTTTGATGATGTGCCTTGAAAAGGTAAAATGTTTGATTACAAGGAAAAATATCATATTTTAAAGATGACTAAGGGATAATTTTCAAACAAACTGAGAGATAATTTAAAGATAAATTAAAAGGTTTTCAAGGTCATCTTTACAAAATGGGGGTCATTGTTGAAGAAGTGTTGTCAAGGTTCAAGTACATAAGAAGCCTAGTCATGAGGCATGAAGAGACATGGAGGAGTAAATTGAAGGTCATAAGTCATATGAAGGATGTTTGATAATTGTTTGAGCATGGTAGTGAGGGGGCAAGTCACTCAGATTCCACCTATAGGGGTAAAATATCCATTATAGGTCTACACCTAGACCCCTTCTATACCCTGCCTAGCCAAATGAGCCATGATGGTCAATTTATAGAACAAGAATGCATATGTGAGCTTGGAAAGAGGTAATATAAGTTTATTTCAGGAATGTTGATACAGTTTGAAGTCATGGTTTGAATTTTTTTGTAAAAATTTAATTTTAGGCCTTCTCGAGCTCATAAGAATGAGGGTTTCAAACCTAAGAATAAATTTCAGGTGTTCATAGGAACATAAAATATTTTCATGAGAACTTGATCTACTAAGGAGAGATGGGGAAGAGTCATAGACAATAATTCTAGGTATTAGTTTTGGATTCTATCTCCTATCCTTTATGAACAATCATCTAACACCAAAACTTGTCAAAAACCTCCCTAAAACCCAATAAGGACTTGATAGGATATTTTTTTTCATATAAGTTCAGGATGGATTCAAATTTCCAAATAAAATATTGGGGCATGTATTCAAATCTCTTACAGGTACCTCCAAGTGGTGGTGGTTAGTCAAATGAGAGAGAAAATGTGCATGTACATGACTATTTTGTCAAGAATTTTTTATAAGTCTCAAAATTTGCATTGGCCAAGATGAATAAATGGATGATAGAATGTTTTTGATACCCATTATTCATATACATGGTGGTTTTTGGACAATTTTTAGCCTCTAAATCATCGTATTAGGTCAATTTATCATGACTGTTTTTTGAGGTGATTTGACAATTTTGTTCTTTATGAGCTTTCATGGAATGAATGAAAGGTGTAGAGGTAATAAAGCATGAAACAGGTCAATAGAGTTCAAAGATAAATTATTTAAAATGGTTTTTATTTTTGGAGAAGGAGATGTGGTCCCAAGAAGATCATGTTATGTCGTTATGCAAGTATACCTACTACAATTAGGTCTTCATGAGACCTAAAGGTGAAAAATGCCTTATTGAGTGTTGGAAAACAAAAAGATTTTTAAGTTGTGATTAAATAATGTTTCTAATGTGTTCTAAGGTCTAATGAATTGATGAAATAAGTGGTTTTACATGTGTCTATGTATAGTCTATGCAAAGCATTTTTAGGCTTATTAGAAGTGTGAATGAATAATGAGAAAAATATAGTTCATGTTTAAGTAGTAAGAGGTTTTGTAGACTATGGTAAAATGAATTTATGTTTAATATCATGAAGGTGGTCATCCTATTAAATTCAATTTTTACATTCCTATATCAAGTTCAAGAACATTGATAAGTGAAGAACCATAACATGTAGTTTAAAGAGTGATCAAGAGGAGAAGGAAAGAAAGATGGTCATCATTTGTTTATCAAGAAACATAGGGTTAAGAAGCTGAAAAAAATAGAGTTGGTGCTTGATTTGGTTTTGATTCACTTAGAGAGTTGGTGTTTTCTTCTACAAGTTGGTGCTTGCTAAAATCTAGCTAAGTAGGTGCTTAAGTTATTTGGGAGTGGTGCTCTAAGTTGAGAGGGTGCTCAAACGAATTTGATATTTTACAATCATTTATAGGATATTAGTCCATTTATAGTTTTTAGTTGTTTTTTCTTCCCCTTAAGGGTTTCCCACTCATATATGTGTGTTCTTCTTATTTCATGTTATTATGAATGTTTTCTATGCACTTTAAGATCATGTTACTTTTGGAAATATGTATTAAATGGTGAAAAATAATTGAAATATAGTTTTGTAAGGTCATTAATTCATCCCCATCTCAAGTTAATTTTTCTTCCAACAATTGGTATCATAGCTTTGTGTTTTGGAGTAGGCCTAAGTTGTTTAAAGGATATCCTAAAAGCATCAAGCATGTATATTCAAGTTCAAGGAGACTTCTTAAACTCAATAAGGCTCCTCTCTTCAATGGGACTAACTATGCATTTTTTGGAGCATCAAAATGAATTCCTATATAATGTTATTAGGTTTTGAGATATAAAAATTAATGGTTGATGACTACACTTCACCTCCTACACCCCCAACTAATGCAGTCTGAGAAAAAATGCTAGTGAAAATAAATCTAAAGCAATGAACGCCATCATATGTGGTCTTTCAAAGGAATAAGTTTTGAAGGTCATTCATTGTAAAATAGCCAAAGGGATTTGGGAAAATTCGTAGACCATTTATGAAGGAGACACCAAAGTAAAATTGGAATAGTTTGACAAACCCACCCTAAGGTATTTTTAAAAGTCTTAGAATGAAGGAGGATGAAAATATTTCTTCTTATTTATTAAGTGTATATGAAGTGGTAAGTTTCATCAGAGGTCTAGGAGAAAATTTGGGATAATCAATACGGTGTTAAAAAATGTATTGAGATCTTTGATATCCAAGTCTTTATTCAAATGTCTATGTTGTGGAGGAAATCAAGGATCTAAACACATTATAGATGGATGAGCTTCATGGCATCATTGATAGCCTATGAAATGAGAATCAGTGATGGAAGACCCTCCAAGAAGGAAGTTGTATTCAAAATATGAGAAGAATTCATAAGGTAAAACAAGGAAAGGATGATACTGATAGATATATTGATAATTACAAGATAGAATCCATGTTTATTAGAAAACTAAGGAAAGGATCAAGGTAAGTATAAAGGTAAGTTGTCCATTTAAGTTACTTTAATTGTGGTAAGGTTTGTCACTTTGCATCAAAGTTCCCTAAAAAAGATAAGGATTATGGAGAGCATGATGAACTAATCATGGTGAGGATAATAATTCCTATAATGCATGAGAAGAAAAAAAGGTTTTAATTTCAAGAGATAGGGTCATTCAACGAATAAGAGAAATTTTATACCAATGAGATAGTAGCTCCTCTAATATAAGTGACAACAATAGATCTAGTGAAGTGATGATAATAGTGATGGAAATGAAACTCTATTCATGGCCATAAAAACATGTAGTGAAGGTTGTCCAATATTGAAAATCATCTTAAAAGATGAATATTTAGATGAAGATGAGGTAGAAGTGAATCTTGAGGCATGATGTTTGAGTGCTCTAGATGAGTTGAAGAATCAAATATTGAGAACATTGATCAAGGATTATGAGGAAAAAATCAATAATAAGGCTAATGAACATGATGAGATCATTAAACAACTAGAAAATTAGGTTGATTTTGTAACATCGAGTCTTAAGACCAAGGAGTATGAATGCACCAAGTTAATAGTAGAGATGGAGTCCTTAAAGGAATTATTAGACCAATCAACAAACAAGTTGAAGAAACATTAGAAGTTTGAAAAGATAACTGAAATTATTGGTGATATCTTGAGTATTCATAGGTCTCCACATGATAAGGAAGGTCTTGGTTTCAAAGAATACTAAAATAAGAGAAAATAAAATGATAAGAAGGTTTTGTTTTAAAATAAAAGGAAGATAAAAATAAAAAAAATGAGATTCAGACCTCAAAGGATATTGGATCATCAAGAATTGATGAGACTGAAAAAGTAAGGAAAATTCCTATCAATAATATAAGGTATGAAAATTCTTTCAAAGGCTATTGTTTTTCATGCAATCAATATGGATATAGAGTTATGGATTATAGAATTAATCTCTCATGGAGGAATGGAATGAATGCTTTTTCAAACAATATAAGTATAATTATGTGCTATAAATATCATTAGAGAGGACATATTGCAAGATGCAAAAAATGAGGAAGATCAGTCAAGACAAAAATATGCACATCATGAAGTTAGACCATGTGGATAAGGTGAAGAAAGAGAAAAATACTAACGGAGAATAATCACTAATAGTTCATACTTCCTTTCACATCCAAAATGAAGATATAATTTAGTATATAGATAGTGGTTGTTTTAGGCCACATGATAGGGAACAAGAACAAGTTTGTTTCATTGAAGGAGAATGCATCCGGTATAGTGAGATTTGGGATAACACATCTTCCAATATTGTTGGTAAGGGTACCTTGAATTTGTAAAATGGGAATACCAAGATAGAATAATATATTGTATGTAAAGGCTTGAAACACAACTTGATGAGTGTAAGTCAAATGTGTAGTCAAGAACACATGTTGATATTTCATGACAAAGGGTGTGCTATAAGAAGAGTCAATTCAGGAAGAATAATTTCCAAGGATAATAAAATTGAGAACAATATGTATGTCTCAAGTAATATCAAAAAGGAGAGATGATTCATGAGAATTATGGATTACTTTTGGATATGGCATAGAATGTTGGGCCACCTAAACTTTGATAACCTTGTCAAGATCAGCTCCAAGAAGTGTGTAAAGAATACGCCTAAAATTACAAAACCTACAAACACAATTTTCAAGGCATGTCAACATGGTCAGAAAAGTAGAAGAAGATTCAAGTCGAAGGAATACTCTACTTCAGGACCTTTAGAGTTAATTCACACTAATGTGTGTGGATCTAAAAGGATTCAAAGAATTCAAGGAGATAAATACTTCATGTTACTTATAGATGACTACACAAGAATGACTTGGGTAAAATTCATTCAAAATATTTTTCATAAGCTCTTGATAAGTTCAAGGCATTTAAGGCATTAGTTAAAAATGACAAGAATGTAAAAATCAATTATATAAGGTCTGATAGAGGAGGATAATTTTGGTCAAATTAATTTGATGAATTTTGTGAGGCTCATGGAATAAGGAGATATTTTTTATTAGCTAAGACACCTTAGTAGAATGAGGTAGTTGAAAGAAAAAATAAGATAGTTCAAGAAATGGAAAAGACAATGTTAAATGATTCAAGGCTATTTGATGGCTACTGGAGAGAGGAAATAAGAACCGTTGTTTACATTTTGAAAAAAGGAAAAATAAGGATTAATGGCAATAAAACCCCATATTAGCTATAGAAAGGCATACCTATTAATTTGGAGCACTTTCGAGTGCTTGGAAAAAAATGCTTCATCAAAAGAGATGAGGAATACCTATGTAGTTTTGATTCAAGTTATGATGAAGGAATATTCATAGGATATTCATCAATTAGCTCAGCCTATAGATTTTATAATAAGATATTATAGAAGATAGGGTAGAACACCAATGTGAAGGTTGATGAGACCTATTCTAAGAAGTCACATTTTTAGAATTTTGACTCCAAGAATGAAGAAGAAGCTATAGAGATAGATGATGAAGAAGAAGTTAAGGAAAAATAAGATTCAAAAGGCCCTCGAAGATAGATTCAGAAAGGCCATCCTATTGAGCACCTAAAATTACCAAGTACCTGAGGTACGAAGGGTTGTGGCATGTAAGAATAGGGTGCAAAGGCACGTGTGGAAGTAATTTTTAGGGATGAGCGAAGGATCGCACCAAGGAAGGATGGATTCCGGACTTAGTCATTTTTGGACTATGAGTAAATTTGCATTAAGGGGACGAATGGAAAGGTGACCAGATACAGTTATGGATAACATTAAGCTATGGATACTTGCAGCTCAAGAAAAGAATATCCCAGGGCATCATTACGGTTATCATAATAGGATAAGGAGCTGATTTTTTTATATATTAACTGACACTTGCATGATAAGGATAGTCGATTAGGGAAACACATGATGAAATTTTGCACGTTCATGGGTAGTGGTTAGGCTATCATGGAAGATTCCTTCAGGCATTTTATTGTAATGATGACTTGGTGGAGATAAGGAGAAGGGTGTCTATACGTAGAGAAACAAAGATGAATGGGATATAGAGAATATAATGGATAGGTATGCGTATGGATAGAGAGGGATAAAGAGAGGAATAGAGAGTGCAGTATGTGATTTAAATATTTGTAATGAAGCTATCATAGAGAACATGTTGAGGTTCAGTTGTTGTATTATCTCCATCCATGGAATCTTTAATGTAATTTCCGCTACTGTAATGTGATGAATTAATATAATAGAGTGGTTCTAAACATATGTGTTATGGACCTTTATGCTTGTGTTTAATTTAATGTCTATGAATTTGAACCCTTGTGTATTTGATATTGTTTAGGGTTTATCTATGATATTTTTGTAACTCGATCATGTTTACTTCCATTTGTTGTGTTCCTGAACCTCGATCTAGTTCTTGATTTGGATTGTAAGAATGAATTTAACCAATTTCTATTTGGAAAACACCTCTTTGTTAATGGAGAAAAATATCATGAAGCTCATATAAAGAAGGGGCTCATAACCTACATGTGCCCCGAGTGAGCTCCCAGTCATGCTAGGTGATATGCCAACACATCTAGTGTTTGAAGAGAAGTTAGATGTAAGTAGAGACTGCATTTTCATTCCATTTCCAGGACCTCTTTTGAAGCTGTTGTGAGAATTATGTGTAATGATGGAGTGGTTCACCTTGGACAGTGTTGAAGCGTGGCTTAAAATATATCTCTCTCATATTTATCAAATCGATCTCTCTCTTAAGTGCACAAAATTGACAACCCTTAAGAATGAGCGTGTCATTACATTTATAAAACTAGAAATTTCACTTCATCTATCCCCCATGGTGTCATTTTATTTTCCTTTTCCTAATGTGACTTTTGGTATTCCTAGGAAATAATATTAAGTCCCCTTTTAAAAAATAAGGGTAACTTATTACATTATAAGACTAAAGTCACATTAATGAATAAAACGGAAGAAAAATTGCACACCCTTAACGAAGAATTAAGATGTGAAAGAAGAAGGGGGGAGAAAAGAGAAGAAGAAGGACGAAGAGAGAGAGAGAGAGAGAGAGAGAGAGAGAACTATTATGAAGATGATCTTGCCGCTAAAGGACTCCTGGGAATTAATTCCAGTGAAATATGCATACCTTTGAATGCTTTATTGAATCTTGCTACTGCTGGTGTCACTTTTTGCACCTGAAGGATTTAGACAAAAATGAAATAATTGATACAATTCTCCAAAAGGGAGTTGATGTTTTGCAATCTGAGTACCAAATATAATGATTATTTTCTATGATGGATATGATTTCTTGTATCTTTGCTAGAGATTTCAATGTGTTTTCTGTGAATGAGAATGGATCTCTGACCTCCCTCTTGACTCGGTCCACGAATGATTTCAACAGATCATTTGTTGAAGTATCCAAGTTCATTGTTGGAAAACCAAGCTTCTAAATCTTGGCATCTGCATTGTTTTTCATTTTCTCAACAACCTCCTCATAGGAATCCAACTCATCGATGGCATGCTTTATCCATTCATACCGTGCAAACAATTTTTGGGCTCAAACCTGGGACAAATCCTCTTCTGCTAATGAGAACACCTCTTTAATTACTAGAAGAGATAACTTGACCTTTCCTATTTCCATGAACAATGAATACACCTTGTCCTAGTATTCTTTCTCAGTTGGGATCTAAATTTCTTGGGATATGGCTCTTGGATTAAGCACAACCAAGACTGAATTGTCATCTTCCCTAACTTTTCTCATGTCTAGTTCATAGCGTTGAGTACATGCTAACACCAATTCAATGTTTTGAAAATATTTTGGATGGCCACCAGCTGCATATAATCTGCTAACAAGAATCTTTTCCTTTGTAGATTCTCTCAGCCCACCGAACATCTTGTGTTTGAGCTCCTCCAGGTCTATGTGAGTAACATTGTTGTCACCCACACTCGGGAACTTCAAGGTGAGGGAAGAAACAGGCTCTAAATCATTGAAATTTAACTTTATAAAGAAATAAAGAAACAATATAAGTTATTATGGAGGTGGTAGTAAAATTGTGTACTCATACCCAAAAACTGCTATTTTTGGAAACTAGGTCCCAGGAGCTGCCATTTTGGGAAGGGTTGTTTTTTTTCATTGTTGTTGTACTGAGGTGTTTCCTTCACATCCCAAGCACATTCAAATATTTTTTGGGTCCAATTTTCAGTACTTTCTATTTTTATAAATTTTCTTTTTATCTTTTTTTTTCTTTATTTTTTGCTTTTTTGGACCATGTGCCCTAATTTCAGTTTCAGTGATTTTCAATGTTTTCACTTATGAAGGTTTCTTTATTTTTCATGAACCTTACTAAAAAAGAAAAGTGTGAACTAGTGGAGCTTGTTTTTTATATAATCTTAAAATACCCATGTCAGATTTATGAAATTATTTTGGATTCTTTCTGGGTTTTTGATTTTGATTCTCTTTACAAATTTTTCAACTCTACCCACTTCTCGGATTGACAGAAAATGAAAGATGAGAAACTTAGGGAAAATAATTTAAAATGGATTACATTAAAATTATAGAAATTTTCTTGAGTTTTTATTTAATTCAGACTCAAGGTACCTAGGAGAGGAGGATATGCTCAAATTTTCACGAAGATTCGATCAACGGTTTGAAAGATACGAACAAATCTTCATTTTTTGCGTCTAGGGTTTTTGGCAGCACCCGGTCATGGTTTCAGTTAAAAAATCCTTATTTTTTGTGTTTAAGTAGTGGGGAAGGATGAAAAATATATGGGAGGTATAATGGGAAGGTTCTAGAGGAGGATACAATGGAGGAATGAAGAGGAATCTGACAGTGAAGTTTTTATGTGAGTGCGTGCTGGATGAAACAGAAGAAGCTTGAAACATCAATAAAAATGAAAAGTTTGCATATTTATTCAAGTTGGGAAGGAGAAAAATTTCGTGTCCCAAACATACCAAATATTTGGGATGGTTGGGATAAATAATTATGTCCCCCTTCGTAGTGGGCCACTTGGCATGATGCAATTTGTTGTTGAGGATGAGGGGGGCTTAAAAATAACACCTTAAACACTTGCCTGGGTCACATGGTTTAATGAGGGCCATAAAGGTAGGGGGGGAAATTTTCTTGTACCATCCATCCCAAATGTTTTGTACAGTTGTTTCACAAAATTTTTCCCCTTCCCCATTGGTCAAAGTGGCGATTTCTGGCTTGACAGAGCTCAGGGCATGGATTTGGTGCACGAGAGCTTAAACTTGCAAGAGGGGCTTAAAATTGGTCACATTGAGGTCCATAGAATTAACTAGGAGAGGTTAAAATTTTATTTCACCATCCATAAAAAATACTTGGGATGGTTGGTGCACAAATGTGTGTCACCTTCCCATTGGCTCAAGTTCCAAAGCAAACATTTAAGTAATTCTTTAAGTTGTACCTTAAGGAGAAACTTGTCGAAGCCATAACTTGAGTTCCCGGAGTAGTTTTTTTATGTTTATTTATATAAATTTTCATTAAAATTGACTTATGAACACAATGGTTGGGGTATCATCCCTTGATTATGCCTAAAACCACCTTTAAAATAGGTTTCTTCTTTGGGATTGAAGGTTGTGCATGCTTAAAATAGGTTGTGGATAGACTCGCCTGAATGTTGTGAAAAAAAAGAGGTCATGATCCTCTATGGATATGAATTATATTTCCGACGATATTTTTTTTGGCTCCTAAATCTTCACAGAACTCCCGGAATTGCTTTTCGAAGATCAGGAGCTAATTTTGCACTATGCACTACTTTGCCCTCCAGGAACCACTTTTGCTGAAACTACACCAAAACTTCGGGAACATCCCATAATCTTCCAAAAATAGTTGAAAATTTTTCTTAGCTCTCTGATACACCTCCTTGATTATTTAGGCCTTTGACTCAGTTCTTGGGGGTGCACACAAGCCTCAGGAAGACCAGAAAATGACCTTTCCCAAGTTTGTCAAAAAACTTGTCTTGATGGATCTTTCTTTAGAAGTACTTCGAATGACTAAATACCCATAAATATCCTATGGAAACACTGAAAAGACACATTGGAGTTATCAAAGAGGAGCTATAGGACTGACATAGGGTTTAGGGTGATATGAAGCAGGACTAAAAATAACCTTTGAGCAAAATATTTTGGGTAGGGTATGGTTGTCATGCTTTAAGGTGTGATTTTTTCGCTTTCAAAAACTCATGAAATATCCTATTAAGACATTTCTTTACTATTACTGTAGTGGATAAATTTGGTTAACATTGCATGGGGATTAGTAAAGAAAATAACAATATTAAAAAGAAAGGTTAAATTAATGGATATTTGTAAATTATGGAGATTTCAACTTTAACATCGTTTATGAGCGACATGTAAAAATAGTTTATCTTGGTGTACGATATAACTTCATGGCATGGTTAATTTCCATGGTGAAATGAAATCATTATCACGAAACACATAACTAATATATATTATGAAGTATGGAAATAATAAAGTATGGTGTGTTGCATAATGATAAATAGATGAAAAATGTAAATGACGATGTTGCACTGATACTGGAGGTGCCAAAAAATAAGAAAAGAAAATTTGAAAATGAAAAGAATAACAAATTTTAATAGCCTTAATAACTTATAATAGTAGAGAAATAAATATGACATCACATGATCACATGTACATGTTATCAAGTTTAAAACGGATCATTGATTAATTGACTTACTAGTTACCTCTAGGGTACTGCACTATAAAATTGAACGCAACAAACTGGAAGAGCTTTATTTATCTAAACTATAAACTTCAACTTACTAATCACCTCTAGGGTACTGCACCATAAAATTCAAAAGTTGTAGGAAGTGTGATCCCATCATTTACGCATGAGTAATAGATGAGGAGGTCACCCTCAAGGCCTTGCAGGAGAAGCTCCCAACTAACAAGTTTGAGTGTGAAAATTTGATTATTGATACCACATCTCAGAAAGAGAAGATAAAAAAAGTGCAAGAAAATGGATTTCAAGATTTTTGACCTTTGGGACTCCATCACTGAGCGGATGGATGAGTTTGAAGGTATCTGTGTGGAGCTATTGGTAGCCATATATGAGCTCAAGGGGAAAGTGGAGGAAGTCACCCCAGACCAAATGCCCAAAATTATAGGAGAGGCG
This sequence comes from Taxus chinensis, assembly GCA_019776745.2. Classification (NCBI taxonomy): domain Eukaryota; kingdom Viridiplantae; phylum Streptophyta; class Pinopsida; order Cupressales; family Taxaceae; genus Taxus; species Taxus chinensis. The sequence goes on from CM034153.1 coordinate 43,854,715, forward strand.
TTAGGAAAGGATTTAGCATAGTTGAAGGCATGTCGGAAGCTAAAGGATGAAATAGACGCAGAGTTCCCTAAGCTCTTCTAGTTAGTCATTTATTGGTTGAACCATGCAAAAATTTTACCTTAGCAAATTTTTGGTCGCTGAAGTTTTGTTTTGGGGGTGGAAATCGAATTAATATGGGGTAATGTTGAGCCCCTAAAATTACCAAGTACCCAAGGCACAAAGGGTTGTGGTGCACAGGAACAGGGCATGAAGGAATGCGCAAAAGTAACTTTTGGGTATGCGCGAAGGCTCATGCTCAAGAAGGATGGATTCAGAACTTTTTTTTTGTATTATGAGTAAATTTGCATTAAGGGGATGAATGGAAAGGTGACCATATACAATTATGGATAACATTAAGATATGGAGATTTTCTGCTCAAGAAAATCATATTCAAGGGCATCACTACGGTTATCATAACAAGATAAGGAGCTGAGTTTTTTATGGATTAGATGGCACTTTCATGCTAAGGATACTCAGTTAGGGAAATGCATGATGACATTTGGCATATTCTTGGGTAGTGGTTAGGTGATCATGGAAGATTCCTTCAGGCCTTTTCCTATAATGATGACTTGGTAGAGGTAAGGAGAATGGTTTATATATGTAGAGAAATAGAGATGAATGGGATATAGAGAATAAAATGGATAGGTATTCTTATGGAGAAAGATAGGGATAAAGAGAGGAATAAAGAGTATAGTATATGATTTTAAGCTCTGTAATGAAGCTATCATAGAGAACATGTTGAGGCTTTGATGATGTATTATCTCCATCCATGGAATATTTAATTTAATTTTTGCTACTATAATGTGATGAATTAATACAATGGAGTGGTTCTCAACATCTGTGTTATGGATCTTGATGTGTGTGTTTTATTTATTGTATATGAATTCAAACCCTCATGATCTTGGTACTTTTTTAGGGTTTATCTATGACATTGCTGCAACGTGATCATGTTTACTTCCATTTGTGGTGTACCCGAACCTAGATCTAGTTCTTGACATGGATTGTAAGAAAGAATGTAACCAATTTCTATCTTTTCAAACACCTCTTCGTTAATGGAGACCATTCTCATGAATCTCATATAAAGGAGGCAATCGGTGCCTGCGCATGCCTCAAGCGAGCTCCCAGTTAGGCTAGGTTATATGTTCGCACATCTAGGGTTTATAGAGAAGTTAGAGGTAATTAGAGACTACACATCCTGAAACAAAAATCATTAGAAACAAGGATGTAGGAGTATAGATAATGAGGAAGTTGTTAAGTAACCTTAACTAAGAAAATGTTCCTCCAGTTTCTAATATTGAACCTAAGAACATTGTAGAAGAAAGTAAAGACAAGTTTTAGATAAGTTATATGAATGAGGAGTTAGACTAAATAGAAAAGAATGAGACTTGGGAACAAGTTCCTAGGCCTAAAAATAAGAATGTCACTAGCATAAAATGGGTGTTTATAAATAAATTAAATCAAGACGGAGAAGTCATCAGGAATAAGGCCAGATTGGTATGCAAGGGATATGGACAATTAGAAGGAGTTGACTTTGAGGAGACCTTTTCTCTTGTAACAATATTGGAGGCTATCAAAAATTTTAAAGCTTATGCAAGTTTCAAAGGGTTCAAGGTATATAAAATAGATGTCAAGTCAACCTTCTTAAATGGGTACTTGGAACAAGAGGTGTATATAAAGAAACTTGAATGTTTCTCATTATTAGATGACAAGGACTATGTTTTCATACTAAAAAATTATCTTTATGCTCTAAAACAATCTCCTATATCTTGGTATGCCAGATTGGATAAGTACCTATTAGACCAAGGATTCAAAAGAGGAGTTACAAACAACAAATTATACATAAAGAAAAATATGATCATCATTTGATGGTGGTGATCTATGTGGATGACATCATATTTGGTGAAAACACTGAAAGAATGAATAAGGCCTTTGCAGATGTGAGGAAGAAGGAATATGAAATGTATATGCTACGAGAGATATCATTCTTCCTTGGATTGCAAATCACATAATCAAAAAGAGGTATATTAATTTCACCAGAAAAATACATAAGAGAAATGTTGACGAAGTTTGAGATGGAAGATTACAGGGTAGTTAGTAAACCTATGTTCAAAGGATGTAATTTAAGTAAGGAGGATGAGTCTCTACATCATACAAATCAATGATTAGGAGTAATTGTTTGCATATGATTTCCTCTATACTTGATATCATACATGTAGTAGGTATTGTGGTAATATTTCAATCAGATCTAAAAGAGAACCATTTGTAATCAGTCAAGAGGATAGTTAGGTATCTCTAAGGGACTATGGAATTTTGGTTTTGGTACCCAACGAGCAAGGAGTTCAACTTGAAATCCTATACAAATAATGTGGGTAGGGATTTTAGATGATAGGAAGAGAACTAGTGGAGGGGATTTCTTCTTAGGATAATGCCTGCAACCTTGTTTTATGGATAAGAAAGATGAAAGAATAAGTGGATTTATCTACTTATGAGGCTAAATACATTGCAACAACTTCATGTTGTACTCAAGTTCTATGCATGAGATAGACCTTAAAGGACTACAAGGTGGAGTATGATGTTTAGTTTCCCATCCATTGTGACAATAAAAGTTCCAAAAGTGTTTCAAATAATCCATTCATGCACTCAAGGACTAAGAACATTCCCATCATTTATCATTTCCTAAGAGAGAAGGTTGAAGAACAAAAATCTAAGCTTGAGTATGTATCTACCAAGGAATATATTACATACATTATTACCAAGATACTTCCAAGGGTAACATTTGAACATTTGAGACATGAGTTGGGTGTAATTCATGTTGGACTTCAGTCATTATTACTAGTGTTGTCATTTATTTCAAGTGGAATTTATGGCAAAGGAATGAAATGTGAAGTGAATCTCAGTCAAGGGACATGAAGGTTGACTGGTAGTTCCTTCTGAAGATGTTTGAAGTTCATATAAAGAGTTCAAGATAGTTTCAGTGCTCTGTAGATTTTGTTGGTGAGGTAGGATTCCAATGGAATCTTGGACATGATTGGTATGCTTGTTTCAAAGGTTATACAAGCTAGACATGATGATGTAAGGATGGGTAAGAGCTCTTACAGTAAGTTTCAGGTCAGTTGGTGGAAGTCTTAGTTCAAACTGGCTCATTTAGGCCTATTTCTTGTGCTTGATGAGGTGTGTGAAGTTGGTAAAGGTCATAGAAATTTAATGTGAGCATGAGAGAAACTTAGGAATAATGTCTACAACATGTGTGAGCAAAAAAAGGCTCAGTTTAGCTCCTGGAGTCAAAATTCAAAAGTGCACAGAAAGTGACTTTGAGAATTGGAAGTGCTCTCTAAATAAAATGAGATTGGTCAGAGCTTCATAAGAAAACCTATGGATAAATAACACATTTTATGTGTAGAGGTATGTCTTGTAGTGATTCATTCCAAATTTAATCAAGTTCTAAAATGGGAATATAAAGTTAGTAAAGTTTTTGCAAAACAGGTTCCTTGAGAATTTCATTTTTAACGTCATGTCTTCTTAGCACCCAAGAAAAAATATGAAGACTCCTTCAAAAAAATCATAGACTAATTTTTTGTAGAAAACTCCAAGAATGAAGTGTGGCAAAATGTTTCAGGGAAAAATGATGAGAATCAAGAAAGTTATGAGCATTTTACTAAAAGGTTTTCTCTCTCTTTAGGATTGTTTCTTGAAATATTTGAGATGAAATAAGTTATTCTGAAAACCAATAAAGTTTTTGAAATAATTCAAAAAATTCTAATGAGAATTTATTCATACCATAAATGATGATCTTATGTACTTCAAGTATATTCCTTCTAGTTAATCTATATCAGCCTTACAAGAGCCCATACATTCAAACATAAGGACTAAATAGTACAATCATAGTACAAAGTTCATAGTTATAATTGAAAGAGAAAATGGTGTTAGTAGGTTGATTACAAAGTTTAGATGCCGAGTGAAGTGTTTCAATTGAATAGACTGAGTTAAAATGGAGTGAATTTGTGTAGTGGCCTATAATTAGTTAGCAGGGACTTCACTATGAAAATACAAATATGCATGTAAAAGACATGTAAAGATATTCTAAGTGCTCAAAGGTGTTTTATAGCTACTTAGAATACCGAAGTTATTCATCATGCAATAACAAGACCATTCATGTATCCTGAATCACACCTTGATCACAACAAAACATGGATCTGTCAATTTCCTACACTGCTGCACTGGTGTTATTGTGTTCTGGGAAATTCTAGAAGAAATTCTAATTGGAAAATCACTTTGAAGTGATGGTAAATCATCCAAGAAAGCTAGATAAATTTAAAGTTTCAATTTTCCTATTGTTGTCCTCTCAAAATTCTCCCTCTTTTGAGAAGTTCAAAATTGAAATTTTTTGAGTTAATGCCTTTTCTATTGTTCTGGTAAAGGGAAAAGTCGAGAAGTCAGAAAAAACTGCGTCTTTTGAGTCATTTTGTGCAATTTACGGTTCTGTCAGACATATTTGTCCCATATGTCCCAAGTTCATTCGGGCTCCTTGTTCGTCGATTGGCCACTTTACCCAAAAATTTATTTTCTTGCGGGCCCGTCGAAACTTTTTGTTCTAAATGTCCCAAGTCGCTCAAGCTCGCTATTCACCTTTCGCCCACGTCGGCCGCATTGCGCACTTCATGTACTTTTGTCCCTCATGTCCCATAAACATTTGTGCATTCTGTCCCCACGTCCCCCGCATCAGCCGAATCACTCTTTCTCATCCCACGTGTCCCAAATGAACCAAAGGCCATCTGGGCTAATTTTTCCCACTCTTCCAAATATCTTGCTTTTCAAGTTGGTAGATGCATATTTAATGCACATTTATTATATTTCTCTCTCTTAAATGGCTATTTAATAAGCTCTTCCCCTACGCATTTTTGCACACTGCTTTCTTTCTATCAATTACTCATACCCTCGCAATGAGAATTTTTGTGCACGTACCTGATTCCCCTGCAATTCCATCAAGAGTTCAGACTGTGACTTTGTTTTTCAAATCACTATCAACATGAAGATTAAATTCCAAGGTCAGGAGCAAGTTTCACTGCTCGAGTCTGCCATTCCTGATATAGGGCATAGTAAAGTTCGCCACCTAGACTTTGGAGATTTCTGGACCAGGATGACAGACTCAAACCCCTCTCCTATGACACAAATGATTCACGATAGTGGCTTGGCATTCGCCACTGGTTTTCCAATCTCAGTAAAATTTGTAGATACGGTACTCACCTGCAGTACTCATTTCAATCCCAACTCAAGTGAACTAACGAACTTGCATGGGGAGCTCATTGCCAAGCTTGATGTTGCTACCATTGGCACTACCCTAAGGATTCTTGAAATGTACAATTCTATAGTAATCTCTCAGAACCAAGCGCAGACCCTCTTTGACCAGGACAGTGAAAAATACAAGGCAAGGGTGGCAAAGTCTTGGCTTAATAACCCTAAAAAGGGGGGCGTCCCATCTTTCCAAAGCTATGTTTCGTGCTGATTTTAAGGAGGAGCTATCAGATTTTATAATCCTACTAGCTCGGGTCATGGGATTACCCTCTACCAATGAGTTCCATTTTTGGATGTGCCCACTTATCAACATGGTGTGCGAAGGAACTCAGAATATCAACTGTGCAGAAATCATCAGCATGAACCTAGCAGAGTAGTTGTCCAATGTACAACAAACAAATAAGTTTTACATGACTTCATATCTGATGTATACCCTAGCAGCATCAAGGCAATGGTTTGGATTCACATACATTGATGCTCATAAAGGTGACCCTATATATGCTTATTGTCCTCAATTCATCCGAACACTAGCAATCACAACTTTAGGAGGGTGAATGATGCTTTCACCATGTACATTGTAAGACTTCTGGAGAGCGACACGACAAGGAGGTTCTCTGATGAAGCCATGAACCTAATATCGAAGTACGGTGCCTACTTCATCCAGTTCAGAAAATTCTCCTATATCAGGCTTAAGGCCATGAGAGCACCCCTCTCAAGCTTCCTATGTTCTGCAATGATAAAATGGCCTTGATCGAGAAATGCAAGAAATTGGACAAGTTACACAGAACCTTCAGGGATAAGAAAATCATTGGCCTGCACTTCCCTATATCTTTGGGAAAATACACCTGCAAGATGGCTCTAGATGCACAAAACATAGAGAGAGCCCTAGCTCCCATCACTGTCCATTTCTTCAGGCCAAGAAATTGTTTTGACTTGAAGAAATTTATTGAGCAGAACCTTAGAATCAATTACCATCATAGGGCAGACACAGAAGACTATTGGGCTGATTGTGTTGATGATTTTGAGGCAAGGAGGAGGCATTATGGCCGGTTTTCTCTCCAACTGATTCAAGAGCTTAACTTGTACCAAGTTCCTGAAGGGCTTCAGGATGAAAATTCTGACTTGTTTTCATATGAATATGACAACTTAGTCAAACAAACTCCCTTGGAGGATTTGGATTGGTTCAAAACAGAGAAGGATGATCTGGCTGAAATCTTAGCCCCTGTCCTAGTAAGAACCAAAATCTGGTTTGACATGAGAGTTCGTGATTTTAGAAGGCATTTAGGAGAATCCTCCTCCAAGGATACTTCAACACCAAGAAAGGAGGCATTGACACCCATTTCGGAAGCACCTATATAGACCCCTCTTACCTCATCAACTAAAGGTCCTACATCCTCCACTCCTTCCTAATCCACCCAAGTATATCAGAAGAAAATCAAAGAAGTCAAGAAGGAGCCTGTTGAAGAAGATCCCCTGATGAAGCATTCAGAATTTCCCTCAGGACCAGAGAACATCATTGTTCTCAGTGAAAGTGAGGAGAGTGAAGTGCCAGTCTCTATAAGCGCTCCAGAAGCCCCAACAGATAAATAAGAAGAAGTTCAAAGCACTGAGCTTCTGAGCACCATTGACTCCTCTTTACCAAAAGCCCCGAGTTCCCCACTCATATCTCAACTAGAGGCAACAACAGTTCACAATCTGAGTGCCATGATTTCTCTTTCTCTTGGTCCTATTGCCCCACCTTCTTCTTCCTCCTCTTCTTTTTCATGGGTACAACCTTTCATTGATAGTAGGAAGAGAAAGTCTTCCTCTCGAATCTCGGGACCCAATTTTGATGTTGTGGCGGCCTTATTCAGTACTACCCCTCCTAATCCTACCAAGAAGGCCAGGACCACCTCATGAATAGTATCCAATGCTCAGGGCTAGCAATTCCTTGAGATAGCCAAGCCCAAGGTTGAAAAGCCAGAACAGGATTTGCAGGCGTCTGATATAGAGCTCTCGAGGATCCCCATGGGAGAGTCCACCCCTAAAGGTGAGATTCACAATCTTCAAGAAACAATCACCATGGTCATTGGGAGGGTGGAAAAAGGGAAACAAACTATAGAGCAGCTGGAAGAGCAGGCTCAGGTTCTTGCAGGTTTCATCAAGTCACTGCTGTCCAAAGATAAAGTTTTAGACCCTACTCCACTGACTACTCTTCCACCACCTGTGATCCTCAGCCAAGATGAAGTCTATAGTATCAAATATATACATAAGCATTCCATCTATGGAAGGGATATGGAGGCCATGGTGGATGATATGCTCATTGCAGGGTTGAATTTCATTAATGAATTTTTCAAACTCAATGAGAAGGTAAATAATCTACAACAGAAACTATCCTCCACCATTGGAAATATAGATAAAGAGCTCAAACTCTGGAGCAGCTGTATAGTAGACCTTTGCCTTATGGGATGGGCTGATGAAAATGTTTTAATGGCAAGAAGGTATTCGATGATGTAAAAGATAACTTGTCAAAATCATGGGTATATAGTGTGGAATGGAAAATCAAGGTGCTGGAGGAAGCTTTGGGAGAATTGAGAAATAGCTGGCAAAAGGGTGAGGCCTTCAAGACTTTGGTAGTATCTGATTTCAAGGATATACATTGCCACCTCCATGATGAGACCTTTGGTGTGCCCCTCTCCTTGCAAGAAATCAAAGCTCAATTCAAAGCTTTTGTCAAAGATAATTTGTTTAAAGAGAATTCTGTCACCAAGGAAAATATGAAGGAAATATACTCTCTCCAATCTGCTATTGAAGAAGAAAATAAAGATTATCATACACATGTCGAATTCGACAAAGAGATGGAGAAGTGCCTCAAATTTTGGACCCAGTCCACTGCTAACACATCGGTCCCACGTGGCAGAGACATAGCAGAGGCGTTAAAAAGGTTTAGGCAGCGGATCCTCAAATCAGCGGGCCCTTCTCAATCATGAACACTTGTCTTCTCCTCCTGAATTTGCTCCCTTCTTTCTTTCCTCATCTCAAATTTATTGTAATTAGTTGAGGTTTTGCGTTAATAAAACCTTTAACTAAACATTATTTAAAAAGGTAGTTACCAAGAGTAACTGATTTGTAAAACTATATAGTGGCCTCTCTTCACCATTTTGAGGGGGGGAACTTGGCTTATTTTTGAAAGTGTAAGAAATAGTAAAGCAATCAATACAAAAGGATCTTCTTTCTTTGTCCATCTGATTCTTTTATTCACAAGTTATCTGTTGAATGTTGTTAGATCATTTTTCTGCATTATGCCAAGAAGATTTGTATTCTTGTAGATGTTATTTATGGAACTGTGTGTCTTTTCAAATTGCATCTCATTAATTCGAGTACAAATGGTCTTATTCCAATTTGTTATATTCTGGCACGCATAAGGAATTATTTTTTCATCTATAATTCTAGAGAATAATTTTCTACTCATTTCCACGTCTTCATTCCTCTATACTTTTGTGATTGATGATCTATTAAAAGTGCTTTCATGATATTCAAGTTCTGCGGTAAAACTATGCTCTATACATATGTAAATAAATTTTTCTTTTGAATAAGGGAATCTCCCCCACTAAAGAGGAGGGACTTCTTATCCCTTGACTATTGTTCTTCTTGAAGTCCTTTTTGATGACCAACACCCGCTAAATTGAAAAAAGAATATTTTCAAAGGTTCTCGAGTCTTCATAGTATGATAATTTTGATCTAGCGTTTCCCACAACTATTTTTATGGAATAAGAGTTTTCAATCAAATAAATCTTGAGAAACTCAAGGGAAATATATGTGCACACTTCATGAGCATCTTGAAAACATTTTTGAGTGGGTTCATTGAGGAATAATGAATATTTATTTACCAATCTCGTGCAAAGTCATTTTTTGATAGTCTGTTAACCCTTTCTTTGTTTCTTTGAAAATATGCCTTCCAAAGAGAGATCAAGTTGAGTTAATTCAAGGTCTTAAAACTTTATAGGATCTTCAAATGTCTCGTGTTATGTTTAAAATGAATGTATTCATGTTCAGAATTTATCAAAACCTTAGTACATGGAAATGCATTATTCTAAGAAATAGTGAAGTTGAGCAGTTTAATCCTTGTGAAAACAAATGACTCTTGTTCAATTCAAAATGGATAAACAATGTTAAGTGAAAACAAAAATGGCTTAATTCATTCCATGTGACCAAGGTTGAATAGAAGTTTGACAGTCACCTTTGTCCCTTCCTCATTTTTTCAAGGACCATTGATATCTCAAGAGGTGTATGAAGAGTCATAAGATCGAATGGTCTTGAGAGAGGATATGAAACATTGTTAAATAAGAGACAAATTTTGAAGAGAAAATGAATAGAAATTGAAGAGAAAGTATTGGAATAAAACAATGTTACCATTAAACTCAATGTAAGGTGTTGATTTATGTGAAAGTTTAGGGGAATGTATCTAAGATAGAGGTGTAAAATGGTGTGAAAGAGAAGGTGAAAGGATACATATATGCTTATTAATTGAGTCTTGAATTCAATGAAGGAGAATTTAAAAATTCTATTGATTAAATAAGAAAAAGTGAAAACCAATGAGATCGTGTGTTCCTTTTGAAGAGTGAGAAATGAGAAATGAGAGTGCGTGGAAGATATTAGATATAACAGATGACTGTGATGATGCAAAGTAAAAAAATAGTGGTATAATAGTTCAAAATAAAGGTTACTTAGTAGATGTTAATTAGAGCATATACAAACATTGAAGTGCAAGGCAGATAAGAAAATGTTGGGACTTTATAGAGTGTATGAAAAGAAAACAATAATTCTATGTACAACAAATGGATCCCATGAAAGAATTGATCAGGAAAATAGTGACATAGAAGTTCCAAAAGGAGGTTTCTAAGTTGATAAAATTCAGGGAACAGTAAGACTAGCTAAGACAAAGAAGTTCCAAAGTTGAGATAGAAGGGCTGATCACAGAAGAAGAAGCTATGTCAAGAATGAAAATTTGAAAAAAATTAGAGCACTAGTATGAGCAATTGACTAAGACTCAGAAGCAAAAAAAAGAGAATAAGGTGTAGTATGAACAAATGAATGAATTGTGTTGGTAAAGTTATCATAATCTATTGATGAAGAAACAATTATCTAAATAATCAAATTTTACCTTGTTATTGTATCTTTCTAAGTGGATGCTTAGGTCACAAGAGTCGGTGCTCCTTATAAGTTGAAAATTGTTGAACTAGCTAAGTGGGTGATTAGCTTCCTTCTAGTGGGTGCTTGAAGGATTTTGAAGTAGGTGCTTCTTAGGTTTTATGGGTGCTCAACCAAAGTGGAAATCATTTTATACTAGGAAATGGTGTTCCTAATAATTTTTTTTGATTTCAAGTGGGTTTTCTCCCTCTATGGGTTTCCCACTATAATTTTGGTTTCCTAAGTATTTGTCTTCTTGCACGTACCTTACTTTGTGTTCATGGCTTGATTGTTAATTCTGGACAAGTATTTTTAGAAACTGTTAAATTGATCGGCACTGATTCACCCCCCTCTCAGTTCTTGTGATATCTAACAATTCATGTTCCTAAAAGTCATTAAGAAATTTGATAACCGCAGGGGGAGTTGATTAAGTGGTTCTTTAGCTCGAAGAGGAATAACGTAGTATTGAGAAGGTATGGTAAGTTCTAGGTATGATCCAAGAAGCTGGAGGTATCTATTTTCCATTAATATCAAAGGGGAGAATGGTGTCTAATGTTAAGAATGGGTAAGAAATAGTGTGTTTGCCATGGTTTTTTTTAGAGTGGTTTCCATCAATGAAAACGAGGGAGATTGTTGAGTATTTTCATTGATGTCAAAGGTTGATGATGTGCCTTACTGACATTAAAGGTTAATGAGTCATTGATGTCAAAGGTTGATAATTTCATCTTGAGGAGGAAGAGATAATTTCAAGATAAAAAGGGACAATTTGAAGACAACTTAAATATTTTCAAGGTCATCTTGTAAAATACAAGTCATTGTTGAAGAAGTATTGTAAATGTCAAGTACATAAGAGTATTAGTCATGAGGCATGAAGAGAGATGGAAGATGCATGGATGGTCATAGGAATGTGAAGTATTTTTAGTATTGTTCGATCATGGTAGTGATGTGACAAGTCACTCACATTCCACCTATAGGGGTAAAATCTCCATTCTAGGTTTACACCTAGACCCCTCTTAAAACCCACCTGACCTAATGAGTCATGATGATAAATTTTGATAGAAATAAGGTATATGTGATCTTGGAAAGAGGTAAGATAAGTTGTTTCAAGTAAGTTGATGCAGTTTGAAGTCATGGTTGTCAGGATTTTATAAGAAAGTGCATTTTAGGCCTTCTCCAGCTCATAGAATGAGGTTTTCAAAATCAAGAAGTAATTTCAGGTGTTCATTGGCACATAAAACGTCTTCATGAGAACCTAATATGTTGAGGTCATATATGGGGAAGCTTCCTAGATAATAATTCAAGGCATTAGTTTTGGATTCTAAGTCCTATCCTTTATGAACAATCGTTAACACCAAAATTGGTCAAAACCTCCCTAAGACCCTAATACGGACTCTATAGGAAATATTTTTCAAAAAATAGCCTAGAATGGATTCAAAATTCCAAATAAACTATTAAATCTTGTAGCCAAATCTCCCAGGTACCTCCAAGTGGTGGTGGTTAGTCAAATGAGAGAGAAAATGTGTAGGTACATGCTTATTTGTCAAGAAGTTGATGTTTCTCTCAAAAGTTACATTGTTAGAGATGAATGAATGAATGAGAGAAGGTTTAAATACACATTATTCATGTCTATAGTGGTTTCTATATAGCTTCCAGCCTATAAGTGATCATATGAGTTTAATTTTTCATGATTATTTTTGAGGTAATTTGACCCTTTTGTTCTTAAAGAGCTTTCATGGTATGAATGAAAGGTAAATAGCTAATGAAGCATGGAGTAGGCCAGTAGAGTTCAAAGATAGTTTTTGAAAGGATTTTTATTTTTGGAGAATGCTATGTGAACCCAAGAATATCATGTTATGTCGTTATGTAGGTAGACCTAATGCAATTAAGTCTTCATGAGACCTAAAGGTGAGAAAAAAATGACTAATTGAGTTGTGGCAGACCAAAAGATGTTTAAGTTGTGATTAGTTCATGTTTATAAGAAGTTATAATACCTATTCTATAGCCAACTAATTGGTTTTAGGTATGTATGACCGACCAACTGGTATACATTTATGAATCATGTACATATATACGAGACAATTTTAGTCCTATTATTGGTGTGAGAGTGAATAAGATAAATATAGTGTATGTTTGAGCAATAGATAATCTTATAGACCATGGGAAGATGGTTTATGTTGAATATCATGAAGATGGTCATCCTATGAAATTCAATTTGTACATACCTATATCAAGGTGAGGAAGATTGATGAGCGAAGAAGCATAACATGTAGTTTTAAGTGTGATCTAGTGCAGAAGGGTATAAATATGGTTATCATTTGTTGATAAAGAAACAAAGGGTTAAGAAGGTGATAAAAATAATGAAGTGGCTGAGTTGTTGCTGATTCACTTAGGGAGTTGGTGCTTTCTTGCAAGTTGGTGCTTTCTAATATCCATTTACTTAGGTGCTTAACTTATTTGCAATTGGTGCTCCAAGTTGAGTGTGCACTCAACTGAATTTGATATTTTACAATCATTTATAGTACAATAGTCTATTTGAAGAGTTATTAATGGGTTTTCTTTTCCTTGAGGGGTTCCCACTCATATATGTGTGTTTTCTCTTGTTTCATGTTCTTCTGAATGGATTTTTATGCATTATTAGATCACTATGGTTAATTTGTGTTGAATGGTAAAAAATAATTGAAAGAAAGTTTTGTAAGGTCACTTATTCACCCCCCATCTTAGTGAATTGTGATTCCAATAGTTTCGATAAGTGGTTATAGGGACTGTTGCTAACAATGTGAGTTTTTCCCTTTTATTTCTAACCTCACATTATAAATCAATTTTACGTTCAAGAAATAATTTTATCCTTAAATTTGGCATCCATTTAACCATCACTTAGATATTTTTTATCCTTTTGATTGGAGAAGTTGATAAAAATAGATTATCTTGGCCATAGGGTAGAGTTTGGGGGCCTTTTGTCGATAAATTATTTTGAGATTGATGCAATTGTGTAGATAGGAGATGCCATTTTCACCACTCATTGGAAAATTATCAGACAATGTAATGGAGTTATTAATCAAAGTGTTATTGAAAAATCTAACATAAGAACCTTCAAATTGTTATCTCTGAGTGTCTTTCAGATAGATACATATTAAAAATATTTGTATAAGTATTAGATATAGACCAAACATTGAAGATATTTATAATATTAACATTTGATTGATACTTAAACTTATCGATGGTGATGGTCATATTAGCTATGATTTTACATTATCAAATCATTACTAACACTTATTAATCAAACATCTTAGATTCCTATATTGGATTTAATCCTTGGAGAATGTTGTTGATCACATTTTCTTTGTCCCTATCTAGATTAGTTGGCTAGATAACCAATAAAATCAAACAACCTCAAAGATGCAAGGGTTTATGGTACCTTGGGAGAAGATGATGAAAAATGGATGGACACAAAGTGAATGTCCTCGATGCGAGCTGGATAGACCTGAAAAACAAAGGAAAATGAGAGAAAAATGGATTAGATGGTATATGCGGGGGCTTCCTGATGAAGTCGCTTCAAGGAATTGTTACCTTCGTTTCACAGATGTCAACCCCCATTAGATAAGAGAAAACAATATAAATGAAAGATAGATAGATAACATGAAAATACTGATGTATAAAAAATCTACTAATTTGATCAAAATTAAATCACACCAAACTAAGATAACCACAAGGGCATGAGGATGATATTTTGGTGATATAAGTGGCATCAAAAGGGCATTGTGGTGATACGATGAAAATTGGAGAGCTATAATGTCACAGGTTTGCTATGACTTGTTACTTTTTTAAAAGAGGAGGAGAATGATTGTATTTATAGCCTGAAGATGGGGTTAACTTAGGGGTTATCAGGTAATCCTTGTTTGAAAAAGTAACCCTGATTAGATGAGTAGTGGCGACATGATTTGAGTGATTAGGTGCAATAATGGATTTGATTTGGATTATTTTGCATTATTTAAATCATGAGTGGGCTTCATTATTTGTATAATTTTGAAGTATTTAATTATTAGGTGGGGTTATGGAATATTTAATTAGGTTGATTTATATGGAACACATTACAATATAATGAGGATTAGGGATTTAAACAGGATTAATTAACCAATTAAGATTGATTAATTGAATAATTATTTTTTATGGGAAATGGTATTATTCAAATTCAGTGGGAAAAGGGATTTGAATGGGTAAGCCTAATGAAGGAGAGAAAAAATAGGGTGAAAAGGAGGAACGATACCAAAAACTGGTGTCTACATTTTCCCCTTTTTGATGAATGTTTTGCGTTGGGCAATCCGCAAGACAAAAACGATAAAGTATTGAAAATTTGATTGATTGAGTGTACCCCCTCAAACTTGGGATTGATGACATAAAGGAAGTTAATCACAAAGTTTGAAAGAGATCGATGTTAAAGGTCGGGTGGGTGATTAAAAAATTGGTAAATGTATAACCAAGGCAAGATGCCCCAGGAAAAAAGGATCATAATAATAGCGAAAAATATGGCGATGACTCCAATATCACATCAGTAGAGGATAATTGTGGTCTCAATGGAGATGTGTGCAAAAATTCTATGGACCAATGAGTGGGTGAAGACCACTGTAGTATGTATGCAGGCCGAGATGACCAACGGGTCATATGAAAGTGCCAAAGTATGGGAAATGAAATGAAAAACTCTGTTAAATTCTTTGTACACAAGGAATCAAGAAAAAATTATGCATCAAAAAGGACGAGGATGAAAACAAAGGTTCCCTAGCAAAGGATATGAAGAGCGGATGAAAAGGTGAGATGGAATACGGAAGGTGAGGTACTATGCCCCAGGCACGGAGGTTAATAGTTTTGAAGATATATTTCCTAAGGGAAATCTTTCATTCACAAGAAAATATTAGAAGAAGAAAATAGAACAAGATTATATTCATGGAAATCGGGGGAAGATTATGATCGATGTTTGCCAAGAAAAAAGTAGAGTAGGAACTTGTGAGGGAAATTGTGATAGGTGATGGTTGTTATGGTATCCTCGAAGACAAAAATACCATGGGAAGAAATGCTTAGAAATAGATATGATGATGCCCCCTTGAGAAGGCTAAAGAGGATATAAGAGGTGACAAAGCTCTCGAAAAGAGGAGAGGTCAATGTTGCAGAGAAGAGGAGGAGAATGGGGTGTAATGAAATGGATAAATATCATAATAGGCCATGAATGTTAGGTGTGAGGATGTGTTGAAGGACATAATGAGTAAGAGTGGGAAAAAAAGGAAGGAACAAAAGTAGTGGTTGATTATGAGAAGAGAAAGAAAGGTCAAAGGTGAAGGAGACAAGGGTCTAGAGTAGAGCGAATGAAGATGGAGGAGGAGAAAAAATGAATGAAAGAGGGAGAAGAGACTAAGAGAGAGAGAGATGATAGGGGAACAAGGGAATGATGAAGGAAAAACAGGAAGAAGAAAAGAAAATGACAGAGCAGAGGGTGAAATTATGAAAAAGGGAGAAAGCGATCCAAAATGAATGGAGTGAAGATGGGTGAAGGACATGAAGGGAGAGAAATTATGGAAAACAAAAGAGATGATAGAGTGGAGAAAGGAATAAACTATAGAAGCAGGAGGTGATGGAGAAAAAAATAGGTGGAAGAGAATAATAGGAGAAGTGAATGATGAAAGATGAAGCAAGAAGATGAGATGAGAGTAGGGGGTAGAAGAAGAAAAAAAGGAGAGAAGGATGGAAAAATGAAGGGGATGAGGATGATGAAGAATGTACAAAAAATGAAAGAAGAGTTATAATGGAGAAAAGAAATATAAACAATGAGGGACTAGGAAGATGTGGAGAAGATCAGAGAAAATAAGAGAAACTTGTACAAAATGAGGGAAAATGTGGGGGTGATAGAGAAAGGAAGGGGAAGGTTGGAGGAAGATGAAAATGAGGGGGGAATAAGAGATGATAGAGCAGACATAGGGAGAATATTTAAGGGCCCAGATTACTGTGAGGAAAACCAAGGTAAAGAATATGGAACATATCGTATGGAAATACATGTGGAGGGTGGGATGATAAGAAATATGGGATAACCCTAAAGATCCAGGTGATCAATGGGGAAGTAAGAAGGAAACATTGAGGAAAAATGAGAAGAAGATGATACAGAGGAAGTAAAAAAAGGAAAAGAGTGGGAAGGAGGAGAGGAAAACAGAGAAAATGATGTAGAAGGAAGGAAACCAAGAACGAAGATATTGAGTGAAGAGTGAGCAGTATCAGGAACATAAGGAGAAGCTAGAGGGGAGGAATGCTACAGATTAGAAAAATGCGGAGATGCATGAGATGAGGATAAAAGTATTACAAGACAATAGATAAAGGATTTACTATGAAGACAATAAAGATATTGAAGATGGTGAAGGGAAGATGGAGAGGTGGGGAAGAAGTGACAAGAAAGGGTGGGGTGGAGAAAAGGGATGTGAGGGAAGACATAATGGGGGATACAAAAGGAAATTCCAATGAGAGGATATTAGGAGAAGTCCACCGATAATGATTGTTAGGGAAGGATGTGAGGAAAAGTGAGAAGAGGTAAAACATAAATGAGGAATGGAAGACAAAATGCCAATGAAGGGATGTTAGGAGAAGTCCACCAATAATGATCGGTGTACACAAGGGAAGGAAGGAATGAAGAGAAAATGGAGGAGGTCAAAAGGAGTGAACAAGGCCACACAAAATGGGGATGAGTGAATTTTAGTAGAATTCCACCAATAATTATTAGTGCGGAAATGGAATATGATGATGAAATAATGTTAGGGGAATGCCATCAATAATGGTGGTTAGACATAGGAGTGGATATATGGGAGAATTCGAGAAGATGGAGTGAAAAGAGTACAAAAATGAGGGATAACGATTTGTGCTAAGATGAAAGCAAGGAGAGGATGCAATGGATGAGGATGAATGAGGTAAAGATGAAGAAACAAGACATGAAAAAAAATGGTAAGAAGTGGTATGAATGATGATGGATCAAGGATGGGAAACACGGGGGAGTGCTAGATGACAAATCATCCTTAAAAGGTACTCTTAAGTAAGATCGTCATGCCATAGGAGTGGTTAAGTAAGATCTCCAAACTAACAGTGATGATAGGGGAGGTTATAAACAAGAGTGTATTGGGTATAGGGGTGGAATGGTTGGTTGAAGCGGATGATTATGGCAAGGGGCAAGAGAAATAAGATGGAGGAATTATGAAGGGATTGGGGAGGGTCAGATGGTAGATATACCTTAAGAGTGAATCTTAAGTAAGATTGCCATGTGACGGGGATGTTTAAGTAAGATCGCCAAGCCAAAGAAGAAGAATGATGAGAAGAAGTAAGTGATTGATGGAGTTGGTGGGGAGAGGGTATGACAAGATGGACTAAAGGGGAACCCTCAAGTGAATTTTCCATACTATGAGCATGTGTAAGTAAGATAACCAAGAAGAATATGGATACTAGGAAGAATGAGAAAAGAGTGAGTGGTGTATGTCAAAATGGAACAAGACATGAGAGGAGTTGATAACAAGGAAATAAGGAAACAAATGAAATTGAAAGACATGGATGGAGGAACATATGCAATGTAGGATGGAGAGTGTGAGGGTAATCCGTAATTGGGATGCCCACGCGGTGAGAATGATGGGGAAAGAATGATAAGTGGAAGAGGAAAAGTAAAAATATGTGTGTGGTGGTGATTTTTTTTTTATGAAAGAGGAGATGGTATAGAAATTTCTATAGCGGGACGATCTAAGGAAGAAGGTAAACCTCAACTAAGAGTCCTTGACTGTATGGATGGTTAAGTAACATTTTCAAGCTGAAAATGGAAGAGTGAAAAGGGGAAATTTGGAAGAAAGGAAAGGAAGATACACAAAGTGATGAAAGAGGATAGGAATGGTGAGACATGTGATGTGGGTATAAGTGGTGATGCGTGGAAATGAGGATCGAGGATAAATGGATCAAAGACATTGTTGATCATGGTGGGGTATAAGAATTTGTAGGATAACGAACTCACCTGGAGAGGGGTCCTCAAGTAGGGTTCACAAACTGTAATGGGGATCAAGTGGAATTCCCAAACTAAAAAGTGTATTAGCGAGAGCATTTATAGTTGTGAACCAAATTCATGGAATTATGGATGATTGTAAGATATGCCATCCTTGAAGGTAAACTTATAGATATAGATTTCATGGTTTGAAATTTGATTTATAAGAATGTGATCTCGATAAACGGTGACCTTAATGAGAAAAAGACACATAATTGTAGCCAGAGCATACAGGGAAACCATGCTTTGAACTAGATTGGAGGTAAAAAATAAAAGGTACCACTCAAGGCATTACACTTACATCCAATAGTAGATGTTAATACATAACCAACGACAATTAGTAATACCAAAATACTGTTAGTGCAGAATCACACCACCCCTGAATTTCTACAACTCGATGGGTTAAGACTCTCAGTGTGATTGCAGAACATGGGTACTATCTCCAAGTTGTGGGAATTTATACTTGAGATAGACCTCCAATGAAATTTGGTTCTTAATTCTCTATTCAGGTGCACATTGTCAAATTGTAGAGGGTCTATTCTAAATCCTACTCTATTTTTGCAAGGGGACATGGAGAGAGAGATGCAAGAAATAAAACCTAATATAAAAGAGGTGATGCACCAAAGGAATGTTGAAACACCTGCTTTGCAATAAACACAAACCATAAAAAATGCAAAATAATATCCATGCACAGATGATCCAAATTGTAATGAGAGATTAAAAAGATGCAAATAAACATAAGAAGGGGTTGAAATCATCCACATACTTATTCTATTGCTCCAAGAATTTGATACAGTCCATTACACTGGCCAAGGGGCAAGATTGCATTACAATTTTGAATGGGAGGTTCAAAACTCCATGAATTCACCTGCAAGGAAGAGAAGAAGGGAGAGCACAAAGCAGAAATGTCCAATCCTTAGAAATTTCCCCTCCTGTACAATATATAGGAAGGATGAGAGAGAAAGGAAATAAAAGTTGAACCCTGTTCCAACTACCCCTGAAGGAGAATTGAATTCCTTTGCCATGATGATGAGTTTCACTGTAACACCCATGCCCCCATCGTTGTTCCTTGCTGGGAAAGAAAGGAGGCCCATTCTTCATCATGGTGCCAGGTGGGAGACTTGACAGCCTCAAAAATGGTAGGCCAAAACATTAATGGTGGCAGGTGGGTAACAGGTGCCGAGAGCTCTCCAAAACGTCCCCTCCCGCTCGATTCTGAGCTTCTGGTCGAAAGATATGGTCGCCTGAAGGTGCTTCGGGTCTTGGAATTTACTCGCGCAAGATCCATGTGGCAACCCTGCATGTACTAAGATTCTGCCCCCTCCTGTTAGCTCTTGAAGCTACATCGTAGAGACACGTGGCATCATCCATGGGTTGGTTTTGTCTTCTTTTGTTTCTGTCTAAGCCCCTACTGTTAGCAAAGGCACTCTGTCTTATCTCGGACACGTGGAGGCCTCACACTTGTATGGGGACTGCCTTTGGATTCACCCCTTTAAGAAGAACTGAGGAGACACGTGGCATCGTCAGCTAGCCCTACCTTGTTTTCTTGGGTGAGTAAGGGGGGCCCACTTCATATAATGCCCAAAATTATTTACGGGTGGAACCCTTGTAGCCAAGTCCCTAAATTGTCATAATGGGACACGTGGCTCCTTCTGCGGGCCGCTCCTCCATTTCCTTGTGTTTTTCCTAGTCCCTTTTGTTTGGCGGGGGCCATATGTCTGACTCAGTACACATGGGGGGTTTGCACATGTTTGGGACCTCCTTTTTAGGTTACACCTTTGAAGTTGCATCGTTGGGACGTGTGGCTCTTTCCGTCGGTCTTAGAATTTTCAACAGCCGATGATACCATTTTATGACTCCAACCACATGGTGGGCTGGCACTTGATTGGAGACTATCTCTTGGGTCCTTCCCATGAAGTTGTTCCATAGAGGCATGTGGAAGCTTCCGCTAGCCCTTCCCGAGCTTTGTGTTTTCAATGTCTGGTGTCCCCTTTTCGGACCTGGGACACGTGGAGTGTTGGCGCTCATTTGGGAGCCCACTCCAGATTTTTCCTTTGAAAATGTGTCGAGATTATGCATGGAGGCTTCCTTCGGCCCTTCTTTACTTAGCTAATTCAATGGCCAATTCTGCCCCCATTTGGACTCCTTGCCACATGGTGAGCTTGCACAAACTTGGGGACAACCTTTTGATTCAAACTTTGGAGATGCGTTGTTAAGGTACATGGCACCCTCCTTGTTTCCTTCGCTCTGCTCACTCTTGGACTCAGTTTTGGGATCAAAAGTGTGTCCATACGATTGGGTTGGCCCTTCTATTTTTCTGTGCAAGGTCATGCTCGACCAATTTTGTCCTAGGGGAAAATTAGGATAATAATTTGGTGACTCGCGGGATCACCTGCCTACTAGGTGAACGGATCAGTGGCCTTGAGATATCCATTGGGCACGGAGTCATGGATGGTAGCCTGATACTGATCAAATTCTTGAAACTTGAATCCGACGCTTGCACTTGGCGACCCTGAACCCGCTCCACTGTTTGCACTCTCAATTTCATAAGAAAATATTGAAAATGAGGTTATGAGAGTAGAAAACTTGTCCTGGATTTCACCTGGAAATGGACTCCCTTGACCAATTTTATTTTCTCCTTAACTATTACAGAGAAATGGCTCCCTCAACATTCACCTGGAGGCACATCAAACTGTACAATGATACAACCTGGAGCAACAAAACCTGTGCCAAAGCACTTAGGGAAATGAAACCTAATCTAATAAGAACAACAATGTGCACAAGCACTTGAAAGAATTAGAAATCCTAGACTAATATGTACAAGGGTGAGAATCCTCTTTCTAGTAGCAATGTTTGAGATAGATCCCATTGACTGGAATATGCAATTCTTCACCATCCAACTTAGTCAGCTGGAAGGCATTGCTACTTTTGCATCCTGTGATCATATAGGGACCACTCCAAATGGCATTGAACTTGGAATGCCTTCCTGGTTTTTCTTGATTTTCATCCCACTTTAGTACTAAGTCCCCTTCTTGGAATGTCCTAGCTTTAGCTTTCTTGTCAAAGCTCTTTTTGATCAACGCTTGATCCTTCTCCATGGTTTACATTGCATGTTCTCTTTCCTCTTCTAACTCCATCAGCTCTGCATACCTGATCTCCATAGGCTCAAACTCATCTAGTTCTAGTTGTTTCATGAGTTCTAATGCTGACAACTCAAGTGATATAGGAAAAAATGATTCCTTCCCGTATACAAGCTTGAATGGAGAGCTGCGTGTAGACCTCTTGGGTGTGATCCTATCTTCCCAAAGAGATGATTTGAGTTTTGTGTGCCATGTTATTTGATTCTCCTCAAGATTCCTTCTAATGATTCTTAATAAGTTATTGTTTGTGGACTCTATTTGGCCATTACCTTGAGGGTAATAGTTTGAAGAGGTGTTGAGGTATACACCATTCTTGATAGCCCATTCAGTAATCTTTTCTCCAAGGAATGCCAATGCATTGTCTGATATGATAGTAGCAGGGGCACCAAACCTTGTAACTATCCCTTCATAGAAGTCCAAAATGTTGGATTCATTTACCTCCTTAAGTGTTACTGCTTCAGTCCACTTGGTGAAATAGTCATTCGCTGTGAGTATCCACTTGTGGCCTTGACTTGAATTTGGATTGATCACTCCAATGAAGTCCAATCCCCATTACATGAATGGATGATTTACTGAAATGGGACGAAGAGGCAGGGTTGTTAACCTTTCCTTCCCTGTGAAGAATGCACACTTCTTGCACTTCTTGATCCATGAGTAGCAATCACTAAACACCGTAGGCCAATAATATCCGGCCTTCATAATCCTGAGAGCTGTCACTCGTGGAACAAAGTGGCCTCCTGCTTCTCCATCATGGAACTCATGTAATACCTTCTCAACTTGGACTGTCCCAATGCACCTTAATAGGACACCATTGATGTCCTTCTTGAACAAAACATCAACAAGCACATACAGGATGACTTGTAATCTAAAGTACCTTCTTTTTGCTTTTCTCATTTCTGGAGGGCACGAACCTATTTGGAGATAATGCACCAAGTATCGAGTCCAACATGGAATGGGAGAATCGTTAGCTGGTTGTTCTTGATCATTTTGCAGTAGTAGGACAACCTCTTCCTCATCCGTTGACTCAATTTGTTTTTTGGAAGTGAGCTGTTCGCATAGACCTTTTCCACAAACCAGCTTGGTCACTTTGATCTCAATATCATACT
Source organism: Taxus chinensis (assembly GCA_019776745.2). NCBI lineage: Eukaryota > Viridiplantae > Streptophyta > Pinopsida > Cupressales > Taxaceae > Taxus > Taxus chinensis. Next base: position 43,877,505 of record CM034153.1, read on the forward strand.
CCAGTACATGAGTGATCCAACCTACTCTCTTCTCATTCAAATCCTTGTTTAGGAGAAAATCCTTGACACCAGCATGAGACACTAACAATTGAATCTTATTGTTCAAGACCAAGTGTCTAAACTTCTTCAAACTCCTAATGACTACAAGAACATGTTTCTCAATAAAAGAGTACCTTACTTCATAATCTTCTAGGCTTTGGCTGAAGAACTGCTATGGGCTGCTTTGAACCTTCTCTTATTAGGCTGAACCAAGATAGCTGAGATTATGTCTGACCCTCCAAAAGCATACAACATGAAATCCTTTGAAAAGTCTGGGTTAATAAGAGTTGGGGTCTGTGATATTGCATGTTTGATAGCCTCAAAACTCCCTTTGCCTTCTGATTTCCATTTGAATGCAAAACTCTTCTTCAACATCATTGTTAAATGCTTCACAAGAGTGGCAAAATCAGGCATGAATCTACAAACAAATTTTATCCTTCCCAAGAAGCTCTAGAGATATTTCTTGTGATGTGGAAGTGGAAGTGTTCTAATGGCTTCAACTCTTTCAGGGTCAATTTTTAACCCTTATTTTGAGACAATGTGGCCTAACAACTTGCCCTTGTGTGCCAAAAATATACATTTCTTTGGATTCAATGACACTTCGAACCTTCTACACCTTTGAAACACTTGCCTGAGGTGAAAGAGCTGGTCTATTGCATTCTTTGAGAAGATAGTGATATCATCTAGATATACCAACACCATCTTGTTAATTAAGCCTTTGAACGCCATATCCATAGCTCGTTGAAATATTGCTCCAGCGTTGGATAGTTCAAATGGCATCTTCTTGTGTGGATATGTGCCCCGTTTTGTGGTGAAGGTTGTCTTGTACTAATCTTCCTCTTTCACCATTATCTAGTTATAGCATGAGTATCCATCTATCAATGAAAACCTTTTGGAACCAACTACAACCTACAAGATTTGTTCCATTGATGGAAGTGGATAATGATCCTTGAGTGATGCTTTGTTCAGATCACAGAAGTCTACACACAATTTGATTTCTCTGTTTCTTTTCTTGACTGGCACCAACTATACAACCCAACTTGAATGTTTGATAGGGAAGATGATGCTAGCTTCAATCAGCTTGTTGAACTCTTCCTCGTGAGAGGTTCGGTGTGGGGATTTACCACTCTTTGCTTCTATCTGATAGGTTTAGATCCCAGATCCAGCTCGATAGTGTGACTGTGCCAACTTTGGGTTAAAACCTCTTAAATCCTTGTAAGTCCAGATCAAAGTCATCTGGGAATTCTTGACAAAGTTGAACGAATTCATATTTTTCTGGTGGGGTACTTACCTTGCCAATTTGTAGTGTCTTGAATTTATCTTTTGCAATGGGTTCTGAATCTTCACCCTTTACTTGAATATTTTACTTCTCCTTCCAGAAATTATCATTTGGGTTGAAGATTGACTCCAAAGTTACAAGAACTTTGGGTAGTTTTTTAGTTTTTCAGCTACACCACTTGGTCACCATACCATTGTTCCAACTTATCTTGGTTTCTGGTAGAGAACTCATATTATTCTTGTAGGAAGTTGACAATTTGCTGATCATTCTCGAAGACTTGCCAACTGGTATTGTTATCTAGAACATCTGGTCTTACAATGAATTTAATATGGGGATGAGATTTCTCACTCTTGATACTCTCTACAACATAAAATGCCACCCCGATTGCTGCCAATATGTATATGGCTTCATTCCTCTTCCTTGGGATGGAATTGATGCTAAAAGCTTCAAAATCTTTAATGAGATCCCATACCCTGATTCTTGTAGTTTATTAACAGATCATTCTTGGCAGCATTTTGTTCTCTGACTTGGTTCACAACTAGCTCACTGTCTCCAAAGACTTGTAAGTTTTTAATACCTCTCCATCTTGCCCAATGCAATGCATGAATCAATGCCTCATACTCAGTTGTATTGTTTGAGCAAGAAAAACTTGAAGTAGAAATTTGAGTAATATTTTGTACCTCGAGGTGAAACAAGCATAGCTCCTCCCCTGGCACCTTGTCTACTTCTTGAGCCGTCGAAGAATAACCACCATACTTAGTTATCATCTTTATGGTATGGCTCAATGATGTTAGGGAGAGGATGGTTCTCTTCATGCAAACAATAGAACTCCTAGCTCAGATTCTTCCATTTGTTTGTAAGGGTCAGAAGCATGTCTCTTGCTTGCCCATTCATCAAGAGTCAAATCTAGGATGTATCTGACCTTAGTGTCTACTTCATGTGTGCTTGATAGATCTTCTTGATTGAAAGATGGACAATTTTGAATTGATTGGGATAGGTATATGAGGCTCAATATGGAAATTTACAATTATCTCAAATCTTATTGTAGTCTTAGCTCCATACCTCGTTCTAAAAAGCATGTGTGACCAATCAGCAGATAAATAGCCTCCAATTTTAGCAATGAAGTCTCTTGACAAGCACAATGCAAAGAGAGGTGAAAAGTCTTTGACTGATACATCTTGCAAGATGGTTACATTGGGACATGCATGTAATGTGAGGATCAAATCCTTGATTACTCCAACCGTTGTTACCGCTGTCCCATCTAATTGTACCACACCTTTGGAGATGACTTCATATTGAAGGCCTAGTTGATCAACTATTTTCTTTGGCATGACTGAGATACTTGCTCCTGAATAAATCATGCAATTATGTACCAAATTATCTTCTGGTGATTAATGAACTGTAGAATGGTGGGAGCTTCCAATTCTTACCTTGGCGGCTTCCACGATTTCCCTCTTGCTAAGCCGTATTGGTGAGCACTTTTTCTTATTGATTGGGTGGTTGATTTGATGTTGACCAATTTTCCATAGCATCTTGCAATAGGTCTCTCTTTCCTGCAATAGCTAATGAACTCCCACATCGAGATGTTTACATTTGTTTTCCTCATTTTCTCAATTATTTTGAAAGGAGATGAACTATCTCTCTACTGCCCTTTTCCCTGCACATTCTTCTCTTGGACATGGGTCGTTACAACCAGTACTTGAGCTGGTCTAGAAGGTTGTTTGGGTTGGCTCTGCATATTGGGGACTGCACTTTAGTTGCTAGCACCTTGTGGAATAATAGAGGGTTGTGGAATGTTTGAATTGGATGACTTCCCCTCTCCAATATTCCTCTTCTTAGAACGTGTATTGGCTGTTAAATTTTGAGGAGGTGCTTGATTCATATAACAGAAATCTTCATCCTACCAATTGACAAGCGTGGTATCATTCAGAGATGCCTCTTGTTGAGATGTTTATTCTGCTGTCGATTTCCTTCTTGGTATGTATCTCTTGTTCCACGCCAATTGTTGTCACCATAAGATCTTGATTCAAAGTGCCATTAAAACAAATTGACTGGTTATGGGGTTGATTGCATGGGAAACACGAGTTATATTCTTAAGCGATGTTATTTTGTACTGGTACTAAATATCTAGATGTGGATGAAACATTAGGATTGTAAGGCTAGAATGGCCTATTAGCAGGAGGTTTGGCTTGATTCTCATTTGTAGTTTGAATGGGTGGACTATTAGGCTGATATAGAGGCATGTTGGGTTGAGTTTGAGGCTGATATGATCTGAAATTTTGAGCTTGTTGCCTCTTAAGTGTCACCAACTCATTACCCAAGTTTTGCAGTTGCTTCATTACTTTTTGGAGCTCATTTGAGGAGCTAGAAGATGAGGTGGAAGCTTTAGTTGAACTATGATTCCTTGGGGCAGGAATAAGAGCTATTGTGGGTACTTGACTAGTGCTTGGAGCTCCTAGTTCTTGATATAGAGGCATAGGTTGCCTAGGTGCAAGTTTACCAACTTGAATTAAACAATTTTTTGGCTCTAATAGCAATGTTATAGGATGCAGGTAAATTTATACCTCCCATGGATTGAATCATCATTGAAATATCATAATTTAAAGCTTTAAGGAAGTATAGAAAAGCACCTTAAGATGTTTGTCTCACGGCCACTGAAATCCTATCCCACGTATGCTAGAATATGAAGTTGAAATCAGTCAACTACTCATTAGGAGCCCTCTAATGGTTGTTAGTTTTTCTAACAGAGACAAATTATCTCCCTTCTCTCCAAACTGATTATGAAGAGTTGTTCAAAAATGGTCCCAATTCTAGATAGACCCTACTGTTAGGCTTCTGAACCATTGTAAGGATTTGCCTTTGAAGGAAGATGCCAAAAACTTGACAGCTATGTCCATTTCAGAAATCTCATTAATTACACAGACATTTGTTATATCTTGTATGTGATCAATGTGATTCATCTGGTTCTCTCTATTAAAATATGGAATGCTCTTCAGTGCTGCAGCTAGAACTGGATTTTATGCGTTGAGAGCCAACGGGTTGTTTGCTAGTGAATTTTACGTAGGGGTGTGCCATCCTGATGTAGTCAGAAGGACTCTAGTCGATTGAATGAAGGATCTACCATGTGGAGGTCATTGAAAACACTCTGTCTAGTGGAGATGGAGACCTTTGGGCTCCTCTTCCCCTTCTCTCTCTATCTAGGAATAAATATAGATAGAAAAATAGCACCCCCTCTCTGGTTCTTGATCTTGTTTGTGTTATTCTCATGAACTTGAAAAGTTTGGACTTCTGAAACCAGTGGATTTTTCCTCTTTTTGAGTAACCAAATGTGCCATTTTGAGATTCTTAAAATTTAGGAACTCACAACAAGTGCACATCAACCTTGCTCTAATAGAAATGAAGACTTCTTGTCCCACCGGGGGTTCCAGAACTGTTAGTGCATAATCAAAGCACCCTTGAATGTATAGAACTTGATAGTTTGAGACTCTCAGTGTGATTTCATAACATGGGTACTATATCCAAGTTATGGGACTTGCTCCTTGAGATATACCTCTAGAGAAAGTTGGTTCTTAATCCTCTGTTTAGGTCCACATGTTCAGATTTTAAAGGGTCTATTCTAAATCCTAATCTAATTTGCCAAGGGGATATGAAGAGAGATGCAAGAAATAAAACCTAATCTAACAGAGGTGATGCATCAAAGGAATGCTAAAACATCTTCTTTGCGATAAACACAAACCATAAAAAATGTAATACAATATCCAAGCACAAATGACCCAGATTGCAATGAGAGATTAGAAATATGTAAATAAAAATACGAAGGGGTTAAAATCATCCACAGAACTTATTTTATTGCTCCAAGAATTTGATACAGTCTATTATATTGCCAAGGTGCAAGATTGCATTACAATTTTGAATGGGTGGTTTGAAACTCCATGAATTCACCTGCACCAAAGAGAAGAAGGGACAACACAGAGTAGAAAATTCCCACCCTAGAAATTTCCCATCCTGTACAATATATAGGGATAATTAGAGAAGGAGGCAGAAGAAATCCAAACTCTATTCCAACCACCCCTGAAAGATCATTGAATTCCCCTATAACTATGATGGGTCTCACTGGAACACCCATGTCACATCAATGTTCCTTTCTAGGCAATAAGGAGGCCCATTTTTCATCATGGAGGTAGGTGGGAGAATTGAAGGCTTCGAAAATGGTGGGCCAAAACATTAATAGTGGCAAGTGGGTAGAAGGTGTCGAGAGCCCTCCAATTCCCCTCCCACTCGATTATGAGCTTCTAGTCGAAAGATATGGATGTTTGAAGGTAATTCAGGTCTAGAGTCTATTTGTGCATATCCACATGGTGACCTTGCACATATTAAGATTCCATCCCCTCCTATTGGATCGTGAAGTTGTGCCAAACAGACACGTGGCATCATCCGCGGGCCGGTTCTATCTTCTTTTATTTATTTCTAAGCCCCTACTGTTGGTGGAGGCACTGTGTCCGATCTGGGACACGTGGAGGCTTCATGATTGTTTGGAGACCACCTTTGGATTCGCCCCTTGAAGGATCACCGAGCAGACATGTGGCGTCGTCTGCTGGCCCTGCCTTGTTTTCTTGGATGAGTAAGGGGGGCCTACTTCATATAATGCCCAAAATTCTTTACAGGTGGGACCTTTATATACAGCTCCCTAAATTGTTATAGTGGGACACATGGCTCCTTCCACAGGCCACTCCTCCATTTCCTTATGTTTGGTCTAGTCCCTTTTGTTTGGTGGGGGGCATATGTCTGACTCAGGACACATGGGGGCTCACTCATGTTTGGGACCTCCCTTTTGGGTCGCGCCTTTGAAGTTGTACCGTTGGGACGCGTGGCTCTTTCTGCCAGTCTTAGAATTTTCAACGGCCGATGAGACTATTTTCTGACTCTGACCACATGGCAGGCTGACGCTTTTTTGGAGACTGTCTCTTGGGTCCTTCCCCTGAAGTTGCGTCATGGAGGCACGTGGAAGATTCTGCCAGCCCTTCCTGAGCTTGGAATTTTCAACGGCTGGTATCCCCTTTTCATACCTAGGAAACGTGGAGGGATAGCGCTCATTTGGGAACCCACTCTATATTTTTCCTTTGAAGATGCATTGAGATGATGTGTGGAAGCTTCCACTAACCCTTCTTTACTTAGCTGATTCAACGGTCGATTTTGCCCCCATTTGGACTCATGGCCACATGGTGAGCTCACGCAAACTTGGGGACCACCTTTTGATTCAACCTTTGAAGATGCGTTGTTAAGGCATGTGGCACCCTCCTCATTTCCTTTTCTTTGCTCACTTTTGGACTTGGTTTTGGGATCAAAGGTGAGTCCATATGATTAGGCCAACCCTTCCAATTTTCTTTGTAAGGTTGCGCTCGACCAATTTTGTCCTGGGGAAATTAGGATAATAAATACCATGAGGGAAATATGGATGAAATATGCTCATAAACCTAATGCTGAGACAACATAGGGGATTCTAGATGTAACTTGTACGTGAGAAGAGGGATCCCCATGGGTGGTTGTTCCTAGAACTATGCCTCATCTCTGGGTAGGTGAAAGAGAGAAAACTAATCAATGTGGGAAGTTTGATAAGAAAGTTGATGAAAGTGGGAAGCTTTCTAAGGATGCTGATATAGTAGAAGGTTGATCAATGCGGGAAGCCTTTAGTGCTATGATAAGAGAGTAGCCATCCTTCAAGGGTATGGTCTACTTTTTGATTTTGCTTTGGGATTTTTGACTTTTGTTTTTAGATGGTATGATAATATATGCATGATAGTTGTTATTCAAGGGAACAATCTATACTTATTATATTCCTTTTATGAATAGTTTTCATTTGATGGATCAATCTATTTTTGGATAAGATAGGATGAGATAGGAGCATCCATAATTTGTACTTTCTTTTCTTTTTTGTTTTGATTTTCTATTTTATGGGGAAGTGTTGGGTATAGCTAGGTAGATCACTTAGGAGGGGACGATGATTGTACAAGTGACACCCTTGGCCCATTTTGTGGTTTTGATAGGTAGATAGAAGGGTGACAGATGGAATGATCATGGAGTTCTCACCAAAGAGGGTGAACCTATCCATAAGAACAATGCTATGGAAAAAGTCATGGTGCCCATATTTAAGGTCGTGACTAGGAAACTGACGACATACCACATAATTCCATATCATTATAGTAATAGATGGAAGAGGTTCATGATGGAGGAATTATATAAGGATATAACTAAATTCTCATTGGTAGGTATGCTAACAATAGAATGGTCGCAAGTGCAATGCATTCAGAGGTTCTATCACTTTTTTACCATCAAGGGAAGCCAAACGATAGACCCCAGGCCCATACTTATGCATGATAACGTAAGGTCCAATCTAGTTACATCAAGACTGTGACCGAAAGACAGGATAAAGTCTTACGGGAGGAATATAAGAGATGATAGGATACGATGATATAGATGAAAGAAGATACAAATTATGTGTTATCCTTGAGGAAGTGAAGAAAATATGTGCCCCCTAATGAGGCAAATACATGGCCACAAAGGTGGGATTAGGATGAAAATAAATGGTCCCTCAAGAGGGGTATAAATGTGATTAGAAGGTAGGTCTTAGGATGAGGAGAAATGGTCCCCTAAGGAAAGGGTAAATATGGTCATAAAAGTGGACTTAGGATGAGAGGATAGATTGAATGAAACTGAATAATGTAAAATATGCACAAGATCAGAAAAACAAACATGGCCACAAAGGTGGAATTTGAGATAAGAGCATGGCCACAAGTGTGGACTTTGGAATAAATATGGTACCCCAAATGAAGGGACACGTATGGCCACAATGGTGGACTTAAAATGAAAACATGTCCCTTAAGGGAGAGATGAATATGGCCAAAAACGTGGACTTTAAAAAGAGATGTAGATTTGGACAAGATTATTTTGGATTTAATATTGGATGAGATTAAATAAAGTGATGTAAAAAGTGAAGTCCCTCAACATCAAGGGATTTGTATGGATAGATAAGAGGTGAATTGATGCGGAAGGGATGCTAAGGATGCGGGGAGGATTTCCCCCTAGAGAGGGAGATTATATTAGATGCGGATGAGTTAGTAGATGTTGAAGGAGTTTAGATAGGATTGTTTTGGATTTGGATTAAATAAACTGTCAGAGGCCACAAGGGTGATTGGCAACATAAATAGTATCGATGAAAAATGAAGGACCTTCTGTAGGAGGAATGTCATGTGTAGGAGAGAGGTTAAGGGATGATGTGGATGGAGGAATTGTGGGAAACTTGATGGATGGGATACAAATTGGATTAGATGTAGATGGATAAGAATGTTCACCTTTAAGTAGGAAATCATTTTTCTGAATAAGGTTATGGATGATTTTCTAAAAGGCCTTACAATGTTCAATGTCATGGCTCGGGGCACAATGACAAGCACAAATACAATTGGGATTTAACCAGGATGGATTTGGACTATGGGGATTAAAATATTTAATGGGAGGAAGTGTGATGGCATATATTCAAATTAAATGTCGAAGTATGTTTGTGTAGGACCCAATTGAAGTGTCATGGGGAAGGTACTCTTGTGGGTTTTGATAGATTATTTTGGCTTGGAGATAGGGAAAGAAGTGGACATGGATTGGATGGGTGAATTAGATGTCTTAAAAGATGAATCAATTTTAAGAGGATGGGTAGATTGTTTAGATTGAGATTTACCTTTACGAGGTGTATTAGATGAAGGGATTAACCCTAAAAGAGATATCGTAACATTGGATTATTGAAAAAAGGGAAGACCTGACTTCTTATGAGGATGCACATGAGACTGTTGATGATTTTTACCATGAGCCCTAGATATTTATCAAGAAGATTTACCCTTGACGGGGATGATAATAACATCAACTGGAGGGTCTAAATATTGTGGTGTAGGGGAAAATATTGATAGAGAAAGAGGTGTTTGTATGATGTGATTGATAAGGTCTATGTTAGATTTAGATTGTGTAGGTTTTTGTTTGGTCAATGTGGAAATAGTTGATTTTGTAGAGGGAGAACGGATCCCCTTTTTGTTTGTCTCAAGTGGAGGTGTATGTTCCATAAATTTTTCAAGGAGTATCATTCATAGAGTTACAAATTGAGAGGATTTGGTTGGTGTGATATAAGGATTAAGTAAATAATATTGGGATAAAACGGGCACTGTAGCCATGGGAAAGGATATAGGTATAGGTTACGAAGATGAAGGATTAGGGGTAAGTGGATTTTTTGATATGATAGATATAGGGGTAGTTGGGATGGATAGGGAGGTGGGCATGATTGGGATATTTGGAGATGTAAGTGATGTGGTGATGGGTATTTTTTATATAGATTTGGTTAAGCGGTTGAATATGATAGGTTGGGGAACGATAGATGTTGATGAAGTGGTATATATAGTCGAATTCGATGTGGATTTGGTAAAGGTAGTTGGTGTGGTTCCTACAAACAAAAGTGTGGAAGGAGGAACTGGGATTGACTCTAAGGATGGTATAATGGGTAAAGGTTGAATGGATGCATGAAAGGTATTCAAATCTAATGAAGTGGGCGTGGTAATCGATGGAATAGATATGATAGGTAATACAGTAAATGCAAGAGTAATATCTGGTGTTGAAGTATGTGGGAATGGTTGTTTCATAAATGTTTCAAGGGTTAAGAATGATATGTTTGCAAATGAGGTTTATGTTGTAGGTGTATATGTATGGGTAGGTTTGTTTGATGTAGATGTGGGTGAAGGAAAAAATGGGAGAGATGTAGGGATAGGTGTGGAAATCAATGGGGCCAAAATAGGTGCTAAGGATGAATATGATGTGATAGATTAGGGCATGATTGAAGTGGATGGAGTAGATGGTATTGTCAAATTTTATGTGGATGTGGTAAGGGTAGGAGCAGGTATAGGTATATGACAAGTAGTAAAATATGATATAGGTGTGATAGTTATGGATATGATAGGTTCTGAATAAGGAGTGGGAATAATGTCTAAGGTAGGAACATGCAGAGTCAGTGATGAGGTGTGATCTTGATTGATGGTGTTAACGGTGTAATAATTTGATAGCTGAGATATAAAAGGGGTGGCTTTATTTTTTCTTGGTTGATTAGGAAAAGGTTGCGTAAATTTGTCGAGGGGTTCGCTAGGTGAAGTGGTGGAGCCATCCATTTGGATATCACCTTGATTTATAAGGTGATGGATACAATTTTTAAAGGAACAACACTTCTCAATGTCATGACCTTTGACTAGATGATATTTACAATAGTGAGCTTCATGAAACCAAATAGGCTTGGGACGCGAGTCGTCCACGGGTCGTATGGGAGGAAATTGGATGGAGTGTACTGCCACCAACTTTTCAACTACGAAACTATAGGATTCCCCCAAGGGGGTATAATTAGAAGATGGTCTAGGGGCTTGTTGTTGAGGTCACATACTAGATGTAGGTGCGGATGAGTACTGAACAACCATGGCATTGGCCATACCCTTAAATGTGTCATTATGTGTGGATGGTTTAGTAAATTCAATTTTAGGTTTGGTCGGTCTAAGTTTAAGATGACCTTGCTCAATGAAATGGGTTTTGAGTTTGTAAGCCATGGTAAAGGCTTCGTCAAAGGTTAAAAATGATTATATTTTCAAGGTAGATGATATATTCTTCGCACATGAACATGAGAAGATCTTGATGAGTTTAGTTTGCGGAAGAGAGAAGGATAATTGGTTTATAAAGCCACACCATAGTGTGAAAAAGTCTGCAATAGAATCCTCTTCAGACTGTCAGATGGTGTAGAGGTTAGTGATAGTTATTTTATGTGCAATGTTGATCGAAAAGTGTTATAAGAATAACTGTGTGAGTTGGGTGAAGGAAAATATCGAGTATTGAGGTATACTATTGTACCAATCTAACGAGGGACTAGCTAAGGACATGGGGAAAGTGTTAAGCATTAGGTTTTGATCATGTGTAATAAGATAACATGTGTGTTTGAATGCACAAAGATACTGCTGAAGATATTCCTTTCTGTTGAACTTAATGAACTTGTAAAAATCCCAATGAGGAGGGTGCGGTTTGATAGGAACTAACCGATGAATCGTTTTATTACATTTTTTTTTGTAGGATAAATTAACCTTGGGTGCGAAGGTAGTGGATTTTAGACTAGATAGTCTATTCATTAAGGCATGAATAGGATCATTCGATGTTATGATAGGTTGGGATTGTGGTTGTGTGGCATGAAAAGTAGCTTGATAAGGTGGTTGATAAGTGTTTGGGTGGGGTGTTTTTTGAATTGTTTGATAATTCGATTGATTAATTTGCGGATGTGTGGGTGTTTAGGGAATTTTTTGATAAGGATTAATATATGTCATGGGTTGAGATTGGGTAAGTTGTTGCATAGGTTGATGTTAAGAAATAGGGGCGTGATGTGATTGTTAAGGTTGCACAAGTTGGTGTGGTAAATGATAAGTGGGGATATGAGTGTTAAGAGATTGAGATGGTTGGAGAATATGATGGGTAGGAATGTAAGTGTGAAGAGGTTGAGATGGTTGGATAGGCATACTAGTAGCGGATGGACTAGAGTTGAAAAAACTGAATGTAGGGAGAATATGATATACCGATTGAGTATATTGATAGGATTGAAGGATTGTGGGGGACTTATGAAATAAGAAATCATATATGGTGTTAGGAAGAGGTCCAAGAGTTTCTAAAGGAGCAGGAGATGTGTGTGTAGTTGGTATATAAAGGTGAGAATGATGAGAGATACGAGGATTGGTTTCAAGATAGGGGTAATTTTGGATAACACGGTCCTCATGAGGTGATACCATGGAGACAAGGGTTTGGGTAACCGAAGGTATGGTCTCAAATGTAGAATCTAGTTGGGAGAGATCATTAGAGGAAGGGATGCCATTGGATGAAGAGGATTTTTGTGTTATTTCAACTTGAGAAAGAGTGACAATAGACATGAAATAGACAAACATTTGTTTATGTAATTTATTAACAAACAAATCAAGCAACAAGTTTATTGTCATCGTGATTAAGTAGAAGATGTGAAAAGAAAATTGGACAATGAAGGTACCTAAGGAATGACATTCTAAGGATGGTTTCTAGTAGTTTTGGCTAGGGAGAGTCTCAGGTGACTTCCTGTTGGGTGATGAAATCCCAATCAGTCCACCGGGTAGGATGATGTTTTAGATGTGCTGATTTTTTTCCGTGAGTTTAGGTTATGTGTGAGGATCATGAAATGCAGAAAGTTAACCTCCTACTTAAACTATATGATCAAACAGGATGCACATGGTTCTTTTTAGACGAAATCCTAGATGTGAAGTTCGATGTAGACATTGACCTAGAGAAGGAAAATTACAATGCCAAAAGGAGAAAACAGGGAAAATGAGGAATACTTAGAGAACGATTTTCCTTTTTATATGGTTACATGGTGTTTGGAGGCGCTAATCATTGACCAGGAACATCCAGGGACCCTAAAGTTGTATCGTTCATGATTGCAGAAGGGGCCTAGTGAAATATATTTTAGGCATGATTATGTTTCAACAATTTACCTTTAATGGTATAATTCGGTGGTCACAATTTTATAGAGTGCACAAGACATTAATGATAGAATTGTTGTGGCTGGTGTGTTGTGTATCGTTCATATGAATATAATCTTGTAAGAGCTATAAGGAGAATTTATCCTGCACAAAGAACCACAAAATCGATTGTTAGAAATTAAAATTAATTGTTAAATATGTTAATGACAACGTAAAAATCTACCTAATGCGACAAAAATGTTTCATCAACCCAAGAAATGATGTAGATTTGATGTATTTTTTAGGCAATTAAATGTATCAATAAAAATGAGATAGGTGTGTAAAGACGTAATTGAAATAAGAAGTGAACTAAATGCCTAATAAAAACAAATACATCAAGAAAAATAAGGAAGCTCGAATCGATAAAAATGTATGAATAATTATTGGGTTGATGCGAGTAGGACTGTAGTGTGTTGACTAAGGGAAGAGGACAAACAGAAAAGTGGGAGGGGAGAGTAGAATTTTAGGACGAGAATGTAGAATTTAAGAGGACAATCCGAAAAGTGGGTGGGGAGAGTAGACTTTAAGAACGAGAATGTGGACTTTAAAGAAGACAAATTCGATTTGATTTAAAATTAGAAATGTGAGGGGGACTAAAGTAGAGGACTTTAAGGAAGATGAAAAACCAAAAACTAAGAAAGTTTAACCTATATATGATGATGATGTCCTAAGTGTTGGGCAGGAAAGACAACAAATTTAAGTTGAGTGGAAAATTCCAGACGGAGATAGGATATGTGATATTGAATAAAGTGGTGAACGTAATGGAAAACCTGAGGAGAGTGTGATATGTGACCGGAGAGATATCTTAGTGACCTAAGGTGTGGTCATATAAACAAATCTAATGTAAATTTTCAATGGAAAATATATCTAGTGACCGAAGTGTGGAAGGAAATAACAAAATAGATGCGAATTTAAAATAGAGAAAGATAAAGTAAGATCAATCAAGGAATGTAATATGCCAATAGTACTAGTGATGGGTCGACGGTTTGAGTATTGGACACGTGGAGTGTGTGTGGTAGAGGAAGTGCGTGGAGGGGCTTGGTGGGTGGGGGTTGTAGATGGTAAGTTGACTCAGGAATGTGTGTGGGAAGCATGAATTATGGCGGGGTAGTGCGTTAAAGCGTTGGGATCCTTGATACTCCCTACGATGGGTGGTGGGAATGGTGGCTCGTGTCTTTACGATGGTTTATGGACATGTGGAGGTGGGTGTAAAGCTCGGTGGGGGGAGATGTGTGGAGCTGGGTGCCCGAGTGGGAAATGTGCTTTGTTGTGTGCGGGAGATGTCATAGGGCCCCTAATCAAGACAAGAATTTCATGGGACATGGAGAGGATATAAATTATTGGTGATATAGAGTTTGTAAAATGCCTAATTAGTTGGGGTTGTCCATATCGAGAGAGGGCCGAGTCAACACTCACCACAAAAATAATAATGAACGAAAATTTTGATCAACACCCACCACAATGCCAAATATAAGTGAGGAACAGGGGATTCAAATTAGGATCCAATCTTCACAAGCTTGAAGGAATTCAATTTCAACTTGAGAGTTGTCCACCGTATTAACGAGTTATTTTAAACATAAATATTTATGCTTGTATCAAGATAAGAGTACTTTGAATGAGTCAATATTGAGTTACAGACTCAATGAGATTATTATGAGGGGTCGGTGTTGAGGATCAAGTCCGAGCTGTGGGAAGTGAGTTGGATGGATGAGACCTTAACGGTCATCACATAGATCAAGGAAGGAGTGTTGAGGGAACTCGGGGGGTGAAGTGATGTATATGGGTAGTGAGGAAGAGATCAACGAGATGTGTGAATGATGGCTCGAGAAAGGGAAATAACAACATATGTGAAGCGTGGGAGAGTCGTGGCTGAGTTTGTATCCGAGTGGGTAGAGTGCAGAGTTTTCCATAGACTAAAATACACTCTAGAAGTTGTGTATTTCAGAAGTTGGGTTGAAGTGCGAGCACAAATCATGAGTAGTGGGTTTGGAACGGGGTGTAGGGAGTTCAATAATGAGTTGGGTGTGGGCATGAGGAAGTAGTTCCACCGAGCTGGTCGGCCCAGGGAAAGGAGGAGATGGGTAACGAGTAGGGATGTGAGTTGGGATGGGTTGTGTGGGAATAGCTCGTCCAAGCTGGCTGGGCTAAGAAAAGTAGGGGATAGGTGGGGGTAGTATTAGGGAAAAAGTGTTTTTATTATTATTTTATTAATTTTTTTGTTAAATTATCATTATTACTTAATAATAATAATAATAGGGCTTTATACGAACTATAAACCAAAAAAACTAAATTACCATAAACCAACACACATTATTATAAACCACCAAATGCAAACGAAAAACTAATTAGTCGATATTAATCAATATAAAACTTTATCCTAACTATAAATCACCAAACACTAACTATTTGAAGATGACTAACTGAGACATTATAAATAATAAAGTGACAAAAATACTGCCACCAAAACCCTACAAACATGTGATTCTAAAAATGAAATAGTCACAAAAGATATCTAAATAGACGACAACTATGAATCATGATAAATGTTATATATCTAACACCTACACAAGAAAATTAAAGTAATAAAAAAATAACCAGATCTTGGGTTTGGTCCCACTGGGTGTGCCAAAATGTCGATTGAATTTTCTTTTTCCCTATCCAGATTAGTGCACTAGATAACCAAGGAAATAAAACAACCTCAAAGATGCAAGGGTTTATGGTGCCTTGGGAGAAGATGGTGACAGATGGACGGGTGAAAAGTGATTGTCCTTGTTGCGAGCTGGATAGCCCTGCAAAATAGAGGAAACTGAGAGAAAAATGGATTAGATAGTATATGAGGGGCTTCCTGACAAAATCGGTTCTAGGAAGTGTTACCTTCCTTTCACGGATGTAACCCCTATTAGATAAGAGAAAATGATATAAATGAAAGATAGATATATAACATGAAAATACTGATGTATAAAAAAGCTACTAACCTGATTAAAATAAAAGCAAACCAAACTAATAAGAGAACCAGAAGGACACGAGGATGATCTTATGGTGATATAAGTGGCATCACATGGGGCATTGTGGTGATATGATGAAAATTGGAGAGCTATAATGTCAGAGGTTTGCTATGACTTCTTACTTGTTTGAAAGAGGAGGAGAAGACTTGTATTAATAGCTTGAAGATAGGGTTAACTTAGGGGATATGAGGTAATTCTGGTTTGAAAAAGTAATCCTGATTAGATGAGTGGGGGGGGAGGGGGGGGGGCGGCGCATGATTTGAGTGATTAAGTGCAATAATGGATTTGATGTGGATTATTTTGTATTATTTATATCATGAGTGGGGTTCATGATTTGAATAATTTTGGAGTGTTTAATTATTAGGTGGGATTTTGGAATATTTAATTAGGTGGATTTATATGGAGCACATAAACATATTATGAGGATTAGGGATTTAAATGAGATTAATTAACCAATTAAGATTGATTAATTCAATGTCATTTTGGTGGGAAACGAGATTTATTCAAATTCAGGGGGAAAATGGATTCGAATGGGTAAGCCTTATGAAGGAGAGCAAATGCGAGGTGAAGGGGAGCACCGATACCAAAAACTGGTGTCTACAAATTCTCACTTGTTTTTTGTAATATTGGGTATCTTGAATTTTCATTGTTGTGTGCCCAAACATGTGTATTTATGTGCTTAGTGAGTATTCATTTTTTATTAGGTTATTTTG
The DNA here is from genome assembly GCA_019776745.2 of Taxus chinensis. Lineage (NCBI taxonomy): Eukaryota > Viridiplantae > Streptophyta > Pinopsida > Cupressales > Taxaceae > Taxus > Taxus chinensis. The sequence continues at coordinate 43,894,132 of CM034153.1, forward strand.
AGTGTGTGTAGTTAGCGAATGGTTAAGTGACAAGTTGTTTATGGGTTAATTAGTATTTCTAACAATTGCATACAAAAGGGCGGGAAACACTAAAGAATGTATCATCTCTTACAATATTAAAACTTAATGCAAGAGATAATCATCATTATGTGATAACTCTTATTACAGTCATATTTGTAGGTGCAATCGACAAATAGGAAGTAGGAGTTCTCATCTTTCTGTTTTTGAACTTAATCTTTTTTTGTAGTTCTCTTTTATATTGGTATTTTGAATCTAACAAGCAACATAAGAGATTTACTCGATTTTCGCATTCGTTGCCAAAATGTTGAGAGGAGTTAACATAAGAAATAACACAAAGTTTGTGACCAAGGATGAGATTAAGGATTTGTTTGTTGTTTTGCCAAGGAGGTTAAAAGGGAGATCAGGGCATTTAATAAACAACTAAAGTGGACAAATGGGAGATATTCATAAACTCAATGCACAACCATTGAAGAAGGGCAATAAGAGTAATCAACCCTTGGGGGATATTGAGCACGACACACCAAATGATGAGGAGGAAGAGATAGAAATGTCACATTGTCTGTCTTTTGACCTCCAAATAAAGATCCCACAACATGACTATGGAGACAGTATTCAAAGGTCTGGACATGGCTAAGCAAGCTCAAAATGACTGTATAGGATTCAAAATACGTGAAGGGAAGATGACATGTTGAATGTGTCCATACAATATTTGAAAGCAGTGCAAAATATCTATATTTTCAACCTACAAAGTGATATACTGAGAGATGTAAAAACATTTGAACATGAAAGAGCTATAGTTTTTTTCCTTTGATAATGTAATTGCTTTTAACAAATTTCTAGGAAGGTAGTGTCACAAACGAAGAGTCAGCCAGCAATAACAAAGAAAGACTTGAACGTGTGACCAACTACGTAAAATCCCGATTCGTTGTTTGTAGAGCACAATCGAAAGGGCTATATTCTTTAATCATGTAAAAGGAACCCAATACCTATTTGAATTCATTAAGAAACGTGTAAAAAGGGAAATCTAATTATTCTGAATGGAAAATCTATTCAGCAAAAGAATGGATTCCGATGTAACCGAACCTTCAAATCACCTAATTTTCTAACCCCCATTTTTCAATCGTGGGAAGGACTTTCGAGGAAAAGCAGGAATAGAGGCATAATTGATCTACATCTGTGTAAGTATTAACGGGCATGGGATCCAAATTCCTGTGTGGGGTCGGAGTATTGTCGTACTGGTATTCCTTTCCTTACTTTCTACACGGTGGTGGCAATCTTTATGTTGAACACTACAAAAATGGATCCCACCCACTTACCAGCACTTCTGTGCAAGTGGGTATCGTATCTTTTTCTAATCTAAATCGGTGGAGAGCATTCAAATTAATGGTATCACACAATCCTGGAAGAAAGCAATTTGAATTCTTTGCCTGCCAAGGCACCTACACAATCATTTACTCATGTATTTAAGCCGACTGTAATAATCCAAGGTGTCATGTATGTGCGCCCATGGCGGCAGACTTTCCGCGCATCCATTACATGAGAGGATTGGGTAATGTGGCATCCCTCTTCAGCTGCGGAATCATAATCCTTGTATTGGAGAGCTATGGACCGTTGCTGCCCGCTTCAGTATTCTGGGTGTGCTGGGCCATCTTGGTCATCCAAGCTATCATATTCTACACGGTAAGCCCTTATTTCACAGGGATCGATCCCTCCTCCCACCATTGCAGAGCAGGATCTGTTTTTCTCAAGGTGGGTTTCGGCATCGCCCTCCTCGTCTTGCTTGTGCATGACCACCACTTCGCCCAAAGGCAAAACAAAATCCTCCTCTTCGTCGCACTTTCTATAATCCTATTTGAAGGCATCCTATTTATTCTGGTTGCAAGAGAGGATTTCAACAGGTTATTGTCAGGAGGAAAGGGTACGGATATTGCGATAGTGAACGGAGGTTGCGACTGGAATGCTGTGAAATTATTGATTCCCTCTGCGATTAATGCAACGATCTGTGTGACGGGAGCGATATTATTGGGAGGGAAGTTGGGAAGCAAATTATCCGACAAACTTTACTGGGTCGTGATTTCTGTGTTGGTGGTGGATGTGATAGCAGAGGGAATCCATAGATTTGACTGTGGGAGTCGATCTGCGTTTGATCCAATTCCGCAGCGAATGCCGAGAAGACACTACGCTGCCAATGTGCTGCGGGTGGTGTTTGAAGGATTTTTGTGTTATTGTCTATTCAAAGAGATATCGGAAAATCGTTTCGAGGGAGATGACAAAGTTTGCGATCCACGGTGTGCAGAAAGGAGGCGAAGCCTGGTAATGGCGATGGCGGTTCTAAGTGGCATTCAGGCCACCGCAGCCTTGGTTATTCCCCTTTGTAAAACTTGGGCACTTGGTTTTGGATCTGGTTCAGGCTCGGGGAAAAATACAGAAACAGAAACACGGTTAAAAGGTGTCACTGTCACCATAGAAACAAATTAAGAATGGAATCACACGATACAAGCCCTGGAAAAAGTACTGGAAACGCTATGCCTACGAGTGATTTACCAACCAGTGATCATGGACTGTCACGAAAAGCATTCCAACAACGTAGCTCTATGCCTACTACTGATTTGCTCTTGTATTTTATGTTGTATTCCGTGGTTGTATTCTATGCTGTCTACCCTTTTACTCTTCCAAACTCCTGTATTTTATGTTCCATACTTTCTTTTTCTTCTTCCAAACTTTTATTTGAAATATGCTTTTCTTGGAGCAATTTATCATGGTTAAGTAATGTATATTTATATATGGTTAATAATTGAAGCAATATATTTTTGATATTTAATAGTTAAAATATAAATATATGTTGTTTTATATAAAGATTTGCAGATGCATAAATTTATAATTATATTGGTAATATAAAATAATAGTTTTTTATTTTGGTATACATGTAATCTTGCATTACTAAAAACAGTTTATGTATGATTTTATGATTCGAATATGTTATATTGAATTTAGTTGTAGTGTACGTAAGTAAACTTGTGTGTGATCCACAATATCTGTCTAATTTGGAAACTCTTTTTTTTTATAAGTTAGTGAAGAGGTGTATCCTATGGTAAAAAAATTTTAAATACTGATTTCCCGTAGTTTAAATCCTTTGTGAAGCCATGAAATGCACTAAATGATTGTGTTTTTTTGGGCCGTTGTGCATGACATCATCATATAAGATAAGTAGTCTACATTAAAAAGCTTCATAGCATGTCATAAAGCCATAAGAGCATTAGATGAGAGCACAACACTTAAGACTTGTGGTACACGCCACTGTTGAGTTTATACAAGATCATCATCTAGATAATTCTTCATGTCAAACATGAGGAGGTCATGATAATGTTTATGAACAATGCAACACTTGTTTTCTTGGAAAAAAATTCATTATTAGTGATACAAAATAATTGATGTGGTAGTATCTTGGTTCACTCACAATCTTGTATCATCCTATAACATTTTTGGTTGAAATGTTATAGCAGTGTAGGTAATTGAGATCATACGGATCCTGGTATCTCTCTAATTCCTGAAAACTTATTTAAAATTGGTGAATAGGTTTACCCTATGATAAACAAAAAAAATACTTTGTAGACACTCAAATTTGGTAACTTATCCTTTGGCAATGACTAGTTTGTATTTTTTCCTATGTTGAGACAAGTACTTACCTAAGCGCATTTCAAATATCCTTATATATATCTCATGACTTACTAACCTATATGCGTTGTTATGTCATTCATCTGAAATAACAAGTAACCAAAATAGTAATCTAACCCCAAGTATCCTTCCTAGACTTTGGATTTATTATCATTAATTGTTTGTGAGGGATAATACATAATAGGGTCATACCATACCAATATCTAGGCCGACATGTACGGTCCCATACCCTCTCAACTTTTTCTAAGTTAAATACCTTATTTGATTCAATTCATCTTCCCTAGGTCAAGCAAGATATTGTAGACACTCAAATTCAACAATTTACCCTTGAACACTATTAGTTGTGACAATGCTCCTTTGCAAAGAAATAAATCCACATTCTATAATCCTCACTTAATATACCATATTTTCTCTCTCCCAACTTACTTATTTCTACAAACTAATGTGCCATTAAATTCTAAATATAAATGTATTAAATCATTGTTTCACATATGCTTATCATGATACATATTTCAGACTGAATACAATGTCATCCTGTAGTGCCCGCAATAATTTATTAAAAAAACCAAGGATGATAACAATAAATTAATGTTGGTGGAGCAGGTTAGTGAAATGACAAGTGATTTATTAGATAGAGACGCGGGGGTGGAGTGTGGCAGGAGTATGGAGGCGTGGGCTTTCCTGGCAATCACATGGGAACCCTCACAGCCTTTTAAGACCTGTCACTTGCCTTTAAGTTAGGGATGCATTTTAGCTGTTTTGAATGGTTTCAATGTTTGACCAAATGAAAGAACAAGGCAGCTTCTCTTGGAATCATTTTATGGCAGAGTACAGAAGACATCGGGTTCCTCTGGAGATCGTCACATGGTTCTCTTTTACAGCAAACCAGTCTCAAACATGATCAGTTTACATATGTCGTGTACTCCCATCCTGTGTAAAACGTGTGAGCTCTGGGACATGGTATGGATGTCTATCAAAACATAAAAGATAGAGGAGTTTTTCAGATGTTGTAGTCACTCATTCTCAGGTAGACGTGTATGATGAATATGGAACTATTCAACGTTATGCCTGAAATGTGGCCTTGTGGACTGTAATAATGGCAGAATACGTTCAAAATGGGTTTGTCAAAAGGTCGTGGAACCGTTCAAGCAATGCGAATACAGACTTCACAGCCTTTGCAAACACCCTCAGCCTGTGCCTAAATTGGGGATTTAGAACAGGGAATGGACATCCATCACAACATAATGAGGGAGGGACATGATTTTGTCAGATGTTGTTGTTAAAAAAAAATTGTAGCCAGGTATGCATGTGTGGGAGCATTCACATGGCAGTTGAGATTTTTGGAAAAAAAATGTCTTAGAAAAATAAACGTGGTTGTGTGGATAGCATGAACTACAGGATATGCACAAAATGGGTTTGTTGAAAAGGCTTCGAAACTTTCAAGCAAATGCAATTGGCAGGTGTAAATCCAAATTACTCACGCCTTGCTTACATCCTCCCATTCTGTGCCTAAATGGGAGCAAGAAGAGACAAGTAAAGTACTTCTACAATTTCTAATAGTTGTGAATAATGTGGATGAGGAAAATAGTGAACCCTGTAGGCAGAGTTTCTAAGGATTTTTTGATGTTCTTACTGCAGAGCTATTCAATGCAAATGCAACTTTGATGGTTAGAAAGAATGTGTTGTCATGTCTTGAATTGCTTGCCAATAGAGCAAGAAGTGAGGTTTCAGATTTATTTGAGCCTTTATTTCAACCACTATTGTAGTCTTTTGTTGTGCGTCCCCTTCGTAGCGAGTAATTTGAGCAACATACGAATTGGATAGCTTACTCAAACCGGATTTTGTTGTGGAAGGAGAGCCCGACCTTGCTTTTGGATCACCTTAGGTTGGATTTGAGAATCCCCGGTAAGCAAGGTTACAAGTGCGGAGAGTGGAAAAGAGGCTGATTTTGAGCAACGAGACTCAATTTGGGAAGGGATTTTGGTTGACAAAGTAAGATTATTGTTGTAGGTTGGAGGAAAAATATTTTAATTTTGTTTCTCAGCTACTTGCAGTCAGCCTAACCCTAAGCTTAAGAAAAAAGTGTTTATTTTACAATGCATTATATTTTGTCCTAAAATATCTCTTGCCAGTGGGGGAGGGAGAGAGAGAGAGAGAGAGAGTTGCAGCATCATGGAATGCTGGTGAACCCACCTAGAGCACCACTTGCACAACATTTCATCGTCTTGTTTAATCCAGGCATGGTCTCCTTTACCTTTTATTTCATAATTTTCGTAATTTGGGTTCTTCATTTTCAATATTATAGAAATGTTAAACCACTAGATAATCGTACAAATGGATATGTAGACAAATTTAAATAGTGTAAAGAAATAAAACTTCACCTTGTGATTAACGAAACTATTTTTTAAATTTAAACATTAAATGTGGTAGCTACCATAACCTTATACGATGATACTAGACTATCTGAATTAAGTGCTCGTATCTGCTGGTATCGGCAAGAGCTAGATGATGTCGTCAAATCAAACAACATTTTTCGTCTACCTTGCAAAGATAGAAAATGTGATTTTGAGAGACTTGCAAAACAACACTCTGAGCCCCATAAAGGATATGTGAAACGTTGTATGTGTTCTTTGTTATGTAGAGAGTCGCGTCAAGCAATAGCTCGACATTGTTTGATTATTTGTGCTATCTTCACAGCTCCTCTAGGAGCACTGGTGCCCAGGTTTGTACTTTTAGGAAGCTGCCAAAATGTAAAAGTTGGCTTTCATTTTAAACCACCGTTCGAACCCTAAGCAACAAAATGTCTTTCCTCCCTTGAAAAGCTATAGTATATTTTACTAGACAATTTCTTTCAACCTCTAGTTTGGGGAAAAACACTCTTCTAGATAGTTTGGAAAGGGCATTTTTAGGCCTCTGGTCGCAGTTTGACTAGGTCAAACTAGACCAATTACGACCGGTGGGTTCAGAAAATGCATCGTCATTTGAAAACCGTTCACCAGTTCTAAATTCTGCCAATTCTTGTGAATTCTTGGTGTATATGTGGACATGTAGAAACTTACACATGATATGTTTTTCCATTGGAAGATAATGTTTGAAAGTGGTTTCTTAGCCTCTGTGCCTAGATTGAACATTTTTGCAACTAGCAGGAAAACGTAAAAAGAAAGTTATAGGACCTCCAGCGGGTAACCAAACCATCATGGAAAATTGTTGACACTTGTAAATAATTGTTTGAAAATCTATCATGTGAATTATTGTGTGAAATTGAACTTTTGAAAAAATAGTGTTTCTCTCTCTTCCCTCTCTTTCTCTCTCATTGGTTACGAAATAAGGTGAAATGAATTGAAATAAACATGTGTCTCTAACCCTCATTTTTTGAATGCAAATTATTAATATTATGTAAATGGAAAACCAAAAACGTTAATTATGCTAGATCTAGGTGGATGTCATGCTAGCGATTTATTGTTGATTTCATGCTCACTTGGTTTTGCAGGATGCAAGAAAGATGGTGAAAGGGTGTGGTGTAATTCATTGCTTATTATCAAAATTTACGTAGGTCATTGTAAAATGTAGATATGTACAATGTATTCCTATGTTACAGAAATGTTGTATTTGAAATATGATAATATGTAGGAGATGTTAGTTTTAGGGATACGTTGGGAAATGCACATTTAATCATAGGTGCAATTTTGATTCATAGTTGCATGTGGTAAAAAGGATATATATATATATAACTGTTAAATTAATTTGAATTTAACATCTTTCATTGCGTTTCTAGTGTGTAATAGATGATTAAATAATTGGTGTTGTGTTTCTTACCTTGAAAATGTAATGAAGAAATCTAACCACAACAGTCAACCCTAACATAAAATCCATCCATAACTTGTCTTCATGTGGGATCCTTCTTAGCGTGGAATAAATTGAAATCATAGAATGATCTTAAACCTTGTACTCAATGGCACCTCATAGTTTAGGTAAATAAGACCCCTAGTTTGTGTTATCATCATGCCTGGTATGATTAGCATTACCGTTGTGAACGCGACGGTTAGGAGAGACCTGGAAAAACTTTATCTAGAGTAAGTAGATCTAACCCCTCCTTAGTATCATTGTCGTTTACCAAGTCTTACGAAGTTAGATCTAGGAATTTTTGCCATCATTGAATGAATTCCTTGTGGGATCTAGATGACACAAATGGACCTAGTACAATAATTTTACTATTACTTGAACTCTTGTTAATGATATTTTTAGTTCCCTGTAGATAAATGTGTTACCTTGGATACTAACACCATAACACCTTGGTCTTTCATGAAGGTTGTTTAGCATAAATATGTACTCTCACCTTAAACTCATTTATATTTGGGGTGTAGATACTTAGGTGCAAATTAGAATTAAACCAAACCTTAGTTGATTAGGATTTAACTTGTGGCGAGAAAATGGTAAGTAAATCCTTACAAATGAAATTTATTTGAATTATGTTGACTTTTAAGAACCTAGGAAACCAAAAAAAACTCGGTCCCATTATCCCTTGTTATGCCCTTTTATGACTTTAAGAATAAAATAAATTTCTCATGCGGAATCACGAAATGTAGAAACATGGGATCTTACCTTGAACACAAATCACTTGTGTTTCATGTGTAGTTTATAATGTTTCCAATCATGTAATTCTTCAAGATGTTAGGCGAAAATTTTCTTAACTCATTTGTTATAAAACAATGCTAATTATGAGACCATAGTGCGGTATAAGAATAAAGCACATAAGAGTAAAATGAGATTTGAGGTTAGGAATAATATCGCTCTTAGAGTCCTTAAAACTCAATTAAACATTTTCATGTGTTGTAAAGAATATGATTTTCCCTTAGTGAGATCAAACTTCGAGAAAAACAAAAGATATATATATATATATATATATATATATATATATATATATATATATATATCTAAATACAATTTCTTGTTATGGGAATGTTGAATCGGGAAATAAAAATACAGTGATCGAAGAATGTTTATGGAAAAAAGTCATCTTGATTCTAAACCACCCCCCCTTAAATCCTAATATCGGTTTCTTGACATCAAGTCAGATTCACTTGAGTTGCAAGGGTAAAATTTAAACATTGAATAAACGTTTGAGAAAAAATTCTTAACTTAAGAACAAGAGAATTACGCACTTTGTATGCAATTTGAAATATGCCAAATAATTATGTAAGTTATGGAAATTTTCATAAAGAATAAATAGCCAACTTGAAATGGTCGAACAACAAATTAAATGTGAAATGAACTTAAGAATCTATAGGTTGACAAGGGAGAACATTATTCTTGCACAATAATGTTTTTGGAATGTTAATCGTAGCTAAGATATAATTATGAAAATGATGTGTTGTGGGTTTGTCAATCTTTGAGTCATTTTCTTGTGGTTGGGTCATTGCTAGTATTCGTTCATTGGGGAAAGTGTGGCATCAACATGTATATAGTGTTGTCATGTGTCTATGTGATTCAATGACTTATGTAAGTTGCGTATGCGTTTTTGAGTTTTTTTTTCTTGGGGCCCTTATGGTGTTGTGTAGTGAGAAATGTAAGTAAAAAAAAAATTGTCCTGGTATTTTTATTGCCCTATCCAATGTTGTACTTTTTGGTTAAGATTTAGAACTTGCTCCTGGCTAACCTATACAGTCTCATACTCACACATCCTTTAATTTTAATTTCAATTTATTTATCTTTGTTACACCATTTCATCCTCATGGGTCGGTTTTATTATTGGTTAAAATCAATTCCCCAATTAAACCTGGTGAAACAAATGCATACACATAATGCGATGAATAGGCTATCCAATAATAAGCTAGCCACTAGGTTCATTGATGATGTTTCCTTAATTTTCATCCCAGGGGTATATGTACTGACATGGCATCTGTATTGTATATACGAAATTGAAATATTTGAGAGCTTACAAATCTATATTGCGTATATAAATATTTCATGAGAGGAAAAACATGTAGTCTAGAAATCAAGTAATGTTGCAAATAAAGGAAATTGCATTAAAATGGAATATAATATTAGGATTGGAAACATTTACTAAAACACTATAAAAATTAAATAACACATACCAAGATTAGAACTCCAAATTTCAATGAGATTCTAAAATAAAAGTAATGAAAGAATAGATTACTAGATAAAAACGCATGTAAACACAATACAGTAAGAAAAATAAAATAATTTGGATGAGAACTCAACTATAATCTCCCTCAAGTGGAACCTTTATTGGGTAAAATTGTTCCTTACTCCCATCCTATGTAAGATCTAGTAATTAAATCAAAATATTCTAAATGTGTAACACCCACTTATTCAAACACACAAGACAACATAGCAAAGTAAAGGACAATTTTTTTTTTGACTTACTTGGAGTTTACACGACACAACAAGGGATCACAATGGCTACCACCAACTCACGATAGGCTTGACACAACATTGACCACAAGGGTACAATGAAATCTACGATGTCAACATGAAATTGTTCACTCCCCATTTCGATAGGACATCACATACAGGTCCAACCACAGAACACACTTACGTTTAGGGGCATCTCACGAGGAAAGTCTTGTTATAGTTTCTTGTTTACTAAGACGTCTCTTAATTCTTAACTTACATTCTTATAAAAAATCATGTAATTATTTGCACAACTCTTTTCACAAGGGAGAACTTCTTTCTTTTCTATGATTGACTAAATAGCTTAAGGCCAAGCTTTCTAAGATAGGGTCATCAATTATATGTCAATAAATTGTTTAATTCATTTGATTTTAGAACATTTTCCATTTCTCACAAGGTTAATCAATCTTACTCAAACCACTGACACTTGTTCCACACCTCTATTGCACAAGTGATAAGCACAAGCTCTGATTTTAAGGAAAGTACCATTTAGGGTTTAGTACAATAATCTTCCATGTTTAAGGATCAAATTTGACGTTACTTAAGAGAGACCACCATGAATCAAGGCAAGGGTTAACGGAAGAGGTCAAAAGAATTCATCTTTAGGGTCTCATTCTTATTAACAGTGTTTTATTGAGGCTAAGAGTTTATCAAGATTGGTTATAAGTTTCACTTAGGATTCACTGGATGAGTTTTATAAAAGAAAACAATTTACCTTTCAAATGGCTGAGATATAGATTGCATGGTTTCTAAACTATTTCCTCCTACTTATTAAATCTTATTATCTTAAAAAATCTAACCATTGATTCAACCTTAAGACCGTTAAAGAATTAACCCAAAAAAGATAATGTTCATTAGTTTAGCTAGGGATAACAAGGTATATAATTTTACCCTACAAAGGATGGTTTCCTCTTTGATCACTTATGGAATTGATTGTTATCAAGTAGGTCATATCTACATTAATTCACTCATATAGAACTTTTAAAAGGGGCTACCCACCCATCTTTAAAATATTTATAAAATTGCATTGTTACGATGTCGAAGAAGGGTACACAACACAACATTTTATCTCAAGAGTAAAGCTTACCATTACTCCTTTTGAAAACTATACATGGTTACATCATTAGTATTTAACACGGCATACGAACCCAAGAGACAACAATTCTAAGGAACCATGACTAGGGAACAAAAAGTAACAACATTGACTAAGCAACGCTAAAATATTCTTAGAATTCCTATAATCCATTAAGGTCACTCAACAAAGCGGTAATCCAATTTTCTTATATTTCCCATGATAGCCAAACAATCCACGGTTTTCAAAGTTAAGATGACATAATCCATAATACATTATACTAAGACATTGACCCTCTTCTAGAATTCCCACAGAACCTTATCCAATAGTTGAACAACATAAAAAAAAAATCATGCAAAAGAACTTCCCAACTGAGGTTGATGCAAAAGTCTACAAGTCTATCCCTCATCTACTCGCATAAGCCATATGCAAAAAAATTTCCACAAGAGTCAGTTCATGAGAACTGAGAAAAATAAGGCTACACAAAGCAACAATAACTATTATCTAACAATACCATGAAAGGAAGCATTTTATTTCCAGAATTGGGTCGATGCTCTAAACACTAACAACTCCTCAAGTTGTAATAAAGTCTCCACCATGCTAGACTAAGAAGAAATACCTTGTACTTCAGTTATGAACATTACTTCAAAATCAATGAGAGTTTAACAATCGTACGAGAAGGGACCTTGGCCCTATAAGTAAAAAATAAACAATCTAGTGGAAACGAGATTCCCATCAAATAATTAAATAATTTCATGATTGAAATTTGATATTCATACCAACCCTCTAAAATTATCAAAGGATATCAAAAGCATGGCCTACGATATAAGATTTCTAAAATGACAAGAGTTGATCAGCCCAACAAAGAGGAACCACGGGGTTCAAATATTAACACGAAAAGCCAAGTATATTAGGATTTCAATCATGTAATCATATAGATTATATGATTGAAATCTAATACACGGACACAACACAACATAAATTTCGAAGCTAAGGCATTAAATACTAGCTTTGACCATTAACTCTAAGAGATTCCCCAATCATTCAAGAAGGGCCAATGCCCTTATAGGCTAGTAACAACAAGCAAGATAAAAAAGGTAGTTTCGTCAAACAAGAGTATGCAAAACATCATCCAAGTTTATATCACTAAGGATTTACAAACCTCCACAATAATTCTAAAGTTCGGTTAATTTAAAAGAAATTATCTCTTTCGCAAAACAAAATATTTTAAGGTAACCCTTGATAACACAATCAACCGTTCAAACATGGGTACTAACATATATTACTAAGTTTCGTTATCAAAACAACACCTTCCGCTATAAATCCATAAGAGTATCGATTGCAAGATTATTTTTCCCCAAGGTTAATAACGTTCAAGACAATTTCCATTGCAAACATTAAGGTATTTATGTGCATAGAACCAACCAATCTTAATTAACAACATTAGCATTATAAAAGAGAAAAAAACACAAATTTGGAAAATAGAATATGCCACAAACAATCTTCCCGAGAGGGAATTAGACCAAAACAATTCTAGTATTAGCTAGGTTATAGATTTGCACAATTGTAACCTAGATGATCTGAAAATTAGTTATGGTTCAAGTTGACGGGGACGGTCAAGGTACTTCTTGAGGAATGCTTTAAAATTCTAGGAACAAGACTGATGATAAACAGTAGTCTCAAACACGTGAGGTCCAAAATAAGTTGCACACAAACTTATTCATTCTAAAAGTTTTAGTACCAAAACTCCAAACCGGCTAGCTTAAGCATTGATCACTTCAATCCTACAACCTTTCTTTCCCAGGATAAAAAGAAGTTATCAAAGGGGCTTGAGAGAGAGTTAACAAAGTACGAAAAAAGATGAAAAATCTCTAGTGATAAGAAATAGTTTCATAGTTATCACAGGATTACTTTAATGACAGAGAATTACTAGCTAGAACAACATAACAACCTTGAGACTCAATCAAAGAAAATAAGATATAAAGAAAATGGACGAAGGTCGATCACTCGGGAAAGAAGACATAACACCCAGAGGAGAGGACACATGCATGCTTTCCACTAACACACTGACAATGATAATAGCTAAAACAAGGAGAAATCAAGAGGAAGGGAGAGATCTCCCAGCAAGGCGTCCAAAAGACAAACCAATTTCAGGAAATGGTGGTTTGATTTCATGATATTTTAAATCTAGTAATAGTAGCAAAGAGTAGAAATATCTTGCCTGCTCCTCCAACTTTAATGAGGCACCCAAACACCTCAACGTCCAGCAACAACAACCCTCTAGTTGAATATCTGTCCACAGCATGCAAGGTGCCAACATTCCACTCAATCCCACATTGACACAGATAGGGAGCTCCTAAAACCATGAGCTTCATCAGGTGGAAAGGAAAGTAGTCTCAAGAACTGCTAATACTGTAGTAAAAGCACACGATGAAAAGCAAAATGGGAAGGCCCAGGAACATGTGGGAGGAAGGGGAAAATTCAAACCCCAAAACCTTACAACTTACTCCCAACTTGCATCTAAAAATGGGACAGTTATAGCAGGGTATGGACATCCAACGAGGCACAATGGGAAAAAAAATATTTTTGTAAGATGGAATTGTAGGTTCTTTAGAATATGTGTATGCAAATGTGGAGGTGTACATGAGGCACGAAAACTGTTAGACAAAAGCCTCGAAGAGCTATGGTGTAATGGAATTGACACCATTGAAGGATATACACAACAAGGATCTAACAAAATAACCCTTCTCAGCTTGCCATAACCAGCACACACGCATTCATTCCATCCCTGGCGCAAGGAAGCCACCAACCCAGAAACAAGGGCAAACAAAACAAAAATAAAATAAATAAATAAAACAACCAACAAGAGTCTAATCTGTTCAGTTCTCCTTTTCCAACAAACACGCAACCAGCATCAGGAGGGACATTTATAGGTTGCAAATAAAATCCAGGGAAAAATAAAAGAGGTATAGTGATCTAAAATCACGTGGCCAACATAAGAAAAGACGTGTGAGAGACCACCAAAATAGGGAAGCGGCCAGCCTTCAAAGCAGGTCAAAAAGAAAACAGGCTGAAAAAAATACAAACCCACTAAAACAAAAAAACCAGTGGCCAGCAGGGGAGACATACAGAGAGGTTCCTTCATTAAGGCATTAAATCTTGACAGGTGCGTCTAGCAGGGAGAATAAATGAGTGAGGTGCCCAACCACCCACCGTAAGCCAATAAAACACCAAAAACAAGGAGAAAAGGAATCCAATAGTCCCCACGCCAACCAAGAAGGATAAATTTCCATAAAGAATGGCAGGTTGGTGAGAGCAATATGAAGTTCACCTTTAATTAAACAAATAAAACAAGCATGCCAACAAGTCTGGTCGACCAAGGGAGGAAGGAACAATGGGTGGTTGTGGTTTCGAAGGCAACATAGAACAACGACCAACCACGACACCAACAACAAGACACCCTCTTCACTTGCGCGAACCGAGGCTCGGTCTATATATGAGTGATCAACAAAACAATTAAAATGGCTTAATGATAATAAATAATACTAAAATTGATAACAATCGACAATAGAATAATAATAAGATTAATTGTTGATCAACAATTAAAATAATATTACGATTATTATTATTATTATTATTATTTTTATAGCTCAAAATAATTATTAACCATAATGATATTGACCAATAGACAGCTTGACAAACAAAGATAATAATCAAAGATCGAAAATTAAAATTTTTATTGTTATATAGATATTACTTTTAACTAGACATGCCCTAACAACATCGACTCAACATACAAGCCACCTTTTTAGATTCGAGAACATGATTTGTCTTTACTAGGATAATCATAAAGGACACTACGGAGGCCCGCAACAAGAGGTAACGACAACAAAAAGAGAAGGCAAGATGGAGAGGAAGGATGTTAATCCTTCTCTACGACAAGGACGAAGTCAACTAACAAACAACAAGAGCACTCGCAAATGTTCAACGTTTAGCAACTGGGTCACCGAAACAAGAACCGAGGTAAACGTCGAATGAGGCATCACATTCTCCTCCCCTTAAGAAAAGCATCATCCTCAATGCAACATAACATATGAGGAAGGAAGGGCGGTAAGCAACAAGGAATAGAAAAAGACGAAAGCACACCCTATGGTTAAAATTTCGATCGTTAAAGCAGGGCCACGGCGTAGCCTTAGAAACATTTTGGCAGAATTTTTAACTTTTAAAGTTCTGTGAAGATTGGTAGTTTTCCTCTTATTCATTATTTCATTAGTATCTTTCCATTTACATTATTCCTAATTCAAGTTCTGTAAATTTAATTTTTGTAGAGTTTTAGTTTATTCCTTTTTGGGGGTGCCCAACATGAACTGCTATCACAACACTCTATTAGGGTCATACACAACACTAAGGATTCACAAGCATAATTCTACATACTTCATGATGGTACCATATCACAAAAACTTAACCAAATATGGAAGAGAATAGACACTGTCCACATAACATAGCACTTGTCACACATATATGATTGACGTATAGAATACTCAAACAATGTGTACTACGACAACCAGATATTTTCCACAATTTCACATATGAAGATTTTACATAACTCAGGAAATAACCACATGTACATAGGGTCAACAAGGTCATCAATGTCATATTCACAACATCATAAAACATATCCAACTACCTTGAGTAGCACGTACATCCTAAGACCACAACCAAAACATCATAATAACTCAACCTATATCCCGAAACAGCAGTCACACACACACACACACACATACACAAAAATTTCTTATGCCTCCCTCAAGTCTCTTATGCCTCCCTTAATGTCTTATGCCTCCCTCAATCTCTTATGCCTCCCTCAAGGAGTCTGGTTTCCCTATGGCCCTAGGAACATAGAGTCAAGACACCCCAACCCAAGTGACATAATAACTCATGGTTCAACAAACCGCTAGTTATTTGTAACGCCTTGGGGCATACCCCCATACAACGAAGTGGGTCCATAGGTCTAACCATTCCATGTTGCATCCTATGACCCTATTCCACACATCACGACAATAGAATTAACATAGCAATCTTATTCAAATGCCAAGTGGCAAAGTACAAGCCTTGGGAAAGGCGGTAAAATCTTAAAATATAAAAGAAGATCCAAAACCAAGCAAAACAAATGGCCAAATAGCCATAGTTAGTGTCAAAATCTGCATGTTAGTACCACAAACCAAGGGAATGCCCAAAATGTAAAGCATGGAAATCAAGAAAACTACTGTTCCTTGCAAAATAAAGTAAAAGTTCAATTTACGAATAAAAGACACATATAAGAATAACACATTACTATGACTATGCGGCCTTATCTGGCCACCAAGGGGGTACTCAACAAGTTGCTGGCACTCGGAACATCGAGCCTCATCTCATAAAATAACATATCAATAGTACAACTGTCATCATCTCTATTTGAATCATCTCACCACCACTTCGACAAGGCTAAACACACTCATAGTTACACTTAGGTTACATCCATACGACAACCACATAGGGAGAGAGAGGAAAGAAGCACATGTCATCATCTATTGAACCTAAGGTCAGCTCGATTTATTGGCCCATGGTACCCATTCCCTCACTCCAAACATACACCTTCACCGATTTCCCTCAGGGTCTGTTAGCGTAAGGTTCACAACATAACATGAAACTACATCAATAATAAAATGGTGGTTTACACACATTAACCATAGCATCTCACGCATGGCACCAATACAGGGTATATCACATACATTACATTCACAGCTCATCACACACCACATCACCACATGCTGCACTTAAAGTGCAATCATTGTACGATAGGGATCATATACCCACCATATTTCCCTAAATCACGACATGAATCATTACATATTACACAAATCATACATACGATGAACATAGTAAGTAACATCACAACATAACATTAATTGCTACATAACAAGGTGATACACACATTTCTTCAAAACATGGTAAAAACATCATGATACAACTCAATTCACTTTACATAAATCTTGTCATATAATACATTGAAACACCTACATATCACAATATGCCACAATGCTCTAACACTCTGTCATCCACAATAGCATTCTTTTCACACACCATAAGCATTACTTCACACGTGAACTCTTCATAGAATCCATAAGGAGGGAGAATACTCCCATCCCCAGCATATCAACACGATAATAAATACGCACTAAGTGCCATACACATCATGTGCCTTCACAATATCACAATTACGACATGGATCACATCACGCTTATACCACACTACTCTTCCAATATCAACCACCATCATGCAACACCATCACCACTCTAATCTGGCCCAGAGGTTCGAGAGCATGAACCTCTGCTCCGATACCAAGTGTAACAACCACTTATTCAAACACACAAGACAACATAGCAAAGTACAGGACAATTTTTTTTTGACTTGGTTTTTACATGACACAACAAGGGATCACAATGGCTACCACCAACTCATGATGGGCTTGACAATACACTGACCACCAGGGTACATTGAAATCTACGATGTCAACATGAAACTATTCACTCCCCATTTCGACAGGACATCACATACAGGTCAAACCACATAACACACTTAAGTTTAGGGTCATCCAATGAGGAATGTCTTGTTAAAGTTTCTTGTTTACTAAGACATCTCTTAATTCTTAACTTACGTTCTTATAAAAATTCATGTAATTATTTGCACAAATATTTACACAAGCGAGAACAACTTTCTTTTCTATGATTGACTAAATAGCTTAAGGCCAAGCTTTCTAAGATATGGTCATCAATTATATGTCAATAAATTTTTTAATTCATTTGATTTAAGAACAATTTCCATTTCTCACAAGTTTAATCAATCTTACTCAAACCACTAACACTTGTTCCACACCTCTATTACACATGTGATAAGCACAAGCTCTGATTTTAAGGAAAGTACCGTTTAGGGTTTAGTACAATAATATTCCATGTTTAAGGATCAAATTTGACGTTACTTAAGAGAGACCACCATGAATCAAGGAAGGTTAATGGTAGAGGTCAAAAGAATTCATATTTAGGGTCTCATTGCTTATTAACAGTCTTTTATTGAGGCTAAGAGTTTATCAAGATTGGTTATAAGTTTCACTTAGGCTTCATTGGATGAGTTTTTAAAAAGAAAATAATTTACCTTTCAAATGACTGAGAGATAGATTGCATGGTTTCTAAACTATTTCCTCCTACTTATTAAATCTTATTATCTTAAAAAATCTAACCATTGATTCCACCTCAAGACCGTTTAAGAATTCACCAAAAATGATAATGTTCATTAGTTTAGCTAGGGATATCAAGGTATATAATTTTACTCTACAAAGTATAGTTTCCTCTTTGATCACTTATGGAATTGATTGTTATCAAGTAGGTCATATCTACATTAATTCACTCATATAGAACTTTTAAAAGGGGTTACCCATGACTCACCTTAAAATGTTTATAATTGCATTGTTACGATGTTGAAAAAGGGTTCACAACACAACATTTTATCTCAAGAGTAAATCTTACCATTACTCCTTTTGAAAACTATACATGGTTACATCATTAGTATTCGACATGGCATACGAACCCAAGAGACAAAACAATTCTAAGGAACCATGACTAGGGAACAAAACGTAACAACATTGACCAAGCAACACTAAACTATTCTTAGAATTCCTATAATCCATTAAGGTCACTCAAAAAAGCGGTAATCCAATTTTCTTATATTTCTCATGATAGCCAAACAATCCACGGTTTTCAAAGTTAAGACGACATAATCCACAGTACATTATACTAATACATTTACCCTCTTCTAGAATTTCCATGGAACCTTATCCAATAGTTGAACAACATAAAAAAAAAAAGCATTCATGCAAAAGAACTTCCCAACTGAGGTTGATGCAAAAGTCTACAAGTCTATCCCTCATCTACTCGCGTAAACCATCTGCAACAAATTTTCCACAAGAGTCAGTTCTCGAGAACTGAGCAAGATAAGGCTACACAAAGCAATAATAACTATTATCTAACAATACCATGAAAGGAAACATTTTATTTCCAGAATTGGGTCGATGCTCTAAACACTAACAACTCCTCAAGTTATAATAAAGTCTCCACCATTCCAGACTAAGAAGAAAGACCTTGTACTTCAGTTATGAACATTAATTCAAAAGCAACAAGAGTTTAACAATTGTACGAGAAGGGACCTTGGCCCTATAAGTAAAAAATAAACAATCTAGTGGAAACGGGATTCCCATCAAATAATTAAATAATTACAAGATTGAAATTTGATATTCAGACCAACCCTCTAAAATTATCAAAGGATATCAAAAGCATAGGCTACGATATACGATTTCTAAAATGACAAGAGTTGATCAGCCCAATAAAGAGGAACCATGGGGTTCAAAGATTAACACAAAAAGCCAAGTATATTAGGATTTCAATCATGCAATCATATAGATTATATGATTAAAATCTAATACACGGACACTACACAACATAAATTTCAAAGCGAAGGCATAAAATACTAGTTTTGAATATTAACTCTAAGATATTCCCCAATCATTCAAGAAGGGCCAATGCCCTTATAGGCTAGTAACAACAAGCGAGAGAAAAAGGGAGTTTCGTCAAACAAGAGTATGCAAAACATCATCCAAGTTTATATCACTAAGGATTTACGAACCTCCACAATAATTCTAAAGTTTGGTTAATTTAAAAGAAATTATCTCTTTCGCAAAACAAAATATTTTAAGGCAACCCTTGATAACACAATCAACCGTTCAAACATAGGTACTAACATATATTACTAAGTTCCGTTATCAAAACAACACCTTCCACTATAAATCCATAAGAGTATTGATTGCAAGATTAGTTTTCCCCAAGGTTAATAACGTTCAAGACAATTTCCATCGCAAACATTAAGGTATTTACTTACATAGAACCGACCAATCTTAATTAACAACATTAGCATTATAAAAGAGGAAAAAAACACAAATTTGGAAAATAGAATATGCCACAAACAATCTTCCTAAGAGGGAATTAGACAAAAAAAAATTCTAATATTAGCTAGGTACTAGATTTGCACAATTGTAACCTAGATGATCCGAAAACTAGTTATGGTTCAAGTTGATGGGGACAGTCAAGGTACTTCCTGAGGAAGGATTTAAAAGCCTAGAAACAAGACTGATGATAAACTATAGTCTCAAACATGCGAGGTCCAAAATAAGTTGCACACAAACTTATTTATTCTAAATTTTTTAATACCAAAACTCCAACCCGGCTAGCCCAAGTATTGATCACTTCAATCCTACAACCTTTCTTTCCCGGGATAAAAAAAAGTTATCAAAGGGGCTTGAGACAAAGTTGATAAAGTACGACAAAAGACGAAAAATATCTAGTGATAAGAAATAGTTTCATAGTTATCGCATGCTTACTTTAACGACAGAGAATTACTAGCTAGAACAACATAACAACCTTGAGACTCAATTGAAGAAAAGAAGATATAAAGAAAAGGGACGAAGGTCGATCACTCGGGAAAGAAGACATAACACCCATAGGAGAGAACACATGCATGCTTTCCACTAACAAATTGACAATGATAATAGCTAAAACAAGGAGAAATCAAGAGGAAGGGAGATATCTCCCAGCAAGGCGTCCAAAAGATAGACCAATTCAAGGAAATGATGGTTTGATTTTTTAAATCTAGCAAAAGTAGCAAAGAGTAGAAATATATTTCCTGCTCCTCCAGCTTTGATGAGGCACTCAAACACCTCAACCTCTAACATCAACAACCCTCTAGTTGAATCTTTTTCCATAGCATGCAAGGATCCAAAATTCCACTCAATCCCACGTTGGGACATGTAGGGAGCTCCTAAAACCACGAGTTTGATCAAGTGGAAAGGAAAGTGGTCTCAAGAACTGCTAAGACTGTAGTAAAAGCACAAGATGAAAATAAAAATGGGAAGGCCTAGGAACACGTGGGAGGAAGGGGAAAATTAAAACTTACTCCTAGCTTATGTCAGAAAATGGAACAGTTATAGCAGGATATGGACATCCAACGAGGCATAATGGAAAATAAAAATTTATAAGATGGAGTCGCAGGTTCCTTAGAATCCCTGTATGCAAACGTGGATGTGTACACGAGGCATGGAAACTGTTAGAAAAAATCCTCGATGAGATGTGTTGTAATGGAATTGTCACCATTGTAGGATATGCACAATAGGGATCTGACAAAATAACCCTACTCAACTCGCCATAACCAGCACACATGCAACCATTCCATCCCTGGCGCAAGGAAGCCACCAACCCAGAAACAAGGGGAGACAAAACAAAAATAAAAATAAATAAAACAACCAACAGGAGTCTAATTTGTTCAGTTCTCCTTTTCCGGCAAACATGAAACTAGCATCAGGAGGGACATTTACAGGTTGCAAACAAAATCCAGGGCGTAATAAAAGGGGGACAGTGATCCAAAAGCATGTGGCCAACATAAGAAAAGGCGTGTGAGAGACCACAAAAATAAGGAAGCGGCTAGCCTTCAGAGCAGGTCAAAAAAGAAAACAAGATGAAAAAAATACGAACCCATTAAAACAAAAAAACCAGTGGCCAACAGGGGAAACATACAAAGAGGTTCCTTCATTAAGGCATTAAATCTTGACAAGTGCATCCAACAGGGAGAATAAATGAGTGAGGCACCCAACCACCCACCACAGACCAATAAAACACCAAAAACAAGGAGAAAAGGAATCCAATATTCCCCACGCCAACCAAGAAGGATAAATTGCCATAAAGAATGGCAGGTTGGTGAGAGCAATATGAAGTTCACCTTTAATTAAACAAATAAAACAAGCATGCCAGCAAGTCTGGTCGACCAAGGGAGGAAGGAACAATAGGTGGTTGCAGTTTCGAAGGTAACATAGAACAATGACCAACCATGGCACAAACA
Source organism: Taxus chinensis (assembly GCA_019776745.2). Classification (NCBI taxonomy): domain Eukaryota; kingdom Viridiplantae; phylum Streptophyta; class Pinopsida; order Cupressales; family Taxaceae; genus Taxus; species Taxus chinensis. Next base: position 43,916,291 of record CM034153.1, read on the forward strand.
ACAAGACATCCTCTTCACTTGCACAAATCGAGGATCGATCTATGGGAGTGATCAACAAAACAATTAAAATGGCTTAATGATAATAAATGATACTAAAATTGATAACAATCGACAATAGAATAATAATAATATTAATTGCCAATCAACAATTAAAATAATAATAATAATAATTATTATTATTATTATAGCTCAAAATAATTATTAACCATAGCGATATTGATCGATAGATAGCTTAACAAACAAATATAATAATCAAAGATCAAAAATTAAAATTATTATTATTATTATTATTATATAGATATTACTTTTAACTAGACACACCCTAACAACACCAACTCGACATACAAACCACCTTTTTGGAATCGAGAACATGATTTGTCTTTACTAGGATAATCGTAAGGGACGCTACGGAGGCCCGCAACAAGAGGCAACGACAACAAAAAGAGAAGGCAAGACGGAGAGGAAGGATTTTGATCCTTCTCTGCGACAAGGACAAAGTCAACTAACAAACAACAAGAGCACTCACAAATGTTCAACGTTTCGCAACCGGGTCACGGAAGCAAGAACCAGGGTAAACGTCAAACGGGACATCACAAAATGCACATAACAAATATGAAATGCAAGGAATAAATTGGAACAAAAAACTCATCTTTTATTTAATCTCTTCAAATTTCTACATACAATACATGGGATTGGATTCCCTTTGAATTGCTCTTCGCACCCCTTTTAAACATGAAGAATATGTCTTAGATAGAGAATTCAAATATTTTAATTGAATGATCCCCAATTCTTGGAAGTTAAAGCTAATTATAGAAACAAATCTTGAGAAATTTATGTGTTATAAACACAAAGACAAAATGGAGCTGAAATGGTCAAATGAATACCCCATTTGGTTACAATAACTACTTTTCATGTCCTACGATCTCTCAAGTTTGTTGCATGATATGGAAATGATCTCGGGATGACAACTAATCACAACTATTCACAACTCAAAAATAACACCTACAATCGTTACTACAGGTGACCTATAGTAGTTGTGGGTGATTTCCAACAAATAATTTTATAAATTCCAAGATTCATAACTGATACATACATAATACAAACTTTATGTTTCTAAAAAATATATATATATTTCCTCATCTTATCTTGTTTAGTAATATTTCCCAATGCTTGCAACCTTGAACATGTAACCAAAACAATATTATTTCAGTTGGAATGGAGTGGTGACGTATGTTCATCATAGGAATTATATATTTCCTTCATTTTTCCACTCAATGCTTTTATCCATGGGTATTCTTCTATGAAATCTAGATGTGTTGATTTCTCTATCTTATAATATATAAATATACTCATTATTATCCTCATTTCACATCATGATTCTTAGTGAAATATTTCCATCAACCTATAGCCTTCATAAACATGTGTAGAAAAATTTAAAATGTAGATGATTTGGTAATTTCGAGTAGAAACTCGAATTGCAAGCTACAATAGTTGTTGCAGGTGATGTATAAAAATTGTTGTATGTTTGCAAATTTACAAAAAATGAATACTTGAATTATTTTTTATTGAAACTACAATTTCATGAGATTTCACAGTAGGATGAATATATCTTTATCAAAAATTACATGAAATGATTAACATCCATCTTGTGACATTTCTACATGTGACATGAATTTTCAGTATACCCCCAACTTAAGAAATTCAATGTCTTTTTGTAATCCTATTAGATTTTTCATGATATAGAAGGTATGCTTTGGTGTACAATATAGGGCTGATATGGACGAAAGCAGGACCTAGGACAATGAAATTATGAGGTATTTCAGATGGATGCGATAGACAATGGGATAAGTGGAATAAGGACTAGTTAATGGTTACAACAGGTAGTGGGTGATATTACATATAATACTAATAATGTACATAGATATTGAAAATGGAGATATACAAATCTATTCTATATAAATAGAACAATTACCTTGCTTGGTTTTGGATTACCAAAAATGATGATGTTATAGAAGATGTGGATATTATGTGCATTGAATTGGAAACATTTAGTTGCCCAGGTAATGTTACTAAGTGTAAAGAACATTTAGGATGAATATTAGAACTTATAGGAGAGATGGGACTCAAAGAGATTCTTATTATTAAAATCAAGAACTGTAATATCTGAAAAAATCCTTAATGTTATGAAGAGGATGTTCAACTAAAAGGAATAGAACACATTGATGGATAAATTTGTAGATTTTGAATATGATTCATGTAAAATAAAACATATTGGGACTTCATATTTCTTGAATCACTATGAAACACTATGAGACACTTCCTTTGTTCCATGGCATACACACCTCAAAAACCCACGGGACACTAGAAAATAGTTGCCCTTTGTTATTTCGATTTGGAAACTCATGTAACATTAAAAATTGAATAACTTTGTTGCACAACTTTTGAAAACCCGTGATACACTAACAATACACACACATCTCCGTGATACACTAAAAAAACCCGTAAAATACTACAGAATGTTTTTCTTTGTTGTGTGGCATGTAGTATTGAAAGTGTAATGTTTGTTTCTGTATTGATTCATTTCTTAGACATCAATAACAATTATTTCCAACATATGATAAGTTTAATCTAATTTCTTTGACATCATCATTTATTTGAGATCAATGCCAATATTCCAACATTTAGTTGATGTGAAATTGTGGTTCCTTTATGGTGTTTCTTCCTTCAAATGATTTCATAGAGTTTACAAATAACTAAGTTAACACTATTACTAATTTTATATGGTTTTATGTGTTTGACTGAGATAAAAAAGTGTTTACAATATTTATAGGTAAAAGGAGAGTCTAGTATCCTTTTTAGCCATACCCTTCCGCTCCGTTTTTATTTTGTAAAGTCCTCATCATTTAACAATTATAAGTAATCAATATGTTGAACCTCAATACAAATATGGATACTCAAGATCTAAAAAATAACATGTGATTTTCTCCAACAAACCGGTCCATCCAGAGGTTAACACTAAGTTACATGCATCTCAACTAGAGTTATATGTCCTGGAGTAATCCGTACATTAAACTTATATTTCTAGCTACGTTTCTAAAATGAGTGGGAGAGACAAATAATTTTTTTTCCCCATATTTGATATTTATTTATTAGTGTATAAATCACCACTCAATAGGATAACTAGCACTAGAAGGAGGGATAACTAAATTGAGATAATTTTGTTGGAAATTTTGATTAAAATTTGTATCCATATTATAAATGTTCCTTACAGAATTTTTATTATTATTATCGATCATATTGTTAAAGCACTTAGTAACTCCACTTTTAAGAGTAATTTCCAATCCATTTAAATCTTTTCCATTGTTCTTACGAAGTTATGTAGTCATGGCTTATTAGTTTCCTCATTGGAATCATTTCCCTTACTTTCATTCACAATAACTATATCATTCCCCTCCTCCATTCACTCCAAAATTCCTTAGACATCATGGATATGAAATTTTATTATATAGATATGATATTTATGAATTTTATACTAACAGTTGTGGTTCTCAAGAACAAGATATGTGTTTTGTAGTAAAACTATTCTTTATTCTGATTTTCATTCTAGGATGAAAGACATGGAGAAAAACATGAATAAATCTTGAGAGCTGATTGAAAAAATGAGAGATAGTCATCCTAGTTTAAAAAAACCTTGTTCATGGTATGATCCCTCACCAAGCTAGTAATTCCCTTAGCAAAATACTCAAATCATGGAAAAAAAACTTTTAAAATATGTAGGATGTGGTCAAATAGATAGAGGATAAGGAATCTAGTCCAACACAACCTGTCTATGGGGTAATCTTTCACCAATATCACATGGTCCTCTTATTTAACCATTTAAACCACTATAACAGTCAAGGAATCAATCTTTTCATCATTCCTTTAATCCACATCCTTACAACTATGTAAAATATTAATTTACTCCTCTAAATATATAAAAGTACTCACCCATGAGTGCACCTAGATTTGAACCTATGGTAGTAAATGATCATTTAAACATCCCTTAAAATATGAAGAAGTCAAAGTACCTTTAAAGAGGTGTCCTAAACAGTTAGAACCAAAGCATGAAATCCTCCAACATCTGAAGGAGTAGGATTAAAAATTTGAGATCCATGTTGTTTATATAGATAAATCCATTGTAAAAGACGTCACTGAGATTAAGGTTTAGGAGAAAGAGGTTGTATATGCCCAAGAAGATGATTATTTAGATCAAATATTTGAAGAGTAAGAGATGTTTTTTGACCTTGGATATATGGTTGTGTTAACCCTTTAATTTTAGATCTTACAAAGACTCTTTAATAGAAATAATAACTCAAATTTATAACTCAAATCATATAGAAAGAATATAACATATACAAATAAACCTAACATGTAATTGAAATCTCAAAATGGATGCATAGAGGCATTTAACTATTTATATATGACTTTTGGAGAGATATGAAATTATACGCTATTGGAAATGGGAGATTTGGACTTGAATGACCTTTGGAACTAGAAGTGTGACTAGGAATACACCTTGGGCAAGGTTGTACCAAACTACCAGGACCATCAGTATTGGACCTACTCTAAATAACCTTTTATAGCTTTCTCTAGTGCACACATTCCTAGATTTATCTATTAGTTTCATACCCTATTTGTCAAACAAACTATGAGGCTCTCTGTATGGACTAATCACCATTTAAAACCCTAGTCATGGATGAATATTCTTTAAAAAAAATAGAAGGATTGTGGGTACCCCTATGCACTAACAAGGTTGGAACTACTATGAAGAGGCCTAAAAATGTAAACTTTTCTAAACCTATCCTTTGATATCTAGATAGATCAATCAGATTTGGCATTTTATTTGACCATGCTTTCTTTGAATTTTCTCTTGCTAAAATACTCAGAGTGGGGATATTTAAGTGCTTATGGAAGAGATATATAAATATCTCAACCTAGGTTTTAACTTTAGACCTGATGTGGGTTCTACCCTAATGTATTTAAACATGACAGTGCAATATTTAGGATATTTGGATGCATTTTGTAAGTGTATGAAGTGAGTGCCATAATGAATTGTCTTAGGAGTTACTAGGTTAGTAAGTGAGGTATTGATTAATTTCTTATATAGGTTTCAATATATACTTTATATAAGAAAGAATGACCCAAATGAAGTATAAAACCCAACAAAAGATACTAATTTGAAAGTGCAATTGGAAGAATTGTCATTCCAAGACTGTACATATTGGTCAAGACTAGATATAAATTTTTAACCAACTATAAATCCCTAATTAGGAGAAATAAATATTCCAAAATAAATTTTAGAGATGATAAATTGATGTTTTTCTATTGATTTCGGGCATTATATTCTGATAATGTGTCAACATGTTAGTGTGCAAAGATAAACAAGATAAACAAAGGACCTTAAAAAGTACTAAGTATGAATGGATAAGTTGTTTTTATCATAGAACTAGTGCATAGTCAAATAAAGAATTTCCAAAGTGTAAATTACCAAATTTGAGTGTTTACATTTACCCTACTTTCAGTATGAATTGAAAATTACATGCTTATAGGAAAATGTACTTGAGTGTGTAAACATACTTTACCTTTGCTTCTATTTTTATTTTACAGTTTTGTTATTGTACTTGGTGTTGGCATGCTCCATGAAGAAACCTACAACACATTGTATTCAATGTCAGTGATATATAATTGACCCTAATTCAAATAAAACATGTAACATATAATATTTGCATTTACATGTATGTGAGGTGAAAATATGTAAACAAGGAAAGAATACACCTTTTTGTTTTTCTTGGAGAGTTTTATTTTTTGAGCTTCCCTAAAGGATTAGATGTGATCACTCTCCAATTTACGCTAAGGAGGAATGGGAGTGTTAGGTGCATGTAACTATACACAAATATGTGCAAGAGAGAGGAGAAGAAAGAGGTAAAAATGCACCCCTGCGAAGGAAGAAAATCATGTACCAAATCTATTAAACAACTCTGATAGATTTCCCTTTAAGTGTAATAGGATAGAAAATTCTACTCATAAATCCCTTAGCTACTTTTCCACCTTCCAGAACCCCACATATCATACCATTGCAGATGGATCTAGACCTAATTTTTCAATTAAGGACATATAATACAAATAATGATAAGTACCCCAAAAATCTCCCTATATGCCACAAAACTGAATACAAGCTAAATAAGTGTTGAAATATGCTGAAAATGTGTTAAGAACATTGAACTGTGAAGGAGATTCGTATTGTTAAGATTCTTAAAACTGAGCCTGAAGATAATTGTTGATACAATCAAGGAATGAATATTTTCATGCCCCCTATATTGATCTAAATTAAGTATTCTATATGTGAAAATTTATATAAAATTTATATACATAGGTGAAAATATGAATTTTTTATAAAACTTGCTAAAATTACCCCTAGTCAACAATGTATGGGGGGTCAAGACCGTATTGTACGGTTATGACAAAAGTGTACGGTTTTGACCCTATGTTAATTTTTCAAAAATGATGTGTATGACTAAATTTTTGGGTGCGTGTACCATGTTTGTACCTACATCTGATGCCAAAATTTCTTCTATATCTACTAAAAATGTAGAATTAACATGGGTAAATGCCTCCTCTTTTAAAGCGTGTCTAAAAATCATGTTGATCATGTGGCTCAAAATTAATAAGTGTGTGTACTGAAAGAGATGATTGAGAAGTTGTGTAGAGTGTTGAAGAGGTGGTCACCTTGGAGAACCTTTACCTACAAAAGGAAAGGTGTTTATGTATGGTGATGAAATGCAACATAATAAAAGAAACACTAGCAATAAACAATGATAGTAGAAGCTAGATAAACCAAAAGTAATAGATGTATGTAGAAGAAAAAACGAATATAAATAATGCATCCAATTAAAAACAATGACATACAAAGGCATGTAAAAGGCTTGGATCCTAAAAACATGGGACATCCATATAATACTAAGACAATCAAGAATCATATGCTAGTAAATAAGAGTAAAAAAGGAGTCATGGAGCCAAAAACATTGGACAACCACAATGTTACAAGGTAATCAAGGCACTTAGGCCATAATCAGTTAAGTAAACAATCACTAACACATAATAACCAAGAATATCAAAATGTAATAAACAATCATGGAAATAGTAAACAAGATATTTGAACGTTGGACAAGACATATGTGTTATACTTGTTAGTCTAAAAAATAGTAAGTACCCAATGTAATAATTGAGCGTAAATGAGGAAATGTAAAGGAACTATAATAAAATAATAGCACTTGTAGGGTGTGGAGGGATTACCCCCAAATTAATAGAATGTAAGGAAGTAAGAGTGCTCTTATAATCATGTACCAATCTATGTGTCCTACATCCAGCTCAATATACCCAATAAAAACAAGTGTGTAAAGAAATAAAGACTGATATCTATCAAACCAAAGTGATAAGCAACACATATAATATAAAGTCCTAACAACTCAAGTAAATGCACAAGTCTTGATTTTGCATTTTTTCCAATAATTGAATGTTTTTATATTATCACAATGCATAACTGTGTGTAAAAGTGATGGGTAGAAATAAATTATCCAATGAAAACCTCCTAGGGAGGCTATGAATTTGTCAGGGGAGATAGAGGCTTGGGCCTCAATTGTGCCAAATAATGTGACTCAAATACTAGTGGTATTGTGGAAGTGATATATGCCAAATAAATCCTAAGAAAAGTATTGTAAATCCATGAGTGTGTAAAGCAAAACACATGAAAGGTAAATATCCATAACAAATATTATGATTGGAATGATTGGGATTGATATTTGTGATTTTAGTATGATGTTGATATAGAATGGGATTGATTTATATTTATTTTGAGTGGTGTTCCAAACCGATTGTGATTAATGAGATAATATACAACATATGATGATTAGGGATAGTATGAGGAGTAATAGAAAACATGTTGGAAATGTGACTAGATAGAACACATGATGAGTAGGGATATTATGAGTAGTAGTAGAAAACGTATTAGAAATGGGACCCTGATAAAACTACGCAACGACATGAAAGGAAACCTATTCTTAGAAAATAAGAAAGGAAGATTTAGATATGTCCTTGAGTATTGGAGAAGGTAGCATGTAATTATGTGTATATTATGAAAGTGTAAGGAAAACCCATGGGTATTTTGTGAAGTATCTTGAAAGCACATATATTATCCTTAGTAGGGTGATTGTAATATGGCACAACTGGTATCATATGATGATCATGGTGCACTTTGAAAGTACACATTTCATTTTTAATATTATGAAGTAGAGTATGGTTAAGATTCAATAGGATCATAAAATTCAATTCCATTGGAGTCTACGAGATCTTGGATGATGTGGTGAAGTTAGATACATTTACAGTGAAGTGACTGATGTAGCAATGATAGTAACACTAAACAGGAGAATAAAATATCTCACTATGATACTTGCTTGAAAAAACCTCATAAGGTGGAGGGAGAGACATGAGATTGTGCTCAATTAATTATGGAAACATAATATGTGGAGCATAAGGTAGACACGTAAAATTCCATTTTGTTAATGTTTTTTTTCCCTGAGTGATAGTATATTTTCTACATTTTCAGATGTGGTTTGAAATTATGCATTCTTGATTATTGATAATTCCATTACATATTGCACAATAGTATGATGTAATTCTGCTACTGAGATTTGTGTTTCCAAAGGAGGTATTTCCTTCTTATCATCTTCTTGAATAGGTGGATCTTTTATTATTACAGAAGTTGTATCATTCAATATTACATTATGTTTACAGACATAGATGGATTAAATTTAGGAACCCGTTTAGATTTGTAAATTCAACATGAATGTGTAGAAGAATGTTGTGTAGTAAATGATATAAATACCTTATGCTCAAGTTGTTATATTTTTCATTATAAATCATAACAATCATTGTCATGATATCTAATATTTTTATGATAATTGCAAAATGGTTGACCTTTGATTCTTTCAAGCCAGTAGTATGGATAATAATTGAGTATGTAACAAAGTGATTAAACACTTATTGAGTAGCATAGATAGGATATTATTTTGTGTAGCATGTTTCTAAAACTGAATAGGTTGATATCATGGAACATACACATTTTTACATCTATGTATGACTTTGACCTCACTTGTATGAGCACATGTAGTAGATATAATTCTTATGTCACATTGCTTATCAATATCCTTATAATTTATCAAGATGCTTAGAGAGGTGAGTGACAAAGGAATTTGAGGTATTATTTCGATGTGTTATTTCATGCTTGAGATATGTAATCTTCATATCCATATCTTGAATTTATGATTTAATTTTTTTTTAAGCTTAATCAAAGAATTTGTGATGTATCAGATATATCATACAGACATAATGTACGAACATGAAATTATAAGAATTTATAAACAACAATAGGATGATAGTGAATTAGTTAAGATATTTTTGTTTGTACTAAAATTGGGCTGGAATGATGGTGGAATAGGCTAAAAATGAAAAAGAAAATTAATTAAATTATAAAAAAATATACTCACAAATTAAAATTACAAATTGAAAAGTCAAAACAATTTAAAATTACTAAAAAAAATTAAAATTTTAAAATTGAAAATGAATAAAAACAAACAAGGAAATTATTATAGAAAAAATAAGAGAATTAATGAAAATTACTAAAGATGAAAAATTATTAGAAGTTTAAAATTATTAAAAAGTAATAAAATGATAAAATAAAAATTAAGAATTAATTAAGTTAAAAATTAAAAAATTATAAGTCGTAAATAAAATTTTAAAAATTAATAAAAATCAAAATTTTAAAAAATGTAAAGGAAAAATTTAATGAAAAATACTATTAATGAAAACTTATTAAAAAATTTAAAAATTTATGAAAAATGAAAATATTATATAAATTAATAAATTTAATTTAATAAAAATAAAAAGATAGAGGGCTATATCTACAAAACTGTCATAGGAGATGATAGGGACAGTCTCTCCCAAGTCCATGACAATAATTCAAGGAGCTAACGGCTCATTTTGGATAGTGTGTAACATTTTGCTCCGAATTAGTGGAGGAATAGGATTCATGTGGCATCCACCAATGGAGTGGGGTATAATAAGGCAAGCTAGGCACCAAAATTTGATATGCTATCTGTAACATTTTATTTTTCATTTGGAGCATGTTAGCTATGGTGGTAGCTTGGGATAGAGCCATATGATCTACGAGCTTAACTATTACCATATTAGGATCCGTAGAAGAAGAACGAATCTTGTTTATTGGTATTTGTTCATGATTATTGTGTTCATTAGTGGGGGTTTTGGGAGATTCATTATGATCAGTTCTATAGGGAGGAGTTTGACCATGATATGACAACCCCTGGTTAAGACGTGGCATGGTCATTTCCATGGCATCCGTAGATATCTTTTAAAAACCTCCATCTTTATCTAGGGTAAAGTATTCATTATTGTTGATATTCTTGATGATGAATATGTGATCTATATTTTCAATCTCAAGCACATTACACTGGCGAGTGACCCTATTGTGACTGATGAAAGGAACAAGTTTGGGATAACAGGGTTTCATGGGTGAGATTGGGATGACTAGGAAGAATAGTTCTTTTAGGATGAATTCAAAAACACTTAGGAGTAAGGAGAGGAGATGCATTGCATAAAGGAATATCCCATGGATAAGTTCATGGGGCTCATTTGTGCCAAAAATATCCTTAGAGGTGTCATCTTTATAACTTAGAAGTTGAAAACATGCATTGGAAATCTATACTTTAGACAAAATTGCTGCCCCTGTAGAATGTTTACATAGGGGTTGATGGTGTAAGGAGATAGATTCAGAGGGACAAAAAAAATCGGCCCTACCAGAAAGATTGAATAGGGGCCAAAGGCATATGGGAAATACAAGATCAAGAATAGACAAGAGTGACCATGCACTAGGGTTTACATGGGGGCCGAAGGTGTTTACAAACATATTTGATAGAAACAGACAGAATCACCCATAGGCGACAGTTGTTTATGCAAATGGGCTCTTAGGGGTTTTTAGAATTTTTGGATGCTTATATGAAGTCAAAATGAGAATATGGATGCTTTTAATGAGTTGTGCTCAATAAAAAAGGTTTGTAAGATTCACGTTAGGTTCACCATAGATTGTATGTGGGTAAGAACGTGTCTCAACAACATACACTCTTACTCATCCATTCAACTAGGGTATTCGAGGGCAATGAGTAGGGGACACACATGGACCAACATACAAGGGGATACATTTAAAGGGCTACAATGAGTGTTAGGGTCACAAATTTAGAGGGAAGTAACCCTTACACTTATTCAACCTAAGGTTTCCAGGGATTATGATTGAGATAGAGGAAGGAACCCTACTGAGATATCGGTAGTTAGGTGTGGAGACGGGTACAGATCAACAAATAAAAGAAAGAAGCATGCAATAACTAAAATGAAAGTAACTAATGAGTTGATATTTGCTAAGAGTATTATGCTAACACGTATAATGCTAAGCTAACATAGTTATGTAATCTAATTTGAATTAAATCTTATTTTAGAGTAACTGCTATAGAAAATGATATTCATGTGATTATATATAGCAACGATCAAGCAATAAACTTTGAATAAAGTAAAACCCTAAGAAAATGAAGGAAGAAAGATGACTTAGCTGATCACGTGCAACTTACCGGTGATCGAGAGTGTGTATCTATTGGAATAGGCTAGAAATAGTCTTGCAAAGGCTCGATGAGAGTTCAGAACCCCAAGAATGTACATGACATAAGTACACATGGGTGGACATGATTGCCTCAGGTGCTAATGACTGATTTGGGTGCTTGTGTTTGCTAAATGCTCATGACCTAGCCTTTTTTGGGTTGGAAGGAATTCATTATTACTCACTCTTTGTAATTCCAATTTCACTATTAGATCGTCGGTCAAACCTATAACCTGTAAAACAAATGACTACTTATGTATTCCCACAAACCACATCAATTATAATAAAGAAGATGCAAAATGGGTATTCATACTAACCCCAACAGTGATTTGAAGAGTGAACTTATCAGTGATTTGAAGAGTGAACTTTATGACTGAGCACTGCACTACATCTCAAGCTCCATGTAGTTATGTGTGTGTGTATATGTGTCCTAGGTTGCCTTTGTACAAGTTGCACGATGCCTAGTGGGCTAGATCTAGATTTGTCCTGAGTATGCAAAAGGTGTGTGGTGAAATATAATGAACTCCCCTCCTATGCACTATATGCAGACCAATGCATCCCTTATCCCTTTTATGGATGTGCTAGATATGTACTTTTTAGTTCTTTGTGCCTTTGTGCAAGCTTAGGCTGGTGACAGATAATACTTATGATGTTTGAGTGCTTTGTTTAGAATAAGTAACTAAGGTATAATATATGATTCTCTTGTTTGAATTTCATAATTGACAACTTAAAGGCTGAACCAAAACATTAAAAGGTGACCAAGAAGCAAAAAGGACCCAAAAGAGTAATAAGAAAAAAAGAGAGGGATATGAACACCTAAGAGGGACATGAGCGCTTGGGCACTTCTGTCCTAATTGGGTGCCAGTGTCTGAGGCCCATTAAAAGGTAAATCAGTCAAGTGCCTATAGAAATATAAGATGTGTAAGTCCAGTAAAGTGTAAGTGATAAAGCAACCAAATGGGAAAAAGGAGTTGTCAACCACTAGTTTTATTGCTTAGGAATCGTATATACATTAGTATGCTTTAAGACCTAGAAATGTACCCAAGTGCATAGATTTTGTGTCTACACAGAAAATGAAGAAGGAAATGAAATAATCTATGCAAAGTGACAAATAAGGGTTAAAATACTCACCTATACCTGTAGGGCGATTAGTGATGCATCTATCTCACATGCATCTGTAGGGTGGCCATTGATGCATCTATCTCCCCTGAGAAGCAACACACAGAGAGAGAATCATTATTAGGTGGAGTAGGGGAAGAAAATTCATGTCCTAGACTCCCTATATGATGACCAATAATGCAAGCAATCATCTAAGAAGAAGAGTGTCCAAATAATCCAAGTAAGATGGAAGACGAACTTAAAGCAGAGCCAAAAGATGTGAAGATGGTGTAAAAGAGTAGAGAACATGAAAATTCAGATGTCTTAGTTTCATTTTCTTAATGAGTGTTAAAATGTCATGGAGGTATATATAAAACACCAAAGCCCACGAGAAATGGTGTTTAACCATGAGAAAATATAACATTGACCACAAATTCTCACGAGTGATTGTGTTGGCCAGAGGATGCAAAAATAAATTAATGTGTCATGAAAGGTAAAAACAATGTGTCATGAGTCATGAAAGAGGTTGGAAAAGGTGCAAAATGGTGGAATGTAAGCAAGAATTCATGAATGTAATGTGTATGATACCTAAGAGGATAAAGCTAACTAATGCAAGGGGTATTAAGGCTAATAATAAATAACGACACTCTCTTTGTGTACTATCTCTAACCAATAATGGTTACGTGAATAACCATTCCCTCATTCTTGACAGGCCCCTGTAAGGAACATTCTCATGAAATAGATGCATCAATGACCCTTATCTGCACAAGGGGAATTGTTAATAACAGGTACAAATATGAAAAGTGAAAAATTAGGTGTATACAAAGACTTCCTTAAGGACAAGTTAGAGTGGATAAATTTTTTTTAGCATGTCAGTAGGATTAGAAATAAAATAGAAGAAGGGAGGAATATGCATGTAAGAGTGGTCATGAGAAGTATGGAGGACAATAACAAAATCCTATAGAATAAGGGGTGATTTAGAGGTACTCATATCTACTTTGATGATGATTTAACATTTACCCAACAAGAGGAGTGAAGGAATGAGTGGGTGAATTAACAAAAATGTAATTTTGTAAAACCCTGTATTGCAGAGTAAATTACAAAACCCTAAGCAAGAGATATAGGAAAGATGACTTAGCTGATCTGCGCTTGATCAGGGACTGGTACAGACTGGGAAAACTATTGAACATAAAATGAACAATGCTTAGGATAAATTCTGCAACTCACAGATCAAGCTAGACATGGGTGCTTAGATTAGGGTAGGGGCACCTTGGCACTAGAGATTGTTACCAGGTTCCCTGTGACTGTAAAAATGGTTAGAACATGATTTTTACAAGTGCCACAAATATTTTTGTTGATCGCCTGTATGTCGCACCTTGATCACAAAAGATACCTATGACATGCAAAATAGAAGTTCACTTGCAAAACCTACAAAACCACATCAAATCCAAAAAATAAAGATGCAATATAGGGATTTAGAATGACCCTAATGGTCACTCAAAAAATTAAACTTACAATTGAGCGTTGCACTACATCTCAGACTCCATGTATTTCTTGTGAGTGTGTGTAAGGATTGTGCCCTAAGATGCCCTAGTGTAAGTTGCACTTGATTGCAAGCTAGATCTAGAATGTATAACATGTGTGGGATGGACTAGAATGAACTTCTCCTTCCTATGCAGTGTATGTAGAAAATCCAATCCCTTGTCCTTTGAATGAATGCCAAATGGATGCTTTGAAGTGTTTTAGGTGCCTTTAGATGCAAGCTTAGGTGATAGTAATAATTCTTAGAGCTTGGTCTTTTATTTTGAACACATAGCTATGTATTTATATAATTCCCTTGTTTGAATTTTGTAATTGATAGCTTAGAAGGCTAAACCATACGTAGAAAAGATGCCCAAAAGATAAAAAGATACCCAAAAGAAGCGAGTAAGATAGAAAAGGGTCAGGGGCGCCCAAAGGTGATAGGAGCACCTGGGTGCTGCTGTCCTAGATGGGCGCTAGTGTTAGAAGCCATAAAAGATAAATAAGTAAAATACCAATTGGGCTATAGGGTGTGTAAGACCAAATAGAAAACAAGAAACACATACAAGAAGCCAAAGATAGTCATCAATTACTAGTTTTCTTTCTTAGAAATTATATGAATGCTAGTATGTGTTTAGGACCTATAAATGTACCAAAGTATGTGATCTTGTGTCTATATTTTCCCCCAATTTATGTTGTTGAGTGAATACTCAATAACATAAAGTAGTTATAAGATGTGTACCTTTTGTTCCTGTAGAGTTTGATGGCAATAGTGTGCTAAAGAGACAAGTGAAGCATGAAATGATGTAAAAAGTGAAGCGTGGAGACTAGGAAAGGAAAGTGACCCTAGGGGTGAAGCATATGAGATGATTTTGTACCTGTTGTTTTGCTTACATTGTTTATGTAGGGTTGTTTCTTGTTGTGTATTAACGACATACCTATAAAAGAAGAGAGAAAGAGTAGTCAACATAGTGTATATGAGAAATTTGAGTAAAGTATGGAAAAATATGTAAAAGTGTGTAAAAGGAAAGTGTGCACCTGATATGTTAGAGTGTAAAAGGATAGAAAGAGTTGTCCTGAAATGATGTGAAGAGTAAGTTTTTTGGACGATCTCATGCCAAGAGGTGAGTTTTTCAGGTGATCTCATGCCAAGTGCAAGGTTTTTTGGGGTGATCTCACGCCAAGTGTGAGTTTTTAGGGCGATCTCATGCCAAAGACAAAGTTTTCAATAGATAGATCTAGTTTTAATATCCTTCCATAACTCTGCCCAATGAGCATCACTACAGATGGTATGTCCTAATTCAGTTCCAGGTGTCTTGAATTAGTTCTAAATTTGTTCCAAGTGTATTGATTGTTCTAATTGAAATGGAGATAGAATGTATTTTTCTGCTAGAGGACTGTGTCTGTCCTATTAAAATTTCTCTTTGAATTTTTATAGAATGTGTTAATCTAAGAAAGTGAATGTATATGCCCCCAGGACACAGGTTCCCAAGGGAGGAAACGGATGTTGTTGTTTGATTTTGGGTGTTGGTGTCTATGATGTGTTGAGGACCCAAATCAGATTTTGGGTCGTTTTATGACTCTATTTCTGTTCTATTCATGTATTATGTAGGCTTGTATTGTATCTCTAAATTGTAGTATGGGGTGATTTATTCACCAAATGTATGCCCCTCATTTTGGGTGCATGCAATCAACCTACAGGTCTAGGCATTGATAGTTAAAAGCTCACCATGATGAAGTTTTGGAGTAGGATTTGCATTAATGGTCAAACTAGTAAAATGCATGGATTGTCGTCTTCTTGTCACGCAACAACACCTTATTCAAGTCAAGTGATAATGACGTCTTCTTATCACACAATAATGTGCTATTCTTCTCACATGAAAACTCCTTCCTATCGTGTGATAATGCCCCTTCTTCTTGTCGTGCGACAATTCCCTCTTGTTGTCGTGCAACAACGCCACTCCTTCTTGTTGCGTGACAATGTCTTCTTCCTATCACATGACAACACCATCTTCAACTATCGCACTATAATTACCTATTCCTATGGTGTGACAAACACTTTCTTCCTGTTGCACGTGAGACTCCCTCTTCCTGTCGCATGACAATGCCTCTTCTGTCATCATATGAAAACTTCCTTTTCCTGTCATATGACAACACCCTCTTCCTGTCATGCACGACACCACCCTCATCCTGTTGCATATCAACCACACCTTGTTGGCGCATGTTAACCAACTATTCATGTCATGTGTCAACCATGCTTCTTGTTATGCATCAACCACCCTTCTTCTTGTCATGCGTCAATGCTTGCATCCTGTCCCACGTTAACCTCCTTTTTCTATCACGCGTCAACCTACCCTCGCTGTCATGCGAAAACATTTCTTCTTTTCACATGACAAGTACTTTCCCCATCAGTGATGAATCTCCCCTTATTGTCATGTGTATGCTAGTGGTTTCCATTGGGTGACAACAAATAGTTTTAGATACGGCTAGACATTAATGACACCGTACAAAATAGCTCAAAAACTGGTTTAATGAGGTATGACACCCCTACTCACCGTGCAAGAAAAGTACCATTGAAAAGTGAACCATCATGGCTGCCCATAACTACATACATGCATTTAATGAAGGATTCTGGTTGGTAGCTCCTTTTCTCTATATATATATGTAAATTATCCTCATTTGAGGGGAGAGAGATCTTTCAAAATTTTAGAGTAAACTTTGCCAAAAAATTGTTCTAGCACTTTTGTGAGTTGCAGGCCTAAAATTTATGCAGTTTGTGAAGGATTATTTCCTTGTGCCTATACTGTAATGGATTGTGCATCATTTTAAGAAATAAAATTAGTGTTTTTTGACTCTTCTTTCCCTAACTTGATTTATATTGCATTTTTTGCCTTATACTATATTTTTTAGGTATATTGCACATATTGTGTTCCTTTGTAGGGCTTAAATATGTTGTGCTCCATGAGATTGGAGGTTTGAATGTGTTTTGGGACTGTGGAATTTTATTTACCCTCTTCTTCCCCATTTCCCTCCACTTTCACTCACTAGGAATCTCTCTAGTCTTGTTTTGGTGCTATCACCTCCCTTAGTTTAGGATTTACATTTATGTATTTCTCTTCCTCTAGTCCCTTGGAATTGGTAGTCTAGGAGTAGATCAAGCATTAGAATAAGTCAAGAACCAGCGTTCTCTAGAGGTTTTTCTCAATTACAAGGGTCCCACACCTCGAGATAATTCCATGTTAGTCAAAAGTAGGGTTTTGTAATGTGCAAATCCTAGGGTGCTACTTTTATGATATAACAATTCTAGCATGCCCGGTGGGAAAATAGTCAATATTTTCATTTTTATCAAGATTGGGTGTTTTTCTTGGTGAAATTCTAGCCTTTGGAGGATTTGTCAGCAACACATTTGGTGATTCCGTCACTCAAATCCAAAGCCCAAGTTTATCAAGTTCATGAAAATTCCAAACAAAAGAAGAAGAGGGGCTATTTGTCTATCTACACTTATCCCCAGATAGAGAAAGAAGGGGAAGAAGAACTCAAAGGTCTCCATCTCCAACCAAATAGGAAAACTATCCACACCTCCACCAGGAAGACCCTTTCTTCAATCGACTAGGGTTCTCAGACCACTCAGAATTGCTCATCTACAAACACCAAATCAGCCACCTCCAAACCCCTATGAAAAATTTCATAGGAAGTAGTCCACTTTCCCTTAATGCCCAAAATCCAGTCCCGATAGTAGCATTTAAAAAATATCCCATACTTCACTTGATAAAATCATATAAATCCCATCGATCACATTCAAGACATTGCAAATGTCTTGTGTAATACATAAGATTGCCGAGATGGATGTTGCGGTCAAGTTGTTGGCTTCTTCTTTTAAAGGAATATAGCATTACAGTTGTTTAGATGTTTGGGAGTAGGATCGATTCAGAATTGGGATCTATTGTGCATAGCTTTTTGTGGCTTGTTTGGGGAGAGGGCTGACAAATTATCCCTTTTGGAGCAGATGAATACAATCAAAAGGGCACCAATTGAGTAAATGACAGACTTCAATTCCAGATTTCACAGAACATGGGAAAAGATCCCAATTCTGGTCAGAACAACAACTAAAGGTACATTTCTCTATTTTCTTAAATCTCTAAATTATGATATATCTTTTATGATACAATCTATGGGGGTAATAACCTTATCGGATGCCTATGCCATAGCCATTAGGGTTGAGAATTTCCTAATTCATTCCGGTAAACTTGCACCTAGGCCACCTATGCCTCTCTTTTTAGATATGGGGAATCCTAATCCTAATCAAACACCTAAATAGCTCCCATCCATGCTCCAAGAAATCAAAGTTCAAATGAAGCTTCCACTTCTTCTTCTAGTTATTCAAATGAACTCTATGAGGTTATGAAAAAATTACAAAACTCAGGAAATGAGTAGGTAACTCTTAAGAGGAAACAAGCTCAAAATTCTAGACCTTATAAACCTCAGCTCCAACATAATAAACCTCCATATCAGCTAAACAAGTCACCTATTCAAGATCCTAACCAGAACCAAGGACAATCCTAAGTTGCTAGGCCATTGCAAGCATATAAACCTAATGCAGTTTCAACATCTAGGGCCTTGGTTCCAATTCAAAACAACATAACACAAGAATATGAATGGTGTTTCCCATGCAACCAACTGCATAATCAAGCAACATGCTTCAATGGTGCTTTAAATCAAACATTGATGGTGACTACGATGGGTGTTCCTCAAGAACCAATCCAAGAAGAAAGTGAGTAGCAGGTAGCTAATCAGGGAGCACCTCCAAATGAGACAACACTTGTTAATTGACAAGCTGAGGATTTATGTGGAATAAATCAGTCCCCTTCTCAAAGTGTGGCAGCCAATACAAGGTCTAAGAAAAGAAATATAGAGGAAGGGAAATCATCTAATCCAAGTAATTATAAACCTTTTATCAAACTTTGGGGTATTAGAAATCCAACTGTAACCACAAACATTTAAGATCAACCCAAACTACCTTCTAAGACAACTCAGGTGCCGGTTGCAACAGCCCATGTGCAGGAGAAAGTCATGTACCGTAGTAAAGGGCAACAGAAGCAGAATCAATCTCCTTTTAACATTTTTGATCAAATGAAGAAGACCAATGTATAGCATTTCTATGTGGGAATCATTGAAAATTCTAAGCCAAGGAGATTTGTTACAAACAACCATGGAGAATTGGTCAGCATCAAATGAGTTGTCTAGGAATCAAGATAAGGTGATCACTAATGCAGCTCCAAAAGAGGGAGTTCATGGAGGTCAACAAGGTAAAATCATGAAGCCTCGTCCATTCTATATATCTTTGTTTATTGAGAACAATATTGTACACAACTGCATGATTGAATTGGGGGCTAGTAGTTTTGTAATGCCAAAACAAATTGCAGATTAGTAGGGCCTGAAATATGACTTGGTTTCCAAAGGAGTGGTACAATTAGATCCGACAACAGTGGGGACCGTTGGGATCATAAAAGGTTTGAACCTTACATTTTAAACATGTCCTAATGTCATAGTTCACCAGGATACATCAGTGATTGACTTGCCACCACTCTTTATAGTGTGTTTGTCAAGAGACTTCACTGCCAAAATTGGAGGCTACTTATCAGCTGATTGGTCACATATGCTCTTCAGAAAAAGTTATGGAGCTAAGGCTACAATTCTAATATGAACCTATTACAAATTTCCATATTGAGCCTCATGTACCAAGCCCAATCAACATAAATTACCTAGCCTTTAATCAAGAGGATTGACCAAACACTCAAGAAATACATACCAAAGTTGGGGGCATCCCGGATTTGACTCTTGATGAATGGGAAAACAAAACTCATGAATATGATCCATACAAGGAAATAGAGGAGGCTGAGTTAAGAGTTTATTGTTTGTATGAGGAAAACACACCCCTTCCTAGCCTTGCTAAACCAGATGATAAGTTTGATAATGAAGTATGGAAAATATTTTTTTATGGCTCAAGGAGTAGGTAAGGCACTAGAGGAGGAGAAATGATTTTGTCACCACAAGGTATGAAGTAATACTCAGATTTCCATTTTTAGTTTACTTATTCAAACAATACCGTTGAGTATGAAGCTTTGATACGTGGATTGAATTGGGAAAGAAAGAGGGGTATACAGAAGTTGTAAGTGTTTGCGGATAGTGAGTTAATTGTCAACCAAGTTAGGAGAAAACATGCTACTAATAATGATATTCTCAAAGCCTACAAGCATCAGGTATGTGATCAAATTGATTATTTTGAAGTGTTCAATATTCAAGTGATAAAAAGGAAGAAGAATGAGGCTACGGATAGGATTACAAAAATTGGAGCAATATTTGATGTTGTGGAAAATATTAAAAGAAATAAAGTGCAGCCACACATTCATGTAATTGTGAGGCCAGGTGTGCCGAACAATAACATGAGCTGGAAGATATTTGAGAATGATCAAAAGATCATTAATTTCTTGTAGGAGGAGGCCAAGTTATCAGTTAAAAATCAAGAGAAATTGGAGCAACAATTTGATGATCAAGTGGTTCAGCTGAGGAAAAATAAGCTACCAAAGGGTTTAGTGACTCTAGAGTCAATATTCAATCCTAATTATTAGTTTTGGGGGAAAGAGAAAACATTCAAGTCAAAGGTGAGGATTCATAACCAATTTTAGTTGGAGAAAGAAAAACACTTAAAATTGGTAAGGTAATCACTGAACAAGAAATATATGAATTTACACAACTTTGCCAATAATTTCCATATTTGTTTTCTTCGAGCTATTAAGATTTGAAAGGATTTAATCCTAAGCTAGCACAACACATGATTGAACTGGATTCAGGAGATAAACCCATCAGGAAAAAGCAAAGGGCAGTCAATCCTCATATCGAACCTCACATGAAAAGAGAACTAAATAAACACATATAATCAAACATCGTCTTTCCAATCAAGTACTCTTCATGGGTAGCAAATTTGGTGCCAGTTAGGAAAAAGAATGGGTAAATAAGGTTATGTGTGGATTTATGAGAATTGAACATGGCCTATCTCAAGGAACACTACCCATTTCCTTCCATGGAGAAAATATTGCAGGTTGTATCCAGTTCTGAAAGGTTCTCATTACTATATGGCTACTCAGGCTATAATCAAATCATGGTGAAAGAAGATGACCAGTTTAAGACATCCTTCACCACAAAGTGGGGTACATATGGTTATAGGAAGCTGTCATTTATACTATCAAACGTTAGAGCCACTTTCCAAAGGGCAATGTATATGGAATTCAAAGGACTGATCAATAAGATATTTATTGTATATCTAAATGATATTAATGTATTCTCCAAGAACACGACAAGTCATCTCTTTCACCTCAGACAAGTGTTCCAAAGGTGCAGGAGATTTGGAGTGTCTTTGAATCTAAAAAATTGTATATTATTAGCTCATGAAGGCAAGATCTTAGGCCACATCGTGTCTAAGGAAGGGTTGGTGATTGATCCAAAAATGGTAGAAGCCATTCAAGCATTTTCATTGCCAAGTCACAAGAAGGCTCTCCAAAGATTTTTGGGGACAATTAATTTTGTTAGGAGGTTTGTTCCCAACTTTTCCCATCTTGTGAAGCCACTAAGGATGATTCTAAAGAATACCATGGTCTTTAAATGGACTGCTGAAGGAAAAGAAATCTTTGAAGCTATAAAATAGGCCATTACATAGACTCCAACCCTCATAGTTCTAGATTTCTCAAAGGACTTCATTTTATAAACTTTTGGAAGCATGAATGCAATATATGCCATACTATTATAGCCAAATCAAGAAGGAATTGAGCATCCTATCACATTATTTAGCCAAGACCTTCAGGATTATGAGGTGAGATATTCATTCATTGAGAAGCATGTCCTTGCTATGATTAGAAGTATACATAAATTCATACATCTAGTATCAAACTACAAAATTCGTCTATTAGTTTTACATGTTGGTGTAAAAGATTTCCTTTTGAAAAAATACCTTAATGAAAAGAGAGTTGGTTGGATAAAAAAGGTCATGGAGTATGATATTGATATAGATGTGACCAAATTAGTTAGTGGAAAATGGTTGTGTGACCAACTAGCTTCTAACCAGCATGCCGAATCAAGAGAGGATGCAGAAGCTGTTATGATGTTGCAAGATAATCAAGTGTAGACCACAGGTGGTATACCCATTCCTTGTTAGACTCAAGATGTTGTGCATTTCCTTCAAACATGTCAAAGTCCTCAGGAATTGGTAAATCCAAAAGGAGATATTTCAGAATTCATTGCATCTCATACGTGTTTGTAGATAACATTTTGTTCATAAGGGATGTGAATGGTGTCCTCCTAAGGTGCATCATGGTAGATCAAATAGAGAGGGTATTGTTATCCATATTTTTCCCCATGCCTAATATTGGATCAACCACAATCCAGCATAAGAAGAAACAAAGTGAAAAGGTAGATAGAAAAGGTCCTCAAAATTGGCTAAGTATAAAGGTGTAAGCAGAGAATGCCAAGTGTCAGTTTAACACTCTTTCAAGGGGCGAAAAGAGAAAAGGTTTCTAAACAAGCACTAAACTATTGCAGTGTCCCAGGGGAAAGTGGACCGTTGGGGAAAAAGTTGGTTCTTTGCCCCTTGTTATCTCAAAAGGGGTAAAAGTTACAAAATGGCCCGCAACTCCACCCAAGGAAAAAGTCAGCATCTAGGCCCAAGTCAAAGCCAAAGTGGGAATTGGATGAAAGGGGAAAAAGATAAATTGCGGACCCACAGGCCCGATTTTTGTTCCAATCTGGCTACCACACGTCCCATATCAAAAGGGGACCCATTTTTCAAGCTATATTTTCCCGCCCTCCTATACAGGAATCTGACACAAACTTTGAAGGAGGCATATATCTTTCGACTCAGGGATCAAAACATTGCAGATTTGACGCCATTGGAAAGATCTTAGCCTCACCCATGCCATGGAGGTTTGAAATTTTAATTTTGAGGAGGTTGGGTGAAGAAGAATGGAGGAAATGCCTTCAGGCTTTCAATGTGGGATATTCTTGCCTCAACAACCAGATCATATTTTGATCTGGTTTCCACCATTTCCTCTTCCTTCAAGGCACCGAACCAAGGATTGATGCATTAAAGATGGATTTGGGGGAGATATTTCATCATAGGAATTAACAGTGGTGGTTGAACTTCAACCTGCTTTTCCCGCTTCTCTCTCTTTTCTTCTTTCAGGTTGAATCTATAAATACGGGGGCAGGATTCATTGTAAAGGGTTGGACATTCTTTGTTTTGCAAGACTCCCTTCTCCTTCTAGTAAAGGGATCTATGGGGTTCAGGCCTTCTATCAAAATTGCATTACGTTTCTACCTCTTGGCTACTTTGTAATGGACTGTATCAATCTACAGAGCAATAAAACATGTCTGTGATCGATTTTAGATCCTCTCTTGTCTCTTTTGCTTTCATCTGGTCTCCCATTACATATCTAGCTATCTGTGCTTGTTTATTGTATATATGTATTTTGTTGGTTTGTGTCTATTAGCAAAATAAGTGTTCATCATTCCTTTGGTGCATCACCTCGTAGTTTAGCTTTGTTTTAATTTTTGTATTCCTTCTATCCCTGTCTCCTTGGTAAAGTTTAGATTAGGATTAAGAATAGATCCTCTGCAAGTTTCTACGTATGCACCTAAATAGAGGAATAAGGAACCAACCTTAAATCTAGAGAGCTTTCCCATTTTGCAAGGTCCCACACCTTGGGGAAAGTTCAATGTTATGTAATCACACCAAATGACATCTGCCTTAGAAAAGCATACTTTTAGAACTCATTTGGGGGTGCTGTGATTTTGCATGTTAACAGTTTTGGCATGCCCGGTGGGACTAAGAAGTCTCCATCTTATTACAGTAGGAACTCATGTACACTTGCTGTGATTCTGGCTTTTAAGAAGCCTTAAAATTGTACATTTTGCAACTCCAAAAGAAACAAATCTACTGGTTTCAGCAGCCCAAGCTTGGGAGATTCATGAGAAAAACCGGTTTAGAGTAAGGAAAGAAGGTATATTTGAATACTTTACGTCTATCCCCAGGCAGAGAAAGGAGAGGAAGAAGAATTCAGAGGTCTCCATCTCCACCAAGTAGAACCTTTTCAACACCTCCACTTGCAAGGCCTTTCTTTCAAGTCTGCAAGGATTCTTAGGCCAATCAGAATGGCACAACCAAATCCATACGTCAAACTTCACCGACAGTAGTCCACTCACCTTGATTGCACAAAACCTAGTTCCGATTGCAGCATTAAAGAGCATCCCACATTTCACTGGGGAAAATCAAACTTCTCCTGGTGACCATGTCCAAGATATTGCAAATGTCTGTATAATCCACAAGATCCATGAGATGGACATTGCAGTCAAGTTTCTCACCTCTTCATTCAAAGGGAAAGCTTCACAATGGTTCAGGAGTCTTGAAGTAGGCTCTATTCAGAACTGGAACTAGCTGTGCACGGCTCTTCACAATCAGTTTGGGGAAAAAAGTGATAACTTATCTTTGCTAGAGAAACTAACAACAATCAAGAGAGCCCTGAACGAGAAGCTGACAGACTTCAACCTCATATTCTAGTGGACCTGGGATAGGATTCCAACAGTAGTAAAGCCCACTAATGAAGGTGCCTTCTTATACTTTCTTAGGGCTTTAAATTATGATATTTCTCTGATGATTCAATCAATGGGAGGCACTACATTACCTACAGCCTATAGCCTCTCCATAGGGGCTAAGAACCATTTGATTCAAGATGGAAAAATCACTCCTAGCCATCCATGCCTTTATACCCTGAGTTAGGAAGCCTCAGATACTAGCCAAGTGCCTACATTAGCTCTTATACCCACCCCCAGGAGTCAAAGCTCAACCGAAGCTTCCACTTCATCATCTAATACCTCTAAAGAGTTTCAGGAAGTGGCGATGAAGTAACTTTAGAAATTTGGGAATGAGCTAGTGACCATCAAAAGACAACAAGCTCAAAGTTCTAGGCCATACCAGCCCCAAGCTCAATATCAAGCTAGACCCCAGTATCAGCAGAATAGGCCACCACCTCAGATTGTAAACTAGAGCCAAAACCAAGGACAGCCCCAAGCTGCTAGACCTTTAAGGTCTTATGATCCAAATGTAGCTTCAACATCAAGGGCATTGGTTCCTACACAGAACAATATGGCACAGGAATATGATTGGTGTTTTCCATGTAGTCATCCACATAACCAATCAACGTGCTTTAATGGTGCTCTAAATCAGGCCTTGATGGTGCAAACCAGTATGGTGCCACAAGAACCTGGCCAAGAGGAAGATCAACAACAAGGAGTTCAACAAGGTGGCCCCCTAAACGAGACTATGCTTGTCAACTGGTAGGCTAAAAAGACTTATGTGGGATGAATCAATTCCCTTCTCAAAGTGTAGCTGCCAATACATGGTCCAAAAAGAGAAGTATTGGAGAGGGTCGGCCACTGAATTCAGGTGACCCTCAATCTTCCATCACTCCACAAGGTCCTGGTGTTCCAAGTGCAACTCCAAACATACAGAACCAATCCAAGCCACCTCCCAAACCCAGTCAAGCACCGGTTGTAACAGCCCATGTGCAAGAAAGAAATGTGTCTGGGAAGGGGCAGCAAAAGGACAACACATTCAATATTATTGAGCAGATGAAAAGGACAAGTGTGAACATTTCACTATGGGAGTCACTGGCCATTCCAGGGCAGAGGGATCTATTGCAGACTGCCATGCAAAATTGGTCAAGTTCAAATCAACCCCCTAACTAGCAAGAAAGAGTGCTTGTCAATGTAATTCAGCCTGGGAGGAACCATGGAGAACTACAAGGTAAAAACCTGAGACCTCCTCCCTTCTATGTCTCACTAATTATTGGAGAAAAATTAGTGCATAATTGTATGATTTATTCTGGGGCTAGTAGGTATGTGATGCCCAAACAAATAGCTGATTAGTTGGGTCTCCAATATGAGGTCATCTCTAGAGGAGTAGTCCAATTAGATGGGACAACAGTGACTACTATGGGAATCATCAAGGATCTGAGTCTCACTCTACATGCTTGCCCTAATGTGACTGTTTTGCAAAATGTGTCAATCATAGACTTGCCACCACATTTTGCTTTGTGTCTGTCCAGGGACTTCACTACCAAAATTGGAGGCTACCTATCTGCTGATTGGTCACATATGCTCTTTAGGACAAGGTATGGAGTGAAGGCCACAATCAAATCTGAACCTATTGTTGATTATCATATTGAATCCTATGTGCCTAGCCCAATCAATGCCAACTTCTCAGCTTTTGATCAAGAGGACCTCCTAAGCACTTCTGAAGCAAATACCAAGGTGGGATGTATCCCAGACTTGACTCTTGATGATTGGGCCAACAAAATCCATGCTTTTGACCCCTATAGGGAGATGGAAGAATCCGAGCTAGGTGTCTACTACCTACATGAAGAGAATCAACCTCTTCCTGACCTAATCAAGCTAGAATACAAGGATGACAATGAGGTATGGTAATTATTCTTTGATGGCTCAAGGAGTAGACACGGAGCTAGAGGAGGAGCCATGATTGTGTCCCCCAGAGGTATGAGATATTATTCAGCCTTCAGATTCTAATTTACTTGCTCAAATAACACTACTGAATATGAGGCTTTAGTCCAAGGTCTTCATTGGGAAAGGAAGATGGGAATCAAGAACTTGCAAGTATTCGGTGATAGTGAACTGGTTGCCAATCAAGTTAGAGGACTAAATGCTATCAAAAATGACCTGCTCAAGAACTACAAGAGTAGGGTATGGGATCTCATGGAGGATTTCAAGGCCTTCAGTATTGTGTCCATACCCAGGAAGGAGAATGAAGATGTTGATAGACTTGCAGAAGTTGGAGAAACTTTTGATGTGGTTGACAACATAAAGAGGGACAGAGAACAACCGTATATCCATATGGTTGTGAGGCCAGTAGTGATAAATAATAATACATGCTAGTAGGTGTTTGAGAATGATCAACAAATCATTAAATTTCTATAAGAAAAACTGAATTCTCAGCTATAAACCAGAGCAAACTAGAGCATCAGTACGGGAATCAGATAGTACAACTACATATAAACAAGCTTCCCAAAGGATTAGTGACACTGGAATCTATTTTCAATCCTAATGATCAGTTTAGAAAAGAGAAGGCTAACATGCAGATCAAAGGAGAAGATTCAGAGTCAATCCTAGTTGGAGAAGACAAAACACTTCAAATTGGAAAAGTGGCCACCAAACAAGAAAGGTATGAATTCATACAACTTTGCTAAGAATTCCCTAATGTGTTTTGCTTGGAGTTATGAAGACCTAACGGGGTTCAATCCAAAGCTAGCACAACACACAATAGAACTAGATCTAGCTACTCATCCCATCAGGCAGAAGCAGAGACCAGTCAACCCACATATTGAGCCTCTGATGAAGAAGGAGCTGAACAAGCTGATAGAGGCAAACATCATATTTCCAATTAAACACTCAAGTTGAGTTACAAATTTGGTCCCAGTCAGAAATAAAAATGGAGAAATCAGGCTATGTGTTGACTTCAGGGATTTGAACAGAGCCTCCCTCAAAGACCACTACCCACTCCCTTCAATGGAGCAGATCTTCCAAGTAGTGTCTAGGTCAGAAAGGTTCTCCCTCCTAGATGGCTACTTAGGGTACAACCAGATCATGGTGAAAGAAGATGATCAATTCAAAACAGACTTTCACCACCAAATGGGGCACCTATGCCTACAAGAAAATGCCATTTGGATTATCCAATGTTGGAGCCACTTTTCAGAGGGCAATGGATATGGTATTCAAGGGGCTGATCAACAAAATAGTGTTGATCTATCTGGATGACATTACAGTGTTTTCCAAGAATGCAGCAAACCACCTTTTCCATCTAAGGTAGGTGTTCCAATGATGGAGTTTTGGGGTGTCACTGAACCCCAAAAAATGCATATTCTTGGCCCATGAAGGCAAGCTTCTAGGCCATATCGTATCAAAGGAAGGATTGGCAATTGACCTGAAAGAGTTCAAGCAATAAGAGCATTGCCATTGCCAAGTCACAAGAAGGCTCTTCAAATATTCTTGGGAAAAATCAATTTTGTCCACAAGGTTGTTCCAAACTTTTTTGCCCTTATTAAGCCAATAATGTTGATGTTGAAGAAGAGCTTAGCATTTAGGTGGATAGCTAAAGGAAAAGCACGTTTTGAGGCCATCAAAGAAGTCATATCACAAGCCCCAACTCTTGTGAACCCATATTTTTCCAAAGACTTCATATTGTATGCCTTTGGTGGCAACGACATAATTTTTGCAATCTTGGTGCAGCAAAACAAAGAAAGTACAGAAATAGCCAATTGCTTTCTTCAGCCAGAGTCTGGAAGATTATGAGGTAAGGTACTCCTTCATTGAGAGGCAGGTCCTAGTGGTAATCAGAGGATTAAAGAAGTTTAAGCATTTGGTTTCAAACAACAAAATCCAACTATTGGTCTCCCATGTGGGAGTTAAAGAATTCCTTCTCAGCAAGGACCTACATGAGAAGCGTGCAGGATGGATCACTCATATCATGGAATATGGCATTGAGATCAAGGTCACCAAGCTAGTCCGTGGGAAGGGGTTATGTGAACAACTAGCCTCAGGTCAACAAGATGAAACAGACAGTGAAAAGTAGGTTGGTTTTGTTCTATAAGATGATCAAGAAGAAGGGAGAGATGATGTACTTGCTCCTTGTTGGACCCAAGACATGGTGCACTTCCTTCGAACAGGCATGTGTCCTCATGGGATGAGTAAAGAAAAAAGAAGGCATTTCAGGCTACAGGCCATCCCATATGTTCTTATTGATGGTGTCTTGTTCAAGAGGGACATCAATGGCATTCTGCTGAGATGCATTGGGGTAGATCAGGTGGAGAGAGTGCTACAAGAATTCCATGTTGAAGCAGCTAGAGGCCATTTTGCTCCAAGAGTGACAACACTCAAAATCATGAAAACTGGATATTATTGGCCCAAAGTGTTTAGTGACTGCTACACATAGATCAAAATGTGTAAGAATTGTGCATTCTTCAAAGGCAAGGAAAGGCTAGCAGCACTTCCATTGCACCCAATCTCAGTTGACCAACCTTTCATGCAATGGGGATTGGACTTCATTAGAGTCATCAATCCAAACTCAAGCCAAGGTCATAAATGGATCCTGACAGCAACAAATTATTTCACCAAATGGACCGAAGTAGTGGCACTCAAGGAAGCAAATGAGTCTAGTATCCTAGATTTCTATGAAGGGATAGTGACCAGATTTGGAGTGCCATCCACCATCATATCAGACAATGCATTAGCATTTATAGGTTCCAAGATCATAGGATGGGCTGTCAAGAATGGTGATTTATTTGAGTACTTCATCAAACTATTACCCTCAAGGTAATGGCCAGGTTGAGTCTACAAACAAGAACCTGTTAAAGATCATCAGAAGAACTCTTGATGAGAATCATAGGACCTGACACACAAATCTCAAAACAGCCTTATGGGTTGATAGAATAATGCCCAAGAGATCTACAGGAAGCTCTCCATTCAAGCTCGTCTATGGGAAAGAGGCAGTGTTGCCTATATCACTTGAGTTGCCAGCATTGGAGCTCGTGAAGCAACTAGAGATGTCTGAATTTGGACCAATGGAGGCCAGGTATGTGGAGCTGATAGAATTAGAAGAAACCAGAGAGCATGCTCTCCAAGTAATAGAGAAGAATCAGGCTTCAATCAAGAAATGCTTTGACAAGAAGACAAAGGCAAGGACCTTCTAGGAAGGAGACCTAGTTTTGAAATGGGATGCAGATCGAGAAAAACCATGAAGGCATTCCAAATTTGATGCCATCTGGAGTGGCCCCTATATGATCACAAGATGCAAAAGTAGCAATGCTTTCCAATTGTCTACATTGGAGGGTGAAGAGTTACAGATTCCAGTAAATGGGATCTATCTTAAGCACTACTACTAAAAGGAGAGTTCTCACCCTGTACATATTAGTTTAGTTTTCTCTTTCCTCTAAGTGCTTATGCACATTTTCTTGTTGTAGTGTAGATTGCTTTTCTCCTAAGTGCTTTACATGCTCTGCATGTTCCATTTGGAGCATGTATGATTTCAAATTTTGTATATAGTGTGGTGTTGTTTTGTTGCTCTCATGCAGTGTTTGGACACGACATTTGGTCAAGATCAATTTTGGTTCTAATGGGTTTCTAAGTGGCCCAGGGGTCAGTTTTCAAAGTTCATATTAGTAGCAAGCTATCACTCATGACTCCATGCCCAATGGATATGACAAGGCAATTGGTATTTTCATCTAGCAGGCAGATACCCCTGTGAGTCACCAAATTTTTATCCATATTTCACCCCCATGCCAAATATTGGATCGCACATGATCCCGCATAAGAGGAAACAAATTCAAAAGGTAGACAGAAAAGGCTTCAAAATTGGCTAAGTATAAAGGTGTAAGTGTAGAATGCCAAGTGTCAGTATGGCGTTGTTTCAAGGGGTGAATAGAGAAAAGGTTTCTAAACGAACGCCAGACTGTTGCGTGTCCCAGGGAAAAAAGGATCATTAGGGAAAAATTTGGTTCTTTTCCCCTTGTTATCTCAAAATGGTTAAAAGTTGCAAAATGACCCGCAACAACATCTGGGCCCGAGTCAAAGCCAAAGTAGGAATCAGAAGAAAGGGGCAAAAGATAAACTGCGGACCCGTAGGCCCGATTTATGTTCCAATCTGGCTGCCACGTGTCCCATGTCAAAAGGGGACCCATTTTTCAAGTTGTTTTCCTGCCCTCCTGTACGATCCTGATACAAACTTTGAAGGGGCATATCTTTCGACTCAGGGCTCAAAATATTACAAATTTGATGTCAATGGAAAGATCTCGACCTCACTCATGCCATGGAGGTCTGAAACTTTAATTTGGATGAGGTTAGGTGAATAAAAATTGAGGAAATGTCTTTGAGATTTCAATGCAGGATCTTCTTGTCTTAACAACCATATCGGATTTGATCTGTTTCTATTGTTTCCTCTTCCTTCAAGGCATTGAACCAAGGATTGATGCAGTAAAGACAAATTTGGGGGAGAAATTTCATCAGAGGCATTAACAGCGGTGGTTGAACTTCAACCTACTTTTCCCGCTTCTCTCTCTTTTCTTATTTTAGGTTGGAATATATAAATACGGGGGTAGGATTCATTGTAAAGGGTTGGACATTCTTTGTTTTGTAGGCTCCCTCCTCCTTCTAGCAAAGGGATCTATGGGGTTCAGGCCTTCTATCAAAATTACATTACGTTTCTGCCTCTTGGCTACTTTGTAATGGACTGCATCAATCTAAAGAGAAATAAAACACATTTGTGATCGATTTTTGATCCTCTCTTGTCTCGTTTTCTTTCATCCGGTCTTCCACTACATATGTGGCTATTTGTGCTTGTTCATTGTATGCATTTTGTTGGTTTATGTCTATTATCAAAATAAGTGTTCATCATTCCTTTGGTGCATCACCTGGTAGTTTAGTTATTGTTTATTTCTTGTACCCATTTATTATCCTTGTCTCATTGGTAAGTTTTAGATTAGGTTTAGAGACAAATCCTCTGCAAGCTCCCACACATGCACCAAAATAGAGGGATAAGGAACCAACCTTTGATCTGGAGAGATTTTCCATTTTGTAAGGTCCCACGCCTTAGAAAAAGTTCAATGTTATGTAATCACACCAAATGATTCTTCCCTAGAAAAGAAAAATTTTAGAACTCATTTGGGGGTGCTGTGATTTCCCACTAACAGGTACTACATGAGTTTCATGATAGAGAGGAAGGTGGTCATTTTTCCCCAAAAGTGAAATCCATTAGAATCACGAGGGCTGGTTATTACTGGCATAATAATTCCAATGATTTCTATTCATGGATCAAGATATGCAAGAAGTGTACCTTCTTCATAGGTAAGGAGAAGATAGCATCCCTCCCACTCCACCTTATCTTAGTTGAGAAACCTTTCATGTAACGGGGGCTTGATTTTATTGGGATGATTAATCCAAGTTACACCATAGGTCACAAATGGATTATTACAGCCACAGACTACTTCACTAAGTGGATAGAAGTAATTGAACTTAAGGAAGAAAATGAAGCTAACATTATGGAATTCTACTAAGGTATTGCGACAAGGTTTGGTGTTCCTTCCACTATAATATCAGATAATGCCTTATCTTTTCTTGGAGCAAAGATATTTAATTAGGCTGTTAGAAATGGCATCTACTTGAGCAGTTCTTATAACTACTACCCTCAGGATAATGGACAAGAAGAGTCCATAAAAAAGAACTTGCTGAGAATCATAAGAAGAAACCTAGATGAGAATTAGAGGATTTGGCATACCAAATTGAAATTAGCCTTGTGGGCTGATAGAATCACTCCCAAGAAATCAACTGGTTATTATCCTTTTAAGTTGGTTTATGGAAGGGAAGAAAAGCTTCCAATATCCCTGGAATTACTATCCGTGGAGCTTATCAATTAGCTGGAGTTGTTTGAGTTTCCATCCATGGAATTCAAATATGCAGAGCTCACGAAACTAGAAGAGCTAAAAAAAAAGGCCATGAAAACAATAAAGAAGGACCAAACTCAAATCAAGATGAGTTTTGACAGAAAGGCCAAAGAAATAACTTTTCAAGAAGGAGACCTAGTTCTAAAATGTGATGCAAACAAAGCCAAACCAGGAAGGCACTCCAAATTTTATGCAATATGGAGTGGGTCTTACTTGATTTCAGGGTGCAAAGAAAACAATTCTTTTCAATTTACAAATTTAGACGGAGAAGAATTGTAGATTCCATTCAATGGAATCTATCTCAAGAATTATTACTGATGGGAGTATCTTTTTTGTAAATATTAGTTTAGAGTTTGTAATTCCTCCAATTGCTTGTAGCACATCATTCTATTGTAGCTAGGTTTTCTTTCAGATAAGTTCATGTGCACTCTCTGCATGTTCCATTTTTTAATATGTATGATTTTGTTATATTTACATGGTTGTGCTTTGTTGTTGTTGCACTTTCCAGTTTTAGGAAAGATCCGATGATGAAGTAATGTGTGAGCAGTGTTCCAGAGAAACAAGAAGTTTCAGACATTAGACCAATTTCAACAATCAAAATAACTCCATGCCCAATGGATGCAAAATCATTGGTCTTTTATATCTAGCACGAAGATCACCTCGTAAGTTTCCAATTGTTATCTATGTTTGCACCCCTTATAAAATGTATCAACCTATAGGTCTAGGCATTGATAGTTAATGGGAGCAGTTTACAAGGTATCTCGCGACAATCTTACTCGCCACGGCTAAGGTTTGGAGTAAGATTTGCATTAATGGTCAAACTAGAAAAATGTATGGATTTTCACCTTGTTGACACATGTCAACACCTTCCTCCTATCATGCAAAAACACCTCTTTATGTTGCGCAACAACACCTTCCTCATGTTGTGTGTCAACCACACCTTGTTGATGCGAGTCAACCTCCTTTTGCTATCGCGCGACAACACCTTCCTCCTTTCGTGTGAAAACCACTCCTTATTGACACATGTCAACCACTTATTCCTATCACACAACAACCACTCTTTTTTGATGGGTGTCAAATACTTCTTCCTATCGCGTAAAAACCACTCCTTGTTGACGTGCGTAAACTGCTTCTTCCTATCACGTGAAAACAACACCTTCTTATCACGTTGTTGGTCATCAAATAGGACTTTATGAAGAGCAACAGTCAGGGGACAAGAAGTCCCTCCTCTTTAATGGGAGAGGTTCCCTTATTTAGAAACGAACTTATTTACAAATGTACAAGACATGATTTGTTGGTTAAACTTGGATATCACGAAAGTGTTTTCTATGAAGATCATCAATTACAAAAGGACTGAGGAAATGAGAGTACGGGAAAGAGCAGAAAGGCAACATGCAGAATTATAGATATCAGAGTAATTCTTTATGTATGCGAAGTCACAGTGAATTGAAACAAGATCATTTGTATCGAATAAATAAGATGGAATTTAAAGACACAAAGTTCTGTAAATAACATCTGCTTAGAACACAAAGTTTCTTAACATAACACAGATTCATTAATCAAGGAAACAAAGTTCCTTCTTGGTTATACAAGATCACCGTGCTTGCAAAGTTGAAGAGTATGCAATCTGTAAGACTAACGAACTTGAGACAAATGATCTTCACAAAGAAAATAAATGAAAGCTTAGGAATAACAGAGATCAGATAGACAAAGAATGGAAAATTCCTTCTGTATTGATTTCTTTATAATATATTTACACTTTTCAGAAAATATGCCAAGTTCTTCCTCCTTCAGAATGGCGTAGAAATGCCATTATATAGCTTACAAATCAGTTACTCTTTGTAACTACTTCTTTTAACTAAGAATAGTTAAGGACTGCCAACCGCAATACCTCAACCTTTTACAATGAATCCGAGAAAAAGAATTAGAAAAGAAGAGAAGAATAAGGAGAAGAAGACAAGTGGTGAGTTACTGAGAGGGACCCACTGACTTCAAAATCCGTTGCCTGAACTTCTTTAACGCCTCAGCTATGTCTCTGCCACGAGGGACTGACGTGTTAGTCGTAGACTGAGTCCAAAATCCCAGACACTTTTCCATCTCTTTATCAAACTCGACATGAGTATGATAATCTTTGTTTGCTTCTTCAATGGCAGATTGAAAAGAGAAAATCTCCTTCATTTTCTCCTTGGAGATGGAACTTTCCTTGAATAAGTTATCTTTGACAAAAGCTCTGAATTGAGCTTTGATTTCTTGCAAGGAAAGGAGTACACCAGAAGTTTCATCTTGAAGATGGCATTGTATATCTTTGAAAGCAGAGACCACCAGTGTCTTGAAAGCTTCACCCTTCTGCCAACTTTTCTTCAGCTCTCCCAAAGCCTCCTCCAAGACTTTGATCTTCCAATCCACACTGTAAACCCAGGATTTCGACAGATTGTCCTTTGCATCATCAAAAACCTTATTTGCTAGTAAGATATTCTCATCTGTCTTCCCCATAAGGCGGAGCTCTACTATGCAACTGCTCCAGAGTTTGAGCTCTTTATCCATGATATTGGTAGCGGAGGAGAGCTTCAGTTGCACATTGCTCACCTTTTCGTGGAGTTTTAAAGCTTCATCGATGAAGTTTAATCCAGCAACAAGCATGTCATCCACCAGGGCTTCAATAGCTTTGCCATAGACAGAATACTTGTGCATATCTTTGATACTCTGCACTTCATCTTGGCTTAGAATTACAGGAGGTGGGAGAGTAGTCAATGGGGTAGGGTCCAAAACTTTGTCCTTAGACAAAAGAGACTTGATGAAACTTGTGAGAACTTGGGCTTGTTCTTCCAACTACTCAATAGTTTGTTGCCCCTTCTCTACCCTTCCAATGACTCTTGTGACTGTTTCCTGGAGGTTGTGAATTTCACCTTCAGGGGTAGACTCTCCCATTGGGATTCTCGAGAGCTCTAAGTCAGATACCTGCAAGTCCTACTCTGATTTATCCATTGTAGGCCTGGCAATCTCCAGGAATTGCTGACCTTGAGCATCAGACACTATTCTGGAGGTAGTTCTGGCTATCTTGGCACGAGAAGGAGTGGTGCCCAACAAGGCTGCGACAACATCAAAATTTGGTCCTGAGCTCCGAGAGGAAAATTTCCTCTTCCTTTTGTCAACCAAAGGTTACACCCACGCAAAAGAGGAAGAGGAATCAACAGGAGGGGCAAGGGGACCAAGAGACAGAGAGTTCATGACGCTCAAGGTCTGCGCAGGTGTTGAATCAGGTTGAGACGTTAGAAGGGTGCTGGACACAATGGCTGCTAAAGAATCAGTAGCACTTGGAAGTTCAGTGCTCTGGACTTCCTTATCTTTATCTGCTGGACCTTCAGGAGCATCCGCAGGGGCTGGCACTTCACTTTCTTCGCTTTCACTGAGAACAATGATGTTCTCCGGTCCCATAGGCACTTCTATCTGCTTTCTTTGAGGATCATTTTCCACAGGATCCTTCTTAACCTCCTTGAGTTTCTTCTGGTACACTTGAGTGGATGAAGAAGGAGTGGAAGCTGTAGGTCCTTGAGTTGATGAGGTAGGAGGGGTCTTCACTGGTGTTTCCGACCTTGGAATAGATGCTTCTCTTCTTGGTGTTGAAACATCCTTAGAAGAGGATTCTCCTGAATGCCTCCTGAATTCTCGAACTATCCTGTCATACCAGACCTTAGTCCTGACTAAGACTAGAGCAAGGATCTCAGCCAGATCATCCCTCTCTTTCCTGTTCCAATCCATGTCCTCCAAAGGAGTGTGCTTAACCACATTTTCATACTCATAGGAGTATAGATCAGAGTTGTCATCCTGGAGACCTTCAGGAACTTGATACAGACCGATTTCTTGGATCAGTGGCAGAGAGAACCTGCCATAATGTCTTCTCCTGGCCTCAAAATCATCTGCACAGTAAGCTCAGTAGTCTTCTGTATCAGCCCTGTGATGGTAGATTATCTTTATGTTCTGTTCAATGAACTTCTTCAAGTCGAAGTAGGTTCTTGGCTTGAAGAAATGAACGGTGATAGGGACCAGGGTTCTCTCTATGTTTTGAGCATCCAGGGCTGTTTTGCAAGTGTAGTTTCCCAGAGAGATGGGAAAGTGCAAGCCAGAAATCTTCTTATCTCTACAAGTTCTGTGCAACTTGTCTAGTTGCCTGCATATTTCTATCAAGGCCATTTTATCATTGCAGAACATTGGCAGTCTCAGAGGGGTGCCCTCATAGCCGGCGAGCTTGATATAAGAGAATTTCCTGAACTGGATGAAGTAAGCACCGTAGTGCGATATCATAGTCATAGCTTCATCTGAAAATATCCTAGCAGTGTCACCTTCGAGCAATCTGACCACATACATGGTAAAAGCGTCATTGACCCTTCTGAAATTACGATTGCTGGTCTCCAAAGTGAACTGCGGGCAGTAGGCATATACTGGATCGTCTTTGTGTGCATCTATATAAGAAAAACCAAACCATTGCCGTGACGCTGCCAGGGTATACATCAGGTACGAAGTCATGTAGAAATTCTTCGTTTGCTGCACATTGGACAGCTACTCTGTCAAATTCATGCTTATGATTTCCGCCCAATTGATATTCTGTGTTCCCTCGCACACCATGTTGATGAGCGGGCACATCCAGAAGTGGAATTAGTTGGTAGAGGGCAAACCCATAACCCGAGCCAACAGAATTATGAAATCAGACAACTCTTCATTGAAATCTACCCGGAAAAGGGTTTTGGACAGACGAGACGCTCCCTTCCTAGGGTTTTTAAGCCAGGACTTTGCCACGCGTGCCTTGTATTTGTCGTTGTCTTGATTGAACAGAGCCTGTGCTTGATCCCGAGAAACGACTATAGCATTATCCATCTTTGGAATCCTCAGAGCAGTGCTAATGGTGGCAACATCCAGTTTGGCGATGAGTTCCCCGTGTATATTGGTCAATTCGCTCGAAGCGGGGTCGAAGTGAGCTCCGCATGAAAGCACGGTATCAACACACTGTACCGAGATCGGGAAACCGCCAGCAAATGCCAAACCGCTATCATGAATCATTTGTGCCATTGGTGTAGGGTTTGCATCTGCCATCCTTGCCCAAAAATCACCAAAGTCGAGATGTCGAGCTTCACTGTCCCCAATATTGGGAACGGCAGACTCCAGTGACGAAATTTGTTCCTGTCCCTGGAATTTGATCTTCATATTGGTATTATAAGAGAGAGAGAATTGCAATCTAGACTTGGGAAGGAATTGCAGTAGGGAACGGGTATGTGCGCAGGAAATTAGATTGCAGGGGTTCGGGCAAAAGATAGCAAGGGAGCGGTGTGAAAAATGCAAAAGGAGGTCTGCCCGTTATATAGTCGTTTTGGAGAGAGAAAGGAAATCAATGCGCATTAAATTTATATCTACCTATTTGAATAAGCAGGATATTCGGGTAGAGCGGCAAAAACTGGCACGAATGACACTTGGTTCACTTGGGACATGTGAGACGCGAATGCGCGAAACACGCGGCTCGGCCGATTCGGGTGAAACAGGGAGAAGACGCACAAATGCATTTTGGGACATTTGGGACGAAAACGCGCGAAGGACGCGGTTTGGGTGTTTCGGCCGAAAATGGAACAACTTGCACTTTTGACTTGGGACAAAAAGCTCTGAAGTACGCGACTCGGGCGGTTCGGATGAAAATGTTACAATAGGTCCAGAGAATTTTGGGACATTCGGGACGAAAACGCGCGAAGTACGCGGTTCGAATGTTTCAGCCGAAATTGGAACAACTCGCACAATTTGACTTGGGACAGTTGGGACATGAAAGAGTGAAGTACGCGGTTCGGGTGAATCGGCCGAAAATGGAACAACTCGCACAATTTGACTTGGGACAGTTGGGACAAAAAGTTCCGACGGGCCCGAAAATGGAACAACTTCGGGGATTTCGGACGATCGGGGAATAGAGCGCACTTTTGAAATTGGGACACGCGGGACAAAAATGTCCGACAGGCCCGAAATACATACAAAATGACCCAAAACTGCAGAATTTTCTCAATCTCACGACTTCGGTACATTAGAGAAGACACTTAAACTCAAAATTTTGAAAATTTTAACTTTCATAAGAGCAGGGAATTTTTAGTGGACAACAGCTGGCTCCTTCTGGGGATGACTTGGCATAAATTCAAGGAATGAGACAAGGCAAGAACTTAGACAAACTCAGGGGAAGCAGATCAATACCTTATCCATTGGGCCATGGAGTCAAAAAGCAGACCAATACAAAGGACAACACACCAAAACAAAAAGGAAAGAAAAAACAAAAACATTGTACATAATATACAAGGGACTCTCTAATCACCTAGGACTTGAACAACTTGAGATACTGCCTCTATTTCTGCTTAAAAGATTTAATTCCTGGTTTGAAAGGAATAGGATGCTACATATATTTTGGCTTTAAGGCTTTTAGATCCTCATAAGGATAAGCAAGAACATCCTTATACCTCTTTAGAAGATCAATTGCTTTTCTTCTTTCATCTGTTGTGCAACATTTTCCAATATTCACTAGCCTAGGACCAGTAGAACTCCCAATATTGATTTTGTCATGCTTAGCTGATATTTGAGGTCCAGTAGGAGCTCTAGATTTCACATACCTGTCATGTTTATCAAATAGTTCCTCCAAACTCACTAACCCTTTAGGAATCTTGTTTCCTTTGAGATTGATGCATCCATCATGATCTGTTTCTTCCCCTTGGGCGATTGCTTGGTCAAAGGGCACATTCTCACGAGGTAGGTTGTCACTTCCCTCAAAATACAGTTGTTCGAAATTACCCTTGAGTTCCAGGAAGGAAAGCAAATGTTGATCATCATTGAAAACCTGCCAGTTATTGGTATTATCAGGTACACTAGGCCGATGGACCATTTCAATAGTGAACTTATCCTAAGAGAAGTCAGGATGAGGAATCAGTAGTGACCCTGAGACAGCTAGTGAATCAGCCCTTCTGTTCTTTTCCCTAGGTACTGCTTCGATAGAGAAAGCATCAAGGAATTCAATGGAATCCCAAACCTGATTCCGGTAATGTTTCAACCTTCCATTTTTTACTTGAAAAAGGTTTCTGACCTGCTTTACAATCAATTCTGCATCACCACGAGCCAGAAGATTCTTTACACCTTGTTCTTTGACCACTTGCAATCTGAGAATGAGAGCCTCGTATTCTGCTGTGTTATTAGTATTCTCGAACTGCAATTTAAATGAAAAGGGGTGTAGGCTTCCTTCAGGTGACACCAGCAAGACACCGGCTCCGGAACCAGCTGAAGAACAACTTCCATCAAACTCTAAAATCCAAACCCCATTAGGATCTTTAGGAGACACTTTGGGGGGTCGGATTTCATCAGGGGACATAATCATGTAGTTGCCATGACCCATATCCTCATAGAGTATTTGTGCTCTAGGATCATCCGTTTTCTGCACAATATACTCAGACTGCTTCTCAGGCAACAACTTCTTCATTTGTCCATTGACAGGCACGAGGGCATGTGACCAGTCCATTTGGATTTCCCCACCCACATCCTTACAGAAGTTCCTACTTAGCAACATCCCGTATGAAGGGGGAATATCTGCCACTAATATGGTAGCCAACACTTTCTTCTCGGGCAAAGCAGTAAAAGCTACTTATGCATCTTTAATTCTCTCGACCAGGGGCACTTCTTTACTCTCCATGGAGTAACAAGATCCATACGTGCGTGTGAGGGTCAGGCCTAAAGCATGAGCTACTTTAGTAGGCATCACATTATCTGAGGCTCCGGAATCTATGACACAATTACTGAGCCTATGACCAGCTATAAGAAGTGTTACATAAAATGGTTTAATTTTGTCACCAAGTGAGGTGACAGCAGCTACCAGACTAGGCTGTGGTGCAGAAGGAGTAGGTAAAAGGCCTTTAGAGGTGGTTTTGGAGTGGGAATTAACAAATTGAATCATTTTGGCAAAAGCTTTGGGATGAGTTTGATAATACTCGGCCTCTGAGATCTGAACCTTAGTCTTTTTCAAATGATCAATAATATCAAAAGACCCAGAAGTGGACGGGCCATCATCATTTGAAATTCTAGGCTTATCAAATTTAGGAGAAAAAGAAGGAACTTTGATAGTAGGATTAACAGGACTCACCTTTGGTGCAGATAAAGTAGGGATAGGAGATCCTCTTTTTGCAATTACAGGAATAGTTGCCCACTGCTCCTTAGATCTCTTGGGGGGCTGCGTCAATTTCTCCCTCTGATGCGTCTGCTCTCGAGTCATGACAGCAAATGATTCACTATTCATGTCTGCTACCACTTCATCATAATCATCTCCATCATCAATGCCCTCAGTGGTGAAGAAATTAACCCGAGATCCCTCAAGTTCATCCGCTTCATCATCAAATTCTTCCACAAACTCCTCGCAAGCTTCATTATCCTCATCATCATCTGGCTCTTCAACTTCACAGGTTGCATTCACAGGAACCTTAAAAGGATGTCCTTCAAGTGCTAGTCTTGTTTGAGAAGAAGGCAAACGATTCCTGGGCTAGAAATTTCTCCTTGGAACATCTGCATAAGGAGCATGCTGAGCTAATTGTTTCTTTATAGCAATGAGATCATTTGCAAGCTTTTGGACTAACGGATCAGTATTAGGTCCAGGAGTGGAGGAGGAGGAAGCAACAAACTTAGATTTGGAAGGGTCTCTCCTCAACTTCCCTGACATGATCAGATCATCCTCGACACTAACAACAAGAGTTTGATCCTCCACCAATGTTGCGAGATTAGCCCTTCTCAGTGCATAACTGACTTCAGACGATTGGGCATTTAAGAAGAAACATTTTTGGATTTGATCAACAGGTCGAGTATTTACAGGAATTTTGTTGATCAGTCTGTTGAATCGGGCCACAAATTCTCTCATGGGTTCTGAGGAATCTTTCTTTATCTGAGAAATTTGGGCAAGAAAGGCATGTACATCTTCTGCCAGCTTGAAACGGTTTTTGAACTGAGTTCTCATTGTGTCCCAGTTAGTGATAGCGCTAACCGGAAGGTGGTAGAACCAATCAGTAGCATTATCTTGTAACGTCTCAACGAATAGCCTTACGGAGACGTCTTCATGTTCGACTCCCAGAACTCCACATGCAACAATGAAGGCTGCGATGTGTTCATCAGGATGCACTTTGCCATCGCCTTTGAATTTAGGGAAGTTCTTCCGGTTACCTTTGGGTAACTCATGCAAAGGCTGAGTAAGGGCCAGGGGCCCGACACGATGACCCCATGGTAATGGCGCCGCCATTCTTGGAAAAACAGCTTGGAGAGGAACTGCAACACCAACAAGAATCAAAGCTCGCAAATTAGGGCTAGCTGGCTCTGAAGGAATGCCACCCGTAGGACTTCTATCTTGAACAGGTGGAGTGCTTGTCGAACGAGTCCTTCTATTTCTTGTTGAAGGAAAAGGAAAACCCTGCTGCTCCAAAATCTGGAACTGAGAATATTAAATACCAAGGGTCCTTCTCCCTTGAGTAAAACGCGGAGTCGCCAGATAAAAAGATGATCAAAAATAACAGAACTGGAATATCATTTTCCCCAGCGGAGTCACCAAAAACTGTTGGTCGTCAAATAGGACTTTACGAAGAGCAACAGTCAGGGGACAAGAAGTCCCTCCTCTTTAATGGGAGAGGTTCCCTTATTTAGAAACGAACTTATTTACAAATGTACAAGACATGATTTGTTGGTTAAACTTGGATATCACGAAAGTGTTTTCTATGAAGATCATCAATTACAAAAGGACTGAGGAAATGAGAGTACGGGAAAGAGCAGAAAGGCAACATGCAGAATTATAGATATCAGAGTAATTCTTTATGTATGCGAAGTCACAGTGAATTGAAACAAGATCATTTGTATCGAATAAATAAGATGGAATTTAAAGACACAAAGTTCTGTAAATAACATCTGCTTAGAACACAAAGTTTCTTAACATAACACAGATTCATTAATCAAGGAAACAAAGTTCCTTCTTGGTTATACAAGATCACCGTGCTCGCAAAGTTGAAGAGTATGCAATTGGTAAGACTAACGAACTTGAGACA
Source organism: Taxus chinensis (assembly GCA_019776745.2). Classification (NCBI taxonomy): domain Eukaryota; kingdom Viridiplantae; phylum Streptophyta; class Pinopsida; order Cupressales; family Taxaceae; genus Taxus; species Taxus chinensis. Next base: position 43,959,292 of record CM034153.1, read on the forward strand.
AATGATCTTCACAAAGAAAATAAATGAAAGCTTAGGAATAACAGAGATCAGATAGACAAAGAAAGGAAAAGTCCTTCTGTATTGATTTCTTTATAATCTATTTACACTTTTCAGAAAATATGCCAAGTTCTTCCTCCTTCAGAATGGCGTAGAAATGCCATTATATAGCTTACAAATCAGTTACTCTTTGTAACTACTTCTTTTAACCAAGAATAGTTAAGGACTGCCAACCGCAATACCTCAACCTCTTACAATGAATCCGAGAAAAAGAATTAGAAAAGAAGAGAAGAATAAGGAGAAGAAGACAGGTGGTGAGTTACTGAGAGGGACCCACTGACTTCAAAATCCGTTGCCTGAACTTCTTTAATGCCTCAAATATGTCTCTGCCACGAGGGACTGACGTGTTAGTCGTAGACTGAGTCCAAAATCCCAGACACTTTTCCATCTCTTTATAAAACTCGACATGAGTATGATAATCTTTGTTTGCTTCTTCAATGGCAGATTGAAAAGAGCAAATCTCCTTCATTTTCTCCTTGGAGATGGAACTTTCCTTGAATAAGTTATCTTTGACAAAAGCTCTGAATTGAGCTTTGATTTCTTGCAAGGAAAGGAGTACACCAGAAGTTTCATCTTGAAGATGGCAGTGTATATCTTTGAAAGAAGAGACCACCAGTGTCTTGAAAGCTTCACCCTTCTGCCAACTGTTCTTCAGCTCTCCCAAAGCCTCCTCCAAGACTTTGATCTTCCACTCCACACTGTAAACCCAGGATTTCGACAGATTGTCCTTTGCATTATCAAAAACCTTATTTGCCAGTAAGATATTCTCATCTGTCTGCCCCATAAGGCAGAGCTCTACTATGCAACTGCTCCAGAGTTTGAGCTCTTTATCCATGATATTGGTAGCGGAGGAGAGTTTCAGTTGCACATTGCTCACCTTTTCGTGGAGTTTGAAAGCTTCATCGATGAAGTTTAATCCAACAACAAGCATGTCATCCACCAGGGCTTCAATAGCTCTGCCATAGACAGAATACTTGTGCATATCTTTGATACTCTGCACTTCATCTTGGCTTAGAATTACAGGAGGTGGGAGAGTAGTCAATGGGGTAGGGTCTAAAACTTTGTCCTTAGACAAAAGAGACTTGATGAAACTTGTGAGAACTTCGGCTTGTTCTTCCAACTGTTCAATAGTTTGTTGCCCCTTCTCTACCCTTCTAATGACTCTTGTGACTGTTTCCTGGAGGTTGTGAATTTCACCTTCAGGGGTAGACTCTCCCATTGGGATTCTCGAGAGCTCTAAGTCAGATAACTGCAAGTCCTGCTCTGATTTATCTGTTGTAGGCCTGGCAATCTCCAGGAATTTCTGACCTTGAGCATCAGACACTATTCTAGAGGTAGTTATGGCTTTCTTGGCACGAGAAGGAGTGGTGCCCAACAAGGCTGCGACAGCATCAAAATTTGGTCCTGAGCTCCGAGAGGAAAATTTCCTCTTCCTTTTGTCAACCAAAGGTTGCACCCATGCAAAAGAGGAAGAGGAATCAGCAGGAGGGGCAAGGGGACCAAGAGACAGAGAGTTCATGACGCTCAAGGTCTGCGCAACTGTTGAATCGGGTTGAGACATTAGAAGGGTGCTAGACACAATGGCTGCTGAAGAATCAGTAGCACTTGGAAGTTCAGTGCTCTAGACTTCCTTATCTTTATCTGCTGGACCTTCAGGAGCATCCGCAGGGGCTGGCACTTCACTTTCTTCGCTTTCACTGAGAACAATGATGTTCTCCAGTCCCATAGGCACTTCTACCTGCTTTCTTTGAGGATCATTTTCCATAGGCTCCTTCTTAACCTCCTTGAGTTTCTTCTGATACACTTGAGTGGATGAAGAAGGAGTGGAAGCTGCAGGTCCTTGAGTTGATGAGGTAGGAGGGGTCTTCACTGGTGTTTCCGACCTTGGAATAGATGCTTCTCTTCTTAGTGTTGAAACATCCTTAGAAGAGGATTCTCCTGAATGCCTCCTGAATTCTCGAACTATCCTGTCATACCAGACCTTAGTCCTGACTAAGACTGGAGCAAGGATCTCAGCCAGATCATCCCTCTCTTTCCTGTTCCAATCCAGGTCCTCCAAAGGAGTGTGCTTAACCACATTTTCATACTCATACGAGTATAGATCAGAGTTGTCATCCTGGAGACCTTCAGGAACTTGATACAGACCGAGTTCTTGGATCAGTGGCAGAGAGAACCTGCCATAATGTCTTCTCTTGGCCTCAAAATCATCTGCACAGTCAGCCCAGTAGTCTTCTGTATCAGCCCTGTGATGGTAGATTATCTTGATGTTCTGTTCAATGAACTTCTTCAAGTCGAAGTAGGTTCTTGGCTTGAAGAAATGAACGGTGATAGGGACCAGGGTTCTCTCTATGTTCTGAGCATCCAGGGCTGTTTTGCAAGTGTAGTTTCCCAGAGAGATGGGAAAGTGCAAGCCAGAAATCTTCTTATCTCTACAAGTTCTGTGCAACTTTTCTAGTTGCCTACATATTTCTATCAAGGCCATTTTATCATTGCAGAACATGGGCAGTCTCAGAGGGGTTCCCCCATAGCCGGCGAGCCTGACATAAGAGAATTTCCTGAACTGGATGAAGTAAGCACCATAGTGCGATATCATATTCATAGCTTCATCTGAAAATCTCTTGGCAGTGTCACCTTCGAGCAATCTAACCACATACATGGTAAAAGCGTCATTGACCCTTCTAAAATTATGATTTCTGGTCTCCAAGGTGAACTGCGGGCAGTAGGCATATATTGGATCGTCTTTGTGTGCATCTATATAAGAAAAACCGAACCATTGCCGTGACGCTGCAGGGTATACATCAGGTACGAAGTCATGTAGAACTTCTTCGTTTGCTGCACATTGGACAGCTACTCCGTCAAATTCATGCTTATGATTTCCGCCCAATTGATATTCTGTGTTCCCTCACACACCATGTTGATGAGTGGGCACATCCAGAAGTGGAATTCGTTGGTAGAGGGAAAACCCATAACCCGAGCCAATAGAATAATGAAATTAGACAACTCTTCATTGAAATCTGCCCGGAAAAGGGTTTTAGACAGACAAGACGCTCCCTTCCTAGGGTTTTTAAGCCAGGACTTCGCCACGCGTGCCTTGTATTTGTCGCTGTCTTGATTGAACAGGGCCTGTGCTTGATCTCGGGAAACGACTATAGCATTATCCATCTTTGGAATCCTTAGAGTAGTGCTAATGGCGGCAACATCCAGTTTGGCGATGAGTTCCCCATGTATATTGGTCAATTCACTCGAAGCGAGGTCGAAGTGAGCTCCGCATGAAAGCACGGTATCAGCACACTATACTGAGATTGGGAAACCACCAGCAAAGGCCAAACCGCTATCATGAATCATTTGTGCCATTGGTGTAGGGTTTGCATCTGCCATCCTTGCCCAAAAATCACCAAAGTCGAGATGTCGAGCTTCACTGTCCCCAATATTGGGAACGGCAGACTTCAGTGACGAAATTTGTTCCTGTCCCTGGAATTTGATCTTCATATTGGTATTATCAGAGAGAGAGAATTGCAATCTAGACTTGGGAAGGAATTGCAGTAGGGAATGGGTATGTGCGCAGGAAATTAGATTGCGGGGGTTTGGGAAAAAGATAGCAAGGGAGCGGTGTGAAAAATGCAAAAGGAGGTCTGCTTGTTATATAGCCGTTTTGGAGAGAGAAAGGAAATCAATGCGCATTAAATTTATATCTACCTATTTGAATAAGCAGGATATTTGGGTAGAGCGGCAAAAACTAGCACGAATGACACTTGGTTCACTTGGGACATGTGAGACACGAATGCGCGAAACATGCGGCTCGGCCGATTCGGGCGAAACAGGGAGAAGACGCACAAATGCATTTTAGGACATTTGGGACGAAAACGCGTGAAGGACGCAGTTCGGGTGTTTCGGCCGAAAATGGAACAACTTGCACTTTTGACTTGGGACAAAAAGCTCTGAAGTACGTGACTCGGGCAGTTCGGGCAAAAATGTTACAATAGGTCCGGAGAAGTTTGGGACATTCGGGACGAAAACGCGCGAAGTACGCGGTTCGGATGTTTCTGCTGAAAATGGAACAACTTGCACAATTTGACTTGGGACATTTGGGACATGAAAGTGTGAAGTACGTGGGTTCGGGTGTTTTGACCGAAAATGGAACAGAGCGCGCTTTTGAAATTGGGACAGTTGGGACCAAAAGTTCCGATAGGCCTGAAAATGGAACAACTTCGGGGATTTCGGTCGATCGGGGAACAGAACGCACTTTTGAACTTGGGACAGTTGGGACCAAAAGTACCGACAGGCCCGAAAATCACACAAAATGGCCCGAAAATCACACAAAATGACCCAAAAACGTAGACTTTTCTCAATCTCACGAATTTGGTACATTAGAGAAGACACTTAAACTCAAAATTTTGAAAATTTTAACTTTCATAAGAGCAGGAAATTTTTAGTGGACAACACACGCGTCAACCATTCTTCTTGTTGTCATATGTCAACCACCTTCTATTGTCACATGTCAACCTCCCCTCGCTATCTTGTGATAACCACACCTTCTTTTCACGTATCAATTATTCTTCTTGCTGTCATGTGTCAACATCCTTTTACTATCACGCATCAACCTCCTTTTACTGTTGTGTGTCAACCTCCCCTCATTGTCATGCAACAACATTTCTTCTTGTCACATGAGAAGTCTTTACCTCATTCGTGGAAAATATTCCCTTATTTTTGTGCGTCAGCTAGTGGTTTCTGTCAGGTGACAACAAAGAGTTTCATATATGACCAAACATTAATGATACCATATAAGGTAGCTCAACAACCGGTTTAATGAGGTATGGCACCCCTATTTTTTGTGCAAGAAAATTACCATTGAAAATTGAACCATCATGGCTTCCCATACCTACATACATGCATTTAATGAAGTATTTTAGTTGGTAGCTCCTTCTCTCTCTATATATGTAAATTCCCCTCATTTGAAGGAGAGAGATTTCAAAATTATAAAGGAACTTTGCCAAAAATGTTCTAGCACTTTTGTGAGCTGCTAGCCTCAAATTTATGCATTTTGTGAAGGATTCTTGCCTTGTGCCTATATTGTCATGGATTGTGCATCATTTTAAACAATAAAATTAGTGTTTTGTGGCTCTTCTTTCCCTAGTTTGATTTATATTGCATTTTTTTCCTTCTATTATATTTTGTAGGCATATTGTGCATATTGTGTTCCTTTGCATGGCTTAAATTTTTTGTGCTCCGCTAGATCTAAGGTTCGAATGTGTTTTGGGACTATGGCATTTTATCTTCCCTCTTCTTCCCCATTTCCCTCAACTTTCACTCACTAGGAATCTATCTACTCTTGTTTTGGTGGTATCGCCTCCCTTAGTTTAGGATTTACATTTATGTATTTATCTTCCTCTGATCCCTTGGAATTGGTAGTTTAGGAGTAGGTTAGCATTAGAATAGGTTAGGAATTAGCCTTATTTTGAGGTTTTTCTCAATTGCAAGGGTCCCACACCATGAGATAATCCCATGTTAGTAAATTGGTGGTCAAATAAGGACTTTAATGAAAGCAACAGTCAGGGGATAGAATTCCCTCCTCTTTAATGAGAGAGGTTCCCTTATTTAAAGGAAAAAACCTATTTACAAATGTACAACGTTTAGTTTTAAAGAGGAACTCTGATATCATGGAAGTGTTTTAAATGACGATTATCAATACAAAAGGACAGAAGAACTAGGAAGTGGGAAAAGGAAGAGTAGCATTCTCAGGAAATATAGATAGCAAAATAATTCCTTATAAATGTTGAATTAGGATCATATAGAACAAAATCATTTATGTTAAATCCATAAGATGTTATTTCATAGACACAAAGTTCCAGAGATGACATCCACAAGAATACAAAGCTTCTTGATGCAAAATAGATTAATGATTCAATAATTTTAACAGATAGGAAAGAATGAATAACCACAGATAGAAACAGAAAGAGAAGTCTTCTTGTATTGATAGCTTTTTAACTCTTTTACACTTTCAAAAATAGTCAGAGTTCCAGCCCTTTAGAATGGCGTGGAGAGCTCATTATATAGCTTACAAATTAGTTACACTTGGTAACCGTTTCTTTTAACTAAAATATTAATTAAGGAAATGCTCAATACAATATCCTTAATTAATTTACAAGGAGCTCAACACTTAAAAATAGGAGGAAAAGAGAAGCCAGAAGAAGAAACATCCTATTATGGTTGAGGCGGGCCCACTGATTTGAGGATCCAATATCGGAATTTCTTCAATGCTTCAGCTATCTCCATACCTCATGGGATTTTTGTGTTGGCAATGGCATGAGACCAAGTGCCTAGACATTTTTCCATATCTTTATCGAACTCGGTATGCTCCAGGTATTCTTTATTTGCCTCAGCAATTGCAGATTGAAGGAAGCAAATGTCCTTTATCTTCTCTTTGGTAATTAATTCTTCTTTGAACAAGTCTTCTTTGATAAATGTTCTGAACTGAGCTTTGATCTCTTGAAGAGAGAAAGGAACACCTGAAGGTTTCATCATGAAGATGGAAATGAATATCTTTAAAGGCAGAGGAAACACAAGTTTTGAAAGATTCTCCTTTCTGCCACACGTTATTTAATTCACCCAGTGCTTCTTCCAGAACCTTCATTTTCCATTCGACACCAAAAACCCATGCCTTTGACAAGTTATTCTTGGCATCATCAAATACACTATTGGCCAACAAGATCTTCTCATCAACTTGGCCCATAAGGCGAAGATCTGTAATACAACTAGTCCAGAGCTTCAACTCTTTATCCATAACCTTTATTGAGGAAGTGAGTTTCTGCTGTAGATTAATCACCTTCTCGTTGGCCTTGAAGGCTTCCTCAATGAAATTCAAGCCAGCTATAATCATATCATCAACCATGGCTTCCAAATCCTTTCCATAAGTAGAATACTTATGTATATCTTTGATGCTCTGAAATTCATCCTGGCTGAGAATCATGGGGGGCGGAAGAGCAGCCAGTGGGGCAGGATCCAAAACCTTATCTTTGGCCAATAATGACTTGATAAAGTTGGAAAGAACTTGATTCTATTCTTCCAACTGTTCTATAGTTTTCTTTCCCTTCTCTACTCATTCAATAACCTTTTTCACTATTTCTTGAAGGTTATGAACCTCACTCTCAGGAGTGGATTCCCCCATTAGGATTCTAGAAATCTCTAAATCAGAGACCAAGAGATCCTGCTCTGCCTTATCAACCTTGGGCTTTGCAACCTCCAGGAACTACTGGCCTTGAGCATCAGTTACTATCCTTGAAGTGGTCTTGGCTCTCTTAGCTGGAGGGGGAGGAGTAGTTCCTAGCAGAGCTGCTACAACATCAAAATCAGGCCCTGTTATCTGAGAGGAATATTTCCTCTTCCTGTTGTCAACCATGGGTTACACCCAAGAAAAAGTAGAAGAAGAAGAGGAAGGAACAAGGGGCCCAAGAGCAAGTGAACTCATGGCACTTAGAGTATTGACCACTGTTTCCTCTAGCAAAGAAGTGGAGGGAGTATCAGGAGCTTCCTTTGTAGAGGAGTCTGTGGTACTAGGAGGCTCTACACTAGACATTTCCTTTTCTTTTTCAATAGTAACTTCAGGAGTTCCTGCAGGATTTGGCACTTCACCATCATCACTCTCACTAAGAAAAATAATGTTCTCTAGTCCTGAAGGTAGCTCTGGATGCTCAAGAAGAGGTTCTTCATCAATTGGTTCCTGTTTAACCTCTTTGATCTTCTTTTGGTATACTTGAGTAGAAGGAGTAGATGACTCAGGCTCTTTCATTGAGGAAGAATGAGGGGTTTGCTTAAGAACCTTGGTACTAGTTGTATGTGCTTCCTTCCCTAGTGTAGAGGTGTCTTTGGAAGAAGATCCACCCTGATTCTTCTTGAACTCATGAACCTTCCTGTCAAACCAAACTTTAGTTCTTACAAGAACAGGGGCCATAATCTCAACCAAATCATCTCTCTCTTTTTTGTACCAATCCAGATCCTCTAAAGGAGTGTGTTTGATTGTTGTCTCATATTCAAAGGACTGTAAGTCCTCATCATCCTCCTTAAGTCCTTCAGGAACTTGGTAAAGATTGAGATCTCTAATTTGTTGTAGAGAGAGTCTACCATAGTGCCTCCGTCTGGCTTCAAAATCATCTGCACAATCAGCCCAGTAATCCTCAGTATCTGGCTTGTGATGATAGTTTATCCTGAGGTTCTGATCAATAAAATTCTTCAGATCAAAGCAAGTTCTGGGTCTGAAGAAATGAACAGTGATAGAAGTAATAGCCCTTTCTACATTTTGGGCATCCAAAGTTGTTTTACATGTATAGTTTCCCAAAGAGATAGGGAAATGCAGGCCAGTGATCTTCTTGTCTCTACATGTCCTATGTAGCTTATCAAGCTACCTGCATACTTCAACCAGGGCCATTTTATCACTGCAGAACATAGGGAGCTTGAGGGGTGTGCTTTCATAGCCAGCCAACCTGATGTATGAAAACCTCCTGAATTGGATAAAGAAAGACCCATACTTGGCTATCAGGTTCATAGCTTCATCAGAAAATCTCCTAGCAGTGTTTCCCTCCAAGAGTCTTACAATGTACATGGTGAAAGCATCATTGACTCTTCTGAAATTGTGATTGCTAGTTTCAAGGGTAAACTGAGGGCAGTATGCGTAAATAGGCTCATTCTTCTGGCCCTCTATGTAGGTGAAACCAAACCACTACCGGGATGCAGCCAGGGTATACATGAGATAAGAAGTCATATAGAACTTCTTAGTCTATTGAACACTAGACAACTGCTCAGTCAAATTCATGCAAACAATTTCGGCCCAATTAATGTTCTGCTTGCCCTCGCAGATGATGTTTATGAAGGGGCACATCCAGAAGTGAAACTCATTGGTGGAAGGCAACCCCATGATACGGGTGAGAAAAATAATAAAGTCAGACAACTCCTCATTAAAATCAACCCTGAATAATGCCTTGGAGAGTTGGGATGCTCCCTTCTTAGGGTTCTTTAACCATGATTTTGCTATACGTGCCTTGTATTTGTCACTGTCTTGGTCGAACATAGGTTTGAGCTTGGGCACGAGTGAGAATTATGGAATCCTCAGTCTCTGGAATGCGTAGGGAAGCAGCAATGGTGGTAGCATCTAGTTTCTAAATTAATTCCCCATGCACATTGGTGAGTTCCTTGGTATCCGGGTTAAAATGGGCTCCGCAGGCAAGCACCGTGTCCGCACACTATACAGAGATAGGAAAACCAGCCGCATATGCAAGTCCACTGTCACTGATCATTTGTGCCATGGGAGTAGGATTAGAGCATGTTAATCTACCCCAAAAATCCCCGAAATCTAAGTGCCGAACCTCACTGTCTCTGATATCAGGTACAAAGGTCTCAAGAGGTGACACATGTTCCTGACCCTGAAACTTGATCTTCATTTTTGTAATTCACAGGGGAATAGCCTTTCAAGATCAAAATCATGATGAGAATGCAAGGGATACAGGGGCACGAGAAAATGAATTTAATGGCAAGGATTCGAGCAAGAGATGGCAAGCGAGCAATGTGACAAATGCGTAGGAGATAGTCCAATTAAATAGCCGTTTAGGAGAGAGAAGGTCATTAAATGTGCATTAAATTCACCTCGCACTGACTCAAAAAGATGAAAAGTGGGAAAAGTGAGAGAAAACTGGCCCAGATGGTCTTTGGTACATTTGGGACATGAGGGACGTGAAGACGCGATCCAGCCGATGCGGGTGATGCGGGAAATGTGGGCCAAATGAGCACGGGTGGTCTAGGAACTTAGATACACGAAGGATGTGAGGGACATGAGGACGTGATTTAGCTGATGCGCGTGATGCGGGGAAAGTGGGAACAGAAAGCCCAGATGCATTTGGGATAGATGGGACAAAAGTATGTGAAGTACCCGATGCAGGTGATGCATGATTGGGTAAAAGGAAGTCTGGGTGAACTTGGGACAAATGGGCCAAAAAGTTCTGAAAAAGCTGACAGTTAAGGATTTGCGGGGAAAGTGGCCGATCGGTGAACAGAAGGCCCAGAGGTACTTGGGACATGAGGGACAAAAATGTCTGACAGACCTGCAAGTCACCAAAAAGACTCCAAAAAATGTAATTTTCACTATCTCTTCAAGTTTTCTCTTCATTAGAACATTACTAAAGGTGCCAACTCAAAATTTTCAAAATTCTGACTTTCAAAAGAGGGGAAATTTTGAGAGGACAATAGTTGGCTCTTTCTGGGGATGACTTGACTAGATCAGAAGAATGAGGCAAGACAAGAACTCAAGAAAAACTTAGGGGAAGAAGACCAGTGCCTTATCCATTGGGAAAAAGAGTCAAGGGAAAACCAATACAGAAGACAACACACCAGAAACCAGGAAAGGAAAACAACAAAGGCAAGGGAAAGCAAACACACCCTATACATAATATACATAGGACTCCCTATCCACCTAGGACTTGAACAATTTTAGGTACTACCCACTATAAGGAAGTGGGAGAGAGGATCCATCCATGTAATCAAGATAGAAAGAATTTTCACCAGCAAAGTGCCTGATTCTAAAAGGACCAAGCCAAAGAGAATCAAACTTACCATGGCTTCCTCGAGGTTCATGTCTTTTATCCCATAGCAAAACAATGTCTCCAACTTTGAAATCTCTAGATCTGGTTTTCTTGTCAAACAAAGATTTCACCTTCTCTTGATGGGCAGATATTCTATCAAAAACCTGCAGCCTGTCTTCATTCAACTTTTGAAGATACATGATCCTTTTATCTAGAGAATCACTGAAACTAGTGTCTTCAATGGCCTTCATCAAATACAAAGCTGGTAGCTCCACTGTCACTGGTAGTTGGGCTTCCACACCATACACTACTTGAAAAGGGGACATCCCAATTGCTCTTTTAGGTGTAATCTTGTCCACCCAGAGAGCATCATAGAGCTTCTTGTGCCAGTTCCTCTGAGACTCATTAACAAGCTTTCTCACTATGGTCACCAAATTTTTGTTTGTTGATTCTGCTTGACCGTTCCCTTGAGGATAGTAATCTGAGGAATGAGCAAGGGAAATACCATATCCATAACAGAAATCCATCATTTCAGTAGAAGAAAAATTTGAAGCATTATCAGTCACAATCTTGTTGGGTACTCCAAACCTTATCAGGATGTTCTCTTTGATGAAATTACATACTACCTCTGAAGTGGTACTTTTAACTGGGATAGCTTCCACCCACTTAGTGAAATAATCTGTGGTAGTCAACACATGAGTATGCCCTACACTTGAAGATGGGTTGAGTGTTCTAATAAAATCCAAACCCCACTGTTGAAAGGGTTCTTCAATCACAACTGGTTTAAGTGGCAAAGCGGCTAACTTTGGTCTTCCCACAAAAGTTTGACAAGCTTCACATTTATCAACCCATTTTGATGCATCCTTAAACAAAGTAGGCCAATAGTACCCTACACGTAGAATTTTGTGGGTAGTAATAGCAGATGAGAAATGACCCCCACAGGCTTGGTCATGGAAGGCTGAGAAAAGCTTCTTTTGTTGCTCTTTGTCAACACATTTCAAAAATCTTCCATCTACTCCATGTTTAAACAAAGCATTTTCCCACAACACATATTGTGTTGATCTTAGCTTGATAGCTCTCTTCTCCTTAGCAGTTAAGTGAGATGGACACTCACCATAGGTGAGGAAGTGGGAAATGTCAGCATACCATTCATCCGTTGAGCTGAGAAACAAAACAATAGGAACATCATCCTCATTCTTAGGCAACCCATGACCAGCTCCTTCAGCGATGAGTTCACATAGGCCTTTACCCCAGACTAGTTTAGTTGGTCTGATGTCAATATCATATTCCTGAACCTTTGCGACCCAGTTTCCTCTCTTAGTTCCAAATTCTTGTTGTGTAAGAATGGACTTAATGGTTGTATCGGGCACAAGTATCACTGAGTGAGAGTTAAGGATATAAAATCGAAACTGCTTAACAGCTTTAACCACTGCAAAAGCATGTTTCTCCATCATAGTATACTTTAGCTCATGATTTTTAAGAATATAGCTCATGAATGCAATTGGGAGCTCATGGTCTTCAGAGTCTTTCTGGGTTAACACAGTGGCCAGGGTACTTTCTGTGGCATAGCAATAGATAATAAAGTCCTTGCTAAAATATGGACATGCTAAGATAGGAGTCCTAGCAATAGCCTTTTTAATGCCTTCGAATGCTTCTTTCCCTTCAGGGGACCAACCAAACATTTGTTTTCCTTTCATCATTTGGGAGATATTCAAAGTTAGCTCTGCAAAATCAGGAATGAATCTTCTCAGGAAGTTGATCTTACCAAAGAAAGAATGCACTCCCTTTTTACTTGTAGGAAGAGGAATCTACTGAATAGCTTGAACTCGTTCAGGATCAATCTTGATTCCTTCCTTGGAGACAACATGTCCCAAAAATTTTCCCTCCATGACACAAAAGATAGACTTCTTGGGATTCAAAGAGACCCCATGTTCTCTGCATTTCAAAAGAACCTTTTCCAGATGCTGAAAATGATATGCTCTAGTTTTAGAAAATATAGTTAGGTCATCTAGATACACCACGATACATTTTCCTTTCAGGCTTCCAAAGGCCAAGTCCATAGCCCTTTGAAAGGTGGCACTGGCATTAATGAGTCCAAAGGGCATCCTCTTGTAAGAAAAAGTACCCCAAGGAGTGGTAAAGGCAGTCTTGTGCTGATCTGCAGTGTTGACTTCTACTTGATTGTATCTTGAGAAACCGTCAAGCATGGACAACATCTCAGCTCCTGTAACAGCTTGCAACACCTGGTCCATCATGGGTAGGGGGTAGTTGTCCTTTAGAGAAGCCTGATTCAGATTCCTAAAATCAACACAGATCTGAATCTCACCATTTTTCTTCCTAACAGGCACAATGTTAGCAATCCAAGTTGAATGATGAATGGGAAAGATAATCTTGGCCTTCAACAACTTTTGTATCTCCTGAAAAATGGTGTCAGCAATCTTTGGATTGTACTGCCTTTGCTTCTGTTTGAAAGGTTTAATCCCAGGTTTGAGAGGAATGAAATGCTACATTTCTTTAGGCTGAAAAGCTTTCAGATCATCATAAGAATAAGCAAGTACATCAACGTATCTCTTCAAAATATTTACTACCTTCTTCTTTTCCTCTTGTGTGCAACATTTCCCAATGTTCACCATTTTGGGGTCAGTAGAGCCCCCAATGTTAACCTTTTCATATTCAGTAGATTGTTGGGCTCCTCTAGAAGCTTTAGCCTTAACATACCTATCATGTTTATCAAACAATTCCTCCAGACTTACCAGCCCTTTAGGGATCTTGTTACCTTTTAGTCTGATGCACCCATCTTGATCTATCTCCTCTTTGACACCCTCCTCATTGGAAGATACACTTTCTCGAGGAAAATTATCACTTCCTTCGAAATATAATTGTTCAAAGTTATCCCTGAGTTCCAAGAAAGAGAGAAAATGTTGATCATCATTGAAAACCTGCCAGTTGCTTGCATTATCTGGCACACTTGGTCTATGGATCATTTCAATGGTGAATTTATCCTGAGAGAAATCAGGATGAGGTATGAGCAAAGACCCTGACATGGCTAGGGAATCAGCCCTAGTGTTCTTTTCCCTTGGGACTGCCTCGATGGAGAAGGCATCAAGAAATTCAATAGAATCCCAAACCAGATTCCTATCATGCTTCAATCTTCTATTCTTTACTTGGAAAAGGTCTCTGAATTGTTTAACAACTAGTTTTGCATCTTCCCGAGACAAAATATTCATCACACCTACCTCCTTTGCCATGTTAAGCCCAAGGATGAGAGCTTCATATTCTGTTGTGTTATTTGTATTTTCAAACTGTAGTTTGAATGAGAAAGGATGAACCTTTCCTTCAGGAGATATCAACACCACACCAGCTCCAGACCTAGCCGAGGAACAACTTCCATCAAATTCCAAATTCCAAATGCCATTAGGATCATGAAGTACTTCTTTGGGATGTTCTGTTTCATCCTGAGACATGATCATATAGTTTCCATGCCCAATATCTTCATAAAGTATTTGTGCTTTAGGATCATCTGTCTTTTGCACAATATACTCAGATTACTTCTCAGGAAACAACTTCTTCATCTTTCCATTGACTGGTATAAGGGCATGTGACCAATCCATTTGAATTTCTCCTCCCACATCCTTACAGAAGTTCCTACTCAATAGCATACCATATGAAGGAGGGATATCAGCTACCAAGATAGTAGCTAAAACCTTCTTTTCTGGTAAAGCAGCAAAAGCTACTTGTGCATCCTTAATCCTTCCAACCAAAGGCACCTCCTTACTCTCCATAGAATAGCAGGACCCATAAGTGCATGTGAGAGTAAGACCCAAAGCATGAGCCACTTTGGCAGGCATGACATTATCTGACGCTCCTGAGTCTATGACACAGTTGCTGAGTTTATGGCCAGCTATGAGGAGGGTTACATAAAATGGTTTGATTTTCTCATTAGGTGAGGTGACTGCAGCCACAAGGTTTGGTTGGGGTGTGGAAGATGGAGTAGGAAAAATACCTTTAGAAGTATTGGGTGAAGTTTTGGAATGGGAATTGACAAAGTGGACCATTTTGGCAAAGGATTTTGGATGAGTTTGATAGTACTCAGCCTCTGAAATTTGGATTTTTGTCTTCTTAAGGTGATCAATGATATCAAAAGATCCAGAGGTGGATGGGCTATCATCACTAGGAATCCTAGGCTTATCAGGTTTAGGAGCTGGAGAAGAAGAAGTTTTAGTAGTAGAATTAGGAAAATAAGAATTAGCAGAACTCACCTTCTGTGTGGATGCAGTGGGAATAGGAGATCCTCTTTTTCCAATTACGGGGATAGTCATGGGATGCTCCTTGGACCTCTTAGTGGGCTGCATCACTTTCTCCTTCTTATTTTTCTATTCCCGAGTCATAACAGCATATGACTCACTGTTCATTTCTGCTACTACTTCATCATAATCATCTTCTTCATCAACACCTTCAGTGGTGAAGAAATTAACTTGAGATCCCTCAAGTTCTTCTAGTTCTTCATCAGCCTCTTCTTCAGGTTCTTCAAAATCTTCATTAATCTCTTCATCATCAGGTTCTTCAACCTCACAAGTTGCATTAATAGGGACCTTGATGGGAGGTCCCTCAATTTACAGCCTTGTCTGAGAGGAGGGAAATGATTTCTAGGCTGAAAATTCCTCCTTGGAACATCTGTATAAGGAGCATGCTGAGCCAATTGTTTCTTGATGGCAATGAGGTCATTAGCAAGCTTTTGTACTAATGGATCTGCATTAGCTCCAGGAGTAGAAGAAGAGGAAGAAGAAGCTCTAGATTTGGAAGGATCTCTTTTCAACTTACCAGACATGATCAAGTCATCTTCAATGCTAACAGCTAATCTCTGATCCTCATCCAATGTTGCAAGGTTGGCTCTCCTCAATGCATAGCTAACTTCAGGAAGTTGAGCGTTCAGGAAGAAACATTTTTGAATTTGATCTATAGGCTAGGTATCTGGTGGGATTTTGTTAATCAACTTATTGAACCTGGCCACAAATTCTCTCATGGGCTCCTATGATTCTTTCTTTATTTGAGAAATCTGAGCTAGCAAAGCATGCACATCTTCTACAGGTTTGAAACGGTTCTCAAATCTTGTTCTCATCATGGTCCAACTGGTAATGGCCCCAACAGGAAGATGATAGAACCAATCTCTGCATTATCTTGCAAAGTCTCTAAAAAAAGCCTCACCAAGACATCTTCATGCTCAACTCCGAGGACTCCACATGTAACTATGAAAGCTGCAATATGCTCATCAGGGTGCACCTTCCATCACCTCTGAACTTGGGGAAGTTCTTCCTGTTACCCCTGGGTAACTCATGCAAAGGTTGAGGAAGGGAAAGAGGCCCAACACGATGGCCCCAAGGTAATGGAACTGCCATCCTTGGGAAAACTACTTGAAGAGGAACTGAAACACCAACAAGAATCAAAGCATGGAGATTAGGGCTGAGTTGCTCTTGAGGGATACCACTCACAAGGGTTCTATTTTCAATAGAGGTGTGCTTGTAGAATGAGCTCTTCTATTTCTCCCTGTTGAAGGAAGGGGAAAACCTTGCTGCTCCAAGAGTTGAAACTGAGAATCTTCGATTCCAAGAGCCCTCCTACTGTGGGTAAATCTTAGAGTCGCCAGATCAGAAAATGATCAAGAAATTGTTCTTAAAACTGGAATCCATCAAAAATGAATCCCTAGTAGAGTCACCAAAAACTGTTGGTTGTCAAATAAGGACTTTAATGAAAGCAACAGTCAGGGGACAGAAGTCCCTCCTCTTTAATGGGAGAGGTTCCCTTATTTAAAGGAAAAAACCTATTTACAAATGTACAGTGTTTAGTTTTAAAGAGGAACTCTGATATCATGGAAGTGTTTTAAATGACCGATTATCAATACAAAAGGACAGAAGAACTAGGAAGTGGGAAAAGGAAGAGTAGCATTCTCAGGAAATATAGATAGCAAAATAATTCCTTATAAATGTTGAATTAGGATCATATAGAACAAAATCATTTACGTTAAAGCCATAAGATGTTATTTCATAGACACAAAGTTCCAGAGATGACATCCACAAGAATACAAAGCTTCTTGATGCAAAATAGATTAATGATTCAATAATTTTAACAGATAGGAAAGAATGAATAACCACAGATAGAAATAGAAAGAGAAGTCTTCTTGTATTGATAGCTTTTTAACTCTTTACACTTTCAAAAATAGTCAGAGTTCCAGCCCTTTAGAATGGCGTGGAGAGCTCATTATATAGCTTACAAATTAGTTACACTTGGTAACCATTTCTTTTAACTAAAAGATTAATTAAGGAAATGCTCAATACAATATCCTTAATTAATTTACAAGGAGCTCAACACTTAAAAATAGGAGGAAAAGAGAATCCAGAAGAAGAAACATCCGATTATGGCTGAGGCGGGCCCACTGATTTGAGGATCCAATATCTGAATTTCTTCAATGCTTCAGCTATCTCCATACCTCATGGGATTGTTGTGTTGGTAGTGGCGTGAGACCAAGTGCCTAGACATTTTTCCATATCTTTATCGAACTCGGTATGCTCCAGGTATTCTTTATTTGCCTCAGCAATTGCAGATTGAAGGAAGCAAATGTCCTTTATCTTCTCTTTGGTAATTAATTCTTCTTTGAACAAGTCTTCTTTGATAAATGTTTTGAACTGAGCTTTGATCTCTTGAAGAGAGAAAGGAACACCTGAAGTTTCATCATGAAGATGGCAATGAATATCTTTAAAGCAGAGGAAACACAAGTTTTGAAAGATTCTCCTTTCTGCCACACGTTATTTAATTCACCCAGTGCTTCTTCCAGAACCTTCATTTTCCATTCGACACCAAAAACCCATGCCTTTGACAAGTTATTCTTGGCATCATCAAATACATTGTTGGCCAATAGGATCTTCTCATCAGCTTGGCCCATAAGGTGAAGATCTGTAATACAACTAGTCCAGAGCTTCAGCTCTTTATCCATAACCCTTATTGAGGAAGTGAGTTTCTACTGTAGATTAATCACCTTCTCGTTGGCCTTGAAGGCTTCCTCAATGAAATTCAAGCCAGCTATAATCATATCATCAACCATGGCTTCCAAAGCCTTTCCATAAGTAGAATACTTATGTATATCTTTGATGCTCTGAACTTCATCCTGGCTGAGAATCATGGGGGGTGGAAGAGAAGCCAGTGGGGTAGGATCCAAAACCTTATCTTTGGCCAATAATGACTTGATAAAGTTGGAAAGAACTTGATTTTGTTCTTCCAACTGTTCTATAGTTTTCTTTCCCTTCTCTACTCATTCAATAACCTTTGTCACTATTTCTTGAAGGTTATGAACCTCACTCTCAGGAGTGGATTCCCCCATTGGGATTCTAGAAAGCTCTAAATAAGAGACCAAGAGATCCTGCTCTACCTTATCAACCTTGGGCTTTGCAACCTCCAGGAACTACTGGCCTTGAGCATCAGTTACTATCCTTGAAGTGGTCTTGGCTCTCTTAGATGGAGGGGGAGGAGTAGTTCCTAGCAGAGCTGATACAACATCAAAATTAGGCCCTGTTATCTGAGAGGAAGATTTCCTCTTCCTGTTGTCAACCATGGGTTACACCCAAGAAAAAGTAGAAGAAGAAGAGGAAGGAACAAGGGGCCCAAGAGCAAGTGAACTCATGGCACTTAGAGTATTGACCACTGTTGCCTCTAGCAAAGAAGTGGAGGGAGTATCAGGAGCTTCCTTTGTAGAGGAGTCTGTGGTACTAGGAGGCTCTGCACTAGACATTTCCTTTTCTTTTTCAACAGTAACTTCAGGAGTTCCTGTAGGATTTGGCACTTCACCATCATCACTCTCACTAAGAACAATAATGTTCTTTGGTCCTGAAGGTAGCTCTGGATGCTCAAGAAGAGGTTCTTCATCAATTGGTTCCTGTTTAACCTCTTTGATCTTCTTTTGGTATACTTGAGTAGAAGGAGTAGATGACTCAGGATCTTTCATTGAGGAAGAATGAGGGGTTTTCTCAAGTACCTCGGTACTGGTTGTATGTGCTTCCTTCCCTGGTGTAGAGGTGTCTCTGGAAGAAGATCCACCCTGATTCTTCTTGAACTCATGAACCTTCCTGTCAAACCAAACTTTAGTTCTTACAAGAACAGGGGCCATAATCTCAACCAAATCATCTCTCTCTTTTTTGTACCAATCCAGATCCTCCAAAGGAGTGTGTTTGATTGTTGTCTCATATTCAAAGGACTGTAAGTCCTCATCATCCTCCTTAAGTCCTTCAGGAACTTGGTAGAGATTGAGATATCTAATGTGTTGTAGAGAGAGTCTACCATAGTGCCTCCGTCTGGCTTCAAAATCATCTACACAATCAGCCCAGTAATCCTCAGTATCTGGCTTGTGATGATAGTTTATCCTGAGGTTCTGATCAATAAACTTCTTCAGATCAAAGCAAGTTCTGGGTCTGAAGAAATGAACAGTGATAGAAGTAATAGCCCTTTCTACATTTTGGGCATCCAAAGTTGTTTTACATGTATAGTTTCCCAAAGAGATAGGGAAATGCAGGCCAGTGATCTTCTTGTCTCTACATGTCCTATGTAGCTTATCAAGCTTCCTGCATACTTCAACCAGGGCCATTTTATCACTGCAGAACATAGGGAGCTTGAGAGGTGTGCTTTCATAGCCAGCCAACCTGATGTATGAAAACCTCCTGAATTGGATAAAGAAAGACCCATACTTGGCTATCAGGTTCATAGCTTCATCAGAAAATCTCCTAGCAGTGTTTCCCTCTAAGAGTCTTACAATATACATGGTGAAAGCATCATTGACTCTTCTAAAATTGTGATTGCTAGCTTCAAGGGTAAACTGAGGGCAGTATGCATAAATAGGCTCATTCTTCTGGCCCTCTATGTAGGTGAAACTGAACCACTACCGGGATGCAGCCAGGGTATACATGAGATAAGAAGTCATATAGAACTTCTTAGTCTGTTGAACACTAGACAACTGCTCAGTCAAATTCATGCAAACAATTTCAGCCCAATTAATGTTCTGCTTGCCCTCGCAGATGATGTTTATGAAGGGGCACATCCAGAAGTGAAACTCATTGGTGGAAGGAAACCCCATGATATGGGCAAGAAAAATAATAAAGTCAGACAGCTCCTCATTAAAATCAACCCTGAATAATGCCTTGGAGAGTTGGGATGCTCCCTTCTTAGGGTTCTTTAACCATGATTTTGCTATATGTGCCTTGTATTTGTCACTGTCTTGGTCGAACAGGGTTTGAGCTTGGGCACAAGTGAGAATTATGGAATATTCAGTCTCTGGAATGCGTAGGGCAGCAGCAATGGTGACAAAATCTAGTTTCACAATTAATTCCCCATGCACATTGGTGAGTTCCTTGGTATCCGGGTTAAAATGGGCTCCACAGGAAAGCACCATGTCCACACACTGTATAGAGATAGGAAAACCAGCCGCGTATGCAAGTCCACTATCACTGATCATTTGTGCCATGGGAGTAGGATTAGAGCATGTTAATCTGCCCCAATAATCCCTGAAATCTAAGTGCCGAACCTCAGTATCTTTGATATCAGGTACAAAGGTCTCAAGAGGTGACACATGTTCTTAACCCTGAAACTTGATCTTCATTTTTTGCAATGCGCAGGGAATAGCCTTTCAAGATCAAAATAGTGATGAGAATGCAAGGGATACAGGGGCATGAGAAAATGAATTTAATGGCAAGGATTTGAGCAAGAGATGGCAAGCGAGCAATGTGACAAATGCGTAGGAGATAGTCCAATTAAATAGCCATTTAGGAGAGAGAAGGTCATTAAATGTGCATTAAATTCACCTTGCACTGACTCAAAAAGATGAAAAGTGGGAAAAGTGGAGAAAACTGGCCCGGACGGTCTTTGGTACATTTGGGACATGAGGGACGTGAAGACGTGATCCGGCCGATGCGGGAAAAGCGGGCCAAATGAGCACAGGTGGTCCAGGAACTTAGATACGTGAAGGACACGAGGGACGTGAAACTTAGGACAGTGTGATTCAGTGCGATGTGGGGAAAGTGGGAACAGAAATCCTAGATGCATTTGGGACAGATGGGACAAAAGTACGTGAAGTACCTGATGTGGGCGATGTGGATGATCGGGTAAAAGGAAGTCTGGGTGAACTTGGGACAAACGGGCCAAAAAGTTCTGAAAAAGCTGATAGTTAAGGATTTGTGGGGAAAGCGGTGGATCGACGAACAGAAGGCCCAGAGGTACTTGGGACATGAGGGACAAAAATGTCTGACAGACCCGCAAGTCACCAAAAAGACTCCAAAAAACGCAATTTTCACTATCTCTTCAAGTTTTCTCTTCATTAGAACATTACTAAAGGTGCCAACTCAAAATTTTCAAAATTCTGACTTTCAAAAGAGGGGAAATTTTGAGAGGACAACACTAAGAATTAGTAAATACTAAAACATTCGCACCTGTAATATAGGAGAGTATGAAATGTAGATACCCCCATGATCCTCGGTGGGATAGGTAAAAGGTACAATGCAAAGCATTACTGCAGTGTGTGAAATTTTTTAAGAGATCTACATTCACAACTAGAGACCAAGTGAACGTGCATGTGTATATGTTAAAGTTAATGATAAACTGAGTATTTGGCTAACATAGTAAGCAAAGTACAATATGGAATTATAATAGGCTATCAAAAGTAAATGTAACAAAGATATGAAAATGTATTGTATGAGTGGGATGGAATGGTATGTAAAGTGTGAATTTTAAAGGAACGGTGTGCCCCCCATCGGGTGTGTATAAAATGAGGCTCCTTTATAAAATACCCCTCAATATTCAATAATGAACCATAGAACAAGAGTGTGTCATCGGGAAATGGTTGGAAAGTGTGTACTAGACAAATAGATCATGAAGCATAGAGCATGAAATGTGAATGTGGTTAGGTTCTTTTCATATTTAGACACTCAAAAGTCGAGTATGAAACATGGAATTAGAGTGTGTCATAGGGTAGTGACATTACAAAAATTTTATCAAGTTGTGTAAAATGCTTAGAAATGGGAATCATGAAGCATGGAGCAGAGTAGAAGAAATGACAGATACCTGATGATGTTAGGAGGGGGGGTAAGCGTGATTCCACCAAGTGTGTGATGAAAATTAAGTCATCTGATGAGAGTGAAATAAAAGGGTCCTCCACCCAATGTCTAAGGAGATAAAGGCATGTGAAAATGTTGTAAGATCGGTGGTGTATGCGAATGATGATGTACATTTGAAG
This sequence comes from Taxus chinensis, assembly GCA_019776745.2. Classification (NCBI taxonomy): domain Eukaryota; kingdom Viridiplantae; phylum Streptophyta; class Pinopsida; order Cupressales; family Taxaceae; genus Taxus; species Taxus chinensis. The sequence continues at coordinate 43,981,180 of CM034153.1, forward strand.
AAAGCGTATGTGGTGAAAGAGGTGGTGAAAACCTATGTGAAGGAGATATAGAAGGTGACAAGGACTTATGTGAAGGAGACCAAAGAGGTGATGTGCATCTATGTGAAGAAGACTAAGGAGGTGGTGAAAACCTATGTGAAGGGGCTTCCTGATTAGGGGACTTATACCAATGAGATGGACTAGTGGATCGATGAAGACGATAATGTCATGGTTCATGTGCGAATAGGAGAGATATGTGAAGAATGTGCCTTATGTTTGAGAGGCCCTAGGGGCCTATATACTACAACTAGTGGAAGAACATCTTGAAGAGAAGGTTGAGGAAATGATGTGCATAGTGGAACACCTTTAAGAGTGACAAGGTTCTTATTGTGAATGAATTTGAGACAAAAATGATTCATGTAGGGGATGGATTGGGCAGTGTGAAGCCAAGGAAGACTAAAGATCATGTCACATCCTTTGATTGAAGGTGCCACATCAAATGGCACAATCATGGTGAGAGGCCCAAATGTAATTGTAATCCTGATGTATCCATAAAATTTGGGAATTGGATATGAAATATTAGAGAATGAACATTTGATAGCTACGAGGAGTGTAATAGAGCACACATTGATAGGATTCAATTGATAGATCATCGTGGTTTTGAGAGTATGAGATTTGATAAAAGCATTGATGTGTAGTGAATCAAAAGAAAATGTAGCATTATAATCATGATATGAGAATGTAATGATTGGTAGAGATGCATCAGTAGTAGAAACTATAAAATCAAGAGGCCCTGATGAAGGAGAAGGAACAATGTGATATGTGTGATTAGCGGAAGAATCGGTAGGTTGATTTTCATACTTAGGTAATGGGTTGTTAAAGATTTTTAGCTTGTTATTTTCACTGACTCGATTAGATGTCGATGGCTCAGGGAGGTTGACTGCATTGTTATCGATGAGATTTTGAATAATATCTTTAATTTTGAAATAAAGATAAGTTGAATTCCTAACACATTGACGATAGTCACATTTAGAATTATTTTCATAATTACAGTCATGAGGGAAAGATTCAGTGGTGGAAGTATAATAAGATTTTTTTATAAGTTGTGGCAGTATAAGGAGAGGAGCGTGAGGAAAATTTGTAATTGTACGCTTTAGAGGGTACCATTGAATATTTTCAAGAGTAGAAACAATGTTAACAATAGTTTTTCTTCAGTGGGCTTAGGAGATGGCTTGAAAGTAGATTTATCATGAAACCAATTAGAATATATGAAACATGATCATGATATTTGAGCTTTCCCATAGATAAGAGTTTGATTTCATGGAAATTAAGTGTATGAAATAATTGATCAAATGAGGGAGATGTTTCAAAGATACCACTCTCTTGTAATGGAGATAAAAGACTTTAAACAAAAATATCTTACAATTTGGAATCAACAAGAATATTGGTCATCTTAGCTAGATTATTATTATAACAGAACACATAGTCAACTAGATTCTCATTAAATCCTTTTTTGATTTGTGCAAGTTGAGTATAGGATATTTGAGAACCGATATTGATTGAAAAATGTGTAATAAAATCATCGGCTAGAAATGTAAATGATGTTACTGAGTTGATAGGTAGATTGTAAAGATAGTGCATGGCGTAATCTTGTAAGATCCTAGGAAATACCTTGGATAGCAGAGTATGATCATCCACATAATTGATACATACCACATGAAACTATCTAAGATGATCTTGAGGGTCACCATGGCCATTGAAGGTGGGTAGCTTAGGAGTGACAAATTTGGGAGGAATTACAGAAGCAAAATTGGCGGGTGTGAAAGGGGTATGAAGGAGGAGTCAAGAGATGGAAAATAGCATGAAGTAGCCTACTGACATTAAAGGATTTGAACTTGGATATCCTAACAAAGAGAAGATAGGTTTTGAGTGCCAGAGGAAGTGAGTTTTCGTGTGTGGTAAATAAGAAGTGGAGTGTAAATTTGTGTAGGCGTGGGAATGGAACTAGGAATTGGAGAGGTAGTTGGAATGGTAGAAGAGGGAAGTTTTGGTGCAATAGGAATGGAAGCAGCATTAGAGGTGGGAGGGTTGAACTCAACTAGGTTGGTGGCCTCCTCACGAGCAGTGAATAAGAGAAGATCTAGATCTTTAGGATGTTCAACAAGATGAGCATTGAGTTCATGAAGGTCATGAACAGTGAAGGGTTCATAAGATTGAGCCATGATATAAATATTACAAAAAATCCTAGAAATAAGGTTGGGTTCGAATGGATGTGTTCACAAAATTATTTAACAAAAAACATGTTTTATTAAACCCTAATTGTAGAGTAAATGAATGTAATTGTTAGATACAATGTGACATAATAAATAAGCAAGTAAAGTACAAAACTCTAAGCAAGAGATATAGGAAAGATGGCTTAGTTGATTTATTCTTGATGCGGAGGTTCTCTGGACTGGGAAAACTACTAAAAATGTAGTGAACTATGTCATAAGTTCTCAGGATAAATTTTGAAACTGACGGATAGAATTGGACATGGGATCCTAGACTTAGGCGGGGGTGCTCGGGTGCCAGAGACCGCTATTGGGTGCCCCTGACTATGTATATGGTTGGAATATAATTTTTACAGTGCCACACAAGTGTCGTAAATATTTGATGTTGATAACTTATATGTCACACCTTGATTACAAAAGATATGTGTAACCTACAAAATATAAGTTCACCTAAAAAACCCATAAAACCACATCAATTCCAAAAAAGAAAGATGAAATATGGGGAGTCATACTGACCTCAGAGGTCACCCAACAGACTGAACTATAAATGATTATTGCACTACATCTCAAAATACATGTAGTTTTTGTTAGTTTGTGTGAGGATTGTGCCCTAGGATTCCTAAGACCAAGTTACACTTGAAAGTGGGCTAGATCTAGATTATAAGAATGTATAACATGTGTGGATGAAATAAAATGAACTTCCCCTTTTCTATGCATTATATGCAGAAAATTTAGTCCCTTGTCCCTTGATTATATGCTAGATGGATTCCTTGAAGTTCTTTAGGTGCCTTTTTGATGCAATATTAGGTGATAATAATATTGCTTAGAGCTTGGTCCTTTATTTTGAACATATGACTATGTATCTATATGATTTCCTTGTTTGAATTTTGTAATTGGAAACTAGAAGGCCGGCCCATAAGTATAAAATATTCCCAAAATATAAAACATGCCCCAAAGAAGTGAGTAAGATAACAAAGGATTAGGGGCACCCAGAGGGGACAAGAGCACCTAGATGTTGTTGTCCTGGCTGGGTGCTGGTGTCTAGATCCATAAAAAATAAATATGTAAAATATCTATTGGGTTATAGGGTGTGTAAGACCAAATAGAAAACAAGAAACACATAAAAGAGGCCAAAGGCAGGTGTTAATTACTAGTTTTCTTTCTTAGGAATCATATGAATGCTAGTATGTGTTTACGACCTAGAAATGTACACAAGTGTGTGATTTTGTGTCTACACTGGTCAACAACATTCTATATTATATTGGTTGGTAGCATTCTCCATGCTACCGGTTGGTATCATGCAGAAAGCAATTGAATGATAGCATAGGGAATGCTAATGTTCAGTAACATGGAGAATTCTACAGGTTGGTAGTATCCTGCATGCTATCATTTGGTAGCATGAATATTTTTGCTAACTGGTAGCATGTAAATGATATTGTTCTATAGCATTATCCATGTTACTGGTTGGTAAATTTTGCATGCTACCAGTTGGTAGCATTCTCTATGCTACTAGACGATAGCATTCTCTATGCTACCGGACGATAGAATGCAGGATGCTTCCAACTAGTAGAATACAAAATACTACTAATTGGTAGTATGGAGAATGGTACCATCATGTACCATTTTTCATGCTACCAATTGGTATCATGTGAAATTCTATCGGTTAGTAGCATTCTTGATGCTGCCGACCAGTAACACCCTCCAGATATGTACATATATAGAAAACTAATAGTCATTTTCACTTTACACACTCACTTAGCTAGACTACAAGAGCCTACAATGAATGAGAATAAAACCTCATCCATCCACAGAAAACTCGCTAGACTATCCATCGATTCTATAACAACCATTTTTTACTAAAATTCTAAGAAGGAAGACCATATCCAAATAACTTGCAAGCCTCTTCCCACCAAATAAAATCCATATGTTTTTTTAATATCCTTGTCTTTCCATAACTCTACACCCTTTTATTATATCCCACTTCATTTTCACAACGGATTGAAGCTGCAAGTTTCATAGGGAAATTTTATGTGCCCCAGTTTCCAACAAACATAAAACACTCAACAACCATCTACACAACTATAATATTTCTTCTTGTGTTTTTCATATTCAATTCCCATCACACACACTATCATTTGGAACTTCCCCTAAAGACATTGACCATTTGACAAAGACTACCACACAAATATGTGGGTCATATCACAATGAAGGCTATTTTAATATATGAATATGTCAAGTATTTGGAGTCTCAATACCAATTATTTATTAATGCAACTACCGGTAAGTTTTTAATAATCATATTATTGTTTACATCGTTTTTTATTTTATGAATTTTGATTTTGTGTTTTATTAAATATTTATCAATTTTTTTGTTTCATTACATTTAAAGTTTCCCCCAAATCCTTCAAAAAGGGGAATTCGCCTCAATGATTTTAGTCACTTATTTTTGCAAGCTATGGTTCAATTATTCTAGCCAAGAATAATTTTGCAGTGTTAATATACGGATATTCCATACTAGGCCTTGGCTTATATCATGTGCACCCTAGTGGACAAAAATATGATTGGTGTACTTCCTTATCCTCTGGGATAAGAATCAAGCTTAGTAACAATGATGTAAATGAAATTACTATTATTAATTCTTTAAAAATTATTTCTTGCATTATATTATGAATCTCTATACAATTTATGGAGCACCCCTTCTCCTATCGCACTCCATATAAGATAACAACTATTTCTTTAACAATTGAATAGTAGGAGGTGAGTCCCAAATTTATGATTATTTTCTTCTTAATAATTATAATTAATTTTCTTCATATTTTTTATATATTTTTAGGATTAATAGGTTATTCAATTTTGAATTATAAGAGAGGATAGTTGTTGTAGCTGCAACTTGAAGAGAGGTTGTTATAAGAGGAAATTTCCCACAAGATTTTGGAGATTCAATTACTTTTTTGGAATTGGACGATCAGAATACCAAGGACATCACTCCACAAATAAGCACATCTTAAGTGAAATAAATGAGGACTTCCTTGACTTCTCGTCCTTTTGACATATTCACCCATGCCACTAATCGCATGTATGTATTATTTATAGATTTCAATAGTTTTTTAAGTATATATAATTTTGTAGAAATATGAGTAAAACATTTATAACTTTTTTATATTCATTTGTTACAGTAACCTTTAATCATTCATGTTTATATCATTAAGCCCATGCTAGTCCAACAATAATTATTTATTAAATTTTTTTTATTAGATTAGGTAAAAAGTAGGGATTGTGGCTCCCAAAAGCCTTACAAAGAAAGATGCATCGTGAAAACACTCAACAATGCGCAAGAAGGTGAAACAGGACCATGAAGAAATTTAAACATACTTAACTTAAGAAAAATCAGGTCCAAAAATGACAACCATAAATATATAAGCTTGCCCAAGTGTTAGCCATAGTCTGCAGATAGTCAGCAGTTCTCCTTAGTTATTATGGATTGAACGGTGTGCCACCCATCATTAGGATTAACCACTCCCCCAAAATTATCCTTAATGTAGTCTCTATATCTCTCGCCATCCCAAAAGGAAAGGGAGTCTAGACTGATTTGGGGTTTAAACATTTTAGAAGAATTCAGTTTATCCTCCTTTTTAATCTCCTATACAACCTCTAATTTACCCAACAGGATTTCCACCCCGGCCGAATTTGATCTTTAAGGAATGGTGCTATCATATTTACTCCTAGTCTTCAGGACCCTGGTTTTCTCCTCAGAATACTTCCATCTCGCTACTTCAAACGATTCCTTCATTTCAATGAATTTCTCCATCAGAATAGGGGATAATATAGTTGGTATTTCCATTGATTCCTCTATTTCGTATCCATAGGAGTAATCGTCCACTTCCTCTATCCCTCTAGATTTGTCAATGTCTTCCCCACTATCACCCCCAAAATCTGTGAGGTTATATTCCAAACCTAAGGGATCTTTTAACTCACCATTGTTCTGACCTGGGGGTACGGGAGCAGGGGTCAGAGATCCAACTGCCATCGTCTTAGCACAAATAGTCATCAACTTGCCATTTAAAATGCCGAAAGTTGGGTTAATAGGAAATAGAGGATTTGATTCAAAGTGGCCTCACAGGATTTAACACTAGTAGTATACTTCAACCTCCAATCAAGAGCTGAGATCTTGCAGGATCCAGTCACATGACCTGTAGACCTACATTTACCATAGAAAACAGAGTGATCATAATTTTATCTCATGTTTGAATGCCCCATGGACCTAGCAAAAGTAGATAAAGGTAGGTAGATTTTTTCCTAGGGATACATTAATGCAAAATCTCATATAGACCATCATTTTCCTTGTGAGGGTGATTGGATTGATAACCAGTAGATCTCCAATGGATTTTGCAATTCCCCTCGGTACTTCAACTTCCAAAAACTTGAGAGCCAAGTGAGGGAGTTTCACCCATACTAGGAAAGCATTGGGTTCAAAAATGTTCATGTCTAACCCAGGTCGCCATTTGGCCAGGTGCAACATAGTCTTCCCAAAGATCTAGGTTCCACCATTAACAACTTTGAGATACTCCTCCTCCCTATTGAACTGGAAAAATAAATATTTATTTGGAATGGCCACCACCGAGATGCCTCCATATGGCACCCATTTTCTTATTTCCTAGGCCCTAATAAGATCAACATTTGTCTTGATGTCGTCAAACCTTCCAAAGAGAGAAAACCCATATCTATTACTTTCCCACTTAACCAGTTCCTCTGGTACAAACATAGTCAACTCATCTTGTTTCTAGGTCAAGTTCAGGGGAGGGAGTGAGGAGATGAACTCAAAACTTCTTGCAACACTCTCATCCCAAGACCCCTTTGGAGGAGAGATCGAGACAACAACTCCATGATCACTTCCCAAAACTCCCATAAAAAATTGAAATGATTTTTCCCGCTCGACCTCCCATTCCTTTCCTTCATTCCTGTCCTTCCCGAATGGTCATAAGTGTTACTCACCTAATATGATAATTGTTTTTTAAATTGAAGAAACACATGATCAAGATATATCTTATTTACCTCAAGGTATGTATCTCATTTAAGTTGTAATTTTAATTTATTTTTAGTTTGTTATATTTTTTTAAAAGAAGAAACTAATAAATTTAAATTGTTAATGGTTAATTGCATTTAGATCACAACTATAAATACCACTCCCAGTCTTTTCACTCTACTCCTCAACAACAACCACACTAGCTAAAATAGGCCCCATTTACATCTCAAATGCAATGTATCCCAATAGATAATGTTTTATAATCATAACTTATATAATTTAATATTATTCCATTCTTATTATGTTTCTAAATTCAATTTTCTCATGTTATTTAAAATTGATTATCGCAATACCTCCTCTGCCTCCAAATGCATCTGCTACTTTGAGGATAATTATGTCATCATCGCTACCACCATAAGAAAATTTCAGGACCACGGGTAGTGGGAAACATATTTCATATAATTCTCAAGTTTCAAGTAGGGGTACCCTGAATTTTGTAGCTGAGTTTCCAAATTTTTGATTGGGCAATGTTCCAAGTGCACAAGGTGTTTTTGTATTGAATAAAATTTATTTCAATGAGGAATATCATGGGATTAAAAGTGGGGTTCATGCCTATGAAAATTTCAATCCAAAATATATTATTCATTGGATAATGCATCCTTCTCCAACAAGATAAAACAAGATCAAAAACACCTTCTCCAAGAAAAATTGCCTTAAATGATGATGAAAAAACTAGTTTTTCACTTTATAGTCTTTTGGATGATAATTGTCTAGACATTGTTAATGATATTTTTAAAAAGGATATTGAACAATTAATATTGTGGGATTTTAGGGCTAAAATTTTGATAAAATAAATAAATCTCTGATTTAACAACCACTCCTAGAGACATTTATTATATTCTTTAGTTCAAAAAATCCAGCAAAGCTTGATATTTTGTTAAATCAGGTTATATATGATACTGTGGATTTTAAAAATGCTTAAAATTATGATTTGTTAGGTATAATGTTGAACATTATTCAGAATTTAAATGTAGAAGCACAAGCCTAACATCCAGCGATACCAACCCTACCTGTGCTTGCAATGGACTCTTGACTCATAAACCAAGCGTGTAGAACTCTGAAATTGTCTTGAACCTGTCTTGAAACCATCCTGAAAGCTCACTAAACCACTGAGAAGGCACTACCAATAAACCTTCATGCCTTTGATTGAGCTTCACTTCACATTTCACTCCTTTTCCATCAATGCCACTTGACATCAATTAGAACACCACTGACTAGGGTTCAACAATCTTTCCTTTGTCATTGATGGTAACATACTCAGAAACATTGATGGAAAATTCACACTCCAAAAGCTTCATAACAACCATTCCTAGTTTTTAACAGCTCTTCTCCCCTTTTACATATATGAAAAAATGTTTCCTATCCATTTGACATGAAACAATGAAAACTAAAAATAAATATGCATGAGTAAATGAACTTACTTTTCCACAAGCTCCCCGTGGAATTGTGTTTTCTCTTTCCTAGTCTCTTGTACCAGCCTTGAGTGACCTCTTCTTGACTAAACCAAGATCCCCTTATGATGATACTCTCCTTTTTTTGAATTTATTCATGTTTTTCATCACTTCCTAGGCCATTCTCATTCTTAATATCACCAAATTTTCCCTTAACTCTGTCATATTCATTTTTAGGACCATGATCCTTGAATGAAAACTTCAATAAATCTGAGACAAAATTTGTCAAGCTCTAGAACCCTGTACTCATCATGAATCATTCTCTTATGTCTCTCCCTAAGAAAATTCTTTGTATTTGTTGTGAATGATACAAAAATTGAATATAATATCTTGATTGCTTGTCTTGAGGAGAACTCATTCTCTTTGCTATAATTTTGAGACATTTGATTGGTCATTTCTACAATCTTTTATACGTATATAGCCTTCATGTGTTAGATACATGCTTACCTCTAAGTTATATTGATAAAATTTCATCTATAATGCCCTTTAGGCCACTTAGAAGCACTTGAAAAACTTCCCCTGTCTTGTAGACACTTATCTCAGTCTTCTTTGTCACTGATAGAGGCATTCAACCAGCCTCATATCTCCCTTTGGACCTGTTTTCTTCATACTTAGATTTTTTTCTCCATCTCTTGCATACTAAACACTGCTTAAGAATACCACCTATGGTTTTAACTTATTTTATGCTTCCTGTTGATACACCTCAGATATAGTTATGAGATCACTAAAAACATTATACAAGCCTACCAAACTTACCTTTTTAGGCCAAACTATCCCTTTCTATCTTGAGACAATGATTGCTTGATCCACATGTGAATGAATACTTATAGTGGTTCTTGGAATAATTTACAGGCTTCATCAGTACCTTCTTACCAATGCCAACATGTCCCCAAAATTTCAAGATTCCTCTCAACATACAACTCCTTATATTTTACTTTGTGCAATTTTGCTTCTACACTCTCACTAAGTATTGCACATAATTTTCTCATGTATAACTCTTAATGTAGGAATTTTTAAGATGAAATGAAGTTATATTTGGTCACACATCATTCCCTTCTAACTACATTTAAAATTTCAAACTCTTAATCCATAATCAAACCTTGGTTCCTTTGTTAAGTGATTTGATTCTTCTAGCCCTTCACCCTACACATTGTCTTCTTCTAATACTGGTAAATAATACTCCCAAATTCAATGGTGAAAAATTGAAATTATTTCACAATCCTTAAGTAGACTTAATCATAGTGCTTTGTTACAAATTTAAAATCTTCAATCATTTATCCCTAGCTCAGGGGCAGTATTAGCTCGAGAAAGATAAATATGCTCTAAGATGCTTGAAAAATTCACTCCAAAGACTAAAACTTCTACTGATTTATTTCCTTCAATTTTATCACGGTCCAATATTATCATTAATCTTTAAATTTTTCAATATCATGGATAGCCAACTTATTTTCTTGAGTGTAATGGACTCTACCTATAACATTGCCTTCTGAGAAAGCCACCTTCAAATATCTTCATAGTTATCCTAACCTTGTAAACTCCATTTAAGAAAATCCTCCTCCTGTAAGTCACGTTCTTTGATAATAAACATATGACCCATTACACTACCTTACATACATTTTCATATTTGGTTGTGATTCATCATGGATTTTCCTTGAATTAAATACCTTCTCTTTCCTAAAATGCACATGTCATAGTTTTATTGAAACTCCTGTCAAAGAATGCACATGTAGCATGACTTTGAGGTTTCTAACCTCTATATGCACTTTGAAAAATGTAGTAGACCCAGTCTTTGTATCTCTTTTCAGACCTATTATGTCATTAACAACCCTTAACTTTATAGTTTCATGTCATGAGAGAACTTGAGAATCATATTTGTACTCAGGATACATCTTCATAGACCTCACAATCCTAGGAACTCATACTTTGTCTATTTCATAGTTCTTAGCTTCTTTTACACTTTCACACATAAATTTTCTTCTTGAAATCATTTCTTCAGATCATAAATTTGATTAGATTCAATCCTCCATCAAATATCATGCCTTTTCAACACTTCTTTTACTATTCAAGAGTAAAACTTCTTAAAGCTCATTTGTAGATCATTTTGAAGGTAACACTGCCCTAATTTCATTTTTTAAAGAAAGTTACAGACATGTACACTTCCTTTGAAGAAAATTTAATATCACTATCATGACATCAACGCTGAAAAAATTTAATCAATATCTTTCTTACTTTTGAATTTTCTTGATACAACATAAAACTTTACTTTGCATAACCCTGATTTAAGCCTTTCAGCTCAGACCACTAACAAATTTGGTTGACCATGAAGACAATTAATACACATCTTCACAATTTACATTATCTAGGTAAACTTCATCAACTTGAACTTGACACAATTATTTTCAATGAAATCAAACTTGTGGTGTGATCTTGTAGTCCTATGTACCTTTTAAGAATTCAAGATCTTTGAAGCCTCAATAAATATGTACAGTTACAATTTAGATTATGAAACTTTAAAATGCTTGATCATAAAACTATGAGCTTCCCTTTTACATAGTATAATCATACAGATCTAATGTAGTCCTAAAGATTGACATACCATTTCCCATCAATTCTGAGTTATACTAAGCAACTACACCTGTAAGAAAACTTATAGCTTAGTAGCCATGCTACATAGGCACCATTAGGTGATAAGATACACTCCAACCTTTTGAAAACAAAGATGATGACCTTCCCTCTTAAGATTATTTTCATGCTTGTACTATCTTGAATGCTTGTTTCAGCACCTACTAAGGATAAAGTACCTTCAAAACCATGTATTGCTTCTCTTAATTGGTATATGCCTCCTAGAATCCTAGAGGAGACATTTTTACTTGAGGGATTTCTCAAAATAGTATAAATTCATCAAAGGAACTTGATGACTTACTCTTTCCTTTTTCCATTTTTGAAACCTCCTCATTCCTTTTTACTGCACTATGTGGTATGACAACTTCATCTTCTATATTCTAACCTACTGATTTAATGCCTATTAAGCACACATGCTTCAACTCACACACTTGTTCCAACACTGCTTGAGGTAGAAATTCCTTATTCTTTGCATTGGAATTGTCTTCCTTCTTCTTGCCATTTCCATCACCTGTTATAGTTTTGCTGGTACTTTCTTCTTCTATGACTATTTTATACTTATGTGTCTCTTTTTCATCTTCCCTTAATGTCTTCTTATCTTTCTTTACTTTCTCAACTCCTAAATGTGATTCTTTGATCTTGTATATCAATTTCATAATTTTCTTTTCAGAAACCACTTTAGGTATAGTTACCTTTGTCTCATTTCTAGGGTTGGTCTTCTTAACTTTCCCATTGAAATAATTCCACTTGTTATTATATCTAGGAGACTTATGGAATTGTCTTGAAAAGTGACCTTGTTAGTAACAATTGAAGCATACAACATAGTTCCTGCTCCTTGAGACTTATTCTTTCTAATACTAATGAATTGGTTCTTCTAAGCAATGTCTTGCCACATGCCCTTTTTCTTGGCAATTGAAACACATTACATTCCTCTCATATTTAGTTTTATAGTTTCTCTATGGGTATTCTCTATCAAAGTTCTTTATGCAGTTCTTAGCTCTATGTTCAAAACCATGACATGAATAAAATATACATTAAAATTTCTTTCATACATGAAAGCATTATGTTTCCTAATAGGTTTAGGCATTGTTGAGTTTTTCCTCTTATTTTCCTTCATGTTTGACTGTCCACTTGAACTATATTTGTTATATTAACTCTTCTTTACAAGATCTTTAATGAATCCTAGTCCATTTTTGTCATCTGTTGTCTTCTGCTTGTCTAGCATTTCATTTAGATCCTCATATCTCTTTTCCAACTTTCTATACTTCTTTAGTTTCTTTTTTTCTTCAACTAATTCAGCTCTCAAATATATTAACTCTTCTTCATGTATCATGCAGGTGTCTTATTTCGAATGGAGAGAATTTGCTTTTCCCTCTCCTTAAGAAGTTTAATTTTCTCTTCATAATATTTCAACTTGGTATTCAATTTCTTGTTCTTTTTCCCTTGATATTTTAGTTCATCCAGAGCACTTAACAATTCTTCTTCAAGGTTTACCTTTGCTTCATCTTCATCTTATATTTCATCCTCACTGATATATGTGTATCTTGGACTGATGCTAGGAATTACTTCAATAACCATGCTTGTGATTCAATATGGATCTACTCCAAGTTGTTAGACTTGATTTCAAAGTACCAGACTCTGATACCAATTGTTGTAAACTTGGACACTGAGCGGGGGGGTTAATCAGTGTCTTATTAAACTTTCTAGATATTTATACTTCACAAAAAAAATTTAATAAAATCACATGAAAATATACACAAGAAAATGAGGGAGAGACACTACACAGTGTTTAAAGTGGGAAACCCAAAATGGGAGAAAACCCACTGAAATCAAAGAACTAGCTTTGGAAAAATTCCTATGAGTTATAATGGTTTCAAGTTAGGATACAACTAAAATTTTGATGCTACAACCCCAAAATTAATTCAGTCACAAACTACTAACCTTATACAAGCTACAACTTATAAGGAATCCACAACTCCCTATAATTTAATCAGCTAGAAGTGATCTTTTGTAAGCTAATACTTACAAGGAGGTTACAACCCCTATGTGCTAAGCTGCAACTTAGACTTGTTCTTATGTTTTGGTCACACTTTTCTTGTTGTCTCTCATAATTGATGATGACCTCTAGATTTTCTCACTTCTCTTGTTTTTGCTTATAATTCCCTTTTCTTTCAATCTGTTGCATGCACCCTGATTATGACTCTAAATTTGCAAACTAACCTTTTCAAATTACCTTGCAAGTTCACCAAAGATTCAAATCTCTATTCACCCTTCACTTGAACTTTGGTCTTCTAGAATTCTCACTTGTTCTTCTTTTGCTACCAACTCAATGTTCTATCTCTTCTTTACAATTTTTTACTTAATCATTCATGAATGTTTCACCATATATAGATTCAAACTACAAAACCTTCAATATCTATCTCAAACACTAGAACTCAAAAAATTATTACTATTTCAGGTTGTATTGTTCATCCTTTAACTTGTCACTTTCCTTCACAAGTGTGTATACACTTCCAATGTTATTGTTCTTACATATTACCTTTAAGTTCACTGTATTATTTTTGTTGCTTTACAATATTATTAGATTGTCACAAAATTTATCTGCATCATTCAATTCATCACACAACATTCCCTCTTCCTCATAGAGTTTTGCACTTCATATTTGACTATTGCCGCTACATTTTTCTCAATATCTCACTATTTTTATAAGTTGCTTCATTATGAAATATAAATGTCACTCCTTTTATAATTATTTTTACTTATGAATACCTAAAAAATAACATTTTTCACATCTCACATTTCCCTATGTATTCTCTTCTTGCTCAAATTCATTTATATTCAAACATCATCACTTTAAATTCTTCTTAGATTATTTTCCTTTTCTACCTCTTAGACTTCTTAACATTGACCCAACAACTTATTGTTCACATTCTTGACTCAAGTTGAGAAATATACAAACCAATTTTGTAACTATCCATGACTCTTTTCCTTCTCCAAGAGGCCCAAGCCATTCGAGCCGGAGTGATATATGACTCTTCCACTTCTCAGACTATTCACTCTCTTAGGTAAACCAAGGTAAATAAATAAAACATGTTTTATAGCATGCAATACATGACAAAAATATTATGTTTGATACTTAAACGTTTTCACACCTCCTTTGATGCACAAACCAACTAACCAACTTTGCACTTGAGCTTTGTTATTTCAACATTTACCTTGACAGTCAATTGTAACTGGACTTATGAAGATTGTGCATGATCTTTCAACTATCATGAGAAATAAGACTTTTTCAAACAAATTCAAATCTTCCCAGATATTTATCTTCCTCATTTGAGTCGAAACAACAAAGATATATCCTTTTATTGTGAAAAAGAGATTGAAAAATGATGAAGGAAACCATAATACTTCCCTAACACGACTGTAGAAGAGTATTGTCATTCAAAAATTCCTCATTTCGAGATGGTAAAGTCTAAAACATAATGAAAATCCTTCGTATTAATGAAACAAGGCTATGTAAAAAATTGGTGAATTTTCAATGGATGGATTTTGAATTTTGAAGATTTCATTCCTAGAAACCCTAATTTTAGAGTTTTATGCACAGTCTGTACCCGAGACACTTGAAAAAAATGAATTCTCACTCAATTTTAGATATAATTCAAAAAATTCACCTATTGTAGCTTTGTAGAAGCAAACTCCATCTTTTCAAATCAAATACAAGGCTTGAGTATGTCCCATTTGCTCTCAGAAATCAAATGAACAATGCACAGAGGCATAAAATTTATAATAGTGTTAGACATGTTAGTGTACCACTTTCCTTTGTGTCTAGGAAAGCAATATAAGTGAGTTTAGAGGCATAAATGAGCTTTATAAACCTTATTTAAGAACTTAGAGCACATCAACAATCCAAAAACTTCATGTTCTAACTTGCAAAGTAAGCATACAATATGACACACAACTCACAATTTGACCACCTATGTACTTCATTGTCTACACCTTATACTTTTGCATGCTCCAAAATATTGATATAATATAGTTTGATATGATAGCCACCTTGACCCTTCCAATTTACTAAAATTATGCAATGAAGACTGAGATATATCTAGTAGTCTCCAGAATGTTGCTTTATGTTGGTCCCAAGAGTCAGATTCAGATTCATGAGTGTTTATGGAACTATACTTACTATCTTAAGGTGAATTTGGACTTGAATTATTTACTCTAAGCTTGGGGGAAAATGCACAATCTACTTCAGCTTCACAAATATAGAGCATCCTTACCCTTCAGTGATGTATTGTCTCATTCCACAATTGAAATATGCAACTTGTCTTCTCTTTGAAGGACTTGAAGAGAACAATAGAGATTGAGGAACATCAATAACATTGCCTGACCTGAAATAATCCCTATACCATATTGAAAAACTTTAAACAACTTATCACAAGAGTTTTTCAGGAAATAGAACTCATTTTAATTCCACTACTTCAAACCATGCTTGAGAGAGAGAAAGATAAACACTGGTATAAAAGAGCTCATAACTTCTTTGATTCTTATCCAAATTGATTGAAACCTTTTGCAACATTTCATGCTTGGAATCCTCTCCAAAAATTTCTTCTATGATTTATCTAAATAATCCTTCATATTTTTTCTTGAGTGTTATGAAGACAAATAACTTATTTAAAATTTTTCAAACAACTATTTTTAGAAAAAAATATCTTTCACATACCTCATCAGAACTTGATGAAATTTAACATGAAGAACCAAAACGCACCCCTCTATATGATCCATGATTTTATTTTTAATATATATTCTTGTACTATTTAAACCTATCTCATTTGCATCAACCTGCATTGTTAGTCCTCAAGGCCAACTTTGGTGAAGTATTGAATTTTCCCTCCATGATCTAAACTAAGCCTTTTTTATGCTCACTTAACTTTATATTTATATGATTCCCTTGCTTGAATTTCATAATTAACCCCAAAAAGGCCGACTACCCAAAATATAAGATGCTCAAATGGCTAGAAAGGGCCCAAAAAGTGTGAGTAAAGTACAAAGAGGACAGGGGAACCCAAATTAGACGAGGGCACTTGGCGCTGGTGACTTCTTCTATGTGCTGGTGTCCAGGATGAAAAATGTTGAATATTGAAAAGACATACTGAGCAAGTATAGGTGTACTACTGAAAGTAGCAATAAAAAGAAACTAAAGGTGGCCAAAGACATGGGTTAATTAGTGTCATTCTTACTTAGGAATCATATGAATAGTAGTATGTAATCATGAATAAATAATTAGCCAAAGTGTGTGATTTTGTGTCTACACAATATTTTCTATCTATAAAAAATACACAACTTCCCATTTTAACAAAAATTAAGGATGTGAGAATGCACATATTTACATTCTAAAAAAAATAAATTGTATCTCTATTATCCTTCTATGATTCTTATATGAGAATGAGAATATACCCCTTTTAAACATCTAGTCAACTTCTATGTTTCCTATATGAGAATGGGAATTTTCTCATTACAACCATTGTATAATATATATTTTAATCATTTTCATATATTAAGCAGCATCTTCTTCCTCCATATTTTCTGTATGAGAAAGGACATACTCTCGTTCTATACAAAATACAAATATAACATCTATTCAATACAAAAAAGAAATGTAACGTGTATTCAATACAAAATGTAAATGTAACATCTATTCAATCAAATTACTACATGATGGACACTCAAAACCATAAACAACACTACTTCAATATTATCATTTTTATCTATATTCACTCATATTACAACTTAACGGTCACCCATAAGACTCAACAACACTACTTAAATATTATCATTTTATAAGAGTTTGTATTTTTGCATAAGAATGTAGTTAATAATTTATCATTTTCATATAAATTTCTTATTCCAATGTTTAAAATATGTAATGGTATTTGACCATTTTTTTGTAATAGGTAATAAAGGGTTAAGGGAACCCTACCTCGTATAAGAAACCATCAGTATATGAAGATAAAAAAAGAGGGGAACATATCAACCCTCACACATCTTATTAGCATCATTATTACCAGAAAAGTAAAAAAAAATAACAAACAATAAGTGACAGACCATCATACAAAAATAAATATCACAAACAACCAAAAATAGCCTTGGAGAGCCCTAAGAATCTCTGTCCATTCCTTTGCAAGATCTCCAATGGAAATATTCATATTTTAAAAATCCAGAGCCCCATCCTCCCTCTTCCTTTTTGTTCTCTTCTCCCCCATGTAACTAGCCGTCTTGGCTTCAACTAGCTCTACCATGATTTTGAGATGCTCGATGGTGCTCTTAATATTAAGAATTCTATAGTTTATAATTTGTAGCATAATATATTTCAACCAATGTATTTAACCTTCAAGAGCTTCATAATTTTTATTTAAACTATCCAAATTTCCTTTTTCCATCTTATCTTTCATTACATTCTAGTATTTGAGCAACATGTTAAGCGTATTCTTGTTCAAATTAGTATCTGCTAGACACTATTGAATCTCAATGTTCAGGATCCCATCCACAATTTTTTCTTCCTTGCCAATACTTTCCCTCATACCATCCTTCACCATCTCATCCTCCTATGAGTTGTTGAGGTAAATCTTAATCCTGCGGTTTTTTCTTCCCTGCTCCATTTTAACCAGCCTCCACTAAATTTCCATAACCATATTTTTAAGCCCAGACAGCTCCTCTCTGATGGAATTTTGAGAAGTAAAATTTTTATTTGAGGCCTCAATATAATTCATGAAAATATATCCCAGTCATTTCAGATGGAAAGGATTGATGTGATGGACCTAGCTAAGGGAAATAAGGAAAGTTTCTTAATGTTTTAAGTTGCAGAAAATTGAAAAGTAATGCAATATGAAGTTATGTGTGTTGTTGCGGAATGTAACAACTCACATGTGTTGTCATTCACATTCATCTTCAGGAAAGAAATATAGAATCCCCAAGGGACTAGTGCATAGCCTTGATGAAGGCAGGAATCACAACAAATGTGGGATATTTCATCCCATAACAACAAACAGAGTTGTTGATTGCATGCAGAAGAATACATTATTAAGTTACAGGTACATCAATTTTATTATTTATTTATGTTTAAGTGATATTAATTATGTATTGAGTTGTTTAGTTCATTATACAATCAATATTTATAAAAAAATTGAATGCAGAAAGAAATAGAAAACTCAATTACCGAAATTAATGTCATTTATTCATGAAGAAATTCATTATTTCCCACACAAGCAATGGGATGTAACTTATGTTTACTTAAAGTAAAATATGCATGTACATAAAGTTGAAAGAAAAAGAATATAGATAAAACCCATCATTTCCTTTTGGGTCTTCTCTTGGTCTTCATCATATTCTAGTTGCAACTTCTTCATCTTCATTTTCTGCATTATCCCCAGTTGTCCTCTGAAAGCTACATCACTATACCTAGGGAAAAGAAGGAAAATGTTGTCAGTAATTGAGCTTTGGGTTTAGTCTGTATGTTTGTGCTATTAGTTTCAGGAAAATGAATCTTTTGAATTCAAGTATGCATAAGATACATCAAATGAGCTAGATACAAAATCAAGGAAGTACTATCTTGCAGAAGCACATGTATTGTTCTCAAAATCTATACAGACAAGAAAAAGAAGAAGAAAATCACTATGGAATACAAGAGAGGCTGCAAGCCTATTATTTTCTAACAATTTTCTTAAGTGTGCAGGTACATGTAGTAGGTGAAGAAATTAAAACATCTTTTGCATGATTTAAATATTGTACTAACAAGTACATATTGCATCAGTACATGAAACAGAAATCATTTAGGAGTTCAATTACTAGAAAGAATACAAGTGCAAGATACAAAAATCAAACGATCATAACATGTTTTAAGGAAGGAAAGATTCAAGTAAGATTTGATGACTTCATAAATATGCACAGTACAAATTGGAGTTTTCTTAAAGGAAAGAAAATAGAAATTAAATTTTTCAGAAATTCAAAGCAGAAAAGACACAGATATGAGAATTTTCATCAAAGTTCAAGTCATAGTAAAAAAAGGTGACTTTACAAACTACAGGCATGGTTTTTTAGGAGACAATGAACTAAAGACAAATAAAGTTCAAATCCTTCATAGCCACACAAAATTAAATACTTACAGAAATTTATACATAAATCAAGAAGAAGAAATAATTTGGATGCTATCTATTAAGACCAATTAGGGAAAACAAAGATTGAATTTACAACTTTCATCAAAGCCAAAAGTCAAAGATGAAATTGAGAATCAAGATTCATTGCAAAATACTTCCATCAATTAGAGGTTTTCCAGAAAGAAGATAACCCATGTAACAGGTATGGATTTCTTACAAGAAAATCCAAGAACTTTCATCATGATCAACAAGAACATAAAATAAGCAATTGAAAGAAAACATCAGACTAAAGAAAGGAAAAAATGAAGTTCCATCTATTCAAATCATAGACACTGGTTAAGCATAAAGGATACCATCATAAATATTTTTGAAGCATCAAAATGATATGAAGAAAATATTCCAAGTAACCTAAAAGGATATAATTTTCATGCTTCAGCTACCATTACAATGCAGTGTAAAGTACAAATAAAGGCACAAAGTTAGTTTTTAGTTATCTGGAGCTTGGAAAGCGCAAGATGAAATTCACATAATGAAAGAAGTTCCAATAGTTAATAAATAACATAGAAAATTTGAGCACATATTCATGTAATAATGGTCATTCTCATAAACAGAAGTATATGTAACATCAAGTTAAAAACCTCGAATAAATAGACAATGAGCAAACAACCAAACCAGTTTTGGGTATGAACATGATTCAAAAGAGCAAGGGTACATAAATGCAATTTAGCATTCAAAATTGCATACCCATTTGTATTATTTTAAAAATCATCAAAATACAATCAACATTTCATAGAGCCAAGGAATAACAAAAATCTTGAGTTACAGTGATGTTGAAAGAAAGAAAGTTTCCAGTGAAAATCTTGAACAGTTTTAGCAGTAAAAGAAGATAAAAAAGAATAACTTCATTTTCAAGAGTAAAAATGAAAGAGAACAAAGATTGAGCAAAAAGATCACAAGTACATGAATAGAAATCTACAAAGAAGCACCATAGTATCAAGCGATGGGTTTCATTATTAGTCTTCCATGCAATTTATCAAAAATAGAATAATAGAAAAAGGAAATTAAATTTTCAAAGATTACAAAATGATGAAGATTGTCAATGAATTTTCAAAATTATTAATCAAACAAGAACCACCTTCTCACCCAAAAGAAGTCATTTAGTTTAAGCTTGAAACAGAGCTTAAAAATTACAACAATGGTGGCCTATTTTCAAACTAGTAAGAAGGATAATGAAATGGATGAAAGAAGCACAAAATAAATCCAGTTTGAGCCTCCAAAATCAATAAGTTGAAAAGTCAAAATGGTGGTCTCAAACAAATTTTGACATGCTTTTGGAAAAAAATCCAAAATCTTCCGATTCATAGTGAACAAACAGAGGTTGAAAAGGTTTAGAGAACCAGAGCTTAAAATCAATATAATGGCGTGTTAGAAAAAACTTTCTAGGGCTTCGCCATCAAAGATTCCAAATTGAAAATGCCAAATGATTAGGGTTTCAAAACACTTTGCTACCTTCAACCCAGGAGTTAACCTTAACTTGAGTTGCTTAAAAGTACAAATATGCAATGTGGCAATAATACAATGCAAACCCTAACTCACCATGAGTTAGTCAATTTCCACTGACATAGCATGAAGGGTGAGCATCATGGAGGAGGGGATTCCCCTTAATGCTTAAATAATTAATATTTTGACTATAGTTGTGCCAATGGTTATCAAATTGTTATAAAATCAACAAAGGAGGCTTGAATACTAAGGTCTTAATCCAAATTATATGTAATGATTAAAAGGAGGTGGAGTGTTTATGGACTTGCATGGTGCAACTATATAGACCAAGGTCACTTACCTTCATTATTTTTTAATTATCACCTTTTTCCAAAGGAATGGAATATCATCTTTTGCACAAAATGGACAAATGGCATTTCATCAAAAGGAAGACAAATTATGCATGTGATCAAAAGAAGACAAAGATGTCACATCAATAATGCCAGACTAAAAGGATATTGCATTAGGTGTCAATCAGGCTGAATAAAGAAAGAATATGCTTTACATGCTTTGCATTGAGGATTACTTGCACATTGAAGACAAATGACTAAAATAACAATTATTTATTCACCCAAGTACCTTATTTTCTCCAAATAGTGACCATACTATTCATGCAGGAGTCAAATCAGTTTGACTTGGATTATTCTTGGAGAAATTAAGATTATTTTTATATTTTAACAGCCTTGCATGATTTTTTTAGTCCCTTTATTATTAAAATCAATTTAAGGGCTATTAATATCATGCAAGTGTAGTTAGACTTATTCTATTCTTAGGGGGTTGGGTGAATAATTTTTGTTATATATTGTATGCATTGGCAAAGCACATGGGGAATTTTACAGGAGGACTTTTGTACTGAGAGATGAAGCCATTGGCCAGATTTTCCCTTGATATGAGAATCAATTTTTTCCTTTCCAATTTTTTAGTAGTGTGTATGTATTTATTATTCTTGTGAATTTTATTCCCTGAATTAATTAATCTTACCTTGATATTTTACCTTTTACAAATTGGTGTTTTCTATAGTTTTAGTGTTCATGTTAGTTGTTGTGTTATTGTGATTTATCCCTTAACAGTAAAGTGTTTGCCTTAGGACCAAGTTGAAACCCATTGGTTCGTGCTTCATTAACTTATTCTCAATTATTGTGCATGTATCTTAGTCAAAGTTTCCCAATACTTTTGGTGTATCACCCCATTTAATTTCAGTTACAACCATATTTTTACCATTAAACCCCACAATTAATTAGTTTTAGGATACATCAATAAGGAACCGACCTTGTAATCCGGAGATTCACCTTAACATAGGGATACCCACAACCCTGAAGGTGTCTCAATTGTATCTACAGAAGTGAGGGAAGAAAAAGCTTAAAACACTTGTTATCCCTCAACATAGGGTGCACTTATGAGAGAAAATTTTTGGCACGCCCGGTGGGACCAGAACAAGTATTGATGAATTTAGAAGATTGAAGATCTAAAGCATAATTCATTTGGTGACTCCGTAAATCTGATTTCAAACCAATTCAACACTTTTCATCACCAAGGTGACATCAATTCTTCAGTTACAGCCTTTTGAGGTATTTTTCAAAAAATTCAAAACTATTATTTTACTGTTATCCACCTATTTTCATGAGAAACAGACCTATTTTTCCATTTTTTACATATTTTATGAGGTCATGCAATCATGACATCAATTGCCAAGTGGAATTATTCTATCTAGGAGTTGTATCCATCATACCCACCACAACATTTTTACCTATGTTCTTCTTCAAATCAGTATTATGACCCCTATCAGAATGAATATCCCCATAACCTGAACCCTGTGCACATCAATATGATTATCATTATGATGAGGGTTATGATGTTCAAGACCAAGGTTATGTAGTTTGTTATACAAATTTTACACATGAGGAAGAAATTGAAGGAAAAATTCATGAAATGGAGTAGATCATGGAAGTACTGAAAGAGCAGATGTAAAGATTGCAAGCTAAACAACCTGGTCTTAGGAATCCCTGTCAATGGGGAGGTCCTACACCTAGTTGGCTTAGTTTGCAACAAAGGCTTGAGGTAATGAGAGAAACTATTAATCAAATGGCTGATTTTACTTTATCTTTGCAAGTAGTGGAGAATGATAGGCATCAAGTTGAGGAACCCTGTCAATAGATGTTCCCACTTACCTTCCCCATCGCAATCCAGTGCCTACAGACCTTCCTTTGCCAGCCCATGTAGCCCATTTTCAGTTCATCAAGTTTTCAGGCTGCTGCAATTTCTTCTCCTTCTATTCCACAATCACATACTGAAAGGAAATATCCATTTCCAAGCTTTCTTTCTTATACTATTCCAGATCCGCTTCCTCACATACAGACCTTATACCCCAGTCTCTTATTCAAAAATTCTAATTCAAGCTGAAATATGGCCCACCCCTCCTCTTTCATCCACAAGTTTAGTTCATGAAGGTACAGATCATAAAATCATCAAGCAGGGGCAGCCATCTAAAGAGAATATCAGGCTGGAATTCTTGAAGAATTTATAGGGATGGGTGTTAAAGTTCCAATTTGATTTTATTCTAGAATTAGAGAAAGAACCCATGCAGAAGGTACAATTTGATTTTGTAGAAGATCAAGCACAAGTGGAAGATGATCAACAATCTTCATATTCTGAGTGTAGTGTGCATGAAGGCACCATACTCATATCGGTTACTGATTCATCACAACTTACAACAAAATCTGAAAAGGATGAGAAAGTATCAGTTTCAAATGAAGAGGATTTGCAGATCAGATCCAAAGATAAATCAACAGATTTAAGGAATGAACAACAGGTTTTTTAGCTTATAAAACTTCCTATTAGATGATGAGGATGACATTAATGAATAAAATAACATGATAGAACAAATTTCTACTTAGATCAGACTTCACAAAGAAGAAAGAGTTGAGTTTGATCTCTCAAACTTCATGTTCAGTGTTGAGGAAAAGGAAATTTCTGCACTATTGGATATTTTCAGTGGCTCACAAAGAAAATCAAAATATATTGTAAGCAACCAAGAGAAGCAATCTTTCATAGAAGAGGAACTTGAAGAGGATATAGTGGAAAAGAGTTTGACAGTGACATTACAGTCATGTACAACAAAAATCAGTCCATCAGTCTCAGAAGGTCCTCCAGGATGATAAGGTACAACAAGCAGAAAAAGTCTTTAGTTTTAGAATGTCAAGATGATAATCAACAACTTGTACCAACAAAAATACTTTCAAATCAGCTTCAAAATGAGCTCAAAGATAGAAAAGAAGTCAAAGAAACA
Organism: Taxus chinensis; assembly: GCA_019776745.2. Classification (NCBI taxonomy): domain Eukaryota; kingdom Viridiplantae; phylum Streptophyta; class Pinopsida; order Cupressales; family Taxaceae; genus Taxus; species Taxus chinensis. The sequence goes on from CM034153.1 coordinate 44,005,557, forward strand.
TATCATATCACAATACTTAGTCTTTCATCTGTTAGGAGGCCATGTCCTATTCGGTATTTGGCTAGTTTAGAGCCAATTACAACAGTACCATAATTCATTTTTGTCTTAGAGCACAAAAGTGAGTTTCAGACTCTCAACAACAAGCCCCAAATCATTCCAGAGTAGGTTACAGATCTGATTGATACATTTCTCAGCTATTGGACTAATCTTGTGAACAAAATAAAGGTACATGTCTCATTTCCAGCTTCTTCAGGTTACTTGTTTTCCAAGCTGAATTCATGGCCTCGTTTTTTGAGAAAGGGAAGCTACTTTTCACTTCCTATTTCAAGCTTCATTTAGCTTCATTTGTGGCTGGTTAGAGTAGGTTAGATTAGGATTTCCCTTTCAATAAGTGCATTTCATGCACATTGCAATGTTTTTCAATTCAATAAGTGCATTTCATGCACATGATCTGGTTTACCAGATCTTTTCCTAGATTTAGTTTTTTTTTTCAGAAAGGTTTTTTTCAAAAAAGGAAAGATTTTGGTATTAGACTTTTGACTCCATGCCCAATGAACAAGAACAAGGCACTAGTCTTGAATCTAACAAGTGGCTTTACCTGCAGGATCACCAAAATTGTTGAAATTTTTTACACCCATGTAAAAAATGGAAACTCAAAACTTCATTTCAGATGGAAAGGATTGATGTGATGGACCTAACTAGGGGAAGGCAACAAGGTTTCTTAATGTTTTGAGTTGCAAAAATTGAAAAGAAAGCAATATGCAACTATGTGTGTTGTTGTGGAATGCAACACCTCACATATGCTTCCATTCACATTCGTCTTCAAAAGAAATACAAAATCCCTGGAAGGACTAGTGCATAGCCTTGATAAAGGCAGTAATCACAACATAGGTGGGATATTTCATCCCATAACAACAAACAAAATTGTTGATTGCATGGCAGAAGGAATACATTATTAAGTTACAGGTACATCAATTTTATTATTTATTTATGTTTAATGATATTAATTATGTATTGAGTTTTTTAGTTCATTCCACAATCAATATTTATCATAAATTGAATGTAGAAAGGAATAGACAACTCAATTACATAATTTAATTCATTTATTCATAAAGAGATACAAATTTAATTTTTCCCACACAAGCCGTGGGATGTAACTTATGTTTACTTAAAGTAAAATATTCATGTACATAAAGCTAAAAGAAAAATAATATAGAGAAAACCCATCATTTCCTTTTGGGTCTTCTCGCGGTCTTCATCATCTAGTTGCAACTTCTTAATCTTCATCCATCTTCCCCACATCATCCAGTTCCACATCATTGTACCTGGGGAAAAGAAAAGAAATTTTTTGTTAGTTATTGAGCTCAGGGTTTAATTTGTATGCTTGTGCTATTAGTTTCATACAAATGAATCTTTTGAAGTCAAATGACATAAGGTACATCAAAAGAGCTGGATACAAAATCAAGAAATTAATTTATTAAAAAATCACATGTACATTCTTAGAATCCATGGCAGACAAAAAAGAAGAAAAAAATCACTACAGAATACAAGAGAAGCTAAGGTCTATTTATTTTCTAACTTTTTGTCTTAATTGTGCTGAGGTACATGTAGTAGATGAAAATAAATTCATAATTGTTGTATTTATAAGAACAAAAACAACTTTCAATCACTGCATGACAAATTTTTAATAGTCAAAGGCTAAAAGTTTAAGGTGCAAGTACAACTTGTTCACACTATGTAACAATGTTTTAGAAGGAAAGTAAAGCTACAAAATAATTTTAGATTTGAATGTAAATTATCAAAAGGGAATACAATTGTAGATATAGTTTCTTTAAAAACTCAACAAGAGAAACATGCCATTAGTGGCAAGATAGCTTGCCCAAGTGAAAAGTTCATGTCACAATAGAATAAAGTGAAAACTAAAGTGAAGTATTGAGCTCCCAACTAAAGCAACTACTTCAAATTATATCACCAAGCAGGGCAGGAATGAAGAGCTTGTTATACTTAAGATAAGAGAAGACACAACATATTGAGGATTTAGCTTTATACTTATGTTAAAAGAGTGAGAAAAGATTCAAAGTCACAAAAGCACTTTCATAGAATCGTAAAGTATGCTAAAAAAATCATTACATGATTGATTCCATCACAAGAAAGCATACTATTCAGGAAAAAACCATTAACACATAATGAAGCACCTTACAGAGTAATCCAAGAATAGTTTCACATGTCTTGAGTAATCACAAACAACTTTATAAGTACAAAATTACAGCTATAGGAATAGAAAAACACCTTTAAAATCACATTTGCCATCACAATCAAAGCATGAAGCATAAAAGTACAATAACAAAGATATGTTTTGAGCATAAAAGTTCGAGTATATTCAAAGAGAGAAATTTGATATAGAGCTCCAATACAACAAACAATGCCTACCCAGTTTGAAGAAAACAAAAGCCTTAGAAAGGATAATGACAAATCTAACAAATGACTGCACCAATAGCCAAAAAAGGAAAACATATTGTTACGAGACCAATCAAATAACTGCAGACTCTAGTTTTGGGTATACGTGAACTATCAATAAGAAATAGTCAAGAAACAAAACATGGAAGTTTCCAAGTACCCAGATATGGGTTAATTAAAACTTTACGAAAGATAAAGATAAAATTGAGCAAAATAGAGTTTCAAACACCATTTTTTATAAATACTCACTTCAAAAAAAATTCTAGATTCAAAGGATAAAATGCTTCGTATTTTAATGCAAAATTCCATATTTTCCAAGGTTTTGCAAAGAAGCCAAGGAATAGTGAAAATCCTTAGAGTTAACAGGATGATAACAATTCCATTGCCATGAAAGGATCTTAAAGTCGAATAGTAAAAGTTTGAAGATAGAACAAGAACTCACCATTTTTCGGAGATTGAAACCCTCGAAAGGCTAAAGGATAAAGAATAGAAGACCTAATAGCCATTTCAAATTCCTAAAAGTTTCACAAAGCCAAAGCAACATAATACCTGATAGGGTTTCATTATTATCTTTGTTATTATCACCTCCTCAATGAAATGATGGCCATTGTTAATAAAATAAAAAAAGTATTTGAATAGAGAAGCCTTAGTTTAAGCTAAAACCAGAGCTTAAAAAATAAAACGGCGGCCACATCTTCAAACAAATCTTAGTAGAGCTCAAGGAAATGAAAATGGCTGAAAGAAGGTAGATTAAATGCATGCAAAGAGCCTCCATAGACCAAGCTAAAGCTCTAAAATTATGGTCAAACAATGACAATTATGGTTTGCCAAGCCAAAGGCCATAATTTAAGCTCGAACAAAAGCTTAAAAGGAATGATAATGGCAATCTGGAATCAAAAGGTTCATTTTTCTACCTTTACCTAGGGTAGAGTTAGTCTAAATTCCAGTTAGATCACATAAAATTTCCATTGACAGTGCCAAATCAAAAGGGACAAGAATCAAAGGTGTAAATACAAACTCCAGGATTAACCACAGAGTTAGCTGAACTCAACCCAGGTCAAAAAAGTACCAACGTGGCAGTGTGTCATGCAAACCCCCACCACCATGGTTAGCCTTTTCCACCAACAAAATGATAAAGGGTCGAGCATTGTGGAGGAGGGGGAACTTTCCCAATAATTGTGTTCATCGAACTATATTCTGTGGTCGTGTAAACTCAAATCCGAATGATGACTTTGACTAAGGTCTTTTCCAAAATTATACACCATGATTATTATCAAAGGAGGAGGACTTTATTTTTGCATGTGCAAGTAGGTGGTCCCCACAAGGTGAAGCTTAAATTATTTGATAAGTATGAAATCAAAAGCATTATTTTTTCACAAAATTATTTTTACATGTCATCACAAAGAGATAATAAACAAAAAGACAAAAATATCATTGCAAGTGGGTGAATAAGACAAAAGGAGTGTCACATCAGGCTACAAGATAGACAGTATGCATGCACCTTGAATAGCTTGCACATCAAGCAATGGGATATTATTAGCTAAAGTATTCACCCAATTTATTAATTGTATCAAATTTAGATAATTCAAATCTATACTTGAATGTGGATGTATTTTTTGAATTAAAAGGCTATCAATTTTAATTGTAACAACATGTTATTTTACCCTTTTATTTATTCATCAATGAAGGTTAATAATAACATGGAAGTGTAGTTAGGACTTAGTCTATTCTTAAGGGGTTGGGTGAATAATTTTTTTATATATTGTGTGTATTTGCAAAAAAAAGGGGGCATTATTATGACAAGAGGAATTTTGTATTCAAAGCTGAAGCCATTGGCCAAATTTTCCCTTGAATTAGAACTTGTTTTTGCCTTTCCGATTACTTTGCAGTGGTGTGTATTAATTTATTAACTCTCCTGAATTTTTATTCCATGAATTAATTAGCTTACCTTGATGTAAATTGGTGTTTCTATATAGTCTTAGTGTGTATGTTAGCTGCTATGTTGTGATTTATCCCTCAACACATAAAGTGTTTGCCTTAGGACCAAGCTAAAACTCATTAGATCGTGCTTCATTAATCTATCCTCAATATATTGTGCATGTTTATTATTCAAAGACCTCATCAATTTTGGTGAATCACCACATTTAAATTTTAGTTACAACCATATTTTTACCCTTAAACCCTCAATTAATCAGATTTAGGATACATCAATAAGGAACTGACCTTGTAATCCTAGAGACTCACCTCAACATAGGGATACCCACAACCTTAAGATGTTTCCATTGTATTTGTAGAAGTGAGGGATAAAAAATCTTATAACACCTGTTATCCCTCAATCATAGGGTGTAATTCTGAGAGATAACCCTCAATCTATTCATTCGTTTGGCCAGAGTTCAATTGTCATCGAGGTCCTCCAAATTTTGCTCCAAATCATTAGCCAATAGTGGCTCTAAATCCTCCTTCTCCATAGTACCAACAACATCTATATTATTTATCAACGACATAACAGACTCTTTTATTTCATCTGATCCTGAAGAGGAGTAAGCCCCATCATCCTCCTACTCCATATACTTCTCATCCTCAACATTCTTTACATCATCATTCAAAAAGCCCCTAAACATATCAGATTTAGTGAAATCTTTAGAACCCAAATGGAATAAGGTCATCATCAATCCATGATGAAGAGGGATTTTCAGCTTTCCTTTTTGGAAATTCGCGATTGATTTTTTTAGGCAAATATTAAGAAAGAAAGGAAAATTATAATGCATACCATGTAGGATATGACATAACATATGGAAATGGTTGGCATAAACTACCTTGTACCTACCCTTCAAGATGATAAATTGCATCAAGTGTAGGGTGATTTTATTATAAGGATCTGGTAAAGAATCTCTCTTAAAACCTGCAGAGTGATGTCTTTGTTTTTCTTTACCCACTAAAAATTGCACCATCTCCTCATCATATTTTTTCTTCATTTTTAAAATCTCCCTCCCCTCGTTATTCATCCCAACCACTATAGTAATAAAATACGCAAAAAAATTTACAAAAAAAACCCTGATAGTATCCCGATCATCCTTGAAATGACTAGAAAAATCCTTGCTCAAGGCTTCTCCGTGACCTTTAGAACTTGGAAAGAGAGATGACATACCTTCCTTTTCCAACATCATCAAAACTCTTCTACTAATATCATTAGTCGAATCACATTCTAGATGAACTAGATCACTGCCCATAATTTTGGTTTCTCTATTAAAATGGCAATAAAACCAACCCAGTTCGAAACCTTCTTGTTCATTTTAAAACCAATGCTCGCACTTTATCAAGCTCTTGTCTAAACCAAATGTCCTTTCTAAAACCAATGCAAGAATTTATATCATCCAACCTCACACATGTCTCCTCGTTATTTCTTACTCTTTCTTTATACCCAATACTAACATAGAATGATTTTCAATCATTAATAATCATTACAATGACACAGAAATTTCAACCTCTTAAACCTCTATTTGTAAATTAATTTGCAGCCTTGTTCCCTTCTCTATAGACACAGTTATAAGAAATAAGTTCAAAGGTTGGTTCCATGGCATTCTCCCATTCTTTTTATTCTAATACAAGAAATATTTAACTTAATCATTTTAATAACTCTTTGAAGGTTGTGATAATAGGCAAGTGGTCATTCTAAATCGAATTCAATTTTATCTCTATTCTTCTTTTATGAATTCTATATGAGAACTCACATTTTCTCATTCAATGCGTGATTGAAATTATTAATTGTTTTAATAACTATGAAGACTGTGATAATGAATATTTTCCCATTCTAAAACAAAGTAATTTTTCTCTATTTTTCCTAATGTATGATTCATACATATGACAATGGGAAATTTCCCATTCTAAAACAAATTAAATTTTATCTCTATTCTTCTTCTATGATTCTTATAAGAGAAAAGGCATATTCCCATTCAATACAAGATAAAAATGTTTGTTTGTATGTAAATGGGCATATGCTTATTCCAAACATATTAATGCAAGCAATATTGAACTTAATCATTTTAATACCTCTATGGGAATGGGTATCTGACCATTCAATAGAACATAAAAAAGGTTGTTTGTACGAGAATGGGTGTATGCCCATTCTAATAATTATAATACAAGCAATATTGAACTTGATCATTCCTAATGGGAACAGTAATAGGATATAAGAGTGAAAAGGAATGGTCAATCTAATACAATAAATATTTAACTTGATCAATTTAATAACTATATGAAGGATGAGAGAATGGGTAACTTTCCATTCTGCACAAATGAAATTATACTTGTGAAACTGAGAGAGGAATTTTATCTATATTCTTATTTTATGATTCCTATATGCCAAGGGAATGGGACAGTTTGGTCATTCGATACAAGATTGAACATAATCATTTTAATACATATTAAGGTTGTGATTATGGGGAACTGCACATTCTAAAACAAAGTAAATTTGTTCTATTTTTCTTCTATGATTCAATAGTAAAAGGAAAAAACACCATATACATGATAATGGGGTAACTGCCCATTCTAAAACAAATTAACAACATTTTATCTATATTCTTCTAATATAATTCCTATATGAAAATGGGCATATACCCATTAAATACAATATATAAATGGTTTTTTGTCTGTAACTGGGCATAAGCTCATTCTAAACATTCTAATACAAGCAATATTGAACTTGATCATTTTAATACCTCTATAGGAACGGGTATCTGACCATTCAATGGAAGATAAAAAAAAATTGTTTGTATGAGAATGGGCATATGCCCATTCTAATCATTTTAATGCAAGCAATATTGAACTTAATCATTTCAATAACTCTATGAAGGTTGTGAGAATGGCCAACTATCCATTCTAAAATAAGCTAGATTGTATCTAATATTATTCTTTTATGATTCTAATTATAAAAATGGGCATTTTCTCATTCGTTACAAAATTGAAATTAATCATTTAAACTCCTATATGAGAATGGGAAACTACCCATTTTGTACAAAAATAAAGTAATATGAGATAAAAAAAAACCTAATTTGAGATAAAAATTAATATGAGATATAAAAATTAATAAGAGAGTAACAAATTAAATTAATATTTTTCATGCTAAATATTTTAATGAAAAAAAATCATCCATAAGAGAGAAAATATCAAAACAATAGTCATTAAAATTCAATAATTTAATTATGTACTTCATCATTAAAAATTACCTCTCAAAAAAAGAGCACCAAAAATTTAAAATTTGAATCAATCCTTCCATAACAAATAACCATGATTTATATGCATTAAGATCATAGATCTAAGAGAGATGGATTGTGAGGTTACTACGCTTCTAACAGCTAAAAATTTAAATTTTGGCTACCATGGCGTTGCTCCGATGTAGTCTGAGAGTCACTGCTTGGCTACAGGCCTGCATGCAATCCCAGGTATGATAGAGATTCATGATGTACATTTACTTGAGGGACACATGGAGCAAAAGATCACATATGCCGAAACCGACGGGTTACCCGAAGAAGAGTCTATGGTCTCTTTGCTGAAAAGTGTTGATCATGGTAATGGGGGAACAAATAATGCAAATAATCCCAGACCAGCATCTTGCATCTGATGGTCCTCATATATGCACATCCCAGACCAGACTAGGCAGATGGTTGGGAATCTTCAAAAAAGGCTCAGGACAACATGTGGACCCCAATACATTGGAGGGCCCTTGGCCTCCCCCTCTATTTTCTCGTGTTCTAAGGATAAGAAAGGTATACACCACATCAATGTCCTAGAAATCTGCCTAAAAAAAGTTATTCAAAAGAACCAAATGGTGCTTACGGGTAATTTTATGGGTTCCATACCTAACATATATGTTGTAAGAAGATGGGCTTTAAGGAAATGACATCCTCCCAGGGAGGTAATTGTATCTTCAATGTTAAATAGTTTTTTCTTTTTCTTATTCATTACTTAAGAAGATATAGCTTCAGTGTTTCTGGGGGGGCCTTGGGGTCTGGGAAACATGGGTTTTTTCATCAAACGGTGGTACACAGGTTTTGATCCCCAAAAAGAAAACATCAATATTGTTCCCCTCTGGTGTCAGCTTGAAAGGTATGAGATATTCTTCCTAGCCTCCCTCTAAGGGATTTTTTTTGGAACGATGAAATAATGTTGAATATTGCAAGATTGGTCGGTTCTCAAATGACCATCATGAATCTCCCATATTTTGAACAACTCAACTAGGAATAGATCATGACTGGATTATGCCAAATTCTATGTCTGTGCAGATAATGATCAAGAGCTACAGCACCACATCATTCTTCAGACAAATTTGGGCCCTTGGACGCAAATTGTGATCTATGAATCTTTCTAAATGAGGTGCACAAAATGTCATAAACTTGGACATTTCACTAGAAACCATCGTAGTAAAAATCCCTCAATGAAAATAATAAGAACATTAAACTGAATAGAAATATGACAACTAGGAAAGTTCAACCAAAATAAATGGATTTCAAAACACCCAATAAGAAGCAACTAGCTAGAAGATCCCTCTGGGTTCCCAAGAATCCTCTCAAAAAATTAGATTTAAAGGAAGACTCCAAGGTGGCAGGGGAAAAATTGGTCATTCACAAACTGTCAAGGTCATTCTGCAACCTTATGAAGATGAGGGCACTAAAGAAAATGGTTTATCTACTATTCAAGACGAAATGCCATCATCAAAGTTTCTTCCACAAACTGAGTCTCAGAAACAGATCGACAACCCTTTTAAGGCTACTGAGAAGCCCCTACCTGAAGAGACATCTTTAATTCCAAAAGGTATCACTAGAAAAGACATGGAGCAACCTAGCCATATCCTGGTAAAAGATATGCATAATTTGCATTGCAGCCAAATATTAACTCCTGAAGGCACTAATAGGGGAGATAACAAGGATACACCATTCAAATAATACTCTAGTTGTGTGGATGATTCACACCCCTACATGCTTATATCTGAAAGACTACTGATGTCCCCCAGTCCTGTTAAGGCGGATGGAGAGATTACCCTAGCATGCATTCCATTATTGAAAGATAACACAAACTCTCTTGAGTTTACCCTAGTTTGCTGGAAAAAAGAAGAAATCCAAAGGATTTGAGAATATACCTGACGCCTTGTTTTTCTATAAGAAGAATTCCCCTAGCAGTTGGGCCATGTCCACTTCAAGGGTAACCAGGTCCACTATCAGACATGCAAATATAGGTGTTAACACCACAAAGGGTAGACCTTCTAAAAATGATCAAAGAAAAAAGGAGATCAATAAAGCCTTGGTTGATGGCACTCAGTCTTCTCTAGACCATCTGCTCCATTCCTCTGCTCGTAATTTATAATGAAGATCTTCTCTTGGAACATTAGAGACCTTAAAGGAAGTGGTAAACAACATGTGCTCAAGGCTTTTAGAAGAACCTGCAACCCTTCTATTATGTTTGTTCAAGAAACTAAAATGAGTTCTGAGAACTTAAACGTTTATTATAGGAAAATCTGGAAAAAGGTTGAATGGGTTACAATCGACTCAAGAGGTACTTCAGGAGGTATTGTGGTCTTTTGGGACCCTTCCAAGGTTACTGGTAAGCTTATCCTCTCCTCTCATTCCCATCTAGAACTCTCTTTTCATACTACTGACAACAAAAGGTATTGGATCTTCTCGGTGATCTATATACCTAACACTCTCCATGGAAGAAGACAAATTTGGAAGGATTTGTTAACTTTGAAAAACTTCTGCTCTAGCTAGAACTGGTTTCTCATAGGACACTTCAACTCCCCTCTTTCCATTGTTGAAAAGAACGGGGGATCTCAGGGCCACACTTCTAGTATGGATGATCTTGTAAATTTCAGTGATCAAGCCAAACTGTTAGATCTTGAACTCAATGGAAATCCTTTTACCTAGTCCAACAAGAGAATTGGTAGAAATTTCATATAGTTTTAGCTGGATTGAGCACTCATATCCGTTGATTGGATCCTTAGTCAAGACTTTCATCTCTCTTCTCTTCCCAGAATTGCCTCAGGCAATAATCACATTTTCCTGAATATTGTAACTAATGAGAAACTTTCTCAGTCCTCATTTAAATTCTAAAAATGTGGTTTGACCATCTGGATCTTCTTTACAGAATTAAATATTTGTGGGGGATTCAAGTGGAAGGCATAACTCAATATAGGAGTGTTCATAAGGTTTAAAATGTTAAAAAAAAGTTAGAGTCTAGAACAAAGAAGTTTTCGGCAATATATTCAATCAGAAAAAATATATATCAAATAAAACAGTGATGGTCTGGAAAACAAAGTGGCTACTGTATGTCGGAAAAGTGACAAGCAAGCTTGAGAATCAACAAGTAACACTTCTGCGTACCCGACCTCCCGAGGTCGTGCCGAGATAGCCGGTGTGGGTAGAATGTGCAGGCAAACTAGTTAGGTAATCTAATGTCTTCGACACGCACTAATGGTATTTGCGGATCTAAGGCAAAGAAGGCCCTTCTAACTTGGACTGGTGTGATAGATCGATCAGCGAGGATGACTGCTCGAAGGCTCCAATCAATATCAAGCTCTGGCGTGATTCGATCTATGGGTTGTGGGATACGTGGAAAATGACCCGGGATGGTTTCGTGTATTTCTCCTGATAGGGTCATATGGTGAATATGGTCAACTCTATGGACGATTCTCTGGCCTAGTCCAAAATTCTCTAACTTCGTTAGCTATTGTGTCTAGTAGGGATAACTGTTGAATGATGATAGGTGGAATCGGAGTAGACTGAAATACTAATTTACGTAGGCCAGTGTCTATGTCTAATTCTCTTATGGATTCGTTAGGCTGTGGGATCTGTGGATCACAACCATAGATTCTTGGTTGTTGCGGTCCCGTTATGGTCATACGGGAGATCAAGTTCTGATCCCTAGTATCCAGTAGTCGTAACCTTTTTCAGCTTCTATGTTTAGAACCAACAGTTGTGCGATCTTCTCAGAATACCTTACTGGTGTTATCGCAACTTGGATTCTTAAGCTGGTATCTATATCTACTAGGGTGTCTCCAGCATCTGGCTGTGGAACTAAAGGATCACACCCGAATGTTTGTTCTCTTTCGAGCCTTTCTACAGTCATGTGGGTATTTTCTAGGGTAATATGTAGTTTGGCTGATTTGACCAAAACAGATATGCTTGGTCGTCTTCGATGTTTAACCCTCTCAACTGTGTCCTGATCTGTTGGAAGTCTGTTGTTGTTTGGAAGACTTGTATCCTAAGGTTTTGGTCAATGTCAGTTATTGCCACTACGGTATTGGGATGGGGCACAATTGGCTCGAAAATGTATTCCCTGGGCTCCCTAGGTCCCGTAATTGTCATGCAAAAGCAGTAATGAAACAAACTATAATAAAGTAAAATCTAAGTGCACTTCTAGCATATATAATTTCTTTTTGTATTTTCTGGCAATTTATAAGAAAGCAGCTATTTAAAAATATTTAGAATTGAAAACTAAACTAACAACGTAAAACAAACAAAATAGCCGAGTGTAGCTATTTGTCTGTGCGATTTCGTATATCTACTCTAAACAGCGAAATAACTAATCTATCTGCAAGAGTCTCGATTCTACCTCAGAAGTGAGGAATGAATCATAGTTTCTCAGAAACTATCAATCCCCACAACCTCCCTGGTAATATCGAGCATAGAAATAACTGAAATAAAATTATTAACTACGTTATTTGATAAATTCTAAATAAAACTTTGAAAGATGGAACCTGGATTTCGCAGAACAGTGGCGAATCCGACGGTGTGTGTGTTCTTGTCCCCTCAGTATGATCTCTTCGTTCTTTGTGCTCACGTGAATCCAGAAAAGTGTGGAATGCTTGCATCAACAAGAATAGATATTTGGATCAATGGACAGCCTTCAGAATGCAGACAGAATAGAATGCGGATAGGAGAAGGATAGCGCAAGAGTACAGAGCATGGCCTATGCAATTCCTAGCGGGGTCTACTGCGAATAATGCAACAAAAGAGTCCAGAACCTGAAACTAGTCTGTATGAAGAGAAAAACCTGCAACTTTAATGGCTGCCTAGACTATTCTACTCCAAAACAATAATACTGTTTGCACAAGTTGGATCTGTGGCTTACCAATAGCAACACAAAGCTAAAACAAACCTGCAACAAACTATGCTACTAATCCTAAGCAAAATAAAGGGACACAGCACTGAAAACATGAAAGTTGGAGTGAAAATGGTGGCCCGAATAATGTTTGCACTTGCACAAGTTGGATATGTGGCTTACCAGCTGCAATACAATACTAACCAAAGCACTCAATGAGAAAACTAAGAATCCTAAGCAAAGGAAAACTAAAACTGTTGTAACAAGAAATTCAAAAGCAAACTTTGGAGTAAAATTCAGAGCCAAATTCAGAGCCAAAATTCCAAGCCCTTTGCATGTGCACAAACCATGCATTTATAGGAATCCAAACATCCAAAAATCAAACCCAAACTGAACTCCTAAACATTAAACAAAAGAAAAACACTATTCCAGGGGACCAAAAACATTAATGCATGCTCAAGTCGGCAAGAAAAGCTGGTGAGTCGTGATATTTCACGCGGGTCGCGTCAAAAGAGCGTTCTGGAAAATGCGCACAGGACCACCGCCCTGCTCAGGGCGGCGGTTACAGGACCGCCGCCCTGTTCAGGGCGGCGGTCACGAGACCGCCGCCCTTCAGGGCGGCGGTTTCGTCACTGAAGACCAAAAATCCAATAAAAGAGGGAAAAATAGGGAAAACAAAGCACGCGGTGGCTAAGCGGGGCATGCGGGATGTTAACGCATGTCCGTAAAGCTTTTATGGATCCCGAACACCTTGCGAAGAGACCTGTATCATCATTGGGGCACTTATTACATCGTTCCGCAGTAAAGTACCTTACAATTTTGGGTACGTACATATTGCCCCCTCGGAGAAGCGTTTTAGCCATGAAGAGGCGTAAAACGGTGGGTCCGAGTATGGCCGCCCCGAAATGGGAAGTTAGAAGTTATACCTTACACGTCCGTGTGTCGAAATGACGCCATCCAAAATTCCCGCCACCTGCAAAATGAAAAGAGAATTCAAGTGCAGATAGATACAATAATTTGGAAAATAAACGCTAAAACAATAGGGGAAGAGGACGTACCATTAGTGCGAGGATAGAAACTTACCTCCGTCGGCGCTCCGAACCTGTGAAAAAGATATTTAAAACGAATCGGTGCATTATATATATGAAAGTGGGCCCATTTTCCTATTCATTTGCGTGAGTCGATTTGGTTGATTTCGAGCTCTGGGACCCACGGTGACGGTTTCTCACGCGAGTAGAGTCAAAACTTCCGCAATGAGATAGAGATCATGCCTCCACGTGCGGAACGCCACCCCGCGAGATCACAGGTTGGTTTTCTTCAATTTTGTGTTTTTCCCCCTTCTGATATGAAATGTTAAATTCTTTGCAATGGGGGGGTTATTTTTGAAAATGTTTGGTTTAAAGGGTCCATCTAGGGGGGGCGCCTACTGGGTAGGCCCCATTTTTTATTAAAATAGTCATTTTTTGCATTTTTTTTTTGGGCTTTTTAAGCCCAAAAACCCGCGCGGGTTTCCAGACTGCAACCGCCGCCTCTAAGGCGGCGGTTACAAAACCGCCCCCTTCTCAGGGTGGCGGTTCTGAACAGAATGCAAAAGAACCTATTTTGAAAGCTTGTACTTGTATTTTTAGCATTTGTACGTGTTTTTATGCTTCTCTTGATATTGTTTAGATACTAACTTACTCCTCTTTGTGTGTTTTTGGGCGTATGCAGGCAAAAGAGGAGTACATTAGATGGAGCCGGGAGAGAGAGTGCGACTGGCTGCCCGGGGTATTGGATGCCCTCTCAGCAGATGAGGAGGACACATTGCAGAGGGCCGGCATATTGCGTATATCGCGTGTGCCCCACGTTGCTCCATCCAGTCACATTCTTTGTGACCTATTTTCATAGTGGGATGCAGATCGGAACACCTTCCGACTGCCAGGGGTCCGTGGTGAGTGGACCATCACTTTGGAGGATGTTTACCGCATCCTGGGGGTCCCGATCATCGGGAGGAGACTTAAACTGGAGACAGCTGGTTCCAGGGCACAGATAGCTCAGTGGGCTGGTTATATGGATGCAGCCATTTCTACGGGGCCGAAGAAGGGAGTGCGAGTCAGATCCATTCCTTCTTTGCCCATCCCTATCTTTCGACAGGCTATTATGGGGATCCTTGCCTCGAGACTCATCGGGGACAAGGGAGGGGACACCTTATTATACTGTTGGGGCGCAATCATTGCACAGATAGAGGGACATGGCCGGAAATACGCCTGGGGCGCAGACATTTTGGGGACCACCTACCATGACTTATACAGGGTGGTCCGATTGCAGGGACAGTCCTTGAGCTACCCCACTCTAGTCATGAGTTGGGTGTATGAGCACTTCATTCCGTATGGCAGAGGCGTGGAGGTGGCAGATCCCGGGGCGGTGAGGGCAGCCCGATGGTCAGGTATGTCAGTGCTCAGAGCACCTCACCAGCCAGTAGCCACCCTTACCACGGCAGACATGGAGCCTACACCGTACCAGCTTATGGCCGGTATATGGGGAGAGGAGACCACGACATTGGTCTCCTGCTCCATCACAGGGCAGCTTATCGATCATGTGGGACGGGTAGAGGTACATCCCTTCAGCAGGGTTCCTCAGCAGTTTGGCCTCCCATACGCGGCTATGCTTCCTCCAGTAGCACCTGTTTATAGATCAGTCCGAGAGGCTAGAGGGGGGCCTAGAGGCCGTGGTTGGACAGTGGTTACCCCTGGCATTCCTATTACAGCCAGGGGGATAGTTCGGGCCAGAGGGAGAGCTGGTGCGCCTCAGGCACCATTACTTCAGATTGCTGCAGGTCCTGCTCATAGCAGTGACGACCCCATAGATATTGACTCCGATTCTGAGGAGCACACAGAGGGAGGGTCAGAGGAGCAGACGAACGAGAGCGATCCTGAGTGGCATGATACTCAGGACATTCTGCGGGCAGAGAGGGAGGAGCAGAGTGCAGAGAGAGAGACCGTGGCTTCTGAGGAGCCACTCTCCCGAGGCCATGGTGGAGATGATGAGTCCGTTGTGAGGCGCCATGTTGCCCCTACTACAGGAGCAGCCCCTCAGTTAGCAGCGGCATCAGCAGCAGGTGTTGGCCCTGGCGACCCATCTTGGAGGCCTGGTGATCCGAGTAAGTTATCCTCTCCTCCTTTCAATGCTTGTTTGTTTTAGGATTTGTTTTTGAATGTTAACTCTCCTTATATTTGTATTGTGTACACTTTAACCTCTTTCCTAGTTCCTAATTTGTTTTTCTTTCTTTGCTTTGCAGAGACTGTTGATGAGTGGCGGGATCTAGTCCGTAGGGTTTGCGTTGATTCTCTGATGATCCCTATGGATAAGACCCGTGCGGAGTTATCTGTGGATGTCGGGGAGCCCTCAGCAGCCGGCAGGCACACTGACATCTTCGCTCCCGTTTGGCATGTGGCCAAGATGGTGTCAACTCTCCGTACAGAGTTGGCAGGCTATAGGACAGCCGAGCATCTTATGAGGAGCCGCTCTCATGGCAAGACTACGACTGCCCCTAGGGACCCCGAGCCCTCCGTCCATTCAGAGCGCCAGCGTAGCCGGAGTCCTAGGCGAGGGCGCGCACCTTCAGCGGGATCGCGCAGGGGTTGAGAGGCCACTTGGCTTTCTGTATTTGTTTTTAGATTCTTTTGTGTATTACGGGCTCTTTGAGCATTTTGACCATGCCTAGTGCATGATGGCATTGTATATAAACGTTGATTATTTATATATATGCGTCGGTTTTGGATCAAAACTTGTCATTTGTATTCTATTTTCTTCATTTCCAACTGCTTCGTGTATACTATGATGTATGTTTTATATGCTTTCTAGAATGTATGCAATGGAAAACAGATGATGTAAATGTTTGCTTTCTTTTTGTGTTTCATGATGCTGATGTATGATATTGTAGATATACTGTGATCTTAAATCTTAGTTTCTGTGAGCAATTTGGATACCTCATGATTTGTTTTGGCAAAAGTGATGAAAATAATCAGTATGATGAACAGATTAACTTGCCCCACTCCTAACTCCACGCAACTAGTAGGATGCGAGGGCTCATCACCAAGAGCCAAGAAGGGCGCAAGTTATGGAATATGGTGAAGTGATAGTGGTGAAAGACAGACGAAGCTTTGGTGGAACCAAATGAAAACTACAAGCTTTATTCTACCTGAATGACTTCATAGTTTTGGATGCAACTTGCTTTGCGGATTATCCAGACTTAGACCCGTAGATGGCCACATAGTAGACAAAATCTGGGTTTTTAGGATTTTTAACTGTCTTGGAATTTTTGAACATCTGATTCATTCGTTATTGACTCAAAGTTTGAATTGATTGTTTATGACCTTTTAACATTTACTTTGTTTAGAGGACCCACTACACTTTGCCCCATGCTACCTGTAAGAAGCATGGGTTTATCACCGTGGGCAAGGCATAGGTGAGTAAGGGCATTTCCATCCTTTCCCAACCCTACGTCACTAGTAAGAGACGCAAGCTCATCACCGAAGGTTGGTGGGACAAGGAAACGTGTAAAATAAAATTTTCTGTTTAATCACTTCTCGACTTGTCTATTTGAGTAAAATGTCAGTATATGCTTATTTTCCAAAGAGATGTGTATATGGGATAGATGTGACACCATGAAGCTTCTAGAACAGACCATGGGAAAGACACCTATCCTAAGAAGAAATCAAAGCGAGAAAGAACTTGCAGATCTTGGTATGGTTACCGTTAGGACTTTGTCATGTCTGATTTATTTGATAAAAGATTCTGAGTTGATTGATGATATCGAAGACGGAGAAGTATGATTAAAGAGCTTTATGCCAAAAACATCACGAGTTTGAAATAAATTGCTTTGAGAATAGATTCCCTGATCACAATTTGTGTAAGAACAAGTGGACAAAATGATCCTAATTTGTATGAAAATGCAATGTAGATAGTTATATAGGTAGCGCTAGCTGCTTACGCGTAGAAACGTTTGAGGTGGAGAGAATTGACTGTTTCGCCAAAATCCTCACCTTCTAGCGTGCATAAGAGGTATGCACCATTTCCGTAGTCCTTCATGACTCAGTATGGGCCCAACCATTTGGGCCGGAATTTCCTTCCCTCGCCGGTCTTCTTGTCGATCCGGCTGTCTAACCTTAGAACTAGGTCACCTTCGTATATGTCACATTCATAGGCCTTCTTGTTGTACTACCGGCACATCCGGTCGGCATAGACTCTATGTCGTTGTTCAGCGTCTAACCTAGCTTCATCCAGACTTTCTAATTGAGAAAAACGTGCTTCTCTGTAAGCGTCCTCATCCAGAATCCCTTGTAGCGAAATGCGGAGACTGGGGATTTCAACTTCGAGTGGGAGAACTGCTTCTGACCCAAATACCAATGAGAAAGGAGTTGCTCCTGTTGGCATTCTTATCGAGGTTCGGTGGGCCCACAAGGCCGGTTATAACTTTAAATGCCAATCCCGCTTGTTTTATTTCACTGTTTTAAGGAGAATGGCTTTCAGTGTTTTGTTTGTTGCTTCAGCCTGCCCATTGGCTTGGGGATAATATAAGGAAGCCGTATGATGGCTTATTTTGAACTTACTGCATAGCTCACGAACTTCTTCGTTTTTGAAAGAAGTTCCATTATCTGAGATAATGATTTGCGGGATACCGTACCTGCAAATGATTTGGTTCAAAATGAACTTAGCGATTACGGAACCAGGTACAGTTGTAAGAGGCATAGCCTCTACCCATTTAGTGAAATATTTTGTGGCCGTAATTATAAAATTGTGGCCGTCTGTGGATGAGGGAGAGAATTTCCCTATTAATTCCAGGCCCCATGTAGAAAAGGGCCACGGAGTAGCGATTGGTTGCAAAGCTTGTGTCGGCATGTGGATCTCATGAGAGAACTCCTGACATTTATGACACCTGCGTACAAACTCTATTGTGTCATGTTCTAGAGTGGGCCAGAAATAGCCCATTCGATGTATTTTTCGAGCATTGGCATGGCCACCGAAGTGGCCTCCACATATACCGCTATGGGATTCATGGAGAATCCTCTTGGACTCTTCTGTGTCAACACACCTTAAGAGCATTCCATCGAATGCTTTCCGATAGAGTACCTGCTCTATAATGACGTATTTAGCTACGATAATGCGTAACCGTCTTCTTTGTTGAGGTGTAGCTCCTTCTGGATACCTATGGTCCATGATATAGCTGATGATATCAGCGTACCAAGGGCACTCAGATATAGCAGGTCGGGTTTCGACGTAGTATACGCACTCATCTGGAAAGTCTAAGTCTACTAAGTCACCTCCGTCTAGCGGGTTATCAGCTAACCAATCTGCGATGATTTGCCCTTTAACTGACTTTTGGTTTACAAAAGTTAATTCGAACTCTCCCATTAAGGTTATAAAACGTCCAGCTTTTTTGGACAAGGACCCTTGTGTGAGAAAAGTCCGTAAATTGTCCATCTTTACTATGACCCTTGTCTCTTGATTTAGCATGTAGTGTCTTAGGCGTTTAGTAGCAAAGACTATGGCAAGACATTCTCGCTCTGCTTGTGTATAGCGCGTTTCGTAGTCGAGCAATGTTCGGCTAATGAAATAAATCGCACGCTCTCTTTTGTCATCGTCTTCTTGGGCTAGCATGCAAGCTAACGAAACATCGGTAGCCCGTGAGTACAAAATTAAAGGGCGATCTAGCTTTGGTGGCATTAGCGTAGGCGGTGATAGCAGGAAACGCTTGACTGCATCAAAAGCTTCATTGCAATCTTCATTCCAATCAATGCTATAGTCCTTCTTGAGTAAATTGTTGATTGGATGAACGGCGAAGCTTAGATCCGGGATAAATCTCCGGATTGCACCCAGCTTTCCGAGAAATGATCTGATTCCAGATTCATTCGAGGGTGGGACCATTTCGAGGACAGCCCAAATTTTGGCTGGATCAACATCGATCCCTCGTGACGATATGATGTAACCTAGGAGCTTTCCTCCTGTTACACCGAAGACGCATTTCTCTGGGTTTAGGGTAACTCCATATTCTATTAGGCGTGAAAGGATGATGCGGAGTACTTCGGGATGGTCACAACGCTTCTTGGCCTTAGCCAACAAGTCATCTACGTAGGATTCCATGATTTTACGGATTAAATCGTGAAATATGTATGTCATGGCCCGTTGGTACGTAGCACCGGCATTCTTGAGACTGAATGGCATAACAGCGTAGCAATAGGTTCCCCAAGGAGTTATAAATGTGGTTTTAGCTTGATCTTGCTCGGATATTTTGATTTGATTGTATCCTGAGAATCCATCCATGAGAGACAAGAGTTCAAAACCTGTTGTTGCATCAACAATAACGTCTATGGATGGTAATGGGAAGTCATCCTTAGGACATGCTTTGTTGATGTCCCGGAAATCTATGCAGATGCGTATCTTTCCATTCTTCTTGAGAACGGGAACGATGTTGGATACCCATTGGGAGTAGTCAACTGGCTTGATGAATCCTACCTGAAGGAGTTTTATTACCTCCTCTTTTACCATGAGGGCTACTTTGGGCTTCATGGGTCTTGATTTTTGCTTAATTGGCTTTGCATCTGATCTAGTGACGAGGTTGTGTACCGCAATGTGGGGTGCGACTCCTATCATCTCTTTGTAATTAAATGCAAATGCCTTTTGATGTTCTTTGAGAACCTGAGTATGTATTTCCACTTCCTCTGGGGTTAACGAAGAACCTAACTTTAAAATTCTTGGTTCATCTTCCGTTCCGATATTGACATCGATTGTTTCTTTAATTAAAGAGGCATTACCCTCTTCGAACTCAGGTGGTGCCGGAGGTATATCTATATCATCCCCGTTTTCCACCGCGTATATATTAGGTTATTTTTGTGAGGGAAGATTCATTACGGGATTTCCGAAGTAGGAAGATGAATGCGGGATCAGAGATAAATCTAGCGTGTGATAGGAGAGATGTAGTGCTGCAAAGGCATTTAAGTAATCCAAAGTAGCCGCATCATTTCCAACATGGTCTAGGATGGTAGATTCACTTCCGTTTGAAAGAGGATCCATCATTGTTTTTATTAATGGTTCGTTTCGAATGGATATTGTAAAATGAGTATCTTCTAGCTCATTGTTTGGAGTAAAACGTGATGCTGAGGTTGCTATTGAATCGGCGAGAAGATTTTTTTTCTCGCGGGATTGCTTCAATGGATATGAAGTTGAATGCCTTGCTTAAATCTAATACAACGTTTTTGTAAAGTTGCAAGTGTTCGGCTTTAGTTTCATATACCTCTGAAACTTGGTTTGCCACTAATTGCGAGTCTCCTAAAACTCTGATATTATCGATACCAATTCTTTTGGCTAAGGTAAGGCCAAGGAGGAGGGCTTCGTACTCAGCGCCGTTGTTTGTACATTCAAAGTTTAATTTAAAAGAGAATGGGAGGACCTTCTCTTCGGGCGAGGTAAGAATTATACCTGCCCCCGCTCCATAACGGCATTTAGCTCCATCGAAATGGAGAGTCCAATACTTAGCCGGGAGTATGGATGTAGGTGTATCTGCTGTGTTTGCATACTCTACTTCTACCATACAGAGATCTTC
Organism: Taxus chinensis; assembly: GCA_019776745.2. Lineage (NCBI taxonomy): Eukaryota > Viridiplantae > Streptophyta > Pinopsida > Cupressales > Taxaceae > Taxus > Taxus chinensis. The sequence goes on from CM034153.1 coordinate 44,026,687, forward strand.
TGCTGGCAAGGAACCAACACCTAGGGAAAATCTGATACCTACTGAATTGAATGGTAAGAACATTGGTGAATCTTGTTCTATCAACTCAACGATCTTCGCAGTAGTCCCTAATGATACTATTTCTTTAGTTTTTCCTTTAGGGGTTGGAATTGTTTGGGCTATGTTGGTAGTTTCAAGATCCGTCGTAGGTATCAACTTTTCCTCTGGCTTTGGGTCAGAGGGTTTGTTAAGTTGGTTTGTTGGAAGTTCGAATTCTGAGTGTATACCTGGTCTTTTCTTTAAATCAGCTAGGTGTACGTCAAACGGCTTTGGATCACCTTTGGCTACAAATACCTTTCCCAGATGCAGGAATCTTACTTCTTGAAATAGCGTGGAAGGGATTGCCTTCATTCGATGTATCCAGGGCCGGCCGAGGATCATATTATAGTTAGTTTCCCGATCTATAATATAAAACTCAGTCAGGATTGTTTTAGGTCCTAAGGTGACCGGTAGTATTATAGTTCCTATCGATGTGGCTTTAAGGCTGTCGTAGTCTCTCAAGGTATTTCGTGTAGTAGAACAGTTTGTTTCTCCATATCCCAATTTTTGGAGAAAAGAGAAAGGAACTATGTTAACCGCAGCTTCATCGTCAACCATTGCCCGTTTTACATAGTTATTATAAACTTGTACTTGCAAGTGTAGGGTTGGATCGCCGCGGCGTGCGATCTCAGCATCTGTAGGCATTTTACTTATTTCAAATATGAATTCAACATCCCTATCCGCCTGTCCCGGTGGATAAACATCAAAGTCTATATGATTTACTTGCGCTTCTGGTGGTGGAGTGATACTAATTAAATGACCCAAACCTAACGCCTCTAAAAGAGCAGCCCTGTGAGCAGGGGAATTCTTTAGTAAATCAAGGAATGAAATATGCGAGAAGGTTTTTGTTAGATCATTAATTAGATCGTAAGCACCCATAGGTTTTGCTACGGTTTGCTGGATGTTATTTGTTTCCGGCAGGTGGCTTGGACTTGGTTGAGAGAAATACTCTCGTGTTCTCGTAATTGCTTCAACGGGTAATTCAGAGTCTAACTCTACTAATCCAACTACCTTAGGTCGTGGTTGACTTCCTAGTTGTGGCGCGACTAACGGATTTAGCGAGGTTGAGGCCTCGTGATCGTTGTTTCCTGTTATTGCACCTTTGTTTGTTCCAGCTGGTTTCAACCTATCGTTATCATGATTTGGGAGTGGATCATTAAAGATCTTGAGAGGGGCATTCTGAGGGGAAACTGCCCCTACGAAGGTATTTGCCGTTGGTGACGTAGGATCTGCTAAGAACATATCCATAAAAAATTGTTTTTGTTCATTTGGCAAGCGTTGCATGAATTTTTTGTAATCACGACACGTTCTAGTGTCATGACCCCGAATTTTATGGAAACCACAATAAGAATTGGGGTTGTAATTCCCGTTTTGTTGGTTTGGTGTGTATTGTGGCCTAAAATTCCGATCAAACGTTTCCTATTAGGACTAAAGTTTTGTTGTTTCTGGTTTTGATTTTGGTTTTGATAACCAAAGGAGTTTTGGCTTGGTCCTTGTATGGGATTTCGCTGTTGTTGTTGTTGTGGATTATTAAAATCCACCGTATTGATCGTCAGGGTAAAATTGTTGTTTCTTTGGTTGTTTGTTTGTGACGGAGTATTAACGACATTTACCCTCTTGGGCTGGTCAGTTACCCCATCTGTTGTTACCCCACGATTTTTGTTAAGGATTTTGGGTCCTTGATTGACGCTTGTAGTGGTTGTAGTGTTTTGAGTAGAGGTGATTAACCTCCCGTTTGCTCCATACGTCTTACGGCCGCTATCTATTGCTGCTTGATCAATTCGCAGAGCACTCTCAAGTACCTCGTCATAAGTCCTTAGTGGGAACTTCTGGACTTCTTCCTTCACTTCTCTGCTAAGAGAATGAAGGAATAAATCACATAGTTCCATCTGATCCATGTTTGGAGCGCTTGCCGAGGAATAAAGGACTTTGCGCCACCTTTGGATGAAATGGGTGACAGACTCGTTATGTTCTTGCTTGATGTGCAAGAACTCCCTGATTCCTGTCCTTAATAGTTTGTTCATGTCGAAGGCTTTGATGAACTCAGACACGAGTTGTTTGAATGAATGTATGGAAGCTTCGGGTATTCTGTAATACCAATCGAGGGAAATGCCTTCCAGCGTTTTGGGGAATATTTTAGCAACAACCCCATCCCATGGAAGTAATTCTCGAATGGCTGTAGCGTAAGCTTTGATATGCGCATTCGGATCTCCTTCTCCTTTGTATTTGGGCAAATTGGGAAGAGGCCTTGGAAGCATAACGCTTCGTATGGCGAAATCTAAGGGCTCCTTTAAATATTCTGAATAAGTCCCTATCGCATACATCTCAACCATTGATGGTGCCTGTTGAGGAGGCGATGGCGGAATGGGTTGTTGATATGGTGTAATGTACGCGTTAGCAGGGGCATAAGGCAATCCCTGTATTTGAGTAAACACGCCGGGGGATGCGTACATATCCCCTTGTGGTGATTTGGAGTACATGTTTAAGTACGAAGGTGTACTATCCAGGAATGGATTGCTCTGTACTGGACCCGGAGGAACAGTGCTAGCGATAGTGGGTCTAGTTGGCACTTGTTGTGAATACTGAGGAGTCACACCTAACGTGCCTACTCCTGTGAGGAGATCTACTTGGCCAGAGTAGTATGGAGGATTGGAACTCCCCGTTTGTATGAACGGAGGATTTTGATTTGCTTGAGCAAGTTCTAACCCTCGTACTCTTTCTACTAACGTTGAAATGACTTCATTTGGTGAAGTCACGGTAATTTTCCTGAGTGGTGTTTGTTGTGTACCTTGGTGTTGTATAGGCATGTGATAGCCTGTCATGAACTGATTGCTATCCTGCCAAGTTTCTCCAAGAATATTTCCCGTAGAGATATTTTCTTGATAATGGGTCTCCGGTTGTACTTGTAAACCTCCTATAGGCGGGTACATACCCCGGGAGCGTTGTTCATTCCTAGGATAAGGTATTGATTGTCCATCGTCTAAGACCAAGTATGGATCTGATTGTCTACTAATAGGCGGTCTGAATAATACCTGAGGAGATGATGCAGACTCTCCAGTTAATGTCATATTGTTCGAGCCTGAAGGCTCTGTTTGTGTTTGAGCAAGTTGCTCCAACCCCTCTGTTTGGAAGGACGAGTTATATCTAGTCCTTGGTGTTTGTGTTGACAACTGATTAGTTGAATAGTTGTCGCCCCACATTGAGAGTGAGGGTGATGACTACCTATTCTGTTGGGCGTAGTATGCCTCAAGACCCAAGAGGGGTCTGCCGTATGCATCGAATCCCAACATATTCGGGGGGTATATGAATACCCGCAGAATAATGGGAAGGAGCGAAGGTGATTTGGAGAAGATGAAACTTCTCAAAGAGAAGGTGAAAGAATTGCTTGTTTCACGTTGGGTTCACCAATTTTGTACGTTGGAAAAGTGACAAGCGAGCTTGAGAATCAACAAGTAACTCTTCTGTGTACCCGACCTCCCGAGGTCGTGCCGAGACAGCCGGTGTGGGTAGAATTTGTAGGCAAACTAGTTAGGTAATCTAATGTCTTCGACACGCACTAATGGTATTTGTGAATCTAAGGCAAAGAAGGCCCTTCTAACTTGGACTGGTGTGATAGATCGATCAGCGAGGATGACTGCTCGAAGGCTCCAATCAATATCGAGCTCTGGCGTGATTCGATCTATGGGTTGTGGGATACGTGGAAAATGACCTGGGATGGTTTCGTGTATTTCTCCTGATAGGGTCATATGGTGAATATGGTCAACTCTATGGACGATTCTCTGGCCTAGTCCAAAATTCTCTAACTTCGTTAGTTGTTGTGTCTAGTAGGGATAACTGTTGAATGATGATAGGTGGAATCAGAGTAGACTGAAATAATAATTTACGTAGGCCAATGTCTATGTCTAATTCTCTTATGGATTCGTTAGGCTGTGGGATCTGTGGATCACAACCATAGATTCTTGGTTGTTGCGGTCCCGTTATGGTCATACGGGAGATCAAGTTCTGATCCCTAGTATCCAGTAGTCGTAAGCTTTTTCAGCTTCTATGTTTAGAACCAACAGTTGTGTGATCTTCTCAGAATACCTTACTGGTGTTATCGCAACTTGGATTCTTAAGCTGGTATCTATATCTACTAGGGTGTCTCCAGCATCTGGCTGTGGAACTAAAGGATCACACCCGAATGTTTGTTCTCTTTCGAGCCTTTCTACAGTCATGTGGGTATTTTCTAGGGTAATCTGTAGTTTGGCTGATTTGACCAAAACAAATATGCTTGGTCGTCTTCGATGTTTAACCCTCTCAACTGTGTCCTGATCTGTTGGAAGTCTGTTGTTGTTTGGAAGACTTGTATCCTAAGGTTTTGGTCAATGTTAGTTATTGCCACTACGGTATTGGGCTGGGGCACAATTGGCTCGAAAATGTATTCCCTGGGCTCCCTAGGTCCCGTAATTGTCATGCAAAAGCAGTAATGAAACAAACTATAATAAAGTAAAATCTAAGTGCACTTCTAGCATATATAATTTCTTTTTGTATTTTCTGGCAATTTATAAGAAAGCAGCTATTTAAAAATATTTAGAATTGACAACTAAACTAACAACGTAAAACAAACAAAATAGCCGAGTGTAGCTATTTGTCTGTGCGATTTCGTATATCTACTCTAAACAGTGAAATAACTAATCTATCTGCAAGATTCTCGATCCTACCTTAGAAGTGAGGAATGAATCATAGTTTCTCAGAAAATATCAATCCCCACAACCTCCCTGGTAATATCGAGCATAGAAATAACTGAAATAAAATGATTAACTACGTTATTTGATAAATTCTAACTAAAACTTTGAAAGATGGAACCTGGATTTCGCAGAACAGTGGCGAATCCGACGGTGTGTGTGTTCTTGTCCCCTCAGTATGATATCTTCGTTCTTTGTGCTCACGTGAATCTAGAAAAGCGTGGAATGCTTGCATCAACAAGAATAGATATTTGGATCAATGGACAGCCTTCAGAATGCAGACAGAATAGAATGCGGATAGGAGAAGGATAGCGCAAGAGTACAGAGCTTGGCCTATGCAATTCCTAGCGGGGTCTACTGTGAATCATGCAACAAAAGCGTCCAGAACCTGAAACTAGTCTGTATGAAGAGAAAAACCTGCAACTTTAATGGCTGCCTAGACTATTCTACTCCAAAACAATAATACTGTTTGCACAAGTTGGATCTGTGGCTTACCAACAGCAACACAAAGCTAAAACAAACCTGCAACAAACTATGCTACTAATCCTAAGCAAAATAAAGGGACACAGCACTGAAAACATGAAAGTTGGAGTGAAAATGGTGGCCCGAATAATGTTTGCACTTGCACAAGTTGGATATGTGGCTTACCAACTGCAATACAATACTAACCAAAGCACTCAATGAGAAAACTAAGAATCCTAAGCAAAGGAAAACTAAAACTGTTGTAACAAGAAATTCAAAAGCAAACTTTGGAGTAAAATTCAGAGCCAAATTCAGAGCCAAAATTCCAAGCCCTTTGCATGTGCACAAACCATGCATTTATAGGAATCCAAACATCCAAAAATCAAACCCAAACTGAACTCCTAAACATTAAACAAAAGAAAAACACTATTCCAGGGGACCAAAAACATTAATGCATGCTCAAGTCGGCAAGAAAAGCTGGTGAGTCGTGATATTTCACGCGGGTCGCGTCAAAAGAGCATTCTGGAAAACGCGCACAGGACCGCCGCCCTGCTCAGGGCGGCGGTTTCGTCACTGAAGACCAAAAAGCCAAGAAAAGAGGGAAAAATAGGGAAAACAAAGCACGCAGTGGCTAAGCGGGGCATGCGGGATGTTAACGCATGTCCGTAAAGCTTTTCTGGATCCCGAACACCTTGCGAAGAGACCTGTATCATCATTGGGGCACTTATTACATCGTTCCACAGTACAGTACCTTACAATTTTGGGTACGTACAGCTACCTATGGCATAAGTCAAGAGGATTACAATCATGAAAAAAATCTCTTAATGAAGCTCCATACCATCTATGTTAGGGAAGAGTCCTACTGGAGCCTTAAATCCAAAGCAATTTGGCTCAAAGATTGAGATAAGAACACAAAGTTTTATCATATGACAGCCCTAAAACACATAGCTCACAATAAAATATTTGAGGTTACAAATCAAGCTAGAGTTATGACGTCAAATCCCAAAGTCCATCAAAGAAGATGCTATTAATTTTTATACATAAACCTAGCTGAACGACAGTACCCCCATTGTCTTAGGAAGCTGCGGACAAGCTGATGGACTTTATTCCAAACAACTTGGTTAGACCAAATGATTTTAGTGCTACTCTTGTAAAACAAGATACACTAGAAGAACTTTATAAAGTAGTCTTTTCCATGGAAGGTGAAAAAGCCACTGGGCCCAGATGACTTCTCTACTTTCTACTATTAAAATAACCTGGGAGATTTGTGTGGATGACTTCCTCAAATTTGTTAATGAATTCTTCAGGACATAGGCAAAATTCTCAAGGAAATAAACAATACTTTCATAGTTCCTAATTCCTAAAAAACCTAGGGCGAAAGGAATTCAAGAACTTGAGATCCATAATTCTCTCTTATGTGCTATACGAATTTTTTACCAAAATCCTAACCTCAAGGTTATGTTATCCTGTATTCACCCCTAAAGATAAATTTGGATAGCCTACATAATTTTTTTAGGCTTGAGTAAGTAGACTTGGTTCGAGGCTCAAAAATCAAGTTTTGGGGGTCCCTCATGGCTCTTCTCTAACTTCCCTATCCAAGGAAAAAATTTGAGTTAGAAAAAATTGCAAAAAATCTGAAGGTATGGATTCTTTTAGTGTACTTGACAGGTTTTTCGGAAAAAATCAAGTACCAAGAAGTCCAATTTGGATAGTGAGAAGAGGTTCGAACCCTGAAAAGGATCAAATGGAACTGTATTTGCATCAGGAATATTGTTAAGGCAGAAAAAATTGTTCCATGTGGTCAACGTTGGACAGTGGGACTTGAAATCTTCCGCAAGTCATACATTGCGTGTGGAGCGTAGGAAACGATTTGACCCCAGGATAGCCGAGACACTTCAGTCATGCATGGGGCATGAAAACCCACAATTACCACTAATACAAAGGAGCCAGAGTTGTTGCAGATACAATGGAGAAAATAATCTGAAATAGTTTGGGACCATCAGTACGTGTGGGATGTGAAAAGGTGAAAAGGTCTGAAATACAAAGGAAAAAATGTATTACACTATCCTCCGAACTTCAAACGGCCATCCTTTCGACCCAAAGCTCCAATTTTAATGAAATTTGATTTTCTAGAATGGGCACGATTTATGAAGAAGCTTCGTGACAACAAATCAGATATATGAAAATAAAATAAAAATATTCAGCTCCATTCAATTAACACTACTCCAGTCCTAGACAAATGACAGAAATGCCCGGTAAACCCATTAAACTGTGAAAACAATTGTCTACACTTCGGATTACCATATCTTGGTATGCAATTCTTAATGGAAACACACAATAATTGGTACTAATTGGAATGTGTGGTTCTAAGCCCATGTTGCATAGGAAATAAAGAAATATGGAATTCTGATGAATAGATTTATGGAGAGTCTATTCTATCAAGCACGTGGCTATGTTCATAACAATGCCTTTATTTGGTAATTGAGCATGCACTTCAATGAACCATTGTTGCATTTATATCATTTCTCACTACTATTCAAGTTATGGGACAGTAGGGGGGGCATTTTTCAACCAACATACCATCATTTTAATCCATTTATAACAATTCTCTGGAAGTGGCAGGAAGATAAGATTTTGGGATTTTCACTTTCTCTCTCTCTCTCCTCCCATGTAACAGCTATAAATCTGGGAGTGTTGGGCATCATTATAAAAGGGAGACCATGTTTTAGTAGCAAAACTCTGTCAAACTAGTTTTGGGTGAAGGCAATGTGCTATAGGCACTTGTACTGGAGGACCTTACCATGGTGATCCAAGCCCTTATTCTGTAATGGATTGAATTGTGCTATATCAATGAAAGTACAATAGACTACTTTAAGTTTGTGGATATCTCTCCCCCTGTTGTGTTTGTTCTATATTCTGGACTCACCCTCGTCAGGATTTCATTTCCTATAGCTATTGCTGTACGATGCAAATGCTCTTGTAGGGATTTATTATCATTATGTATGTATGAAATGTAAATTGTAAATGGCATTTTCTAAACTGTGGCTGAACCATTACCACCCCCTTCTAGTATATACTTTTCTTCTACTTTTCCCAGGAGTTAGAAGACTATTCTCACACTCTCCTCTTCTGGTATATCACCATTTTAATGTAGGATCTGTTTTCATGCACTCTCAAAACACTTGAGTCCCTTGGCAAATTTATATTAGGACAAGATATTTTTTGTCTGCATTCAGAGTCAGATTGTGTTAGGTAGCTTCTAGGAGAACTTTAGAACCAGCTTTCTCTGGAAGTCTCATCTCAATTAGTTAAGTCTCACAACTTGGAGATGAGTTTACCCATGGGTTATCCAGTCACATAATGAGCTCAAGCTACACGGTGACTTGATGCAAACCATAAGATGGTTTTATCTGGCGATGAACCTAGGTTACAACCACTTCCCTTCCACAAGTAATCTCTAGTTCAAAATGGGGGATTTACCTCAAAAGGATCAGACTTAGTTCAAGATGGAGTAATTATGGTTCATGAAAGGGATACACTCACCATGGACAAAAAGATCAAAAGGAAGGTATGGTTCTAAAACTTGACATGAACAAATCTTATCACTGATAGAGCTTCTTGGTCTTTTCTTGAATCAAGTACTGAACAAATTTTGGTCCACTGATCCAGAGGTTTAGAAATATCTCTATGGAAACTCATATTTCATCACCAAGATTCTTATTGATTGTCAAGTGGCAGCCTAGTAGGTTTCTTCCTAAAGATAGTTATGGTGTCAAGCCAAGGATGTACCCCATCTCTACCATACTCTTCATCATAATGACAAATAGTCTCATTTGTAATATTAACAGCAGGTTGTTTTGTTGGGCTATCTCAATGGTTTCAGACCTCTCACCATTTTGACATATTTGGAAATCCCATCAGAACTTGATCATCTTCAGATGACACTATCCTAGAGCATTAAAAGCCTCTATCCTCGAATGCCAAATCACAGTGGTTGTGAAAGAAAATATTTTGTATATTTATGAAGAAGCAACAAATTAATTTTGATAAAATGTCTTTAGGACTTCTTCAGACACTCCTCTCACTAGACAAAGGAATATTGATTGCACAACAGTGTATCTAGGCTGTGCAAAATCAAACTCTTTACTTACTACATACCATGGTCTACCTTTTGGCACCAACAAAGTACAAATGAGCATGTGGAATACCCTGTTGGATAGGTTCCAGAGAAATATTTCTGGTTGGAAGAGATCTATACTATCAAGCGCTGGGAAATTCCTTCATATTAAGAGCACACTTCAAAAATTGTTGATTTATATCATGTCCTTATTCTTTATTCCTGTGGCCTGGTTGTGGAAAAAATAGAAATAATCCAAAAAATATATCTAGAAAAGAACTGAAGCTAAGAACATGATGCACTTGGTAGCTTGGGACAAAGCATGCAACGGCAAAAAAATCTTTACCTACTACATATCTTGGTATGCCTCTTGGCACCAACAAAGTCCAAATGAGTGTGTGGAATACCATGTTGGACAGGTTCTAGAGAAATATTTTTGGTTGGAAGGGATCTATACTATCAAGCATTGGGAAATGCCTTCGTATTAAGAGCACACTTCAAAAATTGTTGATTTATATCATGTCCTTATTCTTTATTCATGTGGTTGTTGTGGAAAAAATAGAAAGAATCCAAAAAACAATTCTTAGGAAAAGAAATAAAGATAAGAATAGGATGCACTTGGTAGCTTGGGACAAAGCATGTAACAACAAAAAATATGGTGGCGTTGGCATAAAAAAAAATAGACCATGAGTGTTTCTCTTGTCTCTAAAATGGGGTGGCGACTGTTGAAGGAGGAACAACCATGGACCAATCTCATTAAAGGAAAATATCTAAATCAAGGCAGCACCATGGACTACTTTAATAATGAAAGCCACCCGTTGGGTTCTGTGTTTTGGAACAACATCGTCAGGATCAAGAAAGAGCTAGTTGCAGGATGCAAATGGACTTTGGGCACAAGTGAGAAATTAAATTTCTAGCATAACAACTGGGCTGATTTTAACACACTTTCAAATAACGAACAGTGGGAGCAGTTAAAAGACAACCTTACTACATCATTGGGATAGTAGGTTTGGAACTACATTCAAAACACTGAGGGCAAATGGCACTAGAAAGACCTTGTGGAATATTATTTTCCCTCACACCATCTAGAGAATCTGGAAAGCCCGAAACTCGATCATCTTCAGAGATACTAACAAGAGCATAAAAATTTTCCTCAATGAAATCACAATGGTTGTGAAAGAAAATATCTTGAAATTTAAATCCAAAAAAAACACACATCCCCAGGAGGAGGTTAGATATCTTAAGGCATGGAATATTGATTTACAACAGTGTATCTCCCCCATCCAAAACATCGACAAGTCTACTATACAATGGATTCCCCTTTCTTAAGGTTGGTATAAGTTGAATTTTGATTGTGCCTCCAAAGGCAACCCTGGGCCAGTTAGAGGAGGTGGCTTGATCACAAATCACAAGGGCCATCTTATTACAACATATGTTGGTCCCATGGGTAAGAAAACTAAGCAATACTCTGAGGCTCTAGCTAGACTCTGGGGAATCAGAATTGCTAAGAATCTCAACATGGGAAACATCATCATCGAAGGTGGCTTAATGAATATTATCAACATTCTCACTAAATCCTTAAATCCTAGTTAGACCATCAGGAATTTAATTAATGAAGCTCATTACTTATGTAATGGTATTAACATCATTTTTAAGCATGTGTACAGGGAAGGGAAAAAATATGTGGATTTTCTTACAAATATTGGAGTTTGTAGCAATGGTTACAAAGAGTGGTATGATATTAATGACACTCCTACCGAAGTTAGAAACATCATTTGAAATTAAACGAATTCACTCATTAGTACACCTTAGCCGATGGGTCAAACACATGTGCAATCCCAAAGGTAGATCTCAATGGAATTTTTGGCATGCTTGAATTTATTCTTCATGTTCCTGAAAATGTATCACACAATTTGTTTTAAGGAGAAAGAAGAAATTTTATTTCTACTTCGCACAGGCATACAAGCTATCAAAGGGTTGTTGGGAAGCCTATTGTTCACAGCTTTCAGTTTAATTCTATGAATTCTCATAGGGTTTTCAAAATGGGTGGTGCCCCTTTCCATGTGGAACCTAAATTTGATCCCCATTGGAAGGAACAAATTGAGCTTTTGGAGACCATTAATATTGAGGGCTTCACCGATTTCATCCAACACATAAAAGGGCATGACCAGTATATATCCATTCAGTTTGTGGTGAATTGGAAAGACTGTAATGTCTCCTTTGGAGATAAGAGATTCCAAATCACTGAGTAATTCATCTCTTTTATTATTGGTCTTATCATGGAAGGGAATAAATTTTTTAGGAAAAAAATGGATAAGGAAGAACAAGAAAGGCTATTTTTGGATGACGGAGAAATTATCAACATAAAAAAGGAGGAAATTCTAGTTTCTTCTATCCCGCAACCATATGATGAGGTGACACGGATGATGGTACTCTATGTCACTTTAGAAGGGATATTCTCCACCATTTTGTAGTATCATTTGATCCTGCTCAACCACTTTAGGCGTGAGGTGAAGGTAAACCTCTCCTACTAAATTCTGAAGTTGATGGAAAAATCCATTCTTGAAGTTCATGGCTATAAGAGGACTATCCCTCTCCATCAAAGTTTCATATATCTCATTAGTCAGTACATGTCTAGTGTTGTTGGCAATGACCCATGCCCTATTGCGGTTTCTCCCCTCCCTAAGCAAACCCGTATCTAGTCTAAAAATACAATGTATAAAGAGTCTGTCTCGAAGCCACCCCTAAACATGGTTCTCCATAGCAGCAGTAAAGGAAAGGAAGTTGTTGGCTATAGCACAAAGGGTGAAGAAATTGTGGTAGATGATAACCCCCCCTCCGTTTTCCCCGATATTGATGTTGGCACCAGTTTGGGAAATAAATATAGCATGCATGCTAATGTGGTTAAAACCCTTGAATAAAATGTAGATTTCTTGCTTAAGTCTACTATTAAATAGTTAGCCTCGGACCCCAATGTAGGCCTTAAAGATGATATTTCTTCTTTAGAAACCAAGTTTAAGAATCTTGAGGATAAATACAACAATGGCTTGGCTATGCACAGTGCTATAATGGACTTTATGCAGGTACACATCGAACAAATTTGTGACTACAGTGGCATCCTGGATACGGCTTGGAAGAATGGAAATATTACAAGAAATTTCAAGGCTCCAAACTGAGATCCCACCATCGCCATTTCCCTCAAACTCTACCAGGATTTCAAGGTGGCTGTCAAATTTTTTAGCAAGTCTGTTGGTTAATATTGTTGGTTCCTTGTTCTTAGTGCATCTTCTTTTGTGTTGTTACATATAGTTATTTTTTTGATGTTGATTTGTTGTTTCTAGGATTTTTGTAGGCAGTTGGCCCCTGCCTTTGCTTTTTACTATTTTTCCACTTTTGATTGGGGTGTGGACCCCACAGATAAAAAAACCACATTGTTTTACTTTGCTTATCTTGGTTGTTGAGCCTTTTGTTGTAAACTTGGGTAAGGTCCCTCCAAACCCTTTAACCAATAAAAAAACAAATGACTGTGATTTAATGATTTATTGTTGTGAGCAATATGCTTTACTTTTTTTAACTATGAAAGGGTACATGCTTTAATTCTTAAACCCAATTATATATTTTAAATATGTATTAGAATAATGAAAAACACATATAGTATTATTTATAAACATGCCTTACCTTTGGTAGGGACATTACCACACAATACCCTAAATTAATACTTTAATATCCTAATGTTTAGACCCACTTTACAATGATTAAGTTCAATATTTCTTAGCTCGGTAGGTCAGCTTGCCAGCCCAACTCAACAAGTAAACTCACCCACCCAGCTCAGTAGGTCAGACCGCTAGCCCAGCTCAGCAAGTCATCTTGTCTGCCTAGCTCGGTCGATCAAGCTCACCTTCCAAACTCGGCAAGTCATCTCACCCACCCATCTCGACTTGCCAGCTCGACCAACGAGTTATAGTAGCTAGATTGAATGACCAGATAGACCAGCCAGCTTGGCAGGCTAGCTCAACTATCATCTCTACAGATCAACTCACCCACCCATCTCGGCATGTCAACTCACCCGCCCAACTTGACCTGCATAGCTCACCTGCCCATCTCATCCTGTGCAGCTCGGCCACCCAACTCGGAAAATAAGTAATGTTGCCTAGGTGGTAACCTCATATTGTACTTTGGTTAAAAAAATAGTTAACTCCTCATCTTAACATGAAGGATTGGCAATGGATTTCTTAGATATACATTTTTACAAGGGAATGATCTTGTTGAGACTCTGAAACATGCAAGAAACATTCATATTTATATGCATCCATTTATAACTATGAAGGATAAAACCTATGCAAATCTTACAAAACATTGAAGCGATATTCTTAAAACCCATATCAAAAATACAAAAGATCAAAAATATGGCATAATTTATCTTTATACCCCGAATCTCAGAACACAATAGAGAAGAGTCAAAAGTATCTTTGAAACTTATCTTCAATTTTAAAAAGAAGTAAGAATTTTATTCACTATAAAAAATTAAATTATTCTTCTATGAGTCATTCTCCGCTTGTACAACTCGTCGAGCTCGGTCTACGCAACTCACTCGCACATCTCGACAAATAAGCAATGTCGCCCAAGTGGTAAGCCCACTCTGTACTTTGGTAAAAACATAATAGATAACTCCTCGTATTAGCATGAAGGATTGGCAGTGGATTTCGTAGATATACATTAGTAGTTTGGTTAGGAAGACACAAGAGTTCCATTTGGAATTGAGAATTTCATACATTTATGCAAGGGAATGATCTTGTTGAAACTATGAAACTTGTAACTTAGACAGAGTTAAAGTAGCATAAATGGCCATATTTAGATGCATCCATTTATAACTATGATTAGGATAACAATTGCGCATGTCTTACAAAATATTGAAGTGGTATTCTTAAAACTCATATCAAAAATACAAACTAAAATATATAGAGCATTATCTTTAAACCCATATTAGAATACAAGGTAAAGAAAACCAGATGATATTCTTAATCTCATAATAATTCAACAGAGAAGAGTTAGAATAATCCATGCCTGTAATTGGATTGGTGTATATCTGAATTTTTCTTCAAACTTATGAAATAGAGGGAGTCTAAAGAGGAAACATTCAACAAAAAGTGAAGAGAAAAAACAATATCTCATAAATATTCTTCAAATCTTCTGCTTCACAAGACGAAACGTTCTAATGAAATACAGGGAGCCCAAAGTGGAAAGGATGAACAAAAAAGTTGAGAAAACTAATAGTAATCAAAGAAATTGGTCACGGTGAAAGAGATGGCTTCACAAACTATGGTGAAGCTTGAAATTCCTAAGATCTCTACCATCATTGAAAAAATTAACCATTGTTAATCTCTCTACCGTGCCTCGAAGTGGCGCGCATTAAATGCCATTAAAATCGTCAATTTCCCTCAAACGCGCGGTCGAATACATGTTTTAAAACAAGTACCTTCAATTGATAAATAAATGGTGGTAAATAATATATTTGCACATTGGTGATCTCGTTATGCCATGGTCAAAAACAAATATAAACTTTAAACAATATCATAGCCATGTTTTAGGTTAATTGCATTTAAAATAAATTTTAAATTTTAACACATTATCATAACCATGTTTTACGTTATTTACATTTAAAATAAAATATAAATTTTAAACTTTATCATAATCATGCTTTAGTTTATTTGCATTTAAAATAAAATATAAATTTTAAACAATATCATAGCCATGTTTTAGGTTATTTTTTGCATTTAAAATTAATTGATAGTATTTTTTACTAGAGAGAAGGAGAGATGCATGCATGGAAAATTAGTAGACTTGTGAGACAATATACAAGATGTTTAATTTCAAATTTTAATAATATTAGTTTATCAATGACATGTCATATATGGTGTGAATATTATTATTTACTTTTCTATTACAATTGGAAATAAGATATATGAATATATTTAAATGTTTATTACGTTCTTCACCTTATTCATTCATTAGTGTCTTGATGTTTTCAATAATAAATACGAGCAAGAGGACAGTGGATAGTTAGGGAAACTATATATGACGTGTGTATTTCACGAAATCACTGGAATTTTTAATCATTTACTTGCTTCAACCACTCCCTGAAGTCTATATGGGAATGATGACTTAAATAGAAAGATGGGATGGGCCAGGTCAACCCAAAACATATATTATTAGAATGACTTGAACATCTATAAAAATTTCATATTACATTCACATTTCATTGCTTATATGGTTTTCTTATATTAAGAATAGTTTGATAACCTTGATGTTGTCATATATTTTCCCTACGGAATTTAGATAGAGATGTCATTAAACAATGTAATCAAGTGCTCAATTTGACACTCGTATAGGAGCTCAATCAAAAAAATCATATAATTTCATCATTGATTACAAATGAAAATCCTATTATTTGGTACTAATACCATATTTACTAATATTTTTTAAAAATTCCTATTTTAATTTTTCATCACATTTAACCTTGAGTCATATTTTTTAATATTTATCTTTGATATTTATCAAGTTTCATTATAAATATCTTGAATGTACATAAAAGAAAATTACATCTACCACGTGTGTTTGTGTTAAAATCATTGATACTAAAATATGGTTGTGATAATGATAAAAATTATATAACTTGTAGTTCTCACATAAGAGGTTATTATTAGATGTTCTAAATAATGAGATAGTACTTTGGAAGAACATCTAGAGAAATTAGTTTTTATTCCTTTTGAGAAAAAAAAAATTAATGGATGAAAAGATAGTAACAAAAATAATGAAAATGAGGCAATACACATAGTCAGAGTGGGCATATTTCCATTCTCATACAAACAAACATTTTTATCTTGTATTGAATGGGCATATGCCCATTCTCATATAAGAATCATAGAATAAAAATAGAGATAATATTTGATTTGTCTTAGAATGGACATTTGCCCATTCTCACATCCTTTATAGATATATTAAAATGATTAAGTTCAATATTGTTTCAATGACTTAGAATGGTTAGAATGGGCATATGCCCATTCTCATACAAACAAATATTTTTATCATTGTGATGATAATGGGCATATACCCATTCTCATAAAATCAATATCTAGAAAGAAAAAAAAATCTTCTAGGTGAAACATAAATAATGAATGAAAATTAGATCCTTTTATGAGAATGTTTATAATGGGCGGATGCCCATGCTCATAGTCAATGAATATGGAAAGTATGAGGAATTCTTGTAAAATTAATATGTGTTAAATTACTATGATGAAGATATTTGGATGAAGCGGATAGCAATCAAGTTTCTAATTAACTTCATTTTATGTACATGGAAATGTAACCTCTATTTATTTCCCATCATTTGAATTCAATTTGGTCTAGTTCAATCATAGTTTGGAAATCATGTTATAAGTATGTTCATGTCAATTTTAATTATATGTATAATTTTGAAGTATTTCCAAACCTTACTGAATTATAAATTTTTTGCATCTCATGTGCTATGTGTATTCAATATACTTATGGCTGTACATACATGATGATTTTTAATTTATTTTATGCAATGGTTTAAGATATTTTCTATTGAATCTCATAAACTTTGTAATTTATGTTGTTATAACATCGTCCAATCTTTTGCATTTGTAGAGGATGATCATGTGAACTTGTTTTCAAAAGGAACCAAGGTTGTAGAGGGAAGAGTATATCCAAGTAGGAAGACACTACATTTCAAAGATGTGGGAAGAGGATTTGTTGTTGTCGGTGTTAACATAGTATTGGATAGAAGAGTAAAATTGCATTTTTCTATTGATGAATTTGAAACCTTGACAGATGTGAGGAATAAAGGATACCACATTTCGTGGGAAGAGAGTGAATTTTCAAAGCATGTAGATTCATCCATTCTGCCTAGTTTGGGTAGTGAAAACATTTTTAGTGGTTTAGAGGATTACAATGCATAGAGTGATGGAGATTGTAGTGATGATAATGAAAGCACCATTAATACAGGTCCTAAAGATATAATAGATTTCTTCACAGAAAATGTCATTCTCAAACACAAATGTTGTAGCAAAGACGATGACATGGCCATGGGTTTTATAACTCATGTGCTATAAGATCATAAAATTAATGGAGAGAGGTTGGGTCCTTTGAATTTTGGTGTATGGATAGAAAATGTGGTAAATATGTGTTTTTATTTCTCAGACTTGCTACAACCTAATAAATCAATAGTTTGGCCATTAAAACATTAGATTTTCAATGAAAAAATAATTTCCCATGATTAATCAAGGGAGTGCTCAACTATATGTTATGCACCTTGTACACAGTGATCAACACAATTTGAAGTTCAAGGGAGTTGTTATAAAATTAATCCATTACTACTCAATTGAGTGCAAATATATTGCAAAGGGAACAATTACCAACGTAGTTGAAGGATACATGGTACATTTTAAGAGATTGGATGCCAATAGCTTCTGTGTGCATATTGATAGAGTATTCAAACCTCCTTGTAAAGGATGCTCCCTATCTAAAGGATCTCTCATATAATGGCCTACTAGGTGATTGGTTGACATAAACGGTTATCATATGGATATTAGATTTAAAGAATTCCTAGAAGAGGCTAAGGTCATCATGTGCGATGCATTAGAAGAGCAACAACCTCGGTTTTTTAATGCAATTTCATATTATGCTACTAATCATAATCAATCCAATAGAGTGATAAAAAGATCTTATAATGCTACAAAATGTCTATTATCCATATTTTTCCCCCCGGGTAAAATTGGATCAGCCATGACGCCACACAAGAAGAAGCCAGAGAATTCACGTTCAAATCCTACAATCAGGCAATAGAAGGACTCTACAATGGAGTGGCAAGGCTTGCGAAAGATCAAATAACCCTGTGTAAGAAGAAATTCAAGAAAATGTTCTATCGGGTGAATCCGTGTTTCAAATCCAGCAAATTGATTGCGAGCGGGCTCTAAAATGGAATAACATGGTTGGGGAAGGAGAAGACAGTGTTAAGTAAGCCAGAGGCTCAAAGGAGAAGGAACGGTGAAATATTGAAGTCTTTGGGCTCTGAAATAGTTCAGAACGAGCCCAAAAATGACTAAGTATGGAGGAGACAGCGGACGTTGCCAAGTGTCCAAACGGTGCACCTCCAAAGATTGAATCCAAAAGGGGAGACTCGAACAAGCGCCAAGCCCCCACATGTCCCAGAACCAAAGAGGGGTAGAGCCAACAGCTAAAAGTCAAAAAATCGGACGGGGTAGGCCTAAAAAAGACTAAGTATAAAAGTTCTAGCGGAAGCTGCCATGCGTCAACTTGGCGCATCTCCAAGGATAAATCCAAAGACGGAGACCCAAATGAGCGTGGTTCGTCTCGTAGTCCAAGTTGAAAAATGGGATAGAGCGGGCCCAAAATCGACTAAGTATGGAGAACGAGTGCCAGCCCACCACGTGTTTAGGGTCTGAAAAGGTAAGAGAGGCCATTGAAAAGTCCAAGATCCTGCGGAGGCTTCCATGTGTCAATTCGATGCTCCTTCATAGGTAAAATCCTGAGCGGGTTTCTAAATGAGCGCGGAGCCTCCACGTGTCCAGGGTCTGAAAAAAGGGACAAGGTCGGGTTTGAATAGTCAAAGTAGAGACAGGTCAGTGGAGGGTGCCAAGTGTCAGCATGGTGCTAATTCAAGAGTAAAATTGGGGGAAGGTTTCCAAACAAGCGTCAGGCCTCCACGTGTCCATGGTCAGATATATGACCCCGCTAAGCAAAAGACTTAGCCAAAACATGAAGGAACTGAGTGAGCTGCGGAAGAAGCAACGTGTCAACCCGACGCAACTTCAAAAGTAAAATGTAAAGGCTGCCCCCAGACATGCGCCAACCCTCCACATGTCTGGTTTCAAAAAAGGGGCCCATTTTGGTAGCTGGTTCCCGCCATTTTTAACGAACCCAATTTAAATTTCAAAAGGGCATATGCATCTTTTGACTCAGTGCTCAAAATCCAACAAATTTGGCACTGTTGGAAAGATCTCGGCCTCGTCTACACCATGGAGATCTAAAACTTTAATTTTGGAGAGGTTAGCTAGGGGAAAATGAAGAAATGTATTTGGGCCATTAATGCAGGATCTATTTGCCCCCAACAACCAAATCAGATTTGATTTGATCCGTCATTCCTCCTCCTTCGAGGTGTCGAACGAGTAATTGATGCAAGCACGATAGATTTGGGGCAGAGTTTTCAGGAGGCATTGATTATAGTGGTTGAGCTTCGAACTAGTTTTCCCGCTTCTCTCTCCTTCTTCCCTTTGTGTTGAATCTATAAAGGAAAGGTTGGGGCTCATTGCAAAAGGTTGGACGTTTCTATTTTGTGCCCTCCCTTCTTTTTTTCACGAAAGGATTTGTGGAGATTTTCTAACCTCTCCTTTAGGTTATAATGTAAGTTTTGCTTCTTGGCTACTACAGTACACTGTATCAACTCCTGAGCAATAATATATATGTCTATGGATTTTTCTCGACCCTCTCATGTATTTTTTATTGTCTCTTTGATATCTTATTACGATTTGGTCATCTGTGCATATTGTTTGTATTACATTTCGTGGTCTGTGTTAAACTACAAAACGAGCGTCTAACATTCCTGTGGTGCTTCACCTCATTAGCTTAGGTTTATTTTCTTGCATCTCTCAACCCTATCTCCTTGGTAGATAGAATAGACTTAGAATAGATCCTTTGTAATTTATTTGTATGCACCTGAACAGAGGAATAGGAACCAGCTTCAATCCGAAGAGCTCTCTTAATTCGCAAGGTCCCACACTTTGAGAGATGCTCCATGTTGTGTAATCACAATGAAAGTCCCAACCCATATGGTTAAAGACATTCAAGGGTGTTGTGATTCTACACTAACAACGTCAAAAGCTAGATACCCCTCAAGCTAATCCATCAAATAAAAATTCTGAAGAGGATAGAAAATGGTCAATATTTTTAGAACAAGTGAAAAATGTAGAGTTTATTTTTTGCAAATATAATTGTCTCCAAAAACTACCTCTTGCTTCAGTTAGAGTTCAAAATATATGGCACACAAATAGATCCTTGAATGAAATTGACAGAAAGAATTTTGTGTTTGACGCATTAATAGAAAATTTCATCTTCAATATGGGTAAGAAATCTATGGAGGTACATAAAATGAAATTTTATGGGATGGATGTTTTTTAAGATGCATGGCACAAAGTGTTGGCATGTGCATCCAATGCTTCCCGTGAGTTTCGTGACATGGACTAACTGTCTCTCATAGATCCTAACTTTGGCGATTATAGCGGAGACTAACACATATGGTTTTTGGTCTAATGGAAATCATGGTCCAAAAAATGGTATCAAAGTGACAGGTCTTGAGCTCGAAAATCACTCAGGTAATGTTGAGGGGGATATTTTTGGCATGTGCGTCCAACACTTCTTGTGAGGTTTGTGACATGGACTAACCGTCTCTCGTATATCCTAACTTTGGAGATTGTAGCAGAGACTAACACCTATGGGTGTTGGCCTAACAGAAATCGTGGTCCAACATAAATTTTATGGGTACCCAAGGAGTTCCTTATATAAACATAAATCTGAATGGATAAGCGGAAATAGGCTTGCAGTGAATGGTAACACTAGAAAAGAGAATCATAGGTCAAACATTTCCACAACAATTTCCTGCATATCAAGAATTGTTGATATAAATTTAAATATGTCTATGTATCTGACTCGGTCTATAGTATAGGATGGATTAATAGTTCCCCAAAGGTTTCTTCCTTCAGTCTATACCCAAAATATATTGCAAAAAAAATTTAATGAGGAGATTGAATTATTGAAACTTCCACATGTGTCGCAGTCAAGCTTCAGAAACATAATTAACATAAGATTTCAACATGTTTCCATTGTAAAAAAAAAATCTTAGCCAAGTTTGATGAGTGCACAAATTTGTACAACAAATGTAGAGCCACCACATGCCCAGAAACACTCACAAAGATTGAGGAGGACCAAACATGGCACAATGAATATATTCAAAGTTGTCGTGCAACTAACTATTCCCACAAATTCCAGTCAAAAGAACAGCCTTATGGATTCTTGAGCATTGTGCATGATAAAATGGATAAAATGAAAACTTCCATACCATGGATGGGTTAAAAAGAAAATTCAATAAATAATGTTATGAACCTGCCAGTTATTTTGACTGGAATGCTCACACATGGACATAAGATAGGGATTTTAGGCCATTTTGGCCTGCCATTTGTTGAACATGGAGCAAACTATATAGTCACATCATTAGCTTTGTGTCTCAGGAAGCTTGAAGAACCTGTAATTGATGAGTATGGAGATTTATTTCATAGTCATGGATCATCCAAACAACCATTGTATGATGAATTATTCCAAAATGATGTGCATGAAAAATGTAAAAGGTACAAGGAAATATTTGACCATTCAAAATCAGTTAGTGTTGCTAGCGTGAATATTTCATTCGTAAAGCAACCATGGATCATCTACTTGTAATTGGATAATGCTTCAAGTGATAACAAGAATCATACCTTATTTGCATTTACATCACTGTTGACAACAAAAAAGGTATTCAACATTGTGTATCTAAGCGTCCTTCCAGTGGGACACACTCCTAATGATATATGTGGGAATTTTTAAAGATTAGCAACATTTTTACATAAAGTAGACACATTTTCTTTGCCACATATCATGGACTCTTATAGAACATGCCAAGAAGGGTCAATTACATTCACTCCTTACCTTATTGAGGAAGTGTACAACTTCAAGGACTTTGTGGTGCAATTCTTGTTTGATGGAAACCATAAGATAGTGGGTATCAGCAAACCTAAGATGTTCAGATTCCATGTTGTGGATGGCATACCGGTGATGGATTACAAAGCAACAATAAAGGATCTACAATTGTTTCATTCTATCCATATATGGCATACAAAGGATAATGATGAACCAAGCTTTTCGGAAGGGCGACCTCATTTGGCACCTAAAGAACTCGAAGAAATGGAAGATCTAAAAAAGGGAATAAAAGCATATATTGATCATTGGGGGAAAAGCGCAACAAGAGAAAGTAGTGACTATTGGCTTCCAAAGATCACATATTGGGAAAATGTTTAACGTGTTTTAGATAGACCATTTGTAAATTGTAGCAGGAGGTCAGATGCTTGTTTTTTTCCAAAAATAGTACAGGAGAAAGACATATATGACCAAATAACAGGATCCACACATATTCATAGAGAAGACTACATTAGTGAACATATCCCAAGTAATAGTGATATTTACATTGGGCCTGTTTGTGGAAGATATAAACAAGAATTCAATCAATTGAAGGATGTGTTCAAGGGAAAAATGCTACTTATTTGACCATGAAATGATAATGAAAAGATATGGATGGGGAGAGCAGATATGGATATTTTCCTTCAACATGAAGGCAATGATATAAATAAAAATCTTAGAGGAGAAGGTGCAACATTGTATTGGGATTGTTTAAAGCCAAATAAAACATGGACCATCTTAGATGAACCTAAAGCAAATATTGATGTGGATAATATCATTTGGGCATAGACACCAAACAAAAAATGGTAAAGTGGATGCATAAAGATACCTGATAAAGGACACACGGCCATTAAATCATACCTTGCACTACTTGAACAGGATAAGGACGGTTGAGTTGGAGAAACTATTGAAGATCATAAATTTGTATGTGACATCATCTTGGCTCGGGATGTGAGTTTTTTAAAAAAAAATATTCCAAACCTTGGTCCTATAGAACTTTATAGTTGTACTATTATTTGATAGTTAAATGAAAGACTGAGTATTATATTACTTTAGAAGATTTTTCCATAATATAATTCTATAAAACATCATGTTGCTTATAGAACTCTTGAATCTTATTAATGTATTAATAATATAATTTCCACCATGTAATTAATTTGATTTGAAATAAAAAATCCTTTATTATGCTCTAAGTAATTTTAAAGGGAATTGGATGTGATTTACAAGGAATTCATTTCAAAAAGTCATGCTTTGGATTTTTCAAGGAATTAGCCTTTATTTATGCATTCATTACAACCAAAAAATTATATGGTCTTTTCCTAAAGCTATGTGCATAAGTCTAGATAACTTATTTTTTAATTGTTCTAATAACTTTATAAAATGTAAACCTTTCTGAAGTCTAGATACTAAATTATATGCCTAAAATCCCCTAACTCTTGAATGTAGAACTATAGTATTTAGAGTGCCAAGATATATTATTTACTGCTCTCAAAAATAGTGTTTATCAATGCACCATGACTTAACCTACTTTACAACCACATTAGTGTCTCCAAACACTTGTATCTACTTTATCTAAAAATACAACAATCAAATGGCCTTGATCAAATCATTCTACACTATGACATTATTTTTGAAATTAAATTGTAGTCTATTCATAAGTAGAAGGTATATTATAAGGACTATAGAGAGATGAGAAGAAGACCCATGATAGCTCTAAAATTTTATTTGAAAACATAAAATAACATTGGCCATAGTCTTTCACTTGATAGTTCTTTTAATGACCCTCAATAACTTGGTACTTGCTTATTATTTTATTCAACATGTACATTTATCACATTGTTTAAATTTTCAAAAGAGGTCAAAATACCTCATATATGAATCATAAAAGAAGAATAGATATAAAGTTGATACATATAAAAAGAATTAGAACATGCTTGTACCATGATTGTGATGAGAATGGGCATATGTCCATTCTCATAAACTCAATATTTGCTTCTTATTTCATACATCATGTACCCATATCACGTTGTTTTAATTTTCAAAAGGGATCAAAATCCCTCATATAAGAATCATAGAAGAAGAATTGAGATAAAGCAGCTACACATAAAAATAATTAGGAACATACTTGTACTATGAGTGCATTGAGAATGGGCATATTCCCATTCTCATAAACTCATTATAGAATTAGGAACATACTTGTATGGCATAGTGTAAATATTGGAATACGATATTACACTACTTAAAAACCAATAATAATCATGTTGGAATCCGATGTCACGCTAGATAACAATCAATAATGCCAATTTAGGAATCCAATTTCAACAATTATAAAACCAGAAATGATAATATTATAAATTTATAATCTTGGAGAAATGTCCACATTTAATGAAATTATGATTTATATGTCAACGTTACACAAGATACATGTGTTAGGATTGTTAATTCGGAAAATAGGATATACATAATATATGTAATCAAGCATAATGAAGAAGTAGAAAGGAACTATAATGAAGAAATAACACTTGTATAGTGTGGAGGGATGCCCCCAAAAGAAGAATGTAAGGAATCATGGTAGCTCCTATTAGAAAATAACGATTTGTGTTTAATGCATCTACCTAGTGAATGTATGTGTGTAAAGAGTAAGAAATATATGTTATCAATTAAACCAAAATGAATCACAACATGTATAGTGAAGTGCTAATAATGCAAGCTATGTGTATAGGTCCTTGTTTTGTATTTTTTGTAAATATATGAATTATTTTGTATTATTGAATACGGCTATGTACAAAGAGAGGGGAAAATATAAGAGCTACATGTTGAGGACCTCGTGAAAAGGAAAAGCTAGGTCAGGAGAAACGAGAGGCATAGGCCTCAAGTTTGCAAATGAATAGTAGTCAGATGCAAGTGGTGACATAGTAATATCATGTGCTATAAAAACTTGGGGAGGAGAGCAAGGTGGACTAGATCCACGAGAGATATTGTGTGATGGAAAAAATTTGTGCATAGGGCTCACACATCAAGAGCCACGAGAGATGGGATGTGCATGGGAAGACTTATGAGGAATCTTGGGAGAGTGAGAGCCATTATTTGTAACATGTGTGTGATAAGACTTGATAAGATATTTAGGAGGATTAGAACTATGAGATATAGATGTGTAATAAAATGGCTAGCAAGAGACCTATAATGAAGAGTCTTGGAATGAATATCGTGAATGGTAACAAGTTGTTGGTGATTAAACTTAACATATTGGTGTACAAAAGAATATATGGCTCAAAGGCTGCATAGACAAGGGAGACCTAAGCACATGTCACTCGAACTAAGAATGAGGGAAAATAGGAATGGAGCCTGAGTAGTAATTGAACAAACAATGATGGGTACTATAATATGTTTATAAAGAAAATTAGAATTGTATACAATGTGCTTATTATAATAACCAAAGGAGTGAAGGAGATTGAAAGTACATAGATTGTCCTTGGTATGTGGGTTAGCCAAAACACTGTGGATAGAAACCTGATTGATGAATGCACGAATGTATAGAGTATTTGATATATGAGTATTATCAAAATCAAATTCATCAAAAGTAATAACCAATGTAGAAAGTAGGGCAGGGACAATAATTCCAATCATTGCATTTAGTGGATGATCATAGGAAGGCGGAGGTGGTACTGCATGATTTGCACTATGCACTTCATAAGTAGATTTGTTAGAGTCATGACTAGGCAATGTGTCATTGAATATTTTGAGCTTTGCTTTATCATTAGTAGTCCTAAAACAGCTAAAAACCTCTCAAACATGATTAAGTACATTCTAAACTTGCTCAAAAATGAGGAATTAAACTTCAAAATGATGTGAGTATTTGAGTCTCATTAGATATGGCGCAAAGGGATCTTACTTTTGAACCCCACAAGTTGTTTAGACCTAATTAAAGGGGCCCTTGTCGTTTTTCAAAGCATTATGACAAGCCATATCCAATGTCAATAAAAATAACTCTAAGGTCCCTAAGGTTTTATATCACAAGGCCTACCTATGAGATAAACAAGCTAGATAAAGGGTTCAAAAATAGACAGGTTCACCAAAATGTATCAACCCTCAATTAATTTCAGATGATTAATTCACTTGATCTAATTATGATTGGATACTATATGTTACAAGATATAGAATTATACATTCATATATACATATTTACACTGGAAACTAAGCTAATTGTAAGTATGTCAAACTAATAGATCAATTGAAATCAAAAAAGGGGTTAGAATAATGACTTAGATGATCTCGAACATGTTTCGAGTTGTGTCACCCCCAAAACTGAGAACTATACAAGATTTTGGATGAACCCAAATCAACTATTCTTCGCAAAATGTAACTAAGGTCACAACCATATAGAAGGTTAGTAACCACCCCTTTCCTACTATTTAGGACCATTTTCTTTTCGGCGTATGATTTTTCTAAGTTCTTTCATTATCACATGTTTCACACTTATGTATATTTAGAGCCACATGTAACCCTATATTTTGTACTTGTACATGCAAAACAAAGCTAGCTTATTGCGAGACACTCAAGCACTCATCAGATCTAAAAATAAAAGATGTAAATGTTTGAGTTGGACTAACCTCGGGAGTCACCTTGTTTTTGAGTCACCAAATGTTTCACCACATTTCAGGTTCAATGTAGTTCTCCTAGTGCATTGAGCTAATGTGTTTATAAACTAGGGGAAATTTTAGTGGTGAATATTCATTAATTCATGAAAATTTAAGTTTTTGAAATTTGGAATCGACGAATGTTGCGGAATTGACTCATTTGCCATTTGTTACTTTTTTAGGTCAGTTCACCTAGGGTATACAAATAGCTAACTATTTGTATTCAAATCACCTTTAAGGTGAAAGATAAATTTGTGAAACTCGTCTTCATATATTAATTATATACAACATGTTGTTGGTCGACACTATACATTTTCAACAAGTAGTATGTATATGCATGGTCGATCGGTAGCATACATCATGCTACCAACTGACAACATTATCAAATAATTCATCTGCCAGGGGAAACCCATCTCCTTTCAATTTGCCATGATTTTGAAAGTCATTTTCACACATTCGCCAAGTAATATCTACAACTTTTTTAGGGGAAGTCTTAACATTTTCCCTGATGCAAACTAAAACCCTTACCCTAGTGTTTCCCTTGTGTTTCCACACCAATATCAAATTATACTATTTTTCCCCTATGAAACTATTATGTGCAAATGCTATAAACAAATTGATGCCCATTTATGCTATGATATGCAATATGATGAATGTACTCTTGAATTCTTAGCCTTGTATTTGTTGGATATATAGATGTTTGCTAGATGATAACTTTTTAAGGTGAACTTATATATATAAGAGTCTATCTCTTTGAAATATGAATCTTAGTGACATGCAACGCTGACCACTAACATAATTACAAAATACAAGGTGTAAAACAAACCCAATGGGCACAAAGGACCCCAAACACAAAAAGGGGCTAGATTGACATTTTGGTCAGGCTAGTACGGTCTTGACTAATCAATGCAAGAAAAATCCAAATAAATAATGCAAAGGGCCATCAATCTTTGTGACTTAGCATAAGCATGAACAAGTATCAAAAAGTCAAATAAGAAGATAGATCAAGCAATATAAAATTAAAATGACAAGTACATGTGCAACAAAAACTTAGTTTCATTGATCAAGATTTACATACATAAAAAATACCAAAAACATGATGTTATTATGATATTGTCCATATTTTAGTGTCTCCACTTAATAGGAGATGAAAGTCCTATAAGTATGTCTAAAGTATTTGAATAATATTATTACTAAGGTTTTATTGTGCAATGTTTCTATCATAATTTTCAAAAAGAATATTGCCTCTAAGATGCAACGCTATGGTGTTGAGTGTTTTTCTTTCCAATATTGTATATGACTAAATCATTGATGACGTGTCTTGAGTGTATAACTTATTGAATAGATAATTATTGTTATCAATTTTGGTGGTAATAATATTTCGTCGTGTGATTTTGTACTGTTGCACGACCCAATGTAACCTTTCATTAGTGTGCCTAATCGTAGTTATATCATTTGGTATTACAACAGGTATGAATTTGGAATTAAAAAATTGTCATTCTCCATCTCTATGAGGCGACAAAGAAAACTCAAAGCAAAGTGAATATATCTATGTAAGGTTGTAAAGAGGTGCAACAATTGATCAAGGTTTGTAAAAATACAATTTTGGAAGGCAAGGTAGGGCAATGAGGCATGTTGGTCAACATTGCTTCTAAACAGGTATATGACATTATGGATTTTGTTATGGACAATGCAAATCATATTGATTGTAGTGGAAGAAGATAACAAAAGAGAATTTATTAAAAGAGTTGATGTTTAAATAAATGCCAAAAGCAATTGAAGTCGGTACCAAAGAAACAATTCCAATTCTAAATCATCTGGATAAGGGGTAAGAGAGATATTTAAAAGTTGTGGCGAAAATTGGTAGAGGAATTTGAATGTAAGATCATTACTTTTTAGGAACACTGAATAGTAAATAGCTTATTGACTAGATCACATAAATATATAAAGAATGATTCAAGTGTTTTGAAGTTGTATAAGAACACAAAGTGAGAATTATAAACCAAAATGAGAGGTCATGTTGTGTTACAGTGGAAATTAATATTTGGAGCACAATAAAGGGTAAAGATGAGATTATTTGCTAAAAGCAAATGGGCATGAAACTATTAGTAAATATTTTGCCTAGTGATTACCAATTAAATTTGTTGAAACGGTTGCAATTTATTGCATAATGATTTATGTTGAAGGAATGTTGAAGGAATACATTGAAGAGTTACATAAAATCATAATTCATATTGGTCATAATGAAATGGATTAGAAAATGACAGTGTGGCATCATAATGAAATGGATTAGAAAATGAGAGTGTGGCATATCAACATACTATGATGGATAATCTAAAATGAGATCAATATTTTGAATGTAAATCAATCAAGTATATCAATATAGTTTTAAAACAAACAAAAAATTTATATACAAAAAAATGTTACAAACTTGAAAGACAAGCTTAATGGTGGTTAAAAACCAATATTGATGCAAGAAAAAGAGAAAAACAAGCACAAGTGGTGCTCAAGAGCAACAAAACCAAAACACTACTTCCATGAGAGTTAGGTATTGTAGTGCATAATGTAGAAAAGTTGGAGTGTCCTAATGTACACAAAAATGAGGGAAGTTAAAAATGTTTGTGCAACATGAAGAAGATAAAAGTCCCCAAAGCACTATATTAAGAATCTTAATGAAGGAGAAACATTACTTGCAATGATAACATTCTCTCAATTTAAGAGAAGAGTAGAATGTTCGTTGCAAGAAAGGCAATATATATTTACAGCAAGATGTCAAACTAAAAGAAAATACTACTGAATGGAAGCACGAACATCCAAGTATCCACAAAAATGACATGGAACTTAAATTTCCTCACAAAATAATTCTAATCACAATTCACTAACTTGTCAAATTTAA
Organism: Taxus chinensis; assembly: GCA_019776745.2. Taxonomy (NCBI): domain Eukaryota; kingdom Viridiplantae; phylum Streptophyta; class Pinopsida; order Cupressales; family Taxaceae; genus Taxus; species Taxus chinensis. The sequence continues at coordinate 44,056,405 of CM034153.1, forward strand.
TATCATAAAAATTAATAACTACAAATAATTAAAATAGGTTAATGGACTATAAAGTACAACAAATTTATAATAAATTAGAAGAAGGAATCCAAAGTAGCCAATACTGCTGGTTAATTTAACAACCAAAAATAATAATAATTCCTTGAACTTCAGCCCAAAAAAGAGTCTTAGTAAACTTCATATTAATAATTTTCTAATATTTCTATATATTTCTATATAGCTCTATCATATAGGATGGAGTTCCGCCAAATTAGTTTATTCGAATTCCTTTTATAAGCGAAGGCCTGAACACTACTGGGATTGCGGGATTCCTCACTTGTTCAATGGCTTCATTGCCCAAGATTCAAATTCCTTTTATATGTTAAGGCCTGGACAATACTGGGATTGCCGGATTTCTGACTTGTTCAATGGTTTTTGATTTTCCTTTCATCATAACATTTCGAAGAAGTCCTGGAATATGAATGTTCATTATGTAATCTTTCCACTCAATGCTATTTACATCAAATCCAAATATTCTCTGTTCTTCTTGGGACAACTCTTGGAACAGCTTTTCTGTATGTGAGTTGTCAAATCTGGAAGTTTAAAGAAAAATTAAAACATTAGTATTTAATCAAAGAAAAACAACAATAACAAATTTTTAAATTTAATTTTATAACTTTTTTATTAAATAAACAATTTCTAGTGAATTTGATAGATTAAGTTGATAAATTTTAGTAAAGAAATATTTACCTCCCTTTATAAGTAAAATATGACTCGTATATCTTGCCTATTAGTTTGTTAACACGAGCTTTTACTTTCATAGCAATACGTTCATGCTTTTCCATTTGAACATAAGAACGTCCAGTTCCCTGTAAGAAAGGAGATTTCCACAATCCATTTAATAATACAAAATTCTTCTAAAAACACTTTTGTACAAGAGAAACTTGATATTGAACAAGTCAACAGACTAATTAAAGGACATAAACAAAACTAAATTAAAGTCTATTTTAACTATTATTAATCTGCAACTTACATTTAATGGTATTCTCATGGCATGTGAAGAGAGACCTTGCATGTTGCCAAATAACTTGAGAGAGTCCTTTACTTCTATTAATTTACCCCTAGCATCAACATAAGGATTGGCTTTAAAATACTGATGAAACATCCCAAAAAGTTCTCCCATAAATAATGGATTTGCAACAGAAGAAGCCACTTGATAAACTTCCATGCCAGATTTGCCAGCATGCTTTGCGATTGCAGCTAGTATTGCATTTGCAACCATGTCTACTGGAACCTGAAATTATATCACAGAAATCATACATTCCATAAATATGGATCATGCCTGTAGAAAAGTATCTGTCTATTGATATTTATCAATAACAAGAAATTAAACACTATTGAATTGTGTGTATTGATACTTACTATGTCGAAAGCCACATTTGGATCAGCAATCAAGGCAGATAGCTGGCCTCTTGCATAGTAGGCAATTATTGGATCCACCATTCTGCAATAATTGTGTTCGGAGATAATAAGCAAATTATTGTATGGTGTTTAGTCCATCTACTACTAAAAAGAAGGTTGGCAAAGAGTTCATGAAAAATGATAGAAGCACTGGGATATATGCTCAAAATTTATAGAAGCACTGGGATATTTGATCAAAGTTTACAGATGTGATCAGGTCTATAATCAAACATCTAAACCAAAATCAAAATATTTAAAGCCCTTAAAATATACTAATTGAGAGAAACACTTCAAAGAAAACAGATCATTATTATAAAACTAATTGTTTTTGAGAATGGGTTGTTCACGGATAACATTCTTTATAGTTCTTACCAGGGTGATCTCCCTATGCTCACATATAGACCTACCCCTTAGGTGCCCAGGGATTTCACTAAACACGTGATAATATATATCTAGTAAAACCCAATTTTGTTATTTCCCTACAAAAAAAAGTTCTCTGCCCAATTCAGCATTCACTCAAAATTATATTAAAAAATTAATAATAAGATTTCCCAAAAAAATCTTTGGGTACCAAAAAAAACAACTCACAATTATAAACATATTTAATAATAAAATCTTAAATCAAAACCATAAAACAAATTTTACAAATTTTAAAAACCATTTTGATATAATCCTAAAACCTATTTTTTCCTTCAAAGAGATTTCATACATATAAATTAAGTAGAATAGAGTATTCTTACCTAAGACCTTCTATCCATCCGGGGAATGGATCATTATAAGTTCCCTCAATTACACTAGGTCTGACAATGGCCAATGGGATCTCTCCTCGGTTATAGTCTAGAAACATTTCTCCCATTGCCTTACTAAACACATAAACATCCTGCCATCCATAGGTTCTAGCCCTGCACAGTTTTCATGTTTAGTTATATTTATTTTTAAAACAAATTGATTACTTATAATATTCTTAGTATCAAAACATCTATCTAAATGCAATCAGTCCACTTTTATATCTAAGGATCTTTGGGGCTTGGGCATCTACTATGCTCTTGGATTGCATTAGACAATTACATTATTATTATAAAAAATAAGTAGTTAAGAAAAAGCTATGTACCTTTCCAAGGCCATATTTCTCATTGTTTTGGAAATGTCATCATCATTTAGAGCCTTGTAGCTTTTGGATTCTATCATTCTGCACTCAAGAGAGTTGAGAGTTGTTTTGGCTAATTCAAATTCATGCAGAATGTTCAACGCTGGAGCATCTTCTAACTGTTTGGCTAGGCTTTCTCCCATTTCAAATGGTTTTTCATCCATTCTACCATGTCTTTGCCCATTGACATATGCTGTAAATTAAGAGAACAAAAGCAAATTTTGATCTTCATATTGCAATAATCTGTTGTTTCCATTAATGCACAAGCATACAGTAAAATTCTGCTATAGAGGGTACCTGTTGATACATGTAAAAAGAGTTGAAGCTTCCTGCAACTTCTTCCAAATTCCATGACCCTAGATGGTCCTTTCGTATTTGTCTCCAAGGCAACATCGTACCTACATTTACAGGGCATTTACACACCATATTTGTATCGAGTTTGGTACTTTTCCATTACAATAATTGGCGAAGTTTACTACCAGTATAGGAGTAATTAGATCTTTCTCTTTCAAAGATGGAGAATGGGTTTTGTCATTGTATTGCTTTGAAACTTAAAGGAAAGTACAAATCTTGTCTAATTAAACGAGGTCCACTCAAATGGGCTTTACTTCGTTACATCTGCTAGGTACTCATGGTCCATTTGCCAGTATACTATTTGACTTTTGTTTTTATTACATACAGGTCTCGGCGAAGAAGATCCCTGGTTGGAACCCTTAGTATTGCCTAGGATCCCACTTTTAGGATTTTTTAGGATTTTTTTTATTACAATATGTTTGGAGTGAAGCATTCAAAGAGGAGTGAGAATAACAGAGGAGGAAGTCAGGCTCACTTATGCGCTAAAAAGGGTAGGAGTTAATTTGTTCAAACAGGAGGTCACATGCAAAACTGAGGAGACAGTAGCATTTATTTATGTACCTACAAGCTGGGAGTTGGGTATTCAAATAGGAGGGGACGACATCTTACTGAGAAGATAGGTAGTTAGATTTATTTTTCAGGGGACACATCTTACTGAAAAGATAAGAAGACGGTTGGTAAAAAAGGAGGTCAGGTACTCATTTAAGAGTTACATATCTAATTTTGGAATGAGGGTTACACAACCAAAAAGTAAGAATTGTGTATTTGAAAAGGAGGTGACGTATTCAATTGACGATTTTAAAATATATATTTCAAAGAATGTGATATATTCAATTGAAGAGTTAAAACTAATGTAAATATTTTAAATATATCAATTTTAAGAATGATTTGAAATAAAAAATTTGAATAAATTTTTTTATGATATTACCACGATATTATTATTTTTGATTAATTTTTAAAGTTAAAATAAATAAAGTAATAGTTAAGTAATCATAAAATTTATGATCAAAATTACCTTGTAACAGATAGATGTGAAATTCAATAAAGAAAATAAAACTGTTCAGGTTCAGGTTTAGAAAATAAAACTGTTCTTATTATCATCATAAAATACCTATCAATATAATCTACCCAATAAAATTGAGGAAGAAATGCCCTTTATAACAGATAAGCCAAAAGTTTAATAATATTATAAAAAAAAATCCCCAAACTAAAAATATTATCAACCAATATCATGTTGAGATTTGGTTGCATGGATAATGAACCTTCTCCACTAAATAGCACCAAAGACTTCTAGATATCCACTCTCCCAAATTCGTTGCTCTTCCAAAAAAATTCTTACAAGAGGCATCAATTAATAAACATAGTATAACAAAATATGAACATGACTTTGTGATTGAATCCTTAACTAGTATTAGATACTCTTTGCATATTTACTGGTATATCTTTACATAAGGATGTACCAATAAACATGCAACTTGAGTAGCTAGGTAATACTAGTTTGTAAGGGTCAGTCATATCATCATATGTGAATATTCATCTATTGGTAATCCAAGATCAACTATTGGTACACTTATTTTTTTTACTAAATATATTCAATTTAGGCATTTCCCTCTAATTTAACAAATTAAATTGAAGTGAGAATTCTTGTAGATCATATGCTACACAATAATGTAATTTTTAAATTCTGATAAAATCCCTAAATAACCTTTTTTGCCAGTGCAAAATTAAGGTGGTCATCGTACATCTCTCCTATAACTGATCAGACTATTTACAATATTTTTTGTGCATTTGTTTAATCATAAAAAAGAACTATAAATTGAAAAAAATCGTCTCTTAAACATAGCCTTTTCACATTTTATTACCTAGATGTTTACCAAATTAAAACTTACAAGTTCCATGTTCTTCATATTTCTGCTTTAATGGGTATTTCCCTATATAAAATAATATAGCATGAAAACCAAGAAGTTATAGTATGGGTACGAGAGCTTTAATAGATAATATTTAATGGCAAGTGGGAGATCAACAACTTATACGTACCTTGCATCAAATGATGTGTCAGCTGCAGAATTTAAAATAATATCTACGTGTTGTACAAGCTTTTCAGCCACGTCTGTTTGAATTCCAAGATTGTCCAGTGAAACATCTCCAGCAACTGCAACAAGTTTGGACAGTACAAATTCTTCGTAGTGATCTCCATAGATATCTCTCAAACATCTGAATAACTCGGAACAGATTATCTGATGTAGGTTGTAAACAACAAAATAAAACGAAGAAGATTAGTCCATAACTTAAATATTACTTTCTGAGCATTATAGGCTGGTCAAGCATTGGGTGCGATACTAGAAGATAAATCTACGGTACTTGGCATATATTTACACCCAAAAGCCTATTTATTTAGTGACAGAGTTTGTACTGAGTGTATTTTTTTGATGAAGCAGTAGAGATCTGTAAGGTTTTCTTTTCTCACAATTATACTATCAAAGTAGAATAGATTTGAAAAAAAAATCTTTCTTTTCAATAGACAAAAATGGAAAACTATCTATCATAAGTTACTTTGTTCTTCAGTCTGTGCAATGCATCCCCATCCCCTCTTTTAATAGCTTGTCTTGCTTAGCAATTGTTATCAATACGGAATAAACTCATAAGCCCAACATTTTTTTCTCTTTTCCAGTTTACATAGAGATGATCATGAAAATATGATCTATTGCAGAATACCCATCATAACTTACTTCTTTCTTCAACCTGAGCAATGCAGCCTTTGAATCCTTTGCCTTAATAATTAGAAACAGCTTTCCAACTTGTGGCTGAGTCCTTAATATTTTCTCAATCACCACTGCATATTACCAATTCCAAGACTAAATTTATTTAAAACCAGACGGGGTCCCAAACTAAAAGAGAAAGGAAAAACCATCGTAAATCCATGCAACATACCAGTGTCAAAAACATTTTTTCCCTCCACTAAACAAAACGAAATTTGAAGCTTACTTAACTGAAAAGTCTTTAACTAACTGCTTTATTAGTGAGACCATTCATGAATGTAGGTGTACTATTACAGCTTGGAATGACATTCAAAATTGGACTAGTAGTTGAGACAATTAAGGTAGCTTCATCTCACTGTCATTTTAATCTAGTTACCAACTCACTGCTCGCCGGATAATATAGTTGATCTCACTTTTATAAGCTAAAATAAATACAAACACAAACTTTTCACCTTTTGCAAGGAAGCCTGTTGCACCGGTGATAAGAAAATTTTTGGTCTTGAGAAAATCAATAATACCCAAACCCTTGTTCAATGAATGCTCCTTCACTGATCCATCTTTTTCTTTGATAGCAACATGAGAAATTGTAGCTCTAACTGCCAGACAGCTTGCTGAAGTTCTTCTTTGATAACATACAAGCGGAGAGTGCTTCGAAAATGGAGGGTTCTGCTTGAAGGGCTTATGTTCCAAACCAAAGTTATTAGATCTTGAGTAGCTTAGAAGAGTACTACGTAGCTTAACGGCTTCCATATTGCTTGCTTCTCACATGGCAAACTACTGGGAGTTATATATAACATGTTGGACTCGGTGGGGATATGTGAGCAGTACTACCATATTTAATATTCTCAACTGTCATGATATACAATGAAGTAGTTGGTATTGGTTGGAAAAGGTGGTGGAATGAGTTTATTAACTCCGCCTATATTACAGACATACGTACCTTAAAATGGAAGCCATTTCATTGTGGTGCAGTTATGAAGTTACTCTTATAAGAAGTTGTCTTGAATGTTGTCACCCACATCATAGAAAAGATGCTATGGACAAAAATGATTTTAAGTATAGTTTTGCAGTGAATTTAAATTGTTTCGAGTTGGTTATTTTGATATAAGCGTAGGCTGAGGCGGCCAGGCCTGGAAATTGAGGCGAGTACTTAAAAAATTAGATGGTTTTTTATATTTTCAATTATTTATTGTCTACGGCTGCCTAAAATTTGAACTGAGAATATACAATTAAAATCAGCATACACCTGTCAATTTCTTGAATTGATTACCCTCCACTTAATATGTACCACTAGGGTGCATCGCAGCGGTCCAACATATCAATTTCCGGAATTGACTAACCCAGTCCTGATAATATACAATTAAAATCAGCGTACAACCTGTCAATTTCCGGAATTGACTACCCTCCACTCAATATGTACCACTAGGGTGCATCGCAGCCATCCTACCCTCCACTCAATATGTACCGTGATGCACCCTAGTGGTACATATTGAGTGGAGGGTTGGACAATTGCGATGCACCCTAGTGGTACATATTGAGTGGAGGGTAGTCAATTCCGAAAATTGATAGGGTGTACGCTGATTTTAATTGTATATTATCAGTTCAAATTTTGGGCAGTCGTAGACAATAAGTGGTTGAAAATATAAAAAACCATCTAAAAATATAGACCGCTGCGATGCACCCTAGTGGTACATATTGAGTGGAGGGTAGTCAATTCCGGAAATTGATAGGTTGTACGCTGATTTTAATTGTATATTATCAGTTCAAATTTTGGGCAGCAGTAGACAATAAGTGGTTGAAATATATAAAAAACCATCTAAAAACATAGACGGTTGCGATGTACCCTAGCGGTACATATTGAGTGGAGGGTAGTCAATTCTGGAAATTGACAGGTTGTACGCTGATTTTAATTGTATATTATCAGTTCAAATTTTGGACAGCCATACAGGGGTTAAATTTGACGGCCGTTTAGACGTTTTTCGTGATTTTAGACGTAAAATACTCGTAAATATTTTATCTAGCCGTCACACGCGACTTACACATTTAAAACGTGACCGTTAATTTTTTATATAGGTTTGTATATAAACTATAAAAATATATGTAAATATATATATATAAAAGATATAATAAATATAGAATAATTAGTAAAAAATAACATTATTTTGTGTTTTCGAAGGGCAGTACTGAAAAATTACCCTCCCCTGAAAATTGTCTGACAGGTATAGGTGGCCGTCAAATTTAACCCTTGCAGCCATAGACAATAAGCGGTTGAAAATATAAACAACCATCTAATTTTTTAAGTACTCCTCTATAAATATATAAAATATTTAAAAATCTACAACTTACTTAAAGAAATCATAAAAAATAGTATTAAAAAACTGGAATAGAGATGGACCTGTCAACAAATTTTGATTTGACAGGCACGAATGATTTGAAATTCCAGGCCTAGGTAGACTAGCACGGTAGCACCTCTCTAGTTGAGTTTGGGATTATATTTATTTTGTTCTTTAAAAAGAATATGGCTCGGTTTTTAATGATGAAGACCGAATCTTGTGTACCTAGTAAATGTTGTCAAATCCATATCAGCTTTCCGTCTTTCCTGTCAGTCACCATAGAAAATTGTGAAGTACATGTTGACTTGGGTTGTCCGGTACATGCACAATATCTGTATTTTTGAGCAGCTTATAAATAGATGCTGATATCGTGATACGATCTTAATTGACAATCTAGTGCACCGACATTAGACAACCATGTAGGGGGACTCGGGAATCGGGACCATGGCGGCCTGAGACAATCGGGTTTTTTATATATAGATTAAAGTACCTAATGGTAAATTAGTTTTCAAAACATATGTTGAGAGGTGTTCTTACAATGATAGTGTCGATGTGTGTGAAATACGTTCTCGAGGGTACTTTTGAACAGAAAATGCGGTTTTTGGCAGTAGTACTTGCTATTGCGAAAGGCAAACCCTAAGCGCGATAAACCTGCACAAAAGTACCATATTTAATATATGATAAAACATATCGACCTTTCACAAACCGCCACATTATTTTTAATATTTATTTATTAAATATAATAATTAAAAAATCCTACATACTCAACAAAAAATTGTAATTGCATGCACGCAGACCCCTGTTTTGAGCCCTCTGACGTCACCCTGGGATGCCCTTCATTGTAAACTCGATGTTCGGAGGATATACGTTGCTCACTTATATTTTTATTTTGAGATTTGAGTGAGTAACATTAGATTTGATGTCTATTTGAGTGTCATGTGATAATAGAGTGAGTAACATTTAATTTCACGCTCATTTGACCATCACGTAATAATTTAATCATAGAATTGACTTTTATTGTATTATCACTTAAATCTTTTTGTTTCTTACAAAATTTAATTGAAAAATAGTAATATCTTGGTATGTTTGCACCTTTTTTTCTTAAATAGATTTTTCAAGATCAACACAATAACATATTTAAATAGATTCTATTTATCACAAATAGATGGGAACTTAAATGTATTAAAAAAAATAGATTTATATTATAGTGGCATAAATATCTTATATATTACCACCTAAAATTACTACTTAATTGATGCACCAAAATTAACAAGACCTTGAAAAGGTTATAACTTGTGCTCCAGGTGTTCATTTGAGTCTGTTTTTTTTTTAAATCACATGTTTCGATGAGACAAATGCACTGGTCAACCAACCTTACCGGATGGAGCAAATTTCGGCACATTTTTGGGCCCGAAATCCGCTATCTTGAGGCCGAAAATTAGGATTTAAGTTGTAGTTCAATTTTTTCCTATTTTAGGGAATTAGTTAGTTTTAGTCTATTAGTTGTATTATGAGTTGGATAGTTGGAATTCCTCTAATTTAGGCATGTAGAAGATGCGTGGCAATTTCTGTGTCCATACGAATAAGCATGTGAACTTATTAAGAATAGCAAGTTCTAATAAACTGCTAAAAATAGTAATTTCCACCACCTAAAGTAGATTTAGTCAAAGTTAGTTAGAGTTTGCTTGGCAACTCAAGTTGGGAGTTGTTTTCTTATTTAGGAAACATTGTAATTCATGATTCGATAACAAAGAAAGAGATCTATTTTCTTTTGGAGTTCATATTATTTGCAGTATATTAAGTTTGTTTAGAATTTGGCTACATTATCTGGTATCAGAGTTGGTTCGAGTCTTTAAAAAATGGCAGGAAGAGGAAGAGGAGGCGGTATTGCTCAGATGAATAGAAATATGCAAGATCTGCAGAGGCAAGTTGTTGCACTTGCTGAAATGATAACCCAGAGAAGAAATCAAGGTGGAGATAACACAAATGAAGAATAAGTTTGTGAAGAGGAGGAAACGCAAGCGCCACCCTTAGCTTTTGAAGAAAGGATGCTTCGAGCATTAGAAGGAAAGAATGATGGGATAAGAGTTGATGTTTCAAAGTATGGAGGTAGTCTAAAACTACAGGAGCTGATAGAATGGTTGACTAGCATGGGAATTTTTTTGAGTGGAAGGTTATGTCAGAAGAAAAGAAGGTAAAATTTGCATGCATGAAATTGAAAGGTCGTGCTATGTTATGGTGGGATCACCTACAGAAAGAGCGGTCAAGAAAAAGGAAAGAAGGAATTAGGACGTGGAGTAAGATGGAGAAGAAGCTGAAAGATAAATGTCTCCCAGTGGATTATGCACATACCCTTTACATGAGGTTTCAGAATCTCAAATAGAACTTACAAACAGTGCAAGAATACACAGATGAGTTCTACAAGTTGTCCATTCATGTAGAGCATGAAGAAACTAAGGAATAAATGGCTGCAAGGTATGTAAATGGATTAAAATTTTCTATTCAGGATGAGATAAGTATGCACAAGATTAAGAGCATAGAGGATGCCTATCAATTAGCCTTAAAGGTCGAGGAAAAACAAATTCGTCAAATTTTTAGGAGATCACCTGGAATGAATAGGGGGGCCTCATCTTCCTTTCAGGGACAAGCTAGTTTCAGCCAAGGTAGGGGAGAATCACCTCGTGGAGTGGAAAAGCAAGAAGATATGAGACAAGATTCCCAGAATCAACAAAGAGGCAAAGGATTTTCTAGGGGCAGAGGATATGTTGGCAATAGAGGATGGGAGGCTCCACGAAGATCATTTGTTTGTTACAGATGTGTTGAAGAGGGGCATCGGGCTTTTGAATGTCCACATTCTTATACACATGACAAGAGGTAAGCAGATGCTCCAAGAGTAAATCTTGTTGAAGTTGAACAAGTAGAAGACGAACAGGACCTAGAAATTCCACCAGATGTTGGAAAAAATCTGATGATCAAGAGGACGATGATTGCTCCAAGAAAGGATATCAAGGGGGATGCATGGTTGCATACAAATATTTTCAGAACAAGATGCACTTCAGGAGGAAAGGTATGTAATGTTATTATTGATGGTGGTAGTTGTGAGAACATGGTTTCAAATGAGATGGTCAAGAAATTGGGTCTGCATTGTGAGAAGAATCCTAACCCTTACCATATTGCATGGTTTAATAAGGGTAATGAAGTTACTGTTGATAAGAGATGTTTAATAAGTTTTTCTATTAGGAACAGTTACAAGGATGATATTTGGTGTGATGTTATTCCTATGGATGCATGTCATATGTTGCCAGGAAGACCATGACAATTTGATAGAAAAGATATTCATGACGGCGGAAAGAATACTTATACTTTCTGGAAGGATGACACAAAACTAGTTTTGCTACCTCTTAAGGAAGAGGGGAAGACTGAAAATATTCTTTTTGCAAAGAAATTTGTGAAGGAGGTAAACGCAACCGGTTTTTGTTATGCACTAATCACAAATAAGGATGAATCTGCAAGTGCACAAATACCAGTAGAAACAACAAAATTTATATAAGAATTTTCTGATGTTATTCTTGATGAGCTACCAGACAGATTACCACCCAAAAGAGATATTCAACACCATATTGATTTGATTACAGGGTCTTCACTCCCAAATCAAGTGGCTTATACGATGAGCCCAACATTGCATGCAAAGTTGAATAGGCAAGTAGCGTAGCTCGTGAGAAAGGGGGTCGTAAGGGAGAGCATGAGTCTGTGTGCAACCCCGACTTTATTAACACCAAAGAAGGCTGGAACATGGAGATTGTCCACAGATAACAAAACAATCAATAAAATTACAATCAAGTATAGGTTCCCAATACCTCATCTTGATGATATGATGGATGTGCTTGCTGGATCTAGATATTTCACCAAGATTGATCTTCAAAGTGGTTACCATCATATTTGGATCAGAGAAGGAGACGAGTGGAAAACAACATTCAAGACAGGAAATGGATTATATGAGTGGTTGGTGATGCCACTCAGGTTATCCAATGCACCTAGTACTTTTATGAGACTGATGAACACCGTGTTGTGGGAGTATAATGGTAAGTTTGTCATGGTTTATTTTTATGATATCTTGATCTTAGGAAAACTAAAGAAGAACATCCGAGGCAACTAAGGGTGATATTTGAAGTGTTAAGGAAAGAGAAATTCTATACAAATGTGAAGAAGTGCACATTTATGCAAGAGAGTTTGGTATTCTTGGGCTTTATTATTTCAGCAGATGGGGTACAAATGAACTCAAAGAAGATAAAGGCAATAATTGAATGGCCGACTCCACAGAGTATAACAGAGGTAAGAAGCTTTCATGGTCTAGCAACATTTTACAGAAAGTTTATTAAAAAATTCAACAGTATTGTAGTGCCTATAACAGATTGCACAAAAGGACGAAATTTTTTGTGGACAAAGGCAACTGAGAATAGTTTTCAGTTATTGAAGAAGAAGGTGACAAAGGCACCCATTTTGGCACTACCAGATTTTGATAAAGTGTTTGAGCTTGATTGTGACACCTCACATGTGGGTATTGGTGTTGTTCTAAGTCAAGGTGGAAAGCTAGTAGTTTTCTTTAATGAGAAACTAAATTCAAGGTAAGAAAGAACTACTCTACTTATGATGTGGAATTTTATGGAATTATACAAGCATTGAGGCATTGGAGGCATTACTTAGTGCCTAAGGAGTTTGTGTTATTTACAAACCACATAGCCCTGAAGTATGTGAATACACAAAAGAAGTTGAATAGTAGGCATGAAAAGTGGGTATCATTTTTGTAGGGTTATACTTTTTCTCTAAAACATAAATCAAGAAAATATAATGAAGTTGCAGATGCATTAAGTGTGTGACTTTGTTTACCACTATGGAAAATGAGGTGGTGGGTTTTGAAGCAATAAAGGGTTTGTATTCTTCTGATTTTGATTTCAAGAATATTGTTGAAAGGTTAATTCATCCATTGTCAGACAATGTAGGAGATGTCTAGGATGAGTACATTTTAGAGGATGGTTATTTATTCAAGGGATGCCAACTATGTATTCCAGTTGGGTCTATGAGATAGAATATAGTGAAAGAGTTGCATAGCGGAGGATTGGCTGGGCATTTTGGTAAAGATAAGATGCTAGCCTTGGTAGCAGAGAAATATTATTGGCCAAAGCTGAAAAGAGATGTGGTAAGATATGTGGAGAGGTGTTAAATTTTCTAAGTCTCGAAAGGCCATGCATAGAATACATGGTTATATATGTCGTTGCTTGTCCCTAAAGGGTCATGGACAAATCTGAGTATGGATTTTGTTTTGGGATTACCAAAAACACAACGAGGTAATGACTCAATTTTTGTGGTTGTTGATAGTTTTTCTAAGATGGTTCATTTTATTTCCTAGAAAAAAACAAGTGATGTGACAGGCTTAGCAGATTTGTTTTTCAGAAAAGTTGTTCATTTGCATGGTGTTCCAAAAATCATTACTTCAGATAGGGACACAAGGTTCTTAAGTCACTTCTGGAGGACTTTATGGAAGAAGTTGGGAACTCAACTATAGTTCAACAATGCCTATCATCCTCATACTGATGAGCAAACAAAGGTGGTAAATTAGAGTTTGGGAAACTTGTTAAGGTGCATAGTTGGGGAAAATCTGAAACAATGGGACTTAACATTACCACAAACTGAGTTTGCATTTAACAATTCCATAAATAGATCCACAATAAAGTCTCCATTTTCGCTTGTGCATGTGAGTAATCCAAATGAGGTGTTAGATTTGGTATAGCTACCAGTTGATGGTAGAGTCAGTGATGATGCAGAAGCATTTACCGAACATATACAACAATTACATGCAGAAGTGCGGAAGAAGCTGCAGAATAATAATAATAAGTATAAAGAAATAACAGATGTGCACAGACGGAGAAAGGTATTTACAGTTGGTGAGTTGGTTATGGTATACCTGTGAAAGGAAAGGTTTCCAAAAGGAACCTATAACAAGCTGAAGTACAAGAAGATTGGTCCCTGCAAAATCATGAAAAAAATAAATGATAATGCTTATGAGGTAGAACTACCAAGGAATTTTGATATTTCTATAGTGTGTAATGTTTCAGATTTGTATTCTTTTCATGGGAATGGTGCAAAAGGGGATGTTATTGACGAAGTAGTAGATTGGAGGCAACAGATTCTGGTGAAGAAGAAAGAAGAAGTGAATTAGATTCTAGATAAGAAAACAATGGACACGCAACATGGGAAATAAAACAAATATTTGGTACATTGGAAAGGACTGGAACAAGAGGAAAATATTTGGGTCATAGAGTGGGAGATTAAGAAGTTGGATGCAGATAAATGGAAGCATTTTGAAGAAGACAACATGCAGGAGCTGCGTTTTTTTCAAGCAGGAGAGAATGATGTGCCAAAATTAGCAGGAACTTGAAAAGGTCATAACTTGTGCTCCGGGTGTCCGTTTGAGTCTGTTTTTTAATTTGAAACCACATGTGTCGATGAGATGAATGCACTGGTTAACCCGCCCTACCAATTGGAGAAAGTTTCAACACATTTTCGGGCCCAAATTCCGCCATCTTGAGGCCAAAAATTATGATTTAAGTTGTAGTTCAATTTTTTCCTATTTTTGGGCATTAGTTAATTTTAGTCTATTAGTTGCATTATGAGTTGGAAAGTTGGCAATTCCTCTAATTTAGGCATGTAGAAGATGTGTGACAATTTTTTTGCCCGTATGAATAAGCATGCAAACTTACTAAGAATAGTAGGTTCTAGTAAACTGCTAAAAATAGTAATTTCCGCCACCTAGAGTAGGTATAGTCAAATTTAGTTAGAGTTTGCTTGGAAACTCGAATTGAGAGTTGTTTTCCTATTTAGGAAACATTGTAATTCATGATTCAATAACAAAGAAGGAAATCTATTTTATTTTGGAGTTCATATTATTTGCAATATATTAAGTTTGTTTAGAATTTGACTACATTATTAGTTTCTTCTAAAACTTTAAATTTTGGTAGTATTTTTCACACACTAACTACATATTAGTTTTCTTATATAAGTTTAAAAGTACTTCAAATATCAACATATTTTAAATAAATGTATTTAAGATATATATAAAAGTTAAATATCACTTTTCTATTTTATTAATTTTATGAAATTAAAGTATTTTTTAACTTTTCAAAATTATATTCATTAATTTGTATTTATATCTCATTGTTTTAAACATTTGAGTAAGTTTATGTTCTTTTCTTTTATGAATTCTTCATCACTTATTTTTCATGTCTAAACTTAATGTATTACTATCTTTGAATTAAATATGTTGTATGGTCCATTACAAAACAAAATGAAAAGGACTGGAACATTCTTTGAACCCATTCAAATACACAAAAATATACAATTTAATACACATTTATGTAATTCATACAATTTAATACATATTTATGTAATTCAAACTTAATATTAAATATATTATTATATATATTATAGTATGACGATAATGTATATATGTATATATATATATATATATATTTATATATATATATATATATTTATTGTTAATTATATTAAATTAACATATAGTTATAAAATATGTAAAATATGTTGAAAAGTATTATTCTTGAGGTTTATATTAGATTCTCAATATAAATGAAATTAAATTTTTAACAAAAATAAACTAAGCACAACATCTTTCACACACACATATATATATATATATGAAAGAAATTAAAAGTAAATAAATACCTTAAATAATAATGATGATATTAAATACACTTAAATTAATATTAATTCACCCATATTTTATTCTATTATTTTAATTAAATACCTTATTTATGTTGTCAATTATAAGAAAAATAGGTACTTATATCTATTTTATATTACATTTGATATAAATTAAATTATATTTACGTGTATAAGAATATTTCAAAAGTAATGGTAAAAACTACAACATATCAAAATTGAATTAATAGTGAAGCAAAGAAGGTCTATTTAAATGTTAAGGTCAAATTAAATTTACTATTCATACAAACCCTAAAACCCTAAATTATAAATGGTGAAACAAAGAATAAGATATCTTATTTACATGAGAGTCATCCGCTTCATTCTATCATTGTGCAATGCCTCTACACATAATTACTAGCAACCTTGAAGCTAGGTAGAGTCATTGATATACTTCAAATCAATATTATTACTATTTGATGAACATTTAAATATTGAAAAAATATTTATAATTTCAATAAATATGTAGTAGGCAAGTTTATAACAAAAGAAGTGAAATTTTAATGTTTAAAGGCCCAAGTGAGAAAGACTTTTTATTAAATTATATGTAGTCATGACCAAGCCTGTGTGGGCTTGATATGCTCTCTACAAAACTCTTAGCTAATTTAACCTGTTCAAGTGATATATTAATGCTCATTTAGGACTTAACAAGTGTTACATTTTGTGGTTGATTTTTACTTAGCCTATTCATTTTACTATGCATGAAATTTTCTATAGATTCCTTTACAAAGCATGTAATTTTCTTGGGAGATTAAACAACCTCATCTAAATCACCTTCTAAATTTTAGTTTAGATAAGTTACCTAGAGGAAACCCAATATATTTGAGGGTGACACCATAATGGAAAGTAGTAATTGCTGAAAAAAATTTACTCACTCGGTCTTCTCTTTTCCTCCTTTGTGGATTAATAATACCTTAAAACATCTCATTCAATTAATTTTGAATACATTCCTTACTATCACAAGTCAAATTTAGACCTTCATTGTATCTTATTATTGATTCCAGATCTTAGATTACTTTTGCTACTCTAAAGATCTTCACAATCCCTGCTCAATGTTTATAGAATTATTTCTAAATACATTTCTTACTACCACAAGTCAAATTTTTGTTTCTACTACTCTGAAATCTTGTAATTGATTCTAGATCTTCGATTGTTTCTACTACTCTAAAAATCTTGTATAAATTGGAATTGATTTCACATATACAAAATATATATTATACAAGAATACCAAAATATTAATTATAGTTTATAGAAAATTAAAGGGATTTCAAATCTAACAAATCATACAAAGCTTAATAAATTTCAAATCAAGAAAATAAAATAAAATAGAGCTATTGTTATGTTATGTGATGGATTTAATAATTATATAAGACATTTAAAAATTAATTTTTGTGAGATTTTTACTTATATAATTTTAGTCATTAATCAAATGACTTCCATCAAAAATCATTGCTCTAAAAACAATTCTCCTAAATTTTTCATTTTAGTAATAATCACAAGACTAATGACCCCACCTTTGTAAGAATCTCTTAATAATGGGATATATGGGCATAACATAAAATAAAATTGAAGTAACCATAATAAAATACGAGGATATAGAGATCTAACACAATATATGTGGATGTAATAAATCATCTCTCCATACCATGAAAATCTCCTGACAATGCCGAGATAAACTCTACAAGGGAAAAAAAATGTACCATGTTATATTGTTTTTTTATAAAGTCAGTAACGAACAACCAATACAAAAAAATGTTTCACTAATAATAATCTAATCCAATAAATTATGCTAATTCAACTATAAATTTAATAATATTTTTAAAATGTGAAATACGTAGTACAAATGTTTGTTACAGTCATTAAGGTATACAAAACTCATTAATTATTGTTAGATAATAACTACCAATTTATTCTGAAAAAGAAAACTATAAAATAGCCTAAAAGAAATTGTGATATAAAACTAGATAGAAAATAAGAATCAATTAAGAAATTGAATATTTAAAGCAGCCACTCTCATCATCCCAATATTCATTAATTATTGTGATATGAAAATGATGATAACTACAAATTTGTTATGAAAAAGACAATCCTAAAATACTTGGAAACAAATTGTGATCTGAAAGTGGACGTCCCACTTAGTTATCACATAAACATTAGTTAAAAAATGCTCAAAAAAACCAGTCTCATTATAAAAACTCCTATAGGAATAATATATAAATTTATTTACAAAATAATAAACCATAAAAAATAATTTCCAATAAAATCACTAAATAAATTATTTTCATAAAAAATATATTTATAACACTACATTAAATTCTTATAACCAAAATCTTATAGTAAACTTTAATTAAATTGTTCACACATAAGGCCTAGTTAAAATTGGGACCGTAGGAATCCTCTCTTGTTCCATGGGTACAGATTTGGATCTTTCTTTCATAATGACATTTCGAAGAAGTCCAGGAATATGAATGTCCATAATGTAATTATTCCATTCAATACCATTTACATTGAATCCGAATATTTTCTTTTCTTCTTGAGACAACTCTTGGAATAAAAGGTCTATATTCGAATTATCAAATCTGAAAATTAGAAACAAAATTAAATAATATTACAATTAAATAATAAACACATAAATATTGAAATTAAATTTGACTAAATAAATGCCTTTATACATATATAACTAAAATATATATATATAACAAAATTCACAAATAAATTTTAACATGAAAAAATACATACCTCCCTTTATAAGTGAAATACGACTGGTATATTCCACTTATATATTTATTGACACGTTGTCTTACTTTGAGAGCAATGAGTTCTTGCTTTTCCATTTGAAGAGAGGGCAGTCCAAATTCCTATCATCAATAAATATTACAATCAATTTTTTGTACATTTACAATCATAAAATAGTACATTAATTTTAACAAGACAATTAGTTAAATTTTTATTTTAATATTTAAAATTAAGAAAAAAATTGATATTAATAAATAGATTCACAAATCAATTTAATTTTAAAAGACCTTTTAAAAAATTGTCTCATCTAATATCTAAAAATGGCATGTATTAACAAATTATGATTAATGAAAAAAAGGTAGATCTTACTATAAATATTTATACTTTTGTTTATAATTATATTCTTAATTCCTCTTCTTTTCTTTTTTTCTTGTTTATGAATTAAACATGTTCTTATCTTATAATTAGTATCCAAAATATTTTACGAAAAGAATGAAATTGATTAGATAAAATCTTATCAAAAAAATATAATAAAGATTTATTTGAAGGATTCTTAGAGTGAAACTTACATTTAATGGCATGCCCACACCATGTGAAGAGAAATCCTCCATGTTGCCAAATAACTTAAGAGTGTCATTTACTTTTATCAATCTACCTCTTGCATCAACATATGGATGGGCTTTGAAATACTGATGAAACATTCCAAAAAGGTCTCTCAGAACTATTGGATTTGCAACAGAAGAGGCCATCTGATAAACCTTCATGCCGGCTTTACCAACATGTTTGGCCATGGTTGCTAATATTGCATTTGCAACCATGTCTGCCGGGACCTGAAATTACATTACAAAAATAATACATTTACATTTATGAATGCATTTATGGTAAATTTATCAATAACAATTATTATAAAACATTACACTACTTACTATGTCAAGGGCAAGATTCGGGTCACCCATCAAGGCAGAGAGCTGTCCTTTTCCATAGTACGCTATTATGGGATCTACCATTCTGCAGAAAATAATTTTCAGAAGAGATTATTATTGTAGGGTGTTTAGCCCCTTTTTTACAGTGAAGTTGTTAGAGATGAAAAGGAAAAGTTGTTGAGAATTAGGATTCCGATGAAGATTGAACTTGGATTTTATCAAAGATTTAATACTTGCTCAGTCAATAAAATTATTTAGGAAATAAATATTTTTAAGAAAAAAATGTGTGCAATTTTTTTTTAATTCAAGTTTTAAATAGCCTTCCTAAATTCATAACTTTTCTGAACTTAATAATGGACAAAAGAGGTGAGTAACTAAAAAAAACCTGCACAGTTTTTCTTCTACAAAATCAGTCTTCTATTTTTGAAAAAATAGATTGTACATTCAAGTATTTTTATTTAAAAGTTGCAGAATAATGACAAAATAATAATATTGCAATACCTTTTGAGAACTACAAATTAATCAAGCCTGACCTAATTAAAATGGATGGAAACAATTTCTTTTTTTTGTTAAATTGTATATTATATATTATAACCCCAAATAAATATATATTGATAATTCTACAAACTATTTGAGCTTTAAAAGTTTTGACCTTCTACTAAAAAAGAATATTCTTAACTGAAAGACAAATAGAGAGATTTCTTACCTAAAGCCTTCTATCCATCCCGGGAATGGATCAGTGTAGGTTCCCTCAATCACACTAGGTCTTACAATAGCGAGTGGGATTTCTCCTCGGTTATAGTCTAGAAACATTTCTCCCATTGCCTTGCTAAACACATAAACATCTTGCCATCCATATATTCTTGCCCTGCAAAGTTTTAAGGGTTAAATATGATATATGATGTTTTAAAAATCATTATTTGTACATATTATATCAAAACACCAATTTTAATTTGATAATGTTTAATTTATTTTTATATTTAATGTCTAATTTTTACACCACATATATCCACATATATTTTTGTTCAAGCCGTTCTTACCTTACAAATTTTAAATATAATTTGAATGTGTCTTAATTTAATTTAGATATTAATATTTATTAAAGAATAAGAATAATCTATAAAACTGAAAAAAAAAAGATATAATTCCAATATAAAAAAGGAATGCCAAAAACATTATCAATTTTGTATAAGAAATATCAAATAAATTCAATAAGAAATATTTCTTTTAACATTCTACATAAATATATGAAATATTGGATTACAAATCTGAACCATATTAACTCTCTTCATTTTGAAGAGAAACATGTATATACCAACAGTTAACTTCTGGGCAAAAAGAATTCTTTTTAGATGCAATAATATTCGATCCACTCTTTTAACAGCACATGTAGGATTAAATGAAATAATATGATATAAACATACGGATAAACAACAGAGCAGGTCAAGAAGCAGATCCGTACCTTTTGAAGGCCATATCTTTCATTGCTCGGGAAATGTCATGCTCATTTAGAGAGTTTAGAGAGTTGAGAGTTTTTCTGGCTAATTCAAATTCATGTAGAATGTTCAATGGTGGAACATCTTCTAACTCTTTGATTGGGCTTTCTCCCATTTTGAATGGTTTTTCAACTATTCTACCCTCTCTTTGCCCATTGGCATATGCTGCAGATTAAGAAAAGTATAGAAGCATTGCCACATGTTCAGTTATGATATAAAATTAATTAGTAAGCTTACTGCTAAGTTATGATATAAAAGGTACCTGTTGATACATGTAAAAACAGTTGAAGCTTCCTGCAACTTCTTCCAAACTCCATGAGGCGAGATGGTCCTTTGGTATTTGTCTCCAAAGCAACATCGTATCTAAATTTACATAAATTAAAAAAATGAATATCTGATAATCACAATTTATTTCCATTTTACATAGAAAGTACTGTTTACTTTATTTGGTTCACCTTCAAGAAGCATGATATAAACCTCAATTCAGTATGAGGACAAGTAGGTTAAAACATTTATTGGTGGTTAAAAGATCAACTACCTACCTAGGTTAAAGATCAACTACCTACCTATCAAACATTTTTTTGATATTTAAACACTGTTAATTTATATTTATTTAGTATATATATATTTATTTATTGATACAATTTAACTCCTGCCTACCTAGCATCAAATGATGTATTGGCTGCACAGTTAAGAATAATATCTACATAATCTGCAAGCTTTTCAGCCACGTCTGCTTGAATTCCAAGATTGTCCAATGAAACATCTCCGGCAACTGGAACAAGTTTTGACCATACAAACTCCTCATAATGATCTCCATAAATGTCTCTCAAACATCTGAATAACTCAGAACATATAATCTGACACAGAACAACAAACAACAGTTATCTTGTTTAACAACATGTAATAAACTCACACATCTAACAATTTTTTCTGTTTTTTTTGTACATTTTCTTGACATTGTGATCTATAAACTCACACATCCAACAATTTTCACTGTTTTTCGTTTAGCAATATGTAATAAATTCACACATCCAACAATTTTCTCTGTTTTTCTTTTACATTGTGATCTATAACAGAATATAACTTACTTCCTTCTTCAGCCTGTGCAATGCAGCCTCTGAATCATTAGCCTTGATAACCAAGAACAGTTTTCCAACTTGTGGCTGAGCCCTAAGTATTTTCTCAATAACCACTGCATTTTACCAATTCCAAGTTTAGATTTATCTAAAATCTGGACAAAATGGCGTATGGAAACAAACCCATTTTAGAGAAAAAACATCCATGCAATATTCCAACATCAGAAACTACTTTATCTTCCACGGAGAACAACAAAAACAAAACAAAGCTGGAACAGATAAAACCATTCATTATTGTCTTAATTAATGAAACTGTTTAGTCATTCATGTAAATGTTCCTTTACCGTAGTAATCTAGTTACCAACCACTTTCATTAACAAAGTTTGAACAGTTAAAAACCATTCATTATTTTCTTAAAAACACTTATATGAACTAAAATAGAAACAAACACAACATTGGCACCTTTTGCAAGGAAGCCCGTTGCACCAGTAACTAAAAAGTGTTTGCCCTTTAGAAAATCAACAATACCCAAACCCTTGTTCAATGAGTGCTCCTTCACCGATCCATTTCTTTCTTTGATGGCAATATGACTAGAATTTGTAGCTCTAACTGTGAGACAGCTTGCTGAATTTCTTCTTCCTTGATGATATACAAATGGAGAATGCTTAGAAAATGGAGTGCTATGCTTGAAGGACTTATGCTCCAAACAAAGCTGCTTAGAAGAGGAGTTTAGAAGAGAAGCACACTGATAAACTTGCTTTAGAGCTTCCATATTGTTTGCTGTCTGTAGTATGTGAACACGACTAAACAGTTATATAACATATGTCTTGCTGTCTGTGTAGTTACCATTGAAAACCTGTACGAAAATGGATTTATTGACGCTGCCAATATTCCATACATTCGTACCTACTAGTCTTTCAAGGAGGACTCTCCAATGAAAGAGAAAATTTCTCACTTGATTTAACGTGTTTGACGTGTTTGTCAGTGATTTTTCCCATACTGTTGTGGAATACATGTTGACTTGGCTCGTCAAGAACAGCTTTACTTTTGCATGTTCCAGCCATAATCTGGCTCGCCTATAAATGCGGTAGAAAAAGGAGAATTTCAAAAAAATGAATGACTTGCTTGATATGGTGATTTTTTTCCTTTAAATGATATGGCGATTTTTTTTGGCGTAAAAAATGAATGACTTATGGCGATTTTTTTATCTGAATTTAATTGACAACTTGGTGTATAATTTGTATTTGGTGTAGTGATATCTTGTTTTGAATTATTTTAGTTAGAAATGCGGATAATATGTCTAAAATATTTTAGTTAGAATTTCAAAATAAATGAATTATTTAATGTGGTGATTTTTTTAATCTGAATTTAAATAACAATTTAATGTATAATTTGTATTTGGTATAGTGATATCATGCTCTGAATTTTAGTTAATAATGAGGACAATATCTATAAAATATTTTTTAATCTCGAACACAAAACATAAAAAACCCTAAACATCATATCATAAAATATAAACATTAAACACAAATCGTGACATTCAATGGTTCACACAATCATTCAAAGCTCAATAACATGATGACTACACCAAAAAGAATAATATAACACCTTAACTATAATCGTAGAATATAGAGCATAAAACCGTAGACCGTAAATACTAAATGTGGAACCCTAAACATGAATCATAAATATTAATTGTGCACACTAAATCCCAAACCCTAAACATTAATGGATAATTGTGAGTAACAATTAACATTAAAGTACATTTTAAACCAAAAACCCCAAATGCTCAACATATAAGACATAAACCATAAATGTTGTCTCGAATCACTAAAACCTATACCATAAATGAATATTCTAAACCCTAAAAATTGCATGTATGAACCTGAGATTAGGGTTTGTGTCCAGGGTTTAGAGTTTTGCATGAGCATTTACATAGTTCCATTAGTGTCTGATGTTTGAATTTAGTGTTTATAGTTATGTGCGTGTGGTTTGCTTTATTTTGTTTTCTGATTTACAGTTTACGGTCAACGTTGGTCACATGGTCAATATACCATAAATGATAATGTCAAACCTTAAAATCTCATTGGACCCTTGACAAATTGACATGACATTCTCAATAGTAATACTCATCCTAAACAACACAAAAATTTGTACAAAATCATGATTTGTAAACCTTAAACCCTAAACATGTATGAAAACAATGACGACGATGATGACGATGGAAATGATGATGACAATGACCATGACCGTGAAGATGAAAATCATGATGAGGATGTCAATAACAACGACGATGATTATATTACTATTAATATTAACAAAATTCTAATAAGAATATTGATATTAATATTAGTAGCAACACTGACATTGATAATAATAATGATGATGATGAATGATAATGATGATAATAATAATTATTATTATTATTATTTTAAATTTTGTAATAAAATTCTAATAATATCATTAATATTAATATTAACATTAGCAACAACATTAATATTAATAACATGGTTCTTCCTAGGGACGTTTCCTTACTCCTAGATCAATGGAGCTTCAATTTCTAATATGAATTGACTAGAGAGATCTGGAAATTGGCTCTGTCACACACTATTTGGGGTTTGTGGATTGAGAGAAATAATTGGATCTTCGTGAACAAATCTTCAAGTCTAAATAAGGTTATTGAAAAAGTGGGACAAACTATTTATGACAATGCTCAGATCATTAATATCAAATCATCTAAGCTATGCCCAACTTTGGAAAGAAGTATTCTTAGCAGCATGAATTTCAACCTCAAAATCCCCGAGACTAATAGCGACATCCACAAAAATAGAGTTAAGTGGTATAGACCTCTTAAAGGTTGCTTCAAACTCAATTTTGACAGGTCTACTAAACGAAAGGAGTGTTTTTATGGGGGGAGGCATGGTTTGTGATCATTTTGGGAGATGTATAAGTGCATACGTAGGCCCTTTGGGCAATCATTCCAACAATCATGCCGAAGCCAAAGCTATGTTATGGGGTATAAAGTTGTGCATAGACCTGAACATAAAACCCATCATTATTGAGGGTGATTCGTTATGTGTTATCAATGCCATCAAGGATCAAAGAAACTGTGTGTGGAGACTTATGAACATAATCAGGGAAGTCGTGATGATGATGCAATCATTTGATAGAGTGGACATTCAACATACTTATAGATCAGGTAATAAACCTACTGATGTGTTTTCCAATCATGGCAACAACATGACAGATATGATGATGTGGCCAGGGAAGCCCATACCTTGGAAAAATATTTTAAATTTGATAAATGATGATATGATATTGGAGCTAGTGCAATGATGGCATTTGAGATTCTCACGCTTGGCATCGTAAAAAGATCCTCTATTTTTTGGGAAAGGACACACATTATGGTTATTTACATTTCAATCATGTTGACACTAGAGGCTCCATTTTGGATTTTCCCAAATAACGCCAGTGTTTTTGGTTCAAGATGGGCGGTGATAGGGTCAGAACAGAGCCAACGTCATTCCTTCACCTAAAAAATGACTCGGCCCTTTGGAGATTGCTGCACAAAGGTGGGTTTACTAAGTATATTTGGCGTGATTAAAAGGTAACAACCCTCATCTCTCTGTGGAATTTGGTAATGTTTGGGTTGAGGGGGGCTTTAATTTGAGGGGGTTAAAATTAGGATTTTTGAGGAGTCCATAGCCGAGGTTACTGGATTAACTATGGAGGGTCTCAAAATCTTTAAAGACAAAAGTAGGCAGAAACATGAACTACCTACTTTTTTTTGCCCTCGGGAACATATTGTGCGGTACGATGATGGCATTTCTCACACTTGGCTTCCTGGTCACTGGGCCGATGTTTGTCTTGTGGTGATGAAGTATTTGACTCTAGAAGGAAAATTTAGAAAGATTTTCTCGTATCTCCTTTCTATTCTGAGTTTTCTTCGAAGAGACCAAGCTATGAGCCTAGCCTTTTTCCTTTTCAAGTCCTCTCACTTCTTCCATTGCTAACTTTCAAGAACAAGAAAATTGATGTTCCCCTTCATCAGGGTCTGATTCTCCTTATGGTTCAAAATGGTAAACCCCCTATCCCTACCTAGCCGGTATTTTCCAATGATACTGAGTCGGACCATGAAACCTTGGCGTCGGCCATGAAACAACTTAAGAAAGAGAAAGGGAAAGATACCCCGAAGGGGATTGCCAATGTCCTCTTCAACCTAAAAAAAGGTGTACATGAAAAGGGTGAGAGTAGCAGAGGGAGGGATTTGGTGGACTGGGAGGCCAGGTTAATGAGGGTTGAGTCGACTACTGATACTATCCTCATTGTTAACAAGAACTTGGTTCAGGAGGTTAAACATTGCCACCATAAAATTGAAGTCCAGAACAAGAGAATTGGGGGCATGCATGCGGAGTTTGTCATGCAAGAGCAGAGGATATCTATCCTACAGGATCAAGTGGCCAAAGCTAAGAGAAGCAAGCAGAATACGAGGCTTCTCCTTAGCAGCTTTGATAGTAATTGCTCCAAGGACATACACAATGAAGATCATGTTAATACTGAGATGGAAGACACCCAGATGGAGGACACCCAAATTAACGACAAAACTGAGAAAAGGCCTAAACCAGTGATTATTAAGGTTGCTAGAGATTGAAGGAGCGGCCTGAGTGCCAGAACCTGCAGCAAGGACCTTAGCACCAAGGAGAAATAATGGCGGGCCTTTGGCTGTCCTTTTGTGTGTTTTGTCTTACTGTTTCCTTTGCTACTATCCTAGTGTTTCTCTATGTTTTTATGTTTTGTTAAATTTTCAAAATGTATGGGTCTAGCTTTGCTTCAGGATTGCTCCTCCCATTAAGCTTTTTTAACTCGGCCTACTTGGCTTTTTGTTGGTTAGCTGGTATAACCTTGCTTCTTTCTTTGTGAAGGTTTTTTTGGTCCCTTCAAAACCAAACTTATTTACCTTATCTAAAAAAAACATTAATATTAATATTCATATTCATAATATTAATATTTTTAATATCAATAATAATAATACTAATAGTTACAATTTTTTATTATTAATCTTTAAATGGTAAAAAAACATTTGTTTTATGATAATTAAATTTCAGCTTTGAACATTTAAATTTATAAGCTTATTGTAAATCATAGTTTTGTTTTCTTCTAAACTGAAAAATTGTATTTGAAATATATTATTTTATTATAAATTTTACATAAAATGATATTTTTTGTCATGAAAAATGACTAGCTTAAGAAATTCAGATTTCAAATCATGATAATTGAAGGCCACTTTGCAAAATTTGCCTCCTGGTCATATTAAGCCCCCCCAGCCAACCTGTCTCTCATGGCACCATCCTCTTGGCCCTAAAGAAGGTGAAAGGTTCTAAATAAGTTCTCAAACATGTGTCAGTGTGCAAGGAAGTGTGATGAAGTTTATGTATGGATTTAGTAAATTTTAGTAAAAGACAAGTCCTCTTGGAGGAATAAAAATACCAATTTTGGTCATTCTGAAGCCAATATGCATCCTTTGGGAGAGTTCATAAAACATTAAAACATTCTAAGATGATGTCGAGGAGTCTTGAAGGTGATGGAGGAAATTTAGGATCACTTAGGAAATAATTTCTCATTTAAGGACAATCTGTTCAACCATTAGGTATATTAGGTGCAAGGAATGAACACCCTAATAGTTAAACTTGACTTCTCTAAATGATTCCTAGAGCTCATTAGAATTTAAGAAGAAAACATGTAGGCAACGGAAATCTATGTGATTTATTTACAAGGTGGGAGCATCAATGTTGATCTATGTCTTAAAGGTTCCATGAAGCATTTCAAAACATGTAGTTGCCCCTCTCAGTAACAAACAAAGGGCCTAAATTTTTAATTTCAGGAAGATTCGAGCCTTGAAAATAGTTCCATTGATCTTACTATTATTTTTAGAGTCAAAAATCATATAATATTTGACCCCAAAACATCATCCTAAATCTTTGAGGTGAAAAAAACAAGTTATAAGTCTATTTTTTTGACATCCTAAGCAAAATTGGCTTTTCCATTTTTAGCCTAGTCGTACTTTTTACATCCTTGTGTTCCCTTTATCTCCTTGGGAACAAGGGGACATGAGGGACACAAAATTACAACCTCTTCCTCCTCCCCATGTCACACTTTGGTCACTCGGGTGTCCCATGTGTCCTTATTGTCCTTTTCCTCCCCGTAGTGCAAGGGGACAAGAGGAGCACAAAAGTGCAACCTCATTCCCTCACCCTGGTCATGCTTTTGTGTCATAGGTGTCCCAATTTTTACCTCTATTCCTAGGGGACAAGAAAGTGTGAGCCAAGTATAGCTAAACCCCCCAATCCCCATGAGACCTCACTCAGCTCCACAAGTGCTTTTCTCATCCCCCTCATCTCATCCACCTCTCACCATATGTGAATATCTTTCTCCAAATCACCATTTTTATATATGTTGTCCCACATGTCACCATTGCACCATTTGGAAACTCTATTCAAACTCCATTTTAACCTAGGTCCAATGTGTAATTAGCAGGGTAAATTAAAATCATTTTAAAAACTCATTTAAACTCCTCACTCACCACACAATTAGCTATTTTTATGAGGATTGTTGTTGTAACACCCCTAGAACTCCATTTTTACCTAGAAATGCTAACAAAGTTCTTCAAGACATCCACAAACACAAAAAATGAATATTTACACATAACATTTCAACTGGGAGTATGATCACTGTGAATTTTTTTGCCAGAATCTCCCTCTCCAAAATGCCTTTAGGAAGATTATGACAATAAATTCATTAATTCCCTAGCTTTCGCATAACATCAAACTAAAATATCAAACCCTAAAACCTACTTTTTCAATTTCTCGAAGATCTAGTGGACAGAAATTCATGAAATCTTGAGCATAAGATCCTCGTGTAAAACATAACATTTTGACGTTGGTTTCGTTGAATCCTGATAGTGGTAAGTCCAGTCTATAAAAATAGCAGGTGTTTTTAATAGTAGGATTCTAAAATTTGTAAGTTTCCCAAATTGATAAATTCTCAGATTTTGAATTATCATGGAAAAGTAATAAACATAAAAAAATGTAATTTGGGAAACTTTCTAAAAATAACAGTATTCACGAATAGGGGCATCTAAAAATAGCAAAATTTCATCAGTGGCAATAATATAAATGAGTTAGGGAACTTCAAAGATCAAAAATTGTTTAAGGATTCTAAAAATAACAGATTAGGACCCTATTTGCTAAAAATAGAATATTCCAAATTTGAATGCATAAAGATTGTGGTGAATCTGATTTTGCACATCTTTGTGCTTTTTGGTTAAAGGAAGCTCAAATACTCAGGTATTGATCCTATTTCAACTCTAATTACCGAGTATCCAAGAGTGGGAGACAATGATGTCACTTACATGGATCTCGACGACTTAAAAAATATGATGTTTGGAGGTCCCAGGGATCCAGTGGAACATAAACTCTTTTCGAGCGAATTATTTGTAGCAGGAGCTCATCCATTTTACATTCAAAGTACAAAATATGTCCCGACATGTCAACAACACTACAAACCTAAATCTAAGATAATGAGGGCATACAACGACTCGATTCTTATAATGCCTACTCATAAGGGTATCTCACGATGTTTGCAAATTCCAACCAACAATGGTATGATCATCGTCATTAAATAATTTGAATCACATGATTGGGAAAAGAATAACTCATACCTCTAAGGCCTCACACTTGGGTCCTGGCTTAGGCAAGGCAGGAAACCTTCTTGTGTGCCTAAAATTTTGTCTAGAAGTGAATTCCATGAAGGTTAATTAGATGTTATCATTTATTGAGAAAGGTGATGGGTGAAGAGAGGACAAAGGAGTTTTAGGAATAAATGGATCAATTCATCCTTTTCACCACTGAAGGGAACGAAGTAGTAGATTAGGGATAGATTGTAAGAGATAATATTCATTGTCAATTGCTCCATTTGAATCCTACCAGAAAGTTCACTATGACCTTGTATCTGATATATGTTCTTTCCCACATAAGACCTTTCAAATGCATAACCGCTTCTCTAAATGGCTCTCAAAATGCAACGGCCTACAAAAATTATCCCCAACTCGCGCACAAGGAGAGTGGTAATCAATTTTCTAGGGTGAATAATTTACATTCACCATGTTCGTCATCATGCTTCTAGAAGTCAACACAGAGCTTCAGATATCCTCTCAAGTTGTTGCATTGATTAAGAAATATGGGATCTTCTTCACTTAGCTATCCACCTTCACCTACATTAGGGTTTCAAGTTTCGATCTTGCTCCTCACAGACTTATTAGGCACCCTAGTCATAAAATAGTAATGTTTGAATTATGTAGGTATCTTGCTCAGGTTCATAACAGGTGTGGGAATAAAAAGAAGAAGGGTGTTTGCTGCTTATTTTAGTAATTATGAACATATTCTAGTCCAAACAACTAAAAATATATAGCTCTCATTGAAATCCAATATTACTAATTTTATATTCCAACATGTTAAATATTGGTATTATCTATACTTCAAGATTACAAATATTGGAATCCAAAAATTGAAATATTGTACTCTGACAATTGAAATATTGGAATCCAAAAATTAAAATAATAGAATGTGAAAATTAAAAAATTACAATCCAAAAATTGAAATATTAGAATCCAAAAATTGAAGTATTGGAATCCAATAATAGCCTTATGTTTAACTTAGTGGCTACTAGCCTTATGTAACTTAGCAGTCGCCAACCTTATGTAACTTAGTGGCTTCTAGCCTTATGTGACTTAGCAAAATTGGAATCCAAAACTAGAAAAATTGGAATCCAATAATAGCAAAATTAGAATATTGGAATCCAAAAATTAAAATATTAGATCCCATTATACCTATATCTGGGTGAAATCATTTAAAATGACACATTTTTAGTAATAAAATGCCTTAGCGACTGCTAGCCTTATGTAACTTAGCGGTCGCTAGCCTTATGTAACTTAGCAGTCACTAGCCTTATGTAGCTTAGTGATTGCTAGCCTTCTGTAACTTAGTGGTCGCTATCCTTATGTAATTTAGCGTCTGTGAGCCTTATGTAAGTTAGCGATTGATATCCTTATGTAACTTAGTAAAATTAGAATCCTAAAATAGTGAAATTAGAATCCAAAAATAACAAAATTGGAATCCAAAAATAGCGAAATTGGAACTCCGTTGTGTCCAATAAAAACATTATTGGAATCTAATAGTACTATTAATAGAATCCAGTAATAGTAATAATGAAATCCAATAGTAACAAAAATGAAATCCATTATACACATAGAAGTGACAAATTTCTACCAAAATTTGTAATATTGGAGTCTAGATTCACTGGAATGTGTCCAGATTTACTGAAATAATCGTTGTGTAATTCCCCGCATCTATTGGAATCTATTCATGTAAAATTGTTGTAGATACATCAAATCTTGAAGCCTCCTTTGCTTCACTCAGCCTCTATTCTTTTACATCCAGAACTGATTTTGACATCAGGAGAAATCCTGAAACCTTCACTCTTCCTGAATTACACCATAGTCCCCAAATTGAGGACTATTGGATCAACTGCCTTGATGAATTTGAAGTAAGGAAGATAAATCATATGTGGATGTCGGTGGACAAGACAAGGAGTTTCAAAAAAAATTAGTTCATTAAAGGAATTATAGATGTTGGATCAATTTTTTTTTACCCTGAATATCAAGCATTAAAATCTACACCTCTTTCACCTATCTCATGGAACATAAGGGAGTCAAGTGACATCAATGAGAGGACTGCAACATTGATTCAAATATCAAGAGAGTGGTTCTAGAAAAATGGAATTATCATCGTCAATTCAGGTGGTCTCCTATCCCTTCTGAGATAGGAATCTCACATTTCATCCTTGAGGGCATCTGAGAGAGCCACAAGCTTCGCTCACTCAGGGGAATCCTTGAAAATAAAATCCATGGAAGAAGATAAAAATGAAGGATATCACCCTCAAAGACTCCACAAGAAAGCCAAATCCATTGAGGATCCCATTGAATATCTTGAGCAAGGTGAGATTGATCCTTCACAACCTCAAGTTCTGCGCCGATTCCCTAGCGTTTCTTCCTCATCATCTGAGTTGGCTCATTAGGTATAAGATTTGAACCCTCATCATGATATCGAAAGTGCCATAATGCCTAATGTTAAGACTATACCAACAAAAACCTTATCCTAGATCCAAGATTTGATTGGGAGTGATCCAAAGACAATGCAACAGGCATCGACACTAGATTTCAAAGCTATCTCAAGGATTATGAAGACCAAACGAGGTAGGAACACACAAGTAGCTTCTCACTTTTTGGTGGTGTTTTTGGTAATCAATATGTATGTTGGCATAGATTACATAGCAAATAATTATATATTATTAGGAGTGTTTATTTAAATCATATCCCATTATTCTCTCTCTTTGTAACCTCTCCTTTCATTTTGGGGAGTATTGTTATTTCTCTTCCCTATATTTTTGTATGTGCTTCTAATTAATATAAAAAAGAGATATCTTATCTCTATTTGTTCTCCACTTCTCGCTCCTCTCAATCTAGTATCAAACGTCAGATCAATTTCATCTAGGCTCTATGTGGAGTTTAGGAAAGAAATTCTTTGAGGAGATCGCCGGCATTTTGGTGACTGAGGCAAGGCGTTCAAAGAGAAATGTTTGGAGGATTTCAGCGATGTTTTCTAATCACATCCACTTATTTTTAGCGAACCTGAATTCATCGTCTTAGAAAAAGCCTGACAGCATTAGCGCCTAACACTAAATACTTGCCTGGAAAGAGATTTGTTGTTGTGTGAGAAATAACTAAAAAAGGGCATTTTTTCCTTTTTGCATACTGCGTCCTTGTTTGACATGAAGATGCACCTGATGCATGGTAAGGAGAATACGATTTTTTTTTTTAAATTTTGTCAAGTCTTTGGATGTAAATACACGAAATGTGAAGAGAATGGGTGATGTATTGCTACATTTGAAGGTGTTACAGGAACCTGCAACTTCTTTGACCAATGGTGTTCAACGTATACTTTTTTGTGAATTAATTCTATTTAATTTAAAAGTTGCCTCTAGCTGTAAATTCCAATGACAACCTTTTTCCACATCGACGTGGAGTTTCTTTTAATTTCTCTCCTTAATTGCGTAGAGGAGGAATTCCAAACCTATGGAGGACAAAATTTTTGCCAATAAGTCGACCTCACATTTTAGTTATGCCCACATGGAGAATATTATTTTCTCTTCTGCTTGTATGTGACCTGCTGCTACGTGTAGAATATTATTTGTCTTTGGCTATAGCTGGACTTGGACAGTGATTAGGCATTTCTCCTTTGTGGACATTTGAGTGCGATCCCTGCAATCACTACATAAATCTTGATAGGCTGCTCCGCAACGAAAATACATGGTTGAAGAGACAAATGTTTTCTAAATATTATTTGCCAAGGTCGTAAAAAGCAGGAGCATTATCGACGTGGGAGAAGTGTCTTACTGACCAACCCTGAATGTTAAGCATGAATGAAGCAATCAGGTATGTTGAAATCCATAATGACTTGCAAGTTGTAGAACACCATCCAGAAGCTCAAGAAAGCTTTGGGTTCTATTTTACATTGCTTAACGAGCTTCGCAACACCAGAAACCTTGTATTCGACAAACTGGTTCGAAGAGGACTTCTGGAGTATTTTATTTTCGACGTCAGCTGCCAAGCGAAGAGAGTTCGAAAAGAGTTAGAAGCCAATTACGAAGTAGACCGTGAAGACGAAGAAGAATGCCTTAAGAAGATTCATCATCCGTCTCTCAACACGTGAATATCAAGAACATCTCAGAGGATGATTCTCTCAACAGTGAGTGAATACTTGTAATAATTCTCTAAAATTAATATTTTTTTAATTTATTTTTATTACAATGTCTACACCAAAACTGCTTCTATCCTGAATGCTCAATTACTTAAAGGGCCAAATTATGCATCCTAGAAAACAAATATGTGGACTATCCTTCAGTTTGAGGGATTATGGGGCATTGTCATAGGGTTAGTGACAGTTCCTACTCCCCATGATGAAATCATAAAATATGAGATGGCTAGTGCCAAAGCATTGATGTTGATTATGTTGAGTATCACCGATGATGTACAACCACATATATGGGATGTAGAGAAACCACAAGAAGCATGGGACAAGTTAGCAACCATCTTTAAGGTGAAGAATCAAACTAAGATTCTCCATCTTCGGTTGAAATTTCACACCCTTTCTATGGGGTCCGATGAGAAATTTGAGGAGTTCTTACGTCGAGTGGTTGAGCTACGAACAGAGTTATTAGCTCTTGATGAGAAGGTAGAAGACAAGATTCTGGTTCCAATCACCTTGAGGGAACTCCCTTCTCAGTTCCAAGTGTTTGTTATGACACTAAATGTATCCAAATGGAAAGTGACGTTTGAAGAACTTGTGAACTTATTGCAGTAGGAAGAGGCCATCAATTCAGTCCAAGATGAGGCCCAGGACAAATCCCTTTTCTCAAAGCCCCATCATGGCCAGAAGAATCAGAAATGTTCCCCTAGTGAATAAATCACAAGAACATCAGAATCAGTAGCAACAAGCTCAAAATTCAAAGAGGTGGTGTCAAATATGCAAAACCAACACTCACAACATTGATCACTACTGGTACAATGGCTTGAAACAAGGGTCTTCGAGTCAATCAATCCCATCTGGGTGCGATGATTTTCAAAATTCAAAATTGATATCCCCACCGAAGAAAGCAGAAGGGACATCTCGCAGCCCAACAAGATGATGATTCTGATGAGGAAGACACTAGAAGGATCCAATTATGGTAAGAACCTTGTACTAGTCTCTCAGACTTCACAGCCCATGAAGAAAGTCGGGTTGATATAATCGGGTGCAAGTAAGCATATGTCAAGTGACAATAAGTTGTTTGATACACTGATAGATCAACCCACTAGAGATCTAATCAGAATAGCAGATGGAAAAGAGTATGTTGCAGAAGGAATAGGCCAGAGTCACAATTCCTCTTGGACCACAGAAAATGTACATTTACAAAGGTATTGTATGTTCCTGGATTAACTAGCAACCTCTTTTCAGTTAGTCAGCTCTTAAATCATCATCTAAAGGTATAATTTCTTATTCAAAATGGCATCAAATCATGTTTGATCTTGAGACAAGGTACGATTATTGCTAGAGATTTTCTAAAAGATAAGTTATTTTCTTTAGATATTGTTTCATCTTCTGTAGTAGCTTTATCTACCTCAACAGTAGAATCTACTACCCTATGGCATTACCGATATGGTCACTTGTCTATTGGATCTTTGCATCAGTTGAGCTCAAAAGAAATGGTACATGGAATTCCCAAATTGTCCAATTCCTTTCCTATTTTCCCTGGCTGTCTTCCAGGAAAACAACACAGGGATCCATTTAAGGTGAGCACCTTCCATGCCAAGCAACATCCTGAGGTAGTTCATAACGATATTGAATGGACAGTCTTTCCTACTTCCTTTTCAGGATACAATTACTTCCAACTATTCGTGGATGACTACTCTTGAAAGATGTGGGTGTTTTTCTTGAAAAAGAAGAGTGAGGATCTTCACCATTTCTAGATCTTCTATCAACATGTTGTGAAAGAGACCAGAAAACCTCTTCTTCTACTCCACTCAGATCAAGGGGGGAATTCACATCAAATAAGTTCTTGGCATTCCTGAACCAACAAGGCATTAAGAAGAACCTGACTTCTCCCTACACACCCTAGCAAAATGACATTGTGGAGTGACGTAATCGCACAGTGATGGAGATGGCTTGCTGCATGTTTTCAACAACAAAGCTGGAGGATTGCTATTGGGCTGAATAGTACAAAGACAGTTGTTTATCTTCTCAATAGGGCACCGAAAAATATTCTACAAAATAAAATTCCAGAAGAGGTATGGAGTGGTAGAAAGCCATCAATTTCTCATTTATGAGTATTTGGTTACACAACATACATGCATGTCCTAGCTCAGAAGAGAAAAAAAGTCAAGCCAAAAACACTCTTGTGCATCCTATTGGGCTATAGAACTACCTTGAAGGCATACCATCTCATGGATCCTGAGACAAAAAAATATACGAGATTCGAGACATGGTTTGTGATTATTCATCCTTTGACTCAACAGCTGCCAACAAAAGAACCATTACCAACCACCTCTCACCGACTAGTCTTCGAATCAAATGATGAGCTAGAGAAGACTACTCAGAGAAAATATGAGCTGACAAGGGGAGCTATATGTTGACCTTGGAGAGCTGGAGAATGTTACTATGCATCCATCCTCATGTCAACCAAACATTTCTTCACAAAAGCAACCGATTTCTCATCTGAAGTGGGTACAAAGCACCATCAAAGACTCTCATTTGCAACAACTCCCAAATACTTCATCCAGAGTCAAAATGAGGAGTCAGACAAGAAATGAGGTAAATTTTACACTCATGAGTTCACTGATTAATAGCTCTAAGCCTGATAATGTTCGTGAAGCACTTAGTCAACCTCAGTGGAAAGAAGCCATGGATGTAGAATATGACTCACTCATGCAAAATCAGACATGGGAACTTGTTGATCTACCTATAGGAAAGAAACCCATAGGCTGAAAATGGGTTTTCAAAAAAAAATATAAGATAGATGGATCCATTGAAAAACATAGAAAATGACTTGTAGCAAAAGGATATGCTCAGAAAGAGGGCATCGACTATGAAGAAACCTTTGCACCCACTTGCGAAGATCAAGACCATCAGAGTAGTTTGCAAACTAGTAACACAGAAAGGATAGAAAATTCAGCAGATGGATGTCAAGAGTGCTTTCCTAAATGGTGATCTGAAAGAAGAAGTGTACATGACCCAACCTGAAGGATTTGTTGATGAAGAGCATCCTAAAAAGGTATGTCGTCTCATCAAATCATTGTATGGATTGAAACAAGCTCCAAGGGCATGGTATATCAAGATAGATGATCACCTTTTGTAGCATGGGTTCACTCATAGCCCCTCAGATTCAAATTTGTATATAAAGAAGGTAGGAAAATAAATTGTCATTCTTGTTGTGTATGTGGATGATCTTGTGATCACTAGCAGTTCAAAAGATTAGGTTGATATTGTGAAGAATGATCTCAAAAGAACCTTTGACATGATAATATTTAAGGCTACTACATTATTGTTTTGGCTTGGAGATATGGAAAAAGAAGCATCACATTTTTGTCTCTGATATAAAGTACGCCAAGAAACTCATTGAAAATTACAAAATGTCCAACTGCAAACCTATATCCACTCCCATGGAAAAACAATTTTAACTTTCATGATTCTAGGACTCACCTCAAGTAGATGCTACTTTCTTACTGGATTTTTCTACATTGAATTCTGAAATTTGTTGGAGGGCTCATCTACTTGACATATACCAAAACAAATTTATGCTATGTTGTCAGCTATCTTTCCAGGTTCATGTAGGAGTTGAAGAATTGTCACTGGACTACAACAAAGCATGTTTTGAGGTATGTCCGAGGTACAGTTTATTATATCTAGAATATAAGAAGAATGATCAATTATTCTTACAGGGATACGTTGACTCAGACCATGTTGGATCTGTTGATGGTAGGAAGTCAACTACAAGATACATTTTTCATCTCGGATCTGGACCTATCTCATGGATAAGCAAGAAGCAGAATGTTATTTCTATTTCATCCACAAAGGTAAAATATCATGCCACATCGAGGAGTTGTGTGTGAATCGATATGGTTTCGTTGCATTTTGGATGACATGGGAATTCCTAGAAAAGTAGTCACCTATTCTCTATTGCGACAATCAGAGTGTGTTGAAGCATGTGCAAAATCTTGTTTTTCATGAATGAAAACAAAGCATATTGAGATTGATTTTGTTTCATTTGAGAGCACATCTTGAACCATCACATTCAGCTCCAGTATTGTCCTACAGAAGCACAAGTAGATGATATTCTCAACAAATTTCTTGGAAAATTGAAATTTG
This sequence comes from Taxus chinensis, assembly GCA_019776745.2. NCBI lineage: Eukaryota > Viridiplantae > Streptophyta > Pinopsida > Cupressales > Taxaceae > Taxus > Taxus chinensis. The sequence goes on from CM034153.1 coordinate 44,094,464, forward strand.
AACTTTTTACGGGTTACATTTGCAATAATAATGTAATAAGGGGGGAATGTTGGCATAGATTACGTAGCAAATAATTATATATTATTAGGATTGTTTGTTTAAGATCATATCCCATTATTATCTATCCTTTTCTAACCTCTCCTTTCATTTTGGGGAGTATTGTTATTTCTCTTCCCTATATATTTGTACATGCTTCTGAATAATAATACAAGAGATATATCTAATCTCTATTTCTTCTCCACTTCTCGCTCCTCTCAATGTATAAGTTTCCTAGCTGAAGGCTGTGAAACCCATGAAGGAAATGACACAAACAGACTATGAAATGAAAACAATTTCTTTAGGTCTATCACCATCCTTACATCTTCTCTTCTTTTTCTTTGAACGGTCATTTCTATGCAATAACCATTCAAAGAGGAGAAAATTATAGACATCTAAAATTTCAACATAATTAATTCTGATTAATTTGTCCCGCAAATATCCTAACATCATCAGTATCTAATTAATCTTTTTCTTATAAAATACCACATACACCCTTTATCCTAATTATTTTCATCATTTATCTAATATCCCATCATTATCTCAACATTAATCCCTTTAATTCATTATTATATCCCATTATCCCACCTTAATCGTTATTATCATTTTCTAGGAATTTAATATTTCAATACCTACCTACCCACCTACTCTAAACCTACCCTACAACTAGTCTTTTCATGTAATCACATCATTAACTCCTAATTAAACCTAAACTAATTTAATATCATCTCCTCTATTTCTAGAAGCCTCTCTAACTTTATACCCTTCTCCATTGACTTTTAAATTCAATGGATATTTCTCCATAATTCTAGAATTAATCCCACCTCCTCTATTTATAGAAGTTTCTAATTCTAGAAGCCTCTCTAACTTTCTAATCTTCTCCATTGAATTTTAAATTCAATGGATATTTCTCCATAATTCTAGAATTTTCTAATTTTAGAATTAATCTCACCTCCTCTATTTCTAGGAGCTTCTAATTCTAGAAGCTTCTCTAAATTTCTACTCTTATCCATTAAGATTCAATGGATATTTCTCTATAATTATATAATATTCTAATTCTAGAATTAATCCCACCTCCTCTATTTCTAGAAGCTTCTAATTCTAGAAGTCTCTCTAACTTTGTACTCTTCTCTACTGAATTTTAAATTCAATGGATATTCCTCCGTAATTCTAGAATTGAGAGAATTCTACAATTATGGAGGAATATCCATTGAATTTCAAATTTAATGGAGAAGAGTAGAAAGTTAGAGATACTTCTAGAATTAGAATCTTCTAAAAAAGAGGTGGGATTAATTTTAGAATTAGAAAATCCTAGAATTATGGAGAAATTTCTAAAATTATGGAGTATTTCTCCATAATTTTAGAATTTTCTAATTCTATAATTAATCTTGTCTCTTTTGTTTCTTGAAGCCCCTCTAACTTTCTACTCTTCTCCATTGAATTTTAAATTCAATGGATATTCCTCCATAATTCTAGAATCGAGAGAATTATAGAATTATGGAGGAATATCCACTGAATTTAAAAATTCAATCGAGAATAGTAGAAAGTTAGAGAGGCTTATAGAATTAGAAGCTTCTAGAAATAGAGGACGTGAGATTAATTATAGAATTAGAAAATTATAGAATTATGGATGAATTTTAATGGAACAATTCTAGAATTATGGATGAATGTCCATTGAATTTAAAATTAAATGGAGAATAGTAGAAAGTTAGAGAGGTTTCTAGAATTAGAAGCTTCTAGAAATAGAGGAGTAAGATTAATTATAGAACTAGAAAATTCTAGAATTTTGGAAGAATTTTAATGGAGAAGAGTAGAAGTCAAAGAGACTTCTAGAATTAGAAGCTCATAAAAATAAAGTAAGTGGGATTAATTCTATAATTAGAAATTTCTAGAATTATGGAGAAATGTCCTTTGAATTTAACATTCAATGGAGAAGATTAGAAAGTTAGAGAGACTTTTAGAATTAGAAGCTTATAGAAATATAGGAGGTGGGATTAATTTTAGAACTAGAAAATAATAGAATTATGGAGAAATATCCATTGAATTTAAAATTCAATGGAGAAAAGTAGAAAGTTAGAGAGGCTTCTAGAATTAGAAGCGTCCAAAAATAGAGGAGATGAGATTAAATTAATTTATGTTTAATTAGGAGTTAATGATGTGATTACATGGAGAGGGTAGTTGCAGGGTTGGTGTATAGTAGGTGGGTAGGTAGGTGTAGGAATATTATTCCTAGAAAATGAAAATAAGGATTAAAGTGGGATAATGGGATATAATAATGAATTAAAGGGATTAATGGTGAGATAATGAGGGACTAATAGATAAATGATGAAATTAATTAGGATAAAAGGTATGTGTGGTATTTTATAGCAAAGAGATTAATTAGATAATGATGATGTTAGGATATTTGTGGGACAAATTAATCAGAATTAATTATGTCGGAATTTTAGATGTCTATTGGGTCAAGTAACACATGAGGGTGATGTACATTTGTTCAAGGAGAAATAATGGTGGGCCTTTGGCTGTCCTTTTGTGTGTTTTGTCTTACTATTTCCTTTGCTACTATCTTGGGGTTTCTCTATTTTTTATGTTTTGTTAAATTTTCAAAATGTGTGGGTCTGGCTTTGCTTTAGGGTTGCTCCTCCCATCAAGCTTTTTTGACTCGGCCTCCTTGGCTTTTGGTTGGTTAGCTAGTATAACCTTGCTTCTTTCTTTATAAAGGGTTTTTTGGTCCCTTCAAAACCAAACTTATTTACCTTATCTAAAAAAACATTAATATTAATATTCATATTCATAATATTAATATTTTTAATATCAATAATAATAATACTAATAGTTACAATTTTTCTATTATTAATCTTTAAATGCTAAAAAACGTTTGTTTTATGATAATTAAATTTCAGCTTTGAACATTTAAATTTATAAGCTTATTATAAATCATAGTTTTGTTTTCTTCTAAAGAGAAAAATTGTATTTGAAATATATTATTTTATTATAAATTTTACATAAAATGATATTTTTTGTCATGAAAAATGACTAGCTTAAAAATTCAGATTTCAAATCATGATAATTGAAGGCCACTTTGCAAAATTTGCCTCCTGGTCATATTAAGCCCCCCAGCCAACTTGTCTCTCATGGCACCATCCTCTTGGCCCTAAAGAAGGTGAAAGGTTCTAAATAAGTTCTCAAACATGTGTCAGTGTGCAAGGAAGTGTGATGAAGTTTATGTATGGATTTAGTAAATTTTAGTAAAAGACAAGTCCTCTTGGAGGAATAAAAATACCAATTTTGGTCATTCTGAAGCCAATATGCATCCTTTGGGAGAGTTCAGAAAACATTAAAAAATTCTAAGATAATGTCGAGGAGTCTTGAAGGTGATGGAGGAAATTTAGGAATACTTAGGAAATAATTTCTCATTTAGGGACAATCTGTTCAACATCAGGTATTTTAGGTGCAAGGAATGAACACCCTAATAGTTAAACTTGACTTCTCTAAATGATTCCTAGAGCTCATTAGAATTTAAGAAGAAAACATGTAGGCAACGGAAATCTATGTGATTTATTTACAAGGTGGGAGCATCAATGTTGATCTATGTCTTAAAGGTTCCATGAAGCATTTCAAAACATGTAGTTGCCCCTCTCAGTAACAAACAAAGGGCCTAAATTTTTAATTTCAGGAAGATTCGAGCCTTGAAAATAGTTCCATTGATCTTACTATTATTTTTAGAGTCAAAATCATATAATATTTGACCCCAAAACATTATTCTAATCCTTTGAGGTGAAAAAACAAGTTATATGCCTATTTTTTGACATCCTAAGCAAAATTGGCTTTCCATTTTTAGCCTAGTCGTACTTTTTACATCCTTGTGTTCCCTTTATCTCCTTGGGAACAAGGGGACATGAGGGACACAAAATTACAACCTCTTCCTCCTCCCCATGTCACACTTTGGTCACTCGGGTGTCCCATGTGTCCTTATTGTCCTTTTCCTCCCCGTAGTGCAAGGGGACAAGAGGAGCACAAAAGTGCAACCTCATTCCCTCACCCTGGTCATGCTTTTGTGTCATAGGTGTCCCAATTTTTACCTCTATTCCTAGGGGACAAGAAAGTGTGAGCCAAGTATAGCTAAACCCCCCAATCCCCATGAGACCTCACTTAGCTCCACAAGTGCTTCTCATCCCCCTCATCTCATACACCTCTCACCATGTGTGAATATCTTTCTCCAAATCACCATTTTTATATATGTTGTCCCACATGTCACCATTGCACCATTTGGAAACTCTATTCAAACTCCATTTTAACCTAGGTCCAATGTGTAATTAGCAGGGTAAATTAAAATCATTTTAAAACTCATTTAAACTCCTCACTCACCACACAATTAGCTATTTTTATGAGGATTGTTGTTGTAACACCCCTAGAACTCCATTTTTACCTAGAAATGCTAACAAAGTTCTTCAAGACATCCACAAACACAAAAAATGAATATTTACACATAACATTTCAACTGGGAGTATGATCACTGTGAGTTTTTGCCAGAATCTCCCTCTCCAAAATGCCTTTAGGAAGATTATGACAATAAATTCATTAATTCCCTAGCTTTCGCATAACATCAAACTAAAATATCAAACCCTAAAACCTACTTTTTCAATTTCTCAAAGATCTAGTGGACGAAAATTTATGAAATCTTGAGCAGAAGATCCTGGTGTAAAACATAACATTTTGACGTTGGTTTCGTTGCAACATGATATCGGTAAGTCCAGTTTATAAAAATAGCAGGTGTTTTGAATAGTAGGATTCTAAAATTTGTAAGTTTCCCCAAATTGATAAATTCTCAGATTTTGAATTATCATGGAAAAGTAATAAACATAAAAAAATGTTAATTTGGGAAACTTTCTAAAAATAACAGTATTCACGAATAGGGGCATCTAAAAATAGCAAAATTTCATCAGTGGCAATAATATAAATGAGTTAGGGAACTTCAAAGATCAAAAATTGTTTAAGGATTCTAAAAATAACAGATTAGGACCCTATTTGCTAAAAATAGAATATTCCAAATTTGAATTCATAAAGATTGTGGTGAATCTGATTTTACTCATCTTTGTATTGGATGGGCTATCTAACTCTTAATTTGGTTGGTACAATGGGGTCTCCTCCGAGTTTTGGGTGCCTTGAACTGAGGAGAACCTCAAGAGAGGGCTAGTTCCCTTGGTGAAACATTTAAATTTATAAATTTGACTAGGTTGAGGGTTAAAAAAGCTGTAAAACTGAAAGCTTGTAAAAAGGTGATACACCAAAATTGTTTGGGGCTTGAGCTTGCACAAACACACTTAAAGACAAAATGAAGATATGATGGCTTCACTCCACTCAATTTTAAACAGTTTTTGTATTCACTAAGGCATTAAAAACACACTTACATGATTGCAAAATAGTTAAATTTACTTGATGAAGGTGCCGCAAGGCTAATAATATAAAAAGGAATAAAATAATCACTTAGACACACCTAAAACATGATTTTACACACTGCAAGAAGCTTAACAAATGGAGGAAAAATCAGTTTTTCTATTACTCAAAGTTGAAACAATACAATTAGTTTTGCAGCATAACTGCGCAAAAATTAGCCCTGCTTTCTCTTGCAAAAAGTAAGGCATAAATCGGAAAATTCAGCCCAACCTCCAAGAATAGGCACTGCCAAAAAAATTTACATTCTATATGCATCCAATAATAGTTTTGTGCATGCATGATTTTAATCAATTTGCAAATATAAAATTCCCATCAATTATGTGCATGATAGAAAAAATCTAAGAATAGATTGTGCATGGTCTAATTTACTCCTATTTGACCACTCAGCTACTTTGCATGAGAAAAGGTAATTTGTACAAACTTCTTGGCATGTTTAAGGTATTTTGGAGCAAATAAGGTAAAGCAATTTCTTGTCTTATCTTGGAAAAAGCTATTTTTGTACTATCTCCCACTTTGGATAAGAATGCATAGGCTAATATAATCATGAGTTTTTGGACTTACTAAGGAAATTTGATTTTCCCCACCACATGCATGATCACTCTTTTATTACAAAGGGCCATTATTCAAAATACCTAAGTATCTATGTGGGCATAATTGATAGCTTTATGTGCCTTGTTGACCACACTTCGGCTTTGCTAAAGTGGTCCCTTTTTTAACCTATCCCACGGTTGGCAATGTTTTGTTTGAAAGACACTAACCATGGTCATTGTGACAAAATTTATCTTCCACATGTGGTTTGTTTAGCACAATGAGGGAAAGAACCCTAAAAGTGGATTTCATTTGCAATTTTCATGCTGGAAGTTTTGGAAGCTCTGTAAAACTTTTGGTGAGGGGCAGCCATGATTTTTTCTATAACAGGTCTATGTATCTCTTCAATGTGAAGGATTTGAATTCTCTTATATGGGATTTCGATTTGCTTATCTATGGTCTCCATCGTTTTATTTACAAGCCTGCTGATTTGTACCATTTTCTACCCAAAGTTGATTTATGATTGTGGCCATGAAAAAGCTTTGGAGCTCTGCTATCATTGTTTTGTGTTTCTAGCTGGATCACCATTTTTTGATCTGGGTATCACTTTTCCTCGACAACTTTGCACTGGGTTTGATTTAGATTGGGTTTATTTGTATTGCAAGATCCATTTCTGGGTTGGGCACCGCTCTAAAAGGAGGCTTGTGCTTTCAATGGAAAACTTACTGGTTCCAGCTCATGGAATTAGTTTGTTAGCCCGTTGTTGGTTAATTTGGAGACATGGTTCTACTTTTAAAACTGATGATAGAGCCCTGTTCAACCCAAATTTGAAAATGGATTTCCTTTATGGCTCTTTGCTCACTATTTCATCGAATTTCTCGGTGATTTGGACGCTTCCGTTAGACACAACTCAATAAATCTGGGCTTTCCATTCTTTGGTGAATTGCTATTAAAAGGTAAGAATTTTTGTTTGTATCCTTCTAGGCGAGCAATACGTCATTGATTTTAAGATTCAAATCTAATCTCATTCATATCCCCTTTTTAAAATGATGTCTAGTCTTTACCAAATCTAGGTCATCATTTTTGCTTCACATTTGTGCTTGATTCTAAAATGGGTGAGTATTCTATTTTCTAAACCTATCATTCATTTTACCATTATATGATTTGGTTATATTGAACATGGGTTGTGTATTGTGTCAGTCGTTATTATGGTTTGCTTCCTACGAGCTTGATCTTGGGGATTTGTTTCTTCCTACCCAGATTTGGGCTTTTAACATCAGTTGGCTTTTATTTTGTGCTTTGAGTGGTTGTAGTCTAGTTTTACTTCCTTGAACTCTATATTGGCTTCATTAATTTGTATTGAATTCTTTAATATTGACCTCTAAATTTTGCATCATGAGAAATATAATATTTGTAGTTGTTTTAATTTCTTTTCCTCATGCATTTCATTTGCTTATACACCTAGATTTGGGCTCTGTATCCTATTTCAATCCAACATTATTCTATGTGAAAGCATTATGACTTGCATTGTGGCTGAGCTCTGCGAAAAGATAAGACATATTTGGAATGTCTTTTTTGTTCTGATGTATTTTTGTTGTGGGTTGTTCATAGTTAGCTCTATTTTTCTCTTTCATTAGTTGTTTATAGAGGCCACTCCGAGTTTTCTTTATCCATTCATGGTGCCATGGTCACAAGGTTTACCGTATTTTACTTTGACGATGTTTTTTACCACAATATCCAAAACTGTCAGAACTCCTATGTACGAGTTTGTTGAATAGAAAAAAATGTGATAACTTGGTTTGCATGATTTTTAGATAATTTTCCATTTATACAACATAGTATGACAGCCTCACAAATCAGATAAATTTATTCTTGTTCCTTTATTGCACCATTAATCTCTAGGTAACTCAATTGTCTTGTTTAGTTCTTGAGTTATGGGTATTTGTTGCTCGTTGGTGGGCATTTTATAAAGAAACCCAAGCTCCCTCAACTATTTATGAACTTGCATCACTCTAGCTTGTCCATTCGAGCTAGGCCCCTTCATTATGCATTTTTTTTGTATCTCTTCACGCCTTTCTGGTCGGGATTTAAGCCTTGTATATTATTTTTTGTTCTAAGTTGTTATGACCTAACTCGGTGATGTGTGTGCTTCTATAGCTATGCATTCTTCAATTTGTGGGCTCCTGTTGCCTCTCAAAGTTGAGCTGGGGTCTGTATTTATTTTTCTTTTCTGTAACTATGTTTACTCATGGCCTTGAGCCTCTTATACCTGAGTTGTAGTCTTATTTGATAAAAAAATTGTTCATATGCCAATGTCAAAGCCAACTCCATCCACATTTGATTGCTCCATGCTCCAGACAACAAACCTTTAAAAATACTTAACAGTGCATGATGTAAGCTTTAAAAGAAGGTAAACAATAGAAATTTTAGTGTTTGAAGAAAAATTGTTTAATTGTCCACAACCTTCCTTCATGTCTGCAACTCTAGAAGAACAATTTTGTAACTGTATACATCAAATTTCTCATTGTTTAACAATAATTGCAACAGTATGGCTGTAATTCTTTAATCCTGAAGCTGAAGCATACCCTTATGCTCTGTAAAATATGATTGTTGAGATCTTGAAATGTGTATTGTTGTCTTGCGATATGAGAATTAAGCTCCATATTCTGTCAATGCATAAAATTGTACCTTTCAGCAAATTTGTACCTTGATTAGGTCGATGTGTATAATAATTTTTCTACTTTCCTATACATTATGATGTATTCTGCTGATGAAGAGTTATACTTGCTTCCTTGAATGGTAATTTGCTTGATCTAGAATCCTTTTTGATGAATGTGTTCATAAAGCTATGCTTTATTGTGGAGAGTGTTAGGAAATAAGAGATAAAATATGTGGAATAATCCCTTACAGAATCGCAACAGTAGAAACTAATATGTAGAAAAATATTACAGATCTCAAATAAAAGTGCAGAATAAATAACACAACACAGAGAGACAAGATTTAACATGGTTCACCCAATTTGGGCTACGTCCACCAAGAATCACTTGCTCAGATTTTATTACAAGCCTCCACTCTCTCAATACAATACTCAGATCCGTTTGGAGCTATGTTCAACAAACTCTACAGAATTCACACCCGAATTCAAAACACATTTGCAATACATTTGCTTGTCTATCTATCATATGCATAAGACCATATAAATAGACAACTGCTTAAATAGTTTTACAAAACCATGGGTATCAAACAATGGGAAAAAAACAAAACTGTCCCATAAACCTATGGGTAGCCGAAGAGGCGGTTTTACAAAACAATGGGTACCGAAAAACCATGGGCCCAAAAATAGCCCATAACGATTACCCATTACCCATGGGTTAATAAACCACCCATGAAAATTTGCTTCGAGGGCTTCGCCTCCTGAACCCCCCTGACCCACTCACCGGCAAGCGGGACCGCCGTAAAAATACCCGAGTGTAACACATAGAAGGTGTACCACACTCTAACATGAAAATAGGCTCCACAAACATAACAAAGAGTATACCTGAAGATTTATAAAACTTTGAACCTTTGTGTGGTTGTTCTTCTCCTTCTTGACTTGCATGAGTAATGTGTTTTGAGCTCTAACTGCTTGGTATTATGGAAATCCTCCTTTATGTTGATGTATTATATGGTTGAAGTTGTACTTTCATTTTTTTGTACCTACGCATTCAAAAAACAGTTAACGAAAAAAAAGAGGCCAGTAGCCTTCTCTTTTCTTTTCATCCTTAAGTGATTTGTGTTTCCTTGGTATGCTTTTGAAAATACTTCTTAGATGAGGATATCATGCTCACTGCTACTTTGTTTCTAGTTCTCTCTCATGCATTTATCTTCCTGAAACTGTAAGTACATTATAAGAGAGAAATACCCGGAGCTCTAACAATATCTTTTGTTTGTCAACATGCGTTGTAGTTTGGGAGAGAAGCATGAAGATGATGTAGATGGAAGCGAGGAGCACAGGAAAATCAACTCATTTAGGAAACGATGGGTTTCCTCTCTCCTCATTTGCTTATAGCTTTATCTATATGTATTTCTTTTTCTTGTACATATGAGTTAGACCCCACGACTTGTGTGAGAAACATTATTTCTTCATGAATAAATGGAATTATTTTCTAAAATTGAGTTATCTATTTCCTTTTGCATTTGATTTCTGTAACTTGTAAATGTGGAATGAACTAAACAACTCAACACATCAATTAATCTCATTTAAACATAAGAAAATAATAAGAAATTTATGCACCTATACTTTGAAAACTGCATTCTTTGTCATGCAAACTGCAACTGTGTTTGTTGCTTTAAGGCCCAATTTTTTATGTATGTTGTTGTTCCTACTTTTACCAAGGTCATGCACTAATATTTTGAGGATTTTGCATGACTTTGTCGAAGACGACACTTAGAATGATAGCATATGTGAGGCATTGCACCTTGCAACAGTACTCACAATAGCCAGCTTGCTTTCAATTCCTTCCAGAACTGCCTAGAACTCCACAAATGAAATTTTTTTAGTACCCCCTATGATGATTTACTAAAAATATCCATTAGGTAAATTTCACTATTTGGTCTTATTCACTTAAGTGACCTATAGTATAACATTGTAGTGAGTTCTTTTTAATTAATGAAAAAGGATCACTTTTATTTCCTAGGAATATGAAAGATCACAAGTGATAAGGGCAAGTGAAAACTCATTTCGGGGGTAGATAAAAGAATCTTTGTAAAGCTATATATTTGGATGACCTCTTCATTCCAAGGGTTGTCGATTGTGATTTTCTAAGTAGATAGTTTTGCACTAGTAAGATACAAGTAAGAGATTGCATTCTTATATTTCCTTTATCTATGTTTCCTCCATTTATTTTCATAATAAGCTTTGTGGACATGATAATATTGTAAAAATAAGAAAAGTGTTAGTGCCTTTGATCAATGAATAAATAAAAAAATTGTCTGTGATTTGTAAGTCTTATTTTATTCTTGGAGTTAAGTCCTTCTAATTGAGTGTAGAACTATTCTCGTTAATGTTGTGGAAATATGCAAGTGTGCATCCAAAAACCTAACCCTCCTTCGCCACATTCCTATTCTTCTCTACCTCTTCTCTCTAATAAAATTCCTCCCTTGCATTAAGTGCAAACAATTTGCCACAGGAATATTGGAGTATTCTTGTGTTATTCCTAGCTTTACAATCACCCAATATTTTGAGCTTTGCATTCAATGAATGGGATCCTCCCCATTACCAAGAGGAGGGACTTAGTCCCGGAGTGTTGGTAAAAATCCACTAATTTGTCCTTATGAAAAATTATTTCGTGATGCTCTATTTTTCGTAGGAACTTTAAATGGTTATAACTTGTGCTCCATAAGTCCGTTTTTTTTAAACCACCTGTTTTGATGAGACGAATGCACCGGTCAACCTGCCCTACTGGTTGGAGCACATTTTGGCACATTTTCAGGCCGAAAATTAGGATCTAAGTTGTAATTCAATTTTTTCCTATTTTAGGGCATTATTAAATTTTAGTCTCTTTATGCAAAGTAGGTTCGAAAGTATGCAATTCCTCTAATTTAGGCATATAGGAGATGTGTGGCAATTTCTATGCCCGTATGAATAAGCATGTGAACTTACTAAGAATAACAAGTTCTAGTAAACTGCTAAAAATAGTAAATTCCGCCACCTAGAGTATATTTAGTCAAAGTTACTTAGAGTTTACTTGGAAACTTGAGTTGGGAGTTGTTTTTCTATTTATGAAGCATTGTAATTCATGATTCAATAACGAAGAAGAAATTTATTTTATTTGAGTTCAAGATATTTGCAGTGTATTGAGTTTATGTTAAAGTTGGTTACATTATTTTGCCAATTGTTTTTGGTGCCCACCATGGGGAAAATTTTGTTGTTTCAACGCTACTTGTAAAACCACAAAATCCTAAAAATTATATATATATATATATATATAGTATATATATAATTAAAAGCTATCAAAACTTGAAAATCCTAAGAGCCTTGATGTCTACTTTAAATTTTTTCCCTAATGACTATTACTAGAAATACTCTTTTTTGCAGCCTAATATTATTTTTCCCAAATACTAAAGAAGATGTCATAGCTAATTTCAGAAATTGCATCCGGAACAACATGGAAAGTTTCAATCATTATCACGTAGTTGTAAGATTTTTGGATTCTAAAGAATAGCGTGTTCAAGCTCTAAAACATGTAAGACAAAATATTAATCAATAAAGAAGAGCATATAAAAATTTGTTTTGAGTTATACATCAATGCCACAAATTGGAAAAAAAAAGATACATAAGGGTTACTCGAGCTAGTGGCATTATTTATCTAGTCAGGGAAAAAATTAGTGGCGATTCTTCACTAATGTATGAATATTTACATTTTTAAAATTTGGATTTGGCGAATTGTAAAATTCGTATGGAGTAGCATTTCACCTAAAATTTCTAGGAATTAGTTTATTTTGGGGGTCAGTTCACCTAGTGTTTATAATAAATTTCATATAAATGCATATATTCGCCACAATAAATTGGTTACAATATACATATATTATTAGGGATATAGTATACATCTCGAGCATATGCCATAGAGATATTTTCATCCAAAATAAGGGTTTATGGTTCCAAACGCCACCCGACATAAGGGTTTAGGGTTCCAGATGTGTGACAACATTTCAAACTTGCAGCCGCCCACCTGCATTTTGTAGTCGGCCCCGTGTATTTGACAACCGCCCGCCTGAGTTGTGCAGTCGTTTGCCTACATTTGCAGCCACCCACCTACATATGCAACAACCTTCCAGACACCCCCGTCCCCCACAACATTCTTCCATTCACCCGTTAGCATCCTTCCTGATGCCCAGATCTATACTTTTTGTAATCACCTAGTTGCATTCCTATTGTCACTCGACACCTTGTTTTCCTCCGCGCAAAAAATGCCTCGCCAACAATCCTCCGATGCTCACAATGTGGAAGGCTAATCCAAAAAAGGAATATTTTCACATATTTTAGCCAACCACAAAAAGAAATAAGGAATAATTAGATGTAAGTGCAACCACCATACATACCCAATGCAGGTACTATACAAACTACATAATTAAGCCTTTTTTATTTTCAAATTAAAAAAATCAATAATATAGTTAATAATACAATTTTAAAAATACACTTACTTGTAGATTCACAATATCTCACTGATGATGGCATGCCTCCTCTGAAGGAAAATCCTCATTATGTGCCTCTACAAGAAGATATGCAACAACCTGAAGATGTGCCTCCACTTGAGGTCAGTTAAAATTACGAAATGGAACAAAGAGAGGAAATTTCCAATCAACCACAAACAAAAAACAATCCCATTGATGTTGATGAGATCTAACAAACTAAAGATATTCAGACATAATGTGATCCTACTATTGCAAGTGATAATGTAACCCCAAAATCTACGAGATGAAAGAGAAAGACATGGGCCATTGGCAGGAATTTTAAGTTCATCCGGGCTACAAAGTTTCCATTCATTGAACCAGTACAACCAAAAAAAGGTATTGATATTCCAATTGAATGTAAATGTACTATTTATAGTTGGAAACTAGAAAAGGATAAAAAATTGCAACTCAAACTTGACACAGTAGAGAAACATTGTGGTAAATTTTCCGAGTCATTTAAACAAGCAGAAGGTCAAATAAAATAAACATAGAGATGGAAAAATGCAAAAGAATGCATGCATGTCAGATATGTAGAAGAATATGAAAATGAAAAGAAACGCCTATAAAATTTTGTTGAGAAAGGAGGAACTATTACAACTCACCTAGGAAAAGCTGTTCAAATTAATCTATGAGCTAAAAATATACAGTTCACAATTATCTACCATATTCTGAAAAAAGGTAGACTTATTTCTGATTTTCAGGATTATAACGTTTTATTTATACTTAATGGATTTTCTAATCTTCCACAATCCCATTATTCTGACAATAGTGCTTGGGAAATTTCCAAATGTCTAGCAATGATTGAGGAGGATTTGAAAGAAAAAGTAAAAACTGCAAAGTTTTTCTCATTTTCTATTGATGAGTTCATAGCTGTTAACAACCCATCATGGATTTATATTCATATTTATACTTCTGAGAACCATCAAAGGATACCTCATTTATTGACAGTACATAAAATTACAAAATTTTGCAATGCAGAGAACATTTACAAGCTGGTTATTTCAAGTTTGAGAACTATAGCAATTAGTATTACAACTAAATAGGTGTGCGTTGGTATGGATGGTACATCATTCATACATGAGAACATAAAAGGTCTGTGAATTCAACTATAGACCTTTGTTGCACCATACATGATTCTAATCCATTGTATGGCACAAAAAATGAATCTTTCATATAGAATAGTTATCACATTTGACATTGTTGCAAAAGTAGAAGAGTTGATCCGTGACCTTCATGCATATTTATCCAACGGTCCCAAGAGATTACTTTAGTTTTGGAAATTTGGAATTGGTGTGACTGATGGTAAAAAACTACTTAAATATGTAGATACAAGGTGGATTTCTATGTATGAACCTGCATGTAGAATTTTTTAAGAATATCCATCATTGGATGATTTTATGTACAAATATCATAGAGAAGTTAACAAGGAAAAATATATGTTGTACCGTTTAACAGATTTGGAAATGTTACTAACTTTAAATAGAATTCTCCCCCTGATAAGGGAAATCAACTGTTTGAGTAAACATTCTCAAGAGAGGTCAATATATATTGTTGATTTCATATGGTTGAGGAAACGTGTCTGTCAAACTCTTGATATTTTGTACGTGTCCCAAGAGGGCTTCAAAGGGTCTATATTTGAGAACTAGAAAATATTAACAGACATCAAAGATCCTAATTGCTATCTGAAATAAAATATTAAGGATTATCTTTGTATATTTGTTAATGGAAGGAAATTCCAATGCATATATTTCAGCAGAGAGTTGATTTGGCTGGATAAGAAATTGAAGAAGTTCTTGTTACATGCATTTTATATGAGAATGTAATTTTTGATACAAGGATGAAATTGAGAAAGATTACACAAAGTTTATATTTATAAATTCATGATCATTTTAAAGGGGATGATCTTTTAGAGGCTATGCAATTGGTGAATCCAATATTCTAGAATGTCTTTGATGGTAACAATGAACAATTTATAAGTGAATTATTTCGGAATCATATTTATATCATGGTAAATAATTTCAGTGGGAATGTACAGATAAATGGTATTGAGATTAAAGGTATTTTGCAAAAACATTTATTGACAACTTAATCATCACATTTTGGACTTACAATGTTAGATCAATATCGACACCTAGACAATCCAACAGAAAATGTAGCTATAACAAGGCTATGGAAACAATCCATCCAAGTAACATCCTGCAAGAAATTCTTATTGAAAAATTCTATCTATATGAGCTTTTCCAAACAATGATTTTGGGATCAATAGAAGATGAACGTGTTTTTAGTGCACTATATTTTGTGAAATCAAAGCTTCGAAACAGGTTGGATAAAAATTTGGAGACTTGTTTGAGATTATATGTTTCATATTATCTAGTCGATGCATTTCCTTATGAAAGGGAAATTGTGACTTAGACTTCACTTCTTGATAGAAGAGGGATCACAAACACAATAAGAAACAATGATGATCTTAGTTTTGAACCAGAAGGTGGAATACTTGAAAACAATATTGACACAGAAGCTTTGCACAGAAACAAGATGGTGCTTGTGTATTTTATTAATATCAAAATCAAGCATTACAGACAAATGAGAGAGCTGTAATATTTATAGATATTGGACAACTTCTATCTCATCCACAATATATGGAAACAAATCATCTAATCTAAGAAAATATGCAGAAATAACATATTGCCCCTAACTACCCCTATTTCCCCTCATGGAAATCATCTGGGAACAAAATATGCAAGATAGAATATGATCCCACAAACATTGGGATGAGAACACTATCACTTAGTTAACTAACAACTAAGGACAACTAATATCTATTGACATAAGTTTAAAGTATTTAATTAAATACTTTAACTTATTACATTTATTCAAATATCAACTAATGATGAATTAAGCTAAGTTTTATTCATAACATTCCCCCCCTTAATTCAGCATGGTCTCAAGTGAACAAGAGAGAAATTCTCTAAAACCCTCAAATTTACCTCGAGCAAGTGACTTTGTGAAGACATCTGCACGTTGCATATCTGTTGGGCAATATTAGAGCTGGATGTTGTTGTTCTAAACATGTTCATGAATGAAATGTACCTGCACCTCAATGTGTTTGGTGTGCTCATGAAAAACTAGATTCCGAACAAGTTTTACTACTCCTTCATTATCAACATGTAGGATAGTTGGATATTTCTGTGGTATTCCCAATCCTTCAAGTATATGTCAGAGCCATATCGCTTCACAGAAAGCTCCACCTACTGCATGATATTCTGATTCTATGGAGGATCTTGAAACACAAGTCTGCTTCTTACTCCCCCATGATATCGGTCCAGATCCCAAAAAGAATACAAATCCTGAAGTGGATTTCCTATCATCTATGTTTCCTGCATGATCTGAATCTGAATATCCTGTCAAGAAGAAGTTATTATTCTTCTTGTATTCTAGGCCATAGTCCATAGTTCCTCTGATGTACCTCAGTATCTGCTTTGCTACTTTCCAGTGAGAAACCCTTGGTTCTTGCATGAACCGTGAAAGATAGCTGACTACATAGCTGATATCCAGCCTAGTGTAAGTCAAGTAGATGAGACTCCCGATCAACTACCGATAGAGAGTTGCATTTACTTGTGGTGATGGATCTGTTCGAGACAGTTGAAGTCTTGTCTCCATAGGTGTGGAAAATGGCTTACAATCCATCATATTGAATTTCTCGAGTGTTGTCTTGGTGTATTTCAATTGTGACACAAAGATATGATTTTATTTTTGCCAAACTTCAAGTCCAAGACAATAATGCAGAAGCCTAAGATCGGTCATGTCGAATGATCGTGTTAGATCTTTCTTTGTTGACTCAATCATCCTCACTGATCCTCCAGTGATGACTAGATCATCGACATATACTACAACGATCACTATCTCCCCCCCTTGCTTTTTGAGATAGAGATTAGGATCGTATGGACTCCTGTTGAATCCATGTTGAATGAGATGCTCGTTGATTTTTATGTACCATGCCCTGGGAGACTGCTTTAGACCATATAGTGATTTTATTAGTTTACATACCTTTTCCTCTTTACCTGGTATGACAAAACCTTCTGGTTGAGTCATGTAAACTTCTTCCTGTAAATCACCATTAAGAAAGGCACTTTTCACATCCATTTGGTGTATTTTCCAACCAAATTGTGCAGCTAGAGCGAATATTAACCTGAAATTTTTTATCTTAGCTGTGGGAGCAAAAGTCTCCTCATAATCAATGCCTTCTTTTTGAGCATATCCCTTAGCAACTAGTCTAGCCTTATGTTTATCAATTTTTCCATCTGCTTTGTACTTCGTTTTGAAGATCCATCTGCATCCAATCGGATTTTTACCTGGTGGAAGATTTGTAAGTTGCCATGTATTATTTTTCATAAGTGACTTATATTCTGCATCCATAGCATCTTTCCAAGGTTTAGACTGTAGGGCTTCTGAAACTGAGGATGGCTCAATAGTTTCAACAACTTTACTCATTAAGGCCAAATTGACCTCATTTCGAGCCATACTGCGAGTCCTCATTCCAGTGGTAGATGTGTCGGGGACACTATCCAATTTTGCATCTCTAATCATACTTGTATACCATTTAGGCATACTTTTTGTGGTTCCTGTGGGAGGTTGAATTTCATTATCTTCCCCATCATCACTGTCATCATCAAAGTGATTACCATCCTCTGTTTTTACTGTAGGGATGATTTTTTCATCATGTGAGTGTATGGAAGGAGCATCTTCTTCTTTCTTCTCAAAGAACTCAACATCCCGACTAGTGTATACCCTTCTTGTTCTTGGATTCATAAGTCTATAGCCAAGTGCTTCATCACTGTATCCCAAGAAGATAAGTTTTTCTGATTTCATATCAAGCTTAGTTCTTTGTTTCTTAGGAATGTGCATACTTGCTTTACATCCAAAAACTCTAAGGTGTGAAATAGATGGCTTATGCCCTGACCATGCTTCCTGTGGTGTTACTCCATCAAGAGCTGTAGTGGGAACTCTGTTTAGTAAATACACTGTTGTTTTAGCTGCTTCGGCCCAAAATGTTTTTGATAAACCTGCATCATCAATCATACATCACACCATATCCATGATAGTACGATTTCACCTTTCAACAACACCATTTTGTTGTGGTGTGTGAGGAGGAGCCATTTGACGACGAATGCCATGTGTTTTCAAAAAATCATTGAACTCATTGTTGGTGTATTCTCCCCCTCGATCTGAGCGGAGTGTTTTTATTTTCCTACCAGACTCTGTTTCAACAAGGGCTTTAAACTTCTTGAAAGTTTCAAAAGCTTGGTCTTTTGTAGAAAGACAATATATCCACATTTTTCTTGAAAAATCATCAACAAAGAGCATGAAATATTGAAACCCAGAGTGGCTAGGTCTCATTGGTCCACACAAATTGGTATGCACCAAGTCAAGTTTTTCCTTAGCTCGAAATGTACTATGTTTGAATGGTGCTCTATTTTGTTTTCCTGCCAAACAATGTTGACATTTATCTGTACCCTTTTTTAGAGGTGGTAAACCCCTAACCATGTCGTATCGACGAAGTGTGTCAAGATAGCCAAAAATCACATGTCCAAGTCTTCGATGCCATAGTTGAGCTGATGATGTATCCTTGGCTAAAAGTGCTTGATCATTTCATTGAACAAAATCCAACTGAAACATTCTTCCAACATTCGAAGCTTTTGCAAAACAATTTTTGGAGCTTCGTGACTTATCTCGAATTAGGCACATCTTTTTACCACCTTTACAATCAAAGTCAATTTTGAGATTGTGATCTAATAATTGACTCACGGATAACATATTTTTTGTTAAACCAGGGACATAAAGAACATCTGTAATTTTACAATTATGTTGCCCAAGTGGTAGTGAAATGGAACCAATGCCTTCAACACTGTATGATGTATCATCACCCAAAGAGACATGATTTTTGGTGGGTGTTTTACTCATTGTGAAGAACCAATCTTTCTTTCCTATCATGTGTCGAGTTGCACCCGAGTCGACATACCAAATTTCATTTGTAGAATTGGATACTTCATTTGACTATGCAGAATAGAGGAAGTCATCATCATCAAATTGATCTTCCTGTTCGGCTACATTTCCTTGTTGAGTTGGTTTCTTCTTCCACTTTTGATAATTTTGTCCCTGTTTACTCTGTTGTTGGCCTGATTTTGTTTGTTGGTAATTAGTCTTTTTACCACTTGATGATTCTTGTTGGAATGTGTTGTACCAACAATTTTTTAACTCATGTCCTTTTCGACCACAAATAAGACATTTTTGTTGGTCCTTTTGGCCTTGTTGAGAATTACCTTGCTTCTGAGGTTGTTTACTAGACTTCACCTATTTTTTCCCTTTTTGATTAGAAGCAAGTGCCTGCTCTTCAGTTTCAATAGTTGAGTGAATAGATTCTTCTTGTTGGAGCATATTCACTAACTCTTCAAAAGTTGTTGTTTGACCAGTTATGTTTAACGTGGTCACAAAAATCCTATAAGGAGGAAGAGCTCTCAATACTATAGGCACGAGTGATGTGTCAGTTACTTCTTCTTCCAAAGCTTGAAGTGATGCATGCAAAGTTGCCACTCTTCTCAAAAACATTTCAACTTTCTCAGTTGGTTGCATTTTCAAGTTTAATAGTTGACTTTGGAGATGAAGTATTGTGTTCTTATTTTTTGACTCATATACCATTTTCAACTTGTCCCAAGATTCTTTTGTTGTTGTGGACTCATGAATATGAGGTTGTACCTCATCTGAAACACTAAACAAGATTATTAACTTTGCTTTTTGATTTGCATGATCAAATGTAGTTTGTTGTGTAACATCTGTTGCAGATCTTGTTAATGTACCAGAAACAACGGTCCATAGATTTTCAAAATCAAGTTGTGCGTGAATTTTTGTTTTCCATGCTGGATAATTATCAGAATGCAAAAGTTGAGAATCTGGAAAAAAGAACTTTGGTGCCGTAATTGCAGCCATTGTGAAAAGTGATAAATGAGTAGAAGCAAAAATTGAACAATTTCCCCCCTTAAAGCATGCACACCCCCCCCAAAAAATATTATTTTATTTATTTTTGGGCTCCTTTTCGGCCATGTACAATGAATTTTTGGCACTATTGGCCCTGTTACAAATTTGGCTCTGTGGCCGATTTGCAAAAATAAAATGGCTCTCTTGGACTCTTTGGCCTCTTTTCAAATACAAAAATCTTATTTTTGTAATTTTTACAAGATAAATCTTTTCCAAATCTGATTAAAAACTAGACCAAGACATAGAGCTCACAAAAACACACACTTTAAAAAAAATGGCACCTCAATCCGAGGTACCAGTTGAAAGTTATGCCTTTTTTAAATTGCAATTTTAATATCTTTCCGGGCCCCTTTCCAAAAATGGAATTTTTTTTTTTTCCTTCTAATTTTTTTCACGACGTCCAAAAATGGAAATTTTTTAAAATTGATTTTTTTAAAACTGAACGCAGGTAACGACTTACATGCATGCGTAGTGTGTTTTAGGGTGCAACTGCAGTTCATCCACTTTGCATATGCGTTATAATAACCCTTGGCCGCACTTTTCTTTTATTGTTTCTCTTTGTACACAGGTATTTCTTTCCTTGGAGGCAGCTTGTTCTTCCTTCTTCCAACGCAGCTCTTTTGTTGCAGGTTGCAAATCTTCTCCCCATTCAATTTGTAGTCTTCGTTTTGGATGCAGGCACGTTACAGATCATTCAAATATGTGATCTTCTACTCCTCTGGCAGATGCAGGTTCACAGAGAACCTTCCATGTTTGATTGGATCTCCTTTTTTTAAATGCTCAAATATAGAGAAGAGGAAGAAGAATAAAAAGTACAGAGAAGAGGAAGAACAAGTAATGTGGGGAGCTTGAAAAGCTTGGGTACCCACAGATCAAAAATATTGTATATATATATATTTAAATGCTTCCAATTTAAAAAAATGCACGTACAAGTAATTTAAAAAAAAAAATCAGAGAATGAAACAATGTCACCTTTTACAACAGATTAGCATCCAAGTCTGCAAAGGCCTGTGATTGCGCTCCAGGTGTTCTTCAACTACAAATCAACCATGATTCAGGGTGTGGAGCTGGGTAGGGGCTGTGAAATGGCTGGGGGCATCTATGGCTCCTCCTAGCTCTGTAATTTCTCCAGATCTCCCTAAACTTCCCTAAAACTTCCTACACTCCTCTCTGGATCAGAATACTACTCTGATACCAAATCTTGACAATGAATACTTGAAAACAATATTGACACAGAAGCTTTGCACAAAAACAAGATGGTGCTTGTGTATTTTATTAATATCAAAATCAAGCATTACAGACAAATGAGAGAGCTGCAATATTTATAGATATTGGACAACTTCTATCTCATCCACAATATATGGAAACAAATCATCTAATCTAAGAAAATATGCAGAAATAGCATATTGCCCCTAACTGCCCCTATTGCCCCTCATGGAAATCATCCGGGAACAAAATATGCAAGATAGAATATGATCCCACAAACATTGGGATGATAACACTATCACTTAGTTAACTAACAACTAAGGACAACTAATATCTATTGACATAAGTTTAAAGTATTTAATTAAATACTTTAACTTATTACATTTATTCAAATATCAACTAATGATGAATTAAGCTAAGTTTTATTCATAACCGAATAGAAAACATATATTATACTTTACACATTACATTGTAATTTGTTTCAATTTGTTATGTGAAAAACAAAACACCAACATGCAAGTTTAAATAGTCCTATATATAAACTTCAATGTTCACATCAAATTGATACAAATTTTTGGCATAAATGATTCCGATATCTTAATTCCTTTTAAATTTTTTATACAATCCAACAATAAGATACAGGGTTTCAGTTTGCATTGTGAAATCTGTAGACAAAAAGTTGTGTTAGTATGCAAATATAAGATGATTATCAAACCAAGTCAATCCTAATCCTAACACAACTTATTAATCTATCTCCGATAGAGCAATGGATAGAAAGGAGAGAGAAGACAAATACATGCACTTACCTATACAGTCGTCAAAATTTCCTCCTTTGATGTGGTTGGATTTGTGCTCTGGATGTTGGATGATTGAATTGAACTTGGATTCCTATTGTTTCAAATGTTGAATTCACTTGGGAAGCATCACGTCCCCTTTGATTTTCCATGATGATTGATGAAGGATGATGATTGATTGTGGATGAATAATGGATTTATTGAAGATAAAATGGATGATTGATGAAAAAAAATAGAAAATGTTTGTTATGGATTTTTAAGTTATCTCTCATGAAGGAGGAGATCTTGATTTATAGCTTGTGGGTGGAGGATTAAATAGATAAGATGAAGCCATGTTGGATTGGGATCAAGGGTGGAGAATGCATGAGAGGATTAGAATTCTCTATAATGGATAATTCTATATTTTTGAATTCAAAATTGATGGAGGGAAGAAGCTTCCATTGAATTAAAAATTTAATGGAAGGAGGAGGTTAGCGATGCTTATAAAGTTAGAAGTATCTATATTTAGAGGTGGAGTAAATGATTAGATTAGGTTAAATAAATATTATTAGGGATGTGATTTTATGGAAAGGTTAGGTGTAGGGATGCGTAGAGTAGGTGGTAGGTGAGATGTAGGAATATTAATTTCATAGAAAATGTTAATAGGGATTATAGTAGGATAATAAGATATAATAATGAAATAAAAAGGATTAAGAATGGAATGAGATAAATGATAAATGATGAAAGGGTAAATGTGATAAAATGGATTTTTAATGGGATAAATGATAAAATGTAATATTTAGATAAATGATGAAATATTAGAATAAAGGAATTAATGCTTAAATTAATAATAATTAATCTTGCAATTAATTATTATATGGATTTAGATGATGTTGCAGGATAGATTAATCGTCATTAATCATGTCAACATTTTAGATGTCTACATTTTACCCCTCTTTGAATGGTTATTACGTAGCAATGACCATTTAAAGAAAATAGAAAAAATATGTTAGGATGTTGATATGATGCCCCCTTGAGGGGTTAGGTGGGGAAGGAATGAGTCAGGTGATCGCTCGAAAAGAGGAGAGGCCTAAGTTAGTAGATGAGAGATGATTAGAGGATGAGAAGATTTTGAGGATTATAAGATTAGGATTAGAGGATTACAAGATATGAGGATTCATAGGATGAGGATTAGAGGATTAGAGCATATAAGGATTAGAGGATTAGAAGATGAGGATTAGAGTATTAATAGATTTGAGGAGTTAAAGAATTAGGAGAGAGGATGAGAAGAGTAGAAGATTATAGGATTATAATATATTGGATTTTGGATGCCCCGGTCAATTATGTATGACGAGGGTGAGGATTTTGTATTTTGGATTAAAGGATTTTGGATTTGGCGATATTAGATTTGAACATATTAGATTTTGAGGATGTTTGATTTGATTTTGAGATGCCCCATTCAAGGGGGTAGGATTGAAGATTTTGGATTTTGATTTGAGGATGGTAGATTTGAAGATGTTGGATGTTTGAAGTTTAATTGATGAGAGGACTGTAGAAGACGCCTCAACTAAGGGGTGAAAATTTTGGATGTTGGATGTAAAATGAATAAGATTTGGATGTGGATATTGATTGGTAAAGGAACGATTAGATGGGAGGATGAGGGGGTTAGATGATGATGATTATTAGGTGTGGATAATAATAAGGCTAAAAAATGATGATAGGGGGTGTGCTACCATAAATTTCACACTATTATCACCATTAGAAATCTTATTAATGTGGCATAGAGTGCAAGGTATAAATATCATGATGACTAAGTTGCCAAATGCCCTTGTCCTCATATTATTGGAAAAAAAAAATATGGTCCTCATATCATTAGACCAAACAAAAGGGGCCTCATATCATTATCCATGTAAATGATAATAAAAAAAGAGGCCTCATATCATCGGCCAAAGTGAAAAATGCAAACAAACACACAAGAAAAACACACACATTGCAATTTTTGTATTTTTATTGTTTTTTGATTTATTTTTATTTTTAGATTTTGGTTTTTGGATGTTTAGATTTTTGGATGTTTGGACTTTCGGAGGTTAGATTTTGGATTTTTATGTTTATATTTTAGATGTGTTAGATTTTTGGATTTTGGATGGTGGATGTTTATATTATTTGATGGTTGGTAATGAGATTTTAGATTTTGGATGTTTGCATCATTTGATGTTGGATTTTAGATATTGGATTTTGGATGCTTAGATTATTAGAGTTTGGATTTAGGTTGTTATATTTTGATATTTTGGATGGGATAGGTGATGGGGGACTGGAATGAATGTAAGGTGGGATGTGACTTTCTCCTATAAGTCCCAAAGTGTGTTTGGGTATGATGAAAGGGAAGGAGTGGGGGAAATGTGATGATTTGGATAGGATAGGGTTTGATTGATAGGTTAGGACTAGATGGGATATGGTATGGGAGATAGATAGATAGGATAAGAGAAATTGGATAGGTTAGAGAGGATAGTGATTGGTTAAGAAGTTAGGATTAGAGGGGATAGATGGATGTGTGTCCCCAATTGTAAAGTAGGGTGACCTATGTGGATGGATGGATAAGTTCGATTTTCCCCTAGGTGTAGGGTAGGATGGGAAGTGAGAGGTATCTAAAATGGTTGGTGCCCTCAGTGGATCATAGTAAGGATGCCCCCAGTCATGATGAGGATAGTTTAAAAGTGACATAAGGAGGATGGGATAGAAAGGAAAGGGTCATGTTTTGTCCACTAGATGTTTGATCCTAAGGGAAAAAAGGATATGGATGTGATAGATGGAAGGAAAATGACATTAGTGATGAACAAAAGATGATCCTAAAAAATGTTGTAAGTGTTAAGAGTAGAGACTAAAAAAAAAGTGTGACCAATGTTTAAACAAAACCTGGCAACATACAAGCCCTATATCTCTTCGAGATTGAAGTGTGTGTGATTGTGATGGTTAATTACCAATTGAAGTGAAGACTTAATGGGAAGTGTGTGTAAAACAAACTAACTAATGTGAATGGAGTGATTAAGTCAAGTAGGTTGATGGAAGGTGAACAGAATTAAGCCATGCATTGCACTTTGATGTCATCCTGGGTGTCCATAGCCCCGATGAAGATACATCTAATTCTTTTCACAACATCATTCTACTGCGAGCCAGGAATCCATAGCCTGTGTAGAGTTGCTAGAAACACCCCTAGAGAGAGTCTTGAGGTGGATTTTATTGGATATTGAAAATTTTGATATTGTTTTTTGATCTTTTACCTTTTGATATTTTTTTTTTGCATAAAGATGATCCACTCTCTTGATAATTCTCAAGGGGTTAAGAATCACTAGTGACCTGATGGGGGGATGTAAATGAGTGTAGTGATGACATTGGCTAGAGTGTCAAAATATGCACCCAAAGGGTCTTCACCACAAGTTGATTAAGTGTGTTAAAGTGCATGGATTTCTAGGAGGACAATTGTGCTTGAATGTTGGAGGTAATGATAGACCAAGGTCACATAATTGTAGTAGGTACTATTTCCTTACAACATGCGTGAGCAATCTGATAAAGTGTTCAAATGAATGGATTGGAAGAGGATATAAATGGATGTTATGATAAGAATGAATTAGATACAAATGGATGTAGATGTTGGATGGAAGGAGGATGGGTGGGAAGGAAATAACATATTTGCGTAGTCAACGACTTGTGTGTGCTCAATCCATTTTTAGGTGTTTGGTATTTATAGGATTTTTAAATTATTTGTTATTGGGTTTAGTGGAGGGGATCGTAGCATCAGAAAGAAGAGTGTTAGAAATAGTTTATTATGGAGTAATAGGAGGGACATTGTTATTTTAAGGTTTATACCCTAAGCCTAAATGACCAAGATTTATGATGAAGGGAGATGGGTTCACAAATTCCTTGTTCAATGATGCCTCAGCTTTTCCTCGATATTTCATATTAGTGAACATATTTTTGGATATACGATATGAAACGGATGTGGATGATGATGTGATCCAATCATCATGAGACTGAATGGTTGTAATTTTATCATCTGCTAAAAGGCTAGACTTAACAAAGGATAGGGGTGAAATTTTTGTTAGTTTTTTGGTTGGAAAGGGGTGTTTGGATATACGATGAGATTTGGATAGTTGATGATGTTTGGATTTTGAGTGTGATTTGGATGGTGGGTGATGGTTAGAAATAGGATTGGGATGGAAATTTGGTGGATAGAGAGGTACAAGGATAAGAATTCCTTGGTTAAGGAGATTTTGGACATAAGACCTAAATTGCATGCAACGATTGGTCGAATGTCCATAGGTGCAATGGAAGTCACAATAGTAATTTTCTCAAAACTAAGATGATTTGGGAAGGTTTTGATCGTGTGATTTTATTGGGGGATTGATGATCATGCTGAAGGTTTTTGAGATGATGGAAGATGGTGCTCTAAGGTTCTCCTAAAGTAGTGAATTCACTTGGGTTAAAGGGTTTTTATGGAGTACAGGAAGTAATCGTGCAGGATTAATGTGGTTGATGCAATGTTATAGTTGATTTGAATTTTGTATTAAGATTGGATTGGTGTGGCTTCAGAAGATGAATGGGATGGATTAGTCCTGGGGGCCTAAGTGGTTGGTTTAGGCTTGGAGGTTAAAGTATATTTAGTTCATTTTGGATTGGTTTGTGTATGTGGTTTTGTGGTAGATGGTTTTGGTTTAGGATTAGATTGTTTGATATTAGTAGATGTAGGTGAAGGGGGATGGGGTAAAAATGAGATGAAAGGGATGATTTTGATATTGTGGTCACATTAGATTTGAGTGATGTTGGGAATGAGAGGAGATTTCAGAGATGGGTGTGGTGCAGGAACCACATTAGACTTGGTAATTTAGGGGATGAAGTAGATGAAGGTGGCATAGGAGTCTCATTAGATTGGATAAGAGATGGGGTGGGGACAGGGTTTGCATTAGATTTGTTAGGTTTAGGAATTGGTGCCTTAGGAATTCACTTTAGATGTTTTATGTATTGGGGGATGGGGGAAATTAAATACGATTAGTGGATATGATAGTGTTAGGTTTAGGTGATGAAGGAGTTGGTTAAGATAGGATCACAACACCCCTGGATGAGGGTTGCAAATCAATAGGATCCACATTCAGATGGTTTAGGATTAGGGGTCCCAAGGGGAGTGAGGGTGACTTAGAAGTCACAATGGATGAGGTAATATTGGGCTTAGGATGGAGGGGTTAAATAGGCTTAGGGGTTAAATTTGATGGTGGATTAAGAATTGCAAAGGGATCTATCTAGGATAAATTCTCTAGGATTGGACCAAGGATGATGAAGATGATGAGGATGGAGGACTAAGATGAGATGTGGGGGATGATAATTTTGGATTAAGTTGATGTAATTATTGTGGATACGTGAATGGGACTTGATGATAAGTTTTATGATGAAGGGGACTGGATTCAGGACCACGAGGTTTTGCCAATGATGGTGGATTATTTATATGAGTTTTGATGGGACAAAGGTATAGGTCATGATGATTACATATGGGATTTGGAGGTTGCACGGTTTGGATGGTTGTGTGGATTTGAGATGGGTGCCTAGATTAGTAAGGACATAAAAAAGGTCCTCTTATTATAGGTTAAAGTTATTGAGGTTGTCAAAGTTGATGAAGTTAGCTTATGGGGATAGTGGTTTATGTTGTTTAGGTTGAGGTGTGGATTCGAACTGATTTGGGTTCACATCATATAAGAGAAGATATTAGGAAGCGAAGATTGTGGATGGACCTTGGTTGAAATGATCCCCTTTAGGGGGTATATTGAAGATTGAAGATTGGATATTTATTGGTTAATTTTTTTTATGGTTATTAGAATGTTAGGATCGACCTACAATGGGATGGTTTATTTAGATGATGAGGATGGGATTGGTTGAGGTAGGATGTTAGGTTTGAGATTTTTTTGTTAAGGTGTTGGATAGTGTGTGGGATATCCATGGTTAAAGTGAGATGGTTGTATTATCTTCATTTTACCCCTCACTTAACCTTGATCAAGTCATGACCTTGCTATAAAAGAAACTAAGGGATTTTCAAAAATGGGATTGTGTTTCAAATCTGGCTTCTAATCAAAAGTTATAGGTGGGATTGAAGATTACAAATGTCAAGGTTGACAAGATGAATGGCCAAGTGGTGATCTCAAAGGATATCAGACTAGGTGAATCACATGCCTCAGGCCCGAAAATTGAAAATGTCATAATTTCATGAGTTTGAACTTTGGGAATTTTAGGTTTCAGAGTTTGGGACTTTTCATCACTCAAGTTGTTCGAAGTTCAGAAAGAACCTTCGAAGTATGAAATTTGGACCTGAAAGTCTGGAAGTCTGAAATGTCATGTCACATTTTTCATCGCTCAAGTCAAAAATTTTGAAATTCCAAAACCCCAAAGGCTTAAATTCAAACTTTCAGATTCTGATCTTTGGACTTTCGGAGGTTCGACTTCGGAGTTTTGGGGTTTTAGGTTTCAAAGTTTTTGGGTACTCTGAAATTTTCAGTGAATAGTGCTAGCGACTTCCAAAGCATCAAGGTATCAAGGTTCTAGACTTCAAAAGTTTGAGGAGTTCGTGACTTTGAGACTTTTGGGGTTTCGGACTCTTGGGTTTGGAGTAGATTATCCACTTCGCACATCAAACTCTGAAATCCCAAAAGTCTGAAAGTCTAAAATTTGGGATTTTGGAGGTTGTAAGAATTTCGGAGTCCCCATGAAAAACATGTTCAACTACTGAGCTCATGAAACCTGCTAAGTATCCAAAACCCCAAAGTCTTTAGACTTGCCATAAATCCTTTTCTACGAACTTCAAATTCCCACAAGTCCCCAAATTGACTTTTTGGCCTAGCTCCACATGCTCTCACCTCCGAAGTATGAATTTTATAATTTGGAGCTGATAATCAGTTTCCCAAAATGAAGTAATATAGGCCTACCACCTATTCAGCCAATGTTCTAAGTGTGATCTCACCTAGTCAAATGATGAAGTACGGGCCTCATTTCTTTCCAAATGGGGTCATAATATATGGAATGGGTTCACCCTAGTGGACCCATCATTGGATAACAAGTTGAACAATGTATTAGATGTGGTTGAAGTATGAATTTGAATTCTAAGAGCTGCATTCGATGATTTAGGATATACATTGTAAGAAGGGGATGGGGTTAACGTAGGAGTCATTTTTCTTTGCAAATAGTATCTTGGCTCCAAGGTGATTAGTGGAGTTAAAAGGCTTTGAGGCTGAATTTATGGTGGATTAGGGGATGTTGGACTATCTTAGGAAATTATGTAAGTGCAGTGGATAAATGATGTTTGATGGAGGAATAAGTAGAATGTGGGAGATGATAATTTTAGGTTACCCTCTCTTGTGTTCATTGCTTTGGATATGTGAATGGGACTCAGTTGAATCTTAGGACTGATTTGATTTATGGATTATTAGGTTTTGGATTGTGGTGGATTATGGTACATGAGTGTTTAATGGTGAAGGAAGGTGTAGGTCATGATGATTGATAGGGATTTGGTGTTGGTGTTTGGGATTCTCTTGTATCTTGTTTGGGATTCTGGTATCCATGTAAGACAAGTTACACAAAGGATCCTCTTGGTGTAATTCTTTAGTTGGTGAGGTATTCAAAGTCGATGTAATATTGTTAACCCTATGGTCCTATGTTGCATTAGTTAGAGGTAGGATTTTGTGATTTAGTTTCCTCTAAGGATTAGTTACGTGTTGAATTTGTTTGAACCAAGTTCATCCAGAGATGGTTTCCCAATTAGGATATTCACACACTTTGGGAACAGCTCCATGTTATGCAATCACACGAACATGGGATCCATTGAGGTACAATCATTAAAGTTTGATATTGATTTTTTAATGTGTCAATGGTGTGTGGGGACTTTCGTGGTCAAAGTGAGGGGATGATGGGATAACTTGGCTGATGTATTTATAAAAGAGATAGGGGTTTGGATGTTGGTTTAAAAGGATGGGGATTGAGGATCAAAGGCCATGGTTAGTTAATATGTGCAAAGGTAATTAGTATTTGGATTAAGATTGTAGATTCAGGATGGTAATAGGATTTAGGATTGAGATCATTGATTAAGAATGATTAATTATGATGATGTTTGATTGATTAAAATTCTAAGGTGATGGTATGGCTGAAGGGTTTTCACAAAGAAAGCAAAAACATGCAATACACACCCTCACTAGTCAAGTGGGATTACAATCGAAGATATAGCCCACTTTCAATACCACACACCAACGATCCAGTGGTGCCACAAACTAGGATCTCCACCTATGTGCCAATGTGGGGTAAGATAGCAAGTGATCTAGTAAAGTGTGGCCTCCTCTGCACTATAGTTTTAATATGCATCCAAGAGGTTATTTAGTCTAGGATGCACAATCTCACTAGGGGCATCCTTGATATACCTGTGGCACATACGTGGGGGCCAATTTCGTGTTGCAAGGAAGTTGTCCAAGTCCTACGTATTAGGATGTAGAAGTCCTTTCACTTCACACCACTCTTAAAACAAGGTAAGTTCTTAGCCAATAACGACAACTTTCCAAGAATTTATATACCCTATCAGAACACTGGGGTGTGTCTACGTGCGTGGAGATGAAGCCCACAGTCATGAGACCCCTAAGCACTATGACAAGTATGTGGATATCAATTCCACGTTACGTTGCCCCTACAAAATAAAAATAGTAAGGCTTAGCTGCTTTTGATCCTTAATATTGTCCTAGGATGCGAGAGGGTAGCATACATGGTTTTTCCATTAAGGATGAACAAGCAATAAAGGAAAACACACAAAAAATTTATGATAAATGCAAGAAAATGGATTCAAGATGAAATGACTAAAAAATTATGTAATGGGGTATTCAAGAGGAGACCCTACAAAAAAAATATTAGTAGTTTTGATAACCCCAAATGTCTTTGACTAAACAAGATTCAAAACAAAAAGGATTAATAGTTTTAGATTGATTTTTATCTTTGGTTGAGAATAGGAAGCTGCACACAAAGTGTTAGTAGTTTAGAAAAAGAAAAGATAACTTAATGTGTAGTTAAAATAAAAAGATTTAGGAAAATGAAAACCATGAATAAATTCTTATAAAATGATAAATTAATACTTTCATTGCATATGTATTTTCAATACTTTTTCGGGGGGAAAAATGGAGTTGTTTCAATTTCAGGATAAAAAATTATGACTCTCAGAAGTTAGGCAAAAAAAGTGCTACAACGCAGATCACAGGTGCTAAAATAGGACATAGGCGCCACTTTAAAACATATGCACTACTTTGTGTTCAAAAGTGCTACTTTATGTGCAAAAGCACTTCTTTGCTTACAAACACGCTATTTTGTCAAAAAAGGCAATTTTGGGGATTTAAAGGTTGAAAAAAAGTGCTGAAGTATTTACAAATGTGCCACGAGGTTTAAAAAAGTGTTGTTTTAGGTTAAAAGTGTTGAAATGGAAGACTGTCACAAAAATTTGAAATTTCAAGGGGTAAATCTCAACAATCTTTTTCAAATTTGGATAGTTAGTTCTAAATATTAAATACTGTTAAAAACAATCAAAATTTTGGGGGGTAAGCCCCACGGTGGGCTCCAAAATGTAGACAAAAATTGTGTTAGTATGTAAATATAAGATGATTATCAAACCAGATCAATCTTAATCTTAAAACAACTTATTAATCTACATCCGATAGAGCAATAGATAGAAAGGAGAGAAAAGACAAATACTTGCACTTACCGACACGATCGTAACGTTCCTCCTTTGATTGGTTAGATGTGTTCTTAATGTTGGATGATTGATTTTTGCTTCATATTTTGATAGAGACACACAAGCAACACCTCCCCTTCTATTTGCCTTGATGATTGACGAAGGATGATGATTGATTGTGGATGAATTATGGAGTGATTGAAGATAAAATGGATGATTGATGAATAAAATATTAGAGTTTTGCTATGGATTTTTAAGATGCCTCTCATGGAGGATGAGAGGTAAATTTATAGCTGAGGAGTGGAGGATTCAATGGCTAGGATGAAGCTATCTTGGATTTGAATCAAGGGTGGAGAATTTACGAGAAGAATGGAGGATTCTAGAGTCAGAGGATTCTAGAATTTGATTCAAATTCAATGGAAGGAGAAGGTTAGAGAGGTTTCTAGATTTAGAGGTGTGAGGATGTGATGAGATTAGGATTAGATTAGCTTAAATAAATATGATTAGGAATGTGTTTTGATGGAAAGGCTAGGTGTAGGGATGTGTAGGGTAGGTGGTAGGTGAGCTGTAGGAATATGAAATTCCTATAAAAATGTTAATGAAGGATTTTAATGATAATATGATATTATAATGAAATAAAAGAGATTAAGGATGAAATGAGATACATGATAAATGATGAAAGGATAAATGTGATAAAAGAGATTTTTAATGGAATAAATGATAAAATGGAATATTTAGATAAATGATGAAATATTAGAATAAAGGTATTAATGCTGAAATTAATAATAATTAAGGTTGTGATTAATTATTATATGGATTTAGATGATGTTGTGGGACATATTAATTGTAATTGATCATGTCGACATTTTAGATATCTACAAAAACAAAATACCAAAGATGAAAATTTATATACTCATATCTATAAACTTCGTATGAAATTGGTACAAATTTCTTGAATAAATGATTTCATTATTTTTATTATTATTTTAATTTAATTTTTGTATACAATGCAATAACTATATACTAAAAGACAATAATTTCAAATTGAAAACATATAAATTATACTTTACAAATTACATTGTTTAGTTTGCGTTGTGAATTTGAAAAAAAAAACACCAAAGATGCAAATTTATATGCTTGTAACTATAAACTTCATATGAAAATGGTACAAATTTCTTGAATAAATGATTTCAGTATTTTTATTCATATTTCCTTTTAATTTTTGTATACAATGCGATAACAAGATAATAAAAACAATAATTTCGAATAGAAAACATATAAGTTATACTTTACAAATTACATGAAAAACAAAAAAACAAAGTGAAAGATGCAATGAAAATATAAATATAAATAATAACAAGATTGATTCATATTTTTTCAAAAAAAAAATTAAAATGTCTCAGTAGAAAGTATTATGGACTCATAGAGTCTTACAATATAACAAACTATAAAGTCATAACTTATAACAAAGTTCCATCTCAATCTATTAGCTATGATGCTCTCTCACTCTCAGGGATTTTTCCATCATGAATTACTTCTGATTTCACTAGATCCATAGTTGCGGCATTGATACTAGAAGGGTTTTCAATATCTTGTTTCGTTGCATCACCTGCTGATGACAAACTGGGATCTACATAAGATTTCTGCTTGAACAAAATCTTTGGATCCATGTTGTGTTCCTTGATAATTTTCTTCAATGTATTATTTTGTTTATTTTGGAGCACAAGTTTTTCTTTCAATGAATTAGTAATAACTAATATTTTTTACATAGTCTTCAGATGAAGATCTAAGACTTGTGCTTCAATCTTCTAAATTTCATATTTTTTCTAAATTTGAAAAAAATGTTATTAGTGACAATTGTAGACACCTAAATTCAGTATCTCTACCCTCATCTTCCCGCGTGCACATATTTTTCTATGGTCCTATCTAGGCCCCCCTTTAATTAAATCCATCCCCTTTAATATTTAACAAAATTCCCACCTATCATCCCATCACCTTATTAATCTTTATTAATTAATTAATAAATATCCATGCCCATCACCTTTTAATTGCCTTAATATTTATTGATAAACATTAATTGATTAATTTGTAATTAATTAATTAACATCCATTATGCCCTAACCAACTTTCCATTTAGGATGCTTTTATTCAAAATTTGCATCCCCATGCTTTTCTATATTTTGTCCTACCTATCTTTATGTCTCTAACTACCCATGAAACTATCCCAATCCAGATAATCCTGCCTACAAGATTTAAAAACAATTTTCTTATCCTTAAAAACCTGAAATCTCGATCAAATCACAAAAGCACCCCCATTTAGGGAAACTTTCCCTACAGTCAACGGTGACCCAACCCAGTCATCGTCGACCATATATAACCAAGTTCAATCCTTCCAAACATCATCCAGAAATCATTAGATGCATGCAAATTTTATATCCCTCTGGTTACTAGTGAATTGCTTCTTGTGCTTGAGCATTCCTGCAACAGTTACAGACCTCTCTGGCCTCCTTTGTACGTGCTTGCATCACTTACGATCATCCTTCGTAAGCTTATCAATGTTTTTTGTATTATTTTAATAAAAAAGTTATCACATTATCATTTTTTTCTTTATTCTAACATTTTACAGGTTCATATCAGTCTCTACAACACTCAAGGCTTCTTCAGTAACCTTCTTTTCTAGTCCTCTCTACTTGTAGGTTTTATTTTCCATCCATTTACCTTCATCCTTATCTAGCTCTGATACAGTCATGGTCATTGACCCACCCTAGTCATCATCGACCAGGTCCTGATTCTCAATCTATCCTGTCATCCATATCTATTGTTTTCTACCATTTTCTCTAGTTTCTAATTCCTCAGACCCCCTCTACAGGTTGACTCCAACATACTCAAGCCTTTACTCCATCTTATATTGCACTCAGATCCTATAGGTTTGCATATTTCTCTTACATTCCAAATCTAAGTCTCTTAGGTCGATTGTCATGACCTTGCCTATGCATAGTCTGGGTCACTATTGACCCAGACCAGGTAACCTTTAATTTATTGTTATTTCAATCTAATCAGCTTCTAGATCAATTTTAATCACTTCTTAGATTCAGTATACTTCTGTTTCTACATGTTATCTACTATTCTTTCTTTATTTCACTCTTTCTAAACAAATGGGGGTTGACATCCGTGAAAGGAAGTTAACCACTTCTTAGAGCCAACATTTATTCGGGAATCCCCCACATAAATATATCTAATCAATCCCATTTTATTCTATCTTATTTGTAGGTCATTAACTAAAACAAGGATCCTTCATCACTTTGTGCTCGTTTATCCATCACATCACATATGAGGTATTATAAACCCTCCATGTAATGAGATGCTAGTTTCTTTCAGTAGATAGTTCATTCATTTGTTTAGGAATGGAGAAAATATGAAAAAAGTCTTGGCACACCCAGTGGAGCCTCCCTTTAGGTGATCCCTTTTTCATATATTTTCTATTTTTATTGCTTCTTTTGTCTTCTACTAACACTGCAGCACGAGGCCCTGATGCTTGCTTACTCATGTTGGTTTGGCTGCTAGATTTCCCTTCACTAAAGTTCAGATAAAAAGGAAAATATTTATCTAGGTATTCCTCATTTTCCTCATTTTCTCCTTTCTGCATCGTATTTCCTTTCCTTGTGTGTCCTCATCGAAAGATCACACTTCGATTTGGTTTTAAAAAGAACATTTCTTTTCTGCATCCGACTTGATCACATAGCTTAAGTAAGGGTTTAACTTGTTGCATCTCACATCCTATCACACACAACCTAAAACTCACACATCAAATCAACACACCTAAACATATCCTTACCAGGTTGACTGATTGGGATTTCATCACCCAACAGGAAGCCACCAAAATCTCCCTAGCCAAAACTACCTAAAACCAACCTTAGACTTTCATTCCTTAGGTACCTTTGTTATCCACCTCCCCTTTTATTTTTTTCACATTTATTAATTAATCATGTTAATAAGAAACTTTTTTCTTGATTTATTTGTTAAAAAATTACATAAACAAATGTTCACCTATTTCATGCCTATTGTTACCCTTCCTCAAGTCAAGACAACACAACAATCCACTCCATCCAATGACATCCCTTCCTCTAATGATCCTTCCCAACAAGATTCTAAACTTGAGACCA
Source organism: Taxus chinensis (assembly GCA_019776745.2). Taxonomy (NCBI): domain Eukaryota; kingdom Viridiplantae; phylum Streptophyta; class Pinopsida; order Cupressales; family Taxaceae; genus Taxus; species Taxus chinensis. The sequence goes on from CM034153.1 coordinate 44,130,601, forward strand.
CACCTTCAGTTACCCAACCCCTTGTCTCCATGGTCTTGCTTCCTGAGGACCATGTCATCCAAAATCATCCCTATCTTGAAACCAATCCTCATATCTCTCATCAATCCAACCTTTCTAGACCAACTACACCCCCATCTCTAGATCCTTTAGAAACTCTTGGGCCTCCTTCTAGCCCCATATATGACTTCTTATTTCGTAAATCTCCCACAATCTTTCAATCCTATCAATCTACTCAATTGGTGGATCCCATTCCACCCACGTCATTTTATGTCAACTCTATCTCTATTCCATCCACTACAAGTATGCCTATCTAACCATCTCAACCTCTTAACACTTACATTCCTACCCATCATATGCTCCCACCATCTCAACCTCTTAACACTCATATCCTCACTCATCCTTTACCACAACAACTTGACCAATCTCAACAATCACATCACATCCCTATTTCTCAACATCAACCATTGCAAAAAATTATCCAATCTCAACCCATGACATATATTAATTCTTATCAAATGATTCCTCAAACCCCCACACATCCAAAAAATTATCAAATACCTTATCAAGCTACTTTTCATGCCACACAACCACAATCCCAACCTATCATCACATCGAATGATCCTATTCATGCCCTAATGAATAGGTTGGCTAGTCTAGAGGACACTACCTTAGGACCCAAGGTTACATTATCTTATGAACAAATTTGTAATGAACCCATTCATCTTGGTTCCAATCAAACCTTACCCTCCTCATTGGGAGATTCCCAAGTTTACCAAGTTCAATAGCAAGGAAGATCCCCAACACCATCTTCGTGCATTTAAACATGCATGTTACCTTATCGCATATGATCAGGAACTTATGCTTCACACCTTCCCTATATCTTTGGTCAGGTAACATTGGATTCAGTACAATGATATTCCACAACATTCCTTATTCTCCTTCACCCAGCTCACACAATTGTTCCTAGAGCATTTTTCGATTAATATTGCATACAAAATCACTATCAATGAATTATACGACCATTAACAGTTTGATGATGAGTCTATCATAGAATTTTTTGTCTTGATGGCATGGTATTATCAATCAACTATCATTTACTCTTCCACAAACTGAACTCATCAAACTCTTCTCACGTTCTTATGTGAAGCATATTTATTCTACATTGCAAATCCAATATTTCCAAACATTCGAAGAAGCCTTCACCATGGCTCACAAACTTGAAACTTGCACCCTTAAGCAAGGCCAAATCAAACTTTGATCAAACAATCCCAAGACCAAGTTCATCAAACCCACTACACATAGCGATCAATTCTAAAACTACCACCAATACCATCATGGTTCAATCTCCATCCACATTTTCCTCTCACACAGAGTCTTCACAAAGAGATTTTATACCATCTCCTAACTATACCCCCTTGGGGGAATCCTATAGTTTGTTATTTGACAAGTTGATGACAATACACTCCATCCAACTTCCTCCCATATGACCCATGGATGACTCGTGACCCAAGCCTATTTGGTATCATGAACCCCACTATTGTAAATAGAATCAAGTCAAAGGTCACGACATTTAGAAATGTCATTCTTTCAAATATCGCATCTAATAACTTATAAATCAAGGGGATATCTAAATAAACAATTCTACCGCATCATCTAGCCAACCCTTTAACATCTTTAAAAAACCTTTTCCTAATCAACCACCAACAAATCAAGCCACCCCTTCTACATCTCAACTAGAAAATGCTCACACCATTAACACCATCATCTCAATCAATATCAAGATCTCATCTCATCAATGAATCCACCCATTCCTACCTTAGACATTATTCCCACCCCTTATTCAACACCTATCATATCCATGACTATCACACCTATATCAAATTTTACTACTTGTCCTATACATATACCTACTCCTACCCTTACCACATCCACATCAAATTTGACTATACTCCCTACTTCATCCACTTCGATCATTCCCCAATCTATCACATCAGATTCATCCTCACCACCTATCTCTACAACCATCTCAACCATACCTACTATCACATGCATTCTAATCTCCCACATCTACATCAAACACACCTATTACTACACCTACATCACTCATTTCCACATCAATCCCAACTACACTCATTTCTACCAACATATACCTCTACAACCCCACTTACAACTATCCCAACACCTATCTTGACATGTACCTACAACTTTACATATTTCTACATCATCCATTCCATCCCAATATTTTATGCCCACTCCTTCTCCAACATTCATTCCTATATCTACATCTATAACCATTTCCGTACCAATTACATCCTCTCGATTTGTGAACATATCAATGATACCCCTCGCAACATTTATGAAGAAAGCACCTCCATCTAAAAATAAACATGAAGGGTGATTCATTCTATCTCTACAAAATCAATTGTTTCTACATCAATCAGTTCAAAAATTACACCACAATCTTCAGATTCACCGATTGAAATTATAGTCATCCTTGCCAAGGGTAAATCTTCTCGATCAAAATTGAACACTCTTAGTAAGCATCCCCAAAATTATCCCATTCACCCTCATAAGAAATTAACCTTACCTCTCCTCAGTGATCCAACATTAAAAAATCCATCCTCAGCATACCCTCATCTACTTTAGGGCCAACCCCTTCACCTAAGATATCTTGTAATAACAAATCCCAATCCAAATAATCTAATTCACCTCCCAAGGTTGATTCATCTATTAAGACACCTAATTTACCCATACGATATACATCTGCACCTAATCCTAAACATGCTATCAAGCCTCACAAGAGTAATTTTTCCTACATCACCTCTATTGGATCTTATATAGAGATCCTTAGACATTTAATCCAAATATCTATAATTGCACTTCCCCCCATCAAATCCTTTAATCCATATAATAAGAAACCATCATGGTTTAATCTAAATTACATTTTCAGCTATCATCATACCCCTCATGACATGGAATTGAGCATTGCAAAGCATTTCAAATGATTATCTATGACATTATTGAGAAAGATGATTTCCACAGGCTAGGGGAACAACCTTCTCCATCCATGATTAGTCCAATCCATGTCCCATCCATTGGGTTTCCTAAAAATCCTTCATCCACATCATCCCTTAGCATCTATCCTACATGTGAAGGTTCCCAACCATATGTCTGATCTAAATCCAAGATGATCCCATCTAAAATCCTTTGGAATTTGTTATCTCATCTACATCTAAGTTTCCCAACACTAGGGAAGTATCCTCCATTTATTTTTGATCCCCTTTCATATTCCTCATACATACATGTTGGGGTACTTTATCCTAATATTGGTCCACTTATGGATCAAATACATTCAATACTTGGCATCATTTTAAACCCACTTTTGTAGCCATTACTTGAAACATGTATTTCTTCTTTCCTCGCCAGTGGGGAGTTGTGTATATTCTATAATCTTCATCAAACTCATTCAATCTAAATAAAATCTTATTATTACCTTGTCCTCCCCTTGGGGGATCCATATCTTCAAATTCCACCATTGTGGTCATATTTTTCCTTTTATTCGAAGACTATTTATCTCTGTTCTCATCAAATTCCACCTCTATGTCCATATTCCTCCCTCTTCCTAATACCATACTTTCATCCTAAACCCACTGTTGTGGTCATATTTTTCCTACCCTTGGAGGACAACCTATTTGTCTCATTAAGGATGAATATTTTCACTTCTTTAAAGATAGCACATATGTTTTTTTATCTTTTCTCATCTATCTGTTTATATCCCATCCTTCATAAGCTATCATTCTATTCTTGAATGTGACTCAAATCGGAACGTTACTACTTTAATCAGGATGTTGCATGGAAATTTTTCCCTCCCTTGGTGGTAAATTGGGAGTGGAACCTTTTAACACCTTGCACTTTCAACCATTCTATTGTTAACATTTCTTCCAGTGAGCTCTTACTCATATCCTTAGATCATCCCTCCATCATTACCATCTTCCATCTTTCATTGTAGATGAATTGGAATTATGTGGTCTATCCATCACTTTCCTAGATATGACCTTAAATATGATCACCATGGCTCTTCTCGTATCATATTCATTATGAATAGGTTATCCCTTTTGGTGAGAACTCCACGATCATTACATCCATTACCCTCTCATTCACCTATTGGAACCATGCAAAGGGTCCAGGGGTGTCTCTTGTACATTCATTGTCCCCTCCTAAGTGGTCTACTTAGTTATTACCATCTCTTCCCCATGGTAGAATCAAAATCAAATGAGATGCTCCAATAAAAATTCAAATCTATCAAAAACACATTTCTCCCTCGAAGGACAATTGTTCATAAAAATCAAAATCAAAATCAAAGAAATCAAAATAAATAACTGATCCCTCGAAGGATGTCTATTATATATGTTATCTTTTTCCACCTATATTACATGTGTATAAAGTAGACCATACCCTTGAAGGATGGATACTCTTTTTAGCATAGCATCGAAGGCTTCCTACATTGATCAACCTTCCATTTTACTTGCATCCTAAAAAAGCTTCCTGCATTGATCAACTTCTTTAGAAAACTTGCATTGATCATCGGTTTGATCTTTCCCCGTTTTCCTAAAGCTGGGCCATAGATTTAGGGAATATCACTTATGGAGAACCCTCTTCCCACATAAAAGTTACATCTCAAACCTCTTTGTAGTGTCGACATTAGGTTTATGAGTTTGTTCCATCCTTGTCTCTTTATGATATTTGATATAACTAACTATCGTTGGTTACATTCTAACATCATGTTTTGGTCGCATGTGCCTTGTGTTATTTGGATCCCCTTCTTGTTTACCTCTAATGCAATTGGAGACATGCTTTCCTCACATGTTCCTTGATATGATGTAGTTTCATTCATACCTATAGGTTGCTATCATTAAGTTATGTCTTATCCTACACCTCATCTAATCTTATCCAATCTCTCCCTTTTAAGTACACCTTTTTAGCCCCCTATATTTTCCCTTTAGGGAATTTTGTTTCCATATTCCAAATCCTTTGTGTATTATCTCAAAGTCCATATTGTGGCCATATTTTTTTTCCATCTAGGCATTTTAATCCAACATTTAAATTATCCCTTTATACTCTCTAAGTCCACCTTTGTGGCCATATTTACTCCTCAAGGCATTTTATTTCACAATCTCTCTAGTTTGCGCACAAATCTCACCTTGTGGCCATACCTTATTCCCTCCTTGGGGAATTTTACTTAATCATTCACTTCCCTATTTTCCTTCATGGCCATACTTACTTCCCTCTTTTGGGCATATTACTTCACCACCACTTTTCCAATCCACCATCTGGACCATTTCTCTCGTGTCCTATGTCGGGGCACCCTCATTTTCATCACCGTCCTTTGCGGACACATAATTTTTAATTCAATTCCTTGTGTATGAAGGATTTTGCATAATTTCACATTTAGTTGCATATACTTTGGTGACCACCTATGACCTCGTGAGCATTTTGGCTTGCATCCATATGAGAGCTTTCCAGTTATATTCTCTCCATTTTGTAGTGATTTTTACCCATGCATTGGTTTTTAGAGAATTATCACCCATCTCCATTAAGACCACAACTTCCCCTCTACCGATCTGATATTGGAGTCATCACCATACTTTTCATTGTTATTGTGATCTTTTTTTCTTGGGGCATTTTTCCTTACATTATCCTTTTTCCCATATTTTTTCACCCACCCACCCTTCATCATCTACCTTTTTCAAACATGTCATCAATTTCCCCTGGCATCATCTATCCCCCATTTTAGAGGGAGCTCATCATCTACCATCCATCAATCCTCATCATACCATTTGTCTCTCATTATTTTTGTCTCATGGCTTGTTAGCGCATACCACTCAACAAAAAGGGGAAAATGTAGACACCTAAAATCGGTATCTCTACCCTTGTCTACTTGTGTGAGCATATTTTATTATGGATCCTATCTTTAGGTAACATCCATCCCCTATTTAATTAAATCTATTATCCCATCACCTTATCAATATTTATTAATTTTAATTAATTACTCAATATCCATGCCCATCACCTTTTAATCATTAATATTTATTACTCTTAATTAATTAAAATTTAATTAATTAGTTATCCACATCCATATCTTGCCCTAATCTACTTTCTATTTCAGATGTTTTTATCCTAAATCTCTATCTTACACTTTTTTCCTATCTTTCTTCATATCTATTTTTAGGCCCTAACTACCCATGATTTATCTCCAAGCAATCTAATCCCACAAAATTCTTTAAAGCACCCATCAAACTCTTAAAAACACAAAATCACGCCAAAAACATAAAAATATTGCCCATTGGGGAAACTTTCCCCATGGTCAGTAGTGACCCAACCCAGTCACCATCAACCCTATAAAACCAAGTTAAATCCTTCCAAAAAGGAATCATAAATCATATGCATGTGAATTTTGGAGCTTCCTCGTGACTTGTGAACACTCCCTCATACCTGAGCATTGCTGCAATAGTCACAGACCACCCATATCTCCATTGAACATGGTTGAATCACTCATGATCATCTTTCATGATATTATCATTGTTTTTGTATTTCTTTATTTAGATTTTTTTATCATATTATCATTGCTCTTCTTGTAGCTTTTAACATTTTGCAGGTATCAGAGTCAGTCTTCTGCAACAGTCAGAGCTTCCCTCAATAGGACCTTTTGTTCCTAGCTTCTTTGCTTGTAGGTTGTCCCTTTTCCATACGTTTATCCTTCTGCCTTATCATAGCTCTGCTACAGTCCCCTGTCGACCCACCCTGGTCACCATCGACCAGGGTCATGATTATTAATCTACCCTCATCTATCTCTTTCTTTTGGCCATTTTCTCTAGTTTCTACTTCCTCATACACTCTCTGCGGGTTGATTCCAACATACTTCAAGCCTCTATTGCGTCTAAATTTCACTCAGATCTTACAAGGTTTGACATATTTATCTTACACTCTACATCTAGTCTCTTAGGGTCACCATCGACCTACATGTGCATATTCTGGGTCATCCGTCGACCCAGACTAGGTAACCTTTAATTTACTAGTTATCTCAATTGAATCAGTCTTCTAGATAAATTTTAATCAGTTTCTCAGATTCAATATACTTCTGTATTTCTACACGTTATCTATTGTTGCTGTCCTTTATTTAACTTTTTCTAAATAAATGGGGCTTGACATCCATGATAGGAATTTAATCACTTCTTGGAGGCAGAAATTTCTTAGGCAATCCCCCACATAAATCTATCTAATCAATCTTATTTCATTTTAGTTTATTTGTAAGTAATTATCTACAGCGAGGATTCATCATCACTTTGCACTTGTTTATCCATCACATCGCATGTGAGGTACTATAAAAAATTCATGTAATGATTTATTGGTTTCTTTCAATAGTTAGTTCATTCATTTTATTAGGAACGAAGAAACTCTAACAACAACAATTTACAAATCTAAATATGCAAACTAAAATTTCAATGCAAAGAAAGAAAAGAAAAACTTACAGTAGCTTTATCTTTTTCTGCATTTGCAATCAGAATAAGGTTTTTATCTCGATCCCATTTTTTGTAGTAAGCTTGGGTTTCGCCATTTAAATGTTCTATTTTTTTCAAAATAACATCCAAAAAATTATCATTGTATTCATTGTCTATTGTTATGGTTCCTGAAACAATCTTATTCACCAATATATTGATCTTTCCTGGATCATTTTGAACTGAAGCAAATAATGTATTTCTTTGGGAATGGTTGTGAAAATGGATATGTATTTCTTTCATCGAAATCTTTGCCCGCAATTCCCAAGTTTTCAATAATTGTATATCAGGTAAAAAACTTAAGTCACATTAGCATAATAGATTTATGCCAACAAATTATTCAAAGGAAAATATGTTAATTGATCTGGAGTCTATGTCAATGTATAAAGAGGAGATGACATGTCATGCAAAATAGGTGAATCAAGTTGTAAAATAGGAGTTTTTTTGGGCTACACCTGAATAAGATTATGGGGATTGAAGGTATTTGGATCACTAGTACCACTCTCAATACCCAAAAAATCATCATCAAGATCAATCTCATGCAAAATGGTGGTGCCCATTACACTTGGGAGACCACTCAAGGAGAAATTTAGAAATTAAGATCCTATCAAACAAATTGTGCCACCACAAGTAGCTGGAAAAGATATTTTTTCCCCATTGTATGAACTTGTCTCTGGGGCGGTGGTGTTGGCATATTTTTTTTCTTAAGAGAAGGAACTGTAAAATGGCAATTTGAAAACACAAGAATTCAATATTTAGGAAATTTAGAAGAAATGTTAAAAATGTAATTGATTAAAAACCATTTTATGAAAAACTCTATGTTAGGTGTCTAGGAGTTTCATGGGAACCTTTTACTTTGTCGCTTTAGTGGCATGATTTCATGTCATGGCAATGGTTTTATCTTATCGTTCTATCATAGCTTTTGATTGTTCCAAAGGTCTTCTTTGATATGAAAATTATTTTTTTACATTGAATCTATAAATATTGACTTGTATTTTGTTCTGCAATGTTAAAAATTAGGCAAAGCTGACTAATGTCCTAATTGATTCGTAGAATACTAAATAATCATTCCGTGTTACAGCTATTTCATGAACTTCTAATTTTGACATCTTGACTTATCTGAATGAAATTCCCATACTGGACCTTGGTCTTCTTACGTGGATTTTCCACATTTGGTTCGTGTACCCCTTGCTAAACAACTGATAAGAGAATTACCATCATGCATTCTTTCCCCATGACCGTACCTTTGTTCCACAGAGAAAATTCCACAACCTGGTAACCTTGAAATCTGCACAAATCATTAAGTGTTTATGGACCATACTTAGTGCATCAACTATCTTCTTCCTCCTTCGATGCAAGTCTCCTCACAACAAAAGAAAATTGAAGAATTAGCTCTTCTTCTAAGTAAAGTACATCCTTTTATTTGGAGAAAATGAAAAATTTACATGGAACATTATAATCAAGCATAGAAAGGAGTTTATTACCTTTCATTCCCCAAATTTCCTTTGTAAGTGCAACCCATGGAATACTAGCCTCTAGACTTTCATTGGCTTCACTTCCTTGGTTCAAAACTTTATAAAGACTACATTATTTTCACAACATCAGAATGTTGCACTCGTCTTGCAAATAGTATGTAGAAAAATCATTATAACTTTATCTTGTTGGAAATCATTAAACACCAGGGAAAGCTAATATGGAATGCCTAGGGACATGACAGCATGATAAAAAAAACATGAGTTTATGGTACGTTAATTATAATCCTTCCCTACAAGACAACTCTAGCCTAATACAAAAAAGGATCAAGACTGCTAAAAATCATTTTGAACTTGTGAGTAGCAAAAAAGAATCTTGATCTAGAGGTATTGGTAATACCTACAACGTCAGTAGAAAAAAAAGGAACTATTAAGAAGGATTAAAATAGGTCAAGCTTATTAATGATAAAGAACAGCATGAACAAAAGACTACCGAAAAACAAATTGGTACAACTTATTTTTGACTTGTATGCCAAAGGGGTTTGAAGAATCCAAATACTTTTTGAATCCTCGTCTGAGATAAGTGCTTTAACAGTCTAAAGTCATAAATAACGCCAGTAGTGACATGTAAGGAATTTACATCCATCTAAGTGATCCGGATATCCTTTGGAGATGTGCCCCAAATGAAAATGTTCATTGAAGATTCACTTTGAAGACATAGTTGATGTCAAAATTGGTTGTAACAATAAAATGTACTAAACATTGTCTAGCCGTATTGGGGCATGTAAATAATCCATAATGTTGTGAACATGCTCGTTCCTAGTCAATGAATGTGTCCCAAGTTATTATCCAAGGAGTTAAATTTCTTGTAAATTTCATTTATCTGATCTTCCACAATACCAACATCCTCATAGAATTTTGTTTTACCCTTTTTCTTACCCTATGCTTTGGAACGAGCATTGGGAGGATGAATGAGAACGACCTCTTTGGGAGGAGGAATTTTCATCCTGAGATTGGGAAGGTTATCCATTCTCGTGAAATTGAATAATTTTGTCTTGTCCTATAGTGCTGATGGTTCAAGTGAGGAGCCGAGAGGGTCAATATTCAGAGAATGAAATGTTTCTCATAGGATCTGCTGACCCAAGAGGGGTTTAATTTGGATGCAGGACAATGGTTGGCGGTAGAAGGGCTTATGAATTTGAGGACCAACGGAACCATCTGCAATAGGGATTAGCAAGAAACTAATGGAACAATTGAGGGAAAATGATCTGGGTAAATTTAACATATGTAGCTAGGTGTCTGCAATGTAGCCAAGCATCTAAAGATTCAGCCACCCAGAAACAAGGTGCAATAACACAATGCAAACATGTGGCTCTAGCTCAAGGATGGACAGTCCCCATAGTATCCAAAGCAACCACATATGCAACCGCCTTGTTGAATCATGGAAGTTCCCACTCGTAGACCTATCCATGGTTGCATACTGAAACCACCCATCTGTGTTCAAATTCAACTTAGTTTCTTCCACATTTTAGATCACATGAGTTTAAAAAACTACCAATTAGACCATTTTTCTAAGGTGACAGTATGAAACACAAATTTTTCTGGACACAATTTTTTAATAGAGGCATACTAAAAGTCTTGTATAAAGGGAATTCTAGGATAAACGTTCTATAATAAAAGTGTTTGCAAGGGGGCCTACCATTAAATTGAACTTTGAATCTAGTATTCACCATAGAAAAAATAAGGCATGACATCTATGGGTAAGTTACCAACCAAAAGGATAATTGGTTTTCCATGTTTTCCCTTGATTCTGATCTAATTTGTTGCTCACAAGGGCTTCTTGAAGAACCGGTCATCTGAAAATCTTGGAAAGGCCTTTGTGAGGAATATATTATTGTAGAACCTTGAGGACTTTATGTGAACCAAGAATGACTACACTAGTGACATGGGGACAAAACACGTACGTATTGGGCTTGGATCCTCCATTACATAAAGTGTCAACTCCTTCTTCCTTCTCGAGATACTACATGAACTTTACACTGAAGCTTCGAAATGGAAAAAGAGGAGCATGATGGTGTTATAAACATAACAACATGGGGGTGTTGGTAATTGAATTATGGGTGATGATTTTAGTCCCATCTGCATTTCAATTTCCATCAAAAATTTCATCTTACGAACCTCCATGGTTCTCCCACTTTACATCTTGAAAGAAATTTCTTGTGGGCAGGTATTCAAAATCCCATTTCGTTGAAGCTATAGTGTGAAAGAGGTATTTGCAAGAAAATGTCGAAAATCGATGCACCACAATGAAGTTACACTTTAGATGGTAACACTCAAGCCAATTAGCAATATGCAAGATTCAAACAATGGAAAGAAGATTGCAAGTAAGAAGAATGGGTATGCTCATACTCATAGATCGAAAAAGAGGAAGTACAAATAGGGGTGTTGTGTAAACCCCCATGCCTAAACAAGGAAATAAATCAATGAACTAACGCATATGAACTAATGCATATGACGCCACTAAAGAGGAGTTACAATTCCAAATAAGGAATGTAACTCCTATGACGCACTCAGTAAATGAGGGATAATATAGATTCTATGACCAGAATGCATGACACTTGTCATTTGACTTCCTAAGACCTATGACTCTCGCAAGGTGAGATGACTCATAGGTGATGTGGAGGATGACTAGGATAGTCACACACACCAACACCCCCCTTCATCGAAGCTAGGGAAGAGGTCATGATAAGCCAGAACAGAAAAGAAGACACCCCTAGACAACTAAGAAAGATGTGTCAATGGGGCCCGACAACTAAAGGCCTGATAAGGTGCCCATATACAAACAACATCTTTCTAGAAAGAAGAAGAGGAGAAGAAGGAGGACTATATAGCCTGAAGAAGATGAGAAGGCTGCAGCAGACCTCACCCCAAGAAGAGACCACAAGTGAAGAAACTTCACCTTAGTGAAGGGTTTGGTGAATATGTCTGCAATTTGATCAACTTTCTGAATATACTGTATGTCGATGATGTTTTCATGAATAAGCTCCATATGAAGTGCATGTGAATCTCAATGTGCTTCATCCACTAATGTTGAATTGTATTTCTATAAATTGAGATAGTGCTCATGTTTTCATAGTTGATAATGGTAGGCCACCAAAATTGGATGCCAAACTCTATCAAGAATACCCTGTAACCAAACAGTCTTCTGTGGCAGCGTTAACTGCTCCTCTGTATTCTGTCTTCTATAGATGATATGGTAATGGCATTCTACTTCTTACTAGACCAACTGACAAGACCTGAACCAAGAGTGAAACTGTACCCAGAGGTAGACTTCTGATGATCTAGATCACCGGCCCAATCTGAGTCTATAAATCCAACCAAGTCAATCTCAGTCCCTCCTAAGTAATGAATACCATCTGTGTGAGTGCCACGAACATAGTGAAGGATCTACTTTGCTACTTTTAAATGTAGCTCATGAGGTTTCTGCATAAATCTGGACATGATCCCAACATTTCATACGATAGATCTGGCTGAGTGTGAGTAAGGTAGATCAAGCTCCCCACCAACTATCGATAAAGGGTACCATCAACCAAGGGGGAAGAGCAATCAGAAACCAACTTAACCCTGGAAAGAAAAGGAGTAGGTGAGGACTTACAATCAGACATGTGAAAATGAGCAAGCAAATCAAGAGCAGTACTTAGGCTTGCAAAATCATAATTCCTAAGTCAGATTGTGAAATCTGGATCCAAGAAAGTAATGAAGCAAATCCTAAGTCAGACATGGAGAACTTGTTGGCCAAAGAGATCTTCACAGAATCAATGATAGAGGAAGAGCTACCTATGATCAACAAGTCATCAACATAGAGAACAAGAATAAGTATGGAGTCATCCTTCCATAGAATATAAACATTTGGGTCAAAGTGTCACCGAGTGAACCTTGATGCAAGTAAAAATGAGTCCATCTTGGCATACCAAGCCCGAGGGGCTTGTTTAAGGCCGTAGAGAGACTTCTTTAACTTAGAAACGAGGGATGGATCATGGACATAACCTGGAGGTTGTTCCATATAGATCTCTTCCTCTAGGTCCCCATGAAGGAAGGCACTCTTAACGTCCATCTTGTGGACTTCCCATCTATTAGTGGCAGCGATGGCAAGGGTTAGTCAAATGGAAGTCATCTTCGCAACCGGAGAAAAGGTTTCTAGAGTAATCAACCCCAGCTACCTGGGAGAAACCCTTAGCTACAAGTCACGCTTTATACTTTTCGAATTCTCCATTAGCTCCATAATTTGTTCGGATATACCCACCTACACCGAATGATTTTTCTTCCTTTCAGAAGAGGGGTAAGATCCCAAGTGTCATTCTTTATGAGTGAGGAATACTCCTCATCCATGGCAGAATCCCACTCATGAATCCCAGAAGCTTCCTTGAAATATGGTGGATCAGAAGCAGAGGGGAAGAAGGAGTGGGTCCAACAAAATTTGAGTAGAGTATGTCTCTCATCCGAAGGATCTCCAACTAAATCTCCAGCACTCTGTAAAGTTTTCCTAGCCCAAAGAGGTCTAAGAAGGACTCAAGCTTAGAGTCGGAAGATTCTTCACTTGAGTGAGAAGGGACATAGTCCTCATCATCACTACTGTTAGAATCAGAAGACTCAGAAGTTTAAGGATTGAGAGGATCAGGGAGAGGAGGAACTCTCTCAACAACATCATCATCTGATGAGTCAGAATTTGAATCAGTGGGCAGAAGAACCTCAGTGAGAAGTATGAAGTCGAAGGATGACTCATCAAACTTCACACTCCTCTCAATATAAAGCTCATGGGAAGTAGGGTTCAACACTTGATATCCCTTCATGCCATCAGGATACCTGAAAAAGATACAAGGTTTGGATTGTGGATCTAATGCCTTGTGTTTCTTCTTGGGAATCCAAGCCATAGCCTTGGATCCAAAGACTCAAAAGTGCTCAACATCAAGCTTGTGTCCAAACCAGGCTTCAAAGGGTGTCATCCCTCTTACTACCTTGTGTGGAACACGGTTCTAAATGTAACAAGCACAATTCACTGCTTCAGCCCAATACTGTGGAGGAAGATACTTTCGAGTGAACCATACAAGTGGCCATTTCCTTTAAAGTTCGGTTCTTTCTTTCTGTAACTCCATTTTGGGAAGGGCTGTAAGCAACTGTACACTGTAAAGAAATCCCCTCAGAAGTGTAGAAATCCTCAAACCTTTTTCTCACATACTTGCCTCCATTGTCGATTTGAAGAACCTTGATAGACCATTCCGCTTGTTTCTTAGCAACAGCCTTAAAGTTTTGAAATTTCTCAAAAACTTCAGATTTAAGCTTAAGAAAATATACCCAAGTATAATGCGAAAAGTCATCAATGAAGGTTAGTATATATAGAGCTCTAGTAAAAGAAGGAGACGAAAAAGGGCTAGAAATGTCACTATGAACAAGATCCAAGGGACGAGTAGCTCTCCAGGATTTTCCCTTGTCAAAGTTTTTTTCAGGGTGCTTTCCAAGGGTACAACCCTCACAAAGACCCTTAGAAAACTTAACTCGGGGTAACCCATTGACCATTTCATTTTGGCTTAATTGTTCAAGGTAACGATAATTTAGATGCCCAAAATGCTCATGCCATAGCTTGCTAACCTCATTTGCATGAGTGAGCAAGGCATTGGGCATCAAATCAGAAGAGAAGTGGGAAAAGGTATACAACTGTGAACGGTGATCTACCTTTCCCTCAACCACAGTGCATTCAGAGTTAAGCTCATGAATAATCACTGAGTTAGGACCAAATTCCACTCACATTCCTTCACCAAGGTGGGTGATTTGGTAAACCGATAGGAGATTGGTAGAGAGATTGGGAACACTCAACACTTGGTTAAATGTTCCACCTTCTATCTCTACCGATCCACTACCAAAAATCGACACATGAATGTCATCACCCAACGTGATTTGGGACATGCCACATGGTTCAATGCTAGAGAATTCAACCTCTAAAGAAGCCATGTGGTGCGAGGCACCGAAATCAATAATCCAAGTTGATGATGGAGCTGATCTAGCTACGAGGGCCTTACCTTTCTTCTTTTCATTTTTAGTCTCCTTTGCATTAGAAGACTCGCCTTTCTAAGCATTTTGTTTCATGGATTTAGGAACACTTATTTTATTCTTCTCAAGTAAATGAGTTAAGTGATCAATTTGTTTTCGAAAAAAATGCTGCTCGTCATGGAAAAAATTCTTATAATAGGAGCATTTATACTTTTCCTTCCTCGCTTTAGGCTTAGAAGTCGAAGTATGAGTGATGGGCTTAACTGGGGGTTGGTTGGTCTTGGTTTCTTTCTTAGGTTGGTCCTTAGTTTCTTTCTTCTTTTCATTTTTCTTGCCCTTATTCACCACAAGGTCATGTGACTTGGATTTTAGAGTCCCCATTTGAATGAGTTTGTCCTATTCTCGAATGAGTTGGGACAAAAAACTGTCAAAGGAGGGCATAGTCCAAGTACTAGCCAAGGCAGCTTTCGTGGCGTGGAAATTTGAAACGAAAGACTAAGTATTTAGGACCTTACTTAGAAAGAATCGACAAGATCAATTGAGAGTCTTTCTTATCCACTTTACATTCCTTTAAAAGCATTCTAATGTGGAAAAACTTTGAGAAGAAGGCTTGCATGTTTTCAAAGTCACTAAGATTTAACCCTAGTAGTTCGTTCTCCAATTAATGCGCTCTCATGTCATCTTGCTTCCCAAACATATCATCAAGCATTTTCCACGCTTGATCGGGTGTTGAGGAAGTTTCGATGTGGAAGAGAAATTCGGGAGAGATGGACATACAAATAAGACCTAAGGCTTCATCACTACGGTTGAACCATTTAGATTTTTCAGGTTCATCAGTAGGTTCAGTCTCTAACCCCATGGTAACTCGGTATAACCCTTTACTTTGCAAAACCAATATAATTTTAGATTTCTATTTGAAGAAATTAAAAGGTGTGAGCACTGGTACTTTAGAGATATCCATAATGAAGAGATAGAACCAAGGAATGCAGAAGGAAGGAGAGAGAAAAGAAACAACCACCCCAGAACAAAATTACACCCCCTCGAGTTTGGCACTTTATAATTCAGTGTGTTGATTACAACCAGATGCGGCTGTGTTCCAAGAACCAATTTTTCACTCACCTTGCAATTAGCGTAATAACGCGCAATGGTGGAGACAACAATCAAGGTTCGTAGGGCACAACAGATCGATACTGCAAGCAAGCACAAAAAGAGAAAAGCAAGAGGGGGAAGAAAGAACTTTGTGAGAAACAACATCTCACATCGCACGAAAGAATCCCTTTTTCGTAAGACTATGGCAGACGTGCTCACAAGTCCACAAAAAAAGGAATAGAACAAAGCTCAATAAAAAATGAGCTGAATTAAGCAAAACAAAGACACCCCCAGAATGTGACACTTTATAAAAATAGTGTGTTTACAAAGCTAATGATCCCATCATCTAGAGTTCGAAAAAACATGCAACTTTGACTAAAGAAGTGCTCAAAACTGAGCAACGAGTCAAAAGTTATAGCAAAAACCAATTCCCACAACTGATGAGAAAAAACCAATAAGCCTGCAAACGGATTTAAAAAGTGCCCTAAACACATGCAAAAGGTGTCATATGTATGCCCGTTAGAAACAACACGAAATTTGAGATAGGGTTTGTTTGTATTGCGAGGGGGGATGAGCCACCTACCAATCCCAGACCTCACCCTTTGTCTTCGGCACTCGATGGAAGGTTAAAAATACAAGCCAAAAGACCAAATTTTATAATGCCAAAGAAATAAATGTTTTTACCTTATACCTTTTAAAAGTAATGAAACAAAAAGTTTTTAAGAAAAGTGATAAGGTAAAATGAATACAAACACTTTTTTTTTTAAGGTGAATAAAAAAAATGTATTTTAGAAGGATATTACTTGGCAGCAGACTAAGAAAGCCACGTGGGGATGAAAGGAAGGTAAAAATAGATAGCAGAGTGACTGTCCACTGCAAAAAACTGCCAGTTGTAGAGAAAACGTAGGAACAGGTAAAAAATGACGCCAACTGAAAGAAAACGCTTGAGGACAGTGCAAAACGCCAAGTCTGTAGGTTGTGAGACATTTCAAGCACGAGCAGGGGAGAAAATTCTCAGAACAGTCCAAAAATAACATCTGGAATAGGTTTGAACGTGGGAGAAAACGCAAGTGCCTGAAATTCCAGAGTAGAAGAGAAAACGGCCAGGCAGAGGAGAGAACGCAGGTCTGAGTCGCAGAAGGTTGAACGTTGAAGCTGGCGAATGCAGCAAGGCTCGAAAAAATGTGAGTAGACCTCACAAAAACGTGAGTAGGCTCCCAAAAACGTGAGACACCAGGCAAAAACGTGAGTAGTTTTCAGTAGGCTCACAAAAAGGTTTTGAGTAGGCTCCTAAAAACGTGAGAGACCAGGCAGAGTTTAAACGACTAGTGAAAATGACCAAAATGTGCATGCAAAGGTAACTTTGAGACAACAATGAACCACAACGATGAGGAAAAAGCTCGGAATAGTTTGAGTATACACCGGTGAAGAAAAAAACAACGATTCCAACCAGTAATCATAGGTCCACGCCAAAAACGAGCTCTTCTTTTACCCTGTAGGCGCTGAATCTGAACACAACCAACAAGAAACACACAAACAACCCAGAAACAACAACCACAAAGATCTAGGTATATCCAAATACAAACTCAGCTGATAAGCAAACCAACCAAATACCTTAACTTGTAACTGCTGAAACCTCAATACGAGGTGAGCAATAATTCCAAAATGATAATCGAAAAAAAAACTTGCACACGAGGAAATGAGAAGGAACCAGAAATAATAAACAACTAAGAACCAAAGAGTGCACGTTTACTGAAACTAGCTCTGATACCATGAAAGAGGGATTCACGAGAACTGATGTCAAAAAGTGATGCACCACAGTGAATTTGCACTCCGATGGTAATGTCAAGCCAACGCAATACGCAAGATTCAAAACAATGGAAATAAGATTGCGAGTAAAAAGAATGGGTCTGCTCAGATTGAAAAAGAGGAAGTACAAATAGGGGTGTTGTGTAACCCCCATGCCTAAACATGGAAAGAAACTCAATGACGCCACTGACGCATATGACGCCACTAGAAGAGGAGTTACAATTCCAAATAAGGAATGTAACTCCTATGACGCATTGACGCAAATGACAATGTCAGATTCTATGACAGAATCTGACACTTGTCATTTGACTTCATAATACCTATGACTCTCACAAGGCGAGATGACTCACCTAGGTGATGTGGACGATGACTGGACAGTCACACACACAAACAAGTTGAAGACATATGAAGATTCCCATGATCTCCTTGCACAATGGTATCAATTGAAAAAGGATCTCGATGAACCACTGATATAATTTATAGCCAAATTCGTCACGATGCTCTACAAAATCCCGTAATATGTTAGGCCTACAAAGGATAATCAACTAATATTCTTCACCAATGCACAACTTCTTAAAGTTGCTTTCATGTTATGAAGAAGTCATCTTGGTACTCAAGATGAGGTGTAGGAGCTTGCAGCTAATGTAGAAGATGATTTAATGATGTTTAGAAAGATCAAGAAAGGATCAAACAAGGAAAAATCTTAAAGTTCAATTTCAAGAACTATGGACTCATTAGTGAAAAAATTGGCTAATTACGTTCTTTCTCTCAAAAAACAACTTTCTCAAAACTCCTTGTACATGGACATTACAAGGAACAATTTATCAAACAAACAGAGAATTATTCCCCCACCTCAGAGGCTTTCTCTTGAAGCCCGTCCCATGAACAAATCATGTGGGACTTGATTAGATGAAGAAAGTGAATAAGAAGCATATTTAAAAAGTGATGAAGAAGAAGGTGAGTTTTCATTGAGAAATTTGGATTTGCACGGGTGGGTTTTTATGAGTATGCACCCTCTTTTGATGACAAGTATGAAAATTCTATGGCTGATATGAATAGTCACTCTTGTGTTGTTTTCACTCAATCAAAAACTTTCAAAAAGGAAAAATCATCCAAATATAAAGAAAAGGAGAGAGAAGACCCTTAACCGATGACTCTACTTTAGGAAAAATAATGACAAAGAGAGGATCTCCTCTTCCCCTGTATTTGGAATCAGCCAAAAATAAGCTTGAATCTACTCCCCCTCACAAGACATCTTCCAAGAAAGGTAAGTCAAATACTGCCATAAATGATGTTTCCACTTTGCAGGTCATAAGGGTGATGAAAAATCTACAAGTAATCCTAGGTCAAATCAAACTAGTGTTTCCAATGCTCTTGAAAATTCTTCCTCAAAATTTGATATCATCGAGCATGTAAAAAATACTAAATTCTAGATCTCAAAGTCTGACTACTTATAAATCCACCCTAAGAAGTTTGAGAATTTTATTAAGTTCATCAGAAGTGGAAGCTCCAAATATAAAGTGTCATCCTCTTCTAAAATACCATCCACTTGCAAATTCCTACTTCCCACTCTCGATTCAAACCCTATAAAATATCATAGCCTCTACTCCATCCACCGAAAAGATTGAGCCTTTCTATATTTCTTTGTTGATTAATACATATCATTGACTTTGAATTTGGTGCCTCTGACAATGTCATGCCCATTAAGGTTTCTCAAGCCATTTGTTTGAGTCTCTCTCATGCATTATTTCATTTTCAATATATGGAAACAAAAGAGGTTTTGCTCATTGGGAGAATCAAAGTTGAAATGATGACTCTCGTGACCTATTCAAAGAAGCGGGTAAAAGCAACAACTTTAGTGGTAGACATGTCAGATACCTATGGAGTGCTCCTCAGTAGAATATTTTGTAGAGAAATGGGAGGTGAAATTCAAATGAATTGATCTTCCACATTAATACCAGTCGAGAGTGATATGATGAAACTCCTTCCTGAGCCCAAGATGAAGTACATAGTTTGAATGTTAGATGATCCTAGGGCTAATATCCTCTTTCAAAAAAAAGAGTTGGGAAAGGCCTCATTATTAGGGAAATTTCTATATGAGGAGAGAGGAAATGTGAACTACTTCATGAGTTTTGAATGAGACAAAGAGCTACCCATTCATGAGGAAATACTAATAGACATTGCTGATGAAATCTGGAACATGGAGTTTGATGGGAGTTGTTCTAAAACTAGCCTAGTAGAAGGAATTGTCTTATCCTTTCCACAAGGAGATTCCTTCCCTTTGGCATACAAGTTACAATTCTCCAACATGAAAAACACTTCCAAATATGAATCCTTGTTTCCAAGGTTGCAAAATACAAAAGAAATGAGAATCAAGAAATTCATCTTACAGGGAGATACCAAGTTAATTGTGAAATATTTGAGAGACATATTTCAAGTGAA
Organism: Taxus chinensis; assembly: GCA_019776745.2. Taxonomy (NCBI): domain Eukaryota; kingdom Viridiplantae; phylum Streptophyta; class Pinopsida; order Cupressales; family Taxaceae; genus Taxus; species Taxus chinensis. The sequence goes on from CM034153.1 coordinate 44,151,014, forward strand.
TAATTCTCGTCTCCACCACTACATAAATAGGGTTGGGGATTTCCTTAAGGCCTTTGATGCATTTGACATTAAATTCATCCCTAAATATTATAATCCAAAGATGAATCATTGAAAGTATTTACATCATCAATGATTCCACATCCTGATTTCAAAGGATAAAAGTTTTCGATAGAAATGGTCTTTCAGCTAAGTGTGCCAAATAATTCAGAAAACTAGTAGGTTTTTAATGATGATAATAATTTTTTTTCCTTCTTGAAGAAGATAAGATATTTTAGGTCTATGTATTTTTAAGGAAGTGACTCACTCCCTTATGGGAGTTTACAACTAATGATACTGAAAATAATTCAGTTGATTAGGTAGATGAAGGCGAGGTAATTTTTAAATGAAAGGTAATAAGATTTTGAAGGGGTTAGTGTCATTGAAGGAATTGTTTGAAAATAATGACATGTTTATCCATGGTAAAGCTAAATATCAACCCATGTCTTAATTATATTATGAAAAACACAATATTTAAACAAGTGAGCAGCCAAGGATGTTGAACATAGGAAAATGTTGTTCACTAGAGGAACAAAGAAAATTATCATCTTTGTTAAAAAGGTAATATGATTTGCTTTCATATTCAAATGATGATTTGAAATCATTTTAACCAAAGTCAATACAAAATTCCATTCCCTTGAATCTTGATGAAAAATCCTTCGGGAAAAAGTACAGACAATACAATCCAAAAATTGTTAGGACCATCAAAGTAGAGGTTGATAAGTTTCTTAATGCCCGCATCATTTTCCCTATCCATCACATAACATGGATATCCAATATTGTACTGGTCTAAAAGAAGAGTGGTGAAATATGCATATGTGTGGATTTTTGAAACCTAAATCAAGCTTCTCTAAAAGATAACTATCCACTACCAGTCATAGACCATATCTTGTAAGCAGTGAATGGTTCAAAGATGATGTTTATGCTTGATGGATTTATTAAGTATAATCATATTGAATTTTCTAAGATCAGTTCAAGACTTCCTTCACCACACCATGGTGCACCTTTTCATACCATCATATGCCCTTCAAATTGATCAACACATGTGCCAAATTTTATAGAGCTATGGACTTTTCTTTCAATTATTTGAAGGGAAAGTGCATAGTAGTGTATCTAAACGACATGAAGGTGTACTCTAAGAAAAAAGAGGAAAATTTAAAATAACTTGAACAAGAAAAAAGAGGAAAATTTATTATAACTTGAACAAGTTATGATCCATCTTAGAAATAGCCACATATACCTTAATTTGAAGAATTCCATATTTGTGGTTATCGAAGGAAAACTCCTTGGTCACAATTGGATCAGAGTGACCCCACACTGAAAGAACCTAAGAAATCATGTTTGGATCTTACAAATAGATTGTAGGGGGACTCTATAATGAAAGTGGCGGGGCCTGCAAAAATCAAACAACTGTATGTGCAGGATAAATCCAGAAGATGGCTCTATCAAGCAGATATGGGCCTTAAATCCATTCTATAGGTTTCAGGTAGGCTTGGAAATAGAATAGTAGGGTCAGACGTGTTAGAGGAGCATCACAAGAGAAGATAGGAGCAAGAAAAGGAAGAAACAACGAATACTCGAAGTCTTCGGGCTCAAAATACTCCAGGAATGAGTCCAAAATTTGGCTAAGTATGGAGGATGTTGTAGAGAAAGCCACGTGTTGGAATGACACTTCTCCAAGGGTGAATCCAAGAAAGGAATTTCAAACAAGTGCCAGGCTTCACATGTCCAAGGCTCCCAAAATTTTTACATGGCCGTTGAAAAGTCTCTGGCTAAGCAGGAAGGTGCTAGGTGTCGGCTCGGTGCAAATCTGAGAAGTCCCCTAAGGCAAAGACTCAAACTCGTGCCAACCCTCCACGTAGCAAATGGTCAACAGAGGTCAAAAGGTAGATATGGCGGGCCTAAAAAAGGGTTAAGTATAGAAGTATTAGCGGAGAGAGCCATGTGTCGGAGTGGCGCATCTCCAAAGTTGAATCCAAATGTGGAGGCCCAAACAAGTGCCAGCTCACCACGTAGCCCAGGGTCTGAAAAGGTAGGAAGGAAATCATTGAAAAGTCCAAAATCCCGTGGAAGCTTCCAAGTGTCAACCTGACACTCCATCAAAGCAAAAATCTTGATCAGGAGTTTCAGCGAGCACAAATCCTCCACGCGTCCAGTCTCTTCGAAGGGGACAGAGTCAGGTTGAATAGTCAATGCATAGTGGTAGGCCGGCAGAGAGTGCCAAGTGTCCACATGATGCTAACTCAAAGTTGAATCCGAGAGAGGGTTCTCAAACAAGCGTCAGACCACCGCGTGTCCCTGGTCAAGGAATATGACCCCGCCGAGCAAAGGAATTAGCCGAGAAATATAGAAATTGAGTAGGCCAGCGGATGAAGCCACGTGTCAGCCCCATGCCATTCCAAAAGTAAGATATAGAGGCCATCCTCTGACATATGCTAGCCAACCACGTGTTCCATATTAAAGAGGGGGCCCATTTTTCAAACTAGTTTTCTTACTTTGTTGTACAGACCCGATACAAACTTTGAAGGGGCATATCTTTCGACTCAGGGCTCGAAATATTACAAATCTGACACCGTTGGAAAGATCTCAACCTCACCCACGCCATGGAGATATGAAACTTTAAGTTTGGAGAGGTTAGGTAAAGAAAAATGAGGAAAACATATTCAGGGCCATTAATGTAGATCTATCTACCTCAACAACTAGATTAGATTCGATCTGCTCTGTCATTTCCTCCTCCTTTAAGGTGCTAAACCAGAGACTGATACAGTCAAGACTGATTTGGGGACAGATTTTGTAGGAGGCATTAATAGCAGTGGTTGAGCTTTGACCTGCTTTTCCACTTCTCTCTCTTTCTTCTCTCTAATTGAATCTATAAATACAGGGTTAAGACTCATTGTAAAGGGTTGGACATTCTTCTATTTTGTAGGCTCCCTTCTTCTCCTTGGCAAGTGAATTCATGGAGTTTCAGACCTCCCATATAGACTGTAAATGTAAATTTTGCCTTGTTACTATTGTAATGCATCGATAATACATGTTCTGTGGGTGATCTTCATCCCTTTCTATGTTAATTGTTGTCTTCTGATCCTTCATTACAACTTTGGTTATTTGTGCATGTTTTTGTGTTGCATTCTTCTGGTTTGTGTCTACCAGCAAAACAATTGTTCATCACTCCTTTGGTGTATCACCTGGTAGCTTAAGTTTTATTTTCTTTGCATCCCTTCTTTAACTCTGTCTCCTTGGTAAATTAGAGTAGGATTTAGGATAGATCCTCTGTGATTTCATGTGTACACCTAAACAGAGGAGTAGGAACCAGCCTTAATTTGGAGATTTTTTTCCGACCTGCAAAGTCCCACACTTTGGGGGGAAAAATCAATGTTATGCAATCACACCAAATGAATCTACCTTAGAAAAGTAGATCTAATGACTCATTTAGTGGTGCTGTGATTTTGCAATAACAGTTTTTGCACACCCGATGGGACAAAGAAGTCTCCATTTTTATTACAGTAAGATTGATGTGCACTTGTTATGATTCTAGCTTTTAAGAAGAATTGGTTTTAAGAACTCAACACATCTGGCGACTCCAAAAGGGAGAGCCTAAAATCCACTGGTTTCAGCAGTCCAAGTTTCCCAAGTTCATGAGAAGGATACAAACAAGGTCTAGAACAAGAGAATAAGGACAGTTTGTACACATACACTTGTCTCCAGATAGAAGGAGAAGAAGAAGAAGAGCCCAAGAAGTCTCTATCTCCACCAAACAATAGAGCCTTATCAACACCTCCTCCTAGTAGGCCATTCTTTCAATCAAGAAGGGTGCTCATGATGATCAGGATGGCACACCAACAACCAAATCCTTATGTCAATTTCACTGGCAGCTATTTTAAAACTCAACCTAGCCCACTTGCTCTTGAATGCACAAAACCCAGTCCCGGTGGCAGCATTAAAGAGCATATCCATATTTCACTAGAGAAAACCAGACTTGTCTTAAAGTGACCATGTACAAGACATTGATTCAAATGTCTGTACAATCCATGAGATATGATCCTTTTCTTACATAATTGAGATGGACATTGATGGTCAAGTTGCTAGCCTCTTCACTCAAGGGAAAAGCTTCACAATGGTTCAGGAGCAAAATTTTTAGAAGCAGGCTCTATTCAATCTTGGGACCATATGTGCATAGCTCTTCACAACTAGTTTGGAGAGAAGGGAAATAACCTATCCTTGTTAGAGTAGCTGACAACAATCAAGAGAGCTCCTATGCAAAATGAGACAAAACTGATGGATTTCAACCTCAGATTTCAACGACACCTGGGACAGGATTCCAATAGTAGTAAAGAATAAAATATTACCCACTAATGAAGGTGCCTTCTTATACTTCCTTAGAGCTTTGAATTCTGATATTTCTTTGATGATTCAGTCAATGGGGGGCACAACCTTACCTACAGCCTATAGCCTTTCCATAGGAGCTGAGAATCATTTGATTCAAGCTGGAAAACTTTCTCCTAGGCCATCCATGCCTCTATACCCCGAGTTAGGAAACCCAGGTACCAGCCAAACACCCACATTAGCTCCTATACCCACCCCTAGGAGTCAAAGTTTAGCTGAAGCCTCCACTTCATCATCTAACACCTCAAAGGAGCTTCAGGAAGTTATGAAACAACTACAAAACCTGGGAAATGAGCTAGTAACCATCAAAAGATAGCAGGCTCAGGGTTCTAGGCCATATCAACCCCAGGCTCAGTATCAGGCTAGACCCCCATATCAGCAAAATAGACCACCAGCCCAGGCTGTAAATCAGAGTCAACACCAAGGGAAACCTCAAGCTGCTAGACCTTTCAGGTCATATGATCCAAACACAGCTTCAACATCAAGGGCATTGGTTCTAGCACATAATAACATGGCACAAGAGTATGATTGGTGTTTCCCATGCAATCAGCCACATAATCAATCGATGTGCTTTAATGGTGCACTAAATCAGGCTTTGATGGTGCAAACCATTGGTGGGTCACAAGAACCTAGCCATGAAGAAAATCAACAGCAAGGAGCTTAGCAAGAGGGACCCCCAAGTGAAACTATGCTTGTCAATTGGTAGGCTGAAGACTTATGTGGAATGAATCAGACCCCTTCTCAAAGTATAGCTGCCAATACACAGTCCAAGAAGAGAAATATTAGAGAAGGACATTCACCAAGCTCAGGTGATCCTCAACCCTCCTTTACTCCACAAGGCATTGGCATTCAAAATACAACTCCCAATATGTACAGAGTCAATCCAAGCCACCTTCCAAATCTACTCAGGCACCGGTTGTAACAGCCCATGTACAAGAGAAAAATGTGCCAGGGAAGGGGCAGTAGAAGGAAAATTCATTTAATATCATTGAGAAAATGAAGAGGACAAGTGTGAACATTTCACTATGGGAGTCACTGGCCATTCCAGGGTAGAGGGATCTATTGCAGACTGCCATGCAAAATTGGTCAAGCTCAAATCAACCCCTTAGCCAGCAAGAGAAAGTGCTTACCAATATAGCCCAACCTAAGAGAAACCATGGAGAACAATGAGGTAAGAATCTGAAGCCTCCTCCATTTTATGTTTCATTAATCATTGGAGAAAAATTGGTGCATAATTGCATGATTGATTCAGGGGCAAGTAGTTCTGTAATGCCCAAACAAATAGCTGATCAACTGGGCCTCCAGTATGAAGTCATCTCTAAAGGAGTAGTACAATTGGATGGGATAGTAGTGACCACTATTGGAGTCATCAAGGATTTGAGCCTCACTCTGCATGCCTACCCTAATGTGACTGTATTGCAGAACGTATCAGTCATAGACTTGCCACCACATTTTGCATTGTGTTTGTCCAGGGACTTCACTACCAAAATTGGAGGATATTTGTCTACTGACTGGTCACATATGCTCTTTAGAACAAGGTATGGAGTGAAGGCCACAATCAGATCTGAGCCCATAGCATATTATCACATTGAGTCCTATGTGCCTAGCCCAATCAATGCAAATTGTTCAGCTTTTGATCAGGAGGACCTCCTAAACACTTCTGAGGTAGATACCAAAGTAGGGTGTATCCCAGACCTGACTCTCGATGAATGGGTGGTCAAAAGGCATGCTTTTGATCCCTATAAGGAGATGGAAGAATCTGAACTAGGAGTCTACTACCTGCATGAGGAGAATCATCCTCTTCCTGACATCCTCAAGCCAGAATGCAAAGATGAAAATGAAGTATGGCAATTATTCTTTGATGGCTTGAGGAGTAGACAAGGAGCTAGAGGAGGAGCTATGATCGTGTCCCCCAAGGTATGAAGTATTATTCAGCCTTCAGATTTCAGTTTTCCTACTCAAATAACACTGCAGAATATGAGGCTTTGGTTCATGGATTGCATTGGGCTAGAAGATGAGGAATCAAGAACCTGCAGGTGTTTGGTGACAGTGAACTGGTTGCCAATCAAGTCAAAGGAAAAAATGTTGTCAAGAACGACCTGCTCAAAAGCTACAAGAGTAGGGTATGGGATCTCATTGAGGATTTCGAAGCCTTCAACATTGTGTCCATACCCAGGAAGGAGAACGAAGCTACTGATAGGCTCGCAGTAGTTGGAGCCACATTTGATGTGGTTGACAACATCAAGAGGGATAAAGAACAGCCACATATCCATGTGATTGTGAGGCCAGTAGTGCTAGATAATAACACATGCTGGCAGGTGTTCAAGAATGATCAACAGATCATCAATTTTTTGCAAGAGGAAGCTGAATTCTCAGCTAGAAATCAAAGCAGACTAGAGAAGCAATATGGAGATCAAGTAGTGCAGCTGTATACAAACAAGCTTCCCAAAGGCTTAGTGACATTGGAGTCTATCTTCAATCCCAATGATCAGTTTTGAAAAGAAAAGGCTAATATACAGATCAAAGGAGAAGATTCAGAGTCAATTCTAGTTAGAGAAGGAAAAATGCTTCAAATTGGCAAAGTGGCCACTGAGCAAGAAAGGTATGAATTCGTGCAACTTTGCCAAGAGTTTCCAGATGTATTTTCTTGGAGCTATGAGGACCTCAGAGGGTTCAATCCGAAGTTATCCCAACACACAATCGAACTAGATCCAGCTGCTAAGCCCATCAGGAAAAAGTAGAGACCAGTCAATCCACATATTGAGCCTTTGATGAAGAAAGAGTTGAGCAAGCTGATAGAGGAAAGTATCATATTTCCAATCAAACACTCAAGTTGGGTCACAAATTTGGTCCCAGTCAGGAAGAAGAGTGGAGAGATTAGGTTGTGTGTTGACTTTCGTGACTTGAACAGAGCGTCCCTCAAAGACCACTACCCACTCCCCTCAATGGAGAAAATCTTGCAGGTGGTGTCTAGATCAGAGAGATTCTCTCTCCTAGATGGCTACTCAGGGTACAACCAGATCATGGTGAAAGAAGATGATCAGTTCAAAATGGATTTCACCACCAAATGGGGCACCTATGCCTATAGAAAAATTCCATTTGGATTGTCTAATGTCGGAGCCACTTTCCAAAGGGAAATGGATATGGCATTCAAAGGGCTGATCAACAAAATAGTGCTGATCTACCTAGATGACATTACTGTGTTCTCCAAAAATGTAGCAGACCACCTTTTTCACCTAAGGCAGGTGTTTCAAAGGTGTAGGAGATTTGGGGTATCACTGAACCCCAAAAAATGCATATTCTTGGCCCATGAGGGCAGGCTTCTAGGCCACATTGTGTCAAAGGAAGGTTTGGCAATTGACCCAGAGAGAGTTGAAGCAATAAGGGCATTGCCATTGCCAAGCCATAAGAAGGCTCTTCAAAGCTTCTTAGGAAAAATCAATTTTGTCCGCAGGTTTGTACCAAACTTTTTTGCCCTTGTCAAGCCAATCATGTTGATGTTGAAGAAGAGTTTGGCATTTAGGTGGACAACTGAAGGAAAAGAAAGTTTTGAGGCCATCAAAGAAGCTATATCACAAGCCCCAACTCTTGTGAATCTAGTTTTTTCTAAGGATTTCATATTATATGCCTTTGGTGGCAGTGACACAATTTCTGCAATCCTAGTACAACAGAACAAAGAAGATACAGAGCAGCCAATTACTTTCTTCAGCCAGGGTCTGGAGGATTATGAAGTAAGATACTCCTTCATTGAAAAGTAGGTCTTGGAAGTGATCAGAGGCTTGAAGAAGTTTAAGCATTTGGTTTCAAACAACAAAATCCAACTGTTAGTCTCCCATGCAGGAGTTAAAGACTTCCTTCTCAGCAAGGATCTGAATGAGAAATGTGCAGGATGGATCACTTATGTCATGGAGTATGACATTGAGATCAAGGTCACTAAGCTGGTCTGTGGGAAGGGATTGTGTGAATAGCTAGCCTTGAGTCAGCAAGAAGAAGCAAGTGGAGGAAAGGAAGTTGTTTTTGTCTTGCAAAATAGTCAAGAGGAAGAGAATGAGGATGTGCCCACTCCTTGTTGGACTCAGAACATGGTGCACTTCCTTCAAAAAGGCATGTGTCCTCCAGAAATGAATAAAACAAAAAGGAGACACTTTAGACTACAGGCCATCCCATATGTGCTCATTGACGGTGTCTTGTTCAAAAGGGACATCAATGGCATTCTGTTAAGATGCATTGGGACAAATCAGATTGAAAGAGTGTTACAAGAATTCCACGATGAAGCAGCTGGAGGCCATTTTTCTCCATGAGTGACAGTGCTTAAGATCATGAAGGTGGGTTATTATTGGCCCAGGGTGTTTAGTGATTGCTATGCGTGGATCAAAAAGTGCAAGAACTATGTGTTCTTCAGAGGCAAGGAAAAGCTAGCAGCACTACCATTGCATCCAATTTCAGTAGATCATCCACCATTCATGTAATGGGGATTGGACTTCATCGGGGTCATCAATCCAAATTTGAGCCAAGGCCACAAATGGATTCTGATGGCAACAGACTATTTCACCAAGTGGACCGAGGCAGTGGCACTCAAAGAAGCTAATGAGTCTAGCATACTAGATTTTTATGAAGGGATAGTGACCAGATTTGGAGTGCCAGCCACCATTATATCAGACAATGCATTGGCATTCATGGGTTCCAAAATCACAGGATGGGCCATGAGTAATATGATTTACCTAAGCACTTCATCAAATTATTACCCTCAGGGTAATGGCCAAGCAGAGTCTACAAACAAGAACTTGCTGAAGATTATCAGAAGAACTCTGGATGAAAATTAAAAAACCTGGCACACAAAACTCAAATTAGCCTTATGGGCTGACAGGAAAACACCCAAGATATCTACAGGAAACTCTCCATTCAAACTTGTCTACGGGAAAGAGGCAGTGTTTCCTATATCACTTGAGTTGCCAACATTGGAACTCATGAAGCAACTGGAGGTGTCCGAGTTTGAACCAATGGAAGCCAGGTATGCAGAGCTGATGGAATTGGAAGAGACCAGAGAACATGCACTTCAAACAATAGAGAAGGATCAGGCTTCAATCAAGAGATGCTTTGACAAGAAGGCAAGAACAAGGACCTTCCAGGAAGGAGACCTGGTTTTGAAATGGGATGCAGATCAGGAAAAACCAGGAAGGCATTCCAAGTTTGATGCTATTTGGAGTGGCCCTTACATGGTCACAAAATGTAAAAGTAGCAATGCTTTCCAATTATCTACATTGGATGGTGAAGAATTGTAGATTCCAGTGAATGGAATTTATCTTAAACACTACTACTAGAAGGAAGGTTCTCACCTTGTACATATTAGTTTAGTTTCTCATTCCTCTAAGTACTTGTGCACATTGTCTTGTTGTAGTTTAGGTTGCTTTTCTCCTAAGTGCTTTGCACACTCTGCATGTTCTACTTGGAGCATGTATGATTTCAAATTTTGTATATAGTTGTGGTGTTGTTTTGTTGCTCTTGTATAACCCATTCAAAAACAGATGAATCCCTGAGTCAAAACAATTTTCTACTCTCAGAAACCATCATTTCAAGATTTCTTATGAAGATTGAGAGTGCAAATAGTCAGGCTCATGAATCAAAGGCAGAATCAGTATCAGACCATCGTTCTCGACTCCATGCCCAACAGATATGACAAGGCAATTGGTATTTTCATCTAGCAGGCAGATACCCCTGTGAGTCACCAAATTGTTATCCATATTTTTCCCCCAGGAAAAATATTGGATCAGAGTGACCCCGCACATTGAAAGAACCTGAGAAATCATGTTCAGTTCCTACAAACAAATTACAGGGGGACTCTATAATGGAAGTGGAGGGGCCTGCGAAAATCAAACAACAACGTGCAGGAGAAATCTAGAATACGGCTCTGTCAAGTAGATCTGGGCCTTAAATCCATTCTACAGGTTTCAGGTAGGCTCAGAAATAAAATAACAGGGTCAGACGATGGAGGAGCAACATCACAAGAGAAGCCAGGAGCAAGAAAAGGAAGAAATGGAGAAGACCCGAAGTCTTCGGGCTCAAAACACTCCAGGAATGAGTCCAAAAATCAGCTAAGTATGGAGGATGTTGCGGAGAAAGCCACGTGTCAGAATGACGCTTCTCCAAGGGTGAATCCAAGAAAGGAATTTCAAATGAGCGCTAGGCTTCCATGCATCCAAGGCTCCCAAAAGTTTTGTACACGGCCATTGAAAAGTCTTTGGCTAAGCAGGAAGGTGCCAGGTGTCAGCTTGGCATAAATCCAAGATGGGTCCCCCCAAGGGGAAGACTCAAACTCATGCCAGCCCTCCACGTAGCAAATGGTCAACAGAGGTCAAAAGGTGGATAGGGCGGGCCTCAAAAAGGGTTAAGTATAGAAGTATTAGTGGAGAGAGCCACGTGTTGGAGTGGCACATCTCCAAAGTTGAATCCAAATGTGGAGGCCCAAACAAGTGCCAGCTCGCCACGTAGCCCAGGGTCCGAAAAGGTAGGAAGGAAATCGTTGAAAAGTCCAAAATCCTGTGGAGGCTTCCAAGTGTCAACCCGATGCTCCTTCAAAGGAAAAATCTTGATCAGAGTTTCAAGCGAGCACAGAGCCTCCACGTGTCTAGTCTCTTCGAAGGGGATAGAGTCGGGTTGAATAGTCAATGCATAGTGGCAGGCCGACGGAGAGTGCCAAGTGTCCACACGGTGCTAACTCAAAGTTGAATCTGAGAGAGGGTTCTCAAACAAGTGTCATATTGCTGCATGTCCCCGGTCAAGGAATATGACCCCGCCGAGCAAAGGACTTAGCTGAGAAATATAGAAATTGAGCAAACTAGCAGAGGAAGCCATGTGTTAACCCCATGCCATTCCAAGAGAAAAATACAGAGGCCACCCTCAGATATGCACTATCCCTCCACGTGTCCCATATTAAAGAAGGGACCCATTTTTCAAACTGGTTTTCCCGCTCTTTGTATGGACCTGATACAAACTTCGAAGGGGCATATCTTTTGACTCAGGGCTCAAAATATTGCAAATCTGACACCATTGGAAAGATCTCAGCCTCACCCATGCCATGGAGATCTGAAACTTTAAGTTTGGGGAGGTTAGGTAAATAAAAATGAGGAAAACATCTTCAGGGCCATTAATGTGGGATCTATCTACCTCAACAACCAGATTAGATTCGATCTGCTCCATTGTTTCCTCCTTCTTCAAGGCGCCAAACTAGAGATTGATACAATCAAGATAGATTTGGGGACAAGATTTTGTAGGAGGCATTAATAGCAGTGGTTGAGCTTCAACCTACTTTTCCCGTTTCTCTCTCTTTCTTTCTTCTCTCTAACTGAATCTTTAAATACAGGATTGGGACTCATTGTAAAGGGTTGGACATTCTTCTATTTTGCAGGCTCCCCTCTTCCCCTTGGCAAGTGAATTTGTGGAGTTTCAGACCTCCCATATAGACTATAAACGCAAATTTTCCTTGTTACTATTGTAATGCATCGTATCAAGCCGTGAGAGCAATAATACATGTTCTGTGGGTGATCTTCACCCCTTTCTGTGTTAATTGTTGTCTTCTGATCCTTCATTACAACTTTGGTTATTTGTGCATGTTTTTGTGTTGCATTCTTCTGGTTTGTGTCTACCAGCAAAACAATTGTTCATCACTCCTTTGGTGTATCACCTGGTAGCTTAAGTTTTATTTGCTTTGCATCCCTTCTTTAACTTTGTCTCCTTGGAAAATTAGAGTAGGATTTAGGATAGATCCTCTGCGATTTCATGCATACACCTAAACAGAGGAGTAGGAACCAACCTTAGTCTGGAAGGTTCTTTTCCGATTCTACGAAGTCCCACACTTTAGGGGAAAAACTCCATGTTATGCGAATCACACCAAATGAATATGCCTTAAAAAGTAGATCTAACAACTCATTTGTGAGTGCTATGATTTTGCACTAACAGTGTCATTGCAAAAGCACCCACTTTAGTGTGCCCTGATTTTGGAAAAGAATTCATTCTCTATTGTTATGCTTTGGAGCATACTATCTCGGTCATTCTTGTGCAATAAAATGAAGATAAAGTCCAGTCATCCATTGCATTCATGAGTGCCCCTATGAAGGTGATGAGACCAAATTAAGTCTCATCCATTGATCCAAATAACATTATTCTTTCTCTTATAAAGTGAATTGAGATGTAGTCTTAAGAATTATATAGCTTATTTAAGATTAAATGTAGAATATAGTTTATCTATCTTTGAAAATTCCATTACAATCTAAAGGTTTTCATTTCCTAATTTTTCTTGTAGGTTGGAATGTAGTATTGTGTATGAGCAGGTCATTTGATCTCTTGAATAAATTACAACAAGTACAATACTCACATAGCTAAGAGCAAATGACTCACAAAGATAAAAAAATTCATAAAGTTAGGAGCGCATGACTCATAAATAATGCAAGACTCGCAATAAAAATAGTGTAGGTCTTGAGTGTAGAACTCAATTGGTGAAATGGTGTAAGACTCAATTAGTACACCAGCACAAGGCTCACCTTTGCATTAATATAGGACTCACAAAATAAACACAAAACTTTCTATAACTAAAATTACACAAATCCAAATGAGAATGTGAGATAGGTTTTTGTTCCTCTTATTTCTAGCAGGAAAAACCTCTCTCCTTTTTTATACAACAAAAATAGTTTTGAAAATATAAACATTTGAAAAAGAAGGTTTGTTGGATATCACAAGCACTGAGAGGGGGTGAATCAGTGCTAATCAAATTAGTAGTTTCTAAAACTTCTTGAATATAAATAACAAGAAACCATGGACACAAATTAAGGTTCATATATGAAGAAAAATATACAGGACACTAGATTTATAGTGGGAAACTCAAGTGGGGGAAAACCCCCCTTTGAAACCAACCTCTTTATTTAGAACACTAATTCTAAACACTCATTTACAACTTGACCAAGCATCTACTTAATCACAAAAGCACCCAATTCAATTACAAATGATCAAGCACCCACTTGATCACAAAATCATCCACTTTAAACACCAATACTTGATGAAGACTGAGCACCCACTCAGCTGATTGAACAAGAAGCACCTACTTCTATGGTCCTAGCATCCACTTAGATGATTTCAATAATGAATTGATCGTTTAGTAACTTTGTTACTTCATCAACATATTATGATCTCTTTCCTGAAACACAAGTCATCCTTCAATTCACCATTCATGTAGTCTTTTGATTTCTGCATCTTTCACACTTTCAGGAGTTCATACAACTATCCCTGATACAGTCTCATATCAACAACATCAACTATGTCTATGATCTTTTTATTTCAATACCTTTAACAATCCATGAATTTTCTTGTCTAAATTTCACCTAACTCATTATTTTTGTCCTGATAATAGACCCATCTCTTGTCAACACTTCCCTATTTTCACTTTCAATCCGCTACACTGATATCAACAGCTACCTCACCTATATATCTTCATTTTTATTCCTTAGGACTCTTTGTCTCTGATACCTTTCAACTCTTCAACTACCCTTGTACACCTTGATTTGAGCTCAAGAGCAACAACTTCTCACCTTCCATCAATTTTGGTCTCATATTCAAATGCTCCTTAGCTTTAATGCATGTCTCTTAGTCTTCTTGTTTTACTAGCAAGAATGGCTCTTCGATTTTAGAGACCTAGACTCTTCATATTCCATTTCTTTTGTTGTCCTATTTCCTTGAACTTCCTCAATTTCCTTGAACCATAGAGAAACTCTTCAACTTCCATGTACCTTCTTTCAACTTTGAGCACAACATTCCTTTTGTCATTTGCATTCATACAAGAGAATCATTTTGCAACAATAACAGGACCTACAATTAGCTCAAATTTTCACATTTTAATATTTCTTCATAATTACTATCATAGGATCAAATAAATTTAGTTGGATAGATTTTTCAAGCATCAAAAACGAATCCCAAACAATATTTCTTCCTTCATGAACTTGAATCAACAAAAAACACGAGCTCCACTTCATGAATTTCCTTTTAAATGAACAAAAACGATCTTTACATTGTCAAATAGTGATTGTACATGGGTTTGAGATTTTATGTTGAAGATATCCCTATCTACATTTGAAAAAATTCAAAAAATTCTTCTGCAAAAATTTGGTAAGGACCCCAAACAGATCTTCAAAAAGTTTTAGGAGTATTCATTGGATAAAGAATGAGTTTCGATATTTTTCTTCTTTTAAACCCTAGAACCAAGGTAACACTGACTGTAGATGCCTGATAGGATTCAAACTAGGATTTATTTCACATTTCTTAATGAAATCTAAATATTTGAATCTTTATATATTTATGAGAACCATATGCACCTTACTCAAGCATTTGTTTGACTTAAAACTCCTGAAAATAGTCCCATCACTTCAATTTTTACAGTGTTCATACTGGTAAGAGACAATTATTTTGGAAAAGGAGGTAATTAAAACTGATTTCACATCTATTGAAGCCTTTAGATGGATTAGAATAGCATTTAAATCTTATATAGGTGATCTATACAACCTGAGATCACTCACACACCACTGAAACATTACCTTTCACTGATTTGATGTGCTTGTGTAATAGACTCGCCTTCAAGAATCCTGTCAACAAGAAAAAACACCTTGACTTTCACCTAGCAACCACTTTTACTGATAAAATACTTTGCAAATAACTTTTGAAGAGGTTATGAGCCCTTGTTGTAACCATTTCACCATTATTAGGGTATTGCGTAAGACTATACTAGGAGCAATCATTCAAACTAAGTCCAACATTGACCTACTGCATGCAACTCCAAAGAGATTTTCCTTAAAATACCATATGAGCCTTGAAGACATCATAAATGCACTAATGAAATATTTAGGAGTGATAAAACGAGACATTTGAGACCAATTTCACCTTTTTCTCTTATTGATTTAGAACATAGTCCATGAGAGAGAAAAACAGTGCTAGAAAAATGCTCATAACTTTTCAAATACTTACCCATTTTTCCTGAAAATTTTTGCAATATATCAGGCTTGGAGTTATATGAAAAATTTCATTATATGATTTATCTAAAGAAGGCTCTATAATTTTTCTTGGGATCTAAGAAGCTAGATTGCGTTTTATTCATTTTCCAAAAGGCATGTTTTAGTAAAGCTATCATAACTTCCACATACCTTCTCATAATCTAATGAAATGTTTCCTGGAGCACCAAAAATCATCCTACTACATGGTCCATAAGATCATTTCTCACAGGTATGTTTTGATTCTTCTATTCCATCTCATTTACCTCTACTTACACTGTTAGTTCTCAAAGCCAACTTTTGAGTAATTTTGAAGTTTCTCTCTTGGGGCTAAGATAAGCCTTTTTTTTTCTCACACATGTTGTAGAGACTACTATAAGACTACTCCCATTCTCTCAGGATCATTTAATAACCTGCATCAACTCTTCACACCTCATCAGGTACCAAAAACATGCCTAAATGGGCCAGTTTGAACTGTGACTTCCACAAGATGACCTGATACACCATGTGAGAACTTGTTATCATGATTACATCATCATACATGACATGTAGTGCATCTATTCCAGGAAGACTAGTCATTTCCATTCTTTCACTGGACTCCTGCCTCACCAACCAAGTCTGTAGAGCACTGGAATCATCCTGAAATCTCTCTGTGAGCTCCAAAAAAAATTAGAAGGCATTACCAATCAACCTTCATGTCCATTACAAGTTCTCACTTCACATTTCACTGCTTTGTCATCAATGCCACTTGACATCAATGACAACACTAATGACCAAGGTTCAATAAACTCCCCCTTTGTCATTGATGGTAACCTACTCAGACTCCTATAAACTTTGATGAAAAACACCTGCATACCTAGTTTCTAGCTACATGCTCTATATATCTCCTCGTTGACATCATTGACAAAGGTTTCTTGGCCACTTGACATGAACTAAATACATTTAAGAACAATAAAACATGAGCACATGAGCTTAACTATCCATAAGCTACCCCTTGGATAAGAAATAATCTTTGCTACTTTGACCAATTCCTAAACACCATTTTTAGTCTTCCAAAGTCATTTCCAGCTGAGATAAGTCAATGTAAATGTTTTCAAGTATGAATAAGAAGTAATATTCTTATACACACCTTGGATAGCATTGAGAATACTAATTTTACTTACTAGAAGTCAATTTCATGTTCCCCCTATCATTATCAATATTTTTCACTCCTCCATACAATTGTAACTCACTTTGTAGCATTGTGTTCATCTCAGAGATGCCAATACCATTCAATTTCTTATAATAAAAGACTTCAATCCTCTTCATTGAAATATCATACCTACTTCATGAGGTCTTAGGCTTGCAAAATTCCAATGTCCATAACTGTAGTGTTGGGTTTAATCACACCAATTATACACACATATTATTCAGATCCAAGCATACAAATAATAAAAGCAAAAATAAACCATAAGAGCAATACACAAGATATAACGTGATTCACCCAGTTTGGACTATGTCCACCAAGAAACAACCAATCTTATTATTCAAATATTTGTTGAGAATATACAATGAAGATCTGTAATCTTCCACATCTCCTAGATGTATAGTAATTTATTCCTCACAAGATTCTATTCTCTCTCTCCAAGAATTACTTCTTACAATTCTCCCCTTATTATTATCTAGCCCTAGTTTTCTAGATTATATAACCATATACAAACTTAGGGAAACTTAGCTTTGTTATTACAACCATTAGATGAACTTTATATCAAAGGTTACATCTAATTCCCCTGAGTTAAATAAAACAATCACACACAAGTAACCGATGTTGATTACCCTAACCGATGCCAATTCCTCCTTGCCTTGACCGATACCAGTCACCAGGTGGCCGATGTTGGTCAACCAACTGACATCAGTTACTGTGTATTCTAACAAGTTAGTAAAGCATGATAATCTGAAGCAATTAAGCTCCACAACTTAATCTCCCATTTGGAGATAAATTGTTGCACTGTACCATACAACTCCATTCTTGGATCCTTTCCTTGGCATATTTCTCCCTCTTCAAGTCTCAAACTCGAATACCAAAATAAGTGGAGTGTAGCTCCAAATTCTCCTTTACTAACGAATCCATTAGCATATCCGCAAGGTTCTTATTTGTATTAATTTTCTCTAGTTTCAATTATCCATCCTCCAACACCTGTCGTATGAAGTGCTATTTCAATTGAATGTGTTTCATATTTCAATGAAATGCTGAGTTATTTTCAAGATGAATCACACTTTGAATATCACTGTACAATATGCAATCCTCTTTCTCCTTTCCCAACTCTTGCATGAACCTGATCATCCATATCATCTCTTTGCTAGCCTATATAGCTGCAACATACTCGGCCTTTGTAGTAGACAAGCCCGCAACCTTCTGTAATCTCAAAATCTAGCTAACTGTCATTACACGTACGATGAATACATATCCAGTAGTGCTCTTCCCACCATCCAAATCTCCAGCCATATCTGAATCAACATATCCGCATAAAGAAATATCTCACCTACCGGATGTCCCTCTCAAATATCCATTGGGCTTCTTTCCAATGCTCTTTATCTAGATTGGCCATAAATCTGCTCACAACTCCCACTGCCTATGCAATGTTTGGTTTGGTACAAACCATAACATATATGATAATTCCAACTGCTGAAGCATATGGAACTCGTGTCATGTACTTGACCTCCTCATGTGATGTAGGACACTAATATTTGCTCAATTTGAAGTGTCCAACCATAGGTGTGCTTACAGGTTTGTAATTCTTCATAGTAAACCTTTCCAACACCTTATTGATACAATATTTCTAAGACAAATACAATTTTATGTTCTTCCTATCTCTGTGTATTTGCATGCCATGGATTTTCTTTGCAGATCCAAAATCCTTCATCACAAATGTATGTGTTAAATTTTCCTTAAGCTCACCAATGTCTTGCATACTAGATCCTACAATAATCATATCATCCACATACGGTAATAAAATAATATAGCTCCCATTTTCAAGCTTCTTGAAATAAACACAATGGTTAGTTTCACATCTTATATAACCATGATCATGTATAAAGGTATCAAACCTCATATACCATTGTCGTGGAGATTGCTTGAGCCCATACAAGCTCTTTTTCAACCTGTACACAAGTTTCTCCTTTCCCTTGATTTCATACCTAAGAGGTTGATGCATATATATATATATCTCTTCCTCCAAATCACCAAAAAGGAAATACGTCTTAACATTAGGCTATTCTAAATGTAAATCTTCTACTGCAACTAAACTTAGAATAGTATGAATGGAAATAATTTTAACTATAAGAGAAAATATCTCACCAAAATCAATACCTAATTTATGTGCAAATCCTTTTACCACAAGCCTTGCCTTGCATCTTTTTTATCCACCATCTTCTTCCTTGATCTTGTAAACCTATTTTTTTTGTAGGGAAAGACATAGTCTGACAAGTATTCATTAAGTACTTGTTTAATTTGTGTTAGTTGAGCATAAGAGATCTTAGAGCCAATGTTAATAGAGAATTGAGCAAGAAAATTAACATCCAAATGCATGAAATAGACTACCAAATGGACAAGAAATTCATAAAACCAACGCAGGTCACAAAATATTGCAAACTATGAGGTAAAAATCTTATCCTTTATGACCGTATCACGAAGTCATCTGGCATAGTCTGGAGGATCATTTTTCTCATTTGTAAATCTAAAAGTTTTTGTTGTGGGTCATCACGGCCTTTAAAAGATGGGTAATTTTAGATGATATGAAGTCTAGATGGTAATGGATAACTGCCAATGGTAGTTGGCATGAAAGATGTCATGTAGGAATGAAGTAGTTAATTGATACTGGATACTGTGTAAATCCTTGAGAGGTGGTGAATTTGGAGTCGGATGAGAATGCAATTTTGCATATTCTGATATAAAGATGTTTTCCGGTTCAAGAGTCTTTGAGGTACCAGAGACTAAGATCCCTGTACATTCTCTATGGGTTCCAGGGTGAGTCAATGGGAGCGACTGGTTATAATAATAGGAGTATTCTAAATCCCATAAGTGGGTGGAGTCTGAGACCACTAGGAGCCATAATCAATGAAAGCACAGCTCTAGAGCTTAACATACAAATTATCATGATATTTTCTTTAGTTGTTATGTACAAAAGCATGTAAGACTAAATGATCTAAGAAATGAAAGATCTACCTCTTTTTGAGTTTAAGATTCTTCTAGTATTCCAAAATTTAATGCACTTGATGGCCCATGGTTGAATTAAATAAACTGCTTAGTCAACATTGGTGTCTTCCCATCACTGCAAAGGCAATTTTGACCATGTATCCAAATACTTATATTACACATTAAGAGGAACTGTCTAGTGCATTCTTTCTACAACACCATTCTTCCAAAATGACCTATGGATCTACTCTTTCTCTACGCAATGCCATTTGGTGTGCAATGCACAACACTTAAATCCTTGTCCCATTAGTGTGGGACCTTTGTCATATGGCGAAAGCATCTCTATCTTTGAAGGTTGGTTCCTCTTCCACAAGGGTTACCTACCACAATTTATTAAAAGTCTCAAGGAAAGCATCATATCTACATCCTAATACAATAAACCCATACCTTGCTTGTGGCATCATTAATGAGACTCACAAATTATTGAGATCCTTCAAAAAAAGCCTACACTAAAATGGTCCATACATGTTTAGAGAAGGAAAATGTTCAAAATCTATCAAAAATGCCTTTTTTGGCCCAACTTTGTGAGGTGATTTCTCTCTTTCTTTCCAAAGGATGGATAAGTTCATCACAAAAATGAAGGATCTGGATCTTTCACAATATGACAAATGTACCCTTAAACTTCAATGATTTGTAGCCCCTTTTTGACCTCCATATAGACTAGCCAAACATGCATAAATACCTACATATGAAGAGAGGCAAGAAGAAAACAAGCAAAAATGAGCAAGGATGGACAAATAGCATAGACAAATACACATGTTCTGACCTTATTGCTCCAAAAGTTTACTACAAAACATAGATTTCACTTGGTAACCTTCAAAAATATTCATTACAGAGCAAGGGAGGACCATGCAAACTCCATTTTCGACCTAGTTTTCCTACAGAATATAAGGGAGAAGCTCTCGAGGCTTAAGACATTCCTGAACAAACCATTACAAATGATTCATGTATTGGCATTTTGAAATTTTAGATGAAATGGATCCTTTACCAATAATATTGCATGGTTCATCATCTCCTAAATAAACATGCCCAAAATTACCCTGAACAGAATTTTTGAAATAACCCTTATTAGGGGTAGCATGGAAAAAAGCTCCTGAATCTAAAACCCATGATTCAATTTTACTATCCAAGGAGAGAATAAGCATATCTTACATTACCTCAGATGTAACAATGTTTTCCTCTTTACCTTTCTATGGTACATTCTCTTTGTTTTCCTTGAACCAGGGAAAATGTTAGTCGTAAATTTTTGTAAACTCACGAATATTAGGGATTTTGGAAATTAGAAATGGCTAATTTTCAACAGCTGGCTCCCGCCTAATTCGCCTAAAATTCCCACTGATAATTCATTTATATGGGTGAATTTTCCTACTATTTATATGTTAAATTAACTTATGCATGTATTTCGCCAATGTTTCTTATCATTGTACCTCATCCAAGAAAATTACACCCTGCCAAATTGTTTTTACCATGAAACATTTTTTAGAAATTCGCCATCGATTCAAAAGTCAATTTTGGAGATTCGCTACCCATTCTAAACTAATTTTTCAAAGGGGGGGTCTTAAAATGAACCCTACAGCTTGAACCAACAATCATTCTTTGCATGTCCTTTCTTTTCACAATTCCAGCAGGTTATTCCTTTACCTATAGATTTAGATCTGCCATTCTTAGAATTTGATTTCCCATTACTCTTTCTCTTGGATCTCTTCTTCTACCTTCCTCTTCTTTCTACATTCAAAGAATTTCCAGATGATAATTATCTTTCACTTTTCCTATGTATTTATTCATTCAGTATTATACTAACCACATCATCAAACTGTAAAATATTAGAATCAGACATTGTATTACTAACAACCATTACCAAGTTATCCCAACTATCTGGAAAAGAGAATAAGAATAAAATTTCTTTCACTTCATCATCAAACGAAATATTAACTGATTTTAATTGATTTACTATAGACTGGAAATCATTCAAATGACTTGATGCAGATTCACCTTCTTGCATCTTAGAATTAAATAATTTCTTCATCAAATAAATTTTATTTAAAGCACTAGGTTTTTCATATAAATTAGCTAAATATTTCATCAACTCTACCTTTGTTGATGCTTCAGTAATATTCGAAGCCACAAATGCTTCCAGGCTCAATCTTATAGATCCCAAAGCCTTTCTGTCAAGAATGTTCCATTCTTCATTAATCATCTTTGTAGGTCTTTCCTTTTCATCCAACGGTAAGTATAAATATTTTTTATACAGATAATATTCCACCTGCATCTTCCATAGCTGATAATTATGGTTGTCAAATTTCTCAAATCTTTATTTACTATCTCCTTCCATTGTTATAGCTCTCACTCAATTAGAAATCCCTTTGTGAGTAAATATATCAACACACAAAACCCTCACACAAAAATTATCTGATACCAGTTTTTGGGGTTAATCACACCATTTGTTCAGATATATTATTAAGATCTAAGCATACAAACAATAAAAGTGGAAATATACCAGAACAACAATACACAATATATAACTTGGTTCATCCAGTGTGGGCTACATCCACCAATAAACATCCAATCTTATTATTCAAATCTTTATAGAGAATATACAAAGAAGATCCTCAATCTTCCACACCTCTTGGATGTACAATACTTTCTTCCTCACAAGATTCTATTTTCTCTCTCCAAGAATTATTTCTTATAATTTTCCCCTTATTATTATCTAACCCTAGTTTTCTAGATTATATAACCATATACAAACTTAAGGAAACTTAGCTATGTTATTACAACCATTAGATAAAATTTATATCAAAGGTTAGATCTAATTCCCGTGAGTTAAATAAAATAATCACGCATAGGTAACCGATGTCAGTTACCCTAAACGATATTGGTTCCTCCTTGCCTTGACTAATACCAGTCACCAGGTGACCGACACCAGTTACTGTGTATTCTAGCAAGTTAGTAAAGCATGCTAATGTGAAGAAATTAAGCTCCATAACTCAACATGTAGAAGCTCCACATGCTCTGCCACATAATGTAGCATGTGTATACCTATCTCTGTGTTGGGCCGAAAATCTGTCGCTTGGGCAGATCTATGGATAAATGAGCCAACAATGTGCAGGGCATAGCCCCTCTTTGAGTCAGCAAAGTGAAACTGGTTTATTGCTATTCTACCAGCAGGAATCTATGCAAGCCTCACAGATTCTACCTTCGGGGGTTTGGGATCTCATCCCAGTAGGGGTGTTTCCGACTGTGAAAAGAAAGGAAAAGAAGAGGGGATGAAGAAAGATCAGTTCCGAAGGAAGAAAAGAAATGAATTCCAAAGCAGAAGGGTCAGAAAGTTTCTGTTTTGGGATTGGTAGTAAACAGAGCCAAACCTACTTGCATAAATGAGCAAAGCAATACTGATGATAAATAAATGACAATAAAATAGAAGCAGATCCAACAGAATAAACACACAGATCTAACATAAGAAAGATCTAATGTATACAACACAGATATTCAGCACAAAGTCTAAATATTGTATTACTAATTCCTTCTGTTACAAAAAGCTCAAAGTCTTTTCTCCTTACTCCTATTTCTCATCTGAAAGATATTCACTCATCCACAATACTACAAGTATTGGAGTATTTATAGAAGAAGAAGAAGAAAAGAAGGCAAAAAGGAGCCAACAACCTATTTACAAAGATATTTACAAAATATCTAAAAGTCATGTTGACTTTTTACAACTTGATGGATGACATCATCCCATGATGCAACATGGATGATGTCATCATTTACATCAACATACTTCAGATATTTCCAGGAAGACGAAGAAGAGAAAGGGAAGAAGAAGAAGAAGAAGAAGCAACAGCTATTTGTCATCATCATCCTGCGGCCGAAAGGGGGGTAGACTGCTTTTGTTGCTCCTCAGGTCACGAGATATGAAACTGAGAGCGGTATTCCATGAACTTGTTGATTATTGGCCCAAGTTGATCCTGAGAAGGATCCTTGTGCCTATCGCTTATCACCTCACAAGTCTCCCGCTCATCTATGAGTTTCTCTGGGAGTTTGGAAAAGTCATTTTCCGCCTCAATGAGGAACCCGACGAAGTCCCTACAGGCCAGCAGGTTGTTGATGGATTCTGTGTCAAATGTGACCTCTAGCCCCGTTCCTTGAGAAGCGATCTCCTTAAAGATCTGGGTGGTTTCATCAGCTTTCCTTAAAGTGAAGGAAGGAGTAAGCAACCCTGGCGACATATTAAGAACAATTCGTTCCATTTGGTGCATCGCATCCAGGGCTTCTTCCTTGACTTTGTCAATCTTTTCTAGAATAAATTCTAGCTGATCCACCCGATAGTCCAGAGTGGACATGATTTTGTTGAGGGCCCTTGGGTGGCCGAAGACGCCGAACCTGACCAGATCCTCGACTGAACAGTCGAACATTTGTTGGAAGGCCTCGTGCTGCAGTCTAGCATGTTCCAGCTCTTCTGATATGGGCCCTGCTAACGCTTGGAGCTCTTTATTTGCCTTACTGATATTCAGGTACAAGTCAGAGAACTCGGCGATCACTTTTTCGCTGTCTTTGAGGATTTGGCTCCTCCAAGTGGAAACGGCCATACCCTGCTCGCCAATCTTGGCATACTCGTTAATTTTCTCCTGGCTGAGAAGCTCAGAAGTCTCGGTGGCAGTTGTGGGAGGCACACTACCCATCTTTTGTAAGGCTTGGAGCAGATATTTGTTTTTCTCCTTTCAATTGCCTTTTCTCTTCCTTTGATTTCTTGAAGCTTGTTGTAGAGGGCGTCAAATACAGAAAGAGCCTCCCCCTTAAGGACTTTAAGAAGATGTCCCCATTGTGATTTGGGTCACAGTATAATCCGTTGGATACAGATCCTTCTTCTCTTTGAGAGGATTGGGGTACGCAATCTCCATAACCCTCTCTCCCGCACCACTTTGAGAGAAGCGTGTGATGGGCTTCTGCTTCTTTGGCCCCCTTAGATGGGATTACAGAAAAATCCATCAGAGTGATGGGAAATTTCCTCTTTTGCTGACTTAGCTGCTGGGAGATCCAAGCTAGACCTATGGGAGAAGGGCCGGAAACGGAAAAGGGGGACAGCTGTAGTAGTAGAGGGGAAAAACGTGGAGACACGTGGAGGGGGCATGGAGAGAATAGTCGAAGAAGTGTCCATGGGAGGGAAGGGAAACTGTAGCAGTGCAGAAGACATAGGAAGGGAAGGGAGATCAGAGATGAGGGAAGAAATGGAGGGGGAAAGATTTGCGAGGGAAGAGAAGATAGACGAAGAAGCAGGGGGAGGAGTAAAAGAAGGGGAAGAGGACACGACCAAAGGAATGGTCGCTTGAGTCACTCGAGGAGGGGAAGGAAGAGAAGAAGAAGGGATAGAAAGGAACCTCGGTTGTTGTAGCTATGCTGACATCCTGAACGGATGGGCCTATTGGAACATCCTCTTCTGCTTCTTTCTCTAGCGTAAGCCAGAGTTATGACCTGCTCTGGTGTGGCGGAAGGAGGACGTGCTGGAGCTTCTTCCTGAGTGGATGCTGGGCTTCACCCTATATGCCTGTTGCCCTTGCCTTTAGGCTCCTGTTTCGATCGGGGAGGTGCGTTACCCAATGGGGAGGTTGTGAAATCAACCCCAAGGTAGATTAACCCATTCATCTCGGCACCAATGCTCTGTACTACGCAGATTCTCCATGATCCTCTCCTCAATCGTCTAAGGTGCCTTGGTTCGATCAATGGCTGGAAAAGGCCAATTGTCCCCATCCGTGTATCAGTATATACCTTGGTCTATTTCATCTTCCATAGTTTGGAAGCCTTTGGGGACAATTGCTACCCCATATTGGATGATTTCTGCCAAGGCTAAGCGAGAATGATCCTTTCTTCTGAGCTCAACCTCATGGATGATGTCGATGTAGATGTCCTTGATCTGAGGTACGTGGATCGGATTGAGTTTCGCCCTTGGCAGACAATTCCTTGGGTCGAAGGTAGGCCTGGCCGAGAAATCATGCTGTCAAATTAAGCAGCTCGAGCTCTGCGAACATGTCCTTTGCCTTGTGGTGGGTAAGAGCATGTATATCGGCCCACTGTGAGGGGGAACGGAGTTCCACCCTTATTTCTTTTGAGGTACTTCTCGTGATATGTAATCAGCTGCCTTGACAGCTCCAACAAAATTAGCTTGGGCCCAGCATACCTTGGTAGTCTGGTCGGCTCTCCCAAGAAGTTGGCTGCCCTTAGATAGGTGAATGTGGGAAATTGGGTGAACAGGGCCCCCCATTTCTCAGTGGCTACCACTATGCTTTTGGTTGTGCGACCATAAGTCATATTTGGCCTCAGACATGTAGATGATGTGATAGAAAAACACATCGTTAATCTTTTGTGAATTGAGAGATGCTATTCTCCAGCCTCAATTCTGGGTAGTACTCATATATTTTGACCTGAGGCCAAACCCCACTTCGTATTAGCCCTGGGTAGTCTCTCTCTGACGCTGCAACATAGAAAACATGTAGGAGTTCATATAGAATGCTTCTCGTTGTACTGAAATTGTTGAAGCTGTTCAAAGATTGTGTTGCTTATAATCTCTACCCATTCAAAAGCGCTGATCGGGCATATTCTTATTCATGGTCTCTAAGTACCGCAGCATCCATTTATGGAAATAAGTGGGTGTCAGGAAGCCCAAAGACCCTACTCAGGAATGTGATGGTGTCGCTGAGCTCCTCTGAGAAGTAACTACAATGGATGATTTGAGGCCATCGGGTCACTACCTTTTTGTTTTTAAAATAGAACTTCGTTCATCAGCTGCATGCACTGATCTTCGTTGTCGTCCCAGGCCTTAATGCAATCCTCTCGGCTGATGGCCACGAAGTGCCGGTGCTGAGGGATGCCGAGTATTATCTCAAAGTGGCGGGTAGTGAGGTTAATGACTACCTCTCC
Source organism: Taxus chinensis (assembly GCA_019776745.2). Taxonomy (NCBI): domain Eukaryota; kingdom Viridiplantae; phylum Streptophyta; class Pinopsida; order Cupressales; family Taxaceae; genus Taxus; species Taxus chinensis. Next base: position 44,177,606 of record CM034153.1, read on the forward strand.
CTTGTCTATTTACGACACACCTTGTGTCCTTGTTGTAGCACTTTGGTGCAACCACCATCATGAATCTCATTGTCGACAACTTTGACTGGGATTCCTCCAGCGAGGTGTAGGGCACCGCCTATCAATTTGTCCATCCATGGACTTCTTGTTACCTTCTGAGTTCTGAGCCGAGAATTCCTGCATATCAATGTGACCCAACTCTGAGTCCTCTGATATCTAGGTCTACATTCGGCCTAGAGTGTCGGGCATCCTGACCCTCTGATATTTATATTTCATCTCTTCTTCTGTAATTTTGGCCTTGCCTTTGGATTTGGTAGGTCTACTTGCTTGATGTAGACATATGTTCTTTTGAGCTTAGTTTATGATCTGCACGAAGAAGAAGCGAGACCCAATGCTGAAAAGGTTGTATTAGCCATTTGATCTTCCATTGAAATGTTAACAGAAGAAAGATTTAGTGATTTTGAGGCTCATGGTGTAGGGCGCATGAAAGCTGCAACTTACAGGGCTAAATAGGTAAGGCGCACAGGAAAGGGGGGGTGCAAAGGTTAAACTGGCGCCAAAGGCGCATAGCGCATAAAAACTGCAGGATACATTTTTGTAAAGGGCGCATGGAAACAATGTGTTACATAGAGACAAGATGCACCAAAGGCGCATAGATTTTTCATGTTGTATTGGAGATTTGGTGCGCCAAAGGCGCATGGTAATGGTTTGTGTAACAGGAACTTCTCGTGCACCAAAGGTAATTTGGCGCAGCGCACGGAGAGTCTACACAACATGATATGTTACTGTGCAACGAGGAAAGTGCCTGCGCCTCCATAAGTCTTCACACTTGGCACATATTAAGATCGATGTTGCACAGATGTTGGGTGCGCCCAAGGTGCGCATGTTTATGTGATGTAACAAGTAAGGTTGGTGTGCCAAAGCAGGGCGCAAGGCTAGTGCTTGCAGCATGTGAAGGAGGCGTGCCTTGAGGGCATAAAAATTTCTTGATGCAACAGGCATGATGGGTGCGCCATTGGCGCAAATTTTATTCATGTTGCAAGGTGGTGACAGATGTGCCATGGGGGAACAACTGTTTTTAGATGTCGCAGGACGCGCCAATGTGCCAAAGAGAAAAACAGAGTTTTCACATGGTTTAGCTTCTCTTTTCTTTTCTTTTCCTCCTTTTGTAGGGTTATTTGGGTAATGAAATCAACTTAACCAGAAGGAGATTTAAACCATGCTTTCAGAACAACTTCCTCTACCATCAGATCTGGAAAGAGGGGGAGGGAATATGGAAAGATAGCAGAAGGAGGAGGATCATGAGATTTCAATACTTCAGCCATAACCCAAAACCAAACCAACAAGCATTCAAAGAACCAAAAACGCCAAACACGATGAAAGAGATAAGAACCTCTTACCTGGATAAATTGCAAAAAAATCGTGCAAACGGGTCCACTATGCGTTGAAAATGATGGGGCAGGTGAGATGACAGGCTTAGAGAATATAAAAAACTTTGATGCTCTGGAGATAATGACATTTGCAAGCACGCAACTACATATATATATGTGAGTCTAGTCAATAAATGCGCCACCAACTTTGTAAAGGGCACATCGAAAATGACTGTCAGACATAGGAAAGCGTGTGCCCTTTGGCACACCAAAGCACTTGCTAGCATGGAATTAAGTGCGCCTTTGGCGCACCAAAATTGGATGTCGACATGGGATATGTATGTGCGCCTGTGGCGCACCAAAAAGTGGTGCAACAAAAGGGTGTGCTAACACGAAGGCGCATGTGCCTTGGCCCACGCAGGGAAGACTCAACATATCTTTGGTGCACCAAAAGGTGTGTTGACACAGGAAAAGTAAGCGCCAAAGGCTTTAAAGGGGGCGCACCAAAATTTGGTGTTACATAGTAATTCCATGCGCCCAGCCAAAAAAGACCAAAAAAGACTAAGTTTGGAAAACCAGATTTCCCGGAAAGGGATTTTGCAACGTTCCGAACACAAGGGATCCCTAACGAGGGATCGAAACAAAATTTTCGGTATGGTTATCGGTAAAATTGCCCTTTTCAATTTTAAGGGATAACACTCTGTACCTGATTAATCACCATACTTGGCCACTGATTTTTATCATAACATTTAGGTGCATGATTGTAAAACAATTCTTGGTAGTAAATGCCCCTCACTCTGCCAATCCTTCATTTGTGAACATCAAGATCTTTGACATCACCCAACTCTTCCTCCTTGAACTCTACCACCTTAGAAAACACTTCATATAACATTTTATCCTTTTATCTAATCAAGTTAATACTTGATCATATCAATCTCTTCCTCAATGCTTCTTTAATCATTTGTGGGATTCACTGTTACAAGGCTCTAAAATGGTTTTTAGTCATCTTTGAAGGTATTTAAGGTTCTTAACAATTTCTCTATCTTGTAGCCTCACAATCTTAGACATTACAAGCATAGATGCCTCAATATCAATGACATAATTTTCAATCCCACACACTTTTACATTCTTATTAATACAAGTTAATATACCACAATGATCTTAAGGCATGAACAACATAACTTGAAAAACCTACACAAGCTTACTCAAGCCTTCATACTTCTTTGGAAATGAAAACTCTGAGAAACAAATTAAATAACACACTGATAAACCACCTCTGATAAAGATAATAATCATGAATTTTACTCAATAGAACTTTTCTTGACACAGTTCTACAATTAGTCCATCCTTTGACAAGTATAGGTAATTTTGATATTTCTTATGCACCATTCAAGATTCAATCTTCACATATTTGATTTCTTCATAATTTGAACCATTTTCACATGGTTTCAAGCTCATAATAGGAGATAATATCTTTGAGGCAATAACTACCATGAATGATTCTTCACACAAATCACTATTGCACATCCTTAGTCATGAAACTTAATAAAAACCAGTCACACTCTAATTGGTTTTAGATGGCACAAAATTTCACTCTATTAGGATATTGAAGCTTCAAACTAATGGATACAAAAATGTCTCCGAAGAACACAGATTCCCAAGTTTTAAAGGATTTCAGATGCATACACAAATATTTACAAATTGTAGGCTTGACTACATAAATGTCTCAGACCACTAGACTCAATTACAATCATCCATTGAAGGAACCAAGACATTTTTACACCCACAAGACATACACACAAAGATCCAAGGACAATCTACCTTGATTTGACAACTTAGATGTTTTGTCAAATGGTTGAACTTTTAAATTCATATCTCAAACCCAAAAAACTCATCCTACCAGATATGAGAAACATTTGATAAAGGTGACCCTCTCTAAGGCATCTTCAAATTCACTTAAATCATAATCCCTTTCACAAACTTAAGTACTCAGAGATCATGACTCCTTATAAAAATCAAGAGAATATAGACTAAAAAAAACATCACTATGAGCCTTAAGATATGCTCCTTTTACCAACACTTTGCAAAACACAAGTATGTGAATGAGTCATACCTTTCCATACAAAAAACTAGTTCAAATGGGTCTTAACACGGACTTAATGCATTCTTGAACTGAGTTGACACCTTTTCAGTCCTATGAAACTTTATGTAGGCTTTGCAAACACTTTTCCACTTCTGGAGAGTCCTACATAGATCCCTGACAAACACCATTTCACTTGTTCCTTTTTTTATGACTCAACCCAATTGTGCATATAATTCAAGACCCTTTTGATGACCTTCCACCTTGGAAGATGATCTTGTAACTATCCAACACAAATACCTTCTTGATTAGATGCAAAAATCACCTGATGAACCTTGTTATACCTTCATGAATTCATCTTGCTCATGTAGTCTTCTTGAATCTTGGTCATGTTCCTCTTCATGAGCACATCAATCCTGAAGTAGCCAATCTTTTTAACCAGAAAACTCCCTTCAATACCTTTGAGAGCTCACTCCAAAAGAGTTGCTCCCATTCAACAAGATACATATCACATATTAGACTTCTTGATATTTAGACTGTCACCTCACCAACTGTCATAAGTATCTAGGAATTTATACATATTTAGATCCTATAATCACTTTAATTTTGTAGCCATCATAGTCAAGATGAAATTTTCAAGGTTTTAGGTCAATATCCCATCATTAGTGCCTCCTAAACCAAGTTTCCATTAGTATTGTTCACAATCACTATGAAAACATAGTCTAGGACATAGAACCTTCAAAAACTTACCAAATTTAGCTTCCATGACCTATATAATAGCTTTGTATATTGAATGTGATCCTCTAAACTATCTGAACTTTTCTTTCAATGCCTAAGGTGTGTGGTCACCCAAAAAACATACATGTAACCTTCCTTCTTACATCTACTGCACAAATGATTTGGACATACCTTGGCCACATCCCTTATTTTGTAGTAATGTACTAATCAAATTATAACTTGATCACACTATCCATATTCTTAGAGATCCTTTGCCATACTCAAAGAGATATTGACACATATAGAGCCCATGAAATATTTCCTAATAACTCACACAGACTGAGACTAGTGTTTATACCACTTACAACACCTCTTAGGGAGAGTGAGGACACATGGACTCATGATGACCTCTTACAACATCCACATACACCTTCAAAATTCCATAAACACCAAATATTACTTAGACGCAGTGAAATATGTTGTTACAATTGATGAATAATCATTGTAACACCAACAACTTCTCAAATATGAACTCATATTTTTCACAGTTCACACTAATCTTCAATATTTCCAATAATTGGCAAAAGGGCTTATGAGACATACTTCCATTTTCTCAAAGACTATAAATTCATGATTAAAAGACTCAATAAAATATTCAACCAATTCAAATCATGAGAGTACAGACATAGATTCTAACAAGTTACACCATGAAATCTTAGACCAGTTATCATCTTACTCATGATTCAACACTATATTCTTCCACCCTAGCTCTGTGATGGACTCATTGAGGCATGTATAGTACTCACACTTTCAAAAATGTCTTCATACAGGTTATGAAATTTTTATTTCAACCTTATATAACTTTATTTCTCATTATAGTTTACCCTTTGCTCTTGACCTTCGATTATAATGAAAAGAAACTCCTTTAAGGAACTGAAGATCATCATAGAATCATGGAGATATAATTTATTTTGATTTAATCAGAGACAACACAAACCTTACACTCATAGACCTTACATTTTTACACTTTGAATGATTTAAGTATCTTCAACAATAACAACTCAAACTTCTTGGACTACTATAACTCAGAAGACACATAAAAGTTATACTTGACATTTTGAGATAGTAACTCAGACTTTTGATGAGACAATTTTCTCATACCCTTGAGACATATTTGTTAGATACCATGACATCATTTGACTGGTCTTAAGACTCAGACTTAGAAACCAAGTTTCTTACAGATGTAAACCATACTTTACATTATATGACCATGAGACTCATGAACAATCATAATTGTCCTAGATAGACTAAAATGATCTACTAGTGACCTTACAACTGAGTTTATGACATTTCACATAAGAGAATCAAACAAAAAATTGAAAAATCATAGGATTACATACCTTATGCATCACAGAGAAGACTCATTCTAACTCCAATGCTTCATTTAAGTAAATATTCTTCCTAGAATCTTAGAGAAGGCATACTGTGAACCTTGAATCATCTCAAAACAATATGAAGTCATCAGAACAACATGATGAATCCTTTTTCCCTTTCTTTATCCTCAGAACCCTATTGACCTTCTTAGCTTATTTTATGGGTAAGATAACCTCATCATCTGAGCTTTCATCTTCTATAAGAATTCCTGATAAGAAATCATGTTGTAATTCATACACCTACTCTACCATTTCTTGAGGAAGAAATTTCTCATCCTTGGCTCTCTTGACATGAATTGTTGCTTGACATAACTCATGCTCTATCTTGCTAGAATGTCTTTGTGCTCTTTGAAAATCATTAAGCTGATAAGTATATTGTTCCAATTGAACCTTAAAGGCATTTAGTTTCTCTTCAAGTTTTAGGAAGTCGTTCTCCTTTTGTTTCAGAGCTATTAAAACTTTTTGTACAAATGAAGCCGCTTCATTTAGTTCTTCAATATGGCAAGATTTCATGTGCTTAATCTCATTCTTCAAACCTTCTATCAAATAATGATAAATCTCATACTTTCTCTTCAAGGTTGATTTAACTAAAGAACTCATGTTTGTGTCTTCAGGATCACCTCCAAGTTGTTAGGCTTCACTCCATAGGACCAGGCTCCGATACCAATTTTTGGATATCACAAGCACCGAGGGGGGTGAATCAGTGTTGATCAAATTAGTAGTTTCTAAAAATTCTTGAAAAGAAATAAAAATTGAACCATGAAAAAAATTTACGGTGCATACAAGAAGCAAAATATACATGACACTAAATTTATAGTGGAAAACCTAAGAAGGGAAAAAACCCACTTTGAAACCAACCTCTTTATTTATAACACCAATTCTAAACACTGATTCATAGCTTGACCAAGCACCTACTTAATCATAGAAGTACCCACTTCATTTACAACTAATCAAACACCCACTTGATAATAGAAGCGCCCACTTCAAACACCACCAAGCACCTACTTTATGAAGACTGGGCACCCACTCAGCTGATTGAACAAGAAGTACCCACTTCTCTAGTCTAAGCACCCACTCAGATGATTTCGGAAATTAATTGATCATTTAGTAAATTCATTTCTTCATTAACATATTATGATCTCTTTCTTGAAACACAATTCATCCTTCAATTCATCATTCACCTAGTCTTCTAATTTCTACATCTTTGACTCGACCAACAGTTCATACAACTGTCACTGATATAATCTCATATCATTAGCATCAACTATCTATGTGATCTCTAATTTTCAATACCTTTGGCAGTCCATGAATTTTCTTATCTAACTTTCATCTAACTCATTATTTTTGTTCTAATAATAGACGCATCTCTTGTCAACACTGTCATTTTTTCACTTTAATCTACTACAATGATATCAATAATTACCTCACTTATATATCTTCCTTTATCATCCTTAGGAATCTTTGTCTGTTATCCCTTTCAACTCTTCAACTTCCCTTATCAACCTTGACTCGAGCTAAAGAGAAAAAACTCCTCACCTTCCATCAATTTTGGTCTCGTATTCAAAGCCACCTTATCTTAGATGTATGTCTCTTAGTCTTCTTGTTTTACTAACGAGAATGACTCTTCATTTTTAGAGACCTAGACTCTTAATATTCCATTTCTTTTGTTGTCATATTTCCTTGAACATCCTCAATTACCTTGAAACATAGAGAAACTCTTCAACTTCCATGTACCTTATTTCAACTTCGAGCACAATAGTCCTTTTTTCATTTTCATTCATACAAGAGAAGTATTTTGCAACAATATTAGGATCTATAATCAGCTCAAGCTTTCACATTTCAAGCTTTCTTCACTGTTATTATCACAAGATCAAAGAAATTCACTTGTATAGATTGTTAAATCATCAAAAACTAATCCCAAACCATTTTTATGCCTCCATGAACTTGAATCAACAAAAAAATGTGTTCCACTTCATGAATTTCCTTTGAAATGAATAAAAACAATCTTTACACTGTCAAACATTGACTATAAACGTGTTTGAGATTTTTTGTTGAAGATATCTCTGTCTACATTTAACCAAATTCAAAAATTTCTTCTGAAAACGTTTGGTAAGGACCCCATAGAGATATTCACAAATTTTTAGGATTTTTCATAGGATAAAGAATGAGTTTCAAGATTTTTCTTCTTTTAAACCCTAAAACCAGAGTAAGATAGACTGTAGATGCCTGATAGGCTTAAAACTAGGATTTTTTTCACATTTATTAATGAAAAACAAATATTTAAATATATATAGCTTTATGAGAACCATATGCACCTTCCTTAAGCATTTTTCTGACTTAAAACTCCTTAAAATACTCCTAGCACTTCAATTCTTGCAGTGTTCATACTGGTATGAGAAAAGTGTTTTGGAAAAGGAGGTAATTCAGAATGGTTTCACACCTCTTGAAGCTTTGTAGCATTGTGTTCATCTTAGAGATGCCAATATCAGTCAACTTATTATAGTAAAAGACTTCAATCCTCTTCATTGCAATCTCATACCTACTTCATGAGGTCTTAGGCTTGCAAAAATCCAATCTCCATACCTATAGAAGCTCCACATGCTCTACCACCTAATGTAGCATGTGTATACATGTCTCTGTAACTGAGTAATCACCATTATCTACCAATGAGTTTTCTCATAACCTATAGGTGCATGATTGTAAAAAAAATTAAGTATGAAATTTCCCTCAGTCTGTTAATCCTTCATTTGTGAACTCCAAAACCTTTGACATCACCCAACTCTATCTCCTTGAACTTTACCACCTTAGAAAACACTTCATATAACATTTTATCCTTTTATCTGATCAAATTAACACTTGATCACATCAATCTCTTCTTCAAGGATTCTTTAATCATCTATGGGAGTCACTATTATAGGGCTTTGGGATGGTTATTAGGCTTCTTTGAATATATTTAAGGTTCTTCACACTCTCTCTATCCTCTAGCCTCACAATCTCAGACATTACAAGCATAGATCCATCAAGATCAATGACATACTTTTCAAGTCCACACACTTTGATAGTCTTATTGATAGAAGATAACTTACCACACTGATCTCAAGGCCTGAGAAACATGGCTTGAAAAACCTACACAGGCTTATTTAAGCCTTCATACATGTTTGGAGATGAAAAATCTAAGAAACAACTTGAAGAAAACACTGATAAACCACCTTTGATCAAGAGAATAATCATGAATTTTACTCAACAGATATTTTCTTGACACAATTCTACAATTAGCACATCCTTTGACAAGTATAGGTACTTTTGAGATTTCTTATGCACAATGAAGGATTCAATCTTCACATATTTGATTTCTTCATAATTTGAACCACCGTAACATGGTTTCAAGCTTCTAATAAGAGATAATTTATTCAAGGGAATAACAACTACTGTGAATCATTCTTCACATATATCACTATTTTACATCCTTAGTCGTGAAACTTAATAAAAAACCAGTCACACTCTAATTGGTTTTAGATGGCACAAAATTTCACTCTATTAGGATATTGAAGCTTCAAACTAATGGATACAAAAATGTCTCCGAAGAACACAGATTCCCAAGTTTTAAAGGATTTCAGATGCATACACAAATATTTACAAATTGTAGGCTTGACTACATAAATGTCTCAGACCACTAGACTCAGTTACAATCATCCATTAAACAAACCAAGACATATGTTACACCCACAAGTCATACACACAAAGATGGAAAGACAATCTACCTTGATTAGACAACTCAAATGTTTTGAAAAATGGTTGAACTTTTAACTTCATATCTCAGACCCAAAAAAACTCATCTCTTACCAGATATGAGCAACATTCGATGGAGATTACCTTCTCTGAAAAATTTTCAAATTCACTTACTTCATATTCCCTTTCAAAAACTTAGGTACTCTGAAATCATGACTCCTTATAAAAATCAAGATAATATAGACTAAAAAAACATGACTGTGAGCATTAAGAGATACTCCTTTTACCAAAAATTTGTAAAAACATGAGTATGTGAATGAGTCATACCTTTCCATTCACAAAAACTAGGTCAAATGGGTCTTAAAATTGACTTAATGCATTCTTGAACTGAGTTGACACCTTTTCAGTCATGTGACACTTTATGTAGGATTTTCATACACTTTTCCACTTTTGAAGAGGCCTACATAGATCCCTAACAAGCACCATTTCACTTTTTCCTTTTTTATGAATAAACCCAACTGTGCATAGAATTCAAGACCCTTTTGATGACCTTCCACCTTGAAAGATGATCTTGTAGCCATACAAGACAGATACCTTCTTGATTAGATGCACAAACCACCTGATGAACCTTGTGTAGACCTTCATGAATTTTTCTTGCCCATGAAGTCTTCTTGCATTTTTTTCATGTTCCTCTTCATGAGCACATCAATCCTGAAGTAGACAATATTTTTAACTGAAAAAATCCCATCAACACCTTTTATATCTCACTCCAAAAGAGTCACCCCCATTCAACAAGATACATATCACATATTAGACTTATTGATATTTAGACTGTCACCTCACCAAATGTCATAAGTATCTAGGAATGTATACATATTTAGATCTTCAAACTACTTAAATTATGTAGCCAACATAGTCAAGATGAAATATTCAAGGTTTTAGGTCAAGATCCCATCATTAGTGCCTCTTAAAACCAAGTTTCCATTAGTACCACTCACAATCACTATGAAAACACGGTCTAAGGCATAAAACCTTCAAAAAATTAACAAATTTAGCTTTCATGACCTCAGTAATGGCTTTGTATATTGAAGGTGATCCTCCAAGCTATCTAAACTACTTCTTTCAATGCCTAAGGTGCATGGTCACCCAAAAAAATACATGCAACCTTTCTTCTTTCATCTAATGCACACATGATTTGGACATACCTTGGCCACATCCCTTATTTTGTAGCAATGTGCTGATCAAGTTATCAATTGATCACACCATCCATCTTCTTATATCTCCTTCACCATACTCAAAGAGATATTGAATACCTTTAGAGCACATGAAATATTTCCTAATAACTCACACAGACTGAGACTAGTGTTTAGACCACTTACAACACCTCTTAGGCAGACTGAGTACACAAGGACTCACGATGACCTCTTACAACATCCATAGACACCCTCAAAACTCCATACACATCAAAGAATACTTAGATACAATGAAATTTTTTGTTCCAACTGATGACTAATCATTATGACACCAAACACTTCTCAAATATGAACTCAAAATTTTCATAGTTCACACCAATCTTCAATATTTTCTAAAAATTGGCAGAAGGGCTTATGAGACATACTTCCATTTGATCAAATACCACCAGTTCATGAATAAAAGAATCAATAACATATTCAACCAATTCACATCATGAGATTTATAGACACAGAATGTACACAAGCTTACTTACCAGGTGAAACTCGGAGACCACTTAAGATCTTAATCATGATTCAAGACCATATTCTTCAAGAACAAACAACTATGATGGACCAAATCAATGAGGCATGTAAAATACTGATACTTGCACATACCTATTGACTTCAGATAGGTTGGACACTATGAAATACCACAGACCTTATATACACATGATGATTGTGTTATAACTCAGTTTACCCTTAAAGCTCTTGACCTTTGATCATAATGAACTATACACTACTTGTAAGGCACTGAAGATCATCATACTATCATGGAGACTAGCAACTTCATCATGTTGACTAACTCAGGCACAACTCATGACCTTACACTCACACAGCTTGAGTTCATACACTTCTCACATTATTTAAGTACTCTTTTAGAATGACAACTCAGTACTATCAATGGACTACTATAACTCAAAAGACATACATACAAGTTATACCTGTCACTCAAATATAATCCTAAACTTTGTATTTTGACAAGTCAACTTTGGTCATACCCTTTAGACATTTGTGTCAGATACCATGACTTCGTGTTGTGTTAATATTCTTGAGACTCATAAATAAACACTAAGTTGTCTTACATTTGTAAGGCTTCTGATAGACTTTACATTCATATGACCATGATTCTCATGAAAAAGAATAGATCATCCTAGATAGACTTCATTTATGCATTTCTTTATGTAGCCACTCAACTGAGTAATCATGAGGATTCACACATGAGCTAAACCATATTAGAAAAGTACATATGACTTTTGATAGGATTTGTAAAAAGTCTCTATGACAACACTTGATGATGGTATCTTCACTCTAAACCACACTACTACTGTCTTCCATTTAAGTAAGTATGTCTCCTAGAAGCATAGAGAATACACTACCATGAGCCTTGATGTACTTTCTCAAAACAACAAGAAGTCATCAAAACCATATGATGACTCCATTATTCCCTTTCCTTGTCTTCACAATCTTGTTAACCTTCTTAGTTTCATCTCTAGGAGTAAAATAACCTCATTACCTGAGCTTTCATGATCTATGTAAGAGTGCCTGATAAGCACATACATGTTGCACTTCATACACCTGACTCTATCACTGCTTGAGGACGAAATTCCTCATCCTATGGTACTACAATTTGTTTTCCTCATTTCTTACCTTTTGCATCCTTTGTTAATGCAATATTAGCTTGTTGTGCCTATTCAATATCTACCCATTTCACCTTCTTTTTAGTATTTTCTTTCTCAACTTCTGACTCTTCTTCCTTCATTCTATATACCCATTTCATTTCCTTGTCTTCAGGATTTTCTTGAGGCTTGGGGTCTCTATACTTTTAGCAATTCTTTGATAAATTCCCTACTTCATGACATGTATAACATATGACATGATTTATCCTTTTTCTTGAGTAATGACTGTCATTTATATATTGACTTAGAGGTTGTTCTAAGTAATGCCCGGCTATATGACCTTTATTTCTACAATTGAAACACACTATGTTCCTTTCATATTCATTAGCACAAGATCTCCATGGGTGCTCTTTGTCATATTTTTTCATACACTCCCTAGCTTTATGCCCAAATTCATAACATGAGAAACAATATCCATTTAATCTTCTCTCATATCTAGATGCATTTGGTAATCTGATTGGCTTGGAATTTCCAGTGTTAGTTTCCTTGGTCTGCTTCTTGTTCAGTTGCATGCTGGGACCAAATTTATCATCCACTCTATTCTTTGAACATCTTTGACAAGAATAATGAATTGGTTCAGCCTTTATTTATTTTTTCTTTGTTTGTTCCATTACTTCTATGAGAGCACTCAAATCAGCATTTAATCTCTCACATTCTTCACTCTTGGCATGAATTTTTGCTTGACATACCTCATGCTCTATCTTACCAGAATGTCTTTGTGTTCTTTCCAAATCATTAAGATAATTAGTATTTTGTTCCAATTCAACCTTCAAGGCCTTTAGTTTCTCTTCAAGTTTCAATCAGTCATTCTCCTTTTGTTTCAGAGATCTTGAAACCTTTTCTACAAATGAACCCACTTTATTTGGTTCTTCAATATGGTGAGCTTCCATGTGATTAATCTCATTATTTAGACATTCTATCAAAGATTGAGCAATATCATAATTTATCTTCAAGGTTGATTCAGCTAAAGAACTCATGCTTGTGTCTTCAGGATCACCTCCAAGCTGTTAGGCTTAACTCCGAAGAACCAGGCTCTGATACCAATTATTGGATATCACAAGAAATAAGAGGGGGGTGAATCAATGATGATAAAATTAGAAGTTTCTAAATATTCTTGAACAAAAATAACAATCAAACCATGAAAAAAAATTGAAGTGCATATAGGAAGACAAATATACAAGACACCAAATTTATAGTGGGAAAACCAAGAAGGGAAAACCCAACTTTTAAACTAGCCTCTTTATTTAGAACATCAATTATAAACATTGATTTACAACTTGACCAAGCACCTAATTGATCACAAAAGAACCCACTTCAATTACAACTTATCAAGAAACCACTTGATCATAGAAGCACCCACTTTAAACACCACTAAGAACCTACTTTATGAATACTGAGTAAGCACTCAACTGTTTAAATAGGAAGCACCTACTTCTCCGGTCTAAGCACCCACTTAGATTATTTCAACAATCAATTGATCATTTAGTAACTTTGTTCCTGTTATCCTGTAAAATTGACGAGGGAAATTTTACAGGTAACCATACCAAAATTTTGTTCTGGTTCCTCGTAGAGGTCCCTCAGCGTTCGGAATGTTGTAAAGTCCCTTTCCAGGAAATCTAGTTTTCCGAACTTGGTCATTTTGGTCCTTTTTTGGCTGGGCGCACCTTTTATCTATGCAACACAGGGTAAATTTGTGCCCCCTTTATTTCCTTTGGCGTACCCTTTGAAGTGTTGAGACAACAATTGATGCGCCTTCCTGTGATGTGCCTTTCTTGCATGCGCCAAGGCGCATGCACCTTTTTGACAACAACAAAAATGTTGCGCCGTGTTTTGGTGCACCAAGGCGCTTGAAATCTAGTGTCGAAAGTCCTAAATTTGTGCCAAAGGCGCAGATAATTCCATGTTGACAAAACCATATCCACGCCAAAGGGCGCAAAGTTTTACGTGTTGACACATGTTTAGGTGTGCCCCTTTAAAAAGTGGTTGGCGCATTTATTACACCTTTGCCTATATATAGGCGCATCCACCCTGTCACTTTCACAATCAGAAAACACGTGAAAACTTTATTTCTCTGCACCTGTTAGCGCGCCCGTCATTCTCGTGTCGCGTTCGTGGACCCCACTTCATTCTTCTCATCATGTATATTCCAGGTAAGTGGTCCTTGTTTCTCTTGTGTTTTCATTTTTGCTAGATGTTTGTGAGGGTTGGTGGAATAGATCTGAGAAGCTTAAACCCCTCCTGCCCGTTTTGCAAGTCTTCCCTCCAAAACCGTTTTCACCCTCTTTCCAGATCTGCTGGCCAAGAGGACTCTGCCTCAAAAATGAGCCTAGATCCCTTTGTTATGCCCCCTTCACTGTCTAAATCCATGAAGAAGGAGGCCTAAACTACCCACAAACCTATCAAGAAAGGAGAGAAAACCTAAAAGTTGTTTCTGAGCCGCATTTTTCTCTGGGCGCAATCACCACCCTTATTACAGAAAATACAGTCGCGCCAAGAGGACGCACTGACCTTGATTACAACACACAAGATCCCTGTGCCATGCATAAACCAAGTAAATCCTAAACCTAGCGCAAGCGCAATCCCGTGAACAATGAAAAAGTGCCATGCAAGCTTTCCCTGCGTCGCGCCAAAGTTTCCCCATTTGCGCACATAAAGCTAGTGTTACACGCATTAATCCTGTGCCCTATGGCGTACCCAAATTCCATGTTACATACAAATTGCATGCGCCAATGGTGCATCCTACTCCCATGCAACACTAAAATTATTTGCGCCCAGTATAAAACCGCATATAATGGCGCAGGCGCACTCCTGTTTACAATAACAATGATGTTATATGCAAAATCCCTGCGCCCTGCGCCCTTTGGTGTTGATTTATTCCTTGTAACACTCTGCTTCAATGCGCCATACTATTAACCCTGCAGCCTGTAGTGTACCTGCGCCATGTGCCCAGAAGCCTCAAAATTGCTAAATCCTCATTTTGTGATGCTTTAATGGAAGATCTGACGGCTAACATGGCTCTTTTGCGTTGAACTTCGCTCCTTCTTGCAGATCAGCAACTGAAATCAGATCCGCATATGTCTACATCAAGTAAAAGGCCAACCAAGTCAAAGGGTAAGGCTAAGCTTACAGAGGAAGATATGAAATACAAGTATCAAAGGGTCAGAATGCCCGAGTCCCAGGTAGAATGTGACCTGGACATTAGAGATTCCGAACTTGGTCACATTGACATGGAAGATTTCTGGGCCAGAACCAGGAGGGTCACAGGCAGTCCTTGGATGGACAAACTGGTCGGCAGTGGTCTACATTTTGTTGGGGGGATCCCCATCAGTGTAGTAAACAATGAGTTTATGATGGTGGTGGCTCGCTGTTACAACAAAGACACAAGGTGTGTCGAAAATGAAAAGGGCGAGGTCATAATCAACCTCACTGCCCGGCACTTCGAGATCATTCTAGGCATTCCCCACCACCGACATTTTGTGACTGTAAGCCAAGAAGACTGCATCAAGGCATGGGAAGATAACGAGGACAAATGCATGCAGCTGATGAACGAAGTGTACTTAAAGAATAAGAAGGTGATAACTAGGTGGCCACAGGTTATTCACCGTAGCGACTTCTCCGAGGAACTGAGTGATACCATCACGTTCCTAAGTAGAGTTTTTGGGCTTTCTGATGCCCATTACTTTCACAAATGGATGCTCAGGTACCTAGAAACCATGAATAAGAATGTGCCTGAGCAGCGCTTTGAGTGGGCTGAGATCATAAGTAGCACCATCTCTGAGCAGCTCCAACAACTCACCACAACGGGGAGGTTCTACATGAACTCCTACGTAGTCTATGCTGCAGCCTCAGAGAGGGATTATCTAGCACTGAGCTGATGTGGGGTTTGGCCTCAGGTGAAGATATATGAATACTACCCAGAGCTGAAGCTGGAGAACAACATCTCGCAGTTTACCAAGATCAATGATGCTTTCTTCTATGGCATCGTCTACCTTTTGAGGCCAAATATGACTCATGGTCGGACGACCAAGAGCATAGTCACAATGACTGAGAAGTGGGGAGCACTATTTACCCAATTCCCCACCTTCACCTATCTCAAAGCAGCCAACTTCTTGGGGGAGCCCACCAAATTGCCAAGGTATGCTGGCCCTAAGCTGATCCTATTGGAGCTGTCCAGACAGCTCATAACATACCATGAGAAGTGTCTAAAGAGAAATAAGGGTGGGACTCCTTTCCCCCTTACAGTGGGCAGGTACACCTGCATTTCCCACCACAAAGCCCGGGAAATGTTTGCAGAGCTAGAACTGCTCAATCTTAAGCACAATTTCCTGGCAAGGCCCACCTTTGATCCAAGAAATTGCCTCCCTAAGGCAAAACTCGATCCGATCCACATTCCACAGATCAAGGATATCTACATCGACCTGTATCACGAGGTCAAGCTCAGGAGAAAAGATCACTCTCACTTGGCCCTGGCAGAGATTATTCAGTATGGCGTGGCCATTGTTCCAAAAGGTTATCAAACTACCGACCAAGAAGTTGATCAGGTGTATCTAGACACGGATGGGGACAGCTGGCCGTTTGCCGAAATAGATAGAACAAAGGCACCTCAGACCATTGAGGTAAGGGTTAAAGAAACATTGCGACGGACAAAACACTGGTGCAGAATGAATGGCCTTATCTACCTTGGAGTAGATTTCACCACGTCCCCTTTGGGCAACGCACCTGTCAGGCCGAAACATCTGCCAAAGAGCAAAGGCAAGGATAAAGAGGGAGAATCGAGCTCCACTCAAGAAGAAGCTCCTGAGAGCCCTCCCTCCGTTGTGCAGGAACAAGTTGTAACTCTGGCATCCCTGGAGAAAGAAGCGGCAGAGAGTGTTCCAATGGGCACATCCACTCAGGATGTTGCCACTGCTACAACCATGGAGGTTCCCACCGTCCCTTCTCCCCCTTCTCATGTGACTCAAGCGACCATTCCTTTGGTCGTATCCTCTCCCCCATCTTCTACTGTTCCCCCTTCCTCGTCCTCCATCTTCTCTTCTCTCGCAAAGCTGTCCCCCACTATTTCTTCTCTCATCTCTCAGCTCCCTTCCATTCCCACAACTACCTCACCTGCAGTATCTCCCCCTCCCATGAGCACTTTCTTGGCCTCTCTCTCGATGCCTCCACCACGTGTCTCTACGCATTTCCCCTCATCCACTGCAGCTGCTCCCTCTTCCACCACTGGTCCCGCTCCCTTAGGTCCAACATGGCTTTCTCAGCACCTGAGCCAACATAAAAGGAAAGTCCCTATTACACCAATGGACTTCTCTGTCATCCCAGCAAAGGGGGCTAAGAAGAAAAAGTTGATAACTCGCTTCTCTCAGAGTGCATCATGAGAAAGAGTGATGGAGATTGTGTATCCCGATCCTTCAAAGGATAAAAAGGATCTGTCTCCTACAGATTATACAGTGATGCAGGTCACAATGGGAACATCTTCTGAAAGTCTTCAGGGAGAGGCCCTATCTGCGGTGGATGCCCTTTGCAAGAAGCTCCAAGAAGCAAAGGAAGAGAAGAGGCTATTAAAAGAGTAGAACAAACATCTTCTCCACGCCCTGCAGAAAATGGGCAGTGCACCTCCTACAACTGCCGCCGAAATTCCTGAGGTCCTAAGCCAGGATAAGATAAATGAATACGCCAAAATTAGCGAACAAGGTATGGCAGTTTCTACTTGGAGAGATCAGATCCTCAAAGACAGCGAGGAGGTAATTGTCAAGTTCACCAAATTGTATCAGAACATTGGTCGGGTGAACAAAGATCTCCAGGCGATTGCGGGACCTATCTCCGAAGAGTTGGACCATGCTAGGTTGCAACACGAGACGTTCCAGAAAATGCTCGACTGCTCAGTCGATGATTTGGTAAAATTCGGCATTTTCGATCACCCCAGGGTACCCAGAAAAATCCTTGTCGTGTTGGCCTACCGGGTCGATCAGATGGAATTCATCCTGGAGAAAATTGACAAGGTCAAGGAGGAAGCCCTAGATGCAATGCATTAAATGGAGCAAATTGTTCTAAGAATGTCTCCGGGCTTGCTCACTCCTTCTTTCACCTTGAGGAAGGTAGATGAAACTATTCGGATCTTTAAGGAGATTTTCTCGCAAGGGTTAGGGTCAGAAGCCACTTTTGACACTGAATGCATCAATAACCTTCTGGCTTGCCGTGATTTTGTGGGGTACTTGATGGAGGCAGGTAATGAATATTTCAAGCTCCCTGAAAAACTCAGAGATGAGCGGGAGACTTGTGAGGTCATCGGCGATCATACAAAGGGTCCTGCCTAGGATCAACTTCAGCCGATGGTCAGTAAGTTCATGGAATATCGGACCCAGTTCCATATTACCTCTCCCGAACAACAGCAAAAGCAAGATACCCCCTTTCAGCCGCGAGACGATGATGAATAGATTTCTTCCTCCTGGTTTTCTTTTTGTAAATATCTAAGAGTATGTTGGCACAAACGATGACATCATCCATGTTGCACCATGGGATGTTGTCATCCACAAAGTTGCCCAAAGTCAACATTGAATTTTAGATATTTTGTAGATATTTTGTAATTAGTTGTTGGTTTCTTTTTTCCTTCTCTCTTCTCCTTCTTCTATATATACTTGAATACTTGTTGTATTCAAGTAGTGGACACTTTTTAGATGAAAAATAGAAGTGAGAAGAAAAGGCTTTGTACTTTTGTAACAGAAGAAAACATTAATACAAATATTAAGACTTTGTGTTGAATATGCGTGTTATGGGCATCTAATCTTTCTTATGTTAGATCTATGCATTTATTCTGTTGAATCTATCACTACTTTTTTGTCATTTGTTCATCAATATTGCTTTGTTCGTCTATGCAATTAGGTTCGGCTCTGTTTACTACCAGCCCAAAACATAGACCCTCTGACCTTTCTACTTTGGAATTCATTTCTTTTCTCCCTTCAGATCCGTCTTCCTTCCTTTCCTTCCTTCATTCCTTTCCGTTCTTCGTCGGAAATACTCCAACTGGGACGAGATCCCAAACCCCTGAAGGTAGAATACTGTAAGATTTGCACAGGTTCCTACTGGTAGAATAGCAATAAACCAGTTTCACTTTGCTGTCTCAAAGAGGGGCTATGCCCCGCACACTGTTGGCTCATCTATCCATAGATTTGTCCACTCGACAGATTTTCAGACCAACCGTTCCTTCATCAATAGATTATGATATCTTTCCTGAAACACAATTCCTCCTTCAATTCAGCATTCACATAATCTTCTGATTTCTACATCTTTCACACAGTCAAGAGTTCATACAAATGTCCCTGATACAGTCTCATATCAACAACATCAAATATGTCTGTGATCTTTGTTTTTCAATACCTTTAACAGTCCATGAATTTTCTTGTCTAACTTGCACCTATATCATTATTTTTGTTCCGATAATAGACATCTCTTGTGAACACTACCTTGTTTTCACTTTCCAAGTTGGTGTAATGGAATGGCTTGCGTGAACTTATTTCCCGAGAGTAAAGGGAATATTTATACAATTGTTATGAATGATTGATCAAAGATCTCCCTATCGTGCTACTTTTTAGCACCACTAACCCCTCGTATGCTGATATTGCATATTTCCTAACCTATGGAGATTTTGAGGTTTGGATAAATAGAAAAGAAGAAATCTTCATCTCAAGGAAGTAAAATATGTCATATGGGAGAATTTTTTATGCAAGAAAGGATTAGATGGCACATTCCTAACATGCATGGATGAATAACAACAAAATAAATTTTTCATAGCATATCAAGATCAAGCATGTGGAGGTCATTTTTGTTCAATGTTCACATCCCACAAGATCTTGAGAGGTGGCTACTATTGGCCTACTTTCTTCTGTGATGTGTAAAAATGTGAAGGAAAATGTGATCCGTAATAATAGTTTGTGGGAAGAATAGAGCTCACTATTGTACCCCTCATGTCAATGACCATTGAAGAACATTTACAATAGTGGGGTTTGGATTTAATTGGTGTATTAAATCCACACTCCAATGCAAGCCACATGTATGTTATTAGTGTTATAGAAAACTTCACGAAATGGGTATAATCCATTCCAATGAAGCATGCATGCTTTGAGACGGTGTGTAATTTCTTGAAAGAAAACATTATTTTCAGATTTAGGGTACCAAGAAAGATAGTAGCTGACAATGTCACACACTTCTCTTCAGACGATTTGATGGACTTTTACTACAATCATGGTATTTCCCTGTCCCATTATGTTGATTACTATCCAAAAGGAAATGGCCAAACAGAAGATGGTAACCTAAATATTATCGCTATTGTTCACAAGTTATTGAATGTCAATCAAAGAGATTGACGTAAGAAATTATATGATGCCTTATGGTCTAACTCCATTAGATAGAGAATTTCTTCCCCTTTCCAGAAAGGTAAAGAGCTCTTTCTAACTCCTTGTATTTTTTGAGTTACTGAAAGAATCTCCCCTAGCTTAAGGTCACTTCACCAATTTTATCCATCGTAACGAAGTTTCTAGTTGCGCATTTTTACACGAGTGCAAAAATTGTCAACAATACCTATTGTTGAGGTGAGTCTCTGGTATCAAGAGTTATGGCTCGGCGGAGTTAGAAGGGAAAATTTTCCCAAGGTGGACCTGCAAGGCTTAGGAGAGATGTTTGCCAAGAAATCTTAGACCGGCAGGGAATTAGAGGAAAAAGTGAAAAATTTCCCTTTTGTCAAAAGGTGAAAATTAAGTGCTAAGCTGGCACATCAAAAAGCTAATGTGGGATGGCAGACCTTGGAAGGCAAATGAGATTTTTTGACTCTTTGTCAAAAAGTGTAAAATTTCTAAATTCTCCATCCTTGGAGAAAATTTCATCTCCGGGAAAAAAAGGAGCCCCTACCTACGCCGACCCCAGTGGATGCCACGTCATCAGAGGATTTGTGGGAGAAAAGTTCAAAATTTTCCCGAGTTGTGTTTTACAGAAAACGTTAAGGAATTTTATTTTAAAGAAATGCCAACTCAAAAGGACTTTTCAATGTTTTACAGAAAACGTTAAGGAGAAACCTCAGACCCTGAAGGCCATCTTTTGATCCAGAGCTCTATTTTTGATGTTCAAAACGGATGTAAAACCAAAATGGCTCCCTCTTATTTTGGGTTAACTTAATCCCTTTTTGTGCAAACTCAGTCCAAATTTGGAACAAAGTTCAAGCACTCAAGGATTTTTTGAAAATACTCCATCAGATAGAGAAAAGAAAGGTAAAGAGCTCTTTCTAACTCTTCGTATTTTTTGAGTTATGGCTCGGCAGGAGTTAGAAGGGAAAATTTGCCCAAGGCGGACATGCGGGGTTTGGGAGAGATGTTTGCCAAGGAATCTTGGACCGGTGGGGAATCAGAGGAAAAAGTGAAAATTTTCCCTTTTGTCAAAAAGGCAAAAATTAAGTGCTTGGCACATCAAAAAGCTAAGATTTGGAGGAAAATGAGATTTTTTGACTTTTTGTCAAAAAGTGTAAAATGGAAAAAAAGGATCCCTTGCCTCCGCAGAATTGGATGTCATGAAATGATTTGCGGGAGAAAAGTTCAAAATTTTCCTGAGCTATTTTTTGGAAAAACTCAGAAGGCCATATCTTTTGATCCAGAGCTCTATTTTTGACGTTCTTTACCAATGGAAAGATCTGAAGATTCTCTTCATCATGGAATCTTTGAGATTTTGGTAAAGATTTGGGGGAGAAATTTTCAAAATGTGTTTGGCATGGAAAAGACAAAAACTATTTCAACCACCAGATTTAATGAAGTATGGGTCATTTTCTTTGGTCTGGGAAGTAGATACATTGAATTATGAGCTTTTGCATCG
Organism: Taxus chinensis; assembly: GCA_019776745.2. Taxonomy (NCBI): domain Eukaryota; kingdom Viridiplantae; phylum Streptophyta; class Pinopsida; order Cupressales; family Taxaceae; genus Taxus; species Taxus chinensis. Next base: position 44,199,692 of record CM034153.1, read on the forward strand.
AGCCCATCAACAAAGGAAGAATTAAAACACATTTTGAAAAGTGCTTGGAGAGATCCAGCATTTTTTCCTCTCTTCTGCATTTTTTCTATAAAATGTAAACAGAAGCACATAATTAGTGGTTGTTCATTTTTCTTCTCTGCCTCCCCCTTCTTTTCTTCCCCAGGGTCGAAAATGGAGTTTGAACTGTTAGGTTAATGGAGCTTGTTTTCATGTGTGAAAGTGTTGAAGACTGTACACTAAGAGTACTGTACACTTTTCATGTATGCTCACCGTGGTTCCCCGCCGGGGGGGTCTTTTTTGCAGGGGTTTTGGCCTCGAAAAATGTGTTTACCCGACATATCAGGAAACATGCTCTTCTCATATGGGCGAGTTTTTTTGACCCATAGGTTTATGGGTCAGGTTTTACCCATGGTTTTGATACCCACGGTTTTGTAAAACTGCTTAAGCAGTTGTCTATTTATATGGTCTTATACATATGATAGATGTACAAGTAAATGTATTGCAGATGTGTTTTGAATTCGGCTGTGAATTCTGTAGAGTTTGTTGAGCATAGCTCCAAACGGATCTGGGTATTGTATTGAGAGAGCGGTGGCTTGTAATAAAATCTGAGCAAGTGATTCTTGGTGGACGTAGCCCAAATTGGGTGAACCACGTTAAATACTGTCACTTTGTGTTGTGTTATTTTATTCTATAATTTTATTTGAGATCTGTAATAATTTCTGCATATTAGTTTCTACTGTTGCGATTCTGTGAGGGATTATTCCACATATTTTATCCCTTATTTCCTAACAATTGGTATCAGAGCCTGGTTTGGTTTGCTGAAGTGTTGAATCACAGGGAAAGTTTTTTAGCTTGAGTGGGAGCTATGGCAGATGATGGAAGATCTAGGGTTGATAAATTCAACGGGTAGAATTTCAATCTTTGGAAGATGCAGATGGAAGATTACTTTATCAGAAGGATCTTTATACTCCACTGTCTGAGAAGGTGAACAAACCCTCAAGTATGACAGATGTGGAATGAGATTTGTTGGATCGGAAGGCACTTGGAACGATCCGGCTGTGTCTTGCATCTTCGGTATTATTTAATGTTTCAAAGGAAAAGACTACAAAAGATCTAATGGATGCATTAGGGAAGTTGTATGAAAAACCCTCTGCCTCTAATAAGATATTTTTAATGAAAAAGTTGTTTAATATGAAGATGTCTGATAATAGTTTAGTAGCAGATCATTTAAATGATTTCAATACGGTTGTGAATATGCTACCTTCGGTTACAATAGAATTTGATGAAGAAGTTAGGGCTTTATTAATTCTATGCTCTTTACCTGAGAGTTGGAATAGCCTGGTAATGGCGGTAAGTAACTCGGTTCCAGCTAACTCGAAGTTGAAGTTTGAGGATGTTGTAGGGGTGATTCTAAGTGAGGAAATGTGAAGAAAAATCTCTGGGGAATCTTCTACTTCAAGGAATTCTTTGATAGTGGAAACTAGAGGGAGACAAAAGAATAGAGGAAACCATGGAAAATCAAAAGATCGGGCAAGGTCAAAATCCAAGAACAAGATTGTATGCTGGAATTGTGGAAAGCCTGGGCATGCAAAGAAAGACTGTTGGGAGCTTCGGGATAAGAAGAAACAACAGGAAGAAAACAAGGAGGCAAATGTGGCAATGGGTAATGTATGTCAGGATGCTTTGATTCTTTCTTTGCACAATATTACTGAATCTTGGGTTTTAGATTCAGGGGCTTCTTTCCATGCTTCTCCACATAGGCATTATTTTGTTGATTATGTTCAAGGAGATTTTGGGCATGTTTTTCTTGGTGATGATGAGCCTTGCAGCATAGTTGGAAAAGGTTCTGTTCAGGTTAAGATGCAGAATGGGAATACTTGGCTATTGAAGGATGTCAGACATGTGCCTACATTAAGATGAAATTTGATATCGGTAGGGCAGTTGGGAAGTGATGGTTGTACTGTGATATTTACAGCGGACTCTTGGAAGGTTACCAAGGGTGCTCTTGTGGTGGCAAGAGGTAAGAAGGTTGGAACCTTGTATTTAACCACTGATAGTACTAATGATTGTAATCTTGTGGCTTCAGATGCAGATACAACATTATGGCACTATAGGCTCGGTCATATGAGCCATAAGGGCATGAACATCATAAAGAAGAATTTTCTTGGATATACAGGAACATGTTTAGATTTATGTGAGAACTGCATATATGGGAAACAAAAGCGAGTAAGGTTTCTCAAGGTTGGACCTACAAAGAAAGAGAGTAAGTTAGAGCTGGTGCATTCTGATGTGTGGGGGCCAGCTCAGGTATCATCTCTTGGGGGTTCAAGTTATTATGTTACTTTTATTGATGATGCAACAAGGAAAGTTTGGGTTTATTGTATTAGAAACAAATATGATGTATTTGAAACTTTTGTTAAATGGAAAGCCTTGGTAGAGAATGAAACATGTCTTAAGCTAAAATGTCTCAGGTCAGATAATGGAGGGGAGTATTGCAGCAATGAATTTGATGATTACTGTTCTAAGAATGGAATCCGTAGGAAAAAGACGGTTCCAGGAACTCCGCAGCAGAATGGGGTATCAGAAAGGATGAACAGAACAATAATGGAATGTGCTAGGAGCATGAGGTTACATGCAGGACTGCCTCTTTCTTTTTGGGCAGAAGCGGTGAGCACAACTGTGTACTTGATAAACAGAGGACCCTCAAGTGCCTTGGATGGAGGCATACCTGAGGAGGCTTGGTATGGTAAGAAAGTTGATTATTCATTTCTTAGAGTCTTTGGATGTGAGGTGTTTGTTCACATAGACAAGGATGATAGGACTAAGCTAGAGGCTAAATCAGAAAAATGTACTTTCATTGGTTATGGTGGTGATGACTTTGGATATAAATGTTGGAGTATTAAGGACAAGAAAATAATTCGATCTAGGGATGTGGTCTTTAATGAGAAAGTCATGTATAAGAAGCAGTTGCAGGAAAATAGGGAAGAATCCAAGAAAGAATATGCAGCGGTAGAGGATCTTCCGGATGGGAAAGTGACACATGAATCAGTTCAGGAACCCCCTCAACAGGAACCCCAAACTCCTATATTGAGGAGGTCTTCTAGGGTAAGAAGAGAACCTGAACGTTTTTCTCCTTCTCTTTATTATTTATTACTCACTGATAGTGGAGAACCAGAGAGCTTTGATGAAGCAATGCAGGTAGATGCCAGGAAGAAGTGGGAGCAAGCCATGGATGAGGAGCATCAGGCTCTCATATAGAACCAGACATGGGATTTGGTAAAGCTACCCGAAGGAAAAAGAGCATTGCAGAACAAGTGGGTGTACAAAGTTAAAGCTGAAGAAGGAGGAAAGAAAAGATATAAGGCCCGGTTGGTGGTCAAGGGGTTTGCACAGAAACAAGGTATAGATTTTGATGAGATATTTTCTCCTGTAGTAAAAATGACTTCTATTAGAACTATTCTAGGAATAGTTGCAGCAGAAGACTTGCACTTAGAACAGCTTGATGTAAAGACTACATTTCTCCATGGTGATTTGGAGGAGGAACTATATATGCAACAACCAAAGGGCTATGAGGTCAAAGGTAAAGAGGAGATGGTGTGCAAACTGAAGAAGAGCTTGTATGGCCTGAAACAAGCTCCACGTCAATGGTATAAGAAGTTTGATAGCTTCATGATGGAGCAAGGTTATATTAGATGTCATTCTGACCATTGCGTGTATACAAAGAAATTTCAGGATGGAAGTTATATTATCCTGTGTTTGTATGTTGATGACATGTTGGTTGCAGGTAAAAACATGCAGGAAATAAAAGTACTTAAGAAACAGCTAAGCGAATCCTTTGATATGAAGGATTTGGGGGTAGCCAGACAAATCCTTGGAATGAGGATAACTCGGGATAGGAAGGAACGGAAGCTAACTTTATCTCAGGAAGAGTACATTAAGAAGGTATTGGATAGGTTTAAAATGCAGGATGCTAAACCGGTTGGGACTCCTTTGGCAGGCCATTTTAAGTTATCAAAGGAGCAGTGTCCCAAGACAGAGCAGGAAAGAAACCAGATGTCCAAAGTACCTTACTCTTCAGTGGTTGGCAGTTTGATGTATGCTATGGTGTGCACTAGGCCTGATATTGCCCATGCAGTGGGAGCTGTGAGTAGATTTATGAGTGATCCAGGTAAAGAGCATTGGCAAGCAGTAAAGTGGATCCTTCGGTATTTGAGAGGGACCATGGGGACAATTTTGTGCTACAGTGGATCAAACACCACTTTACGTGGTTATGTAGATTCAGACATGGCTGGAGATGTAGACAGCAGGAGGAGCATGACAGGTTACATTTACACTGTAGGTGGGACAGCAGTGAGTTGGATTTCATGACTACAGAAGCTGGTGGCTTTGTCAACCACGGAGGCTGAGTATGTTGCTGCAATAGAGGCAAGCAAAGAGATGATTTGGTTACAACAATTGCTTGAGGAGTTGGAGCATAAGCAGGAGGAATGTAAGCTGCATAGTGATAGTCAGAGTGCTATACACCTAGCTAAGAACTCTGCTTTCCACTCCAGGATGAAGCATATACAGTTAAGGTACCATTTCATTAGGACAGCTTTGGAGGAAAGAGAAGTTGAAGTTGGAGAAGATTCATACCAGCCAGAATCCTGCAGACATGATGACCAAGGTGGTCACAAGGGAAAAACTAAAGTTGTGTTCAGCTTTGGTTGGTCTTCACAGAAACTAGTGAAGGGTTGAGAAGCTTGCTCAGAGGAAAACTAGTCTCCAAGTGGGAGATTGTTAGGTTGTGGAGCTTGTTTTCATGTGTGAAAGTGTTGAAGATTGTACACTAAGAGTACTGTACACTTTTCATGTATCCTCGCCGGGGTTTGGGGCCGGGCCGGGCCCCGAGCGGGGGTCTGGGGGCGCAGCCCCCGAAATTTTTTTTTTTAGGCATAATTTTTTTTTGGCCTCGAAAAATGCACCCGACATATCGGGAAACGTGCTCTTCTCATATGGGCGAGTTTTTTGACCCATAGGTTTATGGGACGGGTTTTGCCCATGGTTTTGATACCCACGGTTTTGTAAAACTGCTTAAGCAGTTGTCTATTTATATGGTCTTATGCATATGATAGATGTACAAGTAAATGTATTGCAGATGTGTTTTGAATTCGGCTGTGAATTCTGTAGAGTTTGTTGAGCATAGCTCCAAACGGATTTGGGTATTGTATTGAGAGAGCGGTGGCTTGTAATAAAATCTGAGCAAGTGATTCTTGGTGGACGTAGCCCAAATTGGGTGAACCACGTTAAATACTGTCTCTTTGTGTTGTGTTATTTTATTCTGCAATTTTATTTGAGATCTATAATAATTTCTGCATATTAGTTTTCTACTGTTGCGATTCTGTGAGGGATTATTCTACATATTTTATCTCTTATTTCCTAACATGAACCTCCTACCCTACTCTGTAATGGCCTTTTTTGCCTCTTGTATGTGAAATGGTGCACTATGTAAATCTGGAGAAATAAAAATGAGTTTTTTTTTTGCATTTGTCCATCCTTTGCTTGTTTTATTACATCTTCTTACCTCTCTTCATTGCAGGGTATATGTGCATGTTTTGAATGTTCATTTGCAGATCTGGGAGCTGTGTTCATGGGGTTTTGGAACATTTTTTGTGTGAGTCTGATATATGGTATGTGATGCTACCGTCCATCCTTTCCATTGCTCACCTCTCTTTGTTCCATGGCAGTTTAGTAGATGATCAACACTTTCCTTCTCTAGTGTATCACAACGTTTTAGTGTAGGCTCTATTTTTTCTTGTTTTCGTTCTCTCCTTGTCTCCTTAGAAGTTAGATTAGGATTAGATTAGCTTTCCTAAATTGGAATAGCTTGTGGAAGGTAGTTTAGGAAGTGGAACAAGCCTTCTCTGGAGAGCTTTCCCACTTTTACAAGGTCCCACACCTTGGGGAAAGTTCAATGTTATGTAATCACACCAGATGATTCTGCCTTAGAAAAGTAGATTTTTAGAACTCATTTGGGGGTGCTGTGATTTTGCATTAACATTTTTGGCATGCCCGGTGGGACAGGTCTGAAGCACCTTACCACTTCACTTCATCAAGTTTGATGTGCTCTTGGTGAAGATTTCATCCTTTGGAGGCATTTTCAAGCACATCTGGCGACTCCATCTGGTCAACAACCCATCCTCTAAGTTGTAGACCTTCTTCCCATCCATTTCCACCCATTATTTCTTCCATCTCCTTCATCTTCATCAATCCCATGAAGTTGTGCAATCATGACTTCTTTCCCACCATGGAATTATCATTTGCAGCAACATAACTATTTCCCTCCATCCCCACAGTTTCAAAATCCTCCTCCAAATCAGTTTTATAAGCCCCATTATCCCGAAAATGCATACAACCCCCTTTTTTTGAACCAAAATGTTTATGAAGAACAAGTTTATGCAGATGATGGTGGAAAATCCTTGGCCGAAGCAAAATTTTGAGAGGTAGATGCAAAATTTTGAGATGGACATGATGCAGCTCAGAGTCAAGTGCTCCATAATGGCAGCTGAAGTTGGCTACAAGGCCCCTAGTCCATGGGTCAACCCTGTACCAGGCTGGTTTAGCGCCCAACACAAGCAATACCTCATCACTGAGATGACAACCCCAGATTACAGAGTGGACAATAAGGAATGGAGGCTGAACAAAATAGCGCGTCATCCATCCCTTCTACATCCATCCAACGATTTTGTTCCAAGTCCCCTCTGCCTAGTTGTACCATAAATGAACAGTCCACTACCATATTGTAAGCATTCCCGATGCCAACGTAAACCTGTTGATGAATAGGACAGCTGCGAAAAATGGCATCCTCATACAAATCCCTTCTTGTAAAAGAAGAAATCCAACTCCTCCTTTCTATTTCCTTCATTCAACCCATTGAGTTATTTCGAGATGGCATCTCTATGGAGGATTGTTCCTATACAGTTTCAAAGGCAACAAGTGGGGACTCTGCAATCTACACAAATTTCCACAACCTTAACCTGGTTCTTCATCCCAAAGATGACTTTCCTTCAAACTCTAGTATTGACAAAGACTAGTTTGATCTCACCACTGGCCATGAGATTCTGATCACTCATGGAGGGTTTACCATGGGTTATAACCAAATATGTACTCGAAGGACACTATGGAGGAGATCGAACACAAAACCACCTTCATCACTCCTTAGGAGGACCTTATACTATTGTGTCGTGCCCTTTGAGTCTTAAAAATTGATGGTACCAGGATACCAAGGATGCTATGACTTATCATATGTTCATGACATCATCTGCATTGGAAGATTATGTCGATGATCTTCTTGCCATGGAGTCCAGAACATCTAAGCCACAACAACCTTGCCATCGTCACAACGGTCATCTTAGGAACCAAGGTTGGAGGATCTTAATAATCCATGTTCACCTTCAGGAGGAGGAAGGAGACAGTGAAGACCCCATCTCTCCCACATTGTTCTCTCGGGAAAGGTCCTTGGTTTCATCCATTTCTTTGTGTTGACATTGAGAGTTGATCTCGCTACAAATCCATCGGAAATTATCAATGATGCCACCACCTAGGTAACCTTGGTTTCAACTTTGTAGTTTGCAAGGGAGAAGTTGCAAATCTATTCATGCCCACTTCAATTCCTAGGATTTTCTGATCAAAGCTGCCAAGGATCCATTTCATACATCTTCTAATCCAAATACAGATGTCTCCTTCAAATGAGGATGATGATATGCCATAAAGACGTTGATGCCTTAAAAAAATACCTTCTGGGTGGAAGATCAACCTGTACTCAGTTTTCCACCTCAAGATCCAACAAACCATTCAGTACCAAATCACATTTCTACCACTGACCATTTCCTTGGATGCCATGCTCATTTCATCACGACGAGCAACATAGGGAGAAAGTGGTTTATTACATAAGTTCCCTTTACTCTTGGTTAGACTAGTGAAACTAGGTTTATACCCACGCCAGAAAAACTGTGCTTTAGCCCTAGTTTGGGTCGCCACCAAACTTGGACCATGTATGATTCTCAGTTTGTAAATAGTTTTTGGTGTTGTTGTATTGCTCTTGCACTAACCCCTTACAGTTACATGTATGCTGAAGCCTCACCAACACCAACGTGCTGCACATTGGCTTCCAAGTGCTTCTTGTAGGACATGGATTTCTCGAATTCATCCATCATAGAAGTATGGTTATCAGGAAAAACCATCGCCGACTGGATGCAATTATAGACGTACCTATCATTCATCTAGCAAGATGACCCCTATGAATCTTCAAAGTTGTCAATTTCCCAGATGAATCCATTGCTACCCTCTTCCCTTGGGATGACTTACTCCCTTTATTAGATGCCTCAGTCCATTTTTCGACAAAGTTATAGGAATGTCAACGATTTCTGGAAAATGGTCCATCAGATAGATTATTCTCATTCCTCTTGACAAAGAACCTACGAATTTATCTTTCAAACTATATTTTGAGTTATGGCTAACGACGGATTTTCAAATAGGGAAGAACTCATGTTCCCAAGGTCTTCAGAACTGCCATAGCCTTAGATGTTAAATCCATGTAATATATTTGATGAGTCCCAGACTGGTTGTGAACCAGAGTCAATAGTGAAAATTTTACCTTTTGTATCATAAGGTGAAATCCTTCAAAAGTGAGTTGGCACATCAAAACGTTGACATGATTTTGACTACCTTTGATAATTACTACATTCAGAATGTTCTGTGGTCCACTAACAAGTTCGTAGATACCATGGCTTGCCTCGCCTCACAAATACTTGCTTCCCCTTCAAACTCAAAAATATTTGTCAAAGGGCAATCAACCTATTATTTATTCTGAGACGTTATCTTCGTAAGAAAAATTGGAACTGAACCATGTGACCTTTGTTATAAGGAGTTTACTGACTACCTTTACCTTTTAATTCTACCTCTATTTCTTACTCGCAATGGGAAAAAAACATTTCTCAAAAGTGTCTCTCACTATGTCTTCATGGTAAGGTATTCTGGTACAAACACCACTTCAATATGTATCCTCATGTGATGCCTGGACAAGATTTTAACCATTTCGTACCACCAGATTAAATGAAGTATGGGTCATTTCCTTGGGATTTGTGAAGTAGGTACATGGAATTCAATGAGCCTCGCCATTGCATAAACGCATCCTTCACCTCGAGCTATTACTGGCAAACCACTATTTTCAAGACTGGTTGTGACTATGTCAAATCCCATTGTGTGAAATCCTCTGCAACATCGCGTAACCTTCTATAAAATGTACCCCTAGTCACGCTAATTAGTAGTTGTTCATTAGGTACTTCTTTGGCCTCCCCCTTCTTTTCTTCAATGAGGTTTGGATCTTGTCAGCGAGATTGAACCCTCCTTCCTCTCAACACCACCAATGGAATAATCACCACAACCAAATATTACACGTGAAATGGGTGGAATTTGTCCCTCTCATTTCTAGCAATAAAAGCTGATGAAGATATGATGAATTCATCAACCATTTCACATTATTATTTCACTTCAGTGCCTCTCCTCACCGTAGCGTCATCTACTGCATGTAACGAATAAACAATTTACAAAACTGGGACCCTATGCAAACTATGTGACGCTTTGGAACATTTTCTGTGTGAATCTGATCTATGGTCTGTGATGTTGCTGTCCATCCTTTCCATTGCTCACCTCAAACAAATGTTCCATGGCAGTTGAATCGATGATCAACAAAATCCTTAACTAGTGTATCAATGTCTTAGTGAAAGTGGTCTGATGTTTGCTTGTTTTCTTGGTTGATGATGCTGGTAAGGATTGACATACACACATTCCTTTCGCCTTATGGGATTATCACACTAGTATCCGTACCTCAAGCGCTACTACACCTTTCTCTTTGGTCTATGGTACAGAGGTTGTTTTTCCTCTCGAAGTTGAAATTCCATCACTTCGTATCTCACTCAAAGACTCAATGATGAATTTTTTTGCCAAGACCATTTGGACCAACTTGAGCTTCTAGATGAATTTCATTTAAATTCTCTCGATCACCTTCAAATATACCAAAAATATATCAAACCATAAAACCCTTTTTTCAATTTCTCAAAGATCCAACAGACGAAAATTCATGAAATTCAGAGCAGAAGATCACAGTCTAAAACATAACATTTTGATGGTGGTTTCATTTCTACTCGACACCGTTAAGTATAGTTTCTAAATATAGTAGATTTTCTGAATAATATGTTTCTAAGGTAGTAATTTTCCCAAAGTGATGAATTCTCAGCATTTGACATATCCTGGAAAAGTAAGAAACATCAAAAAGGGTAATTACAGAAACTTTCTATATAAAAACATTCAAGAAAAGGGGCATCTAAAAATAGCAAGTTTCTAAAAATAAAAAAAATTCATCATTGACAATAATCTAAATGAGTTAGGAACTGTAGAGATCAAAAAACAATAAGGATTCTAAAAATGGCAATTTTAGACCTTAATTGCTAAAAATATTAAGTTCCAAAATTGAGTACGTAAAGTTTGTGTTGATTTCAATTCTGCTCATCTTAGCGATTTTTGGTAAAATGAAGTTAAAATACTCAAGTATTGAGCCTATTTCAAACCTAATTACTGTGTATCCAGGAATGGGAGAAATTGATGTCACTCACATGGATCTTGAAGACCTAAAAAATAGGATGCTTGGAGGACCTCGGGAGCTAGTGGTTTGTAATGGACAAACTACTAGAAAAGATGAGCAAGATGACCAGTTTTGTGTTCAGATAAGTGCCCCCCAAAAATTGGAGGTTATTGTGATGAAGTGTAATGATCATCGGTTTAAACAACTTTATGGATGAGATAAGCTTGTATGATGGTGTGTTTTGATTTAAGATATCCCAAGGATAGGCATGAAAACAAGATTTACACAAAGGTGGACTTGTGTTACCATGGAGTCAAATGATATGGGAACCAAGGGGTTCACAACCTATATATGTATTATTTATGTGCAACAACTGTGGGAAATGATCCCATTTGGGTAAGCTATCCACGATGTATTGGGAGATGCGGGATTTGATAAATGATTTTTCCACAATGTTGGGCTTACGTTGCTAGGATTTAAAGTGGTAGGGGAACCAATGGGTTCATGTCCTACAATTATATGACTTAACGATGTCAAAGGAAATGTTTTCCTGAAATGGCTGTGAGGTATGAGGTGGTTTTGATAAGGGCAGGCTTTGTATAGATTTTTTGTTTATGAGTTTTTAAAGAGGCTTGGAGGTCCTAAAATGTAGAAAATAAAAATGTGCAATGTATGAAAAACGATGGTAAAAATTATGGTTTGGTAATGTCAAGGGACCAAAAGTTTATTTTGATACAAGATCATCGACGATTGTGTAAATCGTCCACGATCACACAATTCATCAGGGATCCGGTGGGTGGGAAGAATTAAATATATAAGGGGCATGAGAGGCTCATTTGAACCATTGTTTATTATGAGACTAAGAGACTTGGAGAATTATTTTTTATGATTTTTGAATTTAATTGGGTGAGATGGAGACAACTGGATAGAGACGTCGGAGACCTACACATGGTGAGGTAGGTGGTGTACTTGAATTTTTTTCATTTTTATATATATTAAATTTTTATTTTTTATTTTTTATTTATTTTTATGGATCTTGTCTATGGGATCATCATCAATTTCATATGAAAGCACTTGCGATCTATAGGATTGATGGTGATTGGTGTGGATCACCAGGGATTTGGTAAATTCATTGGTGATTGGGTTAATTTGGATAGATAACTGCTAGATGTTTTCTTTTGATTAAATTATTTTGATGATATAGGATATTTGTTTGGTGTTTTTGTGGATGCATACCCAAGATCGATCGAATACATAGGACATGGTCCCAATGATTCTTAATGAGGTCAGTGAGTAGTTATTAGATGTGAAGTGGAGGTACCCAGAGGAGGTGGGATGCATCATTACCGATGTATCCATTAGAATGTTGTATTATTGTTTGATTTATTTGAGAGGTGGGACCCTATTACATGCAATTTTTGGTTACCCATAAGAGATACATGATGGCAACCTAGGAGGATGTGCACCGGATTATATGATTAACGGTATAGTGAGAAAATTTATACTATTGATAAGTCAGGGCTAGATGTTGCGATGCAACATTTATATGGAGATATTGGTTTGGAGGTTTGTTTTATGCTAGAGGGTTCTCATATGGGTCCTTATATGATGAGGAGGAGGAATGTACTTTAGTGAGCATGATGATGTTGGGTATCAACTATTTTTCCTTACCGGATTTAGTCGGGGGTCATTTTTAAAGGATGTTGATGGGTGTGGTAGGAGATATATTAGAGCATAAGACAATTGCTGCTTGGGATCCTACTTTTTTAGCACAGGTTTATATAGAGTTGTGGTCCTAGAGGACCAAACACAAATTTGGTGTTGATATGTCATTTTTGTTAAAGTGTTGGGCTTGCGAGCATATTACAGTGGCCTGACCGAGAGGACTATCATGGATGAGATGGGTGAATTTAGAGTATCTAATGGGTTTTTTGAGGTGAAGGTCAGATCATTGGACCACATGGCCTGTAAGGGATGAAGACCACTATAAGTAGCTCCTAGATAGTCGATAGAAAGGTAATGTGATATGGAGGCCATATACAGGCTTCATCGTATGGCATGATATAGTGAGGGAGTTGGTGGCAAAGAAACATGAGTGGTGGGTGTGGGGCCAGAGGGAGGGCGAGTGAGAGGTGGTGATATTTTTCCATGTCTAATAGTAGTTTGGTTTAGTATAGGATGTACTAGAGGAAGAAGTGGTCTACTGGAGGGATGATGTTGAGATAGATGTTGCACTTCCAGTTGTTCCCGATGTAATGGATATGGCTGACGAGGAGGGAGTTGGTGTGGTAGTGGATACCCAGAGAGTGGTGATGGGGCGTGATGATATGGGGTGACATATTCCTATGCTACGTGGTGGTAGAGGCAGTTAGGTTGTTTTTGTAGAAGGGTACGGGTTCATGTAGAGGTGGAAAGCCAGGAGGGTGGTGGTGGTGACAAGGTCGGAGATGGGGAGGATAGGGTAGCGGTGTTGGAGGCTACCGTATCTTGTTTGGGGGACAAGAAGGTTGTATTGGTGGCTGGGAGATATGGGATGAGTCAACATCTCATTATGGTGCAAGCAGAGCTTATTCAGGTTATAGTTGATCGCGATCGATATCGGAAGAAGAGAGAGGCCTTGTAAAATTATTTTAGAGTGATGGTTACTTGTGTTTTGGGGGATGAGCTATAGGCGGAAGAATCTCAAACTATTGGTTAGATGGTGCCACATGGTGGTGCAGGTACTATGAGGAGATAGTAATTATGTGACGAACTTAGGTACTATGAGGAGATAGTATGAAAAATGTTTTTAGATGAGCCTCATTACATGGTGTATCTAACATGGAGATAGGAAACACAATCAGGTAGTGCTACAAGTGCTGCTTAGGTCTTGAGAGGACTAGATAAAGGACTGAAAGGGGGTCCTAGTGGTGATCAGGGGAGTAGTGCCTGAGGGGATGTTTGGTTGACGGAAATTTAGTTCACTCAGTAAATATAGATGTGATTATGATGTATATAAGGCTTTGTTGAAGCCTATAATGTATCAAGATACATGAGGCTCTTTGGGGCCTTTTTCAATGTATATTTTTGATACTCAGAGTTTTTGAGACCCGTGATGATGTATAGTCATTTTTGATATATATATAAATCTTTCTACATACTTTCAAACCATTTGATACATGTCTTGTATTGATATTACCCTGTGAAGCACTCTAGTTCAATGGTTCATACTCAACTGCTGAGGGTCTAAATCTGAAATGAACCTCACCACATTCACATTTCATGCTCTATACTTCATGATCTATCTTTCTAGCACACACTTTCAAACCATTTCCTGATGATGCACTCTTGTTCAATGGTTCATTCTTGATTGTTGAGGGGTCTTTTATAAATCAATGTTATCTCACACATTTCTGCTAAGGGGAATGTTGTTCCTACCATCTTCACACATTACATATTCATATCTTAGTTATACTTACTCTTTCTTGTTTATACTACTTACATATTGGAATTTTCTTATTATGTTATTCAGATACTCACCATGTCATTATCTTTACCATATTCACATCTGCATTTAATTGGTCTCTACTTGTGAATGTAAATCTCTTACAAGTTCTCACAAGATGCAATGATGCTCGGCACTATATCCTTTGCCAGTACCACTGAGGCTCCTGGGGGCATCTACATTTCCTACTCTCATACATTATAGGTGTTATTGTTTCATTATTTTCTACTTCTAATTTCTATCACATTACTTTCCATTGATACATACATGCTTTGACATGTTTTTTATCTTTCTAACTTGCTAACGGGTGCTTCATGTGCATCATTTACATTGTAAGACTATTTGTTAACATAGTTGTCTGATACATTTTGCTTTTCATTATTTTCTATTGTATGTCATTGTTTACAGGATATGACATATGTCTTCTTTGATCATTACTCGTATGCTTTTGTTTACTTTTACCTTGATTATCTTATGACATTGTGAGCGATGTCCCGTGTATAAAACCCGCTTTCAACTATCTACTTTGTTTTCACACTTGCTTGATTACATTGTCTTTTATTTCATGCCTTGCTTGTTACTTTTTATACTAACACATGTTCCTATCCAATTTGTTTGGATGTGTCTTGGTTTCTACCATGCACATCCCCTACCCCATGCAAGTATAAACTTCAAATCAACATCAGGTCATCTCTTTTGGGATACATTCTCCTATTGACGTCACATGCACCCAAAATAAGGAGGCTTACATTGCGTGACCAAATCACCACTACAACAACTCAAAGCTATAGTAAAGGTTTGCATAGTACAGAAACAACATAGGTAAAAACTACATAACTAGCCCATAAATAGACTTTGGTTAGAATCACAACACAAACATCATTGCCCAGACTTAGAAAAAAGTTTCTGGGATCTTTTCTCCTCTCGTAGGTGCCTATGTCCTGGGGGAAGATATATTAATCTTCTCATATTAGCACAGTTCACATAAGCCTTCAGAGTAGTTTCAAAGTTAGAGACCCAATCCTTCAGTTACTACATGCATACAATCTTCTACAATCCTTTTCAATAAGAACAATCAAAATTAATTTAGAACAATCGGGATAGTAAAAAAAAACTGGGACATACCATTTGTAGTGGTGCTTATTAGGCAGAGTCATGGAAGGAGAGTAACACTAGACCTCTCTTCCCAACACTTTCTCTTTGCAATGAGATATCCCAAAAACTTGCACCTGGCATGAGATCCCCAAAAAACTCGTACTTGGGGTTAGATCACTCAAAAAACTCGTTCTTAGTGTGAGATCGTCCAAAAACTGTGCTCTTCACAACATTTCAGGACACTTTTCTATCTTTTACACTCTTTTACATCAAGTGCACACTTTTCTTTACACACTTTTACATACTTATGCACATTTTTCTCTAATTTATCATATACAAAACTTTGACTACTCTTTTGCTCTTCTTTTACAGGTCCATCCTTATAAGAAGCATCAACGACAAGAACAACAACAAGTACAATGCAATGTATATGCTTCACCCCTAGGGTCACCTTCCTTTCCTTCTCTCCACACTTCACTTTTACATCATTCCATGCTTTACTTGTCCACTCAGTGTGCATTTATCAGCACGCTCTACATGGATCATAATTTACACATCTTCTATCTACTTTATGTTATCAATTATTCACTCTATAAAATAAATTTAGGGAAAATGTAGACACAAAATCATGCACTTGGGTACATTTCTAGGTCCTAAAAGCATACTAGCATTTACATGAGTCCTAAGAAAGAAAACTAGTGATTGACAACTATATTTGGCCTCTTTTCTCCTCTTCTTTCTCCCTTTTTGGTCTAACACACCCTACAACCCAGTCAGAACTTTTATTTTTTTATCTCTTATGGCTTTAGACACCAACGCCCATCCAGGAGAGTATTGCTCAAGTGGTCATGTCCCCTCAGGGCACCCCCGAACCTTTCTTATCTTACTCGCTCCTTTTGGGTCTCTTTTATCTTTTGGGCATATTTTTCACTTATGGGTCGGCCTTCTAGCTGTCAATTATGAAATTCAAATAAGGGAATCATATAAATACATAGTTATGTTTTCAAAATGAAGGACCAAGCACTAAGCATATACTATCATCACCTAAGCTTGCATCCAAAGGAACTAAAGAGAACTAATGAAATCCATCTAGCATTCATTCAAGGGACAAGGGAATGCATATTTTGCATACACTACATAGGAAGGGGAAGTTCCTTCTATTCCATGCACACATGTTATACATTTCTACATTGTAGATCTAGCCCAGTATCAAGTGCAACTTGCACAAGGGAATCTTAGGGCACCATTTTTACACACACACACACAATAGAATTACATGGATTCTGAGATGTAATGCAACACTTGATCGTAATTTCACTCTCAGGGTGACCACCTGGTCAGTCTGAATCCTCATATTGTATCTTTCTTTTTTAGATTTGACGTGGTTTGTGGGTTTGTGTAGTTGAGATTCTATTTTTCAGGTTGCAGGTATCATCGGTGATCAAAGTGTGAATAACAAATAATGAATAGGAAGTGATTATGATAACCTTATGACACATCAGAAATCATATCTCGAGCCCCTGCATAGTCACCAACGCCCAAAAGAGGTCTCCAGCACTCTGACGCTCTTTCCTATCCCAGTTTCCCATGTACGACTTTGTCCTTTCCAGTTAGAATTTACTGTGTGCAGTAATGACGGTCTTCCCACTATGTGCATCACTTTTCCTAGTTCAGATCAGTCCCAAACCAAGTGTAAATAAACTAAGCCTTTTTTCTCCATCTCTTGCTTAGGGTTTCATATTTTTAATCTTAGTTGTTTGTGTCATTATTGTACTTTATCATTTATACATCATTTACTCTGCAATAGGGTTTAATAAAATTTTATTTTTGTTAAATTAACAGGTGAGAAATGAAAAATAACCACTGACCTAGGTGCTGAGTGGGTTGGGGTGTAGACATTGTTGAGGCCAAGATGGTTCACGAAAATTTTACACGATAGGGGCAAGCCCACCAATACCACCACGAAGGCAAGATCCACATAAACCACACAACAACCCTTGAAAACTAGTAAATCTGACAAATAGTATTCTAAAAACAGTGGTTATGCAAGATAACTACAATAGCTGAAAAATTCACAGAATGGCCCCCACAATTGTTTTTGGGTCAATCAGTAAATTTTGTGATTTCAAATCCCCAAAATTTTGTAAACCCTCAACTTGTCAGTCCGCAAACACCAAAACACACAACCGTAGTGAACCAAAATGGATTCAAATCTATTTGCACATGTACTGTTAGTTTAAAAAATGAAGTATTCAAAATCTACAAATAACTCAGTAATGGCAAGCATTTCACTAGAATCATTCTAATACTATATTAGATTTTCTAGATCTCTGATTAAAAAAAAATGCACGAGAAATTACAGAAATATAAATAACTAACAATAAGATGCAATATGATTAAGAACTAAAAAGGAAAAAATGGATCCAAATCAACTCAGTGCTCCATATCATATAATGATGCAATTGATATTGTACATATAGGAGGATAATATGTAACTACCACCTAGATCAGTGGTGAATAACTCTCACTAACTAATACTGAAAGTAGAGTTGACTCCACACAACTAGTAAGCTAACTCAACACAACTAGTACACCTAAGCAAGTATATCCCATGAGTGTAGGAATGCTCCAAGGAAATAAATAAATACAAGGAAAATGGATATCCTACACAAACAAACCCACCAGATCCAACTCCAATGATACCTTCAGTTCATATTCCAATTAATTTTTAGTAAGGAGAAGCTTCAAGACACCCAAACAATTCTTGTGGTAGCGATGATTCAAATCCTACATTAGCAACAATGATATTTGATCTAAAATATAGTTCAAGAAAAACAATAATCGTCAAGGAGATTTACGATCATTCTCAGAGTGAAGAAAGTTTTGATTTATATTCTAATTTTGCATTATTTTCTAATGATCATGCTTTATTTTTATGGGGCAGTAAATGATGAAAATTGGAAAAATGTAATAGATGATGAAATTGATTCAATTGACATAAATGACACATGGAATTTAGTGAATCTTCCAGAAGGAAAAAAATGTAAATAGTGTGAAATGGGTCTATATGACCAAATATAGTGCAAAAGGCAATGTTTGAAACATACAAAGCAAGATTAGTTGCAAAGAGCTTTACATAATTCAGCTTGGAGTTGGCTATAATGAAACATTTTCCATAGTAGCAAGGCTTGCTACAATCAGAATAGTGCTAGCAATAGCAATACACAACAATTGGAAAGCGCATCAAATAGATGTAAAATCAACATTCTTGAATGAATTCTTAGAATAGGAAGTGTATGTGCAACAACCACCAGGCTTTGAAGTTAAAGTTCAAGAGCAAAAAATTTACAAATTGAAGAAAGCTCGTTATGGCCTCAAATAAGCACCAAGAGTTGGGTATAGTCGTATTGCCTCATACCTATTAAGCAATGGGTTCAACAGAAGTAGTAGTGAACCCACATTATATATACAGATCAATGCACAAGGTCAAATCTTGATTATAGGTTTATATGTTGATGATCTTATTTTTACAGGCGATTTAACAATTGAAGGGTTCAAGAACGCAATGAAAAGTGAGTTTGAGATGACATTTTTGGTCTTATTATGCATTTTCTTAGCATTAAAGTCAACCAGGAGGAGGATGTCATCTTCATATGTCAAAGAAAGTATGCAAATGATGTTTTGAAAAGTTTTAGGATGTTGAAGAACCTAGTACCAACCCCAATTATAACAGGATGCAAGTTAAGCAAAGAAGACAAAGGGTCCCATGTCAGTCTTACTTTTTATAAGATAGATGTTGGTAGTATGATGTATTTTATAGCCATAATGCTAGATATCATGTATGGAGTAAGTCTAATCTCAAGATTCATGGAGTCACCAAAGGACTCATGCTGGCAAGTTGGAAACAAGATTTCAAAATATATTACATGAATAACATGGGATGAAATTTTGTATGAACCAAAAAATGATTTATAGTTAACATGATATATAAATAGTGATTTTGTGGATAGCACAAATGACAAGAAGAGCACATTCGGATATGTATTCAATTTTGGATCAGGTGTGGTGTCATGTGCATTCAAAAAGTAACACATCATCACTAATTCATTAGTAAAAGAAGAGTATGTGGCAACCACATCCACAACATGTCAAGCAGTTTGGATGCAAAGAGTGTTATAGTTATTTCATAATCAAGAAGAAGCAACACAAATATTTTGTGACAACAATTCAACAATAGATTTGTTAAAGAAATGTCTTTGCCATAAATGAAGCAAACATAACAACACAAGATATCATTTTCTCAGAGAACTTGAAAACAATGGTGAAATCTACTTGAGAGTTTAGTAGATCACTTTGTAGATATTTTCACAAAGTCTTTAGCACATGAGAGTTTTGAATATTTGAGATATGTTGCTCGTATAATTGATGAGTTCAATATCAAGTTTAAGGGGAAGTGTTAAAAATAAAATTGATGGCCGCCCAAACATGCATGCACATGGAACCATGTTAAGAAAAGTTTAATTTTTTATATTTATGAAAGTAAGTTTTAAAGCATAAGTTTAAATTTAGGAAAAGTTGTTTTAGTGGAAAAACGTCTTAAAATATATTGAGAAATGCATTGCAAAGGAGTTGTAAATATGCATGCAAGATCTATATTTGTAAGAAGAAAGAGGAGCATCGAAGTGTTATAAAAATATTAATGAAAGTGTTGTCTTTTCATCCAATCCTTCACACTAAAAATTAAGAATGACCTACAATTTTTATGTCACTTAATATAATTATAATGTCTTATGAAGGTCATAGCTTTCTCCCATTTTGAATGTTTTTTCAAACTATTCTACCCTCTCCTTGCCCATTGGCATATGCTGCAGATTAAGAAAAGTACAGAAGCATTGCCATGTTCAATGTAAAAGGCTAAACTGTTATTATTAGCCGATAGGCGTTCACCTTTGAAGATTCCCTTCCTAGAAAGTGTCAAATTCCGGCGATAAACTTTATAGGTTGTCGGATTTTAGATATTTTTCTACTATCCAAGATATTTTCTACAATCCTATATATTTTTGCCATCTTAGATATTTACAGTCCTCAATTCATTTCAAATCTCTTAACCCTACTATAAATTTGTCATTACACTTATTTTGAGATCCATCCTCACCTTGGCATAATATTTTAGTGTCAAACACACTCCCTATATATGCAGATTTTGATCTTCTTCACATCTTTATTCGCCCGTTAGGCAGACAAAAATTTATCTTCCACAACGACGGCCATAGAATACTGAACAAGCAGCCCAAGAATTTCACTAGGATTTTCGGGGAGAGTGGTATTGGTGAACTCGTCGGGGAAGAGCATAAGTGGATAAGAGGCGCCATTATGCAGTTAATGAAGCCGAAAGCCTTGCAAAAATTCATGGGCATAATGGAATTTTTCATTTTGTAATATTTTGCTGATTGTTGGGAAGGAAAATACATCATTACAGTGATGCCATTGATGAAGAATCTTACTTTTCAAGTTGCCTGTGATATTTTTTTCAATCTGAGCGACAGTGCAGAGAGGGAAAATTTGGCTAATGGATTTAATACCGATGTGAATGCTCTGTGTAAACAATATGTTTCTATGTTACAATTATGCAATCATCAACATTCTTCAGAAAACAGAGTACCTGCAAGGGTTTCTTGCAGGAAAAGCATCATCAAAAGAGACCATCTAGGCTAAAATCATAAATTGCTCTATAAATCAATCAAAAAAAGAAAAACAAAAAATGCCCTCTTGGATTAAATTTACTCTGCTATACAATTTGTAAAATAATCCCAAAAAGTGACAAGAAAACAAAGATCGAACCTTACCACGTACCTTTGATTGTTATAAACGAGTTGCCTTCAAGACGGATTTGAACCTGGAGCGATTTTGAGTGTTGATTGCCTTCAATTCAATAAAAAAAGGGCTGAAAATTTGGGTTCAAGTTTGGAGAAATTAGTAGAAATGGGAGACAGTAAAATAAAAATAGAAAGCAACCAATGAGTTTCAAGGAAAAGGAGAGGAATGAGAATCAGTATTCACGTTGTCCAATGACAGAATTTCTTATTTCACGCATTTGTACTTAATTAATTATTCATTTATTTTAATTTTGTATAGTGATAGAGATAGAGCCGCCTTCAAAATTGGCATCGCCAAAGGCTTTTGTGAGGAACTAAACTGTTCCATCATTTTCTAGGGACTGCCTTTCGCAAGGATTTTGAAGCTCGTTCTCGGGTATCTCAGAGGTTATCTTTGTTGTTGGACATGAGGAGAAGGGAAATAGAACAAGGCAAGGCCTCACCTCACCAAGACTTAATGTCATGTTTACTGACAATGAAGGGTGAGAATGACAAGCCCATGACTGAAGAGGAGATCTTGTGAGAGGATTGGCACTCAACCCAAATATCTACCAAAATATTCTACATGGTATTTTATTTTCAATGTTTCCCATCGGTTTTATGGAGCTCATGATTTCAATGATAGAATTTGTAGAAGGTTTAATTTCTTGTTCAATTGTCTCTAAATATATACTTTACCATTTAAATTTGGATACACTTTTTTGGTGCATTTTAAAATTGTTTCCACTTTTCTAAAATATTTTTTCTTTCATAATAATAGAAATTTTCAATGTTGTTATGTATGAGAGCAAACAATAGTATTAGAAGGAAAAAAAACAAATGAACCTCTTACATGGGAAGATCTCTGTAAAATGAAGTATACATGGAAAGTGGCTCAAGAAACACTACGCCTATTCCCTCCCATATTTGGTGGATTCAGGAAAGCAAATGAAGATGTTGAATATCAAGGTTATACAATTCCCAAACGCTAACATGTATATCATTTATTCAAGATAAATTAAAAATGAAATGAAATAGAATTAATAATCAGATTTATCAAAATTTTACAATTTGTATATCTCATTGACATTTGTTTGAAGGATATAAAATATCCATATTCATCAGAATAATAATTTTTTCTCTGATGGACAATTATTTTGGGAGACGAGCTCCACGCAGTGGAATGAGGAGATTTTCAATGAGCCACATAAATTTGATCCATCTCATTTTGACACTCAAGTTTCACGCTATGTGTTCACGCCATTTGGAGGAGGACCTCGAATATGTCCTAGCTATGATTTTGCAAAGATAGAGACCATGATATTTTTGCATCATTTAGTAACCAAATGGAAGTGGACTTTGGTTAACCCCAATGAAAAAATAGTGTGTGACCCTACACCTACTCCTGTTATGGGATTGCCAATTAATCTTCAAGCCAAACGAAAGTGATTGAATTTGTTATTAATGGTGTTTTTTTATGTATAAACATTATTCGTAACACTGAGTATTATTGAATGTTAGCGTGCTTCTTATAATAGTTTTCAAGAAGTGGGTGAAGGCTTAGAAGAAATTGAGAAGATTATAACGGTGATGGCTAGGTTATCTCGCCTTCTATAGAGGTGTCCCAATCTATCTCCTATAGTTCTATTTGTAATAAAACTCATGTTCCTAATTTGACTTTAATAATAGTGAGCATATTTTATAAATAGTCAATTAATGTTTGTGTCATACGGTTGAATTGTTCATATTTGATAGAAGAATAATCCACCTAAGTATCTTTAAGATGATACTCAATCTAATTTTTTTAAAGATTTTTTTTTTATAAATTTTTTTCGACATCAACTTTAATGTATTGAATATACTTCTTAATATTTATAATGTAATACTTGCATACAAAAATAACCAAATAATTTCTAATAATTATTTTTTCTTCTTAAAAATGAAATTTAAAATAAATGATTAAATCGGCGCAATTTTTAAACAAAAACTCCATTCAAAGATTTAATGCTTTCACGGTCCATAAAAATAATAGAAAGATTTTAAGAACAATTGTATATTATTTCTGTAATCAACATTTCGAATCATCTCTTATTATCTATCATCAACGTTTCATTGTTTTAGTTACCTCCTCAATGCTTTATAACCCCTTCAACTTTACAAATAAATTTTGAATGGAAGGCCATGTTTACAAGATATACAAAAAACATATTTTGCATGAATGTGTTTGTTTGGGACTTGTACAACACAAAATAATATGGACCCACGATGAAATACACCAATTCTTTTTTAGTTTGACCTTCAAAATACTGAAACTTATGTTCTTTTATCAAACATCTATGCAAATAGGATTCATCATTTCATAAAAGAACAATGTTCTTGTAGATGTTACTGTTAATGCTATGTAAAACAAGACGTAGAATACGCTGACAATTTAACAAGGTGCGTCATGTTAAACCAACAATGATATAGAAAGATAGAAATTTATGTATAGTTTCTTTAAAAACAAACCATGCGGTGATCTAGACCGCATTGTTGACATTGAACTTCTTTGACGAAAAATGAGTGGTATCCCTAAGGAGTTAGAAAGATGCTTCACAAAAAGAAAATGTGACAAAAGGTCTTACAATCAATTTAATGCTTTGAAATGATGGAGAGATGATCTCTTGGTGGTTGTAAGAGATTGAAGTGCACATACAAGATTATGGGTGGACATCCCTTTTGGGTAATTTACAACTCATGTGCAATTGCTAGTTATATGACTAAGTGGGTGGATGAGCATTGAGAACCATTGTCCTCATATGTTTAATGTTTACAAGTTACAGCTGTGTATGAGATGAAATGGATTTATTGACTCTACCTACATTCCCGACATTCGTGCCTTAAATGGAAGCCATCGTAATGTATTTACTCTTATAACTGTAGTCTTCAATGAAAGAGAACCCCTGTCACGATAAAAAGGAAGACGTGGACAAAGAGAACACCTGTCACGATAAAAAAGGAAGACGTGTTTGGAAGTGATTTCTTTTTCCAAATAGTGAATGTTCTTGTGGCGCACATGTTGACTTGGGTCAGCACATGTTCCTGCCATAAATGCGGTCGTATAAATGCATCTACTAGGTAGGAAAAATAGAATTAAAAGAAAGAATGAGAATGATAAATAGTATGTACCTACTAGTCACATAAACTAGCAATTGTACTACACGGGTGGAATGGATATTTCGATGGTTCCGTATGAGGGTAGATGAGAGTAGATGGAGGTATTTAGGGTGGGGGATGAGAAGGGGAAGTTAAGTTGGTCCTCAAAATACGAGGAAAATATATTAAAATCAAAATGAACAAGCAAAATAAGGGTTCCAAAAGACAACAAAAATGTCAAGAGGTTACAAAGAAGCCACGACGTTATAATAAGTTCATAATTTTTTTGAAGTAATTAAGGTTTAAATGATTTTTCTCATCTTGGATGTGTAATTGCAGCTTGATATTAGCAAGGAAACCCAATTGTAATGAGCGACTAAGAGAAGCATCAAATGATTGTCGCTAAAAATGAAAATTCAATTGAACTTTCCAAATTTCAAAAAGAATTTGAAGTCTGAGGGCATGCCAAAGTAAATTAAGACTAGCATTAACAATATCATCTCCCAAAAGAACATGATGCACAAAGAGAGAGTAGCATAAGTCAACCTTGGGACTAAAGCCACCTAGCTCCATAGCTGTTGAGGGCCGAAACAAAACATAAAAACATTTTGAAAAGAGTTGGTCTCACCGGAAAATGGGACACCCTAGTAGGAGCAAAATTTGGGGCCGTCCTCATTGGATGAATTGGTTATTTACCCCTGCCCCTGTTAAAATTAGAGGTTTTGTCAAGTTTCAACAAATTTGGATAGGTTGGGTTAGAGTTAATTCTTTGCTCACTTGGGACATGTCAAAGTGTGATATTCAACACCTTTCTCTCCATTCTATGTGGTGGTCCCCACTTCTCTATAATCATAAGGGGTCTCTTGTGTGGAGTAAGAACTGTCAGAGCTTTTGATTTCTTCAAAAAGACATTTTACATGTTGAGGATTTCTTTAATCATAACAATTGCACTCTCCTTTATTGGCCCTCATTCCATGCTAGATTCAAACTTGCTTTTAAAGACAAAACTACTTATGACATTGTTAAGGAAAAATTGGAGACTTTGAATATTTCTAGCGTTGTTTTTGCCTCCAATTAGCAATGGTAGGATATTTGGCACTGACCTAATCAAGATAAGCTATCCAATTTCTCCCTTCAACAAGCTTCCCACTGGATCAAGTTTAATTATTTGCCTCTTACTAAGCTCGACCAACATTGAAGTATTCATGATTCTGAAGATATTTGGTGTGCTTGGTTCCTTGCACTCCAGAAACATATTGCTCAACTCAAAGTTCAATTTTTTGATTGGTCTCTCTTACATCATGGTTTTCCCATTGGACACAAATTGCAACATTCACGGTAGATGTATTTAGACTTTAACCAAAGCAAAAGTTCTTTTATATAAATAGGAGGAAGTCCGAGCATCTTCATAATACACGAGATTTGTAGTCAAAAATTATGTTTGGAGGTTGAACATGAATGTGTGAAGAGGTTGTCGCGGATTTGTTTGACGACTTAATACTTGCTGACAAACATAAATTTGACGGTCACCCCCACCCGTCAAGAAATTTTTTTGTGACGGTTTTGTAATTAATATCACCTTGCATGTGACGTTTCATTTTTAATTTTGACTTTCATGATTTTCATATAAATATCAACATTTATATTTTCACATAATAACACTATATGAAATAGAGATATTGTACGCAAAACCGAAATCTTATTCTATTATAAATATATATTAACATAGCTATAAAACACTAACATGCCAAATATTGTGGACGCATTTAATTTAAGATCATAATCATCCAACGAAATAATTTGTATAAAATGTATAGCCTAATTTAGCATTAAAAATTAAATTTTCAATATAATTTTTATAATACAAAACAATATACATAAATTAAGAATTGATTTTTTTAAAATTAAATGATACTTGATTAAAGATAATATATCTTTTCTATTGGTGAAGTCAATTAATGCAACATATTTGACAATACTTAGATGGGCTTCACTATCATATCATCCCAATACACGTTAATGTATATTCAAAATAATCAAATGTCTAATATCCTTTTCTATTCAAGAAAACATTTTAAACAAAGTATTATAACATCCTCAATACACACTAATAAATATTTGAAAAAACTCAAACATATATCACATATATCTTCAAAAAGATCAAATGTATATCATGGATTCACCACTTTTGACTTGAGAAAGTACCCTTAAACAATACATAAGTAGTGTAAACAAAATATCTAGTGTTCGTGGGTTCATATGAAATACCCCATCATTACAAATATGTCAACACAAAACATTCTAAGATACTTCAAATCCTTCTTTGCTTTTCATCTTTCCAAATTTCATAAACTCTATTCCAGTCCACCTCTGATATATGAAGTCCTGTCAATGAAGCTCGCATCAAGGCATCCAATGTTTCCAATGAGAGCTTTGTTCTTCTTATATCTTTTATTATATTTTGTCTTGAAAATCCTCTCTCACATGCAACTGTACTTGCTGGAATGGTAAGTATTGCTTGCCATAGTTTTGTCATGTTTGGAAAGCTTGTATGTGAATCTGTAGCACAAAAAACCCTCCAAGCCTCCTTCATGCGGAATCCTTCACAACTAAAGCGAAGAGTATCAACAAAATTATACAACTCTTTTGAACAACCTTCAAAATCAAAAAAAGGCTTTTCTTCTCCCTCACACAAAGTATGTTGTAAGTGTTCAAAATTTTTAAGAAGCCACCGCTTTGAGTTTTCTTCTCTAGTACATGCATCCTCTGAATAATGACAAGGGCTAAACAACTTTATAGAATT
This sequence comes from Taxus chinensis, assembly GCA_019776745.2. Lineage (NCBI taxonomy): Eukaryota > Viridiplantae > Streptophyta > Pinopsida > Cupressales > Taxaceae > Taxus > Taxus chinensis. The sequence continues at coordinate 44,226,685 of CM034153.1, forward strand.
GAAAAATGAAAGATCTAGGAATCTTTCATTTAAACAATCTACAAGTTTTTGAACATATTCTTTTGCAAGTTTCTTACAGCTCTCTAGTGACCCATCAATGTGAGGCTTCAATGTTTGTTTTGGTGCATCAACATTATCATCACACACATTTGGAATTGCCACAAATCGAAGTTCATGCCTATGAATGTGTCCATCTTTATCAATAATCTCTAAATAACCATATTTAGAGGTCTCCAAAAATTTAGACAAGTAACTTGTGCCATTTGCAAAGTTGTCAGTCCTTAGAAACCACCTGCTCAAAGTTTGTATAATAGAATCTATGGTTGCCCCTAAAGATGTAACATCCACATTATCCTCTTGAAATTTTTTATTCAGTTTGTTTAGCTCACACAATACATCTGCAAGCATATGTAAGAAAAATTGTACTGAGAAGATCCTAGCCTTATCATACCATGAGTCTCTCTTCTCACTTTTCCACAAAGTCAACAATGGAGGCATCAACACAATAAGTCTTTCAATAACCTGTCCTCTTGAGAGCCATCTAACCCCATGAATTTGAAGAGCTTGAAGTGTTTCAAGTTGCATGAGTTCCTGAAGAGAAATCAATTCATTATGTCTTTTGGTAGAATTTTGGACCCAAGAATATACCTTATTTGCCAGCTTCTCAACAAACAACAATTCAGGTATTTTTTTAGCAGCATCTGATGCAGCTAAAGCCTCACGATGAGCAATGCAATGAATGCCTATAAGATTGTCAACATCTTTCTTCAAAAGAGTAACAAATCCATTTTCACTCCCCACCATTGATGAAGCACCATCTGTAGAAATTGCAATCAATCTTTTATTTGAAAGACCCCTTTCTTTATTCAAAACACAAACTGCATCATATATAGTTTTTCCTCGTCCATCACACACATTTATGAGATTTAAGAATTGTGAAATTGGTGGGCCCAACCCTTTTGATTCTAGAAAAGTAGCATAAACCACAAGGTGTTTCTCCAAGCTTCGATCAGTACTTTCATCCAACATCAAAGAAAACAATGGACTATCTAACATTTTTGCACTTTGTCTCTCTTCAAGATACTTAGATATGGAAAATAGGAAATCATTTGCAGCCATATGATTTGTATATGATCTATAATCCTTGTTTTTCGGCATGTTTGGTGTTTCTAAGTACATTTCAAGAGAGCAAAGAGACTCATATTTTGAGAGGGGTAAGTCTTCTTGCACTGCCCAATAAACTAATTTCATGGTTGTGATTATTCTTTCCTTATTGGTGTCATCAATATTTGCAATGTGTTCTGGAATTGATTTTGCTTTGCCTTCATTTCCACAAATCCATTTTGCTTGCGAAATTTTGTGGTTGTTTGATTCAACATGAGTAACTATTGCATCATGTTGCAAAGTAGTACAACCAGTTCCAGTTCCCCATGGTCCAACAAACTTGTGCTCTTCACAATATATACATTTCATGATTGTTTTCCCTTCATGCATTGCACACCTTAACCACTTGAATTTCACTTTCCATTCATCTCTAAATCCTCTTTTTACTCTAGCCCTTTTTTTGTTTTGTGTTGAAACTTCTTCTCCTTCAAATGCCTCATCACACTCATCATCATACCCTAATATATTTAAATCTTCATTCAAATCAAAGTTATGACCATCTCTTGATGAAGCTTGTGATGTGTTTGACCATGCAAAAAACTTTTTGATTGAAGATTGATTCTTTTTGGATTGAGACATGTTAGCTTATAATGTACCTATACAACCCAAATAAAAAACAATAATTAGATATAAAATTCAATAATAAAAAAATATAATAATATCAACAACTTAATAATAGATTATTAATTCAACACACAACAAAAATATTTAAATAGTTCTTACCAATTTGAGTACAATAGAATATATTGGATAACTATTTTTTTGTTTCAAAAAACTATGATGTAACGACATGATCTTTCAATGCTTTCAATATTTAATAGAATATATGTTTAGCATCTTAAAATTAAGTAATACTAGTTAAGATTATATTGTCTTATACATATAATTTTTAAGTGTTCCTTCCAAGAAAACTTAGAAGCTATGAATTAATACTAGAATCATGGAAGCGATACTAATCTAAAAAGGTCTACTCACTAAGTCTTTGTAAGATATATGGGTGACTAGAGAATACATACTAAGGCACATCTTTATCTATAGTTTCAGAGGTATGTAATTCCAATTAAGAAACAACAAAAAGCTACGAGAATGACAACTATATTTGAAGGACATTAGTCAAATCTATGGGGAAGAGGCCATGTTACATTACAAGTGATTGGCTAGTTCTTTGGAGACAACCTATTATGGCTAAATCATATTGCAATATGCCTTGCAAATCCTCGAATGTCTTGGTCTCTATAAAAAAAATTGTTGCAAAATGTTTGATATACCTTCATTTGGAATATTACATCAACATCATAATAAAAAAAACATCTGCTTGGTGTATCTAGGTGATTGAAAATTTGAATGTATCTAGAAACAATGGGAAAGAGGGTGTTTCTTTCATTGTGAAGAGGACATCTTGAGCTGAATGTATAGTTTTTCATCCTTCTATGCACAAATGCAATTGCATATCCATATGAGGTTGCCTATAGCTTCAACCCAGGCTCGCCAAATTCAGTTTCTTTCACCAATTGTACTTTTAAATGATGTATAGTAAATACTAAAAACCTCTTTCCTTGAATGGAGGATATTTTGACATTTATTGTTTTATATTTTGAAGCAAGCAAGACCCACTCAAATGATAACACTATTAGCACTACATATATCAGGTTAATTACGTTTCAAAAAGCAAAAGAAATTATATGAATGTCAACCCCCCTGAAAAAAATAGATCAATGGAAGCTTTTTAAAAAAAGCAAAAAATAACAGTACAAGTAGTGCCTTAAATATCTCTTACGTAAAGATAAGACAAAATGGATTGAACAGAATGAGAAGTGTAAACATCAAAACCTTAAATATATAAGGTTTTAAACTATTAAACTATAAATAAACAAATAATTGGAGGAATTAACACAGAGGATGATTTGTTGCCGCCAGATAGGGGGCAATCAAAAGAGAGGATAAGTAAAAGTGGCTACTTTTGGATAAAGATTCAACATTGGATGTATAATTAAATAAATTTAGATCTATTTCATACTTTAATTTTGAGATAGATGTTGTCTGTATATAAAGACTCTTTCTATGCCTAGTTTTCTTACATTTCCTTGTCTCTGCCTTCTTTTTCATTACAACAAAATGAACAATACACTTCTATTTACACATTATCTCCAGCTTCCTCTAGACGTTTCCTATCCCTTCTCGGAGAATAAAATAAGATTGCAAATTCCTTGGGACCACAATGTTATGATTGACCCCTAGAGCATGTGCTTTTTTTCTCTTCCATTTGCTAAATGTTAGTAGATTCAAGTGGTAAGACAAAAATAAAAGATCATTTACTTTACTTGTAACTAGTAAAATCTTTCACAAATCAAATACATGGTAGGCAATTGTGCAATATTAGATATATGAGACAGTTGATTGTATAGTTGAATTTATCAGAAAGAGAAGGATTTATGACAAGAGAAAAATTTGATATTTGTGCTATGACCTGACTCATTTAGAAAATTATGTTCAAAGCAATAAAATTCCATTTAAGGTAAGCTCGACAATAATTTAGCCATATTGCTCCGTATTTCAGGCTTATTCCTTGGACCATCATTAGGATAATACATAATCAAAGCTTGAGTGTGTCTAAGGTTTACGCACTCAAGCTTTTATTGTGTCTTCCCCTGATGATGGGTTTGATGTTCAAGCCCAAAATGTTGAGCATCACGTTTCTTCTCTTATACATGGGTGTTTCAGTAGAATTTATATATTTTATAGATTTAATTATGAAAGTCTCCTCTCTTTCATCCTTTTATAGTTCAAATTCACAAAAGGAAAACACCATTTAAATTCAAATTGACCTTAAACCCAAAAATCAGACGCATGTTGAAAAACAAATAAATTCAAGTAGACTTTTAGCTCGATCAAGCCAGTTGGTGCACTTATGCTGAATGGAAACAAGCAAATCTTGAGTTGAAGTATGTTACCGTCACCTTATGACACTTCATTTATTACATAGTTTGACATTGTTTTTAAAGAAAAAAGGGCTATAATATTAACGTCCAGAGTTCATATTTGGAATGTTCACATTTGGGATATAATTTGGAATGTTCAGCAAGATGCAAACCTTTTTACCATAGATAAAAATTCCTTATTTATTTCAAATGCTTGGCGCAATTATTTTCATCATGCAAAATATTTGGAAGCAATGGAAATTCACCAGTGAAATGCCATCATATGGGTGTAACACTTCAGCTTTAGCATTTTCTGTGACCTACTTATGAAACTATAAATTGTTGTTTCTTGTTTTCATGGTATAAAATTTGAATTATATGTTCCTAGGCCTTTCTATTCAATCTTTGAAAGGCATGGTGACCAGGTAGAGCTACAAGAATGCATGCCTTCATCTTGAGGGATATATGGATAATTAAAATCTACCTTGTAAAATCATTTAGCAAGGCATTGCTATTAGAAGGGCCTAAACTAAAATTTCCCTTATTACATAAAGCAAGTTAAAGCTTAAAGCCATAGCTCTTATCATAAATGTGGTGGATCAACTCAAGGATCTTGATTTTATTTGCATGGATAGGGGGCATTCCAAATGCAAGGAGAAGTAAAAGTCGCTAGTTTGCATCAAAGGATATACTATTTTCAGTTTTGTAAAACAGGAATCATTTTGTACTTTATCAATCAGATCTCTTATTCAAATTGTATATTGAAATTGTGTCAAAAAATTAATGATAAGTTCATACACCATGTTGAAATTGTGTCAAACAATTATGATTTCATCTCTTATTCAACATAAGTTATGACTATCTAAGACTGTTTAATGAAATGAAGCTTCCATTAGCAATAAAATAAGATTGTGGTCCCAAGGCATTTCCTATCTACTGGGCATTAATCGGTTTTCTTGCAAATACCATTAAGAGTTCTAGAGCTATTCTCATAGGATTATGATGATTCTGATGTGCTACTCTAATGGAGCTCAATTCAATTTCAGCCACTGAAATTTCCTATCAGTAGAGGGCAGAGGCAATCTTGGGACATTTGCACCAGAAAGGAAAGAAAAAAATAGTAAACTATATACTTTTTCTTACCTGGAATTATGTTGTTGACAAATTTATGTATCTCCCTACTCCTCTGCAACTTGGTGGTTGAGACTTCATTTATTTAGCTGCATGTTGTGGCTGCCTTCATTTCAAGTATGCACATTGCAAACAGTTTATTTAACTCCAGACTTTAATCTCCAATGTCTAGCTTCTGGCTTCGCTTCACCCATGGGCCATAATATAAATTCATTTCCCAACTACTCAGGCCGCACAGGCAGGTAAAAAATCTTGTGAAATCTTAAAAAAAATCTGACTATTTAATAAGATCCATCCTCCCTTTGATTGTTGAGTCGTTGAACATTGAAAATGGCATTGCTAAAGTGTATAAACTATTATATTTTTTGGAACCGTGGAAGTTGGAAGTAAATATTTTGAAATTAAAAATTTAAAGGTGTCGTGTGAGTCCCTGTCCAACAGTCCAATGATCAATTTCAAGATTTGCTTTAAGTTTTTAACATTAATGTTGTTGTCTATTCTCTCTGCAGAACTGTCTATTCCCAATTTCCATCTCTCTGCAGAATCAAATATTCCAGCGGCGGAGAAGGTGGTAGATGGTAGAAGATTTGAAGACTAATAGTAATACATATTATATATGCCTATATTTTTTAAAATGTTTGATTTTTTATTGTTAACATTAATATGATAGTATAAAAAAAATTGCACTTCTATGGATATGACCCAAAATAAATTCCACCTATTTTTTACGGGTAAAATAACAAAAAACATTTAAACGGGCGTCAATTTTAAATAATATTACACTATGTGTGTTTTTAGCCATGAATAGAGTTTTAGAAAATTAACAATGGAATAGTTCATGAGATATCCACATAACACCAAATTAAAAAAATTAAGTAGTGAGTAATACGAATCCACTTAATCAAAAATAATATCAAGTTCAAGAATAATGTGGAGGCGGAGGCGGAGGCGGAGTTTCCTTGCTCACTAAAACCCTCAAATTCCCCCTTGTTTACTTTTTTTAATTTTATCACAAACAACAATATATAGAATTTAGGTGTGTACACATAAATATATTCTTTACAAACATGTCCATTAAATAGGATTTGTCGTAAATAGGATTTAATGTTGTTGTTGTTGTTATATGACTAAATGGGTGGATGAGCATTGAGAACCATTGTCCTCTGATGTTTAATGTTTACAAGTTACAACTGTGTATGAGAAATTGAGAATGAGTTGATTGAAAAGGTAATGAAATGGATTTATTGACTCTACCTACATTCCCCACATTCGTGCCTTAAATGGAAGCCATCGTAATGTGGGTTAACCATGCATTTGCTCTTATAACAGTAGTCTTCAATGAAAGAGAACACTTGTCATGAGAAAAAGGAAGACGTGGACAAAGAGAATGATATACCTACCTATGACGTGTTTGGAAGTGATTTCTTTTTCCAAATAGTGTATGTTGACTTCGGTCGACAAGGACATCTGTGCTTTCACATTTCCCCCCCCAATAAATGTGGTCCTATCTATAAAGAAGACAAGCTTTGAAGACCAAATCAAACTCTTTCTATAACTAAACTCTTAAATACTCTTTTGTTTACTTAGACCAACCTACTGAAGTCAATCCCAATTCTCCGATGTAGTGAATGAGTCCCAAATATCCTTATATAGGAATGTGAGAGGCTTTTCATCGGATCAAAGGGAAACCTAAAGACCAGAAAGTGGTAACCTTGGTAAACAAGAAGATTCCCACTAAAAGAAAAGTAGGAAAAGACAATTGAGTACATGCCACTCAATATGACACCTTTAGATAGTGGGGAGGTCCACCATGCTTTCGAAATGACTAAAGAGGAGTCACTTCAAGCTTTATTGAACGGATGACAACAAGCCTGTCATCATAGCTTTAAGGACTGAAACAGACTCTAGGACTATTCTCATTATCTGATGAGTTGGAAGAATCTTCCCATTCTTGTCTTTCAGCAAAGTGGATGTCACGGGTGTTCCGCTCGTACCATAGTCTGGATAAGGATGACGTTCCATCATTATCTGGAGCAAGATGCCTTCTGGATGGAAAGAGATAATGATCAGGAATACGGAGGAAATGACCCGGTGCAGGTGGATGCACATTCATTGTGTGATGAAGATAGATTCTTCTCCATAACTGTCTCTTTGGATGAGCATGATGACCTTGTACAGGATTAGTCCTAATATAATAGGAAACTTTTACATACCAAGGTATTTTACAATTTATTAGAATATTTCTGACAGTATCAGGATCTATATTGAGCAAAGGACTATCAAAAATTTTAGTAGGTAGAAATTTAGAAAGAAAATATTTGAAATGATTTGTAATATACTGCCTATCACCAAGAAGGCTCGGTCTGTTCCATGCATCATTTTCCATGGGATGTCCTTCAGGCCAAAGCTTGGAAAATTCAAATCTCCACAGTGTGCTTGGTCTTGGGACTAGTTGTCTTAACCGAAGTCCTTCTACATGAATATCTTCAGGAGGCGGTTCCACATACCTCGAGTGTCTCCACTGCCATTGTAGAGTGCAGAACACCATTGGTTCTTGCTTGGTGTGAAACTCTGTAGTTGGAATTTCTAGATCAACAAACTTGGATGCTACCTCTTTCATGTTCTAAGGAGATACATAAACGATTCCTCGTGAGAGTAGCAGGTGTTGTGCTTCATATGACATTTCATTGTCATTTCTTTTCAGAGATTCAAGATAGTTCTGGCAAGTAGAGGTGTTCCAAATTGATTCCACAAACTCATGTGATACCTGAGTAATGTTCACATTTCTTGACTGATTTAATTCTCTGCTAGCAAAATCAGCAAGAGAATTATCTTTTCCTTTTATGAATTCAACTTCAAAACTGAAGTTGTCAAACCACATGCCCCAGCGCTACAACCTGTTGAATGTAGTTTTATTTGCAAGATCACCATTGTTTAACCTGGCTTTGAAATCCTTTAGATCAAATCTTAAAACAAAATGTTCATTCTGAATAAAAAACAGAAAGAATTTTATGGCCTTTTTGGCAGCTAAAATATCTTTATGGGAAGAATGATACTTTAACTCTGATCCATGAAAAGAGCCAAATGTATATCTGCAAATCTTTTCTTTACCATTTTCTGTCTTTTCTTTCAAGACAACTCCCCAATACTGCTCACTGGCATCTGTTTCTATAATCTTTAATCCTTGACCAGGCAAGGACATAGTAGGGAGATTTTGAACTTGTGCCTTTATTCTTTTCACAGCCTGAGTCATTTCATCTGTCCATGCAAGAGCGTTCTTCTTCAATCTCTTATTTAGCAGAATTTTGTTTGCTGCAATATTCTTGTAGAAACCAGCAACATAATTAACACATCCCAGAAATCTTTGTAACTGATCTTTCTCTGAAATCTGGTCTGGGAAATCCTGAATCTTAGACACAATATGAGCTTGCATTTCTATTGATCCATCTTTGATTTTGATTCCTAAGAAATTCATCTCATCTTTAAAAATTTCCATTTTGGTAGGAGAGAGACATAAACCATTTTTATATACTGTCTCATAGAATTTCTCAAGATGATCTATATGATCTTTGGGAGACTTGGAGAATATCAATATATCATCAATATAGACTATTAAGAAGTCAGATAACTCACCAAAGATTGAATCCATTTTCTTTTGGAAGATGGATGGTGCAGTCTTCAGACCAAAAGGAAGAACTTTCCATTCATATTGTCCTCCAGGCACTACAAATGTTGTTTTATATGTGTCTTCTGGTTTTAAGAATATCTGCCAAAAACCACTCTTCAAATCAAACTTGTTTTACACTTTGGAACCTTTAATTCTTGATAGTAGATCATCCTTTGCAGGAATAGGATGTTGAACTGCTCTTACAAACTTGTTTAAAGGCTTGTAATCCACAACAAGTCTTTTCTTTTGACAGATTTGTTCACTTCTCTTGTTGACATAGAATGCTGCACATGCCCAAGGAGAATTAGATTCTTTAATGAAACCTCCTTGAATTAACTTTTTGATTTCTTCATGGCATTATTTTCTTTCTGAAGGGATCATACCCTTATGATGTGCTTTGAATTTAGGAATGATATCATTCCCTTTATCATCTTTTGTAAGTTGTAGATCTAGTGAACAAATATGCTTTCTTCTATCAATGAAAGCATGAGGATTTTCTGAACAAAGATCTTTCTTAATCTTTGTTATGATATCATCAATATTACTTTTACATAGAGCTATTGACTTGTGAATCCATTCATGATTGGATTCATTTTTCTATTCTGGTAAAGGAATTATTGTTCTAAATGAATACTTTCTAGGTATCTTGATAGCAGGATTGAACAAGGATATAAAGTCCTTATTGAGACTGAAAGTACCACATCCTTACAATGCATCTACTCCTATTAGGCAGTCATATGAGATCATGTCATGCTGGTAGAACTGCAATGTTCTTTCATACCCTTCTATTCTAATAGGAACATATGTTGTGTACCTAGAGATAACTTCTTTTTTATCAAAATTAATCTTTAGATAAGTCTCAGTCTAACAATCAGTTGGTATGGCTCTGGATCTAAGCAGGCTTATGTCTGCTCCAGTATCAATCATTGCATCAATAGAATATGGCTTGATATTAGGAATGTAAAATGTGATTGTAATAGAAGGATTTTGGGCTCCTTTTATGGTACATACCTCTTTGTTGAATTCTTCAGTTGAGACTGATGGTTCTGCATCTTGATGCAGTATCTGCTGATAGGATTCTTCAAGGAATTTCTCTTCACCTTCAACTTCCATATTTTCTGTCTTCTTCTTCAATGAGACGCTTGTACTCATTTGTAGCCTTTGCAATAACTTTTTGAAGAAAATCTATTCTATTCCTTCTCCATAATCTCATTGTTTCAGGAATAGGAATAACAACATCTGTATTGGAAGTAGTTACCTGAAACTCATTATCTGGATCTTCTTCTGGGAATAGAAAAGGAAAACTTCTTCTTGGTGGAGAATTATGTCCTCCTCTGCCATGACCTCTTCCCTTGTAGGGAGTCTGTCTCTGACGGACACGTCCTTGTATGGGAGGCCTTGAAGTAGATGGTGATCTTTGCTAGAAAGACCATCTTTGTCTTTCTTCTTCTTCTTCTCTTCTTTCCCTGGCTTCATTCTCAGTTCTGACCTGCATTGTATACTTTCTTTCAAGTTCTCTGACCTTTTGTGAAAGAAAGAGCTTTTTTGCAGTATCCCAAGAGGGACAATCTTCAAATTCACTCTGTCTTAATTCTAACTGTTTGAGAAGAACTTCAGAAGATACAAGCATCATAGGATGAGGAAAACTGGCAATCATATTTACAAAAGAAGGTAGAGAATCATAGCCAGATTCAGTACTATCTGAATCAGATTCAGAATGCTCTATGATGTTTACTTGAAACTCCTCATTTGAAGAAACATATGAAATATCTGAAAAATAACAATCAGATTAAAAAACTAAACAATAATATTGTTCTGTTATTCCTTTTACTGTAAGCATATTAATCTTTTCCTTTCCTTTCTTTGTGTCCTTTTTTGGACATTCATTGGCATAGTGCTTACCTTTACAAATAAAACAAGTAGGTATAAATTTTCTCTTTTTTCCCATATACTTCTTTTTTCTGAAGTATGGCTTTCTATATGGGATTTCTTTTGAATCTCAATTTTTGGAAAACTTATACTTGTTTTTATACTTATGCTTATACTTATATTGACCCTTCCCCTTTGAAAAAAATGAACATTCATGACAAGACTTCTTCTTATGGGACTTATCCAGGGGTTTACAACCAAATGGGTCAAGATCTATCATTTGACAGAATTTTGTTCCTAAGGATTTTTGGGCCTTAGCAGCTTCTTTACGATCTTTTTTCTCTTGACAGAGACAAGCATTCATCTCATCTATTATCTAGTTTATAGCACCTAGACTTAATTCTTCTATGCTTCGGCCATGCATGGCTTTCTTATATTCTGTAGCAAAGAAAGCAGGAAAAGATTCTATGTACCGAAGTCTCATAGTAGGATCATTAATATTACCAGAATTGTAATATAGCTTTTACATATAGCACTGATATTCTTTAATCCTACTCATGTCACATAATCTTGCTCTTAAGAATAAAGAAGTATTCTTAAGCTTATCATCATCAAGAGTTCCAAGAAATTCTTGAATAAGAGCAGTTGTCAAAGAAGCATATCCTCCTGCCAAAATATCTTTTTGCTGTGGGTTAGCATCCCACCATTCTTTTACTATTCCAACAAAACCATTGGCTATAACTTCAGCTATTTGATGTGGATCTTTTCTATACAACAGAAGTTGAGAATTAGCCCATCCAATCATTCCATGTATTAATTATTTTACTTGATCTGGTGTGGAACAATCTAACTTATACCAATTGGGCTGCAAGGTTTGAGTTCTTGCAGTATTATGCAGTGGTTCTCCTAAAAACATACTTTCAGCTTCTTCTGGAAGAAGCTTTACCATTCTGACTGATCCTTTATCTTGACTCTTTTTATCTATGATGAATAGTGGACTATGTTCCAGTAGAGCAGTCTTATGTTTGATTGAAGATCCTGAAAGATCAGCAACTTCTTTCCAGGATACTTTTTGTGACCAGTCTGGTTCTATTTCTTCAGGATTTTTTGTATTTTCTAGAATCTGTTCTATGTGGGGAACTAATTCTGGGATAGGACTGACAGATTCTTGGACTTGGTCAACCTTATGGCTCAACTCCATAGTAGACTCATGCAACTGATGCAAACTATTTTGTACAAGCTTGTGAGTAGTACCTAACTTAGAAGCAACATCTTTCTTATTATCCTCAAATTGACTTATGAGGGGTTGGACAACATCAATGACTTCTCTGGATACAATTTTGGGAATGTCAGGACAGGTGGATACATATCTAGTAGTGTGCTCAAGATTTTTATCTATTTTCTTCACATGAGAACTAACATCATCAACTTTAGTATTTAATAATCTAAGAGCAGAAGATACATCTCCTTTCTGGTGAAGTTCTATGGCTTTTAATGTCTTCTCCATTTCAGCAAGGATAGACTCTTGAGACTGAAGTCTATCATGAACAAACTTGACGGCTTTATTAGTCCAGTTCAACATTTTTGAGGACTCTGAGGGATCAATATGTCTGTCAACAGATCTTTGATACCAGAAGATAGCTTTTTGGGTTTCATCTGATGACAAAACTTCACTACTGTCAAGGGATGGAAAAGATGAAGAAACATTGGATGCTCTAGAAGCCATGCTAATGGTTGGACCATTAGAGGGGACATATTTTTGTTTTATGATCTGCTCGCAATATTTACACCAAAGATAATCTGTATTTGGATCATGAACTAAACTACTATGACTACAAATATAGGTTTATTCTTTCAGAGATCTTCTTGAGGGTTCAGCAGTCGAGAAAATAGAAGTATCTAATCTAAATGAACTAGATCTGGACATGTCAGATACGGGTCTCTTTGATATGAAAGACAAGGTTACATTAGACTTAGATTCATTTACATCAGTAGCATTTTCTAGCTTAGGCTGATTCTTTTCAAGAAACTTTTTTGATAAGTTCCATTCCTTTGGAACTTTAATTTGGGACCATGAAATCAGTTTAGGCTCTATTATTTTACTTTCTAGACTAATATGACTCACCACGCTTCTGCCTTTGGAAATACCATGCTTTACTACAGGATGCATTGTATTGACAAGACGGTAGATAATCTTGTAGTGAATAGCTAAGGAACAAGCACCAGGCTTCATATGCAGACCTGTAGTAGCAAGATGTAGATGTAGGACTTGTTTAAGCAAATCTTCTTTTTGACGGCTAACGGGATAGTTAGGATAGACCTCGAAAGAGATGGGGTTGTTATGCAAACTAGTTTGTATAGCAACTAAAAGGGAATCTTTAAAATTCTCAAAACGTAAATCCATAAGACAACATAATACAGAAGCATTTAAACCACGACGAAATAAAGGAGTAATACCTATCTGTACACATCCTATATAAGCAAACTTAAATGTCTTTTGTTTTTTAAGGGATTGTATATCAGCAGGATCTATCAAGAGAATATCATACTCATGACTGGAAGTCTGAGATACTTGGATAACAGATTCTCTCGTCTTCAAAGTAGTAGCAGCAATTAACTGGAAAGAATTCAACTTATCATATACTTGGTTATAGGGGATCTTGGGCAATTTCCATGCAAGTAATGGATATGATTCTTGTTGTACATCGATAGCAGAATTAATAGGGAATACGTCAGATAAACTTACAAGATCTTGGTCTTGATGTTCTTCATAAGAACTGGCATGATCTCCAAACTCCATGGCTGCTACTGATAAGCAACGTTTGCAACAAGGCTTACGTTATCGGCCTTCAACCTAAAACTACGCACATCCACGACGACTTACAAAGTGGGAGGCTCACCTCTTTGCCTGTCTTTCACAGGTATAAAATTATTTCATAGATGAAGAAAGAAATAACATGCAACAGATCTCAAGACAGAAATAAGACAAGACAATTCCTTGCAAATTTTATTAATATCAAAACTCTATTACATAGGGAACCAGCTCTGATACCAATTCTTAATCAAGACAAGCTCTAAAGACCAAATCAAACTCTTTCTATAACTAAACTCAGCAAAAGAGAATTAAAAAAAAGAATGAGAATAATAAATAATGTGTAGTATCAACCATCACATAAACTAGCAATCGTACTACACGGGTGTAATGGATATTTGGATGGTTCCGTATGAGGGTAGATGGAGGTCACAAAATATGTATTTAGGGTGGAGGAAGAGGGAAGGGGGACAAGAAGGATCACCAATACCAGGAAAATATATTAAAATTAAAATGAACAAGTAATATAAGGGTTTCAAAAGACAATAAAAGTGCCAAGAGGTTATAAGGAAGCTATGATATTATAACAAGCTCATAATTTCTTTGAAGTAATCAAGGTGTAAATGAATTTTCTCACCTTGGATGTGTAATTGCAGCTTGATATTAGCAAGGATACCTAATTGTAACTAGCGACTAAGAGAAGCATCAAATGATTGTCGCTAAAAATGAAAATTCAATTGAACTTTCCAAATTTCAAAAATAATTTGAAGTATGAGGGCATGCCAAAGTAAATTGAGACTAGCATTAGCAATATCATATCCCAAAAGAACATGATGCACAGAGAGTAGCATAAGTCAACCCTGGGACTAAAGCCACCCAGCTCCATAGCTGCTGAGTGACGAAACAAAACATACAAACATTTTGAAAAGAGTTAGTCTCACCAGAAAATGGGACACCCTAGTAGGAGCAAAATTTGGGTTTGTTCTCATTGGATGAATAGGTTATTTACTCCTGCCCCTGTTAAAATAAGAGGCTTTGTCAGGTTGCAGCAAATTTGGACAAGTTGGGTTAGAGTTAATTATTTGCTCACTTGGGACATGTCGAAGTGTGATCTTCAACACCGTTCTTTCCATTCTATTTGGTGGTCCCCACTTCTCTCCAATCCTGAGAGGTCTCTTGTGTGGAATAAGAATTGTCAAAGCATTCAATTTTTTCACCAAGGCATTTTACATGTTGAGGATTTCTTTAATCATAACAATGGCACTCTCCTTTATTGGTCTTCATTTTGTGTTAAATTCAAATTTTCTTCTAAAGCCAGAACTACTTATGATATTGTTAAGGAAAATTTTGAGACTCTGAATATTTCCAACGTTGTTTTTCACTCCAATCAACAATGGTGGGATGTTTGGCGTTGGCCTAATCAAGATAAGATATCCAAGTTCTCCCTTAAATAGGCTTCCCACTAGATCAAGTTTAATTATCTGCCTCTTACCAAGCTCAATCAACACTGGGGTACTCATGATTATGAAGATATTTGGTGCGCTCACTTCCTTGCACTCTAGAAACATATTACTCAACTCAAAGTTAATTTTTTTGCTTGGTCTATCTTACATCATGGTTTGCCCATTGAACAAAGATTACAACATTTACAGTAGATGTATTTAGACTTCAACCAAAGCAAAGGCTCTTTTGTATAAATAGGAGGAAGTTCATGCATCTTCATAAAACATGAGATTTGTAGTCGAAAATTATGTTTGGAGGTTAAACATGAATGTGTGAAGAGGTTGTCTCGAATTTGTTTAAGGACTTAATACTTGCTGACACACATTGGGATATCCTTTTCATGCCTTTTATCACACGCCATGGCTGGTGAGTGGTATAATGCATCAAAGAGTAGATATAATTGTGTGCTTTAACATGTGAAAGTTTAAATCAAGGACATTTACTGTTTCCACAAAATGGTTAGTTGTGCCTTCTGCTTTCCGGCAACTAGGTTCTCAATTACGCTTTCGAATAGGAATGTTGGCGAGTGAGCTAGGGTAATACCTCGTCTCGAAGCTCTCCTCCACATAAGAACACTTACTAGAGGGCCTACACATCCACAAATCCAATGAAAACCAGGGCCGAATTAAGGTTTCAGAGCGCCCTAGGTAGTACTCGGAGAGTACGCCCCCCAATCCCCGGGGACAGAGTAGCTTTTCTAGTCTATCCACTATTACTGCAATCTGTACAGTTTCTGACATTCACTATTTTTACATAACATTTCAGCTCACAAAAACATCTTATACCTATTCCATGGAAATTTTATCCTCCCTTCAAAGACTGGATTTGTAAGATTAATACCTATTCCTTGCTTCACCGGAGGAGAATCTGATAGACTCATGGGTTGTTCTTGTAATTGCATTGTAGAGCCTACTCAAAAACTATCTACTGCTAATAATAACCAAACACAAAATGTCAAAGATTTAATATTTTCATAGTCCATGTATCTTAAAAAGGTTTCTGGATTAGCTGTGTAGAATTTTTCTATCAATATTTCAAATCATAAAATAAAATTATGGATCCCAAATGTCAATAGAAAACTTTTACATACTTCCAGATTATGTCTACTCACATATTTGGAGTCATCTTGATCTCATGCCAAGTACAACTATACAAAGCCGCCTCCGCCATATCCTCCACTTTGAGAGTCGCCCCTTTCAAATTAGCCGACTTAGCCCTGCTGTGAAAGAATCCCTCCACCTTTGCCTTCCTCTCCTCCGTAATCTCTTCGTAGTGTTGCATCGAGTCTTGATTCACTTATTTTCACACCTACTTCGTTTGCAATGTCTGTAATTATCACTTTCACTCTGTGTTTTGTGAACAACCAAACTGTGGCCTCTTAGAGATTTGTTTATATGATAAAAAATCAGAATGGTCCAAACTTATACTATTATATTAGCAGAGCCGACTGCTGGAAGCCTAGAAGGCACAACCGACGTGGAATTTGAATTTTTTTTAGGAAATTAAGCCGCCCCTCCCTATTGGGCGCCCTAGGAAACTGCCTAAGTTGCCTAGGGCATGAAACACCCCTGATGACAATGCTAACTAAATTTATCAACATTTTGTCATCTCTTAATAGAGAAGATAAGTTGGTCATCGAGGATGATTTGGAGGTCATGGCGGGAAATGATATAAGCTTGGAGGAGTCAAACATATGTAAGCTTGTTATCTGCTTGTGGTGGTGAAGGAGACTTTGTGAAGGCTTTGAGGGTGGGGAGAATGTGGACGTCATGGTCAATGGCCTAAGACTTGCCCCTTTATGCACGAGTCATTTCGTTCCCCTAGTCACTTGCGAAGAGCTCAAATTTGGAATTAAACAAGATGTTCCAAATAATATTTCAGGGATGAGAGATGATGTTTGAACTTGTACAACACAATATTGGAGTTATTTTTATTAAATTGTCAATGAAATGGTTCATGAGATATCCACGTAGCACCAAAAACGAAACAATGAAATAATAAGTAACATAAGTCCACTAACTCAAAAATAGTATCGAGTTTAAGAATAATGTTGCACTATGGTGATTTCTAGACATGCACAGATGAATCACATAGACAACGTCGTTAACATGCCCACCATTTCTATGACATTGTTAGAAAATTAACAATAAAATAGTACATGAGATATTCAAGTAACACCAAATAAGAAAAATTAAGTAATGAGTAACACAGTCCACTTAAAGTTTCGTTGCTCACTAAAACCCTCAAATCCTCCCTTGTTTGCTTTTTTTTTAACTGTATCCCAAACAACAATATATAGAATTTAGGTGTGCATACATAATAAAAATATATTCTGTGCAAACATGTCCATTAAACAGGATGTAATGTTGTTGTTGATGTAACAGATTTTCGAATGAGGTGGTCTAAGAATTGGCCGAAACACCACGCTGCAAATAAAGATTTAAAAACGACAAACATTAATTTCAATGTAGCAGGATTTAAGCGCGAATTGAATGGAGCCTCGCACGGGGAACAAAAACAGGTGATTTTTTTAGTTGTTTCTAAACATGGAGAAAAGAATGGTCAACACGACATATGTCCAGATGGGGTTTATCCAACGATCAAAATTTACCGCTCTATACTTGAAATATTGAAGGCAGGGTTTCATAGAGTGGCTGCTATTCTTATTTTTTGTTCAGCAAGTGATTTTATGAAAAATTAAATTTGAGAAAATAGGAAAATTTAGAATTTTTTTCTTAAAATAAAGAGCAGAAATTTTTTAGGAGTGTTTAAGCTGAGGATAGAAAAGAAGGGTAGAAAGTTTCCCACATATATTTTAGTGAGATATATTGTCAAATGTCAATTACTAGATGATTAAATTTGTCTCAATATTTTACTATAAATTAAAATATAACAATTTTACATATATCCCCTGAAAAATTGCAGCACACTCTCAAAATCTTTTTATTGCAGCACACATTTAAAATATTCCTAAAATTAGGCACTTAATCCTCAATGAGAAATAGAATCCCCCTAAAAATAATACCTTTAATGTAATTACGGAGATAAGTTATCATGACTTGTGATACATTTTTGATATGGTGGTTGCTTAATCTGAATTTAATTTTCAATTTAGTATAGTCTGAATTTTAGTTAGTGATGAGGACAATATCTATACAATATTTTAGTTAGTAATGACGAGGATGGTATTGAAAACAATTAGGTATGGCGAGTCATTATCCATGTAATAACAATTAGGTATTTTAGGTGAAATTTTCTTTGTTTGTAGATATTATTTGGAATATATTTATGAGCTTATATTTCTTCCTTCCTTATTTTACAGAGGTGAAAATATATTTTATCCCACACAGTAATAGTTCAAAAGTTATCCTCCAATATTTTCCAACGCAGTAATGCTTCAATAGATGTCCTTCGCTGGGAAATTAAAATAGAAACGTATTGAAGGAAGCGACGATTCACGTAAGAGCACAAGGATTGTGCTTTGTCTGGTATCATTGATGCGTCAAAGGAATTGCAGCAGTTGATTACTAAAGACATTGAACACAAGCAGTGGGTTGAAATAGGAAAAAACATATCCCTATGAATGACTAATGAAACCCTTACCTGGCGTGAGGCGGAAGTATGCAGAGTTCTTTAGCCGTGAGGTAGAAGCATGTAGATTTGATTAGAGTTATCGTGGATGTTTGATGACGCCATTAATTCTTTTCGAGGTGGAAGTTACCGGCCATGCTTTTGGCATGGAATAAAGTTTTGGTAGCACCGTAGCCGTGAATAATCAAAGCCTTGTGCAACAGTGGTTTGACGTGTCCGTTTGCAGGTCTTTGCAAGGTATGGCGATTTAGTAACAAAATGTTTTCCTTTCCGCAACATACTACCCTGGGTTTGATTTTATTTTGTGTTCGTTGTAATACCCAGTTAGCATTTACCGTAGACAAGAAACATGTTGTTTTTAATGTACTTTTTCGCAATGTTGGAATAGAACGGTTGTAGTGTCAATGGTTAGTGTGTAGTAAAAGTGAAATGTTGTTTATATTGCTAGTTGTTTACAACTCCATGCATGTTTTTTATATGAATTTGTTTAATTTTTGATTAAAAAAAAAAAAAATTGATAATCATATGAAGTTAGCATTGTAAGATTTATCATTGATCGTTTAAATGTGAGCGCCTTTGTATTGTTTGCACTAATCATTTATATTTTGTTTTGTATTCACCATACGCAAAATTAACATTTGGCATAGACAAGAAACATGTTTTTAGTGTACTCTTGCATAATGTTGGAATAGAACGGTTGTGGTGTCAATGCTTACTTTGTAGTAGAACTGAAATATTGTTTATATTGCTAGTTGCTCACATATGCATGCATTCTTTTCATATGGATTTATTTAACTTTTCATAAATCTTTTTTTGATAATATGTGGGAAGTTAGCATTGAAAGAGCACCTTTGTATTGTCTACACTAACGACCAATATTTTTGTTTACAAAATATTGGTGAATGGTTTATTTCTCTCTGAAAAACATTACATAGTTTTAATGATTGAAGTTGGACCTTGCTTTTGCCTTTATCGATATGTGGGGGCACGTGCATCTTCCTAGGCCAAGAATCATTGTGTGCCGAGGGGGTTTATTCCTCTATGAGGCCACCTCGATATGCCCCAAGTTGGGCATTAGACTTTGTTTTAGAAAGGTTTTTAAAGCTACCTATCGGAAACAAATCCTTCTCCCCATTGCATTTGTGTCTTTCCTCCTCCCCAAACTTTGTTTTATTTGCGATGGTGTGGAGAGCAAGGAACTTGATGGTTAATATGTTTTATTTTGCATCCCCCTTTTGTTGACATAAATTTTTGCTATGTTTCATGGGTTTCTTATTTTTAACGTTCAATGTGGAGCAATGAAAATACACAATGCCATTTGCAACCCTCTAGCAGGTGTCACTTTCACAACACCGCACTTGCAAAGGGAAGATGAATTTAAAAGGACTAAATATGATGTGAATGTGTTGCATTGCATGAAGCCAAGGCCGGAAAAACTACGGATTACAAAAATGTTAAAGGCATGTGTAAGCTTACTATAGAAATCTATTATATATCTCTCTCCGAATTTTGCACTGTTGGTTCACTATCAAGAAGGTTTGGGTTGGTTTACGATTCAGGTGTAGATGCACATAATTGTGAACCTCCGCAAAACCTGAAGAAAATGGGTGTCTTTGTTGACAAGGAAAAACATTCTCATAAAAAAGGAAATCTACAAAAAATCCCTCACGAGTATAGCAAAAAAATTGGAAAGAAAAAGTGAAATTTAATATTAGCTATGTTCTTCTTTCTGTAATTTCATAACATGTCTATCTATTGAACTATAGTAAAGGATCGTCCTCTTTTTGGTGAATGATTGGATATATAAATTGAATGTATGTTTTTGTATGGATTATATGTTGATTCATGTATATGGATATAATATTGTTCCATATCAATTTGCATGTTATGCTAAATTTTTTTAATGTGGCCAACATGTAATAGTAAAAACAAACCATTGGAAATATACTACTGAAAATGCAAGAAATCATTTAAAGAATTTTTTTATGATGAAGTCATTGAAAATTGAATCTATGATATCTTTAAGTTGAACCAATTTATTAAAAGGAATAGTTACTAGGATGATGTGTTTTTGATGTGTGGTGTGATGTCCACGCTCCATTGGAAATGTTGTAATGACATATATCATACATTTACAAAGAATTGATTATTGATAACCAACAATGTGATGTTTTTGAGGCGTTGTAGGTTAAGATGACAAATAAAGCATTAAATACATTCAAGAAATTGGAATTGTTATTTAAATGAGTCAATATAGTTTTAAAAAATAGTTTGCAACTTGTATTTTTCTTCCTCTTTCCAACCATTCTTACACATGTATGCACATTTGTAACCATTATTCATGTTCATGTATTCATGTTCATGTTTTGATTGTTTGGTTTATATTTGGTTTTGCCTTTTTTATTTATGCTTGTACAAGTTTGATGCATCAGTAAAATAGTATCTAGAATGCAAATAAAATGTATCTATTGTTTGTTTTTCGAATGCAACATTCTTTTCTCTATATATTGAATTAGTTGCTTTGTTGTACTCATGATTAAAAAGGAAGGTGTCTCATTTTTTTGGCATTAAAGATGGTGTGAAACCCACCCTTAATGAACATTGTTATATTGTTGTTGCTTAAACATATATTTTATTTTTTGTTTCTTTTATGTATGGCGTACTCTCCTAGAACAAGTGTTTTCCATAAATATTTATTTGGTGCATTCGTGTTAATGGACATAACAAAAGGATGCAAACCACATTTATTTGGTTTTTGCAAATCCTCTTGTGTATTTGTAAATAGGAATTTGAGGGTGCCCGGTTGTATATTCAAATATTAAATTTCTTGTTTATAATTAATAGATAATATTTTTTTTACTGAAATGATTTGTATATTAAGTTTCAACATTTTTTAGTTCCAAATTCATATACTATGTCTTCATTCTCAAGCAATGAACTATTTGAAATGTTGAAATTATAATTCAAATTACATTTTGTAGATTTTTTGTGCCCCTTAGGTTATGTTTTCTCACCTTTGGTTGAGTGTCGAAAATCCTTGTGTATTCAAACCTAAAGGAAACATTCTTTATTAATCTCTTCAGGTTTATTTTAACAAACATGGAGTTAATTACATATGTAAACTTGTCCCATAGCTTTGCAGTTCTGACTAGATACACACCCTTTCTTCAGCCAATGGAGATAATGTTAACAAAAGGAGGAATTTTGAAAATCATTGAAGGATCCCTTGATATAGAATTGGCACCACGATTATTGAACGTGTGCCTCCTCTCTTCTGCATTCAACTCTAAAATTCAACATCGTGTTGAACTTTATGATGGATATCATATTCAGGATTCCCTCTTACCCTCTAAATTTTTTGAAGGGCTTCATGATAGAATATTTCATAAAGGCTCCATTGTGCGACTCCACAAATATCTTTGTAGGTTGATTAAAAATGAACTGTAGGTTTTATCCTTAATATTATTTTACATTTTAAAGGTAGTATTGTATAACTATCTTATCGCATTTGCATTCCCTTTTTCATTTTGTAGGACTATAGTTATCTATGACATGGACGCCATTGTTTCTAGCCACCCTAGACAAGGCTTACCCGTCCGTGTTCTAGACCACATTTTGCGAGGGAAAAAAACAAGCAACAAAACATTGACTCTTCAAAGAATCCAATTTTATCCACACATGTCTCCTTGCAAAAATTATGTTCCATCAAATAATGGAAAGTTTCCCATATATATTTATGCATTGAATACATCTTTAAAAATGCGGTCAATAGAAGACAAAGCTCTGGCCAAAACACCCCTATGGGAATATCACAATACAAAGGGAAGTAGTACCTTATTTTTTTGGATAAAAAAGGGAGTAACGTGTCACTTGTTTCAATGAAGAAAAAAACAAGTTTCAATGTCAAATTGAAAGTGAAAACCTGTACATTATATCAAATTCAGACGAGTTGGAAATGTGAACCCTAGTTATAATCATTTAAACAATCCACTAGAATTTTTTTATGGGACTCCTTTGTTATCACCTTGAAATGAAATATGAAGTACCTCTTCACCACTTCCATTTCAAATAAATAAAATATATACTATATTCCTCTATTGGTTTTACGGTTGATTTAATTGGTATTGTTATGGCCATTTCACCTTGATCCACTATTCATTGTAGAGACAAGTATGAGACTATTAAAATATGATTGCAAATGTGAGACATGTTAGGATTCAATATTTATGTTACTTTATGGGATTGAAATTTAGATGATCTAAGAAAAAAGGTTTCAGAGATACTTTTAGTGCCGAAACTCCCTGTCTTGGCAATAAAATTGGGCTAGGTTTCTGCTTTCAATGGAACTACAATTGACATTGTTTCTGCAACCAAATGCTTTGTCAACCCTCCTACTTTAGACGCCTTTTCACTCTGTGAATTGATAGGTTCACAAGAATAATTTATTTCATGCCCCTCTGTCACTAACACGCTCATAGGCCCTCCAAAAACTATGGTTGTTTTTGCAAAATTGTCACAAATTTTAGAGATGGGAAATTTTGAAAATAATGAGTGGGTAACAATCAAAGAGGAAGTGATAAACATTATCATGGAAAAATTATTTTACACATCTCGCCATCAAATGGTTGGTGACAGACAATACGAGAAAAAAGTTCAGGAGATAGAAAATGGTGACTATTTTTGTAGCAAATGCAAAACTCATGTTCAATATTGTAACTATCGGTACTTTGATTTGATTTTGCAGAAAATGCAATACTTCATACAACCCACTCCTACCATGTATACTCAACCTACTTTTTTATCCACCTCATATATATAGAAAAATGAAATTATTTAAATTTGGCATTATACTTCAATATTATAACTATAGGTCTTCTCTTCGATTTGATTTTGCAGCAAATGCAATACTTCATACGTCCCACTCTTACCATGTATACTCAATCAACTTTTTTATCCCCCTCATATATAGAAAAATGGAATTATTTAACATTGGCATTGTACAATTTGTCTCTTTTATAGCCATTTAACATGTCTACAATTTTAGTGGTTGTTTTTTTTACAAGAAAAAATAATATTACTCTTTGGTAGTGCTAGCACCCTTTGTTTGAACACTTCTAAGTTTTTAAATGTGGATCTGCTTACTCCTTCCATACTTTTCATATAGATTGTTCCCTTGAAGGAATTTTTGACTCCCACATGTCGACTCAAGAAATAAGAGCTCATAGAAGGAAGTATTATGCGAAAAATTGATTGTGCATAAATGTTGAGAAAAGATGTAGGTATCATGCCCGAAAGGATGCTGGAAGGTCTCGTAGATGCCTTCCTTCCCAACATGTACAAGTTCAAGCATCCCTATTGAATCCTTTGAATTCCACTTCAAACTCTATATTGCTCTCTAACAATTTGCAATAACATAATAGACTTGGTACCATTTCTTTTTCCCCTATAATATGTGTGACAGGTTTGACCCTTAGGACTTTCAAGTTTTCTAATCTGAAAACAATAGTAATGAATTTAAATTTTTACATGTTTTCAAGGATCTTAAAATTTTAATCCCTTTTATGGATTTAAATACTCCAAAATCGATCAATAATCTAATTTGAGACTGATTTCAAACTGAATTTTAATTCCTTAATTCACTGTTTTCTCAATGCCTTTCAAAAATTCAGATTACCATTCTTTTACCCGATTTAACTATTTCTTCCAAAATTTTCAAATTCTAATTAATTGTTCATCCACATTCCAATTAGGAATTTAAAATTTTGTGAATAATCAGAAACTGAAAATCAAAATTAGAATGACACAGAGGTTGTTTATGGGGTTCAAAATTCCTGTCCCCGGGTTTGTTTTAGAACCGATCCATTAAAATTGTTCGAATTGCAAATACAATTAACATTTACAACTAACAAATAATATATAAAAACTTGCAATACTATGCTATCAGACCTTCGAAAGACCCTAGCAGAGCTCAGTTTTTTTCTTTCACCTTCATGAATCACTTGTAGATGTGTTTCCCTTAAGAATTTTTCCTTCTTGTGACTTCTGCAACATAAAACAACATCACAAAAGCTGTAAAATGGGAAAATAATTATTATACTGTCGTGAGCGTATCAGAATTTTGAACAAATTTCTTGTTTACTCTAAGCTCCAGTTTTGAGTGTAAATGCCTAAATCATAAGGTTTTCTGCAAACTGATCTATTATGTCCCATTCACAGACCTGTCAAAATTCACTTTAACTATAAGTGATCTTATTATATGTCACTTCACAAAAAGTAGTGGGTTGGTAAGACTACTTAATGTTTTGGTGGAGGTCACGGGTTCCACTCCCCATAAAGCGGTTAACTCCATTGAATTTCCAAATAAAGCATATTTTTGTTTTTATGTGGGGATATTATCCCACATTCACAAGATAAACTTTGTTGAAATCCTTCTGATAGACTTTGTCCCCCTACTTTTTTTGTGGCTTAGGCCACGTTTGGAGCTCCTTTTACTCCCAAGGTGAATTGATGGTGGGTTTGTTTGAACAACCATGCCATTAAACTTCCCATGTATGTTGAGTTGTGGCATTGATTTGAACATCTTAGTATAGCGTCGAGTTTATATGGATAGGCCCAAGTTGTATGGGCGAGTCATTCGATTCCAATAAAAATTTACTCGCTAGAATAATGAGTGGTGAACTATGTGGAATATATAAGAAATATCGTAAAGTCGTATCATTGAGTCAGATGCCAAGGCACCCATCCATTAAAAGAGTGTGTCAAACCTATGTGAGGGCCCCCAACCAACAAATAGCGGGCCCCACTAATTTTTAAACCGTATGTTGAATATATAAGGTTAAAACATAATTTTACTATTTTACCCATTTTTCTCTGTTGCCACGTGTCACGTCCTGATTGGAAAGTTGACCAAGTTTGACCTATTTTCAAACCATTTTGACCTGTAATAACTTTCGCATCTGAACTCTTATTTTAACGTTCTTGGCATCGTCAAAATATCTTTAGATTCTCTACTGCTTGGTCATGGTTTAGGGAGGTTTAGGGAACATATGCACATTAGAGTATCCTCCATATCACTCCTAACTGGGAATGCTTTTTGTCCACAAAAATGTGTTTTCCACCCACAAATTGTGCTAAACCATCCTTCATTTCACAGACACATACATGATCCATAAATAAAATTATGGGTTAAGCTAATGAAAATGGTTGATTAGCTAATAAAAACTAATTGATCATATAATGGCATCCATTCAACAATAGAAAGCTAGTGTTCAACCGATACTCTGTTATATGGCTAATCACTGAAAATTTAATTCCACCAAACTAGATCAATATAACAATCATCTAAATTTCCCACAATTAGGCTAGTGTCCAATGTCCAGGTGAAATTGTAAAACACTACAAATATCATGATCCATAATAATTAATCCATCCACTCCAAAAAATGCTATAGTCAAAACTGAATCAGATGAATCTACCATATCTATCCCCATTTACTGAACTGTAAAAATAATAGAAATTAACTACATGCTTACCCACAATGGTGAATGGTTATCAACTGCAAATGATCACCAGGCACACCTACATACCAGTTTGTTAGTGCAATAAACATACATACCAATTCTAACCGCATAGGGTAGTTACAAATAAATATTCAAAAATAAGGGTCTTCGTGTATGTGCATTTATACCCTGTGTAGACACAATAAGTTTGTATATTAATTACAAAACCTAAAAGGTGTCCAAATTTACACAATGACATTTAACAACAGATACTTAAACGCAAATATCCAAAAATAGACATTATACCATTTCCCATTGAATATGCATATATTGTTGCTAAAAATAGAAATGGTTTTTGTCATCATTTACATGTGAGAAGTATAATCTGAGTATGTTTAACCTGACCCTCATATCTTCCCTACAAGTGACACCATTTTTCCAATTTCCAAGCAAATAAAAAATATGGGAATTTTCCTTTCAACATACATTGGAATCCCACAACTACTCTGAAAATAATGCATGTTATTTAACATAGACAGCTATGCAAATACAAATCTATCCAATTCACATGAGTTTTCATTTTCCACATTAAAAGAGAATGGACTCATCAATCGTTTATCTGTGGATAGATCCAAGGTTGATTCATTTTTAACCGAGGATTTAAAAACTTTCTTACCTTGTATTCCAACTTTTTATTATCATACATCATATGGCTTGTTGGGTGAAGTTTCCAACAGTTATAAACCTGATGTGCACTCATATGACAATGAGTGCAATAGTTCCTATTTTTCTCATTCTTCTAGGATGAGGAAACCTTTTCACCATTTCTCTCTTGAATGTTATGAGATTGGTTTTTAAGCTCATCTGGAAAATACTTCTGCAAGAAAGATTTTCTCTTCCAACAATAGGAAACAAAATGATTACTTCCTCCACAAAAATTGCATGGAAAAGTATTCATCATATTTTGTATATTAAACCCATAGTGTTTAAACAGAAAGAGTGGATCCTCAGAAGATTTACATTTTTTCCCAAGCTTATGATTATGATAAGAAAATGGAGGTGGAATTTCATTACCTCTTCTCTAATCTTTCTTACCATTTTCATTCTGTTGTGCTAGTGGGCTATACACTTTTCTGTCAGAAACTCATCTTCCTTCAGCGTGCTTGGAGGACTCTCCAATTTCCTTTCCTGTACTATAAAAACCAAAACATGCATAATGAGTATGATCCTCGATTTGTATTGGGTTAGCAATTCCTTAGTCGTTCTTACCAAGGTCAATTATGTTAAATTCCTTTTTATTTAATAACTTAGATCAAATGCCTTTAGTGTACCTTTCAAAAGCACCAAAAACATAATTACTTGAATCTTACTTTGATTGGGAAGAGGAATATAGTGGTGACATACTTGCAAAGCATTCACAAGTCATGGGAATATCACAATACAAAGGGAAGTAGTACTTTTTTTACCTTCAAATTTTTTGGAGAAAAAAGGGGGATACGTATCACTTGTTTCAATGAAGAAAAAAACAAGTTTCAATATCAAATTGAAAGTGAAAACGTGTACATTATATCAAACAGATGAGTTGGAAATGTGAACCCTAGTTATAATCATTTAAACAATCCACTAGAATTTTTTTTTAGGACACCTTTGTTATCACCTTGAAATGAAATATGAAGTACCTCTTCACCACTTCCATTTCAAACGAAAAAAAATATATACTATATTCCTCTATTGGTTTTACGGTTGATTTAATTGGTATTGTTATGGCCATTTCACCTTGATCCACTATTCATCGTAGAGACAAGTATGAGAATGTTAAAAGATGATTGCAAATGTGAGACATGTTAGGATTCAATATTTATGTTACTTTATGGGATTGAAATTTAGATGATCTAAGAAAAAAGGTTTCAGAGATACTTTTAGTGCCGAAACTCCCTATCTTGGCAATAAAATTGGGCTAGGTTTTTACTTTCAATGGAAGTACAATTGACACTGTTTTCTGCAACCAAATGCTTTGTCAACCCTCCTATTTTAGACGCTTTTTTCACTCTGTGAATTGATAGGTTCACAACAATCATTTATTTCATGCCCCTCTGTCACCAACACACTCATAGGCCCTCCAAAAAATATGGTCGTTGTTGTAACATTGCCACATATTTTAGAGATGGGGAATTTTTAAAATAATGAGTGGGTAACAGTCAAGGATGAAGTGAAAAACATTATCATGGAAAAATTATTTTACACAACTCTCCATCAAATGGTTGGTGACAGACAATACGAGAAAAAAATTTAGGAGATAGAAAATGGTGACTGTTTTTGTAGAAAATGCAATACTAATGTTCAATATTGTAACTATAGGTATGCTCTTCGATTTGATTTTGCAGCAAATGCAATACTTCATACGGCCCCACTCCTACCATGTATACTCAACCTACTTTTATAGCCCCCTCATATATATAGAAAAATGAAATTATTTAAAGTTGGCATTATACTTCAATATTATAACTATAGGTCTTCTCTTCGATTTGATTTTGCAGCAAATGCAATACTTCATACATCCCACTCCTACCATGTATACTCAATCTACTTTTTTATCCCCCTCATATATAGAAAAATGAAATTATTTAAAGTTGGCATTGTACAATTTGTCTCTTTTATAGCCATTTAACATGTCTACAATTTTAGTGATTGTTTTTTTTACAAGAAAAAATAATATTACTCTTTGGTTGTGCTAGCACCCTTTGTTTGAACACTTCTAAGTTTTTAAATGTGGATCTGCTTACTCATTCCATACTTTTCATATAGATTGTTCCCTTGAAGGAGTTTTTGACTCCCACATGTCGACTCAAGAAATAAGAGTTCATAGAAGGACGTATTATGTGAAAAATTGATTGTGCACAAATGTTGAGAAAAGATGTAGGTATCATGCCCGAAAGGATGCTAGAAGGTCTCGTAGACGCCTTCCTTCTCAACATGTACAAGTTTAAGCATCCCTAATGAATCCTTTGAATTCCACTTCAAACTCTATATTGTTCTCTAACAATTTGCAATAACATAATAGACTTGGTACCATTTTCTTTTCCCCTATAATATGTGTGACACATTTGACCCTTAGGACTTTCAAGTTTTCTAATCTAAAAACGATAGTAATGAATTTCAATTTTTAACTTTTTTTAGATCTTAAAATTTTAATCACTTTTATGGATTTAAATACTCCAAAATTGATCAATAATCTGATTTGAGACTGATTTCAAACTGAATTTTAATTCCTTAATTCACTTTTTTCTCAATGCCTTTCAAAAATTCAGATTACCATTCTTTTACCCGATTTAACTATTTCTTCCAAAATTTTCAAATTCTAATTAATTGTTCATACCACATTCCAATTAGAAATTTAAAATTTTGTGAATAATCAGAAACTGAAAATCAAAATCAGAATGACACAGAGGGTTATTTATGGGGTTCAAAATTCCTACGTCCCCGGGTTCATTTTAGAACCGATCCATTAGAATTGTTCGAATTGAAAATACAATTAACAAATAATATATAAAACTTGCAATACTGTGCTATCAGACCTTTGAAAGACCCTGGCAGAGCTCAGTACTTGTCTTTCACCTTCCTGAATCACTTGTAGATGTGTTTCCCTTATAAATTTTTCCTTCTTGTGAATTCAGCAACATAAAACAACATCAAAAAATATGGAAATGGGAAAATAATTATACTATTGCGAGCGTATCAAAATTTTGAACAAATTTCTAGTTTACTCTGAGCTCTGATTTTGAGTGTAAATGCCTAAGTAATAAGGTTTTCTGCAAACTGGTCTATTATGTCCCATTCACAGACCTATCAAAAGTCACTTTAACTATAAGTGATCTTATTATATGTCACTTCTCAAAATGTGGTGGGTTGGTAAGACTACTTAATGTTTTGGTGGAGGTCCACGGGTTCCACTCCCCATAAAGAGGTTAACTCCATTGAATTTCCAAATAAAGCATATTTTTTGTTTTTATGTGGGGATATTATCCCACATTCACGGGATAAACTATGTTGAAAGCCTTTTGATAGGCTTTGTCCTCCTAATCTTTTTATGGCTTAGGCCACATTTGGAGCTCCTTTTACTCCCACGGTGAATGGATGGTGGGTTTGTTTGAATGGCCATGCCATTAAAATTGCCACGTATGTTGAGTTGTGGCATTGATTTAAACAGCTTAGTAGAGCACCGAGTTTATATGGATCGGCCCAAGTTATATGGGCGAGTCATTCAGTTCCAATAAAAATGTACTCACTGGAATAATGAGTGGTGAACTATGTGGA
The DNA here is from genome assembly GCA_019776745.2 of Taxus chinensis. Classification (NCBI taxonomy): domain Eukaryota; kingdom Viridiplantae; phylum Streptophyta; class Pinopsida; order Cupressales; family Taxaceae; genus Taxus; species Taxus chinensis. The sequence goes on from CM034153.1 coordinate 44,257,153, forward strand.
ATATATAAGCAATATCATAAAGTCGTATCATTGAGTCAGATATCAAGGCACCCCTCCATTAAAAGAGTGTGTCGAACCTATGTGAGGGACCCCAGCCAACAAATAGCGGCCCCCAACAATTTTTAAACTGTATGTCAAATATCGAAGGTTAAAACACAATTTTACTCTTTTACCCATTTTTATCTGCTGCCACGTGTCATGACCTAATTGGATAGTTGACCAACTTTGACATGTTTTCAAACCATTTTGACCTGTAATAACTTTCACATCTAAACTCCATTTTTAACTTTCTTGACATCGTCAGAAAGATATTGAGATTCTCTACTACTTGGTCATGGTTTAGGGAGTTTTAGGGAGCATATGCACATCAGAGTATCCTCCATATCACTCATCCTAGTTGGGAATGCTTTTTGTCCACAAAAAAAAAATTCCACCCATAAATCGTGCAAAACCATTCTACATTTCACAAACACATACATGATCCATAAATAACATTATGGGTTAAATTAATGCAAATAGTTGATTAGCTAGTCACAAACAATTGATCAGATAATGACATCCATTCAACAATAGAAATCTAGTGTTCAACTGATACTTTGTTATACGACCAATCACTAAAAATTTAATTCCACCAAACTAGATCAATATAACAATCATCGCAATTTCCCACAATTAGGCAAGTGTCCACTATCCATGTGAAATTGTAAAACACTACAAATGTCACGATCCATAATAATTAAACCATTCACTCCAAAAATAGCTATAGTCAAAACTCGATCAAATGAATCTACCATATCTATCCCTATATATTGAACTGTAAAAATGATAGAAATAAATTGTATGATTACCCACAATGGTGAAATGTTATCTACTGCAAATGATCACCAGGCACACCTACACACCAGTTTGTTAGTGCAATAAACATACATACCAATTGTAACTGCATAGGGTAGTTACAAATAAATGCCCAAAAATAAGGTTCTTCATGTATGTGAATTTATACCCTGTGTAGACACAACAAGTTTGTATATTAATTACAAAACCAAAAAGGTGTCCAAATTTGCACAATGCAATTTAACAACATATACTTAAATGCAAATATCCAAAAATAGACATTATATCCATGCCCATTGAATCTGCATATATTGCCACTAAAAATAGAAATGGTTTTTGTCATCATTTACATGTGAGAAGTATAATCTGAGTATGTTTAACCTGACCCTCATATCTTCCCTACAAGTGACACCATTTTTCCAATTTCAAAGCAAGTAAAAATATGGGAATTTTCCTTTCAACATACGTTGGAATCCCACAACTACTCTAAAAATAATGCATGGTATTCAACATTTACAACTATGCAAATACAAATCTATCCAATTCACATGAGTTTTCATTTTCCATATTAAAAGAGAATGGACTCATCAGTAGTTTATCTGTGGATAGATCCAAGGTTGATTCATTTTTAACCGAGGGTTTAAAAACAAATTACCTTGTATTCCAACTTTTTTTATCAGACATCGGATGGCTTGTTGGGTGAAGTTTCCAACAGTTATAAACCTAATGTCCACTCATATGAAAATGAGTGCAATAGTTCTTATTTTTCTCATTCTTCTAGGATGAGGAAACCTTTTCACCATTTCTCTCCTAAATGCTATGAGATTGGTTCTTAAGCTCATCTGGAAAATACTTCTGCAAGAAAAATTTTCCCTTCCAACAATAGGAAACAAAATGATTACTTCCTCCACAAAAAGAGCATGGAAAAGCATTCATCATCTTCTGCATATTAAACCCATATTGTTTAAACAGAAAGAGTAGATCCTCAGAAGATTTATAATTTTTCCCAAGCTTATGATTATGATAAGAAAATGGAGGTGGAATTTCATTACCTCTTCTCTGATCTTTCTTACCATTTTCATTCTGTTGTGCTAGTGGGCTATACACTTTTCTATCGGAAACTCATCTTCCTTCAGCATGCTTGGAGGACTCTCCAATTTCCTTTCCTATACTAGAAAAACCAAAACCTGCATAACGAGTACGATCATCAACCTGTATTGGGTTAGCAATTCCTTGGCATTCTTACCAAGGTCAATTCTGTTAAATCCCATTTTATTTAATAACTTAGATCTAATTCCTTTAGTGTACCTTTCAAACCCACCAAAAACATAATTACCTAAATCTGAATTTGACTAGGAAGAGGAATCTAGTGGTGCCATACTAACAGAGCATTCATAAGTCATTGTTTCTGCATCTGTCGTTAAGGGTATCTCCTTTTTCTGATCACCACATTGTAACTTCACCAAGAGCTCATCCTTAGCTTGCAATTCAGATTTCAGTCGAGTATTCTCCTCTTCTAAGGAGTAATACATTGATCTCGAGAGAGTTTTCTCTTCCTGAATCTAGTGATTGTAAGCTTCAAGCTCATCAAACATTGCCTTGTGTGACATTTTCCCCATGGTTTCCTGCAAACCTATAATTTCCAAACTCTGCACACTGCAACTGAAAGTATCAAGCCAAAAATGCAAAACCACTTAAATCAACTACACAAACTAAAGAAAATTATCAAGCTAAACCATCTCTCATACCAAAACTTGATCTGAAAATGGTAGTAATGAATTTCACTTTTTAACTGTTTTCTAGGATCTTAAAATTTTAATCACTTTTCTAGATTTAAATACTCCAAAATTGATCAATAATCTAATTTGGGACTGATTTCAAACTGAATTTTAATTCCTTAATTCATCGTTTTCTCAATGCCTTTCAAAAATTCAAATTACCATTCGTTTACTCAATTTAACTATTTTTTTCAAAATTGTCAAATTCTGATTAATTGTTCATCCACATTCAAATTTAGAATTTAAAATTATGTGAATAATTAGAAACTAAAAAATCAAAATGAGAATGACACACAAGCTGTTTACGGGGTTTTGAATTCCTACGTCCCTAGTTTTGTTTTAGAACCGATCCATTAAAATTGTTAGAATTGCAAATACAATTAACAAATAATATATCAAAACATGCAATACTATGTTATCAGAGCTTCGAAAGACCCTAACGAAGCTCAATACTTGTCTTACACCTTCCTGAATCACTTGTAGATGTCTTTTCCTTATGAATTTTGCCTTCCTATGAATTTTGCAGCATAAAACAATGCCACAAAAGTTCCAAAATGGGAAAATAATTATACCTTCGCGAGAGTATCAGAATCATGAAAAATGTCTAGTTTAGTCCGAGCTTTAGTTTTGAGTGTAAATGCCTAAAAAATAAGGTTTTCTGTAAACGGGTCTATTTTGTCCCATTCACATACTTGTCCAAAAGTCACTTTAAATATAAGTGATCTCATTATTTATCACTTCTCAAAAAGTGGTGGGTTGGTAAAACTATACAATGTTTTTGAGGAGGTCACGGGTTCCACTCCCCATAAAGCGGTTGGCACCACTGACTTTCCAACTAAAGCATTTTTTATGTGGGGATATTATCCCACATTGACGGGATAAACTTTGTTGAAAGCCTTTTGATAGGATTTTCCCCCCCAATTTTGTCATGGCTTAGGCCATATTTGGAGATCCTTTTACTACCACGATGAATGGATGGTGGGTTTGTTTGAACAACCATGCCATTAAACTTTCCAGGTATGTTGAGTTGTGGCATTGATTTGAACGGCTTAGTAAAGTGCCGAGTTTATATGGATAGGTCCGAGTTGTATGGGCGAGTCGCTCGGGTGAGCTAATTGACCCAACACAGTATATAACCAACCCTGCAATATAAAATCCCACATTAGCAATATGATAGAACTATGTGGCATATATAAGCAATATTGTAACAATCATATAATGAGTTAGAGGCCAAGGCACCCTTCCGTTAAAAGAGTGTGCCGAACCTAACTGAGAGCCCCTAGCCAGAAAATAACAGGGCCCACCAATTTTTTAACCGTATGTCGAAGACCGAAGGTTAAAAAACAATTTTACTCTTTTACCCATTTTTCACTGCTGCCACATGTCACATCCTGATTGGACAGTTGACCAAGTTTGACTTATTTTCAAACCATCTGTGACCTACGATAGATTTTACATCTGAACTCTATTTTTAACGTTCTTGGCATCGTCGGAAAGATCTCAAGATTCTCTACTACTCAGTCATGGTTTAGGGAGGTTTAAGGAGCATTTGTACATATAAAATATGTTGGATACAATATAAAATACTAATAACATGTATATAAAATAATTATTCTAACTACTTATTATAATATTAATTATTCTATTAATTTATTATGATATTATAATTTAGAGTAAATTATAAATTATAATAAGTTTAATATAATATTATAACACTATACATTATAATAAATATAATATAATTTATAATATTGTATTGTATAAAATTAATTATAATATAGAAATTTTATTATAAATTATTATATAATATTAATTATAAATTGTAATATAATAAATTTACTAAAATTAATATTATAATATATTAATATTAATTTATAAATTCTATTATTATATATAAATTACAACATTATATATTAATAATTATTAATATTAATAATAAGTTTTTATAATAGTATGTAACAATAGTTTATAATAATAAATTGAATAATTGTAATTATTATATAATATTAATAAGTTGAATAATTATAATTATAATTATAATTATATTGATAATTATGGTCAACATAGTTGTGCTCATTGTTGTCATCATCTATAGTTCATCATCTTTATCATCATGGTTATTGTCATCTTAATCATCAACATCATCCATATTGTCCTTGTCATCATCTTCACAATTGTTTTCGTCGTCGTCTTCTTTATCATTTTCATTTTCATCATCATCATAGTCATCGTAATGATTGCCATCATCGATATAACCATTTTCAGATCATGATCATGATTTTCATCTTCACAATCATGGTCATTGTGATCATGATCGTGATTATAATTATAATTTGAATAATTGTACTTATAATAGTGATAATTATGATCGTCATTTTTCTCATCGTCATCATTTTGATCATTGTCATTGTTATCATTTTCATTTTCATCATCATTGTCATCGTCATCATTGTTAATACCATCATTGTTATCTTCGTCATCATCATCATCATAGTCATCATTTTTGGTGGTTGTTATCTTCATCATCATAGTTGTCATATTTTTCATCGTCATCGCCATCATTGTCATTATTGTCATCATCATCCTCATCCTCATCATAAAAACCATCTGCACCACCACCACCAACATTGTTGTTATCATCATCGTCATGAATATTAATCTTATTAGTAATATCAATATTATTAGTAGAATTTGTAAATAAATTAATTATTATGATTATTATTATTAATATTAATGTTGTTATTATTATTATTAAAAAATAATATTAATATTTTTATTAGAATTTTATTAACACTTATAGTGACTTCTTCGTCATCGTTTATTTGCATCTTAATCATCACTATCATCCTCATTGTCCTTTTCATCATCGTCACATTTGTCTTCGTATGAATCATCTTCTTTATCGTTTTTCATTTTCATCACCATCATAATCATCGTCATGATTTTCATCATCGATATAATCATTATGGTTATTGTCAACTTAATCATCACCATCATCATAATTGTCTTCATCATCGTATTCTTCATCATTTTCATTTGCATCATCATCTCAATTATCGTCATAATTTTCATCATCGACATAATCATTGTTAGATCATGATTGTGATTGTCATCTTCACAATCATGGTCATTATGATCGTGATTGTAATTATAATTTGAATAATTATAATTATAATAATAGTGATAACTATGGTTTTCATTGTTTTCATCATCATCATCATTATCATTGTTTTCATTGTTCTCTATAAACGCAGCTGGAGATGTACACAACAATACCACTCTCAATATATTACTTTTTATATCATTCCGCATAGTACAAGGCCTATTATAGAGCCATAAGTACAATCAAACCACCTCCTAATAAATAGGGAGGTGTTACAACAAATAACCCGAAATAATATTCACGAGTAAAACATACTCTATGAATAATATATTGTTGAAAAAATATATTATAACAATATACATTCTAACCAAATATTTAATATATATAATAACATTAAATATTAACTAACAAACTACTTATTTACCTTTCGGTAAATACCATTTAATAATGTAAACATTCCCCCCTTAATGTTTACATGGTAGCAAACAAATTTTGCATTTCCTCTACAGCTTGCCGCCTCTGCGCGCTCATGATATTGGCACACACCTGAACTGAAGGTAGAAGAAGGAACACATCAACTTCTTATCGAACATGCACTCTCGGGAACTCATCTGACCGATGAGGATGGGAACATGCTCAGTAATCATCTTCTTATCAACAAGTCACTCTAGGGAACACATATGACCTAGCAGTGTGGGAACTCAAGTAGGAACACATCTGAGCAACCTTCAATGGTTTTCAGGAGGCTAACCACAAACCTAGGTACAAACAAGAACACATCTAACTATCCTACCTCATCAAGACTCATGATGCTACTTTTCATTGTGATATATGTTCTTCACTATGTTCTAGCATTGTGGAATTATGTAGGAATAATCACACACACAATTGAGAAACTGGAAATGGAACATTGCTTCATGTTGATCATGTTCCCCCCTCAATGTGAAATTTCTACTTATTGAAAACTACAAACTGTAAAAACTGAAGTGCACGAAACCACACTGAAAAACATATACTCGGACTATATATGTGCCACCACAGCGTTGTGCATCCCCGTCATTGGTAAATGACGAGAGGTCGTTAGTTGTCCTCCAGCTTCCGATGCCTCCATCCTCCAGTTAACATGTTGCTAACTTAGCCTGATTTGGATATGAAGCTCAACTTGCTAACTCAGCCTGATTTGGGTATGAAGCTCAACTGTTTGTACCTTGTTTGTTATATCTTCCTGCAATGTGAAACACTTTATTTTTTTCGGACGTCGGGTAACACCAAAAATGCGTCCGTAAGGCAAAAAAAAATTATTTGTACAATTTTTGACTCTTCACTTGACTTGATCATAATTACTCTTTTACTTTGACAATGACAATTTATCACATTGACTATATGAAATTTTTTACAAAACGACAAGACAATTTTAGAGAAGATTATATAAACTTTATTGACATAAGAATATGTGACTCAAATGCAAAGACTCTAAATAACGGAATTAACATTTTTTTTTTTCGAGTTTTGAGAACTTGGACTATAGAGTATCAGCTATAGAGACTTGTTTACCGGGAAAATTGACAATGACCACGACTCCTTTTGACTAACAAATAACTAAGAGTTGAAACCACTTTTTAAACATTCAACTTAGAGTAGACAATGACAATGTTTTTAACACAAAGACTAGGGCACAAATTATAATAATATAAATTCAAACGACTCAAAACGAAACAAAATTAAGACTCTTTAAATGACTACAAACCGTGCACAGGCGGGCCGAGGGAGCTGTAGCCTAGAAATTTCATTTTCCTTGTATTGATAACCCACCAAGTATATTGCAAAGAGCTTCATTGTATGCAGATGCTTGAATGAAAAAATAGTAATGCGAAGAGAAACCTCATGCATAAGAGAACATTAGAAGCAAATGGGAAAAGTATTCTCCGTCTCCTGTTTTAATAGTGGTTGCTTTGTTGCAGAACACATGTGCACGTAGTAAAATAATCAACCACAAAGAAATCCCTGCGCAAGTTATCAGAAGCTACACACAAGTTTTTGACGTCCCAAGCCTTTACACCATCTCGATTCTCAGACATACATGTGCCACCAAGATGAACACAATAAAATAACTCGAGCAGCTGAGAAGCTCAGGGAAGAAACGGCTATGCCACTCGTAGATGTAGCTATTCCATGCAAAGATCACGTGAAGGAGGAAAATGGATTATCTTTTATCTATCATCTGAACCATGTACATGTCTCGATCTACCTTTTCCAATACCGAATGAATTCAGAAACTGCACAATTCACAAGTTAAAACATATCAAAGATTGTGCGGGATTTCAAATTAGATGCCTAAACCAAAGTGATGATGAGAGAGAGTCGAGCTCCTCAAACTGGAGAAATGCAGACGTATATGAAACAGATATTCGTAGAATTCGTCAATGGTCGATGAAAATAAATCTTCTATGGGATTATTAAAAGTCTCCTCCTCACATTTTTGTATGGATTTAACATATATTAGAAATCAATACCATACAAATTACCTTCCAAAAAAACAATCGTTGATTATCCTTCTCGCGAATTCTAATAGGATTCAGACGTACCTAATTGCGCCAGGCACAAATAATGAAATTCAGTAATGGAGGATTAGATTAAATGTTGATGAGGGAAGCCCTTATCTTGCCGGCACGTTCCGGATCAAGTGCAGTCGAAATAAATACAAGTCGACGACTGTTTACCACATTATACGTGCTCCGTGAGCAGTTGGTGGGGCCTATACAGTGTTAAATGGCAGGTCGCGGAATCGAATCTTTTACTAAAAATGAGCCGGAAAGTGCCGGCAAGTTACGCTCAGCCATTGATGAGTATACCATGTATCCATCCAGATTCACATAATAATGCCTCCATCCATAAAGGAAATGAAAGAATACAGCTCCCTGTGGTATTAGAACTCCATAATGCTGCTTTCAAAATAAAATAAAATTATATCAAGTGCAAACTATATGCAGAAAACCTTTAAACTAATTTTTTTTATTGCTTCCAAATTGACAGGTATATTTATTTGGAGACTCTCATATTACAACACCTTCCTTGCAACCTGCTCTGATACAAAATATAAACATAGCTGGAGATTTACAAAGTAATATCACTCTCAATATATTACTTTGTATATCATTCCGCACAGTATAAGGGTTAGTATATAGCCATAAGTACAACCAAACCACCTCCTAATAAATAGGGAGGTGTTACAACAAATAACCCGAAATAATATTCACGAGTAAAACATACTCTATGAATAATATATTGTTGAAACAATATATTATAACAACATACATTCTAACCAAATATTTAATATATAACAATATTAAATATTAACTAACAAACTACTTATTTACCTTTCGGTAAATACCAAAGTATAATGTAAACATTAATATTTCCTAACATTCTCATTGTCGTTTTCATTGTCATTGTCAGCATCATCATTTTCATTTTCATCATTGTTATTGTCGTCATCATCATTGTCACGATCATCATTTTTCTTGTTATCTTCACCATCATAGTTTTCATCTTTTTCATCATCACCACCATCATTTTCATCATCATCCTCATCATCGTCGTCACCACCATCAGCACTATCACTATCAACATCATCACCATAATCATCATCGTGAATAATAATTTTATTATAAATATTGATATTATGATTAAAATTTATAAATAAATCAAACATTATGATTATTATTATTATTGATGGTACAGTAGCAAATGGACACAAATTCTTAATTCATTATTCAATATGTAATATACAAATATATAGGTGGAAGTACTCCTAAAATCAAGGAGGTTGCTCCAACTAAATAACCTATGAATATCACCACAATAACAAGACTCCAATAATATATATTATTGTTACATAACAATAATATTCATTATTGTAACATACACAATAATATAGGTGGAACTACTCTATGATAATGTAAGGAGGTTGCTCCAACTACCATGGAACCTACTAAATTATCACCACAATAACAAGACTCCAATAATATTCCCCCCTTATTGTTTAGATGGGAGGGAATAATATAGGTCGAACTAGAACTAACAATGTTTGCATAACCTACAATATAAAATACCATGGAACCTCCGCCTAAATTATATATAGGTTCCTGCATATTGCATTCCCCCCTTAGTGTTTACATGGGATGTCTGGATCTTACTGGGAAATGACCAATTCCACTTGCACCATAGTGAAGTACAAATCGTATGCCTGGATGATCATACTTCCATAGGTTTGCATACATACACAAACTTGGATCAGTTGATGCTTTGGATCTTAAACTGCGCAATGACCAATCCACTTCACCAATTTAAATGAATCACCATACTGAATGACAGAAAACGCCTCACACTTCCATCGATTTGCCTACATACGCGATTCACACTACAACATGCCCTGTATCGGCCTCCTCATTTGAACCAATCGTAACTCATTCCAACAATTCACTAAAATAACACCTGCTATGGGATTCATATCATAGTTCAATTTTTGTTAATCTCAAATTAGCATGGTGATCAGCCTCCTCATTTGTTGCCTGAACAATGAATTCTTCCGTTTACTATTTATAGCAATTCTTAAAATCTACTTGCATTGTGATTATACTTCAATAGCTCAAACCTTCATATATGTTAATGCTACAAACCCTGAAAAAAGTCCATACAATGAATTCCATGTTATCTGTTTACTACTTGTAGTAGACAATCTACTCATTTATAACTATTTTCATTGTGATTTACTTCAATTTTCAAACCTTCATATATTTCATGCTACAAACCCTGAAAAAATTCCATAAATAATTCCACACTTGTAGTGACAATCTACTCATTTTTACATAATACACTCATCTCTACCACTTGCAGCTAAAAATTCCCATTTTCTGCCATCTTCCTCTCAACTATAATACCTCATGTGACCTCCTAGGTAGGTGCTTTATGTATTATTTTACTTATTATCTTCTAGTGTTACTTTTCAGTCTTTCTTATTCAGAGTTCTAAGTAGCTATTGTGTTCATGATATGCAATTCAAGTGGCATCAACATGTAAGTTTGAGGTAGGTATATTTTATTTGGTATAGTTCAATTATTTCTTTACAAATATACTTTTAACATTTCATTTTGATTTAGTGTTGCATATATATTTTTTGAAAGACCATATTATTTGTCACTATTATGACATGTGATGATCTTCGGTTGGCTGTGATGATTTTCGGTTGGGTCATATGTATACACTATATTTTATGCTTGCTAACCATTTCTTTTGTGCATGGGTTTCTTATGCATTATCCTCCTGAGCAAGTGCCCTAAGGGGCTTGTTAGGATTGGGATGTGATCGGACTTGATCACATGGGATAGAGCACAACATTTGAGACATGTCACTATTTCACCTTAGTTACCCTATTCTTGCCTTGTTTCCCCCATTTTTCACACATGCCAACCATGATGTTCGCTTGTCCCATTGTGTCTACTTGATTCTTCTTAATGTGCACTATTATCCCTCCTTTATGTCACCTTAGACCTTCATCAATTACCTACATATAGCTTTAGGCCTCTATTCCACATTTTGTACACCTCTTGACCTTAGGGTTTCCCCCAAGACGAATGTCATTACCAATGGCCAATGGTGTCTAATTTGGATTTTCCATAGCCAACGCTATTGCCCATGGTTGGTGGTATCATGTATATATATTTTACCTTTATCCTATAATTATCACCAAACTAATACATAGTAATTCATCACTAATCAACATTCACATAATTACTCTTGCTCATATATGTTCACATTGTATGTGTTAACCTAGAGTCTTGGAGTTTACATCTTGTGCATTTTGGGTCACCATAGTGAGTCAAGTTTGGAGATATTCTTATTGAGATTTCCCCTTCTCCACCCATAGTTAGCATCTCCCAGTGTTGTTGTCTCTAGGGAGGATTATGCATCATCGTTCACACACACACACACACACACACACACACACACACACACTACAAGTAAGTATTTATAACCCTCTTTAGTATTTTATCTTCCACATATATGCTTTATGTTTTTCATTCATTATTATAGACTAGAGTATATGTATGTTTTCTTTGATCTATTGCATTGTCTTGTTATATTACGCCCCTTGTATTATCCACTTCTTTGTTACTCTTATTTTTGAATCCTATATTTATCTTAGTTGTAGGTCATGGAAAACTATAGTTATCTTATGGTTAGGGTAAGTATCCTCTAGAATTACGATACTAGTACTCCCTAAGCACATTTGTATTTACACAGTGAGGCTAGGCTTAGATTGGATCCCTATATTTGAGAAACCAATTGAAAACCTTTATTTTTCATGTAATCCAAATGGTGCATAAAACATAACAATAAAATAACAATCAAACAAAAAATCATGTATAGTAATAAATAAATGTAGATTCATTCAAGTGTACCAATAATCTAGAAAATTACACAAACAATGTTGCATATGCTAATCATGCAAAAAGTCCCAAGATGACGCAAACATGGGACAAAAAAATTTCACACACACAATCATAAACAATAACATATACAATCCATGACCAAGGGACATAAATGTTATACTAAATAAACATAACAAAGACCATAGGTTTCATACATGTGTTAGTATTGTTAGTCCAAAGGATGGTATATACACAAAATAAATAATTGAGCATAATAATGAAGTGAAATCAACTGTAATGAAATAAAAACACTTGTATAGTGTGGGAGATGCCCCAAATGATTGGGGGTCAACTAGGAAGTGACTAAGCTAACACATGTCATCGTGTATTGATATGTGTATGGTATACATCAAGCTCAACATACCTCATACATGCATGTGTGTAAAAAGTATATATACAAAAATATGTCATCTATCAAACCAATATGAAAAACAACATATGTAATGTGATAACCTAGAAAATCATGTCACATGTAACTACTAATTTTGTATTTTTAAAAATATTTCAATGTTTTTGTGTTACATGATTATTTGATTATTTATATATATTTTGAATTATCTATGTACAATAAGAGGAGTTATGTGATTATTATATGAAACCATTAGTATGATTATGCATAGCCATCCTTAGGTAAGCTAAATTATGTAATCACTAATGATAAGGAACATCAAAGTGACTAACCTGTCAAATGTAAAAGGTACCTGTAATGAATTGTTCATAACTGATAAGAGTGCCATGTTGGAAGAGAATTCCAATATGTTAGGCTAGATGAGTGATCCGCATAAGAATAACATGGGATAACAATAAATGTACCATTATAATTAAACAAAAATATGATGGTAATCATCATCTAGAATTGTTCTAAGGTGTTGGAACCAAGATAGGCCAAGGAAAAAATCATTTTATTGGCTATATATGTGGACCCAAAAGGTAGTGCATGCAATGCACGTACCAAGAGCCATAAATATATTTATAGAAATGTAATATTGAGATCATATAGAATCACATATGAGGTGTGATAAAGTATGGACAAGTTCTTATAGAGAGGACCGAGTGCATGTTTTATGTGGTTAATCCCTATCGAGGGGAACATGGTCCCAATACTTGTGATTAATGTAAACTATAATTATAGGCTGATAAAGGTGTGTATATTATGAAGTAAGACTATATTTCTCAACTGATAAAAGTGGTGTGTGTGAAAATGCCTTACTAATTTTAATCATTCCCTTAGCTTTGAGCTTATTGATTTTGGCAAATAATATTTGAGAATGATTATCATCATGACCAAATAAATGGTGGTAGTCACAAAAGGGCTTGTTGGGTTATCAATATACCCATGTAGTAGAGTGATTTTATGAAGCCAACATTATGAGTGTGTGATGATCAAGTAAGATAGATAAAAATATTAAGGTGTGTTTAGATGCTTAGGAATAACCAATAGAAATAATATCATGGATAGGATTAAGTTCATTAAAATTATGTTACAAGATATCAAGGTTAATCATAGTGGGTATTGAATTATTAGCATTAGTACTGTCAAATGGAATGAAAGGGAGAGTAAAAATAGTTTACATTCTAGCAGTTGTGTCTTAAGTATATACAATGGCAAGTTTAAGCCAATAATTCCCAAGGCTAGTAGGTAAAAATATCATGAAACATAGACTCGTCTTCATCTATAGGATTGATATTAAGCTTTGATAAATATTCATTAATAATTTAGATAAAATCATCATTACCATAAAAGTAATGATCAACAACATTGTTGTGTTGTATCACATTAGCCACCAAGGCAAGAAGAACAATCGTAACAAATGAAGGAGATATGATATAGTAATATTGATTAATAGGATTTATGTGGATAAAATCAGGGTTTGTTCAACTAATTTTGGCAAAAAGGACAAAGTATCATAACTATTGATTGTCTCACCAACCACATGTGCATGCGAATTCTCTATAGGAATGAGATACAATGGACGAGTGATAATAGGTTTTAAAGTATTGGAGGAGTCAATATTATAACATTCAAAAGGATCCTCATCAGAAATAATTGTATATTCATAACCACCACGTATAAAATTGGCACATTGATCTATAATAGATGATATAGCCTTCCTAACATAGATCCAAGGGTTTTTAAAGAGGATATTGTAATGAAGATAATTATCCATGATGTGAAATTTGGTATGGAATTTCTTAGGGCCAACTAAGAGATCCAAGGTGATATTACTTGATGTAGATTGTGTGATACTATCAAAGACTTGTATAGTAGTACTATTATTGTCAATTATAGTAATATAAATATGCATTTGCTTTAAGTACTGAACTAGGGTATATATTCAAACCAAACAACACAAAATCTACACACTTGGGTACATTTCTAGGTCTTAAAGCATATTAATGTATACATGATTCCTAAGAAAGAAAACTAGTGGTTGAAAACTCCTTTTGGATATTTAATTGTTTTATCTCTTGCACTTTACTAGCTTTACACATCTTATAGCTCTGTTGGCACTTGACTAATTTATCTTTTAGTAACGTCAGACACTAGCACCCAATTAGGAAAGAAGTGCCCAAACAATCTTGTCCCTCCTGGGTGCTCATATCCTTCTTTATCTTCTTTTTACCCTTTTGGGTTCTTTTCACTTCTTGGTCACCTTTTTACACTTTGGGTTAGCCTTCCAATCATCAATTTTGAAATTCAAACAAGGGAATGATATATATACTTAGTTATTACTCTCAAATAAGGGGCCAAGCACTGTAAGCATTATCTATCATCTCCTAAGCTTACACAAAAGGCATAAGAGCACTACAAATCATACATCTAGCACATTCATAAAAGGGACAAGAGTTACATTGATCTGTATACACAACATAGGAGGGGAGTTCATTCTATTCCATCACACATAATCTGCATACTTGGTATAATCTAGATTTAGCCTATTATCATAGTGAAAAATTTCACAAGTGAAACCTAGGGCATCATTACAGACATAAACATAGAGAACTACATGGAGTTTGAGATGTAGTACAACACTTGGTCATAATTACACTCATTGGGTGATTGTCGAGGTTTTTCCAACTTCCCATTTTGCATATTTTTTATTATATTTGATATAGTTTGGGGGCATGTGTAGCTAGCTATATAGTTTTTAGGTTACAGGTACGACTGGTGGTCTAAGAGTAAAACCAAAGTGACAAATAAGGATCAACATAAAATCTCCTCTGACTGAGAAAAAGATCAAACGCCAAGCATCTGAATGGACACAGGAACCCAGACCAGTGACTAGCGCATGGGGCACTCTTGTCCTCCTATGGGTGCTTTTGTCTATGAAATTCCTAGGGTTTTGAACCCTCATCGATTCATTACGATGTTTTTTCTAGCCTCAATATATACTCAGCCCCAATCACTCCCGAGATGCATAGAAACAACTAAGTCACCTCCCTCTCTCAATTGCTTATGGTTTTACATTGTTGAATGCTTATTGTTTGTACACTATTGTATTTTATTACTTATATATCATTCGCTATATTAAGCTACTCTAAAATTAAGGTTTAATTCTATTTAGATTAAATAGGATATTATCAAAGACTTGCATAGTAGTACTAATATTTTCAATTATAGTAATAGATATAATCATTTACTTTAAGTACCGAACTAGGGTAGATATTCAAACCAAACACACTATCATTCAAAATGCACTTGATAATATAACCTTGGATATAGGCAGTAATAAGTAGTCATGGAAATTGATCCACCCCGTGCTGAAAAAGGATCTCATTAGGAATAAAAGTGATGGCCTTATACATAGTTTTGAATGTGTCCATAATACATGAAAAGTTAGTGGGATGAGTATCAATAGGAAAGACAATAGATTGCAAAGCTTCATATAGGATATCCTTGTAGACAAGTGTTTCCTTAAGTAATTCAAAAAGAGATATAGTAGTAGGTGTATTACTTATTTTTTAATACACCATTCCTTTTAAAAGGATCATTAGGCTTAGTAATGGGAGCGGCAGGTTGTGGAGGTAAAGGTGGATTTCCCTCAACTATTTTCTTATTATGTCTTATAGTAACAAAATTAACTTTGGGAGTCATATGAGAGGGTGAAAAGTGGGTGGATGATTTGTAGTAATAGTAATGATCTCATATTGTACATCAATGTAAGTAGGAGTAGTCGGTTCTCAAAATTGCTCCTTAGTGCAATAAATGAAGAGAATGGGATAATCACTATAGTTGTATAATTCACCAATTGGGGGGTAGATTTAAGGAAAAATGAGAAGGTGGTTAGCCTCTCATTCTTTTGGATTTGTGAAACCAAAGAGAGAGATTATTAAATAACCAAAATGTGTAAAATAACACAAATTCTAAAAGGATAGTGCAACATAGCCAAATAAGTAACCTAACCACTATGATTTCCCACCAAAATTATTTTCACAAGTAGGAAGAATCATAAATTTTCTTAATATTGGTGAAAGGTTGTAAATAAATAGATTATTATGGTAAAGATGTATATTAATCATAGGATAATTACTCTCAAGACAACAAGAATGAACATAAGAAATTTTATAAAACTAAATCCTAAGTTACAACAGATAAAGTTGCAAAGGATTTGCAAATTTTGATTGGAGATGTTAATAAGGTACATAATTCGGTAAAATTTTTGTTAAAAAGGTGACCATATTAACCACAATCAGTGTTTAAAATTCTTTGGGAAAATATTCTCCCATATTTAAACAAATGTATTAGTAATAGTCAATATAGGACAACAACTTAGAAAATTATTACACACTCCATCATAATTTAGACATACAATGAGATGACCTTACATAGACGCCTCTTGTGCATCAAACCAATATATCAAAGAATGAAAATAAACTGATATTGTAACAATTTACAAAAAATACAAATAAGGGAGATCTTGTAAGGATTTTATAAATGTCTACACAACACATATAATTACCTCATTACCAAACAATGATCTACACATTCACGACTTATAAAAAAGTTACAACACTTGGTCAACATCCTATGATAATTGTTCTTTGAAGCAGAAAAGGTGATGCATGAGAATCTAATCATACGAAATGTCAAGTTGTGGTTTTATATTTAAGAAGTCATTTGTACTAGTCTTGGATGGATTCTAACTCAATTAGATCCTCATGTGTGTGTAATAAGGCCAATTTGGAGTTTCTCTCTAAAAGGGGACAATTCAAATATTTAAATTGTTGTGTTAGTGTAAGTTGGTCTAGTAATTAGTAATTACTTTAATTCATGTTTTAAAGGTAGTGAAACAACGTAATAAAATTTCCACACTCACCTCATGAAGATACTTAAGTGGATGGTTAGATATTAGCCCTAATTAGAAATTTTAGTTTTGTAACTCCTGCATCTTGGTGCACATAAAGGGTAATATTCGTATGTGAGAAGGATATATTTTTAGGATGAAGGAAGTTGGTATATGTTGTAATTATATGGGGAAGAGCCAAGAAGGTCCGGAGGAGGTTGGAGGTAATCATAAAGATCTTGTAAGTACAGACAAGGGATAGATTCAAGATGGATAATTCTTGTAAATATAAACAATGATTGAAAATTGATTAAATTATTGTATTCCTTTGATTTTTTATAGCATTTTACTATTTGTTTAATATATTTATATCATGTCATTAAATATATATTGATATTTTTGTATATAACAACAAAGACATGGTGGTTATTACAGGTAGGAATGTTAAATAGGTGTTTCATGTAAGGTTGAGAAATACATGTATTTAAAAGAAAGGTAATAAGATTCATATACTTGGAAGTCACGTAGAAGGAGTGATAAAATATATTAAGGAGAAGGTTATAGGTTTGTAAGGGGTTATAATACAATTTCATAACATAAAAATGCTTGAAAGTTTATAATAAATTCATCCCAGTCTTCTAACTAGTTATTTTAGAGGATTTAGAGACATTCATGAATTAATACACCTTTGAAAGCATTGGAGGAATTAAATACCTTTAAATGATATTTGGATAGTTGAGGAAGAGATTAGGGAATTGAAAATCTAAAATAAGTTAAGAAAGTCATGTCACTGGTCTATGCAACCCTAAGCTAGGGTTTAACAATAAGAAATAATTGTAACTCCAAATTTAGCTAATGAAATTGGATGAAATTTTGTGAACATGTGGATTTATGGTTAAGAAAGATATGTACAAATTTTTAGGATAAAATATGAGGTTTTGAGGACTAAAATACTAAAAAAAAGTAAAAAAACCCTATCATTTTACCAATTTAAGAGATAACTTGAAGAAAAATTGATCTAGGAGACTAAATTCACGAGGTAAAACTTGTGTAGAAGGTGTAATGCATTGAATTTAAAATATTCAAGGTCATGTGGAGAATAAGAAAGGAATTAAAAGATTAGAAGTGGAGTTTTTATTTGATAGTGTTGGAATACATGAACAAGAAATCAGTCTTGAATCTTTAGGGTATCAATGACTTGTTGAAATGTGGTAATGGTGTAAGGAGTTATAAGGTCTTATAAAAAATTAGTGAGATTTGAAGAAGTGATATAGAACAGATAAGAATATTTTTTAATATAATAAGTTCCATTTTTCCATGACATTCATAGTTGATTGTGTCATTCCCAGTTTTGAGTATTATTGCATATGTGGATTATTTGGAGTCAAGTCTTAGAGTTGAACAAAGTTATTAACAAGTGAAATACTGAGTTTAGTAATTACATAGTTAAGGTAATAGTGTTGACTCAATAATAAGCATGGTTCTCTTTAACAGTCAAAACAATCCCATAAAGATACCATGCCTATATCACATAATACTTTGATTATATGCATGTTGTGTTAGGAAATTTTTAAGAAGGAATATAGGGATGAGTGTGTACAGTTCTTTGAATTGAAATATTAGGATTTAGTACACATGTTGAAGACCAAAAAATTATTCAAGTTACCTAGTAAAAAAAGTAGTAGATCAAGGAGTGAATAAACAATTGTTAGAGAGAACAAGGAGGTGAAGAAGTGTGAGTAGGGGAGTAAGGTAATTTGAGTTAAGTTTGTATAATAAAAATTCTTGGTGTATATTGATGTTAATGTCATTTGGGAAATGGTATATGAAAGTAGATAATGACTGAGTTAATGAATACAAGAAGAAGGATAGATAATACAAGTTACTCAAGAAGATAACAAAGTTATAAGAAGCCTAAATGAGGCAACATAGTAATGTAAAGATAAGAAAGACAAGGTAGAGGTAGATTATTTAAGGAAGTTTTTACATAAGAGGTGTAACTCAGTCAAGCTTAGACTTGTAAACTTGTCAAGTAAACTTTAAACTCAATGAATTCAATAAGACCAAAGTTGAGAAGTTAGAGTGAAGGATTTGAGTTATTAAACAAGGTGTTAAGGAGATATCAGAGTTGAGAAAGGATATAAGAGAGTACATGAGGGGATGGTAAGCAGAGGATTTGGTATACTTTAACAAAACAAACCAAAGTTGATGAGATAAACTATGAGTAGAGTTGTTATAAGGCATCGAGAGATACATATGGGATTAAGAAGAGCTTGGAACAGATATTCCTAATTATGTGGTGGATTGAGTTAAGAGGTAAGGGAGAATTATATTAATAGAAAAAAATAAGACATAAAAAGTTCTAAACAAAGCAAGTTAAGACAAATATGAACAATTATTTGCTTGACTAACCATGTTTTTGGGTTTCTAAATTGTGTTTTTTTTCTCTACATCAAAATGCTACTACTAAAAATTTCTAAGAAATTAGGAAATTGAATGCTAAATAGGAAAATAAAGTTTCCTATTGATACAAAAGACCATGATGAAGGATTTTTCCTCCAACTTTTAACAATTCCCTTTCTAGAATTGGAAAGCAAAGGTACTCAAAACATTCTTCTAGGAGCAATCAAAGGTTGAGAGGGATCTAATTGTCAACACAAGGAAAAATCAAACCATCCAATAATGAATACAGAGAAAGGAGCATACCTAGATCACTCTTGCCAAGTCAAAGTGGAGGTAAACACAAGTATTTCTTAGAAACAAGCAAAATTTGACACAAAATTGATCCTTGAGAAATCACAAATGTAAATCCATGAAAAGATAACATGCATGTTCATATAATCAAGGAAATGGATGGAAGTTATGTTACCACTTGTTAACTGATCAACATTTCCACTTGGGACCAATGTGAGAGTTCCATTTGATTTTATTATGAGACCAAGAGAAAACTATAGACCCTATCATAAATTTCGTATTAATTTCTTAGTAATTTTTATTAAAATAGAATCATTGCAAATATCTTTGAACAAGATTTTCAATGGTACCACCCATTCTCAAAATGAAGCTTCCAATGAAAAGTTATAAGAAAAATAACAAAATTATGTTTATTTGTCTTCTCAATTAAAACGTGCTCCATATTTTGTCAAAAAATTATCTCCCTACTATAGTTTTCATGGAATAAAAACCATTGAACAACTTGGAACTATCTTTTTTGTCCATGGGTGTCTAACTTAGCCAAATCAACAATTACATTGTTAACCATGTGTGTAAATCATATAGAACATGGAGAAGAGACTTTATAATAAACATTACCTCTACTACATTTAGTTGATGTTACCTACTTGTGTTTCCACATTCAATGTGGCGAGGGGAAATGTCTTAAAGGATCAAGATAGTGTTTTGAACTGATCGCTACTATTTATCACTCATCGACACTTTTTCAACCAAAAAAAGCTAAAGGCCAATGGTTTGAGGGAACCATCTTTGACGTGTTTACCATGTGTAGTTCATCCATTATAATTAGAGTTCATGATTTCCTAAGTGTTTAAAGGAATCGATGGTCACCACTTATCCTCAATACTTGTTCCTTCATACCACGGGATATAAAGCAAGAGTTAAAAGGTTTAAAGCACCTAGGATTTTTGTTTTTTCAACTTTTGTCTCATCGACACTCTTAGGTTATAAAGGAAGTAATCTAATCTTTGAAACAATATTATATGTTGATTAGGTCCATGTGTCAAAGATGCATCTCAAAAGGAAGAAAAGGGGGAATTTTCAAATGCCTCCAAATGTGGATGATTAGTGTTCTAACCAAAATGGAGATCAAAACCAAGTTTAGAAACCTTCCCACGTGGGAAAATTGATGAATGAAAAGTTTCTTCCATCACCAACAAGTTGGAGGCTCTGATATTTCGTGGGGAAAAGAAGACATAAACATTTAAAATTAAAATTATCCAATGCACTTAGTTAAAAACTCTAGCTAGATAAAATCAAACATGAATCCTTCATTAAATCAAGTTTTCAAAGTCTAAATGTTGTTGTTTTCCCTTAATAGTCAATAAAATCATAAGTATACTGGGAGTTGACAAAAATAAGCAGAAGAAGAACTGAATATGCATTCAAAATGAAAGGGAGTAAGTGTTTCAATGAATTTCATCATAAGGTATCTCAAAGTGCATTCACACTACCATTAAAAGCATATGCACTCCAAAAATTAAATTATAAGGCTCCACAATGAAGTGAGATCTTTTGGGTGCCAATAATTGCTTTGGATGTGGGAAGGTACACATCCATCTAGATCCAATGATAGCCAAGCCAAGACAACAAAGAATACCTCACCTGATGCAAAATTGCCCTTGTGGGTAACCAGGCATCCCAAAAACATCGTGGTGGAATCAAACTAATGCCTTATTCACAACTAAATCAAATATATTCAATAAAAAAGAATTCCTCAACTGAAACCTTAATAAAACTAAATTGATTTAGTCAAAACAAGCCAGAGTAAATATTTTTAATGTAAATAACCGTCTAAATTCATAGATAGGGGACATACCCCCAGGTACTAATGAATGAATTGGAAAAAAAACCAAAACATGGCAGAAAACTACACAAAATAAAAAATGTGTACACTATACAAGAGCATTATTACTCATGCCATACTAATTGAAAAAAATATTGAGATTTGTGTCATTGACAAACAAATCTAGCACTTCACCATGAATATCTCTCAATAAATAAGTATTATCTCCATTGTGTATGTCCACTACATATGGTCTAGTCCAAATAGGATCAAGCTTCCGACATTTTCCTCTGTCTTTGTGCCTAATGTCTTATACCAACACCAAATAATTAAAATTAAACTCTCTAGTAGACACTTTCTTTTCAAATATCCTCTTCATTTTAATTATAAAATTCATGCATCTCTCATGTGATTTCCTTTTATCTTCATCCATCTAGATAAGTTGATTAATTCTCTCTATATATGGATCAACATCATAGACAATTGCCTCTTCCAATAGTTTTCATGCAACACGGAATTCATACCATAAACCAACTCAAAATAACTCTTACACACTAGTCTTGAAAAATAAATTAGTTAAGTGCTAACACAGTTGAAAGGTGTGTAAGGCTAGTAAAGTGCAAAAGATATAACAATCAAAAAACCAAAAGAAGTTGTCAACCACTAGTTTTATTTATTAGTAATCATGTATATATTAGTATGCTTTAGTACTTAGAAATATACCCAAGTGCATATATTTTGTGTCTACATTTCCCCCCACTTTATGTTTTTGAGTGAATACTCGATAACACAAAGTAGATAAAAGATGCGTACCTTGTAAAATGAAGAGAAGTGTAGCTGATAGTGTGTCGAGTGGACAAGTAACAACAAGTTATCGTAATATGAAGTGTGGAAACTAGGAAAATTTAGGTAGACACTAGGGGTGAGGTGTATGCATAGTAAAATGTTGTTTGAGCTTGTGTTTGTTGATGTGAGTTACTTCTTGTAAAGATGGACCTGCAAAAGAAGAGTGAAAGTGATGCATGAGCATCACTCCTACCTTTTACATATGGATGATATCACCAATTTTGTCTTTCAAGAGTGTTCTAGGGGTCATCTAGGGTCTATTAGGTGAGTTAGTTTAGTTCAAGATCTTTATAAGTTTGAAATTGACAATTTTCCTCCAAATTACAATTTTGAATCTTGGAGGTAGTTTTGGCTTGTTCTATAATTTAGGTGTGTAATCTTGGAGTATTATAACATGAAATAAACTTGTAATAAGCCTTGATGAACTTTAGGAGTCTTAAGAAGACCATGTTTGTGGCCTAGGCCTTAGGTCCTAAGATACTAGACTAGACTAGGTCTTTAATGAGCCAATAAAGAGATTAAAACATATAATAAGAGACTTTATGATCCCAAGAATCAGTTAGGGAAGGCTTGTTAAGAATATTTAAAACTCTCTTGTAATTTTTTCTATCATCATTCAAATGGTCTTGTGTAGAGAAAGGAGCTCCAAGGAAATTGAAGAAGAAACTTTGTGTATACACTATGCTTGTATTGATATTTCATTGTTTGAGTATTGTGACATTCAAGAAATTATGAGCATGTATGTGTAGAAAAAAATCATGCACTTTAGGTATTATTTATTCCGGTTTCATTCTACTACTTAGAAGGTTCTTGAGTGAAGAAAGTACTATTTAACCCCTGTCTTTTGGCCATCTTATTTTATTTAATTTTGTCATTCCTAACCTTTTACACCTACATGCCTAGTTTGTTTCGGTCATTTTCTATTATTTTATCCTCGACTAGGGAACCCAAGCTAGTATTGGAGCCCCTGTGGGCACCTCAGTCCCACCAAGGGTGCCTCGGTCCCTTTTACACTTTCCTGTCACTTTTGGGCTCTTTCTATCCATTTAAGATCTTTATTTTTTTGGTGGTCAGCTATTTTAGGGTTAATTAAAAAATTAGATCAAGAGGACCCTATAAATACAAAGTTATGAGACCATAAAGAGGGACCTAACACTAGTCATTACTATCATCCATATAGATTTGCATCCATATATTACATTAGAGATCACTTGCATCCACATAGCTCCATCACAAGGCACAAGGCTAGGTCATCTACATCACACACAACATAGGGGGAGGATTATATTATATTCCATGTACACATTCAATTACATTTTCTACATCTAGTTATTGCCCACAACTTCACAAAGTGTGACTGACACAAGAGCACCCAGGGCACATCATGTACACATTCACTGGAACTACATTTGAGTTTGAAATATAGTGCAGTGCTCAGTTATTAAGCCCACAATTGTGGAAACTAAGGTCAGTCTAACCCATTCATTTGCATTCTTCTTCTTTTTTAGGGTTTTGATGCTTGGATTTATGTTTTCTTCATTGTATGGTTTTTAGCGAATCCATCGATCTTGGTGTGACTTCGGAGTGAAAAAACTTGAATATTGGCAACACTCTTCTGACCTAAAAAATCAGATCCTAAAAACCTGCAAGGATGACAAATCCCATATCAGGACTGGAACGCCAGTGGCCGCCCTAGTCCCTTCCATGGGCACTTTTTTCCACCCTTATTTGACAGTCACACAATTTTCTAAGCACGGTTACGACAATCTGTACTTCCATTTTACCAAGTTTCCATCTCGGCATACCCTTGGCATCATTGTGAACTAGGTAAGTATTTTATTTCCTTTATTTTACAATTAGGGTTTCATACTTATGTACTTAGTTTGCTTGGATACACATTGTACTTAATTGTTCATTTACTTACCACTACAATAACATCATATTAGTCTAGAAAATAAATATTTTAGGTAATCATTTTGGTGAACCCCAATGCTTTCACGCTTAGGATCCTCATCTTTCTTCTATCATGGGTCATAAATTTCCTCAAGTCTCTTTATCTTATTTACTTAATAGATATCACCTTTGCTAGGTTGTTTTGTAAAAATAGCTAGACACCATGTATATGTATGACAATACACCGCTGCACAAAATCAGCCCTATATTTGATTGTTTATTTGACGACCCTAGTGATCCTCCATCTAATAAACTCCTATTAGAATCCATTCAAGATCTACATACTTTATTACAAGATAAATGTAAGGCCATGGAATCCATGATCACCTCTCTCAAATCTGAAATTTAGCAACTTAAGGATGCTTCTCAATCACATGTTTGTAGTCTTTCTACATATTATATGCAATCTGTTTCCACTACATGTCATCTAGTTGAACCTCAAGACATTTCATTTCTTGATCCTCTCATATTTGAGAATTATTTTATGCCACATGAAATTCGTATTCAGCTCCTTAGTCATCAATTGATCACTCTAACACCTACTCATCACTATTCTCCTTATCAGTTAGCAAAATATCAAGGTCATCCATATTGCAATTATCATCACACCAATGGACATAATGACAACGATTACCAAAATTTTCCACAAATAATCAAACATCTTGATCATCAGGGTTTTATCTCATTCAATGCACAACATTATGTTGCATGTCCATCTACAATTGTTATACCATGTTATGCGGTTACTAGTGAGCCTCCTTCTAATCTTTCTAAGGAAGTTCTAGATGATTCTATTATTCACTACATGCTTGATATTGACATCACTCACATGTGGATAATGATTTTTCTCCTCGTCAGAAAAATACCATAGTTCCATCACATGGTTCTCCTATTTCTGATATTTCTTCTTCTCCACTTAATTTGCATCACACCATTGTTTCTCGTGTGCATCCTTTGAAAAGACAAGCACCACCTAAGCAACCACCTATAACAACCAATATATCCCTTCTTCCTCCCAACACATCTACAACATTACCAAGTTAAGGTGCACAACCGCCTCTCAAAATTAATCACCCTTCTCATTCGGTAGTGTCATCATTACCACCAAAGCTACCAATATTCAAGATTTATTGCCATCCTACTCCACTTTAATTTTCTAATCATCTTGTTAAAGCAAATACCCCTCCTCTCAAGTTTTCCGTGACATTACCACCTCATCGTCCCATCACTTTTGTTAAGGAAACTACTCCTTACGTGGGTCTACTTAGTGTCTTTTGATTATAATTCCATTGCTTACATACTTGGGGGGAATAGTCTTTACAATCCCCCATATTCTAGGATATTTACATAGTACTACATCACACTCTTAACACTTACGCATACCTCATCTTAGCCTCATCTCAGTTTGCATAGTCATACATACGTCATAGCGTTGTCATTTCCCGATGACGCTCTCTTGTTTACGATTCATTCTTGACTGCTAATGGGGGAAACCAAATGAACCTCATTGCATACATTTCCATTCACTCAGGGGGCACGTGGCTCCTATCATTCCATTTTTCATTCCATTTCATCCATCCACAACATACTGTATACTATGGTTGCTCTTATTCTTGCTTACTTTTACTTGTTCATGAACAGTTTACTACACATGCTAGATTGATTTCTTATATATCATTATCTATACCATACACACATGTGCGTTCACACCTCTATTTAGTTGTGATCACACATACATGTCTCTTACATGTAGCACGGATGATTGCCTTCTACCCTTCCTACACTGGTCGCTGGGGCCATCTGCACTTGTCTCTCACATGTGGTATTATCTATTTTTTACTTATCACTTTACATTACATTACTTGGTTATACATGCTTTTTACATACTAATATATTTCTAACATACTAATGGGTGCTTCATGTACATTATTTTTTATGCAGGGATATTTTCTTCCATACTTGTTTGTTACATTGTCTACTCTTGTTTGCGGGAATTTCCCTTTGCTTGGTGTGCACATTTGTTTGATGTTTTCGGCCATGATGGCCTTGCATGTCTTATGACATCGTGAGTGATGTCCCATGTTTACAACCTGCTTTGTGTGTAGACACCCCAAAATTACACTTTTGTTTCCACTTGTTCCTAGTATTATTCTAGTACACCCTGTTATTCACCCATTTGCAACTAATTGATTAAATTAATTAATTAATTCACACTGTACCCTTTGGATTAATTAAATTAATCCCATGTATCCTTAGTACCCCTTTTGGCTAGATTACATGTTATTTATTAATTAAATCATTAATTAATTAAGTGTTGTGCACATCCTAGTCATCTTCCACTTGATCTAGACTCCACTTAGATTCCACTCAGACTCCACTTAGACTCCCTATCCTTACCCTAGTTAACTGCACTTCTAGAATCCTAGAAAGGTGGGGGCATTTAAAATACACATACAACCTCCTTTCTGGATGCAAATTTTTGCAATCAATTAATTTAATGACTCCGACACTATTACAACTACCCACAATGCTATTTTTAGCATACTCATTTATCTAAGTGTAACTGATTTCAACTACCTTCTACTTCTCTAAATTACAGGCTTACTTTCCTTTCAAATCCTCTTGAATCTGACATAAAAAACTCTGTTGAACTGTGTCTATAACATTTACATTCAAAGCTTGGAGAATACTCAAGAGCATCCAAAAATCATCTCTAACATACATATTGCAAGGTTTCACAGGAGACCCTTATTTGAGGTTTGCATAGAAGGTTACTAGAAATGTTTTCATTGTTTGTTTATTTCTTTCATTACAATGATTTTACTTGCTTACATTTTTTGCACACCTAGTGGGAAACCCCACATTTTATTTATTTCATTTTAGTTAATCATTTTGTGATCTAACTCTTTCTTTGTGTTTATTGTTCTTTTTTAACTGTGCTGTCAAAATTTTAGCTTCTTGGGTAAAGTACAAAAGTCAGAAAATAAAAAACACCAGCTGCCGGGGCATTTTTTCTCACGTTCAAAATTTTCACTGAGAGTGCTACCGTAGCCCATCTTCCGGAAGCCATAACTTTTTCTCCCAAACTCAGAATGACTTCGTTTGTTTTTTGATGGAAAGGTATTGAAAATATCTATGCAATGGAAAAATAATTTTTTGATTTGGACTTACAGAAAAGTTATGGTTTCATTTCTTCTAACACTTGTATTTTTTTCAAAAAAATATAAAAATTGTATTTTTTTAAACTTAATATGTTTTTTTAACGTAACAATCTCACGTGTATGCTCTTTCCTCGCACTTTAAAAGTGATTTTGGAAATTAGAAACATGTTTTTATTTGTTTTGGGATTTAACCTTTCTTTTATTTATTTATAATAAACGCTTGTTTTATGTGTATGCTCTTTCCTTGCGCTTTTTAAAGCGATCTTGGAAATCAAAAACATGAACTTGCTTATGTTGTTTTGTCTTTTACCTCATTCCAGAGAACTTTCTAATATTTTCTTGCAGGACCCGCTCTTAAAAAGGTGATTTAAACACTTACAAATTACTAATTTCAGGTTGTCAAATGGTGTACAACCAAACCACATTAAAATCAAAAGATAAAAACAACACCACATTCAAAACACTGTATTTGCAGGTTCGGTTAAGAGCTACAGCTTGACCATTTAACTAGAACATAACCACCTTGGTATAAGCCTTAATCTACAACAAAGGGGGTGGTTCTAGGAACCCCAAAATAGTCCAAACCTTGAGGGAACTGGTGGATGAAATAGGAACCTTTTTATCCTACCTGACTAGTAAAGCCTTTGTGAGTTAGAGTCACATATATCCTTAGTGGCGACCCCAGTACGATTCATTCTGAGTAAGATCTTTGCTCAGGGTTTCAAAGGGGGTAAAGTAAATCCATCAGCTAGCAATAGCGTCACACTCACTTAGATATACTACTGACACCTAGTTGAGAGATCCACCTAGGAAGCCATGCCTTGTCCAAGCCAATCTAAGATAGAGGCCATAAATTTCACTTCACCACTTTTCATTTTTCTCACATTTTACACACTTGTGTTTCACTTTTGTCATTCCTATTTTCTCTCTCATCAATCTTGTCACTTTGTACACATGTGTAATTCTTGGGTAGTGGACATCCATATTCACACTTAAGCACTTTCATTTTCATCTAAGTCTTGACGTTGCGATACTTGCTTTATCACAGTCAAGCAATCTCTTGATCACCTTGATCTTTCATTATCATAAGTCTTAAGTTTAACGTTATTTTGTTGAAATATAAGCATTCCCCATTCTTACATCATCACATTTCACATTTACTTTCCGAACTTACTGAAATTATTCAATATCGTTCTCTACTCACTCTTACGTTGCCGCATTTTCACCTCCACTTTGTTGCATTGCAACGTCTTTTGTACTCTTCTCCTATTATCTTACGTTGTCGTACTTTGCAATAATTTTTTGGATTTTTGACATCCTCATTATTTCTTCACTTCTCTCATTAAAGAATTCACTTTGTTGTAATTTGAGATCACTAATCCCTTACTTCCACCTTGTCTGTTATCTCCATTTTTTGGT
The DNA here is from genome assembly GCA_019776745.2 of Taxus chinensis. Classification (NCBI taxonomy): domain Eukaryota; kingdom Viridiplantae; phylum Streptophyta; class Pinopsida; order Cupressales; family Taxaceae; genus Taxus; species Taxus chinensis. The sequence continues at coordinate 44,286,542 of CM034153.1, forward strand.
GAGATTCTGACCTTTTTATCATCGTTTATTCACTTCTTGTGACAACCTTTACCTTTTCATTTTTTTAGTGCTTTCACTTCCTTGTCATGTCTTATCTTTTAACACACTTTTTGTTAAGAGTTAGAATTGATCATCATCTTCTTAAGTATCCCTTTTTACCATTCATCTTGTTAAAAGTTGAGTAAATCCATCATTTTCTTTCCTAAGTCTCTTCACTTAACACACCTTTTTTTAAGAGTTGAGCATCTTTCATTGTGTTAAAGGTCTCCTGTTGTCACACTTACAATTTTCGCAAGTTGAGCATGCTAACCTTTTGTCTCTCCCCTCTTTACGTTCACTTTTGTAATGAATCGTAAAATAATTTCAAACCTCTTCATATTTCTTAACACTCACTTTGTTAAGAATCATATAAACTAACATTTCAACCCATCCTACACCTTAACATCACTCATTTTATTAGGTGTTGCAAAGTCCCCTCTTTTCATCACTCTTATCACACATTTTGTTAAGAGTTGATCACGTTCATCTTGTTAAGTCTTATCTCCCTTGACATTAATTTTGTTAAGTGTCGAGCAAATTTCACTTTTCCCCCCTTTGTCATTTCTCTTAACACTTACCATGTCAGGAGTTAACCTTTTTTACATTTCTTCATCACTCTTATCATTCATTTTGATTACGAGTTGATTGCATCCACCTTGTTAAGTCTCTCTTACTTGTGACACTCATTTTTGTTATGGAATAGAGCACATCTAACTTCTTGTCATCCCTTTTTCTCTTTACTATCATTTTTTTAAGAGACAGACACTCGATTAACCTTTTTTGCTTCTTCCCTCTTAGCACTCATTTTGCTACGGGTTGAAATTTTTCCATCTTCTTCCCTCTTCCATCTTAGCATTCAATTTGCTAGGAGTCGAGGTTTTCAAACATTTTCATCACTTCCATCTTAGCATTCACTTTTCTAAGGGTTGTGTTATTCATCATACCTTTCTTCACTTTCTCTCATTTCTCATTACAATGGTGGATTTATACAATTCATCCTTTTCCCAAGAATGGAAAATGATGAAAGAAACCATTGCGAGTATGTAAAAACAACACAAACAATTCAATTTTGATGAATTGTGTCCATACCCTTTTAACATGGACATTTTATGCATACCATTCCCACAGTCTTTTGAGACCCCAAATTTGACAAATACAAGGGAAAAACTAATCCAAGATAGCATATCAAATAATTTTCCATAGCATGTCACGAAGTGGCATATAATGATAGCTTTCTCTTGTGCCTTTTTCCTAGAAGTCTAGGAGGAAAAGCTTTGGATTGGTTCTTACACCTTCCAAAGGGATCTGTTACCACCTTCGCGGACCTCTTAGATAATTTTATCAAACATTTTTGTCTCAACCTCACTCGTAATAATATCCATGCTAGAACTTCTCATGATGAATCTCAGTACATCAATCACAACCGCAATGTCATCACTACTATTGTCACAGATAGTCACAATATTCCCAACATACATGACCAATCAATCAAAAATCCAATCATACAACCTAGCAAATACAATACGCCACACAAATTTAAACATAAGTTTACACCCCTTGGTGAAAGTCTCTCTAGTGTCTTTCATCAACTCAAAGTGGCTGGGATGATAAAATATCCCCTTACAAGACCTTGGATTGAAGGAGAACCTAAGCCATATTGGTACAAACCTCATGCATATTGTGATTTTCATCACATTGATGGCCACTCAACCTCATAAATGTACACATTTTAAGAACTATGTTGTGAGAATAAATTGATGACAAAGAGATATTTGTAGATCTTGACGATGAAGCTCTTGCAACTGATGAAATGTCAAATTCCACACCTTCAAATGAAGAGTTGATTGTTATTCCCACTTCTATTCAAACTGACATTCCATAAGATCATGACGAAGGTCAAGTATCTCCCCTTTCAAACCAATCTATTTCTTCTACATATTTTCTTTCGTCAGTCCAAATAGACATTGAACCTATTTTGGACAACAATATTCTAACACCTAATGAGAACTTGAATTTGCTTCAAGATTCTCTTTCAACCCTTGACATGACAAAAGAGGGTCCATCATCAAACCCCATTGAGATTGATTCCATTCTTTGTATTCCAACTCCTACACCTAACATCTCTAGTCTTGTTGTCGAAATACAACCAGAACAATCTTGGAAACTTGTGACAATGCAACCTTCTATGTCCATTACACCTCAAATGATCCATCATGTAGGAATCTCATCAACGATGATTCCTACCTATCAAGATATCTACATGCACACATTATTTGAGGTACATATACCCAAGAATATCCTTATTCAACTATTTCAAGCTTTAATTAAAAATATTTCATCAAATCAACTAATTCACAACCTAGAAGGAGAAACGTTGACTATTTCCTCTATATGGCTTACCAGGAACCCTTGGGTCTACATCTAGAGATTTATCCTTCATTCCTTGTGCTCTTTCGTTCATAGGTGAATATGTATCTCAACATCTTCCCCGCATCGACAATCTTCTTCTAACATCACATATGTCTTTCAATCTCATCGAAGACTTATCTAATCACACATCCTTTGACTTGGATCATGTCTGCCCAAGTCTAGTTTTTCAGGACCCATCAAATCATTTGATTCAATCTTTTGACTTGGATCCTATCCACCCAAGTCTCATATTACAGGACTTATCAAAACTTTGGTTTCACTCCTTTGACTTGGCTCATGTCCATCCAAGTCTCGTATTTCAGGACTTATTGAATCTTTTGATTCTCTCTCTTGACTTGGATTTCATCTGCATAAGCCTCACATTTTAGGACCATTCAACTTCAATAAACATGGACCTTTTTCTTGATAATTCCATTTCAACTCCTCATCCACCAACATTCAGAAAACTCAAAAAGCACAAAAAGATAATAAAACTCTGTATTAGAGCACTGTTTTCCAATCGGAAATGACAAAGTGTGTACAAATAATGTTAGGCATTCCATCTATTGGTAGATACCTTAATCATACCATTATCATATACTCACCTTCTTCACCTATTATGACACATGTTAACCTTGTTCCTCTTGGGCATTGTGTGTCTCATCTTTGTTATGGTTTCTACCATTTCAGATATTTTTACCTATGGTTTTGTCTCAAAGCTTACTAATGGAAAAATCCTCCTTTCAAATAAGCTCTCTCTTTAACTGAAAGCACTAAAATTCTTTACCTGGTCCTTTTTAACCGCCCATCTCAATCTACGGTGTTGAACCCTTGTGTCCTACTAGTCACACGAGGCTGAGACTTGGGGCAGAATGTTCCTTCCCAACAAGCACACTATCAACATACAAGGAAAATTAAATCAATCTAAAAATACAAAAAAAATTATAAAATCAATACACCTTTCGTCCTTCACAGTCTTTAGTGATAAGCCCATACTTCTTACTGTCAGTATGAGACTGGGAATGGAGAAAGCCCTTACTCACCTACATTTTGTCTTCGGTTTTGAGTCCTTACCTTTTACTGATGGCATGGGGCAACATGTAGGGGGTCCTTTAAAAAAATCAATTAAACAATAAAGCCTTTATGAAATTTGAATCAAAGTGCTTAATCAAAAACATCCCAAGAAGTAATTTAGCTGCTCATGTTACAGAGAGACACCAATTCCTTCAATTAGATTTTTCTAATCAGTAGGCCATCAATGGATCTAAGTCAAGTCAAAACCTATAAAGTGGAATCATCTTGTAATCGGTCAGGTAATCTTGACTGGAGATGAGTTACATTTTTCTCATACAGATCATTATTACACATTGTGTCTTCACATCCATTATCATCACCTTCCATATCAATATTCACCTCATTTTCACGTCCTTTTTGGCTCAAGGTGATGAGGCCTTACATCTTCCTAGTTGCGTGGAGCCACGAGTGGAGTGAAACACCCTATCATTTTATCATCTACATTTCTGCCAATGGAATGGAATGATTTTAATTATTTGCACCTGATTTCAAGTAGTTTACCTTTAATACTGAGTTGTAAAATACTAAAAAAATTCAAAAATGTCTCACACATACCAAAAAAAATTCAACAATGTTTCCAAAAACCAAAAAAACAAAAATATAAAATTGTTCAAAACCACAAAAACAATATAAAATTGTCCAAAACTCCAAAATAGTTTCAAATTGTCATAATCAAAACATTCGGATAATGTTTGGCAAGCTTTCAACAACTGGATAACATAGTTCAACAATTTCGCCATTTGATGGCACTCCTCATGATCCTTCCAGATCATACTCATCTTTCTTGCCCGTGGTGTATATCTATGCTCGAGGAAATCATTTACCCTTTCGCAATATAAATTTGCTTGGGGCACACTTGGATTTTACATTTTAATCTAATACAGATCAAACTTCAATGGGATCCGACAAAAGTATCTTTCGGAGTATCTAAGTACCACTCCGCTCTTTACCCTAATCCAATCTTCTCACGTGCTAAGCTATCACTGGGGGGGAAACCATAGATGTTTATTTCTTCAATGTGGAACACATTTGGAGTGTCATTAGATGTCATTTTTACACGTTGTGTTGTACTGTTGCAGTTTGTTAACAATGTGATGATGTTATTTTATTCTTTCAGTTTTTTATTTTGTTTTACTTTATTTATCTTTACTGTGGACTAATTGCAGGAAATTTATTCGCATCCTAGTTCACATATAACTTTGGTGTGGTTCTTTCCTGTTCATATTGGGTTTCTTTCTATTACTTCTTTTATAGATTTTTGTCATTTTTACGTGTTGTGTTTTCCCCTTGGTTTATTTAAGCCATGGAATGTATTCATTTTTGTTTACATTTGTATTTCAAAACTTGGGAAAATAAAAATATATAAAATAAAATATTTCAAATATTCCAAAAATTGGAAAACACTTAAAAAATACAAAAAAAAATTACAAAACTTTTGGACAAACATTCACTTGTCACATAAATCCTACAATTGGAAAACACTTAAAGTAAACCGTTCAAAATCTTAATACACTTTTGATAAATGTCATACTTTTATCTATTACTCTAGTGCTCGTGCCAATCTTACAACTATCACTTTTTTCCCCTTTGCGTGATATGCCAACTCTGCTTGGGGCAAGTCACACAATTCTGTTTGTTTTTCCTTCGTGATATAACTTCACATGGGGCAATGTCAACTTTTATCATTTACACAATGGATTCAACAAGAGTGTCATAAGGATTCTTCATTTTAACTCTGCTCTTCTAGTATGATCCTATTCCCATTTGGGAGCATTTGTATCTACTTAATCATCATTGTGGCATGCATTAGGGGCATAACTGATTGTCTTCTTTTCAACTTTGTGTTTCATTATTGATGTTTACTATCAGAGCTTTTTGGACCACTTATAAGTAGTGTGATTACATCTTGGAAGGTTCCTTTGTAACCCTGATGCTGACACCTAATTTGTATATTTGGTTTGTTTTATTTTTTTTTTTAATATTTTCTTTTCTGTGTGTGTTTATTTACATGCATCTAGGTTAATCATCTTGATTCTTTCATAATCATGGTGATAACTCTATTGTGCAACAACAAAAATCAGGTTGCTCTCAAAAAATTACTCTCCAAATAACGATCATGCTATGAAGCACAGTCCTTTCCCATCCTTGTTTTACTCCCTTACTTTCTTCCTATCAAGCGGTTGTCCACGGCCTTGATATTTTGCGTCATCCATCCCCTTGAGGGGGCATTCCTCTACTGTTTTGTTTTTTGGGGCATCTCAATGCTTCACAAGTTTTCCACTCGCCGATTTGCATGTGTCTACTATCTTTAAAGCACTATTACTCTGAAATAGCACTTTAAAGAGGGGAAAAATGTAGACACTAAGCCTAAAATTACACATCTGTTTCCACTTGTTCCCAGTGTTATAGCTTACTAGTACACCCTGTTATTAAACCATTTGCAATTAATTGATTAATTAATACATATCATATCCCGTTGGATTAATTAAATTAATCCCATGTACCCTTTGTACCCCTTTTGGCTAAATTAATTGTTATTTATTAATTAAATAATTAATTAATTAAGTGTGTGCACATCCTATTCATCTACCACTTATTCAAACTCCACTTAGACTCCACTTGGACTCCCTATCCTTACCCTAGTTAACTACACTTCTAGAATCCTAGAAAGGTGGGGGTAATTAAAGTGCACTTACAACCACCTTTATGGATGCAGATTTTTGCAATTAATTCATTTAATGCCCCTAAAAATTTTGCAACTACCCACAATGCTATTTTTAGCATACTCATTTATCCATGTGTAACCAATTCCAACTACCTTCTGCTTCTATAAATTACAAGCTTACCTTCCTTACAAATCCTCTTGAATTTGACATACAAAAAATTTGCTGAAATGTGTCTGTAGAATTTTCCTTCAAAGCTTGGAGAGCACTCAAGAGCACCCAAAAATCATCTTTGACATTCACTTGTAAGGTTTCATATACAAGGTCTTCGCAACCCTTATTGAGGTTTTCATTAGAGAAAGTACAGGGAAGGTTTGCATTTTTAATTTGTTTGTTCATCTTTCATTACTTTGTAGTTTTTCACTGCATACATTGTGCAATTTACTTGTCTCCTTATGTGTTTACACTACTTTTCTTGGTAGCTTTTACACTGTTTGTGTAGATTACACATTGTCTTTTTATATGCATGTGTTTTTGTACTAACATTTGTTTTTGGCTAGCCATTCTTGTTTGTACATGCCTCAAGGTTTCTACCAAGCGCATTCCCTTCCCCCTTTAGGGAAGAGTTTCAGAGTACATGTGGTTGGTCCTCTTTTAGGGCCGCATTCTCCTATTAGTGATGGCACATGCACCCCTAAAGAGGAGAAACATCATTTGGGTTTTTACGGTTTACATAACGTATTTACATTGGTTTAGTTATGTGCACTTTTTTCTCTTGGCATTGTGAATTTACATACAACAAGTGAGTTCAGACCAATCTACGAATGCCATACATAACATATTTTTCAGGACATGGTGTCCTTAGCATTCTGGGAAGCAGTTATAGGATTGGAGGTCATAGTGGGTGTGCCTCCCTACACTACTTCAGCCAATGGTGCCAAATCACCCAAAAAACCAAGACAATACAAATATCTCTTCACACATTGTTCAGGGAAGCAGTTAAAGGTCGGAGGACACATATAATTTTCTCTGTATAGTTCTTCAACCTATGGCATCATATTACTCAAAAAACCCCAGGAGTAAGGATACCATTTTACACTATTTCTCTCGACATGGATCAGGTGCACATATTCCATTTACACTTTTTCATTTACATAATTTACACTTACATAATTTTACATGTATCTTTTACATTTCATTTTTACACATACATATTTGACTACTTGATCGTTTTGTCCTTACGGGACCAACCGTATGAGAAACAAACAATCAAATGGAGGCAACAATAAGCAACAACAACAATGAAGACAATAACAACACTTTATTACAACACACACTATACTAATCATGTAGGTACACTACACACATTAGCATTAACAAACACATTCTGTCCTAGGTTCACTCTCATAATGTTTTTGCGTATTTTCATCTTTAGTTTCCATGCTTCTCCATCTTTTTGTCATTTCACGCTTTTTCTAGTCCTTTAACATGTTTCTACTACACTCTTCATGGAAATCAGGTACGCATCCCTACCTACTTTATGTTACCAAGCTTTCCACTCACCAACATAAAGTGGGGCAAATGTAGACACAAAATCATGCACTTTAGGTATTATTTATCTCGGTTTCATACTACTATTTTGAAGGTTCTTAACTGAAGAAAACACTAACTAACCCTTGTCTTTTGGCCACCTCGTTTAATTTTATTTCTTCATTATTAACTTTTTACACCTACATTTCTGGTCTATTTCGATCATTTTCCATTATTTAAGACTCGACTATGGCACCCAGGCTAACATTGGGGTGCCCGTGGGTGCCTGGTCTCACCAAGGGCACCCTGGTCCCTTTTACACTTTCCCACCACTTTTTGGGTTCTTTCTAGTTGTTTTAGATCTTTATATTTTTGGTGGTTGGCCATTTCATGGTTAATTAAGAATTTAGATAAAGAGAACCCTATAAATATAAAGTTATGAGACCATAATGAGGGACCTAGCACCAATCATTACTATCATCCATCTAGAGTTACATCCATCTATTGAGTTGGAGATCACTTGCATCCACATAAATCCATCACAAGACACAATGCTAGGTCATATGCATCACACACAGCATAGGGGGAGGATTCTATTCTATTCCATGGACACATTCTATCACATTTTCTACATCTAGTTATTTCTCACTACTTCACAAAATGCAACTTGCACAAGAGAACCTAGGGAACATCATGCACACACTCACTAGAACTACATTTGGATCTGAAATATAGTGCAACACTCAGTTAGTAAGTCGGTTATTATGGCAACTGAGGTCAGTCCTACCCATTCATTTGCATTCTTCTTATTTTATAGGGTTTTAGGGTTTTGATGTTTGGCTTTGTGTTTTCTTCATTGTAGGGTTTTTGGCAAATCCATCAATCTTGGTGTGACTTCAAAGTGACTTAAAAGTGAATTTTGGAGACACTCTTCTGACCCAGAAAAATTCAAATCCTAGAAACCTACAAGGGCTACAGAGTCTAGATCAGGACTGGAGTGCCATCAGGCACCCTAGTCCCTTCCGTGGGTGCTTTTGTCTGCCCTCATCCGACGGTTACACAATTTTCTGAGCACAGTTACAACAATCTATACTACCATTTTACCATGATTTCATCTTGGCATACCCTTGACATTATTGTGAACCAACTAAGTATTTTATTTCTTTTATTTTGTAATTAGGGTTTCATACTTATGTGCTTAGTTTGCTTGGATACACATTGTACTTATTTATGCATTTACTTACCGCTACAGTAACATCAGATTAGTTTAGAATATTCATATTTTATTTAATCAACATGTATCTGAAGAATTGTAAATGGTAAGAGGTCTTTGTTGAGTGTTTTTGTTGATGTTTGAGGGATTTCTTGTTTTTTAGTGTGTGACTAAAATCTTGGTTTATAGTACACAATCTTGTAACAGTTATTGAAGGTGAGAGGAACATGTGATCAAAGCTTGAATCTTAATGGAATATTAGTCTTCATGTTTGTGAAGGCATAATTATTGACTTAATTGATCTTATGGTGATCTCAAAGATGATTGTAGGTTGTGTTGCCCAATTTTGCATCCCTTGCAAAATTTGAGCAACTTGAACAAGTGTTAGACTTGGAAGATATTCAGAGGAAAATTTGGAAATTCGTGGAGGTTTTTTGCATGTTATAGATAAAAGGTAAAATATGCGGTTAAGGAGATTAATTTGTGAAAGTCAAGAAGTTTTACGGAATAAAGAAGAGACTCCACGAGTGGAGATTTAAATCCACGCTATTATAAATAGTCCCGCGGGCTAAGACAATAGTGAAAGGAAGATCGTGGGTCAAAAATAAGCAAGCCACATCAATTGGGAAAGCCACAAGAGGTTTTTAAAATCCGTGTAGACCTGGGATGCCGTGATACAAAGGAATGATCCATAAATGTCAAATAACCATGCAATACTGAATGAATAAGCAACACAATAAAACAAAATGGTGATTCTTCATGAAAATTAGGAATCAACCGAAATTTGATTTAGTTATCAAATATTTGAAAATTTGATAAGATTTCATTTTTCTCTATACAATTAAATCTGATTTCATGAGTCAAATCAAGGCAAATGGGAAAGAGTCAAGAAAAATTCTCCAATACACAAAAAGTGTAGTTCCAAGTGGTACAAACAGCAACATTAAATGCAATATGGGAACTCATTTGAAGAAAGCATGTAACAGTGGATAAACAGAGCAATGCCTTGGGCATGCAGAGAAATTTAATGAAGGTGGTTGGTATTGGTTGAAGGAATTCAAGTTTCCCTCGAATTTCCTCTCTCTCTCTCTCTCTCTCTCTCTCTCTCTCTCTCTCTCTCTCTCTCTCTCTCTCTCTCTCTCTCTCTCTCTCTCTCTCTCTCTCTCTCTCTCTTCCATGATTTTCTATATATTGTAGAGCAATGCTCATTGTTAATGTTGGATACTCTTACAATTTGGGCATCTTGTAAAATAAGGCTTTCTCTTATGTTGTGTGTATGTTGTAAGGGTCACATGCCTTAGATCTTGATTTAGTAAATGCTCACATCTTCCTCGTGTGATTATAATAGTCTATGCATAACTTCATGCAATAAAATTTAATCTTGTGGTTTGTTTCTTCCCTTGCTCTTATTTTATTACACTTCTTACCTTTCTTTAATTTGTAGGTGTGGTGTGTGTTTCATTTCTAAATCTTTGTTTACTGGGTGTTGTGAAAGTAGATTCTGGGGTGATTTTGATTTTTGTCTCATGTCTAGTCCTCTTCATTATCATTGCCTTCCCTTTCCCCTTATCCAAATGTATCCATCCCCTTAATTTTTGTTGTTATCACATTTGTAGATTAGGATTTCTATTTATGCATCTCCTTGTCACCCTAGTTCCTTGGAAAATTAGAGTAGATCTAGATAGTTGCATTTCAATTTTTAGGAGTAAGTTTGGAAGTAGAGGTTAGTTGAGGAAGTTGGTCTTCTCCGGAGGTCTATCTCAGTTCAATTCCTACAACTTGGAGACAGTCCCATGTTGCCTCAAAATCCTGGGTTGTCTATGACTCGGGGTAGGGTGAAATAATGAGCTCCAATAGTTTTGGCACGCTCGGTGGGACCAAAATTCAAAATATTCCTAGATTTATCAAGTTCTAGTGTGTTCTTAATAAATTTCCAGTCTTTCAGAGGTTCTGTGATAACAGATATTTGGACTCCAAGTAGTGAATATAGTGGTTTTAGTAGTACTGGTGATCCAAATGCGTCCCTGTTTCATGAGAAGAATCCAAACGTATTCTAGAAATAGATAAGAAGGTCTATTTTAGTATTTGCAGTTATCTCTAGGCAAACGAAGAAGAGGTAGAAAGATTCAGAGATCTCCATCTCCATGAGACATAACTCTCTCAACACCTCCACCTAGCAGGCCCTTCTTGCAATAAAAAAGAGTTCTTAGACCTATCATAATGGCTCATCAAAAACAACCACCACCTCAAAATCCATTTGTAAAATTCAGTGGCAGTAGTCTGTTTGCCTTGAATTCCCATAATCCTATTCTAGTAACTGCTTTGAAAAATATCCCATATTTCACTGGAGAAAATCATAATGCTCCAGGTGATCACATTTAAGACATTGAAAATGTGTGTGCAATTCATGAAATTGCTAAAATGGACATGCCAGTCAAAATCCTGGCTTCATCTCTTAAAGGAAAAGCTCTGAAATGGTTTAGAAGCTTAACCACGTGCTCAATTAAAAATTAGAACAAGTTGTGCACAACCTTGTACAATTAATTTGGGGAAAGTGCTGACAACTTGTCTCTTTTGGAGTAGTTGACCACAATCAAGAGAGAACCTAATGAACAAATAGTGGATTTCAAATTTACATTTCAGAGAACCTAGGATAGGATTCCAACTCTCGTGAGACCCACGGCAGAAGGTGCCTTTCTTTACTTTCTAAAATCTCTTAACTCTGATATTGTTGTTATGATACAATCAATGGGGGTAATAATCTTACCCGTGGCTTATGCATTGACCATTATGGCTGAAAATTGTTTAATTCAAGCTAGAAAATTAGCTCCCAGGCCACCTATGCCATTATTCCTTGAATTTCCACAAGTTGCACAACCTTCCATTGCTCCTATTCCTCGACTTGACCCGCAACCCATTGCTTCCACATCACAAACCCCCTAACAAAAAAGGAAGATGAAGAAATGAAATCCTTGATTAGAAATTTAACCAAAAAAGTCATATCCCTTGAAAAACAACAAGCCCAGTCATATAGAAATTATCAAATTCAAGGACAATCCTTAAATCAAGGATATCGGCCATATTGAAACAAACAACCTAATCAGAGATATGAACTGAACTATCAAAATAATAGATGGAAAAGTAAAAGCACTCTTCCATTGGAAAAAATTCCTCCTCCACAGGAACTCCTTGCCCCCAGTTAGAGCCACGCATTAGTTCCAACACAAAATAATATGGCGCAGGAGACAAAATGGTGTTTTCCATGTAATCATACACATGATAAACTTGGTTGTGAAAGGGAAAAGCATCTCTAAGCCTACATGATTCAAGGTGCTTCCAGTTAGCAAGAACCACTTATTAAAGTACCAAATCAAGGTGTGGAAGAAACTCAACAAGATGCACCTGATGCTAACCTGATGTTTTTCAAAGCTGAGGATGTGCACTCAATAAAATGTCTTGAAAATATGGTAGACCTAAAATGAATATTTTTGACAACACGTGGAATAAGAAAATAATGTTAGAAGATCAGGTTGTAACTCCCGCGGATCAGAGAAATGCTATAGGGAAAGGAAAAGAAACTGGAGGAATTAAGGAAAATTCGTGGACTAAAGAAGAAACAAAAGGGGGTGAGAAACCATATAAAGAAGAATAAAATGTGTCAAAGCAGCCCGCGGTGCCTGATAAACTTTTCGTAGAAAAGGAGGTTGTTGTTCAAACAATACTGCAACAAAAGAAAGAAAGTAGCATGTTACAAATGTAGAAATCCATGGGTCTCCCATTCAATATAGTTGAGAAAATGAAGAATACTAATGTCAATGTCTCAATGTGTGATGTACTTGTCATCCATCTCAGCGATATATTCTGTGTGAAACCCTCAAGCAACTACCTCCGAAGGATCCAGTAATGCAAAAGAATCATGCCGTGATCCATGTCTGCCAAGTAAAAGAGGACCAAGTAAGTAAAATTGTTAAGACCCCACCCTTTTACATGTCATTAATTATGGGTAAACGCTTGGTTCATAATTTCATGATTGATTCAGGGGCTAGTAATTCTATAATGCAAAAGAAAATTGTTGATATCCTAGGTCTCAAGTACAGTCCCGTGTCTAGGGGAGTCTTACAACTTGATGGATCAACACTGGGTGTATTAGGAGTGATTAAATATTTAGAGTTAAACCTCCATGCTTTCCCAAGTCTCAAAATAATCCATGATATATCAGTCAAAGACTTGCTGCCCATATTTTCAATCTGCCTATCTAGAGATTTTACTACTAAGGTAGGGGGTTATTTGTCTTCGGATTAGACTAACATGATTTTAAGGACCAAATACGGCACAAGATTCACAATCCAAGTTGAGCCTATCTTTTCCTGTCACATAAAGTCATATGAACCTTCCCCTATCCAATCAAACTATTTAATACAATAAAAACAGGATCAAGTTTCGAGTCAATAAGAACAACCTGCTCCTCCTCCCATGCTTGATCTTTTGTTTGATGAATGGGATGAGAGAGATCACAAAGTTGATCCATATTCTGAAGAGGTTAAATCTTACGAAACTGGTCTTGGCACTTATTATGTCCTGTAATAAGAATATTTCATGCTTGTGGCATTCAAAGAAGACAAGGAGCCAATCCATGGCTTATGGTGGATGTATTTTGACAGTTCTATAAGTAGAAATTGAGCTGGGGTGGGTGTTGTGCTTATTTCTCCAAAGAAGGAGAATTTATTCTTTGCCCATAGACTACAATTTTCATGCTCTAATAATGTGGCAAAATATGAGGCATTGGTGCATGGCTTGCTAATTGTGGAAAAAAGAAAGATCAAGAAGTTACAAATATTTGGAGATATTGAGCTAGTCATTAATCAAGTCCATGGTAGATGTGCTACAAAGATCAAGCTATTAAAGGCCTACAAACATAGAGTTTTGGACTTGGTGGAGATTTTTGATGCTCTCAACCTACAGGTGGTACCATGGAAACTGAACAAGGAAGAAGATCAAATGGCGGCTCTCAGATATCAATTTTTACCTGTAGTAGACTTGGTCAAAGGCAAGACACAACATATTAAGATGGTTGTTATGCCATCCATACCTGATAATGCAACCAAATGGAAAGTATTTTAATGTGATGAATAGATCGTCCAATTCATACAGAATTAAGCTAAATTTTCTTCAAAAATGTAGTCTGATTTGCAGGACATCTATGGTGATCAAATTATTCAGCTCAAAACAAATAAATTTCCAAAAGGATTGGTTACTCTAGAACAGATTTTCAGTCTAGATGATGAGTTCAAAGGAATAGAAAAGAGCATGGTGGTAAAACAAGAAGACTGACATCCTATTGCAATTGCCCCAGGAAAATAAATTTTGCTTGGAAAGATGTGTGATGAACATGAAAAGAAAAATTGTGGTGCCTTATGTCAAGATTTCAGTGATGTGTTCTCATGGGGCTATGAAGATTTTAAGAGAGTTCAATCCAATTGTAGCCCAACATTCTATCAATGTTGATCTCTATATTAAGTTGGTTAGACAAAAACAAAGGTCACTAAACCCCAAGATAGATCCCCTCATGAGAAAAGAATGATCTCAACTCATCAAGGATAAGATTATTTTCCCCATTAAATACTCCACTTGGGTGGTGAACTTGGTTCCAGTCAAAAAGAAAAATGGTGAAATAAGGCTATGCATGGATTTCAGGGATTTAAACAAGGCCTCCCTCAAGGATCATTATCCTTTTCCCTCCATGGAAAAATTTTTGTAGACAGTAGCAGGAGGAGAAAGGTTATCTATGTTAGATCCAACTATTCTGGTTTTAACCATATCAAAGTGAAGGAGAAATATCAGTACAAGACTGCATTCACCACCAAATGGGGGATGTATGCATATCAAAAAATGTCTTTTGGTTATTAAATGTAGGTTCCACATTTCAAAGAGCAATGGATAGCACCTTCAAAGGATATATTAATCAATTTATCCTTGTGTATATTAATGATATAAATGTTTTCTCAAAGCATAATGAAGATCATATTAGTCATCTTAAGAAGGTATATGAAAGATGCAGGGATTTTGGGGTATCTCTTAACCCTAAGAAATGTAATTTTGCAGTCCCTAGAGGTAAGCTTTTGGGGCATGTTGTTTATATAGAAGGCATTTCCATTGATCAAGAAATATTCTCTGTCATCCTTGCTCTTTCCTTGCTAGCTCATAAGAAAGATTTGCAGTCTTTCCTTAGAAACTTTAACTTTGTTAGGTGCTTTATACCTGGCTTCATGGGTCTGGTAAAGCCACTCACATTTATGCTCAGAAAAAATTCAGCTTTCGGATGGACCACGGAAGGGAAGGACAACTTTGAAAAGATCAAACAAGAAATAGCCCAGGCTCCTACGTTGATTAATCCATATTACTCTAAATATTTTATCTTATATGTGTATGGAGCTGATTCTTGCATTACTGCGGTTTTAACCTAGCTGAATGATCAAGACTTATAGAAACTAGTAGCCTTCTTCAGTAAAACCTTGAAATATTATGAGATTAAGTACAACCATATTGAGAAGTAAGTGTTTGCCATCATGCACACCTTGAAGAAATTTAAAAGCATGATTATATCTAGCTGAGTAAAGGTTCTAGTGTTAGAGAATTCATCATGGGGACAGAGATTAGTGAGAAATGAGTTGGATGGGTGACTAAAATCATGGAATATGATGTGACCATTAAGGCCAAAAAATTGGTAAGAGGTTATGCTCTCTGCAGACAGCTGGCTGAAAATTCACGGAATGACCTAGAGACTACTTTATTCCTAGAAGAGGAGAGCCACATGGAACCTGAGAAGAATGAAGACAGCCATGGATATCTAGATGAAGAGAATGATAATATTTCTCTCCTCTGGTATATATCCTCCTTGTCTCAGCAAAACAAAGAGGCAAAATTGAAGGTTGCAATTTTTTCCATATGTGCTAGCTGATGGCATACTATTTAAAAGAAACTTTGATGGTGTGTTGCTCAGATGCATTTAATGTGAGAAATGTGGTAAGGTTTTGATTGAATTCCATGATGGTTTCTCGGGTGGACATTTCTTTGCTAAAGCTACAACTATGAAGATCATAAAATTAGGATATTTCTGGCCTATGTTGTTTGTGGATGCTCATAAGTGGGTTAGGAAATGTGAGTGTGCTCTCTTTACTGGGAAGAAAATATTTCCGGCCTTGCCTCTTCATCTAATTCAGGTGGATCATCCATTTACACAACGGGGTCTTTAACTCATTAGGATGATCAATCCTCCATCTAGTCTAGGTCATAAATGGGTTCTCATAGCAACAGATTACTTCACCAAGTGGATTGAAGCCACGCCATTGAAGAAAGCTACTGAATCAACCATCTTAGAATTTCTTGAAGAAATTGTTACAAGGTTTGGCATACCCCAAACCATTATTTCTGATAATTCTTAAGCTTTCTTGGGATCAAAAATATTTGATTGAGCTCTTTAAAATTGGATTTTTTTCAAGACTTCCTCCAATTATTACCCCCACGGCAATGGATTGGCAAAATCTACTAACAAAAATCTTATCAGAATCATGAATATAACCATGAACGTGAATCAAATGTGGTGGCATACAAAATTGAAAAATGCTCTTTGGTCAGAAAGGATAACAATGAAGAAGGCAATTGGCACTTCTCCCTACAAACTGGTATATGGAAAAGAATCTAGGCTTCCTTTGTCATTTGAATTGCATTCACTTGAACTAGCACAACAACTAGAATTTGAAGGCACGAATCAAAGAGAAATCAGAATGGTGGAATTGGTGTAACTAGAGGAAAATAAAAATACCACCATGGTCAGGATGGAACAACATCAGGCATCAACAAAAAAATGGTTTGATAGAAAAGCTAGAGATCATGCATTCAATGTTGGAGATCTAGTCCTTAAATGGGACGCGTATAGAGATAAAACAGGAAGACACTCCAAACTTGATGTTATTTGGAGCGAACCATACAATATTATTGCTTGTAAGGTAGTTAACTAATTTGATTTTTCTAATCTTGATGGGAATGCATTCCAAATCCAAGTAAATAGGATTTGTCTCAAACCCACTCATTAAGAGTTTCATAGCATCTTTTATATAGTAGATTAGATTTCTAATTCCTCCAAGTGCTTTTAGTACACAGCCCTGTTGGTAATTTAGGTTTATTTTCCCTAAGTTCCTTGCACATGTTTTGTTGCTTGGGGATCTTGTTGTATAGGTTACATTTTTTCAGAGGATATTGTTGTAAAATGAAGTCCAAAGTGTTAACAATCGTTTGTCACCAAGAGAAGGATTCAAATGCAGAGCAACTAAATCAATCAGCTGAATCCATGCCCAATGGATACCTAAGGCTACTGATCATCCATCTAACAAGCATATGACCCATGTGAGTTGCCAAAAAAGGTTCCCAATTTTTCATCCCTTGCAAAATTCAAGCAACTTGCACAAGTGTTAGATTGGTGGATATTTAGAGGTAAATTTGGAAGGTCGTGGAGGTTTTGAGCATGTTGCAGATAAAAGGAAAAATCTGGAACTAAGGAGATCAAGCAGCTAAAGTTAAGAAGTTCTGTGGAATGAAAAAGAGACTCAGTGGGTGGAGATTTAAATCCATGCTACTATAAATAGTTCCATGGGCTAAGACAACAGTGAAAGGCAGAATGCGGGTCACAAAGAAGAAAACCACATTAATTGGGTAAACCGTGGAAGGTTTTCAAAATCTACGTAGACCTGGGATGTCGTGATACAATGGAATGATCCACAGATGTCAAATAGCCACACAAGACTGTATGGAGAATCCACATAATAAAGAAAAATGATGATTCTTTACAGAAATTAGGAATTGAATAGCCTTCGATTCAGTTATCAAATCTTTGCAAGTTCGATAAGATTTTGTTTTTCTCTCGAATCTGATTTCATGAGTCAAATCAAGGTAAATGGGAAAGAGTCAAGAAAATTTATCCAATATGCAAAAAGTATAGTTCCAAGTGGCACAACCACCAGCATTAAATGCAGTATGGGCACTCATTTGAAGAAAGCATGTAACAGTGGATAAATAGAGCAATGTCCTAGGCATGCAGAGAAATTTAATGAAGGTGGTTGGGATTGGTTGAAGGAATTTGAATTTCCCTCTAATTTATTCTCTCTCCTTCTCTCTCTTCCACGATTTTCTATGTATTGTAGAGAAATACTCATTGCTAATGTTGGATACTCTTAGAATTTGGAAATCTTGTAAAATAAGACTTTCTCTTGTGCTATGTGTATGTCCTAAGGGTCGCATGTCTTAGATCTTGATTCCATAAATACTCACATCTTCCTTTCATGATTTTGATAGTCTGTGCATAAAAATAGGAAATAAAATTTAATCTTGTGGCTCGTTGCTTCCCTTGTTCTTATTTTATTGCACTTCTTTCCTTTCTTTCATTCACAGGTGTGTTGTGTGTTTCATTTCTTAATCTTTGTTTATTGTGCATTGTGAAAGTGAATTCTAGGGTGATTTTGATCTGTATCTCATGTCTAATCCTCTTCATTATCATTTCCTTCCCTTTCCCCTTATCTAATATATCCATCCCCTTATTTTCTGGTGTTATTTCCTCCGTAGATTAGGATTTCATTTTATGCATCTATTTATGGAGCTTCTCTCCCAACTCATCCCAAGTGGTTATAGTGCCAGCTTCTAACCCATGAAACCATTGAAGTGCTTTTCCCTTGAAGGAAGTGGCAAGGAGTCTGACCGAAACATTATCTTCTGTAATATTATGTACTGCACAAATGTTGGCTACATCAATAATATGTTCCACTGGAGTAATATGAGTTTCCCCTGTGTAAAAGGGTATAACTTTTGAGTGTCAGCACCAGGTATAAGATCCCATTGAGCCTAATTGAAGAGGGACTTCCTACATTGAATGCAAGAAACACTTGGTTCCTTTCCAGGGCTGCCATAGTGACAAATAGGCTGATTGGTCCTTGGTGGAGGGAATCTTCTGTAAGGAGGAGTTGAATGATCCTCTATGTGGTGATGACTGATATTTAGTGATGTTGAAAAGCCTCTTCTCCTTTTTCTTGGAGGAGACAAGGATAAATCAATATGCTAATAATTTCCCTATCGTCTCTCAAAATATCTTATCTGAATTCTTTGCATATGTTAACACACTGAGATACGAAATCTAGAGATATGGAGTCATCCGGGGTACTTTGATTCATTAGATACATGAAGAGAAGTACCAACTCTTGTCCCATCGAAAGTGCCAAAACATTGTTATCACCAAATCAATGCACCCTCTGAAGTGGCTAGTTGAATGTGAATAGGGAATGTCAATGGGTGATTGGGTAACGTGGGATCAATTCTCAAGCTATGGGAATTCAGCTCAAGGTGAATCTCTACAGATAAGGCTTGACTTCCTCTTCCTAAACTAAGTGTTATACTACCCCTAGTGCAATAAAAATTGGTTATCTAGAACTATACTAACCTATCCATGGGATTTACAGAGAGATAATTATAGGGAATAAAACTATACTAGGGATGGTGATGCACCAAATAAATGGTGTTGCTAGAATTTGGGAAGGGTCAATTTTGAAGAGGTTGTTGTGCACCACAAGCTAACTTTACCTACTGCAACTTGGAAAGCGTAAACAAAATACCACAAAATAAGAAACACTGTTCCCTTCGTTAAACTCAACTAGAATAAAATTATTTCAGTCTTCTGTGAAGAAGGATGAGAATGGAGAATGGTGAACAAGCACCACAACTCAACTACATGTAGAATTCCACCACTTGATAAGCACAGAACTCCAAGAACCTGTAATGGAAAATTAAACTTGCACAATGTACCTGCAAGCATGAGAAAGGCACAAAGAAATATATAGAATTATGAAAGGATTGATAGTGATCACAAAACATGCACTTGTATTACTTCATCATTATACACAATGTGTCATTACATTCAAAAAAGGAAATGGTTACCATTATAGTCTTGGAAGAGAGGTTTCAAAGTTCCCAATCCATGAAGATAACTTGCATAAGAGAGAGGATTCTTGAAAGAATGTGCAATGTCTCTTGTCTAACTTGTCCAACTTGTGTCACACGTCTAACTCTTGTAACCCCCTAGAATGAGCTTCTACCTTACATTTATATAAAATTCATGTGAGAGAAGAGAGGAGAAATCATAAATTTTGGCCTGAAATGAAGGCACATGATGGCCTACATTAATTACATCATTAAAGACATCACTTAGGAACATTCCTTCATGCTTAATAAATTCAAATTTTGAATTCAATAATCCATTAAATACAAATAATATTTTAAATAAAATATTTTAATAATAAAAAATATTATTTTATTAAAATATTTTAATAAAAATAAAATTTGATTAGGCAAGACCCCTAAGGTCCGGTTGGTGTTTTGAAGGGGCTTTAATGCTAACTCGGCTAACCAGCTCGCTAGCCAGCTCGACGAGCTGGTTGGCGAGTTCTTGCTTGCATCGCATGGTGGGTTTAAACTTCTCACTTCACACTCTAACCTTTTTCGATACCTTCACAACTTTCCGCCAATAACTTATTCCCCATCAACTCGACAACTCCTTGTAACATGACCACCCCGCATTGAGTGAGCTCCATGTTGCAACATCTCCATTCAATGCATGTAATGCCAACCCACTTTGACTAGGTCTCCTCGTTCATCGTGTTGAGCTCTCCACATTTTACTCCACCATGTGAATTGGGAATACTGTAACATACAATGTTTAAAGTGCCTTTAACAGTTCCTCATGTAACCTCCACTGATATCCTTTGAACACGTTTACAACCTATTCATTAGTCGACTACTTGACACTTGACATGTTGATGTCGCCACCCAATCCTTGGGCATATCATTTTACATTGAATGAAATTTAACCTCACTGACCCAACCATCAACCGCTTTGGGAATTCCACGTTTACCTTAAATGATGTTTTCAAATCTATCAACTCGCCACCTTATTCTCCGAGTGGCTTGGGAATCACCTCGCCATGTAACATGTTGACTGGGTCTCCCCGTCGGGCAAGTCCCATTACATTGCCAAATTTCTTGACACATTGTCATGCGGGCCTGACAAGCCATGGAACCCAACTTATGGTTTTCCAAATATGAATTTGGTCATTTGGCTCCATATCTCCCCAATTCCACGAACGTGAAACTCCCATCTTCACTCGCCACCAAACTCCCCGCATCATGGATTCCCTTTGAACTTATCCTACAAAGTTTCCTGACTCACTTACCACACGAGCTTGAGCTCAGTGATCCTAACAACTAGCTCAGTCGAGTGACTCCAACATTTCTCCCTAGCACATGACTCAACTGCGCTTCACTGAGTAGCTCGATGCAACTTCATCAGGCCTAGCTAAATGTTATCATTTCCCGACCCGGACCCGAACCAATAAGACTCTGCCACATGCTTCGTACTTGTCTTCTAAAATGAGCTTAGCCACACCATCCAAGCACTCTGCCTGAACAACTCGTTTTCCCATCACCGATTCGGGTTGTTCAACGATCTCCTCCTAGTTAAGTTGCATCGCACCATTGTTCACTGGCTTCGAATCAACTTAGAAAAGAATTTTATAGATTCTGAGTTAAATTCCTTTGCAAATTTCTCACCATGCCTTCCTCAATCATGGCACTATCCTACACCATGGCCTTGACTCATTTCCAAAAGTTTCCATGATGTTGAGTCATTCCTGCGGTTTCCTCGATTCTTCATGCCCGATCGGGAAAGCTCTTCTATTCAACTAGCCTTAGCACCCAGTGACTCGCCCCATCTCGTCTCGATGCTCTCCTATCTACCGACACATCTCATTGTTTTGGCAAGCCAACTCAACTCTCACTCCAAAACATATTCGCCTTTTGTTTTTGCTGAATGTTACAGATTTTTTCCAAACTCATGATCTCGTCAACAAAACTCCATCGCAGTGAGCTATGTCTTACCTAATGAGCTCGACTCGGCGTTGCAACATCGAGCAATCCCCTTGGTTCCTTTCAACGACTTCTCAACAAGAAACTCACTTGGATCGACTCCTCGTCTTCCTCATCTGCTCGATGTCACTTTTCAGCTCAACCATTTCACATGGCAATCAACTCGCCCTTGCTTTGGAATCATCTTTCAAGCTTGCCTAAGTTCTTTACACCTTTCTAAAGTTGACCCGAATACTCCTGCACTGTCATCCGTGAGCCAAGTTGAGCTCAATGATATGTTAGCTCCCTTCCATGCTCAACGTTCATACACTTAGCTTACTGTTTCCTCCAATACAAGGCCTCACGAGCTTGAGCTTGACTAATTCACCTTCAGCGTTGATTTCTCATGTGAACCTCAACTTGTGCCTAGTGCGAATACTTCAGCTTTTGTTTTTCCAAGGCACGGTTTGTCGTCAACCCCTACAGAGCACACCGAGCACTAGGCCCGAGCTAGTTGGCTTTGGTCTCGATTTCATTTCTATGAGTTCACCCATGCGAGCTCACACCATTTTATCCAAAGCCTTGAGTGGCTCATCGAGTCACATCGTTGCCACGCTTATTCGCGCTCATGCATGGTTCGTTAAACCAACGGAAAGTTCAATCCCATTGCACGATTTCTTCATCTTTATTTCGAATTTGAACTCACTTGAATCTATCAATCCCTTCGAGTCCTTCCTAATCACATGTATGTGTACCGGGCTTGTGCTCCTCACGCTTGATGTTGAGCTTTCATTATTCCCTAGTTCTTGCACATCGACCTAACTCGATGGTGTTGACATGCTAATATTTCATGGCTTGTGAGCCCACCTTTTCCAAGTGATAATTTAGATCCTTCTTGACCCAACCCCAAACTCGTATGGTCTTACCTGCAGTGCCACCATTATTTTACCCAAACTTTGCAAGCTCATTCGATTCTTCAAATCCATGACACCAAACAAGGGCTCAATGTTGATTCGTTTCCAATCTCCATTCCCAGGGCTCTTGAGCAATTTGTTCAACCACCAAATCCTCTACCTCATGTCGTTGTCAAGATCCTAAATGTGGATTGACCTAAACCTAATTCTCATCATGAAACTCTTGCATTGAGCCAATGTGACGAGTGGACCACCGAGTTCCTCAGAACAATATGCCACTTATCGATCTTAATTAATCGACCTAGCCATTTTAGGAAAACTATTTTAATATATCACGAGCTCTCCAAGTTGCTCGATGAGCAACTCGGTGAGCCATTTTTTGCTCAAATATAAGCTTGACTCTTTCCATAGGTGTCTTCAGCTTTTTCCTTGACCCTCAAATATTTTAGGAGTCCTTCTTGCATCAAGGCGTCATGTATATTTATAAAGACCCTTGAAAAAATTTATACACTAACTTTTTAGATGTTTTGCCTAAATTAGATGAATGTGGGACTCTTATGACAATCTATCATTCTAAACAAAACATTATCCTCCAAAACAAAAGAATTTTAGTCCCAGGGTCCAATTGACCCTCATTATCCAAATTTTCCAAGTGTGCCAAATTGGATAACAAGTCACTATACTACACTATAACTTTCAAGGGATTTTTCAATCATATCAAGAATTAGATAACGATAGCAGAAACAGAAAGACATTGTTTCCATAAACCCATTTATGTTAAACACATAAAGACAACAGTCAATAAAACTTAGAGACTTTAGACATTGTGTTTCAACCTAGTTTCAACAATGAAATCAAAAGATAAACCCAAGAATGCATTACTTCCAAGAACCCATTTCCACGTATTCAAAAACAAGAACTGCAAAGATTTGATTTACACAAATAATAAATGGTGTAAGCCATTAAGAGAGAGATAGAGCTCATCATGCCTAAAAAGGATAGCTTCCTTCTTATCCTTCCATTTCCAAGCTTCATTTGTATACACAGCTCAAAAGTTGAATCCACAAAAATCAAAAACCTTCCAACATTATCAATATTTATTTATCGACCTTAGATATTAATATTTTCCTTAAATATCTCACTCACAGTTACATAAATGCATGCAATAGTTCTAGTGATCAAACAAGAAGCACAAAAATAGGAAACCCTCGATCATGCAGAGCTCAACAACACTTCCCACAAAATCAAAACAATAACAACTGAACAACTTTCCAAATTTTTTTTTCCAAAACTACTTTGTGGTTTCCCCGAGGCAGTGGATTAGATTTTGAGACATTCAATGCATGGCAAGTGATTACCTTTTTTCCTCCACTTTTTTTCCACCAACTTCCATATTTAAACTTAGTGGTGTTACTTAGATAATAATAACAATTACTTGCTAACAGATAACCATCAATTTAGCCAAGACCCACTAAACTTAGTTGGTTCCTTTATAAGTAGTCGGCAATGGAAATTAAATGCCCTTATTTTAATATTTTTAGTTGTATCGAGTATAAAAAGGGGTGGTCACCAATGTGCCCCCTTAACATAAGTTTTTGAATGGGTTCGAATACATTCAGCCCTCTTGTTTGTATAAGCTTAGGTCCTCTTTTAACATAGCTTTATAACATTAGGAATAGAATAAAACCACTTCGCTTAGAATTAAAAACACAAGTCCTTATTACCATGATTTTAGCATTAGGTTAGGTTCCCCTTAGCATTATGCCCTTTTTTAATAATATGATCATCATACTAATGCTATTAATATTTTAGCTCCTGCAATAGACAAGGTCATTTTGCCAATAAACATGAAATCTAGTTTACCTATCAAAAGTGATCATCCAAACCAATGTAAACAATAGTAGTAATACAATCAAGGTCCATATACCTTATCACAAGAAGCATGATATTATACATGTCCACAATCACCTAATAAATTTGGTAAAGTAATATATTGCGGCACTTAAACAAGTAGGATTTAGAATCAATGAATTTGTTAGACTTGGTCCAACAACAAGAAAGCAACATATAGAAACAGAATCCCAGTAAGTATGATACACAACATGTTCAACCATGAGTGCACTAATTTCCCTTCCTCAAGCATGCAACAGCAATGTACATACATTTAGACCATGCACAATAATCAAGACAAAATGTAGGCCTACTGCAGAAGCATGTCATAAATCCAACACTCTTATCACAATAAAAATAATAAAATAGCGAGGGTGTTACAATAGTTTTGATATGTTGTTTCTCAACAACTTAGCATTATGTAATCCTACAAAATAATATTGTCGAATTTCTTTAGGTACATGGGTGGGTAACCCCTCTACGACACTTTTAATACTAGGTCATAATTTTTTTTGAATGGTATGTTATGTGGAGAAATGGGAAAAAATAATACCTTTACAAATAATGCTTGTAGTTGAGGCAGGAGTCATGGAAAAAATGTTGACCATATTATCAACATCATTCAAACCAAAGCTATTGTAATTAAAACCGTTTATTCTTCTACTAATAATAGTCTCTCTTGTATCTGCATGCTCTCAATGGTGTCAATCTTTGAATCTTAGTTGAGTGAACCACCATCATGTATTTTACATTTCCCTCGCTATTATTAGACATAGATTTAGTAATATTATCAACCTTGTTGTCATTGCAAATAATTACCTCATTGTTAGTGATGTTATTATTTATAATTTCATTAAATTCAATGTTAGCATGTTTGATATCCTTAATGTTAGTTCATCCCAATGAGTTAATTAGGAAAATATATTATTTAGTTGTACTTGAAACAATAACATTCTAGAGAGAGGAAATGGGATTAGGTTGTGTAATAGATGTCAACCCTAAAGTTTCCATGTCCTTTGCATCATCTTATCCTTCGCAACATCCAATTTTTTGTAATATATAACATAGTTCTTGATGATATTCCCTACCTTAAATCCTCAGTCACAAGTTTTGAGTGATGTCCTTCTAACACATGTGAAGAAAAATCTAGCCTCTTTGAATAAAAAATAGCTTTAGAAAATTCATAGAACTACCATAAGTGCATGGAGATATAATCCATGTTTTTTTTTGTTTGAGAAACATTAAAGCCAAATAACATGTGTGTGTATTGTCAATAACTTGTATGTTTTCCATTTCATGCTAGATTCAAATATTTCTTTGTAAAAATATCTTTCACTTTTTTGAGAGAAACTCTCTCTACTTCCATGGTAGTGCTTACTTCAATGTACCTATATATATCTAGGTCAAACTTATAGGATAATTCCAAATATAGGAGTTATATCTCTTCCAAGAGGTTACTCATGGATTTATGAGTGTTCCCAATGAGATACTTGAGTAGAAATAAGTTGGCATTGTATAATGAGTGTGAATTAATAATAAAATGTAGCAAGTGGAAATCAATTATTGCCATTTGAGAGGTCATGGATGAGGATATTAATAGGTTGGTGGAGTTTTGATTCAAATCTACATTCTTTAACTTGTTGGGGGAGATCTTTAAAAAAATTGAAGGTGTTTCCATGGGCTCCTTGATTTCACCAATTTAAAAAACATATTAATGGAAAATTTAAAAAGATTGCATAAAAATGTGCCCCTATTAATACCTAAATGGTAATATCGCTACACGGATGACAGTGTTGTGAATTTTCTATGTAACCTTTAGGGAAATTTTGGGAGAATTTTTTTAGCACCTTAATATGCTAGCACCACACATTCATTACATTGTGGAAATAGAAGAAGACTAATCCTTTCCTTTCTTGGATGTTATCATTTCTATAAATTGTGATGACTCACTCACTAGCCAAGTCTAAGGTAATTTCTATATGGGCCTTGCTTATATAGACAAGGAATAACAATCTAAGAACTGGTCAATATTATAGATTAAGTCATAAATCAAGGAAAGAACTAGTCATCAAAGAACTATTCAAGTCCATAGATTTAGGAGAGAACTAAACATCAAGGATCTAGTCAATACCATATATCAAGGAAAGAACTATACCTAACAACTAGATAATATCCCCCTAATATCTAAATAAATAAAAAGAAAATAACCACACACATAATTGGGTGAGGATAAATACAATAAAGGTAAATAAAGTACATAGGTGAGCATGAGCTAAGGTAAATACTTACACTAACACCCCCCCCTCAAGTGAAGCTAGGGGAAACAATAGACGTAGCATTTCCACAGTATGAGTCTTGGAAACTAGGCCTAATAAGGTACTTATGTACAATAACTAGGAAAAAGGGACAATGCAAGGTACCCAAAACTAGCAACAACAAGTTAAAGAGAGTAAGAACCACTGCAAGGCATCCCAAGAATCTCAGCTCAAAAAACTCGTACAATGTTGAAGATTTTTGGTGTGCATTGTGGTCTGAATCCATTGCTTGATCATAGAACTCTAAAATGGCTGAGAATGGGCTTCACCAGAATAGCTCCATACAAGGAGACTGTCAACGGAGTGATGTCAAAAGTACAAAAAAACACCAAACATAACCGATCAACTACTACAAATAGGTGTGCCACGATCCAAGAACAACCAAGACAACAAGGCAAGGACACAAGATCCAAATAAATTGGAGTGTCATGATCCAAGAAAAGTAAAGGTAATAAGGCAAGGCCACAAACCCGAAGAAGCAGTATCAACACCACACCCTCCCATACTGCATAATGGGTAGAGTGACACCAAAAATTTGTATGAGTTGCCCAAAATCAACTACTCGAACACTGAAAAAATAACACTGGGCTTCACCAAAATAGCTCCCCCACAAGAGAGACTATCAACATGCCAAAAATGTCAAAAATATAGATATAAAATCTCTCAACCAATAAGAGAGATACACTACACCTGATAAAAAAATTATCAAAACAAAGAGCATTACAATGCAGGAGGTATAGAAAGTGGAGCAAGAGGTTGAATAGTGGAGGAGCCACACCTGTAGAGTCCTCTCAACCAATGCCAATGTCTCCACCACGAGTTATCATATATCTACCCCAAATCAACACGGATGGATGAAGAAGATGCTCCTGTATATGACTTGGTGCAAAATGCGCAATGGGTTCATGTAAAGGAACATCAAAATATGTTTCAGGTCAATCATGTCTGACAGTTGAAATCTCAAGTTTCTCAAACCTGAGTGAAGGAGAAGAACTCATGTGGAGTTCATGATCCTCAATAAGATTCGAGTGAACCAAAGTAGGAGCTCTGACAATGTGTGATCCCAATGAAGTAACTACTCGAAAAACAATACCATGGTGAGAATTCCACTTAACATGTGGAATAGGATAAATAATACCATGTGAATGTCTGTCAATACCTCCTCTAGTGAAACCCATAAAACGGAGCATGTGAGAACCGAATGCAGTGGTATGCTTCTCGAGAGAGCAATGCATATGAGTAGAAGTAGGATATACATCATGTGTTACTGCAATAGGCACATATGTGGAAGAGCATGCAGTATCAAGACTCATAGGATTAGGAGCATTAGGAGCAAGAATAGGCTCAGAAACTAACAAATCAAGGTCAGTGGGTACTGGAGCAATATCTGCAATGGACTAGGAGCATGGATATGATAGTCCACAATATTATGGCAATACTACAAGCTAGCAAGTTTTTGTTGTAGTGAGTGTATTAGTGTATCCTTATCGTGAATGAGTGCTTGTAGAAGAGAATTTCACTTCTTGAGTGATCTATTTTCTTCCAGAAATTTTACAATATCCTCTTGAAGTCCACACACTTCAGGGAAAATCATATCATTCTCAGAATCCATGATAGATACAAGAATGCAACACCCGAAAAGTGATTACAACACCCCCTCGCACTTTATAATTATAGTTGCAAAATAAATATTTCCAAAGAGTGATTACAACAATACCCCTCAAATTTGGCACTTTATAATTATAGTGTGATTCTCAAAATAAATATTTCCATGGGAAAGAGCACAAAAAACAAGCACTTTTGTAAAAAATGGCACTCAAATCCAATACAAGTTTATGCTCTGCTATTTATTTTAGTTTCCACTAAAACAAAATAAAATGCTCTTTCCTTCACCACACAAATAAAATGAAGGGGGCTGGAATTAAGCACCTACTATTAGGAATCAAAAGCTTTAAGCCCTCATAAGACCATACCATATGACCAAGGGCTAAGGATTTCAATGGGTGAGGATAAATACAATAAAGGTAAATAAAGTACCTAGGTGAACATGAGCTAAGGTAAATACTTACTCTAACACCACACATTGATTTTATTGTGGAAATAGAAGAAGACTAATCCTTTCCTTTCTTGGATGTTATCATTTATATAAATTGTGATGACTCACTCACTAGACAAGTCTAAGGTAAAATAAACACACAAACATTTATTAGAGTAAACTCCCACCACAATTTGTCATAAAAAGTGAGTGTTGAATACTTTCTTTATAAGGTCTCTCATAACATTGGACCCAAATCACATGAAAAATGAGGGAAAATATATTTTTAAGGATTTGAAAAAGAGTAGCTATCATCAAAGGGCCCTTAGTTTATTGGTGATATTGTTAGGCTTTCAATGAGCCCATCAAGGATCAAGTCTTGCTAAGTGCAAAGCCTGGAGATACTCTGACACGGAGATTCAAAATGGTTGATTCCAAGATCATTCCTTGGGTTACTTTGATGGTGTGGATGTCCCTTACTCATATCTACTTAGGCTGAAGGTGATAACTAGTTTAGTTGTATGCTTACTCATAAATGTAAATCCGCTATATACTTCTTCTGAAGGATGAGCAGAGATGTCGACAATATATGTAATCTAGTTCCCAATGAGCGCGCACTACTCATCAACAAAAAGAGTGGCTATCGAAACTCACAAATCAAGAAAGGTGCCTTGAATGCTAAAATATTAAAAAAGGAACCCAAGAATAAAAGAAAACAAAAATATAAGAATACAAGTATTCCTTCCTTACATATAAGGTACCACAAAAAAAATATAGAATATTAAATAATAAGGGTATAAAAAGACGTTAAAAAATAACCTCATGAGTGTCATAAATTTTTTCATTTGTCTAACTGAAGACTATTTCTGATACCGCGACTATTTCATTCATATAAGGCCAAATCTCTCAAATATCCTTAGGGTTTTCTATAATCCGAATTATTTTTTCACTGCTTACATGTCCATGGTTGGTTAGGCTTGATAAAAAAACCAAACATGCATATAATCTTCTAATTCCATCATTTAATTTGAGACAATCAATGAGTAACTTCTCTACCTAGGTTTCCATCATTTGTTCATGGTTTTGGCATTTTCAGATGTTTATCATGTTTTCTTTTTCAATATATTTTATAGCATGTAAGTTTGGTATGGAGTCCACGGGTACAACATCTTTATTCAATAATGGTTTTGTTATACGTGGAAAGTGCACATAATTGATCTTGAAGTTGCTCTTGATTTTTCTTTCCTTTTTATCAACCTTACTATAGACTCCTAAAAATTATAAATATATCCTTTATGAGTTGATTATCCTAACGGGATTATACTCAGATAGTAGTAAGATAAAATCATATCTTCTTCATTTTTATCTAATGTAGGCTGGGTTATCTCTACATATTATGCTCCCAATGAATCAGAAACCAACATTGAATTACCTTTAGATTTCTTGGGTGGATAATTTTGAAAGAGTTTTATTACTACATTAAAGTAAGAGGAAATAACTTCAACGATATTTTTCTTCTTTTGTTTCAACAATTAATGAACCCAAGTGAAGGATGTGTCATGAAAATAAAAAATTAATTGGGAGTTGTGATATACATAAGAGTTTACATGAGGATTAAATTTCTTGAGATGTGAAAGAGGAGGTGGAGGAGGTGCATGAGATGGGGATGAGAAACTTACATGTGTAGGGGAATAAATTATAGGCTTATTTGAAAAGCCTTGGTCCAAAGCTAGAAACTATAGAGTAGTGTTGTCAATCAACACAAAGGATTCAAAGGTTTGTGAAGGAAGTATTTCACCTTCTTTAGTTAGAGAGGGAAGAGCTCTTATGATAGGTAATTTTTTTCTAGAAAAATAACCAACACCACAAGTTTTCTCATGTATTTTATTTATGTTAGGATCTTCTTCATCACTTCCACTACCCATTGATACATTTGAACGCGGGATTTCGAGATATTCCTTTATACAAAATGATTTTGTACTTGATGCAAACGTTCTATTTTCCCTGTTTGAATATCCCAAACCTTTAGACTCTTAGTAATGGTTAATTCAACATCTTTTTATCAAACCAATGTTTTTAATCTTCACGTAAAAATAGTGCATGTTCATTCAAATCTACGACCTATCTCAAAGAATAATCTATTGTAGGAAAAGGAACAAATTAAACTTTTTTAGTGTATAAGGGGTCCTCCATGTCACTCCCATCATCCATAATTCCTTCTAACCCATTAAATAGATTCAAATTCATCCTCATATAGTCTCTCTTTCTTACCTCAAAATCATTCTCAGAGGCTTCATAGAGTCTTCCCTATCAAAAGTAATTTTGTTTGTATGGGACTACATTGGAAAATGGTCCTATTATTTTCTCAATGTTCTATGCATCAAGTGTTGTTTGAAAAATATAATAACTCAATCCAATGGGAATAAAAATCCATTGAATTGCTTGTCCTTACATTTCTTATAAAATTCATCCAATCACCAGTAAATCTCTAAGAGCAATATTTTTCACTTGCATATCTTGGAATTTTGTATGGAGCGCCTTCAAAGCCACAAAATATAATAAAAGTAAAATTTCACTATTTTATTTTGTGTGAATAACACCATTTTTTGGTCAATATTGCACCAAAACATATCCCTTTTAGGGTTTTTTGTCGTGTTTCTTTGAGGAAATCACATTGTGGATGTAGTGCAAAAGGCGACGAACCTTGACACAATTAAATATTTTTTGTGACAATATTTTATCACTTTTGTGCCACATTTATGTTGTTCATCTCCGCACTATCAGGTGGCAGATAAGTGATGCAAAATCCATTCAATAAATTAAAAAAACTGTAATATAAATATTTAAATTATCAAATAAATATATTGCATTTATAATATGTTTTGTGTGTGAATTTTTAAATGTAAAATGAAATTAACATATTTTATATTATAAATACATATAGTTAATATGATATTAAATACCATTACTAAAAAAACAACTAATAAGATTTATGTGGACAATATACAAAATAACATAATACAAATGAAAATAAGTTATTTCTAAAATATAAATTGAAATGATAAAATAATATCACACACACCATAAATCATTAAATATTTCCTAAATGAACATAAAATTACTAAAATTTTGAATTCTGAACCATTTTTTTCAAAGTTCTACATGTGTTGATATTAAGATGTTCAACTCTAGTGTGATGTGAAGGCAAAGGAGTATCCATTTCCATTTCAATATTTGAAACTTCATATTATGACCAACTCTAGGATTGAATTTTTTATTTGTGAAGTAGATAAATTGGAGAAGATCTCTCTCAACTAGAGTAGTATTTCCATTTGCGCTTGTTAGATTATCATTTCTCGCACGCCTTATTTTCTTTTGTTACGCCTCATATTTCTCTTTACATTATTAGTGTAGGTTATTATTTATCTTTTTATTTGTTTATTAGGATGATTCTTACACTTGTGTTAGCTCTACACTTGTTGTATTAGCTTGCTTACGTGTACTAGTTGTGTTGAGTTGGCTTACTGTTGTGTTGAGTTAACTTACTAGCTGTGTGGAGTCAGCTCAACTTCCAATATCAGCTAGTGAGACTTATTCACCATTGATCTAGGTGGCAGTTGCATTTTTCTCCTCCTATATGTACATCTCTTTCATCATTCTATAAGCTTTGAGTTGATTTTCTTGCACTTTCATGGTTGTGTAATGTTTATTTTGCTAGAGTGATCCTAGGATGAGAAGCATTTGCTTCATGGTTGTGGTAATGTTTATTTTGCTAGAGTGATCCTAGGATGAGAAGCAATTGTTTCTCCGACATGGTATCAAAGCTTACTTCATGTAGCCATTACTTACCTTGAAGTCAAAGTTACATATCTTTACATTTGAGGGATTTACTAGCCATGATCAAATTTATGCACCTGTGAAGGTTTTTACTTTGCAGAAGTTTTTTTATCTCCATGTTAGTCTGTATTGAGATCTTCCTTGTTCAGTCCAAGCTCTATTTTTCTTAGATTCGGTTGATTTTGAGAACTCTTTGTTTAATCATATCCTAATGGTTTATATTTTCGTTATTTCATCCTTGGCATTTGGTGAACTCACCTGCTAACCTATCGATGTTGGCTTAAACTTCAGCTTGTTTATTGGCCCACTACTAAGGTGTTGGGATTGGATCGTATATTACTCTGTCTTGGAGCTTACTGCTCAGATCTGCTCTTTAGGTGATTGATTTATTCATTCAGGCTGGTCCTCACCTTGATGCCTCCACCATTTGATAGATTTGCCCTTTCCTTGGGCGTTAATCCTCTATACAGATCAGCCTAAATGTTAGCTTGGCACGGTCATGGATTGTTGAGATGCTCGACATGAATATATTCATCCTTTTTATTGAATTTGGCTCATAATTATTGGACTCGTCCTCGTATTCAACATCTTGGTTCGGTCTCAAGATTTCTCATCTTGGCTTTAATAGAAATGGATCTCCTCTTCCTGATCTATTTTCCTTTCTTGGTCGGGCATATATAAGGTTGTAGTTATTGACAAACCATTTTGTTGGGCACTATCATTGTTTGTGATTCAAAATATATCTCAATTATTGTTTTCCTCTCCTATGAGCTCGTGTATTCTGGTTGATCTCAGATCTGCTTATTCTGTCTTATGGTTTTTCTTCACACCTCTTTGTTCATGGCTCAATATTCTCTTCCAACACAGCTCTGGTTTTCCCTACATGGCAGTGTCTTGGTGGTGATTTGGAAGCAAATCAGAAGTGGCTTAGTTTGGTATGTGCTTGCTCTGGATTGATCACTCCCTCCGTAACGGATGTACCTCATATGTAACTCGGCCCTAACTCTTCATATCAACTCGGCCTATGTCTAGCTACAGCAAACCTGTTCGGCCCCCTTTTTCTGATCCCTTAAGCTATGCCAATCTGATAAGCATTTAAGTAACATGCAATCCAATGTTCTGCAAGTTTTTTCAACCGCATACTGGCTCCACAACTCTTTAGGGAAAACATTTTAACACACCTATTAAATTTAAATTTGTACATAAAATTATCTAAAACATTTATAAATTGATGCTCTGTTGGCGAAATAATTTGATTGATTAGGGGCTTTCAGCCAACACTTTTTTAAACCCTAAAGCATGGTAACTCCTTATTGATTAAGAAAATGATTCTAAATATGTACACTGTTACTCCCTCTTACCCGCTGGATGAACATTACCCATGCCTTTTTTTTGCATTCACTGGACTGCCTTAGGGGGGAAAAGATCGATTGATTAGGGGGTTTCATTCAATAAATCAAAGGAGAGATGACATATAAATAGTATATTGGTCCTATTGGAATATATGTTTGGTGATTGGAATATTGGTGAAGGCACTTGAACATTGTTTATGTGGTCACATGTTTGAGACCCCCTTGCACAGTCGTTATTTGACCTGCTCATCTAAACGAGCCCTCTCTGTTACCTTGCAGTCAACTCACTTCAAACTCCCCTCAAGATTATACATAGCTCACCAAGCTAGGCAATAAACAATGTTTTGGAGGTAAAACTTGTTTTAGTAAAGTTTTTTTTAAATGGGTATTTTGATTGAAAAGAGAAATTTATCGTGTGGAAGCAGTATTTCTTTCTAAAAAGTAAGCAAATTTGTGGGGGTTCAATTTGTGGTGAAAAAATTAATTTTTTGGGCCATTTCGATAATTTTTCAAAAGGGTAATTTGTGTTTGGCTTTGTGGGTGCTACCCCTTGACCCCACCCTCACAACTAGGAACATGCAAGAGGTTCTACCCCTTGATCCCGCTAGGGGCTGCGGCCCCCAAACCCCCGTTATTTGGTCCACTACACAGTATATTCCTAGTGCTCTTTTCTTCTCATGTGTCAAATATTGAAGGGTGAGACCTAGTTTAACAGGTGGTCAAACCCCTTCACAAGAAAACATTTTTCTTCTTTCTTTCTCATTTTGTATTGGTTTGGAGATAGGATATCAAAAAAAAAGGACTCCATAGTGTTTTGGACGCATTTTCGGAAGATCCCGATGTCCTATTTTTTTAGTGTGTTTTTACATTTATCATGGATTCATGCTTTAACATATTTACTTTACAGTCTGAGAATGAGATGTTTTTCACTGAAGTTTGTTCCATCCAGGAGGACCTAGTCAAATTTATGGAAGACAATAGATCACTCAAGAAGTGAAATTCTCTTCTACAAGCACTCATTCAAGGCAAAGATGACCTCATACACTCCTTGCAGTAAAAACATGCTAAACTATAGCATCAACCTCATATTTTGGATAGGCATATACCTCCTCCTAGTCCACTTGTAACTATTACTACTACACCCACTGACCTTGATCTGTTGGTGTTCGAGTTTGCTCCTGTTCCTGATACTCCTAATCCTATTAGGCTTATTACTACATGTTCTTCCACATATGTGTCTATTGTACTAACACATTCTGTGTATCCTACTTCTTCTCACATGCATGGCTCTTTTGATAAGCATACCACTGCATTCGATTCTCGCATGCTCTATTCTATGGGTTTCACTGGCGGAGGTATTGGAAGACATTCACAGGGTATTGCTTCCTTTATTCCACCTATCAAGTGGAATTATTGCCATGGAATTGGTTTTTGAGCAGGTGCTTCATTGGGATCACAGGTCTTGATAGAGCTCCTATTTTTGTTCACTCAAATCTTTTAGAGGATCATGAACACATGAGTTTTGCACCTTCACTCAAGCTTGAGAAACCTGGTTATTTCAGCTGTTAGACATGATCGACCTGACACATATTATAATGTTCCTTTGCATGAACCCATTGTGCATTTTTGCACTAAGTCATATGCAAGCATCTTCTTCATCCATCCGTGTTGATTTGGTGTGGATTTTTTATCACGCGTGGCGGCGACATGGGCATTCACTGAGAGGACTCTACAAACATGTGTCCTCCACCATTCAACCTCTTGCTCCACTTTCTATACCATCTACATTGTAATGCTCCTTGTTTTGAGCATTTTTATTTAGCATGTGTAGTATAACTCTCATTTTTGTTGAGATATTTTGTATATGTATTTTCGACACTTTTAGGCATGTTGACGGTCTCTCTGATGGGGGAGCTATTTTGTTGAAGCCCAGTGTTAGTTTTTCAGTGTTTGAGTAGTTGTTTTGATAACTCATACAAATTTTTAGCATCACTCCACCCATTCAATAGTATGGGAGGGTGTGGTGTTGATTATGCTTCTTTTGGTTTTGTGTCCATGCCTTGTTACCTTGGAATTTCTTGAATCATGACACTCATTTTTATTTGGATCTTGTGTCCTTGCCTTATTTCCTTGGTTATTGTTATTGGATCGCGGCACGCCTAATTGTAGTAATCGATCGAATTATGTTTGGTATTTTTTACATCTGTTGACATCACTTCATTGATAGTCTCCTTGTATGGAGCTATTCTGGTGAAGCCCAATGTTATTTATTTTTTAGTTTGTGATTGAGCAGTGGATTTAGACCACAGTGCACTATTTTTGAGTTTTTTGATTGAGCAATGTATTCAAACCACAGTGCACTATTTTTGAGTTTTGTGATCAAGCAATGGATTCAGACCATAGTGCACACCAAACTTCTTCAACATTATACATTTTTTTTAGCCGATCTTCTTGGGACACCTTGGAGTAGGTTTTTTTCTCTCTCTGCTTTATTGTTACTAGGTTTAGGTACCATGTAGTGTCCCTTTTTCGGGTAGTTATTGTATGTGGGTACCTCATCAGGCCTTGTTGTCAGGAACCACCTTCTTTTCCGCTCACCTAAGCTATGCTTACGGGGGGTGTTAGTGTAGGTTATTATTTATCCTTTTATTTATTTATTAGGATAATTATTACACTTATGTTAGCTCTACACTTGTTGCGTTAACTTTCTTAGGTTTCTTAGTTGTGTTGAGTTAGCTTACCAGTTGTGTTCAGTTAACTTATTAGTTGTGTGGAGTCATTTCTACTTCCAATATCAGTTTGTGAGAGTTATTCACCACTGATCTAGGTGGTAGTTGCATTTTCCTCCTCCTATATGTACATCTCTTTCATCAATTTATCAAAAATATTTGAGTTGTTTTTTGTGCACTTTCATGGTTGTGGTAATGTTTACTCTGCTAGAGTGATCCTGAGATGAGAAGAATTGGTATTTTCTCTTATTACACCTCATATTTCTCTTTACATCATGGTATCCTCTCTTCAAATATTCATCCACTCGTTCATCAAATATTTGTTTGTTCTTGTTTATGACCATTTGTAAGTGCAACAACAACACATTCTAAAATTCCCTTTCCTCAAAATGTATTATTATAGCAAACAAGGCACAAATAGAATTTGGTATCAATTTGGGTTGATGTGAAAAATATACCTATGTCACAAGAGTTTAAAAGGGAAGAGTTACAAAGTTACATAGGATCTAAATAATAGTCCTAAATTTCAATAAT
The DNA here is from genome assembly GCA_019776745.2 of Taxus chinensis. Lineage (NCBI taxonomy): Eukaryota > Viridiplantae > Streptophyta > Pinopsida > Cupressales > Taxaceae > Taxus > Taxus chinensis. The sequence continues at coordinate 44,324,015 of CM034153.1, forward strand.
AAATAGCCTTGGTTAGGTTACCATATATTGTCCCTAGTACCATCTATTATTGGGAAATAAAAGAAAAATATATATTTTTTCTTCAAGTAATGGAATTCAGTGAATGGGTAGTTATTTTCCAATACTCATAACTATTTACCCCATGCCCAATGTACTTATGATATCTTTCGTCCTTCCACGAAGATAGATTTTATGTTGTACTCGTACTACATTCATTCTATAGACATAGCATATATATCTAAATATTGTAATGAATAAAGATAATTTACTACTCAATTAAAGTGAAGGATTACGCAAAACCAAAAGAAAAATGCATATAGGTAAGTATTCTGCAAAACAAATGTCAAAAATTTTATAGTTAATCAAATTTGATGTTGTAAATTAGAATTTGTAAAATATAGCAAGATAAAATATAAATTTACCTTGTCCGCTAACAAGTAAAAATAACACAACAAAAAACCATGGGGGATTATTATAAAAAAATTATATGCACCTCATTAATAATATAAAAAATATGTTTACGTAAATAAAATCAATATTTAGTAGAATACCTTATGGAGACCATAACATTGAAGTCAACTTCTAGTGATTTTTAAAGTTGAATCTACTATGCAACGTAAAGTTGACATGCAATAGTAAAGAAGAAGGTCTTTTACTATTAAACTATGAACATGAATTATAATTCAATCTGCATTTGGAAAAATTGGGATAAAATTATATACATTGCAAGGGGGCATACAAGTATAAAGGTATGACACAATTTGAGGTGATCAACTTTGGGCACAAACCTAAAATTTTATATGAAAAAACATAACTACAAACAACAAATGTCATGTAACAAATGATTCCATCACTACTAAATTGCAATAAAAGAGAATCTAGATATTAGGAATAAGTTTATACAATCCATAACAGAATTGGTGTTGTGGACCAAAAGTTTATATTCCTCCTTCCAAAAGTAATTTTCTAAGTAAATCTAAACCTCGTAGGGTTAACATGTGGTCAATACACATTTGCTTATATTCTAAGTCTGAGTATGAAAATCCCATATAACCTCTTGTGAAAGCTTATTAAATGTTTGGGAGAATTGTAATAAAAACTAGAACCTACACCTTTAAGGATACAAGGGATTTGATAATAGGAAATTTATGAGAACTTAAAAATGATATTTATTTTCTGTTACATCACATGATTATCAATATAAAATTATATGCATAATTTATTTTAAATAAATGGAAGTGACACAATTATAGTTCCCCATATAATAAACACCCATATTAAACTAAGTGGTGGTAAAATTACATAATGAAGTTTTAAGGGTTAATGAAAACCAGTTTCAAAGTTCGCATTATTAAAATTGTGTATCGTGTGTCGTCATGCGACACCACTAGGTTTTCCGCACTTGCAATCCATTCACATTGCGCATTCAGGTGATGCAAACATATGTTAAATTGGTGAAACCAATAACCTCGTTAGCAATTAAATTTTAAGTGATTCTCAAGTTTAGACTCTGGAGATTAGAGGGAACATCATCTTGCCTTGGAAAGCATGATAGCCGATCTTATTAGGTTAGCGTTATCAAATTTTTATTTAAACAATAAAACAACATTAATTTATTAATGGAATGATATTTTAATCATTTTTTTGAGTTTGCATTATTTTGTTATAGGTTTCGATTTTAATCATATAATGTTCACTAGGGAACCTATTAATTCACTCATTATAGGTTGTAATTATCAAATGTTAAATCTTCATTAAATGGCCTAATAATTTAACTTTCTAGCTTATCCATTTGAGCCCCTTCTAATTTAATTTATTAAACTTTACAATATTTAAACTCCTCAAAAATACCATTATGAGATTTCCTTTTATTTTAAAATTTACATTGACAAGTCAACTCAAGGAAAAGACAAGTGAGGGGGAGGAAATGAAATTGAGCCATTGGACTAGATCCCCCACCCTAGATTTATAGGTTTCCTAAAAACCTTACAACATCCTTAAGATTGAAAAAAGTTATTCTTCTACTCTTTTGTTTTATTTTCCCTCTCTTGCTTTGCAGGTTTTCTTCTCCTTACTCTTGTTGCAAGTCCAAGTTTGTTTAGCAATTGTGGTGATTCAACTTCTTTCTCATATGGATAAATATCCCGTTATATCTCTCTTTATGTGTGTATATATACAAGTCTTTAACTTTTTATTGATAAGGGCACCCACCCCCCCACACACACATGTATATATATGTTTGAAAATTGGTTATGGACGTCAAGCGACCTAAGCAGAGAGAGGGAGGATGATCATAGCCATGAATCAGACACAATATTTCCAATGGCTTGTGGTCGCCTACGTAGAATATGGGTTGTGCATAATGGAGGGGAGAAAGGGAAGGGAACTCATCCCTCATAGAAAAGTTTTGGGTTTGAGAAGATACCACAAGGGTGGCGAAAAAGGAGTCCCTTCTCAGCCCAAGGCAAACTGAACCTTGGGGATGTGTGGGCTAGGGAAATGATGGCCATAGCCACAATAGGTAAAGGATAGGGGTTGTGGCCTATGCAGTTCGTAGCCCATGTGTATGTATGTATGTATGTATGTATGTTATTAATATAAAGTTTAAACAATATTTTATATGATATAAACTATATGCATTAGAACATTTCAAATACAAACATATGATTATTATATATATATATATATATATATATATATATATATATATATCAGTTTATATAAATGAATCAACTAAAATGCAAGATGGGGTTTTAACATATAAAATGTAAACTTGGGTAATAGGAGGTTTATAAAATGTAAAATTCAAATAAGGATAAATAAACTAACTTTCTCAATTAAATGTTATTGTTGTATCCCTTTTCAACAATTATTACAATTTGAAATACATAGGATTATGGATATATTATAAAAACTTAATCAAGTTGAATATTCCTATAATTAATGTGACTGCAATATAACAATTTTGTGTTAGCAATAGAAAGGAAGGGATTTATTTATACATTTTTCATTGAGTTAGATAGGAATCATTATTCAATAGCACAACAAGTTTATTATAATTCTCTAAACAAATCACTTGACATGAAGGACTAGTAGTTCACTTGCATCTACTTAATCTCTTATCTCCTTTCCAAAAATACGTATAAAACAAAATTTAGTAAGGACTTAGAGAGACAAAATTGTGTGAGTGATTCTCAATAATAGATTAGTGCAACTTAAATCCATTTTATAGACAACTTACAACAATTTCAATACCACATTTTCATTCATAACTTTTCTTGCAACTTAAATCCATTTCAAAGAAAACTTACAGCAATTTCAATCCCACATTTTCATTCATAATTTTTCTTGCACTTATGTGACAAAATGGAGCACCAACCTTTCACAATAATCCCAATAAAATCAATACATACTTAATTATGCCCATACATTATTTTCTCAATGAGATATGAGTAAGAGAGAGAGAGAGAGAGAAGGAAGTATTATTCCATTTCATTTACCATTTTCAAATATAACATTTAACACAATCTCACTTGCATATAGCTTTCAAATGCAACAAACTAAAAGCATACTTTTCCATGCAAAATACAATGCTTCCAAATATAAAAAAAGAGCACAACTTTTTTAAAACCCATTACCAACATTTTCATCAGAAGTTAACAACAATTTCAAGTTCCCAACAAGTATCTACACAACAATATTATCTCCCACAACTTGGGATAATGTATTCACTTAACAACTTACTTTTTCTTCGCACATGTTAGCAAGTCACTTCCATACCAAACAAAATAGAGGAATCTGATGATACTTACCACCCAGCAATGCAATGGGGGAATGATTACCTCCCCATTGCCCCATAAGTTCCCTAACTCACACACAACTCAAAAACCTACAACCATGCAATAAAATTTCACCTCAAGTAAACAAGTTAAAGACAAAAGTATGGTACAAAAAACACCCAAAAGGAAGCCAAAAATCAAATCAAACCAATTATAGTTTTAAAAGGGGAAGGAAAATATCATGTTACCACTTATAGCTCCAGTAGGAGAGGGAAGCTAGCCTTTGGTTCCTCCATAAAAGTAATTTTTAACTTGGATCCACTTCATATACCTCCCATGCCCAAAACCACTTATAGCTCCACTAAGACTAGTTTCCTCTCCCCTTAGTTCATCCAAAGTAAAACAAACAAAGAGAGAACATATCTCTCACTTCAACACTACTTATTCTTCCAGTTATAAGACACGCTCCCCCAAACACACATCACCACTTGCATGTACATAGTGATGTCATGTAAGCTTCATCACAATAATCAAATTAAATATAGCACATACTCAAGTGGGTGATAAGAATCTCGATACCAAAATTAGAGTAAGGGATAGAATGAACATTTTACATATAGGAAATCAAATAGGGTAAGACATATCTATCAAACAAATTTCCACAAATTTCCTCCAAGCATGCAAGCCAAAGCACTCTAACAATCTTTCAAACAACTCCAAATTTACAACACCTTCCCAAGATAAAGAGGCCTCCTCAAAAAAAATATAAAGACTCTTTTAAATAGTCAAAACCCCAAATGGAACAACCCTTAGGATCATGCTAAGTGGTATGCTCCATCCCGAAATAAGAAATGAATGCACATACAAACCCACATAGGTCTTCTTACAACACCACCCCTCTCCTTATAAGACTTGACACTTACTCAACTCCAAAATCCAAAATCCATAAATGAGAATAAGTAGAGAAATCAAAATGAAATAAAAAATCTCACATTCAAATGACTTAACTTGCAAGTCACAAAAAAGGTTGAATCTTCAAATAAAAATTAAATAAATCACATATTCTAAGTGTCCATCAAAATCAACTTGTAATGAAAGTACCCAAAATCTTACAAAATAAAAAGTAAAAAGGATTGGAAGATTTTAAGTCAATAATGATGTATTATTTAGTCCTCAAGTGGCCAAAAATACCTAAAAAGGTACATCTAACCTATGGGTAGGTGCATGGTAAGTATTTGGAGTATGGGACAAGGTTTACTTGTCCCATACACTTTCCAAATTTTCCCTTATCCAAAATTAGAAATTTCCATAAATAGAAATTTCCCAACCAACAAAATTTACGTCAAAGAACCCCAAAAATGGAAAGAAACATTAACGTTTAACTCAATTTACAATTTAACTAAATCAAATTATCAAAACAATCAAACTAGTCAAATCAAAAGTTTTAAGGTGAAGAGGAAGAAACTTCAATAATGAAAAAAAACAACATTAAATTTTATACGGGTCACTTCACACATTTATACAACCCATCAAATTTCGAGCTCGTGTGACCTATTGTTCGCCAATGGGCCCCACGTGAGTTAGTCCCCCTTCATCCTCTTTTGTTTTTGTTTTTGTTTTTATTTCCCTGTAAATAGTTTTTGAGCACCTATTCACCATCTACATGAACACACAAATTATACCTGCTCAAAGCAAAGTGCAAGTTTAAATATAACTATACACAACACAACAATCATTCAATTCACACACAACTCAATATATAGAATTTTCAATCAATTTCTCAAACATTAATTAAGTTTATCATTAATTCCATAGTTATTTATCCCAACAACACTAGTTAAAATCTCATGTAGATTAAATCAGATTGCATTATTTAACATATGATTAAGATTCACTTATCATTTCACCATTCATCATTAAAAACGAATTTGACACATACACATAACTTGATCACTTTGTGAACAATTTAAATTCCACCAAACTTAAAAATTATTCCTCTAAAACTAATATCTCAACAATTAAATAAACCCCCTTAATTTTACCATATTCCAACATTATAATGTCAATCAATCCAGTTCTTAATAGTATTCTTACCACTAGCTAATTCTAGGATTTTCTCAATTATGCAATAGTTAGTTATTCATAATTTCCTAGTTACAAGAAGTTAGGCACCTTGTGTAGAAATAAACATGCACCAAAACAACGTAAAATTCCTATAATTATCCTAACTATAGTTTGAATAGTGTCACAAGAAAATGGGCATTACAACAACCGTAATAATAATTTTAAATGAAATAATTGGTGTTCATAATTTTGGTAAAACTAAAAATTATGATTTGTACAATTTGACATAATATAAATGATATGTACATATTCATCTATTACATGGATGTTTGTAAATATCAATTCATCACTGAAATAAGTGATAACTTAAAATATTTATTATCTACAAGAACGTGACTACACCAAGTTTGAGATGGAAAGAAAAAATATGTCACAACTTATACTAAAATTTTGGCAATATTATATTTTAAAAAAGTGAAACATTTTATTTATGTGTAAGGGTTATTACAGTTGTTATTGATCTCTGACAAAATAGGCTAGAGTGATATTATCAAATTATAAATTGTTTAGGTAGACTTGAAATTAATGGAGAGTTCCATGGATCTTTTGAATAAAAGAGTGCATCGATGAGAAATGTGAGACCTGAATTGCACAAAGGAAAGACGCACACACATAAATATGTAGTTACAAAGAACAATGAGATAACTGAAAAAGATGTAAAATGGCTCCAACAACACAATTCAATTACCATATATTAGCTCAATAATCAAGATGTACATATAGGAAGAGGGAAGTGCAACTACTACCTAGATCAGTGGTGAAGAACTCCCACTAATTGATACTAGCAATTAAGTTGGCTCCACACAACTATTAAGCTAGCTCCACAAAATTAAAATACTTATTATCTACAAGAAAGTGACTACACCAATTTTGAGATGGAAAGAAATACTATATCACAACTTATACTAAAATTTTGGTAATATTTTATTTTAAAAGAGTAAAAAAAATTATTTATGTGTAAGGACTATTATAGTTGCCACTGATCTCTGGAAAAATAGGCTCGAGTAACATTATCACATTATAATTTTTTTAGGTAGAAATGAAATTAATGGAGAGCACCATAGATCCACTGAATTGAAGAGTACCCAGGTGAGAAATGTGAGATGTGAATTGCACAAAGGTAAGACTAAGCACACACACAAATACGCATGTTATGAAGAACAATGAGATAAATGCAAAAGATGTAAAAATGGCTCCAACAACACAATGCAATTGTCATAAATTAGCTTGATAATAAATATGTACATATAGGAGGAGGGAAGTGTAACTATTATCTAGATCAGTGGTGAAGAAACTTCCACTAATTGATATTGGCAATTAAGTTGACTCCACATAACTTTCAAGCTAACTCCACACAACTGGTAAGCTAACTCCACATAACTATTACACGTAAGAAAGATAACTCAACAAGTGTGGGGATAATCCATGTGTAGAAATAATCCACGAGAAACAAATAAAGGATAAATAATATCCTACACTAATACCCCCATGAACGTAGCTTAGGCAAGTAGAAAAGAAATAGGGTCCTGGAAAAAATGCCTGACGAGATACCCACATACAATGCTTCTCTCACAAAGTGGAGAAAAGGGATAAAAACCAATGGGGAAAAACTCCCCCCAAAAAGAGAGACAAAGAAAATTTAGGACTAAGAATCCTCACTAGAAGCTACAACTTCCTGTATCCACCCTATATCTTGCAAAATAGGGCCCATTTGTGCCTCCATAAACAAGGGAGATAAGATAAACGTAGAATGTCACATGGGGAATGCAGTAGTAGGGCCCTCTACAATAAATAATATTTGTTCCTTTTGGAATAAAGACTCCCATATCAAATAAACTCTTGAATTCTCACTCAAGTGGAATGTAGGAGAAATCAAAATATAGAAGTCTAGATAATGCTCAAATATCTCCAAGTGAATGCTCAAATGTGCTAAATTCAAATAAGGAAATCTGTGCCTGATTACATAAGATAGAAATTTAGAAGTATGAAATAAAAGAGCAAGATCATGAGGGTTTATAAGTACCCTCATTACATCTAGAGAAGAAGGTGCAACTCCATAAGATTTTTCAAAGAGAAAATAAATGTCTTCAATGGTGTTGTCTAGATCCAAAATGTGGAATGCAATATCCAATAGAAATGTGTATGAGTGAGGTGAATCCAGAATACATATGTGATCCTGTTGCAAAGGATCAAAGATGATCTCCAAAATAGTAGAAGTGATTGATATCCCAGAAGGGGAACTCCCATCAATAGATATGTATGAATTCTTTGTAGTAAAAATGTGTGAAGGCTCTGTAAATGGAATAACATCTCCTTGTATTACAACATAAGTGGGGTCTACGAAAATACATTTTAGGTCCAGCAAAAACTCATCCCAAAATGGTTTCTCAACAAAAAGAAGCGCAATGTATGACATGAATGTATCATCAACACAAGAAATAGGAGTAGAAGATGGCTCACATAGTGACTGTGAATCAAAGGAAAATGTAGTTAAAGAAGGTGGAACACCATAAAACTATGAACATGTTTTCCTGGTGTCTGATGGAACTCTAATGGTGGGAGAGTCAGGAGGAGATTCAACATTCTCTAAAAGGTTATCATGAGAGGGAGGAGATGAATCCTCATCAATACTCACATCATCAGAACTAGAAGAATAATCCTCATCGTCAAGAATATAAACATGCATAGTTGTATCAACATAACTATCTTCACATGAAATAGGGGTGGAAACATCAGTCTCAGAAGGAGTAGGAACTATAATCTATGAAGGGTATCTAAATAAGGTATGAAGAACGTTCCAAACATTTTGAGGACACTTCGTGTGTGCCACATGATGGTGGAGAGGCATGGAAATATATGTCAACAAGTGACCAATAACCATGTCACGTGAGTTGAACTAGTCTTCGAGTTGATATGGGTCACTAGGGAAAGATACTTGTCAATAAAAGAATGGATAGAGGTCTTATTGAGTAAGAAAATGTTCTATCATCAAATTGCACGATGCATAATTATCCCTACCAAGAAGAAGTGTCGGAGGCTATGATGCAATATTAGTTCTACGAAGCGTAAGTCAATGAAGTATATCTTCCATCTTAAATATGTAAATGAGAGCAATCAGTGCAAAATATTCATAAGAGATAAATGCATGCTTAGAAGGACGTCAGACATAGCCAAAAATACGTCTTTGAAATGCAAATAAATGAGTTCAAGGATGCACTCAAGAATGCAAGACATTAGACTCAGCCAAAAATGTGTCTGCATGAGATTACAACACCCCCTAGAAACTATATTAGGCAACCCCCCAAAATTTGGCACTTCATACATTAGTGTGTTTTATAATGAAAATAGGACCAATACGTGGGAAATGAAAAAATATGAACTTCTACAAAATATGGCACTCAATTTTTAGCTATTAATCAAAAGTTATTACAATAATGATTTCCCGTAAATAAGGCCTATTTTAAATAAAATTACACTCAAGCATTAAAAAAATACACTAAACGAGGACGGACCTAGCCTTATAGCCACTCGTTAGAATCAACACGAAATGTATATTACAATAGTTTAGTTTGTGAAGAGGAATTGGCCTCCTGCCAACCCGGACCTCACCTTTCTTCTTCGACAGATAAATATACAAGCTTAACTAACCAAATAATTCAACTTTAATGTGATTTCCCCAAATCAACTTGTCTTCAAAAACGTATAAAATACCAAATTTTAAAATAATTAAAAGTTAAATTAGAAATTGAAACCAATATCCACCTTAGCGAAGTGGGTTCCACCAGGGAGAGAGGAGCGTAGGATATTTTAGGGTTTAAAAACCCTATATTTTTCTATCCTTTTGATCCTTTTGAGTTTTATTTGGTATTGCCAATAATCATTGCAAAGGCAAAGTTGCAGTCTTCAATGATGCAACAGAAGTCTTCAGGAGGTCGAATGCAGGCCTAAGTGAGTTTTTTATTGTTGTGTGGTGTCACCTAGATAGAAAAAATGTAGAAGAAGACCATAAAAAAAATCAAATCTATTTGTAGGGAGAGAATATAGACGTGGAGGCCAAAAAACATCTAATGCAATTTGATTCATATGTCTATAAGGACATTACAAGTCTTTGTAAGGTCATGAGAGAGCTTGGACATCATGGAAGAGAAGAATACACCTCTAGAGATCTTGGAAAATGTCTTCCTCAGCATACACTTTCATTATAGGGCCTACTACAATGTTCTGGGGATCAAAAAATACGTTATGGAGGTTTTAAAAATACCTTCTCAAATCTACAAATGGAGTGAAAACTCCAATACGATCATGTAAATGATTTTAGGGGTTGTCTAGAATCTCCTTAGAGTCCTGCAACCAAAACAGGGTCATCTAAACCTTCTATGAGCTACAATAACAGTGTAAATGTCGTCAAACCATCTTCCAAGTCTGAAAAAAACTTGAAACCTTTTTTACATGTTTGAAATGATTCATAGGAGACACAAAATCCATTCTAGGAAAAAAACCAGCAAATTCAAACCAACCAACAACTTACAAATAACACTCTCAATTGAAATGAATTTGTATAATAAAACCAAACAAGATCAATACCAACATAGCTCTAACATCATAATGGAGAGTTCCATATGGATCTGTTGAATTGAAGAGTGCACCTTTGAAAAATGTGAGATGTGAATTACAAAGAGGAAAGACTAAGCACACACATAAATATACAAGTTACGAAGAACAATGATATAAATGTAAAATATGTAAAATGACTCCAACAACACAATGCAACTGTGCCATAGATTAGCTCAATAATCAGAGATGTACATATAGGAGGAGAGAATTGTAACTACTACCTAGATCAGTAATGAAGAACTCCCACTAACTGATACTAGTAGCTAAGCTGACTCCACACAACTAGCAAGCTAACTCGACAAAACTGGTAAGCTAACTCCACAAAACTAGTAAGCTAACTCCATACAACTAATATAGCTAAGCAAGATAACTCAACAAGTGTGGGGATAATCCATGTGTAGGAATAATCCACAAGAAATAAATAAAGGATAAATAATATCTATACTAATAGAAATGCATGGATTATATGAGGACCCCCATATGCTCAATAATGTACTGATTACAAATGGTGTACCGTCACTTAAAGAGAATTTAAACGAACTTGGACACTTCAAAATATTAGTTATTCGCAAGGAAAAAATAAGAATTATTCTTATATCAATGCAATGACTTATTAACACTAACAATTAGTGCCTCATTTTTTAATTGATTTGAATCATGAGTGCCTTTGGATCTGTCATAGTTCCTAATTTTGGTTTTCTGGTGATGCATCGATTAAACGGATTCTAGTTGTGTTAGGACCCCAAGGTCTAGGTCATTGGCGGTTTCATGGTGGGTACATTTTTTTTCCCAACTTTGTTCATTAGTGCATTTGGTCATGGTCTATTTTTCTTGGGTGGGTTTTGCCTGATTTGACTCTTGGTTCAAGGAGGTGGACAATGATTTTGGAATTTTTGTTGGGAGAAGTGGACTCGTCGCTAGGCAATGAAGAATATCCATATCACCGTGATATTAAATTTAAGATATAAATGACTATGTGATGGTCAAATATGATGTTGTTATTAATTGCTTATAAGTAGACATTACAACCCTCCCCTATGTATGTGTGTGTGTGTGCGTGTGTGTACAAGGGATCTCTACATAAAATATTAGTTTGTTAAACAATTATTACAACAATACAATTTTAATTTTCTTTAAAAATGTTAATAATATTCTATTATTTCTCAATGAACAAAAAAATTGATAGTTCTGATACAACCACATTTATCTATTTAATTGAATCTAATGTTACAAGTTCTTAATAAATGTTAATATAAAACCACTTTCTCCACATAATTGTCTATTATTGAAAAAGGAATAACAATAAAAAATGGATTATTACATACTATGTTGTTACCTTTAATGCCCCACAATGAGATAGCTAATTTTAAATGCATGTCAATGGTATCTGTTGGGCCTCAGAATATTGACTAAGTCCCAAAGGGCGTGTGCACTCGCAGGACCAGTGAAGAAGATGGGCACGTGGGACAAAGCACGCATGATAGGGGTTTTAGAAGGGTTTAATAAAAACCATGAGTACGTGTGTAAGGCAGAGAAAAGGATTTCAAGACTTAGTCATATTCAGCTTTCCAAGAGGCACTTGAGGAAAAACATGACCCGACTAGGCATGTTGAATGGATAAGGTGACAGCCTGGTGACTTGGTGGTCAAGGAAAGAATATTCCACACATGGAACATTCCCAAAGACATCATTGTAGAAAGTGGGGAGCTCAGATCAGAAGAAGCATGCTCCATTGGAGGACCACCTTGACACTTGGAAACCAATCTGCTACTTCAGGAAGGCATGGTGGTGGGTGTTAAACCTATTTATAGAGATGCTAGGGTAGAAGAAGAAGACACACATAGATATAGATAGAGAGATAAATAGCATGATAGAGAGAGGAAGAGAAGAAGAGGGCCATGGTGTGATGAACCATACCAGAGTAGGTGAAGCCCTAAAGAAATGAGTAGAAGATTCTAGGGGTTGGGGTTCTCATTAGAGGACTATAGGAATGTTAGCATATCTAGGGGAATGGGTCTGCTAAATTTTTGTAATAGGGAAGAATAACTAGAGCTTCTGATGCATGAGTCATGATATATTGGTCTGATATGACCCTTTTGGATGTAATATGGTTACTGAACTATGATCAACATAAATATATGGTTCTGTTCTAAATATATTGTTCATGGGTGTAAACCCTAGTGCCTTTTTTCTTTATGTTATGGATCAGATCTACTATCTGTATGATGTTTCTTTGAATGGGTATGTTGGTGTAATGATTCATCATATGCTTTCAGAATATATGCATGATCATTTACTTTTCTGCACTTAATCCATCATCAATGACAACATCTTCTCACAATGCTCACATAAAGGAGGGGCTCGGCACCCGCGTGTGCCTCGGGTGAGTGCTCAACACCCACTGAGTGATAGGATGATGTGCATGGGGTTAGAAGGTTATTCTATGGGCATAAAAATGACTACATCTTGGTTCTTTGTAGGGACCTCTTTTGAAGTTGTTGTGAGAGATGACTACATATTGGTTCCTTTGACGCGTGATGACAGATCACTTGACCCTGGAAAGTGTTGAAGCATGGTTTAAGAGCATGGAGGATGAGTTTTCTCAAATATTTAGTACTGGACCTGAGTTTGATGCACACAGATGGGTAGAAGAACACCTATATCATGAGTTGTATGAGACCTTCTTTTGTTGTTTTCCAGTAGAATTGTATGAATGGATTTCAGCATATGCATCTAGATCAAGATGGTACTATAGATCACATGTATGGACCCAAGATGATTACCAAAGGCTGACGGATGCGGATCTAACTTGGACACATGTTGTTGATAACTGGTGGAAAAGAGTGTTAACCAGTTATACCCTAGAATACACCATTCTATGTATTCTTTCCTAGAGGTTGTTAAGTTTGAGTTCCTAAGGGAACCTAGAGGATCATTTTTTTTAGCTATACCATTGGCTATGAAGATCTTGATCATTACGCTAAGTTTGGAGGCATTCCCCATGGCCGGCTAAGCTTCTCTGAGCATTGGGTGAGGAAGCTAGGGTGGAGGAAGATGACAGACATTGCGGTGGGAAAAGGAGAGGGAAGAGAGGTGACTCAAGTATAGTGAAGTGTGTGAAAGGGAGTTGGCTAGACAACTTGAGGTTGTGGGAGTGATGGATCTATGGAGGAAGACGTTGCGGGAAGGAATTGAGGTTCACGTAGAGGACGTGGAACCTGAGCAGTCTGTGCTACCCCATCTTGGCAAGCGCAGGAGAGAAACCCCTTCAGCTTCTGATGAGAATTTGTCACGTGGAGAAAGGAGAGCCATCAACGCGCATCTAAACCCACTTGGTGACTGACCCCTGGTGCTTAGTTTTCCAAATCAAGAAACAAGTATTGCTAACCCAGTTGGTATCAGTGGAAGTGACTGATCTACACCTAGGAGGTATAACTTCTCGTTTGGGACATCTATGGCTGCACAAACAATTCCTGTGTTTGGAGGGATTTTTGGGAAAAGTGCAAGTACACAGAGTTTGGGTATCATGTCTGGGAGTGGCACGGGATACACGTCTGGTAGCAGAGAAGTATCACAAACCATTGGTGCATAGTTCAGTGGGATGTTGGGAACACTAGGTGTGACCACTTCAGGCCCATTACCAGCTACAGGAGGAGGACCTGGTGGATCTGGCGGATCTGGAGGTGGATCTGGTGGATCAGGAGGCATAGGACCTAGTGGATCCAGTGGATCTGGTGGTGGAGGAAACAACAGAGGGAATCAAGGTTCTGGATCAGGTAGACAAGGGCCTCAACCACCTCCACAAGTATTTTTGAGATGTCTTTACATCTACCAGATTACAAGGGTGTTGAGGATGTTGCAGAGCATGTGCACAAGTGTGAATTGCTATGGTGCGTAAAGGGGATCACTACCCCAGAGTGAAAGGCAAGTCAGTTTGCAACAACATTGCAGGGGCGTGTGCACATAGTTGGTACCAAAAGTATGACCCCCATCAAATGGTGGTAGATTACACCACATTGTGGAATGCCTTCTTGGCTGAATTCCATATCCCTGAATTTGAGCAGAAGAGCATTAGCACTTTGAAAGAGATCCAGCAAGGAATGACAGAGAGTGTGTGGGAATATGATGCATGGTTCAAAACTCTCTTGTCAAAGCTATCTTATGATATTCATCCTTCTCAGCATGCTCAATGGTTTGTTGGAGGATTGATAACACCATTCAGAAGAGCACTTTCACACAAGACATTCATGGACCCACGTGAGGCCTTGGAGGCTGCCCTACATGTTGAGGCTGTTGGAAGTGTAGATACGGTGTTAGCCCTTTCCTTGAGGCTCAAATTGCTGCAATGGCAAAGCAGCTAGAGAAGCTATCTGTGAACTCGGTGCATGAGACTCGTAGTGGTCTATGGTGCATGGATTGTGAGATAGAGGGGCACACAAAGGATAGTTTTCCTCGAAGGTCGGTACACGCCATGATGGTAGACTGTGAGATTTTCCATGGGGATCATGATGCAAGTAGATGCCCACTACTGCAGCACGTGATCTGTAAGAATGTGTCTTGTTATTGCAAGATTTGTACCTCTACGACCCATGACACCAAATATTGTAGGCTAATTGACCAGATACATGATGTCATTGATCTTGGTGTGCGCCAGACCAGCCTTGCAAGTAGTTCCAAGGATGATGATCACCACTATGAAGGGTACGCAGATGGAGGAGCACGTGGAAGAGGTTTCCACAAAGGATTTCATGGTCGTAGCAACCATGGAGGAAGAGGTGATTTCTCGTAAGAAATCTGTTATAACTGTGGGTCTATAGAGCATTATAAGCGTGAGTGTCCTGATCTGTTGCAATGCTCATGGTGGAAAGAAACATAAGTATGAAGAGTTCCCTGAACTTTTTGAGCACATGAGCCAGCAACACCAGAAAGACAAGGGTTGGGATGGTAAGCATAAAGAAGGCTGACTCACAATGGATGCCGAGAGTGGCACGTGAGTCAGGACTAGAACCTGTACTGGTGACGATGCGAGGAGAGGCCACACGTGCCAGGGAGATACCAAGACAAAGAACACTAGTTACAAGAGAAGAAGTGGTACATGGGAAGTATCTGGACCCTACTCATCAAAAAGAGGTGTATCAAGAGACTATGGATGTGATTTGGAGTCTACAAGGAGAGATCCAGTGTCTGAAGGAGCAGTCAAGGTAGTCAGAGAAAAGGAAGAATGTTGAGGCTCCGCAGAAGGATCTGGATGAGGTTAGGGAAGTATGCAAGATGTTAAGGAAAGAGAATATCATTCCCTTGCTAGGAGAATGGTTATGGGAGAAGGTACCACACACTGGAAGAGAGTGCGAGAGGTAGGTTCTGCATGCTAACCTTCCTCCCCACATCCTTGACTATGACAAAGAGATCACCTTAAATGTTGTTGTAGATGGATGGCTTCTGAGCAATATTCTGATCGACATGGGTGGAAGTCAATGTTCTCACTTTGGATGCATGACATCAAATGGGAAGGCCCACATTACAGCCATCTTCGAATGTGTTGTATATGGAAAACAAGACAAAGGAAATGCCCATTGGTGTCTTAAAGGATGTGGTTATCACTATTCAAGGGGCCAAGTTCACTGGAGACTTTGAAGTCTTGGCGCTAGCCGAGGTGGATAACTTTCCAGCATTTCTTGGGCACCCCTGGTGTTACAAAAACAATGTTGACCTATGGTTTAACAAGGGGTATATCAGTTTTGAGAACAAGGAGGAATGGGTCATCATCCCCTTGACAGATGGGAAGTCAACACCCTATACTGAGCCCTTGGGAGAAGAATTCCTTGATAGAATCTATGTGTGCTCTATTAGAGACCCTGAGGTAATTCATCCTATAGAAGGAATTATCCAGTTTGAAGATGCTCAGTCTATGAGTGATACAACCAGCATAACATGTGATAATTGGGTGCATGGGACTTATGAATTAATTGGGCAATAGTTGAGAGGATCGGTGACAAGGGTAAAAAAAGCATGCTCGGTCAAGCACCTAGGAGGGAAGAAGATACCAAGTTACTCTGGAGGAGCTAACCCTGATGATTTCTTACGAGAAATGGAGGCTCAGTGGAAAAATGATAACGAAAGAAGAGGTATGCTCAGCTATAACCTTCTCAGGACCACATTGTGTTGGTGGGTGACACATAGTGAAAGCCTTCTAGAATGGTGCATGAGGTGAGAACTACATTCTCTATTAGGTTTTCCAGAAGTAATGCACCCACTGTCATACAAGACTACCATGGCAAAGAACCCACCTCATGTCATATCCAAGCATGTGAGAAGGCCTGGATGGAAGGCACAGAAGCTTTACCACCTTCGCTATGGGTGCATAAGTTGTATTCCACCTTACAAGTTTGTGCATGCATGGTACATTCACTCAGAGATGCGCCGTCAGATAGGGAATTGGCAGGAGTTGGTGGCTGATCTCATTCAAGCTTTCGAGTATCGGAGTACAAATCCATCAGTGGATAAGGCATTGTAAGTGGTCAAGCACCTTACAATGGGAGATAGTGCTATGGCAGAAGATAGGATACTTGAGCTATTAGGTGAACCTGGTTTGGAGATGCATTTTGATGAGGAAGAATCAGAAGAGACATAGCTTAGGTGTGTATGCATGGAAAAGGAAAAACGAAAAGTGGTCTATATGATAGATGGTGCAGAAATAGAGAGTCTGGATGTTAACCATTCTAAAGGTATGTGAAGTTAGGGATAGTGGATGAGTGAGCACGTGCCTACCATGAGCCCTTGAAGACAAAGAAGGTTAACATTGGTTCTGAGGCAGAACCTAAGGAAGCTATCATTGGGGATTATTGGTTGGAGAAAGAGGTTTCTAAGATCATTGACCTTTTTTCCAAGTTTCAAGATTTGTTCCCACGTGGGTACCATGAGCTCAAAGGTGTCCACCACTCCTTGGGGGAAATGAGGATCAAGTTGAAGGAAGGTGTGTGCCTGATTTGGAAGAGACCGTATCAGATGAATCCAAACTTGCGCATATGGGTCAAGGAGGAGATAGACAAGATGATAGCATCAGGCATCATTAAGGCTATGGAGGAATCAGAATGGGTGAGTCCAATGGTCATAAGCATTAAGAAGGATGGAAGGATAAGGATCTGTGTTGATTACAGGGACTTGAATGTAGTGTGTGTCATTGACCCTTTTCCAACCCCCTTCACTGAAGAAATTTTGGAAGGAGTAGCCGGGCATGAGGTCTATTCTTTTATGGATGGGTTCTCAGGGTACCACCAAGTTAGAATTGCAAAGGAAGACCAGGAGAAGACAAATTTCACCACTAAATGGGGAATTTTTTCCTACATGGTCATGCCTTTTGGGCTGAAGAATGTGCATGTTGTGTTCTCACGCATCATGGTACAAGCCTTCCAGGACTTCATCCATAAATTTCTTCAGGTCTACCTAGATGACTGGACTGTGTATGGGCTAGTAAAAGACCATTGTGACAATTTGAGGCTGATGTTTGAGAGATGTCGGCAGTTGAGGATATCCCTCAACATTAAGAAATGTGTCTTTGCTACTCCATTTGGAACCCTGTTGGGGCATATTATATGTAAGGAAGGCTTGCTGGTGGATCCCGCCAAGGTTGCAATTATTGTGAGATTGGGGGAGCCTACCAGTCAGAGTGTTGTGTGTGGATTCCTTGGGCATATGGGGTACTACAGGAAATTTATTAAGGGATATGCCAAGATCACCATGCCCTTGGGTGGAATTGCTTAAACACAAGAGTTCCTTTCACTGGGGAGAGGTGCAACAAAGGGTGTTTGACACATTGAAAGATAGGCTTGTCACTGTGCCCATATTATGCTTTCCTTCTTGGGATAAGCCCTTCCATGTGCATGTTGATGCCTCAGGAACAACCATTGGAGCAGTACTAGCACAACCTGGTGAGGGGATTGTTGATCACCCCTTGTGTTTTTCCAGTAGGAAGTTGACACCAGCAGAACAAAATTACACAACTACTGAGCGTGAGGCACTATCAATGATCTACGTGCTACATAAATTCAGGTAGTATCTACTGGAAACACCATTCATATTCTACATGGACCACATGACACTGAAGTACTTGGTGAACAAGCCCATTCTACAAGGGTGCATATGTCGTTGGGTCCTATTATTTCAAGAATTTGAGTTTTCAGTTGTGGTAAAACTAGGAAAGAGTAATTCAGGACCTGATCATCTATCAAGAATTGACTCAGGGGAGGATGCATAGATCATTGAGGATACCATGCCAGATGTGCAACTATTTAGGTTGTGGCACGTACCCTCTGACTTAGAGGATATTGCAATGTTTCTTAAAATGGGTGTGGCACCGGAAGGAATGAAGGATTTGGAGAGAAAGTAGTTGGCTATATGCGTCACACCTTACATGTTGATTAGTGGAGATTTGTACAAGTTAGGTCATGATGAGGTTCTGCGCCGATGTGTATTAGAACACGAGTGCATTGCAATCATGGAGGAAGCACATGGTGGGATTACAGGAGGACACTATGTAGGAAATGCAACCACACAGAAGATTCTACTTGCAGGGCTTTGGTGGGAAAGTATCTACCAGGATTGTATTGAGTTTTGCAAGGCATGTGACCATTTCCAATGCCTTGGCAAACCTGGAAGGAGGGATGAAATTCCCTTGCGACCGATAGCCAGTGCTGAACCATTTGAAAAATGGGAAATTGACTTTGTAGGACCAATTTCACCTACCGCGTGAAGGACTGGCTCATGTTACATCATCACTTGCACTGATTACTTGACAAGATGGGTAGAGGCAGTGCCTACAAAGGATTACACAACAAGGACAACAGTGAGATTCTTATGGGAAAACATAATCAATAGGTATGGATGTCTGTTGAGTTTAACAAGTGATAGGGGTACACATTTTCTGAATGAAATGGTCAGGATTTTGTTGGCAGAGTTTATGGTGGCCCATCACAAGACCACCCCTTATCACCCACAAGTGAATGGGACTGCTGAAGCATTTAACAAGATACTAAGTCACACATTAACTAAGATTTGTGATGTTGGAAGACAAGATTGGGATGACAAGGTATCAGCCATTCTATGGGCATACAGAACAACCTACAAGAGGTTGAACAAGGCCACACCATTTCAATTGGTGTTTGGTGCGGAGGCTATTTTTCCAGTTGAATTTATGTTACCATCACTGTTTATAGTGCACACAGGAGGATTAGCTGATTAACAAGCACTCAAAGAAAGAATTGATAAGCTAATGCAGTTAGATGAGAGGTAATCACTTGCTAGATGGAGTCAAAAGATAAAGAAGGAAAGAAAAAAAGGCATGACATGATCGTCATATTAAAAACAAACAATTTGAGGTTGGGCAGATGGTTTTGTTATATGATTCTAAATTTTTGTGCCATCCTGGGAAGTTGAAATTCCATTGGTTGGGACCATACATCATCTCATACATCCTTGATTCAGGCACTTTCTAGTTACACGTGCTGGATGGGATGAGACTACCAGGTCATTTCAATGGGAGTAGGTTGAAGCCCTACTATAAATAAGTCTTCCTTGTGTTTGTAAATAAGGTAGTTTTTCCAGTTAGCCTAGGATTTCCCTTAATGCATTTTATTTTTCTTGTGTTTCCCCTTCTCATTGCTTGTTCCTTTCTGTTGTGTTGTTTTTTGCACCTTGTGCACCAGTAACCACATTACTTTCTAAGGTTGTGTATGCGCAGAGGACCACACATCTGTTTTAGTGTGGGGTGGAGTAGAATGAAGAGAGAAAGAAGATGGTAGTAGTTGTGATGGCCTAGATTGAAAGATCAAAAGTGTGTAAGGTAGAAGAGCATGTGGGGAAATGTTGGAAAAAAAATTTTGGTGTCAAGAAGGCTTTAACAAAGACCACGTACAAAGGATAAAAAGCATAGGAACAACATGAGGTAGGTGAGGGAAAAAATCAGGTCGACAGAAGAAGTGCCTTTGGCACTGCAGACGCGCATGTAAGAGTCTTCAGTCAGTAAGGATTTTTTGTGTGCCAGAAGGTTGTAGAGGGTTTTTTCATGTAGGACTTGGTGCATGGGTAAAGGTGCTTAAGATCAGCTTTAGTGGAAAAATCCACATTTAATGTTGAGTACGTTGGTAGGTGGCATAACATTTATGATGGGAGATAGGAAAAAAGCTATAAGTAAAGGGTCGGGCACATTATTATTTACCTTGCTATTATGAGATTGAAGAGCTCTTGTGAACTAGGGCATCCACGAAGAAATATTTGTGTGAAGAAAGAAGAGTGAAAATATGAAGTGCGTGACTAGGGTGATCTGTGAACTAGAGTGGAAGGAGTACATGGGCGTAGGGAAGAAGGTTTCAGTGGAAGTACGCCATCTTGTGGAAGAGTTTTCCAGGTTAGGGTTTTGTAGCTAGGGCATGGGAATAGAAGGATTCTTTCACAGAGTTGAGCCATAGATTTGAGCAGAGTGAGGAAGGAGAGCAAGGAGTTTATTCTTTTAACCTGACAAGAAGATGACACCAAAGAAGGTGACTGTTTCACCTAAGAAGGGCAAGGGAAAAGGAAAACAGACTGCACAATTAGTTTCAATGAAGAATGGTATGTGGAGATGCAGTACCCAGATGGGGTGTTACTTGGGAAAGAATGGGTATCCCATGTTAGGAAGATGGCCATGAGTGACTATAATCATCACACAAGTACCACAGAGAAGGAAATGGTGCTAGAGCTGGTTCATCCAACAAATAAAGGACACTAGAAGGGATGCCAATTTATATGATGAAGTGAAAGTAAAATTGGAGAAGGTCAGGGGCTACTACAACTATTTGAGTTTCCCTATTTTGGCAAGCCTGAGTGGTTATACCAATGGTTGATGTCATGTGTGCATGAGGACCACTTCTACTTTGTGGGACACATAGAATGCACATAACTCCCCAGCTCATCTCCAAGTTTACCGGCCTTATCTGTGAAGGGGATTCATTGGATGATGACCTAGAGGATAAAGAGGCCATTAAGAAGACCGTGGAGGAGTATGACTACAAAAAGGGTTCACGTTACTTTGATATCTCAGATATCCCTGACCCTGTGATGAGAATGGTCATGCACCTAGTAACCAAGTTGAATGGTCAAGAGAGGTGGACACAAATAAACAAGGCATGGTTGAATGTATGCCAGAAAATTTCATAAGGGACCATCTATAACTTGTCCACCTACATTGCAGAAGAGATCATCAACATCACGCAAGAAGGAGAGAAGATAATGTTTGGAAATGTTCTTCTCACCATCGTCTTCTCAGAAATTGGAGTGCCTGATGGGCCAGAGAAGTTCATATGGGAGTATCTAGATGAAGATCCCTCCCCATGAAGAGGTTTGAGAAATACACATGTGATACCATGACGGCCACCCACAAAGTGTGCCTGGAGAAATGGTACAAGTGAATGTGTGACGCATTCAGGGCTGAGTGGAGGATACCAGAACAATTTCCAGCACTAGTAAATGGAGAAGTTGAGTTCATTGTCTATCAACATTTCTGCATTGGCAGGTTCACTCTGTCAGATGGGACCAAGAGCCCATGGTGTAAATTACCCTTCTCCTTCACCACACAATATTTCCAAGCAGGGGTAAATCACTTCAAGGAAGCTAAAAGACTAAGGTTTGACCTTAGTGAGGTGGACCAGGACCACCATGATTTTTGAAGGAAGCTGGTATATCCAAAGAAGCATGCTTATGTGGAGAAGTATGTCTCCCATGAAGTGTGCATGACAAAACCCTTGACGCTGCCAATTGCTGGAAGGGCCGCAACGAGAATATACTTGCGCATTAGGCCCAAGTATGAAAAGGGTGCTTACTTGGAGAATGATGTCTCCATCCCTGAGGATCCCACTGGTAGGAAGAAGGCCACACCAAAGAAGAGAGAAAGGGAAGAGACCCTGGAGAAAGAAGCACTGGAAAAGAAAGCACCAAGTGTGTAGACAACACAATCTGTGGGCGTGCCAGAGTCAGGTGCCAAGCCAAGCACATATGCACACAGGAAGAAGTCTCCCATCAAGGAGAAGGAAAAGACACCTGAGGAAGAGGTGCCAAAACAAGAAGAGTCACCTAGAAGGGAATCACCTACTGAGGAAGAGGAAGAATCCCCAGCTAGGAAGAAACAAAAGGTAGTAGGGAAGGTAGACTCAGAGGAGATGGAGAGCTTGGAGGCCTACAGGGGTGAGAGAGATGACGATGAGGATGAAGAAGTTCATAATAATCCCATGTATGATGTACACAATTCAGAGGAAGAAAGAAGTGAAGGGAAGGGTAGAGAAGAAGAAGGCACTCAAGGAAAAAGGGAGAGTGAAGAAGTAAATAAGGATCAGAGGACCCCCAACCTCACCAAGGAGCAGATAGAAGAGGCTACAGAAAGAGAAGTAGTGGGCATAATCAAGAAGTTAGTGGAGCAAGAGGTGGAGCAGAGCATGGATGAGATACTCAAGGAGATAGAAGAAGAGAGCGTAGGGAAGGAGTATGGGAGCATGGGTGGAGATCCCAGCTTAGCGGTGAGCTTTCCAAAGGCTACACGCATAGGAGGGAAGAACGTGGTAGTAGCACAAGGGAAGGGAATGGGTTATATCCATGATCCAAACAAAGTGCTATGTGCATGCTTCCAGAGCACCGTGCCTACAGACCAACTCCTGGTAATGTCTTCATTTGAGGAAGAAGGTGCATACCCACATGAACTAGGAAAATGCTATCTTGGGCATTTGAGTCCCATGTCGATGAGCCTGAGTTCAAAGTTAGCCAAGGAGCACTGATGAAGGTGCCTGAGACCAAAGGTATAAACCCACTGGTGAATACTCAGTCGTTGTTTGATGAGAAAGTTTTTAATGTGCTCAATAAGGTTTTAGTTGAAGTTGAGGCAAGATTTTTGGAAGGAATGATAGGGTGAGATTCCTAGAAGGGGAATTGGAGAAGAAAAAGGAGGAGCTCATTGAAAAGAGAAAAGATCTGAAGCAAGAGGAACTAATCAACACACAATTAAGGTGCAAGATGAAGGAGGAAAATGATAGGGTGCGTGAGGTATATAAAAAGGTAGAAATGATTACAGATGTTATTATCTTAAAGCATCAGACCTAGCACCACCCAAGCAAAAGTATGAGTCAACCTTGCAATGCTTGGAAGACCTAACTCACATCCTCACCATGGAGAGGCAACCTCTCGTTTTGGAATCAGTAGAAGAATTGTTAGCACACCAAGAGAAAGAGGAGAAGATGAAGGTGGTGGAGATAGTCACTTAGTACACTAAGCTCCTTGCCAATGTAAAGGCCACCACACATAGATAGCTGAAGCTGCTTATGACAATTGTGTGGATAGAGATAGAGTGGAAAGCATTTTAGTTTCCACCCATGAAGAGATCTCAAGGAGTTTCAAGAGAAGAATAAAGGGAAATAGGAAGAGTGGGATAAGATCCTGGCTGAGGTAGAGAAGAAGTTAGAAGCCATCGAGACCTTGAGAGGCTCGATCAAAAATTGGCTGAAGGAATTATATCCCTAGATCACCCACAGGATGGATGCGCTGGATGACCTTGCAAAAGTTGGAAAACATTGTTGATATGATGAATACTAAGGGTGATGAGCTAGGATTTGAAGAGGTGAGTGCCTTAGTAGGTGACCTCTGTCAATAGGCACAAGGTGAGGTGGATTTCTGGGAGAAGATTGAGGTAGATATAAGGAAGGATTTCCCACTCATTCTTCAGCAATAAACAAATTCTTCTTCATTCCTCCATTCTTTATTTCTTCCATTTCTCATTATTCATTATTTATTCCCACCATTATTTATTATTTGGAGAGGATGTTTCTGAGGATAGAGACAAAGCTTAGTGTGCGGTGATGTTGGGCCTCAGGATATTCACTTAGTCCCAAAGAGCGTGTGCACACATGGAACCAGTGAAGAGGATGGGCACGCGGGGAAAAGTGCACAGGACAAGGGTTTTAAAAGGGTTTAATAGAAACCACAACATGTGTAAGGTAGAGAAAAGGATTTCAAGGACTTAGTCATATTCAGCTTTCCAAGAAGCACTTGAGGAAAAATGTGACCCGACTAGGCATGCTGAATGGATAAGGTGACAGCCTGGTGACTTGGTGGTCAAGGAAAGAATATTCCACACATGGAACATTCCTGAAGACATCATTGTAGAAAGTGGGGAGCTTGGATCAGAAGAAGCATGCTCCATTGGAGGACCACCTTGACACTTGGCAACTGATCTGCTACTTCAGGAAGGCATGGCGGTGGGTGTTAAACCTATATATAGAGATGCTCGGGTAGAAGAAGAAGAAAAATTTTTAGAGGGACACCATCAAATGTATATTTTGGACATCATAGAAGAGGCCATGGTGAGATGAACCATACCAGAGTAGGTGAAAATCCCTACAGAAATAAGAAGATTCTAGGGGTTGGGGTTCTCATAAGAGAACTATAGGAATGTTAACATATCTAGGGGAATGGGTCTGCTAAATTTTTGTAATAGGGAAGAATAGCTAGAGCTTATGATGAGTGAGTCATGATATATCAGTTTGATATGACCCTTTTGGATGTAATATGGTTACTGAACTATGATCAACATAAATATATGGTTCTGTTCTAAATATATTGTTCATGGGTGTAAACCCTAGTGCCTTTTTCTTTATGTTATGGATCAGATCTACTATCTATATGATGTTTCTTATTTATGGGTATGTTGGTGTAATGACTCATCATATGCTTTCAGAATATATGCATGATCATTTACTTTTCTACACTTAATCCATCATCAATGACAACATCTTCTCACAATGCTCACATAAAGGAGGGGCTCAGTGCCCGCGCACCTCAGGTGAGTGCTCAACCTGCTGAGTGATAGGTTGGCACACATGGGGTTAGAAGGTTATTCTATGGGCATAAAAATGACTACTAATAAAGAACTAATGAAAATTTGACGGAAAAGGTAAGAACATATTACGTTATCACCTTTTCCGTCAAAACTAATGACAACGTAACAAGAAATACTTTTTGCTTAGTCAAGATGACTTGTGTGAATTTGTGTGAGGGATAGGATCATCCTTTATCAATTAGTCCACCAATGTACAACATTTGTACACCATATTCAACTATTTGGCAAAAAAATATTAATTAAGCTAAATGTGAATTTTATGCCTAATTTGATAGCAATGTGGCAGTAAATAAATAGACAATTGAATACATAAATGATACTCAAGAAAACTAAGAAATAAAGTACCAAACCCTAAGTGTAAAGAGAGGGTGAGAATCCTTAGCTAATTCGTAGTGAAATATGGACTTTGTATGAGTGGTAACCAGGTGAACAGAACAACAGAAGCATCGCACAAAGACCCAGAAAAATGTAGATTTGGACAGATATGTTGGACTAGGGTGCCTAGAGAGGGGTAGGGGCACCCACGGGCACCCTAGGCCTTTTTTTGGGCACATGGGTTTGTATAAAAGATCAAAAAACCTCCTCTGAGGTGTTGCAAGGTGTTTTCCTTTTGTCTTTTTTTGTCACTCCAAGGTCATACCAAGATCATCGAGGTTTTTGTAAACCTGCAATGAAATATAAACCTATAAAACCCTCAAATAAACATCAAATACTAAAAAAGAAAGATGCAAAATGAGGGGTCAGACTATCCTTAGTTGTCACAATGGTGAACTTACAACTGAGCATTGCACTACATCTCAGACCTAATGTAGTTCTATGTGTGTGTGTGTGGAATTGTGCCCTAGGTGGCTCTTGTGTCAGTCATACTTGACAGCGAGAAAATAGTTAAATGTAAAGAAATGTAATAGATGTGTGCATGGAATAGAATGAACTCCCCTCCTATGAATTGTATGTGAAATAACTAGCCCTTTTGTCCCTTGTGATGGTGCTAGATGGATGCAATGGAGCTCTTAGATACCTTAATGGATGCAACCTTAGGTGGTGATAGCTAATGCTTAATGCTTGGTCCTTTATTATGATCACATAACTTTATATTTATATGATTCCCTTGCTTGAATTTTGTAATTAACCCCAAAAAATCTAACTACCAAAAATATAAGATGTTCAAACAACTAGAAAGGACCCAAAAAGTGTGAGTAAAGTACAAAGGGGTCAGGGTCACCCAGAGGGGTCGAGGACACCTAGCGTTGGCATCCTAGTTGGACATTGGTGTCCAGTATGATAAAAGTTGGAGTAATAAGGTATAATGAGAAAGTAAATGTGCAAGACTAAAAGGAGCAATAGAAGACAAAGAAAGGTGGCCAAATACATGGGTTAATTAGTAATTTTCTTACTTAGAAATCATATGAATAGTAGTATGTAATCAAGACTAGATACTTACCATAAGTCTGTGATTTTGTGTCTATATTTTCCCCTACTTTCTGTTGGTGATCGGAAAGCTCGGTAACATAAAGTAGATAGAGATGCGTACCTGATAACCATGTAGATCGATGATGTAAGCATGTCGAGGGACTAGATAAAGCATGGAGTGATAAAAAAATTGAAGCATGGATGCTAAGGAGGAGAAAGTGCAAAAAGTGATGATGAAAGTGAACCTAGGGCAGAAACGCATGTGTAGATGTCATGATGTACCTATTGTTGTTGTTGATGTTGTTGTGATGGTGTTGATGATGTTGACTACCGCTTCCCATATGGATTGACATGAAAAAGAGATGAGCATAAAAGTAGTCAAATATACATGTATATATGTAAAAAGTATGTAAAGAAGTATGTAAAAATGATGAAAATGTGAAAAAAGAACATGTGCACCTGATCTGTAATGATAAAAATGGTGTAGAAAGAATGTTGAAGATGATGAAGGGTGAGTTTTTTGGGTGATTTCATGCCACGACAAAAGAAGTATAGGGAGGAAAGTCTAGTGTCATCCTCCAACCTTTAACCACTTCCCAAAGTTGTAGAGCACCCTGAAATGTTGGTTTTTTGGGTGATCTTATGCCACGTGAGAAGTAGTGTAGAGAGGAAATTTGGGTTTCATCCTTTAACCTTTAACTACTCCCTAGAATGAAAACACCATTGCATATGGTGTACAAAATTAGTAAATGTGTTAAGGATTGTATGCCTTGTAAAATCCATTGTGTGGATTTATGTAGACTATGTTGAACTACCAATCGTTGTGTAATTTCCCCCTAGTTACTGGCCTCCAGGAAGGACATTTTTGTACTAAGGACCCAAGTTTGATTCTGAGCCCTTTCTAAAATTGAGAATTTTGTTATATCTGTACTATGTATAACGTTGTATGGGGTGACTGATTCACCCATATGATGCCCCCTCCTTTGGGGTTCATGTAACATTGCTAGAGGAGTATGCAGCCTAAAAGAGGACCAACCGCTGTGTTTAAACTGTGCCTTGCAGGGGGAAGGGAATGTGCTTGGTAGAAACCAAGGCACACACAAACAAAATAGATAGGAAACAAGTATTAATACAAGCAAACATGCATGTATAAGACAAAATGTGAGCTAAGCAGACAATGTGTAAGCTAAAATGCAAGTAAGCATGCAAGAATACAATGTAGACCATGAAAAGTTGGTTACAAACATGGTACATCACTGACGATGTCACAAGACAATCAAGGACATAGTGGCCACAAGAAAACAAATGTGCACACAAGACAAAGGGAAAATCCCGCAAATAAAAGCATACAAATCACAAGCAATGGAAAACAATGTAGTAGATAACCATAGAAATAGATAGTCCTACATAACAAATGTTGCACATGAAGCACCCGTTAGCATGTTAGAAAGATACAATGTATGTAAAATCATGTATAATTTGATAATGTAATGTATTATGACACAATAGCACCTGTAGTATACGAAAGTGGTTTCCCTAGGAGCCTATGTTGGACTAGTAATAGGTACTGTGCCAATCATCCATGTTGCATGTAATATATTTGTATAATCTATGATTATAACTAGAAAGGTAAGTGAATGTGCATGTGTCTATGATAAAGATAATGACATAAAAGATATCTATCTAGCATGTTGAATAAGATGACCATGTAATCAAAAGTAAGCAAGAGTAAATGCAACCAAGATATGCAGTATGTTGTGGATGAGGTGGAATGGAATGCAGTGTGAATGATAGGAGCGGTGTGCCCCTCGAGTGGATGTGTATGTATGCAGTGAGGTTCCTTTATTTATGCCTCTCATCATTCAATAATGAGTCGTAAATGAGAGTGCATCATTGGAAAAAAAATTAAATGTATGTAAAATAAAGATGTGATCATCAAAGTGAAAATTTTAGAGTGTAAGTGTGTGGGTGATTGATTGAGTAAGTGATTAAACGCATGAGTGGGATGAGGTCCATTTGATATGTATACCCTTAGTAGTCAAGAATGAACCATAAACAAGATTTCTTCATCGGGTAATGACCCCAGAATGTAAAAGTAGATTTCAAAAGGATATATCATGAATGTGCAGAGTAGATGTTATGTAGAAGGAGATGAGTATGTGAGATGTGAAGTATGTAGTATGATGTGTAGTGTGTAGTATGTAATGTGTGAGGTTCATGTATATAGGATGCCCTCAATAATCAAGTGTGAACCAAGGCACAAGAGTGTGTTATCAGATAATAATGATACTAAAATGTATCACGGTGTGTAATATTTCTCAAATATATGAAATATTAAGCACAAAGTGTAAAAGTAGGAAATGAGAGCCACCTATAAATGTTAGGAGGGGGGAAGAGTAAGTGTGATACCCCCAAGTGTATGAGAAGGAATAATTTATCTAAGAAAAGTGAAGGGTAAGGGTCCTCCACCTATTTTCTGAGGTGATAAAGATGTGTGACCATCATCAAAATCGGAGTCAACCACATTGCTAGGATTGAAATCGAATGGTTCATTAACATCGTAAGCTTCATCTGGGTCTCGATCATCAACATAGGCATTGTCTGGAGCACAAGTTGGAATTATAAGTTTAATTATAGGAGGTGGTTGCTGAGCTTGACTTGGAAACATCGCAGATACCTTTAATGGAGGGGGAATTAGACCAACCTTAAGAGCAGGTTGCTTAGTTTAATTAGGTTGAATTGATAATGTCATAGATGCCTTAAGAGGAGGGGGAGTGAGACTAATTTTTATATTTGGTTACTCAGGTGGTTCTTAACTCTCCGTAGAAGGAACCTTAGAAACGATGGCATGATTTTAATTAGATATAGACAAATCAGTTTTAGGAACCCATTGAGATGTAACAATTGGAGAGGATAATGTAACATGACACTGTGCAGTGAATGAGATAAAACTGTAACGCTCAATATGCTTTATTTTTCATTGTAAAGCATAGTAATCATTGTCATCATGTCCATTGATTTGATGATAATTTTAATATGGGTGACCTTGATATTTTCAAGTCAGTAAGGATGATAGCCTTGAGTAGACGGTAAAGTGATCAATTGATGACTAAGGAGCTCAGTAAGAATGTCATGTTACTGAGTATTGTGATCAAAGGTGAGAGGCTCTAATAATGGGATGACTTAAGGCTCACTAATATGAGCACATGTAGAAAACATAGAATGAAGATGAGATGTAGAATGAGAATAAACATGAGCCTGAGAAGCATCCTTAAGCTATTGGATTTCAGATTTGCGAGATGTAATCGTGGATTTCATAGCCTGAAATTTGTCTTGAAATAAAGAATGTAAATCTTGAATTGATTATAATATGGATTGATTAGATGGAGGATCATGAAGACTAATTTCATCAAATAGACTATCTAAAATAGCACTCACTTGATGCGGTAACGTATTGTTAGGGAGATACATGGTGTCTAAGGCTTTTTTTAGAACAACTTGACAATTAGGATGCATTTGAACTAAATCATACAAAGAAATTTGAGGAATTTTAGGAGCCTGTGATAGAGAATATGATATGCCAAAAAATGATCTGAAAGACCGATCACAAGTGGGGTTCACCAAAATGATTAAGCTAAATGTGAATTTTACGCCTAATCTATAGCAATGTAGTAGTAAATAAATATGCAATTAAGTACATAAATTATACTCAAGCAAACTAAGTAATAAAATACTAAACCCTATAACAACCCCATTTTGTCACTTCAATTCTAGGGGGAAAATTTGTATTTCCCAATTTAAACATATGCCTCCAATGACTTAAATGTACAGCCAACATTTAAATCTAGCATAATATAATTACAATTCTTCAAATAAAAGATCAATAAATCATGTGCAATATATTGGGTCAACTAGATCCTACTCGATCCCCCATTGAAACTCTTTCAAGTTAGTATATGAAGTATACCAATAGTGCCCTTCTCGGCATTGATTTACAAGTTTTGATCTAAGTGTCTACCAAGGTTTCAACTAATCGAATCCCATATAGCATCTGACACTTATGCTAAAATAGGTACATCCTGATAGTGTACTACCATACACTACTTCAGCCAAAGATTTAGAGTCGTGTATGGCATGCTCAGTTTCATGATGGCACATTCGTCAATAGAAACATGTCCCATCACCATGTCACTTGATCCAGTTATCAGAATTTAATTAAACAGTTAAATTTATAATTGTACAGAGTTTATATCAATATCAACCAATATAAAATGTGTAAGGGAATTACGTAAATTAACCCCCTTTTCCAATATATTTTCCTTAATCATTGAATAATGACAATTCATTCCAATTAGGTAGCATTCAAGTAATTGCAACACCTATAAATGTCCCATACTAGTTATGTGAGTTGTGATTACAAGAATCCTAAACTAGTTTATCTTTTCCATAAACACATTCATAAGTTAGCAATAAGGTGTATCTCTAAAGGACTAATCTTGTCGACCGTCAATAGTTGTGTTGCCTTATTTACAATATTTCCCTTTTCCTTTTACCCTCTTCCATATTGTTATGATTATTCTTATGTAACTCAACTTAGTCCTTTTTAGGTATGGTTACTGCCCTCATGGATAGAATCTTGATCCTTATTGGATCTTCTTTCCCTTTTATTTGGCATCTTTACATATCAAATGATTCTCAGTTATAGGACCATTATTTGCATACTCCAATTAGTATATATCCAAAGAATCATGTTGGTATTATGTTCGTGTATACAACCTTTCATAACTTTGTTTTAGCTACTAGTCTACAATGAAATATTCATACATTATGCTTAATATTATTTAAATATATATGACATTGTTTTACAAAACAATGTCATTTTTCTTTATTACATCCACAACATTGTTCAATGCCATAGGGAATTAATGCTTTACTGGATTGTTTATTACTTCACGCCTAGAAGACCATCTTATTCTAGATATTCCTTATTTAATCCATTGATAAAACTTATGTGAATTCTTTGTTATATAATGAGTACTCTTTTTCATAAACTAGGTCCATTATGGTACTGGGGAACATCTTGCAGCTATGAATTTTTTATCATCAGATCAATTTCATAATAGTTTCATCATTGTTTGAAATAGAATAGTACTTATGAATATAGAAACATTTATACTTAAGTTACAACCTTGATAAATACTTCACAACAATCATTATATCACATAGTTTATAATTTATCAATAGATACATTATTGATTCAACAACAAAAGTGTCTCAAGTACCCATACATAAAGAACAAGTCATCTCATTAAATTTATCATTCATATGCAACTGAATAAGTATTCCATTTACAAAACAACAACAATAATTCTTACTTGCAGTCACAGGTGACATAATGGAAAGGATATTATCAAGGATAGTTCTTACAACTAGGTCCAAGGTCCTTTTTCATTTTATAGCAACACTGCTTCAATATTTTCATACATAAAATTTGGTACAAGTGCTCAAATAAATTCATTCATTCTTTTCTTTACTATTCCAAGGATCCCGAAACCTGCAACTGAAAATGTTAATGCAAAAAATACACATGGTCAGTCCAACATGACTAGCATGGAAAGTTCCCTTTCCTGCTTTACAATTATTCCATTCAATATCTATGTAAATGAAATGTTTCTAAATTAAAATCATGAAATTCACTTATTAGTTCATAAGATCACATTTGCAACCTCTTAGGATAAATACTTTGCATTCACTCTCTTGTTCTCTTCCATCAAATTTGCTTATACAAGAATAAAATTTCATGTGACAGAATTCATAACAGCTTACCATCATTCATTTAATTTTTGACTTGTGATCATAAGTACAGCAATTTCACTGTTACTATAAAATCCAACATGATTTATACAAGTATCAGTAGTGTTTAGTTATCACATTAAGTAACCAGTAATATATATATATATATATATATATATATATATATATTTGTTGAATTGAATATAAATATTTGTAGTATTTACTCAATGAATTAGATACCATTGTTTATAGTGTTAGAGTAGGTATTTACCTTAGCTCATGTTCACCTAGGTAATTTATTTACCTTTATTGTATTTATCCTCACCCACTTATGTGTGTGGATATTTCTTTTTATTTAGATATTAGGGGGATATTATCTAGTTGTTAGGTATAGATCTTTCCTTGATCTATGGTATTGACTAGTTCTTTCCTTGATCTATGGTATTGACTAGATCCTTGATGTCTAGTTCTTTCCTAAATTTATGTTCTTGACTAGTTCTTTAATGACTAGTTCTTCCCATTATTTATGGCTTGATTTACGACCTTGACTGGTTCTTAGATTGTTATTCCTTGCCTATATAAGCAAGGCCCATTCTCATCATATTTCATTGATTTCCATAATAATATATGATATTGCTGCTCATTTGTTTGCAAAGGTTTTATGTAAAGTTATTCTGGTGAATTGATTTCATCTTATTGATCGTGGTGTTTGATTAGCATCTATGTTATTGGCTTGGTACGATCTAGTTATCTGTCATTTTATGGTATCAGAGAAGGAGATTGTTATTGACATCTGTTTGTAAGTTTTATTTTACAAATAAATTCTTTATATATTCATATATTCAGGATTTTCTCAGATTTTGTTGTTACGTGCGTTTTTATGCAAACCATTTTTGGAGGCAGTGGTTTTTTTGTTGTGCAGAGAAATATAGTGGTTTGTCTCAGGATTCATGTCAGCTGGGAAGAAAAACCAGCAAATCATTTTATGGGTTTTTTGGGTGTCTTGAGATCGGATCTAGGTTTTTATTTCTACAGGGGTAGCATTCTCGATCGACGTGTAGCAGACAGTTTCCGAAAAGACATTTCTTTCCTTTTTGGCACGGGTCCATGGGTGGCTGTGCATGATTTGTTATTTCAGGAAATTCTGTATATTACTATTTTGGGTGGTGAAGGTCATTTTCAATACAATCCAAAAATAGTACTTTTTACTAGAAGAAGCAGTTGGATGTGACTTTCTCGAAAACAAGCAACACACCCCATAATAGTAAGTTGTACACACCCATTGAAATCTTTATCCCTTGGTCATATGGTATGGTCATGTGAGGGCTTAAAGCTTGTGATTCCTACTAGTAGGTGCTTAACTCCAACCCTTTTTCATTTTATTTGTGTGGTGAAAGCAAGAGCATTTTATTATGTTTTAGTGGCAACTAAAATAAATAATAGAGCATAATATTGAAAAGCTTGTAACTTTTGACCAGTAACTCAGTTTTGAGTGTCGTTTTTTGCAAAAGCGTTTGTTTTTCCATGTTCTTTCCATTAGAAATATTTTTTTTAGAATCACACTATGATTATAAAGTGTCATATTGTAACACGCACTCATTATAAAGTGCCAAAATCTAGGGGGTTCTTGTTGCATTGCTTGGTTCTTGCATTTCTTTTGGTGATTTTTTGAGGATGGCATCTTTATCTACTTCTGCATTAGATCATGTTGAGCCATTAACAACACATAATTACCACACATGGAAACCAATAATGGAAACAATAATTAAGCTTAAAGGATTATGGGCTTTAACTTCTTCAAAACAACCAGTGTTCACTAGAGAATATGAGAAATTTTAGTACCAGTGCAAATTTGATGAGTGTATGGGTTTGATAGGAACTTATGTAAATCACAGTCTTTTGTTTCATTTGGAAAAATGTGACTCCTTTCAAAATTTGAGAGAAATTGGAGGATTTATTTAGTAAGGTGGATCATATGAGATCCATGCAACTTGACATTGAGATCACCTCTCTACCTTTTTCTCTAGCATGGATGTCTTAGGTGACACATTCAAAATGCCAAACTTAGAAACATTTTGTGAAAGACTAACTAGGGAAGAATCTAAATTGTCTCACCTTGAGTCTTCCACCTCTCAAAAGAAATTAGTTGCATCTAATCCTAAGGGTAAGAGAAAACCAAATAGTAAAACCAAATCCACACCTTCCCCATCTCAAAATTCTCCTAAATCCTTTTGTGGGGGTAGTAATCATGAAGAACATAGGTGTTATAAGAAAATGCAAGCCTTAGAGGATGCAGTCAAGAAACACAATTTCTATCTCCACGTCACCTCCTTCTAATCAGCATGGCAAAGCACTTAATGTTGTTGGGAGATCTCAGTCACCACTTGCAAACAGTTGAGTTATAGACTTTGGTGCTTCTTATCACATGACTTCTTCCAAGGAGTCTTTTGTTTCTCTAGGTTTTCATTCTAATTCCAAAATTGAGGTTGGAGATTCTTCTTTTCTTTCTATTAAAGGAAAAGGTGATATACAACTTGATGGTGGAAATATCCAAGATGCACTATATGTTCCTAACATAACTACAAATTTGCTTTCTGTATATTAAATTTGTCATTCTAGTCAAGGAAAAATAGTGACTTTTACACCACATGGAGCAGAAGTATGAACTTTGTTGGAGCCTCATTCACTGGTTGCTCAGGTTATTGTTGATCATAGTTCTAGACTATATCACTTTGAGGGTTTTGATGAAACTTCTTCTAGGGACAAGATTGGTTTCTCATGCAGATTCGGAGAAGAAAGCTTTGGCATGAAAGATTTTGACATCTCAATTACAGATATTTTAAGGAGTTGAGCACTCATGGTATGGTAGATGGTCTTCCTATAGTTTTTTATCTTGAGGGATTTTGTCATGGTTGTGCATTAGGGAAACAACTCCAATAGTATTTTCCTAAGAATTCGTCTAAGAGATCTCCTTCACCACTTGAGCTTGTGCATAGTGACTTGATGGTTTTTCCTACCCCATCGTTTAATGGAGCTAAGTATGCACTTACATTTATTGATAATTTCTTGAGGCATACTTGGTTTTACTTTCTCAATTACAAAAGTGATGTTTTTTAAAAATTCAAAGCCTTCAAGGCTTTGGTCGAAAAACAATCTTCTAGTAGCATAAAGAACCTTCGTACTGATAATGGGGGGGAGTACTTCAGCAATGAATTTTATGACTTTTTGGCAACTCAAGGCATTATTCATCAACATTTTTTTCCTCATACTCCACAACATAATGGCTTAGCAAAATGGAAGAATAGAACTTTGAAGGAAATGGCTAACTGTATGATGCATTCTAGATATTTACCTCCTATCTACTTGGCATAAGTAGTTAATTTTGTTAACTACATTTAGAATTACACACATCACAGAGAACTTGAGCATTTGACTCAGAGGAAGTTTGGTCCAACATTAAGTCAGATGTCCCATTTTTTTTGAGTATTTGGGAGCCATGTTTGGGCCTTTGTACCAAAGAAGAAAAGGAAAGCTTTGGATACGAAGAGTAAACCCTTGATCTTTGTAGGGTATTATGAGGACATGAGAGCTTATCGACTTTTAGATCTTAATACACATAACATTCTTATTCCAACACATGTTCAGTTTGATGAGTGCTTCACTCCTCATGATTCTTCATTTTTTTGCATTCTTCCTTCTTCTTCATCTGATCTTGAGGATATTTCATTTGAGGAGTTTGATGATGAGGTTATAGATGTTGTTGAGGACCTTATTCCCACTAATGTTTTCATTATGCCTAAGTGGACTCATACTCCAGTTTATGAGGCAAAACCTTGCATAGGGGATCTTTCATCCACTAAACATCATCACACACATTCTATAGGTTCTGGAATTTTGTGTCAGGTAGTTTCTGAGGATCCACGGTATTTTTCAAAGGCTCGTGGAATACAGGAGTGGGATGATGTGATGGCAGCTGAGTATTCTTCTTTGATGAAGAATCATACTTGGGTTTTGGTAGCTCTTCCTAAAAGAAGAAATATGGTTAGGTGTAAGTGGGTATACCGAACCAAGAACGCAGCTGATAGGTCCATTGACAAGAATAAGGCTTGTCTTGTTGCAAAGGGTTCTTTATAAGTTGAAGGTATTGATTATTCTAAGAATTTTTCACCCGTTTCCAAGATGGATTATGTACGCCTTGTACTTTCTCTCGCTACAACACAAGGGTGGACCATATACTAGATGGATGTGAAGAGTGTCTTCTTACATGGAGATCTACAAGAGGAAATATACATGGAGAAATTGGCTGGATTTTTTCATGATTCTTCTCTTGTTTGTAGGCTCTGAAGGTCTCTCTACAGTCTCAAACAATCCCCTCGGGCTTGGTATGAGAAGATGGATTCTTTTCTTCTATCTACTAGTTTTGTTCGTTTCCACTCCGATCATACAGTGTATCTCCAGCATGTTGGTGAGGATATTTTGATACTTCTCTTGTATGTTGATGACTTGTTACTTACTGGCAGCTCTTCTTCCCACATTCAGAGTATTCAGAGGGCTCTTTCTACACAGTTTGACGTGACAGATCTTGGGCTATTGCATTATTTCCTTGGTTTGCATATTTCTCAGACAGATTTAGAGATTTATTTGAGTCAGTAAAAGTACACCCATGATCTTCTTAGGCACTTTGATATGGTTTATTGCAAGCCAAGTCCATCTCCTTTTTAGTCTGGAGTTACTCTTACTTCCACACGTACTACAACACTTTGTGATCCTACACTGTATAGACAATTGGTTGGGAGTCTCATGTACTTGACCCATACGCACCCTGATGTTTCATTTGCAGTGTGGCTTGTATCTTAGTTTGCACATTCTCCTCATAGTAGTCACTGGCAAGCTGCTAAAAGGATTTTGTGCTAATTTCATGACACTTCCCACTTTGGCCTACACTACACTAGGGGTTACTCTCATTATGTTGATTATACAGATTCATATTGGGCAGGTTCTATTGGTGACAGGTGTTCCACTTATGGCTATATTTTGTGTCTTGGTTATTCTCTAGTTGCTTGGGCATGCAAAAAGTAGTAGGCTATTGCATTTTCATCTTCAGGGGCAGCAGTTACAGTGATTCATAAAATTCTTTGGCTTCGCCAATTATTGAAAAAAATTACCAACACAACCAATTCCCACAGGATTCACCAATTGTACTTTGGTGTGACAACCAAAGTGTAATTCACATTTCTCGCAACCCAGTTGACCACCAGCAGACTAAGCATATTGAGACACACATCCACTTCAATCGTCAACACATTCAAGATGAATTTTTTTGTTTGGAGTACCTTCTGACTCAGCAACAGGTTGCACACATTTTTATGAAGCCTTTTGCATCACCTCGCTACCTTGAGTTGCGTGGAATGCTTAGGGTTTCGGAAGTTGTTATTGGGGGGTGTTCGTGAGAACATCTTCCTTCTTATTATTCTTTCTCTTTCCTTCTAGCAAGATTTTTTCCTTCTTTTGGTTTGAGATTTCTTCATGGATATATTGTACATGAGTACCTCATCAGGCCTAGTTTTTGGGACTCATACTGTGGACATGTCACTTCTATTTTGGACCCTAGCTTCACTTGAGGGGGGTGTTAAAGTAGGTATTTACCTTAGCTCATGTTCACCTAGCTAATTTATTTACCTTTATTGTATTTATCCTCACCCACTTATGTGTGTGGATATTTCTTTTTATTTAGATATTAGGGGGATATTATCTAGTTGTTAGGTATAGTTATTTCCTTGATCTATGGTATTGACTAGATCCTTGATGTCTAGTTCTTTTCTAAATCTATGGTCTTGACTAGTTTTTTGATGACTAATTCTTCCCATGATTTATGGCTTAATCTATGACCTTGATTGGTTCTTAGATTGTTATTCCTTGCCTATATAAGTCATGCCCATTCTCATTGTATTTCATTGAGTTCCATAATAATATATGATATTGTTGCTCATTTGTTTGCAAAGGTTTTATGTAAAGTTATTTTGGTGAATTACTTTCATCTTATTGATCTTGGTTTGATTAGTATCTTATGTCATAGAAGAATCCAACTCCCGAGAAGTCACCCATTCCTAATTAATGCCATTAATGCTACACTGCCACATTGTTCTTAATTGCATGTATTACACCTCATATTTGGTGGTAGGAGATAATTCAAGCGGTCGAATATTCTTTTAAACGCAGCCTTATAAATTGCATAGTTGACAAGTCAATCATTCCATCCATTAATTAAACGTTTTGAATCCTTTATATGGTCTTTCGACCAAAACAAGTAATTTGGATAAACTCCCTCCATGATATATATTTATAAAAATCAAACCTTCAATCATAAACATAGTAGGCTCGATATTACTTTATATACTTTTTTTAAGTCTTTTAATATGGTTAGGCAACATTGTTTATCATAAAGCCAATGCACCAAGGTCAGAGAACCATAACAATTATGCCAACCCAGCCAATATCCAAATCATGGTTTTAAACCATAATTTAGTCCTCTATAGAACTTAGGATGTTATTTAATTAAGTACATAAACTTATACAAGTTTACCATATCCTCCAACCTCTTTTCCATATCTAGATGGGTCGGTATTAGACCGAACCTTATCAGAAAATAATTTACATTAAACTTACAACATGGTTACTACTCAGGATGATCCTTCCCACAAGGAGTATTTTCATAAGTCATTACCATTCAATAATACTTCATGAGGTCCATGCGAGCCCTAACAAAGCATTCATGTAACGTAGGGTTGGAAGCTAGTATGTAAACCATATTATAGTGGTGATTAACAATGATAACTATCCAGTTGCAAGGAAACCAAAAATGACGTAATATAAAAGAAATGCACTATGATCTCATGATCGATCCATCAGGAATCTTATTTATGATTATGCTCAGTTGGCATAGCATTTCCATTGTTATAAGTTATGAACAATCAGTGAGCAAGGTAAATAACTCATAACATACCATTAGCTAGGTGTGCATTCATATCCAATATAGTATTAGAAATATAACAAAACACTAAAATATTACTTCCAACTGCATAAGTAACCCATAAAATTCTTCATGGCATGGTACACAATAATATCTATAACCATTTCTGCAACCATGAAATACAGTAGTGCAATATTTATCACTTTCAACTAAGTGGTATAATATAACTAGGTACACAACAATTTGTATCTAAAGGTACAATCACCAATTAGCTCAACAATTCATTACATAAATATAAGTACATATAAGCATCAAGTTAAGCAAGAATTTGTCATAAATTTTATGAGCACCACATGCACCGAATGACAAGCATTGTTGTGGGGCTGCACATGCAACTAGAAGTGAGTGTACATATCCTTTACAAGTTATGCACATGCTTGTGTGGCTACATCTATGGCTTTGCAAAAAAGTTCATTCTTTAGCTCAAGTGACACACACTTCATTTATGACCTATTTTGTTCAACGAAGAAGACTGAAATTATGGGGTGTGACAAACCCTAAGTACAAAGAGAGGGTGAGAATCCTTAGTTGATTTGCAGTGAAATTTGGAATGTTTCTTAGTGGTAACCAGGTGAACAGAACAAACGAAGCATCACAAAAAGACCCAAAAAAATGTAAATCTGGATAGATAGGTTGGACTGGGGCACCTAGGGAGGGACAGGGGCACCCGCGAGCACCCTAGGCCTATTTTTGGGTGTCAGGATTTGTGGAAAAGCTCAAAAAACCTCCTATGAGGTGTTACAAGGTGTCATACTTGATGGCGAGCAAATAGACTACCAAAAATATAAGATGCTCAAATGGCTAGAAAGGACCCAAAAAGTGTGAGTAAATTACAAAGGGGTTAGGGGTGCCCAGAGGGGACGAGGGCACCTGGCACTGGCGTCTTGGCTGGGTGTCGGTGTCTAGGATGATAAAAGTTGGAGTATAATAAGGTAGACTGAGCAAGTAAAGGTGTAAGACTGAAATGAGCAACAAAAGACAAAGAAAGGTCACCAAAGACATGGGTTTATTAGTACTTTTCTTACTTAGGAATCATATAAATAGTGGTAGGTAATCAAGACTAGATAATTACCCAAAGTGTGTGATTTTTGTGTCTACATTTACATACATATCAAAAATCTTATTTTATATTAATTTAAATTGTGACTTTTTCTCAATTTCAACATCCCAAACAAAAAAATATAAATTAAAAAATGTTAAAAAGATTAAAAAATCAATTTTTACATTCCTACATGAAACTTAGATAACTTTGAGAAATGACTTGCTTAATGATAACCAACAACTATAATAAAATTATAAACTAGCAATTACACATGAGAAGTGCAATGTGAAAGTTGGAAGGGTAAGAGAAACCATTATAAGGATAATGAAGAAAAATGTAAGAGCTGAAATAGTGGAGCTTAAGAGAGAAGGAAAGAAATGATAGAGAAATCCAAAAAATAAATCTAAAATATATAAGCATAAGAAATTTACAGAGTATCATTCCTGAGGACATAAACCAAGAAACAAAACCAGTCAAAGGAGAGCAATCCTGATGGATGGAAGGATAGGGAAGGGAAGGAGGAAGGGAATTAAGAGAGATGGAATGGAGCAAGGGACCAAAGACATGACTCCTCCTTTAAATGATATTGAAGAAGAGGATTTTTTGGCATCTTAGAGTAACGTTCGAATGAAAATGGAGGATGATATTCGAATTTCATTCAAGGAAGGCAATCTAAAAATAGCGGTGAATGTAAGACCTTGTCATTTGGTGTTCCCAATGTCAATAGTTTCTCTATGAAGAGTTAGTCCTTGAGATTTGTGGATAGATAACGGCTAAGCCATTTTGAAGGGTAATTGTCTATGGCTACCTCTAAAAATTGGTGGGATTGGAACATGGGAAGGATTGTTTAGATCCCAAGAAGGGCTCAGTATACCGACCAAAATTGGCGATAACAAATAAAGGCAATTGAGGTGGCGAAGAGGAATTGTTATAAATAATGTCCGCAATAATTCCAGTAACACCATTTACCAGACCTACTTCAACCCATAAATATGTAGAAAGCATGAATTTTTATTTTTTGCAGAGAAGAACTTTGTGTTGCAGTTGATCGTCATCAACATCAATAAATTCATTGTGTCTTGTATTTTGGGAAATAGATACGACAACTAGAGACTTCAACTCCTTTAATATTTGGAGGTTGTGGTTGTCAACCTGTTCATTTTTTGCAAACAAATGGCTGGCATTATGGAAGACAAGCATTTCTTGTTTTGAAAGGCATGAATCAATGTGTGACATTAGAAGCTCTTAGTCTTCTAATGTAGATTTTCCATTATGAATGTTGAGAATCATGTTGAAATTGAAAAATCTTTCCAGAGTTTTGCTCCATAAGAATTGCTTGCATACAAAGGAATGTCCATGACAGGCGGTGGCTAGCCAAGATCTCTAATAAAAATGATGGATTTGTTACCAAATGGAATTGTTTTTGATTGTGGGAAAGCATCACGAAGACAGTAGTCGTATTTGCTAGCAATTTAGGCCCAATGAAACTCATTTCATCAATTAGAATATATTTGACATGTTTAAGGGAGTCTTGTAAAGAGGCTAAGGCTTGGCCTTTCATGGATTTTATTTCTGTAATTGGAATGCAGAGGGAGGTGTGGATTATGGAAGCAGAAATGTTGAATGCAACCACACTAGGAGGGGCCAATAAAAGGAGTGGAGAGACAACAATGGTCGAAGCAGAGCAAAAATCGGACCTGAGAGAATGAATAAAGTAGGACTTTCATATTCCTACAATACCCTGAAAAATCAGCTTGAGTAGAGGAAGTTTGTTTTTGCAAGAAAAGTGATGCATGATAGTGTTGAAAGCCAAATATCGGTCTTCACTCAATTGGAATGAGGGGTTCCAACATATCCCTGCAAATGCAGAAGACAATATTCGACCTTATTCCTTTCGATAAAACTTGAGGCCATGTCCTGTAACTGAAGGGGAATAGCATGACTTGCCCAATTGTACTGGGTGTCAAATTCTCGGTATCTAAGAATATGTAAACTATCACAGAGTTGAGACAAAATATATCATTCATTAATTTTCTCATGTTACTACATGCCTTCGTCGTCAGATTCAGATGAACTTGCTGAATTATTTGTAGTTACTAGCTTAGTCTAGATTACATGCCATGGAGTGTGCATGTTTTTTTAAAAAGTGCCAAGTGGAAATCATATTTTGACGATTAAAACCAATATCCACCAGAATATTATGGAAAGTTTTGTAAAGGAGAATTTCATACCAAAAGAGAAGTTCAAAAGAAGGTGACTCTTCTGAAGGAATATTGGAAAATCTTGGATATGCACGAACAATTGCTGGGCATTTCCATTTCAGAATTTCCTATAGCTCCAGTCCTAAGCAATTTTGATAAGAGAAATGGATTCCATTTCTGAAGGCTGCACAAGATATGCATCAAAAAGGAGGTTTGTTTCATGTGCTTGAGATCCAGTTACAACAACTCGCCTTAGACTTTTTTACCTACATTTAATGAAACAAAAGGCCTACTACACATAACAAGTGATAGTTTTAGAAGCATATGGAAAGTCTCTTGTGCACTGATGTCGTGCTCAACAACACTCTCTAAAAGCATCTTTCGTATGGTGAAAGAAGCAGGGAAATATGGATTGGCATGTGTTGATATCCTGAAAAGCATTTGGTGGTATGTCTTGGATCGTTGCTCAACTTTAGAAGTGTACTTGACAATGTATTTAAGTACAACATGACGTGAAAGCATGAGATGACAATCAATATTGGCTCTCCATATAGCTAGCATGCTCCGGTTGTGGATGTTCAATTTATCTCATTCATTGAAGGAAGGTATTTAATTATACCTTTGTTGTCAATAAACAAGGAAGAAATGGCCCAAATGGGCCAAGGTGCATTGTAACACTAAGTGAGACCAGATTTTTTTTTCCACAGGAAAGTTTTGAGAAAACTTAGGTAGCAACACTTTCTATGGCCATGTTAAACATGGATTTAATAAGCTCATCTAGGTCTTGTAGTGGTTGGGCAACCAGTACTTGCATTGATGGTCAAACAAGCAAACATGGATCATCTCAAATGAAGCGATATTTGCATTAGAAACTCTTCTCAGGAACTTTCTAGTCGAGGGTTCCACAGCTGAAAAAGCCTATAATATCAAAGTATTTTGAAACTTATTGCATCGATAGATGCAGTTATCAGACTAATTTCAGTCGATTGTACCAATGTTAGGATCATGACTTGACATTAGTCATAAGAAACCATGAACATGAGCATGTTGAGCCTCTATGCTGCTATTCATACCTACAAGTAACGAAACTTTTGTAAAATACATGAGATCATCTCCAGGTTGCTGAAGATTAGCTAAAGCATCATTTCCTCTCTCACTTTCTTAGAAGTGAGCAACAGTATTGCTACCTGTATGAATAATCCTTTTCTCCAAGGTGTTTTTGTAGCACTTCCTCATGAGATATTAGTGAATCTTTGTATGTCAATTAAGCAGAAACCACATGTGTTGAGCCTCTATGCTGCTCATTCATACCTACAAGTAACGAAAATGTATAAATACATGAATTTTTATTATTAAAGCAATCAAGAATTGATTGTATGAATAATCTGCTCTAAGGTGTTTTTGTAGCACTTCCT
The DNA here is from genome assembly GCA_019776745.2 of Taxus chinensis. NCBI lineage: Eukaryota > Viridiplantae > Streptophyta > Pinopsida > Cupressales > Taxaceae > Taxus > Taxus chinensis. The sequence continues at coordinate 44,368,334 of CM034153.1, forward strand.
CATGAGATATTGTGCTTTGATGCAATTAAACATGATGAGGGTGGTTAATAGTGTTGATTGTTCAAGTGTTTTGCGCAGCAAGGATCAACTGGACAAGCATCACGCATACAGTTATGGATATCTAGCCATTTTGTGTCTGTAACACTCAAAGTGAAGAATAATGTTGGCGCTCCTAATTGTTTAACCATGTCTGAGATCTCACCTCTACTTTTTCACTAGAAAGAACGTGTTCCTCATATATTATTTCCAAAATGCATTAAAGTGTTAGGAAAACAATCTTTGTGAAAGTATTGAAGTTTTTTCTAGAGCTCTCCTATAGTTAGAGGGATACCATGTTTAAGGGTTTGTTTCATGAACACATCATCTATAGACTGGATTTTATGGTGCATAATAAGGTTAAACAAAAAGTATCAAAACCTAGGGTGGGAACCAAACCGGTCATCATGGTAGTGCAACAAGTGAAGGGCATATTCATGCATATGATTCTCTTTCATGTGAGGTTGTTTAAACATTGCTATACCTATTGGGAAAAAAAATAGGGAAAGCCATGGAGAAAATACCCTCAGAGTGTCTTCATTTATTGGTGAAAGACCAATGTCCGACCAAGGTAGGGTGTAAGGTATGTTTTGTTGATGTGAATGAAGGAATTGATTGATAACTTCATCTTTAGTGCTTGTGTTGTGGATGGATGGTATGAAAGAAGATGTTTGTGACAATGTATCTCTTGAGAGAAAAGGTAAATCATTGATTTCTTATGTCGCAATGCCTTCTAAATGTGGCGGGTCCACTGCAAGAGTGTTAAGAGAGGAGGTGATATTTGTTGATTTTAAAGGTAAAAAAATGAGGGCGTCTACCATAACATCTTTGTAGTAAGGATCGTGTGAAATTTTGTATTGGATGGTTTCCCAGACACGAGTTCTATTAACATAGAAGACATATTTTGTTTGGTGGAAACCGGTCTTTTGTACAATTATAAGATCCAAATCTCCAAGGTGTTAGGGCAATTACTTGGCTATAGATGAAATATTTTGTGGAAAATTTATAGTGTGTCCAGAGTATTTTTATTGTCCACCACGGGCTTGGGTTACTTGCAGAATTATATTTACTCATGCGATTAACATTTCTTCAGCTTAGGTCAAATATTTAAGGACAAAAGGTTGTTCTAGGTCCATATTGTTCCAGGAAGAGAATCGATGCCCTTTCTTTTCAGACTTCCATTTGGTGCAAATTTTCACCCCTTTCATGCAAATGTGTCTGTATACCTAGGTAATTTTCTAGGCATATAGAACAAGTGTTGATATCATACAACAAATAAATTCGTTTGCGAAGGCATCTTTGTGTCTCGATAACAGAAGGAAATTCTGGCAAAGAGGGGTTGGGAGGCAATGTGGAAATAGAACCATGTTCATGTAGCAGTGAACTCGCATGGGGACAAGAAATGTCTTGTGTTGATGAATCTGCAGGGTTGATTGTTGTTGGGAATCAAGTCTCGAATCATAAGGTCGACTATAGTATTGGGTTGAAGCAGAAAATCAAGAAGATGAAGGGTTTGGCAGCAAGGGGGGCCTGATTAATTGATGATTGAGGTTGTTTAAGGGTTAACCGAGGGCATATGTTATTCTTGGATGGTTATGGAGGTTGATCTAAAAAGATGCGGCAAATGGAATTCCATCCTACAAGTGCTTAGTAGAGGAATTTGAAGGCATGGAAGACAGTCAAAGACAGTGGAAGGTATGCAATGTTAAAGGAATCCTACAAACATTAGCAGGTGTGTTTTTTTGTGCATGGTAATGGTGACGCTTATCAACATTTATCTTAATTTTTTCCTTGGTATAGAGTTCCCTTTAATGAGATTTTTTTTTAGGAGTTGACATGAAGGTGTAGTCACAAAATCACGCACTTACTTTTACATTTATACCACCAAGTATGTTGTTCTATATATGGATCTTGTGTAATGAAATTACTCACTAATGACCCAACCCCTAGTCATGTATCCAGTTAGTCAGTCGGTGTCATCATTTGTCTTTCACAGTCATCAGTTGTTTACACAGTTTTTTTCGTCTCTCAGGGAGTGTTAGTTGTCATCATTGGGTCATTTTTCGTCTCTAGTCTTTGACTAGGGAGCCTACGGTAGAACTAGGGCGCCCATGGGCGCCCTGGTCCTTATTTTAGGCATCCTGGTCCTGGCAGTACTTGTTTCTAATTTAGAGTCTCGAGGTCAGTATTTGTAATTTTCCCTCTCATTCCCCTAGGTACTAGTCAACATGTTGGGTCATTAGTGTCAAAATTTGAGCAAGATATCCCTATATAAACATAACATACTCACTATATTAAGCATGAACTATCTACTATTAAGGGATATCTATTTACTAAGTTAAGGGAATGCATTTGGGAATTATTTCATCACACGCATTGTATAAGGAAGGGTTGTATTCATTCTATTCCATTCACCATATTTGTATTTTACATCTAGCTATTGCCCCCTATCTCCATGCATCATTGGCACTAGGGCACCTTAGGAACATCAATTTCACACACAAGCACACAAAACTACATTGGGTTTTGGAATGTAGTGAAGTTCTTAGTTGTAAGTTCGCCATTGTAGCAGCTAAAGATCATTCTGACCCCTTCATATGCATCTTTATTTTTTATGGGATTTGATGCTTTGTGTGGGGTTTTACAGGTAGAATATTCATTACAAGTTTACGAGCATCATCAACGAGAAGTTACTATGCAACAATCATGCTATAAAGATTGAGACATTATGCAAAGATCTAGTGACACTTCCATATTCAGGTCTTGAATTTTTCTACATACCAAGAGTAACCGTCCTACAGACTAGTGCATGCACATAGGCACCTTGATCCTCTTCCAAGTGCACCCCAGTCAGGTAGAATATTCATTTGCTGCATTTTCTTGGGTATGTAACATCATACTATGCTTCATCTACACATCATCATGTTTAGTCCATAAATCACAACGAGGTAAGTAATTTTCAGGTTAGTATCAATATCCCTCCAATTTCAATTATTTCATTTCATTTAAATATCAAATACAAGTACGTAGCATTTACATTTCAGTTTATACCAGTCATTATCATTACTGCTCCTACTTGCTTAAATTAACCTAGCATAGATAGAATAATTAAATATTTTAGTTAATCAAATACAAAACAACTCCGTACTTTCGAACCCCTTATTTTTCCCTAGGATCCATCTCAAACCTTGATGGCTAATGAAAGTTCATAGTCTTCAATAACCATCAAAGTCTAGCACTACATAGTGTTGAACCCTATCAATGGCTGACGTTGTCAATTGTTGATTCTCACGGCTAAAATATGGTATTCCTACTCACAAAATCAGATCTATATCAACACCAATATGCTACTAGATGGTCGATTAAAATTCATTTGTGCCTATCTTCAATTAAGTGTAACATTATCTTCTCTCAATAGCATCTTGTACTTGTTCTAGGATCAAGATAGTATTAGTTGTTATAAGACTAATTGTGATCCACCTAAGTTATACCTTCAAATGAAATTTTAGACCAACTTCTCTAAACAATAAAATGCTCCACTTGGGATTGAAAATCCATTAACACGTAAATGTCCATAGTCAAAATACTCATACCACCTCTATGGCTACAAGTCTGAACAATAAATCCTACTTCTAATATTGCTACTCATGCTAAATTTCATTTTAGTCTTGAATCATATGGCATAACATATTTTCATAGGTCCTATTGATAATATGCTTAGTCCCCATTCTCATTAATCTGAGTCTCTAAAGGCATTAGGTGGTTGCATAGCCATGGTTCTCATGATTTCATACTGCCGAGTGTGAATATCTTGTTCAATAACCATTACCATTCACAAGAGAAAGTATCTAGTAAAATGCACGATTCACCTCCATTTATCATGAATCTTCTCAATAATGTTTCATGTGCCTCTTAGTAAATCATCTACACACGTATCCTTTATTTCTTCTCATTTATCTCGTTAGCTTCAACAATCACCGGGGTTGATTCAGGAAGTTTCCAATTTTTGGCCTACCCAAGGTATGGATATTACATTCTACATCATCTTTTATAGCTTCTTAGGCATGCTACTAAAAATGTTCAATTAGCAAGGGAATCTTTATTTTGAACTAGCTAAGGAAAAATTCCTATGATCACTTACAATGGATTATATTTAGGCATTGGTGTGTTGAGAGGTAAAGTGATTGACATCTTCCACTATTCCTTCCCAGGTATATCATGAGGCTCAGGGATTGATAAAAGGAATTCCTTGAATTACAAGGGTAGAGGATTAGTTTATTACTTTAGAACTTAGGATTCTACTATTTGTATTTTGTTCTTAACTATATTTTTTGACTACATGAAGGAACCTTAGTTACACTGGAATAAGTATAATTTTGGATTTCTTAAGGACTTTCATCATGCTATACACAACATATTTATTTGTATAGTACTAGGTGACCCTCATGCTAATTTTCTACATTTATAACATGGCTAACACCCCTTATTGACATTAATGATCACCCTATTATGTGCATTAAGACCTTTCACGATGGAGTCTCACTAAGGAGGCATTGCATTGGTGTGCTAGATATTCCCTATGGTTCCCAAAGTTAGTAAATTAATTTTGACATTGAGGATGCTTTCCTCCATCATTTTTCAAATCCTCTATATATGGCATTAGATGGTTACTTCTGACCATCATATTTAGTTTACATCACTTGTGCTCCTCGGAATACTCAAAATAATGGTAGGTAGTATCATACGATTATAATCTACATTATACTGCACCAATCTGGTCATTAAAATCTATAGACCTTGAGAAGCAATTCATTTTTTGTCGTGATTGATTCCTACCTCAAATAGAGATTATATTATGATACTATTAGGAATATTAATGTTCACGTGAATATTGTGGGTGATTTACCATTTGGTAAATTAGTACTTACTAGTTTTTTAGTAAGATATTTGTTAGTAGAATATATTGTTATAATAACAATATATTATGTGGTTATACCTGTATCACTATTAACGGGTTTATTGTTTGTAATACATCCTATTTTATAGGATGTTTTGTTACTTGCCTTCTTGGTTATTTAATATCAGGATATGTAATGTATGAAATATACGAGAAATTATTTTTCCATATTCAGTGTGCAAATCTATCTGATAGAATTTAAATTTGGTATCAGATTGTTCTATTTGTTTTCAGGCCTTATGGAGGAATAGCTTGAGAGGAGGATAACATTCATAAAATTCAGACGGTGATCTCGAATCACCCATGTGTTCAATATGTAAAACATTATGAGATTCTAATGTTGACATTTTTCTTTAATCTTATAGTATTGGACCAACCAGTTTTACATTACTGTTGTTTCAGCCTCTTTTTTGGTCAGACCTAACCTTCTTTCAAATGCTTCTCTTTCCATCTCTCTTCAAGTATATTTGAAACTTTTTGTCCAAGTTACTATTTTAGTCTAGATGCATATGAATTTAAAGTTCCCTCCACATGCTCATGCAAAGAAGATACTTTTGACTAGTCTTGTGTTTTGGATCTTCAGAGGAAAAGTGTGGAGCTACATGTCATTCATGAGCTATTGTAAAAGATCTTAACATGCATCCGAAATCATGTTCAGACTATTTCTTCAATTACACAATCCATTATTAATCTGCAGTCAGGAAAGGTCATCATGTTTGGCTACCTAGTATATAATCAATGGAAACAATCTCTAATCCAATCCAGTGAAAGTTAGTATCATAGTTAAATATAGTTGTGAAATATTGTCACATGTTACACATATGTGCTTAAAACTAAGTCCATCCAACTTAAGACTTTGCATTTAATATGAATAGTGACTCCATCTATTATTTTTGAATCGACTGCATGTTAGTGAGGATTAAGTTTCATACTGACTTGTTAATCCTGCAAGGGAAGAGGATTCATCATTTTATGTGCAAGAAATGAGTTTGATCAAGTCAATGAATTGAAATATGTTCCTCACTCCAGCTAGCATCTGCATCTACTCTCACGACTTCTTTGCAATGCAATATACATTGCCATGAAGATATTGTTAGACAGTTGACATTTAAATCATTGAATTGATGCTCTATTGCACATAGTCATGTAGATTCAGATCATACATTTAGGTTCAAAGGCTTACACTGAAGGCTATCAATGTATCATATTGAGTTCACACATCTCATTAGGTAACCTTCTTCTTGCCTTTAAGTCACTGTGTAACATTATCTATTGGTGATTCTTCTACATAACCATGTTGTCATTTCTAGTACTAATAAGGTTGTCAACAGCGTATTATTCCATTACGGGGTTGATGTATATCAAAATCATTCTATATTCAGATGAAGTGGAGTCCCCATCCAACATGTGGATTCAATATTAGAAGAAGTGTGTTTGTTGACTACATCCATGATATTAAGGGGGACAATGTATGTTTATCTCTCACATGAACTTTGTGGGTGATATACCTTGTTCTCTCTAGCATTAGTTCACCAAAATCCTATCATTAGGTTTTGTAAATATTTGACTAGTTGTTTTTAGTGCTTATTTAGGATCTGGTTTGTTTAAAGGTTTAAGTCATAGTTACAAAATTATAGTTTATTTTTAGAATCATATAGTATAAAACTAGACTTTCAATTATTATTGTCAAATTCAGTAGGATGTTTTAAGTCAAGAAAAAAGTCAATTCCAGTTATTTGGTCATAATATTTAAAGAGACAATAAAGTCTTTTAAGATAGTATGGTTGTAAAAGTTTTCATATTGTCATTTTCATTGTCAAGTTGACGTTCTATAATATCTTGTTGTCATTGTCAAATGTAAAAGAGTAATTACTCAGTTCAAGTCAATCGAAGCAGTGTCAATAAGTAAAAGATTGTAAAAAAAAATAAATTGCCTCATGCAGACGCATTTTTAGTGTTACCAGACGTCAGGAAAAAATAAAGTGTTTCACTTATTGCGGGAGGGAAGATACAATAAATAATGTGGAAATAATTGTGCTTTATATGTCAAATCCTAGTTGAGCTAAGTATTTTATGACTATTGGAAGATGGAGGCTATCGAAGGCTAGAGGTCATATCATTTACAACCTCTTGTCAGTCATTTTAGTCGACGAGGCCACAGTCACTGATTTGGTGGCAAAGTATAAAAAGTGTAAAAGTCTTTTATTTACAGTGTGTTCTGTGTACTTAATTTTTTATAGTGTGTACCCGTAGTCCAAAAAAGTAGTGTTTCACATTGAGTGAGGGAAATATAAGAACAATAGTTCCATTTAACATTTGAGTTTCAGTTGTGTATGTAGATTATTCCTAGCATAAATTCCCCTATTGAGAAAAACATAGTGAAGGAGCATATAGCACAATGAAATCTCGTCATCATGAGTCTTGATGAGGTAGAACAGTAAGATGTGTTCCTGTTCGTACCTAGGTTTCTTGGTTAGCCTCATGTGAAAACCATTGAACGTTGTTCAGATGTGTTCCTGTTTGAGTTCCCACACTGTTAGGTCAGATGTGTTCCCTAAGAGTGATGTGGTTGATAATCAGATGATTCACTGAGCATGTTCCCATCCTCATAATGGTCCCCAGATGTAATCCCTATAGTGCATGGTTGATAACAAGTTAAAGTGTTCCTTCTTCTACCTTGAGTTTGAGTGTGTACCAAGATCATGAGCATGCAGAGGTGGACGTTCTATAAAGGAAGTGTGAAAGTTCTATTGTTACCATGTAAACATTAAGGGGGGGAATGTTAGGAATATTAATGTTCACATGAATATTGTGGGTGATTTACCGTTTGGTAAATTAGTACTTACTAGTTTGTTAGTAAGATAGTTGCTAGTAGAATATATTGTTATAATAACAATATATTTTGTGGTTATACCCGTATCACTATTAACGGGTTTATTGTTTGTAATACATCCTATTTTATAGGATGTTTTGTTACCTACCTTCTTGGCTATTTAATAGCCCTATGTAATGTATGAAATATACAGTGATTATTATTATATTCGTGTGCAAACCTCCCTGATAATTTATAGATACATGTGAGTCATTCATTTTTCTATGCTACAGAGTTCTAGATCTAGAATAAGATGTTCTTTCAACAAATGGCATTGACCCTCCACATACATATACTTCTATTATATCATTTATTCCTCCTCCATCGAAATTGGTCGAGTGTCCTACACAGTCTCCACCTTTTCCTCACAAGCAAAGCAAACAATCTCAACCTACTCCACTATCACAACATACTTATTCTCCTTCTTTGTGACAGGCTACTTCTCCTTCCACTCCATCTATGTCACATGAGCCATTACATTTCTCCCATCATGCTAGAACTCGTGATTTGTTGTTTACCTTACTTGAAAAGAATCTAATTCATTTACCATCCAACTAGCATCATCCATAGCATAGGCTACACCGTTAGTGTGACCAACCTTATTGTAATTATCATCACATCAACGACCATAGGGACAATGATTATTTTTCCATTCACGATAGTTTGCAATAATTAGAGGATAAGGGCATCATCTCCTTTGGCTCTCGCTCACGCGAGTGATCCATCTCTCCTCTACCTCGTCAGATATATTTTACAATAGTTGAGTCATCTTCTTCATCTCGTGCTTAGGCCATGGTATGTCTACCACCACAGTTAGTTACTCATGTGCACCCTCTGCCGCATCCATATACTACTATATCATCATATCCATTGTATTCACTTCATCCATATTATCCACTACATCACACCACCACTTCACATTGGCCTTCATGGCCCTCTACATTCATGCATTCCATTGCTGCTCCATATGATATTCAATTCAGTTCATATGCTCGCACTGGTTCCATACCACATGCTTCCACTTCTTTACGTCGTCTTGGTCTTTGGTAGGTGATTACTATCACCTTACCTCCCGATGATGCACTTGTGTTCTTACGGTTCTTACATGAATTTTGAGGGATTTTTTCTAAAAACCTCTCATCACGTGCTCTGTCGTTTCATCTCACGTACTCAATCATTTCCTGATGATGCACTCTTGCTTACACAATTGATCCTTGATTGTTGAGGTGTCCTAACTAAATGAGCCTATTCATCTACACACTAGGGGCATCGCTAATCTTTCCCCCCTAGTCTCATCATATTAACCTTGTATGATCACATCACATTATCATTTATCACAACATGTTTTTTTTTGCAATTATACATTTTTACATCTATCTTACTATCGATATTACACTAATTACATGTTACGAATTTCATTTCATTTAAGTCACCAACCACATTACATTTTTTATCTATCATGATTCACATTACACATTTTTTATACCCTTCTTAATTTTATAATATGAATCTACATCAATAAACAAACACAATATAAAACACATTACATACACTACGACGATAAACATTAAATCATACATCATCGATCATATTACAACATCAATACACATTGAAACAAACTCATCATCTACCAATAAAATTTGCCAATATATATATAGTGCAACCATCATTACAAAAACATTTTCATCACTTGGAAGCAACTCCCCTACATTATATACAATAACACAAATCAAATCTCATGATCATTATTGCTCTCGAGTACTGCGAGATCCCTTGAACTAGATGCCTCTCCACCAACTCGATGTGATTGCTTCTGCATGGCCTCGATGCCTCTCAACTTTCCTCCGCAATAAGGTGTTCTTCATCAACTGCTCTGAAGATTAACGTTGCTAAAAATCCATGTATCATTTCAAGTACACATCTTGTGCTAGAGGTACCACCACCTACTACCTCTCTGGCTCGTCAAGTCTCCTCACATGCTTCATCCCTCTCACCTAACAACACAATGCATGTCATTGCTACTATGGCCATAGACTCAAAAAAATGGGCATGATCACCGATGATAACATGCACACGCTCAAGAATACCTCCACCAAGTACATCCGTCAATGTGTGGATCATTGTGTCAACTATTAGGAACCAATCTGAATAGCCTATAAAATACATAACACAACATGTTAGATAATCATCACTAAAACATAACCCAACAACAAAGTACACAACACAATTATACAAATAATCATGCTTAGCTACAAATGCCACTACATCGTCAGGGGCATGGGCTTCCCCCTCTCCTCCTCCATGCGGTAACTCTGCTAGACCTATAAATAATGTGAATAAAAATACCCATCAATGTGCCACCCACCATGCGTCGGTACTCCTCTGTGCAACCCGACATCATTTGAATATATTAGAATCTATCACTGTGTCTACCTCATCTGGCCCGAGGAGGAACTAGCTGCTCTATTATGTGCCTTAGTCTAGCTCCAGCCCTCCTACATGCTCTGATAGCTCTTAACCATACAAATTGATCTGGGGGCACCTCCTGAGCCATGTCGAACTATTGCGTGATACTCTCTCTACATGAAAAATATTGTCCACGCCTAGAAATTGATCCTCTAGCCACGTCTTCTTATGAATACACCACAACTCTACAACATCCTTGAGCCATCCTCCATATTCATGGTAAGGCCTCCATATAACTACCTCAGGCCCCATCCTATCTCTCAGTTCCCTGTAGGTATATGTGTCCATTCTACGCCCATAAATACTAACCCACCTCCTCGCATATATCTCTGGCCTAGCCCACTCTCCTCGTGGCCCTCCAACTAGTCTCAACATGGCTATATACCCATAAGCCCATACGTGAAATAGTGTAGTGGCTCTTATCCCACCACCATGCTCATCGTGAGTAAATCAATATAGATCTTTGTATAGGTTGGCCAATATACACCATGCCCATTGGAGCATATGGAGTAGACAGATCATCTAACCACCGAGATGATATTTTACATGGGGACTATAAGTACCTGTCAAGGCACATCCTCCCTCCAATATTCTAGATGAAGCAATCACAATGGTCTATGAACTTCTGCACGCGCGGAACCCCATACTATAAAATTTCATCCAAATTGGTATGTGATTGATTCATGGCTATAGTAGTCAAGGGCCCGCAGGTATAGGCGTCTTGTAACTAAGATGCATGATATATCCAAATCCTACAATGAAATCTACCTATACTCTCTCTCTCTCTCTCTCGCAACCAGAAATTGCAATATGCAATACACATCCTCCAAAGTCATTATCATCTCACCCATAGGAAACCAAAACATGCAAGAATCCATGCACCATATCTCACATAATGCAATCAACATAGGATATACTGTGGGGCACGTCCCCCATCAATGCCATGTTCCACAAGGTCGAAATGATCCATGACTTCCCAATAATCATCTGACATGGGCCCAACCCAAGCAACGTACTCATATGAACGACCATCACAGAATTCCCTCAAGTGAACATTCCCTCTACCATAATACAAAACAACAACAAACACAACGTTACAATACCTTATAAGTACAAATACACTCGCTTATCACATTCAGTCACATTACAAATTTTATTTTTCATCATTCTAGGCCACATACACACTTTTTGGACCTAGGGCGCTTAGATGGAGGAATGAGGTGCACTAAGAGCATAGGACAATAGTGCCTAGATATGGGCGCCCATATCCAAGGGGTCACTATTTCCCTCACCATTCTTGTCCAGGTATCAAACACTGCCGAGGAAATTAAAAATCTCAAATTTGTACAAAAAATCAACACAAACATGACTACTACATTGTATATTTTTTGAAAAGCAATCGTAGTTAACAACTCCGCAATCGTACGTGACATGCTATGGCGGTCACCGCCATCTCAAACTGATTAGGACACACTACTCTCACTTGTGGCATCTTTCAATCACTTCACGCTCAATCTCATCACATTGCGTGCACAAGGAAAATGAAGTGACTAAACACTTTTTGCTCTTCACTACTTATAGTTTCTTTTTCATCACCTACTTTACTATAGTCATTATTTTCAAGCTTATTACTCATAACTAATACACAGTACACCATTCTTGTCATATCTTAAGCATTTCTTCTCCGATTTACACCCTGTTTACGGCATTCTTTTTAGAATTCTACCGACCACCGTAACATAGCCACATTATGCATGTGCTGTCAGTCTTGACATTTTATTCCATCCGATTCATACACATTTTTGATAATTTCTATCACTTTCTATTTATCGCGTGTTTACTTTCGGCTTAGCGTTCATTCTTATCATCATTTTCCCTTTTTCAATGAAAGATGGTCCATATCATTGGGGTCATCTTATAATTACCCTTATATCACCATGTGATTTAAACAAACACTACTGATTTGATAAATTCCAAACATTTACTAATGCATTATGTGCATGACATCTGCACAAAGTGATTCCCCCTAACAACCTAACTCTGGAGGAAAACACACTATACAATTTCTATATATGTGATATTTCTTAAATTTTCCCTAATGACCTAACTTGGGGGAAAAAGTGATTTAAAATATTTCCATGCGATCATTCACCAATTTCTATCGATTCCCCCTAATGACCTAATTTATGGGAAACTAGTGTAAAAATATCTCTTTGAGTAATCCAATCAATCAATCAATCAACGTGTTCAAACCTGTGACAATCAAAATCATATCATTATATCAATGAAAATTCAACACAATCAGCCTCCCAAATGACCTAACTTGGGAGTTACATACGGCCTCCTAGATGACCTAACTTGGGATATTACATCCATTTCTTTCGCAAATGACCTAACTCGGGAAGTTATTCCATCACACATTTCATGTTTTCTTCCGGATGACCTAACTTTGAAGCCATCATACATTTCATGTTTTCTTCCAGATGACCTAAATTAGAAGCCATCACAATGTGGAAACACCCAGGGAGTGGGGGCAAGATTTCCTTTCCTATGCCACTCCTATATCAGTCAATTGTTTGATCAAAATTATTTGGATCCAAAAACCACAAAAAATTTATTCTGAGTCCGTCTGCAGTGGCTAGATCTTGAGGATATAGTTATAGATTGGAGAAGTAATACACTGTTTCTCCCTACACTCTTCCTCTGGTAGCAGGATGCCCACATCCTCTGGTTCTATTATTCATTTACACGCAATCGGGTAGGGAACTGATCACTCCCCACCCCATCTCATCATCATCATACAACATTCGAAATCATCAACCATCAAACATTTCTCTTATCACTCTTATTTAGTACACTTCATAACGACATTATGCTTTTCACCGCATTACATGGATCAACACGATGATCCATGGTTCAACACACTATATGGTTCTTTCGGCACACTATTACTACCACATATGCACATTCTACTATAACATGGGCTTCTCCAGTATTTCTCTCAAGTACGCATCTCTGTCTACTTTATATTACCGAGATTTCCGCTCACCAACATAAAGTGGGGGAAAATGTAGTCACAAAATCATGCACTTACTATTACATTTATACCACCAAATATGTTCTTCTATATATGGATCTCGCACAAGAAAAGTATTCACTAATGACCTATCCCCTGGTCATGTCGTCAATTAGTCGGCTGTTCTTCGTCATTTTCCTTACACATTCGTCAATTATTTGCATATTTTTGGTCGTCTCTCAAGGAGTCTCAAATGTCATTATTTGGTCATTTGTTGTCTCTAGTCTTTGACTAGGGTGCCTATGGTAGGATTGGGGGGGCCATTGGTGCCTCGGTCCTTTATTTTAGGCACCGTGGTCCCCGACAACAATTGGGTCTAATTTAGAGTTTTTGAGGTCAGTCTTTATAATTTCCCCTCTCATTCCCCTAAGTACTAGTTCGTATGTCAGGTCATTAGTGTCAAAATTTGAGAGAGAGATCCCTATATAAACATAACATACTATCTTATGGGTGGATTATCTATACTAAGGGATATCTATTTACTAAGGCAAGGGACTGCATTTGTGCATCATTACATCACACAAAATGCATAGGAAAGGGAAGTCTATTCTATTCCATCCACTATTTTGCATTTTGTCTAGCTATTGTCCCCTATCTCTAAGTCATTAGCGCTAGGGAACCCTAGGCACATCATTGCACACACTAAAGCACACATAGAACTACATTAGATCTGAGAATGTAGTGAAACACTCAATCGTAAGTCCATTCATTATGGCCAGCTGAGAATATTTTGACCCATTTATTTACATCTTTCTTTTTTTAGGGGTTTGATGCTTTGTATGGGGTTTTGTAGGTGAATCTTCATTACAAGTTTACAGTGTCATCAACAAAGTTACTTCAAAAATCATGCGACAAAGATCAAAACATTGCGAAGATTTAATGACACTTCCAGATTCAAGTCTTGAGTTGTTCTACAAACCAGAGCGCCCATATTGTAGACTAGGCCACCCACAGGCCCCCTGATGCTCTTCTAGGTGCCCCAATCTAGTTAAATCTTCATTTGTTGCAATTTCCTAGGTTGTACCATCATAGTCTGCTTTGTCCACACATCATCTTGTTCAATCATGAATCACAACGAGGTAAGTGATTTTTCAAATTAGTAACTTTACCCCTCCCATTTCAATTATTTAATTTCATTTAAATATCAAATAAAATTACTTAGCATTCATATTTCAGGTCATATCAGTTATTATATTTATTGTAGTTTCTTAGATTAATTTGGATATTAATAATTTCCTATTTTAGTTAATCAGAAGGTAAACACAATTTCCTGCACAACAGAAGCATATATAAAGTGATATAAGAAAGAAAACATAGTTTAATAAGACATGTAAATAGCTATCGGGAAAGGATTTCACATATATTATTTTAAACATGAGCGAATATCTCTAGTCTTGTTGTTCATATTAGCAGAAATTCAAATATAATAAAAAAATATAAATAGTTATTCTATAACAATGAAATCGTATAGTGGAAAGAGAGACAACATAGAATTTTATGAAAAGGAAAGCTTACAGGAAAGCACAACTTGTTTATATAGTCAAAATGGACATTCCAACTTTTTTATGTTTAAGGAAAATGTAAAACAAGTGAAATGCATGGAAATGCATATGAGCATCATTTGAAAACTAATATTTACAAAGCTATAAGTTATATGCAAGCCTTTCCAATTTTTTTAATAAAATTGTATACGAAACCCTTTGTAAAAGTAAGGAAATAAAAGGATTGATTGGGAAAACCACGTAAGATGAAAGCTATCTTAAGTTTACAATAACAAAAGTCGGGGAGAAGAACCCAAGTCTCATTTATGTTAGGATTACAAATGACACTTTTCAAATATTTTTTTCCATGATATGTTTTTTTTTTTATGGAGAGGGTGAATTCAAATTTTTGCCTTATAGTGTGGTTTGCAAGCTCAGTTGTTGCATCATCATCTATGCATAGAAAGTGTGTGTCTTTAGCTATTGATGTAGGGGCATCATGAAAAGAAGCATCAAAGCGTCAAATTTTTCTTTTTTCATATTTATGAGCTCAAGTTAGCTTGTTACAGTGTGTTGAGGTCATAAGGAGAGGTTTTAGTTGGTTAAGATGTTTAAAATTTCAAATTATTGTTTTCCTTCCATTTTCATGTTTGAATTCCTAAAGGTTGAAAAAGTAACGTCAAGATTGAAAAGGAGTCTAGATAGTTCTTAAGTGTGTGTACCAAGTGTTTAAGCATGTGTAAGGATCCTAGAGTAAGTATGAGTCACTAAAATGTCTAAAAAGTTGTTAAATGGGGTTATTTTGGCTATGTATGGGCTTATGGAAGCATGAAAGTTAGTTAGAGTTGAATATAAGAAATGTAATGAGATGAAACTCGAATAACAAGGAGAAAGGGAGTTTTTTATATACATTCCTCGATGGAAAAAAGATATAAGGAGATGAATAATGGGGGAATATGAAGTTTTGTAAGAAAATATATAGTTTGAAGATATGAAAACTTTGTTTTTCGGTGAGCATTTTGTAATTGGTTGATCTTGAGAAGTTGTTTTCTTCTTTGCTATTAAACTTATAATCATTGTATTGATTCTTGTAATAAGATTTAGATGAAATAATCTTGTGTCAATGTTGAAAAAACACCCATGTTGGGCTTCATTACATGTAAGAAGACTCACAAGCCATTGTGACTGTGTTGGCTTAGAAAACTGTGTGTGTAGGTGCAATATCTTGTTTAAGGCCGTTTCATGCATGATTTAAGAAGACATAAATCTTGAAGGAGAAGATATTGTTTAAATAATTACGAAAAAAGGTGGACAGGCCATCCAACAAGTTAAAAGATAAAATGTATATGAATACCCTATTTACATTCTCAAAACCATGTTCCATACAGTTTACATAACTAAGAAATTCAATATTTTATACAATGTGATGATTGCATGCCTTCTTTGTAAATATAGACATGTTCTAAAGGTGCATAAATACCTACAGTAGGATTTTGAAGATTTGAAAATAATTCACTTGCAAGTTGTAAGCTTTTAATGGTTCACAGGATGTCTCGGAGCCACAATGAGGGTTTAACATAGAAGTTTCCTTTTGATGCCTCTCCTTACTTTGCAAGACAAGAAAAGTTATACAAAACCTCATAGGATCATATATAAATTGTTTGTAAAGGTTTGAGATGTTATTAAACCCTTTTCCTACTATTATGCATTACATATTGTTTAGTTGCAGGACTGTGATAGAGCTTTAGTTAGGATTCAATGGAAGAAACTAGATTTGAGGCATCTATACATTGAATTTTGACTTGAAACCTAATAGATAGTATGGTTGGAGGTCCCTTAGAATAATTATGAATAAATTAGATGACAACATTGGGAAGCCTTTGATTTATGCTTAACAATTTTCTTGTAGGGGGACTGTACAGGCTAGAGGCCTAAATTTAACCCATATTAGAATTTTGTACAAAGAAGAAATGAGCAAATGGGTATCTAAATATGCCCTTGGTTTGTCTTTGACCCTATGAGAGTGAAAATTATGCCTTAAAATGCATGAAAATAGGGCTAGAAGGAGGTTTGGAAGCTAAGAGAGTGGAAAGGGTGTTGAGAGAAGAGGTGAAAGAGTTGGGTTTCAAAAAAATTCACACACCATCTAGGCCCAAAAGGGTACCTTTATATGTTTTTACTTTGTTTTGGGTTTGCCCCAATTTCTCCAACCATGCAAGAACATTGGCTTGAAAACCTACAAAAGGCAATTTGAGAGAAAAGGAAATAAATTGGAGGTACTTTCTTGATTTCAGAGAGTTTGATCATTTGATTAACATGGTGTTTGAGTGTGGAATGAGGTATAAGGTTTGGAAGGTGATAAATTGAGGCTAAAGGTTCAAAGTTGCTTGTTTTAGAGTAAGTTCTCTTGTTGTTAAATAAGGATTGTTTGGGTAAAGAAGATCAATTAGCCATTTCCTTTGTTGTGGATCAGAATGAAGGTTTATATGGCATTGCACGAGGTAAGTGAACAGAGTATTGTGCTTGATAGAGACAATTAAGGTGAAAAAGTGCAAATTTTACTAGTTTGAGATATTTATAATAAGAGTAAGATCTCCTAAAACATGGTGTTGTATGATTGAATTGTTCTTAACTTGATAAGTGGAATGAAATTGGTTATGAGCTTTGCGTAATTTTGTTATCATAGTAGAGATAGATCATATGAAGAGGTTTTGATTATTCTAAGAAGAAAGTATGCAAGTTGTTTGTGAAGTGTGTGTGACAAGTGAAGAGGAAACATAAATGAATGAATAGAGAAGAGTTGGTAAAGGGGTTAGTGATGTTGTTAAGCAAAAAGAAAAAGTAGAGTGAAAGAGATAGAAAGAAGCAAGAAGCAAAGAGAAAAGAGGAAGCCAGAAAACAAGAGCTATGGTTTGAACAAGAACTAAAAGAGTTTAGGAAGGATATAGACAAGCTGAAAGAGTTGATGAGCATAAAAGAAGAAGAAAACAATGTGATTGGATATGTGATGAGAAGAAAGGTCAAATGGCCTATAGAGTTGCTTGTTGATTAAGTGAAAATTTGATATAAATAACATAATCTGATGTTATGGTAGCAGTAAATAAATACAACAATGAAATACAAAAGTATACCAAAGCAAACTAAGCAATAAATAATGAAACCCTAATGTGCAAAGAAGGGTAAGATGCCTTAGTTGATTCGTAGTGTTTCCGAAGGTGTACAAGACTGGAAACTAGAGAAATTTGAAGAACTTATCATCGCACTAAAGCTCAGAAAATTGTAGAACTAGAAGAACAAGCTAGACTGGGGTTCCTGGAGAGGGATAGGGGTGCCCAGGGCGCTAAGGTACTGATTGTATGCAACTAGGTATGTGGAAATGCTTAGAAACCCAAATTTTTAGGGTCGTAGGATGTTCTTTGATGCTCACCTTTTGTCGCTGCAGATTCATACAGAGATCGTCGAGGTTGCAATAAACTTGCAATAAATAATGAACCTACAAAACCCTTAAATAGACATCAAATCATAAAAAAGAAAGATGCAGAATGAGGGTTCGGATTATCCTCAGATGCCACAATGGTGGACTTACAATTGAGCATTGCACTAAAACTCAAACCCAATGTAGTAATGTGTGTGTGTGTGTGAAATCGTGCCCTAGGTTATTCTTGTGCTAGTTGCACTTGGATAGTGAGCAAGTAGCTAGATGTAAAGAAATGTAGCAAATGTGTGCATGGAATAAAATGAACTTCCCTCCTATGAAGTGTATGCAGAAAACCATCCCTTGTGCCCTTTTGATGGATCTATAAGGATGCAATGGATCTCTTAGATGCCTTGATGGATGAAACTTAATGTGGAGATAGTAGATGTTTAGTGATCAATGCCTTATTGTGATCACATGACTTACTATTTATATGATTCCCTTGCTCGGATTTCGTAATTAACCCCGAAAACTCTGACTACCAAAATGATAAGATGATCAAATGGATAGAAAGGACCCAAAAAGTGTGAGTAAAGTAAAAATAGGATAAGTGCACCAGATTAGACGAGGGCGTCTGGCGTTGGTGTCCTGGTCTAGGCGCTGGTGTCTAGGATGACAAATGTAAAAGACTGGAAAGGTGGATTGAGAAAGTAAGGGTGTAAGACTAAAAGTAGCAATATAAATCAAGGTGGCCAAAGACATGGGTTGATTAGTATCATTCTCACTTAGGAATCATATGAATAGTAGTATGTAATCAAGACCAGCTAATTACCCAAAGTGCATGATTTTGTGTCTATATTTGCCCCCACTTTATGTTGGTGAGTGGAAAGCTTTGTAACATAAATTAAATAGGGATGCATACCTAATATCCATGTAGATCGATGTAGGAAACGTACTGAGGGACTAGACAAAGTGTGGAGTGATACAAATGTGAAGCGTGGATGCTAAGGAGGAGAAAGTGCAAAAAAGTAATGAAAATGAACTTAGGGTAGAGATTGCATGTGTAGTTGTTATGATGTACTTGTTGTCAATGTCGATGTGTGTGATGTTGTTATTGTTGGTGTTGTGGTGATGTTATTGTTGTTGACTACCGCTTCCCATACAGACGGACCTGCAAAAGACAAGTTAACAAGTAGTCAAATACGCATGTATATGATCAAAATATGTAAAAAGTGTGTAAGGAAAGTATGTAAAGTATGAAAATGTGAAAAAAGAACATGTGCACCTAATCTGTGATGAGAAAAAGGATGTAGAAAGGATCCTGAAGATGATGTTGACGTGTAATTTTTTTGGGTGATCTCATGCCAATGTAATGAAAGAAGTGTAGGGAGAAATGTCCGGTGTTATCTGCCAACCTTTAATTGCTTCCTATTATGTAAAACACCACTGCAGATGGTGTGCATGCACTAAGGACTCTATGCCCTATAAAATCCGTTGTGTAAATGACCAGTGCTAAAGGACTCTCTGCCCTATCAAAATCCTTTGTGACATGTCGAATAACTATGTAATTGTCCCCTAGTTACTAGCATTCCAGGAAAGACCGTTATATTTCCCCCTAGTTTTAGGCATCTAGGAAAGGCCATTGTACTAAGAACCCAAGTCTAATTTTGAGCCTCGTCTGAAATTAAAACTGTGTGTTACTGGTAGCATGTTGTATGATTCACATCGGGTTCACCAAAATGATTAAGCTAAAATGTAATATAAGTAGCCTAATCTGATGTTATGGTAGTAATAAATAAATGCAATAATGAAATACAGAAGTATACCAAAGTAAGCTAAGTAATAAATAATGAAACCTTAATGTGCAAAGAAGGGTAAGATGCCTTAGTTGATTCATATTTTTTCCAAAGGTATACAAGACTAGAAATTCGAGAAAGCCGAATCACTACTCGTCACACTAGAGTTCAAAAAATTGTAGAACTAGAAGAATATGCTAGAATGGGGTACTTGGAGAGGGACAGAGACACCCACAGGTGCCCAGGTAGTGATTTTGGGTGAATTGGTTTGCGGAAATACTCAAAAACCCAAATTTTTAGGGTCGTGGGATGTTCGCTGATGCTTTCCTTCTGTCACTATGGATTTGTACAAAGATCATTGAGGTCACAATAAACCTGCAATAAATAATGAACCTATAAAACCCTCAAATAGACATCAAATCCTAAAAAATAAAGATGCAAAATGAGGGGTCAGACTATCCTTAACCACCACAATGGTGGACTTATAACTGAGTGTTGCACTAATCAGACACAATGTAGTTTTGTGTGTGTGTGCGGAATCATGCCCTAGGTTGCTCTTGTGTCATTCGCACTTGGATAGAGAGAAAGTAGCTAAATGTAAAGAAATGTAGTAAATGTGTGCATGAAATAAAATGAACTTCCCTCCTATGAAGTGTATGCAGAAAACTAGCCCTTGTGTCCCTTGTGATAGAGCTAGATGGATGCAATGGAGCTCTTAGATGCCTTGATAGATGCAACCTTATGTGGAGATAGTAGATGTTTAGTGATTGGTTCCTTATTATGATCACATAAATTTATATTTATATGATCCCCTTGCTTGGATTTTGTAATTAACCTCGAAAAAACCAACTACCAAAAAGATAAGATACTCAAACGGCTAGAAAGGACCCAAAAAGTGTGAATAAAGTACAAATATGACAAGTGCACCCAGATTAGATGAGGGTGCATTGTGTTGATGTCCTAGTCTAGGTGCAGGCGTCTAGGATGAAAAATGCCAAAGACTAGAAAGGCAAATTGAGCAAGTAAGGGTGTAAAACTAAAAGTAGCAAAAAAAAAAAAATAAGGTGGCCAAACACATGGATTAATTAATATCGTTCTCACTTAGGAATCATATGAATAGTAGTATGTAATCAGGACTACATAATTACCCAAAGTGCATGATTTTGTGTATACACTTGTAAGAAGAAGATAGAGAATGAGAACTTTGGAAAGAAGAAAAGTGCATAAAGAAGCACTTGAAAAAGAAATGAAGAAGAAGAGGAAAGTTTCTAGAAAAGGGTCACTAATTGAGACATTTTCGTCTCTTATTTTACTATTTAATGTTGTGTTTCAATTCTTGTGTATAGGTATGAGGAATATTGGAGAGAAAATCAGAGAGAAAGTAATGAAAATTGTAAGAAATATATCAAGAAAAGTATCCATGGAAGAATATGAGGGTGATGAAGAAAGAATGTAGGTTAAGGAAGAGTTTGATCGTCTTGACAATAAAAAAGATGAAGAAATTATAGTGTTTCAAGATGCTTTGGATAGCATACCAGCAGATAATGACAAGAAATAATGGACAAACAAGAAGAGCACAAGTGATGAAGGCATGTAGGATGATGAGCTCAAGAAGCAGGACATTTAAGAGGTAGATGAAATTTTCAATTTAGATTCTAATCAAGTCATTGAGAATGAGAATGTTGAAGTATAGGTGGATGAAAGGAAAAAAAATGTTAAACACACAAGCCAAGCAATATATCATGGGTGCAGGATGCATAAATGGATCAAGAAATCAGTAGTGGGATAAGAGGATGTCAAGCCTAAGAAAGTGAATGAAAACAAGGATGGATCAAATTTCATGAAGACAAAAACCATGCACACAAGTTCAAGGCAAGTGTGGAAAAATAAGAATGTGACACAAGAGAGAAAAGATGAAAGGATGGAAGAGATGAGATAGATGGAACATGCAGCAACAGTAGAGGTTGAAAAACATGTATGTGAAGAGAATGTGAAGGCCTCAAGGAAAGAAGAGGCTAAGAGAGATGAATTTGGAAAAGTGAAGGAAGAAAGAGATGAGGAAAAGAGTGAAGAAACACATGATGAAGTTCTTTTGGACCAAGGGAAAGGTCTAATGGATGATGATTCAGTAGGTGTAGTTAGTGGAGATGATGAGAAAAGTAAGGAAGAGGAAATTACAGTGGAAATGGTGCATGAAGAAATCACGAGTAAGGCATTTAAGCAATAAACTAAGGAATATGGATAATTTTTAGTCATTTCAAGCGAAGCCAATGATGGAAGCATGTTGGGAAAAGGCTATGAAGAGATGAATAACATCATACATCATGAAGAAGAGTATGTTTATGTTGTTGTTATGTTTGATTGTGTAGGTACAATAGGAGGAAGCTTGAGAATGATGAAGGTGAAGATGAAACTCAAGGAGAAATGAAGTAAATTCAAGAAAAATGCAAGCATAAAGAGAAAGATATGGGATCTAGGAGGTCAAATAGAAAACATGGATAGTAGGAGTGAAGAAAGAAGAGCAAAATCAGGGAAGGATGATAAACACTCAGTTAGAGAAAAAGTTATACAAGCAAGAAATACATGGACTCATTTTCTCCACCTTGGGAGTATGATGTAGGGGCATGTCAAATTTATTTTTTGTCTGATCTTTATAAGTTCAAGTTACCTTTTTACAGTGTGTTGAGGTCATGAGGAGAGGTCTTAGTTGGTCAAGATGTTTAAAATTTCAAATTATTGCTTTCCTTGCATTTTCATGTTTGAATTCCTAAAGGTTAAAAAAGTGAATTCAAGAGTGAAAAGAATCCTAGATAGTTTGTAAGTATGTGTACCAAGTGTTTAAGAATGTGTAGGGATCCTAGAGTAAGTATGAGTCACTAAAATGTCTAAAAAGTTGTAAAATGGGGTTATCTTGGCTATGTATGGGCTTATAGAAGCATGAAAGTTAGTTAGGGTTGAATAGAAGAAGTGTAATGCGATGAAACTCGAATAAGAAGGAGAAAGGGAGTTTTTAAGAGACATTCCTCGAGGTAAAGGATATTTGAGGAGATGAAGAATGGTGTAATATGAAGTTTTGTAAGAAAATATATAGTTTGAAGATATGAAAACTCTATTTTTCGGTTTTCATTTTGTGATTGGTTGATCTTGAGAATTTGTTTTCTTCTTTGTTATTGAATTTATTATCACTGTATTGATTGTTGTCACAATATTTAGATGATATAAGCTTGTGTCAATGTTGGAAAAAACCTCGTGATGGGCTTCATTATAGGTAAGAAGACTTACAAGCCACTATGACTACGTTGGCTTAGAAAACTATGTGTTTAAGTGCAAGATCTTGTTTAAGGCCATTGCATGCATGATTTAAGAACACTTAAAGCTTGAGGGAGAATATATTGTTTAAAGAATTGTGACAAAAGGTGGAAAGGCCATCCAACAAGTTGAAAGATAACCTTTATATGAATAACCTATTTGCATTCTCAAAACCATGTTCCATATAGTTTACACAACTAAGAAATAGGATCTTTTATATAATGTGATGATTGCATGCCTTCATTGTTAATCTATACACATTATAAAGGTGCATAAAGATTGATTTTGAAGAGTGGAAAACAAGTCACTTACAAGTTTTAAGCTTTTGATGGTTCACGGTTTGTCTCGGAGCCACAATGAGGGTTTGACGTAGAAGTTTCCTTTTGATGAGAGTTTGACATAGAATTTTCCTTTTGAAACTATTTTTAAAGGTTTGAGATGTTAGTAAACCCTTTTCCCACTATTATGCATGACAGATTGTTTACTTACAAGACTATGACAGAGCTTTAGCTAGGGTTTAGTGGAAGAAACTAGATTTGAGGCATCTATATATTGAATTTTGACTTAAAACATAATAGATAGTATGGTTGGAGGTCCCTTAGAAGAATATGAAGAAATTGGATGACAAAATTGGGAAGCCTTTGAGTTATCTTTAACAATTTGCTTGTAGGTGGACTGTAGAGGCTAGAGGCCTAAATTTAACCCTAGGGCATTGGATTTGGAGCTTTATTTGCAAAGAAACTCATATTGGAATTTTGCACACAAAATAAATGAGAAAATGGGTATCTAAATATGTCCTTGGTTTGTCTTGGAACCTTTAAGAGTGAAAATTATGCCTTAAAATGCATGAAAATAGCGTTAGAAGGAGGTTTGGAAGCTAAGAGAGTGGAAATGGTGTTGAGAGGACGTTGAAGAGTTGGGTTTTGAATTTTTTCACACACCATCTAGGCCCAAAAGAATAACTTGATATGTCTCTACTTTTTTTTGAGTTTTCCCCAATTACTCCAACCATGAATCATGCAAGAACATTGGCTTGAGAATATACAAAAGGCAGTTTGAGAGAAAAAGGAAGTAATTGGAGGTAGTTTCTTGATTTCAAGAGTTTGATCATTTGATTAACATGGTGTTTGAGTATAGAACAAGGTAAAAGGTTTAGAAGGTGCTAAATTGAGGCCAAAGGTTCAAAGTTGCTTAGTTTAGAGTAAGTTCTCTTGTTGTTAAATAAGGATTGTTTGGGTGAAGAAGATCAATTGGCTATTTCCTTTGTTGTAGATCAATATGAAGGCTTATATGACATTGCATGAGGTAATTAAATAAGTTATTGTGCTTGATAAATACAATTAAGGTCAAAAGTGCAAATTTTTCTACTTTGAGCTATCTAGACTAAGAGTAAGATCTACTAAAATAAGGTGTTGTATGATTTAAGTGTTCTTCACTCTATAAGTGGAATGAAATTGATTATGAGCTCAGCATCATATATGATTCCCATGATGTTTTCTGTAACTTCATCAAATGTTGTTACTGATTGTAGCTCCCCTTTAGTGTCCTTCAGAGTGACGTAGAGGGCATACCTATAATCACATTATTCAACACTTGCATTACATTCCTGCAAAACCGCATGCTAGTTTCTAGTTCACACACTTTATTTTTTGCATTTTTTGTCACCTTTTAAAAGGGGTTAAGCCATGTAAAAAATTATAAAAAACCAATGTCTATTATTATTGTTGTTATTGTAGCCCATTCATTCTTTTCAGTGTTTCTAATTTCTAGGAATTGAGAGATTGTTGCAGGCAAGGAAAAGTTAGGAGGAGAGCCCAAAACGTTTTTGTAATAGACTGTGTTACAATATAGTAACCATCAGAGGCAACCCATTCATGAAGAGAAGTAGTTTGAGCAATTGGAGGGTTGAAAAAACATTTGTTATTGGATATAATATCTACAAATGTTCCATTATAATTGGATGCACATGCATCATTCAGAGCTAGCACCGAAATATGTGGAATTTAAATAATTCCCTCAAGTTTTTCTCTGGTCCATTTAAGATGTTGACCCCTCTAAGTAGTAGAAACACTATACCCATACATATCCTTCATTTCAGTGTTCTTCTCACTGTCTCAAGCTGGTCACGTCTAAGGATAATTGAGAAAGGAGAAATTACAAGAACAAGGCTGATGATATCAGCAGAAGATCCAATAGGTATTCTAGGTATATCTCTAATTTCTGTAAAGTGGAAGTGGTGCACAGGTATTGTATCCTCATCCACTTTGAGAGGAGAGACTGTTGAAGATGTTTGTAAATAAATCTCCAAAGGGTTGTTCAAATTGTTGTAATAATCTTTTTCTTTTCTTATCCTATCATTGGAGATGGTGTACATATTTCCACTTTCAATATTTTCAAAAAACATTTCAGTAGTTTCATTTAAACAAGTAACATGGATTTCTCCACCTTTGTTGTCCACAAAATCAAAGTTGAAATAAGAACCACTGCCCCTTTCATTGTTATATTATCGAAGGGGTATTTTTTCTAGGGCACATCCCTCAACAAACCATACACATATGGTAGTCTTCAAGGCATTAATAGGGACTACAACAGTTGTACATGATGGGGAAATACTTTTTTTAGGTGGTTTTTGTGGGAGTAAAACAATATCATCCCTGAGAGTTGGCTCTAAACTTATATATTTGCCTTGGGTAATATGAGCGGGAACCCAAAGAGGAATGTCAAACAGTGGGTGTGTTTCTACCACAATATCCATGTCACTAATAAGAATATTCCTACAACCAAGAAGAAGGTAAATGAAAAAACATCAGATTTCCTACATAGAGAATGAAAGGCTTAAACAATAACAATTCAGAAGGAACATACAATTCATGTTTGACCATCCTACAAAGTGTTTTTTCCAAATGGACAATGGTACCTTCTTTTAACATTTTGTCAAAATCTAAATTTAGATGGTAGCAATGTTGTTTGTAGGTGCACTCCATCTGAAAGGTCCACACAATAATGGGAATCAACGCTCAACATAGAGCGAAGTAGGAAAAAGTTCAAAAGTTGAAATGTTGGATCCGTATCGGGACATCCCGGTAGTAGATGTGTTATGCCTCCTAAGCTCAAGGAATTTTCCGTTATAGGAACAACACACCCAACAAAAAAGGGATTCTTGCAAGTTAAGTTCAACGATTTAAAAAAAAGCTAAATGTAAAATAAAGGAGGAACATGAATGTGCACGTTATGTTTCCTCATGTGGTTGGGGGGTGGGGGTAACCTATAATGACTATCAAATGTCTTTCAGAGCAAACCGAAATTAATCAAATATTTTTCAGTTGAAACACCATTCATACTTTTGTTTTCCCCCAAAAAAATTGTGAAAAAAAATGTAGGAAATTGCAACATGACAAGGAGATGAAAGAGCAAAAGAAAATGTTTGTGTAACTTACAAAAAACATAAAACAGTAGATTTTTTTCTAAAATAAATCCAAGCAAAGCATGCCTATCTTCACAAACAAACAAAATTAAAAATAAATAAATAATTGGTAGTCTAAGCACTAAGGAAGTTAGAACATAAAATATTTTTTAATGTGTCATA
This sequence comes from Taxus chinensis, assembly GCA_019776745.2. Classification (NCBI taxonomy): domain Eukaryota; kingdom Viridiplantae; phylum Streptophyta; class Pinopsida; order Cupressales; family Taxaceae; genus Taxus; species Taxus chinensis. The sequence goes on from CM034153.1 coordinate 44,395,328, forward strand.
GGGAGACAAAAAACCTCAATATCAATTATATGAAATGGAATATAATTCTATGATCGTAATTTCTTTGAAATCTAGTACATGAACAATACTTTAATTAATAAAAAGATAAGGTGTTTTATGTTTTCAAATCAAGCAGTATAAGCCAACAATCATTTAAAAAAGGGAATGGAAAGGAAAAAGTGTTTTTGTGTATTAATAAAATGAAGCATTACTGCTATTGGCACACACCAAAGGGAAATACTTTTCTGTATAGAAAAATGTATGTGGATTGTTTACACAATAGGTATCTTCATTAAACTTTTGATTTTGTTTTTAAATTTTCTATTTTGAAGTTTGGGTACTCATAACAATAATAAAAGATGAAGATCACGATAATTTTTTTTGTTACAAAGTTTTTCTATATTTCACAATACTATATATAAAAGAAAAGGAGAGAGAAGAACTTTTCACTATCTTAGCTAAACACATCTCAAAATATAATCATTTACACACTTGTAGCCAAAAAGATTTGATATTTCCATAGTCTTAGATAATGTAAAAATATGTTTTTTTGTAGGAACTTAAGGGAAGGGTCATTCATTTCTTATCCTTTTCAAATTTCATGTTGTCAACATTAGCAATTTTTTTGGCACTTTGTTTTTTGTTTTTTCCGGATCTCAAGTTTGTGGTTGGCACACCAATTTTCTTCAATTTTTACGAAGGTTCACACTTCATCACATCTTCATTTGAATCATAAGCCAAGCCAAACCCTTCCAAATGTGGACCAACAATAAGAAACTTGGAAATATAAAAGGGGCTTATGGGCAACAAGTGGATATGTTCTCGAACCAAATCTACAATCAGTGGCTTTGACAATTTTGGTTGTTTGCAATGCAAAACATTAACAACAAAATGAATCTTCTTAAATTATTTTTCTCTTTGCAAGTGGGATGTAGTGATAGTCACACCATCAGAAGGGGGCAATAGTGTTTCTAGTCTTCGTTCCTCAAAGTTGAAAAGGAAATCATGTAAACTCTTATTAAAGGAAAAAAGTGCAATATGCATGTAAGAGAGTAGGTAAATAAATAGTGCACACTTTGGCAAGCAACTTTAAAAATCTTATCGTTGAATATTCTAACATCCAACTCGGGACGCTTCGATGTGACCTCAAAAGGATTTACATCCATTAGCACACAATGGATCCTGTCAATGATGAAGGCATGTGCCCACACTTACCAGTAAGAAGAAGGGAAACCAAAGGACGTGTTGAAAGCACGGTGACTGGGGGTGAATAAGTCATACAACAATTTTTACTTTATTTACCAAATCATGTATTCATAAATTTAGTTTTCCATTCATCATACATTAACCACATGAGCTTAACAAGATGTGCAACATTCAATCATGAGATCATGAAACAAAAACATAACACATGAACACCATATATAAGTGAGAAACCCTCAAGGGGAAGAAAACCCATTGAAACATAAACTTTATAAAGTTATGTTTCAAATTTAGTGAGGCACCAACCCCACAAGGAGCACCAACCCCTAGTTTAGTAGATAACCAACCCTATAAAGATCATCAACCCCTGATTTAGTAAGGTACCAACCCCACAAGGAGCACCAACCCTACAAGGAGCACCAACCCCTAATTTAGTGAAACACCCACTCCACAAGGAGGATACAACCCCCTAAGATAATCAAGAACCAAATCAACCACCTAAATATTAAGATATCTAAATTTTTTTGCTACCACAATTGATGGAGATCACAATTTCAGCTCACAAAAACACCATCAAACCCTCATTCACCTAACTCACTCTTTATTCTTCTTATTGTACTTGTCTTGGCTTCAAAAATTTGCACACATGCTCTCTATAATTATTCAACTTGTCACACACCTCTTCAGCTCTAAAATCATACCCTTAATCAGCTCTGACACTTCCACCTAGGTTGCATTTTTCCATCTAGTATCACTAGTTCAAAAATGAACCCAAAACATCACCTTTATACTCTTCTCTTCTCATTAAATCATCATGTATCGGTCTTAAACCTTTATATAGACTAATGTAACTTAAAAACATCTCAATACACTCATTAAAACATTCATGTTGGATCCATATAGGTCGGGCATTCCCAAAACCACCAAACATGCACAAAACTAGCTCAAAACCCCATCACCTGGATGAGATAAAACCAAAAATTCCAAAACCATGATTATTAAAGCTCCAAAATTCATCATACATGTGTAATATGACATAAAAACATCATCCATGGTCATAAATTATCTTGCACCAATCAAATAATTCATAACACAAGCCAAAAGGCTCATATCCTTCACTAAACAGTTGTTTCCAGCACCATGTATTCACCTTTGGGCCTCAATACCACCAAAGAACAAATAATATATGGCATGTAACCACTAAATGGAATTATAAATACTCATAGATCACATCCATATGTACAAACCACAACAACTTCCCTCTTCACTGAATCAAGTTGCGTAGAAATTAGTTTTACAAACTCAGCTAGTTTACACCCTTTCTACCACTTTTAAGACCCCCAAATGCTTTTAATAGGAAAAAATTCATCCCTATTCACTCTCTAACTAATAACAAGCATCAACCAATCACAAACATGCATCATCTACCTCAATCTTCCAGTCTGAGCAAACATATCCTTGAAAAGCATCTACCTTCTTCACAAATCAAGTTGGATGACCCATCAAATCAACTCACCAAGACACAAACCATATACAATTGGAAAACCCTATAAATAATATTTCCATAACATATTATATTTCCTTCCAAATCCAAACAGAATACATTCAACCAAGTTCATCTCTAAAAATTGCTTCTTTAGCCTTCTAGGACTTAAAAAACCAAGCTTGAGCTCAACTTGCTCCATCACCTCAAAACTCACTTCCACACTTTACAAAATCATGTAACACCCTTAGAAATGTTTTTTAAGAACTAATAAACCTTCACAAATCATGAACAACTCAGAATTATCACTTTACCTCATGAAGGCACTCAACATTATGCTACATCAAGCATCCTCCATATTTAACCCTCAAAGAACAGGTCATAACTTCTTCATACCATATCAAAAAAAAAAATTGATATACTATTGGAAACATATCTGAACCAGGATCACAACACAACTTTAATGGATTCCTAACTCATCTTGCAGCTCCTGTAATTCTACTTTTACCACAAACTGCTCCAAACTGCCCCAAAAATTAGTCTTCATAAATAGGGCCTAATTTGTAATTTTTTACTTCAACCATGATCTAACACTATCATGGACATGTATAAAAACTCAAGGAATAAAAAAAATGTTAATTTATTTTTCAACTCCTTTGGAAAATCTTGCCTTAAACTGAACTTCTTCAAAACAAGTGTTTTCATGTGGGGCCCACATACTGTCACATTCTCTAATTCACATTTACAAAAAGTTGGAAGATTCCTATACAACATCCAATTATCAATTTTTTAATACCAATCAAGAAAAACTCAGTACACACCTTTTTCTCTAAGTCACTTTGACTTAGGGTTTCAAAGTAACTTATCTTGTTAATGATCATTCGTAAAAACGTGACAATTAAACCACCTTATTATTTTTGTTAAACCTTCATAACTAACCTAAAAAATATATTCCAAATATATCAAGTGCCCATGCAAAGTACACAAATCACAATGAGCATCAAAAGGTCAACTTTTGCTTCAAATACACACTATAGATTACCCAGTTTTGCAAAAACTGAAGTATCTTGCAAAATATTCTTCAAAATGACCTAAAACTTGTCATGAAGAATCATGAAAACTTCCTCTAAATGTAAACAGAAAAGAAAGGTATCACCAAAAGGGTGGTCCCACTAGGTGTGTCAGGAATGTTTACCAAGTTTCTCGCTCTTAATGAAGTTGATGCACTAGCTACTGAAGAAACTAGTAACCTCAAAAATTATGGAGGGTTTAAATTACCTCAGATGTGTTATGTGATACGGGTGCAAGATGATGATGGATCTCTACTACAAATATGATAGAACCTCTACATTTTTAAAATAAATTTAAACTTTTAAATTACATATTTATATAAATATAGTACGGGTTTAAATATAAATACAAAGTTGAAGAAAGAAATTTAAAAGAAGTGAACATGTAGAAGAACAATATGGTGAATAATGAAGGAATGTTTGTAGTTGAGCATTAGCATGGGACAACTACATATTCTACATACCAACACATGATAATCCTATATCTGACATGCAAGCATTGACCAATTTACTGACATGCAAATAATTCTAATATGATTACAAGAAAAATGTAAGTATAATGATTCTAATAAAACACCCTCCCAGTCAGAGATTGTTTAGATATTAATTGAAGAAGCAACAATTTATTTTATATGTATACATTTTAATAGTTCATGATAGAGGTAAACAACTCAACAATCAAACAAATTACACATGTAACATAGATAAATCAATATGAAATTAAACTGCATTAGATTGCATTGCTTAAATTCAATTACAAAACAAGTCTTATATACAGAGGTGTACCTTGCGTAGAATATTATCTCAAACACGTCATATAAATAAATGCAATATATTTAACTATAAACACAAAATCTATGCACTTGGGTACATTTCTAGCTCTTAAAAGCATGTTAACATTTACATGATTCCTAAGCAAGAAAACTATTGGTTGACAACTATCCTTGGCCTCTTTTCTTTATCTCTTGCTTTCTCTTTGGTCTTACACATCTTATACGCTGTCTAAACTTGACTTATTTATCTTTTATGGCTGCAATAGCTAGTGCTTAGTTAGGATAATACCACTCATGCACTCATAGCCCTCCTGGGCGCCCTGACCCTCTCTCACCTTTACTCGCTCTTTTTGGGTCTCTTTTATCTTTTGGGAATCTTTTTCACTTATGGGTCGACCTTCTAGTTGTTAATTACAAAATTTGAACAAGGGAATCATATAAATACATAGTTTTGTTTTCAAAATAAGGTACTAAACATTATCATTACTTACTATCACCTAAGATTGCATCCAAAAGGCACAAGAGCATAAAAGGCATCCTTCTAAAACACTCACTAAAGGGACAAGGGATGCATCAATTGTGCATACACATCACAAAAGGGGAAGTTTATTCTATTCCATCTCACACATTTGCATCTAGATTATTCTATATCTAGCTCGTTATCTTAGTGAAATTTGCACCAGGTCATCCTAGGTCATCATTACACACACTTTCACACAGAACTACATGGGGTATGAGATGTAGTGCAACACTCGGTAGTGATTTCACTCTTCGGTTGACCGCCGAGGTCGGTCTGACTCCACATTTTGCATCTTTTTTATTAGATTTGATGTGGCTTGTGGACATGTGTATTTAGACATCCTATTTTTCAGGTTACAGGTACCTTTGGTGATCAAGGAGCGAATATCAAGTGACAAATATGAATCAACATCGAAACCCTTGCGACATAAAAGAAATTAGATCCTGAGCATTTACGTGGCTACCAATGCCCAGATCCAGTCGTTAGCACCCAAACGCTCCTGCCCTCCAATGGGCACCACTATCTTATGTCGTTTCTAACTCCCAAAATTTCTAGTGAGCATTAACAATGATATCTACAGTTTTTTTTAGTATTTCACCTACTCAGATCACTCCCAGATTGCTTGGAAACCAGGTAAGTCACTCTATCTCCTCCTCTTGCTTAGGGTTTCATATTACACATGTTTGTTTTCTCGCATCTTTACTATATTTTAGAATTTTTATATCATCATTTATGGTAGTTACTCTGAAATTAGATTTAATTCAAGTTATATTAAATCATTAACTGTGTTAAATAAAAGTTAAAAAAATAATGCAGATACTCCGACAATGACAATATAGAAAAAATAATAAGGTTTTAAAATAAATAATTCGTGAGTTTAGATACACAATGAAATAAAGAGCAAGTAAATAGTAAATAAATAAATTTACAATAACGACAATGAAAAACAAAGGAAATATATCAGCAATGAAAAATAGAGAAAATAACAACGTTTACATAACAAATAGGGTTTTAAAATAAATAATTCGTGAGTTTAGATACACAATGAAATAAAGAGCAAGTAGCAAATAAATAAATTTACAATAACGACATAAGAAAAAAAATAATTTACAATAATGGCAATGAGATATAGAGCAAATGACAATATTTACATAACAAATAAGTGGATAACAAATAAATAAATTTACGATAATGACAATGAAAAATAGAGAAAATAACAACGTTTACATAACAAATAAAAATGACAATGTTTACATAACAAATAAGTGGATAAGTGGATTCAAATTTTTGCTTTGTTTATTATTTCAAGAAAAAATGACTGGTGATTTACATTGCTTTTAGTAATTTCAATTGCACATAGTGATCATATTGTTTATATTTTAAGTGTTGGTTAACAGATGATCAAAGTGTAATGGTATCATTCGCAAGATCTATTGTTATTCTATTTTTTAAGTATAAATGAGACTTAACTCTTTTATTGATTGTTAGATTCTTTTCTCTTATTGCTACACTAATTCTCAAGTATAATGAGACTTCACTATGTTATTGATTGTTAGAGACTTTCCTCTCTTATAAATATTTATTGATAAACTATTTTTTAAGTATAAATAGATTCATAAGCAAATAAAGTTAGCAGAAAAAATTCTAAATTACAGAAAAGAAAATAGAGATTGTTATAATATACTCTGTCAATACAAAAGATCCTAATCAAAAATTTATGTAATCCAAACAAGTTATAAGAAAAAACATAAAAAAAACAAGACCCCTCTCAATACAATAAAATTATCAGAAAACAAACAAATACACATTTATCTAGGGTTCACAAATCATAGTTACACGAAATGATCATACCCAAATAGATCATTATAGTAAGTAACAACATCTAACATCAAAACTTGTCAGGTCAAGTTTAAATGCACAAACGACACATACAAATTAATATCTATGTTCAAATGCATTTTGATCCCACAACTAAAACAACACACAGATACAAGTCAGGAAATAATAGGAAAGGAAAACATCATAAACAACCTAAAAATAAAAGATGTGAATAGTGAATCCCATCTTCAAGCCAATAAATAATAGCTTGCAAAAGTGAAGTATAAAATATATATACAAAGTTGAATAAAGATGTAGACACCAATTTTTGGTATTGTTACCCTTCACTCCGCAATCGCTCTCTTTCTTCATAGTCACCCATTTGAATTTCATTTTCCCTCCCAAATTCAATTCATCCCATTAATCACAATTTTCCACCTTTAATCATACATGTTCCATCTTATTATTTTATTTATTATCCCTAATTAGCTCTAATCCTCATCTCATTATTTTATTCTCCCTAAATCATTTTCTTGATTATATTTAATCACCATTATTTAATCCCTAATCATATTTATTATCTTAAGCACATCCCATTTATTATCCATAGACCCCCATTTAATATTTTCCTATCATTTATCCTCTCTATAATCTCCATTTTATCTCTAGACCCTCATTTAATATTTTCCTACCATTTATCTTCCCTATATGTTCCATATGATCCTCCCTAGGCCTTCATTTAATATTTTCATCTCCACTTGGCCTTTATTTAATATTTTTCTTCCTCTCAACCACCTTTCATTCATCCTTAGGTTCTCACCCTTTTTACCAAGTTTCTTGTTCTTAATGAAGTTGATGCACTAGCTATTGAAGAAAATAGCAAACTCAAAAATGATGGAGGGTTTAAGTTACCTCATATGCATGATGTGATACGGGTGCAAGATGATGATGGATCTCTGTTGCAAATATGATAGAACCTACAAATCACTAGAAGAAAAATGATTAGATGGTTTGTGTGGGGGTTGCCCGACAAAGTGGACCCGAGAAGCATTAACTTCCTTAGTGGATGTCAGGGTTGATGGCGGTTATGATAGAGTTGGATAAAGCCGAGAAAAAGCAAGCCAGAAGATTAACCTACAAGTATGGATCTAAAAAAGGAGGTTGATGACAAAGTTGTGAGCATTGTTATGGACGATATGCTCCTACAAAAGGTTAGATGCCAACAAAGCATCAATAAAATGATAATATTAAAATAAATCATTTCAAAGATAATGAAACGCTCATGAGGGATGAACGTGAGGAATGCAAACACGTTTTAAAGAGGTCTGAGAGGTTTTTAATTGCTTCTAGAATACACTTGCATAGGAGGGAGTTCGTAGCTCACAAGAAAGTTTGAGAATTCGCATGCGTCTGATGAATAATGGAAAGAAATCACTTAGCTTTATAGGGTCAACGGTGACTGGGTTGGGTCACCACCGACCACGAAGAAAATTTCCCCAATGGGCTAGCTTTTATGATTTTGGGCTTGATTTCAAGTTTTTTAAAGATTGGGTAAGTTCTTTAAAGCATTAAGTGGGAAGAGGATGTTTAGGGATGAGGTGTAGGTGAGTTAGCAGTAAAGGTAGGTTAGAAAAAGTGTAGAAAGTCCATTACAGAAAGGGAGAGGATATTAATTGATTAATAAGAATTAATTAATTAAATTCAATAGGGATGGGATAAATGGGGGGCATTTTAATAAATTAAGGGTGATGAAATAAATTAATATGTGCACGTGGGTGAAAAGGGTAGAGATACCAAATTTAGGTGTCTATATTTTGCCCCTTTTGTTGAGTGGTTTGAGATAGCAAGCCATGAGACAAAAACGATGAGAGTTGGTGGAGCATAAAAAGGATTGATGATGAGCTCCCCCTCAAATGGGGGATTGATGACATCAAGGGAAATCGATGATGCATTTGAAAAAAGGTAGATGATGAAGGGCGAGTGGGTAAAGAAATGATGGGTGAAAGCATAACCAAGGTCAGATGCCCTAGGAAAAAAGTCATAATAACAATAAAAACTACTGTGGTGACTCCGATATCACATCAGTAGAGGAAAATTGTGGTCTCAACAGAGACAGACAACAACGTTCTATAGACCTGTGAGTGGGTGGAAACCACTGCAGTATGGATGCAACCCAGGATGACCAATGGGTCATATGCAAGTCATCAAAGTATGTGCAACTATATGTGAAAAGTAAGTGAAATCCTTCGTACACGAGGAATCGAATGAAAAGGTATGCATCCACGAGGGTGAAAATATGGGTGTCCCAAGGGGAGCACAAATATGGCTCGGAAGGCAAATTGAAAATGGGTGGTGAAATAAGGGAAGTACAATATGGTAACAAAAGATAAATGATTAATTAAAAATGCCCTGAGGGGAAAAAGTATGGCCATGAGGTGGGTTTTGTGCACAAGTTGAATAAGATTGTGAAAGAAATTTCTCGAAGGAAGAGTGAATATGACCACAAAAGTGGACTTTGAAATGAGAAGGAGAGGATTCGGAATATGGAAACAGAATGCCTTAAAGGGAGAATATAGAATATGGCCACGAATGTGGACTTTGGAAAAAGAATGTATTCCCAAAAAAGGGATAATTTGAATATTGTAAAAAAATATCCGGATGGAAAGATGAGTATGGCCACAAATATGGACTTAAAGAAATGAATGGTTAAGAGGAGTGTCCCAAAGGGGAAATATGTATGGCCTAGTGGGACTTAGGATGAGAAAGAGAGGATAAGATCAGATGAGGAGTAGGATAAGATGTAACCTTAACGATAGCGACCTATAGATATAAATTTCTCTAAGTCATATCATGGAATGTGCAAGGAAAATATGCCTCCAATCGCATTGGAGGTAAACAAGAGGGGAATCCAGGTGATGCAAGGCACATGTGACCACAACTGATCTTAGAAAATAACTAATGATAGTTAGTTATATCAAATATCATATGGAAACAATGGATGAGATGAGTTCACAGACCTAATGTCAACATGAAAAAGGAGTTTGAGATGTGTTTGTACAAAGGGACGAGGTATCTCCAAATGTGGTGTTCCCTAAAACTATGCCCCAGCTCTAGGAAGGGGAAAGAGCAAATTGATCAATGTGGGAAGTCCGCTAGAAGAAAGTTGATCAATGTAGGAAGCTTTCTTAGGATGTTAATAAAATGGAAGGTTGATTAATGCAGGAAGCCTTCAAATTCCATAAGGAGTAGCCATCCTTCGAGGGTATGGTCTACTTTATACAGAATATAGATGGTGAGAGTAAAATATGATAGCCATCCTTCGAGGGATCAATTTATTTATTTGATTTGCTTTTGATTTCATGATTTTTCTTTTTCTTTTTCTTTTTTTTTCATGAACAATTTTCCTTCAAGGGATCAGTTTGTTTTTTATACCTTTGATTTTGACAAGAGCATCCACGAATTTTGATTTTACATGGGAGAGAGTTGGGACTAGTTAGGTAGACCATTGAGGAGGGAATAATAAGTGTATAAGAGACACCCCTGGACCCTTTGCATGGTTCCAATAGGTAAATAAGAAGGTGATAGATGTGATGATCATGGAGTTCACACCAAAGGGTAGAACCTATCCATAAGGAATATGCTATGGGCAGAGCCGGAGTGCCCATATTTAAGGTCACATCTATGAAGTGACGAAAGACCACATAGTTCCAAATCATCACAATGAGAGATGGAAAATGATAAGTTGGAGTAATGATCTAAAGATATGACTAAATGCACTGGTAGACATGCTAACAAGTAGAATGGTCACAAGTTCAATGTGTTAAGAGGTTTCCACTTTTGTTTTACCGTCAAGGGAGGCCAAGCGATAGCCTCCTGACCCATACTTGTGTGTAATAATGTATGGTTCAATCCAGTTAGGGGAAAACTTTCCACGTTGGCTCCTTTCTAGAGTAGTGACATTATAATTTTCTTTAAGGATGAGGTCTCCGACATTAAATTCATGTTCTTTAAGGTGTTTATTGTAAGCACATTTAATGCGCTCTTGATAAACATGATGGTGTTCAAGAGTGAAAAGGAGGAGTTAATCTAGCAACTTGAGCTTTTCTAGACGTGTTTGGCGATAGTCTTCATCAGAGATGAATTCGCGAAGGGACACACACAAAGAGGGGATTTTAACTTTAAGAGGAAGACAACTTCGAAACCATAAACAAGAGAAAAATAATTAGCCCTCATGGAGGTACGAATGCTAGTGCAATAAGCCCAAATGGAAAAAGGAAGCTGGAGATGCCAATTCCGACATGATTGATCAATAGTCTTAGCAAGGATATTCCAAAGATTTTTATTGTTAGCTTCGGCTTGGTTGTTAGCTTGCAGATAATATGGAGAAGAAAATTTGAGTTAGATGTTGAATGTGTTACAACTTTTCTTGAGATATTTATTTTTAAAGTACTTTTCATTGTCCATAACAAGTTTGCGGGGAATTCTGAAGCAGCAGATAATGTGTTGATAAATAAAATTAATGATTGGCCTAGATTTAGTTGAGGTGAGTGGGACTACTTCCACCCATTTAGTGAAAATATTTGGTTGCAGTGATGATAGAATGATGTTGCTATGAAGAACGAGGATTAATAAGACCAATAAGATCAAGGCCCCATTGTGAAAAGGGCCAAAGGTCCTGAGCCAGCTGCAAAGCTTGACTAGGAATACAAATAAGATTGGAATGCTACTGACATTTTTCACATTTCTTAACATATTCACAGTAATCATGATTGAGGGAAGGCTAGTAATAGCAAAGATGGAGAACATGTTTAGCAAAGGCTAAGCCACTAAAGTGTCCACCACAAATATCATCATTAACTTCTTGGATGGCTCAAGAGGCTTCATGAGATTTAAGACATCGAAGAAGAAAACCGTTAAATCGATGTTTATAAAGAATGCTACCAAGGATTACATAATGGTTAGCACGCTGAAGAAAATACCTCTTAGCATTTTTGGATAAATCGGGAGGAATAATGGATTAGGATAGATAATGAAATATTTGAGAATACCAAAGGTTTGATGAGTTAGATTCAATAATATTAACCTAGGGTAATTCATGGAAAGGTTGATCATGACGATGAACAATGATAGGAAGCTTGGACTCCTCTGTTGTCCATGGGATGAGAGCCACGAGGGATGCCATCGTATCAGTGAAATGATTGATTGATTGGGGAAAAACTTGGATGGTGTAGGAATCAAAAGCTTCCAGAAGAAGATGAATAATGTCACGATATTTTTGAAGAGTGTCATTTTTACATTGATACTCACCTGTGAATTGTTTGATTAAAAGCTCAGAATTCCCATAGATGTCAATAATTTAGACACCTAGAAAGATGGTTGTTTCCAAACTTAAGATGAGGGCCTTATACTCTACCATGTTGTTTGTACACTCAAAATTGAGTTTATATGTGAGGGGAATATGAGTTTCCCAAGGAGGAATAAGAACAATGCCAGTGCCTCCCCCTTGTTGACACCTAGAGCCATCAAAGAAGAGAGTGAATTTGAGAGCGTTATATTCGTGATGAAATTAGTTAATGGATTCATCTAGAAAATGCTCATGAGGAGGTTGTGTACTAGGAAGAGGGGCTTCCAATAATTAGTTTGTAATAGCTTGACCCTTAATAGATTTTTGAGGAATAAATTCAAGGTCAAACTTAGTCATGAGCAAGAGCCAACGAGTGATACAATCATTAGGATACGGCTTGAAATGCATTGTTTTAAGAAAATAAAAACTAGTAATGACATGTGTCTTATGATTAAGGAGGTAGTGTCGAAGCTTCAAAGTAGCAAATAAGAGAGTGCAACACAACTTTTTCAGCTTTAGTGTAGTGGGTTTCATAGTCATGAAGGGTGTGACTGATGTAATAAAGAACTTACTCACGACCTTGGTCATCGTGATGTGCTAACATAGCTCCTGAGGCATGATTAGTAACAGAAATGTACAAGTAAAATAGCTCCCCCTTGCGTGGAGGTGTAAGCATTGGTGGAGACAGGATATACTGTTTAAGATCATCAAAAGCCTTCTCAAAATCATGATCCCAATCGAATTCTATGTCCTTCCGAAGGAGGTGATGAAAGTGTTGACAACAATGTGAGTTACGAGATGAAACGACTGACATATTTAAGGTGGCCTTGAAGACAACAAAGTTTCTTAAGATTGGAATGAGGAGGCATTTTGATAATTACCTTAATTTTTGTGGGGTCAACTTCAATGTCCCTAATATAAGTGATAAAGCCAAGGAGTTTTTTCATTAAGACTCCAAATACACACTTTGATGGATTGAGACAAAGAAAAAAATGAAGAAAGTGCTAGAAAAGGATTTCGATAATGGAAATATGGTTGCATCGACATTTATATTTTCCTAAAATATCATCAACATAGTATTTTGTAGTTTTATGGATGAGGTCATGAAATATATAAGTCATGCCATGTTGATAAGTAGCATCAAAATTCTTTAAACCGAAGGGCATGATACGGTAGCAAAAGGTCCCTCAAGGAGTAATGAAGGAGGTTTTTTGTAGATCTTCTGGTGTGATGAAAAGTTGATTTTAACAAGAGAAACCATCCATAAGAGAAAGCATCTCATGACTTGTGGTAAGATGCACAAGTTGATCGATGTTTGGAAGAGGGAAGTCATCCTTAGGGAAAGGGAGATTGAGATCTCAAAAATTGGTACATATATGAATCTTTCTCGACACTTTGGAGATGGGAACAATGTTAGAAACCCATTGAGGATAGTCTATGGGAATGAGGAAATTGATATAAAGAATGTGTTGCGACTCTTCTTTAATAATGAGGGTAACGCGAGGATGCATGTGGTGAAGCTTCTGCTTTACTGGTTTAGCATTAGGATAGGTGACGATATTATGGACAACAATAGAAGGGTCAAGCCCTGGCATGTCTGAATATGACCATGCAAATGCCTAGCTATAACGGGAGAGGAATGCTGTGAAATATTCTAGCTCATGTGGATAAACAGATTGGCCCACTTTAAGAATGCGAGTCTCTTGAGAAGTCTCGATATTGACATCAATGGTGGCTTCGTTGAGAAGAGTAGGTGTGCTGAATGGTAAGGTATTTTGAAGATAAGAATATTATGCCCCCATGTGGGAAAGAATGGCATCATCATTAGCACACTGAAGTACATTAATGGTAGAAGAGTCTTCTTCTATCATTTCTGGATGACGAAGGGGAAGGGACCTAGTCTGATTTTCATATTGATAAGTGACTGGTCCTAAAGTTATGGTGGAGACTAAAAAAAATGTTCAGAAGTAATAGAAATGGTGTCATCCATTTCCATGTCTTAAAAACTCAACGAAGATAGAGAAGGTGGAGAAGGCATGTCCATGAGTATCTTAGATTGTGTGATGGGCTCAAGGGATTGCTCCTGGTAGCCTAGCCCAAAATTTTCGTGAGGTTTGTGACATTGATCAATAATAAGGCCATGTGGCCCATGTTCGTAGTGTCCCATGCCAAATCCTTTCCATGTGTAATGATGGAGATAGGTATGGGAAAAATATGGTTTGTTAAGAAAGCCAAAGTCGTTGGTATAAAGCTTGATATGTGGAAGATCATTGACATGGGAGGATGGGATATCAAAACCACCATAAATAAGGTTGGTGTAAAGATGTGGTGGACTAAAATGAACAACATCCCTGACATTTGGTTGATACATAAACACCTTATCATTTCTAACAATACGGTGAGGGGTGGGAAGGGTGTTGAGTATGAGAAGGTGATACTCCCCCATCGCAAGTTTGTCAATTATGTTATCTAGGGAGTCATCGTTAGGGAGTTTGGATGAGGGAATGGCTAAGCTAGTGGATGGTACAGATGGATTTTTCTTAGGAACGAGTACATCATTTGGTATATAGGTCATGTTATACCCTTAGAAGGGAGGAGTGTCCCCAAGAAGCGTCAAGACCTTTTCCTTGTGCTTGTATTTAAGGGAAGGATGAAGTGTAGAGAGGATGCAACACATGACGTGGATCCATGGTCATCTAAGGAGAACATTGTATTAAAATTCACCCTCGATGATGTAGAACAACTCATGGATGAGCTTCTCACCAACATGGATAGGGAGGATGACCGATCCCAAGGTGGGAGTGATGACATCGTTGAAAATGCAAAGGACCTGTCGACATTAAAATTTTCCTCCGTAATTTCTATTTTATTAATGTATGTATTAGGAATAGGATGTTGTTAAGTATAATTAGTAGTTGCGTCTAATAGAAGATAATGGCGTCATCAGTACAGTGCCGCCAATAATGTAGAGTACAGTAACAGTCAAAGTACAATAGGAATGTTGTAAAAAGTAAATATTTGTCGTAAGTGGTCCGGTAATGTTAAAATGTCAAAGTTAGGATAAGTAGAGAAGTAGGGTCTACATGATTAGGAATTAGAAATATTATATTTGTAATAAGGATGAGGAGTGATGTCATAAATATTTTGTGTATTTTATTTGTAGAAAAGTCTAAAAAGGTGGAACCCATGTGAGATGATAAGGTTTATCTTATCTTAGAAGATAAGCCTACATGTAAAGGCAAGAGTTTAGGCATGGAATATGATTGTCCGGAAGAGATTTCCTATCCTATATTAGAGATAGGGTGGATAAGCCTGAATTCCTATAAATAAAGAGGCCACCCCCCTCATTTAGCATAGAAGGAAGTAGAGAGAAATATTGTATGAGTAAGTGTGTAAAGGAAGCCATCATTTTGAAGGTGTGTTAAAGAAGCCATTAAGAGGTGTAATTGTGAAGTTTCTCCCATAAATATTGTTGGAAGGAAAGTGAAGTCAGTAACACTTGAAGTACCTCATGGGTGAGATTGTAACAATTTCATGTTAATATTATAATTTACACTTATATTTCAGATTTATCATCATTCCTTCTTATCATAGTCTATGGTATTCTTGTGTTATCTTTGTTGTTGTGTTTCCAGATTCCATCCACCAAACTAAAAGTTGTGCATTAGTAAATAATCATAGCACGAGGAGTTCCCGGTGAATAATTATCATAGTGCTAGATTGGTGATGACAGACCGCAGGTGTCTGGGCGATAGATTCATTTGGGATCTTGAGTTGATCGAAAGTATGTGAAGGAAGAATATTAATGCTCACCCCACTATTGATCATGAATTTTCAAATGAATTTATCATTGATCCTAATTGTAATAAAGAGGGGAAGATCGTGTTCTTCCGATGGGATGTCTGACATTTCAATACTATCAAATGAGATAGTCGTAAAAGCAGTGAGTGCTCCTACGAAATATGTAAAGGGTTGAGATTCATCATTGGATGTTGGAATGCACTTTAGGGATTCAATAAGAGTCTGTCTATGATCTAGTGAGCTTTGGATGAGCTCGTAAAGTGACATATTGATTGGGGCCTAATGAAGTTGTCTAACGATGCTTTGTTCAACAGGCTTAGGAGCTGCTAAAATGGAAACCTTTGGTTTTTATGACGTGGTTAACTCCTTAGGAGGAGAAATGGCGATGAAGGTCTTGGCTTTTGGTTTGGAGGGACCACCCCTAGAAGAGTCATCTCTCGAAGGTGAAGCAACACATATTGGACTAGATATGGAAGGAAGGGACTGGCTTGGTCCAAGAAGAATTATTTCCTCTTTAATGAAGTTATGGATAATGGTCTGGAGCACTCTGCAATGTTCAGTATCATGCCCATAGGTACGATGAAAGGCACACATAATGTTGGAATTGAACCATAAAGGTTTCTTTCCTTTTGGGTCAAAGGCCTTGATAGGCGAAAGCATGATTGCAAAGGTTTGTAATAAGTGTTGGAATATTTATGTATGATCCAACTAAAGTGCTTGAATATGTCTTGTGATATATCTTGGATATTTGGGGTAAAATACGAGTAAATTGATGTTTTAGTGACTTAAATTCAGTTTTGGTGTTGATTGGCATTTTAGTGTTTAATGGTTTCAGATTGGTGGGTTGAAATGTTCATGGTCCTAAAACAAGCGATTTTGGATTCGATGGTTTAAGTCTAAGAGAGATTATAGATTTTGTATGTGGAGATGCATCCTTGGGAGGAGTGACGACAACCTTAGTTGGGGGTCAGATGGTGATGTTATGGTTGGTTCGGGTGTAGGAAGCAACATTTATCTGAGGTGATCTACATGAGGTGGATATTTATGGGATTGTGTTGATGACATGGAAGGAACATTTGAGTTCATTACAAGGTGAAGTGATTTTAATAATTCCACAAAATGATGAAATTGGTGTGAAGGAAGAAGGTGGTGTGGATGTGACCACAATAGTCAATAGAAATAAAAGAGTGGGAGGAGGAACCGGTATAGGTTCTACGGACGGTATGACGGGCACAGGTGGAATGCATAAAGGTGAGGTGGTCAAGCCTATTGGAATGGATGAAGTAGATGATGAGGTGGATATGATGGGTAAGGGAGTTGATGAAGGACCAACGTCAGATGTGGAAATACACTGGAATGGTTACTTCATGAATGTCTCTAGGGGCATAAATGATATATTTACAAATAGGGTCCTAGCAGTTGTAGAGGTGGGAGTGGACGTCGAGATAAATGTAGGTATAATAGAGGTAGGAAGGATATCAAAGGGGGTGTATGTGATCAATGATGAAGGATAGGAAGTTATGGATAGGATAGGTTCCTGATCAGTAGTGTTCAAGGTGTTTATAGTGTGAATGTTGGGTGCTTGGGTTGTAGAAAAAGTGGTGGCTTGGCTCATTGGTGTGTGATTTAGGAAAGGTTGTTTAAAGATGTCAAGTGGTTGATTGAGTGAAGTGTTTGGATTGTCCACTTGAATGTCACCCTAATCGATGAGTCTTTAGACCAAACCCTTGAAATTTTGACATCTCTTTATGTTGTGTCCTCAGACTTGGTGGTACTTGCAGTAATGATCTTCACGATACCACACAGGTTTCGGGCTTGACTCATCAATCGTTTGGATAGGAGGAACTGTGATAAGGTTTAGTACCATCAAATTTTCAAATATTTTACTATATGACTCCCCAAGGGGAGTGTATTTAGGCGTTGGTTGAGTGACTCGTTGTTGAGTCCAAGTGCTAGATATAGATGCGAGATATGATTTAACGACCACAACATTGGCCACTACCTTTGATTTGTCATTTGGTGTGGATGATTTAGTAAATTCATGTTTGGGTTTATTTGATTTCAGTTTTAAATGGCCCTGCTTAAGGGCACATGTTTTAAGCTTGCAAGCCATGGTAAAGGCCTCATCAAAGGTTTAGAATGATTGGATTTGTAAAGTAGAAGATATATGCTTCACACATGAACGTGAGAAGAGATCGATGAGATCAGTTTACACAAGAGGGAAGGATAATTAGTTTATAGTGACACACCATCATGGGACGAAGTCTTTAATAGACTCGTCTTTGAACTATCAGATGGCTTATAGGTCATTGATAGTTATCTTATGCACAATGTTAATTGAAAAGTGTTCTAAAAACAGTTGTTGCATGAGTCAGGAGAAGGAAAATATCAAATAGTAAAGGATACTATTTTACCAATCCAATGAGGGACTAGACAATGACATGGGGAAAGTGCAGAGCATCAAGTCCTAATCATGTATGATAAGATAACACGTGTCTTAAAATGCATGAAGGTGTTGTTGTGGGTCCTCTTTGTTGTTAAACTTGGCAAATTTTGGTAATTCCCAGTGTAGAGGATATGGTTTAATTGGTACAAATGGGTGAATATGCTCATTACAAATTTACTCATATGATAATGAGACCTTAGATCCTAAAGTAGTTTCCTCAAGGTTGGCCAACCTATTCATGATGGCATCCATGGGATCATTCTGATCCATAGGGATCCAAAATGAATCTACTTCATCAAAACAACCAGCACGAAGAAGGAAAAATGAAACACGGAGGTTCTGTCTTTTTAGTAACTAGGTCACCGCTTTGTGCAGAGTGGCAGTTACAGAACTACCTCCCAACCAGGGTGGCGGTCCTGGGACCACCGGTTTGCATTGGGTGGTGGTCCTAGCTCTTTCGGATAGAAAATGAAAATATGAAACGAACAGCCTAGAATTTTGACAGTTGTTTGCATCTCTTCTCCTCCATGACCTTTCCCATTCTCCAGTGCACATGAGGACATGTGAAAGGCTATAAATACATGTTTGTATAAGAGAATAGGATCATCAAAGCATGAAAGCAAGTGAGCAAGAAGTTCTTAATGCTGGAATTGTGTTTTGTAGAAGAAAGGAGTGTTGAGACAAAGCAAGCAAGTATTTTGGGAGGAAGTGTGAGATATTATCTACTTCTCTTTCATACTTAATATAACTTTTGTACTTGTTTATTTTGAATTGGCCAATAAAAAGGGGAAGAAAGAGCAATTGCCCTTCTCGATTGGGTTTTCCTCCTCTGGAGGTTTCTAGGATAAAATTTGTTGGTATTTATGAGCGTAAATTCTTGCCTTTCCTGCAATTATGGATTCTAAGCATAAGCATAATTCATTCACTAGCTATCTCTATCATTTTCTAATAGAAAGTAAGAGAACAACGTTTTATTTGTGTTTTTGTGGATAATTCCAAAGTTGAAGATTTTACAGATCATTTTGGTATCAGAGCTAACAATTATCTAGGACTGTGGTATTCGTTCTTGGATTTGTATGACAATGACGAGATCTAAAGGCAAAGAGGCTTTACCTTGCGATCCAAAAATTTCTACAAAGAAGTGGAAATAGAGAATTTGGGGACAAATGGAGGAAGAGAACTTGGTCCGTAGAATCGAGATGTTGGAGACCATGATGGATAGGATGTTTAGAAGGCAAGAAGAGCTTGTTGATTTACAGAAGACAACTTCTATCAAACAAGACTCCTTAGACTTAGTGGTTCGAGGCTTAACAGAAAAGATTGGAATAAGAAGGAACCACCATGAGGAAAGTTATGGGGAAGAGCATGAAGAAGAGACTTCAAACACAAGATAAAAGGTAAAATATGATCATACTCATTTTAAAGTCGAGAAGAAAGTTGATATTAAAATCTTTGAAGGAAAATTAGATGCAGAGTTGCTTGATAAATGGTTAAAACAGTTAGAAGTCTACTTTAGCATCCATAATGTCACTGAGGCACAGAGGATCACCTTTGCATGTCTCAAAATGGAGGGACACACTCTGGTTTTGTAGGAAACCCATCTAACCACTTGTGAAAAGAAGAAGCGTCCTATTGTGAAATCTTGGCAAGAATTTAAAGAATTACTTAGAGATAACTTCTATCCTATTGGCCACAAGACTGACCAAATGATTAAATGGTAGTATTTTAGACAAGGTAGTGGTCAAAGTGTGCAAGACTATACTGCGGAGTTTTAGAGGTAGGCCATGTTGCTAAACATGGACTTGGAGGATGAGGATATTCTGACTAAGTACTTGGGAGGACTTCACACTCACCTTTGAAGAAAATTCATCTCCACCAAGCCCAAAGATCTCAATGAGGCATGTGTGTAAGCATACTACATAGATGATGAAAAGAATCAAGGGGAAGCAGAGCCAAGGGAAAAGCAGTTGACAAATCAGCAGAAAAAAGAGTATGGGAAAACAAGTAACAAGGGTAAGTGGAAAGGGAAAGGTAAACAAGATGCCACTACTTTAAATACTTGTAAATATCCCAAGAATTTTTGCAAGAACTGTGATATTAATGGTCATACTGACGCTACATGTTGGAAGTTACATCTGGAGTTGCATCTGAAGAACCGAACCAAGGACTCGAAGAAGTCCATGAAAGCTGTAAGAACAGAAGGGGAGGTGGAAATCAAAGATGACTCTGATGTAGATGAAAGGCTTGGGTGTACGGCCACCAACATGGATTGCCAGGAAGAGGAGATGAGAAGACTATTCCAGATCAAAATCCAGATCAAGAGAACTAAGGTAAATGCTTTGGTTGATACCAGTTCTCAGTCTAACTTGATTTCTGAAGCAATTGTAAAGAAGCTTGGTCTTGAGACTTACGAGCATCCACATCCTTATCCTTTGGGTTGGGTGAAGAAGGTTGTTGAAATTCAGGTAACAAGAAGATATAAGGTCAAATTTGGGATAAATTCCTAGTATATTGATGTTTTAGAAGCTGATGTTATTCCAGTTGATGCTTTTGATGTTGTATTCGGGAGTCCTTACTTGTTTATCAGGGATGCTATATTTATGAGAAGGGAAAACCGGTAAAGATGGGTTAAGGAAGGGATCAACTACAACGTTCGGGCACACCAGTGTAAGACACGGGTTACTATGGTGAGTACTAACCAAGCAAAATGACTTATTTAAGCAAATCATAATCATTTTTGTTTACTTGTGTTAAAGGATAAACAAGATGGGGTTTAAGTTTCATATATTTCTAACCAGGGAAAGCATAATTTGGATAGTATTATTCAATCCTTTTAGGAAGTTTTTCAGGCTCCTAGTGGGTTACCACTAAAACGGGAAGTAGAGCATGAGATTCATCTATTGCCATAGTCCCCTCTATTGAACATCGGGTTGTATAGGAAATCCTTGCTTGAGAGTACTGAAGTAAAGAAACAACTCTAGGAACTACTAGATCAAGGGGTGCTACGTCCGAGCACCTCACCATGTGTTTTGCCTATTGTGATGGTGCCCAAGAAGGATGGTTCCTGGAGAATGTGCATCGACTACAACACTTTGAACAATATCACCATAAAGAACATATATTCACTTCCTTGCATAGATAATCTCTTGGACCAGCTTCAGCATGCCAAATTCTTCATGGAGTTGGATCTCAAGTCCAATTATCACCAAGTTAGAATGAAGGAGGAGGATGTATGGAAGACTACCTTCAAAACAAAATAGGGTTTGTATGAATGGTTAGTACTTCCTTTTGGGTTATGCAATATACCTACTACATTTATGAGATTGATAAATGATGTATTATGGGATTTCATAGATTCATGTGTCATTGTATATTTCACCAGAGGCGTTTACTTTGAAGAAGTCATTGCTGGAAAGTGTCAAATTCCGGTGGCTTAACTTTATAAGTTGTCGGACTTTAGATATTTTTGTAAGTCATAGATATTTATTATTCTTTGACTCCACATCCTTTAAATGACATTTTAGACTTGGCAATAACCATTCTTTGGTGCCCTTGCTTTTGGGAGTAGTCGGCCTGAGAACATCATGAGTGACCACGGTGTTAACTCATGGTTATGTTTTTTATTTTACTTCACTGGCAGCCATAGCTGGCCGACAGAAGAACCGACTCTCTACACCTTTCCCTTCTTTATCTTTACACTGGAATTGTTCTTTGAGTAAAATTATACACATAAAATTGAAGCCCTCTCCGGCGTAACTTGCAACTCATTTGCAATTGCTAGTTAGATAATATTCTGATTTTTAATGCCACATGGGAGGAGCATCTAACCCATTTACAACAAGTCTTGCAAGTTCTTAGGGAGAAACAATTGGTTTGTAATATGAAGAAATGTGAGTTTGTCAAACAATCACTTGTCTATCTTGGGCACGTGGTTAGATAAGGAGAGCTACGAGTGGATCCAAAGAAGGTGGAATCCATCACCAACTAGCCAACACCTACAGGAGCCATCGAGACTAGGATTTTTGTGGGAGCAGTACAGTACATGCGGAAGTTCATTTTAGGTTTCTCCGTGATTGCAGCACCTCTACACACAGTGGATGCAAAGAGTAAGGGTTTTGACTGGGGTAAGGAACAAGACAAATCCCTTGAGTTATTGAAATACAAGATTAGTCATGCTCCAGTACTTGCTCTTCTTAATTTACAGTAGCCTTTTGAAGTAGAGACAGATGTCAATGATTACACCATGGGCGCAGTGTTGCTTCAAGGAGGTAAACTCGTATGTTATCATTGTGAAACTTTCACTTCAACAGTTAAAGGATATTCAATATATGATAAGGAAATGTATGAACTAGTTCAAGCAATTAAAAAATGGAAGCATTATTTTTTGGGTAAAGAAACTATTATGCACATTGACCATAAACCTCTCTAGTATTTGCAAGCACAGTCTAAATTGCAGCAAGCAAGGCACTACAAATGGATGGGGTTCCTTCAGCAGTTCCATCTGGTGATCAAATACAAGAAGGGTAGTACAAACTTGGTGGCATACATGTTGTCTAGGCCACCCACACAAGAAAAGTTGTCCTATTTGGCCATTATCTCTCAGATCGAGCCCTTCACAAAAGAATCTTACAGAGAGGCATATGCCCAGGACAACGACTTTGGGGTGACATTTCAGTAGTTGCTGTCCCAAGGGGCTGAAAGGACAAGGATTGAAGATTGTTATCTCAAAGATCGGTTGCTCTACCGATGGGGGAAGCTTTGCATGCCAAAAGAAGAAAGAATTATATTGATGAGGGAAGCACATACCTTGAAAGTAGTGGGACATTTCAGTGTTGGTAAGACCCTAGCCCACTTGCAAAGGTACGTGTATTGGACCAATATGTAAGAAGAAGTATCAAAATTTATATAGGGATGTAAACTTTGTTGTACTACCAAGCCTAAGACCAGGAAGGAGGGTTTGTATATGCCTTTGTCAATACCTACTCGTCTGTGGGAGGACATTTCTATGGATTTGGTAGGAGGATTACCTATGTCTAAACATGGCCATGACTATCTATATGTTGTTATTGATAGATTCAGTAAGATTTGTATTCTTATAGCATGTAAAAAGACAGTAAAAGAACATGAGGTAGCATATCTTTTCTTTGCTAATGTATGGGTGCATTTTGGTTTGCCAAAGTCTATTGTTTCTGATAAGGATTCTAGGTTCTTGGGGAAGTTTTGGACTACTTTTTGGGACAAGATGGATACTAGCCTACAGAGGAGCACAACTTTCCATCCACAGACAAATGGACAGACAGAGGTGGTAAACATGACTTTGGTACAGTTGATCAGAGGGTATAATAGCAAATATCCAAGGACTTGGGATGAGTCCTTAGCCTACATTTAGCATTCCTATAACCGAGCAATACACACATCCACTATAAAGTCACCATTTGAAGCATGCTTGGGATATTTACCTTCAAATCCGGTGGACATAGTAGTTGGGCAGCAGGATGAGGAGGAGACACAAGATACAGAGGTGACTAGAGCAAACAAATTCATTGAGAGGATCCGATAAATCCATCTCAAATTCAAAGAACAGCTAGAGAAATCTCAAGCCAAGTACAAAGCTAGGCACAATCAACATAGGATAGAACATAAGCTACATGTTGGAGATAGAGTTTAGCTTTACTTGAGTAAGGAGAGATTACAAGGTCAAGCATGGAAACTCAAGCCACTACGATATGGGCCCTTCACCATATTGGAGCAGGTTGGAGAAAATGCTTTTCGGTTTGACTTGCCACCATTTATGAGGATGTACTCTGTAGTAAACTATGAGAACTTACACCTATATGAGCCATCCATGCCAGATTAAGATGAAGGACTACAATTGTTACCTTCCATTGAGGATTGCGTCTTGGACTCATGAGGTGAATTAGAGGAGGATTTAGTGTTGCAACAGAAGGTCAGAGAGACTAGGAGAGGTCCGCAGGAGTCTTGGAAGATTGGACTGAAAGGAAAGACACCAAGGCAGACCCGGTGGTACTCAAAGGAGCAAGTGAGGGAATTATTTCCTCATCTACTCCCCTGCTAAGCTTTTGTGGGACCAAAATCCTCCTAAGCAGGGGAGGTGTGATCCATAGGGATCCAAAATGAATCTACTTCATCAAAACAACCCGCATGAGGAAGGAAAAATGAAACACGGATGTTATATCTTTTTAGTAATAGGACCGCCATTCTATGCAGAGCGGTGGTTACAGAACCATCGCCCAACCAGGGTAGCGGTCTTGGGACCGCCGGTCTACATTGGGTGGCGGTCCTAGCTCTTTCGAACAGAAAATAAAAATATGAAACAAACAGCCCAGAATTTTGACAGTTGTTCGCATCTCTTCTCCTTCATGACCTTTCCCATTCTCATGTGCACGTGAGGACATGTGAAAGGCTATAAATAAATGTTTGTAG
Organism: Taxus chinensis; assembly: GCA_019776745.2. Classification (NCBI taxonomy): domain Eukaryota; kingdom Viridiplantae; phylum Streptophyta; class Pinopsida; order Cupressales; family Taxaceae; genus Taxus; species Taxus chinensis. The sequence goes on from CM034153.1 coordinate 44,420,230, forward strand.
AAGAGAATAGGATCATCGAAGCATAAAAGCAAGTGAGCAAGAAGTTCTTAGTGCTGGAATTGTGTTTTGTAGAAGAAAGGAGTGTTGAGACAGAGCAAACAAGTATTTTGGGAGGAAGTGTGAGATATTATCTACTTCTCTTTCATACTTATTGTAACTTATGTACTTGTTTATTTGAATTGGCCAATAAAAAGGGGAAGAAAGATAAATTTCCCTTCCCGATTGGTTTTTCCTCCTCCGGAGGTTTCCAGGATAAAATTTGTTGGTGTTTATGAGCTTAAATTCTTTCCTTTCCTGCAATTGTGGATTCTAAACATAAGCATAATTCATTCACTAGCTATCTCTATCATTTTCTAATAGAAAGTAGGACATCATCGTTTTATTTGTGCTTATGTGGATAATTCCAAAGTTGAAAAGTTTACATATCACATTGAAAAGAGTCTGTTGGGGGATGAGAGGTGGTGGTTGCATGTAAGAAGTGGTCGAATGGGTTTGTTGATGAACTTGCGGATGTGTGTGTAGATACCAATCTTTGGTATATCGCCACTCCGTCATCTTACATTCATATAACTTCCCCTATCACCTTTCTCTTTTCTTAAATTTAAATAAAATCCCATCGATTTCTTCACCTTATTTAATTAATTACCAAATGAGATCCATGTGGACCCATTTGATAATTCACATTTTTGGGCATTATCCCCCATCTCTCACAAATTATTCAAAACATGGACAATAATGCACCCATTCAACATGCCACTCTTAATCATTCAAAAAGAGAATACATTATTTCACCTAATATCCCCACCTCTTATCACATCCTTATCCTTTTATTTACTTTAAGTCAAATTGTGAGCCCCGCTGGATCACATCATGTCTCTTAACTCGGAGTTACTTCACTCAACCCCTGAGTATCTTTTAACCTGTAGTCTAACCTCACCATTAAGCTATAAATATGGGTTTTTCCCCATATTTGAGGAGGAAGAAAAAGTTAGAAATTTTGGGTGAATGTTGAGGAACTTTAGCCATTTATCATAATATCATTATTAATCTGTCTTTGTGATAACATGTGGAATTTCCATGGTACTCTGCTCGTGATCTGGTTCATGTAGTGAGATTCATGTTATACGCATCTAATCAATAGCACCATCTGCATATTGGCATCTTTCAGGTTCTTTTGTTTATCAACTTACATGTTATCTATTTGGACTCTATTTTATCATTATTCTTATCACATGGGGGTTGACAGCCACCGAGGGAGTTAATGCTTCCAGAATCTGTTTTGTCAGGCAGTCCCCGCATAAAATCTCTAATCAATCTTTCTCTAGTGTATGTGAACTGCAGGATTGTTGGGATTACACCAAGGAGTTCGACATCAACTTTACACCGATATCATCCATCGCCCTCTCCAAGGTACTAAGCCCTTGTATACTCGACGTTGTTTTGTGTTTGTTGATTTCTCAAACACTCGTCTGGAAAGGAAGCAGGAAACTTCGATCAACATTTGGCACACCCGGTGGGACCAGATCCAAGTTCTAGTCATGTTTTTACTTGCTCACTTTGTATAGGTGTCGTATGTATAACAGATATTGTATTTTATATTATTGTAAGTATAACATCGCGTCAATATAGATATATGTTATGCAGATTTTGTTTGTAGACTCACCCGCTTGCAGGATCTTTGGTATTATTTTTGTCCATGTGTTGTGGTGCGTACAGGTAGTCATTTATGTCGCCATTAAGGTACATCGTTTGAAAAGATCTATTATTGATATTTTTATAAGAAGCGTAAACTTTTATTCTTATTTCTCTTAATTACACATGTTGATAATACTATTAATATTAATTAAATAACTAAATAGCAATTAAAATCAAAAATTAAAAAAATTAAATTAAATTATAAAAAAAGAAATACAAAAAAAAAATTAGAATCCTCATTATCCTAAATTACCCCACCCTACCTTATACCCCATTCAACTTTCTACCCAACTACCATTTCCTTCTTCACGACCCCATCTCCTTTTAACTTTACTCCACTGAGCCACTTACTTCCTCTCCTCACCAATCCATTCCCTTTCCTAATTCTTCACGACCCACTCTCAAAACCACTCTCACCCCTCAATCGCACCATTCAGCTCTTCTCACCAAGCTCTGCTCTTATCCTCCTCACCAAGTGTTACCTTTATAACTCCCTCCATTCAACACATACATCCTTCAACTCACTACGCACCCTTCGCCTCGTATCCAACATCCATACTACTCTCCATATCCCAACAACCCATCCTCACCACGTCACTCCTGTAGACCCCTTCACCTCCCTTCCTCCCACTCGATCTCCATTCCACTCATCCACCTCCTCTCTCCATTCTGACTCCCCTCCACTCAGCCACTCCCATTGACTTACCTCACTATCCACCCTGTCCCCACGCAGACCAAGATTTCTCCCGAGTTCCCATCTCCCTTTCCCACGTCTATAATCCTTCGAGCTCTCCCCTCATCCCAACGAAGACACATCTTCTCCACTTGCCACACAGTCCCCTCACCGTACACAAATTTCCTGCACACATTAGCGCAGCCTAGGTCTTTATTTATTTATATACGGTTTTCTCACAGTAAAAGATCTTTTCACATAAATTTTAAATCAGATATTGACACCTAACACTAGAAATTGATAATAAAATATGTTTTGATAACAATTTTGAATCATACGTTGACATGTAACACCATGAATACAGAGCAACACTTTTCTAAAAACATGTCCATTCCACTCCGATTCAAAACCTGGGAGTAATAAGAATGAGATGGAGAAGACATGTGTGCAAAACCAGGGCAAAGGATTTGTGACGTAATTTTTGGGTGGGATTCCAACCATGCTTTCCTCTTAACGTGTGCACATGCTATGAGTCAACTCCCTCTCCACGGCCTATCCAACTCCTTTACTCCGAGATTCCATCCATCTCCCACATCAACTACCTCTAACCTCTCACATCTCAATTCAGAGTGCATTTCCTTTTGCATCTCCCTTTGACATGCACTGGCCTACGGGGATACCACAGAACTTGACTACACACCATACATTATTGGATTTTTCAACACAAACACCATCTTTCTAATAAATCACATCCATTTATTAAGTTATTAGTCATTTAGTTAAGATTTGTATAGGTAGATAATTTAGATTAATTGATTATTGGCAGTTAAATATTTACGATTTGTTCGTTAAATTCCATAGATAATTGTTATATTTACTAATTAATTGGCTACAATTGATCAATTAAAATTCTTAGGGTAATTGTTCATAGGATAATCATTTTATTTACTAGGTTAATTAGCTCCATGTTGTTCCTTAAACTATTAGAATAATTGTTTTATTATGAGTTTATTAGTTACGACTTATTAACTATATTTTCTAAGCTAGTTCAATGAGGCTAATTTATTAGTTTAATTAAGCTTTGTTAATTAAAATTCCTACGTGGCACATTTATTTTAAGATATTCTCTATAATTATTGTAGTTGTTAACTAGAATAATTATTTGTTATTCTTTCGGTCAATAGACTTTGTTGTTAACATCTAAGAGGCACGACTTAGAAATTGTTTTGCTTATTTGGTCTGTTACGTCAACTAATTGTCTTCTTCGCTTCTGTAGGTATATAATAACATCGTCAAAGAAAATTACTACACTAAGTAAACACGCCTGAAATCTCATCCACCGATCTCAATCGAAATTATACATGGTATAATTCAAGGGTACCCAAATGTTCCTTGGCTGTTGACTGGCGATCGCTTACAAAACTGATCCTTATCAACATACACTTTGTTTGTCTCAACTTGCTGTCAGATAAAAAGGAAAAGAGATATACGATATTTCCTCTTTTCTGCAAGGTACTATCATTTTTTTTTGTGATTTTCAACATCGAATTCCATCTTTCGAATTTGGAGTAAAATGAACCCGTGCATTCTACCTGCTCACATAGTGTAAGTAGGGATTTAACTTTTTGCATCACACCTATCATCACACACTACCTGGAAAGTCACAAACTAATTTACACACTAAAATTTTCTTTGTACCTGGTTCACTGATTGGGATTTGATCACCCAACAGAGAACCATTTCAGACATTTCCCAATCATACCTTACCTGAAACCAAACATAGTTCACCTCCTTCTAGGTCCTCTTGCAACCATTTTTATTTTTAATCATAATCAATACAAAACAAAACAAATAAAAATAAAAAATCCTTGTGTGCTTCACTTGTTTCGCTCATATAATAACAACTTTCATGCCAGTAAGCACTTGATCTAGTATGAAGAAAATGGAACATAACCCCACTTCACATAATGCTTCATCTCAGCTAATAAGCATCCTAGTGGCTTCATCCTTTATGTCTCTCCCCACAGCCCCCATAAAAACCCATTCTCTTACCAATTTACCTTACCCGGTACCAGTCAGTCACGCTTTGATGTTAGACCCAATCCATCCCATCCAGGTTGGCCACTCTGCCCTCTGTCAGATCAGAGCCTATTGGTACTTTTGTCTTCCCTCTTGGGGACCCAGAATTCAGACAAACTCTTGACACCAACCATGTGGCCCTTCAAGACTATCTCTTAAGAAGATACATACACCTTCCTTTGGATGGCCCACCACTTCAGCAGTTCTATCCTTATATTACTAGTTCTAAAGTTCCTCAGTCCGTGGCCTTACATGATTTTACGTCATCCTCCACCAACCCATCAGCACACCAGACTAACCAGGCAGTCACGCCCATTCCACCCCAACCTTCCTCACATCAACACGACTATCGTGATTGCCATCCCTATCACTATGACAGCCCCGATGGTCACCGATACCTTCATTCAACCATCTCATGTGTCAAATCCCTTATTCAAACAACAAATTTCTTTTACGTCCCAAGTCTATGCCATTATTTCTCAACCTCCTCCAACGATACCTTTGCAACATGGAGTGTCACTTCTAGTATGTCAACCCATCTATACCCATATCCCCACTCAACAGTTACCTCAATAACTTGCACAATCTCAACAATCATATCATTTCCCTATTTCCCATCAACACACATTCTATCAACCTCCACCTCAACCATAACCCATAAGTTATACTCACCCATACCAAGTTCATCAAAAATCCACGCATATACAAGTCCAACCACTACCTTTCATTGCTCAATAGGAACTTCCTAATGATCCCATGCAAATCTTGATAGGTCTGTTAGCCAACCTAGAGGTTTCTACGTTAGGGTCCAAAGTCACATTGTCTTATGAAAAAATATGTAACGAGCCCATCCATCCATTTGTGCCCATGAAACCATATCCTCCACACTGGGAATTGCCAAAGTTTTCCAAATTTAACAACAAGGAGGACCCTCAACAACATCTCTGACCATTTAAACATGTGTGTTATCTCATCCCGCATGACTAAGATTTGATGCTCCATAAATTCCCCATGTCTTTAGCAGGCCCTGCTCTAGAATGGTATAATAATATTCCCCAATACTCCATATTGTCTTTCTCCCAGCTTGCGCAATTATTTCTCAAGAACTTCTCCATTAATATTGCATGTAAGGTGTTAGGGAATAAGAGATAAAATATGCGGAATAATCCCTTACAGAATCGCAACAATAGAAACTAATATGCAGAAAATATTACAGATCTCAAATAAAAGTGCAGAATAAATAACACAACACAGAGAGACAAGATTTAATGTGGTTCACCCAATTTGGGCTACGTCCACCAAGAATCACTTGCTCAGATTTTATTACAAGCCTCCACTCTCTCAATACAATACCCAGATCCATTTGGAGCTATGCTCAACAAACTCTACAGAATTCACACCCGAATTCAAAGCACATCTGCAATACATTTGCTTGTGTATGTATCATATGCATAAGACCATATAAATAGACAATTTCTTAAGTAGTTTGATACAAAACCGTGGGTATCAAAACCATGGGTATCAAAACAATGGGCAAAAAACCGTGGGTATCAAAACAATGGGTACTGAAAAACCATGGGCCCAAAAATAGCCCATAACGGTTACCCATTACCCATGGGTTAATAAACCACCCATGAAAATTTGCTTCGGGGGCTTCACCCCCAAACCCCCTTGACCCGCTCACCGGCAAGTGGGACCACCGTAAAAATACCCGAGTGTAACACATAGAAGGTGTACCACACTCTAACATGAAAATAGGCTCCACAAACATAACAATCTCCCACTTGGAGACTAATTTCCACTGAGCAAGCTTCTCAACCCTTCACTGTCATCCGCGAAGGCCAACCAAAGCTGAACATAGCTTTAGTTTATCCCTTGTGACCACCTTGGTCATCATGTCTGCAGGATTCTGACTGGTATGAATCTTCTCCAACTTCAACTTATCTTCTTCCAAAGCTGTCCTGATGAAGTGATATCTCAACTGTATATGCTTCATCCTGGAGTGGAAAGCAGAGTTCTTAGCTAGGTGTATAGCACTCTGACTATCACTATGTAGCTTACATTCCTCCTGCTTATGCCCCAACTCCTCAAGCAATTGTTGTAACCAAATCATCTCTTTGCTTGCCTCTGTGGCAGCAACATACTCAGCCTCCATGGTTGATAAAGCCACCAGCTTCTGTAGTCGTGAAATCTAGCTCACTGTTGTCCCACCTACAGTGTAAATATAACCTGTCGTGCTCCTCCTGCTGTCAACATCTCCAGCCATGTCTGAATCTACATAACCATGTAAAGTGGTGTCTGATCCACTGTAGCACAAAACTGTCCCCATGGTCCCTCTCAAATACCGAAGGATCCACTTTACTGCTTGCCAATGCTCTTTACCTGGATCACTCATAAATCTACTCACAGCTCCCACTGCATGGGCAATATCAGGCCTAGTGCACACCATAGCATACATCAAACTGCCAACCGCTGATGAGTAAGGTACCTTGGACATCTGGTTTCTTTCCTACTCTGTCTTGGGACACTGCTCCTTTGATAACTTAAAATGGCCTGCCAAAGGAGTCCCAACCGGTTTAGCATCCTGCATGTTAAACCTATCCAATACCTTCTTAATGTACTCTTCCTGAGATAAAGTCAGCTTCCGTTCCTTCCTATCCCGAGTTATCCTCATACCAAGGATTTGTCTGGCTGCCCCCAAATCCTTCATATCAAAGGATTCACTTAGTTGTTTCTTGAGTACTTTTATTTCCTGCATGTTTTTACCTGCAACCAACATGTCATCAACATACAAACACAGGATAATATAACTTCCATCCTCAAATTTCTTTGTATACACGCAATGGTCAGAATGACATCTAATATAACCTTGCTCCATCATGAAGCTATCAAACTTCTTATACCATTGACGTGGAGCTTGTTTCAGGCCATACAAGCTCTTCTTCAGTTTGCACACCATCTCCTCTTTACCTTTGACTTCATATCCTTCTGGCTGCTGCATATATAGCTCCTCCTCCAAATCACCATGGAGAAATGCAGTCTTTACATCTAACTGTTCTAAGTGCAAGTCTTCTGCTGCCACTATTCCAAGAATAGTTCTAATAGAAGTCATTTTTACTACAGGAGAAAATATCTCATCAAAATCTATACCTTGTTTCTGTGCAAACCCCTTGACCACCAACCGGGCCTTATATCTTTTCTTTCCTCCTTCTTCATCTTTAACTCTGTACACCCACTTGTTCTGCAATGCTCTTTTGCCTTCCGGTAGCTTCACCAAATCCCAAGTCTGGTTCTCCATGAGAGACTTATGCTCCTCATCCATGGCTTGCTCCCACTTCTTACTGGCATCTACCTGCATTGCTTCATCAAAGCTCTCTGGCTCTCCACTATCAGTGAGTAATAAATAATAAAGAGAAGGAGAAAAACGTTCAGGTTCTTTTCTTACCCTAGAAGACCTCCTCACTGTAGGAGTTTGGGGTTCCTGTTGAGTAGGTTCCTGAACTGATTCATGGGTCACTGTCCCATCTGGAAGATCCTCTACCACTGCATATTCTTTCTTGGATTCTTCCCTGTTTTCCTGCAACTGTTGCTTATACATGACTTTCTCATTAAAGACCACATCCCTAGACCGAATGATTTTCTTGTCCTTAATACTCCAACATTTAAATCCAAAGTCATCACCACCATAACCAATAAAAGTGCATTTTTCTGATTTAGCCTCTAGCTTGGTCCTATCATCCTTGTCAATATGAACAAACACCTCACATCCAAAGACTCTAAGAAATGAGTAATCAACTTTCTTACCGTACCAAGCCTCCTCAGGTATGCCTCCATCCAAGGCACTTGAGGGTCCTCTGTTTATTAAGTACACAGTCTGTGCTCACCGCTTCTACCCAAAAATAAAGAGGCAGTCCTGCATGTATCCTCATGCTCCTAGCACGTTCCATTATTGTTCTGTTCATCCTTTCTGACATCCCATTCCGCTGCGGGGTTCCTGGAACTGTCTTTTACCTGCGGATTCCATTCTTAGAACAATAATCATCAAATTCATTGCTGCAATACTCCCCTCCATTATCTGACCTGAGACATTTTAACTTAAGACCTGTTTCATTCTCTACCAAGGCTTTCCATTTAACAAAAGTATCAAATACATCAGATTTGTTTCTAATACAATAAACCCAAACTTTCCTTGTTGCATCATCAATAAAAGTAACATAATAACTTGAACCCCCAAGAGATGATACCTGAGCTGGCCCCCACACATCAGAATGTACCAGCTCTAACTTACTCTCTTTCTTCGTAGGTCCAACCTTGAGAAACCTTACTCGCTTCTGTTTCCCATATATGCAGTTCTCACAGAAATCCAAACCTATTTCTGTATATCCAGGAAAATTCTTCTTTATGATGTCCATGCCCTTATGGCTCATATGACCGAGCCTATAGTGCCATAATGTTGTATCTGCATCTGAAGCCACAAGATTACAATCATTAGTACTATCAGTGGATAAATACAAGGTTCCAACCTTCTTACCTCTTGCCACCACAAGAGCACCCTTGGTAACCTTCCAAGAGTCAGCTGTAAATATCACAGTACAACCATCACTTCCCAATTGCCCGCCGATATCAAATTTCTCCTTAATGTAGGCACATGTCTGACATCCTTCAATAGCCATGTATTCCCATTCTGCATCTTAACCTGAACATAACCTTTTCCAACTATACTGCAAGGCTCATCATCACCAAGAAAAACATGCCCAAAATCCCCTTGAACATAATCAACAAAATAATGCCTATGTGGAGTAGCATGAAAAGAAGCCCCTGAATCTAAAACCCAAGATTCAGTAATATTATGCAAAGAAAGAATCAAAGCATCCTGACATACATTACCCGATGCCACATTTGCCTCCTTGTTTTCTTCCTGTTGTTTCTTCTTGTCCCGAAGCTCCCAACAGTCCTTCTTTGCATGCCTAGACTTTCCACAGTTCCAACATACAATCTTGCTCTTGGATTTTGACCTTGCCCGATCTTTTGATTTTCCACGGTTTCCTCTATTCTTCTGTCTCCCTCTAGTTTCCACTGTCAAAGCATTCCCTGAAGTAGAAGATTCCCCAGAGCTTTTTCTTCGCATTTCCTCGCTTAGAATCACCCCTACAACATCCTCAAACTTCAACTTCGAGTTAGCTGGAACCGAGTTGCTTACCGCCATTACCAGGCTATTCCAACTTTCAGGTAAAGAGCACATAATTAATAAAGCCCTAACTTCTTCATCAAATTCTATTGTAACCGAAGCTAGCATATTCACAACCGTATTGAAATCATTTAAATGATCTGCTACTGAACTATTCTCAGACATCTTCATATTAAACAACTTTTTCATTAAAAATATCTTGTTAGAGGCAGAGGGTTTTTCATACAACTTCCCTAATGCATCCATTAGATCTTTTGTAGTCTTTTCCTTTGAAACATTAAATAATACCGAAGATGCAAGACACAGCCGGATCATTCCAAGTGCCTTCCGATCCAACAAATCCCATTCTGCATCTGTCATACTCGAGGGTTTGTTCACCTTCTCAGACAGCGGAGTATAAAGATCCTTCTGATAAAGGTAATCTTCCATCTGCATCTTCCAAAGACTGAAATTCTGCCCGTTGAATTTATCAACCCTAGATCTTCCATCATCTGCCATAGCTCCCACTCAAGCTAAAAACTTTCCCTGCGATTCAACACTTCAGCAAACCAAACCAGGCTCTGATACCAATTGTTAGGAAATAAGAGATAAAATATGCGGAATAATCCCTTACAGAATCGCAACAGTAGAAACTAATATGCAGAAAATATTACAGATCTCAAATAAAAGTGCAGAATAAATAACACAACACAGAGAGACAAGATTTAACGTGGTTCACCCAATTTGGGCTATGTCCACCAAGAATCACTTGCTCAGATTTTATTACAAGCCTCCACTCTCTCAATACAATACCCAGATCCGTTTGGAGCTATGCTCAACAAACTCTATAGAATTCACACCCGAATTCAAAGCACATCTGCAATACATTTGCTTGTGTATGTATCATATGCATAAGATCATATAAATATACAATTGCTTAAGCAGTTTGATACAAAACCGTGGGTATCAAAACAACCATGGGCAAAAAACCGTGGGTATCAAAACAATGGGTACCGAAAAACAATGGGCCCAAAAACATCCCATAACGGTTACCCATTACCCATGGGTTAATAAACCACCCATGAAAATTTGCTTCGGGGGCTTCGCCCCCGAACCCCCCTGACCCGCTCACCGGTAAGCGGGACCACCATAAAAATACCCAAGTGTAACACATAGAAGGTGTACCACACTCTAACATGAAAATAGGCTCCACAAACATAACATAAGGTAACCATCAACGATCTGTATACCATCCGCCAATTTGAAGATGAATCCATCGTGCATTTCGTCGCACAATAGCGCAATATTATAAAATAATTATCTTTTCCACTTCCTCAAATTGACCTCATCGAGCTCTTCACGTGCTCTTGTGCTAAGCATATTTCATCTACCTTGCAAATCCAATCATTTTGCAGTTTTGAAGAAGCCTTCACCATGGCCCGCAAGCTTGAAACACGTGCCTTGGAACAGGGGCATTTAAAATTAAAGACAAATAAGCCCAAAATAGAATTTGTCACCATCCACATCAAATGATAAGTCAAAAACAACTACCAACATTGTCATTGTCAAATCATCTCCTACACTGACATCGACTATAATAGCCCAACAACAATTCCCACGACCAATGCCCGCGTATACTCCCTTAGGAGAATCATACAGCACCATCTTTGACAAATTAATAACAACACACTTGATCACACTACCTCCTATACAAACTATTAACGAATCTAGACCACGACCTGTGTGGTATCGTGAGGATCACTATTCCAAATACCATCAAGTCCAAGGACATGACATACAGAGATGTCAGACTTTCAAGGATTCAGTCCAAAGACTCATCAATTAGGGAGATCTTCAAGTAGATAATCCAAATGCCTCACCTAATCAACCACTAGATATTTTTAAACAACCATTTCCAAACCATACACCCACATCAATAAGTCAAACCACAACTACTTCTACATCGCAAGTTCCCAATTGCCACACCATAAATAATATACATACTGCGGGTATAAATTCAGTTCCATCCACAGATATACCTTCTTCATCAATCACCGTACCTACCTCACTAGAATCTCCCCCTTTCTTTAATCCATTAACCCTCACGCCCACACTAACCTCGGTCCTATCTACATTCACCTCAGCACCTCTTCCCACATCCACCGTTGATTCCACCTCTGAATATACCTCATACACTACGTCATCTACATTTATTCCATCTTTACCCATAATGCCAACCATAGACCCAATCCCAGTTCCGAGACTTGCTACATTAGTCATTGAGACCACATCCACATTGTCCTCCCTTCCTACATTATTTGAAGAACCTTCAAAATAACTTCAAATGGATTCAATTGCAAATAATATTTCTACCTCATCAGCACAACCAAATCAATTTCCACCTTCTTTAGATTCCAACGAATAAATATTCCTTCCTATGCCTCTATCAATACCACCATTGGATACTCCCGTAGAAATTATTGTCGTTCCTCCCAAGGACCAAACCTCTCAAATATTTCCTCAAAATGCCCTTATACAAGAGAATAATATTCCTTCTAAACAATCCAACCCCAAATCCCTCCAACTAAAATCATCCAACACTATGAAAATCATGACTGGATTCCAGCCATCAAGGCATGAACATACTCAAACTTTTTCCTCAAGATCTGAATTATCTCAAACATCCACTCCTCCAAAATCCAAGAGATTCTACATAGACACAACACCTCTGAATATTTCAGTTGAATCATAAATGGAGGTCTTCTGACATTTGTTACAAATTTCTGTAATCACACTTCCGCCTATTAGGGCCTTTGACCCCAGTAGTAAGAAGCCACCGTGGTTTAATTCCAGCCTTGTTTGCACATATCATCATACCCCTGGACATGATATCAGACATTGCAGAGCATTTCAAGCCATTGTTCATGACTTCATTAAGGAAGGATGCATCTTTCCCAAACCAAACCAGTTTATTCCCTCCACTTCAACATCCGCACTATTGACCTCATCTATGCAAATGTGAATGTCTACTCATTCTTCACACACTTCCATAACCATGTCACCTCCAAGTGTAAAATATTTTAAAGAGGATCCTTCATTCTCCATCAAAGCTATTCAAATACCTCCTCAATCCATTTCACGTGACCTTGAATCATCAACTAACACTAAAACATTAAAACCGCAATGCAATCCATCCCCATCCTCAACATCTATATTGGTTTATACATTGACATCCTAGATTTCCACGTCTAAATCCAAGCCAAAACATCATCTTAAAACTCATAAGAATTACCTTATTTTTGACGCCTTGATTGGATCCTACGCAGACATCCTTCAACATCTAATTCAAACTTCTACGATCATGCTTCCTCCCATTAAACATCGAGATCCTTATAGCATTAAAACTCCATGGTTCAATCCCAATTGTATTTGCACCTATCATTGTGTTTTGGGCCATGACATTGAGCAGTGTAGGGCCTATCAGACCATCGTCCATGTCATTCAGGAAGATGATTTTCTCACACAGGGGGAACATACTTTCCCATCAACAACGAATATAACTCATCTTTCTACATCCTCATCCATCAGGTTTCCTAACACTCCCCCGCCCACATATATTCCCTCTTTACCTATCATACCATCTATTGATTCTCTCTCATTTCCTCTTTCCACCCTTCTAATCGTGTCAAACACATCATCCTATTCTTCCACATCATTTCCAGAATCTTGGACAAAACCTCAACTTACAACAACTTCAAATGACCCTCTCATCTTATCTATTGATGCCTCCACAACAAACCAACCTTCGTCGGACATTACCATGAAAACACTAAGATTGTCACCCATATCAACTACAACACAACCTTTAGATCCTTCGACTAAAATCAGTATCATCCCTTCCAAGAATACTCCTTTGCCATCCAAAACTAAGATCCATGGTACAATTCCACAACGATCTCTTATGTGTCCCCAAAAGAAGATAGAAATTTCACCAATGAACACCAAATATACATCATATGTTTTGGGACAACATCAGTCTCTATCTAAGGCATCACAATCACTTAACCAAACCAAATCAAAAACATCCAACATCCCCTCAAGATTCAAATCAAAATTGTGGAATGACATGAAGTAATCCTCCAAGATAGCTCATACAACCACACCCCAAGCAATTTCATCAAGATCTACATTAAAGGATTCCCGAGAAAATACATATACTAATGTATCAATTGAATCGTAAGCAAAAACACTTCAACATTTATTACAAATTTCTGCCATTACGCTTCCACCTGTTAAGGAATTTAACCCACATAGTAAGAGGTCGTCATGGTTTAATCTCAACCTCAGTTGTGCCTACCATCGTACCCTGGGTCATAACACTGAGTGTTGTAAGGCTCTTCAAATTGTCATCCATGATCTCATTGAAAGAGAAGAATATTTTGAGGATTGTCCCTCTACCATTTTATCCACAACTAATTCCTCATCTATCGAAGTCGATAAGTATTCTCCTCCATCCTTCATTAACATCTCTCCTTCACATGTTATTACTCATATAGAAGGTCCTCCCTTATTCATCAACATTATTTTCTTATAATTCCCAACGCATCTAGCTAATCATCCACATCTAATTTTCATACAGTAACAACGCTCCTTTCATGTTAGGAGACTTTAATCCTTGACATTATTTTATTTACCTCATCCAAATACATCCAATCTAAACTAACCCCATCCAAAACTTCATCTCATTTGAAGCCCACTTTTGTGGCCATATGTGTCTATCCCTTAAGGGACCATTTATTTTCATCTTAAGCCCACCATGGTGGCCATGTTTGTTTCTTCGTTAGGAGACTATATTTATCTTTTTCATTGAAGTCCACCTTTGTGGTCATGATTGTGTCTTCAAAGTCCTCCGTTGAGGCCCTGTTTGTCCTTCTAATAAGGACCACATTTTTCACCAAAGTCCACCCTAGTTGCCATGTTTCATCTCAATGGGACGCATATATTTCTCTTGTTTATTCATTTTTAAAAGCAATGCATAGATTCCATCTCATCTATCTCGAGATGTTCTATTTAATCCATTCCATCTTATTCAAAAGCCACCATTGTGGTCATAATTGCCCCTCCATCGGAGCACCATCTATTCGTCTCATTAAGGACGCATATTTTTGCTTTCTGAAAAGGTAGCGCATAGTTCTACCTTCACTCATCCTCCCAAAATTATTATCTTATCTCAGACGTAGTGTTAATCAAGGAGCCAACGGGGAAAATTTGCTCCCAACTGGATCAGACCATATATTATCACACATAAGTATGGGTCTGGGGCTTATCGCTTAGCTTCTCTTGATGGTAAACAAGAGATTGAACCCCTTAACCCATTGCACTTACATCCATTATATTGTTAGTACACACACTTATGAGCATAATCCTATCTTTAGACCATATATCCACCATTATCCACTTCCATCTATCATGGTAATGATATGAATTATGTGGTCTACCATTACTACTTTGATATGACCTTGAATATAAGTACCAAGGCTCTACTTATAGCATATTCAATATGGACAAGTTCTCCCATTCAGTGAGAGCCTCATAATCATTACATCCATCACCCTCTCATTCTCTTATGACAGTCATGTAAAGGGTATCGGGGTGTCTCTTGTACCGTCATTATCCCCTCCTAAGTGGTTTACTTCGATATCCCCAGCTCTCCCCCATGTAAAGCTAACATCCATGCATGCAAAAAGAAGTCAAAAGTTATCCAAAAAATAGATTGCTCCCTCGAAGGACAGTTGTACATACAAAACAAGAAATGCAGAATAAAAAGAAAAACATGTGAATTAAAATAAATAATTAAAAAATAAATAGACTGATGCCTCGAAGGATGTCTATCATTCTCGCCATCTATGTTGTATATATAGTAGACCATACCCTCGAAGGATGTCTATCATTCTCGCCATCTATGTTGTATATATAGTAGACCATACCCTCGAAGGATGGCTACTCTTTTGTTATGACATTCGGAAAGCTTCCCGCATCGATCAACTTTCTTCTATTATTGTTCTTTCCCTTTCCTAGAGCTGGGGCATAGACTTAAGGAACACCATCTTTGGAGAACCTTCTTCCCGCATAAAGGTTACATCTAAAATCCCTCATCATGTCGATATTAAGATTATGAGAATCTTTCATCCGTATCTCCCTCTTGGTCTTTTGGTATAGTCAAATCTCATTAGTTATGTACTAACACCTGTTATTGGTTGTAAGTGCAATGCTTTGAGTAATATATTTTTCTTGTTTACCTCTTATCTAGTTAAAAGCACAATTTTCTTACATGGCCCTTGTTATGGTTATGTGACACCCATCTCATCAAAATCATCTTTTATTCAAATTGTGTTTTTAAATCAAATTTTATATCATTAAATCTACATCTATATTTTTTTACTCATAAGGATGTCCCCTATCAATATCATCCATAAATCTATGAAAGTTATTACTGTCTCTACACACTCTCTTTAATACACTATTCAGTTTGGGAATTCTACTTGATCTTTGTTGCAGTTTGTGAATTCTACTTGAGATTATATCTCAAGTAGCATTCATTATCCGGCAACTTCTCATCCTCCACCATGACCAATGTTATCTTTCTCCATCCATTCTCTCGCATCATCCTTCTCTTCTCTACAATCATCCACTAATTGTCTTTTCCATCGCTCTTATTTTTGTTTGTCATCTAACACTGACATCATCACAGACATTTCATACCTAGCTTGGCACATCTGCGTAACTCCCCGCGCAGCACAAAAACCCTACTCAAGGTAAACCTGTCATTCAGACAAGGTCTCATTCATGATCATGTCTGTTGACCATTCCTTCCTCCTAGTCCCCTTTGTCAACCCAAATTTCTCCTAAAATCAGCCTCATCTCATTCTCCATAACTCTTCTCACCCACTTCGTCCTTCTCCATTGTTTGTTCAATACTTCACATGTCCTCCACCCGGGCCATTATTTTTGTGTTTTTCTCATAATATCCTTTTACTACCATCTATTTTATTATTCCATTTCTCTTTTATTCTTCTTTCAGCTTGACAGTCCTACTTAACCACCCATTCCATGCAGGCTTCTTAATCACAATGCATCTCTTTCTTAAGATCCTACCACTATAGAAACTCCTTCATTATTTTCTATTCCATTCAACACTATAAACATCTTCCTACTCTATAACTTCTACTTAACGCTCTGACATCATCACTCGCACAACATAGGCATCCTAATTAAGAATTCCCCTTACACTCTCCATCCTACACCGTATACATTTATCCATCCACTCATGTCACACTCCTATGTTTCCTTGTTATCACCTCCTTTCATTTCCTATTTCGTTTTGGTATACACCACGTAGTACTTTCATCCTTCTTCTTCTTCTTTGGTATGGCGATCCCACTTAAACATTCCTACGGCATGGCGATCTTACTTAAGAGTCTCTCTTAAGAATTATCTATCTTCTTTCCTTTCCTCTTTACTTCGTATTCCCACCATTCGTATTTTCTCTTAATTCCCCATAAAAACATCCTCTTCCCTTCTCTTTTTCCTCGTACAAAATATCTCAAACTTCCTCGAATATCATCTCCATTATCCCTCATTCAAAAATCTGACTTAACCACTTCATATTATTTCTTACTATGTCTCGTTCCTTCACCTTTACTTCTTTCATCTTCATCGACATCCTAATCCATTACATTCTCTCCTCGCCTTCATCTTCCTACACATCGTTATCCCCCCTTTCTTTACTCTTTCCAGTCCATTTTCTAGGATACTTCCCTATATCTACCACCATATTTACTCGTCATTATCATTGTTCATCTAACATTATGTCATCACCATCTTCCATTCTCGCACTAGGAATTATTGGTGGACTTCTCCGAAAATTCATTTATCCCCATTCTACTCTTATCGAGTCACTCCTTTTTACCTCCTCCATTTTATCTTCCTTCCTTTTCCCTTTTGTGCCCTCTGATCATTATCGGAGGATTTCTCCTATCATCCCTCCGCTGGTATTACCTTTCCATCTTCCCTTCGCCTTCTTCAATATCTCTACTATCATCATCACATACCACCTTTGCATCATTTTCTCTGTTGTCCTCTCCTCCTTTTTACCCCTGGTTTTATTTCATTTCATTTATATCATCTTCATCTCCTCTTCTCCTTACACTTTCATTCTACTTCTCCATTGATAACCTGACTCACAAGTGTTGTCCCATCTTTTTAATCATCCCACCATCCACATGCATTTCAATGTGGTTTGTTTCATATTCTTTGCCTGGGTCTTACCTCTAACACGGGGATTCCATTCCCTTCCTGTTTCGGCTCTATCATCTCTTCTTTCCCTCCCATTTCCATTTCCCCCATTACTGAACTTCTTTGTCTACCACCCCTATCTTCCTATCTCCTCATAATTCCTTTCTTTCTCTTTTATATTCTACTTTTTCCCCCATCTTCTTTAACTTCTTCATATTCTTCATCTCCTTCATCTTTCCATCCTACTATTCATATACATCTCTCCAATCATCCTTGTCTCATATTCTTCACATCTTCTTTTTCTCAGCTCTGTCATCTCTTTCATGATCCATTCTTTCTCTCCCATTGTTTTTTATCTACATCTCCCTTTCATCCTTTCTTTTGTCATTTTCTTGTCTTCTTCTTTTTCCTTCATCATTTCTTTCTTCCACCATTTCTCCTCTTTATTATCTCTACTGCTTCTTTACTATGATATATCTCTATACATTCACCTTCCCTTCTAATCTCTTTTCCATTCTCATCTCATCTTCTTCTTGTTTAGACTTACTCCCTCCCTTCTTCTCCTACTCTCTTTCTCTATTTTCTTTTTCTCCAAGTCCCTCGTGCCTTACCTATTAATTTCCCCCTTATCTTTTCCCACTACCTTCTTATTAACTATCATTCTTTCTCTTTTGTGCTTTCATCTATCTTCTCACCTCTCTTCTCATCCTCTACTATTTGACCCCTCTCCTCCACTATGTCCTTTCTACCCCAACCATGTACGCTTCCTCTTATTTCTATCATCTATCATCTACATCTTTCATCCCATCTTCCTGGAACATTTTTGTTTTGGAGGATACCATAACAGACGAAACCTATCTGATCTTGTACTCTTCCATGAATATTTTCTCTATTGTTGCTTTATTGCAAAAAGTATTTTGACTTCTTATCCTACTTACCGAACAAGTAGGGTTGTGTTTATCTTCTAATTTGCTAACACTTATGCATCTTTCCTATGAAACATGATTACCATCATATTTATCACACCTTTAGGGCATTTTATCTCACCTTTCTATCCTATCTGCTCATCATGTGCAAATTTATTATTATTTACACATCCATTTCTCGTTATGTCATCTTCGTGCCCTATCTTAGGGAATCTTTTCATCCCCGTACTTTTCGGTGCATATAAATTAATTTTTGTCTTTCTCGCACCCTGTGTTGGGGCATCATTATCTTCATCCTCATCTTTTTTTTGCACACATGATTTTTTTGCACGATTCCTCGCAGACAAAGGATTGCGCATATCTTTCACATTTAGTTGCACGTATTTCGATGTTTTCCTATGACCCATTGGTCGTCATGGTTTACATCCATAATGCAGTGGTCTTCACCCACTCACTAGTCTGTAGAACATTATTGTCTATCTCCGTTGAGACCGTAATTTTCATCTACCGATGTGATATTGGAGTCACCTCCATACTTTTTTCACTGTTATTGTGATCTTTTTTTTTCCCATGGCATCTTGCCTTTGGTCATGTCTTCATCCATCCTCGGACACACATTTCATCTAACCCTTTTTGTTTTTGTCTCATGGCTTTCTATAACAAACCACTTAACAAAAAGGGGCAAATGTAGATACCAATTTTTGGTATAACGTCCCTCTGTCATCTTAGATTCATATAACTTCCCCTCTCACCTTTCTCTTTTCTTAAATTTAAATAAAATCCCATCCATTTATTCACCTTATTTAATTAATTACCAAATGAGCTCCATGTGGACCCATTTGATAATTCACATTTTTGGGCATTATCCCCCATCTCTCACAAATTATTCAAAACATGGGCAATAATGCACCCATCCGACATCCCACTCTTAATCATTCAAAAAGAGAATACATTATTTCACCTAATATCCCCACCTCTTATCACATCCTTATCCTTTTCTTTACTTTAAGTCAAATTGTGAGCCTCGCTGGATCATATCATGTCTCTTAACTCGGAGTTACTTCACTCAACCCCTGAGAATCTTTTAACCTGCATTCTAACCTCACCATTAAGCTATAAATATGGGGTTTTCCCCATATTTGAGGAGGAAGAAAAAGTTAGAAAAATTGGGTGAATGTTGAGGAGATGGGAACATGATAGGATTTTTGGGATTGGGTAGGTTATTGCGGAAAGTGCTGAGTGTGAATTTGGGTATGAATGGGTTAAAACTAATGTTGAAAAGGGTTAGAAAATAAATAATGTAAAGTGCCCGTGAAAGGGGGTTGGGAAGTATTGACAGGCATGTTACATGTGAGAAGGTCATATTGTCAGGATAGGGGATATGATGTTTTGGCATATTGGTTAGGGACACTGGTGGCAATAGTGACTGAAGAGGTGAGGGGAAGAGTAGTGTTGATTAGCATGTTGATTGGCGGGAGATTATGAGGAATAAGCATGACTATCTGGGTAGCTTGATGAGATGAGGGATTGGTTAAAGAGGAAGCAAGTTGGGTTATAGAAAGCTCATTTACTACAAATCGGGTAGTTTGGGGATCAATTTGATAAGGATAAAGTTGCTCGAGTGGCGGACCATCTAAGAGGATTTGAGTTGATCTCCTAAGGAGATAGTCTTGGAGTGACATTGGATTGGCATCCATAAGCTCCTGGAACATGGTATCACCAAGAGGGACCTTATGAGGTCAAAAAGACTATAATCGAATGGATGGTGGGGTAGTTGGCCTAGACGGGATAGATTGATGGTGTAAGAATGGGTTAGCCCCACTTAAAGTTGTAGTGTGAATAAGGGGTTCTGGGTGAGAGACATCGATGAGGGGTTGAGTGCCCATGAAAGAAGTAATCAAGGGCACGGATGAGGTAACTATTGTGGTGAACATTTGTTGAGATAAGGAATTGTTTGAAGCCAAGTTTTATTCCATTTTTTTGGCTACTAAACGAGTAACTACAGGAATGAAATAAGTTTTACCTAAGCAATTCAAGCACCAGATTATTTTTATGTTCTTAATTTCTTTAAGAAAGTGTGAAAAGAATAAGGGTTGGATAACAAGGTGCCTAGGAGAAGAAAAACTATGTTTGGTTTTAGGTTTGTTATGGCTAGGAAATTCTGAGGCTGTTTCATGTTGGGTGATCAAATCCCAATCAGTCTACTAGGAAAAGAAATGTTTTGATTAGTGAGTTTTAGGTCACGTGTGATAAGATGTGATGAAAAGTAAGTTAAACCCCTACTTAAACTATATGAGAAAACATGATGCAAAAAGAATGTTCTTTTTAAACACAAAATGAAGTGTGATATTTGATGAGGACACAAACAAGAACGGAAAATTACAATGCAAAAAGGAGAAAATAGAGAAAAAGCAAGGAATACCTTGATAACGTCATTCCTATTTATCTGCACTCTTAAGCAATGAGCAATCCAGGTCACGAACCCAGCATGAGCAAGCAATAAAATGAAGCCTCACGATGCAGTGTTAGTGGAAGACAAAAAAATCAAAATATAGACAGAAAAGAAATAGATCACTAAAAGGGTGGTCCCACCAGGCATGTCATGAATGTTTACCAAGTTTCTCATTCTTAATGAAGTTGATGCACTAACTACTGAAGAAACTAGCAAACTTATAAATGATGGAGGGTTTAAGTTACCTCAGATACGTGATCTGATACAGGTGCCAGATGATGATGGATATCTGCTGCAAATCTGATAAAACCTTTACATTTTTAAAAATAAATTTAAAGTTTTAAATTACATTTTTATATAAATATAGTTATAAATACAGAGTTGAAGAAAGAAATTCAAAAGGAGTGAACATGTAGAAGAACAATATGGTGAATAATGAAGGAATGTTTTTATAATTGAGCATTAACATAGGAAAACTGCATATTCTACATACCAACACATGATAATACTACATCTGACATGCAAAGATTTACCCATTTACAGAAAAGCAAATAATTCTAATATAATTACAACAAAAATGTAAGTATAATGCTTCTAAAGAAACACCCTCCCAGTCCAAGATTGTTTAGAGATTAATTGAAGAAATAACAATTTATTTTATATGTAGACATTTTTATTATTCGTAGTAGAGGCAAACAACTCAAAAACCAAATAAATTACACACGTAACATAGATAAATCAATATGAAATTAAACTGCTTTAGATTGCATTGCTTAAGTTCAACTACAAAACAAGTCTTACATACAGAGGTGTACTCTAAATGGGGTAGTCCTTCCATAAATGACAATCCTTACCTTGTGTAGAATATTATCTCAAACACATAATAACAATAAATGCAATATATTTAACTATAAACACAAAATCTATGCACTTTGGTACATTTCTAGGTCTTAAAAGCATGTTAACATTTACATGATTCCTAAGTAAGAAAACTATTGGTTGACAACTATCTTTGGCCTCTTTTCTTTATCTCTTGCTTTCTCTTAGGTCTTACACATCTTATACCCCAGTCGAAACTTGACTTATTTATCTTTTATGGCTACAATCACTAGTGCCCAGTTAGGATAATACCACTCGTGTACTCATATCCCTCTTGGGCGCCCTGACCCTCTCTCACCTTTACTCACTCTTTTTGGGTCTCTTTTATCTTTTGGGAATCTTTTTCACTTATGGGTTGACCTTCTAGTTGTTAATTACAAATTTTTAATGAGAGAATCATATAAATACATAGTTTTGTTTTCAAAATAAGGGACTAAACATTATCATTACTTACTATCACCTAAGATTGCATCCAAAAGGCACAAGATCATAAAAGGCATCCTTCTAGAACACTCACTAAAGGGACAAGGGACGCATCAATTGTGCATACACATCACAAAAGGGGAAGTTTATTCTATTCCATCTCACACATTTGCATCTAGATTATTCTATATCTAGCTCGTTATCTTAGTGAAATTTGCACAAGGTCATCATTACACACACTTTCACACAGAACTACATGGGGTATGAGATGTAGTGCAACACTCGGTGGTGATTTCACTCTTCGGTTGACTGCTGAGGTCAGTCTGACTCCACATTTTGCATCTTTTTTATTAGACTTGATGTGGCTTGTGGACATGTGTATTTAGACATCTTATTTTTTAAGTTACAGATACCTTTGGTGATCAAGGAGAGAATATCAAGTGACAAATATGAATCAACATCAAAACCATTGCGACATAAAATAAATCAGATCCTGAGCATTTACGTGGCTACCAATGCCCAGATCCAGTCGCTAGCACCCTAACGCTCTTGCCCTCCAACATGCACCATTATCTTATGTCGTTTCTAACTCCCAAAGTTTCTACTGAGCATTAACAATGCTATCTACAGTTTGTTTTAGTATTTCACCTACCCAGATCACTTCCAGATTGCTTGGAAACCAGGTAAGTCACTCTATCTCCTCCTCTTGCTTAGGGTTTCATATTACACATGTTTGTTTTCTCACATCTTTACTATATTTTAGAATTTGTATATCATCATTTATAGTAGTTACTCTAAAATTAGATTTAATTCAATTTATATTAAATCATTAACTGTGTTAAATAAAAGTTTACAAAAATAATGCGGATACTCTGATAATGACAATATAGAAAAAATAATAGGGTTTTAAAATAAATAATTCGTGAGTTCAGATGCACGATGAAATAAAGAGCAAGTAACAAATAAATAAATTTACAATAACGACAATGAAAAACAAAGGAAATATCAGCATATACATAAGAAAAAATTTAATTTACAATCATGGCAATGAGATATAGAGAAAATGACAATATTTACATAACAAATAAGTGGATAAAAAATAAATAAATTTACAATAATGACAATGAAAAATAGAGAAAATAACAATGTTTACATAACAAATAAGTGGATAAGTGGATTCAAATTTTTGCATTGTTTATTATTTTAGGAAAAATGACTGGTGATTTACATTGCTTTTAGTAATTTCAATTGCACATAGTGATCATATTGTTTATATTTTAAGTGTTGGTTAACATATGATTAAAGTGTAATGGTATCATTAGCAATATCTATTGCTATTCTATTTTTTAAGTATAAACGAGACTTCACTCTCTTATCGATTATTTGATTCTTTTCTCTTGTTGCTACACTAATTCTCAATTATAATGAGACTTCACTTTGTTATTGATTGCTAGAGACTTTCTTGTCTTATAAAGAGTTATTGATAAACAATTTTTTAAAGTATAAAGAGATTCATAAGCAAATAAAAGTAACAGAAAAAATTATAAATTACAAAAAATTAAATAGAGATTATTATAATATACTCTTTCCTCATCTCATTATTTTATTCTCCCTAAATCATTTTCTTGATTATCTTTAATCACCATTATTTAATCCCTAATCATATTTATTATCTTAAGCGCATCCCATTTATTATCCCTAGACCCCCATTTAATATTTTCGAATCATTTATCCTCTTTATAATCACCATTTTATCTCTAGACCCTCATTTAATATTTTCCTACCATTTATCCTCCCTATATGCTCCATATTATCCTCCCTAGGTCGTCATTTAATATTTTCATCTCCACTTGGCCTTTATTTAATATTTTCCTTCCTCTCAACCACCTTTCATTCATCCCTAGGTTTTCACCATGTTTACCAAGTTTCTCGTTCTTAATGAAATTGATGCACTAGCTACTGAAGAAACTAGCAAACTTAGAAATGATGGAGGGTTTAAGTTACCTCACATGCGTGATGTGATACAGGTGAAAGATGATGATGGATCTCTGCTGCAAATATGATAGAACCTACAAATCACTGGAAGAAAAATGATTAGATGGTTTGTACGGGGGTTGCTCGACAAAGTGGACCAGAGAAGCGTTGACTTCCTTGGTGGATGTCAACCCCCGATGTTAAACAAAATTGATATAAAGTAAAGATAAACTAAACATATGCATCAACTGAAAGAATTACAGAATTTGAAAGCATTATTGATTGATTTAAGTATTGATCTGATCAAAATAAATGAAAATTAAATGTACCTGGTTTGGGTCGGTGATGACCCAAACTGTGCATGGGCAGGTCGATGACGACCCAGAAGGTAGATCTCAAAAAATTAGTGAAATATGCAGATCCTGCAAGATCTGGATATAATCTGAATACAACAGAAATTGGTGAATGCTAGGATCAACCTGTAGAGGGAATATGAGGAAATAAACCAGGAAGGTGATAGAAAGTGAAGGTTGGTAAAGGTAAGTTGGGAATCCGGACCCTAGTCGACGGCGACTCGAGTGCAGACAAGAAAATTTTAATGCCATAGAGGGATTATAAGAAATTTGTGACAAGTTGGGGCAAACACAAAACTCATGCAGAGAGGAGAGAAGGTTCTGGAATAGAAATCAAAAGTTACAGAAGGCTGAGTCGATGGCAACATGTCAGGGTCGACGGCGGCTATGATAGAGTTGGATAAAGCCGAGGAAAGGCAAGCCAGAAGAGAAACATGTAAGTATGGATCTGAAAAAGGAGGTTGATGACAAAGCTAGAAGCATTTTTGTGGATTATTTTCTCATGTAAAAGTTTAAATACCAACAAAGCAACGATAAAAAAATAATATTGAAATAAAGCAATTCAAATATAACGACACGCTCACAGGGGATGATCGTGAGGGATGCAAACATGTTCCAAAGAGATCTGAGAGGTCTATAATTGCTTCTGGAATGCACAAGTGTGGGATGTAGTTCACATCTCACAAGAAAGTTTGAGCATTTGCATACGACTGATGAAGAATGGAAAGAAATCACTGAGCTTTATAGGATCAATGGTGACTGGGTTGGGTCACTGTCGACCATAGGGAAAGTTTTCCCAACGGGATAGCTTTTCTAATTTTGGCATGATTTCAGTTTTCTTAAAGATTGTGCAAGTGCTTTAAAGCATTAGGTGGTCAGAGGATGTTTAGGGATGACATGTAGGTGAGTTAACAATAAAGATAGGTTAGAAAAAGCATAGGAATGGGAAATCGAAAGTCCATTAGGGCAAGGGACAAGATATTAATTACATCCAATAGAGATGGGATAAATGAGGGGAATTTTAATAAATTAAGGGGGATTAAATAAATGAATATGCGCACACGGGCGATAAGGGTAGAGATACTGAATTTAGGTGTCTACACACCCACCTTCATTTAATATTTTCATCTCCCTTTGCCTTTATTTAAGAATTTTACCTACCACATACCTTTATTAAATGCTTTCCTATCCCCCTACATCCATCCACTCATCCTATAAATACATCCATACCCCCTCTTTAAAGATGATCAAGGGATGCAATTTTGGAATCTTAGAGTCTTCTTGGAGCTTTTGTGTGCATATCAAATTTGGAGACTCAGGGAGACTTGTTTCACCATTAACATACTTTGTATTTTCCTTGAAATATTATCATATATATTTGTCACTAACATCTTGTGTAATTTCATCTATCATCATGAAGTTTACTTCGACAATCTCAGCCTTCAGTTTCATCAGCATGTCTTCATTTCATCCTGTCCATTTTCGTTCGATCCCTAACCAGTCCTAGTCGCCATCAACCCTATTTGATCGTCATCAACCTAGCCTCATCCACATCAATTTATTTGTTGTTAAGACCCTTTATTGCCAGATCTCTACTTTTGTGCCCATATGATTTCCAGATCTCACCATGTTCCCTCTACATCATCCCAAATTTGTTTTTTCATATCCTATTCATCGTCGATCTCCTCTGGTCACAACTGACCAGCCCTGTTCTCATACCCTTTACCATCAGTGTGCCTAGTTTTCTTGTATCCTTTCATGCAGATCTAGATCCACTTTGTTTTGTAGGTTTATGTCTTCACTCCAGATCCATCTCCAAATCCATCCAGATCTAGCCACAAAATAACTTACAAGCCTACTTTGGTATAAGTTCCTCTCATCTAACCCTAATCTTCATCGATTGGCCCTCTGCAATCTCAAGTCGTTATTGATCTGTGTAGGTTTGATTTGCTTTACATCTATTTTCAATTAAATCTATACTTTCCTTACATATCTATATTTTAAGTTTATGTTTATCCTAGATTTTGTATATTATCAGATCCATCATTATTGATTTCATGTTATCTTATCTATAAGAGGGTTGACGTCCATCCAAGGAAGCTCACACTTCTCAATATTGGATTTTGTTGGGAAACCCTTCATCCTATCTACTAATCCATTTTTCTTTTTAGTCTTCTTTTTTGTGTAGATTATCTAGCTCACAGTGAGAAGGATCCATCATTTGCGCCCGCCATAATCATCATCATCTCAAGGTACCATAAACCCTTCATATTTCAAGTTGTTTATTTTCTTCAATACTAGTTCACTAATCTAAGAGGAACGAGGAAACTTGGTTAACATTATAGCACACTTGGTGGGACACACCCTTTTTAGATTAGATAAAAAGGAAAAGCATATTCGAGGTATTCCTCTTTTTTCTTAGTTTCTCCTTTTGCATTGTACTTCCCTTTCTTGCCTTTTGTCCTCGTCAAATCACATATTTTGGTTTTGGAGCTAAAAACAACCCTTTCATTACTTGCTTTAAAATCTAGTCTTAACTTGAGGGTTTAACTTATTGCATTCACCTCATCACACACATCCAAACACATAAACAACTTACACATCCAAACATCCCTTACCAAGTGGAACTACCAGGATTTCATCACCTAAGAGGAAATATGCCACGATGTTTTGGTGACGTTATAAACTCTATACAGATTTGGGCCTCATGTACCTTCAGGTATATCGAGGACTTGTTATCACAAAAAAGTAGCACCCTGAGATATGGCATTGACAAATCCATACTTTTTTCTAACATTGGACCATATCTCAAGTTGTGGGACTTGCGAACTTGAAATGACCCTCTAGAGAAGGTTGATTTCTCTTCCTAATCCTATGCTACAACTATTCCTAATGTAAGAAAAACATCTATCTAATCATATCCTATCAAATCCAAGGGAGCAGAGAGAAGGAGAAAGGGTGAAAGCAAGAAATCCTACACTAAAAGAGGTGATAACACCAGAAAAAGGGGTTGTTGGACAATCTTCAATTCTTGCAAACAAAGAAAGGTGAGAATAGGGAGGATGGGCAAACATCACAGACCAAGATACACACAATACACCATTTTTAATTTTATCACAACCAAATCTAAGCATGCAATGAGAACAATAATATGCATATCACACTTGCAAAGATGAAGAAAGGTAAGAAAAAACAATAGAAACAATGCAAAGATGAAGAAAGGTAAGAAAAAACAATAGAAACAATGCAAAGATGGAGAAATTGTCACAAACACTGATTTTTATTGCACCAAGGGTATGCACAATACATCATTATAGGAGGGAGAGGTAAGATTCATCATTACAATGCTTACATATGGAGGCTTTAAGCTCCACAAACATACCCACGGGGAAGAAGAAGGGAGGGCAACACACAAAAATGTCCAACTCTTTACAAATGAGCCCTCCTTTACAATTTATAGAAATGAGAGGAGAAGAGAGAGAAGGTTAAAATCCCAAATATATGCTTTAACCCACCCACAAAATGTAATTACTGATATGAAATCATCATGAGACACTTGCAAAGCCCATACCTTCTTGTACCATAGCTTTTTGGAGAATAAAATAGCCTTCATACCCCATTAATGCTAATGGTTGGCTGTAACTGTTCACTAAAGTGCAAAAGAAGTTTTCCATTTTTTCACCACCTTTCCCTCACCAAAATTAAAAAAATTAATTGTTTTTGTGTATAGGGTGTCAAGAGCTTTCCGGAAAGTCCAACTTTGTGCAAAATGGAGCTCCTAGCCAAAGGTTAAGGCAATTTGAATATACCCGGTTTTGTGGGAAACCAGGGGGTCACTACTTATTACTTCCTTCTTTGCAGAGTTCCGAGGGTGCATTACTTCATCTCTTTGTTCATCGAACTTTTCCAACTACTTTACTTCTTGTTTTTAGAAGTGAAGTAATTCCAAAACATTGCATTACTTCACCTTGGCCTTTGTCTTCTTTATGGTCCTCGGGGAGCTCATTGCTTGACTTTGGGAAGTGAGGTAGGTCAACCTTCAACTCGATTGCACAACTCCCCAAGAAACTCGTTTTAAATTTGCATCGGTCTTTGCAAAGCTCTCTACTTGGCTTGGTGAAACGAGCTCCTCCAACTCAGGCATTCAACACCTCAAACATCGCTTCACCTAATTAACTTTCCCAATGGCTTGGGCTTCTCAAATGTTTTTGCTTGTCATTTTGGGGTTGCATTACTTCATTGTTTTAGAAGTGAAGCTACTCGAGAAGAGTGAGTTACTTCACCCCCTTTCAACTTGCTTTATGGGTTTTATATTTTCTATTGCTTGGCGGAATGAGCTCTCTCGCTTAAGTATTCGCCCTTCCAAACGTTATGTAACTCGTTTTAGCTCACCTTTCTTCTGGGATTTTGAAACACTTTGACTCAGAATTTCGCAGGGTCATTACTTATAAGTAATGGCACATCCAACCACCGTAACTCCTCAATTTTCCTTGACATGCCTCACTTTACAGGGTTCCTAAGTGCTTTTACTTACGGAATGCATTGCCCACTACTTTGAAGTCATGGGTTCCCCGAACACTGCAACTCCTTACTGCCCCGGTCCATGACTTCACCGCAACTTCTACCCTTCTACTCAGTCGGCTCAACCTTGCCGACTCTTTGTTGAGCTCACCATCATTACAACCTACACTCACCTTTCTAGCTAGACTTCCCCGTGAGCTCCCCGGCTCGCCCTTGTGAGCCCGATCATGCCGAGTTGGCCTTAGCTTGTCCCTCACTCCATTTCCTCTACCCTGGTGAGTTAGCTCGCTTCTTTGTGTTACGGCCCTAGATTTTCATTTACCCTACCAATCCACTTACCACCAGCTTCACTACCACATGCCCAACACCGATCCACTTCAACGCACCCCCGTTCAACTGACTATATGCCGAACACGTTTGCCATCGAGCTCCTTGGCACTAGCTCACCATCGAGTTGCCCAAACTCCTAACTCTTTGAGTAGCTCAACAAGCTTCCCATGTATCCAACCAGCTCACCCAATAGCTCGATAAACTATTGGGGACCTCTGAGTCATTTTTGACCACCCAGTCTAACTTTCTTCTAAATTTGGATCTTGCTCAAATTTCTCATAACCAAAAGGCTAAACGGAATGCAATGAGATGCCCTGAGGCTAAATTTCCAACTTTTCCCATTTTTTGCCCATTTTGGATGCATGTGGGCCCAGAGGCCTTTTCTTTCTTTCCAGTTAGACCTATAAACTCTAAAACCCAGAAGAGGAAAAAATCCCTCTTTTGATTTCAAATCTCCTAAAAACAATGTGAATGCCCTCAACACATGGAAATATGCCTATAAGCTTCAAATTCATTCCTAATGGTTTTGAAAAGTTTTCAAGTCTAGACCTTCCCAAGTTACCCATTTTTACCAGGGGTAAAAATGGATAACAAGACTCCACAACCAAAACCACCTGAAACAAGCCTTAGATTGGCCATTTTCCTAGGTTCACCTTTGAGCCTTTTTCTTTTCTTTTCTCACAATCTTTAAATAATCATGATGATAAAATTATTGTTGCTTGATTTGTTTGTTAATAAACTACATAAAAAAATGTTTATCTACTTCATGCTTGTTATCACTCCTCCTCGCACTAATAAAATGCAATGATCCACCTCATCCAATGACATCCCTTCTTCCAATGATCCTTCCTAACAAACTTTTGAATTTGG
Organism: Taxus chinensis; assembly: GCA_019776745.2. NCBI lineage: Eukaryota > Viridiplantae > Streptophyta > Pinopsida > Cupressales > Taxaceae > Taxus > Taxus chinensis. The sequence continues at coordinate 44,450,867 of CM034153.1, forward strand.
TACCACACCTTTGGTCTCTCAACCTCTGATTTCTACGATCTATCTTCATGAAGACCATATCATCCAAAGTGATCCTCATATTGAAACCAATCCTTCCAGACTAGTTTCACCTCTGTCTCCTACTCCTTTAGAGACTCTTGGACCTTCTACTATCCCTCATGGATGATTGGAGTTTTAGGAACTCCTTGATGTTAATCCTATTTCCTTTTATGACTATCTACTCCGTAAGTCCTCCACAATCCCTCAATCTCGTCAACCTACTCAACTAGTGGGTCCCTTTCCACCCAGCTTACCTCATATCAACACTATCCCCACTTCATCTCCTACTATTGCTAATATGTCTATTCAATCATCTCAATGATCGTACTTATTTCCTCCTACATCCAAACGACATCATGCAACTCTAATTGTCATCTCTACTTCGCATGTCCATGCCAATGTAATCACTTCACAACCCCCTCTATCTGAATCAATGCAAACTTATAAACCTCCTTAAGGAGCCTATCATTACATATATCCTACTCAACCAACTCAAGTATCCTAACCACATACCAATTACATTCCAACCAACCCCATAACAAATCAATCAAATGTTCCTATTTCACAGTAACCAACTCAATCCAACCAATTTTACCACATACCTATATCTCAACATCAACCCTTATCTCAACCAATCCAATCACAACCCCTTAATTATATTCCCCCTTATCAACCACTTCTACCAACACCAACACATCCCCAAACATATCAAACATATCAACAACCCAACCCATCCGCCTCATATACATCTCAAATTCCTCGTTCAACATTTCAACCATCTAATGATCCCTTGCAATCTCTATTAAGTAGAATGACTAACCCTGAAGCCATAAATTTGGGATCCAAGACCACATTTTCATACGAACAAATCTACGATGAAACCCATCAATCCTTCCATTCCCATCAAGCCATATCCTCCACACTAGGAATTTCCTAAATTCTTCAAGTTCAATAGTAAGGACGACCCTCAACAACATCTTTGGGCTTTTAGACATGCATGTTACCTTATTGCCCATGATCAAGATCTCATGCTCCGTACATTTCCTATGTCATTAGTTGGTCCTGCATTAGATTGGTACAATAGGTATCCCACAAAACTCATTACTCACATTCACTTAACTTGCACAACTCTTCCTTGAACATTTCTCGATTAACATTACACGCAAGATTACCATTACCGACCTCTATTCCATTTAAAAATATGATGACGAATCCATTGTAGATTTCACCTCATGATGGCATAACATAATTAACCAACTATCATTCTCCCTTCCAAAAATGAAGCTTATTGAACTCTTCTCACGTTCTTGTGTGAAGCACATCTCTTCAACTCTTCAAATTCAATATTTCCAAACCTTTTAAGATGCTTTTACTATGGCTCGCAAACTTGAACTTTGTGCCCTTGAGAAAGGCCACCTTAAGCTTATAACAAACAAACCCAAAATCGAGTTCACTAAATCCTCCAATGCCATCGTATTTCAATCTTCATCTGCATCCACTTCCCACATGGAGCCTCCACAAAGAACTCCTAGACCACCTTCTAACTATACCCCACTAGGGGAGTCATATAGTTCCATATTTGACAAGTTGATGGCAGTCCACCTTATTCGACTTCCCCCCATCCGACTCGTTGATGAATTGCAACCCAAACCTATATGGTATCCTGAGGGGCATTATTGTAAGTATCATCAAGTCCAAGGTCACAACATTAAGAAGTGTCATTCCTTCAAATATTGTGTTGAACAACTTATAAATCAGGGGGATCTCCAAGTAGACAATCCTAGCACGTCACCTAATTAACCCCTTGATGTTTCTAGTAATCCATTAACAATTCAATTTCCACCCCCCACATATTAATGAACCTAATAATCCCACACAATTAATACTGTAAATCAAGAGCCTACATTATTTCACTTACATCGTAACTACCTCTTCATCTATCTGCCACATCTACATTTACTTTCAGACACTCCTACAACAATAACCATCCATTGACCAATTCCACTTATCTCCGTCTCTACAATGTCTACCACATCATCAACCTATCACACTCCTAGTCCTTCTATCCACATATATATCAAATATATCGACTACTATCTACATCTACAACCACCCCTACTATACAATCATCTCACCCCATACCCACTATCCACAACATCCTAATATATCATATCCAATTCTTCATCAACACATATAATTCCTATACCCATACCCACTTCCACATCAATCACATCTAACAACATGGCCATACCTACATCTACATCTCAATATACATGTATATCTATGATACCCCTTGAAATATTTCTTACACAAACACCCCCACTTAAGATAACCACAAATGATATTTGTGCCCCATCTACCAAACCGATCACCCCTAGATCGATCAATCCGAGACCAATATAAATCTATGCAACCCCTTTTGATCTTATCAAGCGTATCATCTCAAAGATTCCCCTTCCTTCCTCAATATCTTTATCTCCCGACACAATCCACATCATCTAGTTCTGCTTCTACAAATCCCTCTGGTTGAAATCGCAATAATTCATCTGGCCAAAGGAAAATTCTTACAACCAAAGTCAAAGACCCTTGACATGCCTATCCAAAAATCCCTTACACATCCTCACCAAAAGTTCAGAGCTCCCTCCTCCCAAGCCTAATACAAACTAATTGTTACATCATCACTCTTAGGGGCATCTCCATCCATCCTAGGTCCAAACCCTTCATCTAAGACACCCATCATCAACCAACCCAAACCCATGAAATCTTATCCTTTTCCTAAATATGATCCCCTCTTTAAAATCAACTAAGTCACAAATCATCAAAACCAAATCGCAGATACCCAGCCTCTCCTTCCAACTTCTAAATTTGAACAAAAGGCTCTCTTGAAGCCGTCATCAAAGTGGACCATCTCTTATTTCCCTCATCCAACTTTTCCTAAATTTACTTCGTCCATACGACCTCTCCTTTAACAACTCTCATTGGGTCCTACATACTGAAGTACTTTCAATGCTTACTCCAAACCTCAGTCAATCACAATTCCCCCAATGAAACCTTTTGATCCACGTGGAAACAAAGTTGCAACATGGTTTGATTCTAACACCGCGTGTACTTATCATTACACCTCGGGGCATGACAATGAACATTGTACAGGGCCTTCCAAACACTCATCCATAATCTAATGGCAGAAGACGACCTTTTCATTCATTAAGACCATCCTCTTCCTCCCATATCATCCACATCCAAATCCCATCCCCCAATTGAACCCTCACCTCCCATGAGAAATTTAAGCCAAGTTCTCCACCCAAATCTTTCATCATAAGCCCTCCTATGAGCCCTGTTTTTCCTAAGGGGAGGCCCCCTCTCTTCATTAATGCTATCCAAATTGTTAATCCCCCTCACCCTCATGATCCGCAATCATCTATCCAAAAAAAATCTAGAGGCATCATTGCTGCTCCTTTCTGAATGCTCCTACCCCGTCTCCTTTGACATCTACTAGAACCTTTGCATCTATGTCCAAGTCACTTAAAGTGGATGTAACATATTCTCGTTGAGGGCAGAATCCTGGTCCTCCCTCCTAGTCCTCTCACGTCTCCTCCTTCATCCAACCATTCTATGGGCATCAATGACACTGTGTCTCTTTACCATTGAATTTCTCTAAATCACCACATTCATCGTAGGACTAGTCTATTATTAGGCTAGGTACTTTTCCTCTATATCATCCACATCGTTGTCATCTAATCTCACCTAATCCCATCTAATCCTACTTAGTCCCTCATCTCGATCAATTTGTTATCTCATCTCATCTAATATACTTATATAGTATTGCATCTTTGCCTACCTTTGCATATATATTTGTGCCTCTCTCGGGCCACCATATCTCATCCTAAGCCCGATTTTTGTGGCCATCTTCATCTCACCATGGACACATATTTCCTCGCTATTCAAAAGATAGTGCATGATATCATCTAATACCTCCTACAAGTTATCTATCTTATCACAAGCTATCATACATCTCAAAGAGGGTGATTTTAACATCGGTGACCTTGTCCTTAAAGGAAATCAAAACGTCACTACTCTAGAAAGGAGCCAACATGGAAAGTTTTCTCCCAACTAGATTGGACTTTATAGTATCATGCATAAGTACAGGTCTAGGGCCTATCGTTTGGCTTCCCTTGATGGTAAATCGGAGATGGAGCCTCTTAACACATTGCAGTTGTGGACATTCTACTATTAACATATTGTAATGTCCCCAATGGACATTATTTTACTCCCTAGTTAGATTTTAGGCAATCCCAACTTTACTATGTATACTTGTAGACAGAAATACCAAACAAGTAATCACGCAGATCTGAATTTATATAAGAGAAATGCGACTTGGGTTAGAGTGGAAATACCCACCACCAATCAACCTCTGAAATTTATATCATTCCACTCAAATCTAGTACCAGTAATTTATAAAGTCCAAATATGTATAAAAATTACAGATTTCAGATGTAAACAAGGCTTCAATAAATTATTTAAAAACCCTGTCTGCAACATAACTTCAAAAATTCATATCTTTTGCTAGAGAAGTTCAAATGAGCTGAAAATTTGGATCTTGTGCCACAAAAATATGAAGAATAATATTCCAAAATTAGTTTTAAGGCATCAAATTAGCTCCAAAAATTGAAGCATCAAATTAACTTCAAAAATTATGAAATTTATTTATTTCGATTCCCAAAAACTAGTACAATATATGGCTATAATATTCAAACTTGAAATGTCTTCTTTCCAACTTAAAACAACCAACAAGTGGGTAGCTCCACCTTGTACGATTAACAAAACACTGCTGTAATTATATTCTTCAAACCCTCACTACAAAATACTCTTCATACAACTGCTGAAATAACAAAGATCTAGGGTAAGCTTTTTTGCCACCCTTGTGTAGAGAGTGCCCTACATAGCTAGAGGAATGGATCTCTCATCCACTGAATCTAGGGTCCCTGTAGAGGATCTTACTCCACTAGAGCTAAAGAAAATCTCTAAGGGTTTTCGTCCTATAGCAGATTGAAGCTACAAGCTAAAGTGTTCCACATACAAATAAGAATTTAGAGGATAATCAAGTGGTTATGGAATTCCCTTCCCCTAAGCAAGTTGACTTCTCCTTATTATAGAGAAGAATGAGACCTAAAACTAACCTCCCTACAATCATCCAATTAGTTTAGAAGGATTTTCCCTATCCAAGCATCTAATATTTTCCCATATTAAATGCTTTTCCCAACAACTCTTTCCTCTCCTAATGCAAGTTGCATTTTTCTAGGGGAAATACATTAGTAAAATGGGCATTTACATTTTCTAACTATGTTCCCATTCCCCTTTCTAAGGCAAGTCACCTTTTCTACCTAGAAAATACAATTCAAACAAGTGCTTATCTTTTGATGCACTTTTCCAGGTCCTAGATTTAATAATTATTAAGTCATATTAAATTATTATAAGTGCTCTATATAGTTTTTTTTTTATTAATGACACTATTATAATAATTAATACATAACTTAAGTCACCCTTATATTTTTCCTTTGGCCATCTGGGTTGACAAAATAGGCCAAAGGTCTTCGAATGGGAAAGTGGATATTACATAACATACCTACCATTGTGAACTTAATCATCTCACTAGTCATCCATCCATTATTAGCCATTTCCATCATTCATCATAATGATTTGGAATTGTGTGGTCTACTGTCACTTTTCTAGTTATGAATTTGAATATGGGCACCATGGCTTTGCTCATAGCATATTCCTTATGGATAGGTTCTTCCTTCTTGGTGAGAACTCCATGATTATTACATCCATTACCATCTTATTCACCTATTGGAACCATGCTAAGGGTCCATGGGTGTCACTTGTACATTCATTATCCCCTCCTAAGTGGTATACCTAGCTATCCCCAGCTCTTCCCTGTGAAAATAAAAGAAAAAGTCAAAATTCCATGGATGTTCATTTTAAAATCTATCATCTCCAAAAATAGATTGCTCCCTTGAAGGAGAACTGTTCATAAAAAATAATAGAATCCAAAAGTAAAAAAGTCAAAAGCATAGACTAATCCCTCGAAGGACAACTATCGTGCATATATTATCCCTTCCATCTGTAAAAAACAAATATTCCAAAGTAAAAAAAGAGAGCATAAAATAGAAAGTAGACCACTCTCTCGAAGGATGGCTAATCTCTCTCATATCATGACAGTGAAGGTTTTCCGCATTGATCAACCTTCTATCTCATAAAGTCAATTAAAAAACAAGCATCCTAAGAAAGCTTCCCACATCGATCAACTTTCACATTCATAATAGACTTCCCGCATTGATCAGTTTGATCTTCCCATTACCTAGAGTTGGGGCATAGACCTCGGGAACCCATCTATGGAGAACCTATGTTCCCGCGTACAAGTCATAAATAAACCCCTTTATGTCGTGTCGACATTAGGTTTATAAGTTCACCATTCATACATTCTCTTATAACTCTTAGGATAACTAACTATAATTGGTTATGTGTTATAACTTATTATTGGTTGCAAGTGTATTGCCTTGATTGGCTCCTTTTCTTGTTTACCTCCAATCCAGTTCCTAACATTATTTCCATGCGCACTCCTTGCTACGACGAAGTGTATGTTTCCACATTTTGGGTCATCCTATCGAAGAAAAGTATTATCTTTCACGTCTCATCTCTTATTTATCTCATCTTATCCATCTATCTTATCTCACCCTATCCATCTATCTTATCTCACCCATCGTCCAATATTTTTATCTAACATATCTTTCCTATCCTTCTGACCGGCGTGTCACCCATTGATAAGATCCTTGCTTATAATAAATCAGTAAATTGCATAAGATAATGAAAAACAAGAGATATGTGCGGCCAAGATGCCCAAATAATCAATATATGCATAATAATACCCTTAAGGTAGGTCAACACCATACAATGCTCCTTAAGGAAGGAGTAACTCCACAATCTCCCAATATGGGAATCCACTTCGAGGGGGACACCTCCAATAAACCTCTCCCAAATAGAAGACTCAAATCATACCTACATGACCCTCTCATAATGATACTCACATCCTTTAAATAGGATGGGTAACACCTAATCCCAATGTAGGCCGACCCATTACCCAATATAATTAATTCCTATGTGAGCCCATATAACTAACTAAGGGGATGTGTGCCACATGTCGGCATCTCCATCAACCCATATACATTATATCATCATATCCCATGTGAACCCACACATATAACTAAGGGGATGTGTGCCACATGTCGGCATCTCCATCAACCCATATATATTATATTATCATATCCCAAGGTACATAGCATTGCCTCCCTCTTTGACATGTTTCGTCCTCGAAACATAAGAAGAAGCCAAATGAGTGCACTTTAAATTATTACACACTTGTCGCCATGCTCGATCATCCAACCACCCATATGAAATCCTAGGGGGTGATGCTGCTCCAAACCTGATTCCATATTCCCTTGTGCTCATCTGATTCCATCCTAGTCCATATGTGTTCCTCCTTGGCATCCATGTATATCCATAATTATTATTCATGTGATTCCATGTCATATAATTATTGTTCCATTGATTTCATGTATAGCCAAAATTATTACTCCTCCAATTCCCTATATATCCATATAGATTATTGCCCTTGTGTGTCCTAACATGTCTCCATGGTTTTTTCCTCTCATGATGATGTGGGTGTCTATATGGTGCAAACTTAGCATGCTCAACCTCATCAATCTTTTCCTCCACTTTCTTTTCCTTTTCCAGCTTGTTTGCTAATTATTTTTTCTCTTGAGCAGAGAAACTATTTTTTACTTTTTCATCACATTCTTCACCCTCTCCTTCTGATTCATCCTTATTCCCTTCTTCACCATCTTCAAATTCATCTTCATGATCCAATTTTACATTACTTTTTTCCTTGCTAAGTGTGATATCTTGCAATGTAATTTTCTTTCTCTTGTACCACAATTTCATGAATTTCTTTTACACATTAATATTAATTGTTCCCAATATCTCTAACCAAGGATATCCAAGAACAATATCCATACCATCCATATCTAAAGCATAAAAATTTGAATGTAAAACATATTTATCCATATAAAGCCTTAAATCTTCAAAAACTTGAATATGCTTACCATCCATTTGAGATTCCTTGATATGCTTTGTTTGCACATGTAGATTTTGAGCTACATCCATATTCATGAAGTTATATTTGCTGCTAGGGTTTATGGAAACAATTACCTTTTTTCTTTGAACGCACCCTTCAAAATGAAATATTGAAGCTTCCTTCCTTGGAGATGCACTATCCTGTGTAACAGCTTCATCATCAACATTTTCTTCTTCTGCATCATCAACATTTTCTTTTTCTTCTTCTTCTTCTTCTTTTTTAACAAAATTGTGTTTCTTTTTTGTTTCCCATCTAGCTAAGAAAATATCCTCCATTTCCTCCCAATCCCAATCCAATAGATCTATATCCAAATAAGAATACCAATGTCGCGCTTTCCCACTAAGATGAAGATAAAAACAAACCCATATAAAAAATTCTTCAAAATACATTTGTTTAAATTGTATCCACCATTTTTTTGCATCAATTTCCCCATTACCATAGAAAATTGGTATATCCATGATGCATAAAAATTAGTGTTTCACAAACTTACTCCTTTGACCAATATTTGACTTGATGATTTCGTAAATCATTCAGCCTCAAATCTGAAACCATAAAGAAGTAACCCCTACTAAAATTTTGGGACATTTCTGAAAATGTAATAAATTCAGGAAAATTCCTCAAATTGCGGCATGTGGAGAAAAATAGTGAAAAATAATAAAACTAAAATAACTCTGTCAAAATAGATCCACCAATTCTGAAATTTCAGTGGTATCACCGTTTAATATATTACCAACAACCCAAAAAAATTATTTCCTAATTCGGCATTATTCAGAAGATATAGATGAAACCTTAGAATTAGGGTTTCAACCCTAAAACGGACACAACTTTTGCAAAATAGCTCCAAAAAATCTAAAATTTAAAGGGAAGATCACTTGAACTATGTATCCACTCCCCACAAAAAATGTCTAAAAAATTCCAAGTTGATCACAAGATATAGATGAATCGCCAACATTAGGGTTTCATCCCACAAATTGCCCGGATCACTGCTCTGATACCACTTGATAAAAACCTTGCATATAATAAATCAGAAGATAACACAACACAAGATATAACAGGGGCTAAGATGCCCTAATATGTAAAATATTCAGAATAATACCCTTAAGGTAGGGCAACACCATACAATGCTCCTTAAGGAAGGAGTAACTCCACAATCTCCCAAGATGGGAATCCACTTCGAGGGGGACACCTCCAATATACCTCTACCAAGTAGAAGAATCAAATCATACATCCATGACCCTCTCAGAATGATACTCACATCCTTTAAATATGATGGGTAACACCTAATCCCAATGTAAGTAGACCCATTACCCAATATAATGAATTCCTATGTGAGCCCATATAACTAACTAAGGGGATGTGTGCCACGTGTCGGCATCTCCATCAACCCATATACATTATATTATCATATCCCATGTGAACCCACACATATAACTAAAGGGATGTGTGCCACATGTTGGCATCTCCATCAACCCATATATATTATATTATCATATCCCAAGGTACATAACACCCATAACACTCCTTTTCCTTGTTTTGCATGCCTCATTTTGCTGTCATGTTGCTCATCTATATATATTATCCTTACTCACATCTCGCAGCCCACTCTATGGCCATCTTTGTGTTCCCTCTTGGGGCACCTTTATCTTGACTTAAGCCCACCATTATGGCCATCTTTTTCATTCTAGTCCTATCCAAACACATTCTCTCGCTTCCTCCTATGGAGGCGCATGCTCCTTTTCCCTTGGCACTTTATCAGGACATATTTTTTGCATTTGTTTGCACATGCTTAATATTTACCTTCAATCCATTGGTTATAAGACATGTTTGATCTATCTTAGTGGATTCCCCCTGGTTTCCCTCCATTTTATAGTGATTTTGCCCACTCACATGTCCACAGGACATTGCCGCTATCTCCATTGAGACCATTCTTTGTTTCTACCGTAGTGATATCGGAATCACCCCATCTTTTACTTTTTATTCAATCCTCATCTGGGATATCTTATCCCTTCTTTCCCCTTTCCCCTTTCTTTTCTTCATTTATCTCTTTCAAACTCGTGATCGATTCTTCTTCTCATCATCAATCCCTAGTTTGAGGGGGAGCACCCAATCAATCATCCTTTCATTACTTTCTCATTTTTTGTCTCGTGTCTTGCCCAACGCAAACCACTCATCAAAAAGGGGCAAATGTAAACACTAATTTTTGGTATTGCTACCCTTCACCCCGCGTTCGCTCTCTTTCTTAATAGTCACCCATTCAAATTTAATTTTCCCTCCTAAATTCATTTTATCCCATTAATCACCATTTCCCACCTTTAATCATATGTGGTCCATCTTATTATTTTATTTGTTATCCCTAATTAGCTTTAATCCTCGTCTCATTATTTTATTCTCCCTGAATCATTTTCGTAATCATATTTAATGACCATTATTTAATCCCTGATCATATTTATTATCCTAAGCACATCCCGTTTATTATACCTATACCCCATTTAATATTTTCCCATCATTTTACCCTCTATATATTCTCCATTTTATCTCTAGACCCTTATTTAATATTTTCCTACCATTTACCCTCTCTATATGTTCCATATTATCCTCCCTAGGCCTTCATTTAATATTTTCATCCCCACTTGGCCTTAATTTAATATATTCCTTCCTCTCAACCACCTTTCATCCATCCCTAAGTTCTCACCCACCTTCATTTAATATTTTCATCTCCCTTTTCCTTTATTTAATAATTTTACCTCTCAACTACCTTTATTAAATGCTTTTCTATCCCCCTACATCCATCCACTCACCCTATAAATACACCCATACCCCCTCCTTCTTAAAGGAGATCAAGTGATGCGAATTTGGAATCTTGGAGTCTTCTTGGACCTTTTGTGTGCATATCAACATTGGAGACTTGGGGAGACTTCTTTCACCATTAACATACTTTGTGTTTTCCTTGCAATATTATCATTTATATCTGCCACTAACATCTTGTACAAGTTCAACTATCATCGGGAAGTTTACTTCGACCATCTCAACTTTTCGTTTCATCTACAGGTCTTCATTTCATCCCATCCATTTTCGTTCAAGCCCTTACCAATCCTAGTCGCCTTTGACCTAGCCTCATCCACATCAGTTTCTTTGTTATTCACATCCTCTATTTCCATATCTGTGCTTCTGTACCCATCTAGTTTCCAGATCTCACCATCTTTCCTCCATGCCATTCTAGATCTATTTTCTCAGACCCCAGCCGTCGTCGATCTCTTTTGGTCACCATCGACCAACCCCGTTCTCATACCCTTTACCATTAGTTTGCCTAATTTTCTTGCATCCTTTCATCCAAATTTAGATCTAGTATGTTTTGTAGGTTTCTGTCTTTAGTCCAGATCCATCCAGATCCAGCCACAAAAGAACTTGTAGGCCTACTTTGGTGCAGGTTCCTCTCATCCAACCCTAGTCACCGTTGATTGGCCCTTTACAGTCTTGGGTCATTGTCGACCCGTGTAGGTTTGATTTGTTTTACACCTATTTTTGATTAGATATGTACTTTCCTTACATTTTTGCATTTTCAGTTTTTGTTTATCCTAGATTATGCATATTATCAGATCCATTGTTATTGATTTTATCCTATCTTATCTACAAGAGGGTTAACATCCATCCAAGGACACTCACACTTCTCAGGATCGAATTTTGTCAGGCAACCCTCCATCCTATTTACTAATCCATTTTTCTTCTTAGTCTTATTTGTTGTGTAGATTATCTAGCTCGCAGCGAGAAGGATCCATCATTTGCGCTTGTCATCATCATTATCTCGAGGTACCGTAGACCCTTCATATTTCGAGTTGTTTATTTTCTTCAGTATTAGTTCGCTAATATGAGCAGGAACAAGGAAACTTGGCCAACAAAATAAATTCACAAATAGATATTCTATATACTAACACATGTTTATTCTAGATCCCAAAATAGATTAGTACAACATTGCTATCCAAACAAGCTTACAACAAAACCCAATAATGGAAAATAAGGCTTTGCCAAGCATATGCCAAACACCCTATTCCGAATACCCTACACGCAATCACCCACAACAAGACACTTCTCCATGTCATAAGCTACAACGAAACATGCAATAAAAGTTGGAGCCCCGCGAAATACAATATAAACAAAAAATTTGTAAAAAACCCTCCAAAAATCATGGTTGTCAGGACATAGATTTGACGTCTCCGCTCTAGCAAACCATGCCCATCCAGGTGAACACAAAATCCAGGATTGCACTCTCCAATCCCCAAGCCCTTCATGCACAGACTTCCTTCACATGGCCATATCCTTGCAATACACAACCTCCGCAGTCCCCATCTTTTGACCAAAGTCTGCAATAAAAAAACAAACACACCACGTTAAGCTTTGTGTATAATACCGTGGCTCTGTGTACATGGAAAAACCCATCTTACCTGCTAATTTTTTTACCCACTAATTTATTTTCACGTTTTGATGGCTGATACTGCACTTTGTATGATAATGTTACTTTGATGACCATCATCATGCCCCTTTCCATCGTTATTAATTTCGTTATGGGCCACCCATCCTTCCGTCTCCTGCAATAATCCTCTGTCCGAAGCAGCCTGAATGTTACCATAAATCTCCGCTGCCCACATATTCTTCTTACATTATCAAGTTTTAGGGTTAGGTTTGATTTTAGGGGTTCTCCACACAAATCGATGGGTAACTGACATCCGTATTTGACGTCCTCTATAGCGCAATCATGACTGTTAATCATTCTGACATGTGTTAGACCCCTCCCGCCCCTATCCACCCGTGACAACGCAAATTATTAGGTTGGTTGAAGGACACACTCTCCAACCAATAAATACTTGAGTATATTGTCTAACTCCTTCCCAATTATGGGAAATAGGAACTTGTTTATTCTGTGTCAAGAGGGTAGTGGAGACATAATGACACTTCATTATGGAGTATGATGCTTATAATGATATTCAGAGCAACTACAAGGACAATTTAAGCGTTCTCAAGTTAACGGACTCATTTCAAGAGGAAAGGCTAACCAAAATATCAAGTTTTTAAATTAAAATACATAGTAGAAGAGCCGACATCAAGAAAAGTGTTAAGTTTTTGCAATATCAACAATCAACCTCTATAACCTGATGTTTTGTTTTTATGTGGACAAATTCTTTTGCGACTCTTGGTCCCATAGACTATTTGGTCTCGTGGTTTATTACAATTTTTTTGGGGTCATACTTTGCACTTTAAGGGCAATTGCTAGTTTACATTATGACAAACCAGACCGTGCTCTTATTTGTCTCCCATTTCTTTCAAATTGGCGAATAAAGGGTTGAAGTACTTTAAAAAAGGTATTTTCTTGGAAAATACCTTGGCACAAAATAACACCTTCAAATTAGCAGACTGGTAACTGGCGGGAGTTCAAGCCAGTAGCCAAAATCTATTCTACTAATTTTAAAAAACCAACGAATATGAGCTAAACATTATTTGCATGCCATAGATTTGTTATTGACTCATTTTCATACCACGCAGAAGACAGTATACTAAATGCCCGTTCTGAAACAAATATCTCTTCAAACGCATCTGTATTCGAAGCAGTAGGCTCTAAAACCTCCTCCGACGACAGAATTTGTTGTTTCGTCAAGCTGAAAACACAAATAAGCTAGGGTATGGAGGTGCCTATAGTTGGGAGTGACGCGATACAGTGGATTCAAGTGAATGTTCCGAGAACTGCGTCTGTTCGAGATCAGCCGTGCGCCCCTCTTCCACGAGATGCAGCTGGATGTGTTTCCATTGGCGGCCCTTCTGATTACGTTATCTGGTGAGTGTACTGTACTGCATTCACTATAATATTCCCAGAAATTAGCACGGCATCTTTTAAATTTACCACCAGTTGCTATGGGCAGTAAATTTAACATCAACTAAGCCCTTATGTGACCGACCTTAGCGTAACAAAGCACCCTCTAAGCAATTACGTACGGGATATCCTTTCAAGTGAAAACAGTGCCTGCTTAACTGTTGCAATTATTTTTTCTTGATGTGAAAGCCGGAAATTGCTTAAAAAACCCTAAACCAAGGCTTAAAACCTTAACCCTAGGCTTAAATCCCTAAAATCCTGCAGTTTGATCTCTGAAACCACAGTATTATTTGAAATTGGAGAGGTTTTAAAAAAGGCTTAAAAGGCGGATACCACTGTCGTTGGTATGTATTAAAAGGATTGTTTGCTACTAGCAGAAAAATGAATGGAAGTTAGCTGGGTTGTTGGTGGAAAGGGGATTTTAGTTAATTGGCCTGAATGCAGCATATTGCCTCCTAGCATTTGAAGTTGCGTGAGTGTAACCGGTGTCAATGCAAGGAAGTTGACCTAATAATCACCGAAATCAAGTTGGATTCTAATAGGATTAGTAGATCTTAGCTATTTTGAATACGGATTTCAAGGACCACGTCTAGGAGTTGGGATCGACTCTGCAAGCTGAATAATAGAGTTTACACAGCACCCTGCAAAAGCATTGGCATAAGACTCTGCAGCTAGTTGACTACAAAGGTTTAATTCAAGTTTGAAACTAACTAAGAGATTTTCATAATTAGATTTGATGTCAATTTCTTAATTTGTCAGTTACTTGGCAGTAACTTCTTGGAGGTCTAATTTTGCTTGTTTTGTTGGAGAGTTGAGTCAAATTTTGGGGGTGCTTTGCCATTTTGAATAGTTTTGTAACTGCCACGTACTTGATATGGATTGGATGCTTAAGATCGCCATTGCACTAGTCCTAGCATAGATATCTTAAATACATCAATCTAAAAGATGTTGAGGATCCAACATAGGCTCCTTGAGATTGATATCTCTCTATGTCTTTTTGTTAGATATATTTATAAGATATCTATGCTAGTAGCATCCATGGGTGTGTCACAGAACTGTTGTTTAATTAGCTAATTAATTGTTATCAAACTGGCTAATTAATTGGTTAACCAGCACAGCACTGATGGTTAATTAGTTGTTACAGCTGACTGTTTCACATTTATTGGAGAGAGGAAGAAAACAATAATTAAGGTAAACTTGTTATTGAGACACAATTATACAATGCACTTAAACAGTAAAGACAGTATATTCAGTTTTCCAGTTCTTTTAAATCACAATGCACTAACACGTATGCATTTTGTCTGGTTGAGCTGAAGAAAAAGTGGTTCTCATTTTATTTGAAGGCTGCTATTTTAAGCTTCAGAGTTTGTGCTTTTGGAAGTTATATTGGATTTTTGGATTTTTACACCTAGTGGGATTCTCATTGTTGTATGCTCCTCCTTGAAATCAGGCGCATGCACAAGGATTCACCCAATGTGCTGGAGCTAATCGAATGGTCGTTTAAGCGGGAACCCCCAAGATATGGCTTGCACATTATTTTCCAGGATTCACTTTCTCCATTTGCATCTATCTTCAAGCACAAGGTAATTGACATAGTTCAAACATGCTGTTAAACATTTAATTTTCAATGTGAGCTAAATGACATTGCTGAATTTTTTTTTTAGTATTGATTTTATGGTTTCAGGGATCTTATTTTGTTGAGAAAACAAATGGTTTGCCCTGTCTGTATGTATGTTAGGAGGATTTTTGTTGGGTATTTATAATTTTAGGCATATCTGTACATGTTTCCTGGCATTTTTTTGGTTTTATACCATTTTTGCATTTGTTAAATAGTCTTTTGTATGATGCAGATGAATAACACTGCTGGACATTTATTACTTTATGTCATAACAACTTCGGGATTTGCATATCTGATCAAATTAAAGTTTCCACCTGCTTATCGCTCTGGAGCTGTTTTGCGTAACAATGAACTGATAGAGCTTGATTTATCTAAGAATCTTGTTCGCTTGGATAAAATAACCTCGGTTACAGCAGCTGCTGGTATATTGTGCATTGGAGGCCAAAATGGGTCTATTATTTGTCATCAACTTGGTCAATTTGACGAGAGTGCTCACGGTATTGTATAAATTTTTCAATCAACTTTTGCCTTGGCCACATGTCAATTTAATAAGTTAGTTTTTTTCTATGGTTGGGCTTTCAATCATGTATGTTGTGTCTGTGATTAATATTTAGAGTTCTTGGATCCCATTTATGCAAAATTGATTACCACCTATGATTTGCAGTATGTAACAGACCGACATGTCATTTACATTGTCCTGCTGATTTGCACACAATGTGTGAGGCCACCATAATCACACCTTTCACTTTTTTTGGCAAACACAAAACTTGTAGAGTCTTGGGTTTGTCTGCCTGCGCCTAATATGCTGAAACCTTCTAGCCATACAAGGTTTTGTTTTCTTTATTTGTTTGTTTTTAAAACATTTTTTTCTGACGAGAAAAGTTTTCAGACCCTATGTATAAGTGCAAACTGTATTCATAAATCTTCTTTGAAGTCTTATTGACCCTGGTTTAACAATAAATCACTCTGTATGCATTAAATGACATTCAATTAATTGAAAGCTAGGAAAATGACCACATAATTAATGTTTAATCTTGAGTCCTCCTAACACAGATTTGAAGTCAAAAGCAGCAAAAGCTAGGGTGTAGTTCAGTTTGAGCAGAGGCTTCATAATGGATGATAAATGTTGTATGTAGTACTGATCCTAGTGCATCTTGAGTGTTTTATCACATTTTAAAAGCTTGGTTGAAACACGACCTTGTTATAAGATATGAGAGAATGAAGAGAATCAGGAAGGCACTTTGAGATATGTGTGTGTCCTTCATTTATTAAGAAGAAGAAAGTTATAATATGGTTATGGTAGTTTTTAACCGATCATTAGTTAATGTGTAACTAATATATTACAAATAGATATTAAATATATTTAACACCCTTCATTAATGACAAAGCCGGAGACAGCTCCAAGTTTGTCCCGAAACTTTACAAACAAGATGGGACCAAGAGGTTTAGTCATTAAATCTGCAGGCTGCTCCTTAGAGGCACAAAATTGAAGAGAGATATCACCAAAATCAACCAATTGTCGAATATAGTGATGACGAATCTCAATATGTTTAGTTTGAGCATGATATACTGGATTTTTTTACCAACTTTAATACACCCTGATTATCATAGAAAATAGAGAGTGGAGTAAGTCTAGTCAGAGGAAGTTGAAAGTCAATCAAAATCCAACACAGTCAAAGTGCATCACAGCTGGCAATGACGGCTGCCTTGTATTTTGTTTGGTGAAAGATATAGCTACGGTGTGTTGAAGCTTGCTCCGCCGCAAAACAACTGCTGAACCAAAGGTAAAGATGTACATGGTGGTAGACCTTTTAGTATCTATTGAACTTCCCTTATCCAAGTTTGTGTATCTTGTCAATCTGAAATTTGTTACCCTTTGATATAGAATGCTAAAGTCTAGAGTTCCTTTGACACACTTCATAATTTGTTTTGCTGTTGTCTAATGAATGATCTTCGGTTTAGACAAAGACTGAGAAAGATAGCTAACAACAAAACATTGGTTTGGCCGCGTGGACATAAGATATATCAGACTGCCCATTGTTTGTAGAGTGACTCATCGATTGGTGATGATTCATCTTGGGTTGACAACTTCAGCCCGACCTCCATAAGTGTAGAAGAAATGATTGTAATCAGCAACCCAAACTTCTGCAAAAGATTCGTAGCATACTTGACTTGAGCTATAAAAATCAAACGGCCATGTTGCGAGAATTCTACATCTAATCAATAGTATAGGAGGCCTAGATCATTCATGTCAAAAGCGGCACCGAAATTTGATTTCACTCGCTGACTAGTAGTGGCCCCACTACCTGTGATGGCAAATGAACATAGACAATAAGTATCACAATGTCATCTCCATCATTGTTAACATAAAGATTGGTATTGGAAAAACTTCGTCTGAATCCAAAATCTTGTAGATGTTGGTCAATTTATATACACTAGGCTCTTGGAGCCTACTTAAGTCAGTACAAGGATTTAATTAGCTTGCAAACCAGATGTTCATGTTTAGGTACTCAAAAACCTCAAGATTGCACCATATAGACCTCATTTAGATCTCCGTTCAAGAAGGTGCTCTTTACATCCATCTAAAAGACCTACCAACCAAACTAGGATGCAATGGAGAGGAGCAACTGAAAAGTGATCATCTTCCCAGTAGGAGTAAAGGTTTGCTTATAGTCCATTCTCTCCTGTTGGGAAAAACCTTTTGCAACAAGACGAGCCTTGTACTTGTCCAAAGTAGCATCAACTTTGCATTTGGCCTTCTATATACCCCTTTGCAACCAATGAATTGTCTCACTGGAGGTAATTCTACTGATTTCCAGGTATTGTTCTTCATCAAAACATCATATTTTGCTTGCATGGTAGTCTTCCATTTAGATTTACCTCTTGTTGCAAAACATCTCTGTGGTTCATGCATTTTGAAAAGATAAGAGAGTAAAATGAACATGCTTTGAATCAACAACCTTCTTATCGGTCCTTTGGGGTCGTGCTTTTGGATAGTGGACTAAAACCACTTAGACCTTTGTTGTAATGGAGAGTTCTGTAGTGTCTAGTCTTTTGCTGGATGTGGGATCAATTCAATTTGGTGTCTCTTATAGACCAATGTATTAGAGATATCAACCATGGGTGTCACAGGTTGTTGTAATGGAGTTTGGTTTGGAGTACTAGATGACCTAAATTCCTCATCTTTCAAAGGAACCCCAACACTACCAATGATTGCTTGCGGGTTACAGCCAAAGAAGGATTATACTTCCTTCACATCAACACCTCAACTAACAATTACCTTGTTAGTGGAAACATCAATAAGTTTGGCCTTGGATTAATATTTTATATGTTTAGAATCTAGTTTACTCCTTTCTACCAAGGACCAAATTATATGCAATTGAACCTAAAACATGTGTTGGCTAGATTTTATGCATAGATAAAACCTAGGCAGTCATGAGATAAATCTCCCTCATTTATCTGTGAGGCTCCCGTGTAAGATTTCTGTCAATTATGTATTCTAATAACTATCTGTGGGTTTTACTTTAACTGTGAAGTTCATGAACCATAGATAAGCAATTATGTAGCAAGTAAGCAGCTGTAAAGAAATATTTGCAGAAGGGGGAATAGTTGGATACGGGAAGAAGGAAAAGAAGATGTGTAATCCAACCTATAGTTTACAAAGTTGGTCTCATACACATAGATAAAACAAATAGATCTCACAATACATAATTTAAAGGAAAAGAAAGTTTCTAATCTAAATCTTAGACAATGCAAAGTTTATCTAAAGATCTACACAGAAGTAAGAAGCAAATGCACCGTTGACACAAAGTTCTCCGGAAATCCACCTCTGTTTAATTCCTCAGCTTTCAAAAAAGACATTAAGGGTTTCAACACAAAGTTTGGAACTCAAGATTGCTGATTACAAATTTTGATTCTTTAACCCGTAGGTTCTTCCTCTATTTATAGTGTATAGAGGGCAATTACAAATAGGAAGTTTTTAATGAATTCCCGCATGCGGAAGCTATAGGAAAGGGAACAACTGACAATCTTCCTCCTAGAATTACTCTTTGCATGACATGCATAATTTATAACTGAAAATAAAACCTTTTATTTCGCATGTTTGCCACCTATTTCCAAGTAATTGACTTCTTTAAGTAACAACTTTTAAATCAATCACTTAAGTTTTATAATTTAATCGATTGCTCAATTACTTTGTTAAAAAAAATAAGAGAAAGAAGAAGAAAGAAGAAGAAAGAGGAAAAGAAATTAGAAGAAAGCTTCAACACTCCCAGTCTTGTTCTTTTTCCATATTCTGCATGCGGTTGACTCTTTTGCCTTTGATTCTCACCAAACTGGATCTGGAAGCAACTGACTGTGATTTGCCTGCAGGTGCTACCTCTGACCCGTCTTCCCCTTTTATCCTTGAAGCTTTTGCAATTCTTCTCCAGTATATGCACTAGTGCAATGTTTGCCGTAAATAATTCAGACAAAATTCATCATTTTTTATTTTTAATTGCATATGAGCAATTTTAAATTCTGGAAAGCACTCCGGGCGAAGGAAAACGCAAGTAAATTCAATGAAGGCTTCAACTGGAAGATTGAGAGCACATGCACAAGCTCTCGAAAGGAATTTTCCATGCAATGACTTCCACATGGCTGCATTAGAAACGAGAGAATGAATTTTTGCTAGAAGTCTTTGAAATTATGAGAGCTAATCTATTTCTTCCTCTGATTCTGAAGATATATTCGATGTATCAAACATTGACTTTGACTTGTTTTCACCAATATGAGCACCTGTGATGAATACTTGGTCACTTATACCAACATGCAGATGCTCTGAATAATAAAAAGAAAGCTTCTCCAACCCTAGGCGCCAAAATTGGAAGCTTCCCAGCAGTGGAAAATATTCTTTAATACAAAATCCTCCTTCCCCTGGCGTCAAAATCCTTCTGCGTTGCAAGCTCCATCAAAAAAGAATTAATTGCTTCTCCTTAATGACATCCCATGCCTATATAGCCATCTACATGCTATTTTTAATAATTGCCTTTCCCTATTTTTGACAATTAATTAATTAAAAGACATGCTTCTTCTTCCAATTTGGGTGCCCAAGTTTGCATGCTTATGATTGTTTTTTAATGAATTTATTTTATTTATTTTTAGCATGCATCCTTGACTTCTCTTTAGCTCATCCACTTGCCTTGACTTTCCTTCAATTTATGGCGCCAAACTCGGCTAGAAATAACATTAATAAATATCATTAAATGCATGTATTAATGCCAAGGTGGGTCGCACTTTTTGGTAAGAGGAATTGCTAAAAATAGGAAGTCAAAGCAATGGGAAATTTTTTACCCTGCAAGACAGCTAAGAAATTCCCGCTTTTCACTTAAGTGATTTGACTTTCATAATGAGAATTTTCACTCTGCAAGGCAGGCAAGAAATTTCCACCTGCCTGCCACTGCCAAAATTCCCACTGGCAGTTTAAATCCTTCCTTCCAAAAAGTGCGACTTGCATGAAAAATAGCCTCCTTCTTAGAAATGCGACTTGCATGGGTGAATAAACTTCTTTGATGGGAAAAGTCAACCTACTAGGTAGCTCCAAAAATCCCATTGGTACTTTAAGTGATTTTTCTTTCATAATGGGAAGAAGTAACCTGCTAGGCAGATGAGAAATTCTCGCCTGCTTGCCACCTCTAAAATTCCCATTGGTAGCTTAAGTGATTTGACTTGATGGGAAAAAGTAATCTGCAAGGCAGGCAAGAAATTCCTGTCTTCCTGCCACTACCAAAATTCCCATTGACAGCTTAAGTGATTCCTTCCAAAAAATGCGACTTGCATGAAAGATACTTTTTTTCCAAAAGTGTGACTTGCATTATGACTTCTGCCTTTAAAATTGCGTGAAAATTTGTCACTTAAGGCAGCGTGAAAATTGGACGCGAAAGGTAGCCTTGAAAATTGCGATTGGCATGAAGATTGCATTTCTTTCCTTTTTTGGATTTTTGGTGAAGTGGAAAAGGTCTCGGAAGATGTAGTAGCAAAAACTTGCATGTGCCATAACTTTCATTCCGTGGCTTCGTTTTAGGTGCCGTTTTCTCTAAAAGTGCATATTTTCTCGAGTTCTACGCATTGATGGCAATATTTTTCTTATTTTCATAAAAACCATTTTTGCACCTTTTTGGACCAAGCGACTTCTTGCAATCTTTTGGAAGAATCCTGAGCTCTGATTGCCTTTAGACAGATTAGCAATTAAAAATACTGGATAACTTTTCAAAACCCTATGCCTGGGGAAAGATTTGGCTGGAAAAATGAATAGGCTACAGGAATTGCCGGAGAAAACTAACCAAAATACAGACAAAAAGAAATAAAACAAAACAAAAGAAGCTGCAGGCAATTGCTCAAAAAATTTCTCTAATTAGTTGATCTACAAAAATTCTTCCCCCGAGTGAATGTTCTGTGGTAATAATGATGGGGTGAAGTGCTTTATATAACCTAAATCCTCCAATTTTAGCTCAATCTATTTTTAAAAGAATAAAAAATAAATAAAATTCTCTCAGACATGGGTACTTGGGGAATTTGGCTTTTATGACTCTCTGGGGATACCTTAGAGCAATGCAAACAACTGCAGGCAAAATAAACACAAAACGACCTGTTACTTTGAAAAGAACGATTTTTTTTAAAAGGGGTAGTCCCAGATTTTAGGGTGAAATCTCGGGGACACCAACATGAAAAGCTGTTACCTCTAGTTTGATTCCAGACCAAGATTCCCCAGGTGTGACTAGTTGCAAATCTTTGCAAGACCTCTAATTCAGGTTATGTACCAACATGTTTACTGCCTATCCCTAGTATTTGTATGGCATTCCTCTATGCATTGTACGTGGAGTCATCTCCATGATAGTTCTATTTCGCTTTTCAACCACCCCATTCTATTGTGGGGTAAAATGGAGTTGTTAATTGACGATGAATACCCTCCTTGTTACAGTAATCCTCAAATTTCTTAGAAGTGAATTCACCTCCATTATTGGATCTTAGTGATTTGATTTGTCTGCTTGTTTGTTTTTTCACCAACACCTTGAACTTTTCAAAGAAAGCAAAATAGTTGGACTTCTCTTTCAAGATGTATTGAGAACTGTAGGTGGTTTCCAGAATGGCTCGCAAAGATATTCATGAACAAGATCTAAGAGTCCCTTTGCCCGCCAAGCACCTTCGGTTGGAAATGGCTTTCACTTTTGCTTGCCAACCAAATAAATTGCGTACATATCCTATTTTTCTTGGGTTGTTGGCAAACCAAAAACCATGTTGGCTCTGCTAAGTTTGGATAGGTCCTAAAGGTTGAGATGTTCAAATCTCTCAGGCCATAAAATGTTGGTATTACCCACCACAATCAATGCATGTAAATTGATAGTGGTAGGGTCAATAAGTCTATACAAGCCTCCTTGCCCAATGCTTAGGGCTACGACTTTGTTATGCTTTACATAAAACACTATACATTTCTTGTTGGAGAAATTTACAGAAATTTTGGAATTTTTCAGTTAACTAATAGATAAGAGATTCTTATTCATTTTAGGGACATATCTAACATTTATGACTATGAATTGTGTAGCGTTATTCAATATGATGCAAATATCCCCGATCCCTTTTACTGCATGTGATCTTCCATTCTTTAATGAAACTGAATAAGAAAAAGTTGAATTTGCATGAAAGCTTACAAACTAGTCCTTTTGACGTGTGAAGTGTTTGGATACTCCATAGTCAAAGAACCAACATTTGACAGTACTTTCATTTGTGCATGATGCCATGAGAACATACTCCCCTTTAGACTCTCGTTCAGCTTCAAGTGCTGCCACATTTGCTTGTCCCTTCTTTTTGTTACGAGAAAGGGCATATTGTTTTTTTCGGCAATCCTTTTTAACATGCCCAACTTTATGATAGTAGTAGCACTTTACTTGGTATTTGGAAGATGATTCTTAAGGGTTACGTTTCCACTTCCCTTTTGATTGAGCAACAAATGCACTCAAGTTTTATCTAGAACTAGACTCATGTGTTTGTGTTTTTCTTCATTCCTTTTACAACAAATACGAACTTAATTGTTCAAAAGTCAGAGTTTGACTTTCAACCATCGAATGTAAAGCTTCCACAAAGGACTTATATGCGGACATCAAATTGTTTAGAATGAGGGTAGCCAGGTCATCATCATCCACTTTTTTGTTGATGGAACGGAGTTAGTCTAGGAGATCTTTCATTTGAAGAAGGCCTTCTAATAGGGACCCATCCTCATGCATCTTTGTTGAAAACAACAAATTCTTCAGGTACAAAACCTGAATTTTGTTTGATGTCAGATACTTGTTAACTAATCCATAACACACTTTCCTCAGTGGTGTTCCAAACCTGAGGTAAATCATATGATACAGACAATTTCAACAAGAACAAGGCCTCCTTACGATGCTTGCTATAATCTGCAAAATCTGCAACACACCTTCCTTTAGCGCCAAGACTTATTTTATTGTGGATCCGATACTCTGTGATTGTCATAATTTTGAGACTATAGACATTGTGATTCTGACTAGTCAATTTCTGTGCCTCCGACAGAACAAAATTCTAAATATTGGCCATTTTTCACACAATATTTGTTTTCAGGACTGCAAATCAATGTAATAGGGAAAAATGTACAATCTACAGTCTGAATATTGGACTACTTGCACTAATTTTTTACAGCAATTTCCAGCAATTATCAGGCACAAATGTGGAATTCATGTGCCCTAGGACATATAGCAATAGGAATAAATATAGAATCCTGTGCAGAAGGAACAAATACAGAATCCTGTGCCCTAGACATTCGGCAGAAGGAACAATGCAGAATCCTGTGTCCTAGACATTCAGCACAAGGAACAATGCAGAATCCCGTGGCCTAGATGTACAGCAGAAAGAATAAATGCAGAATCCCGTGCCCTAGATGTACAGCAGAAAGAATAAATGCAGAATCCTAGATGTACAGCAGAATCAATAAATGTAGAATCCTGAAAATCACAATTGTTTTTGCAAGGTATTTTCTGTTTTTACACGAAAGGAAATCGTGACTTTGTTCTGCTGGTTTTTTCATCTTGGATTTCGTGCCTGCCTGTGTCTGCAGTCTCATAAAACGTCTGGTCTTCTACTCTGACAAAATTTCTTTACGTTCAAGTGCCCTAAGCACTGGTTAATCACGATTTTTAATTTACGTTTTTCTGAAACCTCAACGTCTGCAAGGCTTTCACAAAATACTGTCTTTGAATTTCTGCAACTTCAACATCTGAAAGTCATCCATGAAATATTGACTTCGAAAAGCTCTGCCTCTACACTTCAACTTTTGTACACTAGCATTGAGCTTTGCCTCATCTCTAACGTCGAATTTATCCATTAAACTTCTTTCACGCAGTCTGTACCCTCTTCCAGGGCTTTCTCGAACGACAAACTCCTCGAGCACCAATGCCTTTGATATCAATGTTAGAATATAAGAGAGAATGAAGACAAACTGGAAGGCACATTGAGATATGTGCACGTCCATCATTTTATTAGAAAAAGGGAGTTACAGTATAGTTACAGTGGTTTAGAACCGATCGTTAGTTAATGTGTAGCTTATGTTTTACAAATAGATATTAAATATATATTTAATAGGCCTTACCGTCTACCTTTCACAACTTTTTGTATGACAGTGCAAGGCTGGAAATTTTATGTCAATTCTTTGTTTGGTTGGTAGGTATATTTTATACCCCTGCCTACTGTTGCAAGCCTACTGGTATCCAACTTTAAAGCTACAGAGACCTTTGAACCAGAATACATATTGTATAAAATTTTCAATCAAAATTTTCCTTGGCCACATGTCAGTTTAATAACTAAGTTCTTTTTCCATGGGGTTTCAATTATGTACCTTATGTTTGTGACCAATATTTAGAGTTCTTGGATCCTACTTATGCAAAATCCATGTTACGTGGGGACACATTCCCCCTCCTGAAAACTAGGGTTTGGGATGACGTAGATGTTTTGGGAATGCCGGGATGGGGGGGAAACGTCCCCCTAACGTTTCCATGGTGGCGGGAAAGGAGGGGGACATCTCTAGGATGTCCAAAAATGTAAGGGAACGTCTCGGGGATGTCTAAAACATTTTGGGGACGTCAAGTATGGCTGGATGTCCCCAAGACGGTCAAGGTACGTCCCGGGGACGTTCAAATGTCCCCACTAGCGCAACATTTTAAAAAAAATATTTACTTAAAAAAACACTTTTTTGACATTTTTTTTCATTGGCAAGTAATAATAATATAAAAGAAAAATTATAACATAGCCATAACCCTAAAAGTTACATTCTAAGTTATAAAATGACTCTATGGCCTCATTTCATATCACATTCAATATTCAAATAATATATATATAAATAGTAGATAACTCTCCAACCTTCAGATCTGAAAAAGGACTGCTGCACCTAAGCAAAGTGAGCAAAGTGAGTAAAGAGAAGAAGAGGAGAGCAAGAGCAAGAGGAAGAAAAAGAAGAAGGGCAACTGCAAAAGAAAGAGCAAAAGCCAAAGAAACCCTAAAAAAAGAAAGAGCAAAAGCAAGATGTATATAGAATTTTATTTGCTTACAATGCTTGATAATAGTTTCTAGTTTTTAAAATTTAGCTTATATTTCCATTTTTTAGTGGCTGTTTTTAAGTTTTTGTTTCTACATTCACAATGTAATCAAGTTTATAATTTGCAGGATTTTACAAAATGCATATTGCATAGGGTTTGGTTGTTAGGGCTAAAATTTTATTTTTTTAAAATCTTAAAACATAAAACTCATAGTTACCTAAGTCTTGGGGACGGGGGGATGGGGGGACGAAGGGATGTGGTTTACAAGATGACAAAAAATTTCCCAAATTTTGGGGACAATAGGGGGACGACTTTTAAGATAATACATACAAATTAATATTTCAATATTTAAACTTTTTCCAATGACATTTAGGGATTTACATTGTATTTAATGTATTTTAGTTACTTTCAAGATTATAATTTGATGTTCTTGGTAAAAATAACATCTTTTTAAAAGTAAAAACATCATAAAACTTTTGAAAGATTTAAAAAAATTTGGGGACGTCCCCTCCAAGTCCCCAAGTCCCCGAAACGTCCAAGATGTCATCAAAATCTAGAGGACGCATCCCCGCGTAACATTGATAAAACTCTTGATTATTGTTTCATTGAATAGGTTTGGCAAGGTTTACCATGATAGTATGATACACATTCTTAGAAACAATAACATCAGAAATGCAAATACTTTGATTCACATGAATGTACATACAAAAATGAAAAACTTAATACCCCTATGTTTGATGTTTCAATTTCTATGTTTTTGTTTTTTAATATGTTTTGTTTTGCATATATGAAAGATCCCCAATAATTTTCTTGCCCTAAATCAGATTTTTAATGTTTTGCAAATGATGAAATACAACTATTAAAACCCTTGGAGATCGAACTAAGGCAAAATTGATTTTATTACAGTCAAAATGACTAGGGTTTTGGATAAAATTCAATGCAAATAACACCAAAAAATTATACTTTCTACGCCAATCGATTGCTAATATTTTTAAAGGCCAAGATATGCTAGAAATCAGACTTATATGCAGATAAATAACTCAGAAAAACAGATCTGAAATCTGATTGTAAACTGGCTGGAAACCCTAAAAAATTGTGCAGAAAATTATAAATTTGCAGCTCCTTTATTTATAAAAATATAGAGATGTTTGACGATAAATTTCAGAAGTAAATATCTCTGGTAATATGCCCAAACAGCCCCAAACTGGGTCGATCCAACTGCTGCAATTAGTCACCAAAAGAACACCAAATACTGCTGGAAACTTGACTGAAAATCAAATTGCTGGAAATTTTTGAGTGAAATCCCCTCTCAATCCCTTGGGGTTTTTGTTCACAAGAGATAAATTCACAAGGGTTTTCGTCCTTGGAATTTTAAAAAAAGTTGGAAGCTCTTTGCAAGGAAAATATGATAGTAAAAATCTGGATATTCTCTCCTCCAGTCGACCTCTCCATATAAAGGAGAAATGGCCCAAAAAACCTCTAACAACATCCAATGAGATCACTTGACTCTCCCTAGGCTAGTCGCATTTTTCTAATGAGGCTTTATGGCACACTTTTCTATTTTTTTATTACTTGGGCAAGTCGCATTTTTCACTAGATGAATACATTTAATTTTTAATTGACTGTGCCCAAGTTCTAATCTTTTATTAAGTTTTATTATTTTATTGTATGTGCATTATAATTTTATATTTTAATAATTTGCACTATACAAATAAAATAAGTAAAACTTAACTACCTTGATTTCACCCTTTGGCTGTCGAGTAAGAATGGGCCAAAGGTCTTCACTCGAACTACTCGAAAAGAGGGACATTACATGTTATGGGCCTAATTGCCTATGGCTGTTTTTTTTAAAATCATTGCATGTAGTTGTAGTTATGGCTGTTTTTTTAATTCATTGCACAATGCAAATGGTTATTGATGTTTTACTTATTCTTAATCATTGCATATACTATATAGTTATCATTGTTTTTTTAATTCATTGGCAATTGCATAATACATATAGTTATGTCCGTTTTACTTGTTTATACATCAAAATTATAATCATTGCTTATAGTTATCATTTTTTTTATGTAGTGCCAACGACAACTGGTTGTTCAACTGGTAATGCTACCAATTGACCCTCTCAAATATTGTCCGCATTTGCCATTGAACCATTTGATAAGAAGAAGCCATTGCAACAATTTGCTCGGATACATGAGAACTCCAAGTCTGGAGGGGGGATTAAACTATGGAAGAACAACATTTCTTCAGAGATTTGCCATGGCAGTATCATCGGGACCAATGCACACTTGTTGCACCTTACAGGAAGGGGGTTGGTTTTTGTAAGGGAGTGCGTAGATGGTGAGCTTTTTTAATGGAAATACCACAAACGAGAGTCCAAAAGTTTGTGGTACTAGCAGTGAGGTTAACACTCTTTTGAGATCTCTTAGGACTTATAGGAATATTTTGGCTAGTTCTTGTTTTGAAATGACATAAGTGGAAAGCAGAGGGAAGAGGAAGGCCGTGGGGGCAACCCCCAATCCAGTCGTAGACATGTTTGATTCAAAGTTAAGGGAAGAGGCAAATGATGCTATTGGGAAATTTTTTTATGCTGCTGGGATCTTATTTCATGCTGCTCGCTCTCCTTATTACAAGGAGGCTATGGCCAAGGTAGCAAAAACAGGTACAAGTTATGTGTCTCTTAGAAACACCAAACTCAGGACAACAATCTTGGATAGAAACTATTCGAAGGTTAATTTATTGATGGAGGAGATGAAGGTCACATGGCTGTCACATGGATGCAACATTATCATGGGTGGGTGGATAGATATTAGACACCGTCTACTCATCAATAGCATTGTCTCTTGCAAAGATGAACAGTATTTCTTGAGAGCAATTGATTGTTCTGGGAAGTAGAAAGATCCTGAGTTTCAATTTTAGATTTTGAAGGATGACATTGAGGAGGTTAGACCTTCAAATGTTGTACAGGTTATTACAAATGCGGCTTATGTGTGCAGAGCAGTAGGCAAGTTAGTGGAGCGTGACTAAAATCATGTCTATTGGACCCCGTGTTGCATGTATACCATGAACAATGCACTGAAAGACATAGGGAAGATTCAGTGGGTCAACAGGATAGTGAATGAGGCCAAACTTGCAAAAGTTCATATGTAATCACCACACATCAGTGGCAATCTTTTGAAGCTTTTCGAAGAAGGAATTCCTCAAACTAGTTGATATCTGCTTTGCATCCTATTTTATTTTGTTGGATAGGATGTTGTAATATCCGCTTCCCATTTGAAGACCTTTGGCCTATTTTGTCAACCCGATGGCCAAAAGAAACATATAAGGGTGGCTTAAGTCATTTTAAAGTTATTAAGTGCCATTAATAAAAGAAAAAAAAAATATAGAGCATTTATAATAATTTATATGACTTAATAATTATTAAATCTAGGATGGAAAAGTTCCAAATATAAATTGTTATCCATCCTAGGTGAAATGGCGACTTGCCTTAAAAGGGGAATGGGAACTTAGAAAGGATAAAAACCCATTTCACTATGTATTCTCTCTAGGAAAAATGCGATCAGCTTTGGGAGAAAAAAATAATTATTTAATGTCTTTTGTATTCTCCCTAAGTATGGTGACTTGTTCTAGGAAGGGAAATATAGGGTAGAAATTGCATAGAGAAAATCATTGCATGCTGATTATTAAATCTAGGATGGAAAAATTCCAAATATAAATTGTTATCCATCCTAGGTGAAATGGCGACTTGCCTTAAAAGGGGAATGGGAACTTAGAAAGGATAAAAACCCATTTCACTATGTATTCTCTCTAGGAAAAATGCGATCAACTTTGGGAGAAAAGAATAATTATTTAATGTCTTTTGTATTCTCCCTAAGTATGGTGACTTGTCCTAGGAAGGGAAATAGAGGGTAGAAATTGCATAGATAAAATCATTACATGCTGATTGGACATTTTAGAGGTTGTTTTGGGTCTCTTCTTCCTTTATAAGGAGAAGTTGATTTGAGGGAAAGGCATTATATGATCATTCTACAATTTCTGATTTGTGTCTTAAGCTTGTAGCTTTTGCATAAAAAAATTCGAAGGACGAAAACCCTTAATATTTTCCCTCTTGTGGACGAAAACCCCAAGAGTATGTGAGGGATCTTTACTCAGGTGATTCTATTGTGCTTACACAGATTTTTAGTCATTTCCAATAGTTGTACGAAGGAGTTTTTGGTAGATTTTTGTAGCAATGATTTAAAGAAATATTGCAGTAGTGTTTATGTTATTTGTCTCTAGTGGAGCGACCCATTTTGTAGTTGATTTGTGTTGAATGCATGACATTCCAGGTCTGATTTGTAATGCCATCTGTTGATCTGATTTTTGTGACTTAAGTTAAATTGTTTTCAAAATTTTTGGAGGGTTTTAAGAGGTATTTTCACTCAGATTTGTATGCAGGTTTCTAAACTGTTTCGCAGTCATTATTTGCCTCTAAAAATCAGATTTAATGCATATTTGGGTTGCTAAAAATATAGTGATCAATTTATGATAGGAATAAAATTATTTGATTGCTATTTGTGTGGGTTTTCTACTCAAACCTTGGTCGCCATTCTAGGAATGTATTGTAGAAGTCAAAGCTGAGTTTGCATGGTCTATTTTATCATTTTTGGGTCTGAATTGGTTCACAAAAATCTACATATTGTTTTTGGGAAGTGAAGATTATCAACTGATACTTGTTGGTACGAGTTTGTGCCAAAACCATAGTTGTTTTTTCCAGATTTAATTCAGATCTGCATAATATTTTAATGACAATTTGTCTATAACTTGCATTTGGTTGGGGATTGCCTAAAATCCGTTTAAGGGTAAAAATATGTCCATTGGGGACATTACAGATACTTGAGCTACAGGAGCCCTTGCAAGTTATGATTATGACACATGACTGGACTAGGTGGAGTGAGTCCAAGACAGAGCAAGGGAAGAGAGTGAAGGAAATGGCGGCGAGGGAAACATTTTGGGTTGATGTGAAATACATAACATCAATTACAACTCCGATTTTTACCGTCATCAAATACGACGATTCTAATATCCCCAATATTGGTGAGATATATGAGTGCATTGACAACATGCTTGGGCAAATGAAGACAACTATTCGGGTGAGGGACCCCTCTTTGGGGTTCTACCATGAACATATTTAGCCCACCATTCAACATAGATTGGAGAAGTTGAACACCCCACTTCATATGGCTGCATATGCATTGAATCCGAAATGGTATGTGGAGAGGCTTGGTAGAGTTATCCCTTTGGATGATGATGAGGTGAAGAAGGGCCTTATGAAGGCCTTCAAAAAATTGTATGGACTAGAGGAGGCTTCTCAGATCAGGTTGGAGTGGCCGGACTTCATTGAACTTGATGGGTACAAAACTTCAACTAAGATGGATAGGGTAACATTGACACATGACAAGCCCGTGAGTTGGTGGCGACTGTATGGGTGTCCAAGATTGTTACAAACACTTGTAATTCGCCTCCTTTCTCAAGTTTCTAGTTCCTTTACCTCTGAGAGGAGGTGGTCTGCATATGGTAGGATCCACGTTGTTAAGAGGAATATACTTACTTCTGTGAGAGCGGAGAAGTTTGTAGCCGTAAACAATGCTTTGTGTCTTATGGATTGCAAGACGATTGAGTACAAGCAGACCACAACTTTACGAAGGGATGTAGATCCTGAGCAGCCGAGGCAGGGAGAAGAAGACAATACTATGCAACAAGGATTGATTGGGCTCTCCTTAGAGGAGGAGGATGATAGTTCCAACAAGGAGTTCATCGATGTTGTTTCAAATGTTGACTCTGATTTTTAGGCTGAAACTTGTCCTCTTCTTTTTGTAATATTGACAATTGTGGGTGTATTTGAATTCGTGATTAATGATATGAACATCAGATATTGTCAATTGGTCAATCACAATGGTTTTATAATTTATTTTAGCGTATTTAATTTTAAGTCTCAAATTTAAATGGTTTTATTAAATTATGTATAATTGGTAATTTAAATGTATTTACGATTTCAGCTTATTTAAATCTCAAATGGTTTTATTTCAGTTTATTTATATAGTTTAGTCACTATATTTTTATATTTAAAATGTTTATATATATTTTTAATCAGCCGTCCCCCCGCTGTCCCCAAAATTTAGATTTTTTTTGCTGTCCCACAAGCACCGTCCTGCCATCCCGCCATCCTGGATTCTTAGGTAACACTGCAAAATTGATTACTACATACTGATTTTCAGTATGTAACAGTCAGAAATGTCATTTACATTGTCTTGGTAATTCGCACACAATATATAAGGTCCCCATAATCATATCCTTAGCTTTTTTTTTCTTTCTTGCCAACATCAAAATCGTAAAATCTTGGGTATGTCTGCCTGTCCCTAATATGCTGAAACCTTCTATCCATACAAGGGTTTATTTTCTTTATTTTTTTGTTTTTGGATGTTTTTTCTGACAAGATTTTTTTTTGGAGCCTATGTATTTAAGTGAAATATGTATTTATAAATCTTCTTGACCCTTCTCTAACAACAAAGCACCCTGTATGCATTAAATGACATTCACATAATGGGGAGCTAGGAAAATGACCACATAATTAGTGTTTAATTTGGAGTCAACGCAATACAGATATGAAGTCAAAAGCAGCAAAGCTAGGATGAAGTTTAGCTTGAACAGAAAAAAGGGCTTCAGGATGGATGATAGACCTTAAAATGACAGAGGTGTATGCAGAACTGATTCGAGTATATCTCAAGTGATTTGTCACACTTTAAAAGCTTGGACTACACAAGGTGTTACCATTTTCCTTCTTTCACAGCCTTTTGTATGACAGTGCAAGGTTGCAAATTCTATCTCACTTAAGGATACTGCAAAACCTGCAAGAAACCAGTAACAAATTTAAACAGAAAATGTATTTCTTGTAACCCCTCAATTTTTTTCTAGGGTCCCCATATGTGGCTTTGGGTATGTATGGGTGGTTTTGACCCATAGTTAATGATCCATGGTATTGTATGGACAATTTCTAAGCTGACGGTTTCTACTCATTTTATTATAGTTCTTGGATGGTTTCCCATTGACGTGCCTACAAATACTTGCATATGCATTAGGGAAAAGCAAGAAATTCGAAATATGTTACTGTATTGTAAACGGTTGAATTAATACAATAAAGGAGGTTGCTGTACTGGGTCTTTCTTGAAAGGGTTCCGATTTGAAAATCTTGTGTACAGCATGCACACGTGTGAACTGTTTCTCTAGTACGATATCACTTAAGATTATATTACTGTTACTTCTCTTGGATAAGTCTATTGGATTGTTTCTATTCAATACCAAGAAGGTTTAGTCTCCTTGAAGGTAATATTATCTTCCACAAGTAGGCAATTTCACCTATTTCTCCGTTACATAATGTACAATTTGTTGGGTATGAAATTTTTCACATTGGCAATAATTGTGAGTCAAGTTAGGCCTATAAGCCATAACATGCACCAAAAACTTTTCCAATTGGTAAAGAGGATAGAGGATGAAAAGTTCAGAACGGCGAATTTACTGAAACATTTCTGTTCCTCCCCCATATTCTAATGATTGTTTAGAGGTGTTTGTGTGCTTTGTAGCCCCCCTTGCCTTGTGAATCATGATTATTCATCAATGGACACGAGTTAAAGGTCATACATAAATGAATACTTATGGAAACTAGTCATCTTGGTGAGGACTTGAATATTAAAGATACTCCCATGTGGTAAAATATCCCACAAACACAAATTATCTGAATAATACTACTCTATGAAGTCCCCATGACTTGCGATATAATTTTTTTAAGCCCATCTTTTAAATGGATAACTATCCTTTGTGCAAGCTGGTTTTACAGTAATCACAAGAATCCGATTCCCTGAAGTGACTTGAGCCTACTCAAGGCAGAAATGCAGAGTATCAGTGAGATCCATCATAAGTTTGAGCAAATGATATTCTTAGATTTACGGATGCAATAATTTTATTTGTGCTATCAACCCTTTTTTGTACTTTATAAAGTAACATGCACCACACTGCAGGGTCAAAACTCTGCAATTCTATCCACTTAATCTCATTATATATCCTCAATGTAGATGAATCAATGCTTGGGTCCCTAGAAACCACGGGAAATACAGAATTCCCACAGTACAGTAGATGTTTCTAAATAACCGTTGTAGCCATTTCCCATCTTTGAAAGAAGTGAGAAATATTTTAGAACCTGTATCTAAAACGTCAGTAAGAACACCATATCGTTCGCCAATTTTTTCCACCATTCATTCAATTTTTTTTTGTAGATGGAGTTCCAAGACATATCCAAAAAAAATCCAACTTTTTTATGTTGCTTTCCAGTTTTTTTAATTATCATCTACATGGCCCTTAAGGATCCCTTACTTGGAATATCTGACAGGATCTCTGGGAGGTCCTGGTCACATCAGTGCCCACCTTTCTTCCTCTATCAGCTCTTGCAGAGATTGAAAAATAGTATCTGTATCCATGCAATCTAGGGTATGGAGGTTCAAACACATTCACTACGCTTTTGCTATCGACTGATGGCAAAATGGAGGCATTTACAAAAATATTACGATTTTTTTAACCTTTTCACTGCAGATGCAGGTTAGTAGTCTTCATTGATGTAAATTGTTCTTGCAGCCACCAAGTGTTAATATGGTGATCACTTGAGAAATAAACCTAAAAATCCTATATTTTACGAGACTCAAAATACCTTGCTAAAGTCTGATAAAGAGCACCATGAACATGCACTGGTGAAAGTCTTCTTGGCCAAGATGACCCCTCTGTAACACACATCATCTGCAACATAGTCTTAGAAAATTTCTTGGAATTTCCTGGGTATAAAATGGGTTGCGGGCCTGAGACCTCCTATATGTATTTGATGAATAAATATGTCTTTTCTCAGGATTTATATAGGTGGCTGCTTCAGAAGGATAAAGTTTGATCTTTTCTGCAAGATGTTTTATAGCTGGAATATTAGAAACTTCTTTGTAAGAATTGCAAGTACAATGCATTGAAAGGTTTAATTTGTTGCATTGCATGTTGTGCTTATGCCCATTTCATGATTGAAGTTTCTGTTTTTTGTTGCCTTGTATATTGTTAAGTGAAATTGGAAAAGAGATTATATATTACTGAACTGCACTTGGGATCATGTGTCTTTTGTTTTTATGAATTTTCATGCTCTGCAGATTTTTCCTTCGAGTTGAAAGAAGGAGATGGTGGATTGAGACGTGTATGGGGACTTGTTTCTAGGTATTCTAACCATATGCCATAATTGGTTTAAGAATGTAGTCTGATACTCGGTACATTTGTTGATGTAATTTAAGTGCAGTGCTATAGTATGACCTTGATTGTTTTTCTCGCGAGAACTAATATATGTGAACATTAGCCATATTAAAGTTAGGGATGGCTAAATACATCAATTACCCGCAAAGTGTTATGGTTTCCTTAGAAATATGCATTTAAATTGGCAAAAATCGATGACTTTCACCAAGGAGACTTGTGAATGACAATTTTATTGGACAATTTTAATTCTGTACCAACTCTCTTGTAATCATATTCGAACTGCATGCAGTGTTAGATTAAGATTTGTTATCAATCATGAATCCTTTTCTATGTTTACCTTCCAGAAAAGCAGATTGATCATTGGTTCCTTATGAGATTGATGTGGCAGTGCAGTATCCTTTGGAAACATTACTAAAACTCGTTAGTTGTTCTGGGGTGTATGCTGGGCAGTGATTTGTAAAATAATGAAATCAAGAAGGAAGGGACTGAACAATCTTGTAGATGGCATGCTGTGATCATTGAGTGGGTAAATATTTGATAACTGATGGAGTATTAATAGCTTTGACCGATATTTCCACTGACACATGCTTCCAAGTTAGGTTTAATGATTTCTTATTTTTGCAAAACATTATGTGGCTTTAAAATATCATGGTTTATATGGACACGATGCTTAGTTGTTAAAGACACAAATAAAGCCAATGCATGCCGATTTGCAGAGTAGAGTGAGTGTATGTGTCTTCTTATCTGAGTGTGTGCATGTCTGAGAAGTATATGCATGCTTTTTTTGCATCTAGGACAGATGACTGTACAATTGAATGACTTTGAGCACTAAGGATCTCTTCATGCTTACTTGCATGTGTGGCATGTGCTTGTATTAATGTAAACATGTGATTGTCTATTTAGTATTAAACTAATTTAAAAGATTTACTGTACAGATGTTCAAAGTGTTTGGTTGTGTTTTTTCGTATGCTTTCATGTGTGTTAGCATATGTACTTACATCTATCCTGCCGTTCATTGGAAATGATGATGTTTTTTGTTGGTGCAGCATATTATGCATGTATTATAAAACTTAATTACGATAAATTACTATTCTAGGTTTGCTTCAACAGACTTCTCTAGGCTTAGTATAGGATAAGGACTAGCCTTTTTATTGCCCAATAAGATGCCTCCGTTCCATAGGCCAATGAAGATGGCCTATTTTGTGGCCAATAGGAGAATGGGACCCAGCTCATAGGCTATATATACCCTCTCTATCTATTTATTTTCACATTCAGGAATGCATACTTTATTTTCCGTTCTTATTAGTCTGAGAGCTATTATGAGATGAATTGTGCTTAAAAGGTGTTCTTGGGAGTGAATATATTCAGTTAATATTCACTTATTCCTGTATGGAACCAGAGTCATTGTCTTTGCTCATTGTGGTGATTATCTAAGGAAACTCAGTTTTCTCACCTCTCTACTTCTTAGTAATTTTCAACCTTTTTTGACCCCTACGTTGTTTATAACCCTATTGGGCATTCTCAAATGCCTAAGAGTGGATATAACTCAGTTTTCTGTATTGGGCTTCAGAAAATCCAAAGCGGTTTTATTTTTTGGTGAAAAAAGCTTTGTAAGGCATTGTTCGAGAGTATTTTAATTTTCATGAAAACTCAGTAATTCTCTGGGCAGTGGAAAGTTCAAAATTTTTTGGATTTTCAACCTACGGTGTGTTTTCATGGCCATTCAAAGTTTCAGGGCTTGCAAGAAACTGAGACGGCTCAGGGATCTGCACAATGTCCTTGTGTTTTTTGAAGATTTTTTCTAGTTTCAGGCCTGTTTCCGATTTCAAAAAATTCTTTCCTTTGTGTGGTCTGCAACTAAAAAAGAATCATCTGTATCGGAGCTACAGTTCTTGGTGATTTTTTGAAGTTTTCAGGGCCTTTTAAGGCTCTCCCAAGGCTTCCTTAAGTCTGCAACACGCCATCTATTAGAGTGTCCTAGGCCGTATGGACTTTTTCACTCTTGGAGGCATTTTTTGCATTTCCAAAAGTTCCGAGGGATCCTTTTTTTGCTGGAATTGTTTTTTAAAGGTGGAGTTTATTGTCTGGGCTCAGTATGACATGAGGTCACGCCCCTAAACAAAAAATCAGGTTTTTGTCTCCTACAATCGGCAAGGATCCTGACTTGTACACCTCAGGTTCATATCTCTCTAAAAGTTGAGTTATTTTGAGCCATTTTATGAAACTGTTTAATTTTTTGAGTACTTTCTAGATATCTAATTATTTTTGATTCTTACAAGTTACTGTACAGGAAAACAATGTTTCTGTTTCTTCTTTCTTTTCCTCTTGTAATCTGGTATTGTACAACACAATGTGCATTAGTAGTTGTGCAGGGTTCTTTTTTTGTGTCTTGCACTATATTATAAAGTGCCATCAGTTTTTTGCGGGGGGTGGGGAGGGTGCGAGGCGGGGCAACATTTTTATAAGGCTGTTTTTTCGTATTCTTCTGTGTGCATTGTTTCAAATACTCGCTCTAGCTTTTGTCCATCTGAAATATCCCTAGTTGGGATCTTACCACAAAATTGACAAAGCACAGAAATTTGCAGCAAATACTAAATCTGATTTTTCTGATTTTTATGCAGAAAATTACAGCTAGGGCAGCGAACAGTAAAATGTGAATAACTCTCCAAATATCCGTTCAAAACACTTGAAAATTTAAAGAGAACTAGATAATAATATAAAGAGCACAAGGGAAATATTTTTGGAATTTTTCAGTCACTATATCGCTGCCAGAAAATTACAGCGTGCCTAAAATAGCCGGGAAACTTCGAAAATTAATATCTTTCCGAATACAAATGCAATAATGGTGAAACTTTGGAAATAACATATATAAATATAGTAGATGATTTTCCAACCTTTAGATTTGAAAACGGCCAGCTGGAAATCCTAGAAATTAGGGCTGCAATTTCCCAAACAAGTCGCCCCCTTTGGAAAATGGTCAAAACCCTTGTGAAACCCTCTGTAGATGATGCCGAATCCTTCCTCTATGGCTGCCGTAGGTCTGACCGAAAACCAGCTGAAAATCTCCACAAAAACTCTCAAAAATCCTCAAACCCTAATTTTGAAAATTCTAAAAATATCTCTGTAAAACCAGCCCTGAAATCTGCTTCAAATGACAAGCTAGGGTAGATCTTTCACTACCGAAGAATGCCCTGCTAGCTAGGGATGGATCTCTCACCACCGAAGCTAGGGTTCCCGTGGGATCTTAGTCCACGAGCTAAAAGTTTGCAAACAACAGTTGCACCATGAAAAGAAATATAAGTGTATGCATGAATGACTATCCTTTCACCCCTCTTCTCCTTTTATAACCTTTTTCATGTCAAAGAAACCCTAAAACCCCCAAGGCGCACTTTCTCAAGAGGGCCCAATTAAAAATAACTTAAAGTTGCTTTTTCCCTTCCTAGGCGCCTTGGCCCATAAAAGTGACCCCAATGAAGAAATATAACATTTAATGCCATACATATCCCCTCAAGTCGCCAAAAAGGGACTTTAAGTGGCCCCAACGAAGAAACATAACATTAAATGCCAAAAGTGTCCACTTAAGTGATCCCAACGACAAAATAGAACACAAAGGGGCCCACTAAACCCTCCCAACGACCAAAAAATAACAAAAACATAGTAGGAAATTAGACAACCATTCCCAATAACCTCCAAAGTCGTTAGTCTCTTGGGAATGACCAGGGCTAAGACCAAAATAGGGCCGTTAGGCCAACTGCTCGGAATTGGGGACATTACATGAGGCTGAGCCTGAAGAGTTTTGTTGCTTTATGTTGAAGTACACTTCAACATTGATGACATATACTCCATGCTCCTAAACTACATTCAATCATTCCAGGACGGACGGATGGACAATGAACCCTGTTATGGAGTAAAGGCTTATTTTGGGTCACGGTTAGTGATGAGTTAGATTCTGCACTAGACATAGAGAAATCAAAATGGTACTATCGGTGTGGCAAGGCTTTATGCCTCATGTGTTTATCTATTTCCCATGAGTTATTATTTCACATAGAAGGCTCAAAAACTCCTAAAGTTGCATGGGATACCCTCAAGCAATTGCATGAAAAGACTGATAAACTTAGGGGTCTTCAACTTGACACAGCTTATTGCACTCTCTCCAGCTGACTTTGATAATATTGAAGAGTACATCTCCAAATTTAGCTCATTAAGGCTACAACTTCTACATTGTAACATCAAAAAGGAAGATGAGCAACTTATCTTTTAGGCATTGTGCAAATTGGGTGCACAATACTCACACCACGATTCTATGGGTGCTAATTTCAGAACACCCGCTTTTGATGAGTTTACTGAAAGATTGACTCGTGAGCAGGACAAGCTCATACATATGGGCATCATTTCAAAATCTGCTAAATTGCATGCTCTTGTTGCAAATCAAATGACTATTACCAAAGCACCTACAAAGAAACAAAATCAAGTTCCTAAGGCTTAATCACAAAGGTATAATACTCGCCCTTCTAAACGAAAGAATGCCATGTGTCAAAATGTACTTTTGTAGAGTAAGTGGACACCCTAGATCAAAATGTTTCAAGAAACTTGCTATTCTTAATGAGGAAATGAAGAAACACAATATCAACGTTCCATTTGCTTCTTCTTCTTCTTCTAGGCAAAGGGCTAGGCGAAAGCCCATTTTGCCCAAGTTGCTTCTTCATCATTGAACCTTGAACATATACTTGACTTTGGAGCCACTCAACACATGCCTCGACTTGCAGATTTGTTTTCTTCACTTGTTACTTGTTGTATAACATATATATGTGGGTGTCTTCTTCTCTGATTATTCAGGGACAAGGGCCCATTGAGATGCCCAACGGTACTTTCACCAATGTATTTTGTGTGCCTTCTCTTTCAACAAATCTCTTTTAGTTTATTAGATCACACAAGTAGGCTTGAAAGTTCACCCCTGTTTTAGTTTATAAGATCACACTTAGTGCCATGCTCAAAAGATTGCTTACGCGAGCAGAAATAGAGGATGATGGAGTCTAGCGCTTAGATGGAATCATTGACGTAGATCCCAATGTTTAGGTAAGTGCCACACAATGACCCCAATAGCACAAGAAGGTGAAGCAAAATGTGTATTCCATTCACAGATGTGGGTGCAAGGGCAGCCACTTGACTTTTTGATCAATGTTGGTAGCATGAAGAATTGCATCTTTGAAGCAACTCTCAAGTGATTGAATATTCCAACCATGCCTCATCTGTAGCCTTACAAATTGGGATGGCTCAGTTCTTGCAATAACAAAGGTATACAGGTCACTCTCCAATGCCGCTTCTCATACTCAATCTATTCATACAAAGAAGAGTTAGTTTGTGATCTAGTACCAATTATGTTTTTGATGTACTCCTTGGGCATCCATACATGCATAGTCAGCAATGTGTATGCAACTCCAATCCTTGCAGCACAGTTGTATTAGTGGGCAATAAGAGATATC
The DNA here is from genome assembly GCA_019776745.2 of Taxus chinensis. NCBI lineage: Eukaryota > Viridiplantae > Streptophyta > Pinopsida > Cupressales > Taxaceae > Taxus > Taxus chinensis. The sequence goes on from CM034153.1 coordinate 44,491,947, forward strand.
AAATTCTCAAAGTGATTCCATGCTCTAATCATGCTGCACCAACTCCCAAGAAGATTGTGCCATACAACTAGCGTATTCTGCATTTGGAACTTCACCTCCTACTGATGCGAGACCTCCACCAGCGAAGACAAATCAAATTCTGGAAACCATGTATACACAATTATTCTATGCTAGTGTACAGAGTCATTAGAGCAAGTCAACTCCCACAACAAGCCAAATGGTTCACGAGGTATTAACTAGAAGCCAAGGTTCTGCACCTACTTCCTAGACTTATCGCAATTGGGACTATTGCTTTACAAGGACAGACGATTGATCCAAGAGGATCTACCAACAACAATTCTTGCGCTACCACCAAGCCCATTCTTAGAGTTTGCGCTGGTCATTGCAACTCCACGCCATGCTGCGGCAGTCCCAGGGGCTGCTGTTATGCCAGAGTGTCACTCTGCATATCACACATCTTTCTAGCGGCTAGCCACATAACGGTTGGAAGGTGAAGTATCACACATTGAGTCCCAAATTGGTTCAACTTCCATAATGGCTCTTCTGGCCCTTGCAGTATTGTAATCCATATATGAATACACATCTATAGCTTTAGATAGAAATCAAAGTAGAAGATAGACAGCCATACATACTTCTCAATAGTATGCTATGTACAGGATGCATAGATAAATAAACACATTTATTTTTCCAGTTTTATTCTCTCTCTCTGTATCTCTCTCAATTCTCTGCACAAAACTAGAAAGCTTCTGCATGCACATATAACACATCTAAATCTGCATTTAGTGTGTTGTCCATTGGGTCACCTTCTGGGCCCCGGATCAGTATACTAGGGCCAAATTAGTCCTAGTAGCTCAGCTGAGGATTGAACTAAAACTGAGTCTAGTAGGGTGTCTGGGTTATTGAAGAAGAAAAATAGTTGAATGAGGAGATAGGAGGGCCATAAAGATGCAGTTGCCAAGGCTTATTGACTAATTTCCTTTTGTTATCACTGGGTTATGAATATAGCACATCTTCCAAAACCATTTACAAAAGATGATAAAATTGTTAGTTATGTAGCTGATTATTCTCAGCGTTATAGTGCAGTTGTGAAGGATAGACTTGCATAGAAGTTGTGATGTTGCCGCCAGTTTGTAAGGCATTCTTTTGCTGACAATCAGCTGTTTTGGTCAATGTTCAATTAATTATTTAATGATTTATTAGGCACTCCTTAGAGGATTAATTATTTTCTCTATTTCTTTCATATATCATGGGTAATCATTTTGTTTCTTTCCATGCATTTATGCAGGGGAAAAACTCTTGGTATGATTAGGGGTTTAGTGACAACAGAAGCATATGGAAAAAGGTTGCTCTTTGCACTTCATGATGATGGAACTCTACGCTTATGGGATCTGGTTAGTCGATCGAGAGTTTTCAGTCACTGTTTAAGCTCTGCTGACTTGTCAGGTATGTTGGCTTTTGCAATACATCCCATAATTGATAGATCGAATAAGAAAGAAAATTGAGGGAAGGTACAACTTTTGAAGAGTCCTTAAGAGTTTCATCAGATCACAAAATTTAATATATATTATATATTCTCTCTTGCAAAAATGACTTTCATTGCATTATTAGTCATTTGTATTACCATCTTCACCTTCTTTTACCTATGTTACCTGGAAATGCCAACCAGGGCAACATACCTGCGTATTGATGTACTGGGCACTACTGGTCCCGGTACCTTCCTGAAATGTTTCCGAAACTCCAAAACAGTCCTGGGTATGCCTCTGCTGTACCCAGGCAGTACCTGGGGCATTTTCTGTACTGTTTCAGCAGTGCTTCTGTTTTTTAAATGCAAAAAAAAAACAAAAAAAACTAGATATTTGTTTCAGCAATACTTCTGGAAAATCTAAATAATATATTCTAGATTCTAGATTATAATTATGTATGCATGAAAATTTAAGCATGTTGAATGTTTTGAACTTTCATGAATACAAAGTATTTAAGTCTTTTATCTTTTATGGACAAACAAAGTATTATGCATTTTTTCTATATATTTTTATATTTTTTAATAATATATTGTATGGATGTTTCTGTGCCGTTTTGTACCCAAGGGTTTTTTGAAAATTGGCGTTTCTGCATTTTGAACCCATACCTGTTTCATGGCAACCTAGTCTTTTACTTGGGAACTACATTGCATGAAAGGCTCTATAAAAGAAAAAGTTGACAACTGGCAGTGTAAAGGTTGTCACCAAATTTCATCAAAACTCTTCAAATGTAGAATTCCAGGACAAGCATTGCCACCGCATTTCATATTGTGTGATCACACATGGTTTATGAAAACTTTGAAATGGTATGTGTTTTAGCGAGTCCTGGCAACTGTAATAGAAAATAGTTGAAGTTTTGAAGATTGTCTGATCTAGTGGAGCAGCGGTCCCCAATTAAACTTGTCTGTTTTAATACTGTTAATTGTGCAGACACTAGAATTTGACTGTATATTCTCTTTCCAAGAGATTTTAATTTCAAGCTTTCCGCCATGATTCTAGAAAAAGTAGTAATGCCTGATTCCTCTTCCCAGTTGAAACTATACGGATGTTTTTGTGCCGGTGGATCTGGAGTCTTGTGTTTTTCTTTTCAAAAATATTTGAGTCAAAAATCCCCAGTTAACCTTCTCTGCTGGGTCAATTCTGAGTGTCATTACTGCCAAGTCCTCAGAGACCCATTTTCACAGCGAGATAGTCACTAGAGCACCAGTCGAGCCTGAATCTCCATTTGGCATACACTGCCATGGATGGATGGCAATCTACAACATCAAAATTACTCGGTTAGGTTGCCAGTAAATGGGTACGGGTTTGAAATGTGGAAATGCCAATTTTCAAAAAACCCTTGGGTATGAGATGGCACGGAAATGTCCGTACAATATTAAAAAAATATGAATATATATAAAAAATGTAAAATACTTATTTTTGTTCATAAAAGTTTAAAATACTTTGTATTCATGAAAGTTCAAAACATTCAACATGCTTAAATTTTCATATGTACATGATTATAATGTAGGTTCTAGAATATATCATTTAGAGTTTCCTTGAGCACTGCTGAAACAGAAGTATCCAGTATTTTTTTTGTTATTTTTAGCATTTAAAATACAGAAGCACTGCTGAAATGGTACATAAACGTTCAGGTATGGCTCTGCTGTACCTTGGTCTGTTTTGGAGTTTTGGAAACGTTTCAGGGGAGTACCAGGAGCAGTACCAGTACCTGGTACATCAATATGTGCGTACGTTGGCCTGGTTGGCATTTCCAGGTATCTGAGTTACTCGGGGCTTGTGCTTGGCTCTGCCCTTTTTTGACCCAATTAATGCTGGGCTCGCATGATTGGGGAGGAGCTAATCTTAGCAGGGTTGAACCTTTACGTTGTCAGTAGCATTGCTCCGTGTTTGAGATTTTACATTTGGGTTGATGCATTTCTGTCCAGGATTGTTTTGACGGCAAATCTTTCTATATTCGTGGTGTTTTCTTAAGATGAAGCAGTTCAGCTTGATCATTTATTATGACTAGTTTTGGGGATTACAGTGTTTGAATTACCGCTGACAGTTCTCTATCCCTAGTATTAGTGGATTTTGTTCTCCATTCTTAAGTTAAATGGCAGATTACTGCCCTCTAATATTTGTTTCTTATTTGATTTTAGATTCCAAATGTTGATTTTTAGCTCTTTTATATTGTCTGCCACATCGTTTTGACACCTCAACAAAAATGGGATTGTCATTTTTTCTTCTCATATGTTTTTCACCTTTGGTATTTCCTGGTCTTGCTTATTTAGTTTTTATTGAAGTAGCTTTATGCACTTAAGATGAAAAATGTGGGATCCAAGCTTATCTTTGACAATAAACTTGGGGATAATCCTCTTTAGCACCCAATAAGACGCTAAGGCATGATAGTCTCTCTGCACACCACGTGAATCAAATCAGGATGATTAAGACTAGGGCCTCATATTTATCAGTGAACTGTGACTTTAATCAAGGCTCAGATAATCCCATCTTGAACAAAATATCTTGACTGGAGCTGGTAACACTTTTGGTCAACCATTGGTATAGAAGCATATGCTTTGTAGAAATGATGAAATGGCGATCCATGTCTTAATCTAAAAATAAGGTCTGGTAAACTAAACACCTAAATACGTATGTCAATATGTTGTTGTAATGAATGCTAGGTTGGTGGCTATGATTTTGGTGTTGTCTTTGCAGATGAAAAGGTGTTGTCAATGCTTACTAGCAATCAGAAACCTCTTAAATGCGTATAGTTGAAAACATGATTGTTATGCATTGCTGATGAAAACCTAGCAATAGCTTTGACTGGCACCAAGAGTAAGGGAAAACTTTAAAGATTATAAATGCCAAATATACAACTATACGTATTGATTATAATTTATAATTAGATGAATGATAATCATTAATTGTAAGTGATAACCACACAAATATACTGGTCATAAATTGTCAGAAATGAAGGGAAATCTGTTTGTTGTCATTTTGCTGCCTTTTCCTCCGTTTTCTGTTACCTGGAAGTAAGAATGCTATTTGGGAATATGATTTTCTGGTATTATAGGGCTTTGATCATTGAAGAATACTGTTAGTGTTAGGCCAGATTTTTCAAGTTTTTATTTGCTTTTTTTTCTTCCTGGAATGTATCTCTTTGCAAGCTGCAGGGGATATCGTTGAGTTCAACTTGGATCTGGGAATCTCAGGAGTCCCCGACATGTTACCCCTTTTCTAGGGGACAGCTAGGCGGCAGAGATCACATACCTCCAGCGCACCTCTATCTCTCAGGGCCATGAGGATGTGCAGGGAATGCTTTCTAGGCATTTCTGATCCCTGTTTCTAGGTTTACACTGGGTATTATTTGCTTTTGCATTTCCTCTGGAAATCATTTTCTGGTTCTTTTCAAAGAACTAAACTATTTCTTCTGTTAAAATGTTTATGAACTAGGGGTCAGATGTTATAATGGAGGAAGGGAGGGGCTTTTGGGATGATACATGTCATTTATTTTATAAGGATATTTTAATTATCAGCTGGACTATCTTTGGCATTTTCTCATCCATCGGGAAATCAGTCCTAGTCTTTGGTGCAATCAAACAGTGCAGAATTTTGTATTTTACTTGTGTTTCGGTTCTCTACCTCGTAGTTTCATATTACAACGTGAGATAGTATAAAGAAATATGTTATCAGATCTTGACTTTGATAGTCTAAGACCATTTGATGATACTTCAAATTTCTGTTTACCAATTTTTTAAGCCTTTCTTTTGCAATCAACAATCATGAGTGCAATAAATTGCTTTGGATTACTTTTTAACCACACAAAGGAAGCCAAAACATTACCAAATTACCATAAATCGACTGAAACATCACAGTCAGTTTAGTTGGGTTGGGAACTTGTCCTGCGTGATTTAAGTTGACGAGCCAGCGTAATGATATGGTTTTACAGGTTTTGGACCAAGTATGATATCCGTTGGGGAGACAGATGCTAATGCGGCAACTATTTCAGTGGCAGTTCTATACAGAAGCTTATCAGTAAGCCATTCCTTCTAATTGAGCATTAGGTTAAGGTTGGAACAAAGATATTCAAAGAAAATACTTCTCAATGCCCGTCTTTCAGCAGAGTTTGTTTATCTTCTGTTATTTGCTAGGCTTGATCATGAATGATTTATGACTAAATTATAACTAGAAATTATTGTGTTTAACAACCACAATTGTTGCTTTTATGATGTATGGAATGCACTAAGCTTCCTTTGATGTAATTGGAGCAGTATGAGGAGTTCCCTTCAAATATTTTTCTAGTTTACCGTGTTCTGATTTTGCGGCTTTTAGATAACTATAAAATCTTGCCCAAATTTAGTATGTTCACTATATCTTTAGGCATTTGAAAAAATGAATTCCTGTTCTAATCAATGTCTTATAAGATTTGTGAAGGAAGCCAATTTAGAGACAATTGCTCTATGTAAGTTGAGCCTTTTCTCTAGTGATGTTGCGGGCCGAAATGGCCAGTCTGTCCAACAACAGATTATACCTTTGGAGCAGGTGATGGCAACTCTTGAACTTTCATCTGTAGTTTATTGCATCTTTAATGGTTTCAATTTTCTCTCTTTTGATTAAATTTGGGATTTCTTGGTATGTTTCTGCTTCTTATATTTGAGATGTTAAATTAAGTATGGCTTTTTGTAGTTTGGTGAAAAACACAACAAAGATATTTGTGGGTTGTGCTTGCAATTTTATGCCTTATGATTCATTACATTTATTTCAGCTTATGAACTTTTTTTTGATGGATTTGCTTATATTGACAGGGAAAAGTTATTGACATGAAATTATCATCTGAGAGATTATGGGTACTCAAAGAAGGTGGTTCAGATCTTTACGACTTGTTTCATGCAGATCTGGATTCGTAAGTCACCTGGATAATATCATATAATCATTGGTTATATGACTGTGTATATTGTAGGTGGCTGTTATAATTGTGGCATTTTTTTTAATTGTTATATGTTTTCATTTTTTGTCCATTGACGTGATTTTGAATTGACATATCACATGATTTATTTGTTTATCTTGCAATGAAGACTAATTCAGCCTTTTGTCCCGAAGTTCATAAGCATACTGTGTGACCATCTCTGGCTTTGCATCTAAGGTCGTTATTTATAGTTCTTAATATCTTGTGTGTTTTCCTTCTTGAAATTATGTAATGAGATGTAAGATAGTATAAAAACTACAAGGTCATGTTGTTGATCTAGTTGAATATTTCTGATTTTAACAACTTAGGTTGTGGAAGTCTACCACTGTATATCTAAAACTAGACCAAAATAGTTTGAATGATTGTCAAAATTTCATGTGAAGTTTTAGTCCATCTATGTTATATGTTAAGGCATTTATTTGTTTATGTGGCTTCCTTGTACACATTGCCTAATGAGATGGCAGGGGGGATACAAGATATGAGAAGGCAAGGAGGTGTGCCTTGGTGAATATTTTAGTTTTAATAGTGAAAAAGTTGGAGTATTGTTGATTTTATGTTGCTTCAGATTTTCAGATATGGCCCAATGGAGGCTTTATACAATTTGCAACAGTTAAGGAAAATACTCATCGACAGGGTGATTATCCTCTGTGTTTGAAAGGGGCAGTTCCCTCATATGATGGGGGTATTTGGGTTTTGGGTGCTTTTAACCGGAAAGCACAAATGAGACAAAAATGGGAAGGAGAACGAAAAAGAAAGAAGAGAACAGGAGGAAGGGAGAACCCTGCAGCAGACTAGACACAGAGATCTGCCTGGATAACTCCAGGTAAACAAAAGGCTGGAACCCACTCACTCTTACACATGAAAGAGTACAATATAATAACAAACATGAATAAGAACCGGAAGCACAAAGTCTTCACAATCCCCAAATCATACAGATATGATACAAAGTTCGCGTACACAGACATTCAACACAAAGTCTGAGTATCAGGACATCACATACAACAAGGGAGAAAAGCAGTGTTTATAACATCATTCAATTTTAAAATTGTAAGGCAAAGTTTTATGATCGAGGAGCATACACACTGGAGGTAGAAAGGAACACATCAGCATTGTCTTACATATTCATGGAAACTGAAGAACACGTGTACACAAAATGACAACAAACTCCTCTAGCATATAAAAATAAAAGAGAGAATCGAACCTTACAATGAAAATGCCACCCCTATTTATACTTTTATCCCATGACCACCTCGTAACCACCTTCCTGATAAGAATATAACTTTTACCTTTTCACTTTCACTTAAGTTATAACTTAAAGTGACTTTATATTTGAGTCACTTAAGTTTTACAAAAGCACTTTTGCCAATGCAAAAATAGAAATGTCACTTAAGTGACTTATCCCAACAAAGAAATAGAAAGTCACTCAAATGGAGAAGAGAATAATACGTTCCAACATGGAGGTTCCTTACTTGATTCACTCAAGCACTTTCACCTTCAACACATGTAACCTTGAATCCCAGAACAGTCTCTGTTACATTCTTCTTCCTCGTGATGAGAGTATTTCCTAGCAAATCCATCCATGATTATGAAGCATCCAAAATCATCAACACACATGAGGACCAAATTGGTATGTTGCATTGAAATGGATAGTCCCTCCGCTTGATACAATCCACTATGGTGGAATGTTTTTTGATAGGTGTATGCAATGGAAAGTTGCAAAAGCTATGGAATGAGGCTAAAGAACTTCAAAGCTTTGCTAACGCAACTATGCACCATGAGATAAGAGCTAAACAAGAGTTAAATAACATGAAAACATTATAACTTTGACAAAAACATCAAAAACTAACCTGAAAGCTTAATGAAAGTGAACCTAGTTAGATTCTAAGCAATCAAATTGTGTGTTGTTTACTCCCAAACATTGTGAAAAGATCTCTCCAAGTTGGCTACATGGCTAAGCTTTAGATATTCCCTTACTAACTATATTTGGAATGGATGGATGCAAGATGAGAAAGATCTCTCAACAGTTGGAGTACATGGCTAAGCTTTAGATATTCCCTTACTAACTATATTTGGAATGGATGGATGCAAGATGGAGGAGCTCTCAACAATGGAGTATGGCCAAGATCCAAATGTTTTATAGCTTAAAGCTATCACAAATGATTTCTAATGCCTTTCCAAAGAGCTTGAGAGAGGACCATTTGAAAGAAAAGCCTTAGGCTTGTATTTATAGTTTCTGGTTTTGAAGAGTTTTGAATTTGGGTGCATGTGGGACTAAAGCTATTTTAGATTAGATTAGGATAAACATGCTTTAGGCTTAGTTAAACTTGGTTTAGGCTAGTTAATTAGGGTTTAGGCTAGTTAAACTTGGTTAGCAAGTGATTAGAGACTCATTGAGAGTTGGGAGGGGTCTGGATAATCAATTGTGATTGATAGATAGCCTTCGAAGCTAATAGAAGTGGTCTAGAGAGAACTAGGGAGGTTCTGAATGGTCGAAAGGAGGAATGTTTAGCTAATAAGAAAGATATTAACCAAATAAGTTGACTATAGGAGGAATATGACCGAAAGAGTGTTGTGAATGGACATCTGAGAATGGAGCGAAGAATGGGGAATTAACAAAGTGTCGTCAATTGGTTGAATTTGATGAAATGCTAAGTGTAAGCATGTTTTAGGTGTCTACAATAAGAGTTCACTTTCCACTGACCATTCTTGCCTCGATGTTGCTGAAGTTCATATAATCAACATGGCCATCACCAATGAGAAAATCATCATGAATACACTTCAAAATGGCGGTGTCATGGTAAAGAGGCTATGGACAAAGTTTGAGCAAGATTCAATGGGTAGAACTTGAATTGTGAGCAAAACAAACTCTTAAAATGAAAGCAAAAAAACATTTGAGAAATGATTCTCATGAAACTTTTATACAATGTTTGATGTTCCGAAACTTGCACAAGATCAATCCTCCAAGAGATTTCCAGCACTTCAAACAACATTCAAATCAAAGTTTGGGTGAAAAAGTTATGGTCAAAACAATACCGTTTCCGGAGTTCCATCTCATGAGCAGATTTTTAAGAGGTTTTGGGGACACATTATTACTATAGGTGACCTTTTGGTGCACTTTTGGAACAAATTAGACTTTGAGCGCACTTTATGACTCTCTTGGGAACATGTTAATACCTTTGGCGACCTTTTGGTGTGCTTTTGGAACAAGTTTTATGACTTAGGTGGCCTTGGGAGGTGTTTTGGGAACAAAAGTACCAATTTATGAGTTTTGGGAACAAAAGCACATATTTTGGAATCACTTAAGTGCATGGGCAGTCTTGGAAGAGGTTTTGGGAACAAAAGTGTCTCGAATGAAGTTTTGGAACAAAAGTAACTCAAGTGTTCTTGAAAAGTGCAGGAAGAACTCAAAAAGTGTTTGAGGTGGGCTTCTATTGCACTATGGGAACTGTTGGAGCTCAAAATTGCACCCGTCCTAAATTAGAATGATCTAGGGCTTTGAGGCAACATGAGATTGTCTCCAAGTTGTGGGACCTTGTGTTTGAGACAAACCTTTAGAGAAGGCCGACTTCCTCTGCTTATTTCAACTGCAACAACTACTCCTAGGAAGGGAATTGCAATTATCTAACTCTACTCTATGATTCCAAGGGACTAGGATGAGAAGGAGATGTATAAAATGAAATTCTAAGCTAAGGGGATGCGATAACACTAGAAAGAAGTGGATGAACACTCTCGGATGAGTGAAAATGAAAGAAAATGTGCAAAGGAAGGGCAAACATGCGTGCCACATTCCAAAACAACATTCAAGCTCTCATTTCCATGGAGCACAACAGAAAGGAAACCCTGCAAGGGACATAAACAATGCACAACATACCGATAATGTAAAAGAAGGCAAGAAGATGCAATAAAATATGAGCTAGGGCAGAAGATAACCACATAACACAACTTCTATTGCTTCCAAAAATGCATAGTCGATTACAATGGTGGAAGAAGGCAATAATCCACACGTAGTGGCCCAGATCTGAGGCTTGCAACTCAAAATGCAAAGGAACATTACTCTAAATAATGCTCTTGCAATTTAAGAGGGCTAACCTTTACAAATGAGCATTGTTCAACAATATATAGCAGAATGGGAGAGAAGAGGAGGGAAAAGAGAGGGAAAACTCGGACTTCCAATCACAACCAATAAGATGCAATGAATGCCTGCAAATCCACATGGAGCTCTGCCAAATCTGCCTGCCCACGTCAATTTGCTTGTGGAAGAAGGAAAGAAGCCAAATCTCATGAAATCCGGGTGGTTGAGTCGACTGGAAGTGTGCATTAATGACTAGAATCACGTTTTCCCATTTTCACCTACCATATCCCCGCTGAAATCTGATTTTGAAGAGCCTAGAGTGTAGCCCACTTTAGCAACATTCCAATGAGACCAGACGCGCATGATTTCGAGCTCTGCGGGGGAAGTTATGGTGATTTGAAGTTTTGCAGTGCAAGAGGAATACACAAGACACGTGGGGTGACCTGATTGGTCACGAGAGTTAGCTGATTGTTTGTTGGTTTTGTGGTATCGCATTCATTCGCATTAAGAATTTGGCGCACAACTGGCGCTTTTCTATTTGTCTTGTGAGTTGCACTTTATCTGATAGGTTCCCAAAGTTGGATACATGGCGCACAAGGATTGGCATGCGGAGGTTGAAGCCTTGGGCGCATGCGCAAGAACATGAGGCAAGGAAAGCATGAATGCAAAAGTTTGCCGGGTTGTGCATGAAGATGTGCAAGGATAGGAAAAAGGGTGCATATTTGCTAAAACATGCAAGTACGAAAGAAGAAGCAGAAGATTAGAAAAAAATGACGCGCAAGAGGCATGCCAAGAAAAAATAGTAGGTGCACAGTGTGAGGGTGTGAGGAAGGAAGTGCAAGCTTGCGCGGAAGGAAGCACAAAGGCATGCTACGTGAGGAAAGACGCAAAGGAAACGAGTGCGGGTGCGGAAATGTGTGGGACTTAGGAAGAAAAGGCATGCGGGGGGAAAGCATGCCGGTAACTTGTAAAATACAAGGCAAGCTCGCAAGTGTGTGCGATGGAATGCACGCAACTGGGAAAGGGGAAGCGGATGCATGGGGAACGCACGCAAATGGGAAATGGAAAGAGATAGCAGAATACAAAAGGATGAAAGCGGGAGCGCGTGAAAGGTGCGCGAAAGAAAGCGAAGGAAAAGGAAAGAGTACGGGAAGCGCACGGGAGAGCGCGAGGGCGTGCACGTAGAACTGCAACCAAGGAAATGCGCCAAGGAAGAAAACCAGTAGCGTGCACAACCTGGAAACTTGATGCTAGAATGAGAATGGATTTGCAAATTGTCAAAATAACGAGGGGGTTATTTAGGGCAATAGGAATTGACAAATTGCATGATGCCCTTGTTTATGCTAGGTAGAACTCAACACAAGCTAAAGGCAAGTTACAAGGTACAAACCAAGATGAACAAGTTGAGAAGGATATACATTGAAAGCCAACAAAAAGTTAATTTAAGAATGCTAGATTTTGCCTTTGCGGGGAAACACAAAAATAGAATGTATGCCATTTTTTTTTTGAAAAATGAGCATAACAATTTGGCATGATAACAATTGAATCTTATTGGGGACATGAATTGGATTGGGGGAAGCACAAACAAAGCATAGCTTGTACTCCAGAATTGTATCGAAGAAAAATGGGAAATGGAGGGTCTGTATAGATAGCAACATGTAGAGATTACTTTCCTTTTCCTTTTATTGACTAGGCTCTAGACAATTTGGCATGAAAGAATATTTTTCCTTTTTAGATGGATATAGTGGGTATAACAAAATTCGGGTGGCATTGAAGACCAAGACAAAAATTCTTAATAAAAACTTAAAAATAAATAAATTAAAATTACAATTTAAAAACATAAAGAACATACATAATTAGCTGAACCTAAACTTATATATTGAGATGCCAGCTAAAGAAGAAATTTGGAGCCGATCTTGGTACCCCCTACCATGGAAATACTCGGGTCCTCTCCCTGATAATAAGGCAAGTACCTCCAATGATCCTAAGATTCTTTGGATCCCCTCTCCTTAGGGATTCATTGAGATGAATTTTAATGGAGCAGCAAAAGGCAATCTTGGTCCAATAGGAAGAGGTTGCGTTTTTTGATATGTAGCGGCCCAACCAATTCTAATACTAGCTATAGATCTTGGATGTGGATTTGATAATCTAGCATAAGGCCTAGCCCTTCTTAAAGGATTAGAAGAAGTTGTCCGTATAGGTTGGTGAAAGCTCATAGTTGAAGGTGACTTACAAATTAGGATCAATGGGATGAATAATGGCAATGTTAGATCTTGGTCCCTTTAGACAATTTAGGAAGAATCTCTAGGTTATCTTCTCACTTTAAAGAGATCAAATTTGTTCATACCCGGTGACAAGGGAACCAAGTTGCAGACATAGCTGCTAATATAGGAGCACAACTTTTATCAAGATTGGGCGCGCACACTCAACATTGGGCCTCCATCCTCCCCTTGGATCTAAGGCAATTGTTGGCCATGGATGCGAGGGAGTTCGATAAAATATCCCTTTCAGGATATCACTCTAAAACTCAGAAATTTATCAAAAATCTGCAAACTATAATTCTGATTTTTCCCGGATAGTAAGGTACATAAATCTAAATTTTTTTATATCTTCAAAAATATTCACTTTCAACAATACCTAGAAGCTTCAAAAGACGTAGAAAAATATGGAGAAAACTAAACCACTGAGAGACAATTTTTAATGTCCAAATCTGAAGTTTTAATGATGAAAATATAGCTGAAACTTACAAAATTAATAACTCTGGAAATACTTGGGATTTGATTACAAATGATAGATGAATCCAATATCTTTCCAATACATATTCAAGCACAATTTTCCAATGGGTGGAAGGCACCTGAAACTGCTCGTCAAATTAGGAACTGAGTAGATAAAACCCTAGAAAATAGTTGTTTCAAATATGAATGTAGAAGGCTGGGAATATGAAATATCCCCAAATACAAACAACAAGCTAGGGATATGGATTTGAAACCCTCTCCGAAGAATGCTCTACTAGCTAGGGATGGATCTCTCACCACCGAAGCTAGGGATCCTGCAGAATCTGACCTCCACAAGCAATACACTGAAAATAACAATAGCTCCAAAATGAGTGAATGTTTGAATGCCTCTCCAAAAGACCCCAAAGGTTTATTTATAACCTTTTTCCTCCAAAAACCCAAGTCACATTTCCTTGGGGAAATTAATAAAATAAAGTGACTTTATCATTTATTTCTTTTTATTATATAACATTATCTTTTCCTTTACTTTTCTTTTTATTTTAAGTTTATCATTAATAAATTAATATAAAGTGCTTATAATAATATTTTATATTGCACTTTATAATTAATTCATTATGACTAAGTTTCCCTTTTATTCATCCCTTAGCCGTCGGGAAACAATGAATGGGCTAAGGGTCTTCGACTAGATGCTTTCGAGAAAAGGGGATATTACAATCCTCCCTTTCCCAAATTGCTTATTCTCAAGCAATTATAACTCATATATCCAATAGCCATGTGCAAGAGACAAAACATGCTATAGTGCTCCAAGATTCGAGATCCTGTACCTGTCAAATGAGAGAGCTCTTGCCACAATACATAGCTCTCATGATGACCATATACACAAATTTGCACCAAGGGTATCACATACTTTATATTACAGATTTGATCCTCTAATTCATCATCCTTTTCAAGAGGAAAATAAATATGTATATGCAGCAATAAATATGACATATCATCATTCTTTTCATACCTTACAATGTCATCAAGATCTTCAATTTTCTTTGCCTTCATGATATCTTGGCTTTGCTGTACCAAATCCTTAGCATCCTTGTTCAACAGGAGCTGAATATCTTCATGATAACACTGTTACAATGAAAAAGATGCATCTCTTACCACATAATTTGCATCCCGTGCGATCTACTCTCTTTTGAAGGAACCTTCCATATACTTGGATGACACAACTTGAGGAGTACCATTCCTCATACCTTCCAAACAACTTCCTTCGGATCAACACGCTCTTCTTCTTCTTTTCTTCATCTGGAACTACCTCAATACAATGGGCTGCCCGTTGCTGCCCAAAATTTGGTGCCTTTTGTTCACTATTTGAAGTAGTTTTTGGCTGTCCCAAACGCCTTTGTAATTCACGTACTGACATATGCTGATCTCTCTTGGGCTTGCTACCAATCTTTATCTTACAACAATATGAAAATGACATATTATCTCTGAAACCCTTACTCAAACATTGGTATTTTTCCCAACAAGACTCTTCATTAATCACCTCTATTGGCTACCCTTTATTACTTGTTCTCACCTTTTTCCCCATTATTCCCAGATATGATCCGATTCGTGTTTTGTGCACTGACTCAAGTAGAGGTTGGTTGTCTCTTGTTGTTTCACCATGTTGATGAACCTTTGCTTCATAAAATCCATATTGAGATCTTCATTCACTACCCAATAGACTAGAAGAAAGGTGGCTTTGATACCACTGAAGTATCCCTTTTAGGTATCACTCTAAAACTCCGAAATTTATCAAAAATCTGCAAACTGTAATTTTGATTTTCACAGCAAGGTACAAAAATCTAATAAAATTTATATCTTCAAAAGTATTCACTTTCAACAATACCCAGAAGCTTTAAAAGATTTAGAAAAACATGGAAAACACTAAACAACTGAGAAACATTTTTTAATGTCTAGATCTAAATGTTTAATGATGAAAATATAGATGAAACTTACAAAATAAATAACTCTGGAAATACTTGAGATTTGATTACAAATGATAGCTCAAAAGATAGATAAATCCAATATCTATCCAATGCATATTCAAGCACATTTTTCCAATGGGTGGAAGGCACCCGAAATTGATCCTCAAATTTGGAATTAAGTAGATAAATCCCTAGAAAATAGCTGTTCCAAATCTAAATTGAAAATTTGAATGTAGAAGGCTGGGAATATGAAATATCCTCAAATACGAACAAGCTGGAGATATGGATCTGAAACCCTCACCAAAGAATGCTCTACCAGCTAGGGATGGATCTCTCACCACCAAAGCTAGGGATCTTGCAGAATCTGACCTCCGCAAGCGATAAACTGAAAATAGCAATAGCTCCAAAATTACCGAATGTTTGAATGCCTCTCCAAAAGACTCCAAAGGTTTATTTATAACCTTTTTCCTCCAAAAACCCAAGTCGCATTTTCCTTGGGGAAATTAATAAAATAAAGTGACATTATAATTTATTTATTTTTATTATATCACTTTATCTTTATCTTTTCTTTTCTTTTCTTTTTTGTTTATTTTAACTTTATTATTAATAAATTAATATAAAGTGCTTATAATCTACGTTGCATGGATACCTGACCCCCCCCCGAATCCTGCAGGATACATATCCGATACGGATACGGGTCGGATACGCGCCGGATACGTTTATAATAACTTATTATGACCCGGATCCGTACGGGATACTCCCGGATATGTGGCGGATAACGTATCCGCCACGTATTCGGGAGTATCCCGTACGGATCCGGGGCGTATCCGGCTCTAAAAACGTTTTTTTTCTATTTCATTTTTTTTTTTAATGTTTGACTTTTCATATGTATGGCAGCCACATGAACAATGAAATCATAAATGTAAAATCTTAAGTATATTGTTTGTTTTGAAAATTTGAACATGGATCTAGTTACTAGTATATTTTTCAAATTTCAAGTTTTGTTCGTATTCATGTTAACATGATATTCATATATCATATGTATGGCAGCCACATGATCAATAAAAATGCAAAGTCTCAAGTATATTGAATGTTTTGAACATTGATTCAAGTTTTGTATTACTATTTCAGTTTTTTATGGACTAAAAAATGAGTAAAATGAGTAGATGTACATAAATATATATATATATATATTTAATATATATGTACGGACGTATCCAAGACGTATCGTATCCAATGGTTTTTTAAAATTGACGTATCCGCGTATCGTATCCGTATCCAAACGGATACTCGTATCCGTATCTTGGCAACGTAGCTTATAATAATATTTAATATTGCACTTTATAATTAATTCATTATGACTAAGTTGTTAATACTGAGAGGGGGGGTGAATCAATATTATGATATTTTTAAAATTTAACACTTAATCTCAGAACCATAATCACAATTAATCAATTTCACAGTGAATATATCAAAGCAATCAATAAGTGCAAAGCAAACCAACACAATGCAAATACACACGGATTTACGTGGAAACCCTTTCGGGAGAAAACCACGTAGAAAATATTCTTTATGATATTTCTCAAATGTTTGTAGGCACCAACCTACACGAGACACCAATCCCCAAATTACTATTTTGTAGGCACCAACCTACAATCTCCCCCTTTGTCATTGATGGCAACCTTTCAAATTTTTTTTTTTTTCTACAACTCCCCCTTGCTGTAACTCCCCCTTATTGTCATTCTCCCCCGTTGACATCAATGGCAAAGGACCAATCTAGGAGCTGAATATTGCAATGTTTAGCTCCCCCTCAATCGATGCTTCTCTTGGTTTTTCAATGGGAAGAAGCAAAGGATATTACTCCCAACTTCTGTCGTAGATATTCAAATGTCTCCTTTGGAAGTGGCTTGGTGAAGATATCTGCTATCTGTTTGGATGTAGCAACAAATTCCAACTTTACCTACTTTTCTGCCACCTGCTCTCTTAAGAAGTGATCTCTTATGGGAATATGCTTTGTTCTAGAATGCATAACTGGATTCTTTAAAATACTTATTGCACTGGTATTATCACATAATATGGAGATTGGATGATCATGCTCTACTTTGATATCTTTTAAGGTTTGCTTCATCCAGAGAATTTGAGTACAACATAACACTGCTGCTATATACTCTGTTTCTGTTGTGGATAAGGATACAAAGTTATGCTTTTTAGTCAACCAAGATACCAGGCTGTCTCCAAGAAAGAATGCTCCTCCACTTGTACTTTTTCTATCATCCACACATCCTGCCCAATCTGAATCTGTATAAGCTACCAATGTGAATTCTTTACCCCTTGGGTACCATAACCCATAATCCATAGTTCCCTTTAGATATCTGAATATGCGTTTTACAACTTGCACATGTGTTTCTTTCGGACCTGCTTGAAAACGTGCAGCCATACCCACTGCTTGCATGATGTCTAGTCTGGATGTCGTCACATATAGTAAACTCCCAATCATTGATCTATAGAGAGTTTGATCAACATTCAGAGATTCATCATCTTTGCTTAACTTTGTCCCGGTAGCCATAGGCGTGTTAACATGTGCACACTCCATACCAAATTTCTTCAACATTTCCTTCACATACATGGTTTGGGATATAAATATTCCTTGCAATCCAAGGAAAAATGATAACTCTCCCAACATGGACATCTCAAACTCCTTTTGCATGTCTTTGGCAAATTTCTTAGACATTTCCTCATTGTCTCCTCTAAAAATTATGTCATCTACATACACAACAACAATCAACTGGTGCTCACCTTCAATTTTAATGTAAAGATTGCTATCAGTAGGTCCACACTTGAACCCTTGGTCTTGTAGATACTTATCAAGCCTGTAGCACCATGCTCTGGGGCTTGTTTTAATCCGTACAAGGCCTTCTTCAACATACACACATTATCTTCATTTTTTGATAGGAGGAACTCTTCAGGCTGTTCTATGTATACTTCCTCTTCTAACATCCCATTTAGAAATGTTGATTTGACATCCATTTGATAGACTTTGAAGTTCTTGAATACCGCAAAAGCAAGAAACATTCTAATTGCTTCTAATCTAGCAATAGGAGCAAAAGTTTCTTCAAAATCAATACCTTCTACTTGAGCATACCCTTTACATACTAACCTTGCCTTGTTTCGAGTGACTTGTCCATCTTCATTCAATTAGTTTCGGAATACCCACTTAGTGCCAATCACATTCTGATCCTTTGGCTTAGGTACAAGTTCCCATGTTTCATTCTTCTCAAATTGATCTAACTCTTCCTCCATTGCCTTTATCCAATGTTTATCATGGTTGGCTTCTGCAAAGTTCTTCGGCTCTATTTTGGATAATAAGGAGAAATTTACTGGTTCTGATGCACTTACAATTCTTCTTCTTGTCTATACTCCATCATCAAGGTTTCCAATGATCTGACTTTCAACATGATTCTTCTTAACAAAGCGAGATGGAGTTTTGGTGTCCTGCCTTTCAGATTTGCTTAATTTTTCAACATCTTCTTCCTCTTCCTTTTCTTCTACTACCTTGGGTATTTCTAAGGGCTCTTCTGCAAGTTCTTTAGCTTTTTGATTCACGATTTCATCCACTCTCACATTTGCAGTTTCTACTATAGTTTGTAGTCTTTTGTTATAGCATCCGTAGGCTTTGCTTTTAATAAAGTAACCAAGAAAAATTCCTTCATCCGCTCTTGAATCGAATTCGCCGAAGTTTTCTTCATTTCTTTTAATAAAGCATCTACTCCCAAACACTTTGAAATATTTTACAGTAGCAGGTCTTCCTTTCCACAATTAATAAGGAGTTTTGTCATGATTAACTCTGATTTGCCCTCTATTCAAGATATGAACAGCCGTATTTACCGCTTCTCTCCAAAATTTATCTGATAGCTTAGATTCATTTAACATGGTTCTAGCCATCTCTTGGACGGTTCGATTCTTTCTTTCTGCCACTCCATTTTGTTGTGGAGTCCTTGCAGCTGAGTACTATCTTTTGATTCCATGATCTTCACAATATTCAATGAATTCATTTGAGGTGAACTCACCTCCACGATCTGACCTCAGGGACTTTATTTTCAATCCGATTTCATTTTCTACTAAAGCCTTGAAAGCTTTAAACTTCTCAAATGCTTCTGACTTTTCTTTTAGAAAGGCTACCCAAGTCATTTTAGTGTAGTCATCAATGAATAACATGAAATAACTCTCACCTTGTATGCTTTCTGTTCTGGTAGGTCCACACAAATCTGTATGAATCAACTCCAGTGGCTTGGTGGTCGAATACTCCTTCATTCTAAACCTTGCTCTGGTCTACTTTCCATGCTGACATTGCTTGTATAGAGTACTTGCAGGTTTCGTTACCTTAGGCATATCCCGCATAACCTGCTTGTTGCTGATTTTCACAAGATTATCAAAATTTATATGCCCCATCCTTCTATGCCATAGCCAACTCTCTTCAACCTGACTTAGACAACATTTCTTTCCTTTTATTACTTCGAGCATGTAGAGGTTATTTGTGGTTCTATGTGCATTTGCTACTAACTCTCCTGTGTCTGCCTTCCTTATCTCACACTCTTCAGCATAAAACTTAAGTGTGTGTCCTTGATCACACATTTGGCTTACACTTAAGAGATTATGCTTTAATCCTTCAACATATAAAACATTCTCCGTTTTTGTTTTACCATTATTAAGACTCAGCGTACCTTTTCCAGCGATCTTTGCTTTAGCGTTATCACCGAATTTCACTGTACCTACATTTACTTCGTCAATGAGATGAATTTACTTTTATCTCCGGTCATATGTCTTGAACATTCGCTATGAATGTACTACAACTGCCCTTCATCCTGTGCATGGAATGCTGTTTGAACAAGCATAGATTTCTCTTTATCTTACCCATCATCCTCTTTCTTTTGTTTCCAAAATTTTTTAGCTTCTTTCTTCTTTATTTCTGGAGCATTTACCTTCTAGTTCGATTTGGATGGTTCTACAAAACCACTTCTACAAAATCTTGCCATATGTCCATAGTTATTGCAGTTACAACAAACAATATCTTCAACATAGTTGGATAAAGGAGCAAAGGAGTTGTAATTTCTATTTGAGAATCCATACACACCTTTGTTCTTTATATTGTTGTCTCTCACCCATATTCTACAATCAATTGCTTTATGACCAAAATGATTACAATAGAAGCAATAGCCATAGAAAGAATTTTCTAACCTGGACATGTGAGTATATCTTGGAGGATTTGGTCTTCTAAACTTGTTCTCATCTTTGCTTTTCTTGTAAGAAGTGTTTATCTTCATAAAGCTCTTCTCCCTTTTCAAGTCCTCATTCTTCATAGGTTCCTTGAGTGTCTCTACATAGGTCTTTGACTTCTCTGCTTTTGTCTCTTTCGACGACTCTATACCTTTTGTGTTAGTGGTGTCTTGTCTTTCCTTATATCCAAGACCAGTCTTGTCGGATGTTGACTTCTGTCGGTTCAAAATTTCATCTAGTATCTCGGTACTTTTCTCGAATTTTAGATTACTTGTAACTTTGGCATTTGCTTTTTGCAAGGCCTTTCTCAAAGCAACTATCTGTGACTCATACTTTTCGCAATCTTCTTCCTTAGTCCTTAGCTGATTTCTTAATTCTTCTTCAACTCGTTTTGCTTCTTCAATTTGGGTTTTTAGATCCACGATCATCTTTCTTGATTCTTCAAGAGATTGTGATATCTTAGCTTCAAAGTTATGATCTTCTTCTTCATACTTTAGGAGTTGTAACTTTTGTTTTTGATTTTTCTTTTTAAGAGCTTTCAACTCTCCCAAGGCACAAATAAGTTCCTCTTCAAGATTCACTTCACCTTTTTCTTCCATGTCTTCATCTCTTTCTAAGTCATCTTTTATAGCCATGAATAATATTTCGTCATTATTGCTATCTGAGTCACTTATCCCACTTTCTTCGGATGATCTACTGCTTCCTTTTGAATATAAGCTTTTCTTTTGCTTTCCAAATCTTTTCTTGCCTTTGCTTTGCTTTGCTTGAATTCCCTTTTGAATTTAGGTTTGCTTTCCTCATCATTGCTATCGTCTTTCTCTGGACACTTAGCCGCAAAATGACCAATTTTACCACAGTTAAAACATTTAAATGGTAACTTACCTTTGTACTTTCCAGATCCTTTCTTTAACTTTCGAATGAACAAGGCTTCTTTCTCATCTTCTTCGCTACTTGAGTTCTCATTCGACTCAAGTTCTTTGATTTTCTCTTTCTTTGAGACTTTGAATGCAACATCATTCTTTGATGGTCTATTTGACCCAGTCCTCATTTTATACGTGGTAAGTATTCCATGTAGTTCGTCCATGCTCAACTTATCAAGATCCTTCATTTCTTCAATGGCAGACACCTTAGCATCAAATCTTGATGGTAGAGATCCTAGAATCTTTTGAACGATCATGGATTCTTCAATATTTTGCCTAAAACCCTCTTATGGCGTTGACAACCTCATCCACACGAAGAAGATAAAATGCAACACTCTCCTCATCTTTCATTTTCAGGATCTCAAATTGTCTCCTATGGGTTTGAAGCTTAGCCCTTTTAACCGTGTCATCACCTTCGTAGATAGTTTGAAGTTTGTCCCATATCTCCTTCGCCGTGTGACATTGCATTACTTTAACAAACTCAGATTCTGACAGGCCACATAGGATTACATTCATCGCCTTTGACATTGTTTTCAAAAGCCTTCTTTCCAGTTTGATCTATTGGTGGAACTGATGGGATTGTATATCCAACTGTTATTGATTGCCAAATATCAAACCCTAGTGCCATTAGATATGTTTTCACTCTTTTGCTCCAAAATGCATAATTTGTTCCATCAAACAATGGAGCCTTGTTCGAAGAAAAACCTTCTTGTACTTGTTGAGTAACCATATGTCCTTTTGAGATCTACCTTCCAATTGTTAGATTGTTCCTGAAGGCACTCTATTAGATACCAATTGTTGAGCACAAGATAATACTAAGAGGGGGGGTGAATCGGTATTATGATATTTTTAAAATTTAACACCTAATCTCCGAACCATAATCACAATTAATCAATTTCACAATGAATATATGAAAGCAATCAATAAATGCAAAGAAAACCAACACAATGCAAATAGACACAAATTTACATGGAAACCCTTTTGGGAGAAAACTACAGAGAAAATCTTCTTTGTTATATTTCTCAAATGTTTGTAGGCACCAACCTACAGGAGACACCAATCCCCAAATTACAATTTTGTAGGCACCAACCTGCAATCTCCCCATTTGTCATTGATGGCAACCTTAAATTTTTTTTTCTTTTTTGCAACTCCCCCTTGCTGTAACTCCCCCTTACTGTCATAAGTTTCCCTATTATTCCTCCCTTAGCCGTCGGGAAACAATGAATAGGCTAAGGGTCTTCGACTAATTGCTTCCGAGAAAAGGGGATATTACATTCTACTCCAATTAGACTCCAAAGTGCATCCTTTGCTTATTTTAATAGCAATCATAAGGGTCACATTGATCAACACCACATAAATTTGGCTCAAAGTAGTTTAAAGGTAATATCACTAAAAAAATCATTGGTCACATGAATTAATGACTACTCATAGCACTAGATTGAAGGGAGATGTTAATACACAGGTGTAGGGTCATAAAAGGGGCAATTCCCACTTGCTTTTCTCAACCCATTAACTCATTTGCTCATTGCACTCCCTAAGAAATGGCTTAGGGAATGTCGAGCAAGGCGGAACCCTCTAGTTGATGGAAGAAGCGAAGGATCATGCCAACATCACTTGGAGTTAATTTCATTCCATTTGCTCAGGAGAAGATAGAAGTGTAAAACTTGGTCAATTTGCTCGGTTTAGCGTCTATAATTAAGTGCAAAAGGAATTTTTTTAAAAGAGCAAGAAACTTAATTTTCCCGTCATTTGTAGGCAATTTTACAAAAAATTGTTAATTTAATTTCTCATAAATGGTAAAGAGGTTTTTGATGAAAATTGGTAGTGTTGTCCAGTTTTAGAATATAATTAGTGAGCAAAAGGAATTTTTGTAAAAGCCTTTATAGTTTTTTTGATTTAATTGTTTTTGTGAAAAACTAGGTCAGAATGGTTGGTATTCAACACCTTTTGTTATATTCTTAAAAATTGACTAGTAAAAACTTCAGTCTATGGAGTCACAAGATACTCACCATCTGCGAGTATCAAAATCTTGATCAAATTGTACTTGGCAAAGAAACAAGACTAGATAATGATGAACTTTCAGTTGATCGTCTTGATGATTATGATAAACATCATAAGGAAGCTTTAATGTTACTTGAACTCTCTGTTGATGACCATTTAGTTCTAGAAGTTAGAAATGCAACGGTAGCTTCAAAATTGTAGAAATGTTTGACTTCAAAGTCCTAGGATTCAGAAGTCATTAGGGTATTGTATTTGAAGTGTTATTTGCCACTAAAAAGTAGGAAGGTGGGTCATTTTTTTGATTTTTTGTCGTAGCTGAAGGATATCTGTGATCAACTGAAAACAATAGAGAAACATGTAGATGAGAAATATTTGATTGCTCTAGTACTACAAAACTTGCTGCCATCTTTTGACTCATTTGTTGAGTCATTACATATGATCATAGAGACACAGGAAATCAATTATGAGAAGTTGTTTACACTTCTCATGCAGAAAGAAAGGAGGTTGGATTAGTCAGTTGCTTCTACATCAGTTGTTATAGAGAATGCTTTCTTCACAAGGTCAAAACGCAAGAGAAAAACAATGGAATGCAAACAAGGACACCTTCAAAAGCGACAAAAACAATGTAAGTCCTTCTAAGAAGTCAAATGGAAATGTTTCTATTGCAAGGAAATTGGTCATTTCAAGAAAGATTGTCGTAAGTATGGCTAATTCAAAAAAGAAGTCTAGATATGCTAATGTTGCAGAAGAAGTTGAAGGGGAAGCATCTACAGAATTTGCCTTTGCAACATCACATGACCAATCTAGTGAGTTTCGCACATGGTACTTCGACTCAAGAGCTTCACGACACTACACGTGTCATAGAGATTGGTATGTAGATTTCATTGAGGATACTAGTAGTAATGAAACAGTTTCCTTAGATGATGGGTGGACACATGATATTAAGGGATGCGGGGATGTGCAAATCATATTGAATGAGTACAAATATACATTCTCTAATGTTAGATATGTACCTAATATGAATAAGAATCTCTTATCCATCAGTGAAATCACCAAAAACCTGCAAATAATAGTAAAATTTGAAGGTAACAAATATAAGGTAACTACACTCAATGATAAAATAATTGCTATTGATATAAGGGAAAGGGGTCTATACAAACTTTTAGATCCTAAATCAGTAGAACAATATGCTTTAGCAATAGTTGGGCAGACTATTACTCTCTGGCATGAAAATATTGCCATCTTAGCTACCAATATTTGAATGGCTCAAGCAAGAATCAAATGGTGAATGGTCTTCCTTCCAGTCAAGAAAATCAAGATATTTGTGCAAGATTTCATTTGGGTAAATAGATAAGGCAACCCTTTCCTATTGGTAAAGCATGGAGAGCATAAAGTGTGTTAGAATTGGTACATGTAGTTCTTCATGGTCCAATGAATACTTGTACGGTGTTGAGAGCACTTTATTTCTTGTTGATTGTCGATTAATTTTCTATGAAAATGTGTATATTTGCTAAATAAGAAATCTGAATGCTCTTCTAACTTTGTTGCATGAAAAACATTGGTTGAAAAACAATCAGGTAAATAAGTTAAACACTTAGATCTGATAGTGGAGGTGAGTTTGTTTCAAAACAGTTCAAAACATATTGCACACAGGAAGTTATAAACAAATAGTATACAACTCCTTACACTCCACAACAAAATGGAGTCATGGAATGGAGGAACAAGACTATTATGGAGATGGTTAGATATATGGTGTAAAGCAGAAATGTATCTTTTTGGTACTATGAAGAAGCAATCAATATTGCAGTATACATCTTGAACATAAGTCCATGTAAAGTTGTAGAAAACATCACTCTTAAAGAATCATGGTAAAGAAGAAAACTTGATGTAAGTGATTTCCAAATTTTTGGTTTTATTTATTTAGAATTAATTCCTAAAGAAAAAAGGAGTGGTTTAGATGCTAAATGTAAAAGGTACATGTTTGTGGGCTATAGTGAGCAATCCGAAGCATATAGATTACTAGATATCTCTACAAATAAGGTTGTTATAACTTATAAGTAGAGATGTGACAATAGATGAGAAAATTCAAATTTCTCAAGTGATGGAAAACCCATTGATATTAGTAATCTATAGATAACTACTGATGATTCTGAATCAAGTTCTATTACTAAAATGGAACAAGACTTAAAAAGGCAAACACCAAAGTCTAGCTTTATAGCAAGACCTAGTGAAACAAATAGTGATTCAGGTAGTCAACATAAAAGGCCAAAATGGTACTATAACACACTGTAGGATGTTCGACAAGACGAGCTTCCAAAATCGTTAGAAGGTAGATCCACCAGATCTAGGAAACAATTAGGTAAACTTTGCTCTCAATTCAGCTATGTCACAAATATTTGAGCCAAATACTTATGTCGATGCTAAAGGAAAGCCAAAATGAGAATCTACCATGAAGGCAAAATATGATGCTCCAATGAAATATGGAACTTGGGTTTTGTCAGATTTACCCGCAAGTAAGAAATCCATTAGTTGCAAATGGATTTACAAAGTGAAATGTAAGTTAGATGGTTCTTTAGATAAGTATAAAGCTTGCCTTGTTGCTAAAGGATATGCACAGGATGGAGTAGATTATGAAGAAACATTTGCTCCTACAACAAAAATGGTAACATTTAGAATGGCTATTGCTATTGCTGCTCAGTTTGGTTGGCAGGTATATTAGATGGATGCCAACAGTGCTTTCCTAAACGGAGACTTAGTAGAGAAGTATGCATGGCACAATCACATAGATTTCGGATTCTTGGAAAAGAACATATGGTTTGCAGGTTAGTGAAATCCTTGTATGGACTTAAGTAGGCTTCTCGAGCCCGGGATTTCAAAACCGATAAATATCTTAGAGGCTGGTTTTAAAATATGTGATGCAAAATCTATTCTCTATGTTAAATTAGTTGGTGATGACATCATGGTTCTAGTTGTCTATGTTGATGATCTTGCCATCACCAGAAGCAGTAATGAATTGATTAAATAGGTGAAAACCGACATCTATTCTGTGTTTGAAATAACTGATCTAGGACTGCATCAATATTGTCTAGGTGTAGAGTTTTGGCAGTGCTACAATTCGGGTTATACAATGTTTGTATCCCGGACAAAATATGCCAAATCCTTGTTAGACAAATTCAGAATGTATGATTGTAATCCAACAACTACACCTATGGAAGTTGGGACAAAACTCTCAACTAACACTGATTCACCACTGGTCAATGAGACAGTGTATCAACAATTGATAGGAAGTTTGATTTATCTTACTACTACTAGACTAGATTTATGTTTTGCAGTAATTCATCTTTCTTGCTTTATGTCTAAACTACATGAAGAACATTGACAAGCTGCAAAACGAGTTCTCAGATATGTCAAAGGAACTCTTGACTTTGGCATTCTATATAAACCAGTGTTACGCGGGGACGCGTCCCCCCCTGTTTTGACAAGTCCGGGACGTCCCGGACGTCTTGGGGACGCGGGGGACGTGGGGGAAACGTTTCCCCCATGTTTCCTTGTTTTTTTTTTTTCTAGGAAACGTCTTGGGGACGTCTGAAAACGTTGGAAAACGTCCCGGGGACGGGGAAACGTGGGGGGGGACGGCCAGACGTCCCCCATGAATTTATTTCCTTTTTTGGCATTTTTTTTCTTTTTGGTGAAAAAAATCACAAGGAAAGAAAAAAATTTGCCATTTTTGGAAAGGGTCGGGGAAGATGTAGCAGCAAAAACTTGCATGTGCCATAACTTTCATTCTGTGGCTCCGTTTCAGGGGTCGTTTTCTCTAAAAGTGCATATTTTCTTGAGCTCTATGCATTGATGGCAATATTTTTCTTATTTTCATAAAATCAATTTTTGCACCTTTTTGGACCAAGCAACTTCTTGCAAACTTCTGAAAGAATCATGAGTATTAAGGAATGTATTTGATGTTTATGAGTTCAAGTTTCACCTTATTTAAATCTCAAATGGTTTTATTTCAGCTTATTTATATAATTTAGTCACTATATCTTTATATTTTAAATATTTATATATTTTTTAATTAGCCGTCCCCCCGCCATCCCCTTGCCGTTCCCAAAATTTAGAAATTTTTTGCCGTCCCGGAAACCCCGTCCCCCCGTCCCGCCGTCCCCCCGTCCCCCCCGTCTCAGGTAACTATGATATAAACAAACTGTTGATTTTGAGTTGACTGGATATACTGATTTAGATTGGGCAGGATCAGTTGAATTTAGAAAATCTACAATAGGTTATGTTTTCTCTTTTGGTTCAGGAGCATTTTCATGGTAGAGTAAGCTTCAAAGTACAGTTGCATTGTCTTCTACTGAGGCTGAGTACAAAGCAGTGGTTAGTGCATGATTCAATCAGTATTTGAGGATCTTTAACTTGATTCATTTGCCCCCACAACTATTTTCTGTTACAACCAAAGTGTATTGAAGTAGGTGAAGAATCCAATTTTCCATGCTTGCACTAAGCACATTAAGGTTCATCACCACTACATTAGGCAGTTTGTTAATAATGAAGACATATGTCTCTATTATTGTCCCATCTCTAAGCAACCCGTTGATATAATAACTAGCCCTGTGAGTAAAGATAAATCTGTAAAATTCAGAGATAAGCTTGGAGTTGTTTCTGGTGCAGTCATTAAGGGAGGTATTAGAGTAACTAGGTCATATTGTGTTTACAATATTATAACTGAATGAGTTACATATGTTATTACGTAGTTAGTGAGCTTATTTAGGCTTGTTATTTGATTAAGCTATTACTAGCCTATACTTGGGTTGGTTAATCGTAGGTTTAGCCTCTAGCCATGTTTGGCTTTATCGTTGAGACTTTGTTCCTAGATTCTAGACTCTTGCTTTGCCTATTTAATAGGCCTTCACATTTGTAATATTCACGGCTTGGTTATTCCTACTTTTTTTTGCATAACTAAAATTCGTGAGATGTATAGACTGTGTGCCTACTGGCCATGCATCTCACGAATTTTTAATTATGCAAACTCTCTCTCTCTCTCTCTATATATATATATATATATATATATCTATGTATATATAGACTTTTTTGCATAACTAAAATTTGTGAGATGCATTGCCAGCAGGCACACACAGTCATTATGAATGGTCCACTTCCAGTCTCTTTTCACCCTGGACTGGTCCATCACTAGTCCCCCAACGTGTATCTCAATGAATGCAACATGCAGAACTCACTCCTTTCCGCTTTAGGACTAGTCCTCATCTAGTATGGATGTAAGAAGTTCTTTTGAAAGAAATACAAGGCCTTGTCTACCTCATAAGCAGCATATCAATTTGGTGCAGAAAAATACAAGGATAGCACTACAAGACTTCTTGTGTGGCTCTGCTCTTTCCTTGCAGTGAATTGTTCTTTTGTAAAGGATAAGGTGTTGAAGGTGGTGGAAAAGGGGAGTCAAAATCTCACTGACCACCTTTCCCTCCTCCTTACTCTCATCATGATAAAATGCTTTTTTCATTTGGGGGCTTGTTGAACTATTGGTTAACAACCCAGCTGCACATAATGCTTTTCTGCTGGGCTAGGGCCCTCTCCTAAGCTAAGTATAACAAAAAAAATAAAATTATATAATGGAGTTGCATATCGGAGCAAGTGGGAGTGGCACTGTTGCTAGTGCTATTACATCCAATTTTAATGAACCAATTTCTGATTTGGATGTTCTCATTGAATAGCAATACGATGATTTGTTCATGTAGTTCTTGAGTTTGATTATGACCATATTGACTATGTACCTATTTTGAACAGATAATACAAACCTATGTGATATGTCATGTGTTATGACTCATTTTATATTTTGAATATCAATTATAGGCTGCGTTTTGTTATTATTTTTCTTCTATATATATATATATCGTATAAAAGTATCCAAGCTATACTGAAGTGGGTGTCCCAAAAAAAGCAGCTAACCCTCATATCCATATTTGTACCAATACCCTGGTAACTATTAGGTGAGCTGTGTGTACTGTCAATGGTTGCCACCTTTTCCTGAGCTTTGCTTGTACACATTGTTGCGAAAAGGTGTGGCAGGGGAGCCTCATTTTGAGAATGTGTCATGATGCACATAGTGGCACAAATATAAAATAAAAATACATTTTCATTGTTAATGTGTTTATGGTGTGTGAGAAATCAGTGTCCATCGTTATCTTCATTCTTTTTTTGATGTATCATGTTGTTTCAGTGTAATGGACAACAAACAATGTATTCCCTTTGTGTCTTTCATTCTCGTTCTACAAGGCTATCTATTGTAGTTCGTTTTTGTCATTGGTATTTTAATATGGTTATCTATAAGTGCATTTCATTTTGCTTTAATAAGGATATAGCTCTTGTATGCCTGTATGTTGCGTTTAGTCACAGGGTTATTTTCTGCCTATTTTGTTGTTTGAATGTTGTATTTCGACATATAGTTTATGCGATAAATGTAGTTTCCTTTTTTGAGCTATTGGCATCTAACTTTTTCGATTTTGTTGTGTAGAGGATGTCTTTGTAATTATGATCTACAAGAAAGTTACATTGCAGATCAACTTTTGCAAGGATCAGAATTTGATGTAGATAATGTTATTTTGGTCCACCACTGCATATATTCATCCTTTAAGGTACTCAACCGATTTACTATTTGAATATCCAAAGTGTGCGCTCTTCTTTCTATAATATATAGATAGATGCAATCTATAATAATATGATTTTAACTCTTCATTCACATTTTTACCCTGTTTTCCTGGGAATTCCGACTCAAGTCTTAGGTGTATCTAATATAGTTTTCTTAAAATCAACTTCATAGATCGACTTTAGATGCTTAAATTTCTGTTTATTATGGGCGAATATTTGGTGTGGTAATAGTGATTCTTGGATAAGGACAATCTGATTAAACACACTTGAAATGACAAGCATTTGGTGTTGCATAATTCGGCATGTATGCATCCAATGACATTTGGTCCAGAGATAAAGAAGCTCACAGCAAGTAGATGGCCTGGACAATTGCATTAGCTTCTTGATCTTGGGCTAAATATAAAGCCTAAGTTACCGGGTCATTTTGGATAAGGGTTTGGGTTTGGCGATTTGTGTTCGCAGGTACGATGATTTATTTCTACTCTGGGTAGGGCTGTAATATATATGAGAAAGGTTGTAAATATTCTAGCCTAATAAATAGGAACCGCATGAGGTTACTTGCATTCTTATGCTGTGGCTTTTACAAATAGATTAGTAACATGACTAACATTATTAATCATAGAAAATCAAAAACTTAAAAAATATATATTAAAAAAAATTAAAAAGAGTTTTATTTAATAGAATCTAAACACTTATCCCCCGAAAAATCTCCATGTAATCTTTTCCCCATATGTTCCCACGTGATGTATATGCATCCCCCATTGTATTAATATTGTATAAATCATATTTCAAAATGTCACGTAGGCAAATTATTTAGTTTGACTAGTACTATATATAAGTACACTTTTGTATTCAAATAAAATAATAAAAAAGAATTCAAGAAGGTTATCAAGTGGATTTTTTTAAAATTTAAGTAGTGGAATAAATACCCACAAGTTGACATTGAAATAAAATAATAGAAAAACCATACAAGTGATTTGACATTTTATCCCATTAACTAATAAAATTTACTTTTAATAGAATCTAACAAGGGAATATGCATTTAGCAAACTGCATTAAAAATGAAATTTTTATATAACTGGATTAATTAGTACTAAAGTAGAAGGCACACAATTAGCATTTAAGTAACATTATGGAACTGCATAGTATGCATAGAACGAACAAAATAACTACAACAACACTACTGATAAATTGATAATGCTAATTGAATGCAAATGCCACGATGAATTTTTAATTCTTAAATCAAAATGAGTATTCATCGTCATGTTGGTCTTCATCGAGGGCATTGACATCAACATCATTGTTAAAAAAAATATAAAATGTAAAACCTGTGTGTTTTCCCTGGGTATGTGCGGGACAGTCTGTCTGCACCCAAGTTGTTCAGCAGAAGAACTTGGCTGTATCCATACCATCCTGGATGTACATGAGGCGAATCTGCTGCTGGGTATGAATCGAATGGGTACAACATTGGGGGAGGGGTTGATTTGGTAACACAGTATAAAGCAGATTCTTGCAAGTACTTTCCTAAGTCTTCTTGTTCAACAATGCCAATTCTTTATAAATGCATGCAATCCATCAGATTCAATGTACTTCACCAATATTTCAATATGCTAGTGCCAATTGCAACAAATCTGCTTGTTTTGGAGCTTTGGGTCACAATATCTACAATCTTGTCTATTTCTGTTGCCTAAAAGATTGCCACTTGATGAGTTGCCCGTTTTTGTACCCGATCATGTAAAATTGAATGCTTATTGGGCACTTGAATTGCTCTTGTCTATCATTGGGGCTTGTTTCTATTTGTAGACAGTCTGTGCAGTGTCAAAACCAATGATATGCTCGATCTATTTAACCCTAACCTATATTATTGAAGAAAAACAAGCATTGAATCAGTCTGCTCCATTATTGCATAGCATCAGGGAGAGGGATGCTTGTCTACAATAAATGGCACGCTCCACATATTTGTAGACCTCTAGTTCAAGTAGGCTTTAAGGTGAGCACAACCCCATGTAAATGTGGCCACATATCAGCCTTTTCTTGCAGGGGCTTGTTTCCTAGTGCAAATCGCTTAGTATGTTTCATGCAGTCTGAATTAGGCCACCCTTTTGCACCAAATTCAACCTTCAAAGAAGCCTTTTCTCTGGTACCAAATGATCCATTTATTAGAGTTGAGTCAGTGCAGATTTAATTCATCATCGAATTCTGTATGACCATTTAACACATTTGTTTATGTTGATTCCAAGTATGCAAGTTTAATAACATAGTTCTTTTTGGAAGATAAAGGGAATTCTGAGAAGCTTCACATAATCGGACAAACAAGACAAGTTTCCCTCGCCAGGAATTTTCATTTTGATCAACTTAATTTTATAAGGATATCACACTCTACACTACTGCATCTATACTAGAAATCGAAGAATGAAATAAATCATATTAATGTCCACAAATGTCCAAAGGAGGAGGGTTAATGAGAACCCTAGGTGTTAAAAAAGTACCGAACACTAAATCAATGAAAAATATACGTAAGGAGAGAGAGTGGACCCAAAATGTGTAATTCTAATCAAGCTGGCAAATGTAAAGACGTATGTCATAAATACATATACAATTTCCTACGGAAGAGGAGGCCCCCTTGATAAATAGGGAGCCGATAGAGATCAAAGCTAGAGGTCAATGCTGGTGCATGTCTCCAACAAGGCACTAGGCAGAAGAATGACCAAAGACATCACCGTCCACCATCAAATTAGGGCCTTTATAGAATTTGACTAGAAAAATTATCCTTTGTTTAATTTTGTACTACTGTTCAACACATTTTTTCCAATTGGATTGAACTATGAAATTTTAGTAACATAATTCTTTTTAGAAGATAAATGGGAATTCAAAACCGTTTGACAGAATCCTCCAAACAATACAAGTTTTACTAAACTGAACTGTTCATCAAGATGACTCTGAATTGTACAAGGATCTCACATGCTACACTAGCAGGTTGATGCTATACAGTCAAAGTGATTGACTAACAACCTTGACTAAAAGTGCTAACCTTTTTCCAACATCATTCACAGTATTTATCCAAGTTAAAGAAAGTTGCCAGTTATGCTCTGTGCAACTAAAATGAATTACAAAGAAATCGTGAGATAGCTTCTTGGCAGAAGCGTCAACTGTTAGTGCACTCTTGGATCCACTGTGCTTCTCCTTTTCTTTTGTCTGCACTTTGGCACTGAAGATGATCTTTGCAAACCTTTGGTGGGAGTTTCTTTCTTGTGCCATTGTGGTTCTTCACACCAACCTCCAGTTGGTGTGGGATAAGTTTTGAAATTGAATTGATCCCTCTGGTGCCAATCTTATCCAATGACTTTGGCACCACCTGGAAGTTTAGCACCACGACTCAGACACAATCTGCAGGTCTGGCACCTTTTGGCAGAGTGTCTCTTTCTGGAAAAACCTATCCCTTGTGCTTTGGCATGACTACTTGGAATTTTCTGAGTGTCAAGTCCTTAGAACTTGACTGAGTTAATCATTTAGGGATCTTTCTAATCTCTAAATTTATTCCTTGAAAATGTTTGCTTTGGATAATCTGTTATCTGAAACATAATGAGTATTTCTTAAAGTCTTATTTATGTCAAGTATGTGTCTATCCATGGTTACACAAAGGCTAGATTGACAGGTGATTTATTGTGTACTAATAAAGTTCCATTGAAGATTTAAGTTGTGTATGGAACATTCTTTTGTGCAGGATTTAATATTGGCATCTATTTCCTTTATTAGTTTGGCTTATGAGTATACTCATGGGGAGAAAATGGCATTTCACTTGAATGTATAGTTGTTCACCAGCTATTTCAAGTTCGAGGCTCTTTATGCAAGTGTTTGGCCTTATGTATGCATGAATGAAAATCCTCCTAGACTGCCAAGATACGGGTATGAGTACGGGTACGGATACGGATTCGGTATGCTGAAATGGAATTTTTTAAAAACCCTCGGGTGCGATGCGCTGCGGGTATGTTAGTACAATATTTTTAAAAATTAAAAAAAAATCTGTATATATATATATCAATTTAAAGAATACAACAAGCTTATAGTCGCAGCAACCTATAAAATATTAGAAGCCAACATCAAGCTTATTATGAATTAAAAGCCATCTAAAGCAAGATTTCTTTGACTGAATACAGGAAGACCACAAAACATTAAATCTATGAGTCCATCTACTAATGGGCTCACAAACATTCCACTTATTGTTAAGACCGAGGGAAAGGTTCGGGGAGAAGGCAGTCTTTTCATAGAGTTGTTTGGAAGGTAGCCTCTTGGAGAGAGGGCCCTTTGAGCCACCTCACAGTATCCCAAAAGCCATTCTCATCCTCCATAATTAGTCCAGTAGAGGGAGCTGTGAAAGAATTTCTGAGCATTGTATACATTCTGAACTGAGATTGAGGAAGTTTATAGAAAGATTTAATGTCTGTCCATTCCATCCACTTCCCAAATCTGTACAAGTCATGAAATATTTTAATTCCTTTCTCAAACCAAAGTAGGGCAGAGTAGCCTTTTGTCAAGGCAAGGATCTTGTCATTATATTTCAGATTCGACCAAATCAATTTGTAGGCTTGGCACCTAGTGTCAAAGGAAGAGAAGATAGGCTGCCCAACCACCAAGTGCTTCACTTGTTCCCATGCCTTCCAAATTGACTGAAGAATAAAGGACCCTTGAGGGGCAACGAAAAAGCCCTCAAATAGTAAGTCAATTGAAGCCCTTTTCATCTCTGTTGACCCTTGGGAGTCGATTGACAATATTGAAGCTCACATGAACTTTCCAAGGTTCAATTCCAGTCAAATCCCTCAAGTTCTATTTATTTTGTTGCACTTAAAAAAAACTGTGTGGGTACGCCGTGGGTATGTACCCACAGGCCCTGGGTACGTCCCGGGTATGGTTTTTTGTACCTGGTATGTACCCAGGGCCTGTGGGTATGTACCCACAGAGTACCAGTTTCTGTACCAGGTACGTTTCAGACCTGGTATGGGCCAGTACTGGACGTTTCAGTGCAGTCTAGAAATCCTTTGATAATATTATAGTTTAACTTTACACAGTAGGTTGTGAAAATTTCTGAATGTGGTTATGGTTGATGCAAGAAACAAACTTGGTTATCTGAGTGGCCAATCATGTATGGAAGCCTGGAATTATTCATAGGTGTTAATCAACTTGGACCTGGGTGTGTTATCTATTATCAGAAAGCTCTGAAATATATTTTTCAATGGCATACACTATACATTGCTATGGCGCCTATACTTTTCCTAATTATCATTGGTTTTCTTTGATTTGAATCCAAGCACTGGCAAGAATATCCAGCATAATCTCTGTGTGCTTTACAGATGGAGCTTCTCTCTGTATACCATCAATTTCTGAATATGCAGTATTTCACATTTCTGCCCAAGATTATCCCCAGATTTGATCAGCATTAGAGCTCCAAACAAAATTACATTCACACCACAAATAGGAACTGACCAGCAGATACTATCTTACAATCAGACTACAAGAAGTACAGTCACATGACAAATCTATGCGGAAGGGAATCTGCTCCAGCTATGTGCTGCCATGGTTCCTTCAAAACGAATTCTCCATGTGCCCTTTTTTCTCAATAATGACAGCAATCTGAATTTCTTTTTCTGCTGTTCTATTCTTCGAAGTGACATATGGATCGTGAATAGCTAGATAGACTAGTCTTGGAAATCTTGACATTCCTTCTTAAGAATATTGTCTAAAGTACATTTCAGTTAAGACAGCAAATGCTTTTTTATTTTCTGTAAGTTTCTGTCTCAGCTTTTTTCATAAGAAGTTTCTGTCTCTGTAAGGATTGTTCTGGGATCCAGATTGTTCATAATGGTCTCAGGATTCCTAGGCCACAAGGCTTCAACATTAGGAAGTACAGATATGCAGGAGATGTATCAGATGTTATTTGCATAAAAATCTAGAAGATTGGATATTGTTTTAAACTTTATTAGTATTACCATCAAAAATTAAAATATAATGCTATGATTAAAAAGATCACCTACCAAGGAAAAACCATGATGTTTGGACGAGGAATTAATTAACCAATTAAATTAATATATTGCACCAAACATTAATAAAAACATTTAAACCATGCAATAGATAAATAACACATAGTGACACGGATTTACGTGGAAAACCCCCGAGGCGTAAAAACCACTGTGAAGGAGATTATTCCATTTATTGAGAAACATAATTAACAGTTCAGTTCTCCCTCATTCTCTAATGATCCACCTTGTGAATTAAATGATCATGCCACATGATTATATTTATTTGACCCCACGGGTCATAAACAATTAAGTGACAGGTTGTGACTTTATAAAAAGCACCCCGATTTAAATATTGATTAATAATAATCAATTAAACATAAACAATCTAGTTTATATTAAATAATTAAGGATATAAATATTCGTAATTATTTAATTATAAACTAAGGTTTATAAGCACTTAATATTACGTTCTAACACTCCCCCTTAATATTAAGTGGGGAGCATATGCCAACCTTACCTGTTTATACAACAAGATTTACAAATCCATAAACCATAGTGAAGGTTTAGGCTAGTGTATCACATTTGAAGGATTTATACACCTTCATCATGCCCATCTTATCTTTTGGTACAAAAGGATTTGGAGTCCATAAATCAGTAGTGAATGATTTAGGCGAAGCATGATTTGTGAGACTACATTTCACAGTTTCTCATGGAAAAAATATCAACAAGCATCTTTAGGAGCCTTTTATAACATAAGAACCTCCTTTACAATAGATGCAACACACTGGACTGTACACTGTAAATTTAGAGTGACAAGTTTACAAAGATCATAAAAATACCTTTTTACAATGCTTTACAATGGAGCAGAAGTATAGAGGGGAAGGAGATAACAACCGACCGACCATTAGGATGTGGCATTGCCATGCACACTCCCCCTTAATGGAAACTTTGAAAGGCTGAGCATTGCACGAAATATGCATAATTTTACAGCACACAATGGCTTTGTAAACATATCTGCAACTTGATCTTTAGTCGGGCAATATTGGAGATCTATATCACTGCAGAGAACTTTTTCTCAGATAAAATACATATGAACTTCTATATGCTTCGTTTTCTGATGTTGCGCTGGATTCTTAGCAAGAGCAATGCAACTTTGGTTATCATATAGAAGAGGAGTAATTCCTTTAGCTTCCATGTGTATTTCTTCCAACAACTGCTTTAGCCACATGACTTCTTTCGCAACTTCTATTGCACTTCTATACTTAGCCTCAATAGAAACTATGGAAACTGGTGGTGCTTTTTTATTGCTCCAGGTAATGTCACCTGTACCAAAAACTTGAACAAATATTTTATATCTTACACAACATCAACATGTTTAGAGTTACAATATCCATATAAACACGCATTATTATAATAAACATAATATAAATCATTATTGATTTCACTTTTAACCATTGATAAATTTTACATTGATATGTTAAATACAAGTTGTATAACAACTTAAATAACAATATACTTTACAACTAACCATGTTATATTACCAATATGTTGAATAATTTCAACATATTAATCTTATAAAATATATATTAGATGCCATCAATATTGGACGTCTCCAATACAAATACAAAGGCTTCCCCAAATGTCATTTGATATGCATATAATATTATTTTTAGTAATCGCATACTAATTTAGAATTTAAAAATGTTTTTATCAACAACATATATATCTCCATTATGTATTTTAAGCCTTTAAATTAGTGATAAGACTGATAGATAACACATCTAAAAGAATGACCAAATCATGCAAGAATAATCACAACATATAATGAACCATTTAGAGATAAATTTTTTTAAAAGTTCTTTTAACATTACTGTGGATAAATTCCATGGATTATGTGGGTTTGCTTCAAGATAAATAAGGGTTTTGGTGACTGCTTACTACATAAGCACCCTTCACATGTTTTATGAGAGATAGGTGGCAGACCAGAAATTGGGTTAAGTCGAGACATGTAATACATGCTCCTAAAATTTGCATGACCTAGTCTTTCATGCCACAATTGAATATTACTTCTATTTTGAGTAGACAACCAAGAAGCATAAGCAAAACCTTTTAAACACATATAATCCATTCTTTTCTATGCCCTCAACTACAGTGATATCAAGTTCATTCTTAATAACCCATTTATCTTTCAACAATATTACACTAGTTATTCTTAGTCAATTGTGAACTGAAGCAAATTATTTTTCAATTCAATACCAAACACAATTTAAAAAGATAACATTTGCTTTTCATTAGTAGTGATAAATGTAGTTTATAGAGTAACTACATTAGATTTATGATTATTCTCTTCATTGTCATTTTGTTTTGGTTTATTACATTTTTTATTTTTGATTCTACAGTCTTTTTTTTTGTGACCAAATTTATCACAGTTAATAACATTTACCATCAAAACTTACTCTTAAGTTTCCAAGTTTCGTATCTTTATTAGGACGTTTAAAAGATGATTTTTGATTCTTGTTGAATCTAGAAGTATTGTTCTTAAATTTCTGTGCGAGAAGTGCCTGAGTGGCATTCTCTTTTGAATCAAAATTAGTCATAACCTGTTCTTATTGGATTAGAAGAGCACTCAGAGTTTGCAAATTAGGGATGTCTTGCTTAGTTTGGTATTTAGAATTCAAGATTGAAATGAAATTCCTAAATCTTTCATGTATGTTCAATTGAATAATGAAATACAATAATTTATCTTGAATTAAATTGCAGTTACACCCATCAATTGAGATTTAATATTTTTAACTTTTGCTAAAACATTGATTACCTTTTCATCTGTAATGTCCCCTTTTTTTGAACAAATATGAAGTAACGGATTTCTTAACAAGAAGCGGTTGAATCATGGGAGATCATGGATTATATTTAATATTTCATCATTTATATTCTTGTTTTATTTTTGTATTTCCCCTCTTGATGAGGTCAGATAGGTTTAGTGCCTTTAATAAGGCTTAATAAAAGATTATAATGGCTCATTAGAGGTTGGCCTTTCCTTTATGAGCCTTGGCGCCAAAAGGAGGTTATAAAAGGAGAGTTAAGGCGTCATTGCACATGGAGACTTGGCGCATTTTATCTTACTTGGGCATTGTGAGCTAGTAGCTCCTTGTTCTTGCACTTGGGGACGAAAACCGCCATGTGTGTTTGCCTAGAAGGACGAAAACCTTTCTAGAGGTTGAGTGAAGGACGAAAACCCTTCTAGAGGTTGAGTGAAGGACGAAAACCCTTCATCTTGACTTGGAATTGATGTATATGACTAATTTAAAGAGATATCTATCATTTTCAGATTGTTATTGGCTTCTTTCTAGTGGAGCGAACTACCTTGAATAGGGTTTTGAGGGTTGGTGAACATAAAGTTGCATTTTCAGATCATAATCTAATTTGGCATATTTTATTAGGCCAGAATCTCCATTTTGATGATTTTTTTTTCTAGGCCTCGGTTTGGCTAGTCTGCTGCTGATTTTAAATAATTAATTCTAGTTGTGTAATTTGATATTTCATCTATCTTTTAATGTATTTGTGATCCATAAATATCGTGGATAGATTAATTATTTTGTGGCATTATTTGTTGATTTGCATGGTGAAAAGTGGGCTTGAATTCCATAAACAGTTCATTGCCCTGGTAGTTTACAGATTTCAGATTTATTTCAGTTCATGATTATAAAATCAGATTTGGAGATCTCTGGTTTTGAGCTAATTTCCTTAATTTTCAATTTTGTTCCCGAAAGGGACACTGGATCATCTCCCTTCATGGGATTCGTCATTAGCTCTAGAATTAACTTTATAATTTTTGATAATCGCCTACCGTCATGCATTGATTTCAGTTGTGTCCAAGCCTCACTCGGGTTTTCTTGATTCCCGATGTGAAGAAGGAAGTCATTTTACACGCTCTGCAATATAATGGACATTGTTTCATGTACCTTCTGTTGATATGCAACTACATTTTCCGTTGTTGCTTGTCTGTCGGTCGGAGCTGTCTCCGTACTGTTCACGACCGTCCAAAGCTTGCGAGCCATGAATTCCGCCTTCAATCTTATCTTCCAGATGTTGTAATTAGATCCATTGAACATCTACGATTTGTCAATTGTAAAATGATTAGATCCCATTTTTACTTAACAATTTCAACAAATGAGAACTACGAGGTTTTTAGTAATAGCGGTAAAAAATTCCCCCAATCATTGTTTAAATTATGCCAGTCATATTCCTATGGATTTTCCTTATTCATGTCGAAATCAGACCTGCCAAGCAAATATTCTAGACAAACAACATATTAGTTTGATTATAGGGCAAATTCGTTGAAATGTAAGTAATTTTTTTTTAGATTTGCAAGAAAACAACTTACTTGATTGTCGTTAAAAAAATGCATTATTTCTCATTCATATTAATTTAAAAAACCTTCCTCATCTAATACAAAACAAAACTTGTGAAATTTTTTCAATATTAGCTAGGAAAAAATTATTTAATAATCTTATTAAAAAAGAAAAAAATTATATCCTATGCATATAAAAGGAATGTTGGAGCTTAGCTTCATTATATATGACTTAGATCATTAGCTTGGCTGAATTGATTTTATCAACTTGGCGAGTCACCTTTGCTCATGAATTTACCAACACTTCAAGTGTCTATGCCAACTCGTCAGGCTAGGGTCGAGCGAAGCTAGCTCGCTCCCCCTTTGCTTTTCTACCAACCGAGATCACAAGCACCCGAGCTCACCACCGAGTCAACACAACGAGTCAGGATTGAGCCGTAGGGATCTCAAACAAAACAAAGCCAACATTTGATTGAAGTCACATTGCTATTTG
Organism: Taxus chinensis; assembly: GCA_019776745.2. Taxonomy (NCBI): domain Eukaryota; kingdom Viridiplantae; phylum Streptophyta; class Pinopsida; order Cupressales; family Taxaceae; genus Taxus; species Taxus chinensis. The sequence goes on from CM034153.1 coordinate 44,532,893, forward strand.
CCACCGACGTGGGTTAAAAATCCTTCTTCCACGCCATCCACAGTTGATGTGGGACTAAAGTCCCGGTGTAAAAAAATGTTGCGACGATTAGGCTTGACATAGTTGGCAACGACACGGAGGTGGTTGTCCCAAGGGCGACAGGGGTGCACGTGGCACAAGATGATTGGAGCGGGTGAGGGGGTGCGCAGAGGCTGCCACGTGGGGAGTAGAGGGATGTGCTAGGTTTAAAAGGAGGCCCGCACACAACATAGAATATAGGGTATAGGTTATAATGAATATAAACTATAGTTTCTATATTATAGTTTATAGGTTTTAAAGTATAGTTCTAGTTTCATTTTAAACATTAGTATTAATATTTTATACTATATTTTACAGATTTGAATGCAACCCTTATTATTAAAGCGGTCCTTTAGTCATAGCTAAATTTGATTTTGAAAACTATAGTTTGAAACACTAATAAAAAATTATCAGGGTCACACTAGGACATCGAGGGGGCAGGAATAAAACTTGAGTTAATAGGAATTAATTGATTTCCTACACTCATGGATTTGTGTCTCCCTTGTGTCTTTGATTTTAACCCCAGGTTTTTTATTTTCACCTGCACACACTTTAAAAACTATAGACAAATAATAAAATACTTCAAACAAAATTCACCCTTACATTTATTTTGCAAGTCGTGGGCAAGCTTTCATCGGAAGGAGATTTTACTGCGCATAAAACTTTGGAAGGTTTGGAATATTTTTTACCGGGGTGTAATGCCCTGAGGGAAGGAAGGGGGGGTATTTAACATACACTTTCTAACCACCCAACTAACTAACCAACCCAACCGACACATCTAATTGGTTAATTAAATAATTAACATTATACTCGACTCTTATACCAAGTTTGGACGAGGAATTAATTAACCAATTAAATTAATATATTGCACCAAACATTAATAAATTTTTTCAAACCATGCAATAGATAAATAACATACAGTGACACGGATTTACGTGGAAAATCCCTGAGGGGTAAAAACCACGGTGAAAGAGATTATTCCATTTACTGAGAAACATAATTTACAGTCTAGATCTCCTTCCTCACTTCTCTCCAACAATCCACCTTGTGAATTAAATGATCATGCCACATGATCGTATTTATTTGATCCCACGGGTCACGAACAATTAAGTGACGGGTTGTGACTTTATAAAAAGCACCTCGATTTAAATATTGATTAATAATAATCAATTAAACCTAAACAACCTAGTTTATATTAAATAATTAATAATATAAATATTCCTAATTATTTAATTATAAACTAAGGTTTATAAGCACTTAATATTACGTTCTAACACATGAATGATGCGGTAATGTAATTTTCTTCTTTGAAGCATATTGATTTTGGTCCCTAAATACAAGTACTTGAAATCTTATAATTTTGTATTTGTTGGCTGGTTGAACTTAGAAGTGATGGTTCACTCTATGATTGCTTTTTACTTAAAACTTTTCTTACCTGGCAGAATGAAATCCCTCCTTCGGTGTCGAACATTTTTCTTCGTAGACTTATGCAGCCAGGCATTCGACAACGTCGTCCACTTCAGGAAGTTCTGGATACTCGTAAAAGGCATTTAAGTGATTCTGATTTCCGTTCTCTTACAATAGATGGGTTGCGTAAAGAGATTTTGATGGTCATAGAATGTGAGGTAAGGTGATGAGGAATTGTTTGTTTTCTGAAATGGTCATTGTTGTTTAGCATAGCCTAACTTATATAATTTGATTGGTTTATCAGGGAATTGGGGATAATCAAATTTCGTTGTCGTACGAATGGAAAAGTTTTTGCAATATTTACATGCAGTCCTGGTGTCATAACAACGTGCCATATAGTTTGCTTTTTGATTCCTCAACAGGAGGCATTGGGTTGATAAGAAGGCACTCGCTTTCTTTGAATCGTAGTCAGTGTGATATTGAACAGATAATACACGGTGAATTAATGATATGCCATTTCAAAGCAGCCCATTTATTTTTTCTTTGTTTGTCTTGTTCACAATGCCAGTTTTAATAAGTGATCCAATTAACATAAATTTACATTTGTTTCATTTTCTTAAATGCTGAAAACATACAATGAGATAAAATTTGCAGTTTTCATTTTTTTTGTGCGGATAGCTGTCCATAATGGTGGTGGTCTAGAGTACGTATGTTAACAAAATTCTCATTTTTTCTCAGGAATGCCTATTGTTGATGGGAAAATTTCCAACCTCCCTTCAGACTGGAAGCATAATATAATTGATACTGAAATACTACAGGGAATATTTAAGTGCACAGGCAGTATCTCAAGATATTTAGGGAAAGCTGCTCTTTCTGTTTTTTATGAAGCTTTGTTAAAGCCGTCAAGTGTTACATTCCAGTATCTCATCTCTCGCTTCTTAAGGATTTTGGATGTTGGATATGATTTTTCGGTTTTAAAACAAAGTAGTTCACATCTTGGATTGGACTTTGCTCGTGAGAAGGAACACAAGTATCACAACCATCAGAGAAAGTTTGCTTTAAGTATATTATTATGTCTGCAGGCGTTAAGAGATAAAGCTGGTGGCTGGGATAGGGTTTTGAATGTGATTGAAAAGTGCTTGACCAGCATCATACCTGAAAAATTTTCTTTAGACAAAATATCTGCAATAAGAGGAATATTATATAATGTAAATACAACGTTATTGGTCCAGGCCATTTCTCAGGTTGCAGAAATTCAATTTGAGGCTGCCCGTGACTTGCTTCTACTTCTTGGATATATTGTAAAAATAAAAGGACAGGTGAGTTTCTTACATTATTAGTAGACTTCTTCTGCTTCCTACATGTCAAAATATCCTTAAATCCCTTGACATATTGTTTCAACATATGCCTTGTGCACAAGACATTGGTTTGAAATTTACATATATTTTAGGATTTAAAAATTGGGCGCCTTTTCATTTTTTATGTAGATTTGTGTAAGTCCTTCATTGGCCTTGTGTAAGTCCTTCATTAGCCATCTGATATTGGTAGGCACTTGAATTAACTTATGTGACAGAATAACTGAGGATCCATGTTACTATTTAGGATTGAAAATTACCACACAATAAAGTTTCTACTTTTGTATGCATTTCAAACTTGGCATGAATATTAGATATTTATTTGTTTGTAGAATATTCTAAAGGGTATATTCAAGTTAAAATATTATATATTGATAAGATTTTTTGAATCAGATGTAGCATCAAAAGTGAATAGATAATAGATCATAAATATGTGATAAAGGAGTATTTATATAGGGACACTTCCCTGCAAGGTGTCTATTAATAATTAATTAGGTACATTACATGTTCTCTGGTATTGGAAAGGCTTCCTCCTTGAAACATATGCATACGATACGTGATTAGATGTCAATAAATTCTGACAGTAATGATGCGTCAATTCAAGATCTTAAATCAATTTTGTTAGGCATTAAATATCTAGGCATTAAATATCTAAGTAACCTATTGAATTCTGTGGATATGAGTACTGGTGACTTATCAGTCATTGAATCTCTTTAAGTGCCTTAGTTGACTAGGCCCATATTGAGAGGGTCCAACCTCTCATGCTACAATGCATGATCCGTTGCAAGCGGACAGCTCCTTTGTGCATTGTACAGGCTGAATTTTCTGCGTAACCACTATGCCTTGAGACTATCTTGAGGTTTTCTTTCTAATTTTACAAACTTAGATCAATGGGGGCTTCAACTTTTAACCATGAGAGATATCGATACTTAACTGTTTGTTCTTTAGAGAGGATTGCTTCACTTGTCCCCTAGACTGCACGGAAACGCCCTAGACCCCCTCGTACCAGGCTGGGTACTTTTTGGGTACGGGTACGGGTACGCCCTGGGTATGTTGTGGGTACGTACCTATAGGCCCTGGGTACGGAAATCTGTACCCGGGACATACCCAGGGCTTGTGGGTACGTACCCATAGAGTACCCACAGTTTTTTCTTTTTTTTAAGTGCAAAAAATAAAATAAAAAGAGTACCCAAAGAGTACCCAGAGAGTACCCAGAGTACCCAGAGTACCCAGAGGGTACCCACAGTTTTTTCTTTTTTAAGTGCAAAAAAAAAATTAAAACATGAGGGCTTTGATTGGAATTGAACTTTGGAAAGTTTGTGTGAGATTCAATATTGCCAATAGGCTCTGAAGGGTCGAGAGAGATGAAAAGGACTTCATTTGGTTGACTTACTATTTGGGGGCTTTCTTGTTGCTCCTCATGGGTCTTTTATTCTTCAGTCAATTTGCAAGGCATGGGAACAAGTGAAGCACTTGGTGGTTGGGCAGCCTATCTTCTCTTCATTTGACATTAGGTGCCAAGCCTACAAATCGATTTCGTCGAATCAGAAATATAATGACAAGATCCTTGCCTTGACAAGAGGCTGTTCTGCCCTCCTTTGGTTTGAGAAAGGAACTAAAATATTTCATGACTTTAAATATTTTTTTAATGTCCAATGATACGTCTAACTCAAGCTTAAGGCATTAATAATGTATTATCAAATCTATAATACAGTCTATGTTATTAACTATTATGTTTTGAACACTATGAATCAATACAAACTCGAGTCTCAATTCTCAAAGTATTGGAAATTTGTTTTCATGTTCTATGAATGATTTTAAGTTGTATGAGTATTAAATTTCAATAAGTATGCAAATGTTTCTTTAAATATATATATATATATATATATATATATATATATATATATATATATAACGTACCCAAAAGTGTACCGTACCTGAGGTTTTCAAAAATTTGCCGTTTTAGTGTATCGAACCTGTACCCGTATCCGTACACGTACCCGTATCCGTGTAGTCTAGCTTGTCCTCATTACTCCATTGGTCTCGTCCCCACTAGGTGCTGGCACTGTTGGTACTTTGAAAGTAGCTTGTTTCTTCTTTATATTGGTGTCTCTATTTGGTAGGCTATCTCCTTTCATGTACTCCCTTGACACCCACACACCCCCAAATGCCCTTGCCCCTGCCCCTGCCCATGATTCCTTCCCAGAAAGGACATCATCAATAGAGTTGCCAGAGAGGACATCTACAAATAGTATATCCCAGCCAAATGGATCTCCCACCTTGAGCCACTTAGCCGCTAGATTGCTTTTTACATCGAGTATTTCCTACTAACGATTGATTGTTTATTTTTCGCCCTTGCTATCCCTAGTGCCATTGGTCCCACAACTTGATATTTCTCCTTGGCTAGATGAGAATGCACTCTCACTAGTTACAGGGTGAAATTAATCATCACTTTCTTCATCAAGACCAGATTTGCTGTCTTTGCTTCCTTTAGGAGGCAGAGATCATTGAAAACTTCATTTTTAGATGCCCCATTTACTATGCGTTCTAGTAAAGATATCACTACCTCTATAGGGACTTAGGCAACACTCTTATCTACTTTCTTCTGATATCTAGACCAATAGAACCGAGCTCTTTATCTTTGCGATGTTGTCACCTTCCCACGTAGGTCCCTACAATGGAAGTCTAGAGGTACTAGAGTCCCCATGTTGATCACCTCTTTTTTCTTGCCCACCCAGGCGACAAACAACACTAAGCGTCCTTTGGAGACCAATACGTCACATATAAAAGTTGATAGATTAGTTAGGTGATGTTCTTTTTTTAGCACACCATTACTACTCAAATTACTCAAATCCCCATCTTGCTTTCTCTTGGCTTTTTAGATCTCCTCCTCCCCGTTGGCATGGCTCTGCTTTCGATGAAATGGATCTGCTTATCGGTCGCCCCCAAATCATAGGGGCATACTCATACTATAGGTTTTTTTTCTACTTCGGGATCTGCATTGGCCTTGGATGTTAGGGCAGATTTTAGAGGAAGTGCTTTGTATCCTTCTAGGGCCTCCAATCCTAGCCTCTTCGACCTTGGATACTCCTTGAATAACATATCAGATCTTTCATAGTGATCGTTGATGGCTTAGGCAACTTAGCCTTATGTTCTTCAAAGAGGATTCCATCATTGGGCTCTAATAGATGTCAATATTGTTGGTATTTTTAGACTAGTTTGCTCCTCCAATCCATTGTCATCTCTATTGACAAATTATTTACTTTCAAGTATTCCTTGGATGCCCTTCATCGACTTCTTTTTATAAAGGAGGTCATCATTAGAGTTGTGACAAAGTACATTCAAATCATTTGGACCTCTCCTCATTTGCCTAGAGCCAAGCTTGCCTTTTATGTTGAGTGTTTCTTGTATGTGGTGGACTATGCAATTTGTCGTCTTGACTATCTCCAACTTTATTGGACTCACTACTTGAGGTTTTCTGTCGGTTAGTTGAGGGTGTGCTCACATCTGTTGGAGGTTGAGACCGATCATCATATTCTAAGTGGGGACCTGATTTGTCGCCTTTGCCCCCTCCAATAGTTGGAGATTTAAGACCACTTCATTTTTGAATGCCCCATTCATTAGATCTAGGGAGATACCACTGTCTTTATAGAGACTCAAGGACTCTCTATTCACTTTCTTTTGATATTTGGATCAATAATCATTGGCCCCATTGTTTGGGAGGTTGTCACCCTTTAACGTAGGTCCCTGTTGGGAGGCTCCCAGAGCTCGCAGGTTGATCACCTTTTTCTTTCAGCCCATCATGACAGTTGGCGAGATTAAGAGCACTCAGGATACTATTGATTCACACATTGAGGGAGGTATGTTAGTGAGGTAACACTCATCTCTGTATAGCACTAGCAATATCGTTACCTGACACACTCTCTATTGGCGATGAGTATCTGCTCCTTAGCATCATGGAGCTACTCCTTGGCATTGTGCATATATTCCTTGACCGCTCCTTGGGCTGCAAGTAAATGCAAACATTACGTGTTTTTTTTATGTTAAAGGCCTTGGATGTTAGGAGGGATTCGAGGGGGGTGTTTTACTTTCACCGATGGTTACCCAATGTGGCCTTCTCAACCCTAGACACTGCCGATGACCATTATCAAATCCTACATTGGCCCTTTCATAGTTGTAGATGGTAACACTAATAACTCCTATGTCCAAGACATGGTCTAAGATGTTTGATGGAACTTACCATCTAGTCTTTCCAACATTCATCAGCCCATGCTCTACGGGGATTCTTGCTCCCCCGACATGGCTATTTGTAGTGGCACTTTAACGACATTGGTTGGGGATTTATTGTTTTGAGTTTATCTCTCGTTTATTTTCAGTGCTTTTATTTTTTTTATTTGGTTAGTCTTTGTGGAACCCTGATGCATTGGTGTTGTCATTGATGTCAAAGGTGTGAATGGTAAAGTGAAGCTCAATTAGAGGCATGAAGGTTGATTGGTAGTGCCTTATCAGTGGTGTAGTGAACATTCAGGATAGTTTTAGTATGATGTTAGTGTTTCTGCAGATTTGGTTAGTGAGGTAGGAGCCCATTCAGTAGAACTTGAAAACTGAAACTAAAAGCTGGTGAAATGAATGCATATGGCCATGTTGAGTGATGTATAGTAAAAAATATGCTGGGTACTGAGTTAGTAAACAAAGGAAAGATAGTGAATGCACTGAGAATTCAGAGAAATGTGGAGTGAGTGAGTTGAGGAAATAGTGAAGTGTGGAAGAGCTGGCAGCAATGCAAAAGCTGGGCAGTTTGTTGATGCTGATGGAAGGTATATGAATGTTGTTGAAGCCTTGAAAAAATGCTGTTGTGAGTTGAGCATAGGAAGGTATGTTGAAGAGAGAGTTATAGATAGATGATGAAAACATGTCTGTACTTAATAATTGAGCTTGAGCAAAGTTTGTGAATTCTTGATATAAATAAGACTAATAGGAGCTTGAAGGAGTCAATCCACAAAAGAAGAGTGCAGGGTATACCATGACAATATCATGCTTGAGGTCCATGTACTAGGTATTGAGTTGAATGCAGCAGTATGCACATGTAAACAATGAGTGCTTGAAAATGTGACAAGGAGGAATGTTATGAAGAAATTGAAGGTGTGAAAGTAGCCTTGCATAATTGAGAGCAGTTGTTGAACAAGTAACAAGAAGAATAGTGAATTGGGGGCAAAATTGAGAAGCAAAACAAGCTAATCTTGTGGTCATTATTAGTTGTAGAAGACAACAAACCGAGTGTGATCAAAACTCTGAAAAAGTCTAAGTTGCAGCTTAACAAGTGGGGAGTTGTTGCTTCCCTGTAAGTTGAAGCTTACTAAAGGTCAGTTGTTGCTAGACCAAATATGGGAGTTGAAGCTTCCAGACAAGTTGAAGCTTGGTTAAAGTTTGGAGTTGCAACTCTAGGTTGAGTTGAAGCTCAACCATGAAATCATGTAACATTTAAAGGACATTTATGTCCTAAGCCTAGTTCTTGATTTCAGTGGGTTTTCTCCCAGTTTGGGTTTCCCACATTAAAATTCTATTTCTCTATGTCCATTCTCCTGTTATTTGATTGTGTGTGTGGTTTTATGTGGTCTTCATAGCAAGTTTGAAAAAATGGAAATGTCGGTAAAAGTTTGATTATTTACTGATTCACCTCCCCCCCTCTCAGTGTCCAAGTTTCCAATAGTCTTTGATCATGGGATCCTTTTATCTAAACACTTTCTATTGTAATTGGGTGTATTCTTGAGTCCCTCAACTTACTTTTGGTCATTCGTGGACATTACTATAATTTCATTTCATTTCATCTCTTAGGAGTTTGCCTTTATTTCCTTGAACACATTTGTTACAAGTCCTCTTTGATTTCCCACTTGAAATTTAATATGCTTTCTTTAAGTTGGTTCTTTTATAGTTTCCTGTAGACTTTTACAATAAAATCTTTAACGTGGGGTGTTTGTAAAACAAACATATTCTTGCAGAAAACTTTTTAATCAAGGCCTCTTGTTTGATTAAAGTTTATATGATCGCGATTTATGTATTTTCACCTTTTAAAATTTATCTCCTTTCACTTCTTTTAAAACTAATCCACTCCGTAGGATTTAATTTATGGCCGTTGTAACAATATCCTTTCAACCTTATGGATTGCAAAAGTGTAAAATCTCAAATTATTTCCCTATTTGGAAGGGACACGTTTTTCAATTTAAGGCTTATTGAGAATCTTAGGATAAATCTCTGAAGAAAGGTTACAAATTTGGCGTTCTTGAAGAAGTGTCGAGACTATGATTTGTAATGGGTTTGTACTATATGATATAATTGTACATGCTCGTAGATGTAATTATATTATTCATCTTGATGATGGGCCACAAAATATGGACTGAAATTGATCCATAATGATCAGAAAACTAATGTTCTTAATAATCAACTGTGAAATCAGCCAAAAGAGATCTGAATTTAGACTCAGACTCGGACTCAACTAAAAAACTCGGCATGACTCGACAAAACAAAAAATCTTAAAATTTAACATTAATTTATTCGTAGAAAGAGAGGTCCATTTTTATATGATAATGTATATTTTAAAGATGTTACTTTGATTGGATCATATTTTAACCAATCATTGTTATATTCTCAACTTACTGCATTTTGACATTGAAAAATCATGATGATCGCCATGCAAATTTCAAGTTGGTTGGGCACCTTACTTCCCTAATCTCTTATCCAACTGGTTGATAATGGAAAGCAAGGATATTGTGAAATAAAAATAATAGTCTAAAAAACCCATGCATTATTTTCACGAAACCTCGCACCTTCTGGTAGCAGAGTTTTTTGATTCATGACCCGTGAGCCAGGCATAGATTTTTCTTGAGGTCCATTATGTATCCAAACTTCCATTTATGTATCCATCTACCTTTTATGTATCCATCTACCTCTTAATGTCTAGGCACCGTTTTCTAGTAAACTTACTAGGGGTTGGTTTCTCTTGCAACTTCAAAGTCTTAACTCATTTAACATTTTTTACCATGCATTTTTAGATGAAGAGTAGGTTGTAATTGGAACTTGTGAGCCTATCATTAAATCTAGCTTGCCATAATTCATGTTTTTTCAGTGTTACACGGGGATGTGCACCCCCCCTTTTCCAGCCGTCCCGGACGTCCCCAAGACTTGGGGACGAGATGTTTCCCTGGCGTCCCGAAATTCCAAAAGAAAGGGGACATCCTCTAAGGTCAGGGGATGCACCCGGGACGTCCCGGGTGTAGCAGCGGTTAGGGGACACCATGACGTCCCCTATGCCGTGCAACATCATAACATAAGAAAAAAACTAAAAAAAAAAATTTTAATACTTTCTTTTGTTCTTTTTATTTAGTTGTTTATTTTTTTATTCTTTGCTAGACACCTATGTACAAGGAGAGCCCAACATTACGATGGGATGTGGATCCTAAGGATTCAAGGCAGATTGACGAAGGTTGACTTCTAGTGAAGAGGAGAGGTTCACAAGTGTTCCTTAAGAGGGCTGATAGTGATTATTGAGTTGTCATTTTGGTTATGTAATATCATATAATGATATATGTACTTTTGAGTTATATGACTCGGAGTCTATGACATAATATTTATAACATATGTAGGTGTATTGTTTTCATGCTGATTATTGGAGACTTGTTGTTTTTAATTTTCAATTTTCATTGTCATATTAAAGTTTTGAACATTGAATATATAGCATTTTGGGCCTTGGCTTATGTGATGAATAATTGGATTAATCATTAATGGTTTCACTCTTCAAACTTTCAATTTCATGTCTTAGTTTTTTGAATTATTCATGTTATATTTGTAAAATTAATAAATTATATATATTTTTATCAGCCGTCCCCTTGCTGTCCCCTGCCGTCCCCAAATTTTGAAAAAAGTTTGCCGTCCCGGAAACCTTGCCCCTATATCTCGGAGTCTTAGGTAACTATGGTTCTTGAACTTTTTGGAGCTGCATCACCTTGTGGAAGATATATCTTGGTAACTTTCTACGACCTTGACATGTATTTGAGCAATTGCTTTGTTACCCCTCAAATGAATACCAACCAATTTTTTTTTTTTAAAACACAGATTTTATATTAGATGATTTCCAATTTTACATATATGTCTATGCCAAGTTTGAAAGCTATTGGTCCAAGCCATAACATTATACAACAAAAAGGCATTTGCAATCATCATAGTGAGAATTCCAGGTTGAAAATGTATGTGATATCGTCTTTTAGGTGGTTGGACTGCTATGTAGGCGGTAAACCATATCATAAGAGATCTTGATTATCAAGAGCCCAATTAGCCAAACCATCTGCCATCTTATTTCTATCCTGGGGAATATGAACAAATTGCACTTCCATAAAACTTTCTTGCAATTTTCTAATCTTGCAGACTTATTTGGAAATTCGCCAATTTGGTCGGAGAGTGGCCCTGCTATGAGATAATATCTTGATGGCCATTTGAGAGCCAGATCTAACTTGAATTTTCAGCCAACCACACTTGACTGCTTCTTGCATACCTTTATAAATCGCTTTCATTTGTGCTGTATTATTGGTAGTAACACCCATATTAACAGCAAAAAAGAATTGCACATCACCCTCATGGTTTCTACCAATGCCCCCCACAACAGCTATACCTGGATTACCTCTGGAAGCCCCATCTGTATTCAACTGTCCATATCCCGAGGGAGTGGCCTGGAGTTGACTGTCTCTCTTTCGCTCCTTATTAATATGAAACCGGGGTAAAGTGGCTTCTCTTGGATCGAAAGAAAGTTGATTACGTATATGTTCCCATTCTAGAGATAAAGTGTTGGGTAAAGGTATCTTATGCTTAAGAGTTTCAACTATATTTATTTTTGTTTTTTTTCCAGATATAAGAGCCATCTTTGTTACTTTGCTGAAAAATTCGGTTATTTCTTTCTTTCCAGGTATTCCAAAGAAGAAGGGAAATCCCACTCCACAGTACCAGAAGAAGCCTTTGTCTTTTTGGAAGCATTCTCTACCACTCTTTGATAACCTGTTCGATGGAATCAAAGTAATGCCACTTTAGCTTGAAGAGAGTCGTAAATTGTTGCCAAACATGAACAACCCAAGGACAAAGGAAAAAAAAGTGAGTAAAAGATTCCTCATCTTGTAAGCATATAACACATCTGAAAGGTCCATAAAATCCTTTCTTGACAAGCTGATCTCCTGTTAAAACCCTCTTATGGATAAGAAACCACAAATTAAAATTCACTTTTGGCCACATCCCTGAGTGCCATAGGTTCTGGAACTGGAACTTTAGAGGCTGAGGATTGTCAATCACCAAGGATGCATAGCCTGTAGAAACAATATAATAGGCCGAGGGATCTTGTCCACATCCCAATTTGTTAGGAAATGGGGATGAGGAAAAATGACGATTGTTGAAAACATTTTGCAACAAAAGTTGGTGTTCATGTTGAATGATAAGTGGCCATTTAGAGAGCGGAATCCATGCTTTTTCACTTTCCTAACGATTGGATGACAATCTAATATAATGGGAAACCTTCCCCCACCCAATATTATGCAGTTGCTTGATTAGAGGAATGAGTTGAGGATATTGTAAAATAAGAGGGAGCTGTCCATCCCATGAGTCAGTTTAGAAGTTGGCAGACTTCCCATTATTGACTATCCAGAACAATTGCTTTTTGATAATGTCCTTGCCCATTCTAATAACCTGTAAGATAGGAGAGCCCTTAGTAGGAAGGGAAGAGCGCACAATTTTCGTGGGGAATCCCCACCAACGTACTTGGCTCTCAAAGCTGAAGTCGATAGGTCGTTGGGATTTACCAACATCCTTTAGTACAATTTTGTAGCTAATGCTTGCATCTGGCTAGGTGAAAATCTAAATCCCAAACCACCTTATTTTTTTGGCCGACAAAGAGTTTTCCATTTGGCTAACGACCATTTCCTTTTATCCTGGATTCCACTCCATAAGAATTTTCGGCAGACAGTGTCCACTTGTTTCAACGTATTTCGAGGAATATGTATCACAAATGCAATGTATATGGGCATAGCTTGGAGAACCAATTTGACCAATGTCATCCTACCTCCTGAAGAAAGCCATCTATTAGTCCATTTTTGAAGTTTTAAGTCATACTTGTGGATAAACCAATATCAGTCTTTCAACTTGTGAGACGTTAAAGGGACACCCAAGTATTGTAAAGGAAGCACTTCCTTCTTGAATTGAAGAATATTTAACATTTGGTCCATTTGTTGATTTGAGCAATGAAGGAAAAAATACTGGACTTTCCTTGTTTAATCAGTTGATGTAATGTTCCCATTTTTGAAGACCCTCAGCCTAACTTTCCCCGTGGACTTTGGGATGTTGCAAGGGGAAAAATTATATTAAATAATTAAATATTATTGCTTGGAGATAAGATAAGATAAGATACATATATTAATGTCCAACGAATGACCACAAAAGTAGGTCAATGGGACTGCAGTCCAAATAACATACAAAGTGCGAGCGGGGACAACTCAAATGAGTTCCCAAAAACAAAAGAAAGAAAAAGAGACGAAGTAGAAAGGAAACCCAAAGCCAAATACTCCCACATGCGGGGGCAACAGAGCAAGCGGGGGAGAAAGACGAGAGAAGCAAAGAAGGGAATGAAAGAGGGGGCAAACGAGGACCAATGGTCTACTCAGGAATGGTAGCCACACCCCTTCTAACATTTGAGGCCGACAAAAAGAAGCTCCTGATGGACTGACAACCCGAAGAGGGGGGCGAAAACCTCCTCCCCTACTGAGATTTGAGACTGAAATGACGGCCAAGGGGACGAATGGAGCACAACTGCCCTTTGGTATGAGTGCGCATCCGATTCTGTTGGTGGTGATTGGGGGAAATTTGAATGTCCAATCGGGGACGAACTGATCGATGCACTGTATCTGGGTCAAAAAGGCTCTGTCGTTTAGTTACTCCACCTTCTGGTAGAACCGGAAAGAAGGTTGTAATTTGTGTCGTGGGGATGACTCTAGGAGGAGGATGAAGAATCTGGTCCCGGAGTAGCAGAGACTCACGGATGTAGAGGGCAAGACACCGCTAGTCAATATATTTGAAGAAAACCGGGAGAGTCTGAATCCCTCTGAAGAGGCAGTGAAATCGTCCTCTGATCTCATAATATATGGGGCAACGGAAGATGAAATGAGTCTTGGTCTCCACCTCATGAAGGCTACAGAGCCTACAAACTCTATCATCCTGATCAATGCGGTGATCAGTCTCACACCGAAGTCTGTGGGAGTTGACCCGAAACTGACCCAGAGGCATACAAAGGGCATGCCCCCAGTGACGAAAGGTGTACTGAGGGCGGATGATGAGTCTATCTTTGATCTCAAGAAAGTGCTTTGCATAAAAGGACATCTTAGGGCGCAAACCCTTAGGAGGTTTCACCCAAGTAGTCTGAATGAAGCTCCTGTAGATATCTTTCCAGCTGGACTTGTTCAACACTTGCTTGGTGGGCAAGAGATGACTGAGAGCATTCAAAGAATACTAGGAAGGGGGGAGACAATCAATCTGGATACCAACTGAATCCAACAAGGCAGAAGTCTCAGAAAACCAACAACGACCCACATCCTGGACAATAGTCAAAAAGGAACAATAAGCGAGATATGGATACCTGGCCCGCTCATCAGAGAGATCACCAAACCTCCTGGTATGATGAAGAAAGGTTGATATGTCAAATATAGTTTCCAGACGGAAAGGTTGGGCTCCTAACTCTGCCAAAATAATATGTTGGGGGACCGTTTGCTTGCATCTGATGAAGTGGCGAAGGAGGAGAGTCAAAATCCTCTCATCAGAAGCCTAATCTGTGTCTAAAAGGGAGGGTCCCCAAACAATATAAAGAAATTTGACATTATAAAGCAGAGTGATTTTTATCATTTGACATTATAAAGCAATAATTATTTAATCATGTAATTTAATTTCCACAATACAAAATTAAAAGGGGAATTAATTAAATAATATTAAAGTGGGTTTTAATGTCATAAAAACCCTTAGAAAAGGGACGCCACACTTAGAGGGGGAGATTAAAATTAAAAAGGGGAAATTATAAGCATGGCTCATAATTTCAAATTATAGTTTTTCCTCCAAAAGGGAGTCGCTCCACCCTAGGAGAAATCTATAAATATATGTTTTGACATTGAGGGAAGGGTTATGTTGATTAATCTATTTGATTTTCACTCCTTGCTTGGAGTAATGGGATGTATGCCCTAGCTCTCTCTCTTTCATTGTAAGCTTCATTTGAAGCCATTGTTGAGGATATTGAAGACTCTCTTATTCTATTCTTTGAGCTCTCTAGTGTTGAAGTGTGTTTCATGCATTGTTTCTCCATTATAGGATTGGCGACTTGGTTCATATGTTGATGTATTAATTTGTGAAGTTAAATCTGCATGTTGTGGCTCAAATTTAAGTGGTTTTAGGAGGGTTTATGGTGTTTTATTCATTGCTGATTCCCTCTTGAATTTATTAGAGCTAAAACGACTTGCATGGGAGGTTGTTTGGCATGTTTTGGAGTTGTTTGAGTTAGATCTGCAATTTGATCTGATTTAGCATAATTTTGTGAGTGTGTGACCAAATTTGAGGGTTTTGAGAGTAATACAAGTGCTGAAATTAATTTATGTGCAAACAACAATTTATTTTGCCTTAGGCGACTTGCTATTTTGGCTATTTTGGGAGTTTAGCTACTGCTGTTCTAATTTGGTTTGGTTCATCTTGTTCCTTGTATTTTGCCGAATCCGGGCATATCTCATTTGCCCAAATTGGAGTAGTTTGGAGGAAGATATGAATTTTTAAAGATTGCAGCAGACTGGGGTTTGATTAATAATTATTTTGAGCTGTGCATAATCAGATTTAAAAATCTGATTTGTCTATAAATTATTTCTGAGCAAGAGGAGTGAATTTTGGAGTGTTTGGAAGCTTGTGGAAGGGCTGAAATATTTTTATTGATTTTATTCTAACCCTAGCGATCTATTTTCAGATTTTGAGGGCTGTTTTGGAAGGGTTATAGTGGTTCAAAAATTCAGATTGGTAACTCGTTGGAAAGCCCTTGATTTATAGAAAATTCCGCATTTTATTTGAGGGAAAAATATGGAATATTGAGCAAGTTATGAATTTTCTAAGTTTCAGCTGTTATGGTGCATTTTTAATTAATTCGCTGCTGCAATTAATTTTAGTTTTGGATAAGATTGATTTTCCTAACTAGTTGTCCCATCTAAACCCACTACCTTGACCTACTCCAACCCCATTTGGGTTGTATTAGTGTCGACATTGGGTTATTTGCAGTTGAACTAGGAGGGTTTAATCCTTCTAGAGTCGATTTAATAAATTAAATTCCAGATCTGAATAATATTACAGAAGGGGATATTACAGTTGACCAGTTGCTTGTGAAAAGGTATGAAGAACTTTATGGAGTTGTTTCGCTTCCATAGAAGTAGCTTTTCCAAGCATTGTGGAATCAACAACAAATTGGAGATGGGAAATAGGTAGAATATTTTTTGGCCACTTGAATACCATGAATTCTCTTTTCCTGATAGGCTTTCTTTGCAAGTCTTCCCAAGCCTTCCGCCAAAATGATGAATAAGAAAGGTGATAAAGGGTCTCCTTGCCTTACACCTCTGGAGGCAGCAAAAAATTCCGAAGGAGAGCCATTAAGTAAAAGCACAAAGGAGACACAAGAGATACAAGCACTTATCCATTGAATCCATTATGTAGAAAATCCAAATTGGGCCAGAAATTTGCACATAAAACCCCAATCAACCTTGTCATATGCTTTAGATAAATCCAGTCTAATAAACATTGTTGGATTTTTTTGTATGTCCACAGAGTGGAGGATTTTCTGGGCTAGAACAATTTCATCATGAATATGACGACCTGGCACAGAACCCCCTTGTTTAGGGGAGATAATCTTGTGCAAGAGGGGTTTTAGTCGTTCTGCTATAGTCGTAGTGATTATTTTGTACAGGTATTACATAAGGCTATAGGACGGTAGCCTGAAATATCTTGTACATCATTATTTTTTGGGATAAGAGCAATGAACGTTTTATTTATTTGCTTGAGCATAGTTTTGGCATTTCTGACCTCCTCAACCACCTGTAGAAGATCTGTTTTGATAATCTCCCAAAATGTCTGGAAGAACTTGATCGGGAGTCTATCAAGACCAAGTGTTTTTCCTTTTTTCATTTTGAAGACAATACTATGATGTTCTTCCTCAGTAATGAGCTTCATCAACTTATCATTTTTTTCTCGAGAGATGCAAGTAGGAAGGATATTCAAATTTTTTTGTTGTGAGTTCAAGTCTAGGGGTTAAAAAGTAAACAACTGTTGAAAGTACTGCTGAGCTACTTGCTTCAACCCCTAACTCGAGTACACGCTAGTACCATCCCCGTTAATTAGGGAGTGAATATGATTTTGAGCTCTTCTGGCTTGAACAGATTTGTGGAAGAAAGCTGAGGTTTTGTCCCCCTCCTTTAACCATCGAATCCTGGATTTTTGCTTCCACATGATTTCCTCCCTAGTTTTCCATTCCTGAAGTTTTGCTTTCAAACGACATTCCTTTTTAAAGAGATCTATAGAATATCCCAAATGCCGGTGAATAATATTTAGATCTTGCAGCTATTCCAAAATCTTTGTTTTTCTATCTTTAATATCTCCAAACTCATTCTAGTTTCATGTTTTTAGTTTGGATTGTAAATATGATAATCTTTTGACAAACATGTATATTTGAGTTCCATATCTTGGCTTTCCCTCCAGCCACCATTGCTAAACAAGTTTATTGATATCCTTATGATGTAACCACATAAGCTGAAAGCGAAAAGGAGCTTTGCACGGTGAAGTTCTACCTATCTCCAAATAGACCAACGAATGGTTCGAGCCACTGTTATTAAGAATCATAGTCCTCCCACCAATCTTCAGATAACAGAAATTGATCCAGTCTTTCCAAAATACAATCATCCCCTTGTCGTTGTTTGTTAGACCATGTCATGATCCCATTAGCAATAGGTACATCCACCAGTTGATGAGAATGAATGAAATGAGTCATAAAGCTTGAATTGGCATCAATGTGGGAATTACCGCCTTGCTTCTCTAGGATATTTAATATAGTGTTAAAATCCCCTCCTAATATGATTGGTAAATGAGGAAAGGAGCCAATAAGAGAAGACACAGCTTGCCATTGGTGTCTTTTTTGTTCCAGATTTAACGGAGCATAAACATTAAACACAAAACACCTTTGCTTGCACATGAATTTAATACAGTAATCACTCTGGGATCCCAACAAGATACAAAACCTCCTGAAGCTCCATGAGAACTTATAGATAAATGTTTAGCTCGGGGCCAGAGATTGTCAACTAACACATTCATAAGATCAATAAAGGCCTTGGTTTCTTGGATATTGATCATCGTAGGATGCTCCTTAGTAATCATTCTTCTGAGTTCTTGAAGTTTTGAGGGAGAACCCTTCAAGCCCCTAATATCCCAAATGATCAGCTTCATTGGGAAGAGCTGTGGAGAAATTGGGATAAGTCCCATACTGTTCCCAAATTGCTCATATTGTGGCCCTCCTGAAGTTTAGCCTGATTTGACTTTAATAATAATAATAATAATTGTTTTATAGTCCGTACATACCCTACCCCCTGCAGGATTGAAACTTGTGACCACTATTTCAAGAGCACAAGCTCTTCACCGTTGGGCCAACTCAGGTGTACATATAGCAACCAATTTAACAACATAAGAAATTGATGCATAAGTTGTAGATAATATTAGTGTCACTTGAGAACAACTTTTTTATATGGTTCTTTGTGTAATTTAATAACAATGCTCTATATTGGCTTAAGATAGTAAAATGTGTAGTTAGCTTCAATTTCTGATTTTTATGCTCTTGTGCAGTTGAGCATGGAACCTGCCAATGTCTCAAGAATAGAGCTTCAGTTGATTCCAATGGTCCAAGATATTGCTACACAATCGTTCTTGCTTCATTGGATGAGCACAACTTCTACTGAAGCCCCACCCCTGGAGGATTTCAGTTCACAGCTTTCTTCACTGCATATTGGTATTGGATTTGATCCCCCGAATACCAAGCATTTATATTTATCAATTTCTTCATCAGCTACCATACTGAAGTTTTAATTACTAATGGTTGCTATTGTAGTATTAAAGTTTTGATAGGGTGGCCATTGATGGCTATATAAATCTGTGTATGAAATGATCTATCTAAGCATAGTCGCTTTAGCCGTTTCCTTTTTTATTTCTCTAGAAACATCAGAACTCCATTAAACGAGGTTTCTGGGATCACCACTTGAGAATTTGTAGGCTCTATTTCTCAGTAAGAAAATGAGGACTTTGAACAAGGTCCATAAATTTATTCCGGCCTACTGATAAGCCCATTATTCAAGTTATAAGTAGCGTTGAATTGAAGAGAAATGCATCCCACGGGTCAGACTAAAAGAAACAAGAAAAATATCTTGAATTAATTCTACAGTTCTCATTTTTTCTCTGTACTTGTAGGAAATGATATAATATCACAGAGAAAATTTGTATGCATTTGAAACTTAGTCATGGGGCATGATTAAGGTAAATTACAGACAATTCTTAAAAAAAATGCGTTGCAGTTTTTCGAGTTCAATGATAACAAGACATGCAGGTTTATACTTCTCTCTATTATCTCTCTAGGATACTTTGAGGTGTATATCTTACATCCATATTGAACTCTTTGTAAAATAACACACCTTTCAAAATTATGATGTCCATAATTCTATCTTATCATGACATATGTTTCTGAAAACTATTGGCTGCATGCAGATGCAAAATGAATTATGTTTGTATTACCATCTGTTATCCCCCATTTTTGTGCTTTTGATGTTATTGCCTTGTTCTTGCAGATTTAGAATTGTGTATCTCATTAAATAGTGAATTGATTTCTGATTTCTTGTTCAATGTGCTATGTATTGTAACTGTTAGAAAATGTGGAGAGAGAGAATTCAGAAAGATCAGAATATACAAAGAACGAATGAAGAGTATCTAGAATGCACGCGTTATTCATTGTGTGCCCATCATTTTATTATGTGAGAGATGGTTACAAAATGGTTGAAGTGGTTACAACTGTTTATTAGCTAACACTTAACTAGTATTAACTTAATGTTAATTTATAAGCCTTCTATTCTAATAGTAACGTGTATTGATAAGGTGACATTTTTCAGATTCATGATGAAAATCAATCTTGTTGGGTCAAAATCTGCTTTGTAATTTAATTAGGTAAATTGAATATTAGATGCTATTAATCTCTGTTACAGGGACATTGGGGTTTATTGGACTTTGTGTGAAGAAGATTTTAGGTGGTGATCTTTGAACCATGTTCTTGTAGCCAGTCTCAAGTAAAGGACTTTGGGCCTTCATTGCCTTCAAATCATATTCTCTACACAATTATTTTCTATCTATATCTGTTCCGTGTTTCCAAGGGAGGGGAATCCTTCCATTATTTATGAATTTCGTGGGTTACCTAGAGCGGTCCAATGAATTTATTCCTTTATTCCATAAAATGGTCTCGCATTCATCTTTTCCGTTTTCATTTCTACATTTTTGTCGTTTTGTACTTTCTGGTTAAAGTATGGAAAACCTCCAAGATATCATCATATGAAGGAAGCCACCCTTCTCAAATGCAGAGAAGAATCATTTGTTTCATGTGATTTCCCTTTTGTGTTCCACGTTTTGTCACTATTTGTCGGGTGCAAATCAGCATAAATCAACAAAGGTTGCACTGTTGCAGTGAACTTTTTGCGAACACCATTGAACTCTAAGCCTGATCACAACCGCGTGAAAATCAATTGTGCTAATGCATTTAAAATCCCAGCCTGGTCACAACTGCATCACAGGTTGTAGCCACTTTCATGGGGTCTATAAGGCCTTTGCAAATACAAATATTCTATTGATAATGATAGTATAAGTAAGACCAAAATGACGCTATGAGATGCTAAGTAGGTTGCTAATGGCAATTTGTGGCTAATCTGAATCCTTTTTTTGGTTGTCTTTTTTGAGGATTTCAACAAACAGCCTGAGGGGCTGAATTTTGCACAATGGAAACATCCTTTTGCCTAAGATGCCAAATCCATGGGGTGTGTATATTCTAAAGTTGCCTGGGACTTGAACCTGGCCTTATCCCCTTTGTTCACATGTTATTCTGTTATGGAAAACCTTAATTAGAATGGAACACGGTGGGCTGCATGAAATTTTACTTAATTCACCAATGAGCCATGGCCCCACCAACAATACAATTGACAATTATTACCAAGACTCTGAATCTTTCAACAAATTGTCTACCATTAGGAGTGTTTTAAAATCACGAAATGGTTTGTTGTATTGATTAAAAATCACCCTTCACTATGTAGCTTTTGTTTGCAAGAAATTTGTTTGGTATTGCTGAGTCCATAGTTTAGCTTGGGTGAGTACTAGTCAGTATTGAAACCCACCGAGTCTACCTCAAAAACTCGCCCAAACCTGGTGAGTTTCCCTAGCAGACTTTTAATTTTTTTAAAAATGTACATGGTGCTACAGATTAGGACTTGGCATACAATGGGATCTGGGTCAGCATTAGGTTCAACATCACTAGTAGGAACAATTCCCACTGATAACCGTACAATTGCTTGGAAGTAACATGTACGTGGAGAGGTTTCGGGGACTGTAATTTACAATTTTTGTGGGAGGAAGGTTTTTGGAGGCCTCAACCTCTTCAAGTATCATCTTGCATATATTGTTTGCTGTGACATCACGGTATGTCTCAATGTTACAAAAGAGGCATGATGAAAGATGAAGGTAGAGCTGACATCGTTGGATGTGAAGAAAATAGAGAGGGCAAGGGTGTAAATACCATAGCAACAACTATTAGACCTGAAATGAAAGAGGAATCAAAGGTCGTTGCGGCAACGATTATGGGCTCTAGTCGTAGTTCATGAATACGAGTAGGCATATCTGGTTCATAGAGTTCGAGTAAAGGGATACATAGTTTTTGTTATCTAGAAACATATCTGGGGCACAACCTTCGCTACAAGGTACAAATTGGAACAAGGATGTGCATGAGGAAGCAAATTAAGACATGCAACTTTGTAATACTACAACCTTTCCTTCAATATGGCGAAGAGTTTGTACTAAGAGTATTTGGTGGCTACATTCATAGGTGCAGCAGGGAAAGGCACCTTCTCCAAGATACTTAAGAGCATAGTTTACATACTTGTATTCGACAAACCCAAAAAAATTGATGCGGAAAATACTCGGCAAGACTCGGCGAATATTGAACAACTTATAAAATACGTAAATTTCTTTAAAAAACATAAATTTTATGCAAAATATAGCTACAAAACGTATTAAATGAGTCTATAAAATGTTGGAGTAGTGTTTTCTATTAGATTTGAATACAAATACAATACAAAAGCGTATCATCATGTAAATACAACAACCGATTGATAAGTGCTATGAATTTATGATGATTGTCATAAAAAATTATCATCATACATTTCATATGAATGCAAGTTACAATATACAATAATTTAC
This sequence comes from Taxus chinensis, assembly GCA_019776745.2. Taxonomy (NCBI): domain Eukaryota; kingdom Viridiplantae; phylum Streptophyta; class Pinopsida; order Cupressales; family Taxaceae; genus Taxus; species Taxus chinensis. Next base: position 44,555,290 of record CM034153.1, read on the forward strand.
ATTTTCCTCTTACCCGTTCTAGAGAAATATTGGGGAGAGGGTCAATTGCCTCTACTAGTCCCCACACTTGGTTGCATCTCTTCGCTCCTCCTAGAAGGATGCAACTCCGGCTCAAACTTGGTAGTAGATGGTCGTGGCTCCTTTGCTACATGTTCGACATCATTTTCAAAGATGTCATCCAATCCTGCTAGTGCTTCTCCCTCCATAACTTTCCTCTTGAAAAAAACAATCTCATTGTCTGTGAATGCAAGGATTTCCTCTTCTTACCCAGTCCACTAGCTGTATGGATCTATCTCATCCAAATAAATAAGCTCTTGTGATGTGGCCTCCACTTTTCTTGTGCGAAGCTGGAGATTGTATTGCACAAAAAGCAAGTCATTGAGATGTTTTTGAGTCAACTTGTTGCGTTTCTTTGTGTGAATGACCTCCAACAAACTCCAATCTCATTCACATCCAGAAGCTCTACAAGGTTGAGATAAAATTCTGAGGGCTAGCTTTTGAAGATGTGGGGTATTTCCTCCCCAATCCTCCCACCGAGAACCTACAAACAAGATAATCAAAAGTTTATAAACAATTAATAAAATTAAATTTGTAACTTGTAACACATATAAGCAACTTAGTTTACATTCTAATTTTATTACTTGGTGACTACGTGGTTCTCCATCGGATAGCTAACACTGAAAAAAAGAGCCTCCCCCTAACATGCTTGTAATTTTGCAGCTCTAACTCGTCTAAACCTCTGGTATCATCCTCTCAATACATGTTGAAAGGCCCTCCATAACCTCCCCGTTCAAATCTATGAAGCCATTGGAGAAAAAAAACTTGGGGTTGAGGTAGTACCCCGCTGCATGAATAGGTTGGTGGAGTTGATTGTTCCACCTCCGATCAATTATCTCCCAAAAGGGACCATATATGGGGATATCCCCCTATAATAGTTTTGGATAGCCTTTTTGGCCCTATCCATGGCCTCATAAATGTACCCCATAGGGTTTTGCTCCCCATTAACCAAACGCATAACCCTCACCAACGACTTTGAAACCTACACAAAAATTAAAATAAAGGAATGAACTTGAAATATAAATTGAAGTTTGAAATTACCTGGATGATCTCTATAGCTCTCTTTGCAAAGATATAATCAAAACCTATCTTTGCAGTCCTCTCTGCATCAACTTGCTTTGAATATTGTGAGTCTAGCCATGCTTGAGTCACAAACATTTGCTTCAATGATGACAACAAACTAGAAATACTTTGCAACGTCAAGAAGTTAGCTGCAAACCTTGTGACATTGACTCACACAAACTCTTTCGCCTTTGTGTGTTCTCTCATCAAGTTGAGAACCCAAGGGTGATTATATATGTACTTGGTTATGTTTCTTGCATCTTCTATAACCGTCTCACCCAATCAATTTTGCCGAAGTCCTCCAAAATAAGGTCAAGGCAATGAGCTGCACAATGAAAGATCTCCAGATGGGACTCTTTACCTTCCAACAAATTTCAGATCAATTACAAACACCAAAAGCTGATTTACGAGGGTTATGGCAATCACACTAATGCAGATCTGAATTTATTAGGAGAAGTGCGACTAGGGTTTGAGTGAAAACCCAACACAAATAGCACCCAAAAAATTATATTTCTATCATAAACTGATAACAGTAATTTTTAGAAGCCCAAATGTATCAAAAATTCAGATTTTTAGAGATTACAAATGACTGAAAAATCAGATCTGAAATCCGCATAATAAATTGACTGAAAACTCCACTGAAAACACTCTAAAAAAATCTGAAAATGCTTTGCTTTGATTCCAAAACATCAGCAGATGATATGACAATAATATTCTGATCAGAAATATCTCAAATACAATGCCAATTAGTCAAGGACTGAGTCGCTCCACTAGAAGACACTGCTGCAATTTATTCTCCAAAAAACACACCTGCTGGAAATGACTGAAAATTTGGTTAAATCAATGAGAATTCCTGAGTGGAAATCTATCACAATACTCTTGGGGTTTTTTGTCCACAAGAGATAGTATCCTAAGGGTTTTCGTCCTTGGATTATTTGCAAAAGCTCAGAACTCAAATGCAAGAGAAAATATTATGTAAGAATCCGGAATGCCTCTACATAGAACGGACTTTTCCTTATAAAGGAAAAATGGCCCAAAATGACCTCCAAAACAACCAATAGGCTTTCTTGCTTTCCCTTAGGCCAAGTTGCATTTTTTAATGAGGCCTATGACTCTCTTTTCTTTTTATTTCCACTCCTAGAGCTAGTCTCATTTCCTTAGGAGGAAATACATAATTAATGATATTTTTATCCTTCCAAAATATCATTACTCACCTTTGGCCCAAGTCACCATTATCCTCTCTAGGAAGAATAAAATATGATAAATCCCTTTTACAATTGTATTTACCCACAAGGCAAATCGTATTTTCCATAGGGATTATAATTTTCTTTTATTATGCCCAATAAATTAATATAAGTGCTTTAATAATTTTTTTTTTTAATAGCACTTTATAATAATTTATTGTGACTTAAGTCACCCTTATGCACCCCCTTTGGCCGTCGGGTAGACATAATGGGCCAAAGGTCTTCGATAAGAACGATCCGAAAAAGAGGGACATTACAATCCTCCCTTCCCGGGATTGCTTGCCCCCAAGCAATCTTAAGTAGCAAATCTGCATCCTCGTCAATTCCCTAATCCCAAATCAGCCTAAGCTTTTTGAATGGCTTCACATGCACTATACCAAACTGCTCAAAGGCTGCAAAATAGGGCTTATGCAACTTACTCATAAAAAGTGCCACAATCCTCCTCAAGTATGCCCCAAATTTGCCATACTCTTCATCATGTCCTTGCTGTCCCTTACTGATATGTAGTCAAAAATCCTCATAGATGTCTTCATTAGGTGATTTTTTGTCTACAACTATCATAGACTTGGCTGTTATTTGATGGGGCAGCGTGTATTTGAGTGCTTTCATGGTAAATTGTTTCCTTTCATGTTGGAAACTAAACTCCATAGCTTGCAAATCTTGGATGACTCTTCCTAGTTAGTGAAGCCATTGCATACCAAGCACAACATTGTTATTCTTCAAGTCAATAACATAAAAGTCATTATAAAGTGTGTACTCACCAAATAGAATGTTGACTTTTTTCACTTTCTTCTTGCAAGGAATAGTGAGACCACCTGGTATAGTAACATCAAAGCCTTCAAAATGATCATAATGCAAACCTCTTTTGTTCACCAATCTTTCATCCACAAAGTTATGTGTAGATCCACTATCAAGAAGTGCCATGATTTTACACTCGAACATTGTACCTTCAAAGATGAATGGATTATACCTGGGTGCTCCTGAAAGATAAGCGATTTTACCTTCATTTTCAATGTTTGGTGTTGGCTGTTCCTTTTCATTCGCTGAATCAGTATCATCGTCCACATCTGAAATAACCTCAATGAAATGTATCTTGCCTTTGCCAAGGCAATTATGTCCAAGCTCCCAATGATCCTTACAATGAAAGCAAAGCTTCTTCCTCCTCAACTCATTACGAGTCTCCTGATCCATCTTTGTTGTAGACTCACCCTTTGAAAAAGTGGGCTGCTCACTTCCATGCTGCTCTGATTTTTCATTCTTGACATTCTTCTTTTGGGGCTGAAATGGAGAGGAGTAGTATCCAAGTCCAAGGCTGTCTGAATAGCCTCATGGAAATTTCTAGGCTTAAGAGCCTTGACAAAACATCTCACTCTATCATGGAGCCCCTCTATGAAAAGCATTACTACCCTCTTCTCGGGCATCTTTGGCACCATTATTGTTATACGCTGATATTTGTTGATGTATGCATCAACGTTTCCATTCTGACGGAGTTGTGCCAAGTCTCTGTAGTAAAGCTCCACATCCTTGCGATCCAATCTCACAATCGACCTCTCACTGAACTCCCTGTAAGACCGCAAAAGATCATGATTCTATGTGACTAGTCCATGATGCCACCAATCGTACACCACTCCCTCAAGGTGCAACGTGGCAAACTGGATAGCCTCCTGTTCTTGCATAGGCTTAAGGTTGAAGTATGTGTCGAGCTTATGAATCCATGCTCTGACACTGATCTTCCCACTACCATCAAAGGTGGAAAGGGTCACCTTGTTGGTGGCCAACCTTAGCTCCCTGTTTTGATGTGCTTTAGGGTCTTCGATGTCTGGCCCTCAAGCTATCTCTCCTCTGTGGACAATATTGTGGAAGGGTAAAGGCATCCCTCACATGCTGTGGTAAATCCTTCCACTCATCACTAGCTGCCATAACATTGTTCTGAAAAGATGTACCCTCAAGTGGATCCTCAACCTTCGGTGGATTGTCTCTAGGCAAAAAGCTGGGTTGCAGAGGTCTATCTGCAGTTTTGGTAGATCTCCTCTCCTCTATATGTGTGTCTCCTCTCACGGCGAGGGGAACCCCTCACACTACCAATCTTTGAAGGTGATCTACTTAGCATACTATGATCACTGGCAACTGATACTGACCTATCCCTCCTGTCATGTCTGTCTCTTGGCCTATCCAAAGCCAACCTGGCTAGATTAGCTCCCATACATTCGATGGACCGAATCAACCGCTGCTGAGTGGCGACCATAGTCTTGAAAAGTTCACGATCCGGATCTGCTTGCTCATTTCGGGGAGGGCTTGCCTCTCTATCATTCATGATTTCAGCTCTATTACCTGTATCCAAATCAGCTACAAGACGTGCTTGTCTCCTTGTGTAATACCTGTGTGGCCCAACTTCTCTTGGCTGCATCAAATCAAAACCCTCTAGGTAGGAGGAACATCAATTACAAACACCAAAAACTGATTTATGAGGGTTATAGCAATCACACTAATGCAGATCTGAGTTTATTAGGAGAAGTGCGACTAGGGTTTGAATGAAAACCCAACACAAATAGCACCAAAAAAATTATATTTCTATCATAAACTGATAACAGTAATTTTTAGAAGCCCAAATGTATCAGAATTCAGATTTTTAGAGATTACAAATGACTGAAAAATCAGATCTGAAATGTGCATAATAAATTGATTGAAAACATCACTGAAAACGCTCTAAAAATTCTGAAAATGCTTTGTTTTGATTCCAAAACATCAGCAGATGATACGACAATAATATTCTAATTAGAAATACCTCAAATACAATGCCAATTAGCCAAGGACTGAGTCGCTCCACTAGAAGACACTGCTGCAATTTATTCTCCAAAAACACACTGCTGGAAATGACTGAAAATCTGGTTAAATCAATGAGAATTCCTGAGTGGAAATCTATCACAATACTCTTGGGGTTTTTTGTCCACAAGAGATAGAATCCTAAGGGTTTTCGTCCTTGGATTATTTACAAAAGCTCAGAGCTCAAATGCAAGAAAAAATATCATGTAAAAATCCGGAATGCCTCTACATAGGTCGTTTTTCCTTATAAAGGAAAAATGGCCCAAAATGACCTCCAAAACAACCAATGGGCTTTCTTGCTTTCCCTTAGGCCAAGTCACATTTTTTAAGGAGGCCTATGACTCTCTTTTCTTTTTATTTCCTCTCCTAGAGCTAGTCTCATTTCCTTAGGAGGAAATACATAATTAATGATATTTTTATCCTTCCAAAATATCATTACTCACCTTTGGCCCAAGTCACCATTAACCTCTCTAGGAAGAATAAAATATAATAAATCCCTTTTACAATGATATTTTCCCTCGAGGCAAATCATATTTTCCATAGGGATTATAATTTTCTTTTATTATGCCCAATAAATTAATATAAGTGCTTTAATAATTTTTTTTTTATAGCACTTTATAATAATTTATTGTGACTTAAGTCACCCTTATGCACCCCCTTTGGCCGTCGTGTAGACAAAATGTGCCAAATGTCTTCGATAAGAACTAACGAAAAAGAGGGAAATTACACACAAGGTGTCCAAAAGAGTGATGGATGCCTCTCCTATAGTAGTCTCCTAGCCGCCACATATGCTGTTGCATTGTTTGTGACAACTTGCACAACATTCTGAATACTCAACTCTAATATGATATTCTCCAACATAAGACTCAATTCTTTGCATTTTTAACTATGTTAGAGGCATCTATTGACTTCAAAAACACCATTTCACCATTTGTAGCCGCTTAAAATTAATGAGGGTGCGGTTCCTTCCATCTGTCCACCCATTTGAAAGAATGGCGGATCCATATTTCTGCCGTTGTGTTTTTTGATCTTCTAGAATTGTTGTTGCATCTACAACTGGACCCTTGAGCAATTTACCACTAAAGTCTTTTGGAGAGGGTGCCTTTTACTCTTTTCCTGCAACTGTCAATGTTGTCACCAAGTACTCCCAATACGGGCTCTTTGCCACATTGAAGGAAAGGTTGTTGTACTAGAAATTTGCACATGTTTTATCTACTTCCTCGTGCACATCCTTGTTCTAGCTAGTACCTTGCAACAAAGGTTGTGCTCTACGTATGTTCCTTAGTACAAAAAAGCTATGTATCCCTTTGCTCGAACTCGATGAAGCAAATGTGCCTCATCTGGTTCGTATGCATGGACTGCGAGTAGAGCCCACAATTGTTGCGAGTAGGTCTAACAACTTTTGCCATGGCTGCATACACCCTTTTCGTCTCTAGTTTCTTCTTCTCTAGCTTTGCCATCTCTGCTTTCATCTCTCGTTTTGCTTTTTCTATAACATTGGGGCATACCACAACGTCTCGACAAACAATACATGCAAGATGATACTTTAAGCTATTGATGCTTGCAAAAAATGTTTTGCCACAAAAATTACAAGCCACGGTTCCGTGAACTGCTCCACGTACACCATACTTCCAAGCAATGGTACAGGCGTTAGCAGGAACGGTTCCTGCTAGTGATGCTGACCCAGATGTCGAGCCTGATTCCATTGGTAAGCTCTAATCTGCAACACAATGTACATTAAAAAATCGTAAGCTTAATTAAAATTTGAAAAGTTAAAAATTGTTTTTATAACCCTATTTAATTGTACTTTAATATTTAAATTGTAAATCATACGGACAAGAATACATTCTAGAAAAGAAATTAAAATAACATTTACAAAATTACAACAATACATTCCGACAATTTCATTCATTAATGACGATGTCACAAATCCATGATAACAAACATGAATAAATTAATAACTATTAAACGAATTTGCAAAAAGAATTTAAAAAAATACCTTCGGTTCCAAATGACTATTAAAATTTTAAAATCATTCGCAATTAAATTGAATGCATTTAAAATTACAAAACATATTCGAATACAATATAAATATATAAAATTTAAATAATTTAGAACAAATTTGCGAAAAGAATTAAAAAAAACTTACCTCTATGTCGAAATGACTATTAAAAATTTAAAATCATTCACAATTAAATTAAATGTATTTAAAATTACAATATGAATATATCAAACTTAAATAATATAGACCAAATTCGCAAAAAACCTAAAAGAATTAAAAAAACTTACCTCCAAATGCAATTCTTCAAATTTCCTCTTCGAATTCGCTCTAAAATCCGTTCAAGCACATGTAATACATGCTCAGTGGCTATGTGATTAAAAATGAATTGCTTTGTTGCCTTAAAAAAAAACAATGTTTTTGTAGTGTTTTTTGTGCGTTTTTGACGTCTTTTGCGTACTGACCGCGTTTGGCAAGTTTTTGACATAGACTCGGAGAGTATTTATTCGCCAATACTCGCCGAGTCTGCTTTGCGAGTTAAACTCGTGAATATTTGGCTATGTTTTTTTTGGCGAGTACTCGTCGAGTTTGCTTACTATGCTTAAGAGGGAAATTACTTCTGTGCGGTTACAGATGCAACGTCAATCTTGGAAGATCAAAAGAAGCAGTGACAGAAATATAGATACACTATTATTTCAGATGGGTGGATAGTTGGAAGGAACTGCACCCTCATCAATTTGTTAGCGACTTCAAATGTTGAGATAGTTTTGTTGAAGTCAATTGATGCCTGTAACATAGTAAAAAATGCAAAAAATTGAGTCTTTTGGTAGAGGAGGCTGTCTTAGAGGTGTGGATCCAAAATGATGTGCAAGTAATTACTAACAATGCAGTAGCATATGTAGCGGCTGAGAGACTACTATAAGAGAGGCATCTATCACTCTTTTGAACCCTTTTTGCAACCCATTGCCGTGTCCTTTTGGAGGACATAATAAAATTTGATTGGATGAGATTGGTTGTAGAAGATGCAAGAAATATATCCAAGTACATATATAATCACCCTTGGCTTCTAAGTTTGATGAGTGAACACACCAAAGGGAAAGAGCTTGTGCCTGTGAGTGTCATGAGATTTGCAACTAACTTTCCAACGTTGCTAAGTATTTTTAAGTTGACATCGTTGAAGCAAATGTTTGTGACTTAAGCATGGCTAGACTAACAATATTCAAAGAAAGCTGATGGAGAGAGGACCACAAAGACAATTTTTAATGATGCGTTTGCAGAGAGTTGTAGAGATCATCAAGGTAGTGGATTTCTTTATTTTCATTTTTGAAATGTATTGTTATTTACCTTATTATAAGTTTATAACTTTAAAGTTTAATTTGTTTGTAGGTGCCATAACCGTCGGTGAGGGTTTTGCGCTTGGTTGATGGGGATCAAAACCTAATGGGATACATTTATGAGGTCATGGATAGGGCTAAAGAGGCCATAAAAAACTATTATAGGGGGATACATTATTGAAGTTTTTGTAGATAGTTGTAGAGATCATCAAGGTAGTGGATTCCTTTATTTTCATTTTTAAAATGTATCGTTATTTACTTTATTATAAGTTTTGTTAGGAATATTACTATTGCTCACATGTTTTATCGTAAGGTTTATATTTAGATTATTGTTTGTGAGTTATAATCTCACGTATTATGTAATGGTTATGGTTGTTGTGAGTTGTTTTATTGACTCACATAAATAGGAGTTGAGGGAGAGATTTGTGGGAGTGTTGTTGAACAAACTCCTTGTTTTTAGAAATGCATATTCCTATATATATGTAATCCTATGATATGAATGATAATGGAGTATTATTGAGTTTCATTTGGTGTCAGAACAGTATCTGATCCATGTGATGGAGATATAAAGGTTATGCTAGGGGCAGTCAGACAGTTTAATGGTAATTGCCCCTACCAACAGTAGAGAAAAGAAGCTTGCAGTGGATCCTACACAGCTATCTTGAGTAGTTCCTTCATATCCCAGTATTTCTGTTAGACTCACCATCTCAACATCAAGACCTGTCATTTGGCCATTCAAATTGCAAGCTGTTGGGTGCTGCGTATTCCTGCGGATAGTTCACTGTCTATTGCCCATCGCTAGAATTGTCATAGTTTCCAGATTGGAGCTTGAGATCTGAGGTTCTATGCCTTCAACTGTAACATCGTTCAAGTGCAATAATCATTCAGATCGAGGGAACACGTGAGCTATAGAAGCAAATAATAATCACACGCTCACTATGATCCTGACAAGATCTACCCGTTCTTCTCTCTGACGAATTCTGCGGAGCAGCATTCAGATCTGCCTAGTATTCTTTCTAGTTTTCGTGAAACTTCTATTGGACCGAGGATGTGTTTCCTTTTTGTGAAGGATCATATACACATGTGCATGTCATATTTGTTGACATCTGCATTGGATCTGTAGTTCTTCCAACTGGATCGTCTATTCTCGTAATATAGAAGCCACTTTGAAGAAACGTAAAAGCGCAGATCTAAGAATGTTATGGAGGGAATTGGTCTGAGGAAGATTCTGCTGTAAAAATTTGGCAGTTTGTGTGCTTGCATATAAGGAAACAAATTTATAAAAGAGTCCGCCTGGCACTTCATCACGTATCCAACTACGTTCTCTCATTCACCACCGAGCTCGAGCTATCCACAATTCATAGCTGTCATGCATTTGGCCTGAATTTGACAATCCACTGACCGGTTCAAGTCGTCCACCTGTGTATACATTTCCATGCAAGTGCCATAGTATCCCACATATGTCACATATGTCATATATATATTTTAAGGTGTAGTTGTTTTTTGTTTTATGGGTCATTATTTTATTGTTCTAAGTAATTAGAAATCCAATCTTTAATTGGATTTTCCTTTTGTCAAGAGTGAAAAACTTTGTCATTTGTTTTGTAATTGTATCACGTTTGTCTCTATTGTTCGTTATTAAGAGTGCACCGATAGGTGAGATCCAACTTTCAATATATTAAGTGTATCGGTCTAAAAGAAAGTCCTTTATCATATAAGTGATATTTAAAAAGTCCCTATTTGTTTTTTTTTTTTAATTATTATTATTATTATTATTATTATTATTGTCAAATAAGTCAAAAGAGTCTTTTTCAATAGTCTTTGTTTATAAGTGTCAATGTAAAGGTTAGTTGCGGTCAAGTCAAGTTAAGAGTCAAAATTGTAAAAGTTTAAAAATTGCCTTACGGGTGCATTATCGGTTCAACCCGACACCTTGGAAAATAAATGATTTCACATTGTGGGGGGAAATAATAAACAATGTGGGAATCATTGAGCTTCATAGCCAAATCCGACTGAGTTAACAACATCATTTACTGGAGGATGGAGGGCAATCATCGCCTCTCATCAGTCACCAATGATGGGGTCGCATACAACAATGGTGGCACTTTTTTATAATATTTTCAGGCGTTTGCTTTGAGTGGCGTGTGCAGAAATAAAACATGGTTTTTATTCCCTTGCCAAAGATTGAAAAGAGGAGGATGCGCATTTTGGAACTTGAGAACAGTTGTATAGGAGGGTAGTTGAAGTGGAGTGATCCTTTGATTGCAGAGATTCTTCGATTGTTGTACTCCATTGGAAGTGAAAGCAGGAACTGTTGAGTTTGCATATGTAGGTGAATCTATAGAAGTGTGATCATCCGGTATGGGATTCACTGTGGTGAAGTGGATTGGTCATGTGCGGCAAGATTTAGACAGCAACATCCAAGTCAGCAGTATGCAGACCTAAAAGTATGTGGAGGCATACGATTCTATTTCCAGTTCTTGAGATGTGCTTTCTTCCCATGTTCGCACTAAGAGAGGGAATGTTAGGAATATTGTTATTGCTCACATGTTTTATTGTAAGGTTTATATTTAGATTATTTGTCATGAGTTATAATCTCACACATTATGTAATGGTTATGGTTGTTGTGAGTTGTTTTATTGACTCGCGTATATAGGAGTTGAGTGAGAGATTTGTGGGAGTGTTGTTGAATAACCTCCTTGTTTTTAGGAATGCATATTCCTATATATATGTAATCCCGTGATGTGAATGATAATGGAGTATTATTGAGTTTCAAGTTTATAACTTTAAAGTTTAATTTGTTTGTAGGTGCCATAGCCGTCGGTGAGGGTTTTGCACTTAGTTGATGAGGATCAAAACCTAATGGGATACATTTATGTGGCCATGGATAGGGCTAAAGGGGCCATAAAAAATTGTTTGTGTTATTTGTTTCTTCAACAACTTTAGTTTGGAAGAACCTTGTGGGCTTGCCTTTCTTTTATTTCTCACCTGATGCAAAAGGCCGAGGGCACACAAGAGGTTCTTTAAACACTATTCCTCGCTTGCGGGTTCTTCATGTATGGACTGGAAATATCTGTTGGGTGTTAATTTTATTTCGGTAGATTGCATGAGCCTTCGAGAAGAGTATGTATATACCTCTTCAGGCATTGCTTTAACTACCTTTGTGTTCTCCATAGCCGCTTGCCACTCCTTCAAGGTGACTTGGTAGCCCTTATTTTTATAATTAAATGCACAATCTTTGATTACATGGTTAGTCACTTGAGATACCTTGCATAACATATTTCTTGGACAGTTCACCTTGGCATGACCTTCAATTTTATGGTGCATGCATCATAGGCCCTTTCGTTCCTCATCTTTTTTTCATTCCTTCATCATGCAAAGCATGTCTCTTCACAAATCCCTGACCAATCTTGATTCATTGCCATTGGAGTCAAATTTATCATCCTTGCTTCTTGATTGAGAGGATATGTTTTTTCACTTTGTATCCCCATGGTATGTTGTATGCATCATCGTAATATGGTGGGACAACCTTCATTTTCTTTTGCAACGAGGGTATCATTCCTTTGCTAAACCATGTTTTCCAGTTCGTCTACTAGTTCTTTGTTAACTGGCCTTGCAATTCTTTGCATCTCCTATCATAGGCTCGAACAATTTTGTCGAGTATTGTAGATTTCAGATAAAATCTCATTGTCATCTCTCAAGAATCTAAATTCTTTCTCAAACATTTTCTTATGTTTGTCCCATGAGGCCTTATCAATGGTTGATGCATACTATAGCCTTTTATTTGTGTGCCCATTTACTTCATATATTGTAGTACATGTCCTACAGTGTTGTATAAGATCCTTCGATCCATCGTTAGTGAACTCCTGTGACTTAAATTTTCTAGAGATGGAGTTGGGGTAACCATGTGTATGGTTATAGGTTTTTGGCATGGCTCTTGTAATACAACTCTCTTCCTCAAGAAGGTATGCGTTGGGCATTCCCATGTACTCTCGTACATGTTCCTATGTTTGACCCTTTCTGTGGTGGGGATTTGTTCACTTTCGTGTCCACTGTCAAGTCCCTTTTCGGTGCTACTCCCTTTGTTGCGTGGTTCAAATTTTTTTTGGTGTATTTGGTTTAGTACCATCAATAAGATCTTTTATTCTGTGGATATTTGTTTTTTATGCGGTTGGTTATTCCTCTGTGAAGAAGTCATTATTGAACTCCGTTTTAGAACACAAACTTCCCTGGGAAGGAGGTTGCTCCATTGAATCCTTGCTGGATTCAAATTCTTTTGCCGGTCTTACCAGTTGTATTTAGTAAGGAAAGATCGAAACTTCCTCTTGAATTGACAAGCGTTTTGCAACCTCCACCCATTATGTGCTTGTGAGTGGTGTATGATGATCCAGTACTGGCTGAACACTTCCTTGGTTTTGACTCTGGCACTGACTACAAGTTTCAGTTTGACTTTGACTTTGACTTCGGCGCACACTTAGACTTTTCCTTTTGCTAATGTCCTCTACTTGTGTTGTGGGTTTTCTTGATGTGGCATCTTCTCATACCCTGTTTCTTTACTCTTGTTGCTCCAAAATCTCTATAGACTATCGAATTTCTTGGTCTATAAGTTACCACAATGCCTTCTTCTCCCACCTTTGTTCTGGCTCAATTGCATTTATTCCTTTTGGTTTGGCATTGGCCTTAGGATCTTTCCTCTTCTTCATGATGACACCTTTCTTCTTATTGTTGTAGTGATGTTTGCCGTCTGCGACCACGTTCCATTTGTTGATCTTGAAAAATATTATAATTTATGGAGAGGAGTTTGGATAATTGATCAAGTAGTGAATCTAGTTCTTTTGTTACTTCCAAATTGCCCAAGATAGTCTTTGTCGGTATGCGGGTCCTCTTTGATTCTTTCTTGACGTGTTCACAGTGATAGATCCCACAAGAACACAAAGTCCTTTGTGAGTTCTCTCGTTCTTGGTTTGTTTTAACTGCTTCTTAAACTAGTTAAGCCATCAATTCTCCATGATGTGTGCCATCATCAAAAAGGATTGTCAATTGATGGTTGCCTTTAGAACCAATTTCAACTTCACATGACATTCTGTATAAGCACGACACCATAATGTTTATAGAGAATCTGCACAACTAAGAATCGTCACAAGCAATATTGTAGAACAAAAGCATAGAAGGGACTAAGACTAATGATAGGTTTTCATTAACAATAGGTAGTGCTCAATATAATTAGTCTAGTATTGGGAGGACTTGATACCAATGTCATTATTCTTATGTGTAACATGTTATTCTAAAGTCTAGATACCACGGTAAACATCAAGTTTGTTACTAGCGAATTACGACAAGTAATCCACAACCAAGGCACAATAACAATTACATATATTGAGAAAGACACTTTACAATCATTCGAGCTGTCTAAGAGGATATCTCCAAGTAATACATTTAAGTCACTTGGACCTCTTGTCTTTAGCCGCTTAACCCCAAGATTTCCTTTTACATTGAGCATTTCATATAGATGGGCAATGTTATCATTCGTTTCCTTGACTAACTCAAATTCCATTTGTCACATGGCTAGAGGCTTCGTCTTGATCAGTTAAGTGCTCCCGCTAGTTGTAGGTTGAGATTAATGATTAGATTCCACGTGGGGACCTGATTTGTTGTTTTTGTTCCCTCTAGAAGGTGGAGACTAGGAACATTTCATTTTTAGATGCCCCATTTGTTGTGAGATTTAGGGGAGATATAATTGTCTTTATAGAATCTCATGTAACTCTCTATCAACTTTTTTTGGCACCTGCATGAGCAATGCTTTGCCCTTGTCCTTTGAAAGATTGTCTAATGCAAACAACCCAGACAACAATACCAATGGGACAATTTCTGGGAGTCATAACTTTTGCACCGTAGCTTCGATTGACTCCATTCAAAATGCGGTGGAAAGCTTGGAACGTGTAGAATATGGTGAAAGTGTGTGAAACTCCATTTAGCAAAGTTTGACCTCCGAAATCCGCTTCGAAAAGCCTCAAATTTTTATAGTGTTGTTTAAAAATAGTAATTTCATGAAATTTTCGCATATGTAATTCATGGAAGGTGGACCACCTCCTCTTCCTCGAGATTGGTTACCTTCCACATTCTTCTTGATGTCTCTTCATATTTCTAAAAGTAGTAAATAAGTATATGTAACCCGCAAGGGAAGGACACATCTCCTTGTAGAGATAACTATTGTAATCATAGTCTTTTGAGCAATATACAACCCTTTTTAGAGATAATTTTACTGTTTACATCTGACACAATTGTTATTCTGTCTTTTAATTCCAAAACGTCTGAGTTTTGGATCAATGGTATCAGAGCGAAGTTGTCTTGAGAGTGTATGATCCCAGAACAAGGTTGGGATATAAGAAGCTTGGGTGGTCCACATAAGATCCTTAAGAATACTTGACTGCTCGTTGCAAGAGACCTCAAATGGCAGACAACACCAGGACAAATGATCCTCTCAAGAAAATGGTGAATGAAGCTCTCATGGAGCAAAAGGAGCAGATGTTACAACAATTTTCCCAGATCCTTCAACAACTACAAATGGGAAATCTTGCCTCCTCATCTGCGAGCCAACCCTTAAGTGCCCTGACACACCCTTCAAGGTTCAAGCAAATTTTGATATTCCTAGTTTTGAGGGTAAAATAAATTTTGATGCAGTAAAAAACTTGTTGGACCCATATCTTTTTACTTTTTTGTCAATAAATTCAGTGATAAAGAAAAGATAACATTTGCTCTCTTGAAATCATGACTGTCTGTCAAAAATTGGTGGGCAGTGTACAAGAACGGACTCAATAGGGACGAACTGGGCATCATAGAGGAAACCACATGGGATGATTTTGTGGATGCCATAAAGAAAGAATACTACCGTGTTGGAGCCTATGATGATTTGTACATACAGTGGCAGTAACTCTGCGAAGGTAAGGACTAGTCAGTTCAGGATTATATTGATAATTTTCAGTCTCTGTCTGCGAGATTGGGCATTCAAGACACAGAGCAACACAAGATCCTCAAATATCGCAGTGGCCTACAATGGTACATACTGTAGGACATGGACCTATTTCAATTTCATACCCTCGGCGAGGCGTACAAGTTTGTGATCAAGATTGAACAAAAGCATAGAAAGAGAAATACAAAGAACCAACGTCTGAGGGGAAAGGAAGGTCAAACTTGAGGATAGGGTTGGAAACAGAAGGATTCGCAAGGACATAAAACAAAGAAGGACAAGACTAATCGCCATTCCAAGGAAGAATGTCAAGCCATCAAGTCCTTACTAACCGAGTCACAATCTTTAGCACCCGCTGCTTCACCAGTGACACACTTCGAGGTCAGAGATGAAATTATTGATGCTGAAGCGGATGTGATCATTGCCACCTCGCAAGTCAAGAAGATGGATGAAAAGGAAAGGCTATTTCACTCGAAACTTTGGGTAAAGGGTAAGCCTCTTAATTTTATTATTGATAGTGGAAGTCAAACGAATTTAATTTTTCCTGATATTGTGAAAAGTCTGAACGTGCCTGTAAAGTCACATCCCAAACCATATAGTATCGGGTGGTTGAACCCAGGAAAAGATCTCCACGTCACACAACAATGTCTCCTCCCATATGCAATCAAACCCTTCCACGATGAAGTCTTGTTTGATGTTGTTCCATTGGATGTTTGTGATGTGCTCTTGGGCCAACCGTTCTTGTGGGAGAGACATGACATTTATGAGTCACGACCTTGAAGGGTCACTATTGACATTGGGGTTTGGTGCTATCGGATACTTGAGGTCATCCCATCTAACTTAGTTTCCCTCATCAGTGCCAAGCAATGTAAGAAGTTGGTGGAGAAAACAAATCAGTTTGTCATCTTGATGATCAGGCCAAAAACCACCAAGAAAGTTGTTGTGGCCACCTTGACCACACATTTCGTGCAACAAAATAAACAGATGGACCAAATCATAGCTGAATATGATGATCTATTCTGGTCATCGACAGGGGTGCCACTTCAATGAGGTAAAATATGTTATTGATTTGGTCCTGGGCTCTCCTTTACCTAACAACCCTGTGTATTGCAGGTCAGTCCTTGAAAATGATGAGATCAAGAGGCAACTCCAAGAGTTGATTCAAAAGGGGCACATTAGACCGAGCTCTTCTCCCTGTGGAAGCCCAATTGTCTTGGCACCAAAGAAAGATGGAACATGGAGACTTTGCATTGACTATTGGGCCTTGAACAAAATTACTGTGAAGAATTACTACCCCCTTTTGAGGATCGAGGAGTTGCTAGACCAACTTTGTGGTGCAAAATTCTTCACCAAAATTGATCTCAAGTCTGGCTATCACCAAATTCCCATTGAGCCCACAAATGTTTGAAAGATTGCATTTAAGTCTTGGGAAGGTTTATTCGAATGGTTGGTCATGCCTTTCGGCTTAACTAATGCTCCTGCGACACTCATTAGGATGATGGATGGCATCTTGCGGCCCTACACCAATTCCTTCGTGGTTGTCTACTTAGATGATATGCTCATCTATAGTTAGACATGGGAGCAACATCTACAACATGTTCGAGAAGTACTTCAAACTCTTCGAAAGCACAGGGAGTATGTAAATCTAGAAAAATGCACATTTGGGATGAGGAAAGTTCAATACCTAGGATATGTTGTGAATGAAGGAGTCCAAGTTGAACCAGAGAAGATCCAGGTTATTCAAAAATGGCCGACTCCAAAGAATCTTACAGAACTCCGTAGCTTATTAGGTCTTGCCAATTTCTATCGCCGGTTTGTCTTGGGATTTTCACATATTTCTTGGCCACTGAACCAAGTGACTAAAGGAGGAAACAAGGCTACATTCCGATGGGGGAAGGTGCAATAGAGAGCATTGGAAAATTCGAAAAGAAGATTATGCTCGGCTCCTGTTCTCTCCTTACCTAACCTGCATCAACCTTTCAAATTGATGACAGACGCATCTAAGTATGCCATGTGAGCTATTTTCATGCAACATGGCCACCTTGTTGTATATCATAGTGAAACATTCTATGACACAGTCAAGAAGTACACAGTATATGATAAGGAGCTCTATGCCTTCATCCAAGCCTGCAAGCAATGGAAACACTACATTTTAGGGAAGGAGATCGTCATCCTCAAGAACCAAAGGCCATTGGAGTTTCTTTAGATGCAAAGCAAGCTAAGGAATGAGAGACTCCAAAAGTGGGCCACATAGTTGCAACAATACCACCTAATAATAAAACATAAGAAGGGAAGTGCCAATTCAACAGTAGATTGCCTAAGCCGCCCTTACAACCCTCATAACTATCCTTGACCTCTGTGGACATGAGACTTCTAGTTGGTTCAATTTGTATGAGACAAATTGTAATATCCCCTTTTGGGATATTATCCAAATATGCAAATTAATTCGCTGAATCGACTCTAGGACTAAACCCTCCTAGTTTGACCTCAAATAATCCAATGTTAGCTTCAATACAACCCAAAAAGGGGTTGGAGTGAGCCAAGGTGGTGGATTAGATGGGAGAACTAGTTAGGAAATTAATCACTTCAAATCTGAAATTAATTGCAGCAGTGACTTAATTAAAAATGCACCATAACAGCTGAAACTTAGAAAATTCATAACTTGCTCAATATTCCATATTTTGTCCTCAGATAAAATGCAAAATTTTCTATAAATCAAAGGCTTTCCAACGAGTTACCAATCTGGATTTTTGAATCACTGTAACCCTTCAAAAACAGCCCTCAAAATCCCAAACCCTGTCTCTAAGGTTAGAATAAAATCAATAAAAATATTTCAGCCTTTCCACAAGCTTCCAAACACTCCAAAAATCACTCCCTTTGCTCAGAAATAATTTATAGACAAATCAGATTTCTAAATCTGATTATACACAGTTGAAAACAATTATTAATCAAACCCCAGTCTGCTGCAATCTTTAAAAATTCATATCTTCCTCCAAACTACTCCGATTTGGGTAAATGAGATATGCCCGGACTCGGAAAAATACAAGGAACAAGATGAACCAAACCAAATTAGAACAACAATAGCTAAACTCTCAAAATAGTCAAAATAGCAAGTCGCCTAGGGCAAAATAAATTGCTGTTTGCACATAAATTAATTCTGGCACTTGTATTACTCTTAAAACCCTCAAGTATGCTCACACATACTCACAAAATTATGCTAAATCAGATCAGATTGCAGATCTAGCTCAAAAGACCCTAAAACATGCCAAACAACCTCCCATGCAAGTCGTTTTAGCTCTAGTAAAAGCAAGAGGGAATCGTGAACCAAGTCGCCAATCCTATAATGGAGAAACAATACACAACACACTTCAAAAGGAGCACAATAGAGAGAACAATGAAATCTTCAATATTCTTCAATAATGGAACCAAATGAGAGAGCACAATGCAAGAACTAGGGCATACATCCCATGGGCATACATCCCAATACTCCAAGCATGGAGTGAAATCAAATGATCAATCAACATGCTCATCCAAAGAAATGCGACCCCTTCGTATAGAATAAGAGGTGCAAGTGCTAATGTTTTAAACATTTAATGTTTTCCCTCTAAATAAAAAATATTTAATAAACCACTATATGTGCACTTTATTTAATTTCTTAATTTAATATTAAGAAATTCTTATCCTATGTGCACATTCTAAACTACCTAGAACTTCCCACTTGTTGCGCTAGACACACCAAGGGGTTACAATGCTTAATAAAAAGAGTGAATCGATTAGGTAGTAATGTGTCTAAAAAGGGGGACATTACACAGATCCTGACTTTTCAAATACATATCTAGCTCTTCGGGGGGGGGGGGGGCAAACACGTCCCTAATTTCTATCTACAAGATAATCTCCTCTGCCACATGGGACACATCTGTGTTCCGATTGTTGAACAACAAAAGATGATATGGGAGACACACTGTAATGTCCCTTTTTCCCACTTAAGAATAAGAATTTGGACTTCTTGCCATTCATTCTTCATGGAAAAGAAGTAGAGGAGTTGGAGAAGAACACTGAGTTTGTTGTCGCACTCAAAATCCCCCCCTCATTTTTTAAGTCAAATTCGAAAATTTTGAGCTCATGCCCTCCAGAAGTGTTCAAGTAAAGTTGGAAGTCCAAAAAGATAGAGAAATTCATGCTTTGAAGTTGTTTAAACTCTCTAGTCTGCACGTTTTGATAAATTTTCCGTTTTCCTGTCTGGATGCGTGAAAATTTTATTGTTGTCCTCATTTGAATGAAATTGTCAATCTTTCTATGGCCATGGATCATCGAACCTTGTATTGTTTTCAATCCCTTGGTTCGCAAAAGAAATTTGAAAATTGGGTGCGAAATGGTGAAGTTTTCTTCTTCTCTATATTTTTTCCACATTCGTGAATGACGGGCGTTTTCTTGCCTGTCAAATTTTGGCCCTATTATCCATGGGTACGTGGACATATCTAATTGGAGGCGGGCCGACGGAGCAATTTGCGTTTTTGAGCCTTTTTGTAAAAAGGGCTAAAAGTCATAAAGTGATCCGCAACCCCTATCACGCTACGAGAAAAAAAAAGTTAGATGTTGAGCCTGCATCGAAGGTCAAAGCGGGGAAGTAGAAGCCTCCACGTGTCAGCCTGGCGCAACTTCAAAGGCAAAATCCAAAGGTAGGTTCCAAATGAGCGCCAACTCTCCACGTGTCCAGGGTCAGATATACGGCCCCGCCAAACAAAAGGGAGAAAGTCAAATGTTGAGCCCACATTGAAAGTCAAAGCGGGGAAGTGGGCCGTCTGGGAGATTTGAGAATTTGAGCCTTGTTTTCATTAAAGGGGCTTTAATTTAAAAAGTGACCCGCAACCTCGTCAACGCCAAGGAAAAAGTCAAATACTAAGCCAACATCGAAGGTCAAAGTAGGGAGGCTGACTGGCGGAACGATTTGTGTTTTTGAGCCTTTTTGTAAAAAGGACTAAAAGTCATAAAGCGAGCCGTGATTCCTTCGCCAATCAAGTGAGGCCATGTGTCAAGACCATATCAAAAGCGGGCGAGTGGACCAAAAATGTAAAAAATGCCAAATCTCTATAAAGTCACAAAATGCAAAAGGCATCCTCCACGCTCGCTCTAGTAAATTTCTCCCACGTGGACGACTCTGGTTTAAAGCTTCAAAGGCAAGATGAATGGTTCAAATTCAAAGTTACAAAACGGGTGTAATGGGTGCATTATGAAGAGTCTGGTTTTTCTCGCCATTGGTGTTTCTTCGCGAATCAAGAATCTGAACGGACGCGAATGATTAAAAAAAATTGTAAACCGTTTCTTGCTTACAAGAAGAAGTTGTAACTGTTTCTTGCAAGATATTTAATGGCTTCTTCACGCCATTGTAGAGGGTTGGCGATTGATCTTGTAAACTCCAAAGTGCATTGTACCTAGAGAAAGCAAAGGATATAGCCAATTTTCTTCTACTTTCCTCCATTCTCAAATTTCTTCCATTCCCACATTATGTACAATCTCTGTTTAAGCATCAATACAAGAAGGATTTTGTAGCCTCTTCGATGTGGAGATTTTAGAAACTTTTCACAATCTTATCTCGTCTTGTTGCCATTTGCAGGGTTGTTTCTTCTCATGAATGCATGTGTTGAAGTTTCTAACTAGTGCGTGGAAGAATTTGATTTTCTACCTGCGACATTAGCTCTCCTACCTCTTTTCTCACTCCCTTTCCGACCTTCATAACAAATTCCCCCTTGTAGATAACTGCAAGCATTTGCCGCAGGGTCAGTGGAGTGCCCCTGTTGGATCCCTGACCAAAAGGCCACCACAAAATCCACACTTTCTCGCGCATGCATACACGACAGCTGCACCGATTAAGTAGAGGGACTTAGATTTCCAGAGCGTTGGCAAGGAATTCACAAATTTGTCCACCCGACAAATTCCGTCGCCAACAGAGCTTTTATTTGCTTTCGTTTTTCTATTTTTGATGTTTTGTTTTTAGTGTTTTCCCTCTTGAAGCAGGTTGGTTGGGTTAAAGGCTTAATGAAGAAATATGACATCTTTATGGGTTGGCCTTATCTTTCTAAGCTTTGGCGCCAAAAAAAGATTATAAAAGGAGACTTAGGACCTCATTTGGAGCATTTAGTTTTGGCGCATTTTCTATTTTGGGCATTGTGAGCTTGTTGCTCCGTGTTCTTCCACTTGAGGACGAAAACCCTTTTGTGTGGCTTCCTAGAAGGGTGAAAACCCTTCCAGTGGTTTTGTTGGAGGCCGAAAACCCTTCAACATTGTTTGAGCTTGAAGATTATTGTAGATTTGAGGAGGGTACTTTATAATCAGATTTTTATTGGCATTGGGCAGCCTTCCCTAGGTGGAGTGACCTACCTTGGAGAGTGGTTTGATGCCCTAGAAGGCATACTAATGATATTTCACTTCATAATTTGAGTTGCCATATTTTTATAAAGCCGGAATCTCCATTTTGGTGCTTTTTGGCAAGGGTTTACTATTTTTCCTAGCGACCGGTTCTGGCTAGTCTGCTGCTAATTTTAATAATTAATTCCGGCCATGATATCATATAATCTTTCAATCTTTTGATGTGTTTATGATCAATAAATATTGTCATGAATAGAATAATTGTTTGGTGACATTATTCATTGATTTGCTTGGTGAAAAGTGGATTTGAATTCCATAAACAGTTCGCTGCCTTGTAGATTGCTGATTTCAAATTTATTTCAGTTTGTTGATTATAAAAATTAGACTTGCTTGTATTGGGGTTTGAGCTAATTTCCTTAATTTTCAGTTTTGTCCCCAAAAGGGATATTATAGTGGTATTAGAGCACAAATTCTCAAAGGCCTAGGGTTTCAGTGAAAGAAGGCAACACGAGTTTGATACTATCAAAGAAGGAGAACACTATGGACTCTCAAGTAACCAAAGTTGACAAGTTGATTGCTGGCCAAGGGAGACTTGTGGATACAATGGAATTTTTTTCCCTATCCGTCCAATTGATCATTGAACCTAGGGTTCAAAATGGTGATAGTAGCTCATCTGGAGCTAACAATACACGACGACCAATGGGATCAACCCGAGGATCTGTTACAAAGCCCACTTTCTTTCCTAGAGAAGAAGCTATTCCGAAGGAAGAAACAAGGCCCACCGTTGGACGAAATATTGCTGTAAGCTATGAAGAGTATATGGCTCTTCCAAGGGAAATTCGTGAGGCTATTTCACTCGCTGAATTCATTGGAGTGAATCAAGGAAGGCCTAGGCCCAAGCCTAGACATCACATGCCTGACAAGCAACATGAAGAAATGATTAAGTTTTTTGAAGAGGGGACCAAAAACCCAAGCTCGCCATGCAAGGACGGAAATACCTATTTCCCTAAGGAGAAGAGGGAGGAAGAATTATTGCAGCAGCTGGTTATTAAAAGGGAGCAGCCCTTGGGAGCCTTAGAAATACCCACTGCCATGGCGAAAGGTGAACCCTTCATTGATTTTTCTTGCAGCCCTATGGAAGCACAAGAAGAGGAAGAAATGGCCAAGCAAGAGCCAAGAGGAAGGGAAAGTAAATTTTTTTTAATTGTCAATAGTTTTTCCTTGAATTCTAATGGTTGCATGCTGAAAAGTATTAAGGGAACTTGGGAACATGAGCTAAAGGATGAAGGGAAGCTTGAGGATCAAGAGGGTGAAGTGAATAGCTGAAGCAATTCTCATATGACAATAAGAGAGGAAGTCATTAAGGAAGAAGAATTGGTGGTCAAGAGATCTAAGGCCATGACACTTGCACCCATTCTGAAGAATCAATTTCATAAGGTAAATATTGCTCATTCTGGGGTTAATACTAAAAATGTTTTGACATGTGATGAATCCAAAAATAAAGCAAGGGGTGTTGAGCATGTTGCGGAAGAGAAAGGGCCGGTTGGAAACCCTTCTGTAATTAAAAATGATAACATTAAGCTTGCTGGTCTGTTCAGAACAACATACAATAAGAGACAGATTTATGGTTTCCATGAGCACGGTAAGAGCTACGAAGATGCCCTATGTGAACACCATCGAGATATGGTTGAAACCTAAGCGGAAAAGGTTTCACTTTTTGAATCTTAGGAGGAGAAGAAGGCTGATTTCAACTCAGAAATTCTGAGTCATAAGATTAGGAAAATGGAGGATGTTTCGATCACTCCTCGTCTGGCATGGGAAGGTAGGCATGTGGGGAACAACTCAAGGTATGATGACATTTTATCTCCTTTTATATCACTGCCATATGTATATCTTGATGGAAAAATTGTTAAGGATCACATGTCGTGTTTGAGTGGTGTTGTTGTGACAAAGAAAGATGAACATTTTGAGATTAGCTTAAGGTATGAAAGTCTTTCAAATTCATTTCTTACAACATGTCAATTTGTGGATCAATATGAGAGGCATGCTAGAGAAATGAATATGGTTTGTAACATAAGTCTGGAGAATATTATTTTCAGATCTCATTTCATCATACTTTTTAATTGGCACAAGGAAGCAGCCATAATGAAAGATAATTTCCAGATTTTCAAAGAATTATGGATCACCATTGAAACACTTTCAGCCATAATGAAAGATAATTTCCAGATTTCCAAAGCATTATGGGTCACCATTGAAACACTTTCAGCTATGGCCACTTCAAGGGGGAGTGATATGCAGATTTTTAGGTATAAATTCAGCAATTCAAGCAGGTGGGGTGCAGCAGTTGATGGGCAGCCTGGAAATCATGTTTGGGTGTTCCAAACACCACACTTGAGGCAACCAAAAGATCTTCTACAATAAGGTAATCTTTCTGGTTCATTAGTTTTGAGATACACTTGTTTGTTGCTTCCTCATTTGTGTGTTAAAGCTGATTATTGTGGAAGAATGGAAAATAGTAGGGTGTGCATTTCAGAGTATCATAGGACAGCCCATTTGCATGATATAAGAGTGTCTCAAATGCATATTGTTTGGTTGCTTGGGGTCATGATTTGGGTTCCAAAGACCCAACAAATCATTGGAGAAGTTTGGGAAAATATCCCACTTTGCATTGAAGGAGGAATACACATGTACAGGGCAGCCATTAGAGATAGTAATTTCGGATTTTCAAAACTCTTCGAATCACCCTAGAGGGATGTCCATTTGTTGTCACTTCATTGGATGATAGGATGCACATTTTCAGTCATGTGTTGGACAAATTGTGGAAATTATGGACAGCGGTAAACATGCAGCTCGGAATACTTATTTTGGTATTCCAAGTATTTATTTTTGGGGCAAGGAAGGATGCTCTCCTGCAAGAATGTAATGTGTTCGTTGATTTAAATCATGAGCTTGTTGCATCTTCATTTTCCATGCCCATGTAAGATTCAATTTTTAATGATTCACAAATTTGGTTTTGTCTTATGAGAAAAGTTTTGACATGTATTTGGTAGTTGTTATGTTATAGGCTATTGGGTGCACCTTGAGCTAGTGCAGAAAATCAGCATTAGGGGCTAGCCATTTCCAATCATGAATAGCACAACAGTATGTTGTTCATTTGCATGGTGAAAAGTGCACTTCTATTCCATAGGAACAGTTCGCTGCCCTAGAAGTTTGCAGATTTCAGATTTATTTCAGTTGGAAGAAGGATAAGAAATCAGGTTGTGGTGAGTTATCTTTCGGATTTGAGCTAATTTCCTTGATTTTCATTTTAGTTCCCGAAAATGTGTGACTTTAGCAAAGTTTGCGGTGCACTCATGTTGGTATATTCTGGAACAGCCAAGTGGGTGATCCGTTGTGTAGAGGGTTCCTCTCATTGCAAAGAAAGGGGATTGAGTCATCAAATTTCCATTTTGCGCACATAGTGGATGAAGAGTTGGAGACATCCTTTTGGGCTATGCGATGTTGTTTGCTTCATGCCCTGCAGGAAGTTGTCAGAAGAAGAACGTCTTTTAGTCTGAAGATCATCTTGGGAGCCTAGAGAAAAGTTGCTAGATTAATTAGCCTGGAGGATGTTAAGTAGTTGTTTGGGAAGGGATTTGACTGTAATGTCCCTTTTTTCCCACTTGAGAGCTTGCTAGACATGTGTCTTGCTTGACATTTTCCTCGCTTCCATGGCAAGGAAGTGCTTCGTACAGGAGAATTCTTGAGGGTCTACTTGTGGGATATCAATTCCTGTTCTTAGAAGGACTTGTATTATTTGGTCCATGAATTTTCTTTTTCTAAATGAAAGATTATAATGGTTCATTCAAGAGGTCCGAAGCCTCATTCTAATTGAGCAATTGGTGCCAAAAAGGAAGATTTTTATAAAAGGAGCCCATTAGAGACTTCATTGGTAGCTAGTCTTGGTGCATATTTTATTACACTTGGGTAAAGATGAGCTAGTTGCTCGTCTTGGTAATCCATCCTTGAGGACGAACACAACCCTCTTGGTCCTAGGCCTCAATGCTAGATGGGTGACTTTTGATGTTGAAACCCTGTGCATTCGTCGGCTGTACGTGATATGGATAAAAACCCTTCTACCAGTTACACTTTTCTATTGCTTGAGAAGAGTTGATTTGAAGATCTTTATGTAATTCCAGCCATTATTGTACTTATCTTTGGGGTGGAACAAGTGGCAACCTTGGGTAGGGTTCTGCTCTTTCTATCACAAATTGGAGAACGATGATAACATCTGATTCTTGTACCACTCTGATTTGCGAGATCATTTTTAAAGGCTTTTCGGAATCTGAAGTTTGGCGGCCATTCTTCATGGGGCTTTTGTGCCCTAGACAGGCTAAATTTTATTGTGGCTGCAATTTCCAGATGCATTATTAGAGATTTTCCTAGCGATGTATTTGGCCTTGCTTATGCGTCTCTGCATTGTTTATGTTGGCTTCTAAACTCAGGTCCATAGTATCATATATGCAATGAGGTTTGCTCTGAATCTGATTTCAGTCACATGTTTAATGGTGATTTTGGTATGCAGCTTTTGGTGCAAAGGGCTATAAATTGTTGATTAAGGATGACAAATAGTCTACTGCAACTTGAGGACTTTTCATAATCTGTCATTTGTCCTTTGTTTGAAACCCTTAAGGAAGGGACATGTACATCTATTTTGTATTCTCTCACCATACAGTTCTTTGTTCTTTTTTCTACAGCCTGCCTGTAAATATTTTTTGTGAATATATGAAACATCTTTTCAATAAAAATAAAAATAAAGACCATCTCTTGTTTTGGTTGGACTGAATCTTGACTATAGTGGTGGAGGCTCTAATAGTAAAATTGAACCAAAGAATTATGTTAATGTCAATAAATCACTAAAAAAGGGTCAATGGGACTGAAAATTAGAACCGACAAAGATGGTGCAAATAAAGGGGTGCATAAAAGGGTTTCCCATAAAGAGTAAAGAAACTATTCAAAACAGAAATGAATTGGAAACTTCATGTTGTTTCTTGTGGGAAATGACTATCCAATACTACCATTATGTACTTTAAAGTTTCTTCCAAATTTCAATGTGTGATTAGAATAGCAACCTGTTTTGGAGATGTTTTGATGACAAGTTAAGCCGTACCATATAATTGAAGTGTTATGATGTTGATATCCTGAATTAATGTTTCGTTTTCCCCAAATTATCTGCCTCGTAGTCAGAAACCTTTTCATCAAACTTCAGATTACTTGGGTAATATTTTCTTTGCTTAATTTTTGATGTTGAACTAGTTCTTGTCAAACTTCTGTGTTCATATAGAATCTCTTTTTTGACTGTCTTTTTCTTATTGTAGCTTTTAACTTATATCATTTGCAATTTTTTCTTTTTCCATGTTGGTAAATTCTTCTGAGTTAGAAAACCTTGTAAAGAATGTCTGCATTTTAATGCTTATTTAACTTGTCTTTTTAGTAGGAGATGGAAAAAATGAAAACAGAACCTGGGAAGGAATGCTTGGTACAGGTGATCTCACCCTCACTGGCATACTTGTGTTTGGATATCCTTCCATTTCAAAGGATCGTGAATCATGGATGGGTTCATTGCAAAGTCCTGATGAATTGCTTAGTACTGCACGGAAATTTATAAGTTGGATATATTGGGGTGAAACTGGTGGTCAATCAGCGAACCTTTCTAGTCGTGTCATTGCTCTTTCAGCTATACTGCTTCAACATGGTCAATATGGTGTTCTTGAGGTATGCTATAGTGTACTATGTTTTTTTTTCACTTTATGCTGCTATTTTTTATGCCATTTGTGGTATTGATGAGTCTCTTGCTTTGAAAACATGCAGAACCTTTTTTTCACTGTTGATGAACATTCAAATCAGAAAAAACTTTCAAGTACTGAAACTATGGATGGGGAACGGCGTGCACGTCTTCACCTCTTGGGCTTTTGTCTTCTTGCTCGTGCTCGCTTAAGACTTCAAGAAAATTTGAAAGAAAAGCAAATTGAAGAAGCCATTCGCTGTTTTTTTAGGTATTTTGAAACTTTTCTTGCATTTCTGTCATATGATATTTTGATTTCTTATTTGCACAAAATGCCTTTTTGCTTGCCAAGCTAGTGCTTGGTATAAACTTATGCTTAAGCTGGTAAATGAAAGGTGAAAATTAAAATCCATTGAACTTGAATTGATTATTAAAGTATATCATATTTCTGAAGGAAAACCTGATATACAACTAGTAATGGTAGACAATATGCCTTAAGAGTGTTTTCTTGTTTTGGCATGCTTGGTTCTTGTGTGAGTAACAAATGCATGTCATGAGAAAAATGTTTTTTATATTGTTAAATTTTTACTTGAAAATTTCTTAGATGTGCTGTACATCCATAAAATTTACTGGTTGACTATAGATATATTGGAACTTGGTATGATATTTTTAAAATCCATTTTCTCTTCTGCTCAACAGATGGATGCTTGTTAAAGGTTTGATCTGCTCTGTTTTGTTTAGTTTGACTAGAAGTTGTATGCTACAGCAATACATATCAGAAGTATGATCACTGACATTTATCAGCTACACAAAGGCCCTCTCCTAACATTAGTAAGGAGATCTAACATATCGACGTTGGTATTCATAGCTAGAGAAATGATTGTTTTTGAATAAATTGGTCTGGGCAACACTAAGAGTAGCTACATCTGTTTTAGAAATCTCAATCTCTATCTTATATGTTCTTTTCTGATATATAAATTGGAGTTTTATGAAATACACCTAATTGCGATAAAAATAAGGCTAAATAAGCACAAGCCAAAATCGAAAAAGCTGTGATTAAATTCACCATGTCCATCGATCTTCACCAAAGTTTTCAAGCAGCCTTCAGCAAGAACTGCAAATAATTAAACAAAGCAAAATCACTTACTCAAAAAGGGTCAGTCAAAAAAAGCTAAACTCAAAAGAAAATACCAACACTCAACAACTAGGCACCATCAATGATCCTCAAACTAGGATCTTCACCCCTAGCATGATCTATTTACATTTAACCATCTTCTTTAGGGACCTGTACTTGTTCACATGGGAGCCAACCATGTCAATTAATCAGCATTTGTAGGACCTGTTCAGGCCACTAGTATATGTAGGACTTGGCTTGGAACATGTTGCGGTGTTCCAGATGGCAGTTTGGGACAGTATTTTGGGCAGGATATCGGAAAAAAACTAGTGTATCACTAGTATGCCACCTTGTTGGGGTTGCATCTCCTAGTTTGTTGTTCAGAATTGCAAACTGTAATGTTTGTTGAAAAGCTTATCAAGCGAGCTAGTTTAGATGCCATGCATATGTCTTTGGCAACTATGTAGGTCAGTTAACTAACGTTTAGGGTCAGAACAACACTCCAAAGGACCCCAAAAACACAAACTACAAAAATGCATAATATACTTAAAAATAAGAAAATAGTATTTTTGTGAATCCTCTGAACTTCTTGGGGAAACACTTGTCACACGACTCTTCACATTCCAAGTCGAATCACTTCATCTTCTATTTTTATGTAGTTCATTTCTTTCTAAAATAGCTATAAAGGAGATGCCATTTGAATTGTAAAAACCATGGAATGAATTGTAAGAAGACAGTCTTGTAGCTTCACAGAGTTTGCTACTATTGACTAAAGTTCAGTTATGAGCTTCCCCAACTTCAATGTGACTTCTTTTACTATAATAAATTGATAGATGTGCACATATCTCAGTGTTTCATGTACCACATCCTCTTCATTCTCTCTCTCATTATTTTTTAACATTGGTATTAGAACCACTGTTTGAGGTAGCCTGAGAAGGGTACAAAAAACAAGCTTGGAGTTCGAGGAAGCTCTAGAAGAGGGTATGAACTGCAGGAGTAGATTCGAAGAGGTTTGAAGTTCAATGAAGCTTTAGGAAGGTTAATCGTTCATGAACTGTAGATTCAAATTTGATTTTCAAAGAGTTCAAAATTGAGTTGCATAGAAAGGGCATGTCATTCGAGAATAGATAAGACAATGTGTAGATTTCGGCAGAAGAAGAAAACAATGATCTAAAGACATCTTTTGTGTACATTTGTGACCAAAAAACACAACTAGTACAAGGGCATGACAGATCAAGAAGGAAAAGTATGAAGCCAGTTTCATGAATAAAAAGATCATGAGGAGCAGTCACCAGGAGAAAAGAAACATGCATGTGAGCAGTCAAAATGCATGTACAAAATTGTTGTTTGATTTATAGAATAGTTCTAGCTTTGCAAGACAAAACAGAAGGAATGGGAACAACATCAAAATACAAGCAATACCAGTCACGATTTCTAGTGGTTCCATGCGATGGGGAAAAAAAATCAGGCAATATGTTTTCAGTCATTGGGGCATGTATTAGGTACAACAGTTGACCCAGGCATAGTGAAATTGACATTGTACAGTTTTGCAATTTTCCTGGGCTGACAGGGACGCCATACCAAAAGATTGGGCCAGCATGGTAAAGTCATGCTCAATAGATCAGTCAAAGAGGTGTTTTTTATGGCCGACAGGCTAGTAGAAGTTTTGTGGCCGACAAGAGTTGTGATTTCCAGTTCTCACGACAGAGGAAAGTGTTGTGTGAAGATTGTAGAGCCCAACAAGATCAAAACAATTTGGGAGGGACAAATCATGGGATGTGTATAGTGAGATCGTGACAAGAGGAGCTGCAGACCTGTGGAGAGTTGGAGTTGCTGTGGAGAGATGTTACAAACCTGCATACAAATATGTACCTTTGCAAGCTTCAACATCTTCCTTAAGTTTCTAGTCTCAATCAGTATATGATGAATATTTTATTGTTTGAGTAGATGTGAGAAGAAAATCAATTCATTCCTGAGATTGTTGGCTCATTAATTGGATGCATTTTTTAGTTATTTTTGGGGAGTCTGAATTTTGCAACCCCTTTAAAATTTTTGGTCTTTTTGTCTTGTGCTAATTTGCTCAGGATGCCTTCAGGAGATTGCAAGAAGTTGCTTGGTCCAAAAAGGTTCAATAATGGATTGTATGAAAATAAGAAAAATGCTGCCACCAATGTGTAGAGCTCGAGAAAATATGCACTTTTAGAAAAAACGACACCTAAAACGGAGCCACAGAGTGAAAGTTATGGCACTTGCAAGTTTTTGTTGCTACATCTTCCTGGACCCTTTCCCAAACTGGGAAATTTTATTCTGTACTTGTGTTTTCTTCACCGAAAATCCAAAAATGGAAAGAAAAGCTTCTTAGACCAAAACGTGGAAATTAGAGCTGCCCTGCAGGTTGGATTTTAGCGCTACCTTCCACCTTGGATTTCCATGCCAATTTTAAAAGCAGAGGTCATGATTTCGACGCCAAGTTTGGGAAAGTAATTCCAAGTGCAAGTCACATTTTTTTGAAGCTGCCTGCTGGGTCAGAATTTAACACAAATCACTTAAGTGAATTGTGTGGAATTGGGAGCTGCCCGACAGGGTAGAGTTTCACACCTGCCTGTTGCCTTTGTGTTTCACACAAAAGATTATTTAATTCCAAAACAGGTCGCACTTTTTGCCTGCCTGCCTGCTGGGTCAGTGTTTAACACAAATCACTTAAGTGAATTGTGTGAAACTTGGAACTGCCAGGCAGGGTAGAGTTTCACACCTGCTTGCTGCCTATGTGTTTCACACAAAAGATTATTTAATTCCAAAACAGCTCGCACTTTTTGCTTCCCTGCTGGGTCAGCATTTAACACAAATCACTTAAGTGAATTTTGAGAAACTTGGACCTGCCTGGCAGGGTAGAGTTTCACACCTGCCTGCTGCTTGTGTGTTTCACACAAAAGATTATTTATTCAGCCAAACAAGTCACACTTTTTACCTGCCTGCTAGGTCAGTGTTTAACACAAATAACTTAAGTGGAAAGTGTGAAACTTGATCTGCCTGGCAGGGTGGAGTTTAACACAATCACTTAAGTGGAAGGTGTGGAATTAGAAGTTGCTAGGCAGGGTGAATTTTCACACTGCTTGTTGCTTGTGTGTTTCACACAATTCCTAGCTAAAAATGGCGACTTACTTTGGCATTGCTGCATGCTTTAAAAGGGATTTAATTTAACTATTTTTGGCAAATGTTGGCGCCAAAGATAGGGAGGAAGTCATTGCATGCAAAATCCCTTTTAGAATCTTGTGCATGTGCACCCAATCTTCCAGTTGAGGCCTTCATTGGATTTACTTATATTTGCCTTCACCCGGAGTGCTTTCCAAAAGTCAAAATTGCTCATATGCAATTAAAAATAAAAGGTAATGAGTTTTGTCTGAATGCTTTACGACAAACATTTTATTGGTACACGTATTGAAGAATTATAAAAGCTTCAAGGATAAAAGGAGAAGATAGGTCAGAGGCAACACGCACAAGCAAATCATAGTCAACTGCTTCTAGATCCAGTTTGGTGAGAATCAAAGGCAAAGAGTCAACCACATGCAGGAGAAAAAACACCTTAGATTCAAGGTAGAGATATCATCCAAATCATTCATGAGGTTGGATCAACATGCAGAGTATGGAAGAAGAACAAGATTGAGAGTGTTGCAATTTTCTTCTAATTTCTTCTCCTCTTTCTTCTTCTTTCTCTTATCTTCTCCAACAAAGTAATTGAGTAATCGATTAAAATTGTAAAATTTAGGTAATTGACTTTAAAATTTGTTGCTTCAAGTTACTGGAAGAAGTCAATTATTTGGAAATAGGTGGCAGACATGCAAAATAGAAGGTTCTATTTTGAGTTGTAAAGCATGCATGCCATGCAATGAGAAAGTCTAGGGGAAAATTCTGCCAGTTGCTTCCCTTTTTCATAGCTTTCACATGCCACAATTCATTAAAAGCTTTCTATTTGTAATTGCCCTATATGCACTATAAATGGAGGAAGAGCCTTCGGGTTAAAGGGATCACAATTTGTTAATCAACATTCGTGAGTTTCAGACTTTGTGCTGTAGCCCTTGATGTCATTTCTGTGAAAGGTGAGGAATTGAATGAAGGTGGATTTCCAGAGAACTTTGTCCACGGTGCATTTGCTTCTTACTTCTGTGTGGATCTTTAGATAAACTGTGTTATCTGAGATTTAGATTAGAAGCTTCCTTTTCCTTTACTCTTGAATATTGTGAGATCTACTTGTTTATTTAATCTGTGTATGAGACCAACTCTGTAAACTATTGGTTGAATTACATATCTTCCTTTCTTTTTTCCCAAATTTCATTATTTCCTCCTTCTACAAATGCTTCATAAACAACTGCTTACTTGCTGCAGAATTGCCAAGCTATGGTTCATGAGCTTTGTAATTAAACGAAAACCCCTTGCAAATAGTTATTAGGATTCATACTTACCAGATTGATAAACATCTTACACGGGAGCCTCACCGGTAAATGAGGGAGATTTATCTCATGACTGCCTAGGTTTTTAGCTATACAAAAAATCTAGCCAACATTCTTCTAGAAGTGCAAAAGTTAATTGGTCTTAATTATAATGTATGGTCATCAAATTTTAACAAATGTGGATTACCGTGTGTGATGAAATCATTCTCGACAGTGAAGGAAGGCTTATTGTGAACTTTGCGGATTATCTGAAACGTTATATGGAGGTCTTGCAGTTGACGTTTTCCATGTTGGATGATTTGATACCCAAGGTTTGGAATGCCTTTGAAGCAAATGAGCTTTGGACTAGTCTGTGTTGGCAAGTAGTGTTGTCATTGATGTCAAAAGGAGTAAGGAACATGAAGGTTGATTGGTAGTATCATATATAGAGTTGATGTCACGTTGAGATTGCTTGGTCTAGTTGTCATTGATGAGGTGTCTTGAGTAAGTATGATGGCTTGTAGGAGTGATGTAAAGGTATTGTAGTGATAGGTGAATGTTGTAGTGTGTCATGAAGCTTGCTGAAGGCTCTTGTAGGTGGACAACTGTGGCAAAGTCATGAGGATGTCACCATTGATGGTGCAAGCATGATCAAGATGCTTGGTTAGGAGGCCTAGTCAACAGGATGAGATATGCCATGGTGGTTATCTAGTATGTAGCAGCTAGTTATGCATGGTGAGAGCACGGGGAGCATGAAGATGAGATGTAGAGACACTCACAACTGTCTCAGAATGCAGGTATGAGGATAAGTCATGTTTTCTAAGTCTGCACTAAGCCTTGTCTTAAGACCTAGGTGGCCAAATGAGATTTAACAAGATATAACATTTTTGCCTCTACCGAGTTCACATATTTGAGAAACCCAGCTCGAGAAGGAATGTTTGGTGCTCGTTGGCACGTGTGAAGTCTGCATGGGAGGCTAATTTATTCATGGTAGTTGGGGAAGGGTCCTAGCTCAATGTTCCAGACATTAGTTTGTGGATTAAGGGGCAAAGCTTTATGAATAATCATTAAGAAGGTAGGGAGGTCTTAAACCCTCCCTAAACCGTAGTTAGGTAGCGATGGAGAAGAACTTGCTCTAAGTGACCCAAAATGGATTGGTTGACCAAGTATGATGATTGAATGTTGTAGAGGACTCCTCCAACTTTCTCCTGGTGGTATTTAGGTGTCTTGACAGTAAGCAGAACCCACAACAAATTGCAAGTTTCTGAAGAAGTTGTGTTTTCTCTCAGGTTTTTCATTGGACCAGATGAATAAATTGATGTTTGAGGGAGTATGGAAGTCATTCTTCAAGTCTATAGTGGTTTCAGTTCGTGGTTGATCCCTTTGGAGGTCTGTGGAAGTCTATTTTGTAAGACTAGTTTTTGGGGTATAAAGGCAGTTTTTGGTGACTTGATTGCAGAGTTGTTCTGGGTACTTACAATCCAATTGATGGCATCTTATGCATTTAATGATGACTATGAGATCGTGAGGTTTCTATCCATGTGTCATTTGTGCATGTTTGAGGTATTTCTTGGTGTGTTTGAGCTTCATGAGTGAAGATTGGTTTTATAGGTCATAGACCAAATAAGGGCAATCAAGCCTAATGGTGGTTTCAAAGCATGATATGGTGGTACAGAGTTACTTGAGCATGTAGAAGGTAGGTAATGGCCTTAGACTAAGTGTCTAAGTGATGCATGAGGTTTGGTGGTGGCCATGTGGGCCGAAGACAATCAGGCTTTGGCGAAGGAGTTGTTTTAGGCATTTAGGCCTAATTGAGTCCTAATGAAAGATTTGAGCTTTCATATGCTATTGCTGACCTATATTGGTATGGGGAAAGTTGTGTAGGATGGTTTTCAAGTAGTTTTAAGTATATTTGCTCTATGATGGCCGAATAAGGTGTGTGTATGATCCTAAGTCATACATATATGCAAGTGAAGAAGGCTTATTTGGTTATCTTGTGAGTATGAGAATGAGCGAGTAAGAGGGTAGTTTGAAGAGGTGAAGGTCTTTGTGGCCATCAAGAGAGGGCAAAGATTGTGTCATGATGTTCTAGTGGGTGTGCTGTTGTTGGTGTTTAAGATCAGGTGACCTAATCAACTTGGTGAAGAAGTACTTGAGTGAGTAAGCCTAGAAGGCAATTTTGAGGAAGATAGAGGAAGGAGAGCTAAACTGGTGTTATCATTAGTTGGTGCAACATTTTAGAGGTGACAAACAAATTTAGGTGGCTGAGTTGGTGTTGAGTCATCTAGGGGGTTGGTGCCTTCATGTAGAGTTGGTGCTCTACTAAATCTAGGGGTTGGTGCTCCTTGTGTGGTTGGTGTCTCACTAAACGTGGGGGTTGGTGCTCGACTAAATTTGAATCATTGCCGTAATAAAGCTTTTTTTTCAGTGAGTTTTTTTTCCCTATAAGTGTTTCCCACTTATATATGGCGTTCATGTGTTCTCACTTGCTCATCTATGGTTATGTTTCTTGATGAATGCATGCTTAACGGTTATGTTGAATCAATCAATAATTGATGAATGCTAAAGTGAATGTAAAAGAAAGTTTTAATGCGCATTGATTCACCCCATCGAGTGGTTATGCTTCCAACAGTCTGAAGAACTAGTATCAAACTTTAGAGAAAAATCTAGTATTGTACCTAAAGAATTTGTTGTTTTCATCAAAGGCGCATGAGGGGGGCTCGCTTTGAGAACATCTTTAGATGAAAGCTCTTTAAGATCAACACAGTGCCAACACTACATAGGTGAATGATGCTTGTTGCACTTGTTGTAAATGATTCACTGTCCTCCTACAAGACATTTGTGGAGGCCTTACATTTGATGGCGGAAAGCCAAACCCTAATGTTAATTATGTCAGTTCTTGTTTGCTATAGAAAGAAGATAGGAAGACACAAGACATTGAGTCCAGTTTTGGACAATTAGAGAGTGCATTGAATGCTTAGACAAAGGGGAAGTCGAAATATCATTTTGGTGAATCTTCTAAATACCAAGTGAAATGCCATTATCATCATAAATTTGGGCATATCAAAAACAATTGCTGGAAGTGATAGTATAATTGTTCCCAATTCGACAAAAAACTATAGGATGAGGAAAATGTGGCAGTAGTTGCAGATGAATGAGATGTTAAAGAAGTGTATGCTCTCACAGAGCCATGCTCAACTGATAGTGCTATTAGATGTTGGTTCATTGATTCTGGCGGATCTAGGTATTTTTCATGTTGTAGGGACTAGTATATAACATTTACTGCGATTTGTGATTCAATTTCATTAGCAAATGAAGAGTCACTTGCAGTCAAGGGGATAAGGGATATTCATATGGTAATGAAGTTTACACATTGTAAGGAATGTCAGGTATACTTCTAGCATGCATTAAAATTTCCTATCTATTTTTCAGTTTACAAAGAATCCTAACATTTCTAGAATTCTTTTGGGAAGCAATGTATTGTGTCAAATGTGAACAAGAATTAGTAATTGCTCTAGGCATTGGGTAATGTGGCTAGTATAGGCTTGTTGACTCGGATACATTGTACAATCAACATAAAACATGTATGGACGGAGACTCCACCATACAAGATGTGCTGGAGGATGACATTCCTTATAGTTGTGTTGACCCTTCTCCTCTCAGTTTACATGCACTAGTTGTAGAGGGAATATCCCCAATTAAGAATGTGCTGTAGGCTGCAATGCTTCGTGTGCAGGTAGATGAAATGCCCCAATTATATGATGCGTAGGAGGCACATGGTGAGCTTGTAGGAAAAACCACTCAAAGAGTTGTGGAGAGTGACTCCACTATCTACAATGCACAGTCGACGCATGGTGAGATGGCAGGAAAAGCCACTAAGGATGAGATGACAGAAAAAACCATTCAAACAAATACATTGGCTCTAGGGACCGAGAAACAGGTGGTTATTTTAGAAGAGCACGGTCATTTTGCTCTTGCTTTTGATCTATTTATGGTACTTGAATCGCAAATTATACAACACATTGGATTCAAAGGGGTGGAAAAAGTCACAAGAGAATCGTGATGATACTTTGGATGATTGCAAAACTCATCTTGTTGCGAAAGAATTCTTACAAAAGGAGGGAATAGGTGATGAGATGATTGTCTTTTACTGCAGAGTTGATTTTTACTCCTAGGGGTACTGCAAAAAAGGTCACATTTGAGTTATCTCTCTCCAAAGATTTGGATGAGGAGGCTTACTTAGGTAAACTGAAGGTTTTTAGGTACCTGGTCATGATCATCTGGTTTGCAAATTGATTGAGTCCATGTATAGACTTGGGCAAACTCCATGAGCCTGGTATATATATCATACACAATGATCAGCATCTCTGAGATTCCAATTTCAGAACTATGGAGGTTGGGCCGAAGTTATCAGCCAATGATGTTTCTTTATTTGTCAAAGAATCATTCTACAATCGCTTGGTGGGAAACTTGGTATATCTTACATTGAGAAACAACAAAGTGTCAAAGGAGTGCAGATTTCAAATTAACATCAAAGAAGCAGCCTGCTGATTTAATGACTGAATCGTTTGGTCCCATTGTGTTTGTCAAATATCAGGACAAATTTGAAGTAGTTTCGGGATTAGTCATTCATGGGGTATTAAAATATATTAACACTTATTGAATTATTAGTTATCTATTAAATAAAGTTAGGTTATGAACTTCCCCAACTACAATATAACTTCTTTTAGTATAATAGAATGACATGCATGCACATATCTCAGTGTCCTGTGTTTTGTGTACCGTATCCTCTTCATTCTCTCTCTCTCTCTCTCATCATATTCTAACACTCCACTTCTCTTCTTAATCGCTATGTTCCCTTTATAGTGACATAGGAGAAATAACTCACATCTCTTCTCAGGGTAGAAACTTACATCTCTTCTCAGAGATAGCAGCTCTTATCTCATAGATAGCCATACATACCTCCAATATCAATGAAGCGGTAGTTTTTTTAATTCAGAATTTCTTCTCTCTTTGTATATCGTTTCCATTCACAGTTCATTCTGCGACAGTTCGTCAATATTATTTTAAACTGCAATTGTTGTAACTAAATCGCTTCCACCTAAAGACATTAAGTTTTGCAATATAGTGTGTTGCCTACCAGATTTGTGATCCAATCTAGATCATGCGGGTTGTGAAATATGGCCCTTGCACCTGCCAGTAACTTTTCTTATAGCAAGTCATCATCCTTGCATACAAGAGGCAGTCTGCTGCCCTCTGGTCCCAGATGTATTTTTTTGTTGATTCTCTTTATATATTTACTATGTTTTTGATGCTTTCGCTTGACAAGATCTTGTGTCTTCAGACAAGTAGAGAGAGTTTACTGATCTTATAATAGTTACAGAAATTTAAAGAGAGGACTTATTGTATATCTTGTCAAGCCGAATTCGTTGACAAGCATCACAAGATTTTATAAATTTTCGTATTAAAGAAGTTTATAAGACTTACAAGAAGACACAATTACCTACAAAAGAAAAATTGGATAATAGAACCACTTGTTGCCCTTTAAAGTGATTAAGAGGGTTTCATTCCTCAAGGTAGATTTTGAAATGCATAGCTACCATGTTCGGCCAGATTTGGACCAGATCTGGTTCGATCTTGAAATTTTTAAGGCGTCTTGATAAATCTGATCTGGCGTGCCTCCTTTTTACATTAAAAAAGTGAAAAAAAACCCAAAAAGATAAAAATCCTAAAAGTAACTCTAATTGTATGCATTCCAGTCCATTCTAGTCTAGTTCGTTCTAGGAGCAGAGGCAAAGTTCGAGGGCAAACTTTGAGGCAAAAATCAAGGGCAAAGTCTGGCTGTCTGTTCATCGTTGGCCTCCTTCCGTTCGTGGTCCATCTGTCACCTGCGAGTTGCGACTGTGTTCCATTACCCAAATCTTCCAATCCTCATTCGGCTTTAACAGTGGTTGAGGTGCTTGGTGGCGCTCGCTGGCAGAGGTGGTCATGGTCAGTGGGAGAGATATCAGGTAAGTCTGCATTTCAGTTTTAAAATCATTGATTAGGTTTTTTTTTTAACTAAATGATTATAGGTAATGTTTAGCATATATTAATATAATGTTATAACTAAATAATAACATTTAGTTATTAACGTTAATAACTAAATGTTATTTAGTTTTTAACTTATGTAAAAGAAAATTGTGTTATATATATTTTAATAACGTTAATCTAGTAATTTAAAAAATAATATTAATGACTAATAATTAAATAATAACATGTTTTTAAATAACATATAATCATAAATAAATATACCAAATTGGATTTTTTGCAAATCTTTTAGGGGACTCCGCATTTCCAGATTTTTGCCCTTCCAAATAGATCTGGATTTACGAACTTGGTAACTATGCTAAAATGATAACTTGCTTACATAGATAGAGGTGAATTGGAATGGTAGTATGGTATAAATACTTCTCAAAACCCATTCATTGTTCATGATCACATGTTACATTTTGAGGAGCAAGAAACCAATGATATAAGTTAAAACAATGAGATTTTTTGCACAAAAATATTTGTTAAGATTGGATGCAATCCTATAGAATGGTTGTCCAAAGGGCACATATATATTCATATGTTATTGGAGTATTCAATACAGTCAAGTTAAGATGACAAAGCACTTCATTTATTTATTGCAAGTTAACACAATAGAAGATATAACCACACATGAAACCATAAAGATACACCCCTCCACACACACATGTCACATACCCATAGACAGACACACATAGACATAGACACACACACACATAAAAACACAGACACATGGGAACATAGGCACACACGCACTCACAAAAACACATAGACAGAGACAAACAAGCACAGACACAAAGATACATGCAGACACACACACACACACACAAACAGACACCTACACATGCGTGCACACACACAAACACACAGACATAGACACACAAACACACAGACACAGACAGAAACACACAAACACAAAACACACACATGCACACACAACGGGCACACACTCCATTTCATAGTAACTTCTAGCTCCATTTAGAAGGAAAACAGAGTATGCTATATGAACGATATAGCTCATGTTCATTTTCCTGAACACAATGTGACCATATTCTTTGATTAATAATGATTTTTCCATTTAAGTTTGAACCATATTTTAATAATGCCTTGATTTTGCATTTTTTATGAAAGAAATATTTCATTTAGATTTTTGAACGATTCTCAATATTTTGCCATGTTTCCAATCTGTAACTGATCAATCTTTTTGGGATCCTTTCCAATAAGTTGCTATTTAGGTTTTTGGTAACACACTACCTGAAAAGCTCCACTCAATTCAAGGAGAGGAGCACTTCACAAGCTATGTAACTGGAAACTTCCTTGCCGAGGTTGTTATCTCGGGGAACCAGTTTCCAATGCACATTTTCCTTGTTTGGAAATTTCTGACAGACTTTTCCCAGATTAAGAAGCTTTTTTGTCAAATGTTTCCTGAGCTGGGAAACCCCCAATGGGTGTTTCTTTCCTTTTTCTAATATATGAAATAGAAATATATAATATGATAATTCATAATATATATAATTTTATTATATACATAATTTAAGGATATTTATAATTACAAATACATGTTATATTTGTACATCTGACTACCACCCATTTCTGTTTCCAATTTTTTTGAGGCTGCTGTTCCAGGAACTTTTACCCTTCCCTCTTTTGTGTAGCACAGGTCAAAGGCATTCGTTATATTGACCTGTGAATATATATATATATATATATATATATACACACACTTAAATTTTGATTCTGTTTTCAATGCATAACATTGTCTAATATATTATTTCCCCAAGGCCACTTTGTCCATATGATAAATGATTCTCCCGCTAAATATTTAAAGAAAGTAGAGGGCTTAGAGAATGCTGCCTACTATTGCCATGGATTTTCATGATAGTGGCATAAAAATTAAGCAAAACTCCTCAGTAGGACATACACATAACTTGCAGAGAACACACTACTCAATGGGAAAATTGTCTTCTCAGGGTTCTGTATTTTCCATTGATTCGGCTAGGACTGAAACCTAGGAACTCCCATTTGCATACCGGGGTCTTCCCCCACTGTATCTGTTTGTGGTCCAGAGGGTGGATTTTCTTCCAAAATTACCCCTCAAAGGACACTTTGTTTGCTTGAGGCTCCTAGTCTGGCTGTGATACCTGTTATTTTCCATGGACCAGGTAAGACCTGAACCTTGAACCTCCCTTTTGCATGCTGGGGTGCTCTATCACTGAGCTATATGTCCCTTTGCAGCCTGTATTGTGTATTTTTCTTTCAACATGATCAAGGTTTGATTCATATCCTCTGTCATCAGGGAAGTATAATCAGAAGTGAATTAATTGGATATCTGGAGTAGACATTTCAGAATTCAGTTTACTGTATTTGACATCTCCATGAATCATGATTGTTGGCCATTTTAAAGAACAACAGTGAAACTACTTAAAAGCTTGGCAAAAATCAATATGTAAATGGACATATGCCAGTATTTGCAGGTTTTATTTGGTTGATGAAATCAGCAAAATATGATAACCTTTCTGTTATACAAGTACCCTTTTGAACAATAAAAGAATGAAAGAAAGATACTATAATAATGCTCACAAATGACCAAAGACAGTCAGTAGAGCTCAAAAGTACACCCAGTTACAGTAAAAAAATACTAGTGTAAGCAAAATCCTAGTATCTGAAAAGTAACAAAGCACTAAAAGAGTAAAATGAGGTTCCTAAGTAAAATCATGTAAATGTTAAACAGATTTCACAAGCAGACAGATGAAATAATGAAAGAAAGCTCTCGACCTTTAAATAGAGCCTTTGTCATGTGTTGATTGGAAGAGATACCGGTGCTACCCATACACTGCAGTAAATATATACATATTTTCATGAGTTGATGGATTTTCATATCCCTGTATACACACAGGGAAGGAAAATTAAATGATTTAATTTGCATGGGTACCCTAACTCTTAATATTGGTACTGAAGGCTCACATTTCTTTGCTTACTAGCTTTGATTATAGAATGTCATAAGCATAAGCCGATGTTTTTTTGGTTTGAATGCTCTCATCATTCATAAGATCAACCTATTTATTTCCAAGTAGGTCAGGGATTGTATTACCACTTCTTACATGTTTCTGCAACGCGTGGGAATACTGCTAGTATTTGATTGATATTTATAAATTAAGGAACTCCCACAGGAAGCTGGCTAAAAGTATGCCAGAAACCCAACAAGACAACAACCCAGATATCAGACCACACTCTTAATTTTGGTCTAAAGCATACTACAGCCCAAAAATACTTAACACTGCATACTGCTTGCCAAACAAACTATAAGAAGGATGAAAGGCTGAAGAGGGGACTTGCCCGATTTCAGTTCAAACCCCCTTCCTGCACCACAATAGACTGTGCTAACTGCCTCATCATAGAAAGTCTAGCAGAACAAATTTCACATGAAAAGAGATGAAATAAGGACAGAAAGATCTCGATCTTTCAACAAAATCCATCGAACATGTTGATTAGAAGATATAGTGGCACCACCCATACACTGCAATGAATACATAGTTAAAGGGATTTTCATATCCCTGTATAGACATATAGGAGATAAAGTGAATGATTTAATATGTGCGTCCATGCTAATGTACTCAACCTCCTCCTTTCTTCCCTTAATATCTTTTTTAGTATGAGGCTTTCAACATAAGACCATGATATGTTGACGTGAATGTCCCCCTTATTCATAAGATCAACCCAGTATTTGTAAGGAGATCAGGGATTGTGTTACTGCTTCTTATATGTTTTAGTATAACATGTAGGATTATTGATAGGATTCCAGTCTTATCCATAATGACTCTATTAAGGCTCGAGTTTGGGCATCCTCCTTTCTTACCTGCATCTGCAACAACTTTTGAATCTTCCTCGATATCCAAGTTGAACCATCTATTCTCCTGAGCAATCTTGAGGCATGCAATAAACGTGTTCAACTGTCAGCTAGATTATTAGAAACTATCTACTACCTCCAGCTGGTCTCAGGTTTCATCTGGCAGCCCCACCAAAGTTCAGCTTTGTACCTCCTAAGCATGGGGAACATTTTTAGCCGAGTCACTTTAGGATATTTGAGAAGTGCCCCTTGTCATGAATTTTTATGGAATTTTTTTTGAGAAAAAGATTCCTTATAAATTCTAATAACTTGTTTATTAATAAATTTCTGATCAAGCAAGCTACATTTTGAGGAAAGGCATTGTTCTAGGCTTAAGCTCAAAACGGATGAGAAACTTTATGATATTTCCTGATTTGATAGTTTTTCTCCTTTTAGGTGAGGTCTGGGAGACAAGGGGCGGAAATGAAACCTATTATTTTAATTTTTAACATTTTACATAGCATAGATTCTTTCATATTAGAAAATGTTTTTGGGTCAAATAATATATTCCCACAAAGAATGCTTATTTTTTTCTACTTACCAACTTATGGTTATGTTGATTCTTGTTCTTCCATCCTTTTGTTTCAAAATTGGAGCATCATTTGTGAACAACTGTCAGTATACTGTTTTTGAGATGTGTACTTTTCCAAATGTAAAAGAAGTAAACAAAACTAATGCAATTATTTATAAAGTTTATGACCTTGGCAATCTATGTTAGCTAAACCGATGAGATACTTTTACTGGTTGAGCTAATAAAGATCCCATTAATGGGAGAGTGTATCACTCAAAACAAGGACCATATTAAAAACTAGAAGAATGCATCCCTCAACTTATGAAGAATAGTGACTACCAACGAATCCATCTCCAATTCCTTGAGCAGGTCCTGCTGTATGACCCAATTAAAAGTTTGGTACAGGTGGTCATACAAGAGGAAGTAGAGCTAGCACTAATTTCTGAATCTCCCCATGTTGGAAGCTTGACCTCTACTCAAGTTCATGCTCTCGGTTGGAACGTTCCCATTTTCTGTCCAAGCAAAGCTGTACCAAGCAGTCCCAATGGAGGAGGGCGAGGGACCTGGTAGAAAGCAGAAAGGACCTGGTCATTGCTTGAATTGACACATGGAGACACAAAAAAGGGGACTGCGTTCTTCCTCAAATCGTATATTAAAAGATTGATTTGTTGTATGCTTGTTTCTTTTCCATGTATGGTTGGTATTGTTCTTAATGTAGCTGTCTTTAGGTCTACATCCTATATAGCCTGTGTGCTTCAGCGAAGCAGTGTTTCTATGGATGCTTATATTAGCTCTTGCTGTATAGCTCTTGGCTGGTAATGTAACAATTGTTTTTAATAGTTTCCCAAGTTTCAGGCTTTTTGACTGCTTATAATTTTACTTCTTTATGAGCTTGCTATTTCATTGTAATACCCTTTTTCTTAATACAAATATATTTGAAAAGCAGAAAAATAAAATCAAAATGCTAATAGTTTCTAAACTCCCTTTTTTATATATGTTTGCTGGAAAGGGTTGCTTCTGGAGAAGAGGCCAGTCAAGTGTTGCAGGATTTGACCTTTCAAACTGGTTTACAACATTCAGGTATAATGCCATTGAACTCAGCGTACTGGACAATGCATTGATCTTGTA
Source organism: Taxus chinensis (assembly GCA_019776745.2). Classification (NCBI taxonomy): domain Eukaryota; kingdom Viridiplantae; phylum Streptophyta; class Pinopsida; order Cupressales; family Taxaceae; genus Taxus; species Taxus chinensis. Next base: position 44,600,041 of record CM034153.1, read on the forward strand.
CTAATTTAGTTAGAAAGTTGTACTGTTCTTTATTTAATCCAAATAGTGTGGTTCTTCTGCAGGTCCCAGCACAACAGCTACTTGGAAGCTTCACTATTTTGAATGGGTGATGCAGATTTTTGACCAACAAAACCTGAGTGCTGGTGCATGTCAATTTGCTCGTGCGGCACTGGAGCAAGTAGATGAAGCTGTTGGGGTGATGAATCAACAGTATGATGACACCTCACTGGAAACTGCATCTAACATCAAAGGCCGGCTTTGGGCCAATATTTTCAAATTTTCAATGGATCTTGAGCAGTATAGAGAAGCGTATTGTGCAATAGTGTCAAATCCCGAGGAAGAGAGCAAGTTCATTTGTCTTAGGCGGTTTATAATTGTGCTTTGTGAACACAAGGCAACTCAGGTATTAAGTATTACCATTAATGTTCTCTAAGACAGGAAGTAGGCTCATCCAAGTGAATTATATCAACTATATTCCATTACAAATGATCTGCTTGATCGGATTATTATTTAGTAAATTCCCTAAAAAGGGAACATGGAAGATGTCATGCGATATTTTCTCCTAGACCTATTTTTTCTTCATACGGATACATATTGCCACAAAGATGAATAGTACAGTTATTAATTTTTATTTTGTTGCGTCTTTGCACACTCTTTCCCTTCACTACGTAGGAACTAGGGACACTAAGCACTCATTTTGAAGGTTGGCCAAAGCTACGACAGAGTTACTTTGCAACCCTTTTGGTAGTCTTCATCCTATTTCAAGAGTTCATAAGTCTCTTCATTTTGAAGCTTGTTTTATTGCTTTCAAGACTTCTATCTTTCTTTTTTTCTCTTGTTCTTTCTTATGCTACTTGGCTCTTTCTTATTGGAAGGTTGATGGATATCGTAAATTCATTTTTGCTTTGCCCAAGTTTCAATAACATGTGGGTCTTTCTTCAGCCAAATGGTTTCTCCAACTTGTCTCTAATTGTTGTCATAGAGTGGCTTTTAAGGTAATTTGTGCTTTTATTGCATATTCATTCTTAAGATTCAATGATTTACTATTTTATATTCGAATAACCTCTTATTGATAATGATATGTTGGGTGTCAACATGAGGGGGACTTGTTAGGTGACCCCTATATAGATATAGGCTCTTGCCCAGATTAAGGCCATCTATTTCTATAGAGGGCGGATATAACCATATGGGGGGTGGGGTTGGGGCCCTATTTGTATATGGGGTATGAGGATCTAAAGGGCACTCGATCAATGGATCTAACCACATATAGATATGGTGTAATGCTCCCAAATGCACAATTTTGACCCAAGTTGGATTTTAGGGGAATCCATAACCCCCAAATACAATTTATAAAAGGTGTAGCAATTTATTTATATGCAGATCTGAATTTTACTTGGGAAATGTGACTAGGGCATAACAAGAAACTCATACAAATCAGCCAATATACTTAAATCTTTCCACTCAAAACTGTACTGATTTTATAAGGCCAAAATTTGAAAGAATATGCAGATTCCAAATGCAAATAAGGCCGAAATTAATTTATTTTGAAACCCCAGTGTGCAGAAAATTATGACAACTTCAAAAATTCATATCTTACTAAAAAATGCTCTGATTCACACAAATAAACTATACAGGGATTCAAATAAATAGGGAGAATTCAATGATGCTACCTATTCATGCAAATGACCACCACAAGTGCCCTAAACAACCAAAAGACCAATTCTCCCTTAGGGTTTTGGGATGGAAATTACAGCTGAAACTCAGCCACCAATTTCCTCTTCAAACCCTTGTACCAAATCTGCAAAATCTTCTTTATACAATTGTTGGAAATAACTCTGAAAATTAATAAAAATCTTTGCAAGCACCATAGAATCCCCTGTGTAGAGATCCCTCACATTCTCTAAGAGGGTTTTCGTCCTCTAGAGGTAATTCCTAAGGGTTTTCGTCATTGGAATAAATTATAAAAAAACTCTAAGCTTCAGTCATAAAATCAGAAATTATAAAATGATCATAGTATACCTTCCCCTCGAGTCGATTTCTCTTTATAAAGGAAGAAGATACCCAAAACAACCTCTAAAATGTCTAATCAACATGCAATGATTTTCTCTATGCAATTTCTACCCTCCATTTTCCTTCCTAAGACAACTCGCATTTTTCCATAGGGAGGATACAAAAATACAATGCTTTTTATCTTTTCTAAGTTCACATGATCCCTCCTCAATGCAAGTCACCATTCTACCTAGGAAGAATACAAAATGTATTTGGCCCACTAATAATTTCCCCCAAGGCTAGTAGCACCTTCCTATAGGGATTACAAATTTTATAAGTGCTTTTTCTACATTTATATAATTAAGTTATATAAATTAATATAAGTGCTTTATTATTTTTTTCTTTTCTTTTGGCACTTTATAATAATTTATTGTAACTTAAGCCACACTTATGATCACCCTTTGGTCGTCGGGTTGACAAAATAGGCCAAAGGTCTTCAATCGGGAAGGGGATAATTATATATGGCCTCGCCCATAATCTATATATGATATTTAGGGCACCTCAACCTCATAAATATAGAGGGGGTTGAGTGTCAACTTGTGCTTTCTCTCGACCTCGACCCTTGAACCAGTTCAATTCCCTGTGTATATAATCTAATCCTCTCCTATTGGTTGAGCCCTTCCTCCCAACAATATAGAGTAGGTCGGGCTGTCGGGTAGTGCTAACTAGATACTATATATAGATAGAGGGCCCACCTCACTCCTTCGTATATACATACATACATACATACCTTATGTATGTATGTATGTATAGTGTTACGCGGGGACGCCCCCCCACGCCCCCCCCACATACATACATACCTTATGTATGTATGTATGTATGTATAGTGTTATGCGGGGACGCCTGCCCCCACCCCCCTCCAAACCCAAGTGTCCTAGACGTTCCGAGGATGCTGAAACGTGGAGGAAACGTTTCCTAAATGCCAACGATGAAGGGAAACTCTTTGAGGATATTTGGGAAACGTAGGAAACATCCTGGGGACATTTGGAACGTGAGGGGGGCGTCTGGATGTCCCTGGGATGGTTGAGGGATGTCCCAGGGACGTTTAGACGTCCCTGACGTCACAACAGTTTTTAAACACTTTTTCTTGAAAAAAACAGTATTTTCACTTTTTTTTTTAATATAGTTTAGGAAACACAAAGATAGTAAGGAGTATGTAGAGGAAACACAACCTCAAAATGTATTAGCTTGCTTAACACGAGCTCCCATATGAACTACTCATGGGTAGAATCATTCAAAGAACAAATTCTACCCACAGTTCACTTCTTTTGCATAGACCCAGTCATGTCGTAGGGGATTTTAAAACAATTATAGCAATCCCTTAGACCAAAAAGAAGACAAATTTATGTTTTTTCAGCTGTAGTAAATTACTAACTTTTAACAACGCACCAACTTTCCCCATTGATTTCACATCTTTTGTGATTTTTTCACGTGTACCTATGTTTTCTTTAATTTTTTTTTTCTTCTTTTTGGCTTGAATTTTTTACGTAACAAAGGATAAGGAGACTCAAACCACCTTTCCTTTCATTAAATCACTCATAATGAGTCTATAAGGCTCTTCCCTATACATATCATGTCATATTAGGAAGGGGGTACACCACTTATGCGTGACCACATATATACAATATGTAGTCAATCAAGTATCCTCTATTTATATAGTTTAATCACTATATTTTTATATTTTAAATATTTAAATATTTTTTAATTAGCCGTTCCCTCACCATCCCCACAAATTAGAAATGTTTTGCCGTCTTAGAAACCTAGTCCAGCTGTCCCAGAGTCTTAGGTAACACTGTACACACACATATATTAGGGGGGAAGGTGCTGACGGGAGCTATATGATATATATAGTAGGAAATCTCTATATACTATATGCCTATCTCAAGTAGCCCTGTGATTGGGAGGATAGGTATATATAGTATAGAGGGCGACAACCCTTGCCTTTAAAGTGCCATATCCCATATCTTGGGGATAAAGAGATCAAGGGGGAGGACAACTCAACCCCAACCTGTAGAGGTCTAGAGGATTCTATACATCGGGTTGAGGCCCCCTATCTATAAATGGATCTAGAAAAGGGGAGGCCTAGGATCATTTCTTAATAGTCCCCAATTCCCTCTGCGTATATGTGGGCCCACTCTATATATGTGGTGGGCGACCTATATATATCTAGGAGAGGATCTATATATAAGTGGGGGCCGGGGAGGTCCATATAGATATATAAGGCCCAATGGCCTACTAAATATATCGCTCGGCCTCCCAACTATAGATAGAGTGGGTGCCCCGAAGTTTTGCTTAGTTCAGATAGCCCCCCCGATATGGGCAGGAGAGGATTTGGCTTTCTTGGTGGCCCCATATCTATATATGGGGCACTTGCCATATAGATATATAGGGGATGATGACCTTGTCTATATATAAGGATATATGTTGGGTTAGGCCGTTGGTTTTATCTTTTTCTATTCTTTTAGCAACCGATCTGTGTATTGGGTTTCCTTTGCGCCATGGTTGGGAACTATCAATCGATTTGATCTTCAAAAATTATGGATTTTTCCATAATAAATGTATAATATCTAGCACTGTTTCAACTTTTCTAGTCATTTCAAACACAATTTTCAAATATTGGACTTTCAAATCATTTGGAGATCAGGTTGGTTGTTTTTTTCTTGCTTAATTGGGTAACAAGAGAGAAAAATGGAAAGTATTCTTAAAATACCTCTTGGTATAGAGAAACAAAGGATGATATAGAACACATTTATTTGCGTTGATATATATAGTTAGGTATATATAATATAGAGGGTGCCGACCCCAACCTGTAAAATGCCATATCCCATATCTTGGGGATAGGAAGGCCGGGGGGGGAGGAGGGCTTGACCCCAACTTATAAAGGTGGAGAGGATTCTATACATAGGGTTGGGGCCCCCTATCTACATATGGCTATAGAAAAGTGGAGGCCTGGGGTCATTTCTAGATAGTCCATATATAGGCTGCCCACTCCATATATGTGGAGGTCCCATATAGATATTTAGGGCGTGATGGCCTACTAAATATTTTGGATTGCCCTTTGAGGCACTATGCCATATAGATAGAGTAATCTCAAGAAGAGTGGTATAGAAAAGCTTAAGCGTCGGTTTTATGGTCCGTACAGAGTGTTGAGGAGAGTTGGAGAGGTAGTTTATGAGCTGATGTTACCTTCTGAAAGTAAGATACATAATGTTTTTCACGTGTCTTGCTTAAAGAGGGCATTGGGGCAGCACATGGTATCTTTTGCGGAGCTGCCACCCTTGGATGAGGAGGGGAGATTGGATCTAGTTCCTGAGGAGATCCTGGATAGGAGAGAGAGGAGATTGAGGAGTAGAGTGATTTCAGGAGTAGGTGGTTAGGTGGAGAGAGTTACCAGTGGAGGATGATACATGGGAAGGAGAGTCTATACTTCAACATCCAAATTTACAGTTGCTTGGGGACAAGCAATCCTGGGAAGGGAGGACTGTAATGTCCGTTTTTCTCGAATTAATTTATAGAAGACCTTTGGCCTATTTTACCCGATGACTACCCGACGGCCAAAGGGTGAGCTCTAGGGTGACTTAAGTTTTATTAATTTTATTATATTGTGCTAAACTTAAAATATAACATTATAAAAGCACATATAATAAATTAATAAACTTAACATTAAAAATAAAACTTAGGGAAGTGCATTCAAAATAAAAGCACTTAATTAAAATGTACTTCCTAAGGGAAAATGCGACTAGCTCAAGGGAGTTGAAAAAAATAGAAAAGTGTGCCAAGCTTCCCATTAAAAAATGCGACTTGGCCTATGGGAGTGCAATGAAGTTCATTGTATGTGATGGAGGTCATCTTGGGTCCCATTTCCTATATAAAGAAGAAGTCGAACTGCCTGGAGGGCATTCTAGAATTTTAATTGCATTGGAAGCTCTGAGCTTTTTGCAAATAAATCGAAGGACGAAAACTGTTAGGATTTATCCGTCTTGTGGACGAAAACCCCAAGAGCATTGAGAGGGATTTCTACTAAGGAAATTCCATTGTTTTTCACAAATTTTTATCATTCCAGCAGTGTGTGTTGAAGAAATAAATTGCAGCAGCTGTTATTATATTTTCTAGGGTGGAGCGACCCATCTTTTGTCTACTTTGAGCTATTGTGGAGTCATTCCAGGTCTGAAATTATTTACCATCTATTGTACTGCATTTTTGGAAGGGTTTTAAAAGGCATTTCCAGTCATATTTATATGCAGATTTCTGAACTGTTTTGCAGTCACTATTTACCTCTAAAAATCAGGTTTATTGCATATTTGGGCTTCTAAAAATATTGTAATCAGTTTATGGTAGAATACAAAATTATTTGATTTCTATTTGTGTTGGGGTCCACTCAAATCCTAGTTGCATTTCTCCTAAAAAAATCAGATCTGCAGTGTTTGCTTTTAGATTTTGTGTTGTTTCAGCTGGGGTTTCATTCTTTTCCATTAAGCTTTCAATCAGATCTTGGTGGGGATCTTTCAGTGTCCGTGATCCACACGGATCACAAGCCACTATAGTTTCTGTAGACAGAACAAATTTCAGCAAGAACGACATCGAAAAATGGTCTTCATATTTTAGCAGTTCCATTTGAATATCAAGCATAAGAAGGGTAGTGCCAATCCAGTAGCGCTGATTGTTTGAGTGACCTTCTATTCAAGCATTTCTCACTATACTTGATGCATGTAGACACAAGACTAATACTTGGTTAGAATTGTATATGTCCGATTCAGACTTTGCAAAAATCTATCACACTTTACAAAGATGTAAGTCAATTCTAAATTACTCCTTACACGATGGAATCCTATGCCACCTTGGACTCTTGTACCGAGTGGAACAGCAAAAACTAATATGGGAAGCTCATTTCAGTAAAGGTTGTTGGACACTTTGGAGTTGAAAAGATGCTTGCAGTATTGCATGAGTATTTTTGGCAACCCTCAGATCTGATGTTACCAAATATGTTAATCCTATATCACCCATGCCATTGCCAAATCAGTCCACAAGAAGCAAGGTATGTATGCACCTTTGCGGGTTTTGCCCAATGAGACTGCAGGAATTCGTTTCCATGGACTCTCCCAGGATAACCTACCATCAAGCATGATAATGATTGTGTTTATGCAGTAGTTGATGTATTCTCAAAGATGACAATTCTCACACCTTCTAAGAAATTAATCTCATCTCTAGGAACAACTCAATCGTATTTTCAGTATGTCTGGATCCAAGATGGACTACCAACCACTATCATCTTTGGTAGGGATTCAGGATTCTTGTGCTATTTCTAGAAAACACTTTCGTCTATGATGGGCACAAAGTTGAACAAGTCTACCACATTCCATCTTCGGACTGATGGATGGAAAGAAGTGGTAAATAGAATGGTCATGTACCCTCTCAAGATGTACAATTCCATGAAGCAAACACACATGGGATGAAAGTCTCCCCTTTTCAGCATAGCTAAAACAGAGTTCTGCAGAACTCTTACCTCATAGTCCTTTATAGGTTGGTTTGGGTTTCCAACCTTTGGCACCCATTGACGTGGTTTATACCATGCTGCCATCAGCAACTCCTCCTTCAGCTCAAACCACGAAGTTGATAGAGCTGTCAAGTTCATTTAGCACATTGAGCAACAAGTGCAAATTATTATGCATAAGGCTAATAGGAAAGGAAAGGTCATTTAGCACTTTGTACTCCCATTACTTAGGAGACACCTAACTATGCTTTAAAAATGAGACATACATGCTCTACCTCTTGTAGGCTTTTAACTTGTGACTTGCCTTTCAAGAACACAAATTCTTCACCATAATGTAAACAGTAATGTAAGTACAAGCGAACACCATGATCAGCATCAAGGTGGCCGCACATATTTCTGGTTGATGATTGAGTATGATTGCACTTGCAGAAGGAAAGACCTTTTCTGCAAACTTTGTTAACGTCGGTATGGACCCTACATTGTCGCCAAACAAGTAGGAGACGACACTTTTGAGATAAATCCACCTTGCCGCCTCGATCTGCATCTAGTCAATCGATGCAGAATTCTTGCGCCATTATTTTCACTCACTTTTGCTAGACACTTCAGCAAGCAGAGTTCAATCCTGATTGTAGCACCCTAATAGAATCAAATGAAATAATTGATGCCAGGGTCAAGTGGAAACAAGAGATCCCTCTCTTTTAGTCCATGGATAAGCAGATTAAGTTCCTTCCCAAGGAAAATGCTTCACTGAAGTGCAAGTTGCCAACAACTTTCCACATCTTCGATAATTGCACATAATGGGGACCATTGCTCTTCAAGTAGGGGTGACTTATCTAGGAGGATCCGAGCCTTTGATCAACTCATGGTTTAATGGCGGTACTCGCCATGTGCCGTCTTCACCAATAATTTCAGGACAGGCACAAGCATACATGGTCATATTGTTAAGTCCTAACTCCTCTCTGTTGATGAATAATGTTAGTGCTATTCAGCGGAGCTGCGCAAAGATGTTTACGGAAAACTATGTTGCCAGGAAACAGGTCGGAAACGCGGAAACACCGATTTTCAAAAAAACCTTGGGTATGAAACGTTGTGGGAAATGTTCGTACAATATATTATAAAAAAATTATATATATATATATATATATATATATATATATATATATAATACAGTACTCATTTTCAAAATTTTAGTCCATGGACCATAAGAGATAAAGCATTCAAAATATTTTGTATCCATTGAAGTTCAAAAGATTCATCATTCAACATGGTTACAATTTTAATCTAGATTCTAGAATATATCATCTAGATTTTCTTCATAATCATCTGTCATGCATCCATGTTTCAAAAATTATAGTTGTAACCTGCTTCATTGTATTCATTTGATTGAGGATTCCAACGGTAAATTCTATTCGAAGGAGCAGTAATATATTGAGTCAAAACCTGCTTTCTAGCCTGGGGTTTCTTGGTTTCTGCTAGATTCTTCCTACTTTCTTTGGATTATTATTCTGACCCAAACTATCTTTAGGCTTGTTTAATGTGCCTCCTTGTTAATATAGTTTTATTGTTATAAGACTTTATAGCTGAGCACACTGTAACTTATTCCTGGGTTTGGAAAATTCTCTATGCACAATTTAGGTTATATTTGAAAAGATTAAGTGGAGTAACACAACAACAAACTGGAATAAACTCTTATAATATATAAACCATGAAATGTCCCAGAAACATTGGGGACGTTTCGTACCCGTTTTCGTACCGGAAACGTTTCAAGCTAGATACAGGGGGTGGGGCCGTTTCTTGGCAACAGTCTTTTTTCCTTCTACACATGGGTTGCATTTTTCCTTAGGGGAAAATAAAAATCATAAAGTTACTTTTTCTTTTCTTTTTTGTAACTTTTTCATTCATAAATTAATAAAAGTGCTTATAGTAAAATTTTATGATGCATTTTATAGTTAATTCATTATGACTAAGTTTCCCTTTTATTCATCCCTTAGCTGTCGGGAAACAAAATTGGGCTTAGGGTCTTTGACCTGTTATTTTAGAAAAGGGGACATTTCAGTGCTCCTTTCCCCAAATTGCTCGCCCTCAAACAATTGCAAACTCATAGACCCAAATGCCATGTGCAAGAGATAAAACATTGTAATATCCCCTTTTAGGATATTATTTAAATTTGCAAAAATTAATTATCCGGATCACCCTAGGAATATTAGATCTTCTTTGTTTGACTTCAAATAACCCAATGTTAGCAATAATACAACCTAAAGTGGGGTTGGAGTATGTTAAAGTGGTGGGTTAGATGAGAAAACTAATTAGAATGCTAATATTACTCAGATTTGATTTTTATAACAGCAAATAATTAATTAAAATTGAAACCCCAACTGCTGCAATTTTCCAAAATTAATTCATGCTTAACCATCCAAGCAAAAAACTTCAAACTTTGGATTTTGGGCCACAAAAATATGAAGAACAATATCTCAAAACCAATTTTTGTACAGACTACATAAAACCCTAATTTTGCCCTAAAACTTAGGTCGCCCAACACATTTAGGGCATCTAATTAACCCCAAAAGTTATAAAATCACTCCCCTCTTATTTCTCCTAATTTCTACAATCAAATCCACTATTAAACTAACCCCAAAACAACATATCTAAAATAAATATTAATTTTTAACAACTGGAAATTTTGCAGACAGCTGAAATCTTCTAAAATTTATAACTTGCTCGTTACTCCATATTTTGCCCTCAAATAAATTGCAGAATTTTCTATAAATTAAGAGCTTTCTAAAGAGTTATCATTATGAATTTTTGAAGCTCTGCAACCCTTCCAAAACAGCCCCCAAAATCTGAAAACCAGTTGCTAGGATTAGGAAAAATTAATTACCTCCAAACACACCAAAATATTAGTCCCAAACTTAGAAAAATATGCCAATACAGATCATATTACAGATCTAGCTCAAAACACTCTAAAACATGCCAAAACAACCTCCAACGCAAGTCGCTTTATCTCTAATAAATGCAATAGTGAGCAACAATAAATAAAACACCATAAACCCTTCCAAAATCACTAAAAGTTGAGCCACAACATGCAAATTTAACCTCACAAATTAATGCATCAACATATGAGCCAAGTCATCAATATTGGAATGGAAAAATAATGCATAAACACATTCAACTCAAGAGAACACAATGGAGAGAACAATGATTCTTCAATATTCTTCAATAATGGATCCAAATGAGAGAGCACAATGCAAGAACTAGGGCATACATCCCAACACTCCAAGCATGGAGTGAAATCAAATGATCAATCCAACATAGGTCTCACAATGATCCCAAGCTCTCCTTTTATAAACAAGGAGGCACGAAATTCGAAATCCTTAGGAGAGGGAAATCATAAAATAAAAATACTTTATTCTCCCTAGGTGTGACATCCCCTTTCTAAGGGTGATTTTAATATTAAAAGCCACCCAAAAGTTATTTAATTATTTTTTATAAAAATTTTGCATTGGGGGAATTAAATTAATAATTGCATAATTAAATAATTATTGTTTTATAATGTCCAATGAAAAAAATACTCCTCAACCAATAATCTTTAATTATTTAATATAATTTTCCCCTTGCAACTTCCCAAAGCCCATGGGGAAAGATAGGCTAAGGGTCTTAAAAAATGGGGACATTACAAACATGTTGTAGTGCTCCAAAAGTCTTGATCATGTACTTGTTAAATGAGAGAGTTCTTGCCAAAATATATAACTCTCATGATGCCCATACACATGAATTTGGATGAATGGTACCACATTCTATATTGCAAACTTGATCCTCTAACTCATCATAGTTCTCATGAGGAAAATAAATCTGAATATGCAGCAATAAATATGACAATATATCATTCCTTCCATACCTTAAAGTGTCATCAAGTTCTTCATTTCCTTTGGTCATCATGATATCTCGGTTTTGCTGCATCAAATTCTTAGCATCCTTGTCCAGGATGGGCTGAATATCCTCACCATAAGACTGCTGCAATAAAAAAAGACAATGTACGTCTTTCCACACAATCTGCATCTCGTGCAATCTACCCTCTTTTGAAGGAAATTCCCATGCTCTTGGCTGTCACAACTTGAGGAGTACCATTCCTCATACCTTGCAAAACAACTTTTTCCGGACCAACATACTCTTCTTCTTCTTCTCCATTTGTAATTACCTCAATATAATGGGCTTCCCCTTGCTGCCCAAAGTTTGGTGCTTTTTATTCATTGTTTGAAGTAGTTTTTGGCTGTCCAAAAGACCCCTTTGGCTACCCCAAAGGTGCTGATCTTTGCTGTCCACAAGGTACAGTCCTAATACCATCTTTGGATGCATCACATTCAACAACAAGAGGAATTGAAAAATTTGGAACATCAAGTACCAGACATGAACTCATTACCTTTTTGAACTTGTTAAACGCTTGTTGCATGTCTCCTCTGGGCTCTTGATGACCTCGAGGACTCACCTTATTTTCCTTTGGTCCTTCACTTCTTAGTTGACAAAACTCCCTGAAAGAAAGCAACTCTCTTGTGTTGTGATATAAAGATGCATATTCTTCCCCATATAGATCCATTTCTTTAGCAACTTCAAGTGCTTGTGGTTGTTCTATCTCCACTTGTGGCTCTGCTTTTTGTAGAAAATTGGAATGAAAAAATTTAGAGGGGGTCTTGCTTGAGACCCTTTCCCCATGATTGATAGGAGAGCTTCCTTCACCATGATTGCCTTGATTTCCTTGAAATGTCGGTCTGGTAGTGCTTAACCCTTGTATACATTTGCTCAAATCAGCTATAGCTCCTACAAAGGAGTCTCTTAGATCCCTATGAGCTTCCATCAAACTGTTTTAGAATTCCTTGTTGCCTCTAGTGAATATTTCATTCATAGCGCAGTTCATCTGATGGTGGGGGTCTTTCTCTATCACCCATTCCTTCTTTTCCCGGAGTTCTTCCTTTCACTTGTTTTTCCATGCCCATTTTGGTTTGTGCGATTTCTTCTTCCTGTCGGCTGCCTCTTCTGGCCTTTCTATTTTGTCTTTCTCAAGAACTCTTTAGTTTTCTTGCCTTGTATCAGTGCTCGTTGTTTTCTCTAGTCCCTTCGACCTACTTTTGTGGTCATTTGTTGGACATTAATATATTTATCTTATCTTATCTTATTTTCTTGAGTAGTGATATGTAAAACTCTCTTCACTTGTGTCAATGCAAAACTAATTTCTTCTTCACACATTGAGAGAATCACTGCTCTGATACCGGTGTAATGTTCCCAGTGGAATTAAATTTGACCCCAAACAGAACAACAATAAATCTGAACTAAAACAACAATGTCGAGACAATATACTTAAAAAAACATAATGCATATTTGAATTATTCCTGAAAAAGTGCGACTTGCTTAGGAGATGGAATATACTCACAACTGAAGAAAAATCACCCAATTATTAGTTAAAATAGATCAGCAATAGTTATTTGTGTAATAACAACAGAAAAATACCAGATTTGGAGCAATTGAAGGCTGGAATTTATTTATAAAATCCTGTAGATGGATAGCTTTTAGACAAGCTTGAAAACAGAGTTTTCTCAGCCCAAAAATTACACCAATCAGCTGAATTTGATTCTTAAAAATATGATAATTAAATCACCAATCAGATCTGACCTCAATCTGCCCTAGGGTGTTCAGAACACACCCAGAAATGGGTCGCTCCACTATAGAAATGCTAGAAAGTAAAGGTAGAACTCAACAACAATTATCCTCCTTTAAACCCTAGCTAGAGTCAACATAGAGATGCAAAATTAGATCTTCAACACTGCTGGAAATTTGAAATATATCCTTGAAAACCAATGGAAAGTCCTGAATAGAGCTTCCTCGCAAAAGAAAGTAGAGTTTTCGTTCTTCCTAAGCTTGAAGAGGGCTTTTGTCCTCTCAAGCCAAACTACAAAGGGTTTTCGTCCTTTGGAGTTGATTTGGAAAGAATGCAAGCTTACACCAAAAATCAGAAAATATCATATGCAAAAAGATGCCCTTCCCTTCCATGGCGACTTGCCTTTATATCTTATTTTGGCCTTTTTGCCACTCAACACAATCAATCAGATCTCTTTTCCCACATTTAATATTTTCCTTTGCCTTTTTTCCTTCTCCACATAGGTCACATTTTTCCTTTGGGGAAAATAAAAATCATAAAGTCACTTTTGTTTTTTTAACTTTGTTATTAATAAATTAATATAAATGCTTATAATAAAATTTATGATGCACTTTATAAGTAATTCATTATGAGTATGTTTCCCTTTTATTCATCCCTTAGCCATCGGGAAACAAAATTGGGCTAAGGATCTTCGACCTATTATTTTAGAGAAGGGGACATTTCAGTTGAAAACTCACAGTTCAATTTTCTTTTAATTTATATATTTTGTTCTTTCCAATATTTCCTGTAAATCAAGCATTGGAGGCAGTGTGGCAAATGATTGTATGATCAAAACTTTTCCCAAGGGAAGTGTTTTGTGATAAATAAAGAGCTTGGGTGTATGATATAGGAGTTGGCTTTGAAAGGTTGTTGTAGACCGAGTGATAAAACGTTGGTTGACACATTGTTGTCAAACAACCCTTCGTCCATTGATCCAATGTCATTGGATGACACTTTGTCGGGAGAGTCTTCATTTATTGACACTTGCTCAATTGATGTAATGGTTAGGCAACACACCATTGGGTGCCAATGATGTACCATCTAGGACACTATCGGTCGACACACTGTAAGTTGACGTATTGATGATCCGTCAACTAATTCTTCGTTAGGTGACACACCGTTGGAAAATAGAACATTGGGTGGTGGAATGCCAAGTAAGCAAGGAAGGGAGTGTACGGTTGAGGACCATATGGTTACAACAAAGTAATGTACAATGTGTTCTTTGCATGTCTTCGTAGGTTGTACGGCTCTTTCTTTTGAACGTACATTGCGTTTAAGTATGGAAGAGAGCCGAACACTTCTTTTGAAGAGTACTCTCCAACTCACTCTTTTCTTTTTTTGTTTCCCTAGCTTTTAAATCTTAACCTCATCAAATTTGTCCATTACATCGTTTTCTTCGATGGGCCCTTTGGTTTTTTAATAAAAACATCCCAACTTGAAATTCTTGTACATTGAATATTTATCATGCACATGTTTCCTTTGTCTTTTTCACTCTATTGTAAATTCTTTGTGCCACAAGCAATGGCCACAATAACACTTCCTTTGTCTTGACAAAGCCTTTGTCGGCAAATGTTGCATCACTTCATCCAATTGAACATACCTACAAGAACTGCCCGTACATTACAAATAAGCCGTACTTCACCTTTTATTACTCCATGTTCTTGCTCATAGACGTTGGGTCTTTGAGGTGGATGTTTGTTGCCCTTGCAAATCAGTAGGTCATCATACCATCAAACTTTGCACCCCTCACGTTAAATTCTTTGACCTCTAGTGGGTAAGCCATCTATGGTGGTTTATAAGGATTGAACATTACAAACATATGCTTTTGGTCATCTTGCTGCAATTCTCGGCCTTCCTCAATCTCCATAAGCTCTTTATTATTACAATAAAGGTGGAGCACTTCATAGTCTTCCACCTTCCATTGGAACAATTTGCTGAAGTATTTTGTCTCATCTTTGGAGCATAGCTGTAACTGAAAGACCCCTTTATCCTTATAATTTGTTGTATATCGGTTCTCGTCAACCAAGCATTCATTTTTGGAATTTGAATCCAATGAGTTTGACGAGGCTACTTCCTCACTAACTGCTCGATTCTTCAAGTCTGTGACATACTTCTGGCATTTGTTTTCAATGGAGCTTAGATTCTTTTTCCAAATATGATCTACCTTTGTTGCTATCAAGGAACCTCGACCCAATAGTGGATCACAAGACTTATTCTTCGACAAGGCGACCACAAAATTTAGCAAAAATAGTTGGGTTCCAATAATTAGCTTATGGCCCATCAATACACCTAGTACCTTGATGCTTTGCTGATATGCTCGACAATAACATTGTCGAATTGTGGCTTAGTATTTCCATATGTACGCCTACTGACTATCAGGCTAGATTCATTGTTAGGAGTAGAGGATCAATCACTAGATTACCTGATAATGGGGGTTGAAAAACTATAGGTCCATTCTTTTGCTTTCTCCCCCCACTATCCAATGCTATACCATTTGACATTAAATGTGCCGTTTTATTCTCCATGATTGAGTCAATCTCTCGTATGGTAATTGCTATAACATTCTTAAGGCATGAGATGCTTTGTAAAAAGGTCAACTATCTTCACGGGTACACAAGTTTGCAAGAAATATCTTGCAATAGTTTTCTTGGACTCTAGTCTGCTCATTATTGTGCTTTTATGTTCATCTGAATGACGTTGCTCTTCAACCATGGATCTCTGGACTCCCAACACTGCTTCAGCCAATCTTTGCTTCTCCATACATGGCTTAGGGTAATTGGCTTTCTTTACTTGTGCTCTAGTAATTGCCATAACTTCCTTGCCCTTGACTACTTTAATCATATTGATGTTGGCTTGCTTTGGACAATTTTCATTGTCATGGTTCCCATGTCCACACCATTTATAGAGAACTCCAATGTCATTTTGGTAAGGGAAATCTCTTGTGAAATGGCTCCACTCATTGCACTCTTGAATGCTGTAAAAATGGCTTGACCCTTTCGAATTCGTAATCTGAATCCGACTCCCGCCTCCAATATTATATCTATTCCTTCGGTAGCTCCTTTGTCGATATGGTGAGTGGTCGTTCGTCAACGACTCTCCTTGTGTGAATAGTACTTGGCAGCTAGTAGTCTCACAAATTGTGTAGGAATTCCCTAAACCGAATGCCCCTATAACTTGACAAATCTTACACACAAAATATGCTTGTCTTCGTTCTTACAATCACTCAATCAGTTCCTTCATCATTCATAGCATGTCATCTTCTCAAATCTCGGACTGATCCTAGTTTCACATTGCCATCGCTGGAATTTGGGTCATCTTCTTTGCATGTCCTTTTGAATCGTGAGGTCATCTTTTTCTCTGCTCTTCAACGTCCATGGGCTCAATTGTAAGCATCTTCGTAAGAGGAGGTTGGCACCACCTTCATTGTCCTCTGTAACGAGGGGTACTAACCCTTCAATGAAACCATCACTTCTTCAAGCCATCAACTAGGTTCTTGTTTCAAGTTTTCCCAATAGTTCTTTGAGTCTTTTGTTATAGGCATGCACATTCTCGTGTTTACACTTGCCAGGATAGTGTAGATTTCAATGACAATCTCATTGTCATCCCTCAAGAGTTTGAAATCTTTTCTTGAAAGTCTTTCCTGAATGTTTTCCCTAGTTGCTTTCTTCAAGCTTGGTGTATTTGTCATACTGGGATCAATAGCCAATTCATCATCGAAGAACTGGTTGGGAAAACTATGCTTTTAACCCCATGGCATTCATCTGGGTATGCCCATTGGAAGTCCATATGTACGGTGCTTACATTCTACAAGTCTCCTCCTTAAGAAGGTCACATTAGACGGTCCTCTCCACTCTTAGAACTATCAGAAATGTCCCTATGCTTGACCCTTCTTTCGACAAGGATCCGTAGGCTATCTTACATGCCGTTAACTATGGCTCTTACTTTTGGCATGGTAACTCAAATACTTAGGAGGCTGCCCTCAATTGTAAGCGTGATTCCCTTGCTAGCACGTTCCTTCTACTCTCATAGCACTATGACGGACATGTCCACTACGTTCTGACTCTCCTTTGCCTATGGAAATTTGTTTTCTCTCCTTATTACGAGTGGTGTCAGTGGTCCCCTAGGTCTGTGGCTAAACACTTTCCCCCCAACTTGCTCGCTTTAGGCTTTGCCCTCAGGACTTGATGTCCTGTGATTGGCCTCATAATGTAGCACCCTTACGATCCAAACTCATGTGTTGGCAAGGTCACACATCGTCCTCTTGCTTCAGTGTCAGGGGCTATGGAAAATGCTTCTTCCTTCACTCCTTACATGCTTAGTACCGCAGGGTCCACTTGATGTATTCGATAATACACGTTGGCTTCATGCTTTGGCCTCGCATCCTTGACCGTATGTTTCTGTACTTGCTCTATTGATCAAAGAGACCATTTAGAATTTGCTTGGTTGTCATAGCCCTGATCTCGTCCTGTCTCTGGTTGCACCACCTAATTGAGTAGAACCAATAGCATGAACTTCTTGGTCATATGCCTTGACCGTATGCCTCATCTCCCGCTATTGTGTTGGAGTTAATACACATGACATTTTTGCTTGTACACGTCGATACTTCTTTGTGAAAATTTTGTTTTCGTTGTGATCTCACGTTCTATTTGGCACATAGATGTTATATAAGATAATGGGTTGTCTCGTCATCCATCTCTTCTCCTTGAACTACCTTTAACTTGACCCGACTCTCTTTAAGGTAACGTTGCCAAAATGTAGTATGATTAATGTCTACTGAGATACTAGACTTATCAATAACAACGTAGCACAAAATAGTAATTACATAACATATCTATGGACAGAGCAAAGTATTCTGACTAATAGCAAGCTTGTATTTATAAAAAGCATTAGTCTCAATACAATTCACATAGTTCAGGGAGGACCTGATACAAGTGCACTCTTTCCCTCGACATACATCCTTCTATTTATTTGACAAGAAGTCCAAATGGAATTGTTGGTTAAAACAGCCATCAACAACTACAACATACCACTGAGAGCCATTACAAAACAACGTAAGTTTGAAAATACAATTATTAACCACATGATACATTGCCTACTAGAATATATAATTACACCGATGACCAAGAGAATAAAAATATGATGGTCTATAAGATGCATATCTGTGGAAGAATGATTCTCCCAAGATGTTTCTTCCTTTGGTAGACATTTCCTTCCCTATGGTGGACCCTATAATGTATAGGACATTATAAGGGTCGTAATAGTTAAACTTTGGAGGTTTGGGGGCATACATGTTGAAATTTTATGTGTTATTACTTTGAGAGCTTGATTACTTATTTGAGGGCATAATTTTGAAACCGGGCACTTTAGCGAATAATGTTTCACTAGCCCACCTCAGATTGAAGTGACTTGTGTTATTGATAGCGATTTCATACGAGGTGTAGTTTTAATATAATAGATTCGATGATCTTGATAATGCTTATGGGACGGGGAGAGTTTACATGATGCCATATATAGTATATGATGCTCTGTCGACATTGTGATACAACATATGCATAAGTTTAAAAATGTTGGGTAGACTCCAAATTAGTGTAATGAAAATTATTAGACTTGTGTGCCTTGTGCTTAGGTCTTTTACTACTCATTATATAGTGGAGATGTAATATCCCCTTCCCAGTCGAAGACCCTTAGCCTATTTTGTCTACCCGACGGCTAAGGGATGCAAAAAAGGGGTGACTTAAGTTCTAATATTTTATTTTAAAGTGCAAAATAAAAATAAATAAAAGAAAACATTAGATGCACTTAGAATAATTTATTAGTGACTTAAAAATAGAAAAATGCAACATATAGTGAAAAACACTTGGGCCAAATTGTTTTATCTTAGGAACAATGTTTTAAAAATTGGAACCGGACTCGGAACCGGTCAAGGGTTGGACCGGACTGGAACCGGAACCGGACGGGTTCAAACTCTATGAACCGGTTTACTAAAAAACACATAATTAAAGAAAACAATACATTTGAAAGATTAGAAACCATGATTCCAACAATTACACACAAAATATGCATAGTATATAGTACCATAGTTGGAATACTCGCATTTAGCAAATACTCGGCAGACCCTCAAAAAATTTGGCAATATTCGGCAAATACTCGGCAGACCCTCAAAAAATTTGGCAATATTCGGCCAATACTCGGGAATACTCGGCAACTTAAAAAATAGTCAAATTTCTTTAAAAAAACATAAATTTGCAGCCAAAACTGTGTATTTGCAGCGTTTTCTTTCATTGCTATTAATGATTTCTTTTTGTTGGGACCTCTACGATAGCATTCAGTGTTGTGTCTTAAGATGTGCAAATTGGAGTGTAAACACAAAAAAAACTCTTAAAATAGCAAAAAAAAAAAAACCTATGCATCTGTTGATATGTGAAGTCAACATTTGAATAAGCAGGCTGCGACCAAGCTGGCAAGTGGGACGGTTAGTACGACGCACGGGAGAATACTACACGCGAGATTTGGCGACTACACGCCGAGTTTTGGAAAGCTACACGCAGTATTTGTACTATGTACTAATCTGTCTATAGGCGATCAAAGCTCAGGATCCTTACAGAAGATTGTAAAGTATATAGCCCTTGCTTTGTCCAAAATTGTGCAAAAATGGATTTTATGAAAATTTGAAAGCTATGTGCGTTGCAACTGCCATTGTTGCTCAACAATAGATATACACTTCCTAGATAAATAACGATACTTGAAATGGAGCCACAGAATAAAAGTTATGGCCCATGCAAGTTTTTGTAACCTGGTGACTTGCTAGGACCCTTTCCAAACATGGCAAATCTGTCTGTGTCCTGTAGCTGTTATTGTTTATTTGCTTTCATTGTGATTATATCTCTTTGCATGAAAGTAATTTTCTAACAACGGAAAATATCCTGACTTTATTGATCCAAGAGGTGAAACCAGTACAAAAGATCGACTCGGTTTGGTACTAAACCTGGCCGGTTCCACTACAGAACTGGCTAAATTCACTACTAGAACCGGATGAACACGACCGATTCCGGTTCCGGTTCAGCCGGTGTTTTAACAATGAATTGCCTTGGAAAGTTTTACTTACACTAATGAGGAAGAAAATAAATAGGTGAAATAGTGCAAGAGCATATGGGCCAAGTCTGGTCAGTCTAGGAAAATGCGACTTGAATAATGCAAGAACATGCATGAATTTGGAAAACATTCTACTGAGAGGAAAATTAGCTCTGGTCTCCAAGGGTGGCTTAGAATGGTGTCTTAAGTGCTATGCCGAAAAATAGAATTTGCCTTTGGAGAGACACTTGATCATTTTCTAATTTTTGCTGTTTGTCTAGATCCTTTGAGCTTTGATCAGAAAGAGCTCTACTTGCTAAGAACGATTGCCCTTTAGAAATAGCCTTCTTGCATGATCAAAACCCTCTAAGAGTCTTGCTTGCATGATACTCTACACAAGGGTTTAGCCATTGTGAAAGATCCAAGATTTGCAGTTTATGATAGAGGAAAGTTAGCTAATGAATAACTTGTTTGAACATTTTTGTCAAGGGTTTGAAAGAAGATTTTGCCATGCTATTGTATGTCGGGCCTATTGGTAAAAATCGATCGAACTTGTGGAACTAGAACCGGAACAGTTCGATGTTTGTTGGCCTTAGATTTTCTGCATAGCTGAAATGCTAGGCAATTTTGAGATAAATCTCCCTGGATTTACCGGTGAGGCTCCTATGTCCACATTTGTTCCATAAAATATGCTCGTATTTATATTGACTCCTTTACCTTTTAACCATGCAGCTCTTGAACCATGGCTTTTGTAGGGTTTCGGGGCAATTACCAGCAACGGTTAAAGAATTGAAATATTCGTAAAGGAGAAGGCCGAATAGTTGGCCACATCGGGAAGAATTCGGGACAACAGATGTGCAACACAATCAATAGATAATCCAGAGTTGATTGCATGCACATAGATCCGAACTTAACCGATCTCAACACACAAATTCCTTTGTTATCGCAGCTTCAGATGTAGATATGTGGAGAACACAGTTTATAAGTAGAACATAAGACAAAACCTAGAAACAAAGTGTGCCGTTACATGCTCGAGTTCTTCCGACATCTGCGCCCTTGTCTTCCTTGTCGGCGATTAAGCGGCCGATCAGGGGAATTGGGTGTCAGCCCAAGATTTCACATTGAAATCACGGGACTACTACTTTTACAAATTTTTCGTTCTTTTCAAGCCGTAATGGTTCTGTTTTCGACTTATATTTTGCCTGCAGTTGTTTGCAATTGCTCTAGTTGGTATCTTTTAGTTGAGTCATGGCACAAGCCAAATTCGAGAAAGTACCCACACTGCCAAAGCTCACTCCTGGAATTCCTCTTTGTATGACATGCATGATTCGCAACTGCAAGCATTTTACTTTCGATTTATTAAATAAATGCCAGTTATTTTAAAAATAGATTGAGCTAAAATTGGAGGATTTAGGGTATATAAAACACTTCACCCCCCTCAGTTATTACCATAGAACTTTCACCTGGGGGGAAGAATTACTTTGTCAGATTAGATAATTGGAGAAGGATTTTTAGAGTAATTGCCCCCGCAGCTTCTTGTTCTTGTTTTCATTTCTTTTTGTCATGCAGTTTTGGTTCTGTTTTCTCCTTGCAATTCCCGTAGCCATACTTCATTCTTCGTGCCACGACCTGGATCTCCAGGCCTAAGGTTTTGAAAAGCTGGATCCAGTATTTTTAATTACGGGTAATGCCTTTGCCTAAAGCCAATCACAGCTCAGGATTCTTTCAGGAGCTTTTGCAAGAAGTCGCTTGGTCCTGTAAAGGTGCAAAAATGCAATGTTTGCCGAAAATAACTCAAAAATATTGGCATCAATTGCGTATGAGCTCAAGAAAATATGCACTTCTAGAGAAAACAATACCTAAAACGGAGCCACGAAGTGCAAAGTTATGGCACTTGCAAGGTTTTTGCTGCTACATCTTCCCGTACCCTTTCACAAAATCCTGGAAGGAATTTTATTCGATGCTTGTGTTTTCTTCATGGGCTAAAAATCCAAAAAAGGAAAGAAATGTTGTCTTCATTGTAGTCGCAAGCTTTTGCAAAGCTGCCATCCGCGATCTGAATTTCCATGTTGGGCCTTCAGTGACGAATTTTCACTCAATTTTAGAAGCTACACATGAAGCCACTGAGCTTGCAAGTCACATCCAGCTTTTCCTTGTCTGGAGCCATAAATAACTCATCAATTATTTATCCTCTTTAATTGGCATCTGGAATTCTTCACAACCGGGTGCAGATGCTAGATAATTCTTCAGATTCGGAGGATATGTTCAACTGTATTTGAGATTGGGATTTAAGCATGCACAAGGTCTCTTAGAAGGAATTCTCCACGCATTGACTTCTTCATGGGCAATGCATTCGAAACAAGAGGATGACAGCCTTTGTGCATGAACAACGAATTTTGCAATTATGAGATCTGGATTTGCATAATTCAAGCCAGATGCACCAGAATTTGATGTTCAATGTATTGGACATTGCATTTAAGCAAGCCTGAATCTCTTACCAACTTCACCTAAGCACTTGTATCACTTATGTAAAAAATTATCCAAACACAAATCAACCTCCTTCAACCTGTGCGCCAATTCTGGAAGCTTTTAGCATTAATTACACCTTCTTCTGAGCAAAAATCCTCTCCAAATGGGGCGCACTTTTTGTCTGGGCTGCACTTCTCTACTTGTGAATTAATTAATTCATCCTTATGGCAGCTCATACTTATATAATCCTCATGATTCTATAATTAATTAATGCCTTTCCTATTCCTGGCAATTAATTAATTAATTAATAAGCTTTACTCTTCAAATGGGGCGCCTATTTTGTGCATGCTCATGGCTTCCATTAAATAAATAAAATTTATTTAATTTTAGACTTCTGCTTCCAGTTAACTCAAGCCTCACAGTATGCTTTGACCTTAGCCACTGAAAATAAGAATTAATTAATTCATTTAATACTTAAAAAAAGTATTATTTCTCTCCCAAATGGGGTACACTTTTTGAGATGAAGCGGCTACATTAAATAAATAATATTTATTTAATTTTAGAACTGTCTATTTCCAACTTCTTTTTGTTCACTTCCCTTTGTTGATTTTTTTACAAGCATGGGCGCCAAAATGTAATGTCCCTCTTTCTCGAATAGTTCGATCGAAGACCTTTGGCCCTTTTTGTCTACCCAACGGCCAAAGGGTGATTTCAAGGGTGACTTCGATTTATTAATTTTATTATATCGTGCTAAAAATAAAATAAAGTACCACTAAAGCACATATAATGAATTAATAGACTTTTTAAGTGACTTCGACTCAGGAAAGTATATGTAAATAAATTAATAAATTATTTAATGTGCTTTCCTAGGCAAAAAGTGTGACTTGCTTTGGGGAGAAATTAAATAAGCCAAAAAATGCGACTTGCTTGGAGAGGGAATAATTTAATTAAAAATTAATTATGCTCCTTTTAGGAAATAGTGCAACTTGCATTTTGGAAGGGTTTTTTGGCTATAAGGGAAAAGTGCGACTTGTGCCGGCACTATGCAGATTATTATTATTCTTCTTCCCGGCAGTTAGCTCTGAGCTTTTGCAGACAAAATCCAGGGATGGAAAACCCTCTGGATTATTCGTCTTGTGGACGGAAACCCCAGGAGCAGTGAGAGGAGTTCCTATTCAGGGATCTTCATTGTAATCACAGGTCTTTTATCATTCCAACAGTTCAAAGAGAAATAAATTGCAGCAGTGTGCATTCAGTCTTATTCTAGAGTGGGGCGACTTATTCTACAGTTGTTTCATTCAATATCTGAGGTATTTTTCATGCTAGATAATTCTTGTACCTTTCAGCATCAATTATATATCAAATCGATTTGGTTTGAATCATTTACGGTTGGGTTTTGGACAATCTTTTGTTATCAAACTATCTGCAGATTTATAATTGTTTGCCGTAAATATTTAACATCATAAATCATTATTCAATACACGGCTGAATTGTTTATGAAGAAATCTGTCAGTTTAAACCCTAGGCACCTTTTCTATATTCACCCAATCTGCGGGGTTTGTTTTATTTAATTTATCTATGCAATTTGAGTATGGTGTTCTATGGTTTCTTTTGACATTATCTGTTTAGATCCGAGCTTGAGCTATCTATAAAATAAAATAAAATAAAATAAAAATATTCAGGAAAAGGGGTTTGGGATCTTTCATTCTCTTTGGACGTATCAAATTTGATTGAATTACAAAATCCTTCCACCATGATACATCGGGCTCCAGGTCCACATGAGGGGAGCCTTGCATCAGATGCAAGGTCAGCTCATTCCCAGATTGCTCCAAGGACATGGGATTCAGTATAAATATGCATCTGACTCGCCCTTTTCTTGGAAACACTTCTCCTGCCCCAAGAAGGTATGACCAAGCATTGAGTAGAGCGGATAAACCATATGTAGAGGATTTGTGTATTTCAAGTAGTCACTCTAGGAAGTGTTCAACCAAGAGCTCGCTCACACTTGGAGGAGTTGCTGCTGCAAAGCCTTGGCAGTTTGGACTGCTTGGCTCAAATAGCCACTTAACAATGCTCAAAATGGCAATCTGAAAGTGACAGTGGGACAATAAGGAAAAATGTTGTTCATCACATGATACAGAACCCCTTTCCTGCTCGATTTTGTGAACTCACTGCTCCAATACGGCAAGCACCACCACCAAGTCCTGTGGTCATTTAAGAAGGTTCGCCACCAATGCCAAGCAGCAAGATATCAAACTGACCTCCCATAACATCCTTTGCCTCACTAATCAGCAGGAAGGAGGACCCAAGACCACTATGGATGCAAGTGACAACCTGGGACTGAACAAGAGATGCAAAAAATCCCCTAGACAGCAACACTCCCCTCAGAGGGAAAGGGCTTTTCCATATACTAGGAACTAGTCACATCTAAGCCCTGTTGTCCATGGCTTTGTTATGTGTATATACTTGTTGACTACTTGCCTCTGGAAGGGTGGGGTGTGAGAAACTAACAGCATCAGTGATCACCTAATATAAGTAGCTTGTGCTTTTTTGTCTCGTATTATCTCGTAGATCTGATCTACAACCTAGCTTGTCACGTTCTCAGGTCTGCTGGTATGTAATATTTTGATTGTTTTAATATGCATTTCTTATCATCCAAAAAGGAAAACTAGGGTGGGTACCCAGTCTTCATATCTTTTAATAGTTTTAACGGTGCATAGAATTCCGAATCAGCCTTTTCTCAAAATTCGAAAATCCTTCCATAGAGAAATAATACTCTTGTTGAACACAGAGGTGAATTGTTGAAATATAGCTTCAATTCAACTCTTAGCAG
Organism: Taxus chinensis; assembly: GCA_019776745.2. Taxonomy (NCBI): domain Eukaryota; kingdom Viridiplantae; phylum Streptophyta; class Pinopsida; order Cupressales; family Taxaceae; genus Taxus; species Taxus chinensis. The sequence goes on from CM034153.1 coordinate 44,625,640, forward strand.
CAATGCTTGTTTAATTTTCTTCAATCTGGATATGCATTTAATTGTAACTGCTTAAAAGAGAAAGTCAACAAATCTAGCAGAAGTACCTTTCTATTTCTAAAATAAGAGTTCCATAAGGCTTTACTGTCACATTGGAGTTTGTGAGATGAAGCATTACTTCAGAAGCAATTTTCGACTGATCAATGAATAGAGTCGTCAAATGAAGTTCCACAATTAAATATGCATAAGCCACAGGAGAATGTCTCACATCATTTCCTCTCTGCAACAACCAATGACATGAGAAAGGATTAAAAGTACTCACCGGCATTGAATATAACGACTTCTTATTTTTTAATTATTACAGAAGAAATTTCACTTTCCAAACATAGATTTAATCATTAAATTAATCCAATATGTATCTTAAAATCTTATCAGATGACTATAAATGCATGATGCGTACACATGGAAATTGTATATCTTGCTAAAACTAGATCAAAACTTAAAGAAAATCATTCCAAGTAAAGAACTCAGTTCTATGTTTCTTTACATTCAATCCTGTCAGCTGCTAATTCACAAACAAAGCCTTCAATTGATAATACATCTTATATATTCCCGCTAATAGCCTAATACCAATATGAACTCCAATACTTAAATAACCAAGCATTATTCTTGTACTTCCATCTAAGAACTAATCCATATGCATATTTTGTCTCTGCTTAATCCTGAAACAAGTCCCAATTCACAAAGTCAGATTGTTGGGTGACTCAGCCTTAGACCAGGAGAGGTTATGAAACTAAAAGAAATAAGGAATTAATATTCCTCTCTCTCTCTCTCTCTCTATACACACACACACACACATATATACATTTATATATTAAAGTGGGTAAAAGGCAATTGAAAAAGAAAATATAAAGATAGTGTCAAGCATGAAAAACCAAAGTGTAAAATAAATACCTAATTAAGATAAAGGGGTGTCAGATAAAGCATTAGAAAAGTTTGATATATATAAAAATACAACTTACTCTTTGGATATGTTGGATTTGCGAATACTCCCTTTGAAAACTATATAATGTTAAAAACCTTGGAAATAGGGCATTACAGAATTCTCTTCTGCACTGACCCAAGAGTGAGGCAATGAGCAAGACATCGGGCATACAAGGTTTGGTCCAACCAAGAATACATGGGGGACACCTTAACGGTTTTGGTCCTTGTGTTAACGGCAATAGAGGCTCACAACAAGCAAAGTTATATTGGAGACTGCTACAAAATGCCATATCATCTATGGTCACCTGTGCTCTCTATTAGCACAATTTACATATGTATGAGCCATTGTTCCAAAGATGCTGCAAGAGTTAGATCCGACATTCTTTACAACACTTCGATGAATCATGCAAACTTGCAATGATGATCTTTCTTTCAAAATTATTTGAATCAACGGAATTAAAAAATAATTTTTTGGAACCCTATTAACAATGATTCAATTAAATATACTGATCCTAAGACTGATTCGTGGGATGGCAATCCACCTTGTGCAATTGCAATCCGGATTTTATAAGTATCTTTGGGAATAACCCTATAGACATTTTTGAAAGCTATCCGATCCTAACTAGTCTAAGGTGATCCATTAAGTTGGAAGACACTTCAATTGTCTAGAGTTGACTTCTGTTAAAGGAACCCTCAAATCTTCACAGTGGCACCAAACACAATCATATATAGTTGCCAGTATTATCCATTCCAAATGTCAATGTGATTGTAAACTCTCCTATCATAAACAATATTTTATACATTCCTACATTCAATAATCATACTTACCTCGAGTGCCTTGGGGATAATTTTCAACCATAGTGTGGAGCGGTGAGGGAGCAATTGAGTACACCAAGCTAAAGGAATAGTAATTAATTTATACTGGATTTGATTTCACTTAGAAGGTTATATTTTTGATCTTCTGTGCAACTTGTCCTTTGTGGTGGTTGGTGTCATTATTTATCTTTAGCTTTTTATAAAGAGGATTTCTTACTAAGGACAATTTGTGAACTAAGAATGGTAACCTTATAATGGTACTCCTCTATGCAATGTTCTTCGGAGGACTCTCTTTTACTGCGCCACCTAAAAATTTTCTTTCTTTCTCTTCTTTGTAAAATTGCTTCTCACATGGACTATTTGTGGCTGATTTCTATCTGTCCATTGATGTGACAATCCATGATCTGTGGGGGTGAATCTTGTGGACAACTGTTAGAATCGAATTGGAAACGCTCGGTCATCTGATACGTCAAATGACACGAGCAAAGGCATTATGTATCGGCAGGTATTTCGAACTTATGCCACATTGATGGAATGAGATGAATAATGGTTGCAAAATTGTTGCATCTTCAACTATCAAAAAAATAGAGACTTTAATGGTATATTTGCAAAGCCACCTAAGTACTCGAAATGGGTTGATCGAAGCTGGAGCAACTATTGGGCATACCAGGATTATTTTTCCCCCTTACTTGAAAATGGCATTCCTACTGCACAAAAACTTCTCAATGTGGACGCTAAGCAAATTAAAGATTGAGGTCATGTCAGACTATCGGTGCCCTCTGTTTTGAAAAAATGGAAACATCTGTTTGACTTTTTTACAAATCTTCAGCAGCAAGTTCTATTGTATATTCACAAGGGATGGCATCATTGATTCTTTGGGGATCAGTTTGTCTTAGGTTGCTCATCAATGGTAGCACTTTAAATGATGCAAATGTGGCTGAATTGCTAAATTCAGTGCACTGCCACCCAGTATTCTAACATGGCAACTTACATTGGACCTATTGTGCTTAGACATTTTAGTTTAAAAGACCTTATTTATTATCAACCTTTTGCACTACAAGAGTCAGCATAGAATCTACAAATAATTGTGAATCGCCAGTTTTAATGTAGATAAACCAGGATAGATCAATATTGCTACAAAGTGTGGATTCTAAATCATTCATCATTCAATAAATGTTCCTAGAGATCAAACAAAATGGTCATATGTTGTTTTACTAATTGGGCTTTTTATATCCATAATAATATGATCACTTATGGTCCTTTATCTTATGAAGAATGGAAAAAATGATATTTGATACTTCCTGATAGATGTAACAGATTGAGAAATATTTTATACTTGCCTTTTTCAATTTGAAGTGGATAAATTGCAGATCTGTTCTCTTTAGGTTAAGATTAGAATACTAACTGGAAGATCCATATAGTATTTTGAATAAAATTTGAGAGATATATCTTGAAGTATGACTTGGCAATTACTAACATGAAAGATTCTATTTCTATGAGAATAATATCTGGATTCCCTAAAATCACACATAAAGACATTGAATATTTTCAAATATGCATTTAAGGATGTAAGTGGTATAAGATTAAGATGGACAATGGGATTGAGGAAGTTGTAGCCAGAAAGCATTCAACCCATCCAAATACAAGAGAGTAACAGATTATTAATATAATAATATAATTTAGTATTTAGTTAAGTTTAGCTGTAGATTGAAAAAACAGCCATTTTGTAACCATCTCATCTCATAATAAAATGATGAACAGACAACCCTGTTTCTCATGTGTGCATCTCTGGGCGTCTCTCCATGTACCAATCTACCTTGTGAACATTTTATAACAATTGTAAAGCCAGCTTTGTATTGAAGGTATACTGCAAACTTGCACCTTCAAATTCAGAATATGTGTGTTATCAACATACTTCAATCTCTGGCTTCTTCGAAGGGGAAAATAAAATTGAGGAAGAATCTCACGAACAACCATGTTTAGGGCACAAACCCACCGTCCAATACAGTATTGTCATCATTTCAGTCTGGCACATAAAATGGGTCCAAACAGTGAATCTTGAAAGCATTGCATTTACAATTGTGAACATTCAAGCAATTTGGAGTTTCAAGGGGCACAGAATAAAAAGTCAGGTGGAAAGCTGCTCCAAAAGCATAAAATATGTAATGTCTACCTTTTTCCCTCTGCAAAGAGCTGAAATTTGGTCTTATTGCCATTCCTTCAACCATGGTTAAAGAAGCAAAAATGAAGGATTTGTTAAGACCCTTGAGCAACATTAAATAATATATTTGACCTAATAGCATTTTATATTTTAGGTAGTGTTGGACCAACTTGCATTATAGTCGGTCTGACTTCTAATTTATGACCATACTGGTGCTCCAAAAAGGATACATAAAAGGACTGCCATTGAGGCACTTTCATTTGTATTTAGTCTTGAATACATTTTACATAAACTTGGGAATCTGAAGATTACAAACTCCAGTAAATGGCCACTTGATAATTTAAACCGATGACTTGTGAGTATCCTCATAAAGGACGATGGCAAAAGTTCTTTGTGGTACCTTTAGGTGAATATGGAAAAACCCTTCATCATTGTATAAATAAAGTTTGAATAAAGAGCATGATTGAAGAATCATAACAATCTGTAATTTACCAGCTTGTTATTGAATTACAAAGGGTGGAATGGTACCTTCTACATAAGCTTGGTAAATGTTGGAGTATCCAAGTATTTGAAAATTTGCATTTCAATTCTGATTTGTAATATTTTTAAATCAATCTGAATATCTGAAGTTACATGAATTTAAAGGGTTTCTAGACCCATAGGGCATAACAATCTCGTTAGGATCAGTTTTACCACTTTATGGGAATTAATTTATGAGATGAAATCTTCTAGTCATTTCCAAAAAATATTGTTGGCCTTTTCTACTCTCCATTTAAAATATAAAAAGTGAAGGTCTTAAATGTTGAACCAATGTGTCCTCTAGATTTTCGAACAGACTTCAATAAGCAAGTGATAGGAGAATCACTTGAGATATTATAAAAACTTAAAAGTATTAACAAGGTCCAGATTAAACCTATGCAAATATCATTAGCAACTCTATGTAGGAAATTCATATACAATCTGACTGCCGTGCAGAAACCACTTGCAGCACTGTTACTAACTTGAAAGCTGAAAGCATACATACAAATGCCTATTGTTTTGAACATTTTGCATTGAGTAACAATTCTGTAGTACACTTATTAATGAAAAATCTTATGATAGGCATTATAACGGACCACAGGTTATTAACCTACAACCAAATAAATCTAACGTGACCATTGTACAGCCATCTGGAAAACATGATTTCCCCTTTTATCCACATATGATCCTGCTTTTACCGATGAAAGGACAGTGATTCAAGATATCTACCTTTTTGATACATGATACAGGGATAGTTTTAACTTAACTAAACATCAGATTTACATGAAATTGCAATGGCACTATGTATGAGACTACCAATGATAGCCTATTATTTCCCAGTAATCATGCAATCATACTTCAGCAATAGTTATCAATCTCTAAACATTCATGAAAGGTATTTAAAATAATCAGAAGACAATATCCGAAACAAATACCAAGTACAATAACAGATTTTATATGTTGTAGTATATAGTTAATCCTTCAATATACCATTTTCCAGGCATTCACAAAGAATATTGATATAGAAAGATATCACTTGTGATATATTTCTTTATTGCTTCAAGATAATGGCAAGTTATTAGATACCATAAAATTTAGTTGACCTCAATTGGGAAAAGATAGACTTGTCACTCAATCACTTCAATTAGATACAAATGACAGTCTTCAGACATAACCAGTTTTAATAAATTCAATAATCATGACACCTATTATTTCCATTGTACTAGTAAATCCCAAATCTTGTATCTAAGCAATTAGCTTAGTGAACTGGAATTCGTTGTTTACCATCCAGGTTCATACATTCATCATTGATGAGTTCTCTCTCTTACTATGACCAGAAACATATAATTTTCAAAAGCTATAAAGTTTATGCACGATTTTTTTCCATAAAACCCTCTAGTACCTTGAGTAAAATTTCAATTCTACATTACTATCTTGTATAAAAAGTGAATAATAAATGTTATCAAATCATACATATTCAGAAAAATTGAAGATGAATTTCATGGAATGCAAACAACCCCTTTCGTTAAAAACTAATCTTTCCATGAAAGCAACGAGCAAAGGCAGCAGTTGACATTCCTGCAAGCCCTGACCCATATTGCCACAAATCAATTTAGGGCCCTATTTTCAAGAGTCTCTGGAACAAAAAGGGGGAGGAAACAAACCATTATTCTGCAACACAAGAACAAACCTAGTGAAAACAATGCCAAACTTGGGCACCGTGGGTAGCTCAAGTGGTACAAACATCAAAGCCTTGGGGGCATACCAAAGTACAATTGGTTCAAATCTGTTTTAGACACACAATGAAGTGTTAAACTTACATAATGCTTCCACATTAGCAGTTCCAGGATAGTTCAACATACTATTCAAAGATGTTATTCCTGCCTCTTCAAACATGTCGAAGAGACCCAAAAAATGACCCCATTCAACTAGTCCCCTTTACCAAGGAGACAGACCAATAGGTTACAGAGGAACCCATGGAGGTCGTTGGTCGCTTGGAATACAGGTTTAATTCTATGTTGCCAGGATACGGATACGAGTATCGGTTTGGATACGGATACGATACGCGGATACGTCAATTTTAAAAAACCCTTGGATACGATACGTCTTGGATACGTCCATACATATATATTAAAAAATATATATATATATATATATATATATATATATATATTTTATGTACATCTACTCATTTTACTCATTTTTTAGTCCATAAAAAACTGAAATAGTAATACAAAACTTGAATCAATGTTCAAAACATTCATATACATACTTAAGACTTTGCATTTTTATTGATCATGTGGCTGCCATACATATGATATACGAATATCATGTCAACATGAATACGAACAAAACTTGAAATTTGAAAAATATACTAGGATCCATGTTCAAATTTTCAAAACATACAATATACTTAAGATTTTACATTTCATTGTTCATGTGGCTGCCATACATATGATATAGGAATACAAACAAATCTAGAATATATCATCTAGATTTTCCTCAAAATCAAGTTCATGTGTGCCACTTGCACTAGCTCCACTCTCATTAACTCCACTCTCCGCTCCTTACAAACTCCCTAGAGCGTCATCTTCGCCATCAAATAATGAAAGTTGGGCAAGCGGCTACGGAGGCATCCAAGTCTGTGGTCTTTGGAATAAGATCCCAAAGTTTGTGAGGCCCTTTAGCATACTCCTCAGACTTGTGTGACAAGAGGCGCAAATTGGAGTGCACATACACCAAATCCTCAGCTTTTTTAGATGCCAACTTGTTTCTTTTAGCTGAGTGGATAATACTATAAGTACTCTAATTCCGCTCTGTGGAAGAATTACTAGCCACCTATTACAACAAAGTTAGAAAATTGAAATTCAAAGACAAGTTAGTATCCTAAGTTCTAACCTAATAAAATTTAAAATATTTGAAATGATTCTAAATTTTAAAATTTATAAATTTTATACCTGTGAAAGAACTTTTATAGCAATAGGACGTAAGTACTTGGCACCATGGCCATGTACATGCCACCATGTGGTTGGAGTCAAGCTACTCTTGTCAAAAAGAGCCTCAATCGATCCCATGATGCCTTCTAAACCAGTAAACGTGCCTATTTCACTTCTGACCACATTGGCCATAGATGGGTCAAGAAAAATTCTTCTGAATGCTACCTGGGTTCCATTTCCAACTTCGGAGTTAGAAAATGGTGCTTGCCTGTTTGGTAGCCCAAGTACATAAGAGCTATAGTACTTTGGGGTCAGTGCATAAGCAAGGAGATGTAATGGGGTGGTCATTTTATTCCACCTCTTCATGACCACAATCTTGACCTCACCATAGAAGGTCTCTTCTGGATCTAGACCTTTTTTTTTTGTATTATATCTCTGATACGCTCAAGCATGGAATCTATGCTATCATATATCTCTCCCAAGCATGTTTCATTAGTATCTACATATCGGATCATGGAGAGAATTAGTTCTGTAAAACTCAACAAGTACTCAACCTTGGCCCACCAATCCTCAAGGACCCATGATTTTACCCTTGTAGCTTTCTCTGTATTTGACTGCCTCCACACTGACCAAACACTGCTGATCACCATACTAGTTAAAGCCTCTCTCACCTTCACAAGCCGTCTCAAAACAAGCGTGTGAGAGGCAAATCTAGTTTCTGCAACCTTCAGCAACTCTAACCTTGAGAATTTCCTAAACATGGCTTGTGACATATGATGGTTTGTGATAAACATTTGAATGTCATTTGCGTCAGAATAAATTTGCTCAATCCATGGGATTTTCCCAATCTTTTGGAGCATCAAGTTAAGGGAGTGGACAACATAAGGGGTCGAAAAAATGTGCTCATATCTACCCTCTATGGTCATTCCTACTGCTTTACAATTTTTAGTGTTGTCCGTGATGACTTGGACAACATTATGGGGGCCCACCGACTCAATTGCCTCTATTAAAATGTCAGCAATAAATTGTGCATCCTTGACTTGCCCTTCACAGTCAATGGCTTTAAGGAACATTGCCCCTTTAGGGCATACTGCAACAACATTTATGAGAGGTCTATTTCTAGCATCTTTCCATCCATCTGAAATGATGGAAACCCCTGTTTCCTTCCATGAGTCTCTGATTGGCTGCAAAGTCTTGTGAATGCGTTCCACTTCCTTTCCCAAGAGTATGGTTCGAACTTTTTCGTAACCTGGGGATTTGTACCCTTGTGGAGCTTCATTGATACCCTTCACCATGTGATGCCACTATGGAGACCTCAATACATTAAAGGGCAACCCACATGTATAAATATATCAAGCAACAACCTCATCAACAATCTCCCTTTTTCAATATTAAATGCTTTCTCCAATGCTCCTTTTGGCCTTTTTCGTGAGCTCTCTGGACTCTCTTCATCAAATGGTTGACTTTGAGTTTGAATGAAAGGATGAGAAGTAGGTCTAGGTGTGGGTGGTAGTGATGAAGGCCTTCTTTGTGAAGGAATTGTTCTAGTTCTATTTCTTTCAGCTTGTTTATCAACCTCCTCTTGCTCTCTTAGGTACTCTGCCATTTTTTCATTTGATATTTTTGGGCACCTCTTTATCCTCACACCTCCAACACCAGTCAAATGGATTTTCACTCGACTATATGAGGATCTGTATTGAGCTTGGCAACCATGACATATCCATACCTGACACCCACCACCAACAATGTTGTCTACCACTGTCAGATGTCTCCAAAGAGGGGAATTAGGATCATGTCTCACAGGAATTGATGTGTTTTCAGCTCGGCCTTGCACTCCACCGGAAGCAGAACTTGATGCCATCCTAATCTGTTTTTGATCACCAAGATCACCATAACGGCGCGAGGTGAGAACATACACAGAGTTAGGATGTTTAAAAAATTAAAAACATTTTGCCTTAACATAAATAAATTAGTTATGCCATCCTAATCTGTTTTTGATCACCAAGATCACCATAAAGGTGCGAGGTGAGAGCATACACAGGTTTAGGATGTTTAAAAAATTAAAACACAATTTCCCTTAACATAAATAAATTACTAATTAGTTATGTCATCCTAATCTGTTTTTGATCACCAAGATCGTCATAAAGGCGTGAGGTGAGAGCATACACAGGTTTAGGATGTTTAAAAAATTAAAACAGAATTTGCCTTAACATAAATAAATTACTAATTAGTTATGTCATCCTAATCTGTTTTTGATCACCAAGATTGCCATAAAGGCGCGAGGTGAGAGCATACACAGATTTATGAAGCTAAAAAAACAAAACAAATGCATTAACATTGAACGATGCATTTAAAATAAAAAAAATGATTTTTTACCAATTAATAAATTAAATACCCCTAAACTATGCCATCCTACTCTGTTTTTGATCACCAAGATCGCCATAAAGGCACGAGGTGAGAGCATACACAGATTTAAGATGTGTTTAAATTATAAAATTTAAAAAAAATACAACATAATAAATAAATAAATAACCGTAAAAAAAAAAAAACGAAATGATGAATTAAAAATAAAAATAAAATTAAAATACGGTATACCTGTAGAGTGTAGTGTAGAATCGTAGATCCTAGTTGCCTCTAAAATTTTAAAACAATCTCTTCCTCTCAAGTCTCAACAACGGCTTCTTCTCCTTCAAAGTTCTCCTCCTTGCAATGATGGACTCCAAACAATAGAAGCAATCACTGCCCCTCCTTCAAATCTTTGCCTCCTCTAAGCTCTTTGCAAAACCTCCTTCCAATCTTTGCCTCCACTAAGCTCTTCACAACTCTTCTTTGGCTCTTTGCTCATTCACTTGCAAAAAGACAATGAAATTGTTTGTGTGATTTCAAATGAGAGGGGTGGGTGCTTTTTATAACTTTTTTTGGGGGAGAGGGTGTATTATTTTATTCATTTAGTGTTTAGGGTTCGGTTTTAAGGAGTAGAAAAGTCAAACATTTAAAAAAAATGAAATAGAACTTTAAAAAAATGTTTTTGAAGGCGGATACGGCCCGGATCCGCACGGGATACTCCCGGATACGTCTATACGTATCTGCCACGTATCTGGGAGTATCCTGTGCGGATCTGAGCTGTATCAGAATCGTATCCGTCGCGTATCCGGACCCGAGACGTATCCTGCAGGATTCGGCGGGGGGTTTGAGGTATGCATGCAACGTAGGTAATAATATGAAGTTGTCCCAAAATAAGAATTGGCTGGGCCCAACTTAAAAATATTATTAATTATTTATAATTTAGAAAAGGGGACATTACATATTGAATATTGTATTTGTCATTTTTAATTTATATCATCTACCAATAGCTGTCTACTCGTGTAAATTGATGAGAAATTGCAAAGAATCTTTAGGTTTATATGTGCACGGTCAGAAAGGTCAATATGCAAAATTAAACCTTTCTTATACTTATTAGACCCTTGGAAGTATTTATTCTTGTCTTATTAGTCCCAAAGGCATGGTGCTCCCTCTTTTGTCTTATTATGATTCTGAAATGTGGTTGTTTTTTGGCTTATTGCGCTCTTGAACATTCTTCTACTTCTTAGTGTTTTATAAAAATGACTTCTTTTATCATTGTTTGGCACCCAATATTGTCTCTCCTCAGTAAGTCCAAGCTCTTATCCAAAGTCTACAAGTTTACCCCTCAATAGCATCTTTTTGAAATGCAAGTGGAGGTTTTGGGGCCCATTTGAAGGGGTCGAAGATGGACTAATGAAAACGCTTGCTATGAAATTGAACACTTCTATTGCAAGGTCAGATATAAATTCCATGATTTCCTTTTGATCTAATGCCCTAGGCAAGTTGGCGAATCACGAGCAATTTGGGGATGTTTTGAAGTAATAATGGCTTGATGTAGGTGCAAATGTATGGACTTGTAGTAATTTCTAGAGCTGATTTTAACAATCATTTTTTTGGGGTTGGTTACCTCTTCACTAGATTTTAGCTTAGTCAACAAAATAATGAAGAAAAATTGGATTCATTAGGAGTAGTGCTTGCATTGATTTAAATGGAGTTTCATGAAAAAATGGTTTCGCATATCTTTCGATGGTAAAAAACAGCTAGAGCCTTTTGGCTATGGGTCAAAGCCGGACAATGGCATGCCTTTAGCAGTTGAAAAAGGAGCGTAATGGTCCCCTGTATGATTAAGAAAAATGGAAAAACAATATGATTTAAACTACGTGACATGTTACAATTTCTCGCCATTGGCCAAGAGCATGAAAGTATAGGATTATACAAAGTTGAACATTCAGCTTAACCATTTGCTTTGTTTTTACTAGATTTTTTTATATTTTCCTCCTAGTGTTTGACCTCAAATAATCCAATCGGCTTAGCTTCAAGTACAACCCAAATAGGGTTGGAGTGAACCAAAGTGGTGGATTAGATGGGAGACATCTCTTATGGGTTAGGACATTAATCTTTTCTAGATCTGAAATGCCATTACAGTAGTGAATTAATTTAAATTACAGTCTTAAGACATAGCTGAAACTTAGAAAATCTAATATCTCACTCCAAACTACATATTTCTTCACCAAATTAAATGCAGATTATTGCTATAATTCAGGACTTTTCTACTTGAGCTATGAAAACCCTCTTGAATGGCTTTCCTAGAATCACTGAAAAACCCCTTCAAATCAGATCCCAAAATCAGGAAAACCCAGTCGTTATTGGTTGGTAATGAAGTTTGCATAGGCATAATTTCCAGCACTTAATATTCCCCTTCAAAACGCTCACATTTAACTTCCCCCACACTGTAGAAGCGAATTATGCCTTGGTGTAGGATTTGAGGGTTCAGTGAACATATATTTACATTGTTCATGCTTCATAATCTGATTTGACCATAAATATCAAGGCTAGAATCTACAGTCGCCATAACTGGAATTGGGAGCACCAATAATGCATACAGCTTAAAAAGACTATTAAATGGGCTTCTCTTCAAGTTGGACACTGTATTAAGTGGAGCCACACCAGTGCCAATTCAGAACAGATTTGAATAACTGTTTCAAATGACTCCCAAACATGGTTGCATAAACAGATATCCCAAATCAAGTGGCAAGCTTATGGCTGAAGTAAATGCAGTGTTTAACAGTAGATTATAATACCACTGCTTAAAGAAAGGACCCAAGACACAAAACAACAAGGCAATCACCTCTATTACGAAGTATGCTGCTCCCTATAAAAGGCACATTTGGTTAATTGGTGACTTGTCTAGTTTTCTTCCTAGTTGGCTTAAGTCGCGTGCCACAAGGGACATTTTCAGTGACACTCAGAACGTAGATCGATTCAAAGGCCTAGGGTTTCGATACATGACTTAAATAGTGCCTGCAAGACCAGTCCCCAAAACAAGTAGCTCGGTTTCGCTAGGGTTGGAGCGGATGCAAACGCCTAAATGGTGTCCCCAGATTTCATCCTGAAATTTGTGACTATCCCTATCCGTTAAAAAAATTTCGTAATTTTAAAATAGTGGGTCGTTTTGTGTTTTTATTGCCAGAAAGTTTTTGTATTGCGTCAAGAATATTCCCAGAGAGCCATATTAGCCAATTTTCGCCAAATACCCACATGCCCAAAACTTGTTATATTCTGTCGTCGGGATTTGTTTGCGAGAAATGTTGTATTTAATTATTTTGAGCCCCGTTTGAGGCAAAATTAGCACTCCGTTTTAACTCTGTTGTAGGTCGTAGATATTGTTATTCCCATATACCAGTAGGGTTTTAACCGGGAATGAAGTTCATGGGCTTTATTTGTGACTTTTGGCAGACCGTTTTGTCGTTTTTTGTGTTTTCTGCGTGTTCGTTTCTCTGTGAAATTCCCTCTAGATCAATTCCTTTGCCGGTTTGGCCTGTTTTCTTGGCCTGGAGTAACTGGGGATCATCTATGTGCACGTTATGCCTTGAAGGAAGTCGCCATTGGAGGTCTGGTTCTTTCTAGGAAAAGACAAAGTCGTGCACCAAAAAGGCCTCTTCTGGGTTGGCTCGCAATTTTTGGACAAAGAAGAATTGAAGTGGATCAGGGGAATTTTTAGGTAGCACCAGGTAGGAGGTGGGAATTTTGTATCTGTTTAGACAGGGTACTTCTTTTCAATGAAAGCAATGTCACTTAAATGACATTGATGGGAGAAAGAGTAGATAGGCAGCAGACAGGTGGGAATTTATTACCTGCCTTGTAGGGTAAAAATTTCCTATTGTGGAATAAAAGTCAAGATCAACTTAAGTGAATCATGGGATTTTATTGTCTGCCTTGCAGGGTAAATAATTCCATTATGAAAGTCAAGTGACTTAAGTGAATCATGGGATGATTCAGGGCTGCCTTACAGGGTAAAAAATCCCATTGTCATGTGTTTCTTAAAAACTAGAATTCAGCCATGTCAAAAAGTGCGCGACCCACTTTGAAGAAGTAATAGGCAGCTTTTTAAATTGGTTGATTTAATTAATTGTTTCTATTCCCAAAATAGGTGCCCAGGCTTGTGGAAAAGTCAACTGCAAGATTAAAGGACAAAAGGTGGTTGAAAATAGACTGTTCTAAAATTAAATAAATTTAATATATTTAATGGCAGCCCTCTATTATGTCAAAAAAAGTGCGTTCCTTTTGGGAGGAGATAATAATATTTTTTAAAGTATTAAATGATTAAATTAATTCCTATTTTTGATGGCGGATGAGGTCAAAGTCATACTGTGAGGCTCAAAGTTAGAGTGGAAGTAGAAGTGCTAAAATTAAATATAAATTTATTTTATTTAATGGGAGCCATAAGCATGCGCAAAAATAGGCACCCAAATTTGAAGAGAAGTGGATGCTCATTAATTATAATTAATTAATTGCCAGTAATAGCAAATGACAATAATTAATTATAGAATCATGAAGGGTTATATAAGTAGGGGCTGCTATAAGGATGAATTAATTAATTCTTCTACTAGGTAAAGAAGTGCAGCCCAGAGGACAATTTTGGCGCCCCATTTGAAGGAGAGATTTTTGCTCAAAAGAAGGTGTTTTTCAATGCTGGAAAGCTTCCAATTTTGGCGCACGAGGTTTGAAGGGAGCTTGATTTGTGTCTGGATTAATTGTTTACATAAGTGATTACAGGTGCCAACGTGAAGTTAGAGAATATTCATGCTCACTTTGCATGCAAACAAAACATCAATTTTTGGGGCAGCAGGCTTGAATATATGCAGTTTTTTATGATTAAAATCCAACTGTTCATGGTTCCGGTTGCCCTCTTTGTCTGAATTAGTTGCAGGGAATTCGTTACAGGTGCTTATACAAAAAAAAGAGAGCTTAAATCATATGTCCAGATACATTGAATATATCCTTTGAATTCAAAGAAATTCCCAGATCTTGCAACTGGTGTAGTAAAGAAATTCCGGACGAATATAAAGAGAAAAAGATGTTGCTCAGACAAAGATAGATCCGGCCATGGCAAAGCGGGATGAAAGAGAAAGCTCGGCAGAATCATGCATTACTTCCAGGTTTGCTGACAACGGAGACACAAATCTAGGTCCAGAACCTCTTTCCGAATTGATTGACAGATCCAGAGCTGGAAAGACTTCTCTCATGCGTGCAGTTAAAAGCAGTGGAATCATTCGAGCTTCAACATTTCCATTCACATCCCAATTGCTAGAATTCATCATGGAGTGTGCAAGGTTGTACCACCCACTATCTAGATCAGTCCGAGATGCTGCGAGGAAGACAATAATCCAGCTGGACGCACAGTTCATCAATTATTGTCTGAAGATTCCAATACGACAGGTGGTGACTACTATCAACATACTGGATACCGACAACGTATGGGAAAAGCATAAAGTCGACTGTGTGGGATTAATGAACAGGTATATGAAGAAGCCCAGATCTCCATCCAAGTTCTCGAGGACTCTTCCACGATCCAATCTGGTGTAGGAGGTGGATGACATTACCAAATTGCTATGTAGGATAAATGGCGAAGCTAACGCTCACAACTTCCGCTCATGGATGTATGCCTTCATCAGAACCATTGAGATCAACAAAGCAGATTCTAAAATCAATTGGTTGGAAATTATTAGTGACAACATCAGTGAGCAGCTCCTGAATGTGAGGCGGACTTACAACTTCAAGATGACTTCATATTTGGTATATGCAGCAGTCTTGCAGGGTATCTTCTCCAAGCTGGATAGACATGGTGTGCTCTCCAAGGATCCTTATTTTGAGTGCTATCCGCAACTTACTGTGCTCACATGCAATAAAGATTATAAGGTGGTCAACGATGGATTCTTCTATGGATTCATTTACAGGCTGAACGGTGATCTAAAGGCCAACAGGGTGAGCAAGGAAGCTGTGTCCTAGATTGGCAGTATCTTCATCCAGTTTGCGGACTTTACATACCTCAGGGTCACCGACTTTTCGGGAGAACTAGTCAAGTTGCCCAGATATCCGAGCGACAGGTTGGTCATCATGGAGTTGAGTAGACAACTTGTGGAAATGCATGACCTACAGTTGAAACGACACAAGTCTACAGGCTTCTTCCCAATCACAATGGGCTATTATAGCTTCCAGAGCATTTATAAAGCCAAAGGAATTGAAGTGGAGATGTTCTCTGAGTACGAGCATGAGTTCTTCCCAGCACGGCTGAACTTCGATCCATATGGGGTGGCAAGGAAGACAATCTCTTAGGAGTACGTACATGTGCCTTCGTTAGAAGATTTTTGGATGAAGTGCAGAAGCGAGTACAAAGTTAGGAAGAGAGACTTCAACAGGTTATCAGTGCGGCAAGTGTTTGACTTTGGATTAGCACAGATACCTGCGGATCTTAAAGATTATGAGCCTGTGTTACTTGATGCATACCATCAGATGGGAGGAGATAGAGCTATACTTTAGGAGAACATAGGTGGCTATCACACGATCGAGGAAAGGTGTGCTGTCGTTCTAGTCAATACTTCAAACTGGTTGCTGACAAAGGGATATTGCCTTGATGAAGCTTTTATGAATCAGATCACAGGAAACCTCAGCACAAGAGATTCCCTCGAAAGGAAGCACGAGGGAGAAAGCAACAGAAGGCCTGAAAAGTTTAAAGTGCACAAAAAGTCTCATTCAAGGGAAAAGGTCACTTCTACGGCTATGGTGTTAGTTCCGACTTCTCCAACACCAAGTACTTCACCAAATGTCGCACCTCAGCAAGATAATGCTGTTCCTCCAGTGAATCTGGCAACATTTGTATTTTCTTCTCAGCCACTCCAATCAGCACCTCTTTCTGAAGAAACGCTGAAGCTGCAGATGACAAAATTTAAAAGAGCTTTGTCTTTGGACAATACAGAGGATGGTAGCCACAACACTGTAGTAGTCTCGGATGGAGAGCGAGAATCAGAGCGCCAGATAGTGGTACACTCGGCAACTTCTCATTCTCTGAGAAGTTATTTCTTGGAATGGTTTGCTTCGCAGTTAGTTCCAGAGGCTAGAGAATAAATCAACTTGGAAGAACACGACTTGCAGCTACTCCTGAATCTAGACGAAAAAGACAGAAAAACCTAAAGTTGCTAAGGTGACTTCAAGGTTGATCATTGAGGAGTCGGGGCAGAAGTTCGCTGAGATGTCAGTTCCAGCAGAAGGGAAAAAGAAGGATGAGCTCACGACAGAGGATATAATAGTGACCAGAGTACCCATAGGTCAAGCCACCACAGAAGGATTGAAGCAAGACACGCAGACATTGATAGATGCTTTATTCCTTAGGCTTGACAAAGAAAAGGCGGAGAAAGTTGAACTTCAGAAGCAGGTGTCTCAGTTGTGCGAGATTATTGCCAAAGTTGCCAAATCTTCCACTCAGCCAATTTCAGCACATAAGCAGGTGAGTGATCATTTGATGCAGGAAGTTTAAGATACAAGTAACTAGGTTAAAGCTATCGACGAATGGAAGAGTCTAATCATTCGCCAAGTTTCTGTACAACTCGGAGAGGTGCCAGCCCGTCTAAAGGTTATGAAAGATGCATCGGTTCAACTGAAGCAACTGGTGACGAGCACAATAGACATGAACACAGTTAGCTGAAAGTAACTTGAGTACTTTGGTCGAAATAAATAAGCTGCCGAGGGAGGTGTTGATTTTGGAACGAATTGTGCCCGATGGATCAGTTGAGAAGGGGAAGCAACTTGAGTTTGCAGTATCTTTCCGCTTGGAGATCTTCAGAATCATGCTGAAAAGGATGCAGGCACTTGAGAGTATGGCATCATCTTTTACCAGACAATGTCATTGCTTTCACCAATGAGGAAGTGGTCGGGAACGTTTCTTCATATACAAGGACCATTCCTAGCAAAGTGCCTGATTCTCTGGAGGGATCTCTTTTGATGGTGCAAGAGAGAATTGATGGAGCTGTTAGGCCTTTCATGATGGGATTTCATCAGTAAGCTGGTAACGCTGCAGTCAGATATTGAGAAGTTCGAGCCTAGCTTGAAGGATGTGGAAGCGTGCATTGGGGTTTTGAACGAAGGCTTGCTGCAATTAAGGACAGAAAAAAGTTGTGGCTAAAACAGATGGGAAGTTGCTGAATTACATGTTCGACAAGTATATTCAGTATCAAAACAAAAAGAAGATGTAGATGTTACAGCTGAGCGAATCTTTCTTCTTCTACTCTTTCTTCTTCGATTTTCCAGGGTTCCCGGATGATAATTGTAAAACTTTAAAGTTGTTGGTTTTAAAACCATTACTTTAAGTTATGTGGAACGATTCTATAAGTTAAGTGACATATGTGTATAAGTTTGACTATGGATCCGGATGCATGTCACTTGGAGAGGAATTAGAGGAAGATGATTGCCAGATGTTATCTTTACTTCTTGTTTATGTTCTAGTTCAGTTGAGTTTCCCATTTGTAATTTCCCTTCTACATTCTATAAGTAGAGGAAGAACCTTCGGGTTAAGGATCGAGAATTTGTAAGCAGCATTCTTGTGTTCCAGACTTTGTGCTGAAACCCCTTATAGCTATTTGAAGCAAAGGAATAGAAAAGAGCAGATTTCCGGAGAACTTTGTGTCACGGTGCATTTTGTTTCTAGCTTTTTGTCTTAGATCTACTTATAAACTTTGTGTTATTATAGATCTAGATCTGAAAGCTGCCTTTGCTTATAATTCTGTGTTAATATCTATTGGTTCTGTCTATGTGCATGCAATCAACTCTGTAATCTATTGATTGGGTTGCACATCTTCCCTCTTTCTTTTATGTGTTTATATTATTTCCTTCTTCATTAGATATTTCCTTTCTTTTAACAACTGCTTACTTGCTGCAAAACTGTACAGCTATGGTTCATGAGTTGCATGGTTAAAGTAAACCCCAAAATAGATACTAGCATATTTAATTGACAAATCTTACACGGGAGCCTCACCAGTAAATGAGGGAGATTTATCTCATGACTGCCTAGGTTTTTAGCTATGCAGAAAATCTAGCCAACACCTGAATAGGGAAGAAGATACATTCCCCGTACAAGATCCTGTATGTGGTCTTCAAATTCAACTCCAAAACCATCAACTCATCAAACTGCCAAACAGGGTAGGAGAGAGAGGCAACCTTGTTTGACCACAAATGGGGCTCCTGATGACAGTCAGAAATGCCCATTAACAGTACGAAGGCGGCCCAGCGACCTTCTTATGATAATTTTGAGTAGTCTCGACAAGAACCCTTTCGTCAAATACCAATGTCTCTAAGTCTTCATGGAATAAATACCAACATGTACGACAACACTTGTAGATAAGGCTTTTATGCAATAAAACTGGATTTACAAGCAAGATAAGAATAACTGGACGATGTATTAATTTGGAACAACAAAATATCCTCAATGGTAACGCAACAGAGTAAGAAACTGTCTAAAATTCAGTAAGTCCGTGGTACCCTGTCCTGAGAATTAGAACACATATGATAGCTCAAACCCCTGATCCTCTTGACACTGGTACTATCCAATAGAAAGTCAGATATCATAACAAACCTGGATGAAACAATGGTGCAATTTGGAAATAGTGCAACCGAAACCGAGTAAGTCAAGGATGAAGTTGCTAGCTCCTTAGGATCACCAAATCATAGGTCCGGATATCCCCAAATATGTATAAGGATAATGTGGTGGATCATGGTTACGGGAAATACACAAAGGTCATTGATTCTAAGAGGTCACCAAATCAGTTCCGGCTTGAGCATGTTGATCCCAGGGCTAGGAAGAACTCTGTCTGAATGCACATAGTAAGTGCTCAAATCAAGCTTTCTGAGACTGCTAGATTCATGCCTCCAACAATGGCTTTCTTAAGAGTTTGTCGTCCTCAAGATGAAGATGTGCCACACCTTTGAGGGTGGGGAGCACAACCAAGGTCTGGGGTTGACCAAGATGCACATGTGCATAAAGGGTGGATGTGTGGATGAACAAGTATGGGACAAAGCATCCATGGGTCCTCCAAGTGCTAGGGAATGATGGTACGCCAAAAGAGTTTGAGGGAATGCTAAAGTTGTAAGATTCCTTCCTTATGAGGATTGAAGGTTAATTTCAGAATGGAATGGAGGAGATGCTAGATAGACCATTTCATATGGAGAAGGATGGGAGGTCATGGGTCAATTTGCCATACAAATAATGGCGGTCCACGTCCGGGTTCATGCATTACAAAAGTATTTAAAAATACCATTTGTTCATGGGGCAAGCTCCTAAGTACAAAGGTCCTTGAAAGCAGGATAGCCTCGATATTAGCAGTTTCTTCTATGTTGTACCGCTTCAGTGGGGCCTCCATCTTCGCTCTTGGGATTACGCCAGAAGTCTGACAGAGATGAAAGGAGAAGGTTCTGGGGTCTACCCTAATATCAAGTGCCTTAGAGTGGTATTGTTGGGGTTAGTGAGTGCCATTAATGGGTCTTGAGTAGTTTCCAATCTCGACTCAGAATGATCAAGGGTCTTGCATGGTCAGCGAGGAAGAATAGACTTGATAAGTTGGATAATGGGTGAAGGTCTGCTGGTCTGTTGATGTACATCAGTCCAACACTGGTTGAGCTCCACCAATTGAGGCATTTGTAAATGAAGAATGTTGCAGTCCGGCAAGGATACACCATTGATCAGCAAGTCATGTTGATTCCCCAGGCTAACTCGATCAAAGTGAATTGGGTCAAAATAGTTTATGTCTGGTACGCTGCCATACATCTTCAGACTCTTCCTTGACATCTTCACTACACGAAAATCGGATCCACATCCGAAACAAAGCGCATCGAAGGTCCTTTCATGATGGACTATGTCACTGTTTCTTGGTTAGGTTGCAATGTAATATCACCTCCACCAGTCCGCAAGACCAATTTAGCCAATTTTTGCCAGAGGGGCCTGAAAGTTAATGAACTGGAAAGGGAAGTTCATGAATGTAAAGGTGATCTTTTCAATTAAATCCATTTTTTGGAGTGCTGGTTATAAATCAAAATATTATCCAAGCATCTTAGGTAAGGTTAATTGAAGGTTATGGACTTAATCATAAATTGCTCAAATCATGCCAAAACAATTCGCTTTTTATTACAAGAGGTATGAAAATCATGTTACATTTCTCTCACAAAAATGTTATTGTTGAAAAGTTTTGACTCTTATGTTCAAAGCTTTAAATGGATCGACGAAGGAAAAATAGGGAAGTGAAAAATTTTTGGAGGAATTGATTTAGGGACCCGTCGGAAAATGTATAATGGTGCATTAGGATAGCAAAAGTGGGAACAATACCTAAATAATTATAGCAGAATTTGATTGGGTGGATGGTAGGTTATGTTGGGCCTTTTCTTATAAAAGGTTAAGGTCTGACTTGCAGAGGCATCACTTTGTTTATTATCAAAATTCAGATCCTTGAAGTGTTCGAGGATTCACTTGCATCGTTTACTCGATGGATCAGCTATCAAACCCTGCCAAAGCCCTACAGAAGGACTGAAAACCCTTACTCTAGTTTGGAATTCTATCAAGGTTTCCATTATTAATGAAGTATCTTCATTTGTCAAATCCTTTCAGTATGGAGAACACAAGGTATGCCCTGTTTTTCTATGAGTCCAATTCTTGCCATAGTCTGGATCAAGCTAAGTGCATTGCTTCAGGGTGGATTTGAATGGTATTTCAAAGGTGGTACCTTGGAGACACGTGATGGAACTAATTTCATTTTGATGAAACTCTAAGATCAGTTAACGTTATCGCACGAGCCAACGTTTGAGGAAGAGATATTTATGGTTGAGCCTCGATATGGAAGCTTAACCAATCTGGGAGAGAGAGTGTTCTATAAATTAAGTTCAGCCTTGATTTGCTATTTCCAATTCTGGATTATGAGTTGTTTGCATATTCTGAGCAAACTATAAGAATTAGTGGATCCTTTTGAAGCTAGAAAGATCAAAGGGAGAGATAAGGATTTTTATGCCCAATGTTTCCTATACATACCCTAGTCGGACATTTTTCAGTATAATACCAGATCTGCAGCGATTAATTGAGGAAGGGTTTATAACTTTGCACTTTGGGGTTTATTTGCCTAAAATCGGCTGCATTGCTGTGGTCAAATATGCTACATTTTTGGGACAAACAATGTTATTTGAGGGGCATGGAATCCATGGTCCAGGACAATGAAAGACAAAATCAGATGCTAGAGTTACTGCCATGGATATGAGGGTTTGAAGTAGTTCAAAGATAAGCACTCGGCAAATACTCGAGAAGAAACCATGAAAAAATCTCTGCTAGATTTGGACCAGAATACTCGCCGAGTTTTGGAAAGTACTCGCCATTTTTTGTGAAAGCTATGGTATTTTTAATCCTAGAACTTGTGCATGAGCGATGATGCTCATGCTTCTTAAGATAAGATGGATTATAGCTAACATGGTCCAAAAGTGGTGGAAAGTGGGTCAATGGGATCTGCACCATACAAAGCAAGAACGGGTCTCCGGGAACAATATTGTCATCAATGTGTAGAACTCGAGAAAATATGCACGTTCAGAGAACACGACATCTAAAACAATGCCACGAAATGAAAGTTATGGCACATGCAAGTTTTTGTTGCTACATCTTCCTGGACCCTTTCCAAAAATGGCAAATTTTAGAGAGAAAGTGTTTCCATTGAACCAAATAATTGCATTAGTGAGGAAGGAAATGCTGCTTGTACATGGACTCAGCCAAGTTAAGGATGAAACCGGATTACCGGTTCAGCTCCAAAGGAACCAAATATTGATATTAGACAAGAGCCCATACCGTGTCAAGCGATCCGGATGTAATGAAAACGGTTCAAAGCTTTAAAGTGTGATAAGTGGTCAAAGAAGAGCTAGGCTGCTAGATTGTTTGACCGCTTAAGGGAAACAACACTTACAAGGTTGTACTGAGCATTAAGTGGCATGATGAGAGCTTGACAAGTGGATGACTGATGCGATGACAAGTGGCAGAATATGTTCGAGCAACATGATATGGTTTTGGTTTAAAAGCCTTCTTCTTTGATAGTCGATGTGGGGCCCACATTATGTGCCAGTTGGGGGCCTTTCAGCCAGTAGGGGTCCACTCTGTTTCAGGAGGGAGACCCTGCTGGATAAATCTTCAGATTGCATTGTATATGTTTTTCCTTATAATGACCCCTAGGGAAGACCAACTTTGCATGCATGTGGGACTAATCCTCATTGTTTTGCCAAAGGTTTCCATTACACAGATTGAGTTGCACAATGATCAAGTCATCGCTGAAAGTCCCCTCACCGCACGACCGTTTACATATAACCTGGCTGAGTTGAGGGAGCTGACACCATGGTGACTAAAGTGAAGCCACCATCAACAGTTTCCAATCGCCGAGTTACATGCAACCACAACCCGAATTCAGATCCGCATTGGGACTGTTGTCCGAGTCCCAAAGGAGCCAATTTCATGCAACAACGTGATAAAGTTGGTCTTGCCACAATGCCAATACCTTGATCAACTAAGGGTGAAATTCATTTTTTTTTGATCATGGTTGACCAACGAGGTATGCTATTTCAAGCAAATTCAATTTGTTCATATATGCAACATATGGCTCAGAGAGCCACTTTTAAACTTACTGATTGATTTAGATCTTAGAAAATGCAATATTGCATGTATTACCATGTCAAAGGGTGGGATTCGTAGTATCCCAAAAATAAGACTTGATTAATGAGTAATGTGGTGGCAAGATTCAAACCTTGGCCCATTGGGCAGAACAGAAAATAGGTGGTGGATTCTGACCAATCACTTAGCCCATGGTGCTTAAAAGTACATATAAAGAGCAGTAGCTAAAACTTGTATTTGAGAGCTAACTTTTAATGTCCAACTTGCAATTGCTTGAGAGGCTTAAGCAATTTTGGGAAGGGAGGGAACTTTTCGAGACGAAATCCAAAAGTTGTCCTAGAGAATTTGCAGCAGACTAAAGAGTGATTTTGATGTAATTGTCGTTGTACAAAGAGATTCCTTACATCCATTGCCAATTGATTGGTTCAAGAGCTTTTCTGGACCCAAAGATGTAGCCCACATCAGGTGAACACTATTAACAACTTAGTTTGCTTTGTTATTCTGTATCTCCCTTATTTGCTCTCTGTTTATCAATTTTGAATGTTGTTTTTAAAGTCTTATGGCAGGCCAACTGAGTTTAAGTCATTTACAGGAAAAATTGAGATCGTTTTAAAGTATCCGAAAATAAGAAAATCTGCTTAAGCGAGTCGGCCTTAATTTGATTTTCAGATCAGTTTGGCATCAAGATCTGAATGATAAAAGGAATCTTTTAATGACCTGATTTTAGAATTTGCAAGTCTCAATTTTGAATGCTTACAAGGTCCTAAGTCAAGGCGTGGTGAAAGAACGCTTGAGGAGTATAATCTTGAGATCGCTTCAAAACGTGTAAGTTCAAGTTCAACTTGATGACGAAATCTCCTAAAGTGATGGCTTTCCTAGAGAGAGAATGGATTTAGAAATGGCCTTCGGTCAAGCTTTTATTGGAAATGAAGAGTATGTGGAAAGACCCTTCATACCGAGAACAGAAACAAAGTACTCGAAGGTAAATTAAAGGAGGAAAAAATGGTGTCAAAGGAGAAGAATCTCCAAAAACTTCTCCATCTCCTTCTAAACCTTCTGGTTCTTCCTACATGATGATAGCGAACAAAGTTTTTGTAGGGTTCCATTTGTTTTGTGAACTTGATGTTAAGTTTGAATTGCCAATTTATAATGGAGAGCTTAGTGTAAAAAAGTTGGATCATTGGATAAAGCAGATTGAAGTTTATCGCAAGGTTCAAAAGATTTGTGGATGAGGTTTCTAGAGCAAAAATTCAGTTAGCTACTCTTCGTGTGAGTGGCTGTAACTCTCATATGGTGGGAGATTTATAGATTTCTAGGAGTGATGTTGGTTCAAAACATGGTCAAAGTCTATAGTTCTTCTTGATTGCATAAAAGATATCTCTAATTTCCGCTTTGAAAAAATAATTTGAAGTCCACTTGGTGTATATGGCATACAAGTTACTATGGATTGGCAAAACTTAAGACAGAATTAAGGGTCAACGCTGGTACAAGATTACAGTCAGGAGTTTAGGAAGATAAACATCTGATTTTGGACATTCCACTTTATACTCAAGAGACTCTGTCTAAAATACATTGGTGGGTTACATAGCTTATCTGAAACATACCATGACTTATGTTTACATTCTACTAACCTTGATGAAGCTCGTAATGTCCCCCTTTTTTATTAAAAATTAAAAAGAAAAGAAAATCGATTTGCACATGTAAATTTAAAATAAAATATATCTAAATTGTGCAATTCAAAAATAAAAGAGCAAGTCGATTTCACCTTGGGTTAATAAAATGCATAATTTAAAAGGGTAAATCAAGTGACTAAGCAAGTCGCATTTTTCTGGGAGACTTATTTAATATTTAATATTTAAAAATAAAGTCGATCCCTTCTATGCATGGGTCGATTTATATGGGTCTCATTTGCATTTAAAACCCCTATGCATTTAATGTGTGTTGTTGGAGTATGACTGTATTGGGCATATTTAAAAATAAGAATCCCCTCCCTAGAGCATGGCACCAAAAATGGAGAAGAACTTTGGAGGATGTGCAAGGCAAAAACTATAAAAGAAGATGTGGATACTCCCTTTTTGAGCATGTTGACGGTTTATAAAACTTATCTTCATGCTTGAAGAAGGGAATGTATGTCTCACTTGTGATAAAAAAACAAAAGGTGTTCATTCAACACCATCATTTGAGTGAAGTGTGTGTGCCTATTTGAGCTTGAATTGGTAAGTTATTTGCATGTCTCTTTCAATTTAAGTAAATATGCCATATCTCTGAGATAGTTTGTGAGGTTATTTGGAGTGTTTTTGAGCCATTATTGGATCTATAAATTCTAGAAATTGCTGCTGGTTTTCCCATGATATAAATCGACTTGTTGAAGAAGGTTTATGGTATTGTGAATGTTATTTGTGCAGGAATAAAATCTGAATTGTTATTGCTCATTATTCTATGATAAATGCACTTGTCTCATGATATGTGGAGGTTGCTAACATTGCTGGAATTTATTTAATGCAAGTCGACTCACCTGGGCATTAATTAATAGTGTTTTGGAGGGGTTTGAAGTGATTATGCGATTTGTTGTTTTAGACTTTATTAATTGCAGATCTGAAACTGCATTTTATTGACTCTAACGAGTGAAAGGAAAAAAGAGTTGGAATTAAGTTTGCAGATTATTACTCCTAATGCGAGTGACTGGGTTTGCAGATTTTTGGGGGCTGATTTGAGTGGGTTTCTAGTGCATGCAAAGATTCTGATATTTATTTTGCATTGAGAAACTCATAATTTCCCTCTTCGTATTGCACTTTGGCTTCAAGTTAAAGAGAGTTAGTATTTTGGGAGTTATTAATTTCCAAAGTTTCAGCTAATTTTCAGTAGTTATTAATTTATTATTTTTACTTCTGCAAAGTTGTATTGGATAAAATGAGTGTAAATTACCAATTGGATTGCCCATCTGAACCCTTACCTTGGCTCACTGCAACCCTATTTGGGTTGTATTGAAGCCGACACTGGGTTAGCTGAGGTGAACTTAGAAGAGTTTCTCTTCTAAGTTTGCTTCTTTTGCAAGTAGATTAATAATAATTAATTAATATCCCAAAACGAGATATTATAGAGATATTTTTAGCCCTTGGTTGTGGCTGTGTTGGTACCCAAATTCGTTCTCCTTTTAAGCCTGAGCAGCATCAGAAATGTGGTGTGAAGCTTGAAGACAGATAGATCATGATCTGTGTCGTTTTGTAGCCGGGGATGTGATTTAACTGGCACTCAGGTTTGTGAAGAGATGGGTGGCACTCAAATAGAACTTGATCCTGTCCTAACTGTTTTAGGTTGTGCCTTTCAACCAAGGGAAGAGGACCTATTTTGTAACCCTCAAATGGTGAACGAGATGAAGATATCCCTCAATCTGTGCAAATAGTATGAAAAGGCCTCGGGAAAATATGATCAACACTCCAAATCTGACTTTCACAAGTTGTCACTCCTAGATTATGGAGATACTTTCAATGCAAGGCAAGGGTTACTGAAGACATTGTATGATCCTAATTTGCTTTGTGCATTTTTTTAGATGGATTGTATTCTTTTGTTGACACACAATGCAATGCAGGGTTAGTATGGGTAGGATTAGTTTGTTTGAATGAATTTTTGGTGGGAGATTCTAGACAAGACTAACCAGAATTTGCCAAATTCTTTGAGGACTTTTGCAAGAAATTTGTAAGACCTAAACAACAGGATGCTTCAAATGGGTTAAGGTACTCCTTCAACTAGGATATGTGCAATAAATGGAAGCCCAAGTCTGCACTCTTCCACACAATCTTTGACAACCTGCCACAAAAGCTTGAAGCAGATGAACCAACAAAGTATCTAGAAATCTCTATTTTATCATGACCTAAGGTGCACCCAAATGTTTACAAACAATCTCAGAATTCAAGGAAGGTAAAGTGATTTTAAATTTTATTTATCTCTTTATCAGATAAAAGCTCTTTTGAATGTGAGATTGCAAATGCCACTAAACTATCAACAAGAAATGAGACCATGTATGATTAAGAGAGATTTTAAACACAAGACTACAACAGGAGCAAGAAACACAAATTGAAAACATTCTGAAACATAAGTGTCTGCAAATTTTGCCAAGAGACAACACAAAATAATCCAGAATGACCAAATTTATCAGCAGGGGAGTGTTATAAGAACAATCTCAGAGCTTGTTGATGGCTTTACAACTGAAACCAACTCAACATGATATAAATCTGATGCAAAAAGGAATTAGAAATTGTTCTCAGGTGGTTTCTCAAAAAATGGGCTTCTTCCCAGATTTTCCCGTGAAATTCTAAGTTTCTCCGACCTCTTGCATGTCAAAAAACATGCATTATATAACATTCTATTACATTTGATTCTTCTTTCCCAAGGAAAATATATGCCAAGCATCAAGTTTGTTACAAAATTCCAACATGATTCGCAGATAGGGACGCTCCACATATTTGCAACAAAAGTTGCCAGGTGTTTCAAAAAAGGCGAATCATTACAAAACCTTCATCAATATCCATTGTGGAGGCATGTTTTTCATCCTTGAAGCATGCAGACCCCACTCATTTCATTATTTCAGCCTTATCCCCCCAAAATTTGATTCTGCAACTTCTTGACATGATAGTTCATGTTTTGGACGGGCTGGGGCAAAAATTATTTCAAAAAACACCTCAAATCTGCAAATTGATCCCTAAAACCACTTGTATTGGTCCTTGCAGGCACAAACGACACGAATTTGCCAAAAATTCGATCAAAATTGATACAAAATTCGTATCTCCAAGCTTCCTGGAGCAAAAAATGGCGGCAAAACTGAAGAATGCACAGTTACCGTTGATTTGCTCTTTCTTCCTTCAATCTGAGCCCTCCATGTGTCATAATATGATTGGGATGGATTTGGGATCACTTTTTGACTTTTTAACATACCTCCGCACCTTTGCCTCAGAGGTGAAGTAGGTACGCGTTAACCCTTGTAATACTGCCTCGAAATTCAAGTTTACAAAAATTACACTTATGAAACCTAGTGCTCCCTACTGTCCTAGGGTTTGCTGGATTTTGTAATTTGGTTGCCAATTGTTTTTAAGGGGACTTCTTGTCAAAGGGACCCTTGGCAAAAGGTCCCAATTTGGAATGGAAACGAAAATGAGCAGTTGCACTCTCAATGGAACTACGTACATCAGCCCTCTCCCATATCTATACTCGTAGTCTTAGATTCAACCCCCATAAGCTCTTGCTGACCCTCTTCATCACTCATGTTGTGGGAACTCAGTGTGACATTACAAGAAATGAAATTTATAAATGTAATACATTAATTCATGCAAGGGCTCAAAAGTTGAAGACAAGGATTTTCTTTTTATGAATCCTTATTTTTAAATGTTCAACCTTCATCAAACAATATTTTTAAATTTTTAATCAGCTATTTAGGGTTATCTAATTGTTGTTAAACAACCCCAAAACCATAGAAACATCTTTTTATAAGTTTATAAGCACATAAAATTCCATGAACATTTTTTTTTGATGAATAAGATCTTATATTATATTTACTAGTAAAATGATACTAGATATTTCACAAATAAAGGGGCAATATGGAAGCACGCCCCAAAACCACGGACCAAACTAGGAAAAAAGCCTAGGAACGAGGAATATTACAAAGCATCAAGAAGCACAAGGACAAAAAAATTAAGCTGCCGGTGCGAATTGATGTCTTGCAGGGGGCGGGACCTGATCATGCCAACTAGAACTAGACAGATCTTTGCCACTATCTAGCACGTCCTAACCTAAGACAGGTTGGTTTTCTTCTTTTGTTTCTTTGGCAAGGGCCCGAGAGGGCAAGATGGCAAGAGCCAACCTTGGAAATTTATCAAGTAGAGGCGGGAGACTCCAGCCATCATGGGTGCGTGGCTTGGGGGCAGCTAGTGAGCCCTAAATGAGCTAGTTGGGCGACGAGGGGCGTCCCATCCTAGGTGGCGACCTTTGCTGACTCAACTGAGGGGCGGGATAGGTACCCGTACTTAGTATATTGTTCTTCAAAGATTATTGCCCACTCTGATTCTCTAGGTCGTGGTCGTTGATATGTTGGGGTTTCTGATCTCTTGTAGTCCGTGGGTATTTAGATGGACCGTCTCCCTCCTTTTAAATATCCCTTGGATGCATCATGTCACCTTCTACCTACCAGATGAGATGAACATGATCATGAGGGAGGATATTTATAGGTAGTTTATGCACACCACTTGGGTGAACCCTCATGGTGGGTTACGCCCAAATATAGCCTTTTATGCTGAGCACTTTTTGGAGCTGAGTGACATTTTTATTATCTGCACTTAGTATACAACTACCAATGGATGCACACTCTTCGCATTCCCCTTGTCCAGTTCAGAGTGGGCTCTCATAGGCTTCAGAGAGGGACAAATCACCAAATTGATTGTTCAGACAGGATCTGCCAGCTTTGTAGTTTTTAGGAGGTTGAGACAGAAGCACACTTCATTTTCCACTGCCCCATTTACTAGGAGATCAAGGGGAGGTTTCACTGCCTCTACAGGAGGACCCAAGTTCTTTCTGACTTCCTTAGATATTAGGACCAAAAGTGCTTGGCTCTATACATGTAAGAGACTTTGAGGCTTCGTGAGTACACTCTTCAGACCCCTTCTAGACCAGATTCTTCCCACTAGATCACTTCCTTTTTCACAGTGCTACTTTTAATGAGAGGTACTAAGCACCAAATTGATAACTATGCATCACACTCCAGATTAGTACGGTTCAGGGAGACCATTCACAACTTCCCGAGATCTCATCGACACGACCATACTAGTTCCAACACTAGGAGACAGAGTAGATCCACCAAGTCCTTGTGACATACCACATTGTCGAGACAATAGTACAGTAGGCGGCCTCGACATCTCACTGCCTTCTCTTCCGATCGTCATTCCATCCAAAGTTTCTTTCATTCGGCCTCGGATGTTACAAGAGTTGGGTCTACCACTCCTTGATAGGCATTCCTCATTGCCTCTCCTAGACCTTCTTTCTTCTCTTCTTGGGCATTTCCATCCTCCTTGTTTGGGCTCGTGGATTATTCTTTCCAACTCTTCCTTCTCCCTCTCTTCTTTTTCTTTTTGTGTTGTACTTCATTTGGAAACCTTTGGTTTTCCCACTTTGTATTGGCACATGTATACTCTACAATCCCTTTGACCTACTCTTGTGGTCATTTGTCGGGCTTTAATATATTTACCTTACCTTATCTTATCTACATTTGCTAACATTGGTATCAAAGCGTCTAGTGCTCAAAAACGTTTGAAATATGAGGAAACTTGCAATGAAGTACAAATTTCAAAAATAATAGTTCGAGGAAGCCTTGTCCTAGGGCATGAATTGAAGAATACCAATACCAGTCCATTAGGGCACACTGAAGGAAAACACACCTTTGGAGACTACTCTAGGGTACGGAATGAAGACTGAGATTCCTCTAGGGAACGAAATGGTTTAACAACATGTTTTTGAGGAAAGAATTATTTCGGTTGTGTCTAGTGTCTACACAAAGTTCTAGTTGCGATTTTCACAAATATCTGGTCGTAATTTAAGGAAAAGGGACAATTTTTAAGACATTTTCGTGGGTGTATTGCTCAGAGGCAAAACATCTGTAGGGAACTGAAATTCGCAAGCACATACCATCAATTTTGAATAATAAGATTTTCAAGCCCAGGTTTGCTGCTATATTTTTTTCCACTTCATATTTTTTATTTTGCATTAATTTGTAGGTTGGAAATTCAAATTGGTGTGAATGGCAAATATACAAGGCCTGTGTTTTGCTGGAGGTGCAAAAGTTAACTTGAGACTTATAACATTTGGAGGAATTTCGTGATTGTTATAAAATAATGTGGCAAAGAAAGTAGGCTCGCTACTAATTTTGCGGATTATGACAAATGTCATAAGGAAGCCCTATGATTGCTGAAGTTGTCGATGTTTGATGAATAGATACCAGAATTCCACAATGCCACTTTGGCGGGTGATCTATGGATCAATTTGAAGGACAAATATTTGACTTTAGGGAAGAGTCGTTTGTTATACCTGAAGAATATGTTGTTTTCAACAAGGTTGAAAGAGGATGGGTCGCTGGATGAAATACCTCCGAGATCAGCTTGTATCGATCAACAAAAAAGTAGATGCCGATGATATGGCGGTGTTGGTGTTGAATAGTTTGCCATCATCATATTAGTCATTTGTTGAAGCCCTCCATTTAATGGCTGAAAGTCAGACTTTGACTTTTGTAAAGTTAGTTATTATTTGTTACAAAAGCACAAAGAAAAATTTAGACACTTGAGTTTAGTTTTGGACAAACAGAGAGTGCTTTTGCAGTTCAATCCAAAGGGAAATGGAAACGACAACTTGAAAAATCATCTTCTAAATATCAAGTCAAGTGTTACTACAATCATAAACTTGGTCATGTGAAGAAGGATTGTCGAAAAAGACAATATGATCTTACCAACAAAAAAACAGATTGGGCAAGCAAATGTGGCAGCAGTTGAACAAGAGCCTGAAGAAGAGTATGCGCTCATGGCATCATGCTTGGATGACAACCCTACAAGGTGTTGGTTCTTTGATTCTGGAGCATCAAGACACTTTTGTGTCAAAAAGATTGGTATGTAAATTTTCACACAAATTTCATTTCTGATTCGATTTCATTAGGGGATGGAAGATCTCATGCAATAGAAGGGATAGGAGATATCCGAATCATATTGAATGATAATGTCAAATTAAATGTTTAAAATGTTAGATATTAACACAAATACTAATCTTTCATCTATAAGTCAGCTAATGGAAAATCCCAATATTTTTGTAAACTTCTCTAACAAGAAATGCATTGTGTCTGATGTAAAATTAAACAAAGTTGTTCCCTTGGGCATTGGGCAAGGGGGCTTGTATAGGTTGGTTGATCCTGCCATGGTCAACTGACATGCCTTAGTCGTGGAGGGTAATATCAACATTTTGTGGCATGAGAGATATGAACATTTCAATCTTCAATATCTTGTTAAATTCAGTACAACCAACATGGTTCTTGGTTTGCCTACTATTCAAGAGAAACAAGATATGTGTGCAGGATGTTTCGTTGGAAAACAGAAAAGGAAGCCATTTCTAATTGAAGGTGCTTGGCGTGCCAAGGTGCTTTTATATTTTGTTCATGCAGATCTTTGTGAGCCATCATGGAAGTCTCCCACTATTTTTGGTGCGAGGTACTTTCTTATGCTGGTGGATGATTATACAAGAAAGATGTAGGTCTACTTATTGAAAAAGAAGTTTGATTGTTTTGCTTCTTTTGATAAATTCAAGGCATTGGTGGAGAATGAGGCTAGTTGTCGAATCAAGACATTGAGATATGATAATGGGGAGAATTCACTTCTAAGCAGTTCAAGGATTACTGTAACAAAGAAGGAATTCATCATCAGCTAAAAGCCCCATATACCTCATAGTAGAATGGGGTGGTTGAAAGGCGGAATAAAACTATCATGGAGATGGCTTGGGGCATGATGGCATAGTAGAGGTGTATCGTTCAAATATTGGGGAGAAGTAAAAACATAACGATATATATTTTCAATCAGAGTCCTTACAAAGCTTTACAAGACGTCACACTTGAAGAAGCTTAGTCCAAAACCAAACTTGAGGTATCAACTTTTTTTTTTTTGTTTAGTTGCATATACTTTGGTTCTTGATTAAAAGAGAAGTTAGACTCTAAAACTACAAGATGTTTCTTTATTGGTTATAGTGATCAGTGTAAGGCTTATAGGTTGATTGATATTGCCATTAACAAAATAATTGTTAGTCGTGATGTTGACGTGAAAGAAACATAGTCATTCTTTGCATGTGATCAACAAACAACTGGTTGTAATCAACAAGCAGTTGGATGTGATCAGCAAGCCACATCTAAAAATATTGTGATTTTTTTACCTAATGAAAAGTTTAGTTTATCTCATACTCCTCCACAGACTCCATCACAACAATCTGTGACACCCACCAGTGATACATCGGTATATAGAGGATGTGAACTTGAATTGGTTCCTCATTTGGTAGAGCCTCATCCGAAATAGACTTGTATAGTCCAACAAAGGCCTAAGTGATTTTACTCCACTTTTCAAGATGTGCGAGAGGATGAAATGCCTCAATCAAATGCACAACCTTGGCGTATTGGTAAAACAATTGCTGATTTAGAGCATGTTTATTTTGCTCTTTCTTTTGATCTTCACAAAATCTTTGAGCCATAAAGATACTCTGATGCAAAAGGCATACCTAAATGGGAAATTGCCATGCAAACAAAGTTTGATGCCTTGATGAAGAATAATATTTGGACATTAGTGGAGTTGCCTCCAAGGAAACATCTCATTGGCTGCAAATGTGTATACAAAGTCAAGTACGAAGCTGCTGGTACTTTGGATAAGTACAACACACATATTGTTGTAGATTAAGGCCTTCTGGCAAGCAGTCTACAGGAATAGATTATGAGGAGAATTTTGCTCCTTAGTACAAAGATTTTCACTTTTCGGTTACTTCTGTGACTAATTGTTAGCTCAATTTGGATGGAAGTTTTTTGCAGATGGATGTAAAAAGCGCCTTCTTCAATGGAGATTTGGTAGAGGAAGTCTATATGGTGCAGCACTTAAATGGTTTCAGGCATGAAGGTCGTGAACATATATTTGTGCAGGCTAATTAAATCCTTGTACGGAATCTTAAGCAAGATCCTCGAGCTGGATAGGTATGTTAAAATAGATCAACAGGGCTAGAAGATTTTCAAATTCAGAAGAAGCCTTTCTGATCCTAATCTTTTGTCAAAAGCAATGGTTACGACATTGTGATATCATTATTGTTTATGTTGATGATCTTGCCATCTGGGTAGTGGGGCCATTGCTATTTAATGAGTAAAAATCAGATTTATGTAAATTGCTTTTGACATCAATGATATTAGGCCTCCTACACTATGTGCCCAGGTAGTATGGGTATGGGTGCAACTTGAACTCCAAAGAATTGTCATAGCTCAAATAGTTTGCATACAAATCCTATGCTGCAAAAGTTTAGGATGTCTGATTATAATCCTTCTTCTGCATCATTTATGGAGGTTAGGTTGGAGTTTCATTTTCAATGAATGAAACATTTTTCATTGAGGATTGCATAGAGAGCACTCGTATTGAAGTCTGTTGGAACCATGTGATATATCTTACATCCACTGCGTGCATATGTTTTATTGTTAGCTATCTTTTCTAGTTTTGATTTGTAAACTACCTCTTTTAATTACAAATAAATAGATGTTGTGATAATGGATCCTGAACAATTTGAATAAGCTCTTAATATCCAATTTATTATGCAACATTCTTGTAATCTGTTCGACAAGATCTATGTTGATGATAGATGAGTCAACCATTTGAATAAGACTCTTAATATCTAGTTTATCTGCAAGAATTGCTTTACACAATACTGAAAATGAAAGATCCAAGACAAGTGAGAACAATTGGCTGTCTGGAGAAACCCAATGTGGGAAATGCAACTGCAGTTGGGTAACGCTAATTGCTTCCCTTCACTATGTAAATCTCCAATACAATACCAAGTTTACTGCTCAATCAATGACCTTCACTTGTAGGATTCAAGCTCCTTCTACATTAGATTACTTTTTGCCAATCCTTAACAAGAAAGAACCCTATTATTTATGAATTAAAACAAGAACAATTCCAAATTCCTCCTTTGCTCATGCTTGAATATCACTTTCTACTTGCTTAGAATGAATATAATGCACTCATATTCATAGTTGCTCTGCCCAAGGATGGAAGGAAGGCGACTAATGAACTGTTTTGAAAATTTTTAAACATTTGCTAACTGTTCGGATTCCTCATTTTGGCGCTATTGGGATTTAACCACATCAGCAGTTCTAAAGCCTTCTACGCAACAAAACCATGAAAGACGTGACAGTTCGGAGAGTTGCACATTTAATACACAAAACATCATCAAGAAATGGTCCCTTTTGTCATTTGAACATCCGGATCACCGTCATTTTTGACCTAACCATTTTTGAACAATGGGCATGCTAAAGGGTATGTCTTACAAGTCTCACCTAAGGTCGAATACATAGAATTATGCTTTCTAGCCATTTTTGGATACAGG
Organism: Taxus chinensis; assembly: GCA_019776745.2. Lineage (NCBI taxonomy): Eukaryota > Viridiplantae > Streptophyta > Pinopsida > Cupressales > Taxaceae > Taxus > Taxus chinensis. The sequence goes on from CM034153.1 coordinate 44,661,191, forward strand.
TTTTGTCTAGACCGAAACTCACACAATAGGGAGCAACTAAAACAAGTTCTTTAATATGTTAAAGATACTCTTGATTTTGGCATTCTTTATCACAGAAGTGAATGAAAATTTGAAACTCTTTGACTATACAGACTTTGATTGGGGAGGTTCAATGTGATGCCCAAAGATCTACCACTAGGATAAATTTTCTCTTTCGGTTTAAGTAGTTGTTTCATGGCATAAGTAAGCTTCAACCCACTATGGCTATCTCATCATAGTGAAGTCGAATACAAGGCAACTATTAGTTAGCAGTTGTGAAGCAATTTGGCTTAAACGCACAGATTCTCCTTGATCTTTAGTTTCCTCATACTTCACTTCCTCCAATTTAGCATTTTTGTGACAATCAAGCAGTAGATCCTCAAAGATGAACAATTTGAATGTAGTTCTTAGTTATGCACACACAGAAACAACCAGAGCCCAAATATTTTGCCAGATAATCAAGAATAACACATCATGCTCATATTTGACAATGTAGTTGATTCTAGTGACTATGCAAAAACAGCGAAGTCCCTAGTCATATGCCAATAAGCAAAGAGACAGAAATAAATTGCCGACCTAATGATTCTAGACTTAATGGAGCTCATCTTTTGTTTGTAAAATCTCGGGATCAAACTTGTTGTTTCTGGTTTAGTGTAATAGGTATTGAATACAATGAAAGAAATTTGTTAGGCACAAAGGTTGCAAGTTGATGAGATTGCAGTTATGTACTGTAAAATAACTGAATCCAACTTACACTGTAACTGCGCCAATCAGGCATAAGAGATGAAGGAGAACATTCATTTGACCAAAGCAGTTCTAAATCCTCTGAATTCTATCTGCATCAAAATCCGCTATCAACTTCAGGTCTCTGCCGATAAGCAAAATTATACATAGAGAAATGATTACCAAAGTTTGCAGACTAATGAAGCTCATTTCCTTTAAAATATAAATCAACTTAGTTCTCTTTGTCTTTCATGCAGAAGGTTTGAATCATTTGATGGCATTGCAGTTGACGATACTTCAGGACCCTGTCAAGAAAAATGTTTTAGGGTCAAATTGACTATAGAATCAGTGTTTTTAAACCGGTCGAACCAGAACCGAAACTGGCTGGTTCGACTGGTTCAATTTTTTTTCACACCGGTATACAAACCGGACCGGTGGACCGGTTTGGTACCGAACTGGTCGAACCGGTTCGGTTTTGCTTTGAACTGGCCAAGCCGTAAAACGCTGTAATACAACACTAATTATGCAAAAAAATCAAATTTTTAATTAAAAGTTCAGCTTTTGAGCTGACCTAAACCCTTATTTTGCTATAAACACCTTTCTTACATGTTATATAGTATATACATGAGCAAACTTTGCATATTTTGTGTGTAATTGTTGGAATCATTGTTTCTAATCTTTCAAATATATTGTTTTCATTAATAATGTAATTTTTAATCTGTTTTTTAATAAACCAGTTCATAAAGTTTGAACTGGTCTAGTTCCGGTTCCGGTCGGGTCCTACCCTCGACCGGTTCCGATTTTTAAAACATTGTATAGAATAATATACATTTCAAAAATCTTTCTATACCTTGCCTTTGGTTAGAGTTGATGTAGTTCTGGTCAGTAACAGACACAAAAGGTTTCTGACCCTGACCAACAAAGCTGGTATCATCCCACTGAATAGAGAAAAATATTTGAGAAAGAACTTCATTTGTAGCCAAATGTTACATTATTTATGCAGTGCCATGGAAGGAAGAATCTCGCTAGAGAAGTAGCAATTTGGAAAAGTCAATCTCTTATGGATATACATCCTTCTCTGCCTATGCTTTGAGAGCAAATCATCTTAAGCTGTGGGGACTTCGTATAGACTGAAATAACTGAATTCACTCTTTTGTAAAGGTTTCTCTTGGCACCTACCTCTGTAATAGCTATATACTAATGCCTCCTTGTTTTGTAAGATTATCATTCTATGCATTATCGTTATCAAATATTATTTTTTTCTAATTTTATGTTCCACAAAGGGCAGCATACCAAGGCCAAACATAAAATTGCTGCAGGCTTGAGTTTATTTTCTTCAGCCAAGGATTTCATCACTGTATAAATTGACAGGGCACGAGGACTCATCTGAAACATATTTTATCTTCACTGCATTCCTCTATTTGATTTTCCTGACTAGTCCATCCTGCAACAATCTCAATGTTTGACACACCAGAATAAAGAGAGCCATGGCTCGCATTAACTTTCAACTAATTTCCTCTATTTTCAAATGCTTCGCAATCATTATGCTATAGTAGCACCCTCCTTATCATGAAGTACATGAATATTCTTTTAGATTTACACTTAAACACCAAGATATGCCATGGCTGAGCCATGAACTGAAGAAAGGGAAAACATAATTTTACCCTTAACAGACACATAAGCTTGGCATGCTAACCTACCTTGGCCCAATTTTACAAATAATCTCATTTGATTATGCTTGGAGTTCAAGTATCCTACTAAAGGGCCAAATTATTGTTTGGAATCAATTTCAATCTTTCATGGATATTAAATGACAATCAAAATCCGTCGAGGGATCAATATTTTAAGTGGATATTATTGAAAAGGTCTACAGCTGGTGATAGTTCATCCTGAAATATGATCAAACTGAGAAGGTTTGTGTTTTACATTAGCATGTAAATAATACATTTGTTAATTTGATCTTTAATAGATGGATCTCAATTGCCATTCATGTTTTGCAGGTTCTCTCTCTAGGTTTACAAATACGTGTGATAATTTTGTCATTTGGAAAATTGATAATTTTGCTTGCTTCTCGAAGTAAACTGTATTTTCTAACTCTGTTAGCTGTGCTTACCATTTAGATGAGCTTTGGCTCTTAATTTAAGTTATTACCACCATATTGTGTAATTATTCCTTTTTTTTGAGCTTCATTTCAGATTCTTTGTGATTGTGAGCTACCTTTTGTTGGCCTTTTGGAAAGAGTAGAGCGAGAATTGGTTTGGAAGGTAATAAAATTAACTAGCATTCCATTTTTAATGCTTGATTTTCATGAGTACAAGGATTTTAGTTCCATGCATTTGGGCTCTGAAGTATCCTTGGATTTATATAGCATCCACGTATAAGCAGTAGCTACAAGCTAAAGTGGGTATATGATGAAGTTACTTTAAATTAGTTGATCCTACTTTGCAGGCAGAGTGCTCAGATATTACGGCAAAACCAAATCCTTACAAACTTTTATATGCGTTCCATGCTTATCGCCACAATTGGCGAAGGGCAGCTGGTTACATTTATAGGTATACTGTTCGCATGAAGGAGGAAGGTATATCGAGAGTGCACATGGAACTATCTTTCACATTGAATGAGAGATTGCAGGGGCTCAGCGCTGCTATTAATGCTTTACACTTGGTTGCCCCTTCATATGCTTGGATTGATTCTCAACAAGAGGGCTCTTATGGATTCGATCGACATTCACCCAGTAAAAGAGCACGCACATTTATTGACGGGTCTTGTATGTATTTTGTATTTTATTGCCTTCTAAGTGTATTTATGGGCATAGATATGTTTTCTATGTAAATAGCTTCAAATCATTCTTCATGGCTGTTGAAAGAACCAGAATTGAAGTTTCTGTAATTAAAGAGGATGCTATGCATGTCGGCGTGTTGGAATCAAATTTAACTGATTTTTTATGTTCTACTGGTCCTTTTCTTTACTTGACTTGACTTTACATAAATCTTTAATTGATGCACTTGTTCTATGTTTTGATTTGGAAAGTACTTTTGTGTGTATTTTTGCAGCTTTAGTCACTGCCGATGGGACTGGAAAGCAATATCAGGCTATTGATATTGAACAACTTGAAAAAGAGCATGTGCTGACTTTGGCACAGCTTCAACTTGCAGCTGCAAATGTCAAGCACGCTTCGTTAGGTAAGTGTTGGTCCAATTGTACAAAACAGGTACTTTTAATGACTTCATTCCTTCTCTAGAATATAATGGAATTCATCAATCCAAGGTATTTAAATTCTGAAGATGGCTCATGTTTCACATGCCCTAATAATTGTTATCAGAAGTGAAAAAACTTTAAAATGAAATAGTTACACTTGTTTCTTGTGCAGGAGGGAATATACAACCAGCAGATCTGGTTTTATTATTGGTACAATCCAACTTATATGAGATGGCTTTCACAGTCATTTTCAAGTTTTGGAAGGATTCTTCATTAAAAAGGTCATATTCAATAGTAATTTAAATATTGGGAGAACCCTGTTAGTTCTATTTTGTTCTGTTTTTTTTTTTTTACCGAAGATGCCTACTTTTGTAGGGAACTTGAAAAAGTTTTCCAGATCATCGCTCAGAGATGCTGTGCAAGTAAATCTGCGTCTTTGTTATTGTAAGTAACAATTTTTTAAAAGTGTACATGCAAGTTGATATTATTTTAGAGAGAGCTTTTGCTGAATTCTAAATTCTAGAAATTTCCAGTAGGCAAGCCTTCCTGATGGAAAAATGTCTCTTACTCCTGCAGGAGGGATTCACCTGTAAATGTTCTTCTTATAGCCTCATCAGCTAGGGAGGATCAAATTGGCATTGATGGGATGGGTAACAATGAGTTTCAAAGTACCCAACACATCAATTCGAAGACTGCATGGAACACGCTTCAATCACATCTTGTAAGTAGTTTTTTTATGGCAATATTTCTGGACTTTCACGTTCTATTTTGTAATTGTTTATTCCCATTTCACACCATTTACCTTAAGAAATGATAATATTTTTCACACCAATGAACTGAGTAGCTTTGTTAGGAGCTGGGTATGAAATACATTGTTTTGGATCTACATTGTTTGACTTCCAATTCCAGAAAATAATTTTGTTGCATTATGTGAGACTTAATAGAAGATATCTTGGAAGGATGTCAAATTGGGTAGAATAAATTACAACATTTTAAATAATGGAATGCTGGTTTATTTTAAGGTTATTGTTGCCTATAGGCAATAAGCTTGAAGATTTTACTAGAAAGTAGGAAACACACTCCAGCATAATTGCAACCAGTCTTGCAACTTGATTTTCCTTAGAATTGTATCTTCTTGCACTCTCAATCCCTCAGATGTAACTTTATTGATCTTTTATGAATCATCATGATGTGAATCATTCTTGGAAGTCCGTTTGCAGTCTATGCTTTTGATTTTTGAGATCGTGGAGTTAAGATTCATTATATGAAAATAAATAAATACAAATACTTAGTTTTCATTACCAATGGCTTGCCAGTATTTTGTAATAGAAATATAATCCTATAAGACACACTTACCTTTTTTAAAATTTAATTAGAGAAAACATGCAGTCAATATTGTGGGTGTTAGTGTTACTAAGATATCATACAAATAGGTGAAGAAACCTTCCGTGGTTCTTTTCCCTCATGCTGTTGCATCAAGAGGCAATGGAAATGTTCTTTGAGGATTTCATCTGTATTCTTATGATAGACATGTTGTCTGCCAAATAAATTGGGCTTCGTCTTATCTGTTTGTCAGTTTGCTCTTCGTTCTGATTCATTGCTGACATTTTGAATGACTTCAAGTTCAATGTGACCTGAATGATTTTGTCGAATTGATATGTTGTGAAACCTGGCTAGACTGATTTCTAATTCATTAGTACGAATCTTATATAGTCTTATGATTGATTATTGCAGCATTAGTGTATGGCTACATATATTTTGTGAAGAGTGGCCATACTGCATGAATTACATGAGGAAGTGAGAACTGCACATAAGGGCATGAAAAATAAACATATAGCAACACAAACACACGAGTAAACATCCAGATTTATCTTGGAGAAAATTGTTGTGTGAAAACTCCAGCAAGTGGAGCTTGCCCCCAATATACTAGTAAAAAAAATTAAAATGTATGGTGACAAGATTACAAGTCCATGGCACATGACCAATTACTTATCTCTCTCATTCAGCATCTCCAAAACTCTGTTGTTTGATGTACTATCCTTCCTCTATGCTCTTCAATTGAACTCAAACTTTGAATGGTTATTTCTCTTCTGCCCAAGGCTCTCTTTAAATTCAACCATGCTCAAAGTTCTTCACAGAAGACTCCAAATGACCAGATGACTGAATACACAACATACTAACTGATCCACATTTCTTATTGGGCGAATAGTTTGATCTTCTGTATTATTGAATACAGTTTCTGTCCACAACGAAGCTATAGGTGGCAGTTTGCTCATGCCCAAACTTGTTTGTTTCTTTGTTGTTTGGTTTTGGGTATGAGTTCGGTCATGGATGCATAGATACAAAACTTACAGGATACATGTGAAAACTTTCCAAACTCACGAGTCAAACTGTAGGGCAAGTGATTTGCCCATGACTCATGTGGCTAGTTTCTGCAGAGTACTTGCAAGTTTGTGAATATAGCTTGCCAGCTAACATTTTGTTTTCATAGCTATAGATTCAAATGATATTTCAACCTATTTCTTTGATATGTGTTCTCGAAATTCATTTCATGTGCTTTTTAACCTAGACTGCCCGGAACGCCAAGTACCCCCCCCCTCCGCCTCCGTACCAGGCCTGATACATACCGGGTACAGGTACGCTGTGGGTACATACCCACAGGCCCTGGATACGTCCCGGGTATGGAAAAATCTGTACCCAGGGGCCTGTGGGTACAAACCCACATGTTTTTTTTTTTTTTAAGTTTAAAAAAATAAATAAAACTTGAGGGCTTTGACTGGAATTGAACCGTGGAAAGTTCGTGTGAGATTCAATATTGCCAATAGGATCTGCTCTCCTTTGGTTTGAGAAAGGAATTAAAGTATTTCATGACTTGTACAGATTTGGGAAGTGGATGGAATGGACAGACCTTAAAGATTTCTATAAGCTTCCTCAATCACAGTTCAGAATATATACAATGCTCAGAAATGCTTTCACAACTCCCTCTACTGGACTAATTATGGAGGAGGAAAATGACTTTTGAGATACTATGATGAAATGTCCCATTAGGGGCTCCATGGGGACGAATGGGGTTTTTTTCCTCAAATCTGATCCAAATCAACAACCAAACCTGCAACACATCAAACTGAACATGGAAATAGATTAACCACAAATGATCTTCACACAAATAAATGCCCCTCTCTGGGGTAGTGAACTGATATGACTTTGGGAGTCTCAAACCCTAGTTTTAAAAATCGCGATTAATCGTTTTTTGCAGGTAAAACGATTAAAAGTTCCAAAAATCGCAATTCTTGGCTTTCTGATTAACCGGCGATTTTTGGCGATAAAAAACCCTCCAAAATCATGGAAAATCGTCGCTGAAATCGTGGAAAATTGTCAATGAAAACGTGGCTTATGTTTTAATGCGAAAAATGACAAACAATTTGTTTTTTCTCTTGTTTCATTCTGCGCGAATCGTTTTTTTGCTTCTGCGACTTGTATTTCCTCCATTTCGACTCACGTAGGAGGGCATTCGACGTGGTTTCAAGGGCACTTTTCCATCACTGGGGTTTTGTTTTATTTCGTGGCCAATTCGTGCCCATTTTGTGGCTAGTTCGTGCCCTAGCAAGTATTACAATTACAGACTTATGGTAATTTTTTTTTTCCTTTTTTTAAAAGATTTTCAATATTATAATATATATTACAATACCCGGACTTTACAATAAAAATGTTAAGTGTTAACAATAACATACTACTGCATATATTTAAGAGAGTTTACACTAAATAGTTAATAACTTAATAGTATTTATTTAATATTTTATTTCATTTTTGTTTCTTTGTATATATTAAATAGTATATATTTAATTAATAGTTAACTACCAGTATATAGTTATATATTTTACTAATAGTTAACTATTTGTATTTAATATAATGTGTTGCTTACGAGGACACAAGGAGAAATTACATAGATATTTTAACAGAGGCTGATCTTACAAATTTGTTTGAAGAGGAAAGGGTGGCAAAGACAGCAGATTTTCTGATAAAAATTCATTGCAGACGAAGCAAAAAATAGCAAAGAGCTGGAAGAAAGTTTGAAGTAGCAGTTTTCTCGGGCATCTTTGTTTGGATGCCTTGCTCGTGTTTACCTTTGGGTCCCATAGACTGCTCGGTCTCGTGGACATCATTAAAAACTTTCATTCATTCATTCATAGTATATATTTAATTAATAGTTAACTATCAGTGTTATATAAAATAATAGTTATATTGTATTTTATATGTTATTTAATTTTATACAATTTATAACATGACTGTGAGCAATAACATACATTGTTTTCACATGTAATTTAAGTATATTTTATGAATTTAAATGTTTTTAAAAGTAGTGATAATGTTGCCAATTAATGCCGATAAATTGTCGATTTCTGAGTTCTGGGTCAAAATTTGGCCTACCGATTAATCGCCGATTACGATTTTTTGAACTATGGTTAAAACATCTCCAATCTTCATGAAATAAATACCGACATGCACGACAATACTTGTAGATATTATATATGCAATAAAACTGAATTTACAACCACTAGAATAGCTGGAATGAATTTATTTGGAACAACCCAGAATATTTACGGTAAAACACAGCTGAAACTTCTAATATTCTGAACTCCATGGAAAATAGGAATTAGAAAACATATGATAGCTTAAAATGATCATGAGAAGACAAACTATTCATCAAAAATAATCTCATAATTTTCCAACCACGAAATCATGTCCAAATATGCAACCGAAATCTGCAAGTGAGTAGATAAATATGAAACCCTACTCCAAAAATCACCAAATCATAGTCTCTATCTCCAAATATAATGATAAATCTGAATATGAACTCAAATCACAATTATCAACTCTCTATGATACCAAATCAGTCCCTTAAGCAACTCGCTTAGAGCTAGGAAGAACATTGAATGCACTAGTAGTGCCGAATCAGCTCTCACATGAGACTCCTAGATGAAGTCTCCAATGGATCCCTTGACGGTTTTCATCCCCAAGAGATATTGCTACACCTTTCGGGTTTCCTCCAAGGTGGAGAAGGAAGATGCACATCGTGCACAATCTAAGAAGAATAACAAACATCCAATATCCTCCTCAAAGTGTAGCGAACTCCTCTCTATAGCCTCCCAATGGTAAATTAGAAGCTTCAAAGAGGACCGACCCATAATGGAAAAATAGAATGCTCCACATGCAAGACCGACCTCTCCCTAATGAGAAATTAGAACAATGCTCAAATAATTCCATGACTGACCTCCAAGTATACAAAAGTATTTAAAAATAATTTTTGTAAAAGTATGAGGCTCTAAGAGTGATGTCCTAGAAAAAGGGGACATTACATATGAGGTGGCTCAAAGGGTCCCTTCTCCAAGTGGCTAGCTCCAAACAACTCTATGGAAAGATTGCCTTCTCCCCAAACCTTTCCCTGGGCCTTAACAATAAGTGAAATGTTTGTGAGCCCATTGATAGATGGTGATCCAGAGGACAGAACGGAGGACAGATGTTCCCTAAATCTCCCAGGATCGTCACAGTGTGGAAGTCAACTCCGTGAGATTTCCGGCGACTATTTGAATGCGAAAAACGGAGCTTGTACGTGCAAATGGTGGCTAGTCAAAGTTGACGTCAACCCTAGGGCAGGAATGGGTCAATTGGCGAGTCACGACAATGTGGCAAATTCAGATTGGGCGAAGGTGATAAACATGGGTTGAAATTTCATACCTCCGATCTTCGACACACGATTCTTCGTCAATGATCGTAAAAACAATTACCACATGGTGGGTCCTTAAGCCACCATGTGACCTGCCACCACATTGCCCCCTTTAGCCAACTCAGCGAGCTATTGCATTGCATTGGACGAGTTAGGCCAAGTATGCATTGATTGTCTCCACGACTTAGCGAGTTATGGGCGAGCTGCCTATATTCATGCGGCCGACAAAATGCAAGTTTATGTGGCCTAAGCCACAATTGGTATAATTGGAGAAGGCTATTAAAAGCCTTATCTCACCCTCTCCCTATCCAATGTGGGATAAAATCCCCATGCCCAAAATCGACGACGACCAATGGGCACTCAGATGGCAAAGAATCAGGCATCGTAGAAGACTCAGATGCGGTTGGAGGGGTCGTTGAGCATGTGGCACCAACACGGCAAGGTCGCATGGTTACGTGGTGCAGCGAACGGGGGCCTCGTGGACGTGGCAGGTGGCAGCGGGCGACGTGGATGCAGTTGGAAGGGTCACAGGTCCATGTGTCAACGACAGCGATTGTCGATATAAAACCGACTATGTGAAACAACTGGGGCAGGATTGGAACCCACGACCTCCCCTACGCGTGCACTCCGGCCCAACCAACTCGACCAACGAGTTGGTTGGGGTAAGAGTTGGAGGATATGGTAGTTGAGCACCATATGCAGTCGGCCTAAGCCTATAAAATCCACTCCACTCCTCCATTCAACACAAGCTCACTTGCGAGCTTAGCTTCCTACAAGCTCATTCGAGCTTTCTACAAGTTCCTTCCGAGCTATGAAGGAGTCCTTTCCAAGCAAGCCCGAGGCCTTGAGGAGATATATGGAGGCATAGAGGGAATATTGCAAGGAGGCCTTAGTATTTTTAAGGCTATATTTTGGAGGCAAAGATAAGCCCTATATTTATATAGGCATATTTTGGAGCGAATATTCTTAGGGGGGCCTATTATAGGCATTCCGTAAGTCCTAAGGGTGGTATTGAAGCTTCGTTCTCTTTGAAGTAATGCTCTAAGCCCGAGCCGAGGAGGACGATTGGAAGTTTGAAGGTGTGATCATGGAGGTGTTATGGAGATGGAATCCCCATTTTATTATAGGCTTTACAGAGAGATATAAACGCTTATATTGTAATAATATAAGCATGATGGCCTATACCGTAATAGTATGGGGGCGTTTAAGACCTATATCGTATTTTTTTTTTGATTGATAAACGCTTTTGACCGAAGCTATGAACTGGAGGGTTAGGACCCCACCAAAACAAACAACAAGGATAGAGAAACATAAGCAAAGAGGCCCAGAACAAAGCCAGAAAAGACAATAAAAAACCAATGACGCAGGAAACCCAAGAACGACCAACGGCTCGCCAAAGATGAAAGCCGAGACATCCATCCGGGGGCAAACCCGAACGGGAAACTCCAAATAAAGGAACATCACGCCACTCGAGCGAGTCACCCAGAACGGGGAACATGAGAGAAAGGAAAAGGAAACGAACAAGAACCAACAAGCCGACAAGGGACCAAACCGGGAAGAAGGCAACGCCAATAGCCTAGCAGAGGCCGAGATACAAGAACCCAACGGCACTGCGCATAAACACAAAAATACCAAGGACAAACCCCGCCAATGCCCACTAGGTAACAGAGGATCCATAACACCCTAATCGAACAACCCAACAACACTGAACGACCCCTCCACCAAAATGAAGCATCTCATACACACGCAATGAGGACCCCATGCCCTGCAGAGCCAAAAAGCCTCAAACACTAAACCCGAAGATCTGGCGAAGACCCCGCCCTAACAGAGGAGGGCCGAACCAAATGGGGAGCGATAAAAAAATGAGGGTTTCTTCCTTACTTGATGCTTGGGGAACCAAACAGGACGAGCTCTGGATAAGAAGAAAATAAAGAATGAAACAGCCCCCGCGCAAGGCATGCCATCTGAGCCCTCTCCCTTCACCTCAATAGATGCCATCCTCAGCTGAAAAAAACAGAGCGGGGCAAGATGAGGGGGAAAAGGCCCCCGAGCCAACCAATCCTTGGAAACACGGTTGATCAGAACCAAGTCACTACACACAGCAGAACCAACTGGCAAAGTGGGGCCACTAAAAGACACAGGAGCGGATAAGACCAGGCAAGGCTGTGAGGCAGGGGCAGAAAACATATCCACCACAACCTCTGAAACCTCCACCCCCGGAAAAACACCAGACACCTGCAAAACCTCATCAGGCGAGGGCTCCTCAAACAACTATTCATGCGATCGATGGTAACACGAATAAAAATTGATGAATGTTGACACGAGAACCTCGACCGAAAAAGGTTTAAACGTAACATAGCCCGAACTGCTCCAGAGAGATAAGAAAGACTTCACATCCTGGTTGAGGAGATAACCAACAAGCCCAAAAGCATCCTCAAAAAGCCCTTTTTCGAGACCAACCCCGAGCAGACCAGAGCGAAGCAACAACCCATCCAAACAGTTCTCGGCCAGACAATGGCAAAGAGAATCCAGCTGAGCCACCACGCTGTTCTTTGCCAACGCCCACCGGCGCACAACTCCATGAACACTGCAACCCTTTACGGCTTCTTTAATCCAAATCCCTAGCGCAACCTGCCGCTCCATCTTCCCCCTTGGCGTTGGTGAATAAAGTGATTATTCAGACCTATATTGTATTAATATAGGCATAAGGAAGATATAAGACCTATATCGTACTAATATAGGAATCTTTAATGGTTCGGGAGTTATTATTTTTAACTCGCCGAGAGACTTCTCAAGCTGGAGCCTAGAGACACTGTGGAGCTGATGAACATGACATCTTCCGAAGCATAAGACCCCTAGAGGGCAAGTGTGGTGATGTTTATGTATTGCTGAAGTGTAAGATCCCTAGAGGGCAGATGTAACAGTACATGTTTTTGGGTGTTGTCGAAGTGTAAGACCCCTAGAGGGAAGATGTGACAATATCTACTTCCATGTAGACTATATGTTGCCAAAGTGTAAGACCTCGAGAAGACAAATGTAGTAGTATATTTGTTGTGTTGCTGAAGAGTAAGACCTTAGCAGGCAAATGTGGCAGTACAAGCATCAGGGATTGTCAAAGTGTAAGACCCCTAGAGGGCATATGTGGTTACCAAGACAAAGGAAGAAGCATGGCGGGACCATAAAACCCAGAGAGCCAGATCGGGACCAAGTTGTTGAAGTGAGAAGAATGCAGTTCAGCAGATCAGAGAGTCCATTGTAGTAAGACTTTGGGTATAAGGTTTATTATCATGCTTGGATTGTAATTTTGTATTAGAATTGCAGTAATTAAAGTGGATAATATATCAATTCTATTGATGAACTTGGAGACGTAGGCATTCTGCCGAACTCCGTTATCAACCTGTGTGCAGTGTGTTTTAATTCTTGCATTGCTTTAAAGTTGATTTTAATGGGGTAACTTCGGAAAAGAAATAAAAACCTATATGGGTCCATGGTCGAGAAAAAATTTCGGTCAATTTTCAGATCAGATGGACTCATCGATTTAATGTTTTGTGGTCTTTTTGTATTCAGTCAAAGAAATCTTGCTTTAGATGGCTTTTGATTCATAATAAGCTTGTTGTTGGCTTCTAATATTCTATAGGTTGTTGAGACTATAAGCCTGTTTTATTTAAATTTTAATATATATATATATTTTACTTATTAAAAATATATTGTACTAACGTACCGTACGCATACCTGTACTGAAACAGTAGTTTTTAACAATATTCTCCACGTTATTTAAATTATATATATGCTGAGTTTTCCCAAGTCCCAATGTCAAAATTTTGAGCTACTAAGGTTTTTGCTGAGTTCGAGCTCTCAAACTATGCTAGGATGGTTCAGCCTGCAATAACCCCACCTTTTTAACCCACTATTGTGAAATGAAACCTTTCGAATGTTTTTTGAAGCCTTCCAACACCTTCCTAGGTAGTTTTCAGCTCATGGCAACATGTTTAGAATACCTATACCATTCTGCCATAGCCAATCGCAGGCCCAGAGAGGTCTATTTACAAAGAAGAATATGGTCTTAGGATCGTCTTAAGAGTCCTTTACAACAAAGAACATGTTTGAAGTGAATTACATGTCATCATGATCCAATTAGAATCATACCTCCCCTATTAGGAGGATTTTAGTCTCCAAAAGCTTATTTTTTAACAACTTGCTGGAGCAACTCCCCCATTTTCTCCTTGGAGAGCTATTTGCTTTTTTTTGGCAGCCAATATTCTTGCCAGAGTTGCAGGGGCATGTCTCCCCCTACCTGCCACACATCTCATAGACACAAACAATATTGCCATTGATGTCAAAGGAGTGGTTGGACTTATGAACGGAAATTTGTAAGAAAGTAACGGAAATAACCAGCAGTGTTTAGAGCCACGATAAGAGAAGTTTAAGTATATGAAAAGGATCGTTTTTGCATAAGAAAGTCAGCGATATGATCGAGATGTGAACAACAATCAATAGAAGGAAGATATAAGTGTTTATTGAAGGATATAATCAGCAATATGTCGCAGAAAATGATCGACATTCATGAAGGACAAACCAGTTGTTTATAATCAGCATTAGGCAACATTTTGTTGAAGAGAAATAAGCGTATGAACGGAAGACAAACAGTCAGCAATCAACAGTAAAGAAAAATGATCAGAAATGGCGCAACTCCCAAGGACCTGTGATTTGCCTTTGGAGCCACGATTTGCCCTTGGAGGGCCCACAATCTTGCATGGGGGGTGGCGCTAGCATTTGAGGAGGCAACATTAATTGTTTGTATAGTTATTTAATTAATGGGAAGCATTTAATATAGTTATGGCTGACATATGTATTTGCATTGTTAAAATAAAAGATGGTTAATTAAATTAAATGAAAGGGTGTGTCGGTTGGAAGAAAAGATGCCTTTTCGAAAGGGTACGAATGGCTATATAAGGAAGATCATTTGAGATTTATTTTCAAGCATTCAAGTTGAATATCTTAAGGGAAAGAGAAGAAGAGAGAAGAAGCATAAGAGCATATTTTTAGAGCAGCAGATCTAAAGTTGAAAAGAAGAGTTTCCATCATTCGTTGAGACAACAACAGTTCAAAGGTGGTAAGGAAGTTTCGTAAGGAGGTTGGTGCCTTCATATTCGAAGAGATTGGTGTCTCTTGCTGAGTTGGTGCTTGGCGAAAGGGGTTGGTGCTCCAGTAGGTTGGTGCCTACAAACATTTGAGAAATATATTAAGAAAGATTTTCTCTGTGGTTTTTCCCGAAAGGGTTTTCATGTAAATCTGGTGTCTTCTTGCATTACTTTGTGTTGTGTTCTTTGATTGCTTGGAATATCTACTAAACATTTGAGAAATAGATTAAGTGGCTATTTTTGAAAATCCACGTAAAATATATTACTTGCATTACTTTGTGTTGATTCTTTGATTGCTTTGAATATCTAAATTGTGAATCTAAGATTAAGTGGTTGAAAATAAAAAGAATATATTATATTGATTCACCTCCCCTCTAAGAATAATCTTGTGCTTAACATTTGGTATCAGAGTGGGTTCCTTCAGGAACAACCTAACCGTTGGAAGGTAGATCTCAAAGACACACATGGCTAGTCACTTAGCACCAGAAGGTTTCTCCACAAATAAGGACACCTTTGTTTTCGACCCCACAAACAGATCATCGGAAGAATTATGCATTTTGGAGTATAAGGATGTGAACTTATCTAATGGCTCTTGGTTTTGATATTTGGCAATCAGTTTTAGACGGTTATACAACCCCACAAACTCTGCCAATAGATCAAGCCGGAAAGAAGGCAAGCGAAAATAATGCAAAAGCTATGAACGCAATCTTATGCGGTCTTTCAGAGACTGAGTTTGTTAAGGTCATGCATTGCGAATCCGCGAAAGATATTTGGGAGAAGCTTAAGACTATCTATGAGGGTGATAATAAGGTGAGAAAAGCAAAGCTCCAAACACATAGGAGGCAGTTTGAGAGTCTGAAGATGAAGGATGAAGAAAATATTGTAGGATATCTTCTTCGTGTTGATGAAATTGTTAATATCATTCGAGGGCTTGAGAAAAAGTAGAAGAGTCTGTGATCGTTCAAAAGGTACTAAGATCCCTACCATTAAGATTTGATGTGAATGTTTCTGCCATTGAAGAGATGAAGGACCTAGATAAGTTGAACATGGATGAACTACATGGAATACTTACGGCGTATGAAATGAGGACTGAATCTGAAAGACCATCAAAGAAGGAAGCAACATTCAAAGCCTCGAAGAAAGAGAAAATCAAAGAAACTGAATCGAGTGATAGCTCAAGCAATGAAGAAGATGAGAAGGAAGCTTTGTTCATACGAAAGCTAAAGAAAAGATCCGCAAATACAAAGGTAAGTTACCGTTCAAATGTTTTAATTGTGATAAAATTGGTCATTTTGCAACTAAGAGTACAAAAAAGAAAATAGCGATGATGAGGAGAGAAAACCTAAGTTCAAGAAAGGATTCAAGCAAAGCAAAGGCAAGAAAAGATTTGGAAAGCAGAAGAAAAGCTTATACTCCAAGAGGGGTAGCAGCTCATCCGAAGAAAGCGGGGTAAGTGACTCTAGATAGCAATAATGAAGAAATATTATTCATGGCTATAGAAGATAATGCTTCCACGAGCAAAGATGACTTGGAAGAAGATGACAATATGGAAGAAGAATGTGAGGTAAATCTTCAAGAAGAACTTATCTATGCTTTGGGAGAGATAAATAACTCAAAAAGAAGAATCGGAAACAAAAGCTACAACTCCAGAAATATGAAGAAGAGAATCAAATTTCCAAGGCAAGGATATCACAAAGTCTTGAAGAGTTGGAGAAAATAATCATTGATCTGAAAACCCAAATCGAAGAAATAAAAATAATTGAGGAAGATTTAAGAAGTCAGCTAAATACGAAAGAAGAAGATTGTGAGAAGTGTGAGTCTAAGATCGTTGCTTTGAGAAAGGACTTAGAAAAGGCAAACGCCAAATTGACGAACAGCCTAAGATTTGAGAAGAGCACTAGGGTTCTAGATGAGATTCTAGAGAGTCAAAGGTCACTATTCAACAAGTCAGGTCTTGGCTATGGAGAAGAACTAGAGAAGGCTTCAAAGTCTACCGAGCTCCCGAAGAAGACAAGTGCAGAAAAGGCCAAGAGCTATGCAAAAATTCTAAAGGAACCCACAAAGAATGAAAGTAGGAAGGAAGAGGACATCACAAAGACAAACGTCGTCCACAAAGAAGGCAATGGAGAGAATAATTCCAAGAGATCATTTGTTCCAAGACATATGAATATGACCAGGTTTGGAAGTTCCTTCCATGGTTATTGTTTTTATTGCAATCTCTTTGGTCATAAGAAGATAGATTGTAGAAAGCGAATGAAAGATAATGAAGCTAGGAGAAAAATCAAAGGTGCCCATGGAGTTTTGAATAGAAACCACAATTCATTTGCTCCCTTATCATACTATAATGAGGATGCTATTGTTTGCAATAATTGCAACAATTATGGACATATAACACGTTTTTGTAGAAGTGTGTTTGAATCCTCTAGACAAGATCTTCAGATATAAAGAAAAGGAACCTACAAATATCTAGAAAAAGAAGCAAGAGGAAGTTGGGCAAGATAAAGAAAAGTCCTATGCTTGTACAAACGACATTTCATGCACGTGATGAAGGGCAAGCAGTGGTACATTGATAGTGGATGCTCAAGACATATGACTGGCGATAAAAGCAAGTTTATCTCATTGAAGAAAGTAAGTGAAGGTACCGTGAAGTTTGGTGATAATGCCACGGAAAAGATAGCAGGAAAAGGTACACTTAGCCTAGACAATGGAAAAAAAATGTTCTATATGTTGAAGGATTAAAGCATAATCTTATAAGTGTAAGCCAAATGTGTGATCAAGGACACACACTTAAGTTTTATGCCAAAGGATGTGAAATCAGAAAAGCAGACACAGGAGAACTAGTTTCAGACGCCCACAGAACCACAAACAATCTATACATGCTCAATGATGTGAAAGGAGAGAAATGTTGCTTGAGTCAAATTGAAGAAAGTTGGCTATGACATAGAAGGATGGGTCATATAAACTTTGATAACCTTGTAAAAATCAGCAACAAGCAAGTTGTGAGAGACATGCCGAAGATAACAAAACCTTCAAGCACTCTTTGCAAGTAATGCCAACATGGAAAGCAAACAAGAGCAAGATTCAGAACGAAAGAACATTCAACCACCAAGCCACTAGAGCTGGTTCATACGGATCTTTGCAGACCCACCAGAACACAGAGCATACAAGGTGAGAGTTATTTCATGTTTCTCATTGATGATTATACCAGAATGATGTGGGTTGCCTTTTTAAAAGAAAAATCTGAGGCATTTGGGAAGTTTAAAGCGTTTAAAGCCTTAGTTGAAAATGAAATTGGGTTAAAGATCAAATGCTTAAGATCAGATCGAGGAGGTGAGTTCACTTCAAATGAATTCATTGAATTTTGTGAAGAACATGGAATAAAAAGACACTACTCAGCTGCAAGAACTCCACAACAAAATGGAGTGGTAGAAAGGAAAAATCGAATTGTCCAAGAAATGGCTAGAACAATGTTAAATGAGTCCAAGCTATCAGAAAAGTTTTGGAGAGAAGTGGTTAGTACAACAGTCTATATCTTGAATAGAGGACAAATTAGAGTAAATCATGATAAAACTTTGTACGAGTTATGGAAGGGAAGACCAGCCTCTGTCAAGTATTTCAAGGTGTTTGGGAGTAGATGTTTCATTAAGAGAAATGAAGAAGACTTGGAAAAATTTGATTCAAGAGCTGATGAAGGAATCTTTCTTGGTTATTCCACCAAAAGCAAAGCCTATAAATGCTATAACAAAAGTTTACAAACAATTATAGAAAGTGTCAGTGTTAGAGTGGATGAAATCATGAACCAAAAGGCAAAAGAACCTTCAGAAATACCTGATCTCATAGAAGAAAAGGAAGAGGAAGTAGAAAAGCTAGATGAAACAGAGCGGGAGGATACGAAGGCACCATCACAATTTGTTCAAAAGAATCATTCTGAGAGTCAAATTATTGGCAACATTGATGTTGGGGTACAAACTAGGAGAAGAATTATGAGTACACATGAGCAAGTAAATTTCTCTTTGTTATCTAAGACAAAGCCTAAGAATTTTTCAAAAGCCAGTCATGACAAGCATTGGATAAAGGCAATGGAAGAAGAGTTGGATCAGATTGAGAAGAATGAAACATGGGAACTTGTACCTAGACCCAAGGATCAAAATGTAATCGGCACCAAGTGGGTATTCAGGAATAAATTGAATGAAGATGGCCAAGTGACACGGAACAAAGCAAGGTTAGTTTGCAAAGGGTATGCTCAAGTGGAAGGTATTGGCTTTGAAGAAACTTTTGCTCCTGTTGCAAGACTAGAAGCCATCAAAATGTTTCTTGCATATGTTGTTTTCAAGGATTTCAAAGTTTATCAAATGGATGTAAAATATGTTTTTCTGAATGGCAAGTTAGAAAAGAAGTATATATTGAACAGCCAGAAGGTTTCCTCCTATCAGAAAACAAAGACCATGTGTGCAAATTGAAGAAGGCATTCCCAGAGCATGGTATTCAAGGCTTGACAAATATCTACAAGAACAAGGATTTAAAAGAGGATTTGCTGATGGCAACCTCTACATCAAGACTGAAGGTGAAAATCAGTTGATTGTTGTAGTATATGTGTATGACATCATTTTTGGAGGAGATACTGAGCAAATATCCAAAAAAAATTCCGAAGATATGCAAAAGGAGTTCAAAAATGTCTATGTTGGGTGAGTTGTCATTTTTCCTTGGTTTGTAAATATCTCAGTCTAGGAAAGGAATATTTATTTCCCAAACCAAGTATGTAAAAGAGATGTTGAAGAAATTCGGAATGGAGGATTGTGCACCTGTTACCACACCCATGGTTATAGGCTAAGTCACCGCATTCGGCAATTTTCAATCAAAAAAATCGAAGTTCACTGAATATTTAACAGACACCAAATAATTGTTGGTATTCACAATTTTATTCAACTATGTTTTCGTTTCGTGATTTAGGGTTTTCTTGATATTGCCATGTAAGCAGTTTGTTGTGAGTGGATACTGGAAATGCCATTAAAAATAATGCCATGTTTTTCATTTCACGATTTAGGGTTTTGTTCGCAAATTTAAGTTTGTAAGTTAAAAATAATAGAATCGGAAATGTCGTTTATTGTAACACCCTTAACCAAAGCCGACAAGATTTGAAGCCACAAATAAATGACTTGCTTTACTCACGGCAACTGCGATTCACTGGAGACTCAGAGCTAAGATATCTATCTGCCGTCCACGCATTTTTTCGTTCTTCTATATAAATAAATACGCACATGCCACTTATCATAAAATAGGGCTTATTCTTTCGCTCTAGTCAGGCTTATTACATTATAATATATACGCGATTAAAAATAACCAATAACTAGTAAGTATTAATAATATTTAATAATAAATGTTTTAAAAAGTATATATTATTCAGTAAATTAGCAAGTAATAATCATGAATTTATGATTTTAAGTAATATTATATTAGAATACAGAATAGTAAGCAAGTTAGTATAGTAATTTATTATTAGTATAATAAATTAATAAATTAAATTAGTAAATATCTTTGTCGAATTTTATCTCGAATTTCGTGAGTCACGAATTTCTTACGAATTTAATACTTCACGAACTCGAACACAATTTCGAATGCAGTGACTTAGGTTACAGGGAACAAGTTCAGTAAAGATTATGAATCTCCTAATGCAGATCAAACACTCTACAGATCAATGATTGATAGCTTACTATATGTAACAACATCTAGTCCAGACATTATGCAAGTAGTAGGCATGGTAGCACGTTTTCAAGAAACACTAAAGGAAACTCACGTGCAAGTAGTAAAAACAATCTTCAGATATTTAAAAGGGACTTTGGATTATGGCTTATGTTATCCAAGAAGTAAAGATTTCACATTGGTAGCATACACAGACTCAGATTGGACAGGATGCATTGATGATAGAAAAAGTATGATTGGAGGAGCATTCTTCCTTGGAAATCGCTTAGTATCTTGGTTGAGCAAAAAGCAAAACTTTGTTTCGCTATCTACAACAGAAACAAAATATATAGCCTCTTAAGAGAGCAAGTTGCAGAACAACATGTCAAGTTGGAATACATTGCCACAACTGAACAAATAGCAAACACTTTCACTAAGCCTCTTCCAAAGGAAACATTTGAGTGTCTGCGGCAGAAATTGGGATTAATATCCTTTGGCTTCCTCCCATTGAAAAACTAAGAGAAGTATTGGTTAAGGGGGAGCTGACATTGCATTATTGAAGCTCCTTGAGTATCCCTTTGCGATTGATGTAAAAGGGGAAAATTGCTGATAGGGGGAGTTACAGAAAGGAGTTGCAGAAAAAAGAAGATTCTTTGAAGAAGGTGCATTATAACAAAGAGGGAGTAAATTCTTTGCAAGGTTGCCGTCAATGACAAAGGGGTAGATTGTTGGAAATATTTTCATTATGTCAAAGGAGTCGCTGGTCTTATGAACGGAAGTTTGTCAGAAAGTAACGGAAATAACCAACAGTGTTTAGAGCCACGATAAGAGAAGTTCAAGGATATGAAAAAGATCGTTTTTGCATAAGAAATTCAGTGATATGATCGAGATGTGAACAACAATCAATAGAAGGAAGATATTAGTGTTTATTGAAGAATATAATCGGCAATATGTTGCAAAAAATGATCAGCATTCATGGAGGACAAATCAGTTGTTTATAATCAGCATTAGGCAACATTCTCTTGAAGGGAAATAACTGTATGAACGGAAAACAAACAGTCAACAGTCAACAAAGAAAATACATCAGTCATTATTAGAAATGGTGCAACTCCCAAGGACCTGCGATTTGCTTTTGGAGGGCCCACAATCTTGCATGGAGGGTGGCGCTAGCATTTGAGGAGGCAACATTAATTGTTTGTATAGTTATTTAATTAATGGGAAGGGGTATAATTATTTATTTAATGGGAAGCATTTAATATAGTTATGGTCGACATATGTATTTGCATTGTTAAAATAAAAGATGGTTAGTTAAATTATATGAAAGGGTGTGTCAGTTGGAAGAAAAGATGCCTTTTCAAAAGGGTACGAATGGCTATATAAGGAAGATCACTTGAGATTTATTTTCAAGCATTCAACTTGAATACCTTAAGGGAAAGAGAAGAAGAGAGAAGAAGCATAAGAACAGATTTTTTAGAGCAGCAGATAAAGTTGAAAAGAAGAGTTTCCATCATTCGTTGAGACAACAACAGTTCAAAGGTGGTAGAGAAGTTTTGTAAGAAGGTTGGTGCCTTCATATTCGAAGAGATTGGCGTCTCTTGCTTAGTTGGTGCTTGGTGAAAGGGGTTGGTGCTCTAGTAGGTTGGTGCCTACAAACATTTGAGAAATATGTTAAGAAAGATTTTCTCCGTGGTTTTTCCCGGAAGGGTTTCCACGTAAGTATGGTGTCTTCTTGCTTTACTTTGTGCTGTGTTCTTTGATTTCTTTGAATATCTAAATTGCGAATCTAAGATTAAGTGGTTGAAAATAAAAAGAATATATTATACTGATTCACCTCTCAGACCCTCCTCCCCCCCGACATCCCCTCTCACTATAATCCTGTGCTTAAAATGCAATTGAATCCAAACTTTGAATGACTGTTCATCTTCCTCCCAAGGCTCTGTTATAAGTAAAGCATGCTGAAAGCTTGATACAAAAGACTGGACAAATGACTAACTAATAGTTTGTATTCCATCCGATCTGTTCATGTAATCAGCTACACTATTTCTAAGCTTACTTAGGTAGTGAATAGGTTAGCATATTTTCTATTTTAAAAAAGAAGTAAATTATCCCAAATGTGTAGGCATGTTGCACATGGGATAACTTGGCCACCCACCTCCACATCATATCCTACATGGGTTTTACCCAACCACTTGAACCAATGGATTGTAGGCCAACCAACTGTATTTAATAGGGCAAGATCTTCCCATGAAAGAACCGCCCTTCCCCTCTCATTTGAACAATGAGGAGCTATGAGTAGCCATGAGAGGGAGATAGCACAAGAGAGTTGTCATAATCATTATTAAGAACTTGTCATATTGTTGCTAACAATATAACTTTTGTAATTATGTAGATGTGCATGTAGTGTTGTGCATAATGATGTTGGCTTGTTGCGACGATGCTGGAAAATTTAAGCATCATCCACATTCCTTTATGAGCGATTAGTTTCACTTTGTCTTTTTCATGATGGGTCAGTCATGAACAAACATTGTAGGCGATGAGCTCGTTCATGACAGATCTTGTCCGTATGTTGCCTGTTTTTGGCAACAGATGGAAAAACCTGCCACAAATTAACGAGGATAGGTTCCGACTGTCATGAAGTATCTTGGTGACCTGCTCTAACAAAGCTAAACCTTCAGAACGTTTCTTCATGCCTTCCTAACTTTGCCAGATGCTTTCCAGCTCACAGCAACGTGTTTAGAACACTCGTACAATTCTTTCTTAGGAAATGATGATCACAGAAAGGTTTAATTACATGGAAGAAGATGCTCTAAGGGTCAAACAAATCTCTTAGATACAACAAATGCGAAGCAAGATAAATTACTTCATAATCTAATTTGGTTAAGAACATCCTAATCTTCCTTCACTTTAGTCCAGACAAATGACTATTCATTCTTTTTCTTCGTTGTAAAAATATTTACAACTTAAAGGAGTCCTTTCTAGTAAAATAATTTGAAAGCAGTTTTGGGTTATTAGTGGTCAATATGCCTTCTAGTATGACTCATTTGTTTTAATGTTTGCAAAGCAGGAAAAATACAAACACTTGAATGCCCGACTTCCAGTTGTGGTTGCGGAAACTCTGCTACATACAGACCCTCAAATTGAGTTACCTTTATGGCTAGTCGACATGTTCAAGGCATGAAGTTTATATCAGTAATTAAAATTAATCTGCTTGTTACAATCCCTTAATGTTTAGAGGGCTCCAAATGATATTGTCACCTCCTAATTTGTCCATTATTTGTAACTGTTCCTATGACAGGGTGGAAGGAGAGCAACTGCTTGGGGAATGGCTGGGCAAGTGTCAGATCCTGCAGCATTGCTCCGACTATATATAGACTATGGCAGATTCTCTGAAGCTACATATTTGTTGCTCGAGTACATGGAAGCATGGGCTTCTCTGGTAGCGTTTCATCTGGGTTTATTTTGCTTCCCTTTTCTATATTCATAATGGGTGGTGAAAATTACAATAAATTTTGTAAATGTAGTTAATAGACAGTTCTACTTGCCAACACCATTATCCTTTTTAATGCTTGATAAATGACAACAAATTAGTTTATATTTATCTTGAACAACTTGCTAAGATCTCTCTACTATCTTAATGTGTTAATGGGTTAGATCACCTTAGTGGAAAATGTGTAAGCTGTAGGCTGTCCATGGCCATTATAGGTTTGCATTGGTTTACACAAGAAAAGTAGAATACAATAATGAAAAAAGAAAAAGATGAGAGCTTTTTGCTCTATAGGTAATGTAGTTTCAACTAAGTAGTCTTGTGGTTGTTATCTTGTGCAGAGGCCAGCTGATATTGTCAGACGTAAAACAATGTCTGCAGTGTGGTTTCCATACACCTCAGTTGAACAATTATATTCTATTCTCTCCGAGATGTTGAGCTCTGGTCAAATGATTGATCAGTGCGACAAGCTCCAGAAGTTATTGCACGGGGCTCTGTTAAGTCACGTAAAACAGGTGGGTTGATCATATATACCTCTCTCGGGTACTGACATTGTTATAGAGGTTTATTTACTGAAATTTGTGTTTGGTTTCATTTTTTATATTCTGCTCAGGGCCATGTATTAATTAAGTGGTAATTTGGTGTCCTTGATCATGACCTGCATTGCAGCTGAAGGTAGATTCAGATGATGCAGAATCTTCTGCCCTTTCATAAGCTGGCAAAAACAATTTTGGCAAAAATGCAGTAGCACAGTTATGGGGGCAAGACATGTCAAATTGACAATGCCTTGCCTAAACATGGTAAGACCTCACCATGCGGCAGAGCATTTTATTAACATGAAGCTCTAAATGTGGCAATGCTTTTTTCGCTGCATATTTCATTAACCAAAGCTGCTTATTATGTTTTAAAGCAGACCGAGGGCCCTTCGTGGATTGATGGGTAACATCTTCAGACGGTTATCCAAGGTTATGCATTGATTGCGTGTATCTAAGGCATGTAAAATAAATCAGCATACTTGTTGGAGAGTATTTGGCTAATTTCCCTTAAAACTATTTATTTACACGAGGAAGCTTTTCCAGTTACATATTGCAGATCATCATGTTAGTATTCTCATTCTTATCAGCATATTATTGATGAGATGTTTTCAGTCACTGATGTTCTTAAGTTATTAATGATTGTATTGTCGGCTTTAGGTATCAGTGTATTTACTTCAGTTATGTTCAGTTTTTTATGGTTGTGTTTAATCGACAACTATTGAGTCAAGCCATATAATTAGAATGATGTATGTTGGGATGACGGTGGTGTGTATTAGGTCCTCCATGTACTGATCAATTTGTATTGAACACTTCCAAAAAAATAAAGTTGTGATTACTCTCATGTTCTACTTATGCTGCTTTGTGGTATGTATTTACTATCTTGTAATTGGTATGCCTTCGGCAATGTAGATTTTAAAGAAAATATTTTGGTGTCGTTCCCATTGTGAAATCGGGTTAGGTGTTGAGTAGAAGTATAGATCGACAATAATCATTGACAAGGCACTACATCGTTGTATAACATATTCAAGATGAAGGTAGTCGTGACGTATGACGACAAAAGATCTTACAATTGTATGAAGAGAAGGGTCATCAAGAACAAGAATATTGACATTGCATGAAATATAATTAATGTTGTTGATGCCGAACAATGGTGGGAGAAGAAAATATAGTTAAGTAGTGGAATGAGAAATCAAATGATCAACTTGATTGGTGGAACAACATGAAAGATGGCAAAAGTTGTGACATGCATTCAATTCTAAAAATGCATTAATAAAAGCTCATAACAAAAGAAAAAAGCCAAATAGAAGCCGAGGATGACACCAAGAAAGGGTTTAGTTGGAACTATTGGACCCTTCAATAATGAGTGGGTAAAGATTGTAGACAATTATCGCTTGAAGAGCCGTTGGTTATTGAGGGTGTTGCAAAAGGATCAAGTGAAGAGTCCATAGAATCCAATGAGGATATGGCCGATCCTTCTCCACGAGGGATGCTTTTTTCGAGACAGTTTAATAATGCCTTATTCACGGAAGTTTGAGTCGTGTACAAGACAAATGTATGTGGAATTGAGATCATGCTTATTAAAGAATTTGAGTCAAATACACCAAGGACAGCCCAAACCACAAGTTGGAGGGAGTAGCATGGAAAGGGAACTTGGAGTGAGAAAAATAGCTTATGGATTGTTGCCAAAGGGAAGCATAGGGATGCATCTGACAATGATGAGAGAGCAGAGGAACCTCTAATATAAACCTTCATGAGGAGAATCGTATTTGAAGATTTGTGGTAGAAACATCGAATGCCCACAACTATGGGCAACTAATCGTCAACCTCATCTCCTAAAAAGTAGATGTTTCAAAGACCATTTTGAAGATTTGATATGACCTTGTACAACATGCAACATGATATGAACTACCACCAGGAAGATTGGCGAGCATCTTAGGGTTGTGGTGCTTTGTAGCCACTATTTGGGGATTGGCCATTGATTGGTGCACAATAACTACTAATAAGGTAATGTTGGAGAGACTAAGAAAGGCATTCAAGAAGGGATTTAAGTTCACATCTCAACAACAATGGGATTGTGGCTGAGATCTATGATACCCAATAGGTTAAGTATGAGAATGTGCAAGCCTACAATAGGGGGCTCAAGAAACTTTGGTGGAAAGCTTGAAAAAGAACAAACTTCCTTCTCAAAGTGATGGTTCTTTAAAAGGTCGGTATCCTTTGCAAAGAAAGATGGTGGTGGCTCGACCTTTGCCTTACAAAAACACACAACCGAGTGATGGATATTGAGAGTACATCATCTTTGTGCTCGTGAAGGATCAAAGAAGATATATCACTCCTGTGAACTAAGATTGGTCCATGATTTTCGAATGGTCTTGCTCTAGATGATAAAAAGATGAAGGGAAAACTTAAGAGCGAAGATAAGGATCTTTGGCATACTTACTGCAAGGTAGGACTCACCAAGGTAAAGTCCCCAAAGAAAGTGTCGTGAGATTTGTCAAGTTGTATGGCATTCACTTGAGGATTTTCCATGATGGCAATTGTCCCCCACAAGTGAATGTCAACATGATTGACATAGTGGAGGACAAAGTAATGGCAATCATTAGAGCACAAACAAAGAAATATAATCATCATGACCCGTGTAGGTAGAAGGAAAGAATAATTAAATCAAGGGTGGTTGTTGGGAAGGCAATGATTGAAGAACGATTTCAATATCATGAACACAAGTACAACAATATGCAAAATCAAGTTGAACAAACTATTTCAAGACAAGTCTTGCATACTATTACATGTTGATGCAATTGACATTCCAAAGCATTCCAAAACCCACAAATGCTATATCTACCATTGCACAAGACATTGACCCTACTATGTAACATTTGACGATGCAATTAGTGTCAGTGTAGCATTTGGGTGATAAGGGGACTAAGACACATGACAATGTACCTATAAGTGATTTATTCAATTATCGCGACAATGAATTGTCATTTACCGAGGGATATAATATTATAATATATTTGGTAATAATAAATAATGTTTTGAAGTGAATATGCTTTATAAGTCATCTAATTAGTTAATTATATTTATTCCACGTGTATGAGTAAGTGGTGGTAGGTAATTGAGTAGTTTATATTAAAGATATGATACTCATAAGAGATATGTGAAGAGTATTGTGTGTTTGATTTCATATTGACATATATGTGGAGTGGCTTCCTTCCATTAAAGAGAATTGTATGGTGCTGCCTTACCACAAAAAAATGATCCATATTTTGGATATATTTCATATTTGTAATATCCCTTTTGGGGACAACTAAAAATTAAGAAAATTAGCACAAAACTCCAAAATTAAGCAAGTCTGATTTTTATGACATCAATTAATAAAGGATCAGAAAACACTCCCAAACCCTAGCGACTAGGACAAGGAGAGAAATCCACCGAAGAAACACTCAAAAATTATGAGAAGTGATTCCTTGGATTGCCCTTGATTTTAGAATCCAAAAAATGTGATCAAATCATCAAACTCATAATAGTGGAATTTATTATGGCACAAAAACAACTAAAACTTGTAAACTCAATAACTCCCTGAATACAAGGAGGCTCCACACAAATGAATACTCAAACATGATCATAAAAAATACCAACAATCAAATGAGACCAATATCATAATTTTCCAACCATGGAAACCCTCTCAATATTGATCCCGAAATCTCTAAATGGGTAGATAAATTTGAAAACCATTCCAAAAATCACCGAAGTGGAGATTCCGACATTATAAAATATGTCGAATCAGATTAGAAAATTAGCACTCCAACACTATCAAACCCTAGTCACCCCAACTAGGAATGACTCCAAAATGCATGCAAATATTTGTAGATGATGCCTTTGATCCTCCAACACTCAATTATGCATAAAGATCTTTAATAAGTCTTCATTTCAACCAAGGAAATAGGGTTTTCGTCCTCTAACCAACCACTAGAAGGGTTTTCGTCCTTATAAGAAAAGACACACACTTGAGTTTTCGTCCAAGAATGGAGAACAATGAGCCACTAGCTCACAATGTCCAAATAGAAAAAATGCGCCCAATGTAGATCCTCCATATAAGCTCTCTAATATTCTTTTATAACCTCCTTTTGGCGCCAAAGCTTGGAATAGCAAGGTTGACCCCCTTAAAGTATTCTTTTAATCATTAATTTGCTTTTAAGGTGCATAAAACCCAACTGATCTATTAAAGGCAAACACATGCTAAATAAACATTAAAAATTAGGAAAACAAATGCAAATGAAAGCTCAATGCTATTCTCCAACTCATCTACTTCTTTGCCATGGAGAAGGAATGACAATAAGTCCAATTTTTGATCCTCAAGTGGGAAAATGGGACATTACAGTCATCCCTTCCCAAATTTGCTTGACCTCAAGCAATTGCAAATCCATGGATCCCAAATCCTATTAGAAGACCCGAAATTGATTTGTGTAGGGATTGGAAATGAGTTATAACAGCTACCAGTCATTTTGAATTCCACCCAAATTAGCAATATGATTGTTGGGATGATTGTCTTAGATGATGAGACTCTCTTACCAATATTATCATGCGAGGAATTCCCCTCAACAGAAATTGAGTGGACCAACAATAAAGATATGATGTAACAAACATACTTGTGACAAACCCAAAATTTCTCTGTAACATCCAACCATTTGGGCATTGAAAACAACCATGCAAGGACTGAAAATATCATGTTAGCAACTCTAAACCAAAAAGAATCATTCTCCATGATTGAAAGTACCTTTAAGTTCACTTGCATGTGGGCAAATGAAATCATGCACAA
This sequence comes from Taxus chinensis, assembly GCA_019776745.2. Taxonomy (NCBI): domain Eukaryota; kingdom Viridiplantae; phylum Streptophyta; class Pinopsida; order Cupressales; family Taxaceae; genus Taxus; species Taxus chinensis. The sequence goes on from CM034153.1 coordinate 44,690,514, forward strand.
GCTTATGTAACACTTCTTTACATGCAAAATACAAGACATGGAGAACTCATCATTGATGTCTACTTTGTTCCTTACCCCATTATCTGGAATTATGTCCATTTCATCCACATTCTTGGCTGGAAATTCCCATGTAGTTGCCCAAAATGCTACAAAATGTTAAGAAGTGAGAAACACAAATTTCCCTTGTCAACCTTTCTTCTTGTGATTGTGATCAACAAAAAGAACAAATTGAAAATGCCAAAAACAACAGTCAATAATTCGTAAACAACCGTCTTAATGTTCCTTTGGTATTGGCACTCGTCACCCCTCATTGCTCCAATGATTTTTCCACCTGTATCCTTTGATAAATGGGACCAAACTGATTGTAAAGAGGTTATATGGTGATTGTAACAACTTGTAATTGCTCCAATTTTACTACCAAACAGCGAGCAATAGGTATTTAAGAACTCCATATGATGAATCCCCTCATACCAAACTTCAACCCATGTGTCCCTCTTTGTGCTATGGCTGTTATAATGTGTTTTATTGCTTAAAAACTGAATTGTGATGAATGGAAATGATTTTGCAACAATCGTACATACCTTGGTTTTGAATTGTGTGCATAGTAGCACTCTTGTGACTACCATGGCAGTCCACAACAAGTCAATGTAGCATGTATATTTCTAAACATATGAGAAATAAAGACGACCTCAGGGCTGCCCACAAATTCAGTCATATTGTCCCATACATAGATGTACCTTTGCTTTTCACCTTCCCAAAACGGAATATTAGTCCTTAGAAAGAACCATGCATGATTCCCCATGAAAGTTCCTTTGATGTGTACAATGAGTTCATTAATCATACCAAAGTTGAAGTTGGGAATTCTATCATTCTTTCTAGCATGCTTCCCATGATAACCATGATAACAAAATGGTGTAGGAAGAAACAATAATTTTGAAAGACTCTCATACATGGGGTTACCATCAATATGCCCACCTTCCAACATAAACCTCTAGAGCTCCACATCCACCCTTTTGATAGTAAACTGAAAATCTATTTGCAACAAATACTCACATTCGATGTTGAACCCATGAGTAAACTTATATGACTCTTCCTAACCTTGCTTTCATGCAAAGTACAAATGATAACTAGCGCACCATTGATATCTGCCTTGTTTCTTACTAAATCATTTGGATTTTTGCACCTTTCATCAACACCTTTTCTTAAAGGATGGGTACCAACACTCTCATGATTGGTTGCAATTTGTGCTCCCTTATCTGTTGTTATAGAAAACATGGAACATAGATTTACCCCTTTTGGAAAAATGTCCTCTAGCAAAGAGCTCACTTGAGGTGTCTTATCAACATTGCCTTAAGGGACCATTTTCTTAAAAACATGCTTTGAAATGCACACCATACTATTTCCCATTCTCTCACAATATTCAACTTTAACACACAAATGATGAAGCAACAAACAAGGGTGTCTCAAAATTGATGAATAGAAAAGATTACCTTGTTGTAGAAGACCTTTTGATTGCCCCGCATATTTACCTTCCCATGTTGGATGAGGAGTGATCAAAACATCCTCCATTTTCCCAATCTTCTGACTCAAAATTTCTGAGTTGAAATCAACCTTCTTCTTCTCCTCAGATTTAACAAATGAAGCTTTTTCCGCCTTGTCTTCGACAATGTCTTGATGGTGTTCACATAGGGCATCTATGTCGCTCTTATTGTACTCATGGACACCATAAATCTGCCTATTATTGACCATTGTTCTAAACAAATCAACATGCTTGTTGTCATCATGCTTCATTGGAGAAGGGTTTCCAACTAGCCCTTTCTCTCCCCCTTCTTGCTCCATAGCCCTTGTTTCATCTCTGGATTCATCATAAGTCAAAACACTTTCAGTATTAACCACATAATGAGCAATATTTACCTCATGTTATTGACTTTTTGGAATGAGTGTAAGTGTCATGGCCTTAGGCCCCTTGATCACCAATCCTTCTTCCTCAATGATTCCATTATGGCATGGCCAACTTGGGGTTTTGACCCCCTCTTCATCAAACTTCGTGATTTCATCATGTTGTTTGTGTGCCATGTGATGTCTAGGCTAGGTCCTCCTCGATTCACTCCAACGAATTCAACAAGTGATATAGCCTCATGAATTTCCCTTGGAAGAGCCATATACTCTTCATAATTTGCGGCAATGTGTCGTCCTAAGGTAGGCCTTGTTTCTTTGTCTAGAATATCTTCTTCTCTAAGAAGGAAAGTGGGATTTGTAATGAATCCTCAGGCTGATCCCATTGGTCAATGTGTATTGTTAGCTCCAAACAAGCTACCATCACCATTTTGAACCTTAGGTTCATTGATCCTTTGGAGGGATAATGCTAGAAAATCCATTGTATCCGCAAGCCTCTCTTAGTCGGCTATCAATTTGTCAACTTTGGTTTTTTGAGAGTTTTGATCCACCATATTGTCTTCTTTCACTAAAACCCTAGGCCTTTGAAGATCAGTGCTTTGATACAATTGTAATATCCCTTTTGGGTACAAAACTGGGAAATAAGGAAATTAGCAAAAAACTTCAAAATTATGCAAGTCCGATTTTTATGATATCAATTAATAAAAGATAAAAAAACACTCCCAAACCCTTGCGACTAGGACACAGAGAGAGAAATTCACCGAAGAAACACTCAAAAATAATGAGAAGTGATTCCTTGGATTAGCTTTGATTTTAGAAGCCATAAAATGTGATCAAATCATCAAACTCTGAATTTTGGAATTTATTATTGTTAGATTTAGCAGGGGAAATGTAATCTGCATATCACATATCCACCATTAATGCCAAAGATTATAAATTATGATATGCAATCGATTTAGACACAGACACAGCTTGAAATAGATAGTGAATAACATAGCTTAACGAGCTAGAACTTGAAAGAAGATAAAAACAAGAGTAGAGATAGATGACATCAAATTTAAGTGGAGAAACCCGAAGGAAAAAACTCCACTCGTAAAGCACTGTCTTTATTAATAATTACATGAGTTCAACCTAGCACTTCCAATTTCAGTTCACAGTCATTCATTAACTGTATCTTGTAATAAGATCTCAGTCTTTAAGTCAGTCTGTACAACATGTATGCGTTGTAGACAACCAATCACGAGAGGGATCACCCAAATCAATTTGGGTGGGTGAATCGGTCGAGTCGTTTCACTCTTTAATGTGAATGACTTTCACAATAAAGTTTTCTTAACAAACTTTTAAATTTAATGTTGGGGTGTACTGCAGTGGTTGATCCCACTTGACATTATCACCCCAACACTCTCTCTTAATGATAAGTGTGAAGACAAATCAGACAAGCCAGATTCATCTGTTTATAAAAAAGGATTTATAGACCTTGAATCAGTGATTCAAACTAGCATGTCAACAAGGGAAATTCACGGATCTTCCCTTACAGAAATTCTTAAGACGAATGCTTTACATTTGAAAACTTACATCAGACTATGGAGCCTTTTATAAACTAAGGCATACCTATAACTGAAGCTGTGCAGAGATTTACAAGTAACTTCACAAAATATGAGACATTTACTTATTACAAACAGAAGGAAGTATTAGAAAGTTTTAACAGGTCATTAAGAGGCGGCATTGTCATACACAGTCCCCCTCAAGGGCAACTCTGATAGGGTCAACAATGCACGAAATTTGCAAAACTTGACAGAAGACAACAGTTTTGTGAAGATATCTGCAACTTGATCTTCAGTTGAACAGAACTTGAGATCAATATCACCATTCAGGACTTTCTCTATAATGACGTGCATATGAACTTCAATATGCTTGGTCCTTTGATGATGAACTGGATTCTTTGCCAGAGCAATGCAACTCTGACTGTCACATAGATGAGTAGTACTCCCTTTGACGCCCATGTGTGGCTTATCCAATAGTCTTTTCAGCCACATAGCTTCTTTGGTAGTTTCCATAACACTTCTATACTTTGCGTCAGTAGAAGATATAGACACTATTGGTTGCTTCTTGCTACTCCAAGTAATGACACCTGCACCCAACTTGAAAAGATATCCATAAGTAGACTTCCTATCTGCAGCATCACCAACATGATCAGAGTCATAGTGACCAAATAATTGTGCATCATTACAAGAAGAATACTAAAGACCATAATTGACTGTTCCTTTAATATATCTCAAAATTCTTGTTGCCATTTTCCAATGATCTTCATAAGGTTCTTACATAAATCTTGAAACTTTTTCTACTGCATAAGAAATATTAGGTCTAGTAATAGTCAAGTAAATTAGACTACTAACTAGCTGCCTATACAGAGTAAAATCAAATTTAGCACAAGCTGGTTTAGGGTCTAACTTAACACCAACTTCAATAGGAATGGCAATATGCATACAATCAATCATGTTAAATGTTCTAAGCAAATTCATAGCATAATGAGATTGAGATGCAATAATAGACTTATGATCTTGAAATATAATCATGCCAAGAAAATGATTTAATAAACCTAAATCAATCATTTCAAAACGTTGTTTTAACCTTTCTTTGATTCTAACAATTAAAGTTCTATCACTGCTAGTAATCAAAAGATCATCAACATACAAGACAATAATGATAATATAATTGTTTTCAACTTTAACAAATAAATCATTATCAGAACAACAATTAGAAAAACCAAGATCCTGAAAGAAATTGTTAATTTTAGCATACCAAGCTCTAGAGCTTGTTTAAGACCATGCAAAGACTTTTTAAGCATACATACATAAAGTTCCTTGCCATGTACTTCAAACCCTTTAGGATGACTCACATAGATTTCTTTTTTTAAGTCACCATTTAAAAAATCATTTTTAACATCCATTTGGTGAATATCCCAACCATATTGGGCAGCCAATGCAAGAAGAATTCTAACAGTGCTCATCTTAGCAATTGGAGCAAAAGTTTCAACATGGTCAATTCTTAGTTTTTGAGTGAAACCACGAGCTACCAGCCTTGCCTTGAACTTGTCAATCTCTCTTAAAGAGTAATATTTGATTTTGAACAACCACCTAGATCCTACAATGCTTCTCTTGGGAGGAGGGACTAGTTCCCAAGTGTCATTTTTTATTAAAACATTGTATTCATCCTTCATAGCTTGAAGCCATCTATAATCATAAGATGTTTCTTCAAACAATTGTTGTTCTACCTCATAGAGGGTCATCAAGGCATGATAAGTATTCTGACTTCTAGTTAGTTTTCTAAGATTATCAGGCTGAGAGTTTTGAACGAGGTTTTTAGCCCATTTAGGAATCTTAGGTTGCAAGACATTTTGGGATGACTCCCCCTCAATCTCCATCATATCTAGATTAAGATAATCAATCTCTTGAACTTATGTTTCCATAATGTCAGTAGGAGGATTATCAGGATCTATTTCCAAAGCACTAGAGGGTTCAGGAGAGACATCAAACAATGTTTTCTCTAAGACTTGAACATTTCTTTTTTCAATAATGTCTTGCTTGAATGTATCATAAACTTTCAATCCTTTAATTCTACAGCCATAGCCAACAAAAATACAAGAGAAAGAGGTTGGATCAAGTTTCTTCCTTTTTTATTTTTGAATGAAGATAGAAACATGACTACCAAATATTCTTAAGTGAGAAATATGTTGTTTTTGCTTAGTCCATACTGCATGAGGAGTAGTTTGGCGAAATACTTTAGTGGGTACTCTATTAAGGATATAAACAATAGTGTTCATAACTTCAACCCATAAGAACTTAGGCACATTAGATGCATGAATGATAGTCCTAGCCATTTCTAAGTCAATCCTATTCTTGCTTTCAGTAATGTCATTTTGTTGAGTGGAATAGGGAGTAGTCAACTCTCTTTGAATCCCACATGATACACAAAACTCATCACATTTATTGCTGATATATTCACCTCCATTATCAGTTCTAATTCTCTTAATTGTCAGATTAGAAGTATTTTCAACTACAACTTTAAATTCCTTAAATTTAGATTAGACATTAGACTTTTTCTTAATGAAATAAGACCAAGTCATTCTAGAGTAATTATCAATAAAGCAAACAACATACAAAGCATGTTGTTTACCACGTAGGCAACTTTCACAAGTTTTATGATCTGATTTTATCTTAGGAAGACCAACAACAAGATTTAGTCTAGACATATCATAAAAGTTTTTGAAATTTACATGACCAAGTCTTTCATGTCAAAGTTGAATATCATTCTTAGAAGACAAAGAAAAACAAGACTCAAACACAAAACCGTCAAAGATATATAATCCATTTTTTTGAATGCCAAAAGCAATAACATTACTTAATTTATCTTGTACATACCACTTATCTTGCAGCAAAATAACTTTGTAGTTTTCTTTGGTTAGTTGAGAGCAAGACAAAAGATTCTTTTTTAATTGAGGAACATATAAGACATTCTTAATTACACCATTTGATAGCTTAACATTGCCACAACTTTCAAATCTAATGATTGAGTTATCTCCTGGGTCGATATTCTCTTCACATTTAACTACATCTAAGAGGATGCCAGGAGTACAAGTGATGTGCTTAGAGGCACCACTGTCACGAATCCATTCATTGTCATTTAAAGCTGAAAGGGCAATATACAAAGCAATAGACTTCTCAACCATATTTACATGATTTTGCTTTTGATTTTTCTTAAGATTATTAGGATTGTTGTGTTTAGCATTCTTGACTGATTTGTTAATCTTTACTCTACAATCAGACTATTTATGCCCAAATTTTCCACACTTAGTACAAGTTCCATTAAATTTGACTTTAAATTTCTAATTGCTCTTAGAAAAATTAATCTTAGGACTTGATATAAATCTAGATCTGATATTGGATTTCGGATTTGGATTGACATTAATCCTATTATGAGTAGACTTATGATTTTGAGAGAACAATGCTTGAGAAACAGTCTCTTTTGAATCAAAGTTCTCCATGACTCTTACTTCTTGAATCAACAAAGAAGACAAAGTGTCCAAATCAGGCAGATCATTCTCATTCTGATACTTAGAATTAAGAATTGAGATGTAATGTCTAATTTTTTCATGAATATTAATCTGTATAATGAAATAAAATAGCTTATCTTGAAACAATTCACAGTTACAACCATCTAATTGAGCTTTGATGTTATTAATTTTAGCTAAATAATTCACAATTTTCTCATCCCCCTACATGGGTGTTATAAACAGTTCTAAAACCAGTTTCATTATTTTAGACAACCTACTACCTTCATGCATGGCTTCTAATTACTTCCATGCATCTGCAGGCAAGTCCATATGACCTATGTGTATCAAAAATTCATCTCTAATGCTTTGCAATATGATGGACATAGCTTCCTGAGATCTCTGAGAGAAGGAGCTGAGGTTTTCAGGGGTAGCTTGTCTCCCTATGGGACGTTTTTCTATACTAGTCACAAGATCCTATAGCTTCTTAGCCATAAAACGATATTTTAAACGCACTTTCCAAATGCTATAATTTGTTCCATTCAAAAGTTGAGACTTATCCATCGAAAAATTACAGAACTAGCCATTTTAATGCTCAGACGACAATGGAAACAAATAAATCTAAAAAATAATCAAGGAAGCCAAACAAAGACAACAAAATTAGCTACTGATCTTCTAATTTTCTATACATATTCAAGTAGCTTTAAATTGATCAAAACTAGTTTGGCAGAGCTTAGACGGGGTCGAGTTTACAAACAAGCTAACCGAGCTCGAACTGAGTCGGGTTAGAGTAGCTCAACGATTTATTTAGCAACTCGAAGGGGCAAGCTCAAAAGTGAGCTATATAAAAAAATAAAAACAACCAAGGCGGGGGTCGACACATGACACAAATCAACAATACCAAGAGAGACACGTGTCAGCTTTAAAACAGATCCTCGGTTGGACGCGAAACTTTAAAAATTAAAGTTAATGTCTTTTCGGGTCGGTGACAATAAACAAAATAAAGACAAAAAAACTATGACAAGACTGACAACAGCGAAAAAACAAATATACGTGTCGTTTTTTAATTAGCTCGCATTTTGCAATGCAGCTAATAAGACATAAGACAATTAATTAAAACATAACCATATACACATGTCTTAATTTAATCGGTTCGCTATTTCACACTTTGACACAATGCAAACAAATTTTAAGTCAAGCAGAGCCACTTGTCGAAAAATTAATGGCTAAACAATGGACACTTGACGGCTTTCTGCCAAACTTAAAAAAAAAGCCTTAGGTGGACCTAAGGTCCGCAGAATAGACCATACTTAAAATAAAGTTTGGGTCTGAAAGATGTACAATACATGTGTCACAATTTAAGTGGTTAAGCCAAAGTAAGGATTGACACCCTGACACTTGCAAAGGCTGACATAATTAAAATACATGTCAAAAAGTAATTGATTTGCACTTCACAAATTTGATAATGACAAGTCAAAAAAGAAGATACGTAGAGCCTTTTAAATGGTCTGCACTTCACAAATGATAGTGTTGAGTGGATAAAATGTAGCTCAAGGATGAAAGCGCATAAGGATTGGGTGCGCGGGAACAACACATGGAAGTATAGCAAAACAGGAGCCCGCCTAGAAACAAGTTGGAAACAAGACTTAGCCGCTTTTGCAGATCAAGACTATTTTTGGACATGGAGTGCAGAGCACGCAAATGTATGAAGAGTTGCTGGCTATACAAGGGTATTTTGGAGAAATTAGAAGTTCGAGCACCATGTAGAATTTTGGGCTAATAATAGGATCACTACTTAGTGTTAACTTTAGAAGATCTATTATTAGCACTTACATACTTTTGTATTATCTTGTAAAGGCGCATGGGTATTATTAGCATGTAGCCTATTTCTGGAAGGTGCATGGGATGTGAAGGGCAAGTCCCCACCCCTCTATATATGTATTGATTTTTGCGGTTTGGATATATCATTTTATTGTAGAGTTATGTTACGAATTTGCTAGCGCGCATGACTATGGAAGCTAGATCATGATGTATGAAGCTTCTATGTTTTACAGTACTTAATATAATGGATACTATTGGCTAGATAATGGTGTTAGATGTGACTTAATATGGTTCTTGCATAGTAAATCTCATTATAGTCATTCTTTAGTCAATCTTTCCTATGGTTTGGATCTAGATCTAGTTTATGCGTTGTGGTGTAATTGATTATCTTTTATGGATTTGAATTATATTTACAATCATGCTAACATCTTGAACAAGCTACTCTAAAGAGGGACTTGGTACCCTTGTGTGCTTCGGGTGAGCGCTCAGTCCAGTCTGAGTGATGTGCTAGCACGCCTTGGGATTTGTGGGTATATTCTAGGCTACATCATTGGTTCCGTTGTCATGACCTCTTTTTTATTTGTTTTACAGGATGTTGCATGATAAAGAAGTACCAGCTGACCTTAGCTAGTATTGAAGAGTGGTTAGACTATCTAGAAAAAGAGTATGCTTGTAGATTTAGTATTGGACCTAAGTTTAATGCATGCACGTGGGTTGCACAGAATCTGTATGACGTATTATATGAGACGTGCTTTGCTATCTTTCCCGTAGAGTTGTACAAGTGGCTGGTTGCTTACATGTCTAAGAGGAATTGGAGGTTTCACACGCTTGTTTGGACGCAGGAATAATTTCAGGCCTTGTATGATGCAGATATGATTTGGACGCGCTCTATGGTTGTTTGGTTCTGTGGTGTTTTGAACATCTATATTGCTGAGTACGTAGTTTCTACTTAGTCTTGCCCAAAAGTTGTTGAGTTCTAGTTCTTGCGCGAGCCCAGAGGATCTTATTTACGCAATATTCCTTTGGCAATTAAGATCTTGATCGTAACCTTGGATTTGTAAACGAAGCCTATGGCTAGCTAAACCCCACCACACGAGGGCAGGAGAAGGTTTGGTAAAGATGGCGGACCTAGCAGCAGAGAGATAGAGAGAAGAAAGGCGGCTTAAGTTTAATGAAGCGTGCGAGAGGGATTAGATGAAGCAGTTAGAGATCGTGGAAAGAATGGTGTTGCGGAGGGAGATGGCTCGTGAAGGATTTGGAGCTCACATGGAGGATGTGGAGCCAGAGCATCTAGAACTCCCCCATTTGGGAAAGCATGGCAGAGAACCCTCGTCAACTTTGGATGAGGGCACATCGGATGAAAGACTGTGGACTATGGGCGTGCATCTAAACCTACCTAGCGACCTAGCCTTCGCGTTTGGTTCTACAAATTCCACGGTAGTTAACATTAAGCAAGCCATTGTGAGCTATAGAGTTGTAGTAGATAGATTCAATTTGTAGTCAAGTTCACGAGTTAATCAGGGCATGTATTCATCTATGACTACATAATCGTCGTCTATGTTATTTGGAGGTCCATCTGGAGGTTTCTTTTCTAGCGTGTCATCAACACAAAACATGGACACACAAAACATTGGTATAACGTCTTGAAGTAGCACAACTTCGTAGACTGTGGGAGTCAATTTTAGCACGATAGTTGGAACACAAGGCAGTGCATCCTCTGGTTTGTTTCCTACTTCAAGAGGAGGATCAGGAGGGTCAGGTGGCTCGGGTGCTAGTGGATTTGGAAGTGGTGGAAACTCCTGAGGAAATACAGGTTCTGGATCTGGTGGGCACGCTCCACACTAACCTCAACAAATTTATATGGAGATGTCTCTTCGTATTCTAGAATATAAAGGCATTGAAGATGCAACCAATCACGTACATATGTGTAAAATATTGTGGCGTGCCAAGGGGATTACATCTCCAGAGCGTAAGGCAAGTCAGTTTACAACTACGTTGCAGGGGCACACGCATAGCTGGTATAGAAAGTTTGACCCTAATCATACTTGAGTGGATTATGCAACGCTGTGAAATGCCTTTTTAAAATAGTTTTATATCCCTGAGTTTGAACATAAAAGCATACACATGCTTAAAGATATTAAGCAGGGCACTACTGAGAGTGTTTGGGAATATGATGCTCAATTCAAGACTCTTCTGTTTAAGTTATCTTATCACATTCACATGAGCCAACATGCACATTGGTTCGGTGGAGGACTGATCACACCTTTCAGAAGAGAACTTTCACATAAGATCTTCAAAGATCTGCGCAAGTCACTTGAAGCAGCTCTTCACGCTGAGGCAGTAGGAAGTCTAGACATAGGAGTGAGCCCATTTTTGGAAGCTCAGATTGTAGCAATGACAAAGCAGTTAGAGAAATTATATGCTAATTTAGCACATGAGATACGTAGTGGAATTTGGTGTACATATTATGAAGTAGAAGGACATACTAAGGATATTTTCCCTTGTAAATCAATGTGCTCATTATTACTGGATTGCGAGATATGTCATTTGGACCATAGTTCAAGTTGATGCCCATTGTTTCAGTGTACGATAAGAAATAACGTGTCCTATTACTTCAAGTTTTGCATGTATTTCACTCATGATACTAAGGATTGCAGATTGATTGATCAAATTCATAATCTCATCGATGTTGGGGTTCATCATACTAGTGTTGCTAATAAATCTAAGGATAAGGGTGAACATCAAGACTATGATCATAATGAGGGGCGTTTTGATGGCGACCGTGGTCGAGGTCGAGGATACCATGGAGGATTTAGAGGCTGAGGTCGCCCAAGTGGAAGGAATAATTTCCCTCGTGGAACTTGTTATACATGTAGATTTCCTGATCATTACAGGCGCGAACGTCCTCAGAACATTGTTTGTTCGTTTTTACGAAAAGAACCATAAATATGAAGAATACCCGGACTTATATGAACACTTGAGTAAGAAACATAAACAAGAAAATAAGGGTGCGGGGATGGTTAGAGTATAACGTATAGTAGAGGACCAATGAATGTCAAAGTCAATGCCAGACCCCGAGTTGGCACCTGTGAAGACCACTACATGAGCCGAGGCTGCACACACCAGAAAGATTCTTCAGCAGAAGCCTATGATTACCAAAAAGGAAGTATTACATGCAAAGTATCCAAACCCTATGCATCAAAAGGAAGTATATCAGGAAACCATGGAGGTCGTTCGGAATTTACAGGGTGAGATACAATGGTTGAAGGAACAGTCACAAAAGTTAGAAGAAAAGAAAGTAGTCGAGCTCCATCCGACAGATGTTGATGATTTGAAGGAGGTTTGCAAGATGTTGCGCCAAGAAAACATTATTCCGTTGTTAGGGAACTGGTTGAAAGGAAACACTCTACGCAGTGGGACTGAGCATGAGAGACAACTTTTGCATGCTAATCTTCCTCTAGACAGTTTAGATTATGACAAGGAGATTACTCTAAATGTCGTCCTTGATGGTTGGTTTTTGAGTGACATTTTGATTGACACAAGCGCGAAAGTGAATGTAATCACTTTGGATGTGTGGATTCATATGGGTAGACCTCCATTACAACCTTCCTCTAATGTGTTGTTCATTGCAAATAGGACTAAGGCCATGCCCATTGGAGTTTTAAAAGATGCATCCATTACTATTCAGGGGGGCAAGTTTACTCGGGATTTTGAGGTCTTAGTGCTTACAGAAGCATACAATTTTCCTGCATTACTTGGGCGACCTTGGTGTTATGCAAACAACATCGACCTACGTTTTAATAAGGGCTATATCAGCTTTGAGAATAAGGAAGAACACGTCATTATCCCTTTGACAAATGAGAAATATGCACCTTATGTAGAGCCCTTAAGTGAAGAATACTTGAACATAATTTATGTGTGCACCATTCAAGATCCGGAAGTTCTTGAGCCATCAAAGGAAGGAGTTCTCCAATGGGATGATGCACAATCCATGAGTGATACTACAAGTGTTGCATGTGAAAACTGGGCACATGACACTTATGAAATGGTTGGGCGTGAAGTACAAAGTGCAATTGTGTGCATTAGTAAGCCACACAATATCAGGCATTTGGGCTGCAACCAGGTACCAAAGTACACAGGTGAAGAGAATCCAGAAGTATTCCTGCTTACTATGGAAGTTTAGCAGGAATGTTGAGTGGAAATAAGGAACATGTTAGTGTATGCTCTGCGCGGGATGGCAATGCGCTAGTGGATGGTTCACATAGATAATATTTTGGAGTGGAGAGAAGTGATGATTACTTTATCTGCTACATTTTTAAGGAGTAACGCGCCTACTCAGATTTGTGCATTTCATGGTAATGATCATGTTCAGCACCACTTTCAATAGTGTGAGAAACTCTGGACACAGGGGTAAGAAACTTTATCACCTTTGATGTGGGTGCATAAGCTTTATTTCACCTTGTGAGGTTACGTGCATGCATGGTATATCTATGCAGAGTTGAATAGAGAGACTAGAAATTGGCAAGAACTTACTGCAGGTATGATTCAGACCTTTGACTATTTTTCCACTAAACCTCTGGTGAATGAGGCATTACAGGTTATGAAGCGCTTAACTATGGGAGATAGTGCAAAGGTTGAGGAGCTCCTTTAGGAGTTGTTAGGAGAGTCAGACTTGGGGGCGTGTTTTGAAGAGGAAGAAATAGATGTTGAACAACTTGGGCATGCCTTCCTAGAAAGAGACAAGGGTAAGATGGTCTACATAGTTGATGATGAAGAGGTTGAGAACTTGGATATTGAGCACACATAGGGTACGTGTGAGGTCCTAGATAGTGCAGATGAAAAGGTGTGCACCTACCATGAGCCCATGAAGGACCAAGAAGGTGAAGATTGGAACAAATACTGAACTTAAGGAGGCCATCATTGAAGATTATTGGTTTGAATCTGAAGTTTCTAAGATCATTGAGTTACTGTGCGACTTCCAAGATTTGTTCCCTAGGGGTTATCATGAATTAAAAGGTGTACATGAATCATTGGGAGAGATGAGGATAAAACTAAAAGAAGATGTACATCTAGTTTGGAAGAGGCCTTACAGGATGAATCCGAACTTGCACATCAAGGTGAAAGAAGAAATTGAAAAAATGTTAATTTATGGGATCATTGTGCCCATCAAGGAATCAGAATGGGTGAGCCCTATGGTGATCAACATCAAGAAATATGGAAGAATCAGAATTTGTGTGGATTACAGGGAATTGAATGTTTCATGTGTGATTGATCCCTTTCCCACACCATTTACTGAGGTAATATTGGAGGGTGTTGTAGGGCATGAGATCTACTCCTTTCAATGATCTGATTTTCTGGATACCATCAGGTGAGGATAGCTAAAGAAGATCAAGAGAAGACAACTTTCACCACTGAATGGGGAATTTTTTGCATACACGGTTATGCCTTTTGGATTAAAGAATGTGCCTGCAGTATTTTGGTGCATAGTGGTACAGCATTTTAGGACTTTATTTACAAGTTCTTGCAAGTATATCTAGATGATTTGATAGTCTATGGGCTTGTAAAGGATAAATGTGATAATTTGAGGCTGATGTTTGAGAGGTGTCGGTAGTTGAGCATATCTTTAAATATTAAGAAGTGCATATTTGCCACACCCTTTGGAATTTTTTTGGGACACATAATCTGTAAAGAGGGCTTGCTAGTGGATCCTGCTAAGGTTGTTGTGATTTTGGGCTTAGAAGAACCAACTAGTCAAAGTGAGGTGCATGGATTCTTAGGGAACATAGGGTATTACAGGAAGTTTATCAAATGTTATGCCAAGATCGCTGCACCCTTAGAGGAATTATTGAAAGGAAAAGGAAAGTTCTATTGGGGTGAGGCACAACAATGCGCGTTTGAGACACTGAAGGAAAGGCTTACTAAAACACCTATTTTACACTTTCCTTCATGGTCTAAACCTTTTCATGTTCATGTAGACGCCTCTGGCATGACAATTGGCGCGTGGTACTAGCTCAACCTAGAGAAGGGATTGTTGATAATCCTATTTGCTTTTCTAGTAGAAAGTTGCCTCTAATAGAAAAAAATTAGACAACGAAAGAGCATGAGGCATTGTCTATGATCTACACACTCCATAAGTTTCGATAGTATTTTTTGGCTACACCTTTCATATTTTATACAGACCACATGGAACAAAAGTACTTGGTGAAAAAGCCCATTTTACAGGGGCGCATATGCCATTGGGTTCTATTATTTCAGTATTTTAACTTTACTGTGGTGGTTAAGCCGAGTAAGAGCAATTTTGGTCTAAGACATTTATCAAGGATTCAATTGGGAGAGGATGCACAGAGCATTGAGGACATAATGCTAGATGCACAATTATTCAGGTTGACACTGTACGCCCTCAGACTTGGAGGATATTGACATCTTTTTACGCATATGTGTGGTGCCTGAGGGAATGAAGGCCTTAGAAAAGAAACAACTTTCTATTCGCCTTGCACCTTACATGTTGATCAGTGGAGACTTATACAAGTTAGGTCGTGATGAAGTTTTGCACTGGTGTGTATTTGAGCATGAGCATGAAGTAATTATGGAAGAGGCTCATGACAGTATTGCAGGTGGACACTATGCAAGGGATGCCACCGCGTGCACAATATTCTACTAGCTGTTCTATGGTGGGAAACATTATACAAGGATTGTAAACATATTTATAAGGCATGTGACCATTGTCAATGCCTTAGAAAATCCTAGGCATAGAGATGAAATGCCTTTGAGGCCTATTACTAGTGCAGAACCTTTTGAAAGTTGGAAATTGACTTTGTGGGTCCTATCTCCCCAGTCGCACGTGAAGGACTGGATCACACTACATTACACTTGTATAGATTATCTCATACACGGTGGGAAGAGGTAATGCCTACAAAGGATTGCACAATAATTACAATAGATAAGGTTTCTATGGGAAAAATTATCAACAGGATATGGATACCCTTTAAGTTTTATGAGTGATAGGGGTACTCATTTCCTTAATGAGAACATCAAGATATTATTGGCATGAATTTATGGTTACATATAATAAAATAACACCCTATTGGCTAATGGAACTACTAAGGATTTCAACAAGATATTGAGCCACACCTAAAAAATTTTCCTTGGAAGAGGTTGAATATGTTAGAATTTAAGGATTCCAATAAATATAGGATTTAATCAACTTAGCACTATTATATAATGTTACAATAAATATTTAAATAAAGATTACAACTTAACATAAGTAAATAAAGAAATACTTATAGGAAATAAATAACACAGGTGACACAATATTTATAGTGGAAAAATCTAATAGGGTAAACACCACTTTGAAAAAAATATATTACTTTAGAGATCTTATATTACATTCAGTAAAATCACCTCTTCCTTTAAAACCCTATTTACCAAGGGTAAAAAAATCACTTGATTTGCACACCTTTGATATATTTCTTGAATATATCAAATGAGGACCTAAAGTCCTTTTTATATAAGGTGGTCATGTATGTATCCCAACCCATCTTTTCAACCTAAACAGTTGACACATACACCTATGTTTATAATATTTAATATTAGAAATATAATCATTTCATGATATTAAATATTTAACCTAAAGTATATACCTAGGTTAGCAAATTTAATAATATAAATATAAATATTTCATATTATTAAATATTAACCTATATATTAGTGATGAACCCATATACTTTAAGGGTTGGACATACCACTTAATCATTATGTTCGAACACTCTCCCTTAATATTAAGTGGGATAACATAATATATGTAAATAGATTATCTACCCGTGGTACACTACATGATTTATAATCCTTAAACTATAAAGGTTTTAAACTAGCATATCGATTAAAAGAATTATAACACCTTCATCATACTCAATTTACCTTTTGGTACAAAAGGATTTAGATTCTTAAAGATCATCCTATTATCAGTGGCTAAGTATGATTTGTGAGTTTTACACATTCTCATAAAAGGTTATTGAACCCAAGCGTATATGAGTCTTTTACAACCAAGGATCTCCTTAATAATATGCTTGTACTAGATGTTTACCAGTAAACTCAATAGCACTAAAATTTTTACTGAATACCGCCTATAAGATCTTTCTACACTTATTTCTAAAAAAAATCCGAAGAGACATACATGTTCGAAGGTCTTTTTACACTTGTTCAAAGGTCTTTTTTACACTTTCTCGAAGGTATTTTACAAATGGCCGAAGGTCTTTTTACAAAAACCAAGTTCCATTAGGAGGTGACATTGTCATGCACATTCCCCCTCAATGGAAACTCTGACAATCCAAGATTTTCACGAAAGTGACTAAACTTTGCAACGCTCAAGGACTTTGTGAAGATGTCAGCAACATGCTCTTCAGTCAACATGAATTTGAAATTTATCTCATCACTTTGCACCTTTTCACAGGTGAAGCATATATGTATCTCAATGTTTTTCATCCTCTGATGTTGAACTGAATTCTTAATAATGAGTAATACAACTCTTACCACCACATAGAAGATAATACTTCCTTTAGCTTCCATATGTATCTCTACCAACAGTCGTTGCAACCACATGACTTATTTACTTCTTCCATTGTACTTCTCTACCTCACTAGAAGAAATGGAGACTGTTGATTGTATTTGTTATAAGTAATGGTTCTTACACCAAAAAAATTGAACACATATCTAGTATATTTTATAACACAACATTAATATGGTTAGAATTAAAAAATCCATATAAGACAACATTTTCATTCTTAGTATAATGCAACCCATAATTGATTGTTCGTTTCAAATATCTAAATTTTTTGCAAGATTCCAATGATCTCTAAAAAAGGTTCTTGCGTAAACCTTGAAGTAATTCTTACTGTATAGAAAATATTTCATCTAGTTATAGTTAGATAAATCGAACTATCAACTAACAATGTATATAAATATGATCAACCTTTTTCATATGTAAATTTAGGATCAATATTTATTTCAACTTCCATTGAAGTAGAAAATAGTTTATAATCAATCATAAGAAACTTTTTCAATATAATGGTTGCATATTGTGTTTTGAAAAATAACAATAGAATGAAATACAATCATACAAATAACATGATGTGAGAAACCAAACTCATTCATTTCAAAGTACTACTTCAATTTTTTGTAATCCTATGAATTAAATCAAAATTGTTACCAGACATAAACAAATCATCAATATATATACATATAATGATAATATGCAAGTCTTATTACTTAATGAATATATCATTGTTATAAGAACAATTATCAAAACCTAACAGTTTAAAGAAAGAAACAATTTTTCAAATACCAAGCACTAAGAGCCTGTTTTAAATCATACAAAAATTTCTCAACTTACAAATATAGTTTTCCTTACCAGTTTCTTCAAATCCTTTAGTTTGAAATGTGTAAATTTCTTCTTGTAAATTGTAATTCAAAAAAATATTTTTCTTATCTATTTGGTTGATTTCCCTCCCAAATTGAGCGGCGATTACAAATAAGGCCTTAACAGTACTCATTTTAGCTACATGAAATGTCTCAACATAATCAATACCAGGTTTCTGAATGAGATTTTGGCAACAAGTCTAGCTTTATATTTTTCGATACTACCATCAACATTATACTTTACTTTGTATATCCACCTAGACCCTATAATACTTTGCGCCTCAAGTTCATACAAAGTAATAAATGCATGATACATATGATGGCTTCTGGTTATTTTTATAAGGTTAATAGAATTTGAACTTTCTAACATAGATTGAACCCAATTTAATTTCTTATCTAGGAAGATAAGAGTTTCAAAAACATATATAACATCAAAACATCATCA
Organism: Taxus chinensis; assembly: GCA_019776745.2. NCBI lineage: Eukaryota > Viridiplantae > Streptophyta > Pinopsida > Cupressales > Taxaceae > Taxus > Taxus chinensis. Next base: position 44,709,140 of record CM034153.1, read on the forward strand.
TAACCATTTACTAAATCAGAATCAAAACCATCATTTAGAAACATTTAATGAAGTAACTTCAAAAGAATAAGACAACGCATGTAAACCTTTTACTAGATTATATCTAAACATTTCATATAAGCTTCGATAATTAACATGTTATAACCTTTCATGTCATAGTTTTGAATTATTCAAATTTAGAGATATAGAACAAGATGCAGAAGAGAAATCATCAAAAATATACAGACCATTTCTTTGAATTCCTTCAGCTATTGTACTTTCATTACTATCCTTGATATACCAAGTATCCTTAATGCATGGATTCTAGTTGTGTCCATACCTCATTCAGATGTTTGATATTACCAATGTGTAGAAGGTACTCATCGTTCATATTTCGCAGAATCATGGAAAGAGTCCTCTGCATTCATTACAAGATTGTATTCATGTTGTCTACAATTACTTGACGACCGGTGGGAGAAACCTCAGATCTGGAAACAATTGTCTAGAGTTTCCTCGCTATACATTATATTTTGACCCAAATGTTGTAGTTGGTTTCATTCAGGATCTAGATTTTATCAAGACAGAAATAACTGGACGTCATTGTTTTTCTAAACCTATAAAACATACCCCATTATAATATACAATGTACCATAGAGTTAGATACATATTTATTGATAGTAAAAACAACACTTTTAATAGAATCAGATCTAAATTTTATAGATTTAAGGAAACTATTTTATCATAACTAGTTCTGTCATTACAATGCATTACTAATTAACCTCTCATGATCAAAATAAAAACCCACAATATAAAGGGATCTACATTATACCCCAGATTTATATAAAAAATATTTTCGACCATATAGAAGTGAAGAAGATAGCCCTTAATAATGCATAACAACATCAAATTTTAAAAAAAAAATAATATAGACAAAGATCCCGACTAGCTTAAATTTGACGTCTAAATGACCATCATAATGACTTTTTTTTTTGTCTGTCATGATAGTCATTTGACCATCCATTTTAACACAATTAAAGTATTCCTGGAACCTACAAGCTCAAATTTGACATCTAAATGACTCGTCATATTGTCTTATGTTTGGTCTACGGTGACGGTTATTTGACCGTCAAATTTAATGAAGCCAAAACTTACTTGTGCATTTCCAGAATGTGAAATTCCATAATTTATTATTCTGTATAATATTAGGGAGGTTATATTTTAATACATTATAATAACCTATTATAATTTATAATGTAAAAACATATACACTTTTAAAAAAAAAAAAGATATATAGTTTATAGAATGTAAATAAACAACAACATATAGTTCATAAAAATTATTAACTATAGTATATATTTTTTATATAAAAAAACACATAACCCTTATTAAAGGGGTCTAAAGGACATAGACTCAGGTTAAAATAATTTCACTAGGTACAAGTAGATTTATAAGAGTATAGATTAACCTATATATTTTACAGAGAAGACAAGTAATTTCACCTAACTAATGAAGTAAATTGAAATCCCTATTTTCATGAACCTTGTCTCCTCCCTTCATTTACTCTTAAGTTTACCCTACACACATTTAAAACTATAGAAAATATTGTAAAATATTTTATATAATTCCTGCAAGCTAAAAACTTTAAAACTTTTATGTGGTTATAACTACCAATATTTTAATAAATATTTGCCACACTTCATGTGGGCCACCAATAAAATAGCCCTTTTTTTAATTCTCCATTTAAACTTTAGAGTTCCAAATTTATACTTGAGATATTATCTTATTTTATTCTCCACTCCCATTGTTATATAAAAGAAAACCTTTAAGTAGGTTTATTTATTTAGTTTTTAGAAACTATAAGATATAAATGAATGAGGTCGCTCCCTTACATGGATAATAATATAAATGGTCAGGGACACATGCTAGGTTTTATTTAATAAGTATTAATATTGTAAAAGTAATATCTTCATGGCCAAGCAATAAACATAGGCCCCTTTACTAAAAAAAATTAAGCACTTAGATTTTCTTTAAAATATATCTAAACCAAATCTAATAAAATTTATATTTTAAGTGGTCTAAACTAACCATATATATAAAATATGATTCAAACTTAGGTTTGTTTCTTTTTTTAACTATATATGCCTAGATATATAAGTTAAGTTTAAATATGATTAAACTTAGGTTTAGAATATGGTCTGTTGACTCTTCCCTCAATCCCATGTAATTTTAATATGGTTTAAGGCTTTTAATATATAGTTTTTTTTCTTAAAATTATATAAATTTTAATATGATGTTTATATAAATTATTATACAAACTTTATTTTATATTATATATATTTTTATTTAACAATAATAATATAGTTTTCAAATTATATAGGATATAGTTATAGATTAACTATAAACTATAGTTTTTCAAATCAAATCTTATTAAAAGAGTCCAAAGAACACACATAGATTACTTTTGAAAACATATTAAAGTTAAAATAGTAAATGAATTTTACTAAGGGGCATGATTTCACATGAAAAAATACAAGTTAACCTGCAAATTTATAAAGGGGAGAATTACTTTCACCATACCAATGAAATACATTGAAAATCTTATTTCTGTGGAGTTTGTCTCATTTTTCTTGTATTTAACTTTGTGTTTTTATTTTGAATATCTTTTTAACTTGTACATATTAAAATTATAGAATTTTAAAAAAAAATATTTTACCCTTACCTGTACACAAGTTTTCATGGAAGGTAAGAAATTTCTAAATTTTTCACTTACGAATTTACCTTGACTCTTCACAAAACAAAACTTTTAGGTTGCACAACGGAAAGAAGAGGCCGATTATTTTAAATATCCTTCCAGGTTGGTTGAAAAAAAACCGTACAAATTAAATAAATAAAATACACAACATTTGATCTTAATTTATTTAATTTACCTCATTCTGATACCATGTTAGAATTTGAGGATTCTAATAAATACAGATTTAATCAACTTACATATTATATAATGTTATAATAAATATTACAACATAACATAAGCAAATAAAGAAATACTTACAGGAAATAAATAACACAAGTGACATTATTTATAATGGAAAACCCAAATAGGGTAAAAACCACTTTGAAAATAACTTTTAACTTCAAAGAACTTATTTTACATCCAGTAAGATCACCTCCTCCTTTAAAACTTTATTTACCAAAGGTAAAACAAAATCACTTGATTTGCACACCTTTGATATATTTCATGAATATATCAAATGAGGACCTAAAGTCCTTTTTATATAAGGTGATCGGATATGTCTCCTGACCCACCTTTTCGTTGACACATACACCTAAGTTTATAATATTTAATATTAGAAATATAATTATTTCATGATATTAAATATTCAACCTAAAGTATATACCTAAATTATCATATTTAATAATATAAATATAAATATTTCATATTATTAAATATTAACATATATATTAGTGATTGACCCATATACATTAAGAGTTGGCTAGACCACTTAATCATTATGTTCTAACAAGGCCTTCAACAAGATATTGAACCATACATTGACAAAAAATTGTGATTTTGGAAGGAAAGGTTGGGATGATAAAGTCTATGTTGTACTTTGGGCATACATGACAAACTATAAGAGGTCGAATAAAGCAACACCCTTTCAGGTTGTGTTCGACGCAAGACAGTTCTACCAATGGAATTCATGTTATTGTCTTTGTGTATTGCACGTGCAGGAGGTCTAGCTGATGAGAAGGCATTGGAATAACATATTGAAACATTGATGTAGCTAGATGAGAGGCGCACCATAGCACGATGGAGTCAGAAAAAAGAAAAAGCTAGGCAAAAGGCATGGCATGATAGGCACATCAAAGATAAGAAGTTTGAGGTTGGGAAAACGGTACCTTTTTATGATTCAAAATTTTTACACCACCCTAGAAAGTTCAAGGTGCATTGGTTGAGACCATATGTTATCACTTACACACTTAACTCAGGCGCTTGCCAGTTAGAGGTGCTGGATGGGACACGGTTGCCCGGTTACTTCAATGGGAGTAGGTTAAAGCCCTACTATAAATAATTCTTCTTGGTGCTTGTAATAAGACAGTATTGTCACTTAGAATAGATTTCTTTAATGTATTTCCTTTATATGTGTTTCTTTCATCGTTGTTATGCTTTGTCAATTTAGTTCAATGTTTTATGTAATAAGCGTGCTTTTGCACCAGAAGTTGATTACTATGTAAGTGTTTTCATGCGTAGAGGACCGCGCATACCCTTAGTGTGGGGTGGTTTATATACATGGTTCATTGCTAAGTTGGAATATTATCTGAAGACGGTTATGGATAGAAGACAGTTGTTGCATGTGCTCAAAGGAAAGGTGCGATTAGGAAAAGAGAAAAATTGCTCTTGAATAAAGACCATAGATGGAAAAATGGACACATAGTATAACGCGAGGTAGGTTGTATTAGGGAAACCTACTTATGGAAAGGCACAGTGGAGAGGTACTTCCGCACATGAGGGCACGCGAAAGAAGGTTTGTGGCCAAGAAGTAGAGGGTGCGCCAGAAGGTTATGATTGTGGCACAAAGATGAACAACACAGGAAAATTGACGAACGATGTGTTAATGCGGGGTACGATGGTAGGTGGAGGAGTAATAAATGCATGATTTGTTGAAAAATCTATATAAGGCGATGTGATGAAGCCATTTTCACCTTTACGATCAAAGTGCATACGAGTGAGTTCGTTATAAGTGAAGTGTTGCAAGGTGCAGAGAGCCAAAAACTAGGTGTACTTGACAGATTTGTGCACGGTATTGACTTACGCTCCATTGTGTTAAGAGTTTGAATAAAGCAGGGACGTGCAGGAAGGAGGAATCAAGAACTAGGGTTTGGATTTGAGCTAAGGCACGCGGTTTCGGACTAGGGTATGCAGATTTAAGTCGTAGAGATTAGAGTAGGTAAAAGAACACACCTTTATAGTTACGATGGCACCAAAGAAGGCATCTAGAGTGGCCAAAAGGGGGAAGAAGCAAAAGGAGGGAGAAATCAAAGTAGAGGACGCCCCAGAGAGCATATTTTCGGAGATGCAGTACCCAGAAGGGGTTTTCATGGGTCATGATTAGGACTCACACGTTCGTCATAGTAAAGTGAGTGATACGATCACCAAACAAAGGATAACAAAGAAGAGTTGGAGAAATTGTTGATATGGAAGAAAAACAAATGCACAACTGATGACATGGTCATCTATGACGATGCTTGTGAGAAGCTCTTAAGAAAGGTAGGGATTTTATGGTTATATGAACTCCCTTGCTTTAGGAAACTAGAGAATTTGTACCAGTGGCTAATGAGCCCTAAAGTTCCCTTTTTATATAGGGGACGGATATTCTCCTGACCCCACCACCTTTTTCTTGACACCTACACCTAATATATAAACATTTTAATATTAGAAAATAATTATTTCATGATTTAGAATTTCAAAACCTAAAGTAGATACCCTAAATTATCATATTTAAAATCATATAAATAAAATATTTCATATTATTAATATTAACATATATATTAGTGAGTGACCCATATACATTAAGAGTATTGGCTAGACCACCCTTAATCCATTAATGTTCTAACAAGGCCTCACCCAAGAGATTGAACCAGAACACTTGACAAATTATGATTTTGGAAGAAAAGGTTGGGGATGAACTCAAGTCTATGTTGTACTGTGGGCAGACATGACAAACTATAAGAGTTACGATAAAGCAACACACCCTTTCATGTTGTGTTCGACGCAAAACAAGTTCATATACCAATGTAACTTCATGTTTAATTGTGTCTTTGTGTATTGGCACGTGCAAGGAGGTCTAGCTCGACTGAGAAGGGCCTTGGAATAACATATTGAAACAATGTGTGAGCTAGATGAGAGGCGCAACCATGCACGATGGTTCAGAAAAAAGAAAAGCTAGCCAAAAGCGATGGCATGATAGGCACATTCAAGATCAGAGTTTTAGGTTGGGAGAACGGAAAACCTTTTTAATGATTCAAAATTTTTACACCACCCTAGAAAGTTTAAGAGGTGCATTGGTTGAGACCATATGTTATCACTTACAAAATTTTCACCGTAAACTCAAGCGCTTGCCAGTTAGAGGTGCTGATGGGACCGGTTCCACCCGCTTACTTCAATGGGGATAGGTTTCAAGCCCTACATAACTATTCTTCTTGGTGCTGAATAAGAAGTATTGTCACTTAAAAGTTTCTTTAATGTATTGTTCTTATATGTGTGTCTTTCATCATCTCGTTGTATGCTTTGGTTCATTTAGGTTCACTGTTTTAATGTAATAAGCGTGCTTTGTGTCCCCAGAAGTTTATTTACTTGTAAGTGTTTTCATGCGTAGATGACCGCGCATTACCCTAGTGGTTGGTTGGTTTTATATACATGGTTCATGCTTAAGTGGAATAATTATCTGAAGAAGACAGACGGTATGGCTAGAAGACTTTGTTGCAATGTGCTCAAAGGCAAGGTGAGATTGAGGAAAGAGAAAAATTGCTCTTGAATAAAACCATAGATGAAACTGGACACATAATATACTACGCGAGGTAGTGATTTATTAGGGAAACCTACTTAATTGAAAGGCACAGTGAGAGGTACTATTCCGCGCACATGAGGGCACCCGAACAATGTTTGTGCAGCCAAGAATAGAGGTGCGCCATAAGGTTAGATGTTGGCACAAAGATGAACACACAGGAAAATTGCGCACGATGTGTTAAGTGTCGGGGTACGATGAGGTTGGAGGAGTAATAAATGCATGATTGTTGAAAAATCTATATAAGTGCGATGTGATAGTCCATTTTTCACACTTTACGATCAAAGTGCATACGAGTGTAGTTCTTCATATATGAAGTGTTTGCATAGGTGCAGAGGGCCAACTAAACGAGGTGTACTTTGCAGATTTGTGCGTCGGTATTGACTTACGCTCCATTGTGTTAAGGGTTTTGAATAAAGCCTGGACAGGACGATAGCAAGTGAAGAGAAGAATCAAGACTCGGGTTTGGATTTGAGTCTACAAGGCACGCCGGTGTCGACTAGGGTGTGCAGATTTAAGTCGTAGATATTATAGTAGGTAAAAGAACAACCCTTTATAGTTACGAATTGCACAAAAGAAGGCATCTAGAGTGGCCAAAAGGGGGAAGAAGCAAAAAGGAGGGATAAATCAAGTAGAGGACGCCCAGAGAGCATATTTCGGAGAATGCAGTAACCCAGAAGGGGTTGTCATGGGCATCATAGATAGGACTCAACCACGTCGTCATAGTAAAGTGAGTGGATACGATCACCAAAACAAAGGACACGAGATAAGTTGGAGAAAGTGTTACGAGGATGAGTTAGAAAGAAAAACAATGCACCACCGTGATGACAGTCATCTCAGATTCTAGACGTGGCTTGTGATAACTCTCTTAAAAAGGGAGGGATTTAGGGTTAAACAGCAACTCCCACCTTGCTTTAGGAAACTAGAGAATTTTTACAGTAGGCGTAATACACGTAGAGGTCCCAAGGAACTTTTTACTACTTTGATGGAGGACGTATGAGGCTCATCGTGCCCCTTATTCGGAGCTTATTAACAAGGACTGAGTGTTGTGGGTTGTCACCGTAGTAGGACGTGATTGCAGAGACATTTGTTAGACCATTAGGAGGGTAGTCTAAGAACAAGAAGGTGTTAAGTATCCATGAAAGGAGGGTAATACAATGGATAGAGGAAAGGCTATAAAAGTCTCAATGTGGTGTGCGGGTGTGTGGTGTGTGCCCCTCCTCAACCGAACACATTAATGACCAAGACGGTGGTCACAGGTAAACCTATTGTGGGTACATAGACAAAGAAGATTTCTGAAGGAGTAACATACAGTTTTGTAGGGTTTATACCAAATGATATAAATTGAAGAAGCCACATGGTGGGGATAATATAACTGTTGCGCTAATAATTTTTAGGCACTTTTCCTTTGTAGAAAGCAAGTAACATGGATCGACTCGTAATGAGAAATTTGCAGTACCTGAGGTGAAGAAATCTCTTGCAAGAGATTTGAGAAATTACACTTGTGATGGGGACCCATGAGTGGCCCCATTTAATAAAGGGAAGAGTTTGTGTAGCACGACTCACCCGTGTTTGGAAGAAAGGTGGGACTCCAAAGGATCTTTCCAGTGGTAGTAGGTATCAATTATAAATTTGTGGTTTATCAACTTTCATATCTACACGTTTTTGGATGAAGACAGGAAAGTGATCCCATGGTGTCAGCTTCCGCTATACCTTTATTTAGTTTACCACGCATTTTTTCAGCTGTTATCCGGATGTTCTCGACACACATTTTGTTGGTTTTAAATGTGACAAGTTCGACTTCCGATCTACCACACTCTTAGGAAGACTTGTTAGTGCATATCACACAGCAACCCTGATGTTCCTTTGGATCTGAGTGCAGTGGGGGGCATTCGGTGATTGATTTGGCACACAGGGGAACCATCTCTCCCAAGTTGTGGGACTCTGCAAAACTATGAAGGACATGGACACACTGGGAAAGTCGGCTTCTTCACTTCTAATCCATACCTTCCATTCACAATCTACTCCAGTGTAGGCATAACTCTGGTTTCCCGAATCTAAGACCATTTCCAAGGTGCCAGAGAGATATGGGGGGGTGAAAGACCTCCTAACGGTGATATACTAGAAAAGGAAGTGGTTGAATCACAATCCAACTACCCTGAAGTTGGAGAGAGATGTAACACAGGAACAGAAGGGGTGGACAAGATGCCCCACAGACCAAAGACTAGTTTTTCACATCAGAACAACCACACTTCCGAAATCATTAGCACGAGACATCTATGAACCGTGCAACAACCATTAGAGTATTGCATTCAATTGCATAACCCCCTGCACGATGATGGGTAGGTAGAGATTAGAGTACAACAACAAGAATAAGCCAAGGGATGGATAAATGCACATCCTAAACCTATTTTATTGCTCCAAACTGTTTCCTGGTACGATCATCAAGGGTAATGAGACCGGAAAACCGACCATTATAAAGCCTGGTAGGGAGTTAGACTCGCATTCACCCTAAGGAAGAAAAGAGGGGGGGCCAAGAAGAAACATGACCAACCCTTGAATATGCCTCCTTCATTATAGATATGGGAAGAACGATAGAGAGAGAGGAGGGAAGACTTCGAATCCGGCTTCCAAACCACCTTTGATAGAATGAATCTGCTTGAAAGCTTAAACCCCAATCAATCAATGCCCTTTCAAAACATGCGTTACAATCTGTCGATTCGATTTTCCCTATGCTTCTTGGCGTGTTGAAAAGAAGACAACGATGGTTGAAATAAATCTAATTTATTGGTTGAATCATCGTATTCTGCATTCAATGGTTATAGAGCTTTTTCCTTAATTTTTCACCTACCCACAAACCCCTCTAAAATAAGTCTTTTTGCTCCATTCCATGCTGAGCGTAGGAGGGGCTTTTAGATGCTTTAAACAATTCTCTCCCCCCAAATCGAGTTTCCAGTCGAAATATATGGTTGCTCTTAAGTTCCTTGTTTTTGGGCGTCTTAATTTTTTAAAGAGTCTACCACACTAGGAGGGTGCCCCACGTTGGCGCCCTCTTGCGTCTTGGAGAATGGGTCCTTCCTATATAGCGTTTTGAAATTGCACTGGATTGACACGACATCGTTTCCCCGAGCCTCCTCGGCTCTGCTCCCTTGTAATTCACGAATGAAGATCTTTCCTGATCTACGTTTGTATATTGTGCCTAACATGAGATACACATCGGAAACTTCGGCATGTTTTCAAACTACCCCATTAATTTACCTTGAAAAGTTGGGCGACAGTTGAGAGCTGAGGCTTCCTCCGCAGGCTCATTGGATTTCACCGGCACGCAGTCTGACTTTTACCTTTCTTTTTTCGGGTCCTTAACCCACGTGGCAGTTGGGCTCATTTGGGGGAGTACTTTTGGGGTCGTGCCTTGAAATTTCGTTTGATGCAACATGTACGTCGGCAGCTGGTTTCTCTATACTTAGTTATGTGTTGGGCCTGGCCTTTAATCCCGCTTGCTGTTCTGACTTTAGTGTGGAGCCTTAGACACTGGAAATTTGTGCTCTTTGAGGTCTACCTCCCATGCACTCTCAGACACAACCTTGGTGTTGCGCTATAATGACTATGATCAGGAGCTTCCTCTGTTCCTCATATACTTAGATTCATTGTTGTGGGCCCTGTTTTGTCCGCGTGCTCTGGTTTGGACTCCCTGGTGACCCTAGACACGTGGCAGGCTTGGCGCCTTGTTCTTTGGGGTCTCCTCGTTGACTTAGCCTTGGGGGTAAGCTCGTGATGGGGCACGTGGAAGCTATTCCTTCGCTTCCGCTGAGATCTTCAATGACGTAACCATATTTTTGGGGACTCATTCTGGACATTGCAGAGTCCGAAGACTTTGAGCCTTCTTCATTTCCTTGACATTGTTTACTTCCTTGTTGACCCTACTCCTCCATTTTTGAGCCCGCCTGCAACCTGACTGTTGGTATTTGGAACATATATTGTTCAACTGAAACGACCTATCAATTTCTTCCTGTAGGGGCAGGTTGTGTTTCCTCCCTTTGGGCCCTTTGGTATCTTCTTCATGTTTTCAACCATCATTTTGGACCCTGCGCTGCCTTATGACTCAAGCTTGTTTTCCCGTTATTTGTCGTTCTAGAATGTGAGCCTCGTAGTCTTAATCCCTCCCCCTGAACATTTTCCTTTGTGTGGGGTCTTGTTTTAAACCAAATTTTATGGCGGGCAATTTCTGGGATAACAATTTGGTGACTCACAAGGGACATATTCCTACTAATTACGAACCATTAGTCTTGAAGCATCCAATTGGGGCTGAGTCAATAATGAATAGCTTCAATCTGACATGTCTATGATCCGCCCGAGCCCGACCGTTTTGCACTTGGTGACCCTAAGAGCCTCATGCGCGCGTCACTCTCAATTCCTTCATAACGAATCTGAGCAAGGCTTCCAAGAAGAAATTGTTTGACCTGGGGCTTTTCATTTCACCTGTCCTTAAATGAACTATAAGCCTACCCGCACTGCATGGTGGACACACCTCGGATAAACACACACCAAACTACACACCTCACCATGTACAATCAAATCATACATGCCACTCACATGAGACATGCAGAGTGTAACACACGCACTTCTTTGCCTGAAAACAAAATCACTACTCCTACTCCTATACCTAACCACTATGGAAAAATGAGACTAAACCATCCTTATCCTTCCCTGCAACTGACAGGGAGAAGTAGAATCTCCCTCTCCTTAAGTGGGGCAACCATGCAAAATGAATTTGACACCTTCTGCCTAGGGCGACCCGGTATGAGTGAACAATGGACTATAATTGGTCCTCCGCCAAAATCATCAAGTTAATCTACATCACCTCAAAAATACTCTCGAGTTGATTGGTATTGGACTCTTGGAGGTGTTAGGGTCTGACACTTGGTGCTTTCAAGCTCAATGCTCTTACTTTTTCGGGTCCTGAACACGTGGCGAGTTGGCGCTCATTTGGGGATTACCTTTTGGGTCGTGCCTTTGAAATTTCGTTGATGCAACATGTAGCGTCGTCCGCTGGTTCTCTATACTTAGTCGATTTTGGGCCTGCTTTATCTCCCTCTGTTGACTTTGTTGGACCTTAGACACGTGGAAATTTTGTGCTCATTTGAGTCTCCGCACTTCAGACACAACTTTGGTGTTGCGCTGAAATGACATGTGGAGGCTTCCTCTGGTCCTCTATACTTAGTCATTTTGGGCCCGTTTTGTCCCTTTGTTGACTCTGTTGGACCCTAGACACGTGGAGGCTTGGCGCTTGTTTGGGGTCTCCTCTTTGGACTTAGCCTTTGGGTAAGCGTTGATGGGGCACGTGGAAGCTTCCGCTGATTCTTCCATACGTAACCAATTTTGGGGCTCATTCTGGATCATTTGCAGAGTCCGAAGACTTTGAGCCTTCTTCATTTCCTTGACATTGTTTACTTCCTTGTTGACCCTACTCCTCCATTTTTGAGCCCGCCTGCAACCTGACTGTTGGTATTTGGAACATATATTGTTCAACTGAAACGACCTATCAATTTCTTCCTGTGCAGGGTTGTGTTTGCCTCCTTTGGGCCTTTGGTATCTTTTATGTTATTCAACCTCATTTTGACCCTGCGCTCCTTGAGTCAAGCTTGTTTGTCCCTTTATTTGTCGTTCTAGAATGTGAGCTCGGAAGTCTTAATCATCCCCCTTAGATTTTCTTTGTGTGGGGTCTTGTTTGACCAAATTTTTTGGGGGCAAATTTGGGATAACAATTTGGTGACTCACAGGGACATATGCCTACTAGATGAAGAGACCAGTAGTCTTGAAGCATCCATTGGGCATGGAGTCAAGAATGATAGCTTCATACTGATCATGTCTCTGATCCGCGAGCCCGACCGTTTGCACTTGGTGACCCTAAGCCTACTTGCGCGTCTGCACTCTCAATTTTCATAAGAAATCTTGGAACAAGGCTTCTGAGAGTAGAAAATTGTTTGACCTGGGGCTTTCACCTGTCCTTAAATGAACTATAAGCATACCGCACTGCATGGTGATACAACCTCGGAGAAACAAAACACAACAACACGCACCATGTACAAAAGATCAAATCATACATGCCTCAAATGAGACATGCAGAGTGTACACAAGCACTTCTTATGCTGAAAACAAAATCTACTCCTACTCCTATACTAACCAGAGAGAAAGAGGGACTTAAACAAAGCCTGCCACTGGCAGGGAGAAATATACTTCCTTTTCTAAAAAGGGGCAACCATGCAAATGATTTGACACTGAATATGGCTGCCTGTATGAGTGAAAAATTGACTATAAGCTGGTCCTCCACCAAAATCATCAAGGTATCTACATCAACCAAAAATACCTCCTCAAGTTGATTGGTATTGGACTCTTGGAGGTGCTGATGGTGACCCTTGGTGCTTTAAAGCTCATCCTCATGCCTTGAAGTGGGCATGATTTGTTCTAGCTTCTCTCTTGGGTCCAATGAAGCCAAGTACCTGATTGGGCACGGTCTGACCCTTTGAATGTGCCCTTAGCTCTAAAATTTAACTCCAAAAATGGAGTCTTTTGTGGACCTTATTAGATGGATGGTGTGAGAGGGATGATGACATCCTCTTGTCTTTTCTCTTCCTTCTCCTGGGAAGAACATAGAAGACTCATATCTTCCAACCTTAGTTCTAGAGAGATGTTATGAAGACATAGGTTGTTGTCCTTGAATGCCCTCCTTCATGACAACACACTCATGTGCTTGGAAGGTGGATGATAGAGGAGTCAAATGATGTAATCTCCATGGGCTCCTCTTTATCAAAGCAATCATCCAAGTCAGACAGATAATCTGTCTCCTTGTTGTCCTGTTGCATGTGCTCGACCTCCTCCATGCTGTCCTCCTGATCTGCAACTTGCTCACCATGGTTCCCTTCATCCTCCAACATGAAGTTTGAAAGCTCAAACTCCTCTTCAACATTAGAGATTAAAGGGGATGAAGTGGGAGGAAGAACTGAAGGTTCTTCTGTAGCCTGCTCCACACTTGGAGCCTCTAGAATTTGTATGGTCCTCCTCCATCATGGGTTCATCAATCAAATCAGGCCCTTGAAATGAAAGCAAATAATCTTCGATGATGCTTTCTTCATTAAGTGGCTTCAACACTGATTTGATCTCTCCCAGCGACTCCTCTTCAATGCAGCTTGGATTTGATTGTTCCTCCTCTTTAACTGGTTGTGCAGCTTGGATTAGATCAGCATTTTCTTCAGACATAGTGCCATTATGGAAATTGTATTCAGAGAAAATAGACTATTGATCTTCTTCTTGTTGTTTTTGTTCCTTCTCTATTGCAAACTCAGCCTCAGCCACCACTGACTCTTCAACCTTTGCCTCCTCTATTGGCTTGACCATCAAGGGGATATTTGTAAACTCAAATATGACAGCCCAACTCTTCAGATTTTCTGTCATTTCTTCTCTGTTGGGCTCCCCTTCTTGTTGTTCTCCTTGACTGGATTCTTGAGTCTCTTCCCAACATGGACTTGGGAAAGCAAGAGGAGTGACAGGTTGGGGTTCAACCAGTTTTGTTATTGTTTGTGGTGGGGAGGGAGGTGGAACTTCTTATTTGTTTGGAGGGGATGACTGTTTGGAAGGCAAAAGGGCAGAAGAATCAAGATGAGGTGGAACACTAGGAGATCGGGAAGGGAAGTCAACACTTGGGGCAGCAAGTGAGGGGCTTGACTCATGACACTGCTGAAATGATAAAGATTGAGGAAGAGGAAAATAAAATCTAGGAGGTGGTGGACTTACCCATTGACAAGGTTGTCTTGTGTCCAACTCATAAGCCTCAATATCCTCAATCCACTGTGTAAGTTGAGGTAGCATTTCAACCATGAAGTCAAGCTTCTCTTGAGGGCTGTAATTTCTTGGAAAAGGGCCTCCCCATGGACAAGGTGCCCTAAAACCAATCCTAAATGCCTTCATCTGTGTTGTAGCCCTGGACTGCACCATGCTAGCCTCCATCCCTTGAATCTTCTCCAACAAATCAACATCTTCCATGTAGCTGTCACCATCATATGCGTCCCCTTGTTCTTGATAAGCTTCATGGCCAAACTGACTTTGACCCTGCTCATATGGGTAAGCATAATGGTTGTGTATCTGATCATAGTGTTGATCTGGAGGAGCTGGGAAAAACATTGGAGGTGGACTGCACTGCTGTAGGTGTGAATTCCATGAAGGGAATGAAGTCATGACTGCACAACTTCATGAAATGGAAGAAAAATGGGAGATATGGAAAGAAAAGTGAATGAAGATGGGTGGAAATGGATGGAAAAGGTCTGCAACTTCAGAGATGGGGTTGTTGACCAGATGGAGTCGCTAGATGTGCTTGCATGTGCCTCAAAAGACTGAACCTTAACAGGAACACACCAACCTGCTAAGATGAAGTGGTAAGGTGCTTCAGACCTGTCCCACCGGGCGCGCCAAAAACTGTTAGTGTGCCAAAATTCGTTGTTGTTAGTGAAATATGAGAATCACAACACTATTAGTGTGGTCCATGATGGTTTAAGATTTGTTGTTGATAATGGCTTGGAAAGATGGGTGTGAAGTGGGGCACCCCTGAATTCTTTGGATTTGAGTGGAGTGGGGCATTCAGTGTGATTGCACAACATGGGACCATCTCTCAAGCTGTGGGACTTGCAAAACTTGAGATGGACCTCCTAAGAGAAAGCCAGTTCTTGCTTCCTAATCTACTTGCCACAAGCTACCCTATTGTAGGCAGAACCTATTCTATCCTAATATAACCATTCCAAGGGGACAGAGAGAGAGGGGGGGTGAAAGAGCCTACACTAAGCAGTGATACACCAGAAAAGGAAGTGGTTGATCACAAATCCAACTACCTGAAGTGGAGAGAGGTGAGCAGAGGAGAGGGTGGACAAGATGCACCAAAGACCAAAGATAGTTTTCACACAGAACACCACTTCGAAACCCATTAAGCAAAGCTCCCAGAACCTACAACAAACATCAGAGTATGCACAATATACCCTGCAATGATGAGAGGTAAGAAGAGACAAACAAAATAAGCCAAGGATGGACAGATGCATCACGAAACAGATTTTATTGCTCCAAAATGTTACACGGTACATCATCAGTGGGCAAGAGGCAAGAAAATGCCATTACAGAGCCATGGGAGGAGGCTTAGACTCTGCATTCTACCCTAAGGAAGAAAGAGAGAGGGGGGCAGAGGAGAAACAATGACCAACCCTTGAATATGCCCCTTCATTACAATATATAGGAAGAACGAGAGAGAGAGAGGAGGGAAGAATTCGAATCTGACTTCAACCACTTTGAGATATGCATTGAATCCTACTTTGAAAGCTCAACCACCATCAATCAATTCCCATTTCAAATCCACCTACAATCTGTCGATTTTGGTTCTCTATCCTTTTTGGCATGTTGAGGAAGACGAACGACGGATAAAATCTAATCTAATCTGGTGGTTGAAGGAATCTGATTCCACATTAATGGTTAGAGAGAAGTTTTCCTAATTTTCACCCACCTAACCCTACTAAAAATATTATTTTATGCTTCCATGGCGTAGAGGGTGTTGAGACGTTTCCAAAAAGTCTTCTCCCACCCAAATCTGAGTTTCCAGTCGAAAGATATGGATGTCTAAATTTCCTCGAGTTGGTGCAATATTTGAAAAGTTTTTACCAGGGTCCACGTGGCAGCCTCGCACATCTTGGAGATATGGCTCCTTATGCTTTTTGAAATTGCGATGGATTGACACGTGGCAGTTTCCACAAGCTCCTCGGGCTCTCTTGTAATTCACTTGAGTATTTTCTGATGGTTGAGGTACAGTGCCTAACATAAGACACACGGTGGCTTCGTGCATGTTTCAAAACTACCCCCAAAATTTACCTTTAAAGTTGCACGGTTGAGACGGGTGGAGGCTTCTATAAGCTCTTGGAATTTTCAAATGTCACTCTTACTTTTTCGGGCCCTGAACATGTGGCAAGCTAGCGCTTGTTTGGGGATTAGCTGGCGCTCATTTGGAGATTACCTTTTGGGTCGCGCCTTTGAAATTGCATGGATGACACGTGGCACCTGTCCGCTGAGTTCTCTATACTTTTCATTTTGGGTCCGCTCTGTCTCCCTCTGTTGACTCTATTGGACCCTAGACACATGGAGATTTGGTGCTCATTTGAGTCTCCGCACTTCGGACCCAACTTCTGTGTTGCGTCGAGATGACGCATGGAGGCTTCCGTTGGTCCTCTATACTTAGTCATTTTGGGCCCGCTTTGTCCCTTTGTTGACTCTGTTGGACCCTAGACACGTGGAGGCTTGGCATTTGTTTGAGGTTTCCTCTTTGGACTTAACCTTTGGATAAGCGCTGATTGGGCACGTGGAAGCTTCTGTTGATTTTCCATACTTAACCAATTTTGGGGCTCATTCTGGATCATTTGCAGAGTTTGAAGACTTCTAGCCTTCTCTTTTCCTTTGAGCATTTGGTTTCTTTGACACTATCTTCTCCTTGTCGACCCTGCTCCTCCATTTTTGAGTCCACCTGCAACCTGACTGTTGGTATTTGGAACGTAGGTTGTTCGACTGAAATGCCCTTTCGATTTCTTCCTGTGCAGGGTCGTGTTTGCCTCCTTTGGGCCTCTAGTTTCTTTTATGTTGTTCAGCCTCATTTTGACCATGCGCTCCTTGAGTCAAGCTTGCCTGTCCCTTTATTTGTCATTCTGGAATGTGATCTCCCGGGTCTGAATCGTCCCCTTCAGATTTTCTTTATGTGCGGGGTCTTGTTTGACCAAATTTATTGGGGGCGAATTTGGGATAACAAGACTTACGTCTAACTTGATACGTATGCATACATTGAACATTTTATTTTTGATGATATTAATATGAAATCTATGAGTTTAGAAATTGGAGAGAAGGGGGTGACCCTTTTATACATTCAATTAAATCTCGGGTTAGAGAAGGGGGTATATGTGGAGAATGAGTTTAAATTTCCAGGCCCACCAAAAGGGAAGAATATAGTTGGCACTTTGGCAGATGAGGAACCAACCTCTCCCCCTTTAGTAGAAGGAGAAGAAGAACTCCATGTAGAAGACAACCTACTATTGGGGAGAAGATAGAGCACAAAATGACCCCTTCCTTACAAAAGTAGGAAGTTTAAGTGTTGGGGATGGTTGCAATGGAAATTGATGCAAATTAGACCATCGAGGAGCCACAATTTAAAAGGGTGTTGTGAAGAACAAGGGCTCAAAGCGAGGGAACATCATAACCTTTAATTAGATCACCTAGGACTTCACTTCAGAAAATAGAGCTTGAAAAGAAGAAAAGACACAAGTTAAAGCTTGAGGAGGAAGAGGAGAAATCCGGGGAAAGCATGTTGGGTACTCCAATGAAACTTGAGAATACAGAGGAGGCTGGTGGTGAAGAAATGATAAATGATGAAGAGGAGCTGAAGGAGACAAAAATAGAAGTAGTTAAGGGTGAGCCTTCAAACGCACCCCAAACTACACAAGAAGGTGAAGGCCCAATTCTGGATTCAGGTGCCCGGGTTCCAAAAGGAAGGCGAACAAGGAAGGAGAAGGAAGGAAAAGATTATGTGACTCCTGCATTTGGATATGTGGATGAAACAAGCAAAATCATACGAGCGTTGTTCCAGAGCACTGTGGACCCTAAGGATTTATATGGTTAGGAGCTAATGGATGAATAAATGGTGAACACGTGCACACGGAAGCAATTATAATGGTCTATGTAGACTCATATTGGTGAGCCATATTTCGATGTGTGTGAAGAGTCATATGTTTTGCGTAGGATGAATAAAGTGCCCCATGTATGACATGTGAATGTTAAACCTACAGTCATGTCAGATGAGCAGGAGAGTAATGTCTTGGTGAAGGTATATACAAAAGTTGCGCGCAGGAACATCGACAAAGTGGCAACCCTTAGGGAATTGATGGTGATAATAAGGATAAGGATAAAGAGATTAAGCACCTTATAGCAGAGAAGGAAAGGGTTAAAGCAAAGGCGGAAGCATTGGTGAGTATGGCAGAAGAAATTGGAGATGACATTTTGAAGGTACGACCACACCTGGAATCACAAGTTCTTGACCAATTTCCTTTTGTTATGCATTACCTTCATACTTTGGTAAAGTTGGTAGTTGATGAAGGACCCATGCGTATGCCAACACCTAAGGATGCTGTAGAGGAGGCAAAAAGGGAAAAGGCTGTAATTGCAAGAAAATTGGCGAGTTATGAGTCATTTTTGCAAGCCTTGAAGGATGAAATTAAGAAGGCGGATGAAGCTCTAAATATGTGCGCGGTGCTAGATTCAATTATCAGAATAAGGACTATTGAAGAGGGTAATGAGGTTATAAAGGCAGTGAAGAATGAGACACTCGGGCACATTGATAGGCTTTTTTTGGTAAAAGAAAAGTGCAAAGCACTTGCAGAAGCCCAGAATCCACATAGGGAAAGGATGAACAAAATTGTGAAGCTCATTGCTCAGAAGATGGACTTCATGGAGGGAATGGTTTCCAGCGTGGCTGACATTATTTAAATTTTTTAGAATAAAAAGAAAACATGATTCATGATGAGTTGGAAGCCGTGGTTTCAAATGTCCCTAATAAAATAGGTGAAGCACTAAGTGATTGGTAGACATTAGAGGCAGAGATTAAAAATGAGTATCTAGAATTGATCCTACCAATAGAGGAGTAGAGCGCCGAGTAGTACTTAACTCTTTTTGGTCATGTAATTGTTTATTCTTTTATCCCATATTCTTTATTCTTGGAGAAATGAGTAGAGATCACCCATTGTCAGGGGCGACAATGCATTTACTGTGGGGTAATGTTGAGCGGATAAAATATAGCTCAAGGATGAAAGCGCATAAGGATTGGGCACGCGGAAATAGGGCACGTATACACATGCAGAAGTATATAAAAATAGGAGTGGACCCAGAAATAGGTTGGAAACAAGACTTAGCCGCTTTTGTAGATCAAGGATATTTTTGGACATGGAGTGCAGAGCAAGTAAAGGTATGAAGACTTGCACGCTACGCAAGGTTATTTTGGAGCAAGCAAAACTTTGAACACCATGCATAATTTTGGGCTAATAATAGGATCGGTACTTAGATTTAACTTTAGAAGATCTATTATAAGCACTTGCAAGCTTTATATCCTCTTGTAAAGGCACATGGCTATTATTAGTGCGTACCCTATTTTTGGAAGGTGCATGGGCGGTGAAGGGAAAGTCCCCACCCTATATATATGTATTGATTTTCACGATTTGGATATACCGTTTTATTGTAGAGTTATGATGTGGAATTGCTAGAGTGCGTGACTAGGGAAATTGGATCATTATGTTTGAAGCTTCTATGTTTTACAATATTTAATATAATGGATACTATTGGTTGGATAATGGTGTTAGATGTGACTGAATATGGTTCTTGCATGGTAAATCTCATTATAGTCATTGTTTATTCAATCTTTCCTATGGTTTGGATCTAGATTTGGTTTATGCACTATGGTGTAATTGATTATCTATTAAGGATTTGAATTATATTTGCAATCATGCTAACATCTTGAACAAGCTACTCTAAAGAGGAACCTTGTACCCTTGTGCGCTTCGGGTGAGCGCTCAGTCCAGTTTGAGTGATGTGCTAGCATGCCTTGGGATTTGTGGGTATATTCTAGGCTACATCAGATAGAGACTGACAAATGCGAAAAGAGATGTACGTGTGCAAATGCTATTCGTTCGCACTTCACAGTGCAACCAAAATGGCTAAAGAAAACTGAGGACACATGGAGCCTTTTAAATGGCTTAGATTTCATAAATCTGACAAGTGTGAAATAAAAGATACTTGGAGCAATTTTATTGGTTTTTCCTCCGCATATGTCATAGGCAAGTTAAAAGAAGACTGACAAACTGAAATATGGAGCCACTTGGAGCAATATTATTGGCTCAAATTTCGTAAAGGATAGACAACCAAAAACACTGACAAGGTGAAATATAGAGCAATCTTATTAGCTCAAATTTTGCAAATGTCAAAAATAGATAACGAGGGACAGATAATGCAAAGTATGAAACAATTTTATTGGTCTGTATTTTGCAAATGACAGAGGATATCTAATCAAAGTACGACAATGCAAAGACACACGTAAAGCCCTTATTGGCTCGTGTTTCACGACTGATAATCAGATAAACAATATTACTGACAAAAAAAACAAGATGGAGCCTTCTGATTGGTTCGGCTTTGCAAACAGAAAAAGAACATAGAAAGACTGAAAATGTGAAGCCAGATGGCACAAAAGGATTGGCCCAAGCTTCACAAAGACAAAACTAGCGAAATATAATTTTTTTTGGCTAGAACGGACTTAAAAGCCCTAAATAAACTAAATTTATATAAATCTTTTGGATCCAAAGTCAAAAATGAATCTAATGTCTAAAAACGGTGCAAAAAAATAAAATAAGCTCGCAGATGATGGATTTAAACCGTAAACAATTGAAACAAGATGTAAAAGTAAATATATAAGCATACAAAAGCTTCATACATGATCTAGACAACCATTTAGCCCATATTTCACCAATATTTCAAAAACTATTTGGGCGGAAATTAGAAATTTAAACCTGGTTAGCTTGAAGACGACTACAAAACTTTTAAGGGTCTTGTAGATCCGTAAATACACTTCAAGATTCTTCACTTGTTCTAGTTAAACACTTCTAGATCGATCTTGCACATGCACAATCATCATGCTCTTATACTATGTTAGATTTAGCAGGGGAAATGTAATCCACATATCACAGATCCACCATTAATGCCGATGATTATAGATTATGATGTGCAATCGATTTAGACATAGACATAACTTGAAATAGATAGTGAATAATAGAGCTTAATGAATTAGAGATTGAAAGAAAATTAAAAAAAAGCAGAGTCAAATAACACCAGATTGAAATGAAGAAACCTGAAGGCGAAAAATCCACTGGTAAAACATTGTCTTTATTAAGAATTACATGAGTTCAACCCAACACTTCCACTTCCAGTTCACAATCAATCACTAATGTCTACTAAGTTATTTTCTTGATAAGATCATATAATGATCATCAATTGTATCTTGTAATAAGATCCTAGTCTTTAAGTCAGTCTGTACAACATGTATACATTGTAGACAGCCAATCCTGAGAGGGATCACCCAAATCAATGTGGATGGGTGAATTGGTCGAGTCGTTTCACTCTTTAATGTGAAATACCTTCACAATAAATTTTGCTTAAAAACTTTTAAATTTAATGTTGGGGTGTACTACAGTGGCTGATCCCACTTGACATTATCACCCCCAACAATTATGGCACGAAAACAACTGAAACTTGTAGATTCAAGAACTCCTGGAATACAAGGAGTCTCCACACAAATGAATACTCAAAATGATCATAAAAATATCAGACATCAAATCAGACCAATATCATAATTTTTCAACCATAGAAAGCCTCTTAGTATTGATCCTGAAATCTGTAAATGAGCAAATAAAGTTGAAAACCATTCCAAAAATCACCAAAGTGGAGATTTCAACATTATAAAATATGTTGAATCAGAATATAAAATTATATTTGTAATTTGTGTCATAAAAGACACTCAAACACCATCAAATCCTAGTCGCTCCAACTAGGAATGACTCTAAAATGCATGCAAATATTTGTAAATGATGCCTTTGATCCTCCAACACTCAAATCTACATAAAGGTTTTCAATAAGTCTTCACTTCAACCAAGGAAAGAGGGTTTTCATCCTCTAACCAGCCACTAGAAGGGTTTTCGTCCTTCTAGGAGAAGGCACACTTGGGTTCTCGTCCAAGAGTGAAGAACAAGGAGCCACTAGCTCGCAATGTCTAAATAGAGAAAATGTGCCCAATATAGATCCTCCAAATGAGCTTTTTAATCTTCTTTTATAACCTCTTGTTGGCACCAAAGCTAGCAAGGTCGACTCCCTTAAAGTATTTTTTAATCTTTAATTTGCTTTTAAGGTGCATAAAACCCAGCTGACCTATTAAAGGAAAACCCATGCTAAAACGAAACATTAAAAATTAGAAAAACAAAAAAAAAAATGCAAATCAAAGCTCAATGCTCTTCTCCAAGTCTTCTATTTCTTTGCCAATATGGAACACACATTCAATGCCATTCAATCTTATAACAGATTCTATATGCTGCTGTAAATGACTCGAGGAACTTCCGATCTTCCATTTTCATGGCTCGGAGTTTTAACGATCCTTCATTTCATGACTCGGCAACAACCGATCCTTCATGTTCATGACTCGGCAACAACCGATCCTTCATGTTCGTTTATGCATGGTATATTATATATGCCTGTTCTCATAACCGTTTCCGGTTATTGAAGTGATCCATTTAAGAAGCCTATCTGAATATCTGTTACTGATATTCATCTGACATCCTGCATCTTAAATTAAGTGATAAGGACAACGCAACCAGCAATTGCGATACTTTGGCCAAAGATTTTCACATGCTTTGCATGATCATATTCCTGGATGTGATACACATCTACGGAATATGTCCTTCACCTCACTTCACCTGTTATCTAGAATGGTCTTTCCTGGTTCCTACCAGTCCTCTTTGTTTAAGTTCAGTTTTAAACTTCCAGTTTTCCAACTAGTAATATGAACGAATATAAGAAGGCACTCCTGGTAACTAAAGATACGCAGACATATGGTGTCATTACCCCACGACTCCGTGTGTCTAGTTATCCTTAGTATTCTGGAGTCACTCTGTATATCTGATCATATCCTATTCGCCGCTAAGAGTTACACATTCAGCCTATGTATTCTAGATGTTTTGATTCGGGAGGGCATTGCTATATGTCAGCTGCAACATTGTGTCATCATGAAGACCCCGTCTTCATGGAGACACCTTGCTGTAGCTGGCGTATGCCAATGTCCTGCAGAATCCACCCATCGAGAACACACATCCTTCTCAAATGACTTAGCCACGAATTAATAATTAAAATCAACTTTCAGCATTCATGCTGATCCCTTGCTCCTCGTTTCCGTTGCAGTTGCATATAGCTAAGAGGGACTAAAGCTGTCCATTAACTTGCTATGCATCTTATCCTTCGTATCGAAGGGCTACATTTCCCTACTTGGTTCACTTCTTAATCATTGGATTAAGCAGTCCGTACCGACGGACGTGATAAGTTTAACCTATTAAACTTAGCCAAGATTTTCCAACTGCAACTAAATTCAGAATTCTAACTTATTAGACGTCATTTAAACGAGGTCTAATTCCCAAGAACAGTATTCATTTGTTCTCCTTAACGTTATATGGTTAAGGTCCATTAGTTTTGGATATACTTATCCTATATCCTTTATTCTGAATTTAGCACACGAGATCATTAATGGAGCGCGAAAGCAAAATTCGATTACTTCGAAGTTTAATTGGTATTCCTTAGCTCCTAAGCTAATCCCGAATACCTTCCAATTATGGAATCATATTCTTCCTAATCCTTATAATGTCAACTAAAAATTCATCTTTACCCAAGTATGAATTAATTGCATTTTTCAACTTAAAAGTTGCATTTAGGTAAGAATAGATATCAGTTTCCATTTAACATCCATCCAAGGACAATTAAACAAATCCAATCAAGAAATAACATTATATTTCCAATTTAGACAACAAAATCAAACTGATATAATTATTAAAATAATACACATGGAATTGGATTCAATATTTCATGTCATAATCTGTACAATTGCCAATCCAGTTGATTGGGCATAGTTTATATAAAACATCAATACAACATGGACAGAAGAATATACTTTCTTCTTTTCACAATTCCTCAAAGAGGAATAAAAGCAACAATTACAATTCATCATCAAAAAATCAAGGAGCATCAGAAAACAACCAAGTCTTCATTCTAATCAAATTCCATCTGCAAAATGAATTGCACGGCTCAGTTCAATGAACTGAGCATATTAAGCACTTATCCTTAAAATAAGGTGCTTCAACTAACTGTCTCAATAAAAGAACCCTGCTTTTATGAAACGACAGTTAAACATCAATCACGAAATAGGCACAAAAGAAAGATCATCAAAACAACTGAACTATCAAAATATCATCACAATCAACCAAAGAACTGCTGTCCCGTTTCCCACATAACTGTTACAAGTCTCAATTTACAATATTTGTAAAGTTAGGAATACAAATAGCTTACTGCTGATATAACACACTATTATCTTTTCCACGCCTTTCATTAATAATAAATGCAAGAATGAAACCAACTGAAATGTAAACCCCCTTACTTTCCTTTCAGTTCTTGCATCATATTAGAATCCAAGCAATCAAGCACTGACAAGAAAGCGAACAGCAATGCATATAGTTGCTCCCATCTAAGCATTATAAAATTCATTTTTCACGAATTACAGATTTCCAACTGAATGAAATTAGAAAAGCTTATTTTTCCCAAGTCATTCATTCATATCTCTATTTCTTTCCACATGACTGTCCTAACAGTGGAATCCAAACGAAAGACAAATCAAGATAATAGTTCAGAGTGAAACTTACAAAATCCAATCAGAATTCAGTTACCGGCAGCAAGAATGATTTCATTTATAATCAGCTTTAAATGAAATCAGGGAAGAATTCATCATCCATATCCATACTTCATTTGAATCAGACTCATATAAAGATCTGAAACAGGTTAGTACAACATTATGTTCATCCAAGATCAAACAATATAAGGTTGCATACCATATATTTACCATACTAAAAGAAACCATATTTCTTTCACCGTATGCTAAATAGACAAACAATATTTCAATCATGCAGTCAATTAATCACATGATTTCCTAATCTTATGAGCATAACCCATTCAAAATAACATTTTATTCATTGCTGTTACCTACAGCAAATTCAATTATAAAGCACAGTAAGCCCCTAATGCTATCTCCAAAATTCAAAAGCAACAGAGAACATTTCCTGTCCTTGACCCTCACTAAGAAAACAATCATCTTCTTCGAACTCTTCAAGAATTGTTCAGCTGATTCCAATTCTACCCAAATGACAGTACCAACTCGGAATGCCACACGAAATATTTAAATATTTCATTTGCACAGAAGGTACAACAATTAGAAAATAATTTGATTACTATCTCTTTCGAAATCAATTAGTAGAAGAGGGAGAGCTAATTTCCATGATATCAGTAAGAACAATCATTTGTTCAGAAGAAAAGAAAACACCCAAAACGTGCTTACTGCCAATAAGCATTCTGCCCGAATTCCCCTTTGGTTGAGTCCATAATAATATGCAAGACTTCGGAATGCAATATTCAGTTATCAATACCTCTTTTTGAAGTAAACCCGTATAGGGAGCTAAATGCGTAAGTCAGATACAGTTAAGACAAACCCAACAACAAGACAGAATTCCCATACATCACTTCTTTCGCACAGCAATTTAAAGTCAAATACGCATTCATAAAATAGTCCGAACTAGAGGATTGAGCGATCATCATTTAAACACCACAATTCATCTTACCTTCTTCAGTAAGAAAACAATATATTATACTATAAGTTCAGAAAGAGAAACTATTTCTTTTCTAACTTTCACGAGCACTCATATAAAATTCCAATGCCCATTCTTTTAAAATACAAATGCCATTTCCTTATAATCCTGAAACAGCAGAAGGAAGAGAAAGGTTCTATTTCTTTCAGCAAGAAAACTTCAGCACAGAATCGACATCAAGTCGCACACACAACTTTCACTATCTTATCACCAAGTTCATGTGACAAAAGACAATCATACAGCAATAAGATGACCAACACTACCTGCACAGTTTCCTATCATCTTTTTTTTTTGCTAGAAAACCAGTTCGAAACCCCGTCTAATCATCAACAACCAACACAGCATGGAGGTATTCTATGCAGGAAGAGCAAGGCAGTTAAACACAGCACAGAGAAATGACTTTCTTATCATTTCAAAAGAAAAGGAACAACAAGGGTCGATGAACCCAAATCATGGTACACAACCCAACCATATTCAACCTCCATTTACATGCAAAGGCAGTCCCAGACACAACAGCAAGGAACGATTACACAACCTATTCCAATTTCCACACAACACGAACAGAGAAGGGAATATCTATATCCAACCACCATACAGTTACAACCGATGCAGTAATTCATTTCCAACTTGATTCGAGCAAAAACAAATCAAAACCGAGCAACCAGAAACGATTCAACATATCATTTTCCAAACAAAAGAAGCAAGAATCGATGAAACCCAATTCGAATCGACTTGACAACAGTCATAGAATCAAAACCCAAGAGCAGGGTTGTTTTAATGAAACACTTAATCAAAGCAAAGATTTTTAAAGAGAAGGGCTTAACATGCCTGTAATCTCTTTTCCAGAACTCGAAGAAAACTTCGTTTGTCGTGTTTTTCCTTCCACAGCGATAGCACAAACTCCCCAACACTTCTTTCTTCTTTAGGCTTAGCAACAACCTTGAAATCTCCAAGAAAAATGTCAAATTCCAAGAGTTGGTTTGACTGAACCAAGTCAAAAAAACCAAATGCAGAGCAACTTTGCAAAAGCCAAACCGAAACAATGAAAAATCAAATTCCGTCATACACTTTCCAAGGCGAACTGGTCGCGAGGACCAAGAATAATCAATGCAATTAAGGCTCTGCCTTTTTCCTTACTTTCCACGCCACCGCCACTTGGGTTGGCGAACTCAATCTTTCAAAATTCCCATGCAAAAACTGAATTTGGCTCTATCTCCAAATAGATGCCTCTATTTCTTACCTGCCCCGCCAAAACTGGCGCTGTCCACGTATGGACTGTTTATTAAATGCCAATGAATGCCCTTTCCATCCTTATCCCTTCTTTCCAAGGGTCTGCGCGCCCTTTTTAGATTAGGATTAGTTTAGATTGTATAAAGTGTTCAACCTAGGTCTTAGTTTGTCCTTAGGTTTTATTTTCCCTTTTTTTTTTTGAATTTAAAAATCCACTTAGGATAATAGTGTAGGATGCATGTTAGGACTTAGGATTATTTTAGGTTTTCAATTTATACTAACCACTAACACTAAACAACTTCCATCCAGCCTCCCTACTGACATTCACGTTAATGCAGAGCAGGACGTTCCGTCCTTTGGTCTGGTGGTGTTCTTAGAAACCTCGGCGGGCCCGACGCAGGCGTGAAGGCATTGGCTCAGGCGACGACGCAGTCAACGTGGTATGATGCAGGGACTTGGGCATTAGACAGCAACGTGGTATGATGCAGGGACTTGGGCACCAGACAGCCCACGCGGCATGGGCGGTGTGTGCGAGGAAAGAATGAGACACTCGCATCATCTGCATGAGATCAAGGATACACAGACCGGGGAGAAATTGGTTCCCCACACAAACGTCAAGCCCAAATTGCATAGGGCGATGCAATGTAGTGTCGAGATGGCACATAGGGGGAATTCGATGCAAGGCATCGGGTTCGAGGGAAAGGAATGCTAAGGTGGAAATCAAGTGGTCGTTCGGGGTAAACAATATATGGCCCGTATTAAAAGGCGAGCTAGAGGAATAAGGTGGTCGGTGGTACAAGTGAACCTAGGGAGTCGTGGAGGGTGCCAACTTGGTGAGCTAAATGTCGAGTTGGCCCTTAAATAGAGCTTCAAAATATTCAAGACCCCAAATTGTAAAACAAAGAAAATGGTGGGTCCACTCAAGAATTTTAAATGATCCCCAGTTATTTAAATGATGCAAAGCATTAGGAAAAGGAGGGAGAATATTTTAAAATGTCATTTCCAGCCATCCAAATTAATTTCTCAATCCCATAACAGAGAAGCCAAGCCTATGAAACTTAGAGAACTTCTTTCACTCAAATGCTCATATATTTTTTGTTTCATAGCTAAATTGCGCAAAATTAGACTCGTTGGAATCGTGGCTCCAAGATCTACGCACAACATTCGAAAGATTCAAATATTAATGGAGTTTCAGGGGTGAATTTTGTAGAAAATGATCTTAGTTTAAAATAACAACTTCCAGGTGGTTGGGAATGTAATTAATAGGCATGGGCAACCATTTTTCACTACTGCAAGTTATGGGACAACGTGGGGTAGCTTTTACAGGTCACATATCATCATTTTCCTATAATTATGGCACCTTGGAAGTGGTTGGAAAAGAAAATCTGAGTTGCATTATCTCTCTTCCCTCTCAAATCTATAAATTATAGAGAGGGGCTCATTTTGTAAAAAAGTTAGACATTTTTCTTCTCTGCCCCCCTCCCTTCTTCTTCTGGGATGAACATGGAGTTTTAAGCCTCCTCTCCAAGCATTGTAATGACATTTTCTTGCCTCTTGCGCACCAATGATGTGTTATGTATACTTTAATGGAGCAATAGATTTTTGTTTTGTGATGCATTTTGTCCGTCCTCTGCATGACTTTATTGCTTTCACTTGCCTCTCCTCATTACAAGGTATTATGTGCATATTTTTTTATGTTCATCACAAGTTTGTGGGAACTGTGTTTATTGGGGAAACAAATGGTGTAATGTGTGAATCTATCTTTGGTCTGTGGCGCATCTTTTCCATCCTCTCCATTGCTCACCTCTCTCCAGTTCAAGCACTGAGATTTTATGTAACAACCTCCTTTTTTTGGTGTATCACCACTCTTAGTGTAGGTTATTTCCATTTCCATGCAAGTTTCTCTATCCATGTCTTCTTGGAATGTTAGTTTAGGTATAGATCGTATGCTTTCTTGCATTAGAAGTAGTTGTGGTAGGTAGGATTAGGAAGAGGATTTGGCCTTCTCCGGAGGATTATCTCAAGCCCGTAAGTCCCACAGCTTGAGAGGTAATCCCATGTTACCCAATCACACCAAATGCTTCAATCAAAAGCTAGCAATTCGGGGGATGCTATGATTTGGTGATAATAGTTCCATTAAAGAGAATTGTGTGGTGTTGCCTTAGCTCAAAATTTTGATCTATATTTTGAATATATTTCACATTTCTATTATTGAGTCTATCTTTTGTATTGTTTGGAATATGTTTATTATTATACCCAGATTCATAACATTTGGTATTAAAGCCAAATATTAATATTCAAAATTGGTGGTTGTAATTTAAAGAGATTTTCATTCAAAATCGTGGCAATTATGATTGGCCAATAGTAATAAAGGTATTACCCATAGTCTGTTTGTTGGGGTGCAAAACAAAGGGAATCATTTTTCATGGGGAGAAATGGAAAATGTTTTCCTAAATCAATGGGACATTAAGAAAAATAATAATGACAGTGAGGGAAAAAAAGGACGAGACACAAGTAAAATAAAATAAGAGTTTGGGTAATAATGATGAGAAATATAAAGAAATAGAAGGAGAGTTTGACGTTAAGGGTTGA
This sequence comes from Taxus chinensis, assembly GCA_019776745.2. Classification (NCBI taxonomy): domain Eukaryota; kingdom Viridiplantae; phylum Streptophyta; class Pinopsida; order Cupressales; family Taxaceae; genus Taxus; species Taxus chinensis. The sequence continues at coordinate 44,739,057 of CM034153.1, forward strand.
AATAATTTAGCTTCAAAGAATTAAGCATCAATTTTTCACTTTTATGGATGCATTAAACAAATTATGTTATTGAATATGTAAACTCAAGTAGTAGGGTATAACTTCATCAACATTAAAGTAGCAAAGAAACTATAAGTTCAAGCAAAGAAAATCAAGGGCACTCAATTAGAAGGTAAGCATGCTCATTTTTTTTTAGATTTGAAGCTTACCCTTAAAAAATATGTATTACATTCAACTTTTTATGCTTTACATATTGTTCTTCAATATCCTTGGTTAGAAACTTTGGAAATAGTAACATGAATGTGCATAAGTTCCTAAAGCTTTGGTGTAGAAAGAAAAAATCACATTGCATTATATTACACATCATGGAAATCAAAGAGAGGTCAAGGCATAACATGAGGATGAAGATGGTGAAAAATACCCGAAGGAAGATTCACATGAAGAACACTGAAATAAGAAGAAAAAACACTTCATTCACTTAAGAGACAAATGTACTAGAAATGGAAAGGTTTGACACAATCAAAGTATCAGATAGTGATACTAAGATTGCACCATATAAACATTCACATCATCGTGAGGGAACAATAAAAAAGAAAACTATGTACAAGAGAAACTGCGGAAATGAGAAAAGTACATAAAATAAAACAAAATAACAAACCTTTCTCAACAATCTCTTTACAACCTCGGATTGGACAGTTGAAGAATAGTCTTATTGGGTCCTTGATGAAGTTGAAAATGTTTCTTTGGTACATGTATGCTCCAAGAATGCTTCGAATGGAAGAACTTCAAGTTACAAGAAATGGATGAATGGATGATGATCAAATGATGGATGAGTGATCAATTGGACAACATAAGGGTGTACTCAAATGATTTTTAATGATAATTTGGTAGAGTAACACTGTAAATTCTCCAAGATTCTAATGATGAATTAAGAGGAATGGAGCTTCTTATTTATAGACGTAAAAGAAGCCACATATTGAGGAAGGTGGAATTGATTGAGCTGTGGGCTATTAATTTCAATTTCCTTATTTACAATGGTTTATTTATTTTGTGCATTTAGATCTTTGATAAATAAATTAAGAGGCTTTCTATCAAATTGGTTGGCTCTTGATTTTATTCCAAAGTTGGTTGCACTTGAATTTTTTCTTCCATATTTGTAGAATTCTAGAGCTTGAGTGGAGTGACAAGTTCAACTTGAGTGATTTGGATAGTGGAGTGGAGATGGGTGAAAGGTGAGTAGATAATTGATTTTTTATTTAGTCAAATAGTTAGTTAAATCAGCTAGAGTGGTGTATGGTGTATAGAAATAATTAAATTAATTCTAGAAGTGGAATATGAGTGAATAATGAACCAAATATTATTATTGGACATTATAATGTGTAATGGGTATTTTTTGGGGTGTCTACATTTGCCCCTCTTTAAAGTGCTATTACGAAGTAATAGCATTTTAAAGATAGTAGACATGTGTAAATTAGTGAAAGGATGATAGAGAAGTGTTTTAGACTACCTGATTTGCCCCAGTGAAGCATTTGGATGTCCCGGTGGATCTAGATTGTGCCAAGGGAGTGCCCCCTTGAGTGGATGGGTGACGTGATAAAGTGGTGGACAACCACTTGATATGAAGAATAATAGACTGCCACAAGAAATATGGGTAAATCAGGCTCAAAACATGAGAAACAAAGGGCCAAAGGCCAAAATTAGGGATTTGGGAGGTGAAATATGGCTAGAAGAAGGGTTAAAATAGAAGGGATATGCGATTGAGTTGGTGATGAAAAAGGATATAGGATGGATAGAGGATAATGATGTGGTGATGTGATTTGATATTAATTGGGATGATGATGGGATTAACCTTGCTCATAACTTGAGCTTCCATTCAAATTTTGTAATTTAGAGAAACCTATTTTGTTGTTGCACAATAGAGTTAACACCATGATTATTAAAGAACCATGATAATTATCATGTTACGTGCGTAAACAAACATACACACACACACAAGAAATAGAAAAGTAAAAAGAAACCAAATATAGGAAGTGAATATATGTACCATGGCTATAAATGAACCAAGATAACAAATAATAAACTTGTAATTGGTCAAATAACCAACGAAGAAAAGTAACAATGCAACACAACTTTACATAAAGACATTTAACTTTGTCCCTAATGTGTTCTGAAAAGATAATTGATTGATTTGATTTTCGCCTAAGCAGGGGTAAGATGATTCGGGATTGATTAGGTCATTGCCCTAAATAAGGATACATACAAGGGATAAACTAAGAGTTGATATTTCCCTAAGTAAGGATACACACAAAGGATGTGGATTAGGATACTTTAATGGATATATATTTTTGTAGGATACACCAGATCTTGCCAATCAATAAGACACCAGGATAGGAGTCAATGTGTAATTTTGTTCAGTGTGTTGATGTTTTGGGATTTTGGGTATTTTGCAAATGTTTAGGATTTTTGGATTGTTTTTCAATTTTTTGGCAGTTTTTTTTACTCATTTTATATGTTTTTGGTAGTTTTGGAATATTTGATTTTTTGAGGGATTTTTGAAAATATATTGAAGTGGGTTTTTTTATTTTTTGATTATTTGGATGTTTAGGGATTTTTGACTAGGTATCGAGGTGAGGGACCTAGTTGTGATAGTGATCCTGACCCATTCCAAAATCACGTAAGAGCAAAGAGATGGATTAGTGAAGATGGATGATACAATGAGAATTAAATGTCCTGACTGTTTGAAATAAAGGATAGTGGAATACACGAGAGGGTATAGGATAGGATAAATAAGAGGAGGTATGGGGACATGCACATGTAAATTTTACATGGTGGGAACTCATTTTCAAATACTATTAAATATTTCATTCCATTGGCAAAATGCATTGTAGACGATATAGTGATAGGAAGTATTACTCCACCCTTGACTCTACATAACTAGTTAGATGCGAGGGCTCAACACTAAGAGCCAAGAAGGACATGAGACACATGAGATGGTGATGCATAAATGAAGATGATGTTTGTAAGACACAAGGGTTAACAACGGTCCACGTGGGAAATTGTGACTTGTGTCCAATTAGGATTATTTGACTGACTCCAATATGCTTTGTACTTTATAGGTCTTTGACTAGACTTAGACCAGTGAGCGGCCTACTGATTGGCAAGATCTAGTGTAAGGGATGGTTCTCTCTCCTAACATGGGCATTTAATTACTTCTTTAGAAGAATTTTTTAGGATTAAGCACTGGTGATTTTGAAGGCTTTCTTTTTTCTTGTTTTTGTGTATTTTTGAATGACGCCTACATTTTGTCTCTTGCCACTAGTAAGAGGCAAGGGCTCAACACCAAAGACAAAATGTAGGTGAGTAAGGGCACCTTTCTTCATTCCTATCCTCATACTATTAGTAAGAAGCATGGGCTAAACGTCAAATATTGTGAAGCATAAGAGGGGTAAATATTTACAATACGTATACGCATATATACGTATTTTTTATTTATTATTGCCTTGTAGTTAAATTGTGCTTGATGGGAAGGAACGTTTGCCCCCAAATCCCAACCCCACATGACTAGTAGGACATGAGGGTTCAATACCAAATACTGAGATGGGTAGTCAAAATATTCGGGTAAAGAATTTTTATAACTTTCCTATTAGAGAGAGAGCTTCTGTAAAAGGAGGATTTTCCATTAGTAAGCTTCTAGATAAGACAATAGGTGAAAATATCTTAAATGGGAGAAACCATAAGAGGCATGGGATGCACAACACCTAAATAGGAGCTAGTATTAACTCGTGTCTTATGATGCCATGAAATAAATAGATGATGATTGCAAAAAAATTATTTTATGATGGGAATATATGCCAATGGAGTGAAAATTTTAAGAATGTTGTTGGATGATTGGGGTAAAAGGAATATACAAGCGGCCTCTCCATGTGTTAAAGAGTACCCACCGATAGGTGGTTCTTAGGAATAGAACCTCTTTAGGTGAATAGTGTTCATGGTTTCATCAAGTGTTTGGCCAATCCACATTCCTAACTTATATGCTTTCGACCCAATTTTAGCAATGATTACATATGACCCTAACCAGTCGGGCTCAAATTTACCTTTCTTTTCTCTTTCCTTGGTTGTGTTTTTCTAATTTTTTTAGAACCAAATCACTGATCTCAAACCCTCTAGGTTTTATCTTTTCGTTATAGCTATGTTGTAGTCATTTTTTATAGACTCAAAGATGGTTTAGAGCATAAATCCTTTTTCGTCAAGAAGTTCTAGTTTGTTAAGTTGTGATTGTCTATATTCATCTTCATTGATTAAATATTGAAGGAATATTATCGAGGATGAGAGTTTGATATCAACGGATAAAAAAACTTCACAACCGTAAACAAGAGAGAATGGAGTGGCTCTTGTAGGAGTGTGATGTGATGTGTGATAATCCCAAAGGGTGGCGTATATTTGAGTATGCAAGTTTCATCCATGTGCATTGACTATTTTTTACATGATACCCTTTAACGTTTTGTTGGTTTCTTCGGCTTGGCCATTACCTTGAGGGTAATATGGAGTGGACCACTTAAGGCGGATATCGAAATGTTTAGCAAGATCTTTGACAATTTAATTTTTGAAGGACCTTCCATTGTTAGTAATAATGGAAAATGGGATATCAAAGCTATTGATGAGGTTATTGAATATGAATTTGGAGATCTAAATGTTGAGTATGTAAGTGAGCAACATAACCTCTACCCATCTAGTGAAATACTCAGTGGCTGTGATGATGAATTTATGTCCATTGGATGATGTAGGTCTAAGTTTTCCAATAAGATTGAGCCCACGTTGAGAGAAAGGCCAAGGTGTCGTGATTGGTTGTAAAGCTTAGAAAGGTGCATGAATGACATTACCATGTTTTTGACAAACTAGACACCTTTTGACAAAATGACATATGTCATTTTCCATGGTGGGCCAATAGTAACCAACGTGTAGGATTTTCTTGGCCAATGCCATTCCATTTGTGTGTGCACTACAAATGTTTGTGTGCACTTCAGCTAAGGTGTGAGATTCCTCCTCTTGATTAAGACATCCAAGTAAAGCCATCATAACCTCTTTGATACAAGGTGTTGGCTAGGATAGTATAGCAAGAGGCACATTATGCTAATGCATGTTTTTTATGAGAGTTTATATTCAGGGGGAATGTTTTGTCATGAATGAAGATATAAATATCATGGGACCAAGGGCTATCAAGACCAACTATTTCACATTAAATGGTAGTCTTGTGCAGGTCGTAAGTAGGAGCCAAGATATTTTCTACAAGGAAGTGAGCTTGTGTTTTATTTGTTGCGATCTCAAGAAGGGATCTGATAGTTGCCATAGCATCCACAAATTTGTTTTGAGCTCCACGGATTTGTTCATAAGATACCATCTGAAAATATCCATTAAATTTGTCAACCATTTTCTTGTAGGGTATTAATTTTTCATCTTTGACTTGATACTCATCCCTAACTTGTTGGATGATTAATTGTGAGCCACCAACGACTGCTAGTTCTTTGATATTCCATTGTATGACTACCTTGAATCTAATTATAAGGGCTTCATACTCCGCAGTATTGGTAGTGCAAGGAAAACCCAAGCAAAAGTCTTTAGGAATGATATCTCTATCTGGAGTAATTAACATTATTCCATCTCATGAACCACATACATTGCAAGAGCTAGCAAAGTCGAGTGTCCATGAAGGAATAATGTCAAGGAACATGAGAGACTCATTAAAAATCTCAAAATGTAGTGGTTCTATTACAGGGAGAGGTGATGCAGCAAGGTGATTTGCAAGGGCTTGTCCCTTGATAGCATTTTGATTAACAAACTCAATGTCAAATTCACTAAGGATAACAATCTAGCTAGATATCTATCTTGCGAGAAATGACTTGGAAAGCATGTGTTTGAGAGGATTGATTTTTGCAATGATTTTGGTGGTACAATTTAGCAAATAGTGGCGTAACTTATGGAAAACAAATTCCATGACCAAACATAATTTTTCTACATGAATATTTATTTGTTCTCGTGATCGGTCAAATTTATACTAAAGATAATAAACTTCTTGTTCATGTCCTTGATCATTGTGTTGCACGAACAATGATCCTATAGAATGGATTTTGGCTAATGTATAGAGAAGCATTAGTTTGTTTGGAATAGGTAGCATGAGCATGAAAGGACTGACTAGATATTTTTTTAGTTTATCAAATGAGTTTTGGCAATCTTGATCCCATCGAAATTGAACATCCTTTCTAAGTAGTTTGTTGAAGTGATGACATTTGTTTGCTAGTTGTGATATAAAGTGTTGTATGGATTAGATTTTTCCTTGGACACTTTCTAGTTTTCTTAGATTTTTGGGAGGAGGCATTTCCATTATAACACGAACTTTTGTGGGATCCACTTCTATACCTCTTCGTGAAACGATGTATCCCAGTAATTTACCTGATGCAATGTTGAAAACACTTTTTTTGAATTTAATTTAACTTTGTAGAGACACAATCTTTTAAATATGTAGCAAAGGACTTGTGGATGTTCTGCTAGGGTTGTTGATTTTCCTAGGATGTCTTCAACATAATCTTCCATTATTGTATGTAACATGTCGTGAAAGATTATACTCATTGCTTGTTGATAGACAACACTCATGTTGTTGAGGCCAAAAGGCATGACCTTATAACCAAAGTTTTCCCATGGTACGGTAAATGTTGTTTTGTTTTGATATTCTTCTACGATTGTATTTGATTATAGCTAGAAAAACCATCCATGAGATATAATATGTCATGACCAATTGTTGAGTTGACAATCATATCAATGTTAGGTAATGAAAAGTCATCTTTTGGACATGTTTTTTTTATATCACGAAAGTCAATGAAAATTCTAATCTAAGTTCTTTTAGCGACTGGTACAAGGTTGGATATCTAGTCTGAATAATTGATGGATTTAATTAAACCTACCGCTAGGTGTTTTTGTTTTTCCCCTTTAACAAGTAATGTAATATTAGGATACATTTTTCTTAAATTTTGTTTGATTGGTTGAGCGTCAAGTTGAACCATGAGGTGGTGTACAACTAAAGTGGGATCCAATCTTGTCATATCGTTATATGTACATGCAAATACATCTTGAAATTCCATAAGAAGTGTAATAAATACTTTTATTTCTTGTAGAGTTAGACTTGCTCTGAGCTACATCGTCTTAGGGTGTTCAGTTGTTCTAATGTTGATGTCCATGGTTTCTTTTACCAGCATTTTGGATGTATCCTTTTTGGTAAAGTATGTCAGAGGCTGATCTAGATTGTTTGTTTGAGATTCCTCTTTGCGAGGGGAGGAGTCTTGTGGATTTTTCTTATTATTTTGTTTTTGTTTCTACAATAGCGTCTCAGTGAGGTTTTTACTATGGGAGATTTTGCCTATTTTTACTTTTTGATTTTTGGGTTTTGGTGGATTAAGGTTTTAAAGCTCTTCACCAAAGTAGGTTGTAGCATCCAAATTGATATTGAACCCCTTATTTTGATCAAAAGGGGGTATGTCATCTCAATTTCCATGAAATTATTCAATGGCCTCTTCGTTTTGGAAGAGGTCTATGGAAACGTGATTTAGATGATCATGATTGATGAGGGAAGGATAGAAAATGTCAATAGTTAAGATGCAAAGATATATGAATGGATCGTGTCAGAAAAATCCTTAAAGATATTTGGTGTGGTGCTTGTTTCATTGTTAGAGTCAATGTCTTCATTATTAGTTTTTTACTAGCAGATACTTCATATGTGGAATCATTGGGATTGTAACCCAAACCGTAGGATTTTAGCTTATCTACTTAGATAATGGGATCTAAGTGACCTTTTTTATTCTTGTCAAGACCTTTGCCCTTCTATTTCATATTTTTCATGATTTAATGCCTATGATGTGTTTTGGTGATTGATAATAGTCAACAAATCGATCGTCGTATAATTAAGAGCTCTCAAAAGCTTGGATTTTATTTCCTTCTAAGTATCTAAATTGATGAAAGATGTTTTTGCCTAGTTTTTAGATGGGAGAGATGTGTACATGGGGAGAATTATTTTTTCCATATGTGTGTGGTGATAGGGATGAGTTCCCAATGTGAAAGGAATTTTCAACCATTTAATTGATGTTCACCACATCTTTTGTCAATGTTTTTTTATGAAAAGAGATCTTATATAATATTAATGCAATAAGATACAAGATATCCTTCAGCCAAAAAGTGGGCAGTATGAGAGCACTCCCCAAAACCACAAACAATCCTAGGAGAACAACAAACAAACTAGGCAATGCCTAAGAAACCACTAGAACACAAAATTAAGCAGCATCAGCAAACTTTCCCGAAGCGGGAGGATCATGATCATTTGGCTAGCCCAAAATTGGAAGGTCCTTTCCGACATCCAGAATGTCCCAACCAGTGGGATTATCTTCTTCATTTTCCACCTCCCCCACAAGTGGGGATGGCGAGAAAGAGGCGAGGGAACTTGTCTGAGGGCGGTGGTGGTGGCGGGGGTAGATTCCAGCCATCCAACGTGTGCGTCTTGGGGGAAACATGTGAACCCCACCTGAGTTGACGACCAAGAGAGGACCCCCAGTCTTTTTGGCGAGCTGGTGGCAAATGACTCCTCCATTGTTGACGGTGGGGCAAGTGACGAACCCAACTGAAAGAACATCGTTGAGAATGGCTACGATGACCACCACGGCCATACAATGAGGAGTGTTGAGATGGCGAGGGTGGCTCCTAGATGATATTGCACGGGGCTTCCCCCAGTGCTGCAACATAGTATGTAAGTTTTCCACCTCGAAAGCAACTTTGTTAGCGTGAACTTGAATCTACAGTAGCACATTGGAGATAACCATATATTTATTATACACTGAATTTTTTTGATCAACTTCAGAATCCATGAAGGAAAAAACATTTCTTTCTTTCCATATCCAAAAATTAGAATTTCCCCTCTTAAAACATGCCAAATCTGGGTGAGCATAGGTAGAAGTTACTGGATTATCTCCTAAAAGGATATGCTATCAAGTAAAGCATTACAGTATGAGAGGAGAGAAAAATGAGTGTATCCAATTCTAAGCAAGATGTGCTTTAAAAAAAACCAGAAGAGAGACATTAAATTTTCCAAGTGGCTGTAGAATGAGAACTTGGGAGCCAGGATCTCAATTTTAATAAATTAAGACCGCATGGTAAGACCTTAATGCAAAACATGCCAGAGAAATTTGGAAATTTTAGGCTCCACACAGATAGACCAGACAGTGTCAAATCACCTGATTCCAGGAAGATGGAGTGGAATGAATCCCCCATCAACTGTTGAGTTTTTCAACCATGGAAGATGAGGCAAAAGCCAAGTAGTATCCTTTACTGGTATGAATAATTGTACGATTTGGGGTATCAACATACCATTTCAAGTCCATCCACCAAGGGTGAGAGGAGCGCACACCAGTCTTGTATAACATATGATCAGGGACCAAATTTATCACTTCATTAATACTATCCTGATCCTAGTTACCTCAGCCAAAACTGGTCTTTAAGCTCAGGCCACTGAATACTAGGTTTGAAAGTGTTTACAGAATAAGTTTTAGATTTTGTAGATTTCCATGCTTAAAATTTTGAGCACGTAGGAATCCCCGAGATATCTTCGAAACACTTGTTCCTGAGTCTTGGAATATCGGACTACCACCAGAGAGAATGATGGTTAATGGAGATTCCATTACAAAAACCATCACCTTTCCATTGAAGCCAAGGTTTGATGCATTCCCATGCTTTTCAAATGATTTTTAGCATAAAAGTGCCAACCACTTTAATAAGCACTAGAGGAATAAGGAGGTTAACAAACCCTAACCTTTGCATACAAGGCAACTATAAGGTGAACCTTCTTCGATGTCATGGCCCAGAAGCACTTTCCACGCTTCTTCCTAGAAGCAGCTTCTTATCCTGTGATGCATCTAACAATCCATTTTACACAGAGTGCCTGCCCTTGGCGTTGTATGTGAATAATGCCTAAACCCCCAGAATTGTGGGGAAGGAAACATGTCTCCGAAGCCACACGATGAAAACCTTTTCCAGTGGAAGTGTTGGGCCAGAAAGGCTTTGAGGAGTTTTTCCAAGCTTCTAAATAGAGGCTCTAGAAGGAACCCAACATGAAGGAGTAATAAACATGCGTGGCCGTCGGAACTTTGGAACAAATTTGGAATTTTCTTGCCAAGGAAAAAGGTCTAGTAATCCAATAATCCATTTTTTTGGCAACCCGTTGAATAACATACTACCATCATCTCGATGAACGCTTTAAAGGAAAAGAGGATGCCAATAAATTTAAACATTTCACCATGTGAAAGAATCTTCAACTCAAAAGAGGCTAGCCATGTGGGCACTGAGAGGAAGGATTGTTGGTAGCACAGAGTTTTCTCGGCATTGAATGGAAGAACCAAATGCTAAACAAAAAATATCAACTGTAGTGCATGGCATTGTGGATATTGGATTTATTCTCAAAGAGTGTGAGAAAGGAATCATCTATGAATTAACCATTAAGCAATTGAGAATTGGTCATAGACGGAAGTGAAATTCCCCTAATGAACCCTTGGGTTTTGGCGTGAGTTAGGAAATACCCAAAATCTTCAGCAATAAGAACATAGAGCACATGCACTAACAAGCACCATTTTCAGAATGCAATAGAACATTTCTAAAGGATTCAAAGATGAAGGCCATTAATAGTGATTTGGGTAGAGGCATCTAGTAAATAGACATTCTAACTAATTGGATAAAAATGGGGCCGAAACCAAGGTCTTAAAGCATGACAAGGATAAATAGTAACTTCAATCCGATCATAAGCTTTCTTAAAATCAATTTTAATGAACATAGCAGATTGATTGGATCTGTGAGCCCATTTCATGCCTTTCCATAAAAACAATGATGTTTTCAAAGATGTATCGCCCTTGAATGAACCTAATTTGTTTCTAGTTGAATTAACAACGGGGAGAATATTACGTGAAGTCACATAACCACACACTTTGGTGGATTTTTTGTAGAAGACATTTAACAAAGTGATAGGCCACAAATAGGTAATTTTCTTTGGATGCCTTGGTTTTGAGATGAAGTTAATATTCCCTTTGTTGACACATGGCTACAATGATTGGTTCTGAAACCCCTCAAGATAGACTTGAAATAAGGTCTTGCCCAAGTGAGTCCTCATAAAGATTTATAGAATTTGCAAGGGAAACTATTGTATCTCAAGAGCCTTATCATTATCTATTTACATGAATGCATCGTGGAGGTCATAAACATGCTGAGCATTCAGTTTGCACACCACCTTTTAAGCATGGGAAAGCTTGCATGACAAAACAATTAGACATTTTTCAAGGGTTGTTTGTCTATCAGCAGAGGGTTACTGAAGCCTGAAAGACTAGCTTATAATGTCACAAAAATACTTACAAGCATGGGTTAGGGGATCAGTGACCCGAGCTCTGCCATCAAATATTTTCCGAATTTGCTGAGAAGATATTTTGGCTTTGAGAGAAAGAAAGAATTATTTCGAAACTCGGTCGCCAATTTTAAGCCAATGCATGCAGGCATGTATTTGAACTCCCTGAGCGTTGTTGTTATCAACAATTTGAATTTTCTAGCAAAGCGATGCAACTTGAAGTTGTATAGTTTCAGAGAAGGGTTTTCCCATGAAGCACCACCACCACTTAGCTAAGAGTGGAGATGTTAATGGGGGAGTATGAGTGACATGTTTCGTTTTGGCCAACTGTATGTCATAGATTCTAAGGAATATAGTAGTTTGATTTATAGCTGTCCTCCCACCATTGAGTCCACCTGACATGCATAGGTGGATTAAAGTTCTGACAATGACTTAGGCTGAGGGGCTAAGATCCAAACATGCTTGATATGATTGAGTGTGGGCCCATGCTACATCAAGGAAATATTAAGAAAGAATTGGGATTTTATGAAAAAAAAGCATGCTTATCATGCCAAGTGATACGAAATGGTATAGGGGAATGATCCGAAATAGTACAAAATTAGGCATGACCTCCACTAGACATGGAATAAATGCTATCAAAATAAAATATTCTTGAGATGATAGCATGGATCTATCGAGTCCATTTAATAACATGATCCGAACCTCCTCAAAGGTTGGACAAGGTGAGCCAAGCTTCAAAAGTGGGAGAGTGAGAGGAATTAGGGTCATAAAACCCAACCATATTCCATATTAAAAACCACACCTCCTTTTCACTAGATATCAATATCATCAACATGTGGCCGCATTTATGAGTGGGTGAATCAACCATATTAAAATTGTAACTTATGACCCGATAAGCATCAAGAATTGTTCAAGCTATCCACCGCTAAAGATAAGCCCTTTTGGTTGCATCGTTAGAGGCGTATCTATTAATGAGGCCAAAATGGAGGCCATCAACATTAAATAGGACATATATGGCACCATTTTTGGGGTCAATGCCATGGTTAATCAACAAGGGCTGAAATTTGGGAGCTAAAAGAGAAATTAAACACCAACGCCCCTGCTTCATGATTACTGCAGAAGGCCAAATCGTTAGGCCATATGGATTTACAAAGGACATGTAACTGAAAACCTGTAATTTTCACCTCCTGCAAAAAGAAAAATAAATAAATTGGTAAATATTTGCGGAGTTTCATGAACAACATACTAGCGATAGGAGTCTGCTAGACCCTAAACATTCCAAGATAAAAGCAATCATGGGAGACATTAGTAAACATCCATTCCTTTAGCATCCTAACCATCAAGGGCATCGAATCATTTTTGCAGGAATTGAGTAGTGCTATGCTACAAAAAATCCTACAGATCAGATTTCTCTTTTCCTCCCGGTATATGCGATATTATATTCCTCTTCTATTGAGTCCAAACTCCACATCAGGTTATGATCTTGAGAGATGCAAGGAAGGACTTTGGGCCTTTTCCTATGGCCCCTATGAGATGTTTGTTAACAACAACGATGAAATGGTTATGACATTTTGACATTATAAAAATAATTTGTCTGGTCCATGAGAACTGAGACCACCTTGGGCGTGGTAGATTATTTTGGTAACTAGAAAGATGAGTTGGTAGCATGAGTTGGTTCTTTAGGAGCAACAGTTAGCTCCTTAGCTTACGAGATATGGGGTTGTTCTTTAACAGTTGGTTCATGCTGACCATTTGAACTAGAGGCATTGGATTGCTGATTTTTATTCCTATTTTTCTAGCCCCCCACTATTTTCTAACCTTGTTCCTATAGGTTTTTGGTTGATTTAGAAGCTTATTAGCAACTATGAAATTGTGAGGAACATAAAGAGGTCAGTCCTTGATCTTATGATCAGAGGCCTGACAGTGGAAGCAAGTGTTAGGTAGGTTGATATAGAAAATACGATGGGAGTAACACTTGTCTCCCATCTGTATTTCCACAAATTCCTTCATGCCTTGAGAAATATCTACCTCAATGCAAACACACTTCTATGGGTGAGCATTGTAAAACCAATCCGGTTCGAGGTAGACCACCCACCCAATAGAAGATGCAATCTGATGCAAGAAATGAAAACAAGGAAAGGGTAGGCCAAGAAATTCTACCTAGATGAGAAGTTTAAGAGCAACATATTCAGAGACCACAAAGTATTTGGTCCATGGAGACAGGACCATCAAAGAGTTACGAACATACCAGGTGGCTTGTTGAGCCAAAATGTTGGGGGCATTGGCTAGCTCAAAAAAGTGAAAAAGGAAGAATCCTTTGGTCATTTTTTGGATGATTTCGAGCTGGACCCTATGAGGAGTCCAAGCCATTTCAACCCAAGATTTAAGCAAAATTTTAGAGGGGATGCAACCTTAAAAATACCCAATGAGACAAAATTGTTCCAACCATTGACAAGCAACATTAAAATCAGGAAAAGGTAATACCACATCAAGAGGAGAAACATTACCTCGTGGAAGACTTTTGGGACGAACTTCCGAGGACATTTCGAGGGAAATGCCATTGATCAAGGCTCCACTATCTCCAGCCACGGTTGCAATAACCATGCTTGAAGAGAGGGAGAGAAACCCTATAAAAATCAATGGTATTAATATCCCACAGATCCAGAAAATGTCATGGAATGACAAGTTCACAAGGAAGAAAACCTAGCATATTTGACTCCAATTTTCCTCATATGAACGTAATTTTTACCTTTGTCAATGATTTTAAATGTGGATGTTTTTGTAGATGAACTATTAGGCATACTAGATGATGTATAAGGTGTATTGGTGGATATAGAAGGAACATTATCAGTTTTACTATCAAGATTCTTGGTGCTAGTTTTTGGAATAAGTTTTGAGAGTGTATCATAATCTATTCGCGTGGTTTTCAGAGAATGGTATAATAGAAGAGGGAGAAAAAAATAGTGAATGGACACTAATGGGCTTTATTGATACCTCCCTTAAAGAATTTGACAATACTCGAAGGGATTAGTATCGACGCGCAATATGATTTCTTTACCTCGATAGGGGAATTTGATGCATTGATGGAATGTGGATGGGATGACCTGCATGGCATGGATCCATGGGCGCCTAAGGAGAATGTTGTATGGAACCTCCAAGTCCACAATGTGGCACAAGGTGTCCAAGGTGATTGGCCCGGCCATGAGTGATAGTGTGATTGTCATGCACATTGTCTCTCATTATTATCATACCCATGAATGGTTATGATATCAATATTAAGAATTTCCTTGGTATAGCCAAGACACTGTAATATTTTCATGGAACAAATGTTTAACGTGGCTGCATTGTCTATAAGCACTCCTTTGATCTTATGATGAGTAATGAATGCTTTGACGTATAATTAACTATTGTTTGGAATGTTTGAGTTTAAAAGGTCACGAGGACCAAATGATAAGATAGGGATATTGAGTGAAGATTTGTAATCAAATCTTGCAATTGTTGGGTATTGATGTCCTTAGGAGCACGTGCATCATGAAATGCACGAGTAAGGATGTCTTGAAGCACAGGGGATTTTTTAAGCAACTCCATAAGGGAGATTTGTGTAGATATATTCTCCAATTATTTGATAATAGCATAGGAATCGAAGGAAGATTTAGAATTGGACTTCGGTTTTGGATTTGAAGTAGATTGAGGATTGGATGTTAGTGATTTGGGGTAGATTGAGGATTGGATGTTGGTTTTGGATTTGAATTAGATTGAGGATTGGATGTTGTTTTTTGTAGATGTAGTAGGTTGTTTGTCAACGAGTACCCAAACCTTATTTTGTCTTGTGGTTAATGCACAATTAGGAGTTTTGATTTTGATGGTACCAACAATGTTGGGTCCTTGATCGATGAATGATATGATTGATTCATATTCAACATTGTTGGATGTTTGGCCCTTTTCATTTGGAGCTCTTTCAGCTTCGTTGTGTTTAGGGAAAGGGTATTTTAAAACATTTAATTTTTCATTGGGAGTTTTGTTGTTGGAATTATTTTCAACCTCTATGTCTCTACGATCAATTAAGTCTTGGATATAGTGACAGAGTTGCATACAATGATCTGTATGATGGTCATTAATACGATGGTACTCACAATATTTGTTTTCATTGTACCATTTTGGTTTTGGCTACCCTTCTTCAAAGGGTTTGGCGATTGGATAGGTGATCATATCCGCACTTTCTAGGTGATGGAATACGCTAGAAAGACTTTCTCCAAGTGGAGTGAATTGTCTTCGACTAAATTCCCGATCAGTAGTTTCCTTACTAGGAATGATGATTGGTTTTTGAGTTGATTTGTTTGGTTTGGTTTGGATTGGTTGTTTTGAATGTTCTGAACGTAGCGAGAATTAGTGAATCCGTCGTTCACAACATTACGGTTTCGATTGAAGAACCTTGGCTTGTCTTGATTTTGATTGATGTCTTTTTGAGGTTGGTCCTTAGAACAAGTCTTGATTAGGCCCTTAACAATGATGGATTTCTCAATTTGTGTCCCCTTTTTATTACTTCCTCAAAATTAGTTAAGAAATGCATTTGCATTTGGAATGCTAGTTTCGGATTGAGATTTGGTATGAAATTCTGAGCAATTATTTCTCGGGTATTGAAAAAGGGAATTGGCTTGCAATCCCTCACAATCATTGAAGAAATGATCTGAATGTTTCGTTGTTTATTTTCTTTGTATTGTAAAGGTCCATCATGGCGACCTTAGAGTCTAAGTTAAAGGAAAAGTGTTTGGCAATTTTTTTCAAAAGTGGTAATGGATTCTTTTAGAAGATGTAGGAACTAATCTAAGGCTTGTCCTCCTAAACTTTATGGGAAAAGACGCAAAAGATATATGTCAATATAAGCTACTTCTTGGCATTGCATGAAGAATTCTCTTAGATTTTTTCTTGGTTCGTGATTTCCTTTGTATTTTTTGAATTTAGGAGTTTCAAAAGATGGAGGAAATGGTATTTATAACATGGCCTTATCAAATGGGTAAGGAAAAAGTTCCTCAAATTTAAAGTGTTTGGTATTTTTTTTAACCCCGTGATTGTTTCTTTCATGTTTTTCCATTCTTTTATGAATGGATGGTTTTGTGGAGGTGTATATATGACGTCGTTGATTTTATGACTAGGTTGTTATTTCTCTTCATTGTTCGATATTTTAGCAACCTTAGAAGCCATGTGAGAGAAGAGTTGTGTCATTTTGTGAATATTTGCTAACAAAGATTGGTTGGATGTTTTTGTGGAACCATTGGATGTGTGATTTTATTTACTTGATTCGGGCTTTTCTAAAAGGTGACTCAAGTTTTCTTCACCGAAATAAGAAGGTAGCTTCACCCCCATTTCTAGGATACAAAGAAAGTATTTGTTTTTATTTTGTCTTAATAATTTTCTAATTTTTCTCATTCTTTGTCATTGAGTTCGGGTTGTCTTACCTGATTCTCTTCATCTGAACAATCATTTAGCGGATGATTGAATCTATCAAATTTATCGTAAATATTGTGACTCTTATTGTGAGTAACCACCATGTTGCTAATAGGTAAGAACCTAGGTAAGCTCAAAAGTTGGATAAGTGGTTAATAGTATGGGATAGGATTGGATTTTTTTGTTTACTTGGTGTTTACTCGTAAATGAGTTTAAGGAATCAAGTTCTACTTTGATCAAAAGGTTGTTTATCCAAGGGATAAAATTTAGTTTTGGATGGGGTAGATTGGATTCTTGATTTTGATTGGATTGGATGTAATTTGGATGGTGTTTGTGGAACAAGAGTCAATTCAAAAACAATAAGAATGTATACAAACAACAAGCAATGTTTTGATATGTTTTGGCTTAAGAGGTAGAATATCGTCGAGAAGTGTAATGTTTAATGCAACAAACAGAATGTTGTGGAATAATGGATGTAAGGCTCTTATCACTCCAAATAGATGCATCTTTCAATATATCATAGTCCTGTTATACCAAATCTGTCGCAGGCACATAAGTGGTATAGGGAACCCTTAGAATACTGAAAAAGACTCATTTAATCAATATTTGCACTTTTAGAGGAGATAATCGCCACTCCAATGATGAGTTTTCTTGAATATGTGGTAGGGTAATGACAGAATGAATGTGTCTATGGTGTCTTTATTTATCTCCGAAGAATTTATGGGGAAAATGCCACATACAACGTTGTTACATCTATTTTAGGCATATGCTCGCAGTAACCCGTCACGACAATTTTATCTGTAAGTGGGGTACGGAGGCGAGGAAATCGTTGAATGTTATTTTGCGAGTAAGTCCCAAGTGCAATGCAATGCAAAGTGATTGGTGCATGGTGGTTAAATCCACGTCACTAGTGTAGCTATGTGGTGATGAAATCCATGTTGCTATGTGCAAATACAATGTATGAATGGTTATAAAAAAGTTATTTCCAACTTTTATGAAAAGAAATGTGAAAATGACGAGAAAAGGAAACGTTATACTTAATTTTTTAGCAAGTTTTTTAGTTTTCTTTGACAAAGGAAACATGTATGCAACAAGTCACCAATATTTTGCTTGATTGTTGCTTCTCTTTTTGCAAGTTCTACAAATCCTGTAAAACCAAGTTAACCAAACACGAGAAAAATAAATTCAACTATTTTTGATTCCCAAGTTCACCCAAAGGGCACAAGAGAAAAGCATACGCATTTTGGTTGTACAAAAATAGTTATAAGATGGGCTGGATTATGAAGTAATCTCAATCGCTTTTAATTCTCAATATCACCCAAAGGGTGCAAGAGAAGAGCATACATTATGTTGTTTTAAATGTTAAAGGTAAAAAAATTAAAGGAAAGATAATGTAAATGATGTATTATAGTTAGAAAGAATAAATAAAATAATGTTAGATTCTGTATTCTATTCTGTAGAAAACTTGCATAAAATAGTCATAAAATCATAGAAAATTTGTAAGGAAATCCACTGTTAGAATTCTGGAAAACTGCAGGTAAATTAAATTATTTAACAGAACACCAACTCAGACAATATATATAGAAACATAGATATAATCAACAAAAATGCACCTACAAACTATACAGGTGCACCTCTGCAGTACGCTAGCGCACAAAGTTGAAAGGAGACGCAAGGTCTTTAATGGGGGCACATATTTGTCCCTATCAATATAAAACACTATGTAACACTAATGCAAAAGGTTAATACAATATCACAAGCAATTTAACGAAGACACAAATCTCCAAAAATAGTAAAAAAAGAAATGCAAACGCGGTCAAATGCACACCAGTGCATACAGTTTGACAGAAATGCATGAGATTTCACGGTAGTGTAGACTGTTTGACAGAAACAAAGGGTCTTTAACGGTAGTGAAGACTTACAAAAAATCAAAAAACATAACTACTCTAGTGTAGATCATGAGCTACACTAGTGCAAATATAACAACAGAAGCACAATAACCTATACCTGCTAAAAAATATTAGAATGCGACTAACATGTCTAGTTTTTCTTAAGCTTCTCTCAAACTAGCTCACTAAATGACCTACAAATTGGTCAGTGACCTTACAACATGAAAATGATATTGTAATGACAAAAAATGAATAAGAAAGAGTTGGGGTCCCACCGGGTGTGCTATAATGTGTACAAGAGAAATTATAGAAATGAGAAAAGTACAGACAATAAAACAAAATAGTAAACCTTTCTCAACAAGCTCTTTGCAACCTCATATTGGAATAGCTAAAGAATACTCTTATTGTGTCCTTGATGATGTTGAAAAAACTTATTTGATATGTGGATGCTCCAAGAATGCTCCAAATGGAATTACTTTGAGCTACGAGCAATGGATGAATGGATGATGATTGAATGATTGATGAGTGATCAATTGGACAACATAAGGGTGTACTCAAGTGATTTCTAATGATATTTTGGTAGTGTAACATTGCAAATTCTCCAAGCTTCCAATGATGAATTGAGCGGAATGGAACTTCTTATTTATAGATGTAAAAGAAGATATGGATTGAAGCCAATATCATCTACCTCGTCAAGCATTCAACTTGGGTGGCCAACTTGGTGTCATTAAGGAAGAGGAATGGGGAGATATGAATCTATGTTGACTCTATGGATGTGAATAGGTTTTCCCTCAAATATCATTGTCCTATTCCTTCCATGGATCAAATATAGTAGTTGAAGCTAGGAGTTTTTCTCTTCTTAATGATTTTTGTAGTTTCGATCAAGTATTCGTCAAGGATAAGAATCAATTAAAAACTTCATTCACCACCAAGTGGGGAAAATATGCCAATAAAAGGATTCCCTTTGGTTTATCCAATGTACAAGTAACATGTTAGAGGGAAAGGGACATATCCTATAGAGGTCTCATCAATGATACCATTTTAGTTTACCTAGATGATATAAAAAAAATTCAAAGAAGGAAGATAATCATCTAGATAATATAGAGAAAATATTATAACAACGAATAGACTTCTTTATTTATTTGAATCTAGAGAAATATATCTTCGTGGTCTTTGAAGGAAATATTTTGTGTCATATTGTATCAAAAGTTGGATTGGCCATTGATCAAGATAGGATGTTGATGTAGGAGTATCAACTAAGAAGGATTAATTTTGTATATACTTGTGTAATAATATTAATGATTCATATTTTAATTAATAAAGAGCCATGTCTTTCTCCACTATACATTGAAATGGTCATGTTTAGATAAGAAAATCGATTTGAGGCTATTAGAAGGATTATAAGTGAGTAAAGTGTTTAATTTGGCCTCTAGGACCTCATATATGGATTCCCACTAAAATGTGGATTTGAGTTTGTAATAAGGAATATTTGATGTTATTATAAGATTTATATCATCTCTTATAGGTGGATGTTCACTTGAGAATTCTCATTGTAACATTAGAAGAGTTCAATTATTATATTTTAGATTATAATGTTATGTAAAAGAGTGTGTACAAAGTTATGCTGGTGGGTTTAGGTGATATGTAAAGGATCCTCATTATCCTAATATTCATGATAAAAGTAATTCCATCCTAAAGTCACATAGAACAAGTCCAAGACACGTTCAAATCAAGATAAAAATTGAAGGAAAACCAAAATAACATTCCTTTACCTTGTCATGGGAGGTTGAGAAAGTTGTGGTAAAGAGTTTCAAATATAAAATGGTTGTTGTAACTAGATATAAATCACCTCTACGTGAGGAAGTAGATAATATAGATCTATATCACCTAAGATATATAAGTTTCATGTAAGCTTTCAATTAAGGAATAAGGGAGTATTCATGTTCTAGGAGGAAACCAAACTTTAAGGCATTGTAAGTTGTAATATTGAGAATAAATGATATTTTGACAAGTTCTTGGATGTCTCAAGGCTAAAAAAAATGTGTAGGTCATGTTTTGATAAGTTCTCCTATATCTAAATTCATGCTTATGTAAATGGGTCTTGATCTGATAAATGGTATAAAAGAAGCATGGTTCTGAGTACTAGAAACATATAAAAATAGTATTGTTGGGAAGAATTTATGCATGATCACCTTGTTGAACCTAAATTATGAAAGTTAGATAATATTCATACAGCACATCTAGAAGTAAGTTTTAGGAAATGAGGTGCAAAATCTCTGAAGATATCTAAGTTCTACTCCTTTTGGGATAGTTTAAAGATCAATTTTAAGAAAAGCATATAGATGGGGAAAATTCATACATGATCAATCTTATGTGTCTGAAGAGAAAAGTTGGAGCATGGAAAAACAGATTTTTTAATTTGGAATGAAGTTATGAAACCTCAATATGTTCAAGATATGAATTTTTCTTGCTTGTTGGCATGTGAAAGGATAACCTAAAATTTCAAGTGAAAAACCTCGATAATTTGTAAATCATTGGTATTAGAGCCCTCCAATTGATAGATCATGTGTATTTAAGCTATTTTTAAATATTCCAAGTGATTATAGGTCAAAGTGAGGTTTGATCAAGGAGAAAAGACCAAAATACATTCCTAGTGTATTGTAGTTGGGTAAAAAACCCAAATTTGGTGAGGTTTTACATTTTTAGTGCCAAAGGTAAGATAAAACGGATTATAAACAATTGAAGGATACCATTGAAGACCTATGAATTCATTTATAATTGTATATATGAAGTGAAGAGGTATTTTCCACTTTTTAAGGAAGGTTTAGGCATTATTAGGCCTCTAAAAAGTATGAAATCTTTATTTCTTTTAAAATTATTATATAGGAGAAGACCCTTAATTTATTATATGTTTTTAAAAATATTAAAGGGTATATGGATCTATAGGGAAATGGTTTGATTGTCTCTTTTCCAAATGTATCCTAAAAAATATAGGTTTTGGATAACTAGTACAGTCTAGAGCCAATTTTAATCATTTTTCATATAAGGTGTTAGCTACAAATGGTTAGGATGATTTATTTGGAAATAATGTGGTGGGTTTAGCCTTGTGAAATCATCATAAATGAATTATAATGATGATTATTAGATATGAGGCTATCATAAGTTAAATGGGCCTTAGAAGAGTGAATTTTGGCTTGTGAAGAAGCCTAGATTGTGGAAGATCATTAAATTGAATACATTGTCTTTGTTTCTTCATATTTGCAATCAGATTGGAAAATTTTATGATCATATTTGAAGTTGTTATGTTTATGAAGTGTAGGTGGAATAGGCATTGTATCATTGTATTCCTAAGATTTGAAAAATTGTCATTATATTGAATACCTCTATTTTGTAAGGTAAATGATATGATTTCTCTGCATAAAATCTTATGAGTTGTTGGAAGGTAGATGTTTGCATCAGGTTTCCACCATTATATCCTTTTTTATTTCTTCCTCATAGGAAATAGCTCTAATATTTCTTAGAAAAGATCAACTTTGTGATGAATTCCATCACAAACTTTTTGGGAATTGTGAAACCCATCACATGCATGCTTAGGAATGATGTAGCCTTCAAGTGGACACTAGAAAGAAAAGAGAGATATGGGTGAGATAAGTAGGACATTTATCAAGATTTGGTGTTATCCAAACTAAAATTTGAGAAGGAACTCATTCACTATGCCTTGGGCGGACCACACAGTATAACCATACTGCTCATTTAGCATAACCATGAAGAACTTAAGTAGCCCCTTAAATTTGCAATCCAAACACTCAAGGATTATGAAGCTAAATACAACTTCATTGAGAAATAAATCTTTGTAGTCCTTAAGGCCTTGAATATATCCAAGCATATCCTCTATAAAAACAAAATTGTGGTCTTTAACATTCATCTAAGTGTTATATATTACATTATGGGAGGAAATAAATGATAAAAGATATATTTAGATCACTAAGATCATGAAGTTTCACTTTGAGATGATAAATACCAAGTTGATAAGGGGTGGAGCATATTTAAAAAAAAACAAATGATTTGGATAACTCTCCTAAAGTTGTATATACCCATGATGATCAACCACCAAATGAACAAAATTATCCCAGTTGGAGTTAGAGGATGGTGATGTATCTCTCAATTGGAGAATATCCCACATGCTTGGATGCAACCAAAATGAGACATTTTAGATTCCAAGTCATCCAATATGCACTAGTTAGTGGGGTGTTATTAAAAAGAAACTTAAATGACAACTTTCTATGATATATTTAGCCCAAAGATATTGAGAGGACACTGAGATATTTCCATCAAGTATTCTTTAGTGGTCCCTTTTATTTGTTGACAATAGCCATAAAGATCATACAAGCTTGTTATAATTGGCCCACCATGCTTGTATATGCCTTCAAGTTGGTAATGAAATGTTGTGAATAATTATTCTTCACAAGTAGGAAATATAGAGTCTTTATCCCTTTACAACCTATCATGGTGGACGAAACTTTCTCCTGGTGGGGTTTGGACATCCAATTGCATGATCAATCTACCCTCTAGTTCCATTCATAAGTGGATCCTCGCCACCATTTAATACTTTACCAGATGGACTGAAGTTGTCCCTCTCAAATATGTCAAAGAATAATTCATCATTGAATTCTTTGAAGAAAATGTCATAATATTTGGCGTCCCTCACACATTTACATTTGACAATGCTAAGACATTCATGAGAGCCAAAATCACTAAGTTTTCATGGAGGTATGATGCGTACCTAAATACTTCATCCAACCACTATCCACAAAGTAATGGACTTGCAGAGTCCTCAAATAAGATCTTAATTGAGATCACAATGCATATATTTAAATAAAATCAAAGGAAATGACATACCATGTTGAAATTATCCTTGTGGGCTAACATGATTACCCCAAAATTATGAATTCAAAATTCCTTTCACAGTAGTGTATGGAACCATAGACAAGATCCTACTTTCATTGGAGCTTTTAGCTTTTGATATAGCCCATTCGTTAGAGTTAGAGTATCATGATGCCATGATGGTTAGGATTGCATAATTATTGCATCTTGATGAAGTCATGAAAAAATATAGAGAACAACTCCATCAAAACCAATATGTTATGAATAGATTATTTTAAAAGTGATGCACCAATAAAATATTTGAGGTTGGAAAATTAGTGTTAAAGTGGCATTCTGACCATGCCAAGACTAAGAGACATTCCAAGTCTGACAATATCTAAATAAACCCTTATTAGATCATTAAGTGATGAAAATACTTCTGACCTCTCAATGCTCAATGGGAACCCTCCATGGATCTCAGTCAATGGTTTGATTCTCAATAAATACCCTTAAGTGTATGTGTGACATTTTTTATATATTTATTTCATTCATTTCCTACTTCACTTTAATTTTATTTTTGTTTCAGATCCTTTGTGTGTTTTTACCCCAATGTTTTGAAATTGTTATGGGTCTCGATTACTCAAGATATACCTAATAAGACTCCATCCCCAATGGATGTTACGAGATAATAATTCTCTTCACTTAGAAATAATCCTCACGAATCACTATAAATGTTAACCAAAATTATTCTCTTTCCCAATTTGATCAACCTTGTGATTTGACGACTCGGTCTCCCCAAGCACTTGTCTATTTTTTATGTTGGGGGTATTTTTTCAGTCTGCGTCCCATGGAGCATTGGTTTCTTTACTTCACAGTTTGGAAACTACTATGTTCATGCCACAACTCAATTTTGCAAGTTGCGTGTTATTGTGCCAACCCATAATGCCTTAAGCAATCCATGTTGTCAATCCACTTTTTACCTTAGAACGATAATATGTCATCCTCCTGCATCCTTCTTCCTCTCTGCCTTATTCATTTTCTCCCTTATTCCATTGCCACTTTCTATTTCTTCTTCTTATGTTATTTTTCAACATGTGAAAGGCCATAGATGTTTTCAAATAGCCACACTAATCTAACCAAGCCACAAAACATTTTTTCATGCCATAATAAACTATATATCATCACTTATAACCTTATAATGTTGCAAATCACTCTTAAAAAACTTTTTAGCACCACATGTGAAGTGTTTTCTTTTATGTAAAGTGTTTTTCCTAAGATGCACCACCTTTTAGACAATCATGATTCTCTTCTCATGCCACGTAGCACATTTTTTTTCCCATAATACACTCTTTTTGACTCCCTGATAGTTTGGTGACCCATGCCTTATTATTTTGGGTGCATTTAGATGCAAAATTTCTCTTTCCACATTCTTCGACTTGTTCAAGGGCTGATGGGTATTTCTCTTCATCTCATGACATTCCCAACATGTTGCTATGTTCTTAGGTGCATTATTCTATTTCCTCCAAGTTTTGGATCACTGTCATCTAACATTTCTAGATCAGTTAATTCCTTGAGCTTCTCCTACATCACAAGAACTTACTAATAATATTGGAACTTTGTATGACTTGGGTGGTTGCAATAAAAAAATTTCAGACAATATCATAGAAGTGGATGGTAACAAGGACATCCACCAACCAAAAGGATCAATTACCATAGAGTCAAAAGTAAATGTTTGATTTAGCATCATAAATTTTTAGTAATCACATAGATAATTTGTCGCTTCTCTATGATATATCTTGAATTTATTATCAAGTCTTTTTCCCTCTTATTTTTATCATCATTGTTCTATAAATAACAAGTTATGTTATGTTATCTAAACTCTTAGCCATTTTGGGAAATTTCTGCCATTTTGGGAATCTTACTCTAATGGATTTAAGTTGTTTCTTTTTATCTCTATGTATTAGCCTCTATTTTAATGAATGCAATGCATGCATGTCCTCTTTTGTAGATTAATATGGTTTTACATATTTTAACCATGAGTTGAGTTGTTATGACATAGATCTTCCCTACTATTTTTTTTTGGTGGTATTACCTTCTATTTAATATGTCATAAATGTGTTAGTAGATTAGACTTGCATTTGTTCACTATACTATTTTATTCCCAAACAAAAAGTGGAATAAAATATGTGTTTCTCTCTTGACACGTCATCTTTCCCAGTTATGATATTCCATTCTGCCTTTCCCACCACAAGTGTTAGAATAGGTGGATTAGTGATAGTGGTAAGAGTTGAAGTAGATGAAAACTAGATCTCTTTGGAGGTTTGATTCATTGTGCGAGTACCACAGTTAAGAAACAATACCATGATTTTTTTATAGAAAACTCATTTGGCACATCATATTCTCTCAACTTCCAATAGTTATTTATAACTACACAACCTTGAAAATCCATTAGTAAAAGACATCCTAGGAAGACTAGGAACCAAGTTTTATGATCTCAACTACTATAAATATATTTAGTCTATGTGACCATACACACATTTCTCAAATATTCAACATGATTAATAATGGTTGAACCCAAAGAATACTCAAATCCACCAAAAAGATACAAGCATGAACAATGATCTATAAATCTTGAAGTAATCGATGTCCATTGATGTTACAACTATCTAATCACAACTTCACAGGGATATAACTTTATTCTCTTTGGACTAAAAAATATAATATATGGAAAGGAGATTTAAAAAATTCTTATAGGATGAAGAATAACATTATTAAGGTGTCCATGTTGAAACTCAACTATATGCATAAACTCAAGACATCTATATGTAAAGAATTCCCAACTGCAATATTTGAAATATTACTAGCAATAGGAGAAGTGAGAAGATCATATTAATTTATTGTGGACGCGAAGCACCTAATTATAATATAAAAATATTTGGAGAGGTAATAAATGATTGATCTTAAAGTTATTTCATTTTGTTTTGTTAAAGAAGAAGGATAGGGAACAATTTTGTTATTTTTTTCATCATTTCTTCCATAGTGCAATTTTCTTCAAATACCTAGATTCAGAATGGTTTGGCCTACTAAAAAAGGACATGGATCACTAGATTTATTCTTAGACTTTGAGGGATATTAATTTAAATTAGGATTATTAGTGGATTATATCTTATTATGGGGTTTGGAGTAAAAAAAAAACTTACCTTTACCTATAGGTAGATGAATAAATAATACCTTAGAACTAGGGATGAATTCAAGTTATAAAATATTGTATTTTTCATGAAACACTCACAAACGATTTTAAGTGAATGTGTATAAACATTATTTTGTATGCTTGTTAACCATTTCTCTTGTGCAATAGGTGTAGATGAAATTTTCTCCTAAGTGGGTTCCTGCAGGACCTTCCAGAATTAGGGTGTGATCAATCTTGGTCACGTGGGATAGAATAAATTTTTTGAGATATGCCACTGTTATGACCCAATTCCCCAGCCCATGCCTTTTTTCTTCCATTTGTTCACACAATAGATTCATTATTCCTATGTGTTTCATTGGGTTCACTGGCTTATTCTCATTCCACGTTATAATCCCTACATTTTTTCATCTTGGAACTTCAACATTATCCCCATTTATCTTCTAACCTCCATTCCTCACATGTTTTTCACCCCTTTTTCATTAAGATTCCCTCTAGGTCGATGTCATTGCCTACGGGAAATGGTGTCGATTTTGGTTTTTCCATAGTTGATGCCATCGCCCATGGGAGATGTCGTTGGGTGTATACACCCCCATTTTTTTCTCATTTAGAACACCAATTAACAATCAATCAATCAAACATTCATAAAGGAATTGATTGATATTACTTTCACATTTTCATAGTATATCACACCTATTTTTTGGACTTGAAGATTTGGAGTTTACCCTTTTGCATTTGGGTCACCATAGTGAGAAATGACTAGAGGTCTTCTTAGTGAACTTTCCCCTTCTCCACCCATAATGATTCTCTCTTGGTATTGTTTTCTCTAGCGATGATTATACATTATAGTTTACACACATGCTACATGTAAGTATTTGTATCCCTTTTTATTCTTTTATCTTGCACTTGTATGTTGTTGATTGGTCATTCATTACCATATACTAGAGTAGATTTCTATTTGTTTTGACCTATTGCATTGTCCTATTATATTATGTCCCTTTGATTTCACCATCCTTTGATTTATCTCTATTGTGAATCCTGATAGGATACCTATCTTTATCTTAGGTGTACTCCTTGGAAACCTATAACTATCTTAGGGTTAGGATCACTATCCTCTAAAATTACGACACTAATGGTCCTTGAGCACCTTTTATATCTACATTGTGTGTTTGGATATAGATTTTATCCCTACATTTTAGAACCCAATTGGGAACCTATATTTTCTTTTCACACACTCTTGTGAACCCAATATGAATCCTAGTTTTCCCTAAATTACATCATATTCACTTTTATTCTTAATTTTTCCTACTTTTCCTATGTGATTGTGCCTTGCGTATAACCCTATTGCAGGATTGATCTTGTCTGCACACTTCATATTTCATCTCGATGCCATTGGATCTGTGTAAATACTTGCATGGTTGATCATGTTCCTCACAATCCTCATCATTTCTTATGTCATCAGCCTCGGTGCAAATTTTCATGAATGATCTCATTCAAATTCAAGGATTTTGGATATCATAAGCACTGAGGGGGGGTGAATCAGTGCATATCAATCTTTCAACCTTTAAAATTTCTTGACTGTAAAAAAATCAAACCATGAACAAATTATAGTGCATGCAAGAAGGTAAGTACACAAGACACTAAATTTATGGTGGGAAACCCTTAGAGGGAGAAAACCCACTTGAAATCAAAGATTTTATTAGGAATACCAATTCCCTATTTACAATGATCTCTAGTTTGGTTGATTACCCACTCAACCTGAGAAGCACCCACTTCTCAGTCCTTCTAGCACCCACTTAGGAAAATACAATTACAATGTTACAATTTGATCATATAGCTTCTTGTTGCTTCATCAACAGATCATGACCACTTTTCTAGCACAATTTATTCTTCAATTCACCATTCACCTAGTTTTTTGAATTCAGCATCTTTTAACAGTCAAGAACATAGATGTTTATTCCTAGGACAGTCATATGTAGTCTTTGCAGTAGCTCACATCATCTTTTTAGGATTTATGTACTTTGTCCTCTGAGATTATTCTTCTATTTCCATGTACCTTACTTCTTCACATCATTCTTTTGACTATTGTCACTTTTCTTCATGTATTAATTACCTTCATATCTCTCTCACACCCTATTCTCAACATTTCAATATCTAGGAGAATATATCAATTCATGTATCTCTTTTACCTTTCATGTCATTGTCTACACATGAAATAATTCCTTATGATTTAGTTCCTTTTCTACACTGCACACACACACACACAAATCTTCCCCACCTATAGCTATCTCTCCTTCAACTTTTCAACAACCATTTCAACCCTGTCACTGCACTTTAATATGCCCTTTTTATCCTTCTCTCAATATTAAAGTTCATGCTTCTATCTCTTCTCAAGCTTTAATGGATAACCTATATATCATTTATTCATCTTCTCCAAAACATAAATATTGCACACACATAAATACATCCAACGTGGACTTTTTGTGTCCAAATTTTGTTACTCTTCACCTTCAAAGAAAATATTTGAAATTTTCATGTGCTCAAGAAGTGAAACAAACATATGTATAACTGATCTCAGGGTCATTAAAGTCTCTAAAGCGTTTCAGAAAACTTTTCATAAGCTTTCAGTTACTTTCAAGGTTCTTTTATGTTTTATAATAAGTGATAAGAACGTGTGAACTTACTTTTTACTTTATTTATCTCAAAAAAGACTCTGTTGTAACGTGGGTTCTGAATTTTCAGCTTTCTGTCAAGTGTGACACATTTCACAGTTACTTAAGGAGAGTGCAGAGAATATTCTTTATAAAGGACATTATTTTTACTTCATGCCTCAAGTATTTCTTTGTCTCCTTCATGTTAGGCTATAGCTTGTATTGTCTTCACATGTAAACACTCACAGACTTAGAAAAATCAGAGAGTTTAATCTTTGTGAACATTGTTATACCTTTGAGGAGGTGGAGGCTCTTGAACAACCATAATTTTCAAATAGGTTGAGGATGGACTTATACTTTTTAGATCAAGATGAGGTCCTGGATCATGTTCAAGTTGTTGAGATAAATTGATTTTGCAAGATTGTATATACCTAGGGTTTTGAATTCCAAAACCTCATTTGTTGTTTCAAGCATGTTTAACACTATCTTTTCCATTCCTATGTCAAAAGAGTTGTTTTACCACTAGGAGAAGAGCTATTACTTCAATCTTCAAGCTTCCATAAAAATATTTTAGAAAGGATTTTCATGGTCTAATCATGATCCCTATTCCAAAAGACTCGGCTAGCTTCAGAGAAACACAATCAGATATGTCTTTAACAATTTCAGGACTTCAACTACATGAAGTGATTTCATGAGAGTTTGATTTCATTCTGTAGAGCTCTATTTTGAGACATTTGTAAGGAAACCAATGAAATATTTTCCTTATAAATGATGGAGAGGACTCTCTTCAATCACAACTTAAGATCTTGCACTTGTCAAAACAAGATTGTTTTGCACACTATTAGCCAAGTAGAGTATAGCTCGTACTATACCTTCATGTTTAAATGACATCACTACTTCCAGTATGGCTTGAAGATATTATTCTACCTTCTTAAGATGATTTACTATCTTGTAGAAGTCAAATTAGATCAACACAACTCAAATTGAGCCTACCGCTACAGGAAGGAGTCCAAGAGAGAGAGAAACTTCTTGACTAAAATGCTCATACCTTTTCAAATACATGTCCAATTGATTTGATAATTTTTGCATTGGCTCATGCTTGGAATCCTCTTTAAAAATTCTTTCTATTATTTATTTGAAGGAGATACTATATTTTTTCTTGACACCTAAGAAGCTAGAGGCCTCAAAATGCATTTTCCAAGAAGTTTGTTTTTAGAAAAACTCAAATCACTCAAAATTCCCACCTAATCCCTCTACACCTTCCATTTTTTGGTTAGTCATAGGTTTTCCTATAAAGCTTTGACCAATCCCATTTGCATGCAAGAACAGTTGGGTTCCTCAAGAGCAACTTTGGCTGACAATTGAATTTTACCTTCGAGACCTAAACCAAGCCTTATTTTTTCTCAAATATGACCTAGACAAAATTTCTAGGCTGCTTCCATTCTCTCTCGGTCTTTTCATGAACTTTGGCAACTTTCACACCTCATCAAGCTCAAGAAATAAGCCTAAATGAGCTATTTTGAACTGATACTTTCACCAAATGACCTGATATTCACTGTAGAATATTTTTATCATTCTTAAACCATCATACTTGACATGTACCACATATAAACCAGCCATACCTTCCATGTCCATGCTTCCACTGGATTCCTGCCTTACCAACCAAGCCTACAGAGCATTGAAACTATCCTGAACTTCCTTACAAGGTCTCACTTCACCTTTCACTATTTTTCCATCAATTCCACTTGACATCAATGACAATATTAATGAATAGGGTTGAACACTTCATATTTCATCTTGATGCCATTGGATCTATGTAAATACTTGCATGGTTGATCATGTTCCTCACAATCCTCATCATTTCTTATGTCATCAGCCTCAGTGCAAATTTTCATGAATGATCGCATTCGACTTTAGTGAAACATATTTTGTTCTCAGAGATCATCTGTTCCATTTCTCATCATGTCTCCTCTCAAGATATTTTTGGGTAGTTTGAATCCCTTTATAATTCCAATGGGTTGTTCCACCATCTCCCCCTAACAACATCAATTTTTTTGGATCTCTCTCTTCCTCATCAAAAATTGACACCACCGGCCCCTGTACTATGTCAATGTCATCATGTCTGAATCTCTTTTTGTTTCTGATATCATTGGCCTCTATTCACTAGCATGACTGATCTTGTCATAAAGTGACCTCGTAGTTAAATGTAATATAGTTAAATTTCAAGGAAACTACCCTATACAAGTTATTAAAAAATTGAACAATGATGAATTTTACATTCCCAAAAAAGAATGATAGCTATTAAAAGTTTCTAAAAGTATCATTCCTATGGAAGAGACAATTCTAAAACCCCATTAAAAACCCATTAATCAAAATAAGCCTCCTACAACCGTATAAACCCCTATTCAATCACCAAAAACACCTTTACAAAACAACAATACCAAATCCTCTTCATATAGTGTCCCTAATCCGACAATTGATCCTAGTATCATGATCATCAATATGTTGGAACAAATGTGCATTATGTATTCCTCCACTACCTATAACATGCTCTAAATGCAAAATCAGATTTTACAAATGGCTTCGTAGCCAACAAAAGTCGATATAGGTCCTAATAAACCTTCAAAATTTTATGTTCCTTTGGATTCTAATGATAATCCCATTCCTACTCCAATTTGATGTAAGGTTTTACAAACTATTGAAATAAAGGGACTCTCTCCTACCATTTTTTATGATGGTTCAATTGATCCAACCATCTATCTTAAAATCTTTGGAAACATCTATAAATATTAGATTCAAACCAATACTTATGCTACAAATAAGCTCTTGAAAAATACTTTCGTAAGATATGTTGTAGAATGGTATAAACATCTCCCTTCATAATTTATTATTGATTTAGGAACTTTATCCAAACCTTAATAAAATAATTCAAGTAACATCACTATAGGAATATACATTCTAGAAGTTTATCAATCTCAAACAATCTCCTAACGAATTGGCCCATAATTTCATCAAGTAATGAAAGATTTTATCTAATCAAGCAGACCATCACCTTGATAATTAAAATTTGTGCAAACTATTATGTAAATATCTTATTCCTAATCTTCAATGTAAGATCTTGTGTCTGACATAAAATCATTGAAGTCTATGTAGATGATATTCTCTTCGAAACTTGGCATGTCAATGATCATGCTCATGGCCTAGACATCGCTTTCCAATGCCTCCATAAATGCAAGGTCTTCCTTAATCTAGGATATTGTGTCTTTTACATCACTCAAGGAAAATTATTACGATTACTCGTGTCTAAATTTGGAATAGATGTAGATCCTACAAAAATAAAATCCATTTGGGACATGCCTTGTCCTACGTCTATACCTTACATATGCACTTTTCTAGGGATATCAGGGAAATATAAGGGTTTGTTCCCAAAATTTCCTATCAAATTCACTCAATCAAAAATATTCGTAAAAAGGATGTTACACTCGAGCGGAATTAATATTGTCAACAATCCTTCAAGAATTTAAAAATGTATCTCCTTATTACTCCCACACTACAATTTCATCATCTAATTGACCACTTATTCTATATCCTTCATCTACCTCTATTTATTTTGGGGAAATGCTGGCCCAAGAATACAAAAAAAATTAAGGATCATGTTATTTAGTAAATTATTCAAGATATTCATGATTATGAAACCCGTTATGCATCTTCACAATGATCTTACCTACCTATATACTTCATTGTCACCAAGGTTTGCCACTACATGAATTACCAAACCACCTATGTCAAAATCCACATTGACCCTCTCTGTCATTTCTTCTCCCATTCCATCCTCCTTATGGATCACATTGGAAAATGGATAGTGATCCTTATAGAATTTTATTTACACATAATTATGCAAAAGGTTGTGTTTTTAAAAATCCATCAGGTAAGACATTTCCCTTCTCCTTTTGACTTGAATTTTTCATTACAAACAATATGACTAAATATGAAGTTCTTATGCTTGGCATGAAGGCTACTCTCAACTTGTTTTCCAAAATTTTAGTGGCACCTATCAATATAAAAGAGATAATCTAAAAGCGTATTATGAAACAGTCTAAAAATTAGCATGGAAATTAGCTTCTTTCAGCAACAAATATATTCCTTGGGAAAAATTTTTTTTGGATGATTCTATGGATTTATATGCTACTCAATTTCAACCTCACTTAGATATCCAAAAATAGAAATAAACAGTCCAAATTTGTAAGACAACTTACACGCAAAATTCTCTAAATTATAATATTATTTTTCACATGGATTTTGTCCCTATTACCCACAATTCATGGTATAAATGCATTATCAAATTCATCCAACATCAAACTTACTCTCCAAACTCTGATTCTTGTAAATGCAATAAAATCTACAAGAAATCTCTAAAATACGTCATCATAAACAACATTCTATACTATGAAAATTGTAAAGGTAACCTACTCTATAATGTTTCTGAGGATGAATTTTCCTCTCTCCTCAAAGAATTACATGGGGGAATTTTCGGTGGACACGGTGGCATTCATGCCACAAATCGCAAGTGCCTATGTATGGGTTATTATTGGCCTAACTAATAATATGATGCACACACATTTTCTAATAAATACAAACCATGTCAATATCATGATGACCTAATTAACTCTTTGATTTACGATCTTCAAGTACTAGAAGCTCATTGGCCCTTCAGTATGTGGGAATCATATTAGATTGGTAAAATCCCCCACTCTCAAGATGGAAATATTTTCATCATCACAGACACTTAATATTTCATCAAGTAGGTTGAAATCATGCCCCTCACCAATATGAATGGCCTTACCACTTCTAAATTTATCCTTAACAAAATAATATTCCACTTTGGAACTCCTCACGCAATTATTTATGATAGCGATGAGAACTTTAAATGAAAATAAATTAAATAACTCTATGTGAAATTCAAAAGCAAGCACAAATTATCAACTCCTTATAATAGAAAGACCAAATATTCTAATGAAATCCTTGTAAAAATTATTCAAAAGACCATCCATGAATCATGCTCTAACTGACATATCTCAAGCTTTGTCTAACACTATAGGCCTATCATAGCAATATCTCTACAACTACATGGGCAACACCATTCTTACTTGTTTATAGTGTTGCAGAGGTCCTAACACTCGAGGTGGAATTTATTTCACTCCAATTTTCTCTCCATAGGATTATTCTCGAAGAGGGATTCCATGAGGCCCATTACCATACCCTCAAATTCCTTGACAATTTTTTTTCTCATACTATCCATCATAACCTCAAATACAAAGATTATATCACTAAACAACATAAAAACTTGTCAAGGCTCAAAAAATAAAAATTATCGACCTTATCTAGAAAATAGATTATATCTATGATAAAAAAGGAAGATACATGTAAAAGATATGGGGTACCTATATCATTAAAGACATCTTGGGTCCCAATACCTATCATATTGAAACCAACTAAGACCAAATCTTTAATGAATCAACAAACACTCACTTTTTAAAAACATTTTATGCTTGATCTTCTCACTTATTTTCTTGTACATAGATAATTTCCAAAAAAAATCTTTAAATTAACTACTTCATCAACCCCTTCTTGCACTCCATTCCACCATTGATTCCTATTTTGAATACTTTGGTAATATATCCATATATTTCTGTATCGGACTACTAACTTCACAATATTACGTGTTAGTTAACACCTTTTATCACCCTTTACTATCCTTATAACACCTACCCATTAGTTTTTAATGATCTTCAACATTGATATTTGCATATTAACTATCATCCCTCCCATGACCTCCCAGCTAGGCGGTTTATCTTATATTACTAAGTATATTCTATTATTTATTTTTAGTCTTTCTTATTCAGGGTTCTAAGTAGTTATTGTGCCCACCACAAACAAGTCAAGTGATACAATATGTCAGTATGAGGTAAGTATATTTCATTTGGTGTTCATTATTTTCTGTACAACACTTACATTACTATTGTACTATCATTATTTACTTTTTATTTCAAATGTTACATTGGTTCTTTTATAAATACCATCACATGTTTCACTATTGTAACATGCATTAATCTTCAGTTGGGGCATATGTATTGATGTAAGGGCATCCCGTGACTAAGTAAAAACCTGCACTAAGGAGAATGCACATAAGAACTGGAGGACACATAGAAAAAAGAGAGATAATTCAAGAAGGTGAGCACAACAGAATGAGATCTTCCCAAGGAATGGACACAAATCCATAATTGTGTGAGGATATTGACATTATAAGGAGAAGGGAGAGAGAGAAGACAATGTTGAAGGATGCACAAAAAAGAGTGATCGGGGTGAAAAGGTGGCAAGAGAACAGAAGGAGAAGAGGATTGGACCTAAGCCATTGAAAGAGAGACATGCATGGGAAGGAAGCACATATAAAAGGAAAGAGTGCACGAGAATACCAATGTGCTAGTGAAGGAAAGAAGTAGAGAAATTAGGAAGAAGGACACAATATTTTAGCACAAGGGTCAGAAAATGTAGATAACAAAGGAAGTAAATGGCGTAAAAAGATAAGAAGATTACACACGAAGAATTATGGAGAATCCTAGAATAGGGAAAAAGGTGTGGCGAAAGCATGAAGAATGAAAACCAAGGTGATAAGCCTGGTAGGAAAGGAGGATAGGTGGCAGGTCTGTATGGTCACATGACTAATAGTGACTAGACAATGGAGTAGCTGATAAGAGGATCCAAACACCAAGTGACATGTGTGCGACAATATGATTTGTTCAAGAACAAATCATGCATAGATAAGTGCATTTAAGAGACTCAAGTTAAAATTTTGGGTTTTAGAGCTGGAAGGTATTGGAAGAAGTAAGTCAAGTAGAGAGAGAAAAATCACTGGAAATACCTAGTACACATATAGCTATAAAAGGACTGAAGAACCGCACAAGTTGAAGTCATTTTTATTATGGTGGTTGAAAACTATGGTTATTGGTTAGAGGTCAGTCATATGAACTCAAAAGAGTGAGGTCACCAGATAGCTCCATAGGAGACTGAATGAGTGATATACGATAGTTCAACTAGTATGCCTTTAGAAGGCACTAATTTTATAAAATATCTATGAGAGCATAGTGTGATAGCTCCATCCCAAGTGAAAAACCAAGGAATACATGTCATGTGGACATTATAAGATTAAATAGAAAGGACTACCACTTGTTTTGCACCCCAATGGCCCTATAGCCAAGGCTAATAAGGGAGTACCTGATATGAGTAATCTCCCTACATCAATGTGTATCAAAGCAAGGATACTTTCCTGTTATGAGACGATGGAAAGAATTGCCAAAATGTAAGGAAATAGGCACAGGAGAAACTATGTTCCACACTGTGAGAAGTGGGTAGAGAACAAACAACGAAACCAAAGTGTAATGGTTGGAAAGGATTTTAAGGTCTTGCACGCAGAAGGAATATCAACGGTGTATGAAGGAAATACATGTGTCAGATAAACACCCACACCCTCTATACTGAAGAATGGGTAGAGGACACCACACTGTTTGAGGATAGCTTACCAAGGAATCAAGGATGTGAGTAACTTAGAAATAACATTGGGATTGAAGAATACTTCCCCATAGAGAAGAATGGGTCTTATATATTGAGAAAAAAAGAGAATAATACAGTGGAAGAAATCATCTGAAGAGTCAAGAGAGATATAAAGAAATTACACTGAAATAAATTTCAAAATGGAATCAGAGAGAAGAGGCATGCATGGAGACAAAGCTAGAGATTGTGTGAGAAGATCACAAGAGGGAAGAAAGAACCAGTGTGGGATGTAACATATTAAATGAGTAAAATTATCTCAAATGCAAGAGTACCATAAATATGTGTAAAGCAGAGTGTGTCAAAAAAGGATAATAAGATCAAAGAAAATGGTGAAGAGAAAAGTCACCTGAATTCAGAAGCTAGTGCATGAGAGTTATCATCTCTAATAAAGGAGGCTTACTAAAAAATGAGGATATGTTTATGATAACCATGAATGTACTATGAAACATGTGGGACACACAAGAGATTCCAATTTGGTAAAAGAAGGAGAAGAACATATAGCAAGAGGGTGTATGCACATGAAAGAGGATGCAAAAATTATACACAGGATGACCTGAATGGTCCAGAGGGTATCATTACAGGAGAGTAAAGGTGGGGTGCGATGGAAAAATGAATAAAGCAGAAGGTCCCAGTATCTAAGTAAAACGTGGATAAAATATTTTGCATGAAGGAAGAAATATCTTAGAGGAGTAAAAGAAGCATGAAGAGAATGGTATGTATGGAAATTTGATTACCATTGTAGGATAAATGGAGCAATCCAAAAATATTGTGATAGTATGTGTGAAACATAGCA
The DNA here is from genome assembly GCA_019776745.2 of Taxus chinensis. Lineage (NCBI taxonomy): Eukaryota > Viridiplantae > Streptophyta > Pinopsida > Cupressales > Taxaceae > Taxus > Taxus chinensis. Next base: position 44,776,912 of record CM034153.1, read on the forward strand.
TACCTGGTAAGGAGATCTAATGTGATTTTAAGAAGGAATGCATTAAAGAAGGGCACACACTTAATCTAAGGAACGAGATGATGAGGGTGCAATGACAGTTCAAAGAAATTTACAGGAAGAGTATAAAAGAGACCTAATGGGATCAAGAAAAGCCCTGCAACTGGATTTGACTGTCCTAAAAGAGGAAGTTTACCAATTCTAAGGAAACAAATCCAATAGCAACTCTAAGTGACAAAATTAATAGAGTGCTACATGAAAAATAGTACAACAAGAGGGGAATACATGTAAGTAAATATGCTTACAAAGAGGATCATGATGAGAAGGCCTCATAAAATCTATGTAAGGAATAACGCACAATGAAAAAGGAAATGTTATAGAAGATAAATTACCACAGCTAACGATGATGGAAAGGAGAAGTGGTTAGCACCACATTAATTATGCAAAATAGAAACTCAAAGACCTAAGTGCCAATATCCGGATTATAGTCTTATAGAGATGCAGCAATACATTACAATACAATGACTTGAATTATCTCAGGATAATAAATATGTACATATAGAGTCATGGAGGGAAGTGCGTACTGAGGAACCTAAATTAGTGGTCATAGAGAGAAGCCACTGGAAATGATATTGGTAGTTAATGTTAACTCCAAAAGGATCTAGTAATGCTAACTCTACATAACTGAGAAGTTCTAACTCAACATGTGCGTAGTAAGAATAACTCCACATAAGGAGATGAAACTGAGACTCAAGGAAGAGTTAGGAAATGTGTATAGGATAATAGATGTGCATTGGGTGGCATGACCTACAGGTACACAATAGAAGAATGCAAAGGGAGGAAAGGTCATAGTACCCAGGGTGAAAAGTGTAAGGCTAACACAAGATGGCAAGAATTATCCATGATGGAAGATAGATTAAGAAGGATAAATATATAACCTGCACATATAAGGATCCCTTAACCCCTGTTAGGTCATGATACAAGGTGGTCCAGAGACCCAGAATGTCCATAATCAACCTAGGCCTGTCATTTTAGAGAATCCCTAAGGAATCCTGCAGGAGAGAATTGAAGGATTAGCACAGAACTCTTGATGAAGAATGATCATCTAGTCTTGAAATTTCCATCCATGAATGGTCCTAAACAAGCAAGGACTTATCATATAAACAGAGATTTCACCAACGAATCAGGGCAGTTCATCCATTTTTGACCCTAGGAGAATCTCGTGACTCTCCACACTGGGACAATTTCAAAGATTACTCATATTCTATAGGTGACCAGGAGGACCCTCAGACAGATAGTGATCTAAGCCTTCCGCTGATGGCATGTTACCTCATCACACATGATCAAGACTAGTATCTTGCATAGGGATCTATGTTGGATCTACATTAGATTGTTGATAACAATATCCCGCTTAATACATTGATGTTTTTCCTTCACACAGCTTGCAAACCTGTGTAACTTAGAACATTGACTTGATTAACATTGTTGGAAATATTGACATCGGAAGTTGACTGTCAAAGGCTTAATGACATTGATTTATGACGGTCATATTTACGGAATTGTTGACAATGGAAGTTGATGGAACTGTTGACAGATTTTAATGGAAATGGTAGAAAGTAACGGAAATAACCAGTAGTATAGAAGGGTAGAAAATGAAAGTTTAAATACATGAAAATAAGTGTTTTGCATAAGGATTATCATAGTATAAGTGATATATACACATTTGTACATAAGAGAGAGATATCATCATTTTAAGGTGTTCATATGCCATGTTTTATGGTGAAAAAGAAGATTTAATGATGGTTGGAAGTGATTTAATGATAACAACAATTTGTATTAAAGAAGGGGTAATGCTCCTATCAAGTAGAGTATATTGCATTGTTTAATGTGCATTTAATAATTTTTATGGGCTGCATTAACTATTTTTTGTTTTTAGCCAACTAATGCACTTAATTAAGTTGTGTTAATTAAATAATGGAAAGGTTGTGTTGCTTGAGAATGATGTGTCTTTTTGAAAGGATGTGAGAAGGATATATAAGGAGATGGAATCATTTGATTTTTAGGCAAGCACACATATTGAGTGCTTCATTCAAGTGTTAAGGGAGAGAAGAAGGAAGAGAATAATTTGAAATATAAAAAGGAGTGAAGGGAAAATTTATTTTTAATGAAGAGTTACAGTGATTTATATATGTGAAGGGATTGAAATAAATAAGAGAAATATTCTTAACAACATTTTTGTTCTATCATCTGTTGAAGCAGCAACAACATAAAAGATAGGAAAGAGTTTGTTTTTAATGTAAGGAAGGTTGGTGCCTTCATATTTGAAGAGATCAGGTATCTCTTACTAAGTTGGTGCTTAGCAAAAATGGGTTGGTGCTCCTGTAGGTTGGTGCCTACAAAAATTTTAATTTGGGGATTGGTGTCTCCCATAGGTTGGTGCCTACAAACATTTGAGAAATATAATAAATAAGATTTTCTCCATGGTTTTCTCCCGAAAGGGTTTCCACGTAAATCTGTGTCTATTTGCAGTGTGTTTGTTTGCTTTACATTCATTGATTTCTTTGATTATATTCTGTTGTGAAACTTATTAAATGTGATTTCAAATATGAGATTAAGTGTTAAATTTAAAAATAATACCATAATACTGATTCACCCCCCCTCTCAGTATTATCTTGTACTTAACAATTGGTATCAGAGTGGGTGCCTTCAGGAACAATCTAACAATTGGAAGGTAGATATCAGAAGCACATATGGCTACTCATCAAGTACAAGAAGGTTTTTCTTCGAATAAGGCTCCATTGTTTGATGGAAAAAATTATGCATTTTGGAGCATAAGAATGAAAACATATCTAATGGTAATAGGGTTTGATATTTGGCAATTAGTAACAGTTGGATATATAATACCATCAGTTCCACCAACAGATCAAGCCGGAAAGAAGGATTTTGAAAACAATGCCAAGGTGATGAATGATATCCTATGTGGCCAGTCATAATCTGAGTTTGTTAAAGTAATGCAATGTGACACGACGAAGGAGATATGGGACAAACTTCGAACTATCTATGAAGGTGATGACAAGGTTAAAAGGGCTAAGCTTCAAACTCATAGGAAACAATTTGAGAGCCTAAAAATGAAGGATGAGGAGAATGTTGCAGCCTATCTTCTTCACATGGATGAGGTTGTCAACGTCATAAGAGGGTTAGGTAAAAATATTGAAGAATCCATAATCGTTCAAAATATTCTAAGATCTCTACCGTTAAGATTTGATATTAAGGTGTCTGCCATTGAAGAAATGAAGGATCTTGATAAGTTGAGCATGGACGAACTACATGGAATATTGACCACGTATGAAATGAGGATTGAGTAAAATAGACCATCAAAGAAGGAAGTTGCATTCAAAGTCTCGAAGAAAGAGAAAATCAAAAAACCTAAGTCGAATGAGAACTCAAGCAGCGAAGAAGATGATAAACAAGCCTTGTTCATTTGAAAGTTAAAGAAAGGATCTAGAAAGTACAAAGGTAAGTTACCATTTAAATGTTTTAACTATGGTAAAATTGGTCATTTTGCAGCTAAGTGTCCAGAGAAAGAAGATAGTGATGATGAGGAAAGCAAACCTAAATTCAAAAGGGAATTCAAGCAAAACAAAGGCAAGAAAAGATTTGGAAAGCAAAAGAAAAGCTTATATTCAAAAGGAAGTAGTAGATCATCCGAAGAAAGTGGGATAAGTGACTCAGATAGCGATAATGAAGAAATATTATTCATGGATATAAAATATGACTTAGAAAGAGATGAAGACATGGAAGAAAAAGGTGAAGTGAATCTTGAAGAGGAACTTATCTGTGCCTTGGGAGAGTTGAAAGCTCTTAAAAAGAAAAATCAGAAACAAAAGTTATAGATCCTAAAGTATGAAGAAGAAGATCGTAACTTTGAAGCTAAGATATCACAATCTCTTGAAGAATCAAGAAAGATGATCATGGATCTAAAAACCCAAATTGAAGAAGCAAAACGAGTTGAAGATGAATTAAGAAATAAGCTAAGGACTAAGGACGAAGATTGCGAAAAGCGTGAGTCAGAGATCATTGCTTTGAGAAAGGACTTGGAAAAGGTAAATGCTAAAGTTACAAGTAATCTAAAATTTGAGAAAAGTACTGAGATACTAGATGAAATTTTGAACCAACAGAAGTCAAAATCTGACAAGACTGGTCTTGGATATACGGAAAGACAAGACACCGCTAACACAAAAGGTATAGATTCGTCGAAAGGGACAAGAGTAGAGAATTCAAAGACCTATGCAAAGACACTTAAGGAACCTATGAAGAATGAAGAGTTGAAAAGGGAGAAGAGCTTTATGAAGATCAACACTTCTTACAAGGAAAGCAAAGATGAGAACAAGTTTAGAAGACCAAATCCTCCAAGATAAACTCACATGTTCAAGTTTGAAAATTCTTTCTATGGATATTGCTTCTATTGTAATCATTTTGGTCATAAAGCAATAGATTGTAGAATACAGGTGAGAGACAACAATATAAAGAAAAAAGGCGTGTATCGATTCTCAAATAGAAATCGCAACTCCTTTGCTCCTTTATCGAACTATGTTGAAGATATTGTTTGTTATAACTGCAATAACTATGGACATATGGCAAGATTTGGTAGAAGTGATTTTGTAGAACCATCCTAATCGAACCAGAAGGTAAATGCTCCAGAAATAAAGAAGAAAGAAGCTACAAAATTTTGGAAACAAAAGAAAGAGGATGATGGGAAAGATAAAGAGAAATCTATGCTTGTTCAAACAACATTCCATGCACAGGATGAAGAGCAGTTGTGGTACATTGATAGTGGATGTTCAAGACATATGATCGAAGATAAAAGTAAGTTCATCTCATTGAAGAAAGCAAATGAAGGTACGGTAAAATTCGGTGATAGCTCTAAAGCAAAGATCGTTGGAAAAGGTACACTGATTCTTGATAATGGTAAAACAAAAAGAGAGAATGTTTTATATGTTGATGGATTAAAGCATAATCTCTTAAGTGTAAGCCAAATGTGTGATCAAGGACACACACTTAAGTTGTATGCTAAGGTGTGTGAGATAAGGAAGGCAGACATGGGAGAGTTAGTAGCAGATGCACATAGAACCAAAAATAACCTATACATGCTCGGAGAAGTAAAAGGAGAGAAATGTTCTCTAAGTCAGGTTGAAGAGAGTTGGTTATGGCATAGAAGGATGGGGCATATAAATTTTGATAATCTTGTGAAAATCAGCAACAAGCAGGTTGTGCGAGATATGCCTAAGGTAACAAAACCTGTAAGTACTCTATGCAAGCAATGTCACCATGGAAAACAAACCAGAGAAAGGTTTAGAACGAAGGAGTATTCGACCATCAATCCACTAGAGCTGATTCATACGGATTTGTGTGGACCTGCCAGAACAAAAAGCATACAAGGTGGGAGTTATTTCATGTTATTCATTGATGACTATACTAGAATGACTTGGGTAGCCTTTCTAAATGAAAATTTGGAAGCATTTGAGAAGTTTAAAGCTTTCAAGGATTTAGTAGAAAATGAAAGCAGATTGAAAATAAAGTCCTCGAGGTTAGATCGTGGAGGTGAGTTCACCTCAAATGAATTCATTGAATATTGTGAAGATCATGGAATCAAAAGATAGTACTCAGCTGCAAGGACTCCACAACAAAATGGAGTGGTAAAAAGAAAGAATCGAACCATCCAAGAGATGGCTAGAACCATGCTAAATGAATCTAAGCTATCAGATAAATTTTGGAGAGAAGTGGTAAATACAGTTGTTCATATCTTGAATAGAGGGCAAATCAGAGTTAATCATGACAAAACTCCTTATGAATTGTGGAAAGGAAGACCAGTTACTGTAAAATATTTCAAAGTGTTTTGGATTAGATGCTTTATTAAAATAAATGAAGAGAACTTGCGCAAATTTGATTCAAGAGCGGATGAAGGAATTTTTCTTGGCTACTCTATTAAACGCAAATCCTACAGATGCTATAACAAAAGACTACAAACTAAAGTAGAAAGTGAAAATGTGAGAGTGGATGAAATCATGAATCAAAAAGCTAAAGAACCTACAGAAGAGCCCTTAGAAATACCTGAGGTAGTAGAAGAAAAATAAGAGGAAGAAGATGTTGAAAAATTAAGTAAATTTGAAAGGTAGGACACCAAAACACCATCTCGTTTTGTTAAGAAGAATCATGTTGACAGTCAGATAATTGGAAACCTTGATGATGGAGTACAGACAAGAAGAAGAATTGTCAGTGCATCAGAACTAGTAAATTTATCCTTATTATCCAAATTAGAGCCGAAGAACTTTGTAGAAGCCAGCCATGATAAACATTGGATAAAGGCAATGGAGGAAGAATTAGATCAAATTGAGAAGAATGAACCATGGGAACTTGTACCTAGGCCAAAGGATCAGAATGTGATTGGAACTAAGTGTGTATTCCAAAATAAATTGAATGAAGATGGGCAAGTCACTTGAAACAAGGCAAGGTTAGTATGTAAAGGGTATGCTCAAGTAGAAGGTGTTGATTTTGAAGAAAATTTTTCTCATGTTGCTAGATTAGAAACAATTAGAATGTTTCTTTCTTTTTCGGTATTAAAGAACTTCGAAGTCTATCAAATGGATGTCAAATTAGCATTTCTAAATGGGAAGTTAGAAGAAGAAGTATACATAAAACAGCATGAAGGGTTCCTCCTATCAAAAAATGAAGATTATGTGTGTAAGTTGAAAAAGGCCTTGTACGGATTAAAAAAAGATCCCAGAGCATGGTACTCAAGGCTTGATAATTACCTACAAGACAAAGGGTTCAAGAGAGGACTTGTTGATAGCAATCTTTACATTAAAATTGAAGGTGAGCACCAACTGATTGTTGTTGTATATGTAGATGACATAATTTTTGGAGGAGACAATGAGAAAATGTCCAAGAAATTTTTCAAAGACATGCAAAAGGAGTTTGAGATGTCTATGTTGGGAGAGTTATCATTTTTCCTTGGATTGCAAATTTCTCAATCTGATAAAGGAATATTTATATCCCAAACCAAGTATGTGAAGGAAATGTTGAAGAAATTTGGTATGGGGGAGTGTGCACATGTTAGCACACCTATGGCTACCGGGACTAAGTTGAGCAAAGATGATGAATATTTGAATGTTGCTGAAACTCTCTATAGATCAATGATTGGGAGTTTATTATATATGACGGCATCTAGACCAAACATCATGCAAGCAGTGGGTATGGTTTCTCGTTTTCAAGCAGGGACGAAAGAAACACATGTGCAAGCTGTAAAACGTATATTTAGATATCTAAAGGGAACTATGGATTATGGGTTATGGTACCTATACGATGGAAAAGTGACAAGCGAGCATGGGAATCTACAAGTAACTCTTCCTCACACCTGACCTCCCGAGGTCGTGCCGAAACAGCTGGTGGGGATGGACTATGTGTGGGATGCAGACAAACTAGTTAGGCAATCTTATGTCTTTGACGCGCACTAGTGGAATCTGTGAATATAAGGCAAAGAAGGCCCTCCTAAACCTGAACTGGCGTGATAGATCGATCGGCGAGAATGACTACTCGAAGGCTCCAATTAATATCGAGATCTGGCATGATTCGATCTATGGGTTGTGGGATGCGTGGAAAATGACCCGGGATTGTTTTGTGTATGTCTCCAGACAGGGTCATGGAAATGGATGATGGATATAGTGGATTCTACGGGTGATTCTCTGGTCTAGTCCATAAATCCTTAGCTTTGTTAGTTGTTATGTCCAACAAGGATAACTGTGTGATGATGATAGGCGGAAGTGGAGTGGATCTAAATACTAATGTGCGTAAGCTAGCGTTAACGTCAGATTGACCTGTAAACTCGTTGGGTTGTGGGATTTGTGGATCACAACCGTAGATTCATGGTTGTTGTGGACCTGCTATGGTCATGTGCGGAATTAGTCCCTAATCCCTAGTATCCAATAGTCGTATGCCTTTTCGGCCTTTATGTTTAGAATTAACAGTTTTGTAATCTTCACAGAGTAGCTTACAGGTGTTCTTGCAACCTGAATTCTTAAACTAGTATCTATGTCCATGAGAGTGTCTCCTTGGCTATGGGACCAAAGGATCACAACCGAATGTTTTCTCTCTTTTAAGCCATTCTACAATCATGCGGATATTTATCTAGGGTAACCTGTAGATTGACTGGTTTGACCAAAACGTGTACGCTTTGTCATCTTCTACGTTTAACCCTCTTAACTATGAGCTGATTTCTTGTAGGTCTGTTGTTACTTGGAAGACCTAAATTCTAAGATTCTGATCTATATCAGTTATTTCTGTAACAAGATCGGGTTGAAGCACGATTGGTTCGAATACGTATTCTCTGGGTTCTTTAGGTCCCATGATTGTCATGCAAAAGGAAATGATATAAAGCTAACTAATGACATAATAAATTAACTACACAAGATATATCTATGTATATTCCTAAATCTGATTTTATTGATAAACTACTGAACATAATTCAAAAGAGCAATTATCTAATATATTTAGAAATTGACAACTAAATTAATGACAAAATTTAAAACAAACAAAGCAGTCGAGTATGGCTACTTGCCTATGCAATTGTAAATCTATTCTAAGTAACTAGATAATTGATCTACTCTATTTTAAAGACTCACGATCCTACCTCAGAAGTGAGGAGTGAATCATAGTTTCTTAGAAACTATCAATCCCCACAGCTTCCCCGGAAATATCGAAAGTGAGATTAACTGAAATGAAATGATTAACTATTCTATTTGATATATTTTAGCTAGAACTTTGAAAGCTTGAACCTGGACTTTGCAGAATAGTGGTGAATCCGGTTATGTATGGCTTTGTCCCCTCAGTATGATCTCCTCGTTCCTTCGTGCTCACGTGGATCCAGAAAAGCGTGTAATGCTAGCATCAATAGAAGTAGATATTGGAACAATGGAAGCTTAGGATACAAACTGAATACAATGCGAGTAGGAGAGGGATAGCGCAAGAGAACAGAGCTTGGCTTATGTAATTCCTAACGGGATTTATTGCGAGTCATGCAACACAAAACATCCAGAACCTGAAATTGTTCTTTCTGACGAACAAAACCTGCAACTTTAATGGCTTCCTACTAAAAATCAAACTATCCTACTCCAATTGATTGGATGAAATAATAACAACACTTGCACAAGGATAATATGTAGCTTCCTAACAGCTAAACAATACTAACCATGCATACAACAAATGAAACTATGAATCCTAAGAAAAATTGAAAGGCTAAGCTATTGAAATGAGAAATTCAGAGACAAATTTGAGGGGCCATTTGCTTAAGCACAAGCCAGCTATTTATAGAATCCCATTTACCCAAAGGTGAAAACCAATTTGATCTCTTAAACCATAAACAAAGCCAAAACATTATTCTAGGGAACCAGAATCATAAATACAAGCAAAGGAGGTGAAAAAAAGTTGGTGAAGGTTGATTTTTACGTGAGTTGCGATAAAAATAATGTTCTGGAAAAATATATTCAGGACTGCTGCCCTAAGCAGGGCGACGGTTACAGGACTGTCGCCCTGCCTGGGCGGTGGTTTCGTCACTAAAGACTGAAAAGCAAAGAAAAGAGGGGGGAGGAAAAATTAAAGCACACAGAAGTTAAGCGGGGCATGCGGGATGTTAACGCATATTTAGAGAGATTTTTCGGATCCCAAACACCTTACGAGGAGACCTGTATCATCATTAGGGCACGTGTAACGTTGTTTCGGTGGTGCAGTACCCTATGATTTTGGGTACGTACTTATTGCCCCTCGAAGAAGCATTTTAGCCATGAAGAGGCGTAAACAGTGGGTCCGAGTATGGTGGTCCTGAAATGGGAAGTTAGGAGTTATACCTGATACATCCTTGTGTCGAAATAACGCCATCCAAAATTCCCGCCACCTGTAAAATGAAAAGAGGACTCAAGTGTAGATAGACAAAATAGATCGAAGAATAAATACTAAAATATTATGAAATGAGGACGTACCATTTGTGCGGGGATAAGAACTTACCTCCGTCGGTGCTCCAAACTTGTGAAAAAGGGGCATTTAAAACAAGTCAGGATGTTATATATGTAAAAGTGGGCCCATTTTCCTATTCATTTGTGCGTGTTGATTTGATTGATTTTGAGCTTTGGGACCCACGGTGACGATTTCTGATGAGAGTATAGTCAAAACGTTTGGGACGAGATTGTGATCATGCCTCCACGAGCGGAACACCAACCCGTGAGATCATAAGTCAGCTTTTCTTGATTTATCGTTTTTTCCCTCAAAATGTAAAAATGGTGAAATTTTTGTCATGGGGGGGTTATTTTTGAAAATGTCAGTTTTAATAGGGTCATCTAGGGGGGCACCTACTGGGTAGGCTTTGTTTGAGTCAAAATCATCTTTATTTTTCTTTTTTTAGCCGTTTTTAGGGCATATGACCCGCGTGGGTTTTTGGGACACGACCGCCGCCCTGAGCAAGGCAGCGGTTAAGAGACCGTTGCCCTACTCAGGGTGGCAGTTACAAGACCGCCACCTTTAAGGCGGTGATTACGGGACCGCCACCCTGCTTAGGGCAGCGGTCCTACACAGAATGCACAAACAATACTTATTTGAATTCATTTTTGCATTTTTAACATCCTTACCTACTTTCATGATTTTTCTAATGTCATTTGATACTAACTCCGTTTTTTGTGTTTTTAGGTGTATGCAGGCGAAGGAGGATTATATCCGATGGAGCCAAGAGAGGGAGTGTGATTGACTTCCGGCAGTATTGGATGCCCTTTCCCAGGATGAGCAAGACACTCTTCAGAGGGTCGGTATACTACGTATATCACGGGTCCCACATGTTGCACCCTCTAGTCACATACTTTGTGACTTGTTTTCATATTGGGATGCTGATCGGAACACTTTCTGATTACCAGGAGTCAAGGGGAAGTGGACCATTACTTTGGAGGATGTTTACCGTATCCTGGGGGTCCTGATCATTGGGAGACGACTCGCACTTGAGACAACAGGGTCACGGGCTCAGATTACATAGTGGGCCTCATATATGGGAGATGAAGTTATCTCCACTGGTTCAAAGAAGGGGGTGAGGGTCTGATCTATTCCTATCCTGCCTATCCCCTTGATTCGTCAAGCCATTATGGTGATCCTTTCCTCGAGATTGATCGGGACAAGGGAGGAGACACTTTAATTTATTGTTGGTCCCCCATCATTGCACAGATTGAGGGACATGGCCAGATTTACGCACGGGGAGCTGACATTCTTGGGACCACTTATCATGATTTGTACCGGCTGGTTCGTTTACAAGGGCAGTCTTTAAGCCATCTGACCCTGGTTATGAGCTGGGTCTATGAGCGTTTCATCACCTATGGGAGAGGTGTAGAGGTGGCAGATCCTGGAGCTATGAGGGCAGCCAGATGGACAGACATGTCAGTGCTCAGAGCACCTCACCAGCCAGTCACCTCCCTGACCACTAATGACATGGATGCCACACCTTATCAAGCCATGGCAGGTTTATGGGGCGAAGAGGCTCTTACTTTGATTTCTTGCTCCACCACGAGGCAGCTTGTGGACAGGATGGGGAGGGTGGAGATACATCCTTTTGGTCGAGTGCCTCAGCAGTTTGGCCTTCCTTATGTGCATATGCTTCCCCCAGTGGTGCCAGTATACGGATCAATTCGAGAGGCCAGGGGAGGTCCTAGAGGCCGGGGTTGGACAGTTGTTACTCCTGGTATTCCTATTGCAGCTAGGAGGGTAGTACGAGCTCAAGGGAGAGTCGATGCTCCTCAGGCACCCTTACTTCAGATTGTCACCGGTCCCTCCCACAGCAGCGAAAACCCCATTGATATAGACTATGAGTCCGAGGAGTTCACAGGGGGGAGATGGAGGAGGAGACCGAGGTTGAGGTCAGTGAGTCTGGCGGAGAGGAGGACAATGATCCTGAGTGGCATGACACTCAGGATATCTTACAGGCAGAGAGGGCGGAGTAGAGCACAGAGAGGGTTACCTTAACTTCAGAGGAGCCACTTTCGCAGGGCTTAGGCGGAGAGGATGAGTCCGTAGTAGGACGTTATGTGGCCCCAGGCACAAGAGGAGTGCATCAGTTAGTGGCGGCATCTGTGGTAGGTGCTGACCCTAGGGATCCCTCCTGGAGGCCTAGAGATCCTAGTGAGTTATCATCCTTCCCTTAACATTTGTTTAGGATTTCCTTAGTTGCTATCTCTCCTTTTGTTTTTGTTTCCATATTTTGATTATTACTAATTCGTGTTTCTCCTTTGCTTGTAGAGATAACCGATGAGTGGCGAGACCTAATTCATCGGGTATGCACTGATACCCTAATGGTCCCCATGGAGAAGACCCATGCGGAGTTGTCCATGGATGTAAGGGAGCCCTCAGTAGCCGGTAAGCATACTGTCATTTTTTCCCATGTCTGGCATGTGGCTAGGATGGTATCTACTCTCCGTATCGAGTTGGCAAGATACAGGATAGCAAAGCACCTAACGAGGAGTCACTCTCATGGCAAGACCGCAGCTATTCCCTTGAGATCATGAGCCCTCCGTGCACTCAAAGCACCGGCATAGTCAGAGTCCTAGACGTGTGGACATGCACCTTCAGAGGGATCTCATAGGGGTTGAGAGGCCACTTGGCTCTCTCTCTTAGGCTTGTTTGTATGATGTTTTTTGTATTCCCCAGGCTCTTTGAGCATTTTTAAACATGTTTAGCACATGATGGCATTGTACAGGAAACATTGATTGTATATATATATATATATATATTCTTTTTGGATCAGACTCTTGGTATCAATGTTTTTGTGATTTACCTTCACATGTAAACTATAATGTTGATTTTATATGCTTTTCAAAATGTATAAAATGGAGAAGAAATGATACAAATGGTTTCTTTTTGTTTGTATTTTGTGATGCTGATGTATGATAATGTAAACACAATGTGATTTTGAACTTGAGTTTATATAAGCAAGTTTTGGTACTTCATAAAGGTTTTTGACAAAATGTGATGATAAAACCGGTATGATGAGTAGATGAACTTGCCCCCACTCCTATCTCCATGCAACTAGTAATATGCGAGGGGCTCATCGCCGAGAACTAGAAAGGGCACAAGTTATGAAATTTGTTGAATGGAAGTGATGAGAGATAGACAAGGATTTGGTGGAACCACAAATTAGGATGCTACAAACCTACTCTACCCCAAGTGAATCCATAGTTTAGAATGCTACTTTCTTTGCGGTTTATCTAGACTTAGATCCGTAGATGGCCACATGATAGATAAAATCTGGTTTTTCGGGGTTTTGAACTCTCTTTGAATTTTGGACATCTGATTCATTTGTTTTTGACTCAAGATTTCAAAGGTTCATTTGAATTGTTTGCTAACGGCCTTCAACGTTTATTGTCAAGAGGACCCCCCATACCCTTGCCCCATACTACTAGTTAGAAGCATGGGCTTTATTCACCATGGAAAAGGTATAGGCGAGTAAGGGCATTCCCATCCTTTCCCAACCCCTACGTCACTAGTAAGAGATTCAATCTCATCACCAAAGGTTGGTAGGGCAAGGAAATGTGTAAAAATAAAATGTTTCTGTTTGATCTATTTTTGACTTGTATATTTGAGAAAAATGTCAGTATGTTCTTACTTCCAAAGAGATATAAATACGGGATGGATGTGACATGATGAAGCTTCTAGAACAAACCATATGAAAGACACCTATCCTAGGAAGAAACCAAAAAGTGAAAACAAGCATGCAGACCTTGGTATGGTTACCCATTAAGACTTTGTCATATCTAGCTTTATCTGATGAAATTATGCAGAAATGAGGTGATCGTGACTTATGAAGGTGAAGAAGTATGATTTGAAAGCTAATGTCAATATCATCAGAAGTTTGTAATGGATTATTTTGAGAATAAGTTCCTTGGTCACAAAATTGTACGAAACAAGTAGAAAAAATTAACCTAGCTACATGAAGATGCAATGTAGATATAATTATACATGATAGTGTTGGTTGCTTATGCGTATAATTGTTTAAGGTGTAGGGAATTGATAGTTTCACCAAATTCCTCACCTTCTAGTGTACATAAGAGATATGCCACCCATTTCCATAGTCTTTTATGACTCGGTATGGGCCTAACCACCTGGGCCGGAACTCTCCTTCCTTTACCCATATCTTTTTATCAATCTGGCTATCTAGTCTTAGAACTAGATCTCCTTCATATATGTCCCGTTGATAGACCTTTTTATTATACTGACGACACATCCGGTCAGCATAGACTCTATGCCGTTGTTCAACATCTAACCTGGCCTCATCTAGGCTTTCTAGTTGGGAGAGACGTGCTTCTCTATAAGCGTCTTCATCCATAATCCCTTGTAATGAGATGCGGAGACTGGGTATTTCAACCTCAAGTGGGAGAATTGCTTCCGCTCTGAATACCAGCGAGAAAGGAGTTGCTCCTATTGGTGTTCTTATTGAGGTTCGGTGGGCCCACAAGGCCGGATATAACTTTAAATGCCAATCTCGTTTGTTTTCTTTCACCGTTTTAAGGAGAATAGCTTTTAATGTTTTATTTGTTGCTTCATCTTGCCCGTTGGCCTGAGGGTAATATAGGGAGGCTGTATGATGGCTTATTTTAAATTTATTACATAATTCACGAACCTCGTCATTCTTGAAAGAAGTCCCATTATCTGAGATAATGATTTGTGGGACACCGTACCTGCAAATGATCTGGTTCAAAATGAACTTGGCGATCACGGAACCTGGTACAGTGGTGAGAGGTATAGCCTCTACCCATTTGGTAAAATACTCAGTGGCTGTGATTATGAAGTTATGGCCATCTATTGACGAGGGAGAGAATTTCCCTATCAAATCTAGGCCCCATGTAGAAAAGGGCCATGGAGTTGCGATTGGTTGCAGAGCTTGTGCCGGCATGTGAATCTCGTGGGAGAATTCTTGGCATTTATGACACTTGCGTACAAACTCTACTGCGTCGTGTTCTAGAGTGGGCCAGAAATAGCCCATCGGTGTATTTTGCGAGCAGTGGCATGGCCACTGAAGTGGCCTCCACATATTCCACTGTGAGATTCGTAGAGAATCTTCTTGGATTCTTCTGTGTCAACACACCTTAGGAGCATTCCATTGAAAGCCTTACAATAGAGCACTTGTTCTATAATAACGTATTTAGCTACGATAATGTGTAGTTGCCTTCTTTGTTGTGGCGTAGCACCTTCTGGATATGTATGGTCCATGATATAATTAACAATATCAGTATACCACAGGGACATTCGGAGATAAGAGGTCTGGTTTCAATGTAATATATGCATTCATCGGGAAAGTCCAGATCTACTAGATCACCTCCATCTAATGGGTTATTAGCTAACCAATCTGCAATGATTTGTCCCTTAATGGACTTCTGATTTACAAAAGTTAATTTCGAATTCACCCATTAAGGTTATAAAGCGTCCAATCTTTTTAGACAAGGACCCTTGTGTGAGGAAAGTTTGTAAATGGTCCATTTTTACAATGACCCTTGTTTCTTGGTTTAGCATGTAATGTCTTAAGCATTTGGTTGTGAAGACTATGGCAAGGCACTCTCTTTCTTCTTGTGTATAGTGTGTTTCATAGTTGAGCAATGTTCGGCTAATAAAATAGATCACACGTTCTCTCTTGTCATCGTCTTCTTGAGCTAGCATGTAGGCTAGTGAGACATTGGTAGCTCGCGAATATAAGATTAAAGGGTGGTCTGGCTTAGGAGGCATTAGTGTTGGTGGTGTTCAAAAGAAATGCTTAACCACTTCAAAAGCATCATTGCAGTCTTTGGTCCAATCAATGTTGTACTCTTTCTTGAGTAGATTGTTGATTGGATGGATGGAAAACCTTAAATCTAGGATGAATCTTCAGATTGCAATGAGTTTCCCAAGAAACGACCTGATTCCAGATTCATCCGACGGTGGGATCATTTCAAGAACAACGTGGATTTTAGCTGGGTCCACATCAATCCCTCATGATGATATAATGTAACCTAGGAGCTTCCCTCCTGTCACACCAAAGACACATTTTTCTGGGTTTAGTGTGACTCCGCATTCTATTAGATGTGAAATAATGATGTGGAGCACTTCCAGGTGATCACAGTGTTTCCTAGCTTTGGCCAACAAGTCATCTACATAAGATTCCATGATTTTGTGAATAAGATCATGAAATATATATGTCATTGCCCACTGGTATGTAGCGCCAGCATTCTTGAGACCGAATGGCATAACAACATAGCAATAGGCTCCCCGAGGAGTTATAAACGTGGTTTTATCTTGGTCTTGTTTGGATATTCTGATTCGGTTGTATCATGAGAATCCATCCATGAGAGACAAAAGCTGAAACCTAGTTGTTGCGTCAATGATGATGTCAATGGATGGTAATGGGAAGTCATCCTTGGGACATGCCTTGTTAATGTCTTAGAATTCTATGCAGATGCATATTTTCCCATTCTTTTTTAGAACGGGAATGATATTAGATACCCATTGAGAGTAATTGACCGGTTTGATGAATCCTAGTTGGAAGAATTTCATTACCTCTTCCTTCACCATGAGAGCTACATTAGGTTTCATTGGTCTCGATTTTTGTTTAATCGGATTTGCATCTGATTTAGTGACGAGGTTATGTACCGTGATGTGTGGTGCAACCCCTGTCATTTCTTTATAATTAAATGAAAAATTCTTCTGATGTTCTTTGAGGATTCGAGTGTGTATTTCTATTTCTTATGGAGTTAACGAAGATCCTAGTTTCAAGATCTTCAGTTTCTTCCTCCATTCCAATGTTAATATCAATTTTTCTTCAATTAAAGAAGCGTGACCTTCTTCAAACTCAGGCGGAGCTTGAGGTAGTTCCAAATCTTCTCCATTCTCTATTGTGTATATGTCAAGTTCCTTTTGTGGGGGAAGCTCTATCATGGGAATCCACAAAGTAGGAAGATGAATGTGGGATTAAGGACAAATATACCATGTGATGGGTGATATGTAATGCTGCATAGGCGTTTAAGTAATCCATAGTGGCTCTATCACTATCAACGTGGTCTAGGATAGTAGATTTGTTCTCAGCTGTTTGTTAAAAGGGGGTTTGATGTTTTTTTCACTAATGGTTCAGTACGAAGGGATACCATGAAATGAGTACCTTCCAACTCACTGTTTGGAGTGAAGCATGACGCTAAGGTTGCTATAGAATCTGTGAGAAGATTTTGTTCTCACAGGATTTCTTCAATTGATATGAAGTCAAACTCTTTGCTTAAATCTAATACCATTGTTCTGTAGAGCTGTAAGTGTTTAGCTCTGGTCTCATACACCTCAAAGACTTGGTTTGCTACTAATTGAGAGTCTCCTAACACCCTGATGTCATTAACACCGAGCCTTTTCGCTATGATGAGGCCAAGGAGGAGGGCTTCATACTCCATGTGCCATTTTTTGTACGTTTGAAATTTAGTTTAAAGGTGAATGGTAGGATCTTTCCCTCGAGAGAAGTAAAGATGACACCTGCCCTAGCCCCATAACGACATCTTGCTCCATCAAAATGGAGAGTCCAATATTTAGTTGGGAAGATGGACGTTGGGACATTTGCTACGTCAATTTCTTCTGCTTCGGTTACTTCTACCATGCAGAGCTCTTCTACTGGCAGAGAACCAACTCCTAGGGTATATCCCATACCTACATAATCAAATGGTAGGAAAATTGGTAGATCCTGTTCTAACAATTTGACTATTTTTACTGTTGTTTCTAATGATACTACTTTGACAATGTTAGCCTCATCCTTGAGGGTTGGGATAGTCTTGATTAGGCTCATAGTCTCTAGTTCTATTGTAGGTACCAACTTTTCTTCTGGTTTCACGTCGGTTGGTTTATTAAGTTGGTTTGTTGGGAGTTCAAACTCAGAGTGAATGCTCAGTCTTTTCTTTAAGTCAGCTAGGTGTACATCGAATGGTTTTGGATCGCCTTTGGCTATGAATATCTTTCCTAATTACAAGAACCTTACTTCTTGAAATAACGTAGAAGGGATTGCCTTCATACAGTGTATCCATGGTCGGCCGAGGATCATATTATAATTGGTTTCCTGATCTGTAATATAAAACTCTGTCAGGATTGTTTTGGGTCCTAAGGTAATTGGTAGTATTATAGTTCTAATCGAAGTGGCCTTAAGGCTATCATAGCCTCTTAGTGTATTCCGAGTCATGGAACAATTTGTTTCTACATACCCTAGCTTTTGAAGGAAAGAGAAGGGGACTATGTTAACTGCTACCCCATCATCAACCATTACACATTTAACATAATTGTTATAAACCCACACTTGCAAATGTAAGGCTGGATCACCTCTGCGTGCAATCTCAGCGTCTGTTGGCATTTTGTTTATTTCAAAAATAAACTCGGTATCCCTATCCAGCTGCCCTGGAGGGCGGATATCAAAGTCTATATGGTTTACCTATGTTTCGGGAGGTGGAGTGATGTTAATTAAATGACCTAGACCTAATGCCTCTAAAATAGTAGCCCTGTGGGCATGAGAGTTCTTCAACAAGTCTAAAAAGGAGATGTGAGAGAAGGTTTTTGTTAGGTCATTAATTAAATCATAGGCACCTACAGGTTTCACTGATATTTGTTGGATGTTATCTACCTCTAGTGGGTAACTTGGACTTGGCTGAGAGGAATACTCTCATGTCCTTGTTATGGCTTCCATGGATAGTTTGGTATCTAATTCTATTAAACCGACTATCTTAGGTCGTGGGCAACTTCCTAACTGTGGTGAAACAGATGGAGTTAGTGAAGTTGAGGCTTCATGATCATTGTTTCCTACCATTACGCCTTTAATCATCCCATTTGGATTTAATTTGTTGTTATTGTGATTTGGGAGCGGATCATTGAAGATCTTAAGGGGAGAATTTTGAGGGGAAACTGCCCCTATAAAAGTATTTGGCGCTAGTGATGCAGGATCTTCCAAAAACATATCTATAAAAGGTTGTCTTTGTTCCTCTGGCAGACGTTGCATGAATTTATTATAATCACAGAAAGTCCTAGTGTCGTGGCCTCGAATCTTTTGGAAACCACAATACGAGTTAGGATTTTAATTCCTAGGTTGCTGGTTTGGCGCATATTGTGATCCAAAACTCTGATCAAACCGTTTCCTATTAGGATTAAGGTGTTGCATTTGTTGTTTTTGGTTTTGGTTCTGGGTTTGATATCCAGTTGAGTTTTGACTTGGACCATGTGTCTAGATCTGTCGTTGTTGTTGTTGTTGTTTTTTTTGTTGTGGGTGATTAAAATCCACTGTATTGATTGTCAGGGTAAAGTTGTTGTTCCATTGATTGTTAACCAGTGGTGGAGTATTTACAACATTGGCCATTTTAGCTTGGTCAGTTACTCCATTAGTTGTTGCACCATGATTTTTGTTAAGGATTTTAGGTCTTTGATTGACGTTTGTGGTAGTAGGATAAGTCATAGTATTCTGGTTGGGGGCGATTAACCTCCCATTTGTTCCGTACGTCTTGCGACCGCTATCTATTACCACTTGATCTATTCAAAGGGCACTCTCAAGTACTTCATCGTAAGTCCTTAGTGGGAACTTTTGGACTTCTTCCTTTACTTCTCTGCTGAGAGAATGAAGGAATAAATCACATAGTTCCATTTGGTCCATGTTTGGAGCACTGGCCGAAGAATAGAGGACTGTACACCATCTCAAGATGAAATGAGCAAAAGATTCATTGTGTTCTTGCTTAATGTGTAAGAATTCCCTGATTCCTGTTCTCAACAGTTTGTTCATGTCAAACGCTTTAATGAACTCTGAAATGATTTGTTTAAATGAATGGATGGAAGCTTCAGGTATTCTATAATACCAATCGAGGGCGATGCCCTCTAAGGTTTTGGGGAATATTTTGGCAACAACCCCATCCCAAGGAAGCAGTTATCGAATGGTTGTGGCATATGCCTTAATGTGTGCATTCGGGTCTCCCTCACCTTAGTATTTAGGAAAATCAGGAAGAGGTCTTGGGAGCATGATGCTTCATATGGTGAAGTCTAGGGGATCTGTCAAATATTCTGAATAAGTCCCTATCACATAGGTTTCGACCATAGATGGTGCCTGCTGAGGGGGTGGATGTGGAATGGGTTGTTGATATGGCATAGGGTATACATTTTATGGGACATAAGGAAATGCCTGTGGCTGAGTGAACATGCCGGGAGAAGAGAACATTTCTACTTATGGTGATTTGGAATACATGTTCAAGTATGAAGGAGTATTTCCTAGGAATGGATTATTTTCTACTAGACCGGGAGGTAGAAACGGCGGTTCTAGTTGGCATTTGTTGTGAATACTGAGGAGGCATGCCCAACGTGCCTATTCCTATGAGGAGGTCTACTTGGCTAGGATGGTGTGGAGGATTGGAATTTCCTGCCTGTATGAATTGAGAATTTTGACTTTCTTGAGCAAGTTCTAATCCTCTAACCTTTTCTACTAAAGTCGAAATGACTTCATTTGGTGAAGTCATGGTATTTTTCCTTAGCGGTGGATTGTTGTATATCTTGATGTTGTATAGGCATGTGATACCCCGCTATGAACTGATCATTTTCCTGCCAAGTTTCCCTGAGGGCACTTCCTATATGTAGTGGCATGGAGGTGTTTTATTGAAAAAAGACCTCGGGTCGTGTTTGTAAACTTCCTACAGGTGGGTACATACTTCAAGAGCGTTGTTCATTCCTGGTCATAACGTTGAATGTTCATCATCTAAAACCAGGTATGAATTTGATTGTCTACTAATTTGTGGTCTAAGCAGCACCTGAGGAGATGAACTAGATTCTCTTGTGAGCACGTCATTTTGTTTGAGCCTGAAGGCTCTATTTGTTGTGTTTGAGCGAGCTGATCCAACTCCTCTGTTTGGAAAGAAGAACTATATATAGTCCTTGGAGGAAGAGATTGTGTTGACAATCAGTTAGCTGAATAATTATCACCCCATGCTGAGAGCGAGGGTGATGGCAGTCTATTCAGTTGATCGTAGTATGCTTCAAGACCTAGGAGAGGTCTGCCATATGCATCGAATCCCGTCATATTCGAGGGGGTATATGAATACCTGTAGAATAATGGGAAAGAGTGAAGATGGATGAAAGAAGATGAAACACTAAACGAGAAAAGGTGAGAGTGAAGCAACTATTCCAAGTTCACCAATTTTGTTGGTGAAGTTGGTGCAAAGGCTAATGATGTGGAAATTATGAAAATGTTTGTTTGTTTCACGTCGGGTTCACCAAATTTGTATGATGGAAAAGTGACAAGCGAGCATGAGAATCTACAAGTAACTCTTCCTTGCACCCGACCTCCCGAGGTCATGTCGAGACAGCCGGTGGGGATGGACTATACATGGGATGCAGACAAGCTAGTTAGGCAATCTTATGTCTTCGATGCACACTAGTGGAATCTATGAATCTAAGGAAAAGAAGGCCCTCCTAACCTAAACTGGCATGATAGATTGATCGGTGAGGATGACTGCTCGAAGGCTCTAATCAATATTGAGCTCTGGCATGATTCAATCTATGGGTTGTGGGATGTGTGGAAAATGACCCAGGATTGTTTCATGTATGTCTCCAGACAGGGTCATGAAAATGGATGATGGATATAGTGGACTCTATAGGTGATTCTCCAGTCTAGTCCAGAAATCCTTAGTTTCGTTAGCTGCTATATCCAACAAGGATAACTATGTGATGATGATGGGTGGAAGTGGAGTGGATCTAAATACTAATGTGCGTAAGCCAACGTCAACATTGGATTGACCTATGGACTCGTTGGGTTGTGGGATTTTTGGATCACAACCGTAGATTCATGGTTATTGTGGACCTACTATGGTCATGTGCGGAATCAGTCCCTAATCCCTAGTATCTAATAGTAGTATGCCTTTTAGGCCTCTATGTTAAGAATTAATAGTTGTGCAATCTTCTCAGAGTATCTTACAGGTGTTCTTGCAACTTGAATTCTCAAACTAGTATATATGTCCATGAGAGTGTCTCCTGCATCTGGCTATGGGGCCAAAGGATCACAATCAAACATTTTCTCTCTTTCAAGCCCTTCTACAGTCATGCAGATATTTATCTAAGGTGACCTATAGTTTGACTGGTTTGACCAAAACGTGTACGCTTTGTCATCTTCTACATTTAACCCTCTTAACTGTGAGCTGATTTCTTATAGGTCTGTTGTTACTTGGAAGACCTGAATTCTAAGATTATGATCTATATCAGTTATTGTTGTAACAAGATCAGGTTGAGGCACGATTGGTTCGAATACGTATTCTCTAGGTTCTCTAGGTCTCGTGATTATCATGCAAAAAGAAATGATATAAAGCTAACTAATGACAGAATAAATTAACTATGCAAGATATATCTATGTATATTCCTAAATCTGATTTTATTGATAAACTACTGAATAGAATTCAAAAGAGTAATTATCTAATATATTTAGAAATTGACAGCTAAATTAATGACAAAATTTATAACAAACAAAGCAGCCAAGTATGGCTACTTGCATGTGCAGTTGTAAATCTATTCTAAGTAACCAGATAACCGATCTAATCTATTTGAAATACTCTCGATCCTACCTCAGAAGTGAGGAGTGAATCATAGTTTCTCAAAAACTATCAATCCCCATAGATTCCCCAGTAATATCAAAAGTGAGATTAACTGAAATGAAATTATTAACTATTCTATTTGATATATTTTAGCTATAACTTTGAAAGCTTAAACCTGGACTTTGCATAATAGTGGTGAATCTGGTTATGTATGGCTTTGTCCCCTCAGTATGATCTCCTTGTTCCTTCATGCTCACGTGGATCCAAAAAAGCGTGTAATGCTAGCATCAACAAAAGTAGATATTGGAACAATGGCAGCTTAGGATACAGACTGAATATAATGTGAGTAGGAGAGGGATAGTGAAAGAAAATAGAGCTTGGATTATGTAATTCCTAGTGGGATTTATTGCGAGTCACGCAACACAAAACATCCAGAACCTGAAACTATTCTTTCTGACGAGCAAAACCTGCAACTTTAATGGCTTCCTACTGAAAATCAAACTATCCTACTCCAATTGATTGGATGAAATAATAACAGCACTTGCACAAGGAGAATATGTGGCTTCCTAACAACTAAACAATACTAACCATGCATACAACAAATGAAACTATGAATCCTAAGCAAAATTGAAAGGCTAAGCTATTGAAATGAGAAATTCAGAGGCAAATTTGAGGGGCCATTTGCTTGAGCACAAGCCAACTATTTATAGAATCCCATTTACCTAAAGGTAAAAACCAAGTTGATCTCTTAAACCATAAACAATGCCAAAACACTATTCCAGGGAACCATAATCATAAATACAAGTAAAGGCGGTGAAAAAAAGCTGGTGAACGTTGATTTTTACGTGAGTCGCTATAAAAAGAACGTTCTTGAAAAATACGTTTAGGACCACTGCCCTAAGCAGGGCGGTGGTTACAGGACCGCTTCCCTAAGTAGGGTGGTAGTTATAGGACCACCCGCCCTACCTAGGTGGCAGTCACGAGACCACCACCCAGGCAGGGCAAGAGTTTCATCACTGAAGACCGAAAAGAAAAGAAAAGAGGGGAGGAGGAAAAAGTAAAGCACACAGAAGTTAAGCGGGGCATGCGGGATGTTAACACATATTTAGAGAGCTTTTCTGGATCCCGAACACCTTGCGAGGAGACCTGTATCATCATTGGGGCACGTGTAACGTTGTTCCGGCGGTGCAGTACCCTACAATTTTGGGTACGTACAGTACCCAAGGGGTAAAGACTTCACATTGGTAGCTTATATCGATTCAGATTGGGTAGGATGTGTAGATGAGAAAAATTACAAGTGGAGGAGCTTTTTTCCTTGGAGACAGACTGGTATCATGGTTAAGTAAGAAGCAAAACTCTGTATCCTTATCCACAGCAAAAGCAGAGTATATAGCAGCAGTGTTATGTTGTACTCAAATTTTATGGATGCAAGCAAACCTTAAAAGATATCAAAGTAGATTATGATCATCCAATGTCCATATTGTGTGATAATACCAGTGCGATAAGTATTTCAAATAACCCATTTATGCATTCCAGAAAAAATCATATTCCCATAAGATATCACTTCTTAAGAGAGAAAGTGGCGTAAAAGCAAGTAAAGTTGGAATTTTTTGCTACATCCGAACAGATAGTACATATCTTCACCAAGCCACTTCCAAAGGAGACATTTGAATATCTAAGACATAATTTGGGAGTAATATCCTTTGCTTATTCCCATTGAAAAATCAAGAGAAGCATCGGTTGAGGGGGAGCTAAACATTACAATATTTAGCTCCTAGATTGGCCCTTTGTCATTGATGCCAAAGGGGGAGAATGACTGTAAGGGGGAGTTACAGCAAGGGGGAGTTACAGAATAGTTTTTTTTTTAAGGTTACCATCAATGACAAAGGGGGGAGATTGTTGGAAATATTGTCATTGATGTCAAAGGCTTAATCATTGATGTATTTGGTTAATGGAAATGTGTAACGGAAGTTGACAGTATGTTGACAACGGAAGTTGACGGAAATATTGATGGATGTTGACAATGGAAGTTGATGGAACTTTTGACAGATTGTTGATGGAAATATTTACGGATGTTGACAACGGAAGTTGACAGAACTATTGACGGATGTTGACGGAAATGGTAGAAAGTAACATAAATAACCAGCAGTAGAGAAAGGCTGAAAACAAAAGTTTAGCTACATGAAAAGAAGTATTGTAACATAGTATAAGCAAGATATACACATTTGTACATATGAGAAAGATATTAGTATTTTAAGGTGTTCATATGCCATGTTTCATGGTGAAAAAGAAGATTTAATGATGGGTGGCAGTGATTTAATGATGGCTGGCAGCGATTTAATGATGACAACAATTTTATTAAAGAAAGGGCCAGCACAATGAATGGAGTATATTGCATTGTTTAATGTGCATTGTAATAATTTTTATGGGCTGCATTAATTAATTTTGGTTTTAAGCCGACTAATGCACTTAATTAAGTTGTGTTAATTAAATAATGGAAAGGTTGTGTTGGTTAGAATGATGTTTCTTTTCAAAAAGATGTGAGAAGGATATATAAGGAGATAGAATCATTTGATTTTAAAAAAAGCACACATATTGAATATTTTGTGTGAACAGAGAAAAGGAAGAGCAGAATATGAAATAAAAAGCAGTGAAGGGCAGATTTATTTTTGATGAAAAGTTGCAACGATTTATTTATGTGAAGGGACTGAAATAAAGAAAAAAGGATATTCTAAGCAGTAGTTTTGTTTTATCACTTGTTGAATCAACAACAACATAAAATATAGAAAAGAGTTTGTTTTTTATGTGAGGAAGGTTGGTGCCTTCATATTTGAAGAGATAGGTGTCTCTTGCTAAGTTGGTGTTTAGAAAAAAAGGGTTGGTGCTCCTATAGGTTGGTGCCTACAAAAACTGTAATTTGGGGATTGGTATCTCCCGTAGGTTGGTGCCTACAAACATTTGAGAAATATAATAAAAAAGATTTTCTCCGTGGTTTTCTCACAAAAAGGTTTCCACGTAAATTTGTGTCTATTTGCAGTGTGTTGGTTTGTTTTGCATTCATTGATTGCTTTGATATATTCTCTGTGAAACTGATTAATTGTGATTATGGATCTGAGATTAAGTGTTAAATTTAAAAGAATATCATAATACTAATTCAGCGCCCCCCCCCCTCTCAGTATTATCTTGTGCTTAACAATCTAAAGGGTGGTCCTATCAATATTTTTATCTACTTGAGGTGGAACTCAATTTTTAAACTACCCGAGATGATTGTTGCAGGGGCATACTAGGACTAAGGAAAAACCTGCACCAAGGAGGATGAACACAAGAACTAGAGGAGATACAGAAAAAGGAGATACAACACAAGAAAATTTGGAGCCTAACTCTTGAGACATGGCTCACTTTTGTCTTACCTGTGGTGTGTGATGCAAGAGCATCACAGGAATTCAAATATTTGCATGCATTTTGGAATTTTTTATATTATTGTATTGCGCATAAGAGTCATAGAAGTGAGTCACAAGTAAGGTTGCGATAGGGAATAACATGACAGTGTGTGAAGGTTTTGGCAAAAGTTGAGAACTGCGAGGAATACTAAAAAGTAATGTGAAAGGATTGTGCAAGCACGTGTAAGGTGTTTGGATGGGCAGTGAAACTCGGGAACGAGTGATGGAACTGAACCTTGGGTGCGCTGATATTTTTAAATTTTGGTGCATGAAGATAAACTATACAAGGAAATGGAGGCACAAGTAGAAAATGACAAAGTGATAGGTGAGGATATTGAACACCAACTCAACAAGGGACGTGGAAATTTCTATATTGAATTATATCAACAACCAAACATGGTTGTTAGATGCCATTAATGCACAAAAATTCAAATTCAAGATTTAATAGGCTCAGGATAAGGTTTTGGAAGTTTTTTCAAATTTCAAATGGGCTGGAAGAAAAATTTATAAAATCCTTCCTAAGATGGATGCAAGTTTATGTAACCTCTCCAATAGATGGAACCAATTGTACATGTTATTAAGGCCTAGGAATTCAATAAAATTTATGTTGTGCTTAGATTTATTTCTGTTATGAACTTTATTAAATGGTTGTGATCATCTCTATGTCGACTTGAATGAGCCATCAACTTTGATAATATTGATTTTTGATGCAAATTTTGTTTTGATGTTCGTCATTTGGCTAAATCTTGTCTAAAAATACAAGAGTGTCTTTCCCAAAAGAGGGGAAAGTCTTCTACTTGGTGAAAAGGGGCTGATTTTTTACATCATCATATTTGTGTAACTTTGGAGTATCAAATCATGGTAGATAATTTGGTTAAAGATTTGGAATCCCATGATAAAGGCTCTTTTAATCAAAGGAATATGGATATGTAGTCACCAAGAAAGGATCCTTCACTAAAAATGATAGATCTGCATGTTGGTGTAGCTTTGTTCTCTATAACTCTTGGCTCCTCTCCTAAAAAGGATACCAAATCTGTTATGGCTTCTGGCTCAATGGTCAATGACTAGTCATTTGGGCCCAATACCCTTTCCCCCTCTTTCTTTCATAAATATTATTCCTTGGTGGAATCAAATGAGTTGACTTTGGTGAAAAAAAGTAAATATTTTGCAAGGTGATAAAAGAGGGATGTGGATCAATATTTTCATTTCTGTGGAAGGATAGGGAAGCTATGGAAACTATAAAAGTTTTTTTACCATGCACATATTATGATTGTTTGGGGCTACAGAAGATTTGTTTTTGCTATGGAAGATATGTTTTTGCTATGGAAGACTTTCTTGCCTTGTTTTGTAGGGTGTGAGAAACTTTTTAAATATTTTATGAAGTTATGGTGTTTTGTTAGCTTTTATGTGACATTGATATTTTAATGACTATCTTCATGATGATTAATGAAAGTCTGAGGGACCCACTAACCCTCTTTTTTATCGATCAAAACAATATTCTATGTAATTATATGTAAGATATCTCAAAAATGATGTATGTTAATAAATGAAATGAATGTTGAATTCAACATTTTTAATTAAATGTGAAGCGAGAATCCATCCATAATCCCTCAAGTTATTTTTAAATTTTATAGTTATGTCACCATTATTTTCATCATTCTTGACACAGGAATGGTAATAAACCATCCAAGAAATGAGTTGTTGCTTCTAAACGTGTCACATGTTTTCTAATAAATGAGACATTTTGAGCTCTTTTTTCCTAGGGATGGTGTCATTGCATATATGTGGATTGCATAGTTACCTAAGGCATATGATTCTTGTTTTAGGTGTCACTAATCTTGATGCAATGTGTGTTCAAGAAACCGATTTGGAAGCACAAGGGAAAATATCTAAGGATTACTCTTCTTCTTCTTTTAAGCAAAAGAACAAGTAGCTGAAGGAAGACAAGCTTCCAATAGCAAAGATTCTACGCCACTAGATTTACAGGATTTCTCCATCAAGAGGAACAATGAAACATGTAAGAAAATAGTAAACGAGGTAATGAAATTCCACCTCCTCCCACTTACACTAAAAATAGAACTAAAGGGAAAATGAATCCTAAGGATTCTAATACTCTCTTTCAGTCTAAACAATATAGCTTTGGTAGATAGAAGTATGTGTTTCGTTGCACATTTTGTGAAGGTACTACTCATTTTACAGCTTAGTGTTGGAAGAGGAAAACTTATGTTGAATAATTTAACACCTTTTTTGAATTATAAGGCAGGTGCTAAAGACCAATCTCACTATAAAGAGGTGATAAATGGAAAAAAAGTTACCTCTCCTAAATAAAGGAATCATTCTCCTAGACAAAGCTCAGGAAATGGTAAAATGGGTAAGACTCCTAAAAACAGGGAAGTTAAATTTTGTTCCCATTGTAAAAGGAATGGTCATGATGTTAAGATGTGTTGGTATGTTCCTTCCGAGAAACATTCGAAAGTTGTTAAAAAGGAAAATAATGTCAAACCAACAACTGATCTAACTTGTGCAGAGGCCCAGATTGGTACTGAGGAAACAAACCCACCTAAACAGGAAAATGTTGTTAAAAGGGATAGTAAAATGTTCCCTAGTTTTATGTTTGCATAACATTGATTGTTGATAGCATGCAAACATTTTCAGAGCTATATTTTAGGGATTCCTGTTGATTGATGAAAGGATTTATTCCTATGTTAATATTCAGCTTTGAAAATTTTATGGAAGTAGTCCTAGGGAAGATTTGAGTGATAGTTCAGCATACTTATATTGTCTTCTCACATTTTTGGTTGGAAATTCCATTTCTAACAGCAGTATGCAGGAATATGGGCATCATCAGAATGTCTAATTTTGAAACTTGTAGTTTTATAATGTTGTCATTTGTGCAAATTTATGGATCTTCTTATAAGACCCATTCGGGCACTTGTTTAATATTGTAATAAATAGACAAACTTGTTGTATCCACATTTGTTATTTGCACTAATTTTTAAGACCCTCATTTTGGGAAAATTTTGATTTTTGTAACTATCAGATGTGGTTGCAATTAGGGTGTAAAATTATTACACTAACAAACTAGTTTGTAAAGTTGCAACAGGTGGTCAGTTTTACAAATTATGGCAGTTCACCGATTTGGGTAAGCATACAGTTTGTTATCTATCCTTTTACAGTTCAGTGTATAGGTAGAATTGGAAGACTCGCGTGGATTCAGTTTGTTGACTATAGATATTTTTGGGCATTTGTGGTCTAATTTATTCTGGATAGTGAATATCTGCATAGTTACAGTTTCAGATGGACAGTGAGCACTAGCCTGATTAGGGGTAGTTTAGATGTATTTTTTACTAATATGTGTTTATGGAATTGTAATTTTTGTAATCGGTCATATCACAAAGTGATGGTTGAACACTAACTTTCTATAATATAATGGGTTTTATTATCTGGTCATTTATTTGTGATGGCATTATAGTGGGATGGACAATTCACAGTTGTGTGCAGAATTGACAGGGTTACAGCGTTTCAGTTGACACTAGCTTAATTAGGTGTTATTATTTGATTGGTTATGTAATTAGCTAATCAACTATTTGAATTTTATCAACCTATAATGTTATTTCAAGTTCTTGTATGTGTTTGTGCGATGCAGGAAAAGATAATATGTTTTGTGGGTTGACAAACAACTTTTTGTGGACAAAAATCCTTCTCAGTAGAGAGGAGTGATCAGGGGGTCAATTTCAGTGCCAAATTTTCCCTAAACTTCCCTAAACCATAGTATTGTTGTAGATCCTTCAGAGAGCTTTCCGATGACTATAAGAACGTGAAAAATGGACACTCTGAGCTCCAGTTACGTCTGGTCAAAGTTTGGTCAACATGTCGATATGTGGACCAATGAAAATTTGACACGTGGCAATATGGGAAAAATAGGAAAAGTTTTCTTTGAATGCTGGTCTTGGAAACTCAGTGACAGACAAGTGGGCTCCACTATTTACTAGTTGGGGGCCCTCAGCCAGGTTCGACACACTAGATTATGGAGGGGTGTCATGGTCTCCTTCTCATATTGTTATTACAATGTTTTTGCTTATATTTACCTCATTCTACTAATCCGGGATACATGTGGGATAATGTGTATATTGTAATTAAATATTTACCAAGCCACACCCATTTAGTAATCCAAATTGGCCACATTATTTTATTTCCAACGCATTATTCAACTCCCAACTATTATTAAATTTACCACTATTAATTTCCAACTCTCTAGCCACCTATTCCTCCAAATGATGTGCATTTAATATTCCATACACATATCCATGCGCAAAAATTATCATGTTCTAGCCCCTCCAACATAGGCCCCTAGCTATGTGGCTCATAAGCCAATGTTAATAACAAACAACACCCTATTTAAATGCCTACTTATCCTCCCAAGCGCCCAATGTGGGATCATTCATATTCATAGGAAAGTCAAAGCGCTTTAAGAGGGATTTGAACCCAACACCTCTGGGTAAAAGGATAGGTGCCCAACCATTGTGCCACGAAACTCAAAACAATATAAAATGAGTTCGCAGGTATTTGTACAATACAGGTTATAGGACTGTGTGTAGGCCATAAGGGAGCAGTTGGAGAAAACTTGATTTTTGGAGGACTTCTACTCACATCCATGTCTCGAGTTATATATGAAATTTTCTCAGAATTTTGAGACAATCATGATGGTGTGATCAATTTTCAGTTTTGGAGCTTTAATGACAGATTTTTTCTCTTTTGAAGTCACACAAAGGTGTAGAACCCAAGGAAGACACAGCTGTAAGTGGATCA
Source organism: Taxus chinensis (assembly GCA_019776745.2). Classification (NCBI taxonomy): domain Eukaryota; kingdom Viridiplantae; phylum Streptophyta; class Pinopsida; order Cupressales; family Taxaceae; genus Taxus; species Taxus chinensis. The sequence goes on from CM034153.1 coordinate 44,807,771, forward strand.
TGAAGGTAAAGGGCAATTGAGCCACATGAAATTCCTTTGAATTTATAATTACACATTTTTACAAGTTTTGATTCATTATTGGTTAAATGTAAAGGTTATTTTATTTTCATTATTAACATTATTAATGGATCGGTTCACCACGAACTCAAGGACGTAGGAATTTCAAACCCCGTAAACAATCTAGTGTTGTTTTCTAATTTTGATTTTTAGTTTCTGATTTCTTGTAATTAATTAAGTTCATAATATGAATATGGAGGAACCATTAATCAATGTTGCACAATACAGAGAAATCAAGTAAACTGGGAAACATTGATTTTTGGGCTTTGATCAAACAGTGAAATTGAGTAAATTACAAACTAAATTTCAGTTTTAAATTCAGTCCTAAATCAGATTTTAATCAATATTTTAGATTATTAAGACCTTTTTTTTTGTTAAAATTGAAGATCCTTTGAAACGGTTAAAAGTGAAAAAGTAACACACTCATTTTCGGATCAAGTTTTAGTATCAGAGCAGTTAGATTGTCAGATTAACTTCTAATTGTGTTTGAAAATTTAATGTTTAGATCATTTTCCCTAGTAATAGAAGAATAGGTGGTTAAAATGTAGAATTAAAATTAAAATTGATATAAAATCATTTTTATGGATATACAAAGTTCAATAAGAAGGGTACATGGGTATTGAATATATGTTTTCCCCATACAAAACTAGCTACCATAGGACAACTTAAACAATTTCTTTGATATCTAGAATCAGTGAAATGATAATTTTAGAGTTTATGAAACCTCGAAATTATAAGAAGGGTAAAGGAAAAAGAGATTTAAAAAAAAAAGACGATAAAAAAGTAGAAAGGGAAGCAAAGATACTAAAAACCAATGTAGATGAATCATCAATTAGAGATTGTAGGTGTTAAGTGGGCATAAACAACATAATCATGTGCATACATAATTTTGTGGATGTCTACACCTTATTTCAAATCTCTTATTTTGGTACAAGATGGGAGCATACTAACAAAGGTGAACTGATCAAGTTAGACAATTTTTGGTTACATTTAGTGAAAAAGTGTCAATTCTTCATGATGATGCTCATTTCTTATGTAAGTAAGTAGAAAATTGGTATGGGTGAAACCTGCTAAGATTATTACAGTGATGAAATAAGCTAGAAAAATTCATGGCATTCCTCCTACAAGATGAGCCAAATGTCACTCATATTACCAATTTTTTGTCAAGAATATCTCTTTTATAGTCTCGTGCTAAAATAAATAACATTTGTAAGTGTTTGGTATATATGTATAAAAAATGTGGAAGAATGCACAAATGATGTGAACTATTTGAAAAAATGCATTCAAGAAATGTGATCTCAAGGACTACAATGATTGTAGGGTATGCTCAAAATGGGTTTGTTGGAAAAGCCTTGTAAGTTTTCAATAAAATGTAATTGGAAAGTATACATATGGACTCCATAACCTTTTCTATAATCCTCTATGCCTCTATCAAAATGGGAGCTTTAGAGCAAGGCATGGAAATCCATAAAAGTATAATGAAATAATTTTTTTGTTAGATGTAGTTTCCATTGAGGGTGTTGTAAGAGAAACTATTGTTAAAGATGCAAAGAATTTATTAATCTTTAATCATGGAATAATTATTGTAGAGATTATTTTTGATGAAAAGTGAAACAAGTTATAAGCATAAGCTTACACTACAATAATATGCATCATTTCATCATTGTTACCATCATTTCAAACATTGGTAATGGTCTTGTGGGGATTATTGGTGACACTAAGTAATGCAATAATTTTTAACATGGATAATCAAGTGATTATGATTGTTATCATGGTTTTAGGATAATGTAAACTCCATAATTAGCCTAGCACTTGACTCTATGTAGCCCCCCAAGGGCTTTTATATCCTTGTTTTAATCATGAAGGATATATACATATGTGTTATTGATGATGTTTTTCTTGAGGGGTCAACTTGTGCCAAATTATATTCATTATTAACATGGAATGTAACTTACCTTTTTCTTGTACCATCGATTGGATGTAATTTGTAATCTAAGTGAACACGAGTTCTTCCATAACCCATTAGCCTTCACTCTAGGTTCACAATTCATCAAGATAATTTCATTTTAGTTTAATATATTTTGTAGTCCATAAAGCCTTAAAAATTGTCTAGGGATTGTGTTAAAGTTGGAATGTCAAAAGATTTTGGTTGGTATAGTTGGATGCTCATCACAAGAACTATGGATGAAATTAATTTTTATGTTTTATGTGGTGCGATAAATTCCCAACTAAAGCACAACTTACTCTTATTTTATTTCTATAAATGGAAATAAGAGAGAAAGGATGAAAGCTACATGATGATAAAGGTTGGGTAGACCTCTAACCTCATATTTTGTTTATCATTATGGGTGAAAAACTACTAATATTATTACAAGTATCAAAAAATGGAAGAAAAATACACGTCCTTCCTGATACAAAAGGAGCCAAATGTCACTTATGTTACCAATTTTGTGTTGATACGATCCTCTTTCATACCATCATGCTCAAATAAATAATAATTCCACGTTACCTAGTAGATATTCATGAGAAATGTGGAAGCATGCACAAGGAATTGAACTGTTTAACTAAATGCATAAAATAAATGTGATCCCATGGATTGTAATGATTACAATATATGCAAAAAATGTGTTTGTTAAAAAGGCCTTGTAAAATTTCAAAAATATTTGATTGGAAGGTTTAAATCAAAACTCCACAACCTTTTCTACTATCACATTTGTTAAAATGGGAAATTTAGAGCTGAGCATGGACATCTATCAAAGAATAATGGAAACATATTTTTTTAGTCGTAATTTTAATTATGGACATTGCAAGAGACATTCTTGTTTAATATGTAAACTATTTCTATAATTTTAATCATGGAGCTATCCTTTTAGAGATTTTTTAGATGTAAAGTAAAGCAACCTATAAACACAAGATCACACTAAAAAAATATGCATAATGCCAAACTTGTAATTATGGTAAGGTATCAGGTCTTATAATCTATGTGAAAATGAGGTCAATCATAACATCCTTTCACTTGTAGGTTCTAGGAAAAAAGTGAGCTACTTTTGACTATGTTGATAATGATGACATTCTAAATAGGGATTGTTGCCTCTATGGACACATCATACTCCTCATTAATTAGAATGTGTAATATCATGTAATTTACAGTGAAAATACTTTCATAATCACTTAGATCATGATTGAAATATGTTCCTTCATGTTGAGAATATAGGTGAGATTTGGTTTACTTTGTCCTGTTTAATTGGATTTAGTCCTCATATGTATGTGTATATAAAAACATAACTATGAACAGACATATTTATATTTGTATATGCATTTACAATAACATATAATAATAGCCTAAGTAGACACTACTAGATTTTTTGAAACTCAATGTTCAATCAAGAGGTTGTTGCTAGTCGGATAATCCCTTAAGTAATTTCAACTAGATAAAACACTAGTTGAAAGAGGATTTAGCTATGAACATTAAATTTAGTTAATCCTTGTTCCTATTCCAAACTACAAACTATAATAAGGAAAATATAGGGTTGTCTTATTGAAATGTAAGGTGGCCCCTTAGTTTATCTTTCCACACCTTAATGAAGGTTTTATGGATATAAGCCCTGCAAATTTTTTATCTCACGAAGGAAGTTAGAGATGTAGACCTAATATACAACCCCTTATTTATGTACATGACATATAGTTATGAATTAAATTAATAACCCCTTATTCAGATCACTTAGTTGAGTTACATTCGGGTTGACAAAAAATATGGAGCACGATTGACCTTACATTGGTGATGGAATTTATGATTATGCACTTACCTCTCATAAACAATTTTTGATAGGAACTCAAATTTTCATCTAATAATACATTGCGCTCAGAGTTATGATTAAAGAACTTCTGACATAGAAATTAAGATTTAGTGCTCTAGATTTTCAATTCTTATTATTATAACCAACAATACTCCAAGGAAGAATTAGATGTATTTGACAATAAGTATTGATTTGTGTACATAAGACATTTACTTTGTTAGCCTCAATATGTAACCTCAATTTACTTAAGTCGGTGGGAAAATTATAGTTTTTCTCCTATTTTGAATACCTTCTCATGCCATGATAGAATTATGTGATTATATTTCTTAGGAGGTAAAAAGATTTTTTCCTATATTAAGAGTCCTTTCAAATTATAAAAATGTTCTCTTATATAAAGTCACATTGATAAGACTAGTTAGCATCTTCTTTAGTGAAAATAATACCATGGAGGAGATATTATCTCTTATTGATTATCTAAGTTAACTTTATAGCATTTTATTGAAGTTAATGAGTGGTGTCCATTCTTAAAGTCAATTTCATCTTTGTGAACATTCATGATATAATAGTTAGATGGTGGAATGACTAACCTATTGAATGAGATTTTTTTTTAAAAAAAAACTCAAATATTTCTACATATCACTTTTGAGAGATGTTACAATATAGTTCAATAGATCTAAAACTCTTATACTTTACTATACTATCTATACAAATATATATTTATGAAAACACCCCAAAAAAAAAAAAAAAACACAACAAACAAACAAATCTAATTTACTCGTTCCATCTACACATGACAAAAACTTTTAAACTTCTTTTGTTGCATTGTTTATGCTAAGGACATACTACAATTATTGAATTCAAGGATCTAAATGTAATTCAAGAATTTCATCAAACACTCGGTGTGCATCATATATACTTCAACACTTTGTATGCAAGTGAACATTGTTTTTAAAATCCAGTTTTAATCAAGTCATCAAATTCTTACCTGGGTAAATAGAGAGCAAAAATATATACCCATCTCACATCCCTATATTTTAACAAATTATTGGAACTAATTCCAATGACATCTCATCTCTATTTTTGTTTGATAATTTTCATACAAGTTATCATAATTTCTTAACTACATTTCTGGTATTTTTCTTTTCATAATTTGCATATAGGTTCTCATTATTTTGCCAAATGTATTCTGGTATTTTGGGCAGATAGGCATGAAAATTCTTTATAACACCACGTTCATTGTCATAGTCGTATGAAATAAAATCGGACCCCTCCAAGATCTTTGTTGGGTAATTTGATGACTTTGTAAAATGGAACTCAACATGATCTTTGTGTTGGCTGTTCGCAGTCTCATCTGTCGAAATAGTGCAGGAATTGAAGACCAAGCTGCACTTCAATTTTGATGGATGATGTCATGACTGCCTTGCATGAGATGGATGATGTCAATTTTGATGGATTGTTCGAAGACACGAGTCTCTGTGTCATCACAATTCTTTTATGGGTGAATTCTGATGATTCTATGGAATATTTAAAGCATCGATTGGATCCTTACAAGGAGTTCATGTAGATCAGCAACATCTTCTTTATGAGGGTAAACAATTGGAAGACTATTATGTGTTGTTTGACTATAGCTTATGCAAAAGATTCAACCATTCATTTCCATCATGTGGTTAAGTGGTGGAGCGGTTGATAATGGGAAGCCTTCCTTTTCTAAGCATGTCTTATAGGGATGTAGTTACACAAAATTCTACCTTGCCACATGCAACAAAGTCTCCCTACTTTTATTTTCGAAACAGGATGGAGGATGTGGCTATGTAAAATCACTTGATTGCCTTCAATTTCAAAAGTCAATGCTGAGTTTCATCAGACCTAAAGCCACCCCCATAAATTTATCACTTAAACAAAGAATTAAATTGATAGACTATAGCATAGATCATATAATTTACTAACCCCTTTTTCAACACCTCTTTTCATCTTCCATTGTTTCGGATCCTCCAATTTCATATCCTCGATGAATCCCCTTCGGCGTTTCTATCACACATTTTACATGTGATTGCTAGTTTCTAGTATTTACATGGTGGAAAATGATGATAAGATGGCGGACGTCACTCATCTTCATTCAATTTATAAAAAAGATGGGGTTATTTTCAAATTTAATGGATTAAGTCCCACTTCATTGTCTTGATTCCAAAGTATTCATTTGAATTGGACAATGGATGGTGAGATCTCACTTTGTTCCATAGGATTTTGTATTGTTCAATTTTATAATTAGGTTTATTATTAGATTGTTTCTAAGAGCACCCCTAATTTTGGGGTGTTACGGGACTTTTTCAAAAATCCCCTTTTCTCAAAGTTTGACTCTAACTTTACGCAGTAACCACAATCCCTGTTTAAGTTCACCTTCTCAATTTACATTTATATTTTTGAGTTGCCTACATTTTAGGATATTGGAAAAACACTAGATACTTATATATAAGAAGATTTATATTGAGATATGGTTGGATTGCATACATATGGTCGCATTTGTGTTGAAATAGATAAATTAGTAAGGTTATTCCTTAAAAAATACTACTCAAATGGACAAAAATTAAACACACTCAGATCATACATAAACATAACACAAAAAATTCATATCCAATATAAACATAACACTCCATTGATCTAATAATGACAATGATCAAAAGGTCGATAGAAACGAGGATAAAAACTTTTTCCATATCCAAGATAAACATAATACTACACAAATGAGAACAACAACTTGCATTTTACATCACATTATGGGTTTTCTTTGAGCATGAATCAAGATAAGAAAAAAAAAATCTCAGAAATGATTTTATAGCATAAACTTAAATTTTCCTTGTTTATTTAGTTCCTGATGGGCAAAATATAAGAATAAGCGAGTGGTGGAATTTCTAGAAAATTATTATTATCTAAAATTTTCTAAATTCTACATTTATAACAAGGCTTGAATTTTTCTTTGCATTTTGCATCACGTTGAAAATTTATTACTTTATTAAGAAAATCTCAGGTGATCATGCATTCTTCATTGACATTATTCAGTATTACTATACAAATATTAATTGTGCAAATGATGTTACACTTCTACTGAAAAAAATTTGTCTTCTCACCATTTTGGGATGACCATAAGGCATAAATGTTTTTCCTTCTACATAGCCTTAAATTTTACAATGTTATGTCATGATGCTCAAGCCAAACATATTATTGTAACAATATTTCTCTCTTGTTGTTCCCCTGATCCCTTTGACATACACTTGGTTTCCATAACATTATTACTGAAAATGCTCATTCCAAGATTATAATTCTAATAACAAGCCTACCCTCCCCCGATTTTACCCGAATTCCTTTAATTTAGATGTTCTTCCTTCCTCTAAATGAGAGTTAAAAAAATCAGTTAATTTTATTGTTTCTTTATATCTACCTTGGTCTTCTTTGATGATAAATAAAACATTCTCTACTTGTAGAGTTTAAATTAAATCACATTCATATTTTAGTTCACCATCAGCTGGGGCTCTCATGTTTCCTTCTTTATCGAGGTTTCTAGCATAGTCAAATATATTTTAGAATATTAGGATTTTCATACTAAATATTGCAATTTGAGAATCAGTTTAATAAACTAATCATTTCTTCAATTGAGTAAGAAGATAAAAAAGAAGTTTAAGTTTTGAAGGAAAACGTGGCATATTTTGTAATGTGTACCCACAGTTTGGACACCTCCTTGTTCACTCCCTAATATTTTCAAGTAAACAAGACATTTCCAAAAAACATTGAGTAGAAAATGACACTAATAAATATAATTCCTTGAATATTTTGTTTCTTTTTGCTAATCCATTTTTTCATAGTTTTTCAAAGATGTGTCTCACATCATCAAAAGACTAATTCTTTTTTCTTGTGTTATGTTGTCTTCTAGGGAATTATAAAAAAGGTTTCATTCTTGATCTATTGGTAGCAATTAACTAGGTTCTTTAAGTAGTATTATTTCCTTTGAACCTTATGTTTTGCACTTAGAGGCATATATTATAAATTTGGTATCAAAATTTCATGCGCAATGGTTTATGAAACCCAACAATGCATTTAATTTTATTATATTGAGATAATATTGTAAATTATATATAATAATACAGTATAATTATTCCAATATATATTTTTGTATGCCTATCGGCCTCTCACATGCATCTATGGATGCATTTGCTAGTTATATGTTTGGATAGTTTCCTTAAGGTGTAATTTTATTTTGAAATTATGAATAACATAATGTAATGATGAGGTAAACACATTATAGAAACTAGTACGAGGATATAAATTAGTACTCATATCTTAAATACACTTACCTAAAAAAAGTTTAGAGATAGAAATTTCAAGGTCCTTATCTTGGATCTTTAGGATACCATAATTATTAATTAATTTTAAATAAATGGAATCTGAATCCACCGTGTGGCTAAGATATTATAATTTTTTGATTGAATTCTCCAAAAAAATGAAAAATTTCTTCATGGCAATAAAATGAATGTCATATTTAATGTTAGAATTAGTTGTGAACATATATGGATACCACAACTTTTTTTGTCTAGTATCTAATTCAGTGTTTCATCTCAGTGTGACCAAAAGAAATGTTTTGTAATAATAAACTTATATAGATACCATTTTTTATTATCTAGCATCTAATTTGGTGTTTAATCGCATGTTGATATATAGTTGCCAAATTATTTGTTTATTTGGTATCTAATTTGGTGTTTAATCTTAGGGTGATAAAAATGGTATTATATATCAAGAAATATGTAGGATACCAAAAGGTTTCGATATTCTGATATCTAAATGGTCAAATTCTTGAAGCGCAAGTGTTACACCTACTCAGTTTTTTAGTAACCCAACCAAACAACTATAATACATGATGCAAGCCATAAAAAAATTGCAACTTGTGAATTCATCTTCTTGTGCTTATGTTCTACAACATTCACAAGGTGGGTTGACAACAACTATGTTTCCAATCAACCAATAGTGTGTAGCATTTACAATACTATAGTCCCATTTAGATTTTGTAAGCCCGTGTTTATCCTATTCACAGGAAAATATGACTCTAAACAACACATTGATCATTTTTCTAGATGATTACAATTATATGCACATAATGATAAGATTGTTATTAAATATTTATCACACTGTCTCACTGGTATGGAATTAGTATGGTTTTATGGATTTTTTAGTGCTTCTATTAGTAGTTATCCATTAATAAGTTACCTCTTCTTTAGTAACTTCAAATCCCATCCCAATACCCATTATGATTTTGAGCATTTGGAAGTAATGTGCCAACATCCTAATGAATTCATTCAAAACTACTTTGCATGATTCAAATATTTGATATACAAAACTATATTCAACCCAAATTATAAGGAACAACATCACATGTTTTTTGATGTAATCGCAACTCCATTTCCTACATTTCTTAATTAACCAAGTAAGTCTATTTATCACTTGTAGATAAACTAGTAGCTTATGAGGAGGGTTTGCTGGGTGGAAATCCTAAGATCATTGAGGTCGTTATGTCTAAGATTCTTGAAAAATTTTCACATGCATGTCCACATGTGAAAATTGCCCATCCTTTAGACATCATCTTTACTTCTTGTGTCAAAAACCACGTGTCACACAACATACAATGAAGAGAAATATTCAACTAAGAGCAATCATATTCATGATACTATCATCCACGATGATATTGATGCACCTACCACTATCCTACATAAGTTACTTGATAAGAATATTACCAAGCCACCTAGTACATGATGTAGAACACAACATCATTTGATACAATATCAAGGAAAATAATTTATCAATCATAATCACATTAATAGACACAACATGAACAAATGTTGGACCTTACACAATCATATTCAACATCTCACTCATGAGTGTGTTATATAGAATAAAACAAGGATAAAGCAGGGATAATTTTAGTGGCGAATATTCGTAATATGGCGAATATTCCATTTTTAAAAAATTTGAAAAGGTGAATTTTCTAGCACGGGTCAGTGACCTGTTCGCCTAAAAATTATAGTTTAATTTTTTTAGGGGTCAGCTTCACCTACTCTTGAAACTATCCCCTATATAATCCTAGATTATTCTCCAGGTAGAACACTACTAGCTCACTCATACCACCTGGGGGCATATGTATTATCAAGTACAGTAAATGCGTGACAGGAGGGCGGAGGCTACAGATGCACAACAGGAGGACAGAGGCTGCAGACGCACGACAGAGAGTTTGTTGACGCGCAACATGGAGAGTTTTTAGACGGGTGACAAGAGTGCAGAGGAAGTAGACACACGACAGAGAGTTTGTTGATGTACGACACAAAGATTTTGTTGTTGCGCGACCAGAGGGCGGAGGCTTCAGACGCTCGACAGAAGATTTGTTGTCGCACATCAACAAGGTTCGTTGGTGCGCATCAACAACCTTGTTGACGTGCGACAGCAAATCTCCTGTCACGCGTCTACAACCTTTTGTCATACCACTTAAAAAATCAGGTGAAAATTTTGTTGTCGGACCCCTAAAAAATTCACCTTCCTGCTAAACCGGTTCCCAGGATATTCACCAGGTATTTTCCACCTCCGATTTCTAAGAGGTCTCTTAAAATGAACCCTAGGATAAAGATCATAACAAGTTCATAATGCTCAACAAAATCTTAAGAAAGCTTATAGGTTGGTAAATAACTTGTCTAAGAAGAAGGAATCAATCCAGAAAAAAACTCCAATTAGAGAGGAAATTTTAGTCACAATATTATATAATAAGAAAAGAATCAACCCATATTTTATATGAGCATAAATCAATAATGAAAATCACAATAAGGTGATAATCGATAGTGAGAATACACAAAACACATGTACAACCTTGATCCAATTGATAAATTAGGTTATGATTAGCGTGAGCTACAAAATTCCACAACATATACTAATTCAATGGGATATCCAAGTCTTCATGTGGTAGTAAGACCCAATGTTATATATATGATATTTCAAGTGTTGACTAAAAATGAAAACTTTAATGTTATCTTGGGATGCCAATAGTTCATGCATGTGAAAGAAATTATTGATAGTTGTGACGATCACATTAATTTTGTATATAACAAACAAATTGTTAATGTGAGGCTCAATTTATCTCTATGAAATATTATTCCTACAAAAGTGGATACTTGAACCAAAAATAGTTACATTAGAGAAAGTATCTAATATTTCTAAGCCAAAACCAAGAAACATAGATGATTACTAAGCATAAAAATTTAACACATACCTATTGAGTCAGAGAAATCAATACTTATAGCCAAAAAAAAAAAGATACTTAGAGAGGAAGATAAATTACTACAAACAAAACATATTACTATTGAATAAAATGTTATCTATAGAGCAAGAGCAAGGGAAAACAATGCAAATGGATTATAAATCATAGCAACTAGACAAATATTTTCTTAGTTACATTCCTATTAGAGGAAAAAAATGTTGCATCACATTGTAACCCAATAGTTTTGCAATGCACCACATGAAGCAACCACTATACAAAAAGGCTCTAGTACATAGTCACAAAATAATCACATAAGGTCAAATTTTATGCCGATGAACCATTATATTGGAGTACATCACAAATTGAAATTATGTAAATCCTAAATACCCACAAGCAAATGGATAATGGATTACTATCAACTAAAACCATTCGGGCTATGGTTATATATGCGAAAATCTTGATGCTACATCTATCATTGGTTGATTACAAGAAATATAAAAACATATAATTAAATGAGCAATATCAAAAACATATCTATAAGAAATTATTCATTGACAAATAACTAGACAATCATCATTATGAATTCAAATAATCTAATAAGTACAAAATTCAAACCATATAGCATGTGAATAAGAAATTAAAAACACGTCAATTTTCTCATACATGAACTAAATGCAAATAAATTCAAGTCATACAAGATACAATCAAAAATATAAACACTGTAAATAAATAATCTATATCATATATCAAAAAATTGAGTTCCATATATTACAATTAAGTACACTACGACAATAAGCTCACGCCTGCCCTCCTCGACTCCTCCTCGGCTCCTCTGCTCGCGCCTGTCTGCGCCCTTGTGCGCGCCTCGGCTCGCAGAATCCTCGGCTCCTCCTCGGCTCCTCTGCTCGCACCTGTCCGCGCCCCTGTGCGTGCCTCTACTCACGCCATAGCCAGCGCCGTTGTCCATGCCTCTGTCCGCGCTCCTGCGCACGCCTCTACTCGTGCCCTGCACTCACGCTCAGACCGAAGAATAACTCTCACGCCTGCCCTCGCGCCCCCTTCACACATTCGTCCTCGCGCCCTACCCTGCCCTAATGGTGTCTACGCGTGCCCTTGTTCTCGCTACACGCAAGCCTGCAAACCCTGTAGATCTGCGAGATCAGTCTGGAGCTCTTTAGCCAGACGGTGGGGGCTTAAATCTTGTTTCAGGGGTTTCTCCTTAGTCATGGATCGACCTCACCTTTACCAATGCTGCGACTATTTCAGACGGTTCTGTAAACCCTAGCCATATTCAATCACCATCTGGGGGTGTTCTTGGGAAAGGCGATGTTCGTGGTGAGTTGAAGCAAGGAGATCTACCTGTTATTCCATTGCTGGATAAAGAGATTAGGCACGGGTCTCTTGAAACCTCCTTGAAGGATGTCTTAAAAAACAAGTAATCCTCCATGAAACCTACAGACATCACACCATGTATTACTTTTGGGGAGGATGTCATTTCATCTGAGATCTACTATAAAGAGCATGCTCTGATTTGTAGATTCGGGGGTTTATGACCCAGCCTTCCCGTTCTTCATGCGTGGATCTCCAAGCATTGGACTCCATCTTTAACTGGTAAGATTGACTTATATCCATGTGCTAAAGGAATCTTCATTATGGTTTTCTCTTCAATAGCTGATAAAGACATCATTGCTTCCAAGCTCTAGACCTGCGAGTCAAAATATTTGATCATGAAACCTTGGTTCCCATCCTTTAACCCGCACACAGATACATTCTCATGGAAACCTGTTTGGATCAGGCTGCCCCATTTAGCTCTCCAATTCTGGAGTCATGAATGTCTAACAACCATTGGCAATACCTTGGGTACTACACTCCACATAGATTCTCAAACAACTAATTACACCCATACTACTTATGCCCGGATCCTGGTGGAGCTTGACACTGATAAAAATCTTCCTGCTACCATAGACCTTAGAGTGCAAAATAGAACTTGGTCACAAACTCTTGATTATGAAGGTCTACCTTTCCGATGTAGAAGGTGCTTTGGATTAGGACACACCTCTACTGCTTGTGGGATGGAAAAACGTCAACATGAGAAGCGCAACTGGTGGAAAGACGCACTCTCGGAGCACCTGATTTTTGTGGATAGAAAGGATCTTGAATCTAAAGCAGTAGATGAACCAGAGTCAAGGAAAACCCCTTTATCCGAAACTCAGGTTGTTAGCAACATAAAAAATACACAAGTTGTTGAGGGCAGCATGGAAAATGATAAATATCTCTCTCTGGATAACAACGTGGCTGTTCCAAATGGGACAAATGCGACTAAGGAAAATACTCCTCCCTTGTCTGCTTCTCCAACCACGAAGGCTCCATCAGGGTGGATTACGGTCAACAAAAAGAAAAAATCTACCACTCTGAAGGGTAACACTTCACCTTGATGATTCTCATTTCTGCTATTGGCTGGTTGGGTTTCATTGGTCTCATTTTTCTTAGCCGGATAGTAGATTGCTTCCAATGGTGTTGATAGGCCATTGTTGTTTGTTTGTTGTGCTTCAGTTGTTTTTTTGTTGTTGTTTTGTCGTTGCTTTGCAGTCTGTTTTCTGCAGTCGGGCTTAATTGTTCTATCGGGATTTTGATCCTTCTCTTGTGCTTTGACTTTCAATTCTGGCTTCTGAGCCTTTTTGTACAAGGGTATAGTCCCTTTCAAAAAACTATTTGCCAATAATAATAAAAAAGTACACTACGACAATCCAAAAGTTGACTATTATGGATTATTGAATGATTAGGTGAATGAAATAAATGAAAACTAGAAGACTTGCATAGACCTTTTCATTTCAAAATTACGGTCAAGGGTTTAACTCTAGGAGATTTGATGAAAGACATGAGGCCAACTATAGAAATGGCGGTAGGTCAGGGGAAATTTTTGCAAGTGTGGGTCTATAGATTAATACTAGAGATGATGCCCGAAATTCCCCACTTTTTAAACTTGCAGATATGAACATATGGCTTAGGGTTGTGTAGAATTTTTTAAAAAAAGGTCTTGCATAGTGATCCCTCACATACAATAGTGGGGATAATGATTCTTAACAAAGAATAGTTTCACAAAACTCATAAACAATGGATATATTGGGATCAATGATGCAAAATGCATGAAATTTTGGGTCTTGGGAGGGTTCTTGATCAAGGGTCAAGCCATGGGTATTTAGGCCCTACATATGAGAAAAAAATGATAGAAAATGTTTATCTTGCTTATGTAGAAATGGTTTCCATATATCCATAGGCTTTGGTGTAGAAGTTATTTGTCAAATAAGTGAAAAAAGTTTTACAAAGTTTGCAATATAAGTTTAATACCACTCGAGAATTGAGGGAATCACATAAGCTAAGATAAATTATGAAGATGATGCCCATAAAAATTAGAAATTTGAATTAACTTATAGTTTTTTTAAATATGTAGGGCGTCATGCACATCCTATATGTGTGGTTTAGATAAATTATGGGTACTCCTCATAGAATATAGTCAGATATTTTTGAGCCTTGAAACGTCACTAATGAGGATTGGGAACAAGGTTGATTTAAGCACACCCTTTCATAAAGAACTCTCAAATGATGCAATGTTTAACGGGTATCAATTTAGCAAGGTTGTGATCAATATGGGGTCAGAAATAAAGTTACTCTTAAATAATTATTGGGTATCGATGGATAGGCCCATGTTTTACTGAATATGATTCACCTTGTTCATAGATAGTAACACCATTATAAGACCTCTTTTATTTATTTGGATGTGGAGATCAACATCATGAGAATTTTATTTTATTTTGACTTTGAGGTCATCAAGATGATTATTAAGGATTAATACCCTACCACTCTTAGAAACCCGTTGTGCTATAACAATAGAGAATGTATGTAGTTTAAAAAGATATCTATAAGCTTCAAAAATGTGGAATTGAGGGTTATTATTCTTCTAGATGCTAGTTTGGGACCATATTACACTAAATAAGTCATAAAAATGAAGAGGAAATAAATATTCACAAACATATGGTGTATGAATAGGAGATCAATTGGTACCAGAAAGCATTTGACTTGTCTAGTCTAGCATGTGTAGGGTGGCTCTAGGATTGTTATAATATTCGGTCAAAGGTTTACATGATTTTGAATATGGTATGATGCAAGTCGTGTTACGGGGGTGGTGAGAATTATTTGTGGTTTTATTGAGAGAAATAAGTCGACACAAATCCAAGTTCTGCTAACCATTGTGTCTGCTATATATAGTGCTCCCCAAAATAAACTTTTATGTTGGGTAAGGAAGGAAAACAAACCTGCAAAGCACACTCTCATATACCATACAAGATTAGTTGGGTACTCGTGTACTTTGTAAAAGGAATATAAGTGAGGATTCGAGCGTAGTAGAAGCTAAGTTGGGACACTATGGATTATAGAGATATGTTGAAGGAGATTATGTATATGATTAAGATATCATTAGAATTATATAAAAAAGGGTAGGAGAGACCAATCACGATCAAATATGTGATAGATATGGTAAAAGAATTATTTGTAATAACATGGTTGTGGATGAAGAGATATGCACAAGAAATCATAGATATGACATCCACATCGATGCTAAAGAACAAGTACTAGAATTATATCATGGATAGGATTAATTTTCCACCATGCAAGGTGTGTATCCCCATAATGGTTATGTAAAAAATAAGTGCCTAGTGGGTTTGGTCCCCTCACTACTACGTATATATAATATATACACATATATATATGTATATACATATATATGTATATACATATATATGTATATACATATATATATACACATATATGTATATATACACATATATGTATATATATATATATATACACATATATGTATATATATGCACATATATGTATATATATATACATACACACATATATGTGTGTATAAATATATATATACGTATATATGTATATACATATATGTGTATATACATATTATATACATATATATAAATATATATACATATATGTATATACATATATACGTATATATATATATATATACATATATATATATATATATATACATACATATATGTATACATATATGTATATATGTATACATATATGTACATATATGTATATATGTATATATGTACATATATGTACATATATGAATATATATACATATGTATATATGTATATATGTATATATGTATATATGTATATATACATATACATACATACATATGTGTGTGTATACATATCTATATATGTACATATACATATACGGTATATGTATATGTATATGTATATGTATATATATATATATATGTATATGTATATGTATATGTATATGTATATGTATATATATATATATGTATATGTATATGTATATGTATATGTATATGTATATGTATATGTATATGTATATAGATATGTATATGTACATATACAGATATGTATATGTACATATACATACATATATACATATACATGTACAGATATAGATATGTATATGTACATATACATACATATATACATATACATACATATATATATATACATATACATGTACATGTATATACATATACATGTATATATATATATATATATATATATACATATATATATGTAGATATATATATATCTACACATATATATATATGTGTATATATATATACATATATATATGTGTATATATATACATATATATAGATATATATATATATATATATATGTGTGTGTGTATATATATACATAGAGAGAGAGAGAGAGAGAATTGTGAATTTTGAAGAGGGGGGCCTTAAATAAGATTGGAAAAAGTAAAATTCAATGAAAGAAAAATAAGAGATCTATGCTCCAATTAGTTTTATGAATGTGTATTGTAGTTGGATATAGAAATTAGAACTTGATCATTTTATGTTTTGTGATTAAAAGAATGGATAGCTTAGAAGTATGTTATAAAAATGGTATATAGTTATTTCTTGGGGAATGGGGAGTAATGAATGATTACATATTTTTGTATAAGGGATTTGATATCCAAAATTACCCCCCGGGTTATTTTAGTTTTAACAAGCTTTAAAAATGGACTTAGCCAGTTTTACAGGTATGTGACAGTGAAACAGCCGTCAAATTGCACTTCCCAAAAGCCCTAGCCGTTGGAATTCAAAAATCCACGTGGTCTGGTTTCATTAGCGGGCTATATTAAGAAAAGCCGACTGACGATCAAATGTCTGTCAAACTCAATGATAACATCAACAGGGCTACGTGGCAAAAGCTTAGTGGTTTGGCTAAGTCAGACAAGGTCAAAGACAACTGGCGGTGATTCAATGGGCTAAAAGTTCTAAAGCCGCGAAACAATGGAGCTTGGTCAATGACAAAGGAGTTTGGTCAAAGGAGCTCGGTCAAAGACTTAGGTGGGTTTTTCT
The DNA here is from genome assembly GCA_019776745.2 of Taxus chinensis. Taxonomy (NCBI): domain Eukaryota; kingdom Viridiplantae; phylum Streptophyta; class Pinopsida; order Cupressales; family Taxaceae; genus Taxus; species Taxus chinensis. The sequence goes on from CM034153.1 coordinate 44,825,323, forward strand.
TAAACCCACGGAACATTGGAAAGTTGCGATAGAAAGGAAAGCAAAGAGTTGCGTGGCACCATTTTATTAGCTCGCATTTCACAAATCTAACAAATGCAAAGGCTCATCCAATCAAATCCAAGTACGAAGCAAAAACTGACAGGTTCTGACACTATGGAAACGTGGAGCTTTCTCATTCACTCGCATTTCGCAGTTGTCAATGGATATCAAAGAAAAGTATGATAATGCATCAAAGCATGGAGCTTTCCTATTGGCTCTCATTTCAAACTTGTCAGAGGCTGGGGTTATTCAAGGACTGACATGCAAGTGCGTGGAGCCTTCCCATTGGCTCGTATTTCACATTTTTCAGTCGAGGGGAAAATTCCAAAGAAACGTGGTCATTTCTTATTAGCTCGTGGTTCTAAGGGAATGCAATGCAAAGGAATGTGGAGCCTTTTCATTGGTCCACGTGTCTAGAGACTAACAAAGGTAAAGGACGGCCTGACATCTCGAAGGAACATGGCGAAGTTTTATTGGCCCGTATTTTCATAAAGGCATTAAAATGTAAAAGACAAGGACAAATGGCGAACGGAGAAGTAAAACCTGATATAGTGACCCAATGGGGGGTAGACATGGCAAAAGACGAAGAAAGTACACATTGGCAAAGGCCGATCCCTAAACCAATTAAAGGTTGTCACGTGTCGATTTTCAGTGCCTCTCGACTGGTAAATCTTCAAATGGCCATATCTTTTGATCCCCTGCACCAAACTGGACAAAATTTATATCACTAGAAAGCTCTCATCGAGCTCTTCAATTTGACATCATCAAAATCTGATTTTGGTGGCTTTTGGTGGGTCAAAATGGAAAACACGGATTTCAGGGGTAGGAGAAGACTATTTTTCCATGCAAACGGTCAAATCAGACAACCCAACCACCAGACTTGATGAAGCATGGCTCTATTTGCTTCTACGAGACGGAATTGACATAGTAATGGCTCTATGAAGTGCTCATGTGCTTTGCAGAGGTCTTTAAGACAGATTGTCGATGGTTGAAGACCAGAAAAGTTGTCCCCTTCTTCTCTCTCCTCTTCTCTTTCTTCTTTCTCTTTCATTCGAGCTATATATTGTGAAAATCTTTCATGATGATAGAGGACATTCAAAAATTGTAATGGAACTCTGTAAAATTTGTTCCAAAGTAGTTGTGAGCCGTCGAACCTCTATTTTTGGGCTTGGCAATGTGTTCTTGTGCCTTCCTTTGCAACTGTAATGGTCTTTGTCTACTTTTATTGTAATAAAGCTTGTTTTGTGACACATTTGTCTGTCCTTTCTCGTTTTAACTGCAACCTTGCCTCTCTTTTACTTATTGCATTGTGTTGTGCATGTCTTCCTTCCTTTGCAAGTTTATTATGTTGTGTTTCATGTGAGAACAGATGGTAAATGCAGCTTGGGTCTGTGTCACTTATGTTTGGCCTTTCCCTTATTCATTTCTTTCTCTTTCTCACTCACTAGATTGTCTCTCACCTCCTTTTCTGGTGTATCACCACTATTAGTGTGGGTTTATTTTTATGCACTCTCTCTCTCTCTGGTCCCTTGGAATATTATGATAGTATTAGATAGTTTTTCCTGCATTAGGAGTAGATTGTGGCAGGTAGTTTATGAGTAAGAACCAACTTTCTTTGGGTTATCTCAAGCCCCGCAAGTCCCACAGCTTGAGAGGTAACCCAATGTTAGCAAAAAGTAAAGATATGCATTGCCAAATCTCAGTGCGTTACTTTTTTATGATAACAAGAGTAGCATAATATTGAAATATGGAAAGAATTTGTGCTTTTAGGGAGAAACAAAATAGAAAAAAACATATGGTTATTAGGTATGGTAAAGAATCGTGAAGAAAGGCAAAAAAATTTAAAAGAGACACTTTTGACGAATTGATAGGATTTATTAAGGAATTAAAATCCAAAGGAAGTTAATTTATTAAAAATATTGAGAGAAGATTGTGAATTATAATAAACTTAATAACTACCCAAAAAATATATTTGAAATTTTGAGTTCTAGATGTGAAGATAAAAGTAGAAGAAGAAAAATAGTGGAGAAAAATCAATAAAGTGAGAATAACACTTGAATAAATAGATCAAATACAAGGATTAGATTATCTTGTTAAAACTAATTGAGTGTTGGATGAATTATTAACACTTTGAGATCAAAATAAAGTTTTAGTGGGAGCATAATGGAGGGAGATGCATTAATCATTAGAGAAGACCTTGACATGGAAGTTATTGAAGAATAAATTAGGGTAAAAATATAGAGAGGTGAGGATGCTTCTAAGGAGGAGTGGGAAATAAAAGAGGAGAAGAAAGAAGGAAGAGAAAAGAGAAGTAGAAGAGGGAAAATGGAGGAATCATGAACAAGAAAATGAGAAAATTATATTAATTTCATATCCAAACACAGTTTCTCTAAGAGAAGATAATTAAAAAACATGTGGGAATATGTTTCATTATCAAATTCAACCATAAAAATCACTCTATATAGCACAATATTTTGGAGGAATTTGGGGAAAAGGCGGGTAGTGAGGAGATCACATAGGAACTCCTTCAAGAAATGAGAGTGTTGGGCTTATTGAAATTATCTTACTTTGGAAATATGATCAAGTTGATTAGAATGTGCTTGGCAAGGGCACATGTAGGAAGATGTTCATCACGAGGAGAATAATTACTCACCATATAAAGTATATCACAGCTAATAGAATTGCTAGACCAAGAAGAAAATATTGTGGACACACTACAAAATAGGGATATGCATCAAAAGATCATCTAGATGATGTAAGTAAATTTGGAAGGAAAAATAAGACCAAGTTTGTCAAGAATCCTTTAATAAGGGGGGCTATAAGAATTATATCTACATAGATATAGTAGGGTGATGAAATCAATTCTATTTCTTGAGGAAATTTGTAACTCATAGTAAGGATGGGGTTACGTAAGGTGAAGCTAAATTTTTCAAATCATATGGAGTTTGAAAGGAATGAGGCGAATGATTTGGTGCATGAACACGAAAAATAATTTTGGTGGGGAAATTTTTATGTTCCTTTTTCTTGATAAAATATTTATCCCATTGGTAATGAAATTTGAGGAGAAGATACTTATAGGGGTTAAGGAGCTTATGGAAAAATATAGACCATAAGACCTGTAGGGAAGAGTAAGTTAGGATGCATATGCATAAATATGAGAAAATAGTTCTATAGAATGAGGGACTTGATATAGTTAGAGGAGAGGATTCTAAGGGCCTTCTATACTCTTAAAATGGTATTATAGAGCTCAGGGTAATGGCATTTCTAGATAAAAGTAGCTCAAACAATAGTGTATCTTTGTTATAAATCACCATCAATAGCCCTATGGTCTTCTTCCTTCAGTGTGACATTTACGGATAGTCTGATCCACATGTTACGCATTGATTGCAAAAGAGACAAGGAATAACTTGGATCGCAGGAATCATAAATATATCCTTTTAGGATATTTAGAATCCTCAAAGGCAAAGAAGTTATATGATGAAAAGAACAAAAATAAATTCTCATAGCAAGAGATATTTTTTTGTGAAACTACAAAGAACGCAACCAACATAGATCAACTATTGAGTCAAAGTAAGAAATTTGTCAAATTTGATGTTTACAAAGAGATAAAGCAAATCTCAAATGGTGAGTGGGGTGTGTAATTAGGAATCACTTGATTTTGTATTCTCTCTTGTAAGTGAAAATGAAACGCCCATACATTAGAAATTCAAACTTCATCGGAGGATGAGTGAGTGGTTCCAAAGCAACTTGTCGGAAAATGAAGGATTTCAGAATAGGTAAGTGTTTGAAGAGATACAAGAAAAAATGAAAAAGCAGACCTTGAAGGGTGCACTAGTGTAAACCAACTTTTGATCATCAAGATGTCTACCTTGCTTTCGACTTTGAACCAACCTCCTTCAAACAAGTGGAAAAGTTGGATGCATGGAAAAAGCGATGAAAGGTGAATATGATGTCTTGGTAAAAAAAAAAATGGGACTTAAAAATTGTATTCAATTGCAAATAAATATTTTGCAACAAGTACAAAGTAGATGGCTTACTTGACAAACAAAAAGCACAACTTATCGCAAAGAGATTTCCCCATAAAGAAACGATAGACTACAGTGAGATCTTTGCACCTATAACAAAATAGACTCCTATTTGGACTTTGTTGGCTTCGGCAACACATAATGGATAGAAAATTTGTCAAATGGACGTAAAAACTATTTTTCTAAATTGTGATCTCAAATAAACATTGTTCATAACTCAACAAGAAAATTTACACTAGACAAACAACACAAAGTGTGCAAGTTCGAGAAATCATTGTATGGGTTGAAAAAAGCCCCCAAAGCATGGTATAAAAAGTTCACTAAACACCACTTGAACATTTATTTTCAGCATTTTGAATTTGAATATGAAAATTCAATTCGATAAAACAATTGTTTATGTGAATAATATACTCCTCACGAGAAATAATGAAAGATACACTACAAAAAGCAAAACAAAATTGATGAAAGACTTTGAAATGACACATTTATGATACCTTCATTTCCATTTGGATATTTAAGTACATCCTCATTACACAACAGAAAAACTTTGATGAAATAATAAATTTGGAATGAGAGACTGTAAACTTCTTGGCATTCATAAGAAACAAAAGTTGAGGCTAGCATCATATGGTACTTCAAAGCTTGTATATAAAATCAAGTACAAACACCTCATTAGAAGGTTGACCTAAGATATCAAGTAGACGAGACATTTCTTTTTTAGGTGGTGTTCTTTCTAAATCCATACAACCACCTTAAAAAGTCATTGGGTAAAAACAATGAGAGTGCTTCAATATCTAAAGGGCACACGGAATTTAACCAGGTCAGATATTCAAATTCAGAGCATGAAGGAGAATTTGACAGTGAGAAATCAACAAGTAGTTCCCTAATGAACTTAGGAACAACAGTGAAGAAGCAATCAATGCCAACAATTTCTTCAACGTAAGCAGAATACATAACTTGCAGAGCCAACTGAGGAAATACTATGGCTCAAAAAGATGCTTGCATATTTATAAATAAAATAAGTTTCTTCTACATCACTCATGGTCAATAACACTAACAATCCAAATGGCCAAAACTCGAGTACTTGACAACGAAACCAATTACATAAACACCAAATATCATTTAATTTAGCATTATTTGAAAGACCATCAAAGTGCTACATTGTTCAACTGCAGAGCAACCATGGATACTTTGATAAAGACACTTTGGAAGAGAACCTTTTGAACAGTTCAAAGGCATGCTTAGTCTTACAATAACCTACAAATTAAGCGGGAGTGTGATATTATTGTGCATACTCTTAAGAGTAGGCATTTGTCTTCTTGTCGAATCTCAAGAGACATCTGAAGGTGAACTAAACAATCACCCTAGAGCTGAACGAAACACTCTTTCTCATTGTAATATATAAATTGCATCTCATTTTTCAGTTAATGAATACAAGTTTTGTTTGCACAAATATAATTTGTTTTCACAGTCCAACTCTGTCCTGACAATAGCTTTCAATCTCTATTCCATGCAACTCAAATTAATAGTACAAAACCTCCGTTGTAAAGAGAGAGCACATACATGTTCAGATGCTTACAATATATTCAAGAAAGGATATGGCTAAGCTCATACCATGTATGGCCAGTTAATTGAAGCATTCAAAACATGCAAATTTTAGTCTTCTAATTATTCTCTTCAAATTTTGAATTTACAAAATCCCCTCTTATTCTTGGGAACTCTATTTACACTTTTTCCCTATTTTTAACAGCTACGCTGGTGTAAGCCAAAAAAGTAAAAAAATACATCTGTATGCACTCACACTGACCCTTGACCCAGACCAACATAATTTGCATCCAGAAAAGCATGTAACAGGAGGCTTACTTAAATTTAAACCACGAGTAAAGACAAACTGCCTCTAACATAGCAAACATGAAAGGAAATACAAAATGTGAACTGAATTTGGAAATTTTAGTGGCATGGCAGCTGCACCAAAGCTTAAATTAAGTTACATGGCATGAAAAGCTGCAAAGAAATAGTTTTCTCCTTCAACCTTTCTATCCAGAGTTGAATGATGAACAAAAGTTCTGTAGCCATACCCAACCCAAATGGTGGACTTTTAGGAAAAAGAATGTTAAGTTCCTAAAAGAAGTTTATATTTGTTGATAACTGGTAACACAAACAATTTACATGCTTAACTCCAGACAATATCAGCAAATCTCGAACATACAGAAAAGCTTAGAATAATACATTAAAAGGGAAGAGGCAGCATACACGGTCAATATGTCATAACAACATCCCTCCTAAGATCTGAGGAAAGCATTTGTAACATAACCTTGAAAATGGTAATATACAAATCATCGCACAGAGTAAAATCTTTTGAAAATGGCATATTCCAATCATAGCAGAGTTGAACATAAATATTTTTATTTATTTATTCCTTTCGAATGTCGTAACTTCAGAAAATAGCCGGAAATTGTATTTATTCCTTCATACATCACAGAAATAACAGGTCATAGACACCTGCTCAATGCATAGTGTTTCACCATCTTTACGACTGCGAAAAATATCAGATGCATATTCTGCCTGAAAAACTGAAACCTCAATAGTAACAAATTTTACCTTGTATTTGACATCAATCAGTAGCGGAAAAGTAGGTCCACTAAAACAGCTTAGCAAATATAGCTTCTAAACAAGCTTGCTAGTAATTTGTGTAAGAAAAACTTGCTCAGTTTCAACATTCTAGTATTCAGTAAATCCTTCTGACATCCTATGCACCTTATTCAAATCATTGCATGAAGACGTCAACACAAAGAGAATTTATCAACTTAAGCACGAATAAGCTAACGCTTTTTCCTCAACAAGTTCATTTGCAGTTGCATCCAACTTTTTCCTTGAAAATTCATTGATATGAAGTCCTGTAGAAGTAAGCAGAACGCCAAAATGAGGATAATGCACAGTAAATTAATTAATAAAAAAAATACATGTAATTATGCATTAACTGTCTGGCCAGATCAACATCCAATCTTCTTATCAGAAAAAATGATTTGACACAAATAGAGCCTACTTCAGAACATTTCAATAAGTAAAAGAGAGGTCTAGATCATGTAGCATCTGCATGTTTAATTGCTTTGTCAAGAAAGGATCTTGATTATTACCTTGCACAATGGACCACTTTCCATTTTCACACATAACAGGGTATGAATATATAATACCAGGCGGAACATCATAAGAACCGTCAGAATATACTCCCATTGAAACCCATGTACCCTGCAATAAATTCCAATGATTCGGATGATAGAATAACTACAATCCTCAGTAAAGATCATACTATAATTTATCTAAGATACAAGAAAGAAGCATTTTCATAAGTTGCTACCTTAGGTGTACCAAGCACCCAATCCCGTATGTGATCACATGCAGCACTGGCAGCAGATAATGCACTAGAAAGCTTCCGTGCTTTGATAATTGCAGCACCACGCTGTTGTACAGTTGTAATAAATCCCCCATCTAACCTGCCAGTGTCAATGGATGAATGCTTTTCAGTCACAAGTACATATGATCATGTCTTCTGAGGAATTTTTGCGGGGACAATAATATTTCCAAAACCATATTGAACATAAAGTCCCACAGTGATCCAAACAATACAAATGTATTTCTTCAAATAATTACCAGGCATCGTCTGCAACAAGTTGTCGCACTGGTTTCTCTCCGGCTTCAGTTTCAACCACTGCATGGTTGACATCAGGATACTGGGATGAAGAGTGATTTCCCCAAATTATAACATTCTTCACATTACTAACCGGCACCTTTAGCCTCTCTGAAATCTGTCCAAGAGCCCTATTGTGATCAAGTCTTGTCAAGCATGTAACATTTTTCTCCGGAATGGATGGAGCAAACTCTTTCAAAATCAGTGCATTGGTATTTGCTGGGTTAGCCACCACTAAGACCTGACAAGCAAAGGAGTTCAATGGGCCACATTAGTTTGCATTACAATGAAGGTTAACAGGAAAAACACACAAACATCAATGATCAAAAATTTAATACTATTACTCTCTTTATCTATCAGGGGAGAAAAAGTCAAACAGAAATTCGGACCTAAAACAAATGTAACTTCAGTACAAGATCAAGACACGACAAACCACATTTCAGACAAATTTAAAAGACATTTAAGCTGGCATATGCACGGGATACTGTTAACTCTTCAACCTCTATTTCTTTAATTATTTCAAAGAATAAGAACCTTTTTCCATTGCTTGCATATTTAAATTACAAAGTGAAATCACCTTGCAGTCTGGAGCAGCATGTTGTTCAAGAGCTGAGGCCTGTGACTTATAGATGGACACATTTTTGGACATAACATCTTTCCTTTCCATTCCTTCCTTCCTTGGGAATCCACCAACCATGACAGCTATGTTGACACCAGTGCAGGCTTCAACAACATCCGTAGTGGCAACAACACCTTTATCCCAAACAGACTAATTTGTATTAACGTCCATGCTATCGTGAATGCTAGAAGATACAATATACCAACATAAAGGAAAGGAAGAAAAAAAAACATCCATACCGTGGTTCATTCCCTCTCACCTACAAAACTTGATCGTATAAATAGCCTATGATCCATTTCTCATATCTATATTGAATTTTCTTTTGATAAAAACCAGTCAGTCATAGTACCTTTCAAAAGAGGGAAAGCAGCATCAATCAACTCCATTTTCACTCCATTTAGAGACTCTGCTGCAGGCGGAATATCTAGCATATGCAAGATAACAGGCTGGTCTGCACCCAGCATTATGCCTCTGGCAATCATAGGCACCAATGCATACCCAATTTGCCCTGCAACACGTTATTTTTGTCAGTCACAAGTATGGAACACATCGCAAAAATAAGAATAAATCAGCAGTTTCATGCTGAAACGCTGATAAGCTCAAGCACTGATTAGGAAATAATTCCAATCCCTGAAACCCTGCTTCAGAATGAAGTTTGCTAACAGAACCAGCTACTGGACTTGACCCAAAATTGGAATTTTGCCAACCAAGGAAGATAGCAATATGTGAATACTCTGCAACCAGCCAGCTGCTTACAAGCATTCTAACTAATACCAAGTGTTCATCTATCAAAACATATTTCTTGTGCTACATCTACTTATTTTTAGATTTAATACAAAAATGATATTAAAACTGTTAAGAATTTCACATTATTCATATACAAGCACTTCTCTACAGTTACCAATTAGAAATGTTTCCAGTAAATTATCATGTAATCTTGCAACACTGCACAAGGGTATTAAGCTTCATACGATTCTAAGATATATAATGTCATTATTGAATGTGTGTTTTTTCTTCAAATAGTCAAACCTTATCTCACAAAATCAGTCAACTGCTACATAAAGTTCAGTATGAATATGGGTATACACAATCTCCACAAAGCAGTAATAACAACTTACATATAAACCCAAGTCTGATAATTTTCAACAATAAATGCTACTTCCAATGCTTTTGCGCCCATGGTGATACCCTTTGTTGTGCCCTTCAAGAACCTTTTTGCACCTAGTCCCATTGGTTAGTGATTTGCATGATCACTTCCTAATATAAATTTTACTAATGTTAAAAAGCTAAGTTGCCGATCCCAGTACTAGAACTGGTACCTAGATACAGCCATACAAAAATATACTTAAAATATTTAAAATGTAGCCAAATAGGAAAAAATAACTACATAATATGCAGAGTAAACAAATTAAGTTAAATCACCACAAAACAGTTAAAAACACTACTGATAATTCAGTGAGACAGAGTCATATCAAGTTCGGGTACACCAGTACAGGATTTGTGTATGCCAGCAGTAATTTATTTTTTCACCCCAGATACAGCTTTAGTACAGGCATACAAAAATATATTTTAAAAAATTTAAATGTAGACAAATATGCAAAATTAACTACATAATATGTAGAGTAAACAAATTAAGCTAAATAACCACAAAACTTGAAAACAGTTAAAAACACTACTGATCGTAGTTCGCATATTCCTAACAACAAAAGGATTGGAACAAGACAAGCATTCAAATTAGATGTGTCAACACAAAATTGTTATCTCAAAGGGAAATACTATAAGAGCTGTAATTTGTGATAGATTTTAATTTTATTTTATTTTTATTGCCTTTTCTTTGGCTTAGTGCCAAGGACTGAGGGGAAACCCATTCCGCCAAATTCGCCTAGGACACGATCCCAGCCTTGTCCCTTTTTATTGGTGTCTCCTGGATCTGTAGCTTGGTGGATGGCTAGGTTGCACCTTTTACACCATCATGTTCATCGTTGGACTACAACCCACTTCATAGATATTCAAATTAGTTTTGATTTTGAGTTCATGAGAACAGGTAGTTGGTACTTATCTATGCTTATTGGGCATCAACATTCTAAAATATACAGAATGATCAGCATGCCTTACATGTCAGCTCCCATCAATCTTGGTGACACGAAAAAATCTATATATAACTCCTCCAAACACTCTATGAGACTGATGTGCTTCTATCTAATCCAACAAGAAGTAAAAGCTCGATGGTCAAACCTCTCCGTGTTTGGGACAATTCAGGGCCTCCCAATACTAAAATTTATGTTTAATTTTGAGATAGCGGGGCTCAGGGCTCAAAAGTTATCCCACGCTTATCAGGATGCCAAAGTTCAAAGCCTGGCTTTATAGAAATTCTTCAGCAGAGGCTACGGTACGCACAAGTTGCCAGGCCAGGCAAATCCAGTTACCAGTTACCTGTAATTACACCTAACTGCAGGAGAAATCACACCAGCCCTACGAACAATAAAATTCCAATAGTCTTAACTTTGCATAGCCAGCAGGAGAATTTTCCCTGTCCAAATGGGAAAAATCCCAATGAACAAGACATAGAATCCAAGTCAAAAGCATGCAATATGTGACCTACAAAGTGCACAACATTAATAGCATAAATCAATTCTCATATGTATGGATCAAGAATGCACTATTAATGTTACAGTGCGGTTTGTGGGTATGATATTCTTCTCTTATACATGATGATAAAAGACAACAACAAATTTAAAAACCCCGCACACTCATCAAATCAAGAATCCGATGGCAATATATATGCTTGACAGAATTTGAGATGCTCTATTTCTCCATCTAAATGAAGATAGACGAAACTGGGTCACTTCAGCCATCATTACACCATCTATGATCTATGTAAATGAAATCTTAAATAAAGAATAGAGAAATTGACATAAAACTGGACACTCCTGAAAACAATCTTCCGCATAAGTAAATATGCCTTGACAGATCCTACACGCCATTTTGGCCTAAACAATGCTAACTCCCATCTCTATGCCCACACAAAAATTCTTTGATAGATGATCTAAAGGATGTTAAGTCTCATCTCATTTAAGCCAAAATGATGCATACGTGTATCAATTTATATTTACTGGTACGTCAAAGTTTGTGTCTATATTGTATTCCAAATACCCAGATGCAGTTTTAAATCTAATGTACCATAACTCTAAAGGTTGTAAATTCCTGTCAGTGTTATTTTTAAAGCACTGGGCAAAGTTATGAGAATCTGCAAGTCCTTGGAAAACTAGCCAAATGAGCCCTATTGCGTTCAGCTGGCTTCGTTCAGGAGACTCAGTACTTGATTAAAAAAGGCATGCAACAATTAGTTAGGATAAACATTAAAGCTGAAAAGCTCCCCATTTCTCCTTCTATTTAATATTAAATTTTCTATTTTGCGACACCCACAAGGAAAAAAGGGGATTTTACAGTATGGAGGACTTATTTTTGGTGATCTTTGACAAATTTTGGATGATTTTGATTGATTTTTGACCAAGTTATTTTGTCCATTTTTTAGCCAGGTCCAAGCCCAAAATGGGTACCCCCAAACATCATATTGGGTACCCCCAAACCAACAACGAAAGTCGTTACAGAATGCTTTTTCAACAAAACTGATCAGGAGAAGCACTGGAACCTTACAAAGCATCATTTAAATAACTAGTTGAATAAAGAAAAAAATGCCCAGGCCTTACAGAACTACATTTAAAATTTAGAAAAAATGGCAGGCCCAAGATTGTCCACCAAATTAAATCTTGGAGATTTCCACAAGTAAATATTTTCATAAACCTATAAGAAAAGGAAAGAGGATATAACACAAAGCTGCTTAACATTTCAGAAAAAAATCTTAGACGAAAACACTGAAACAAACCAACAAAATAATCCGAGAAAACCAATTTAAAAATTGCATGGAATTTATTTTAAATTGTCGGACTAAACTTTCTATCAAATTATGGAAAATAAAAACACACACTGAAACAAACCAGAGTTAAGAATCGAGATACTTTTGAAAATACTGTGTAAGAATTTTTCAATATCATGGACACTAAATGCATAAAGTCTCTGAAACCAGATAGTGATATCAGAAAAAATAAAAAACTTAAAACGGGCAATGAATTTAACTGCGTAGATTTAGGAAAAAAACATAACTACTGGAGACAAATTGAGATCAAATAATAATTAGTAAAAATAATAAAAACACTGAAATTAACCACATTATGATACCAAATAAAAATCTGAAAATGGGCAATGATTTTTCCTAAATGGGTATATCTAGGAATGAACGTGCCTATTGCAAACCTACATTTTTTTAATCAAATAATTTTAAAACATTAAAAGAAAAAACTAATCGTTGCAGATCTAAAATCAGATTGAGGAAAAAATGATTTCTATAAAAAATAAACCAAACATGATGATCTCCAAACAGAATCTGAAAAATGGACAAATAGATTTATTTAGAACGGTAGATTTGTAAATAAACATAACAGATCTAAAATTCCAATATGCACATGACCAAAATTGAAAACACTGAATAAACAAATATAATCCTACCCCAATAAAATTCTAGAAGAAAAAAGGGTGTGATGAATTTTTTTTTAAATGGGTAGATCTGGACATGAACATACCTGCAGCTCCAGTGACTAGAACACGAACTGGACCTTTCGCCATTTCAATGGATGTTTTCCTGCTAAATTCGGCTCTAAACTTATATCACATTCACCAGCTGATAACACAAAATTGAATAGAGCCCAAAGGGAAACAATTTGGGTTATTTATATGTGTGCATGACGGATTTATTTCCTTTGTTTTTGTGATAATCTCAGTTGAGAACTTGAGCGGAAAGCAAGATGTGGCTTAATGACGTATGATTTTGGGGATTATTGAATTAGATGGTATAGTAGGTGGTCTAAGTTTAGAGGAGGTTTTGGTTTTTTGTGTACAAGTTTGTTGAAAAGGAGGGCTACTTTGGAATCCTATAATTTTTTCCCTATTTGAAGCTACCGCAATTCTGGTTAGGATAACAGCCACATTTACGGTCAATGACTCATTTACTCTAGTTGTGGTGATAGTTGTTCAAACGTTGAGTGATTGTGCTACGTTTTACATAGGGTGATCTTCGTGTTTGAAGTGGGAATTTTACTCCAATGAGTGAGGGTGTAAATTGATTGAGTTGTATCTAAGAGTTTCAAGCTTTCTAAAGTTGGATTTGTTATATAATTTTATTTATTAAGGGATCTCGTAATGAGTATCAATTTTATCATATTTTTTTTATAGTGGTAAATAGTTCGAGTCTCACTGAACCATGTTGTCGGTCTTAAAAAATATTATCAACAAAAAAATGGTTCCAAATTCTATTGTGTGCCTAAGATGTTGAGATTTTCGAGCACCTTCTCCAAATAAGAAGAAAAATTGTCCAATTATGTCAAATGAACATCAAATTTAAGGTCAAACGTCTTCATGAACACACTTAAGAACATTACGCTCAACCACCGCCCTTGATGACCATTGTAATTTACACCTCTTAGAGCAATTAAATATATGGGGCCACAAGATATAAAATTGAAAGATGTGTGCAATCATTAGACCTAAGCAAACAGTTTATTAAATAGGTATATTCTTGACAATATCATTGAGTTTGGGAAGGCATGGATTGGGGTTGTCTCTCAAAAGAAACTCATCTACCTCAAGTCGGATTTTGAGAAAGCTTATGACCGCATCAAATGGGCATTTATTCTTACTATGCTCAAAGCCCCTATGTTTGGATATATTTTTGTTTACATTGTTGAGACCCTCTTTCCAAAGGTCTCAACTTGTTTAACGGTCAATGGCAACAAGTCTAAGAGCTTTGGGTTGCTTCATTCTATTCAACAAGGGTGCCCTCTCTCTCCTGGTATGTATATTCTTGCAGAAAAAGACTGAATAATTGTTTTCTCATTATGTTGAGAGGGGACTAATTACAAGAATTTTCCTCCCCGTTCAAACTTCACAATTGATCAATGGCCATTTTGTTGATGATTCTTCCTCACCCTTTCAGAACAAAAAGCCTCTTTTAATGAAGGTTTATGTTGCTTGAATATATTTTGCAAAGCGTTAAGTTCAACTCTATAATGGATTAGGATGTAGTGTTATAGGAAAAGTATGATGCATGTGCCAAATTAGCTTAATGGCTTGAACAATGGAAATGGATCAAAAGGAGTTGTTCAAGTTCCTATGTATTACTTTTGCTTTTGACTACTCTCCCTTTTATTTGTGGCAATATGTGGTTGATCGTGTGGGGAAAAACATCCTTTTGGATTTCCAAGCATCTTCTCCTCATAGGCAAGTTTTGTGTTTCCACCAAAATTCTTTCCGCCACCCATGTTTATTACTCATCTTGTTGGGATCCATTTAAGGCCTCATATGATAAACCATCTAAATTATAGTTAAGAGAATTTTTATGGGCTAATACCAAACAAGTATGAGGTTTCATATAGTTACTTGGGATATATGTTACTTCCCGCAAGAAAAAGAAGGTATGGGAATCATTTACATTCACCATCAAAGCATTGCTCTGTATTAAGCAAGTGGTGAGGGTTGTGTAGGGAAATGAATCTTAGAAAATCTTATTGAGGCACTATATTTAGACAAGTTCTCCTGATGGAAAACCATGTCGGAAAAACATAGGATTCCGTGCACTTATGATTATCTCAACGCCAATTAAAATCAAGGGATCTTTTATGTCCAAAAGCCTCTAGAAAGCCTTTGAATTAGTAGTTATAAACACTCATTTTGGTAATTCATGTCTTGCAATAACATAAATTGTACAACACTCTTGCACCAGCCCACATTTGCTCAATTTGGCCAATTATGTTATCCCTAGCTATATCTCACTCATTCTTGCTTGCACACACAACTTGTTTCATCAAATCAGGTTATACCCTCGCATATTACAATCCCAGTTTTCAAATCATTCTGACATGTATCTGGGACCATATCACCCATACGCTATGGGCTAACTCGGTCGCTTTGGTCCCTCTCCCTCCAATAGTACTTTTCTTAATTTTAACTTCCTTAGTACACTTTTAGTCAGCCTTATCCTAGTTTTCCATATCCCAAACGCATATATAAGCAAGTTATTCATCTCTCATTAAGGATGGCATTCTATCTACTTGACACCTAACATTTCAATGAGAAAATATTAAGAGCAATCACAAGAAAAGCTACTTCAAGACTCCCTTGAGCCTCATATACTCTACATACTCATTATAGGGCAGCCATCCACCCAAATCTGCGAACACAAAATCCACATCATCAAATTCAAGTCGAGCTAGGGAAAAGGTTAAAGTACAATCATGTTGTTGCAAGGTCATGGTTATCAATTTAGTTACATGCATTCTAGATATCACATGCTAGGTGAGAACGATGTGCGGTTTGAGCCCTCTTCAGAATAGTGACAATGTCAGCAATGCACATGGATGCCCGCAACCTAACTAATGTTTGTTTTGCAAGACTCCCTCACCATCTAGGGTTTTTGAAGATTTAATCAATTGCACAATGAGCATTGGACAATGTCGAAGGTCCAAATGGCAAACAAAAGAAGATAAAGAAACAATGCACGGACCCAGAAAGTGTCAAGAGATGAAAGTATAGAGGGACAATGGCATACAAAAAGGAACATAGCGGGGGTACATTTTAGGTCGTACCATACACCTTGGTCCAGACAGATTTGCAGGATAAAGTTTCAAAGACGAAGCCTTGTCAAATTATTTCTAACCTTTTCTAGTCATCAGGTCAAACCGAATCAACACATAGTCCAGACTATTAGCTAAGTCTCCTTCTCCTTCTCATTTCTAGCACTTTTTTCAATTGTCTATCATTACTTATCTTTGTTGAATGATTATTCTTGATATTACAACAATTAGTTTTGGAAACTAATTGATTAGGATAATCTACCATTGGTTCCTACCCTCTATAAATTTAACCATATAGGTTAAATCAACAGTTTCATAAATTAGACATCTTTTAATGACAATAATTTGTCTTCTCATATTCCTCTTATTGAAATGTTTGTTATAAAATCCCTTAATTTTTTCACAAAAGGAATCATTTATATACATGATATAGTCTCCTCTAGAGGTTGGATCTCTTGGACTGACTTTCAAAGGAGGTTTCATCTCTTAGCATCATGGCATGCTGCATAAATTTGGGCTATATGCTCCTTTCACATGGTGGAAGGATTGGCGATGGAATTGTGACACTACCTTTAAAAGCTATTATCCTCAATTGTTGTATCATATTATGAGTTTGTTATCCTCATCTTTAAACAAGCCCAATAGGCAATGGAACTAAAATTCTTCTCCTTGCATAAGTGGCTTACTTAAATCAACAAAATTTAGATTGCTAAGATAGAACCCAAATTAGCTCACTTTCTTTGGTGTTTAGTTTGTCAAAGATTGCCTCTTGAGAAAGGCTCAAATATATTGACATCCTTAATGCAAGGTGTCCATCATGTTCTCACCTTGAAACTTTTAAGCATTTGCTTGTATTTTTCCTAGGGCTTGGGCTGTCTGGAATTGGATTCATGGCCTTTTTCAACCTCTCTGTCTAAAGCCTTTCAAATGGCATATGATTTTCTTGAGAGATTATGTTAAGTGGCATGCATGAATTTCTTTTATTTGGAATTTCTTTAGATTAGTTATTTTATTTCAACGATGAAAATCTAGAAATATAACCATTTTCAATAAAGTTAAAAGTGTTCTGAGTTACATTTTTATAGTTATTGTGATATACTCGACGTGTATGCATATCCAAGCCCAAGGCGAGAAGGTGATGATTAAATTTTAGGACTTAAAGAAGTTATCGAACCATTAAGGGAGTGTTCCTTGAATTACGAGTGATGTCCCTTGATATCATTCATGTAGGGTTCTTCACCATTGACATCTACAAGTCATTGTTGTCGATTTTGTATTCATTTCTCAACTTCTCCTCCTCACCAAAGGGGTTGGAGCCCATCGTCACATAGCAAGTCTGCAAATTCCCTATCGTAGTGGTCCTCTCCCATGCAAAGGCAATGCTTAAATGTTTGTGCCCCTATCGTTTAAGTGGGGAATTATTGTTCCTTAACTCCTATTGGTGAAACTCTTGATGGAGATGGGTGAGTGGTGCCCAATTCATCTTCAGATGAACCTTTTGCTTGGGGTGTGCCTCTTAATGATGATCCACCACCACCTACCCCATTATGTTGTCATTACTTGTAAATAATATATCACACTTTATATTATGATTAGTAGTGTTTTTATTAAATCATATACTTATCGACATTAAAAAAAATCAAGGTCATATATACCAACCAACCACATTTTATTATATCTTATTGTGGGCTTATTATTTTCTTCTTAAAATAATATAACACATTAATAAATTTTAATTTTAAAAAATAAAATAAAAGGTAATCCTTCCTATCAACCTACAAGAGAAAAGAAAATAAATAATCAAATAATCAAATCAAATTTATAGAGCCCCTTCATCATGTGAGGGTAGAAACTCGCCTCTAACATAACTTTAAAAATTAACTCATGACTCATGTGAGGACATGACACTATTGGTTATGGTTGGTGTGTATTGAGATTGGTGAGCATGTGTGTAGTATTTGTTTTTTACATTGGAAAAAGTTCTTATAAACCAAACACCATACATAACCTTATTAATATTAATTGTAATTTTGTTTTTTGAACATTAACATTTTGAGTAATTATTATTGGTCGGATAAGGTTTTGATTTTAGATTTGAGATCTCTTGTATATTATATTGATCAATAATTAAATTATTTAAAAAAAAAAATAGTGCAAATTGATATTAATTTAATTGTATTGATGTGTGGAGTTTTGAAAAATTCTTTCATGTAAAAAAATGGGTTTCAAATTCCACCATCGAATGAAGATATTCTAATTTTCTGATTGACTTTAAAATAAAAATAAAAATGTAATAATTAAATAAATATCAAATTTGAAGTGGAAAATTATTATGCTGAGAGGCGTTCTACAAGGGCAATGGGAATGGAGTGAAATGGAGTGAGTTTTTCACTTTTATATTCGACTTTAAATTTTTACGCCGAGAGGCATTCTACAATGGGAGCATGAGTGGAGTGTACTCGAGTGAATTAATTGCTTTTATATCAGACTTTAACTTTAATGCCTATTTGATAGTCACAAAAAAATTCAACCTTAAATTTGGCGTTCATTTAATTGTCACTTAAAATTTTCCTTTTTTTTCACTTGAAAAGAGCAATCGAAACATTGTTACCATAATGGAGTTTAATACTAGGAAATTTTGAGCCCTTCACAATAATATAGGTAGATGGATGTCATTTTTCTCCAATCATTAGTCAATGTGGTATATTAAAAAAATAAATAAAACCTCTAAATAAATAAATTGGACATATTTATTTATCCATAATAAGAAAATTGTGTGAAATCTATCAGGTCTTAGATCGTCATATCCCACGGTTGAGGCGGGCAGACTTCTTCAGCTAAGTAGCCAAGGACTGAGGGGTTTCCATTTCGTCAAATTCGCTTGGGGCACAATCCCGACATCATCCCTTATTACGATATCTCTTGACTTTACTTTCAACGAGAATTGAACCCTGGTAGACTCTTTAAGAGCCAAACATCTTTCACCATTGAGTCAAGTGTTATTCAATTTATCCATGATATTAACTTGTGAGTCCCTACTCTATATTGTCTACATTTTCTTATGTATTAGTTTTTTTAAAATTCTCTCTTGGTTGTACACTCTTGTTTCATAGATAGTATGCGTGAAATTTTATGTTGTCCACCACTTATTTAAGTATGTATGAAGAGGGGTGAAGTCATTTTAAGGTAGGTGTGATTAGGGCACATGCTATGTGTAGAATTGGAACCCAAACATGGTTAAGTTCGCGGCGCTGACTTAACTAATAAATATAATATTTTAAACCCCCCAAAAAGAAAAGCCTATATTCAAATCCGAATTATAATTTAACTTGAATTATAATTTATTTAGGTTGGGATTTAAGAGTGCATATATAACTCTTATGTAGATATAACATTCCATTACCTACTTATGGTTGGTATGCATTGAGGTTGGTGACCATGTGTATAGATATATTTTTTATTAATATTGGAAAACCTATAACCTCGGCTACATTGAGTATTATTTTGTTTTATGTAATTTAATGTAAGAGGTGGGATGCACTTTCGAAAATAATAACTTAGACAATCATTATCACACATAGTGTGAGGTTAGTTAATGTCTTATCATTTGAATTGGGATATTGTTGAAAAAATTATGTTCTATTTCTTTTGACAGGTACTTGGTGAGTGTTAATGTCAATTTGTGTATGTTTTTATTCTGATTTTAAATTTGATATTTTTTTACCATCATTTAGAAGTTTTTTTTTTTCCTAGAGAAGTCAATCGTAAAATTGTAATATCTTGGCCATACATTGGAGTTTGGTACCCCTTATATTGATGTTTTTTGTAATGTCCCCAATTCCAAGCATATGGCCTGGGAGTTTTTTTCATTCGTCTTAGCCTTAGACATACCCGAGGGCCTAACGATGTTGGAGGCTATTGGGTATATATGACTTATTACCACATTACTTTTTTGTAATATTTTGTTGTTAACATTAAGTGGGCAACTTGGTGGTAATAATTGTTATATTTTGTCTTAGGGGGGAGGGACTCATAGTACTTTATTGTTCTATTTCTTCGTTGGGGTGATTTATGGTACTTTATTGTTCTATTTCTTTGTTGGGGTCACTCAAGTCACTTTTAGTCACACATGGAGCTCCCAACTTGGAAAAAGGTAATGAAAAGTTATATAAGGAGATTTGGGGAGTGTTAGAGCACATTCTTGCATGCACACTTATGATTTTCATTGAACAATTGTTGATTGTTATCATCTAGCTTGTGGAGTAAGATCCCACGAGATCCCTAGCTTCGATGGTGAGAGATCCATTCCTAGCTAGTAGGGCATTCTTTGGTGGTGAAAGATCCACCCTAGCTTATCATTTTGGAGCTGATTCAAGGCTTATTTTCAAAGATTAATTTCAAAAAAATTAGATAAGGGTTTTGGAAGATTTTTGGGGCTTTTGTGTAGAAAAATCAAGGGTTTTCAAATCTGATTTGTGGCAGCGATTAGAGTAGATTTTGGCGCCATACTTGGAGACACTTTTGAGGGTTTTGGGCCTCTTCCCAAGGGGAGCAATCCACTTTGGGATTTTGCAGTGATTTTTGGGAGGATTTTAGTGTGTCATTTCCAGATCTGGAGGTTGGGATCTCTTTTATATCATTGGTAGATGTTATTTCCAGAAATTCAGATTTTTTAGAGTTTTATCTACTCAGTTCCAAATTTGCAGAAGCATTTTTAAGGGCTTCCAGGTGTCATTTTTCAGATCTAGAGGTTAGGTTTTCATTCTCAGTAGTAATAGATGTTATTTCCCAAGTTTCATAATTTTTCCATGCATATTTGAGGAGATATGAATTTTTGAAGTTTCCTAGCCGCCTAGGGCATTTTGTAATTTTATAGCAGCAATATATTATTCTAAAAATTCCAAAAATATTTTTCTAGTGTTTATTATTATTATTGCAAGCTTCCATCAAAATTCCATGTACTTTGGGCAAGTATTTTGTGAGATATCAATTAAATACCATTCGCTGCCCTAGCTAGTCATTTTATGTAAAAATCAGAAATTTTACTTTGCTGCAATTTTCATATATTTTGTGCATTTTCAAGTGGTATCCCACAAGGGATATTTCATTTTTTACACAGTCACTGCCCGAAATATGTGAAGAAGGAAACGAGTTATTAATAATTTTGATAAGCGAAAAATCCAAGAGTAGGGATTTTGAGATTAATAGCTCTCTATTTTTTTCAAATAGATATATTTAATACATCTATACTAATTACCTATCCATTTGCAACTCATAAATTATAGTTATTGTCATTTGGTTAAAACAATGTCGTAAGAACATACCTCATTTATTATCCCAATGTTTATTGTCTTCTATCCATTACATAATGTTCTTGATGTGTGAAGTTTACTCCACTTATTTAGATGTGTAAAATGGGTGACGCAAATTTTGGAGAGGTATGTGATGTAAGTCATAGTTTTGGTTACAATGCTCAGAGGTTAAATTTAGGTTGTCTTATTTCATGCTTTTGAAATAGTTATTGAGGAATTTTGGTATTGAGGAGGCTTAGATTGATGTTTTTGGTTTGGTTGAGTTTGGCAAGTCATTTTGACATAGCAAAAAACCCAGATTTGAGTTGAGAAGGTCAAAATACAAAAAACCAAAGAAACAACTAAAATTCAGAATATTCAAGCGATATGGACAGGGAAGACAATGCAGGTGTTATAAACATTTAGTCCTCACTTTCAAAAAGGGGTCAAAACAGATAACAGAGCAATAACAAAGAAGGTATGGCCCCGATAAGTTGATCGTCAAGAACCACCTTTTATAGTCTTTCTAATTTATCGCCAACTAAAGTTAGCCATTTATGTGGTGCTAATTAACCTTTCAATAATCATTAGAAGATGAATCATTATATCTTCATTTTGTATAATAAGTAATTGCATAAATATGTATTTCCCAATATTGCAAAAGGAGAGGTTCATATCTTTATATTTTAACTTAGAAATTTGTAGGTATTGTAAATAGACATCATATGAATGGTTGTTTTAGCTTAGTATTTCTTAGCAATTACATGTATTCCATATGTTAACGGGTCATGAACTAGTGGCAATGATGAGTGATTGTATTAACAATCAACCAATTTGGATTCCCATGACACTCATATGGGGATTATGCCCTTGGGTTGTGCACCCAGGAAAGACCCTCCTTGCCTATTATAGGAGGTGTAAACACCTAAAAATGACAACTTATCCATTTGCAATGAAAACTCTCTCTCTCTCTCTCTCTCAATCCAAAGTAATGTATCAATCCTCAGTCATCCTTCTTGGAAACTTTTGCTAACATAATGAATTGTCTATCTAAAACCATATAAACCTAGACTAAGTCGTTCTATGGTATGGACTGACCCATATGGATCGGTCTCTCTCTCTCTCTCTCTCTCTCTCTCTCTCTCTCTCTCTCTCTCTCTCTCTCTCTCTCTCTCTCTCTCTCTCTCTCTCTCTCGCATGAATTACTTTACACACTTCTCAATCATTCATATACTCAGTTACATTAATCTAAAGCAGTGTATCAATCCTCAGTCATCCTTCTTGGAAACTTTCTCTAACATAATGAATTGTCTGTCTAAAACCATACAAACCTAGACTAAGTCGTTCTATGGTCTGGACTGACCCATATGGATCGGTATCTCTATTTATCTCCAATGAATATTTTCCTAATTTGATATCTTTTATGGGTCATTTCTTAACCTATAAGTCAACTTTAATGTGACACTTAACATACAAAATCTTATATAAACAAGCTGAATTTACTTGAGAATGTACCTGAAATTTTCAAGAGCTCCTATTGTACAATACACTCCAAAAAAACTCACAAATCTCGTAAATATTCCTAAAGTAACAACAAATTTGTAAGAATAACCACTACTTAGGTCTGAAACACTCAAAATATGTTCAAAATTCTAAGTTTCCCTTCCACAAGCCTCCAAAATCCTAAAGCCAAGTCATGGAAAGAGAAAGTGAACACCAAACATTGCCAAAGTTACTAAGGGTCAAGGGAATCGATCTAGCATATGGGTAAGTGCACAAAGTTGGTGGACAATTCCGTGGACATAAAAACCTGAAATTCAGGAACCGCAATCACGGAGCTGTTTTTAGCAGGTTTGGCAATAACCGAACCTAAAACCGCAATTGCGGAACTCTGAGACAAAAAAAGTAGTCCCATGAGTCCTCATTTTCCCCATTTTTCATTTTAAACCACGATTTCTCCTAGACATTTTTCACTGGAGCTTTGAATACCACCTTAAAATTGCTCATCGGACTTCTAGATCACGATAGATTCAACCATGCCGCCAAGACGAGGAGGTAAGCCCCCAATTTTAATCATTTTTTTTGCATTTTAGGTTTTTTTTGCATTTTCGGTTATTTTTTTTCATTTTCATGGGTTTTTTGAAATGTTTGTTTATGTGTACAATTTTCTTGTTTTTTCAGTTGGTCGACAAGCTCGAAATCGTGCAAACCATCAAAATATTCCTCGAAACCCTCCTCCAAACATAGATCCGCCTCATGTGGCCCCTTCTGTCCCCACTGAACCAGCAGGAACACAAGATAATATCGTTAGAAGAATTTGAGAAAATAAAATTGTCATTGAGAACCTTATTCAGACTATAAGACAAAATCATGCCACAAATCTGTCTTGCATGACTTTAGCCAACACATTACAAACATTGATTGGCAAAGTCGACTCCGCAACCAACCAAATACATAGATGGAATACCTTTAGAGGTGATTGTAGGCGGTGATATGCAGATAAATTATCCCATGCGGCCGTAAAAGACAAATTTTTTTGGAAAAGACCTCATTTGTGCATTATTTACTGACCCAAGAACCAATGCCCCCCCGCAACTACTTGCAAACGATTCCCAGTCCATTGGTGCCATGATGACTGAATCAAAAACAAATTTTTGGACTTATGGTGGATGGTTTTTGATTATCCACCATGCAACAACAATGAGGTTCCTCTCTATTTTTTGAAGAAATTATATTGCAAGTTCATGTTTAATGAGGTCCCGAATTATTTTGACTTTTCTGACTTTTTTGGGCGAGGAGGTGGCGCTGCACAAAGTAGACCTGGTGCACGCGTAGGTCAACCAAGGATCCCCCATGCCCCAAAACCCCCACTTTCTTCTTTTATCCCTCCTACAGTGAAGGAGGTTGTGGAGATTGACACACTGCATGCATTGAGGGAGCTCACTGACACTCTAACCCAGCATAGTGACCAGATTGCATCTGGTGATGTTGGTGGAAGTGCCAGTTCTAGCGCACCACACCACTGTGGATCATGTGGTGCCGTATGCACTGCGGGAAAGACATCATTTGCTGGTTCACATGATTTCTTTTCTATAGATGAGATGCTAGGGGATGTTTTTGGAACTGGTGCCACTGATATTGGTCTTTCATAGGTAAATTTCAAATAAATATAATATATATATATATATATATATATATATATACAATAGTTTAATTCATGTTTGATATTTTAATATATATGTATTTGATTGTACGTCATGTACATACATGTAAAAACTAATTTTTTATTTTATTTTAAATGGAAAGAGCCGGTGAAGGAAACATCTGGCATCGATATGCTAGCTACTACAGCTGGGCATGTTTCAAACGTAAGTTTCAAGTTGTACAAACTTACATTTTTAATTTCATTTGATTGCACTCTTATTATTATAATGTTTCACGTGTATGTTGTGCATATTAATATGTTTGTCTTTTATACACAGGAGCCTGACGGGTCATCATCTGCTCTGGGAACTAAGGCTACTGGCATGCCTCACATGAGTTTTACACAGGTTAGTTTCTCTTTACACTTTGTTTCTAATTGTGGAAGTTCACGTGGATTATATGCTTTAGACCTCTGTTATGTGGTGCAATCATGTAGATTAATATTGATTTGTACATATTTTTTGTATAGCTTATGATTGTCAGAGAGACTCCTCCATATATGCAGACTGTGGAGGTTGATGTAGATACTGCCATAGCATCTGCAGATCCACTAACTGAGGTACAATTTTTTAAATTTGTTAAATTTTGGAGGTTCATTATTTCTTATTACTTAAATCTACAATATCAAATTTGGTATGTATGTGAAATATTTAATTTGAAAATTAAATATTTGTATGTAGCTTACCCCTCGTAGTCTACTGTTTTCCTTGCGATGCGTCAACGAAAAATTGATAGGGATCATGACATTGCGGTAAGATTTCACTTGCATTTTAACTAAATTGTACAAGTTTCTAAATTTTGAATGTATTTTAAAATTTTGGGTGTTAAAAACTTGTTGTTTATGAATGTGCAGGTTAGGTTGTAGACCTGATTAGAGATGATGTCTAGGACCACATGGATGAAATCCGTAGTGGCATCTCCCTCCACTACATCCCCAGGTCGTGGACGTGCTACTTCTAGTAGGGCGAAGAGAGGGAAGATGTTTCATGATTAGATTCTTAGTCCACCTGGATGTACATAGATATAGATATATATATATATATATATATATATATGGGCCATTTGGTCCTAGTGAACATGTTTCTTCATATAGTCCATTTTATATATATAGCCTTTTGCAACCGCATGTGGTCCTATATGTATGGCACACTCAGTTCGAGATGTACACATGTTATGAACTTACATATTTTTAGAGACGTGCGTTTGGAGCACACTTTTTCTGATTCTTATATATCCATATGTGTTGGTTTTCATACCGATATTACTTCTATATGTTTGATTCGATTTCATTGCATGTATGATATCCTTCTATGTATGTTTTCATAACCATTTATTAGTTCTAGATATGTATGTTTGATTTAAAATTAAAAAACCATGTCCCAAAGCAATACATGGTACAATTGTTAAGCAAACCTATTCCATTAAGCAAAACCATGCTAGGTGAACTACAAAAGGGCAATACGTAATTACTTTTCTTTTCTTTTAAAGCTAACACTCTTATGTTGCATATCAACTAATGCAAACATTGATAGAAATAAGCGAGGTAGAGTTCATCTTGAATTATATGAATATAACGTTACTTATGGTACAACATTGCATGGTACAATTGTTAAGAAATTAAGGGAAGCATTTACATTGTTTTAGAGAAATTAAGGGAATCAATAGATGTACACACCTTATCTCTTTATAATTTGGTGTTATATGCCAATCAAAGTTAAGAAGTTAAACATTCAATTTGATTATCGTTTAAAGTAGATTCACTTCTCTCTTTCATTTTCATTGTTTGTCTCTTTCTTCGTGGACTTACCATCCTCTCTTTCCTTTTATTTTCTTGTACATTCAAGACTTCTTTCTTTCTCCTTCTTATTCTGCCATTGTTCACTCTTTTTTCTCTTGACTTGTCTCTTGTTGCTTTGAATATCCTGTCATAAATATCTCCTCAAGCCTTTTTTATTGTTCACATGAATTTCATTATTCACATTTTCATTGTATGCTTCAATTTCAACATTTGCTACATCATGAGTATTTAATTCTTCTTCAACATTGATAGTAAAAACATCTTCATCACGAGTATTTCATTCAACTTCAACATTGACAGTAGAAACATTACCTGGTTCTTCATTGCTTACAATAGTTGGGGTTGAAGATGAACCTCTTCTTGATTTACGAAGATTCCGCATTTGCTCAACATTTTGAATTTTGTTGGCCTCTAATTTGTTTGGTTTTTTTTACTTAATGACTTCCTTTTTTGACTTTGTTTCTTGTCTCCCATGATGTTTCGCTTCCGGTGATAAGAAAAACGTGCAGAAAAAGACAGAATTTGGCAGTAATTCGTACGGTAAGGTCAAAGAGTAAAAAGCATATGGTAATTCAGACATTGGGATATGTGTAAATATGATTTAAGAACCGCGAGCGAGCTTTATAAACTGTGATCGCAGTTCATAAAGTGCGCTCGCGGTTTGTGTTATAAAAACCACGATCACGCTTTAGAAACTGTGATCATGGATCTATCTACCGACCCTAAGCCTCGAGAAATATTTTTTTTTCCCCAACCAAAGCTATGGAAGGTCATTATGAAGTGTAAAAGGTCAAAAAACCTCAAATTTGCTCTTCCAAAGACTTGAACCATGTTAAAAAACTGAAAACATTTCACAAAAATAGTGCCATCGTGTAGGGGAGACTATTAGCTTCTTAGAAATATTTATTTTAAAGTGAATAGAATAAGATAAATATCATTTTATAAAATTTTTACTAACAATAGGTTTTTAAGGCATATTTTCCCGTGAATGTTCATGTCTACGTGTAAGACTGTAACTTTTGTTTCACTTATCAAAATGTGATAAAACTTATATCATCCCAAGCATGGACAAATTCTATACACGTTAAAAAAACATTTGATTTCGATATTTTTTGATATAGTTATGGTGGGCAAATGGAAAGCGCTCTGTTTTCTAAATATTTTCAGACCACTTTCACGGAAAAAAATCATTAAAAAAAATATTGCTCGAAAAAATATAAAATAAAATCCATCCCCAAATAGACAGCTACATCTAACTTTTCACCAAATGAAAAAAAAATAATAAGATTTCGTCATCATAAAAAAAAAACCAAGTCATATAATTTTAAGTGTTTGATATAGCTAAACTTGTCCATTTTTTTTAAAAAATTAGTATTTTAGAAACTAGATTCCAAATGCTACAATTCATATTTATATTTATTTTTTTAAGAAGTTTGTGTGATAATTTTGGACTTTTTTAATTAACTTTTCAATTTTTATTACTATTATGGTAAATTAATGTTGTGGATAAGATCCTTCTAGAATATTGGAGTATCCAACTCTAAATAATAAGAGTAAAAACGTACAATTTTTTACTATTAAGGGGATCTTATATTATACGTAAATGCTATACATGATACAAGAATCTCTCAACAAAAAAAACGATTATTTGTGCCAAGAGTAAAAACGTAAAACTTAGGGAGCTGGCTTAGATTTGTATAAAGGAATACATGCAATTATCACTAATAGAACTACATGTATTATTTCTCTCACTTATGAGTTGATAAAGTGCATTTACCCAATAAGATTCTGAGTGCACCAAGGGTTGACCGCCAATGATTTAAGGTTTGATTATCTAGAGTTTGTGTTCCAAGATAATTCGTGTGTGTAAATATCTATGGTTTTAATTATTACATGTTTCAATAGTCAGGTGTCGCGCTTTTAAAAAACTTGTAGCTCGGAAACAATAAAGCATGTTGAATCTAGGGAGATTGCGGATGGGACCACTTAAAGTTTGTTAGTGGTGAGAATTGAATCTTGTGTACCAATAAGACAGTTTTTAAAACACTAGTTTTTAGGTAGTGAATTGAGCTCAATAACATTAACTTTGGACATGTCCAAATGGCAACCTGTTGGATATTGTAATTTAACTTTAGTACAGTTTACAGTTCCACTTCAAATTAATCCTCTGTTCTAAAAACAATCCCCCCAAAAAATTGGATAAACACATTTTAGCGTGAAAGTGATCTATTTAACTCATGTTAGGCCACTTCCAATCCATAACTAAAATTAGTATTAAACTAGAGTACATTGATTGTAATTGCATGGCTAATGAATTGTCCACAAGTTATGTATAAGGTATTTCATTTAGCTACCAATCCTAGGGTCAGATAGAGAGATCAATATGATAATTGTGACAAATGAATTTTGTTATAGAGAATCTCCATGGAAAATCAAAGGAAGATTTTAATTTGAAATGTCAAAGAAACAATTTGTATTTCGTGTGAGGTGTTTAAGACTTTTATTTCATATCTTTGCAAATTAAAGGTATCTTACTGAATATTCTGCATCTTGCATGATGGGTCTCTCTCTTGTTTCTCCACTAAGGGTGGATATAGACCACTCATGTGTGGGGCCAAAGTTAAATTAGTACTATTAATTTTTTTATCTATTTTTTTGGAATACTATTTATTGTTTTAGAATTACGGTTCAGTATTTTATGGGTGCAGGCTCAACCATTTAGAACTGAAAGTTTTATCTATACATACCTTGTGTTAGACATTTTTATTTAATGATTTGAGTAACCATTTTATTTTTGATGATCCTGTGAATTATTATGTATATTTTTTTACATGTTAAATTTTGTCAACATAATACTGGCAGAATGAATACATTTTTATATCCTTGACATTAGTCCTGAAGAACGTTGATCGTCATTAGTGACTCTCTATTTAGATAATAATCTTTCCTTATTGTGGTTTAAAAATATCTTTTAAAACATTTAAATATCGTATATTTCATAAAAAATGATTATATTACAATGTGGCATATCAATGTTTATAAACTATTCATAATCTTTGACATTCATACAACCCTTGAATGCTGGGAAAATAATTATAAGGAATCTACCTCATACCACACAATGTGATTTCCAATTCAGTTTTATCAATTGAATCTAAAGAAACTATCTACCATTGGTCAAATATGTGAAGGATAACCTCACAAAGTTGAGATAGGTGTTCTCATTATTTTTTATATTGATTTTAGACCTCAAACTTTAGTATCAGTGAATTCATTTTCCAATATTAATTTATAGTTATGTTTATAATAGCTTTTAGTCACTAAAATATGTAATTATTACTATTACATTACGCGTCTAGTATGTTGTTATATACATGATTTCTAAGTTTGGAAACTTGCGCACTGGTGACACCTCTTTGGTCCTTTTCTTTCTTTATTTGGCTCATATCTTTTGGCATTTGCAAGTCATAGGGATCCATGTTCTTTTCTCTTATTTTGTTTCTATTTTACTTGGTCTACAGGACAATAGCGCCCAGGTGTTAATGTCCTTTTGGGTGCTTCTGTCCTATTTACTTGGTTTTCCCTTTATCAGTTTTCTTCAGATTTGGGTCTTTTCTTATCTCCTTTTCATGACCTAGGTCAGCTTTTGGTGTCACTATGTACCAAAATTCAAACAAAGAACTCATATATATACACAACCTACTAACTATTCTAAGGGGTGATTGGGATTATCATTTCTATATCCACCACATACACAAGAACATACACAAGGGACTGTATTGAATTATTCACTACATAGGGGGAGGCTATTTTGAATTCCATATCACACATTCTTGCATTGGGACAAAGTAGTTGTAGCTCGTTATTCTTTGTGTGAATGTAACTAGGGAATCATATCTCAAGGGACACACTTTAAATCACACACCACAAGAACTACATGTATTCTAAAATGTAGTATAGTGCTTGGTAACAAGATCACATCGAGGTGATCGTTGGGGTTTGTATGACTCTCTCATATTCATTTTTTTTTGATGTGTTATTGATTCTTGTACAGGTGTCTAGGGTTTGATTCATAGGTACATGTGTGACATAATAGAAGTGCAAAGAACCTAACGTGACCTACGGCGAGGTAAATGTGACAAGAAGCAACACATAAAGGATCATATCATGAGTGTTCCCACAAACACTAGTGCCCAAAACATACGCTAGTGCTAGGAACTCATGTCTTCTCCCAAGAAATCGTGTCCCTGAGATCGTCATATGTCAGTTTCAGAAATTAGAGCTTATACATCCCAGAATATACCTGTTCAAATCATTCACTAGCCTAGAATCATTCCAAACCTATCATTACAAGATGAGTCATTCTCTAAACCGTATGTATTGCTCTTACTTGTATTTCCTTTAGCTTGATCTCATGCTTAATTACTATTTTATCTATCTAATCAGTAGTGTCCTTATCTTATATTTAATTTTATTAAATCATTTGGTGAACTCGATATCTTACATGCCCATTATCGTATCTTTCATGGCTTCCCACACATTTGATTCCAATGCTTCCCCATTCTATATCCAAGTTCAACTTTGTAATCTCCTTGTTAAGTATGTCCTAGTTAATCTTGGATCTGGTCTTAATATATGCACTTTGTCCTTTATCCATCAAATAGGATATGTTTTTCTACTCATCTCAATCCATCTATTCTTTGTATCTATGGATTTGATGATACATCTAGGAAATTATTAGGCACAATCTCTCTTCCCCTTATTGTGGGATCTTGCACTCTTAATGTTATATGTCATGTTATGCCTCATAATGTCCCTTATACTATCCTTATAGGACATCCTTGGTTACATACTATGCACACATTCCCTTCTACCCATGCCCTTGTTACACCTTCTTCCATGGATACTGCTATAGTAAATTCTACACCTCATGTTGTTACTCCTTGTGGTATTCCCCTCCTACATGGTGTTAATGACATTATCTCCATTACACATCCTTCTCCTCTTGGGATGCACCCTAGTTCTACTTATTTACAAGATAAATTTTCTATTGGCACCCATGATACTCCTCCCATTATGTATCACTCTCAATGAACTTCTATTTATCATATGCTTAGTGCTTCCAATGTAAAATATCTACATCATTCCTTGTCACAATTTGTGCTATATGTTGATTTCAACACTAATTATTTCACTTTATGATATTGAAGGGGATATGCATGCTTTATTTATTGTAGTTGTATCTTATCTTGTTATATCCATGTGGGAAATCAATTCTCCCTCTTTCTACATTTATGTCTATGGTCATAGGGGTTAATTCATACTATTTTATTGCTTCCGATCTTCCCAAATTACACCTATTGCTTCTGATGAGTCTAGTTTATCTCTCTCTATTCCTTGACATTGATATTGAATTGCCTCTTTGCATTACATATATTACACATCTTTTGACTCGCATATTGATCCTTATGTTTGAACTTACTTTTTCCATTATTTCCAACATGCCCAATGTTACACATATTTTGTTCTCTCCTAATGGGTACATTCTTATTGTTTATACACTTCCCACTCATCTAATTAGGATCTTAGACTCTATAGGTTTTTTCCCTCACCATGTTGTCATTATTCTCTGTTAGCTCTTGTGTTTACCAATCTTATACCCATTCTAGTTTCTCCACATGCATGACATAATCCTACTCCACATGTTATAATGCATGCACTTTCACACAATACTAGGTCCTTACCCCATGTTCGCATATGTTTATCTTCTTTAGCATATCGTGGGCCCTTGTCTACTACTCTCATTGCATAGATCATCTCGGCATTCACATTTTGGGGAATCCTAATTCCCCCACACCACCCAATGACATAATCTTGTTTTTGGCTCATACTTGGACTATTGAGGGAATCCCTACATGAACCTCAATTTACACGCGCGGACGCGTGCACACACACACACACACACACACACACACACACACACACACAGGAACACACACACACACTCCCTTCTAGTTTATTTTACACACACACACACACACATTCACACACACACACACACACACACACACACACACACACACTAGGGGAATATTTATAGTTGTTCTCTTTCATATATTTGCAATCAAAAATCCAAAAACATGTTTTCTTTATTCTTGATTGGATGTACTCTTTCTTCCTTATACCACTATATGTTGCACCTTTTCTTATCATGTTACTACAGTTCATAGTATGTTATATCATTTTTTCATGCACGCATGCACATTTGCATGGTATATTGAGGTGAATGTAGGCCACTTATAGGTTGTTCCACAATGTATGATGCTTGGTCATATCCATTACCAGTCCCACTGAGGCTCCTAGGGACATCTACCTTTTTTCACTTACTATTAAGAGTTATCATTGCAATATTTCATATTTTCTTTCATATCTTCAAATATTACATTATCACATATTATTTATCTTTCCTAACATGCCATTGGGTGCTTCATGTGTAGCATTAGCCTTACAAGACTCTTCCAATCATGGTTATCTTATTTACTTGTACTTTATCATTATTTGTGAGATATGTCATATGTTTTCTTATTACCTTGTTTGCACAAGCCTTCATGGCTTCAATTATCTTGTGGCATCCTTAGTGGTGTCCCCTGTATGCAACCAGCTACTCATTGGTTCCTTATTTGTTATTTTCCTATAGGCCTTTACTAGTTTCTATTTCCTGTGTATTGTTTGTTTGTCACTAACACTTGTATGCTAGGATTTTCCCCTTGTTTTTCTTGCACCATGATACCTACCATGTGTAATCCCCCTTCCCCCTATAGGATTCCTATATCAATATGTTCATATTAGTTTCAATCCTTCCTCATTTGGGATCCATTCATTTTTTTTCATCTCACTCACCCCAAACGAGTGGGGGAAAACATTGGGTGAACCTTTTCACCCTCCCAGTAGTTACGGAAAAAGTTACAGACAACATGGTCATGAACATAGAAATCAGTTACAGAATAGGCTAGAAACAAACTTGGCCAAAAAATTCACAACCTAGAAAAATGTTACTAAAACAAACAGAAGACACCTGAGCACTAGTGCCTCACATGGGAACTCATGTCTCAGGGAAAAAAATAGCTACATAATAATTTTCAGCAGTTTAACAGTTACAATATTCTCTAGTTTCAACAGTTACACAATCATCTTCAAATTACAATCAATTACTAACATGAACTAACTACTTACTCGGGAACTAAAGAAGGAACTAAATCAGAAACCAAATAAGGGAATGATACCAAGGGTGTATGTAGGACAATGATATACCTAGAACATTGTGTGACCCAAGGAAAGTTACAAATCAGGTTTTTGATCATCTATAATGGTACTTATCCATGGAGAAACATTAATGGTTTGGAGGGAAAATCCAAACCACTCTCCCAATACACTTTCCCTTAGTAGTGACACGATGCCTAAATCTAAATTTTAACATCGAGACACTCAAATCCCTGGATTGGATTATAGGACACCCAAATCCTTAGTATGAATCAAATCAGGTCGATAATT
Organism: Taxus chinensis; assembly: GCA_019776745.2. Taxonomy (NCBI): domain Eukaryota; kingdom Viridiplantae; phylum Streptophyta; class Pinopsida; order Cupressales; family Taxaceae; genus Taxus; species Taxus chinensis. The sequence goes on from CM034153.1 coordinate 44,859,223, forward strand.
TATCCCTCTTGACTCTCTCAACCCACTCCTAAGCATCAAGTCTACAAGCAGAAACAAATTTCTATACCCTTCTTATTTTAGCATTTCAAGTGTACTCTAACACCTTAGTTTATATCTTTTCCAAATATGTGTTTCCATTTTACATATTTTTCAAGTTAAAATTTCAATTGCATTTACCTAGAGCATTAATTACACCTTTTTTCTTTTACAAGTCCTATCCTACTCCCAATGAAAGGTAAAACACATGGCAACATTGATGGAATTCTCAAGGACACTACACACACACACATCATTGTCACTCCAAGAATGCAAAGGTCACTCCTAGAATCCTTATCCTTCCCTCTCCTTAGAATTTTATGGTACACATTTTGCACTTTTTCATTTGGCATGCTACAATACTCATTCATCGTGTTCCAACCATAACTCCTTTGACTCACTCCCAGGTACACTCCTCTTATTTCATTTTTTATGCTACTTAAATTTCATCCAAACAAGCATAAAGGGGGGAATGTAGTCACTAAAATATGTACTTATTATTATTACATTACGCCTCTAGTATGTTGTTATATACATGATTTCTAAGTTTAGAAATTGAGCACTAGTGATACCTTTTTGGTCATTTTCTTGTTTTATTTGGCTCTTCTCACATCTTTTATCTGGCATTTACATATTTTTAATTGATTCACAAGGATCCTTGCTCCTTTCTTTTGTTCTATTTTTGTTTGTTTGTTGCAGGACAGTTCCACCCAGACAGGACAATAATTCATAGGCGATAATGTCCTTATGGGCACTTTTTTCCTATTTACTTGGTTTTCTCCTTTATTAGTTTGTTTTGGCTATGGCTATTTTCTTATCTCTTTTTCACAACCTAGGTCATATTTTGGTGTTTTTATATACCAAAATTTAAACAAAGAACTCATATATATATATATATATATATATACACACACACACACACACACACACACAACCTACTAACTATTCTAAGAAGCAATTGAGCTATCATTTTTATATCTACCACATACACAAGACCAAAACAAGGGACTTCATTTTGGGCTACATTATTCATTGCATAGGGGGAGGCTATTCCAAATTCCATATCACACATTCTTGCATTGGAAAAAGGTAGTTGTATTCCGCTATTCTTTGTGCAATTAGTAATAGGGCATCCTAGCTCAAGGGACACAATTAAGTGACATGCGAGCATGAGAATCGACAAGTACCTCTTCCTCGTAACTGACCTCCCAAGGTCATGTAGAGATATCTGGTGAATGTTGGATGTGAATAGATACAGACAAGCTAATTAGGTAATCTTATATCCTCAATACGTAATAATGGAATCTATGAATCTAAGGTGAAGAAGGCCTCTCCTAACCTGAATTGGTGTAATGGTTCGTTTAGATATAATGGCTTCTCGGAGGCTCCAATCAATGTTGAGCTCTGCCAAGATCCTATTTCTTGGTTGTTGGATATATGGGAAGTGACCTGTGGGAGCTTCGTAAATATCTCCAGACAAGGTCATAAAAGTGGTGGTAGGTCATTTTAGCAGATTTTTTGGTTAGCTATGGGTGGTTCTTCTGGTCTAGCCTAGAAAATATTGGATTGATTGGCCTCTATGTTTAATACGGATAACTGTACGTGATGATATCTGGCGGGAGTGGCGAGGATCTAAATACCAACGTTTGTAAGCCGGTGTCAATACTTGATTGGTTTTGTAGGCCCATTGGGTTGTGGGACTTGGGGATCACAACCATGAGTTCGTGGTTGTTGAGGACTTGTTATGGTCATGTGAAGAATCGATCCCTTCTTCCAACTATCCAGTAATCGTATGCCTTCTCAGCTTCTACATTTAGAACTAGAAGTTGTGTGATTTTCTTGGAGTACCTAACAGGTGTTCTGGCAACTTGGATGCATAAAATAGTGTCTATATCAACGAGGAGGTCTCCTATGTTAGGCTGCGGAACCAAAGGATCGCAACCAAATGTTTATTCTCGTTCAAACCCTTGCACGGTCATTCAGGTGTTTTATCAAGGCAACCTATAATTTGGATGGTTTGACCAAAATGTGTAAGCTTTGTCATCTTCGATATTCAATCCTCTTAGTTGCTCACTAATTTCTTGTAAGTTTGTTGTGGCTCGAAAGACCTGTATCCTAAGGTCCTGATCTATATTAGCTAAAGTCATGGGTAGATTTGGCTGAGGCACTATGGGTTCAAATATATACTCTCTAGGCTCTCTAGGTCCTGTGATTGTCATACAAAATGATTTAACTTCTAATTAACATTAAATAAACTAATTACAAAAGAGGTATTTACACTATGCAGGTATCCTGCTATTTTTGTATTTTTCATTGACGTATTTCAATGAAATTAAAGAGTAGCTACTCTAGTATATCTATAAAATGGACAACTAATCTAGAAACCAAATGAAAACAAACAAAGTATCCTGATATGGCTATTTTCCTGTGCAATTGTGATTTTATCCTAAATATCTAATCAAATAAATATATTAAATTGAAAGGCTCTTGATCCTACCTCAGAAGTGGGGAACGAATCACAGTTTCTCAAAAACTATCAATCCCCACAGCTTCCTTGGTGATATCGAGAGTGAAGCTTTTAACTGAAATGAAATAATTCACTACTCTATTTGATATGTTGTAACTAGAACTTTGATAGCTCAAACCTGGCATTTATAGAACAGTGGTAAATCCAGTTGTGTGTGATTTCATCCCCTCAGTGTGATCTCCTCGTTCCTTCGTGTCCTCGTGAATCCAAAAAGTGTGTATATGATAGTATCAACAGAAGATAGCAATCGAACAATGGCAACTTTGGATATAGACCGAATATAATGTGAGTAGGAGAGGGATAATGCAAGTGAACAGAGCTTGACTATGTAATTCCTAGCCAGATTTATTGTAGGAATACAACACAAGTGTAAAGAGAGTTTCAGAATCTATCCTTGTGACTAAAAAAGAAACTTGTAACTTTAATGGATTCTAGTCTAGAAATGAAATTATCCTTTTTCTATGCTTAAACTGATTGTATGGAGCAACAATGGAATAAGACTGAAACAAGAAGATTAAATATGACCTTCTCAAAAACTTAATTATGATAAATGGAAGTGACAAAACATGAATTTCCTAGAATTCTAAGCAAGAAATTGAAAGACTTAATAAGAGAATTGAGAAGATGAGGGGCCATTTGCTTGAAAACAAGCTGGCTATTTATAACCAATGCATTTACCAAAGGGTAACTCCCATTTGATCTCTTTTACTATAAACAAAGGAAAAAACTATTCACAAGGACCCAGAAAACATTAATGCAATTCCAAAGTGGTTGAAGAAAGCGTGTAAAATGAAGATTTACACTTTGACGCGATATCGTCGGAAGGAATCTAGGAAAATGTGAACAAAATGGTTGGTTTGTCATCCCTGTGCAAGGGCAGTTACGGGACCGACTCACCTTTATCCTAGGCAGCGGTCGTGGACCGCTACCTAGGCAGCGTTGGGGGCTTGGCAGGTTTCCTACTCACTGAAGCTCAAAAATGTCAAGAAAACCGGGGGGAAAAGGGAAAAACAAAGCATGTTTTGAGGCTGAAGCGGGGCATGCGGGATACAAGGTATACTTGGTAAGCCTTTCTGGTTTCTTGAACAACTTGCAAGGAGACCTGTATCATCATTGGGGCATGTGTAACATGGGTTTCGGCAGTGCAGTACCCTAGAAATTTTAGGTACAATACATATTGACCCACTGGGACCATTTAGCGTACTTAGAAAATGAAGAGGCGTAAAACCACTATCAAATCCGAGTATGGTACTAGTTCTCGAAATGGGTCAAGTTAGGAGTTATACCTGACACTTTCCGTGTGTTGGAAAGTCTTACCCATCCAAAGATTCCTACCTCAAAATGAAAAACTAAGGGGACTCAAGTGTAGATAGATAAAACAAATTGAGAAATAAGGCTGAATTGATATGAAAAGAGGACTTACCATCTATGCGATTTAGAACTTACCTCTGACTCGTAGCTGCTCTGACCCTGTGAAAGACATTCAAAATCAAATTAAGAGGGCTATATATATAAAATGAAGTCATATCACTATTCATTTGCAATAAAAAATTGATTTGATAGTTTTTGAGCTTTTGGACCCACGGTGATGGTTTTCCTCGAGAGTATAGTCAAAAAATTCGTGGTGAGATAGTGATCATGCCTCTGAGAGTGAAACATCGACCCGTGAAGTCTCAGGTTAGTTCTTCTTGATTTATTGGATACGTAGACCTAAAATGTGGAAATGATGAAATCTTTTACTCGGGGGATCAATTTTTGAAAATAACCTTAGTTTAAAGTTCGCATGATCTCTAGGGGGGGCGCCCATAGGGTAGGTTTCTTTTTTTAAGCCTAAAATGGTGTATTTGTTTGGTTTTGGGATAATTTTTAGTTTATATACAGACAAACATTTGAAATTTGTGGGATAGGACCGCCAGTTTATATGCAGGATTGGCGGTTACGGGACCGCCACCTTAGAAGGTGGTGGTTTGGAACCGCCGCTCTACATAGGGCAGTGGTCCATGACAGAGGACCAAAAATAATATAAACTTAACCTCAGATTTTTGCATGTTTAGATTACAATTTTTACATGTTTTTACTAGTTTTTTGGCCAACTGGATTTTAGTACTAACTCACTTCGTTTTTGTGTTTTTGGGACCTGTATGGTCATGTGAAGAATCGAGGAGTATATTAGATGGAGCCGGGAGATCGGAGTGTGATTGGCTCTCACGTTTAGTTTTAGAGGTGACTTTCTCAGGAGACCTAACAGATACTCTTCAGAACTTGGATGGTAATCTAGTGGAGGATCAACGAGCAGGTCTCCTCACGTTAGCGCCTGCTAACACATAGGATGTGACTTATTTTTGATATTGGGATGCGGATCGAACACCTTCCGATTGCCAGGAGTCAGGGGTGTTTGGTCCATCACCCTATAAGGATGGTTTACCATATACTGGGGGTTCCGATCCTTGGGATATTCACTGTCTCTTAAGACACTAATATCGAGATCACAGGTGGTTCAATGGGCCACCTAAATGGGAGATGTAGTTGTATCGATATCATCAAAGAAGGGAGTGAGGATCCACTCTATCATTGAATCAAACATTCCCATGCTCGCAAGGCCATCATGGGCATCCTTTGCATCTAGACTGATTGGGGACAAGGGAGGGGATTCAACTTCTAATTAACATTAAATAAACTTATTACAGAAGAGGTTTTACACTATGCAAGTATCTACTATTTTTGTAGATATCCTCAAGGACGTACCTACAATGAAATTATAAGGGTAGCTACTCTAGTATATCTATAAAATGGACAGGTCATCTGAAACTAAATGAAAACAAACAGTTGTAGCCCTGATATGAGCATTCACCCCTATGTGAATTGTAGATGGAGGATCCTAAATATCTATGTAAATATATGGAAATTGAAAGTCTCTTGATTCTACCCCAAAAGTGAGGAATGAACTGCACAGTTACTCAGAAACTATCAATTCCCTGACAGTGATATCGAGAACAAGCTTTTGACTGAAATAAGATACTCTATTTGATTGGCACTACCTATAGCTCAAACCTGGATATAGAATTGAAATCCAGTTGTGGGACCGTCCCCTAGATCGCCTATCAAACTACTGGCAGTTGATAAATAGGGCAGGGAAGTTACAACCCAGATTTCTACCTCAGTTTGACCTCCTCTATAGTGACATGCTCCTCTGTGAAAAATGCCAGTGTGTATATGATAGTATCAACAGAAGATCGGGCAGGTCCTAAGGTCAGGCTTTGGACTATAGACCGAATTAATGCGAGTGGCAGATCCTATAGCAGCAAGTGAACCATGAGCTTGACTATGTAATTCCACGAAGGATTTTCTGAGGAATACAACACAAGTGCTCCTCAGGCAGTTTTAGAAATCGGATCCTTGTGACAAAATAAAACCTCATAACTTTGATGGATTCTAGTCTAGAAATGAAGCTATTCTATGTCTTAAACTGACTGTCATAGGCAGCAATGAAACAGGACCTGAAACAAGAAGATGATATGACCCTCCAGATCAGTGCCAACAATGGGCAAAACCTGAAGCTATGACAAGTGATCCTAAGCAAGGAATTGAAAAATTGATACAAAAGAGTTGAGAGGATGAGGGGAAATTTGTTTGAAAACAAACTAGATATTTATAGAATTTCCATTCACCAAAGGGGAATGGTTTACCATTAAACAATACACCATTAAACTTTAGAGGGTGATTACAGGGAACCAAAAACATAAATACAAGCTAAGGCGGTTGAGAAACTAGCTGGTAAATGTTGAAAAATTGGACACAAGTTACGATCAAAGGAATGTGTTGGAAAAATGCGTGAACGACCGTTTCCCTGAGAAGAGTGGCAATTACCAGGAGTTATATATACCGCCTTGGCAGGGTGGGATCACTAGAGACCACCGCCCTAGTAGGTGGCGGTTTTGTTACTGAAGGTCAAAAAGCCAAGGAAAAGGGGGGTTCAGGGATTAAAAACAAGCATAAGAGAACTTGGATAAACCCATTTTGGGATGCTAACATATACTTTGCCAGATTCGCAATAGATCCTGAACACCTTGTGAGGCAACCTGTATCATCCATTGTTACATGTGTAACATCGTTCCGGTGGTGCCAGCAAAAATTTACCGACCCTACTAATTTTGGGTACATAGCATATTGCCCCCTCATAGAAGCAGTATTTAGCCATGAAGAGGCATAAAATTTTATGGTATGGCTTTCTAAAATGGGAAGCTAGAAATTATTACCTGACATGCCCGCATGTTAAATGACGCTATTTAGTATTCCCGCTACCTACAAAATGGAAAAGAGGACTCAAGTGCAGATAGATAAAATTTGAAAATTGAGAAAACAAATGCTAAATTTATATGGAATGAGGACATTACCATTTCCACGGGGATAAGAACTTACTTCCGTCCGGTGCTCCAAACCTGCGAAAGCGGGCATTCAAAAATGATTCAAAACAGCTTATGTGTGTATGTGTGTGTGTGTGTGTGTGTGTGTGTGTGTATGTGTGTGTGTACTGTGTGTGTGTCAATTACTTTGATTTCCTATCAGACCACCTGCCAGTTGATAGACAGGGTGGGGAAGTTGGAGGTACACCCCTTTGACAAGGTTCCATAGTAGTTTGGCCTCCCCTATAGTGATATGCTTCCTCTATTGGTGCCAGTGTATAGATCTATCCATGAGGCTCGAGGAGGTCCTAGAGGCCGGGGATGGACCATTGTTATGCCTAGTACCCCTATTACAGCTAGGAGGGTGGTACGTGCATGAGGGAGAGCCGGTGCTCCTCAGGCACCCTGGACTTTGGATTGTTTCTAGTCCTACTCTATAACAGTGATGAGCCCATTGACATGGATTTCCGAAGTCTGAGGAGTTCACTGGGGGAGAGACCAAGGAGGAGATAGATGACATGGAGATTCTGTAAGATGGCTAGTAGGGGGGGATGATAGTGATCTTGATTGGCATGATACTCAAGAGATCCTTGCAGGCCAAGAGGGTGACTCTGGTTTCTTAGGAGTTACTCTCTCGAGACCCAGGTGGAGATGGCAAGTCTATTGCAGGCCGTCACATTACCCTAGACATGGGAGAGGGGCACAAGTCAGTGGCGGGCATCAGTGGAAAGCATGGATCCTAGAGATCCTTCCTAGAGGCCTGGCAATCCTAGTGAGTTGTCACTCTTCTCCTGACATTTGTTTTAGTTAGAGTTGTTCTTAGTTTTTTGTTTCTTTTTGTTTTGCTTACTCTTGGTTTTATCGTTGATATGTTTTCTAACTTGTTTTCTCCTTTGTTTACAGCGACTGTTGATGAGTGGTAAGACTTGATTTTCCTGAGTGTGTACCAATACCCTGCTTCTCCCCTCAGAGAAGACTCGTGGTGAGCTTTCCATGGACATGGGGAAGCCCTCAGCTACCAGTAGGCACACTGATGTTTTTTCCTCTGTTTGGTATGTGGCAAAGATTATGAATTCTCTCCACAGGGAGGTAGCTAGATATAGGATAGCAGAGCACCTGATGAGGAGGATCCATTCTCATAGCGAGGTGATAGCTACCGGGCGTGACCGTGAGCCCTCAGTGCATTCGGAGCGCCGGCGTAGCTAGAGTCCTAGGTGTGGCCGCGCACCCTCTGAGGGATCCCATAGGGATTGAGAGATTATTTTTGTAGTATTTTGTCAGATGTTTATATGAGTATTTTTTGTACTTTTTGGGCTCATTGAGTGTTTTTTACCATGCCTAGTGCATGATGGCATTATATATGAAACCTTGATATATATATATATATATATATATATCTATGGATCTAGACTCTTGGATCTAGACTCTTGGTGCCTAGAATTTTGTGACTCATTTCTATATGTGTATTTAGATGCTTTTAGAATATTTATTTTTCATGTTTTCAAAATGTATGCAATGGATAACCAATGATAGTAGATAGAATATTTTACTTTGTATGTTTTCGTAATGCTGATATGAGATGATACTAACATATGGTAGTACTGAACTTTTGAACTCTTTGGGCAATGTGTATAATTTCTTCTTATGTTGGCAAAACGTGATGAATGTATAATGATAAAGAGATGAACTTGCCCCAATCCCAAATCCACGCAACTAGTAAGATGCGAGGGCTCAACACCAAGAATTAGGAAGGGCACAAGTTGTATGAGTTTGATTTGAATGGAATGATGAGAGATAGACAAACCAATAACAAGAACCAAATTTGGACCTACACACCCACCCTACTCAGAACTACTACCAAGCTTAGAAGGCCACTTACTTTTTAGTTTATCTAGACTTAGATTCATAAATGGCAACCTGGTTGACAAAATCTGGTTTTGAGGATTTGATCTCTTTGGAATTTGGATATTTGGATATTTGCTTTCTCTTAACAGAATTTGACTTGTGTTTTTAGCATACCAAGATTTGTTAGTTTGTGTGACTAGACCCCCCACACCCTGCCTCACGCCACTAGTAAGAAGCATGGGTTTGTCACCAAAGGCAAGATACAGGCGAGTAAGGGCACTTCTTTCCTTTCCCAACCTCACATCACCAGTAAGAGATGTGGGCTTATCACTGAAGGTTGATGGGGCAAAGAAGTGTGTAAAATAAAATATTTTGTTTGCTTGGTGCTTTTGATTTCATTTGATTTTGACATTTTTGATTTATGACTTTGGGATATCCTTTCGTTCCAAGAGATTTTAAGAGGGATAGATGTGACACCAAGAAGCTTCCAGAACAGACCGTAGGCAAGGACAACTTTACCTAGTAGAAAGAAAGAGCAAAGCCAAGTATGCAGGTCTTGGTATGGTTTTCGTCAGTACTTGTTTGTCAAACTTGATGAGAAAGTTTGAAAAAAGTTGATGTTTGAAGAGATGTGATTTGAATGCTTTTGCCAATATCTTCATAAATTTGTAACAGATTGTTTTAAGAGTAAGCTCCTAGACTACCAATTTTTATGAAACGAGGACAGAATGAAGTAGCTAAAGACTAATGTAATGTAAGTAGCTATAATGTACTAGTAATGACTTTTGATGTTTTATGCGTAAAACCGCTTCAAGATGCAAGGAATTGAATAGTTTCATCGAATTCCTCACCTTCTAGTGTGCACAGCGGAGATACGCAATTTTCCATAGTCCTTCATGACTTGTATGGGCCGAACCATTCTGGGCTAGAACTTCCTTCCTTGCCGGTTTTCTTATTGATCCGGCTGTTTAGTCTTAGAACTAGATCTCCTTCATATATTTCTCACTCATATAACATTTTTGTTGTACTGCTGGCACATTTGGTCAGCATAGGCTTTGTGACATTGTTTTGACATTTAACCTAGCCTCGTCAAGGCTTTCTAGTTGAGAGAGGTGTGCCTCCCTGTAAGCTTCTTCATCCAGAATCCCTTGTAATGAGATGCAGAGACTGAGGTATTTCAACCTCAAGTGGGAAAACTGCTTCTAGACACGAATACCAGTGAGAAAGGAGTTACTCCTGTTGGTGTTCTTATTGAGGTTCGATGGGCCCACAAGGCCAGATATAGTTTTAAATGCCAATCTTCACTTTGTTCTCCTTCATACTGTTTTGAGGAGAATAGCTTTTAACATTTTGTTTGTCGCTTCGGCCTGCCCATTGGCTTGAGGGTAGTAAAGAGAGGCCGTGTGATGGTTTATCTTGAAATTTCTACATAACTCACAGACTTCATCATTTTTAAAAGACGTGCCATTATTTGAGATAATGACTTGTGGGATACCATACCTATAGATAATTTATTCAGAATGAATTTGGCAATTACCGAACCTGGTAGCATGGTGGTGAGAGGCATGGCCTCCACCCATTTGGTAAAATATTCGTGGCTGTGATTATAAAATTATGGCCATTTGTTGATGAGGGAGAGAATTTCCCTATCAACCTCCAACCCCACGTGGAGAAGGGCCAAGGAGTCGCTATTGGTTGTAGGGATTGTATTAGCATGTGAATCTCGTGAGATAATTCTTGGCATTTGTGGCACTTACGTACAAATTCCACTACATCATGCTCGAGAGTGGGCCAAAAATAGCCCATCCAATGTATTTTGTGAGTGGTGGCATGACCACCTGAAGTGGCCCCCACATATCCCACTGTGGGATTCATGAAGAATCCTCTTGGATTCTTCTATGTCGATGCATCTTAGAAGCATGTCGTCGAAGGCTCTACAATAGAGTACTTGGTCTAAAACAACATATTTAGTGGTAATAATGTGTAACCGCCTTCTTTGTTGTGACGTGGCATCTTCTGGTTATGTATGGTCCATGATAAAATTGATGATATCAGTATACCAAGGCACAGCCCTAGAAATGGGGGGACCTGGTTTCAACAAAGTATACACACTCATCGGGAAAGTAGATTACCAGTTCACCTGTCCATCTAGTGGATTGTCAGCTAACCAGTCTGTAATGATTTGTCCCTTAATGGATTTCTGGTTTTATGAATGTTAATTTCAAATGTCTCCCATTAAGGTTATGAAATGGCCATCTTTTTAGATAAAGATCCTTGTGTGAGGAATGTTCGTAAATGGTCTGTCTTTATAGTGACCCTTGTTTCTTGGTTTAACATGTAATGTCTCAAATGTTTTGTTGCAAAAATTATAGAAAGGCATTCTCTCTTTGCCTGTGTGTAACGTGTTTCATAATTGAGCAACGTTCAGTTAATGAAATAGACCACATGGTTCTCATTAAGGATCATTGGGTCTTCTTGATCCGGCATGCAGGTGTAGCGAGATAATGAGTGGCTCATGAGTATAGGATCAAAGGGTAGTCTGTTTTGGGAGGAATTATCGCTGGGTGGAGACAACAAGAAGCGTTTAACTGCTTCATAAGTCCTTGTTGCATTCTTCAGTCCAATCAACGCTATAATCTTTCTTGAGTAGATTTTTGATTGGATGAATGACAAAGCTTAAATCTGGGATGAACCTTCGGATTGCACCAAGTTTCCCAAGAAATGACCTGATTCCAGACTCGTTCGATGGTGGGATCATTTCGAGAATACCCATATTTTGGCTTAGATCAACATCAATCCCTCGTGAAGATATAATGTAGTCCATGTCGAAGTTTGCCTCCTATCACACTCAAACACGCACTTCTCTGGATTTAATGTATGGAAGCCATATTCTATTAATACCAATGAGAGGATGATACGAGAGCGTTTTGGATGATCACAATGTTTCTTGGCTTTGGCCAACAAGTCATCCACATAGGATTCCACAATTTTATGGATAAGATCAGTGGAATATTAAGTCATTGCCGTTTGGATATGTAGCACCTCGGCGTTGAACTTAAGACCAAATGGCATGACAATGTAGCAATATGTTCCCCAGGGAGTTATGAATGTAAGTTTTGGCTTGATATTGTTGAATATGTTTAATGCATGATTGTACCCTGAGAACCCATCCATGAGGGATAGCAGGTCAAATAGTTGTTGCATCAACGATAACGTATGCAATGGATGGTAATGGGAAGTCATCCTTGGGACAAGCTTTGTTAATATCCGGAAAATCTATGCAAACATATCTTCCCATTCTTTTTGAGCGATGGGAACGATATTAGATACCCATTGTGAATAGTCAACGGGGTTGATGAATCCCACTTGGAGAAGTTTTATTACTTCCTCTTTTACCATGAGAGCCACTTTTGGCTTCATTGGTCTTGACTTCTGTTTAATTGGCGTTCGCATCTGAGTTTAGTGACAAGGCATTATGTGCCTACGACTTGTGGTGCAATGCCCATCATTTATTTATAGTTATAATGATTGGAAATCCCTTTTGATGTTATTTGAGGATTTGGGTGTGTATTTCTATCTCCTCTCAGAGTTAACGAGGATCCTAACTTGAAAATCATTTGGTGAAGTCCTACTTTCCAATGTTTATGTCAATGGTTTCTTCTATTAAAGAAGCATGTTACCTTCTTCAAATTTAGGTGGGGCTGGAGGTCTTCCAAGCTTTCTCCATTTTCTATTTCCTAGATATCGAGATCCTTTCTGTGGAGGAGACTCTACCATGGGATTTCCAAAATAGGAAGAGGAATGAGGTATTAGGGAAAGATACTATACGTTGAGCAAGTTGTAGCATCCGCATAGGTGTTTAGATATTCGAGAGTGACTCTATCATCATCAAAGTGATCCATGATAGAAAAATGGATCTTGATTGTCCATGAGCTAGGAGTGAGTTTGTTGGTCTAAGTACGCACTAATGGAGGACAAAGTGATACCATGATTTGTCCAGTCAATGTCTAACTATTGTTTGGGGGTGAAACTGGAAGGCTGAGGTTGCTGTTTGTGTCTTGAGCGAGTTGTTGCTCTCAACCCCTCTGCTTGGAAGGACGATATTATAGTCTGAATCCCTTGGCGTTTGATGTTGACAACTGATTATTTTGTATAGTAGTAAATGTTCGCCCTAGTTTCACATACCTTAGAGAGTGAGGGTGATGACTCCCTATGAGTCTCGTTGGGCATAGTAATGCCTCAAGACCCATTATTTTAGCTAGGGTGAGGCCATGTGCATCGAGATCTTCGTACATCATTCGGGGCGTATATGAATACACGCAGAAGTTTAATGGGAAGGAGCGAAGGTGATTTGTGAAGGGAAACGTGATATTTATGACTCCGAACGAGAAGGTAGGAAGTTTTACGTCAGCTTTACTAATTTCGTTTGTTTCACGTTGGGTTCACCAATTTTGTACGTCGGAAAAGCAACAGGCGAGCGTGAGAATCAACAAGTGACTCTTCCACGTACCCGACCTCCCGAGGTCGTGCCGAGACAGCCGGTGGGGGTAGAATATGCAAACAAACTAGTTGGGGAGTCTAATGTCTTCGACACGCACTAATGGTATTTGCGAATCTAAGGCAAAGAAGGCCCTTCTAACTTGGACTGGTGTGATAGATCAATCAGCGAGGATGACTGCTCGAAGGCTCCAATCAATATCGAGCTCTGGCGTGATTCGATCTATGGGTTGTGGGATGCGTGGAAAATGACCCGGGATGGTTTCGTGTATTTCTCCTGATAGGGTCATATGGCGAATATAGTCAACTCTATGGACGATTCTCTGGCCTAGTCCAAAATTCTCTAGCTTTGTTAGCTGTTGTGTCTAGTAGGGATAACTGTTGAATGACGATAGGTGGAATCGGAGTAGACTGAAATACTAACTTGCGTAGGCCAGTGTCTATGTCTAATTCTCTTATGGATTCGTTAGGCTGTGGGATTTGTGGATCACAACCGTAGACTCTTGGTTGTTGCGGTCCTGTTATGGTCATACGCGAGATCAAGTTCTAATCCCTAGTATCCAGTAATCGTATGCTTTCTCGGCCTCTACGTTTAGAACCAGCAATTGTGCCATTTTCTCATAATACCTTACAGGTGTTCTAGCAACTTGAATTCTTAAGCTGGTATCTATATCTATGAGGGTATCTCCAGCGTCTGGCTGTGGAACTAAAGGATCGCACCCGAATATTTGTTCTCTTTCAAAACCTTCTACAGTCATGCGGATGTTTTCTAGGATAACCTATAGTTTGGCTGATTTGACCAAAATGTGTGTGCTTGGTCGTCTTCGATGTTTAACCCTCTCAACTGTGACCTGATCTGTTGGAAGTCTGTTGTTGTTGTTTGGAAGACTTGTATCCTAAGGTTTTGGTCAATGTCAGTTATTGCCACTATGATATTGGGCTGGGGCACAATTGGTTCGAAAATGTATTCCCTGGGCTCCCTAGGTCCCGTAATTGTCATGCAAAAGCAGTAATGAAACAAACTATAATAAAGTAAAATCTAAATGCACTCCTAGCATATATAATTATTTTTTTTTGTATTTTCTGGCAATTTATAAGAAAGCAGCTATTTAAAATATTTAGAATTGACAACTAAACTAATAACGTAAAACAAACAAAATAGCCGAGTGTAGCTATTTGTCTGTGTAATTTTGTATATCTATTCTAAACAACGAAATAACTAATCTATTTGCAAGATTCTCGATCCTACCTCAGAAGTGAGGAATGAATCATAGTTTCTCAGAAACTATCAATCCCCACAACCTCCCTGGCAATATCAAGAATGGAAATAACTGAAATAAAGCGATTAACTACTTTATTTGATAAGTTCTAACTAAAACTTTGAAAGATGGAACCTGGATTTCGCAGAACAGTGGCGAATCCGACAGTGTGTATGTTCTTGTCCCCTCAGTATGATCTCTTCGTTCTTTGTGCTCACGTGAATCCAGAAAAGTGTGGAATGCTTGCATCAACAGGAATAGATATTTGGATCAATGGATAGCCTTCAGAATGCAGACAGAATAGAATGCGGATAGGAGAGGGATAGCGCAAGAGTACAGAGCTTGGCCTATGCAATTCCTAGCGGGGTCTACTACGAATCATGCAACAAAAAGTGTCCAGAACCTGAAACTAGTCTTTATGAAGAGCAAAACCTGTAACTTTAATGGCTACCTAAACTATTCTACTCCAAAAACAATGATACTGTTTGCACAAGTTGGATCTGTGGCTTACCAACAACTGAGTAAAGCAACCAAGCATGTAAAGGATTTAAACTATCAAACTTAAGCAAACTAGAAGACTGAGCTACTGAAAATGGTGAGTTTGAAACAAGAATGAGGGGCCCAAATAAAGTTTTGCACTTGCACAAGTTGGATATGTGGCTTACCAGCTGCAACACAATACTAACCAAAGCACTCAATAAGAAAACTAAGAATTCTAAGCAAAGGAAAACTAAATCTGCTGTAACAAGAAATTCAAAAGCAAACTTTGGAGCAAAACTCAGAGGCCAAAGTAATGTTTGCACTTGCACAAGTTGGATATGTGGCTTACCAGCTGCAACACAAAATTGAAACAAACCTGCAACAAACTATGCTACCAATCCTAAGCAAACTAAAAAGACCACAGCACTGAAAAATAAGAAAGTTGGAATGAAAAATGGTGGTCCTTTTCATGTGCACAAACCATGCATTTATAGGAATTCCAACACTCAAAACCAAAATCAAATTGAACTCCTAAACAATAAACAAAGGAAAAATACTGTTCCAGGGGACCAAAAAACATTAATGCATGCCCAAGTCGGCAAGAAAAGCTGGTGAGTCATGATATTTCATGCGGGTCGCGTCAAAAGAGCGTTCTGGAAAACACGCACAGGACCGCCGCTCTGAGCAGGGCGGCGGTTGCAGGACCGCCGCCCTGTTCAGGGCGGCGGTCACGAGACCACCGCCCTGAAGGGCGGCGGTTTCGTCACTGAAGGCCAAGAAGCCAAAGAAAGAGGAAAGAAAGGGAAAAACAAAGCACGCTAAGGGGCTAAGCGGGGCATGCGGGATGTTAACGCATATCCGAAGAGCTCTTTCTGGATCCCGAACACCTTTTAAGGAGACCTGTATCATCATTGGGGAATTTATAACATCTTTCCGGTGGTGCCCATTTTACTATACAATTTTGGGTGATGTACAATGTGTATAAATCTCAGCAAGATGCATAGAACGACCCAATATGGTGAGAACAATCTCCTTTACGTGATTGAACAATTCAAAACTTTGGACCTACAAATCCAGATAGTGATCAAGGGTCCACGTGTGGAACGCCAATTTGCAAGATCATAGGTTGAGTAAAATATCATTGGAATTTTGTGATCCTATTACATGGCCTCTTCAAGCCCTTATGATAACACCTTAATTTGATTGTCACATGGGGGGGGTCATTTATGAACATGTCAGGTTATTGATGTCCCATTTTAGGGGGAGTTTGCATAGTGGGTAGGAATGAGTGAGAAAATAAGCAATAGGTCTATTTTTTGATCATTATTTTGAGAATTTTGAAGGTGTCGAGAAACTTGAGCGGGTTTTCAAAGAGACCGCGACCGCCACAATAGTAAAAGCACGAGAGACGTCTTATAAATTGGCCTACCCCAGCCCCAAATATACTCGCACGTATCCTTTAAAAAAATGAGGTTACTAAAACCGCCCCCCTGCCCAGGGCGGCGGTTTTGCACACAATGCAAAAGGACCTCTTTTGAAAACTTACACTTGTATTTTTAGCATTTGTGTATTTTTTATAACTCTCTTGATATCGTTTAGATACTAACTTACTCTGTTTTGTGTGTTTTTGGGTGTATGCAGGCAAAGGAGGAGTATATTAGATGGAGCATGGAGAGAGAGTGTGACTGGCTGCCCGGGGTATTGGATGCCCTCTCAACAGATGTTGCTGAGGACACATTGCAGAGGAGCATATTGCAATATCGCGTGTGCCTCACGTGCTCCGTCTAGTCACATACTCTTTGACTTATTCTCCTACTGGGATGATAGATCGGAACACTTTCCGATTGCCAGGGGTCCGTGGTGAGTGGACAATTACATTAGAGGAAATCATACCGCATTCTGGGGGTCCCGATAAATTACTGGGAGGCGACTGCACATTTGAGACTAGCATGGGTCATCGGGCTACAGATTGCACAGTGGGTAACTATATGGGAGATCTCCAGCTATTTCCACGGGGCCGAAGAAGGGAGTGAGAGTTAGATCCTAGATTTTCTTTGCCCATCCCCGTATTTCGACAGGCCATCATGGGGATCCTTGCCTCGAGACTGATCGGGGGACAAGGGAGGGGACCACTTTGTTATACTGTTGGGCCCCCATATTGCACAGATAGAGGGGCATGGCCTAGTGATATACGCCTGGGGCTGCAGACATTTTGGGGACCACCTAGCACGACTTATATAGGGTGGTCCGTTTACAGGGACAGTCGTTGAGCCACCCAACTCTAGTTATGAGTTGGGTGTATGAGCATGTTATTCCTTATGGCAAAGGCGTGGAGGTGGCAGATCCTGGGGCTGTGAGGGCAGCCAGATGGTCAGATATGTCGGTGCTTAGAGCACCTCACCAGCCAGTAGCCTCCCCTCACTATAGCAGAAATGGAGGCCACATTTACCAGCTTATGGCCGGCGTATGGGGAGAGGAGGCCATGACATTGGTTTCCTGCTCCATTACAGGGCAGCTTATTGACCAGAGTGGGACGGGTACCATGAGGTACATCCTTTCAGCAGGGTTCCTCAGCAGTTCGGCCTCCCATATGTGGGCATGCTTCCTCACAGTAAAGCACCAGTTTACATATCAGTTCGGGAGGCTAGACCGGGGGCCTAGAGGCCGTGGTTGGAAAGTGGTTACCCCTGGCATTCCTATTGCAGCCAGGGGGATAGTTCGGGCCAGAGGGAGAGCTGGTGCGCCTCGGGTACCTTTACTTCGGATTAAACGGGTCCTGCTCATAGTAGCGATGACCCTATAGATATTGACTATATATTCTGAGGAGTCCACAGAGGGAGGGTCTGGAGGAGCAGACGGACGAGAGTGATCCTGAGTGGCATGATACTCAGGATATCATGCAGGCGGAGAGGGCGGAGCAGAGCGCAGAGAGAGAGACTCTGGTTTCTGAGGAGCCACTCTCCCGGGGCCATGGTGGAGATGATGAGTCCGTTGCAGGGCGTCATGTTGCCCCAACTACAGGAGCAGCTCCTCAGTCGGCGGCTGGCATCTGCAGCGGGTGCTGGCCCTAGTGACCCATCTTGGAGGCCTAGTGACCCGAGTAAGTTATCCTTTCTCCCTTTCAGTGTTAGTTTGATTTTTTTTTTGACTTGTTTTAACTGCTATCCCTCCTTATATTTGTATCTTGTATATTTTAGCCTCTTGCCTAGTTTCTAATTCGTCTTTCTTCTTTGTTTTGCAGAGACTGTTGACGAGTGGCAGGATCTAATCCGTAGGGTATGTACTGATTCTCTGATGATCCCTATGGATAAGACCCGTGCGGAGCTATCCGTAGATGCCGGGGAGCCCTCAGCAGCCGGCAGGCATACCGACGTCTTTGCTCCCGTTTGGCATGTGGCCAAGATGGTGTCTACTCTCCGTACAGAGTTGGCAGGCTATAGGACAGCTGAGCGCCTTATGAGGAGCCGTTCTCATGGCGAGACCACGACCGCCCCTCGAGACCCTGAGCCTTCCGTCCATTCAGAGCGGCAGCGTAGTCGATAGTCCTAGGCGAGGGCACGCACCTTCAGCGGGATCGCGTAGGGGTTGAGAGGCCACTTGGCTCCTATGCACTTTTTGTATTATGGATTCTTTTGTGTATTACGGGCTCTTTGAGCGTTTTGACCATGCCTAGAGCATGATGGCATTGTATATAAATATTGACTATTTATATATATGCATATGATACCTTGGATCAAAACTTTGTCACTTGTGTACATTCCCTTTCTGTTTCCAGCTTTGACCTCGTGTATACTACGATGTATGTTTTATATGCTTTCTAGAATGTATGCAATGGAAAACAGATGATGCATCGAATGTTTGCTTTCTTTTTGTATTTCATGATGCTGATACATGATATTGTAGCATATATATTGTGATCTTGCAATCTTAACTTCTGTGAGCAATTTGGATACGCCTCATGTTTGTTTTGGCAAAGTGATGAAAATAACCAGTATGATGAACAGATTGACTTGCCCCACCCTTAACTCCACGCAACTAGTAAGATGCGAGAGCTCATCACCAAGAGCCAAGAAGGGCGCAAGTTATGAAATATGGTGAAGTGATAGTGATGAAAGACAGACGAAGCTTTGGTGGAACCAAATTGAAAACTACAAGCTTACTCTACCTGAATGACTTCATAGTTTTGGATGTAACTTACCTTGCGGTTTATCCAGACTTAGACCCGTAGATGGCCACATAGTAGACAAAATCTGGGTTTTTTAGGATTTTTAACTCTTTTTGGAATTTTGAATATCTGATTCATTCATTTTTGACTCAAAGTTTTGAATTGTTTGTTTATGACCTTTTAACATTTACTTTGTCTAGAGGACCCCCTACACTTTGCCCCGTGCTACCTGTAAGAAGCATGGGTTTATCACCGTGGGCAAGGCATAGGCGAGTAAGGGCATTTCCATCCTTTCCCAACCCTACGCCACTAGTAAGAGACGCAAGCTCATCACCGAAGGTTGGTGGGGCAAGGAAATGTGTAAAATAAAATTTTCTGTTTAATCACTTCTTGACTTGTTTGTTTGAGTAAGATGTCAGTATATTCTTATTTCCAAAGAGATGTGCATATGGGATAGATGTGACACCATGAAGCTTCTAGAATAGACCATAGGCAAGACACCTATCCTAAGAAGAAACCAAAGCGAGAACAAACTTGCAGAGCTTGGTATGGTTACCGTTAGGACTTCGTCATGTCTGATTTTATTAGATAAAAGATTCTGAATTGATTGATGATATCGAAGATGGAGAGGTATGATTAAATAACTTCATGCCAGAAACATCACGAGTTTGAAATAAATTGCTTTGAGAATAGATTCCTTGATCACAATTTGTGTAAGAACAAGTGGACAAAATGATCCTAATTTATATGAAAATGCGATGTAGATAGTTATATAGGCAGCGCTTGCTGCTTATGCGTAGAAACGTTTGAGGTGGAGGGAATTGACTGTTTCGCCAAACTCCTCACCTTCTAGCGTGCATAAGAGATAAGCACCATTCCCGTAGTCTTTCATGACTCGGTATGGGCCCAACCATTTGGGCCGGAATTTCCTTCCTTCGCCGGTCTTCTTGTCGATCCGGCTGTCTAACCTCAGAACTAGGTCACCTTCGTATATGTCACGTTCATAGACTTTCTTGTTATACTGCTGGCACATTCGGTCGGCATAGACTCTATGTCGTTGTTCAGCATCTAACCTAGCTTCATCCAGGATTTCTAATTGAGAAAGATGTGCTTCTCTGTAAGCGTCCTCATCCAGAATCCCTTGTAGCGAAATGCGGAGACTGGGGATTTCAACTTCGAGTGGGAGAACTGCTTCTGACCCAAATACCAGCGAGAAAGGAGTTGCTCCTATCGGAGTTCTTATTGAGGTTCGATGGGCCCACAAGGCCGGATATAACTTCAAATGCCAATCCCGCTTGTTTTCTTTCACTGTTTTAAGGAGAATGGCTTTCAGTGTTTTGTTCGTTGCTTCAGCCTACCCATTGGCTTGGGGATAGTACAAGGAAGCCGTATGATGGCTGATTTTAAATTTGTTGCATAGCTCATGAACTTCTTCATTCTTGAAAGAAGTTCCATTATCTGAGATAATAATTTGTGGGATACCGTACCTGCAAATGATTTGGTTCAAAATGAACTTAGCGATTACAGAACCAGGTACAGTTGTAAGAGGCATGGCCTCTACCCACTTAGTGAAATATTCAGTGGCTGTGATTATAAAATTGTGGCCGTCTGTGGACGCGGGAGAGAACTTCCCTATCAAGTCCAGGCCCCATGTAGAAAAGGGCCACGGAGTAGCGATCGGTTGCAAAGCTTGTGCCGGCATGTGGATCTCATGAGAGAACTCCTGACATTTATGACACCTGCGTACAAACTCTATTGCGTCATGTTCTAGAGTGGGCCAGAAATAGCCCATTCGATGTATTTTTCGAGTGGTGGCGTGGCCGCCGAAGTGGCCTCCACATATACCGCTGTGAGATTCATGGAGAATCTTCTTCAACTATTCTGTGTCAACACACCTTAAGAGCATTCCATCGAATGCTTTCCGATAGAGCACTTGCTCTATAATGACGTATTTAGCTACGATAATGCGTAACCGCCTTCTTTGTTGAGGTGTAGCTCCTTCTGGGTACCTATGGTCCATGATATAACTAATGATATCAGCGTACCAAGGGCACTCAGATATAGCAGGTCGGGTTTCGACGTAGTACACGCATTCATCTGGAAAGTCTAAGTCTACTAAGTCGCCTCCGTCTAGCGGGTTATCAGCTAACCAATCTGCGATGATTTCCCCTTTAACTGACTTTTGGTTTACAAAAGTTAATTCGAACTCTCCCATTAAGGTTATAAAGCGTCCCGCCTTTTTAGACAGGGACCCTTGCGTGAGGAAGGTTCGTAAGTGGTCAGTTTTTACCATGACCCTTGTCTCTTGATTTAGCATGTAGTGTCTTAGGCATTTGGTTGCGAAAAATATGGCAAGGCATTCTCATTCTGCTTTTGTATAGCGTGTTTCGTAGTCGAGCAATGTTCGGCTAATGAAATAAATTGCATGCTCTCTCTTGTCATCGTCTTCTTGGGCTAGCATGCAAGCTAACGAAACATCGGTAGCCCGTGAGTATAGAATTAATGGGCGATCTAGCTTAGGTGGCATTAGCGTAGGTGGTGACAGTAAGAAGCGTTTAACTGCGTTGAAAGCTTCGTTGCAGTCTTCAGTCCAATCAATGCTATAATCTTTCTTGAGTAAATTATTGATTGGATGAATAGCGAAGCTTAAGTCCGGGATGAATCTCCGGATTGCACCCAGCTTCCCGAGAAATGATCTGATTCCAGATTCACTCGAAGGTGGGACCATTTCGAGGACAGCCCGAATTTTGGTTGGATCAACGTCGATCCCTCGTGACGATATGATGTAACCTAGGAGCTTTCCTCCTGTTACACCAAAGACACATTTTTCCGGATTTAGCGTAACTCCGTATTCTATTAAACGTGAAAGAATGACACGGAGTACTTCGGGATGGTCACAACACTTCTTGGCTTTAGCCAATAAGTCATCCACGTAAGATTCCATGATTTTATGAATTAGATCGTGAAATATGTATGTCATGGCCCGCTGGTACGTAGCACCGGCGTTCTTAAGACCGAATGGCATAACAGCGTAGCAATAGGTTCCCCAAGGAGTTATAAAGGTGGTTTTAGCTTGATCTTGCTCGGATATTCTGATTTGATTGTATCCCGAGAATCCATCCATGAGAGACAAGAGCTCAAACCCAGATGTTGCATCAACAATGACATCGATAGATGGCAATGGGAAGTCATCCTTAGGACATGCTTTGTTAATGTCCCGGAAATCTATGCAGATGCGTATCTTTCCATTCTTCTTGAGAACGGGAACGATGTTTGATACCCATTGGGAGTAGTCAACTGGCTTGATGAATCCTACCTGAAGGAGTTTTATTACCTCCTCTTTTACCATAAGGGCTACCTTGGGCTTCATAGGTCTTGATTTTTGCTTAATTGGCTTCGCATCTGATCTAGTGACGAGGTTGTGCACCGCAATGTGGGGTGTGACTCCTGTCATCTCTTTGTAATTAAATGCAAATGCCTTCTGATGTTCTTTGAGAACCTGAGTATGTATTTCTACTTCTTCTGGGGTTAATGAAGAACCTAGTTTCAATATCCTTGGTTCATTTTCTATCCCAATGTTGACATCGATTGTTTCTTCGATTAAAGAGGCGTTACCCTCTTCGAACTCAGGTGGTGCTGGAGGTAGATCTATATCATCCCCATTTTCTATTGCGTATATGCTAGGTTCCCTTTGCAAGGAAAGATCTGTTACGGGATTTCCGAAGTAGGAAGATGAATGCGGGATCAGAGATAAATCTAGTGTGTGACAGGAGCGATGTAATGCTGCATAGGCATTTAAGTAATCCAAAGTAGCCGCATTATTTCCAACATGGTCTAGGACGGTAGATTCATTTTCGCTTGAAAGAGGATTTGTCATTTTTTTATCAATGGTTCGTTACGAATGGATACTGTGAAGTGAGTATCTTCTAGCTCATTGCTTGGAGTGAAGCTTGATGCCGAAGTTGCTATTGAATCGGCGAGAATATTTTTCTCTCGTGGGATTGCTTCAATGGATATGAAATTAAACGCTTTTCTTAAATCTAACACAGCGTCTTTGTAGAGTTGTAAATGTTCGGCTTTAGTTTCATATATTTCAGAAACTTGGTTTGTTACTAATTGCGAGTCTCCTAAAACTTTGATGTTATCAATACCAATTCTTTTGGCTAAGGTAAGGCCAAGGAGGAGAGCTTCGTACTCAGCGCCGTTGTTTGTGCATTCAAAGTTCAACTTGAAAGAGAATGGGAGGACCTTTTCCTCGGGCGAGCTAAGAATTATACCTTCCCCCGCTTCATAGCGGCATTTAGCTCCATCGAAATGGAGAGTCCAACATTTATCCGGGAGCATAGATGTAGGTGTATCTACTGTATCTGCACATTCTACTTCAACCATGCAAAGATCTTCTGCTGGAAGAGAGCCAACCCCTAAGGAATATCCTATACCTACCGAATCAAATGGTAAGAACATTGGTAAATCTTGTTCTATTAATTCAATGATTTTTGCAGTAGTCCCTAATGATACAGTTTCTTTAGCTTTACCACCAGGAATTGGGGTTGTTTTGGCTACGCTGATGGTTTCCAGATCCGTTGTAGGTACCAACTTTTCTTTTGACTTTGAGTCAGTGGGTTTATTTAGTTGGTTTGTTGGAAGTTCGAATTCTGAGTGTACACCTGGTCTCTTCTTTAAATCAGCTAGTTGTACGTCAAATGGCTTTGGATCACCTTTGGCTACAAATACCTTTCCCAGATGCAAGAATCTTACTTCTTGAAATAGTGTGGAAGGGATTGCCTTTATTCAATGTATCCACGGCCGGCCGAGGATCATATTATAGTTAGTTTCCCGATCTATAATATAAAACTCAGTCAGGATTGTTTTAGGTCCCAAAGTGACCGGTAGTATTATGGTTCCTATCGATGTGGCTTTAAGACTATCGTAGCCTCTCAAGGTATTTCGAGTAGTGGAACAGTTTGTTTCACCATATCCCAATTTTTGGAGAAAAGAGAAAGGGACTATGTTAACCGCAGCTCCATCATCAACCATTGCCCGTTTTACATAATTATTATAAACCTGTACTTGCAAGTGTAGGGCTGGATCGCCTCGGCGTGCGATCTCGGCATCCGTAGGCATTTTACTTATTTCGAATATGAATTCGACATCCCTATCCGCCTGTCCCGGAGGATAAACATCAAAGTCTATATGATTTACTTGTGCTTCTGGTGGTGGAGTGATACTAATTAAATGACCCAAACCTAACGCCTCTAAAAGAGCAGCCCTGTGAGCAGGGGAATTCTTTAGTAAATCAAGGAATGAAATATGCGAGAAGGTTTTTGTTAGATCATTAATTAGATCGTAAGCACCCATAGGTTTTGTTACGGTTTGCTGGATGTTATCTGCTTCTGGCAGATGGCTTGGACTTGGTTGAGAGAAATACTCTCGTGTCCTCGTAATTGCTTCAACGGGTAATTCGGAGTCTAACTCCACTAATCCAACTACCTTAGGTCGCGGCTGACTTCCTAGTTGTGGCGCGACTAACGGATTTAGCGAAGTTGAGGCCTCGTGATCGTTGTTTCCTGTTATTGCGCCTTTGTTTGTTCCAGTTGGTTTCAACCCATCGTTATCATGATTTGGGAGTGGATCATTAAAGATCTTGAGAGGGGCATTCTGAGGGGAAACTGCCCCTGCGAAGGTACTTGCCGTTGGTGACGTAGGATCTGCTAAGAACATATCCATAAAAAATTGTTTTTGTTCATTGGGCAAGCGTTGCATGAATTTGTTGTAGTCACGACACGTTCTAGTGTCATGACCCCGAATTTTATGGAAACCACAATAAGAATTGGGATTATAATTCTTGTTTTGTTGGTTTGGTGTGTATTGTGGTCTAAAATTCCGATCAAACTGTTGCCTATTAGGACCAAAGTTTTGGAATTGTTGTTTTTGGTTTTGACTTTGGTTTTGGTAACCAAATGAGTTTTGGCTTGGCCCTTGCATGGGATTTCGCCGTTGTTGTTGTGGATTATTAAAATCCACCGTATTGACCGTCGGGGTAAAATTGTTGTTTCTTTGGTTGTTTATTTGTGACGGAGTATTAACGACATTTACCCTCTTGGGCTGGTCAGTTACCCCATCTGTTGTTACCCCCACGATTTTTGTTAAGGATTTTGGGTCCTTGATTGACATTTGTTCCATTTTGAGTGGAGGTGATTAACCTCCCATTTGCTCCATACGTCTTACGGCCCACTATCTATTGTTGCCTGGTCTATTCGTAGAGCGCTCTCAAGTACTTGTCATAAGTCCTTAGTGGGAACTTCTGGACTTCTTCCTTCACTTCTTTGCTAAGAGAATGAAGGAATAAATCGCATAGCTCCATCTGATCCATGTTTGGAGCGCTTGCCGATGAATAAAGGACTGTGCGCCACCTTTGGATGAAATGGGCGACAGACTCGTTATGTTCTTGCTTGATGTGCAAGAACTCCCTGATTCCTGTCCTTAATAGTTTGTTCATGTCGAAGGCTTTGATGAACTCAGACACGAGTTGTTTGAATGAATATATGGAAGCCTCGGGTATTCTGTAATACCAATCGAGGGCAATGCCTTCCAGCGTTTTGGGGAATATTTTAGCAACGACCCCATCCCATGGGAGTAATTCTCGAATGGCTGTAGCGTAAGCTTTGATATGCGCATTCAGATATCCTTATCCTTTGTATTTGGGCAAATCAGGAAGAGGCCTTGGAAGCATAATGCTTCTTATGGCGAAATCTAAGGGCTCCTTTAAATATTCTGAATAAGTCCCTATTGCATACGTCTCAACCATTGATGGTGCCTGTTGAGGAGGCGGTGGCGGAACGGGTTGTTGATATGGCGTAACGTACGCGTTGGCAGGGGCATAAGGCAATCCCTGCATTTGAGTAAGCATGCCGGGGGATGAGTACATATCCCCTTGTGGCGATTTGGAATACATGTTTAAGTATGAAGGGGTACTATCCAGGAATGGATTGCTCTGTACCGGACCAGGAGGAACTGTGCTAGCGATAGTGGGTCTAGTTGGTACTTGTTGTGAATACTGAGGAGTCATACCT
Organism: Taxus chinensis; assembly: GCA_019776745.2. Taxonomy (NCBI): domain Eukaryota; kingdom Viridiplantae; phylum Streptophyta; class Pinopsida; order Cupressales; family Taxaceae; genus Taxus; species Taxus chinensis. The sequence continues at coordinate 44,885,508 of CM034153.1, forward strand.
AACGTGCCTACTCCTGTGAGGAGATCTACTTGGCTAGGATGGTGTGGAGGATTGGAACTCCCTGTTTGTATGAATTTCGAATTTTGATTCGCTTGGGCAAGTTCTAATCCTCTAACCTTTTCTATTAGAGTTGAAATGACTTCGTTTGGTGAAGTCACGATATCGTGCCTTGGTGGCGTTTGTTGTATATCCTGGTGTTGTATAGGCATGTGATAGCCTGTCATGAACTGATTGCTATCTTGCCAAGTTTCTCTGAGAGTATTTTCTATACGTGATGGCATAGAGGTATTTTCTTGAGGAGAGAACTCGGGCTGTATTTGCAAAATTCCTACAGGTGGATACATGCCTTGAGAGCGTTGTTCATTCTTAGGATAACGTATTGAGTACTTGTCATCTAGAACTGAGTATGGATCTGGTTGTCTGCTAATATGTGGTCTAAGTAACACCTGAGGAGATGAAACAGATTCTCCAGTCAATTTCATATTGTTTGAGCCTGAAGGCTCTATTTGTGTTTGAGCGAGTTGCTCCAACCCCTCTGCTTGGAAGGACGAGTTATATCTAGTCCTTGGCATTTGTGTTGACAACTGATTAGTTGAATAGTTGTCGCCCCACATTGAGAGTGAGGGTGATGATTCCCTATTCTGTTGGGCTTAGTACGCCTCAAGACCCAGGAGGGGTCTGCCATATGCATCGAATCCCGACATATTCGGGGGGTATATGAATACCCGCAGAATAATGGGAAGGAGCGAAGGTGATTTGTGAAGGGAAACGTGATATTTATGACTCCGAACGAGAAGGTAGGAAGTTTTACGTCAGCTTCACTAATTTCGTTGGTTTCACGTCAGGGTTCACCAATTTTGTACGTCGGAAAAGCAACAGGCGAGCGTGAGAATCAACAAGTGACTCTTCCACGTACCCGACCTCCCGAGGTCGTGCCGAGACAGCCGGTGGGGGTAGAATATGCAGACAAGCTAGTTGGGGAGTCTAATGTCTTCGACACGCACTAATGGTATTTGAATCTAAGGCAAAGAAGGCCCTTCTAACTTGGACTGGTGTGATAGATCGATCAGCGAGGATGACTGCTCGAAGGATCCAATCAATATCGAGCTCTGGCGTGATTCGATCTATTGGTTGTGGGATGCGTGGAAAATGACCCGGGATGGTTTCGTGTATTTCTCCTGATAGGGTCATATGGTGAATATAGTCAACTCTATGGACGATTCTCTGGCCTAGTCCAAAATTCTCTAGCTTTGTTAGCTGTTGTGTCTAGTAGGGACAACTGTTGAATGATGATAGGTGGAATCGGAGTAGACTGAAATACTAATGTGAGTAGGTCAGTGTCTATATCTAACTGACTTGTGGATTCGTTAGGCTGTGGGATTTGTGGATCACAACCGTAGACTCTTGGTTGTTGCGGTCCTGTTATGGTCATACGTGAGATCAAGTTCTAATCCCTAGTATCCAGTAGTCGTAAGCTTTCTCAGCCTCTACGTTTAGAATCAGTAATTGTGTGATTTTCTCATAATACCTCATAGGTGTTCTAGCAACTTGAATTCTTAAGCTGGTATCTATATCTACGAGGGTGTCTCCAGCGTCTGGCTGTGGAACTAAAGGATCGCACCCGAATATTTGTTCTCTTTCAAATCCTTCTACAGTCATGTGGATGTTTTCTAGGATAACCTGTAGTTTGGTTTGATTTGACCAAAATGTGTGTGCTTGGTCGTCTTCTACGTTTAACCCTCTCAACTGTGACCTGATCTGTTGGAAGTCTGTTGTTGTTTGGAAGACTTGTATCCTAAGGTTTTGGTCAATGTCAGTTACTGCCACTACGATATTGGGATGGGGCACAATTGGCTCGAAAATGTATTCCCTAGCCTCCCTAGGTCCCGTAATTGTCATGCAAAAGCAGTAAGGAAACAAGCTATAATAAAGTAAAATCTAAGTACACTTCTAGCATATATAATTTCTTTTTTTTTTGTATTTTCTGGCAATTTATAAGAAAGCAACTATCTAAAAATATTTATAATTGACAACTAAATTAATAACGTAAAACAAACAAAATAGCCAAGTGTAGCTATTTGTCTGTGTAATTTTGTATATCTATTCTAAACAACGAAATAACTAATCTATTTGCAAGATTCTCGATCCTACCTTAGAAGTGAGGAATGAATCATAGTTTCTCAGAAACTATCAATCCCCACAACTTCCCTGGTAATATCGAGAATGGAAATAGCTGTAATAAAGTGATTAACTACTTTATTTGATAAGTTCTAACTAAAACTTTGAAAGATGGAACCTGGATTTCGCAGAACAGTGGCGAATCCGATGGTGTGTGTGTTCTTGTCCCCTCAGTATGATCTCTTCATTCTTTGTGCTCACGTGAATCCAGAAAAGCGTGTAATGCTTGCATCAACAGGAATAGATATTTTGGATACAATGGACAGCCTTCAGAATGTAGACAGAATAGAATGCGGATAGGAGAGGGATAGCGCAAGAGTACAGAGCTTGGCCTATGCAATTCCTAGCGGGGTCTACTGGTGAATCATGCAACAAAATGCGTCTAGAACCTGAAACTCGTCTGTATGAAGAACAGAACCTGTAACTTTAATGGTTGCCCTAAACTATTCTACCTCTAGAAAGCAATAATACTGTTTGCACAAGTTGGATCTGTGGCTTACCAACAGCTGAGTAAATGCAACTAAGCATGTAAAAGAGTTAAACTATCAAACTTAAGAAAAATAGAAGACTGAACTACTGAAAGTGGTGAGGTTTTAAACAAGAATGAGGGGCCTAAGAGAGCAAAGATCAAGCTTCCAAATCCAGCTAAGCTTCAGACCAAAAACTCCAGACCAAAAGTAATGTTTGCACTTGCACAAGTTGGATATGTGGCTTACCAGCTGCAACACAAAACTGCACTGTTTGCACAAGATGGATTTGTGGCTTACCAACAACAACACAAAGCTAAAAAAAACCTGCAACAAACTATGCTACCAATCCTAAGCAAACTAAAAAGACCATAGCACTAAAAAAATAAGAAAGTTGGAGTGAAAATGGTGGTCTTTTGCTTGAGCACAAGCCAAACACTTATAGGAATTCCATCACCCAAAGATCAAACCCAAACTGAACTCCTAAACAATAAACAAAGGAAAAAACACTATTCCAGGGGACCAAAAAACATAAATGCATGCTTAAGTTGGAAAGAAAAGCTGGTGAAGCGTTGAACTTTGCATGCATTCTGTCAAAGAGAATGTTCTGGAAAACGCGTAAAGGACCGCCACCCTGCCCAGGGCGACATTTACAGGACCGCCGCCCTGTTCAGGGCGGCGGTTTCATCACTGAAGACCAAAAGGCTAAGGAAAGGGAGGATAAAAAAGGGAAAAACAAAGCACACAGGGGCTAAGTGGGGCATGTGGGATGTTAACGCATATCCGTAAAACTTCTCTGGATCCCAAACACCTTGCGAAGAGACCTGTATCATCATTGGGGCATTTATTACACTGTTCCGCAGTACAGTACCTTACAATTTTGGGTACGTACAGTCACTTCTACCATAAAAACTTCATCTGATGGAAGAGAAGCAATTCCCAGGGTGTGTCCCATACCCATATAATCAAATGATAGGAGAATAGGTAAGTCTTTCTCCAGCAATTCAAAATTTTTGGTGGTAGTCCCTAGTGACACCATTTTTATAACATTGGTCTCATTTTTGAGTGCTGGAACGTCCACGAATGGATTTTTAATCTCCAACTCTGTGGTGGGTATAAACTCTTCTTTTGGTTTTGAATTATTTTGTTTGATGAGTTGATTTGTTGGGAGTTCAAACTTGGAGTGAACGCCCAGTCTTTTCTTCAAATTGGCTAGGTGTATATCGAAGGGTTTTGGGTCACCTTGTGCCACGAATATTTTTCCTAAGTGTAGAAATATTATTTCTTTTAATAGCGTAGAAGGGATTTCCTTCATGTGGTGTATTTATGGATGACCAAATATCGTATTAAAATTGGTTTCTTGATCTATAATATAAAACTCAGTGAGAACCATCTTGGGTCCTAAAGTGACTAATAAAACTATGGTTCCAATCGAAGTGGCTTTGAGGCTATCATAACCTCTTAGTGTATTTCGCGTTGTGGAACAATTCATCTCTCCATATCCTAAATTTTGAAGAAAAGTGAAGGGGAATATATTAACTACTACCCCATCATCAACCATTGCACATTTAACATAATTATTGTAAATCCATACTTGCAAATGCAAAGTTGGATTGCCTCTTCATGTAATCTCAGCATCTATTGGCATTTTTCTTATATCGAATATAAATTTCTGTATCCGTATCTAGCTGCCCTTGAGGGTAACATGTCAAAGTCAACATGGTTTACTTACATGTTTCCGGAGGAGGAGTAATATTAATTAAATGACCAAGGACTAACACCTCTAGGAGGGTATCCCTATGGGCAGGAGAGTTTTTTAATAAGTCCAAGAGGGAGATGTGGGAGAAGATTTTAGTTAAATTGTTAATTAAATCATAGGCACATATGGGTTTCACCAATGTTTGTTGACTAGTTTTCTGGTTCTAATGGATAGCTTGGAGTAGGTTGGGATGAATAATCCCATGTCCTTGTTATGGTTTCTATGGGTAGCTCGTTGTCTAACTCCACTAAACCAACTATCTTAGTTTGAGATTGAGTTCCTAATTAGGGTGCGACTGGTGGATTTAGTGAATTTGAAGCTTCATGATCATTATTTCCCGTCATGACGCCCTTGTTTGTTCTACTAGGATCTAGCTAGTTATTGTTGGGGTACGGTTTGGAAGTGGATCATTAAAGATCTTGAGGGGTACATTTTGAGTGGAAACTACCCCTGTATAAGCATTTGACATGGGTACTATAAAATTTTCTAAAAACATATCAATAAAGAGTTGATTTTGATCTTCTGGAAAACACTGCATGAATATATTGTATTCATGATAGGTCCTAGTATCATGACCTTGAATATTATAGAATCCATAATATAGATTGGGATTATAATTTCGAGGCTGTTGATTTAAAACTTTTTGTTGCCAAAAATTCTGATAAGGTTGTTGGTTGTTAGAGTTAAAATTTTGAGGCTGTTGCCTTTGGTTTTGACTCTGATATCTAGTTGGGTTTTGATTTGGACTTTGTGTTTGGATTTTTCATTATTGTTGTTTTTATGGTGGACGATTAAAATCCACCACATTGATATTTTGAGTAAAATTGTTATTTTGCTGATTATTAATAGGTGACAAAATGTTTACAACATTTGCCCTTTTAACTTGGTCAGTTACTCCATTTGTTGTAACTCTGCAGTTCTTGTTAAGGATCTTAGGTCCTTGATTTAGCGTTCCCTATATTAGAAGAGGCCGCGGTGTTTTGATTGGGAGTGGTTAATTTCCCGTTCATACCATATGTCTTATAACCACTATCTATCACTGCTTGGTCGATTTAGAGAGCACTTTCGAGTACTTCAATCGTAAGTTCTTAGCAAGAATTTTTGGACTTCTTCCTTTATCTCTCTATTGAGAGAATTAAGGAATAAATCACATAGTTCCATTTGATCCATGTTCAGAGCACTCGCTGATGAGTAGAGAACCATATGACATGTTTTAATGAAATGAGCAACCAATTCATTATGTTCTTGTTTGATATGCAAGAACTCCCTGATTCCCATTCTTAATAATTTTTTCATGTCGAAAGCTTTGATAAATTATGACACATGAGTTGTTTAAACGAGTGTATCGAGGCTTTAGGTGTTTTCTACTACTAATCAAGGGCAATACCTTCTAATGTCTTCTAGGGAATATTTTAGCAACAACCTCATGCCAAGGGATTAACTCCTGTATGGCTGTGACATAGGCCTTAATTTGTGCATTTTTGTCTCCTTCCCCTTTGTATTTGGGTAAATCAGGGAAGAGGTATTGGAAGCATATCGCTTCATATGGTGAAGTCTAAGGGATATTTTAAATATTCTGAATAAGTCCCTACTGCATAGGCCTCGACCATTAATGAGGATTAGCTGAGGGGGTTAAGGTGGAATGGGTTTTTGATATGGCATAACATATGCATTTATAGGGACATATGGGAATCCATATGGTTGAACGAACATCTCGGGAGAAGAGAACGTGTCTCTTTGTGGTGACTTCGAATAATTGTTTAAGTAAGGAGGAGAATTATTCTGGTACAGGTTGTTTGGTGCCAAGCTAGAAGGTGGTGTCATGTTTTCAATTGGGGCGGTGTTTGAAAATGCGGTCCTGGTTGGTGTTTGTTACGGGTAACTATAAGTATTTTGAGGAGGCATGCCTAACGTGTCTATTCCTGTAAGGATGTTGACCTAACTGGGATAATGCAGAGGGTTGGGGACTCCTGCTTGCCCAAAGTATGAATTTTGGTTTTATTGAGCAAGTTCCAACCCTCTAACATTTTCAACTAAGGATGAAATGACCTCCATTGGTGAAGATGTAGTGCTTTGCCTTAAGGGTTTTTGGTGTATAGATTGAGGTTGTAAAGTGGTGTGATACCCTAGTATGAATTGATCGCTACATTGCTAGGCTTCACTGAGGGAATTCCCCATAAGTAGAGGAATGGGGGTGTTTTCCTGGAATAGGGTATCGTGACTGTATTTGTAAAATTTCTATAGGTGGGTACATATTTTGGAAACATTGTTTGCTTTTGAGCAAAGTGTGCTAAGTATTCCTCATCCAAAAAGGGGAGTGGGCCTGAGTGTCTACTGATTTGTGGTCTGAACAAGACTCGAGAAGATGAAATGGATTCTCCATTAAATATCATATTATTAGAGCCATATGGCTCTATGGATATTGTGTTTGTGCAAGTTGATCAAACTCCTCAATTCAGAATGAAGAACTTGAGCTAGTTTTTTGAGGGGGAGTTTGTAGATGACATGTAATTAATTGAATAGTTATCAGTCCATGCCGAAAGCATGGGCGATGGTTGTCTATTTGTTTGACCATAGCTTGATTCACGGCCTAATAGAGGTCTATCATATGCATTGTATCCCAACATATTTGGGGGGTATATGAATACCTAGAGAATAATGGGAAGGAGTGAAGGTGGATGAGATAAATGAAAATTAATAAAAGGAAGAGTTGTTTATTCATGTCAGGTTCATCAATTTTGTATGATGGAAAAGTAACATGAGAACATGGGAATCTATAATTACCTCTTCCTCATACCTAACCTCTCTGAGGTCATGTGGAGACAGCTTGTGAATGTTGAATGCAAATAGGTATAGACAAGCTAATTGTGTAATCTTATATCCTTAATATGCAATAATAAAATATACGAAACTAAGGCGAAGAAGGCCTTCCTAACCTAAATTGGTGTAATGGTTCATTCAGATATGATGGATTCTCAGCGGCTCTAATCAATGTTGAGCTCTGTCTAAGATCTTATTTCTTGGTTGTTGGACACGTGGGAAGTGATGTGTGGGAGTTTCGTATATATCTCTAAACAAGGTCATGAAAATGGTGATGGGTGATTTAGTGGGTTCACAGTTAACTATGGGTGATTTTCTGGTCTAGCCTAGAAAATATTAGATTGATTAGCTTCTATATTTAATATAGATAATTGTACTATAATATCTGGCGGGAGTGGTGAGGATCTAAATACCAGCGTTTGTAAGTTGTTGTCAATACTTAATTGATTTGTAGGCCCGTTGGTTTGTGGAACTTGGGGATCAGAACCAATGAGTTCATAGTTGTTGTACGGACCTATTATGGTCATGTGAAGAATCAATCGCTTCTTCCCAACTATCAAGTAATCATATGCCTTTTCAGCCTCTATGTTTAGAGCTAGAAGTTCCATGATCTTTCTTGAAGTACCTAACATGTGTTCTGGCAACCTGAATATGTAAGCTAGTGTCTATGTCGATGAGGAGGTATCCTATGCATTAGGTTGTGGAACCAAATGATTGTATAGCCAAATATTTACTCTCATTTGAATCCTTGCAAAGTCATTCAGATGTTTTATCAGGGTAATCTATAGTTTGGATGGTTTGACCAGAATGTGTAAACTTTTTTGTCTTCGATGTTTAATCCTCTTAGTAGCTCACTAATTACTTATAAGTTTGTTATTGCTCGAAAGATTTGTATCCTGAGGTCTTGATGTATATCGAGCTAATGTCATGGGTAGATTTGGATGAGGCACTATTGGTTCAAATATATATTCTCTAGGTTCTCTAGGTCCTGTCATTGTCATATAAAGTGTTTCAACTTCTAACTAGAGTTAATAAACCGATCACAAAAGAAATATTTATGCTATGTAAGTATTCTTCTCTTTTTGTATTTTTCAACGTTGACATATTTCAATGAAATTAAAGATCAGCTACTCTACTATATTAATAAAATGGACAACTAACCTAGTAACATAATAAAAACAAACAAAGTATCCTAGTATGGCTATTTACCTGTGTAGTTGTGATTTTATCCTAAGTATCATAAGCAGCTATTTATTTTGAATTTGAAAGACTCTCAATCCTACCTCAGAAGTGAGGAACAAATAACAATTTTTTAGAAACTATCAATCCCCACAGCTTCCCTGGTGATATCGAGAGTGAATTTTTTGATTAAAATTAAATAATTCACTACTCTATTTGATATGTTGTAACTTGAATTTTAAAAGCTCAAACCTGGCGTTTATAGAATAGTGGTAAATCTAATTGTGTGGGATTCCATTCCCTCAGTGTGATCTCCTCCTTCCTTCATGTCCTCGTGAGTCTAGAAAGTATGTATATGATAGTATGAATAAAATATGGTATTTGAACAATGGCAGCTTTGGATATAGACTGAATACAATGCAAGTAGAAGAGGGATAGCGCAAGAGAATAAAGCTTGACTATGTAATTTCTAGCAGGATTTATTGCAGGAATACAACACAAAGTGCACCGAGAGTTTTGGAATCTATCCTTGTGACAAAACACAACACCCGTAACTTTAATGGATTCTAGTCTAGAAATGACGCTACTCTATGTTAAATTGATTTTATGAAGCAGTAATGGAACAAGAATGAAACAAAAAGATCATGAATGACCTCTAAAATACCAACAATGGAAAGCTAATAACTGATGTAAAACATGAAGCTAGTAGAATTCTAAGCAAGAAATTAAAGAGACTGAATAAGAGAATTAAGAAGATGAGGGGCCATTTTCTTGAACACAAGCTGGTTATTTATAACTGATGCACTTACTAGAGGGTAATTCCCATTTGATCTCTTTTACTATAAACAAAGGAAAAACACTATTACCAGGGAACCAAAAACATTAATGCAAGCAAAAGTGGTTGAAGAAAGCATGTAAAAATCAATATTTACATTTGACACAATTTTCAGAAGGATTTTAGAAAATGCATATAGGACTGTTACCCTGTGCAGGGTGGCAGTTACATGACCACCTCCCTATCCTAGGCCGTAGACACGGGGACCGCCGCCTAAGGTAGGGCGGCGGTTTCGTTAATCAAGACAAAAATGCAAGAAGAGAAGGGGGTAAAAGGGTGAAAAACAAATCATGTGGAGGCTAAGCGGGGCATGCGGGGTATAAGTGTATACTTAGCAAGTGTTTCCGGATTCCGAAAACCTTGCAAGGAGACCTATATCATCATTGGGGCATGTGTAACATCATTCCAACAGTGCAGTACCCTAAAATTTTGGGAATGTATAGTTACACAGGCTAGAATACGCCCTTCCAGACCAGCCTCCATCCCAAAATCAGTTTAGACCTATGGAGGCAAGCTAAGTCATTCTACAAACCCTATATACCACTCTTGCTTGTACTTATTTATCTAGATATTTATTGAATATTGTTATATTTATCTGATCAACAATGTCCTTACATTAAATTTATTTTTTTAAAATCATTTTCATCCTTTGGGTCATCATGGCTCAAGCCCCTAATGGGAAAATATCCTTCCTTGAGCTAGTCCAAAGACATCTTGTACTTAAAAATGAATTCAATAAGATGTTACAATCACTAAGGGCCCTTTCTAATATGGACCTCAATATGTGCCTTTCCCTTGCCCATAATTTATGTATTTTCAATGTTGTCAAGCTACATGGCTCCTCTTTCCTTGAGGCTTTGACTTCTTATAATCTATAAATTTTACCTAGTCTTAAGCATGCACATCATATACATTCTAATGATTGTTGCAATTATGATGATGATGATAGTAAAAATCTAAACACTATTAGAAATGATGATACTACTTTTCCAACTTTACTAGATCATGTAATAAATGTTAGCAACAAGTCTCTACCTTCTCTTGAGATGGCCAATGATACAATTAATGCAATAATACGTGATACAATTATGGAAAATGTTAGAATTGAATGTGCAGTTACACATGATGTATATACTTGTGATACATCTCTTATACATGATAATGCATAAAATACTCACACTAAATATATTTCTCATGTTGTGATAACATATAAAACCAATGTTTATAATCATTTGCATGTTGTTATTAATGTGTCTCGAGATCCAACATGTGGTGTTAGACCCCTAGTTCATGATTCCCTACCCTTTCTTATCTCTAGCACTCCACCTCCTATGGCTATACCCGCTATTGCTATCTCTACATTACCTATATCTTTGGGGGCAACCCATATCCCCCTTCAAAACATTACAATGTCTATGGATTTTACATTTATTGTTTCAAATAATATTAGTGCACCTAATGCTATGTAGAATGTTATAACTACTACAAATTATGCACTTGATTGTTCTATTCATGTTACAAATGATGGTCATGCTAACACTAGTGTATATTTTGATCCTATATATGGTGTTAGACCATTAGTCCATGATGTTAAATCCTTGTCTACCTCTAGTGTTCCCATTTAGGACCTCTCTTATCATGTGGTTACACCTACTATTGATACATCTACTATGCCTATATATTTGGGGGAAACACATTCCCATTATAGCCTAATACATTTTCTATTCTTATGACTTCTACTATATCTACATTCTAATATAATGTATAAGTCTATCTATGTTTCTAGTAATTCCAATGATTCAATATTAAAACTTTTGCTAGCAGTTAGGCTTTTGTCTCTCATTCTTTTATAAGTTTATACAAGCAAACCTCATGACACTGAGTATTTTACACATTTTGTACAACCCTAACTTCACATATTACTATTTATTACTCTTACATTTGTTATTATTTCTACTACTGACAATGATTCTTTTACTTCTACCTTTCTAGATATCGATAGTTCATATGCTCATCTTGCGAACACACTTGTGCTTTTTCCATGGATGGATAAACATTTTATTTCTATTGGGTTTCCCTCTCATTCTATTGACACTATCATAAGGTAGCTCTTGTGCTGCCATTGTTCTTGAAATAAACATTCTAAAAATACAAAAAAATTCAAATAATCACATAAATAAAAAACATTAAAATATTTGCAAAATAGAAATTTAAGACCTACACATGAATTGATTTGCTAGCTTATTACCGTACTTATGTTGTTTGTCATATGGTTTGATAGATAAAATATTCATATATAATTTTAATGCACATATGTTCATGAGGTATGCTGATCTTGATGCAAGACACACCCATTGATACATGATGATAACTATCAGCCCAAACCCTTCTTAGTTGACTTTGATCTATTGGGGGCATATCCTACACTATTTAAGTGTTTTATTTCAATACAATCACTTTACTTCCTTATTATTATTAGTATTTTATATTGTGTAAAGTTATTTTTGGACTAATATGGCTAACACATGTGTTTTGTGCAATGTTAGCTTACCTTTATCTATGTGCTTCTGAGCTACTATTTGTTGTTGTATTCACTTTATTGATTGATTGCTTTTATGTATGTGGCCTATGACATTTATCATGTTTGTTTTGGAGACATTTTTGTGTCTCTTTTTTGTAGCTTCTATAGTCTATTACTTATGTTGGTTGTGTGTGTGATATTTTTTTCTCCCTTGTTTGTGGCTCAATGCCTTTGACATGACTAACATATGTCACATTGTTTGTGTACTTGTTTGCTATCTTACTTGTATACTTATTTACCTATGTGCTTTTTTGTTTCTATAACACACACACACACACAACACACACACACACACACACACACACACACACACACACACCTCAAAAGTGGAGGTATTCAATAGGGTGCATTACATACATATTTGTGACACACACATAATTTAGGACTTAGTCACAAAATTATATAGGGCAAAAATCCTCATAAATAGATTCAGACACAAAGCAAACAAAAAATTGGCACTAGTACAAAACCATCCAATATGGATAGAACCATCGTATGTTATGGTCTAGGATGGATGTTTTTTTCCTAGGGGCAAATTTCTAAGAAATTTTAAAATTCTCATATTTTCATAGGAAGTTACAGGTTTCTGACATAGGTTCATATTCATATTACTTAGGTCACGTAAATGTCTATTAAATTTCGGTATAAGATGTGGGGGGTGTGAGTACTTTACTCCTTTTATGAAATTTATGACTTAGACACAATTTTTATATAAGGTATGTGCCTTCTTCTCCTCCTTTATATTCAATATTTCATATAAAACTCAATAGTTACATCACATAATAGGGGCATGGACTAGCCATTTCATTTTGAATTTGTGTTATTTTAAGTTTGGCTTGGATCCGTCTATAGGGGTATGGTATGTGGGGCATGGAGATATAAAAGTGGCTAGATACTTTGTAAGCTATTCTTCCTTCTTCACCTTCTTAATGGAAGATAGTAGAGTGATTATATACTCGATAGGTTGTTCTTCCTTTTTTTAGGGTTCTTTGGGACAAATTTCCTATGCACCTCTTATTTTGGTGTTGGGTTAAGTGAACTCAATTCCTTTCCTACTTTGGTTTATCTTCTTTAGTAAAATTGGGGAATGATAATCCCTAATCCTTTATAAAATCAACACAAATACAGAATACTACAAGTAGGAAAAATGTGGGAGATCCTCCATCATAGCAAATTGAACAGGTGTATTACATCCATGCTCTATCCCTTTAATTTAGTATGTAAAATTAACAATTTTCAAAGTTATAAGTAAATTATTCTATATTTGAGTTACTGTTTAATTTATTTCTATGATATATTGACTACACTCTGTGTTGTAGGTTTCATTATCAAACATGCTAACACAAATGTAAGAACCAAATCATACAAGAAAAGACAAAGTATGTGTGCAAACTCATGTATATTTTGATTTAAGTATACAAATTTTTACTCGATACATAAGGGGAAGGGAATCTAGACACCCAAATTTGGACAACTTATCCTTTAGCAATGAAAAATATACCTTTTTCTTTGTCTCTATATTATAACTTGTGCACGTATCTTACATCCTATGTTTTACTTCTACTCTGTCTCACACACACACACATACACACACATCACTTGCTTTTTCTATACACAATGCTCAATGCATTCTAAATACTTCAATTGTACTTATAAAAAGTAGTGCATTACTTCACATGAATATTTCCTGGAATATTGCAATGAACATTATGAACTATCCTGCCCAAAACTATATGAACCTATGACTAGGCCATAATATGGTCTAGGTTGAACCTAGACGGTTGTGTACCCTACTTTCATATCACTCTAGTGATTGTTACTAATTTAATATCTTTATTATTGGTCATTTATTATCCTTTAGGCCATCCTTAATGTGACATCTTAATCTACAAAATCCTATATAAGCAATGTCAAATGTACATTTAAGAACTTACCCAAAACTCTGAAGAGTTTCTATCGTAAATTACATTAAAAAAACACTAAAGGCTCCCCTAAATCTCTCATAAAGCAGGAACACGTCGTTTAAGAGTAATTGATTACTTAAGTTTGAAGCATTAAAACTAGGTTTAAGAGTCTAGCTTCCCCATTTAAAAGACTCTAAAGATTTCTATAGCCGAGTCATAACAAGATACAAGTCAAGAACAAAGCATTCCCAAAGTTATTAAGGGACATTAAGGGAATCAAATCTAAAATATGAAGAAGACCAAATTTATATCACTACCACATAAGGTACATTCATACTTTATCTATAGTTACACCCATTGTTATTCTTTGTGTCAAGAAACATAAAGAGCACAAAATAGGGGGTTGGCTTATCTTTGGATGCACAATTGTACACATACACTAGGAAAACTACATGAGATTTTGCTACTTCTTGTGAGGGGATGTAGTGCAACATGCTTGTATTGGTTCAACAAGGGTTTTATTGCCAAGGTCATACCCAAATCTGTCACCCATACACAAATTATCCTGTTATATTATCCATTCATCTTCATGAAAAGCTACTTATGCAGGTATTCTAGGGTTTCATCTATAACATGTCCCTACAAGAAGCTATGTCACATAGTTTCAAGCCTAGTGACCAGACAACAAACCATATTTTTAGGCCACTAGTGACCACAAAAAAGTAGGATAATGCCCTAACACATATTGGTCCAATACTATATGCCGTACACCATAAAATTGTACTTCACCACTGGGATAATATGTATGATTTATGTATAGGTTTCTAGTTGTGCAAACATAGTTCTAGAGACAAATAATTTCTAGATCTTATCCATCATGTGCATCCAATTTATACTCCATTATCACCTATTTACCTCTATGTTTAGATAAGTACTCTTCCTTTCTTATATTTTAAGAAATTGTTTCATCGTTTCCATATCACACATTATATTAAAAGCTTTATTATGTTTTGCACATTAATGTTTATAAATTAATTCAGAATATATACTACATGTAACAACCTTATGCATTTTAATAGATAAGGAAAGAACTCTAATATAAAACCTCTATTTATTTATTTAGGGTGTAATTAGGAGGGCATTTCACGAAGGATTTGTAGGTACATTGATTAAAAGACTTATTTCTTCAATATGTTCAACGTTTCCATTTTTATTATAAAATTATATTAATTTATGAAAGTGATGCTAAAACATAATGAAATGAATTATGAAAGAATTTATCATCATATTTGTTTTGTTATTGCAAATATTACAATAGAGGCATTACCTAGGGAAGTCTTAGAGAATTCTTGAGTTTTAATGCATGAAAATGTCAAGATCTACACTAGTGCGTTGATATGGAATTATGGATGAGACTGTTATGTATTGAGACACTTACAGATTCTCAACACACTAGGTATATCTTGGTTGAAAATTAGTGCAATCAAATGGATCAAAACTTGGATGTGATGCATGATTCTATGAGATTCCTTGAGTCTAGGATCTTTTGAACTTTAAAGTTGAGTAGATCACATTGTTAAGAATAGAACATTGTCGATATTGGGTGAATACAATTATATAGTTACAACATATTAAGTACTTTACCTCAACTCAATACCTTTAGCATTTGTTTTGTTTCATGAGTTTTCAATGATGATATATCATCTTCGTTTTCGAATATGAGATGTGGCAAAGAATCGGTCATGTCATGTTGTGTTAGCTTGAGCTACCCATCCAAAATTTGTGGATGGGTGAAAAATTGATTTTCAAGACCTCTCCATTTTGTTTGCATACAAGTCTTTCATTTTTTCTTATGTATGTATGTATCTAGTTTTTCTCAAATGTTGTTGTTTTTGACGAAGACATGTACTTAACGATGTTTAGTCACATATATTGTATTTGATATGATATCCTTTACTATAGTATGATTTTTGATAATTGCTTATCCACCTCCATGAAACACAAACCATTTTATAAACACAATTTGTAAAATTGTCTTAAAGACTTTCTTCAACATGATACTTTTGATGTAAATACAAGATGATCAAATATCAACTAGTTTTTCTTATACACTCTCATGTATTATGGGAGAAGGTATTATTTATTAGCTTTTCCTCTCGACTTCGTGGAGATAATTAAATCCCTCCAACCACATATTATAAGTTAATTATCATTTTCTAGTATTTTGACCCAACCTAATCATTTGTAGAGATTAATATATTTAATTGTTTCTCTTTAAATTTAATAGGGATTATAAGTTGTTAGATATCTACAATATGACGATCTTTAAGGGAAGATACTATTTTCTAGTTTTTTCTTTTAATTTTTTCTCGTTTAAGTTAAGTATTATTCGCTAATTTATTAACCAAATCTAATTATTTATATGCTTTAAATTTAATATGGATTATAAATTGTTAAACATATGAAATATGGTAGTTTCTCTTTAGTAACAAAAGAAGAGACAAATATTTCTTCTTAAATTAATTTAATTATAAAAACATAATTTACACCTTAAATATTATATTTGTGTATAAATATTTTTCCTTAAATTAATTTAATATAAAAACATAATTTACTCGAAAAATATTAAATTTGTGTATAAAAGAAGAATGCATCGAACATTTTGAATTTAAGGCTAGTTGACCGTAATAGGGCTTCCTCACTTTATTCTCCTTTAAACTTTTTATAATTATGATAAATTGACTACTTAGTATATATGCTAGGAGAATATTATAAAAAGGTGGAATTTTTCAATGGAAAAGATAGAAAGTTTGGTGTCTTTTCGTTAGTGGCGTTTTAGTATATGCTTAAAATATTCTCCATTATGATTTCCATGTTTTTATTTTGCCATAAATATATGGTATATTTTGAATAGTTGGTGATTCAGTCATTTGTTTTTATAAAATAGTAGATACTAACCATACAAAAGTTGTTAGCTTTTGAAAAAGTAGCTAAGTAGGTGTGAAAGATGCTTTTTTGGAGAAAAAAAAAGAAGGAAGGTTGGTAGTCTAATTTCGTTGACTTTTAGGTTCTTATCTATATTCTTACACGATCCAATAGAGAGTGTAATATCATGGCAAAGCAAAGGTCATGTATCTTTTCTTCCGAACATGATTTAAATTATAAAAATCAAATTTTTACAATATTTTATTATTCACGCTGTAGGCGTTCCTTATTGCTGGAGGTTGCCTGCACTGTTTGCATCAACGATGACTAGGGCTTCTTAGGGCATGCAAGACCATGGAAACTGTAATGCAATCATTGTGGAGGGGGCGGTTTGATATACATGGTTTTAAATGTGTGGCATAACAGAGATGGCCAGAGACAACTGGGGTTTAAACCACATTGTTTTGTCGGGTCGCATTTCATTATGCACCATGTGCTCAAGGCCAACGATGTCATCCTCCTTAAAAGCAAGTCGTCAGATGTGTACATAGAGTTGTGCTACAAACTAGCAATTGCAAATGAGTTGCAAGTTATGCCGGAGAGGGCTTGAGTTTTATGTGTATAATATGGTTTGGATGTAAAATATATTCTATGATCTATGATAGATGTTTGAGCGAAGAACATAAGTTACATTTTGCTAAACAGTTCACATGTCTTTATGTAAGGTTCCACATTCTGCATACATGTCTATCAAAACATTTGCAACTATATCTAACAAAATTCCTCTATATTTTGGCACAAGTTGGGAGTACTTTGGCAAATTTAAACTAATTGGGTTGGAGCCCTATTTATTGCATATGGTGAAACAAGGCAAGGAGTATGCTGGCAAATGTAAACAGGAACCACTCTCTGTACCTGAGTGGTGCAAGCAGTTGCAAAAGCTGATGAATATGTACAATGGGAGTAGAATCAGATGGATAAGAACACAAAGATGGAAGCCTCATTTATAAGAAGCATGGAGATGCTCTTCCGCTACAACATCTTGGGTATCATTGGCAAGTTTCTTAATCTCATCTACCCACCAAACATAAAATTCCCTAGAGATATGTCATCTCATGGAATGAAGTGATTGAAGGATACTGACAAAATGGGATTGTTGTCTATGCTTTGGGAACATTTAAATGCCAAAATATGAACTTTTGTAAATAAACGCCAAGTGTTCAACCAAATGGTACAACATGTTATCTTTTAAATGAATGTCATAATTGTATCTTACAGAAGACATGGTCATCGTCAAGAGACATTGTGATTGTTTCATCAAATAGAACAACTGTATATTCACCTCGATCAACTCACCTATACCAACATACGTGTGGCCCATAACAAAATACGAGCTTTATAGCAACATACAGACATCCATCAAGGCATAGTAGGCAATGTTTTTTTTGTTGGAAGTTACTATATTGTCCTCTCCCCATCACACAAACTTAAAATAGAAAAATTACAACTCCAATAAACTAAACATTGTTAGCCTCTCCGGCGTAAATTGCAACTCATTTAGAACTGCATCGGATTCTTTGATTGACTTCCAGAGAAAATGCTTTGGCTCTTAATTAACATTGCTTCTTCACACGATCTGAAAAAAATTTCTCAGTGGATACATGATCTCCAAAGATTTGGTTCTGTTTTTTGTTAGATGGAATCATTGAAACAGTGTCCCATGGCCCTGAATGTCTAGTGTGCACCATCTGTGAGAGCCCTTTTGAAAGGGGCTAACGGATCAAACTACCACATATCCTTAAAATCTGGTCTTTTTGGGACAAGGCTCTTCAAGACACACAGTGCCTTCCCTTCCAAAGTTTCTCAAGTGGCTCGCAAAAATAGAACTCGTATTGTTATGCAAGACAGTGTTACGGGGTCATATGCCACATCCCTAGCAAAATTGGCCCAGTCTGTGAAGTCCCTAGATGCTATCAGTAGAGACATCGATAAGCTCTCTCAATACATAACCAATAAGGTCTTTTTTAATTTCCTTGTTAATCCAATCATACCAAACGAGAAGAAAAAGGGTATTCTTGAAGACATTACCAATGATGCCAAGTTTCAGCCTTATACATTAAATTTTCTCTACATTCTTATTGACAAGAAAAGGATTGACCTGATTGGTGAGATTTTCAAAGAGTTTGAGACTGTCTACAACAAACTGACTGACACAAAGTTGGCAATTGTGTCTTTTGTAGTCAAGCTTGAGAATCATATTTCTCTTGGTCCTTCACAAAATCAATGCAATGTTTTTGTCGATTTAAGTCATATCTTCTGCTAGAGTGTTTCCATAATGGCTTTCTTAAATCTGTTAGGCCACAATTCATCTATTGTTGCCTTGCACTCTTCCTCTGACAGAGGAGTTCGGGAATCTTCTACATGAGCGACACATCTATCAATAATAACCTGATCATGCCTTGCTTGCTTCAAGTACTTTTGCAATGATGCGTACAAATTTTGAGCACTCAAACTGAGGGCAAAATAATGTTCCGCCACACTCAACAAGTCCATGTTTCCATTACCAGGCTCTCCTTCACTGCGCAAGTCAGGGTGTCACCTTTGAAGATGCCCTTGCTGGAATGTGTTAAATTCCAGCAAGCATGTTTCCAGCGAATCTGTTTCATTAAATTTAGGTGTTTTGTGATAAATATCCGTAATTTGAGCATTTTGTGGTGCAGTCCAAAAAGGAAAGTGGGGTTGTCTCACCCGGGCAGCCGTCATTCTTGCTTCCATATTGCATTGGTTGTCGGCTTGACTTCCACATAATTTTCGCAACACGTAATTTTCTTTTTTCCATGATTTTATCTCTCTTTTTTAAGAGTTGAGAATGGGCACATCACCACCGTTCACGTGATCGATTCCGCTAAGATTGGCATCTGTTGGGGTTGGGATATTTGATTTTTCAAGCAACGATTATGTACTCTTTCCCCCTTGCTGAGTTGGACTGGATACATGGACATTTTCCTTGTATGCTTGCACCTTCTGTCACAACAACAGTATAAGAATTCATACATCTCTTACAGGGTTGTTTCCATTGCTTATTAATGGATGTCTTATCTTGGCAAAATGTCCCTTTACTAACTCCTTAAGTTAATTTCTGCAAGCATTAAATTTGGGGGAAAGGCATGGAGATTGTTGTGCTCTGTTGCTGGCTACGGCACATATTCTTAACTACCAGTTTGTATTCCCTAGATCAAGTTTTCAAAATTTTATACACACATTTTCTCTACGCTCTCAGATTCACAAGTCTAAGATCCCAATCGGCCCTGTGGTGAGAGGCTATACAAAAACATGTATATATAATCATATTTTTGGTTTCTGCAGAAAGTGAGGAAGTCATGCTTAGTTGATTCGAGCAGCGGCCTCCATTGTCTCTCCCACATCACCTGGATTCACATCTCCACTCACGCTTTGCCTTTGCTTCACTCTCCTTTATCTTCTGCGCATCCTCGATTGTCATCACCTTGTCCGTCGGAAGATCCATGGTCGCACTCTGCATCAAATAAAAATTATTTCCATGTCCATGGTTATTTGGGGGATTCAAGTTGGTCAAGAGAATTAAAAAAAGGGCAGAGTTGGGAATAAATTACAGAAATAACATTTGCGAGAGTGGGCAGTTGTTTAAACAGTTGAAAGAATTCGAAAAGAAAATAAACATCTGCTCTTAAACCATCTTCAAATCTCTAACTGTTGTTTTTCATAAATTAAGTCCACGACATAATTCATATGCATAATCGTGAAAGCAGTAGAGGCCGAGGGGCCCTTCTCCTATGTCAATGAGGGAGAGATGGGATACTACGTTGTAGAATACAAGGCCGACTACAGACCCATCTCGTAAGCTTCTTGGCCTGGTTCCATTTTCCAAATGATCTTCTTCAACACCACGCCCAATGCCTATACCTTGCCATCCGCATGGGCAACCACAACAAAGCCGAGACCATGCGAATCATCTGGTCCACCAACAGAAATCACCCCGTCCCTGAGAAGAGCACTCTCAATTTCACAGCTGAAGGAAATCTGGCGCCCATCCACGCAGACAGCACCTTGGTTTGGTCTACCAACACTTTCAACAAGGGCGTCGCGGGGATCGAACTCCGAACCAACAGAAACTTGGTGCTGTACGAAAAAAACAACAGAAGCGTGTGGCAGAGCTTCGATCATCCCACAGACACTCGCCAATTTCACCACTCTGTAAAAAATGAGGGCACCAGAGCTCTGCAAATTCACTTCCGACGAAACCTCGACTGCTCTCTATGCCTTCACCTTTCCCAGATTCAATATTACCTTATCCTTCGTAAGGCTGGACTGGGACAGAAATCTGGAGCAGCGAAGAATAAAGATGTATCTCTGCTTGATTTATGATGATTTGGAGAAACGAAGAAAAAATATAAGTGGCGCTTTTAAAATCCGGCAACCTGTAAACTTAAGCCACCAAAATTTGACACTTTCCAGCAATGCCTTCTTCAAAGTAAACGCCTCTGGCGAAAAATATTATATGGGTTGCAAGCATCCATATTTTGATTTGTGGAGTGTCATGGTCACTGCAAAAAAGAGGTTAGATTTCATGTTATCTTTATGTTCATGTATTGTACTTAACTTGTTTTGTAAGGTGTTGGAATAGTTGTTGTCTAGTCTTGCAGTTGTATATTTGCCATGTAAATCGTTTGATCTGTTCAAGTCTTGTTTTTTGTACTTTTTTTTGGAATTTTTAGGAATTGTTCTATCTAATACTGGGTGAATCTCACAGAATAGATACTCCTTCGACAAGACATTGAAGCCCAATTATGCTCCTACAGTGGTTAAAAATAAGAACTTTTATTTATATTGAAAAAAACAAGCTTGAAAATAAATTTTGCTAGAGATTTTTTTTTATGAAAAGATTGATGCAAAATGTCATAAGTGTAACAGGTTCAAGGAAATTTTGTACAACTAGTCTTGTCACAACGATTATTTGATAATGATGATCATACTGTAGTTAAGCAGAGTCATTTTTTTATTTGAAGTAAATAGACCCAAAGTCATATTTTGTAAGTACTTTCATCAAACACTTTGCATGCATCTTTTATGAACCTACATCTTGCGTAGGTAGAGATAAGTGCACTCCTCACAGTCGCATGGTACTCAAACGCAACTCTAATCGACGTTAACAGCATTTACCTTAAATCCAGAAAATCTCGTCTGTAATGCCATATTTTTTTAAAAATAAAATACAATGCAAGCACACTAAATTTTTGTAGCTTTTGTATGTAATGCACAACTAAATATTTCAAATGTGTATTTCATGACTATATGTTTTGCATATTTCTAAACAACAAATCTTTCCAAATGAAGGCATTGCAAATAAAAGTTCTTGCTTTCATTATAAATTCTAATGACAATCTTACAAGCTTCTTGCAACTTTAAAATAAAAGTTTCCTTAATAGAGACTAATGCTTTATCAAATACAATAAGTACAAAATGGGTCTTTACAAGAGTATAAATCTTTACAATCTACATTTATTTACAAAATGAAGGTAATGCTCACAAAGGATGAGTAAGTCCAAAATGACAAGAGGCTCTACTATCTCCAACTTGAGCTCCAACTCCAATACTCCTACAAGAATCCAACTCCAAGAGAGATATGACTTGTTTACCACCCAACCAATAGGCATCATCACATGCCTTTCCATGGTTGGAAGTCATGCTAGCCTCCCCCAAGCCCATGGGAGAGAGGAACTAGCTTCCACAATGTGCACAAGTATAAAGGGGATTTACACACACACAACAAGAAAAATCATAAGATCAATCATCCACTTAGACCTACTACATAATGAAAACCACAACATGAGGAGAACAAGGTCAACCTCACAAGGGGGAAGAGAGGAAGTAGGATGCCCAAATCAAGGTGTCCAACCATAGGAGCACCAACAAATACATATATTCAATACTCTTTATTCCTCCTAATCATACAACATCCTTATTCCTCCTTTATGCAATAGAAATCCTTCTTGGGAGGATTTTCAAACCCAAGAGGGTTTCCTCACCAAGAATGAGGAAAGGTTCAAGCCATATGAACCTTTCTCCCACCTCAAACCATATGAGGGGATGAGAAGGGACCTTCATGGCTTGACCAACAACCATGAGGTTTGAGAGGGAAATCCCTCTCTCTTCCCCTACATTCTCCAAAAACCATCATTCCACATGATGGTGGAGAGAAAACAAAGGAAATAACAAGACAAGCAAACAACCACATTCACCATACAACATTTCACACACTATTTTATTTATCAAACATAGTTCACAAGATAACAAAACTAAGAAGGAAGATGATAAGAACCCTACCTCTAATAAGCTTTCCAAAACTCTAAGTTTTTCCCCTTTGTCCAAGCTCCCTTCCAAGCTCCCAAAATTCTCCAAGTGCTCCAAAAAAATGAATCAAGAAGACCCATTCTTCCCACATGAGAAAGAATAAAAGGAGGAGCCCAAAAGTTTCCTCACCAATGGGAAAGTGACAAGTGTCACCCCCTCTCCTCTCAAGAGTCAAAGATTCCAAAAAAAAAATAAGTAAGAGTAAACTCACCTTTTATCCCTTTTCACCCAAAATACTAAAAACTAAAATAAAACAAAGTGGAGCAACTTTTAACACTTTCACACAATCCAACCATCTTACATGGATGGTGACTAAAGAGGGCTAAATGGGAGGGAAAATCCCTCCAAACCTTGGAAATAGGTCCCCCTACCTATTAGGTAGGGTCCAAGGGCCCATTTTCATGCTAAGGGAACCCCCAAACTCAAAAGGGGTCCCTAAAATTACCCAAAATAACCCAATTTCGGGTTTGGCATGCTTGGGCACAAGGGTAGAGGGTGTGGGGTTCACCCAAGGTTCACATGTGGTCCCCAATCCCTTCTACCAACACACACACACTTCCCAAAACCAACAATTAACTTAAGATAAGATTATTAACCCCTAAGCTAGTTTACTTAATGCAAAACACATCCTAAACCTAATTAATTTTACAAGACATAATTACATTACAAAATGAGGGTTCACCCATGGTGCCCAATTAAAATACATCTAATCTAAGGCTTCAAACAATTTAGCATGGTTAGGACTCAACCCTTAGGTCGCTTGTGCACAATTGCGTAGCTGCCCTGAAACCCATGCTCTCCTATACCTGTCACCTGCACACTCATTGCACACATTAACCGCATCTGTCCAATATAATAAACATCATTTATTCATCACAATATCAGTCAAACTTATAATGTCCGAACAAAATTTACAATTAATAGTGCAATGCATACAATTATCCACATAGACTGCCATGAATCATCCACAATTAAAATTGCAACAACATATACTTAGGTTAGCATAAAAATTACCTTTATTGAATCCAAAACAATATATCATTAATCAATCATCCACAAGAGACTAACATCTAATCAATAAATATACCATATAACCCTGCTAGTGTCATCCATATCATAAGAAATATAACAGTATATGAATCTAATCCAATCGGCGCTACGCGCCCAAAATGCCATAATGTCCAAGAGAATAAAATATCATAGCAAAATGTCCAACGTCTATCAGAGTCTCAATCAAAACATGTCTAGAAATAAAGGAACCAACAGATAACTGGAGCTATAAAAATGTGGGCACTACAAAACGCAACTCTAATCGAAGTTAACAACATTTACCTTAAATCCAGAAAAGCTCGTCTGTCATAACACACTCATTCATGTTAACTGTTTGACAAAAAAACACCAACGACTACCAAGTCTACTTGTAGAACATTCGACATGAAACTGCAAGGGATTCTTTTACATCGAGATCTCCTCAAATACAAGCTAAAATTATAGCTAACAGGTTATAAGGCAGGCAAAGGAAAGGAAGTTGAAAGTGGTTATAAGGTCGGCAATAAAAGAGTCCAAAAATAGGACTTGAACAAATCAAACGATTTACATCCATTTATATAAAATGATTTACACGACAAATATACAACTGCAAGACTAGACAACTACGATTCCAACACCTTACAAAACAAGTTAAGTACAATACATGAACATAAAGATAACATGAAATCTGACCTCTTTTCTGCAGCGACCGCAATACTCCTCCACAAATCAAAATATGGACGCTTGCAACTCATATAATATTTTTTGTAGCAAAACTCCATGTGCACATCCGACGGCTTGCTTTTAAGGAGGATGGCGTCGCTAGCCTTGACCACATGACGCACAATGAAATGCGACCGGAACAAAACATGGTCTAAAACCCAACCGTTTCCGACCATGTTTGTCACACAACACATTTAAAACCATGTATATCAAACCACCCCCTACACAGTTATTGCATTAAATACGAAATCTGCCCCACTAGCGCAACAAGGGACAAGCACAATGATTTCATTAAATAAAAAATCCACCCCACAAACACAACATCATACATGGGACGAGGAAGAAAAGGGGGATCAACGGTAGCTCTTCAAAATGACAAAAAAATGCACAATAAAACAACATCAATGGCCAAAACCATTTCCATGGTCTTGCATGCCCTGAGAAGCCCTAATCATCGTTGATGTGAATAGTGCAGGCAACCTTCGGCAATAAGGAACGCCTATCGACATGAATAAACATAAAGTATATATTATAAAAAACTTTAACTTATGTGCTAAAATTGTTTCACAATAGAATTGTACCTCCAATAAAAATAAGTACTCTAATGATTGCATGACTATCTAAATCATATTTCATATTCAAATGAACCACAACAATTATCTATGTATAGGGTAGTTTGAATTCAAATTGACAATAATGGTGTGGTGAATGACAACTTCCAACAGTTAGAAATGAGAAAGGCGAAAAGGAATGGACAAGTCCATTTAACTAAAAGGGGTTAAAAAGAAAAATGCCAGGATCATAGAAATGCTCTTAACACATGTTAGGTCTGTACAAATAGTTCCAACGTGGGATATATGAAAAGTGAAAAATATCTCTAAAAGAACAACATGGAGATCAAGAAAGTAGGTTTTAAGCCATGAAAGTAAACATGAGGACCAATTTTTTTGTATTTGGACGAATTTAGTTATACATAAACAAATGAAATAATGACAAATAAAGGCCAACAAACCCCTTTAAGGTGTCTATAGGTTTTAGCATTATGCATTTGACTAGGGACTCCTTCACTATGAAGTGCTCAAAGTTATTGTCATACAATATAAATTTGGTAGCCATCATCTGAATCGAAATTCATTATTAATGAAATTGCGTTGTTGATTTACTAAACGACCACAAACTATACATATCCATAAACGCATGAAGTGATTTCAGCCCTAATAATGCACTAAATAAATCACATCTAATACTAAAATTACTATTATTTAGGTTTGATTCAAATATAACGTGCACAAAAAGCATACCTAATTACATAAATAAGTGGTTTTAATCTAGAACATATGATAATATGGAAATACTTGGAAAAATTAAAATAATTGAACAAACTAGAAACATAGGGTTTATAAGACAATGTATCTAATTTATAGCCATTATGGGGATAATCATTTACAAAAAATACAAAATACATATCTTGTTGGGGCAATAATGTGAGGTAGGGACACCATTTAGGTGGGCCACCACTTCACACCTCTTGATTAAAGTTTATTTATAAACTTTATTACATATTGTTGACCTCCACATTTAATTAAATCTTTGTGATTTAATCAAAGAGTGAAAACGGTGCACCCATGTGCAACCGAATCACCCACCCTATTTAATAGGGTGATCCCTCATGAAAGTGGGGATTGTATATATGAGTGAAATTATTATTTCATATTGTAAAATTGTTGTGAGAGCTTTTTTGTGGGATCGAGGAGGAAGTGGAAGTGCTAGGTAAAATCTGTATGGTAAATTCTTTAATAAAAGGAAAGTGCTTATTTCGAGTGGGGTTTTTTACCTTCGGGTAAATCATGTGTTATTTACTTCTATTAAGTGTATATTTTACTTTGCAAAATTTACTTCACTCATTTATTAATCTCTCGACTGAAATTTAATGTGTGGATATTTAATAATATGTTAAGTATTCCACCAACATTTGTGACATGGTATTAGAGTTGGAGTTTTAAGTGTGTGTAGGAAATTCTGGGAAATGGAGATTGCAAATACCCTGTATGTAAATTGAAAAACAAAGATTGGAAATTCAGGTGCACAAATTTTGAATAAACTATATACAGTAGAAGATTTTTTTTTTCATATTAAAAATTATACAAGTTCAATCCCAAATATGGGCTTCACAATAGTTATACTAAAATAAAATCATACAATTTTGTTTGTGAAACCCTAAGCACCTGGTTTTTCAACCAAATAACTATGAAATATGGAAAATGTAATATAAAACAACAATTTGAAATGTTGCTCATACCCTAAGGTGCCTCCATAGGCTCCATTTTCCCTGGTAGCCTCCATATTTCCTATTAAATATGTTGTTAAATACATACAAACTCTCAAAACATGTGTATATTACTAGTACAACTTGATTAAAACCCTGAGTGCCTAATTTTTGCAAAATACAGGTAATAATCTGCATATATCTTCTTCTACATCCCCTGAGCACTTGGTTTTTTACTTATAATCTTGTATACCTACAAAAGAGGTTATTTTTTGCACTCTATCCTAAAAAAGGCCCCTACAAATTTAAATAAACTTGTATTTTTACAAAAACACCCTAGTATTAAAGAAAAACAACATCATACTTGAGAAAATTTCCCTGCAGAGGTTGGACGACCTGCATAAGAGAAAGAATATTTGTTTTTGGGCTACAATCCTCCATTCTTCTCTCCTGGTGTGCCCCCTTCCCACAAAAAAGAAAAAATATATAAACAATAATCAATAGTTTAAAGTTTTAAAAAACAATACGAAAACTGTAAAAAAATTAGGGATTCTTTTTACTCTTGTTACTTTATTTTCATATGGTAAACAAATAATTTTTTCTTACGGGAAGTGTAGAGTGAAAAGTAAGTTTAATTTTTTTAAATTTTAAAACTAGAAGTTAAAACTAAACTATTGTTAGCTAATTCCTAAGAGCTAAAAAGCTCTTGTGGCTAAGTGAATGGCCCGTGAATGCTTTGTGGCCACTAGAGGTAAAGAGTTTGACTCCCAACCCTTGCATTTTGTTTAAAAAATATGAACCAAATATATTAGTAGCTCCAAACCAAATATACTAATAGCTCCAAACCAAATAATTTAGTAATTTTTTTGTTAAAATAGTATTATTTTATTTTCTAGAAGTCATTTATAAAACGAAAAGAAAATACATTTAGATTTTGTGTTTATTTAGGTGTATTTTGAAATTCAAAATTTTGTTTTAAATTTTACTTAGTTTATTTTTTTGTTTAAAATTTTTACTAAATTTTGTTGATTAGTGAAAAATGTTAATTTTGTTTTTTTTTTCAAAATTGTGCTTGTTTGCATTTATCATTGAAAAATGGTTGGAACGCCTATTTTTTCAATAGATA
This sequence comes from Taxus chinensis, assembly GCA_019776745.2. Taxonomy (NCBI): domain Eukaryota; kingdom Viridiplantae; phylum Streptophyta; class Pinopsida; order Cupressales; family Taxaceae; genus Taxus; species Taxus chinensis. Next base: position 44,913,690 of record CM034153.1, read on the forward strand.
AATCACAACTGTTAAATGAGAAGGACTATAGTATTTAGTGAGTTAGGTTAAAAAGCTTGTTTTATGACAAGGAAACTGCGGGACCTAGTCACTGGTATGGAGAAACAAACCTCCAGAAGGCAAGCTAACCCCAAAAACCTAAGCTCATTTTCCCAAAGATCCCAAGAAGCCATGTCGATCATATTGCAGAGCATACAAGATGATTTTTTACTACATATATGACACATGAACTCTCATGTTGCCCCTGGGGAACAACTGGAAACAATGCATGAGGGAAACTCTAGAACCTGGTCACTGGTGTGGAGAAACAAACCTCCAGAAGACAAGCTAACCTTGAAAACCTAAGATCCTTTCCCAAAGATCCCAGGAAGCCATGTCGATCATATTGTAGAGCATAAAAATGAGTTTTTACTGCATATATGACACATGAACTCTCTTGTTGCCACCTAGCGAACAACTAGAAACAATGCATGAGGGTAATTACCTCTCGGAGATAATTAAACTCGTAATGGAAATACTTACAACTCGCATAAAAGGGATGAAAAAATAGTTAATTATTTGGTAAAAATTTAAAACATTAAAGCATAGTTAGATGGATGCAATTGTGAATTGTTATAAGATAAACTATTATATTTTATTATCTAGATAAACATCCACAAAAAATTATGAAACTATATCTCAATATTAAACTTGATTTAACAAATATGGAATTTGTAAAACCCTAATTGTAGTTCTTGTGTGTGTGTGTGTGTGTGTGCGCGCGCACGCGCGCGCGCGCAAGAATCCTGCCCTAGGTAGATCTTGTGTAAGATGCACTTGATAGGGAGCAATAACTAGATATAAAAAGGTAAGTAGATGAATGGATGACAAAATGAACTTCCCCTCCTATGTGTGTATGCAGAAAATGTAGTCCTTTGTCCCTTGAATGAAACTAGGTGGATGCTTTGATGCTCTTGAAATGCCTTTGGATGCAACCTTAGGTGGTGATAGTAGATGTTTAGAGCTTGGTCCTTTATTATGATCAAATAACTTTATATTTATATGATTCCCTTGGTTGAATTTCACACTTGACAAATAGAAGGCCAACCCATAAGAAAATAAGATGCCCAAAAGATAAAAGATTCCCAAAAGGAGTGAGTAAAGTAAGGATAGGTCGGGGGTGCCCAGAAGGATGGGGGCACCTGGGCACTGGTGTCCTATCTGGGAACTGTGTCTAGAGTCATAAAATAACAAACATTAAAATATCGACTAGGTTGTAGGGTGTAAGAGGCCAGAAAAATACATCAAACATAGACAAAAGGCCAAAGATAGTTGTCAATTTCTAGTTTTCTCACTTAAGAATCATATGAATAATAGTATGTGACTAGGACGTAGAAATTTACCCAAAGTGCGTGATTTAATGTCTACATTTACCACCAATTTATGTTGTTGAGTGAATAATTGATAACATAAAGTAGATAAGAGATGCGTATTGATAAACATGTAGATCGATGGTGAAAGTGTGCTGAGGAGACAAGAAAAAATGTGGAGTGATAAAAATAAAGCTTGGAAGCTAAGCCAGGAAAGAGAAAGTGACCCTAGGGGTGAAAAGTGTAATGTTTGTACCATGTTATACCTATTGTCATTGTCGTGCTTGTGTTTTTCTTGAGACTACTGCTTATTATAAGGACGAGCCTGTAAAAAAGAAGAGAAAAGAGCAGTCAAAGTTGTGTATATGAAAATTTAGATCCAAGTATGTAAAATTATGTAAAAATGCGAAAAGGAACATGTGCACCTAATCTGTGACTAGTGAAAAGGATAAAAACTGTTCTAAAATGTTGTAGAAGAGCAAGTTTTTTGGGTGATATCACATATAAAAGGAAGTGTGTAAGCTAACACATAAGAAGACAATATATACTGCGAAAAATAGGTTTCAAACATGGGACATCACTCACAATGTTACAAGACAATCATGGCCGAAGCGGCCAAAATCATGTAAGCAATGAACAAGCAATACATAAGGAAAGCTGTAAACAATGGAAACCAAAGACAAACAATAGCAAACAAAGTGTAATAGACAACCATGGTGGTAAATAGCTCCTAAAAAGCACATACTACACATGAAGCACCCATTAGTATGTTACAAAGATACAAAGTATGTCAAAGCATGAGTGTTCTGATATAGAGTAGTGTGCTAGGAAGAATATGAAGTAGTACAAAATGAAACAATAACATCGGTAGTATGTACTATAGTAGATGCCCCTAAACTAGAGAATAAGTGAACATGCATGTGTATATGAAAAAGATAATGAAATACCAGATATGCAATAGGTTGTAACATGTGATTATAAGAAAGAAAGAGTAAGTACAACCAAGATATGCAATAGGTTGTGAGTGTGAATGCAATGGAATAAAAATTTAATGAAATAAGAGCAGTGTGCCCCCCAGGTGAATGTGTATTAGTATGAGATAAGGTTCATTTATAAATTCCCACTCAATAGTCAAGAATGAACCATATAATAAGAGTGCGTCATCAGGAAATTGTTTGAATTGTGCACTAGATGGATATGATCAATGAAGCATAAAGAGAGTGAATGTGGTGAGTAATGTGAGGTTAATTTAATATTTATACCCTCAGCAATCAAGTATGAACCATGGAACTATAGTGCGTCATATGGAAGTATTTCGTTTTAGAATTTGATGTTATAAATATGTGTCATGAATGCACATAGTGTGAAATGTGTCTTGTGTATGATGTGAGGTTCATGAATGTAGTATTCCCTCAATATTCAAGTGTGAACCATAGCACAAGAGTGCATCATAAGGTAATGATGATCCAAGATGTGTGTATCAATGTGTGTACCATAAAGGAGAAATATTATATGTGAAGCATGAAGTGAAATAGTAGAAATGTGAGACACCTAATAATGATATAAGGGAGGAGAAGAGTAATCATGATGCTCCCAAGCATATGATGATGAATATTATATCCAAATACAATGAATGGTAAGGTTCCTCCTAACAATTCTTGAGGAGATAAATTCATGTTAGTATGCTCTGAGATCAAGGATGTATGAGAAAATGATGTATTGGTGAATGATACCTATGTGCATGTGACCTAGGAGGTGATGAAAAATTATGTGAAGGAGACTGTGGAGGTGAGGTGAACCTTTGTGAAGAATACCATATGATGAACATCTATGTGAATGTGAAATATAGGAGGTGATGTATACCTATGTAAAGGATTCGTCTGAGTGGTGGACCTAGACTGATGGGACAGAATAGTAGATCGATGAGACCAAGTAAGTCGAGTGTGTATAGGATAACTAAGAGAATATTGCACTTTATATTTGAGAGGTCCCAGGTACCTAAAAACTCTAGTGAGTGCATTGAAAACCTTAAGAGGAGGTTGCAACCATGGTTTGGATGGTAGAACACCTTTGATGGTGATTACTTGTTTGTTGTGAGTGAATTTTAGACACAAGTGATTCATATAAATGATAGTTTGAGCTGCATGGAGTGAAGGAAGACCTAATATAATTTCACACCCTTTGATTTAAGGTGCCACAAGAAATGACACAAGTATGGTAAGAGGACAACTTGTGACTGGAATCTTGACATAACCATAAGATTTAGGAACTAGATATGAAATATGTGAGAGTGGATAACTAATAACAACTAGAAGTGCAAAAGAGCACACACACATATGAATCAATGGATCAATCGTTATATTATTAATAACATGAGGCTAGATAGAATCACTGGTATGTAATTTGTTAGAAGATAATGTAGCATGATAGTTGATATCAAAGAATGAAATGAATGGTGGAGATGCATCAGTGTAAGCAACTAGAAAATAAAGAGATCTTGATGAAGGAGGTGGAACTTCCTGGTACGTATGATTGGCTAAAGATTCAACAACTTCCTTGTCACGTGAAGGAAGGGGATTGTTGAAGATATTAATCTTGTGATATTCATTGATTGACGTAGATGTTTTAGGCTCTAGAATCTCAATAGCATTATTATCAATGAGATTTTGAATAATATGTTGAAGCTTGAAACATTGATGAGTAGAATGTCCCATGCATTGATGATAGTCGCATATAATTTTTTTTATAGTTGTGTCCTTTAGGGTGAGATGGATCCATATTAATTGGAGGCAAAAGTGTAATAATATTTCTCTCAACAGGTTTTAGAAATAAAGTATGCGGAGCATAAGGAAATTTTGTGAATATACGCTTTAGAGGCTACCATTAAAGTTTTTCAAGACTTGTAACATCGTTAACAGTTACGTTGGCTTCAATGGGATTAAGAAATGGATTGAAATTAGATTTTATTTAAAACCAAGCTGAAGATGAAAAATAATCATGATGTTTAATCTTTCCCATAGATATTAGTTTGCTTTCACGTAGCTTAAGAGTATGGCATAGCTAATCAAATGATGGAGAGGTATCAAATATGACGGTCTCTTGTAGAGGTGGTAGGAGAGTTTAGAAATATAGATCTTGCAATTAAGAGTCTGTGAGCTCATTAGACATCTTAGTTAATTATTTCTTATACCGTAAAATATAATCTTCTAGATCCTCATTAGATCCTTTTTTAATTTTTGCAAGTTGAGCATAAGATATCTTAGAACTGATGTTGATCGAAAAATGTATAAGAAAATCATAAGCTAAATCATAAATGATGTTACCGAATGTACATGTAGATCACAGAACTAACACATTGCATAATCTTGGAGGCTTCTAAGAAATATCTTTGCTAATAAAGTATGATCATCTACATAATCTAGACATACAACATGAAATGCTCAGAGATACTCTTGAGGGTCACCATGGCCATTGAAAATGGGAAGCTTGGGAGTGATAAAGTTTAGAGGAATTTCACAAGTGGAAATCATGGGTGCAAAAGCAGTATGAAGAAGAAAATTAGAATCAAGAGATGGATATTCATGAGAAGTAGTCTACTACAGTTGACCAATTTGAACTTGGAGATCTTGATAGAGAGGGGCTAGGTCTTGAGTGCCAGTAGAAGAGACTTGTTGCATGTGAAAAAAAGAGGTGGATTGAAGTGATTATTGTGAGTAGGACTATATATGGGAACAATAAGAAGGCTGAAGAGTGGTAGTGGGTAGTTGAGTAGCAATAGGCATAGAAGTAGGAATGGATGTAGGAACATTAATCTCAACTAGATTGGTGGCCTCATCACGAGAAGTGAATAAGATTAGATTTATATCTTGAGGATCTTTAACAAGATGATAATTGATCTCTTTAAGGTGGGCCTCAGTAAATGCACCATAATATTTATCCATGATGGAATAATAATGGGGTATTCAAAGGATGGGTTCACCAAATGATTTAATAATTATTGGAATTTTTAAAACCCTAATTATAGAGTCACAACACAATAATAAGTAATGAAGTACATATATTACATAAGAAATAAACTAAAGAAATATGAAACCCTAGGTATTAGAGAGAGGATATAAGACTTATTTGATTTCATAATTGATCCTAAAGTATGTAAGACTTGAAAAATGTTGAACAAGAGGAGTGATCTATCGCAACCGTACACAAAATATTATAGAATTGTCAGATCTTCCTGGACTGGGTTAGGGGTGCCTAGGTGCCATATTCTATTTGTAGCTGCATTTGAATATAAAAATGGTCAGAATCCAATTTTTTTTGTGTCACAAGGTGTTTAATGACCTTCATTATTTGTCACCTATATGTTTCACTATGCCCACAAGATTTAATTGTAACCTATAAAATATATTATATCTTGTAAAACCCCAAAACAAATTAAATCCTAAAAATAAAAAGATACAAATGGGGATTCAAACTGACCCTAGAACTCACCCGAAAGAGTGAACTTATGACCGAGCAATGCACTACATATAAAACTCCATATAGTTTTTTGTGTGTGTGTAGAATCTTGCCCTATGTGGATCTTGTGCACGATGCACCAAATAGCGAGAAATAGCTATATGTAGCAATTTCGATAGATGTGTGGATGTAAAAATGAACTTCCCCTCCTATGCATGTCTGTAGAAAATGTAGTCCCTTTTCCCTTGAATAAATCTAGATGGATGTTTTTACGCTCTTGAAATGCCTTTGGATGTAACCTTAGGTGATGATAATAGATGCTTAAAGCTTGGTCTTTTATTATGGTCACATAACTTTATATTTATATGATTACCTTGGTTTAATTTTGCAATTAACGACTGGAAGGAAAACCCATAAGAAAATAATATGCATAAAAGATAAAATATTCCCAAAATGAGTGAGTAATGTACAAGAGAGGTTGAGGAAGCTTAGAAGGATGATGGCACCTAGGCATTAGCGTCCTATCTAGGCGCTAGTGTCTAGAGTCATAAAAGATAAAATCAATAAAGTATCAGACTGAGATGCTACAGGGTGTAAGAGGCCAAAAAGAAGACATGAAACACAAGACAAAAAGCTAAATATAGTTCTCAATTGCTAGTTTTCTCCAAAATAGAAGTATCAACAATCCTAATAAAAACCAAGCTTCAAATTGCAATTTAAATATAATTCTAATTCTAATTCTGTCAAGAACAATCAAAATTTCAAATTTAAATTCAATGACACATGTAACAAATGTGCAAAATTTGGTCATAATGAATTTGATTGTCGTGTGAAAGCAAACAAATTTGTTAAAATACTAAAAATAAGAAATTTAATAATAAGAAGAAGAAACAAAACTAGAACTAAAATCAAAACCATGCAAATAATTTTGAGTAATCTATTGCTATATATACTCCTCTCTCAACTTTGAATGAAAACGAATGGATCCTAGATAATGGTGCCTCTAGGCATATGACATGCATTCCTGAAATCCTCACATATTTTATACAATGTGAGGAAAATATATATCTAGGGGAAAATTCTATCATTTGATCTGAAATTTGTGGAAATATTAAATTTAAAAATGGAACAATTAATAATGTGTTATTCACTCCTCAGTTGAAAAATAGCCCTTTATCTTGTTCATAATTAATTAAAGAAAATTATATAGTTGTGTTATTGAAAATAAATGGTATGTGAAAAATGAACTCAGTAATGTTATTGCATCTATAATACAAAAAAATGGTTTATAAATTCTTGATGGATTTGTTTTTGAATCTTTCTTTTGAGAGCATCATCCACCCAACCTGTGAAGCACGGAGAACAAACCAGAAAGGATAGTGAAGACACAAGGATAGTGGATGCACTAGATAGGATTTCGCTAGCCATCTAAAATATGCAAGGTAATGGATCGACCAAGGGTTAAGAGGATTCATACAACCCTCATGATGAAAGAAAGGAATGGGTTTCATTTTCAAAGCCCTATAAACCACTGTAATGTACCTTTTTGGGGACTCATAGGAAACTATGCAAAGCTGAAGATAAACAACACTTTTCAGATCTTTAGTAGGTTGTTAGTGACTGAAATAAATAGATAAAAACCCTTAATTTCTATCAGTAAACACCCTTCTAGGGCACAGACCCTTTTTAGGGTTTTAAACCCACTTTTTTGCCCTCAAAACCCTTGAGATCAACTACCTCTAAGTCTCTATAATCATTATATTTTGCCAACAATAATATCATACATGAAAACTGATTTTTATAAGCTTTGAAGTGAGAGATATGATTTTTATGATAAAACCCTCAACTCTATAAATTAATTAAATATTCCAAAACTAAAACTAACTTCCACGAGCTTGGAAAATAGAAAATCACCACCAAAAATCATGAAACTTCATAAGTTGGATCTTAAAAATATAGAGAATATTATTCGAATCTCAAAACCATGAAATTATTGCAAGAAAGTACCAAAATTCCCCCCTAGGTGGGTCTCTCCACTTAGAACAACCAAAAAATATGCAAAGATACTCCAAAAATTAGGTTGCTCCACCTTAAAATGGGAAAATATGCATTGACAACCAAAAGTAGTGCAAATATTTTCAATTAATGACCATTTGAGCTCCTTAAGTGCATTATTTGGCTCATTTATATCATTCCTATGGTTAATAAATTGTCATTTAGATATGATTTGCTAATGCATGGGGATGCTTTGTATAGTTATATCTTAGTGAGTTTGATGCATTTTCCTTACTTTTGTTCATGCAACCTGATTACCGTATAACCTCCTACTAATTGTCTTCATGAGGGAAATGTGATGATGTGTGCAGGGAAATGATGAACATTTATTGCTGATGTAATTAAGAAGTCTGAGTTTAGAGCTGGAATGTGGGAGTGGAAGACTTTTTCCACCCATCGACCTATAAGTATGGGACTTGTTTCTAACAGTCCCATAGGAATTTATGAGTCTTGGTTAATGTTGATTAGTGGGAGATGTTAGTGCCCCCTATTATGGAAAATTTTGTAATTGTTTGTGTCTATATAAGGAAACCTTTTTAAGAACATGGTAGTAGTTGTTATTTTTATATACTCTACAATATATAGCATGTGGTATTTAGATCTCTTTTTTCATATACTAGATATGCTATGGAACTTATTTAAATTAATATAAGTAAGCATCATTTTGAGGATCAAAAGCTGTTAAGAGTTCCTCTGTCCCAAGGAAGAGCAAGGGCCCACTCAACCAAGGAGACAGGAGGTTGTTTACATTTACATACACATCTGGTTTTCTGATAAGTTTCACTGCAATCTCTATTTCAGTATTTTTCCACTTTAGTATGTTTCATGCAATCTCAGTTTGAATGTATTTTCTTTTCCTATTGGAATTTCTATTCAGAATGTGTGTTTCCCTTTATACAAAGTTTAAATTAGCATATGCTTTTACTTCTACTGATTCTTAGTTATGAGTGTGTAATTTCAATTCTGTTCTTTCAGATTCTGTGTGCACATTTCCATTTAATTTAGAAGTATAGCTTTTAAACTTCAGTCCATCGCAACAACTAAATTCTATAGATTTATATTGAGATTCTGTAGATTAGTAACCAACTTAGAAAGATCTCACAACAACCCCCCAACAGAAGACCCAACAGGAAAACTGGTTACATAAAGCTCCATTGCATACAGCCTAGGACACAACCCCAGTTTATAATGACACTAACAGAAGATTTGGTTAGTTAAATGATTGGAGAATACAATGACCCATCATTTTTGGCACCATTTCCAAGGACACCATAGCACACCACATCATTTTTCTCACTTCGCATGTTATGGGTGTTAATGGAGTTCACATATGCAACCAGTAGAAGTCTTGAGCCTTGTTTCAATAACCAACCTTGATGCATAGGCCATGGGATGAACAAGGGAGATTTACACCACACAACATCCAACAAATATCTCCAACAGAATACATGAAGGGAACACTGAGAGTGACACTGACTCCAATACAATGCCTAGAAACCTTTTTGAGCATCCTGCATCCTCCGACCATCACTCAGAAATGGGGGACCATGGGAATAATGGAGACTGACCCTTGGGTAGAACCTTCACTTATCCCATTGTCTTGGATGAGGATGAGGATGCACCCATGAAAAACATCTCACCATCCATCCTCCCTATTTTTCGAGGCATGTCTATGGAAGACCCCGATCAGTTCTTGTTTGAGTTCAAAATTCTTTGCCAAACCTATGACTACAGAACCAATAATCAAAAACTCAAACTCTTTCCTTCCACTCTCAAAGACTCTACTATGAGATGGTTCATGGGGTTGTCCTCTAACTCCATTGATTCTTGGGAAGCCATGGAGACAACCTTTTTAGATAAATACCAAGACTACTACAGGGGAAGGGATAGGAAAGAAGAGTTCTTCTAGATATGGAAAAAAGAGGATGAAAATCTAGAGGATTATCTGGATAGATTTCTCTTTCTTCATCGACGGAGCGGTTATGAGTTACATGCAGACATCACTAAGACAATTTTCCTTAAAGGACTTGATGAGGAAACCAAATATTCCCTCCATCTTATGGGAGGAGGAGATGTGCATAAACTTACTATGGAACAAATCACTGAGCTATGCAGAAGTTACTCCAGAACACGAGGGGGTATAAGGAAGAGAAAAACATCCAAGCTTACCCTAGGTACCTCTGAACTTTTGGAGGAAATGGCTAACATGAAAATAAACATTTTGTTACAATTAACATCAACCATAGATGGGCTTAAGGCCAAAACCAGTGCTGCTAAAGAACCTCTGGACATATATTGCCCTAAGTGTAGGAAGAGACATCCCCTGAGAGAATGTCCTTTGGATGTTACAGACATGTGTTTGATCTGTGAAGTTGTTGACCATGACACTAAGCATTGCACCTTCTTATCACATTTGAAAGGAGGCTTGAATGTTATCTCTCAAGTTGATGTAGAGGTAAACTTTGTTCAAAGGCCAAATAATCAGGTTGTATATTCCCCTCGACCTGCTCAGAACCCCTGGAGGATGTCATGGCCCAGTCAGGCTCCTCAGCCTACTTGGGGACAACCTGAGTGGACAACATCAAATTGGATGACTTACCCACATCCACCACCCTAGATGAATCCCTACACTCATCCAGGTTGGACACCACTGACCCCAGCAAGTCCATGGCACAACAAATAGTGGGTACCTCAGCATAATCCTAACCAAAACCATTAGTGGACACCAAAACAGAACATTAATCAACAACGGAGGTTCCAGAAACCACAACAAGCTTTAATGGCCCCACCACAAAACTATCAACAACATGGATAGGAAACACAAACACAACTTCCAGCCCAACCTGTAGCAAACCCTAAAAATCAGTAGACAACTTCAATTGATGAAGCAAGACCAAGTAATACAATGCAGGTTAATACTATTGGTAATCTGAGACTAAGGTCTGGGAAAACATTGAATCCTCCTATTGTTATCATGGAAATTCTATAGACACTGATAAAGATGAGATACTTGAGGAAAATGAAGGAACTGCACCTTCTCCAAAAACACAAAACACTCAGAACGGTCCAGAAACTAATCAAAATGCCCATAAAGCTCCTTTTCCTGAGTGGTTATAGGACACTCAAACTGCTGATGAAACGGCGCTAGTTCAAGAGTTGAAAAAGGTGCACATTGAGGTCCCACTTCTGTGAGCAATAAGGGACATTCTAGAATTAAACCAAACCATTAGAAACGAGTGTATAAAGACACCTGGAAGAAAGAAGAAATACCCAAAGACCATCAGGGTGGAAGGAAATTTGGCTGATCTTGTTGCTGGCACACTTATTTCACCAAAATATGGGGATCCTGGGAGTCCAGTCATTACCATTTGTATAAACAATCAGTCAATATCTAACGTTTTGGTGGATCTTGGTGCTGCCATAAATGTTATAACAATAGATATGTTCAATCTGTTGTCCTTGATATGACTACAACCTACCAATACCATTCTTCAATTAGCAGATCAGTCCATTGTTATACCAGATGGTGTGATTGAGGATATAATGGTCACCATTGAATCTTGGGAGTATCCTGTTGATTTTATGGTCTTACAGCCTAAAGCTCAGAAATTGGGATATCCAGTCATTTTGGGATGACCTTGGTTGGCTACTGTTGCTGCATATATTGACTGTAGGTTGGGAAAAATGACTATTCTAAATGGGCAGAAATCCAAACATATTTCATTATATCCTCCTACCCAGCCTTATGTGTATGCTTGTGAACATGTATGGGTGGATTCTTTGGATACTAATTCTCTGAGTTCTTCTTATTTGGCCACCATTGTAGTGCAAAACCATATGATGGAAGTTGTTGAGTCATACACACTGACTGATGCAGAGGGCTCTGTGACTACAGAAATCAGCACTGTGGCTATGGAAATTGGAACTCTAACTGCAGACCCATTTTTTCTAGACATGACCAATATTGTTGCCTTGGTAAGTGATACTTCTAATGAAGCTTGTAAAGAAATCTATGCTTATAATACAGAATCCACAGTCTCTGATTTCTATTGTCCTTTGACCAAGATTTTGTCTCTTGAAAATGTATCCATTTTGCACATGCTTCAGCCCCATGTTTTCCCATTGAATTCTTTAATCACCAATGTAGAGCTCACCATTTTGGAAGATACCAAACAAGTTCCTATTGACATAGGGAAAGAACTAACCATTGGTAATAATTTGGAGGCCAACCAAGAGGCTAGGGTTCTCAATATTTTGAGGAAACATTCCCACACTTTTTCTTGGGATTACATTGCTATGAAGGGAATTCATCCTAAAATATGTACTCACCATATCTACACTGAGGATGTTAAACCCATAAGGCAGCCGTAAAGAAGAATTAACCCAGCCCTTAGAGACATAGTAAAAAATGAGATAGAAAAATTGCTAAAGGTAGGATTCATCTACCCTATATCTGATAGTCAGTGGGTCTCACCATTAGTTATAGTTCCCAAGAAAAATGGTAAATGGAGAATCTGTGTTGACTATAGGGAACTTAACAAAGCCACCAAGAAAGATTATTTTCCCCTGCCTTTTATTGACTAGGTTCTGGACAATCTCATCAGTAAGAAATATTTTTCTTTCTTGGATGGGTTTAGTGGGTATAACCAAATAAGTATTGCACCTGCTGACCAGGATAAAACCACCTTTACTTTCCCTTGGGGTACATTTTCTTATCGAGTCTTACCTTTTGGGCTTTGTAATGCACCTGCTACATTTCAGAGAGCAGTCTTGGCCATTTTTACAGATCTTACAAATGACTGTGTTGAGGTTTACATGGATGATTTCACTGTCCACGGATCCACTTTTGACGAATCTCTGAATAACCTTGAAAAAGTATTGAGCAGATGTGAGCAGCACCAACTATCCCTGAGTCATGAAAAATGTCTGATGATGGTTGATCAAGGAATTGTCTTAGGTCACCATGTTTCTGCCAAAGGTATACAGGTCGACCCCAAAAATATCACAGTCATCACTCAGCTACCTACACCAACAAATCAGACTGACATCAAAAGTTTCCTTGGACATGCAGGGTATTATCGACGATTCATTAAAGACTTTAGTAAAATTGTTGCACCTATGTTTTCATTGCTGACAAAAGATTATGTTTTTGAATGGTCCCCTCAGTGTCAGTAGACATTCGATATTATCAAGGAGAAGCTGACCACAACCCCAGTCTTATGAGGTCCCGATTGGGGGAAACCTTTCCATATCCACATTGATGCCTCCAATACAACTATGGGAGTTGTTCTTGGGTAGAAAGATGAAGAGGATCACATGTATGCCATTTACTTTATCAACAAGAACCTGAATCCTATGGAAAGAAACTATACCACTACAGAAAAGGAGTTTTTAGCTATTGTGTATTCCTTGAATAAATTCTAACATTACATCATTTGGTATAAAATATTTGTTTATACTGACCACTCTGCCATCTAATATTTGATGATTAAACCAGTAGTCAGAGGTCAGATTATTAGATGGTTACTCTTGTTATAGGAATTCAATCTTACCATTATTGATAAGCCTAGAAAATATAATGTTGTTACTGATTTTTTTTCGAGATTGAATGTTTCAGGTTATCAGGAGGCAGTCCAGGATCAATTTCTAGATGAACATTTGTTTGCTATATCAACTCAGACTCTGTGGTTCACCAATCTTGCAAATTATTTAACTACAGGGAAGTTTCCTACCTATTTTACTCATAAAGAGAGATGAAGATTGGTTAAAAATAGTGCAACATATAAATGGTGTAATGGAATTTTGTTCAAATGTTGTCCTGATATGGTTCTTCGCAGGTGTATTCGAGAAGATGAAGTATACGACATACTGTGAGCTTGTCATGATGAGCCAGGAGGAGGACATTACTCAGTAAAGAGGACAATTCACAAAATCCTTGGTGTTGGGTACTATTGGCCTTCCCTCCACAAGACTGTCAAGAAGTATGTGTGGCAGTGTGATGCATGTCAAAGAATGGGGAAGCCTACACTATCCATGGAAATGCCTCTTAATCCTCAGCTGGTCTTAGGACCATTCGAGAAATGGGGAATTGATTTTGTTGGACCTTTTGATCCTCCATATTTTGGGAAAGAATACCTCTTGGTATGCATGGACTACATTACGAAATGGGCTGAAGTTCAAGCATTGGCATCTGCCAATGAGGATGTTGTTGTTGATTTCCTGTACAATCAGATATTGCTATGATTTAGGGCCCCCAGGGCCGTTGTATCTGATCAAGGTCCTCAATTTGTGTCTAAAATGATCGACATTTTTCTCAAAATCTACCGAATCAGATACCGGAAATTGTCACCGTATCACCCCGAATCCAATGGGATAGGTGGAAGTCACCAACAGAGAACTTGAGAACATTCTAACTAAAGTGGTCAGTGCTGACAGGAAAAATTGGGTACCAAAACTTCCCGAGGTAGTTTGGGCCTATAACATGACCTGGAAAACCACTACTAGTTTTTCTCCCTATGAGTTGGTATATGGGAAGAAGCCATTGTTACCTATTGAGTTCAAGTTATGCACCTAGAGAACAACACTGGAAGTTGGCATCAATTTGGATGAAGCACAATGCGAAATGGGTGATGCAGCTGAATGAATTGGATGAAATGTGGATGGAAGCACAACAACAGACATAAATTATACAACATTAGAGGAAGACATAACATGATGCTTATATCAAATCCAAGATGTTTCACGAGAGGGAATGGGTCTTACTCTTTGATTATAAATATCAACAGTTTAAAGGTAGGTTACAGACACGCTGGTTAGGTCCATATCAGATTGAAAAAGTGTTTGATAATGGTTCTGTGACTGGTACCAATCGATGGTGACAGAAGGACTCTTCTTGTGAATGGCCACAGGCTCAAGATTTATCAATGACCTCTTGACAAGGGAACTTTCACCAGTGACATCATGCTGAGTGAGGAAATGCATGCTGAGGTGGCTCTTCACCCCTCCAGCCAGGAGTAATTGTTGTCTTTCAATTTCAATAAAGGAGGATGGTCATGACCTTGATCTTCTTCCCTTAGTTAGCCATTTTGTTTCTTTTAATAAATGCAGAGATCTTCATTGTTTCAAGGCCACTAATCACATTTTATCTCAGACTACAGGACGTGGAAATCTACAAATATCAGATGCTGAACTAGCATGGGTAAGTGCATTCTAATTCACTATGGATATTTCCTTATGAAGCAACTCCCCATGCATAAACTTATCATAATTACATCCATACACAATGATTGATGTATTTATTATGGATATCCTTCTGAATCTGATGCTACGGCATGAATACATGAGGGCGTAATGAGTCATGATTTCCACACACCACATGTGTCACATTCCATGAAAGGGACAGGTGGCATTTCCATTTCAAGCGATGGGATGTGCACCATCTCACATATCAAAATTACTCACGGATACCTAGTCTTGTCAACCTTTTTACGCCGCCAAATTTGCTCTACTTTTATGTGATCAAGGATCCATGTGCATTTCAAATTTATAGTTCCTAATCACTTCTTGTCATTTCTTTATGAATTTTGAACGCACCTTTCTACCTGCCATCACACCATGAATTGAGCACATGCCCTTATTCTTATTTCTCTACTGTCTGGATTCATTCGCCTTCATCATGGGACAAAAGAAAAATTCATAGCCTGATTCTCCGGACCCATTTCTCAAGAATGCTACGCTTTCATAGGTATTTTATGATCCTGGTTGGCTTGACTTCATCCAGAAATTCAAAGGTTTTGATGAAGGAATAGTGGATGAATTCCTGGAGAATTTTGAAGCTACTTGCTCATGTGTTGGAGGGAAGTGAGTGGAGATTACCAGCCAGGTAGTTTCTGAACTATCCAGTTTACCAGATTTTGGTTTGAAAGTCATGACAAATGCTCCCCTCAAATATTTTCTTTCTTTGTTTCATGAGGAGGGTGAGGCATTTCCCGAGGTAATCCTTACCTCCCAGGGTGTTCAGAAAGGAGTTAAGAGGGACAGTCTACCTGAAATTTGGAGGGAGATGGCCAAATGGGTTAACAAATACTTTATATGTGATGACCAACCATCTGTGCTGGGTGGTGATTCACTCAAAATTATCATTCATTTAAAGAAAGGATGCATCAACCCTGCACTCAGGGTAATTTTACCTAAATACTTAGTGGATGCAGTTATCAAAGTCGATCAAAAATACAAGATTGGCGGAGGAAAGGCAGTGCTAAAACACCCAGGGCTCATTCACTTACTATGTTCACATCAAGTGTTTTTTAAGACAAAACAAAGGCTATAAAGGATAAGTGTGGGGGAAGGATCCAAGCCAAAGCATCTCAAACTAGGGCCATCTTCCACACCTCGGCCTGATATCGCATCAGTCAGTCGCCATACACATAAGAAGGAGGAACCTGGCACTCAGACGAACATGGAAAAATTTGGTGATCAAGTGAGCCCATCTTCAACACCTTCCAGTTCTGAAGGTAGAACTACCGTGACTCCCTCTTCTTCTATTTTCTTACAACCGCGACGGTCCTGTGCATTGCATAAACTTGGGAGTTTCCAATCGGAGGGTTTGGTTGGTGCTTATGCCCCTATGTGGGAAGTAAGGGATGAGGAAGGAAACCTGGTTGTCCCCACTGACAAATCACCAGACACTATATTCACTACAACTATTTTGACCCCACAGAGCTCGGCTATGCCCTCATCTCCAGAAATCTATTCCGTAGCTCTGGAAACTACTTCAGTACCTAAAGCACAAAATCCAGCTCTAGAATCAATTGCAATGGAAATTGGTCACCTCGAGTTATGTCAAGATGTCGATCCTCACGGTTATTTGGAAGAGATTGCACTCCTTAAAGCCCAATTGAAAGGTATGGAAGAAACAAACCTTTCTTTCCAAACTGAATTTACTCAATGCACAGTAGAAAAGGTTAGAGAAATTACAACTCTATAAGTAGTGGTTAGCATCCTAAAGCGGTAGAGAGATAGAGGTCTTAGTATTTTGAATGATTTCCACCAATTGTCTCTTCAGAATTTAGAATTAAAAAAGGAAAATAAGAAATTAAAGGGGGAAATGGAAATCATCCAAGGTGAAAAACAAAAATTGCAGTCTCTTTTGGACTCTGTCTGTCCTTTGGCTTGTAAGCTCCTATCTTGTAGGAGACCATCTTCAATTACAACATGTTTGTTTAGGAACAATTTTACTCTTGGCAGTTATTGCAGTTGTGTTGTCAGGTGCCTTACGAAGCCCCTGATGGTAATGTTTTCATATCCATTTACAAAACTAGTACCCCCGAAATTTAAAACCTACTATGTGAGTTCTACCTCCATAATATGTTAGTTCCCAATGTCCCTGACTTCTTCATTAACTTGTTTGTGGGGATTTTCAATTAAAATCCTTTCAGTCCTTGCTTCGAAATCAGATCATGTGGGGTGAACAAATGGATATCTTTAATCACACAGCTCAAACAATAGGATTCTATATTCGGCCTACACATCACAATGATGTGGCTATGCGGAAAAACTTCAGATCTCTTTACTACCAAGCTGGTATTGGAGAGAATACCTTGAAGATATTACTGAAATGTGTGGGGGACTTTGAAACCTATAGTCAGTAGCACTTTGGGGCAGCAAGGCAGGCCTGTGATAGGATATGGGACACTTTGAGCTTACCATTAAAGAGAAGGGAGGTTATCTCACCTCAAAATTTGAGTTGGAGTATGCGATGAGGTGATGCCCTCATCACAATCACTAGGAAGTTATCAGAAAAAAATAGCAAGTAGTATAGTGATGAATGGGTAGGACTTTAGGTATGACCACCTCTCCTCTTGAGTCCTACTACCACCTAGAAAAAAAATGCTACACAGTCAAATGAGGGTTTTATAGCTTGGGTCGAAGTAAATTTCAAAACTCAAGGATGTAAAGGTACCAAGAAGCAATATGCTGATCAGTTTGAAGAGTATGACATGGCCCAAAAACTTGGTCACAGGGTAGGGCGTAGATAAGTTACATTGGGACATGCAACAAGTAAAGTGTGGGGAAATGATGAGTGCATTATTTGGCTCATTTATATCATTCCTATGGTTAATAAATTGTCATTTAGATATGATTTTCTAATGCATGGGGATGCTTTGTATAGTTATATCTTAGTGAGTTTGATGCATTTTCCTTGCTTTTGTTCATGTAACCTGATTACCGTATAAATTCCTACTAACTACCTTCATGAGGAAAATGTGATGATGTGTGCAAGGAAATAATGAACATTTATTGCCAATGTAATTAAGAAGTCTGAGTTTGGAGCTGGAATGCGGAAGCGGAAGACTTTTTCCACCTATTAACCTATCAGTATGGGACTTGTTTTTAATAGTCCTATAGGAATTTATGAGTCTTGATTAATGTTGATTAGTGGGAGATGTTAGTGCCTGCCTATTATGGCAATATTTTGTAACTTCTTGTGTCTATATAAAGACACCTTCTTAAGAACATTGTAGTAGTTGTTATTTTTGAGATATAATCTGCAACATATAGCCTGTTGTTTTTAGCACTCTCTTTTTCATATACTGGATATGTCATGGAACTTATTTGAATTAATATAAGTAAGCATCATTTTGAGGATCTAGGGCTATGTTGAGATTTCCTCTGTCCCAAGGGAGAGCAAGGGCCCACTCGACCAAGGAGATAGGAGGTTGTTTACATTCACATACACATCTGGTTTTCTGATAAGTTTTACTGCAATCCAGTATGTCTATTTTAGTATGTTTCATGCAATCTTAGTTCAAATGTATTTGATTTCCCTATTGGAATTTCTATTTAGAACGTGTGTTTCCCTTTATGTAAAGTTTAGTTAGCATGTGATTTTACTTCTACTGATTCTTAGTTATGAGTGTGTAATTTCAATTCCATGTTCTTTCAGATTTTGTGTGTGCATTTCCATTTAATTTAGAAGTATAGCTTTTAAACTTCATTTCATCACAGTAACTAAATTCCATAGATTTATATTGAGTTTTTGTAGATTAGTAACCAACTTAGAAATATCTCACAACAACCCCCCAA
Source organism: Taxus chinensis (assembly GCA_019776745.2). Lineage (NCBI taxonomy): Eukaryota > Viridiplantae > Streptophyta > Pinopsida > Cupressales > Taxaceae > Taxus > Taxus chinensis. Next base: position 44,932,634 of record CM034153.1, read on the forward strand.
CAGAAGACCCAACAGGAAAACTGGTTACATAAAGCTCCATTGCATACAACCTAGGACACAACCCCAGTTTATAATGACACTAACAGAAGATCCAATTAGTTAAATGATTGGAGAATACAACGACCCATAGTCTTCCCCTTGCTTCTTTTTGTAAACCCACAGGGAGGAAGAATGGGTTAAGGTCTTCAATTCAACTAGTCTCCAAAAATGGTCATGACAATCCCCATTCCCAAGATTTATTTTCCCGAAGCAATTACAAGTACCCAGATCCCAAATAAATCTCAGCACCTCCTCTTTGATATGCCTGCACATGAAGAAAACTCATTAAAGAAAAAATGTGTCCCCTTCTTCATCCATTTTTGCTTTGTCAATATGATGACCAAATATTCTTCTTTGCTTTCCAAGGCCTCATAAATACTATCCAAACATTGATTGTTCCTAATTTTCCTCATGTTGTCCCAAAAACCAATATAATCTTGCTTTTCTTTTCAAAAATCAGAATGTCTATGGCTGGAAACCACCTTAAATCAGCCATGAACATGCCAATGTTTTTAGAATATTGGAATTCCTTCAACCATATGATTAGAATCTCTTTTTCTAGTGCCTTATAAGTAGGAGCATAGCTGGAAAAGTTGTGAACAACAAATGAAAGGAAAATACAACAGTTGTATGCATAACATCTCTTCAAAACTTCCCACACTATCCATGAGATGGGGGCTGGAAACAACCCAACATTGATGGAATGTGTCCCAAAAATATCCAAGAACCTCCATTTACTGACTCCAATGATTAAAACTACTTGTATGACATCAAATACAAAAATATCACATGGCTTAACCACTTTCCATATCAAGCATCTCATTACTCCAGTAATGGTGACTATCCTTCTACAATTGTTTGCATGTGTGAGGCTTGGTTACGAAAAGTGATATGTTTTACACCTCTAAAGACCAACCATATTCCACATCTTCATGTACAAACTACTTGGATTATGTATGAGGAGATCTATGGGTTTTTTTTCCTTCAATATGTTATCCCATTGAGATGATATATGAAAAAGGGAACCAAAACAACATTCCTTCTAGCCACTATGTACCCTTCATTCTCTATTCCTTAAAGACCGATTTTTTTATTCTAATCCAAAATTTCAGTCTTATATTATGGTAGTTGAAGGTGAATTCCCCAAATGATTGTAACCAATATATATCAAGATTAATCCCTACTTTAGTTGTCTTAATTAGAGAAAACTCATGACATAATTCATACCTTTCAATGAGGATGAGAGGCTGGAATATCTTCTTTGTGGATACTGCATTCTTCAAAAAAAGTGGACCACCCAGTTTTCTTATATCTTGAATTTTTTTTCTTCAACTTTATCACTTAATTTCAGTTCTTTATCACGTTAGTTGAGGGTGAAATCCTCTAATGTTTGCATCTATTTAATTCCAAGAACAATTCCATCATTATCTAGTTCAATCACAAAAAATTCATCCCATACCTCATGATTTCCTAAGAGAATTGACAGTTGTACTATTTTCAGTAACCAAGGTATGATGGTGCCACTCTCTACAAGCCTAGTGACCCCTTGGTTATGAATAATACACTTCCACCATATTAGCTCTTCCATATTCATGGAAGCATGGAATGGAAAATCAAACTTATCATCATGCCCTTGATGCCTCAAACATAGATATTTTCCCAACACTGCACCTATATTCCACATGTGGAAACAATTTTGAAATTGAGCCCAAGAATCCATACAACAAGAAGTACTTCTTACCTCATTATTCCGTGGAGTATGAGGCGCATAATGATGTCTAATTAGCAGTGACATAGGGGATATAATGTGCATGAACCCAGTTGTCCACAAAAAAATCTAAAATGACATATTGACAAGCAATAAAACTGAAATATGCGTATACTATGAGCTATCTTTAACCCTCTTTTGACTAAATTGAGTTAGGAACAACACTTCGAAAATAATCTAATGGTACCCTTATCTCATGCATAATATCATCCTCATAGGCCCTTACTAAATCTGATTTGACTCCATGATGTGACTATCTTGTGTATGTAACCATTAGAATCTAATAAATTATTGTAGAACATCAAAGGAATTTTACCTTTATTTGGATGATGATAAAATCGGGATTGTTCTTTGTTGATATGCCCATAGATTGGCTCCTTGGTGGTGGTTGTTTGGGACAGACCAACAAGATGAATATTATTAATTTCACTTTTAAATTTGAATTCAAATCTCAATTTTTCCCTCAACAGACCCTTCCTTTTCCTTTGCCTCATGCTTCATGGTTACTTTATTTTTCCTTATCAATAATGAAGAGTTCATTTCCCTATACTTTTGTAAGTGTCATATCCCTTGAGTGGTTATCAATCTAGTAGCCATAGCTCTTCTTTTCCACTTCTCACAATTATTTTGAGTTTCCATCACACCCTCCACGCTTGCATATATGAATTCCTTCTCCTGTTTGATTTCAAATTTCGGTTCCTTCAAAAGTATATCCTTTTCTATCAAGGGCTCTTCATTAACAACTATTAGTTTCATGCAACCATTAGATGCCAACAATTCATCATTAAAAACAAAATTATTATTACCTTGGGTGACATGCTCCTTAATCTCCTTAATCTCATTGGAATAACCTCTTCTCCCTAGGGCTTAAACATTCTTCTTCTTGACATGTTGTACTTCTTCCTTTGGCATTAGGGTTCTTTTCCCATTTTGTATTCCTTACCTTCTTAATCTAATGAATTCTGAGAGGAACATGGCTTCTCAAAATTCCTTTGGTAAGGGTTGGTATTCTTCAAATCTTATAACATAGTCATTGATCTATCTAGGGCTCCCATGTGGAGCGACCAAATATTTTGACACAAACTTGAGTTTATAAGGCTTTGAAAATGAAACACATTCATTCCTTTCATAATGAGGATTGTAGGAATCCTCTTCTCCCTTAGCTAAGCCATTACCATACATATTTCAGACAGATAGGGAAAGCCTATCCAGTGCATTCGTTATCCTTCCTTGTGTCCTCATGATCCTTTCTGAATTGTTCTTCATGATTCATAGGTTGGGAGGATGATGCTATGATACCACTATCCCCATTTTCAAATTAATTGACATTAATAATATTTCTAAGTTGGGTCTGGTCAATTCAATATCTAGGGGTAACTTATCAATATATATTTTTTGATTAGAGGTAAAAAAGGGTTGAGGGGACCCTACCTCGAACATTGAACACTCTCTATGAGAGTAGAAAACAACATTACAATAACATCAAAAAACCATAATATAATTGTTCATAGTAATAAGAGATCTCCGAAGCCCATAAAGAGAAACTAACAGCCAACTAAAAAACACATATAAACTAACATCATAGATGAAAGTAACAACCAATAACAGAGACAGTGGAAAATAAAAAACAAGCCATCGTAGGTCATTTATAGGCTTTTTCAAGCCCTCCAACACCTTAGCCCAATCTTTTGCCAAAGCTTCTATATTAACCACCAAGGATCCTAGGTCAAAACCATATGGGGTAGCCTTTCTCTTCCTGCTCTGACTATCCATGACATAATAGATATTGGTGAGCTACCCCAGAGTATGAAGGTGTTGTAGGGTCGATTTCACCGGCACAATGCTCCATTCCATATAATTATGGAGAATTACCTTAACTTGATCCATCTCTTTGGTCAAGGCACCAAAGTTGACCTTTAAAACCTCAATCTCTCTGCCCTTCCCAAAGCTGACCGCTACCTCCACCTGCTCTTTTATCTTATTCAAGTCATTGAATAAAAATTGGACCTAGCTCTTAGTGAGCTGCATATCACCCTTGAGTTCCTCTATATCTGTCGTCATCCTTGCCAAGTGGTTTTCCCCTTTGATTGGACCAACGTGACCCCCAGTGTTGTTCTAGTTGAGCGTTAATAGGGGTCGAGACATCCTATTTTCTGGACTCACCCTTGGTGTTTGACGGGGAATAAGGGGTCTACTTTGATTTCAGGTCCTCAAGATCCTGGGCCGCAACCACTTCCACCTCTTCCTGGTCATCATCCGAGTCCCCATCCTGGGAGTCAAAATCGTCGCTCGATTCCTTCTCCTCCGAGTCCGAACCAGTGCCATCCACATAAGCTTCCAAATCCAACTTAAGGGATCCAATTTTATCAATGTATAGTGTTACCCTTTTGACCAGGGCAAGGATAAAGCCTTGATGGAGAGGAAAATAAATTCTTCTTGTTTTGAAGTGTGAAATAGAGGCACACAGGGAATGATACAAGAAGTAGGAGAAATATAAAATCTTGGCCATGCCTAAAATGATTTATCATAGGGAGGTGGTAAGCATAAATACACTTGTGACGGCCCTCGAGGGTTAAAAATTAAATGAGAGAGAGAGCCACCTCATCATATAGATTAGGTAAAGACAATCTAAGATAACCAAAAAAATGGGAGGTGAGATTCTCATTACCTTTGAGAAAAAGATTCAATTCTTCAGATGCTTCCTTCTTTGGTTTGTAGACCTCCCTCCCCACCATTGGAATGCCCATCACTTTTGCGACCAAATCCACAGTAATATCCATCTTGATCCCCTTCATTTCCACCATAGCTCCTTTTTGGGTCACTTTCTAGGTGCTGGAAAAATCCTTGCTAATATTTTCATAATGCCCTTCAAAGATTTTCAAAAAAGGGGTAAAGCCCTTGCTATCAAACAGAGCCATAGCTTCAAGTGTGACCCCATCAAGATTAGCAAGTTCAGTCCTGACAAGATCATCCCCCATTTGGTTAAACAACCAAAACCTCTTCACAAACAAACCCAAAATCCAGAACGCCAAAATATTACTCACAACGTTAAGAACTGAAGTTTCTACAGACATGAGAGACAATAAGAGCTCTCCAAGAATACATGCGAATCCCATTCCCGATCTTCTCATTATTGAGAGATAAATGCCAAATCATCATACGACCAGTGAGCTTGATGAGATTGACACCCCATGAAAGGATTGTGTATTGGTGTCTTTTAATAAGTGTGCCCGCACCTTGGGATTGAGAATTTCCACCTCCTTCAAAAGTGTCAACTCAAGCCCATTTACCCCCCATATTAGTAAAGAAGTCCACCACAACATTAGCCTCCCTATACACATGTTTGAAAGTGATGAAATTAAAAGATATATCCATTTTCTTAATACTCTTAATAGAGTTATGGTTAGAGATATAGATGGAGCCTTTCCCATTTATGCTATTAATTATGTTCAGGGAGTCCTCTTCCACTTCAAAATTGGAAAAATTGTGTTGCAGATAGACCCCAAAAAAACCCCAACAGCTTCAGTGACATCATTAGTTTGAGTTCCTAATTTTTGATAGAACCCAAGGATAAATCTACCTTCAGAATCCTGAAAACCCCCCCCACAGCCAGCAAAACCAAGAATTCCCTTGGAAGCCCCATCAAAGTTTAATTTTAAACAGTCCTTGCTAAGTTTCACCCAACCTTTGATTCGAGGGTTAAGACCAGGGGGGCTAATGGTAGTGGGTCCTAGACCCCATTTCAAAGAAAACCTGGATTCATTCTGAAGGAGGGAATTTTTTTGGAAGTTCAGATTAGAGAAGTTAGCCAAGATAAAATTCATACAACGAGCTCCAATTTTGCTGGGGGGTTATTTTTTGCCTTTAAAGATTCTTATATTTCTTTCCTTCCATATCTCCCAAGCCAAATGCATAATAGAGAAGGTCCATAAAAAATTTAATCCTTGGCTCTTAAAAGGACATGACCATTGAATCCACAATAGTTGTATGGAATCTGGAAAAACCCAATTAACTTCAAAAAGATTGAGGATGGTTTTCCTGACTGAGATAAGAAAGGGGCAATCGAGGAACATATGTGAGGCATCTTCACAATCAACTTCACAAAAAACACATCTATTAATCATGTGGAAATTTCTCTTGTTCAGGTTGTCAACCATAAGAATATTGTTATGGATAACCAACCACCAAAACATATTAATCTTGGGTATTAATTCTTTGACCCAAAAACTTCTCCATTCAAAATTATCATCTTCCCCCCCTCTTAAAAAAAAGACTAGTAGGCACTTTTGACCGAGAAAAAAACTGTTATCTTCCTTAGTCTAGAATATACTATCCTCTTCAAGATTCTCTTTTTTAATAATAACTCCTCTTAATCTGTTGTTAATAGAAGAGATCTCAATGCTGTTAAAATGATCCAAAGCTATAGTTTTCCATTGTCCCAAAGGGTCATACAAATTGAAGAAGTCTTAGAACTTGGTTCCATATTTGGTCATAGAATCTTTATAGACTGTTGGGTAAATAGTCTTAAGGGGAAGGTCCTCCAACCATTTGTCCTCTCAAAGTTTAATGGTTCATCCATTTCCAACAAGCCATTTGCAGCCCTCAGATACCACATGTTTAGCCTAATTTAAAGATTTCTAGAAACAAAAAGAAGCATTAGAGTTATGGGTGTAGAAGCACCATTATTTAGCAGAAAGATTAGGCCATTATTTCCTTCTTATAATACTAGTCCAAACACTCTCTTCCTATAATAGTCTCCAACTCATTTTTTCCAGCATAGCTTTATTCATTTTGGTCCAATATCTGATACCAAGGCAACCAAGTTTTTTGGGGGTACAGACCTTATCCCCAAGCGATTAGAGGAATTTTGTCTTTTGATTCGGTTCCACTCCATAGAAACATTGTTTGTATGCTCTCCATCTTGCAAGCAACTTCGGAGGGTAATCTGTTGATAGACATCGTATAAACCAGTAAATTTTTGAATAGAGCATTTGAGAAGAACAACTTTTCCAGCTTGAGATAGCAGTGACCCTTTCCACCCTTCCAATTTATTGAGAAATCTATCAATTAGAAAATTCCAATCAGCATTCTTTGGTTTTTCCACCCCAATAAGCATACTAAGATACCGAGTTGGGAGAGTTTTAAAAGAACAACCAACAATACCAACAATTTTGATGCTTCTTCTTTCAGGGGTATTAATAATGAAGACAAAAATTTTACCATAGTTGATCAATTGATCCGATGCCTCCTCATAATCCTTCATTAATTGTTTGAATTCTCTAACTTCTGGGACAGATGCCACACCAAACAACATAGTGTCATCAACAAAATTCTGATGAGAAACCATTTGAAATTTGACAACCAGATAAATACCACTGATTCTACCCTCCATGGTAGCCTTATTAAGAGATCTGTTAAGGGTCTTAGCCATAATAATGAAAAGAAAAGGTGAGATAGGATCACCTTGTCTTAAACCACACATGTTGTTAAAAAACCCCCAAGGGGTCCCATTAACCAGGACCGAGAACTTGGCTGTGGAAATACATGAGAGAATTAACTCCCTAAAGTCCTCTCCAAAGCCAAACCTCGAAAGAATCTTTAGAAGGAAATACCAAGAGACTCTGTCATAGGATTTTTCCATATCAAGTTTGATAAACATGGCTTCCTTCTTATTCTGTTTCACCAAGTGGAGGGTATCCTAGATGGTGACAATGCCATCTTGGATCTGTCTTCCCATAACAAAGCCTCCTTGCTGATCAGATATAATCGTAGGTAACACAACCTGAATTCTTAGAGCTAAAATTTTTGAGCAGATTTTGTAAACACAGTTATAAAGACTTATGGGTATGAAATTTTTAAACTCTGTAGGATCATTATTCTTAGGGACCAAATCTAGAAAAGTGATATTTAACTCCTGAAGCGTCCTTTTATTCTACAAAAATTCCTGAATAGCATTGCATATATCATCTCTCATAATCTCCCAAAAAGTTTGGAAGAAGAAAGTAGGGAAAACATTAGGTCCCGGGGCTTTATCAAGGTTTAAGGATTTTATCATGAATTCAATTTCTTTCACAAAAGGGATTTTCGTGAGCATGAAGTTGTCTTCTTCATTAATCAGATGGGGAATAACGTCTATAAAATGCTCTTCCTTAGTGCTGTTAGAATCTCTAGAGGATATCAGAAGCCTGCTGAAGAAATAACATGCCTCTTGTTGAATTTCTTTAGGGTCATTGAACATAACTCCCTCTTAATTTTTTATCCATATAATTCTATTTGAGATCCTTATTTTGAGAGTGGAGATATGAAAGAACTTTGTGTTCTTGTCACCATATTTGAGCCATGAAACTCTATATTTTTGTTTCCAAAAAAATTCCTCCTTCCGAAGGATGTTATGATACTCAGCACATAAATCCTTCTCATTATTTTGGATGGGCATAGTATTGCCCTCCCCAGGCGATTCCAGATCACCCTAGAGGAGTGAAATCTCATTAGCCAGAGACTGTTTTTTTTTAAATGTTACCAAAACCTCTTTTATTCCATTCTTAGATTTTTTTTCACATGAGCAAGATTTTAAACAATTCTAAATAAAGACATACCTTTGATTTTTACATTCCACCATCCCTTAACTAAATCAGTAATATCCTCATCTTGCAACTACATCTTTTCAAATCTGAAAGGGATTCTCCTCATCTCCTTAGCCTTGATCTGGAAGAGGATAGGATTGTGATCAGATACAATGCGAGGAAGGGAAAACAACCTAGATTCTTTGTTCAACCACCCCCAAGAGATCAAAGCTTTGTCCAGTTTTATAGTCACTCTTTCTTCTCAAAGCACCCTCTGGATGTTCTATCAGATTTCTAGTTTGACATTTTAGCATCCAGTGTGATTGCACAACATTGAATCTTTTCACACAAGTGTGGGGAATGTAAAAAGACTGTGAAAAGAATCCTCCAGATTAGAGGTTGGTTCCTCAAATCCTCTATTCAAGTGTGCATAACATTCTACAGAGGGTTTACCTATATTTTAATCAAACTTTGCCAAGGAGATAGGGTTGAGAAGATATAAAGAATAAACCTTGTCTAATTAAGGTGATGCACCAAAGGAGTAGTAGACACCTGCTACTACAAAACATACACAATCCACAAGAAAATATAGCACAAAACATGCAAAAATTGCCAAAATGTAATGAGAGATCAGGAAACAATGATAAACATATGAAAGGATTGAGAAAATTTTAATCACAGAGCATACATTATCATTCCAGGTCCAATACAGTGCATTACAATGACCAAGAGGCAAAAAGAGATGTTGTATTTACATGAAAAGGTAAAAATTCCACAAATCTACCTAATGAGGAAGAAAAGAGAAGTTGCAGAGCCAGAAAAAATGTCTAACTGTTTCAAAAATGAGCCCATTCTGGCTTTTACAATGCCCATTCGAACTCAGGAGAGAGAAACATGGGAAAACATGAAAGATGCTTCAACCACCAACCAAATGGTATTAAAATAGCATGGGCACCCTCAAAAGTCCATTCCTTGATGTTTTTAACCATGCTGGGAGAGAATGCGTGCCATACTTCATTAAAAATGGTGGTTGAAATGTCAGTTTTGTTGATTTCCACGTGCCAGAGGTGTTTTCCAATTTTCTCCCTCCAAAATCCACCAAAACACAAAATTGATCCTGGAATCATGTAGAGAATTTCACCAGCTTTCCATTGATATAAAGAACGCAAAAAACCGAGCTCTGGATCAAAAGTTATGCCCCTCTGAAAATTTAGGGCAAAACAGGGCCAAAATGGGTTGGCGGGCCAAAAATTTGAAATTTTCCCACTTTTTGCATTTGGGAAAATTTCCCCAAAAATCTCTTTGCCCCAATGCTCGGGTGCCACATGGCATGATTTTATTGGTTACGGGCCCTTCCTGCTTCATTTTCCATCGTTTTGGCCTTTGGGAAAATTTTCCAAAAATTCTCCGCCGGCTGGATGACCCGAGGACACGTGTCATGTTGTGATTCGTCGCGGGCCCTTGCTCTCAACTTTTCCGTCATTGCTGACCATCTTCCCTAGGTTGGACATGTGATAGAATTCTATTAGATGTGGGCCTTTCATGTTCATTTTTCCCTACGGGCTTGCCTTGTGTTTTTTACCACCACGTGGACACGTGGCACGATCTTATTGGCTCGGGCTTTGGGGGGCGGGCTTTCCTTTCAATATTTTCCTTTGCATTTTGCTTTGGGAAAAATTCCCAACTTTCTCCCGTGCTCTGCCACCTGCAAGGACACGTGGCAGGTCTTCAATTGGTTGGCGGGCCTTAGGGCCAAAAAAAATTTTCTTTGCCTAACCTTTGGGAAATTTTCCCAACTCCCTCCCACTGTTTCGATCCCCGACGCCCCCTTGGACACGTGGCCTCATCCTATTGGCTCGGTTTTGGGGGGCGGGTTCTCCTTTTGAAATTTTTTGAACTTGGGTGAAAAGGAAAAATTTCCTTTTCACCTCCGACCACCTGACGCCCCTGGTGACACGTGGCATGATCTTACTGGTTGGAGGGCTTTTGGGAAAAATTTCTCCTTTCCACCTTGTGCCAAACACTTTGGCAATTTTCCAAGTCTCCCTCCACGTGCCCCAGCGGACCCTTAGGCCAAAAATTTCCTTTGCTTGACAGTGGCACTGACTCTGATTCGTTGGCGGGCCTATCCAGGGAAAATTTCCCACAAAAACTCCGTCGAGTCATAACTTCAAAAATACATGGAGTTAGGAGGAAAACTTTACCTTTCTGGAAAGATGAGAAAGAGCTCTATCCAATGGTGCCATTTCCAAAACATTTTGAGTTCCTAGAAAATGAAAAATTTATGACTGAGGCACAAGGGAGGAAGGAATGAAGGGAGTTAGCCAAAAAAAAGCAAGGGGCTTATTTTGGATAACAATTTTGGCGACTCAGAGGGGTCATCTGCCTGCTGGATGAAGTTACCAGTTGCCTGAAGCAATCCATTGGGCATGGAGTCATCAAATTCTCTGCTTGGTACCCCAACTGATTAGAACAATGCAAGGAGGAAGATGGAGGGTAGAACACCATCTGATTGGAGCAAGGCCTGCAAAACACATTCCTGGAACAGCAAGCTTGTGCCAAAGCACTTAGGGAAAGCAAAGCTAAACTACAACAAAACAATGTGCATAAGCACTTGGAGGAATGAAAACCTAAGCTAATATGTACAAGGTGGAGAATTTCCCTCAGTAGCAATGCTTCAGATGGATTCCATTGACTGGAATCTACAATTCTTCACCATCCAATGTAGACAATTGGAAGGCATTGTTGTCCTTACACTTTGTGACCATGTAGGGGCCACTCCAAATGGCATCAAATTTTGAATGCCTCCCCGGTTTTGCTCTGTCTGCATCCCATTTTAACACTAGATCCCCAACTTGGAAAGATCTATCCTTGGCCTTTCTATCAAAGGTCTTCTTGATCAAAGCTTGATCCTTCTCCATTGCTTGGGATGCCTAATTTCTGATTTCTTGGAGCTCCATCAATTCTGCATACCTAACCTCCATGGGCCTAAACTCCAATAACTCCAACTGCTTCATGAGTTCTAATGTTGGCAACTCAAGTGACATGGGAAAAATTGCCTCTCTTCCATAAACAAGCTTGAATGGAGAATTACCTATAGATCTCTTGGGGGTTATCCTATCAGCCCACAAGGCTGATTTCAATTTAGTATGCCAAGACCTCTGATTTTCATCAAGAGTCCTCTTGATGATCCTTAACAAGTTCTTGTTTGTAGATTCAGCTTGGCCATTACCCTAAGGATAATAATTTGATGAAGTGCTTAGGTAGATCCCATTCTTGATAGCCCATTCAGTTACCTTGGATCCAATGAATGCCAATGCATTATCTGATATTATTGTAGCAGGTATGCCAAATCTGGTTGCTATCCCTTCATAGAAGTCCAGGATGCTAGATTCATTTGCTTCCTTGAGTGCCACTACCTCAGTCCACTTGGTGAAGTAATCTGTTGCTGTTAGAATCCACTTGTGTCCTTGGCTTGAATTTGGGTTAATGACTCCAATGAAGTCCAAACCCCATTGCATGAATGGCTGGTCAACTAAAATTGGATGCAATGGAAGGGCAGCTAGTCTCTCCTTACCTGTGAAGAATGCACAATTCTTGCACCTCTTGATCCATGCATAACAGTCACTGAAAATCTTGGGCCAATAATAGCCAGCCCTCATGATCTTGAGAGCTGTCACTCTTGGTGCAAAATGACCCCCAGCTGATCCACCATGGAACTCTTCCAACACTCTGTGAATCTGATTTGTACCAATGCATCTCAGCAGCACTCCATTCACATCCCTTTTGAATAAAACACCATCAACAAGGGCATATGGGACAGCCTGCAATCTGAAGTGTCTCCTTTTGGTTTTATTCATCTCTGGAGGGCATAGGCCTGTGTGTAGGAAGTTGTATTATGTCTTGGGTCCAGCAAGGAGTGAGGACACCATCATTTTCTTCTTGAGTGCTTCCTTGTTCATGGCTGTCTTGCAATGCCAAAACAACCTCTTTCTCATTGTATGCTTCCATTTGTTTGTTCAAGACCAGCTGCTCACACAATCCTTTTCCTCTAACCAACTTGGTGACTTTGATCTCAATGTCATATTCCATGACACGAGTAATCCACCCTGCTCTCTTTTCATTTAGGTCTTTATTGAGGAGGAAGTCTTTAACTCCCACATGAGAAACCAACAGTTGAACCTTGTTGTTTGAAACTAGATGCTTAAATTTCTTCAAGCTCCTAATCACTGCAAGAACATGCTTCTCAATGAAGGAATATCTCACCTCATAGTCCTCCAGGCTTTGGCTGAAGAACGAAATTGGCTGCTCATCATTGTCTTTGTTCTGCTGTACCAAAATTGCAGAAATAGTATCATCACCTCCAAATGCATAGAGGATGAAATCCTTGGAGAAATCTGGGTTAATGAGGGTTGGAGCTTGTGAGATAGCCTCTTTGATTGCTTCAAAACTTGCCTTGCCCTCTGCTATCCATTTGAAAGCTATGCTTTTCTTTAACATCTTGGTGATAGGCTTGACTAGGGCTGCAAAATTTGGGACAAACCTCTGAACAAAATTTATCCTTCCCAAGAAACTTTGGAGGGCTTTCTTGTGGCTTGGCAATGGTAGTGCTCTTATGGCTTCAAATCTTTCTAGATCAATTGCTAATCCTTCTTTGGAGACAATGTGGCCAAGGAGCTTTCCTTCATGAGCTAGAAAAATACACTTTTTGGGATTCAAGGATACCCCAAATCTTCTGCACCTTTGGAACACTTGTCTCAAATGAAAGAGATGGTCTGCTGCATTTTTTGAAAAAATAGTGATATCATCTAGATATATCAGCACCATTTTGTTAATCAAATCCTTGAACACCATGTCCATTTCCCTTTGGAATGTAGCTCCAGCATTGGACAACCCAAATGGCATTTTTCTATATGCATAAGTCCCCCATTTGGTTGTGAAGGCTGTCTTGAACTGATCCTCTTCCTTCACCATGATCTGATTGTACCCTAAATAGCCATCAAGCAATGAAAACCTTTCAGAGCCAGCAACAACTTGTAAAATCTGCTCCATAGAAGGAAGTGGGTAATGATCCTTGAGAGATGCTCTATTCAAATCTCTGAAGTCAACACACAATCTGATTTCTCCACTCTTCTTTCTAACTGGAACCAAGTTGGCTACCCAACTAGAATGCTTGATAGGAAATATGATACTTGCCTCTATCAACTTATTCAATTCTTTTCTCATGAGAGGCTCCATGTGTGGATTGACTGGCCTTTGTTTTTTCCTGATGGGTTTAGCACTTGGGTCCAATTCAATAGTGTGTTGAGCTAACTTGGGATTGAAGCCTTTCAAATCTTCATAGCTCCAAGAAAACACATCAGGGAATTCTTGACAAAGCTGTATGAACTCATACCTTTCTTGCTCAGTTGTCACTTTACCAATTTGGAGTGACTTGCCTTCTTCCACCAAGATGGGCACTGAATCTTCTCCCTTGACTTGGATGTTTTCTTTCTCCTTCCTAAACTGATCATTAGGATTGAAAATGGACTCCAAAGTGACAAGTCCCTTTGGTAGTTTGTTGGTTCTCAGCTGTACCACTTGATCACCATACTGTTGTTCTAACTTTTCCTGATTTTTAGCTGAGAACTCAGCCTCTTCTTGCAAGAAATGGATGATTTGTTGATCATTTTCAAACACTTTCCAACTTACATTGTTGTCTGGCACTGAAGGCCTTACAATCACATGAATGTTTGGTTGTACTTTGTCTTTCTTGATGCTTTCAACAACATCAAAGGCTGCTCCAACTGCTGCAAGCCTGTCAGCAGCTTGGTTCTCTTTTCTAGGGATGGACTTGATGCTAAAGCCCTCAAAATCTTCAATGAGGTCCCACACCCTATTTTTGTAGCACTTGAGCAGATCATTCTTGGCAGCATGCTTCCCTTTAACTTGGTTGACAATCAGCTCACTATCACCAAAGACTTGCAAGTTCTTTATTCCTCTCTTGATTGACCAATGCAATCCTTGTATCAAAGCTTCATACTCAGCAGTGTTATTAGAACATGCAAACTAAAATCTAAAAGCTGAATAGTACTTAACTCCTTGAGGTGAAACAAGCATAGCTCCCCCTCCTGCACCTTGTCTACTTCTTGATCCATCAAAGAACAACTGCCATACCTCATTGTCATCCTTGTGGTCTGGCTTGGTGATGCTAGGAATAGGCTGATTTTCTTCATGCATGCAATAGACTCCTAGCTCAGATTCTTCTATTTCTTGATAAGGATCAAAAGCATGCACCTTGCTTGCCCATTCATCAAGAGTCAAATCTAGGATGCTTCCAACCTTGGTGTCAGCTTCATCAGTGCTTGGATAATCCTCTTGATCAAACGCTGAACAGTTGGTATTGATTTGGCTTGGAGTGTGAGGCTCAATGTGAAAGTTTGCAATAGGCTCAGATCTGATTGTGGCCTTGGTTCCATATCTTGTTTTGAACAACATGTGTGACCAATCAACAGATAAGTAACCTCCAATATTAGCTGTGAAATCCCTTGACAAACATAGGGCAAAGAGTGGTGGAAGATCTATCACTGAGACATCTTGCAAAACAACAACGTTGGGGCATGCATGCAAAGTAAGACTCAAGTTTTTAATCACTCCTACTATTGTCACTGTTGTCCCATCCAATTGCACTACCCCTTTGGATATGACTTCATATTGGAGCCCCAACTGATCAGCTATTTGCTTGGGCATTACTGAACTACTTGCCCTGGAGTCAATCATGCAATTGTGTACTAATTGGTCCCAATTATCAGTGAAACATAGAATGGAGGGGGCTTCAACATTTTACCTTGTTGTCCTCCATGATTCCCTTCAGGCTGGGTAGCATTTGTGAGTACCTTCTCTTGCATTTGGACCTATTGATTTGAAGTTGACCAGTCCTTCATGGCAGCTTGTAGCAAATCTCTTTGGCCTGGGATGGATAGTGATTCCCACATTGATATGTTTACATTTGTCTTCTTCATCTGATCAATGATGTTGAATGGAGATGAAGCATCTCTCTGCTGCCCTTTGGCCTGCACATTCATTCCTTGCACATGGGCAGCAACAACTGGCATCTGAGTTGGTCTAGGAGCTGGTTTGGGCAGTCCTTGCATGTTTGAAACTGCATTTTGTTTGCCAACAGTCTGTGGAGTGATAGAAGGTTGTGGATTACTTGGAGCCAATGGCTGTCCTTCACCCAAATTTCTCCTTTTTGACCTTGTGTTGGCTGCAACACTTTGAGAGATTGGTTGATTCATGCCACAAAAGTCTTCTGCCTGCCAGTTTACAAGTGTGGTATCATTTGGAGCTGATTGTTGCTGGGATGTTTCTTGTTGTTGGTTATTTCCTTGACTCCCTTCACCCTCCACACCAGTTGTTGTTACCATTAAGGCTTGATTTAGAGCACCATTGAAGCACATAGACTAGTTGTGAGGTTCATTGCATGGGAAACACCATTCATACTCTTGAGCTATGTTGTTTTGTACTGGCACTAGTGCTTTAGAGGTAGATGTAACATTGGGATTATAGGGCTGAAATGGTCTGTTGGCAGGAGGCCTTGCTTGATTTTGATTTGTAGCTAGATTGGGTGGTCTTTGAGGCTGATATGGCTGCCTGTTAGGCTGAGCTTGAGGCTGATAAGAAGGCCTAAAACTTTGGGCTTGCTGCCTCTTGAGTGTAACCAGCTCATTACCTAAATTTTGTAATTGCTTCATGACTTCTTGAAGTTCATTTGAGGCACTAGAAGATGAAGTAGAAGCTTCACTTGAACTCTGATTTCTAGGAGTGGGAATAGGAGCTAAATTAGGTGCTTGACTAGTGCTTGGACTTTCTAAATTTGGATACAATGGCATTGGAGGCCTAGGAGCTAGCTTACCAGCTTGAATCAGACAATTTTCAGCTCTAATGGCAATGCTATAAGCAGCAGGGATAGTTGTGCCTCCCATGGATTGAATTAACATAGAAATATCAGAATTTAAAGCTTTAAGGTAATATAGAAAATCACCTTCTATTGTTGGCCTTACTGCCATTGGAATTCTCTCCCAAGTCCTTTGAAATCTGAAGTTGAAGTCAGTCAGCTGCTCATTGGGAGCTCTCTTGATAGTTGTCAATTGTTCCAAAAGGGACAAGTTATCTCCCTTTTCTCCAAACTGCTCATGGAGGGCTATACATAACTGGTTCCAATTTTGGATAGAGCCTAAAGCAAGGCTCTTGAACCATTGCAAGGCTTTCCCTTTGAATGAAGATGCCAACAGTTTGACAGCAACTTGCATCTCATCAATCTCATGGATTGCACAAATATTAGCAATATCCTTGACATGATCACCAGGAGTGGTCTGATTCTCTCCAGTAAAGTATGGAATGTTCTTCAATGCTGCAACTGGGATTGGATTTTGTGCATTGAGAGCAAGTGGGCTGCTGCCAATGAAGTTGACATATGGGTTGTGTTGTGCCATTCTGATTGGCCTTAGAACCCTTGGTGATTGGATGAAAGGTCTACCAGGTGGAGGAGTTGATAGAGTTCTGTTTGGTGGAGATGGAGACCTTTGAATTCTCCTCCCTCTTTGTCTTCTTCTTGGAGATAATTGCAGATACTCAAACAACACTTCTTCTTCTCCAACTCTTGACCTTGTGGAGATTCTTCTCATGATTTTTTCAGGTCTGGACTGCTAAAACCAGTTGATTCTTCTTCCTTGGAGTCGCCAGATGTGTAATTCAGGGCTCTTTTAAGCAAGAAACTTGCAACAAATGCACATCAATTTTGTTGCAATGAAGATGAAGACCTCTAAGGTCCCACCGGGCATGCCAAAACTATTAGTGCAAATCAGCAGCACCCTCTGGATGTTCTATCAGATTTCTAGTTTGACATTTTAGCATCCAGTGTGATTGCACAACATTGAATCTTTTCCCCAATAGTGGGACTTGTAAAAAGTGGGAAAATAATCTCTAGATTAGAGGCTGGTTCCTCAACTCCTCTGTTCAAGTGTGCATAACATTCTGCAGAGGGTTTACCTATATTTTAATCAAACTTTGCCAAGGAGACAGGGTTGAGAAAATGCAAAGATAAACCTAATCTAATTAAGGTGATGCACCAAAGGAGTAATAGACACCTGCTACTGCAAAACATACACAATCCACAAGAAAATACAACACAAAACATGCACAAATTGCTAGAATGTAATGAGAGATCAGGAAACAATGATAAACATATGAAAGGATTGAGAAAATTTTAATCACAGAGCATACATTATCATTCCAGGTCCAATACAGTGCATTACAATGACCAAGAGGCAAAAAGAGATGTTGTATTTGCATGAAAAGGTAAAAATTCCACAAATCTTCCTGATGAGGAAGAAAAGAGAAGTTGTAGAGCCAGAAAAAATGTCTAACTGTTTCAAAAATGAGCCCATTCTGGCTTTTACAATGCCCATTCGAACTCAGGAGAGAGAAACGTGGGAAAACATGAAAGATGCTTCAACCACCAACCAAATGGTATTAAAATAGCATGGGCACCCTCAAAATTCCATTCCTTGATTTTTTTAACCATGCTGGGAGAGAATGCGTGCCATACTTCATTAAAAATGGTGGTTGAAATGTCAGTTTTGTTGATTTCCACGTGCCAGAGGTGTTTTCCAATTTTCTCCCTCCAAACTCCACCAAAACACAAAATTGAGCCCAAAATCATGTAGAGAATTTCACCATATTTCCATTGATATAAAGAACGCAAAAAACTGAGCTCTGGATCGAAAGTTATGCCCCTCTGAAAATTTAGGGCAAAACAGGGCCAAAATGGGTTGGCGGGCCAAAAATTTGAAATTTTCCCACTTTTTGCATTTGGGAAAATTTCCCCAAAAATCTCCACGCCCCACCACTCTGGTGCCACATGGCATGATTTGATTGGTTGCGGGCCCTTCCTGCTTCATTTTCCATCATTTTGGCCTTTGGAAAATTTTCCAAAAATTCTCCGCCGGCCGTTGACTCAAGGACACGTGGCATGATGTGATTCACCGTGGGCCTTTCTCTCAACTTTTCCATCACTGTTGACCATCTTCCCTGGGCTAGACACATGGTAGAATTCCATTGGATGTGGGCCTTTCATGTTCATTTTTCCCTGTGGGCTTGCCTTGTGTTTTTTACCGCCAGGTGGACACGTGGCATGATTTTATTGGCTCGGGCTTTGGGGGGTGGACCTTCCTTTCAGTATTTTCCTCTGATTTTTCTTTGGGAAAATTCCCAACTTCTCCGCGCTCTGCAGGTGCGATGGGACATGGTAGGTCTTCATTGGTTGGTGGGCCTGAAGGGCCAAAAAATTTGTTTGCGCCAACCTTTGGGAAATTTTCCCAACTCCTTCCCATTGCTCCGATCCCCGATAGCCCCTGGGACATGTGGCCTCCTCCTATTGGCTCAGGTTTTGGGGGGCAGGTTCTCCTTTTGAAAATTTTTGAACTTGGGTGAAAAGGAAAAATTCCTTTCTCACCTCTGACCTCGACGCATTCCAGTGACACGTGGCACGATCTTACTGGTTGGCAGGCTTACCTACGGGCCAAAATTTCTCCTTTTACCCCCACCAAACACTTTGGTAATTTTCCAAGTCTCCCTCCGTGCCTCCGATTGGTCCTTTGCTAACATGGCACTCTCTGATTGGTTGGCGGGCCTGTCCAGGGAAAATTTCCCACAAAAACTCCACCGAGCCATAACTTCAAAAATACATGGAGTTAGGAGGAAAACTTTACCTTTCTGGAAAGCTGAGAAGGAGCTCTATCCAATGGTGCCATTTCCAGAAGGTTTTGAGTGCCTGAAAATAAAAAAATTATGACTGAGGACACAAGGGAGGAAGGAATGAAGGGAGTTAGCCAAAAAATAAGCAAGGGGCTTATTAACAGAAAAACCCCTAAATTTATTGCAATACCTTCCACAGGTCTCTAAAAAAGGGGTCTCCACCATCTTAGTTTCATGCAGAGCCAGAATGTCAAAATTGTGAGTCATCTCCAAATCTTTTATCAATCTCCACTTGATAGGGTTATTCAACCCCCTAATATTCCACAAAATTCTATTCATTAGTCACTTGGTTATTTGATCTTCTAAAGCTTCTTAGATCTAGTTTTTATTGGGTTCCATCATCTATTTCCTTTTGACTCTGTTTTTTCCTCGCCACCTGTTTTGAAGGCCTCCCAGATCCAACTTTTTTTGGGATCCCTTCAGAATTTTCCCCATTGAGAGGAGTAGACAAAGAAGTATCAATAACTGCTTGGTTAAAGTCCCCCTTCCTAGACTTGATCAACTCATAGGCCTCTACAATTTGAGTAGAAACCACTTCCTTAATAATGTCATGGATGTTGTTAAAAACAAGTTGATATTTAGTTCCAAGGGTATCAACATCCTTTTCCTTAACCTGAAGATTTTCAAAGGGATTTGAAATCATTTCAAGAGACTCATTAAGGCTACTATCACCCAGATCTTTTGATTGAGAATTTTCCTTGGCTACTTCCTTAAGAAAGTTATCCAAAAAAATTTGTGAAAAGAGCCTTTTCAGCTTGAACATGGATCATATCCTTATGGAACCGCAATTCTGAATGGGCATTTTGTTAGGAATTCTTATGCCTTACTTCTATAAAACCTTCTTCATCCATAAAGACAGACTTCAATACATTTAGCTCTCTAGATTCATTTCCATTATTTTCCGTTATTTGGATTCCCTTATTAGTATTTACCTTCTTTGGAGAGACCAGAGGGGCACTTCCTTTGCATTTTTCCATTTCCTTTAGATGCTTTTCCTAGTAGATCTTAGAGACAATCAACTTACATTGATGCTTTGCATGCCTCCATCCCTGACATTTCTCACATCTTGGAGGGCAGTTTTCAAAATCTATTTTATGTTCCCAACAACCCAATTTCGACCGCAAGGAGATGGATTTAGGAAGGGAAGATTCCATTAGAGAATAGATACAAAATCTTGCGCAAACTACTTTGGATTTAGTAAGCATTGCATTATCGACAACAACAAAAGTTCCAAGGGTGTTAGTAACTCCTTTTATAATATCCACATCCCATAGTTCTAGTGGCAGACCTGGGAGTCTCACCTAGATAGGGAACTGATTAATATTCTCTCTGTGAGGGTTGAATTTTGGGGTCCATTTCCTAAGGAAGAGGCCAATTTTCCCTAGGAACCATGGGCCGTCATTGAGGATCCTTTGTGGGTCTTAAGAGTTATTGAAACTAAACAAGAAAAATCCATTTGGTAGGGTTGTGACATCCATATGCCCCTTAGGTTTCCATTTTGCAACAGACCAAGACCTAATGGAGTCAATATTTGGTCTACCCCCCACTAGTTTTCCTATCAAGGCATTCTCCATTTTACTCAGATTCTGATCTATAATGATATCTGGGATATTTAAGAATTTTCCTGAAGCATCTTGTTTAAGCCAAGGAATGATTCCAGGACTTTTCTCTTTCTCCAAGTTCAAAATATTCACATAACTTTTGGGGGACCCAGCCCCCACATGATTCTCATCCACTGAAAGGGTTTCACACATACCTATTTCCCTCAAAGACTGGTCCACAACATCTGTAAGATATCCATGAGGAATCTATTTGTTGTCAGTCTCCCACCCATCGTTGTTCAACCCTTCTTCCTCCTCCTCATCCTACTCATCCTTCTCGCTTTATTAATATTTTTTGGACAAAGGGTAAAAATGAGGTTTTGAAGGACCCACATCCTTTTACAAAAAATCCCTTAAGGAAAAATATAGCACTAAAGCACAACACAAAGAAAGCTTGAAGGCAATAAAAAACAAAAAGGCATGAAAGCACGAGCCAAGGAAAGTAGATTACATATTGTGGATATTTTTAAGAGTAGTTACAAATTCTATAGTTACAGCAGTGGAGATTTTACTAATCAACACTTCAACCATATTAATAACATCTGAAACAATCTTCATTGATGGCCTTCCAAACAAAGTTTGTCTAGGGTTTTTAGTCCTTGATCATAATGAAGGCTCTATTTAATTTACCAATAATAATGAGAATGTCCTCATCTGTAGACCCCAGTTGTATGGGGGTGATAGTCTTTATATTTCCCAATGGATCTTAATGATCAGTAGAAACAACTTTAGGGATGTCCATACCTAAAGCAAGGACGTTGGGAGAGCCCAAACTTGCCGACAAGGGGGTTTCTGGATACAGTATGGAGAGGCCAAGTAAAAAATTCAAGATATAAGTATCCACTCAAAAATCCATGGGAACATAACGAGGAGGAGTTGAAGGAGAAGCCATAGCTAGAGGTGCATGTTCCACATCAAACATAATAATGTTTGAGGAAGGGGAAAAAAACAAAGCCAAAGAGACGAAGATAGGGGGTGGTGAACAGGAAGAAACCAAAACATAAAATGGAGTAGAGGTAAAAGGAGAACGATCCAAAGGATCAAAAGAGTTCAAGTCAAACTATGAGGAATGAGGGGAAGTTTGGGCATAAATATGGGGAGGCCACCTAGGAAGGACACAAACTTATGACCATGACATTGGAGTTAGAGTCACAGGTAAGAAAAAGATGAGGAAGGTGCCTACAGGGGTTAGCAACAGAAGTAGAGGGAGCAGAGGATGTAGGTTAAGAAAAATCAGGGGTGGAGTGACACAACTTCCCAATATTAGCCACAAACCTAGAAATATCCTTTTTAGAGGCTGTAATTTTGAACAACAAATACAAGAGACCTTGATGCAGCAAAGGCCCTTCTTCCTCTCGAGCTAGCCTAAGCGATTACTTAAGAGACTAAAATAAAAAATAAAAAATTTCACCTTTTTATCATGCTCGAGGTGATCCAATAGGAACAAATGGAGCCCAAAAATGGGCTTGTATCGACCTTACCAAGTAAAGTAACACATCAGTTGTTATGCTACTCTATCCCAAGGAAGTGAGAGTGACTCCCTCTCGAAACTAGATTGATATTTATGTAATTTCTCACCATGGCATAGAAATTCATCAATTTTAGTTTAGAGTGAATTTTTGAAGTAGATATCACCTTCTGTTAGGAGACTAGTTGTTGTAGCAATGGAGTTTGGCGAGATGAAATTTTTTTTCCTTCCCACCTTCACCTTGCCTTTCCTCCAAGAAGTAAGCACATTGCTATTCACTCATACTGAGTGACCAACCGTTCTCTCTGTGAAATGAGAAAATCCACCCTCCATTAGGATTTTCTAGAATTCCAAATTAGATTTAACATTGTTGTGATTATGGGGTTCGATCCTTTTGATAACACCTGCCATTTTGAAATTCAAAATTCTGTCAAAAACATAAGAAAAATGACCTAAGTGAGAGGTGTTTAAATATGAATTATGGGAGAGAAATCTGCCATCAATCAAACCACACACATGTGTCATTGGGTGTTTGTTATGAATTTTTCCTTTATCAAAAGCACACTCATGTGTGCGAAACATCATCAATCCTATCGGGCCATTGCACGAATATAATCTATCCCTGAAATATATACAAAAAAGAACCACACATGCCATATCATTAAAAATGTCAGCACCAAGAAAACTGGAGCACATATTAGGAATACTATTACTAAGGGAAACCACAAAAAAGTGGTTGAAGAAGAAAATCAACCTCAAAATAGAATAAGTATGATTCTGAAGGGAAATCATTAGAAACAAGAGTCAATAAATTTGTTAAGAAATCCCCCAACCAATTTTTTTGGGTATCCAAGTAGATACCAATGTTAGCCAAGAAATCAGCAACCTTGTTTCCCTCTAGGTAGATATGTTGGAACTTAATCAATTGAAAGTGAATCTGGAGAGATAATATATCTTCAATGATGTTGTTTATGGTCCACTAAGGGAGATCATTCAAGGAGAGAATCCTAATGATGTTTAGGGAATCATTTTTAAAAATCAACTGGCGAGAACTAACACGGAGTACCATTTCCATGCTTTTAAGGATGGCGAGGGCTTCAGCTCTATGATTAGTGACAAATCTAAAGCTAGTAGCTAAGGTAGCTAGGGGATTTCCATATTCATCCCTAAGAATCAAACCCCCTCTAGAGGAACCTGGGTTGCCCATGGATGCTCCATCAATGTTAAGCTTCAACCAACCTAAGGGGTGAGGGGACCAAGAAGTATTCGCATGAGCCACCGTTAAAGAGGGAGGGCTAAGAGGGAAAAGGAGATCCTTAGGAAAAATTCCCAAAGGACTTAAAACCACTTTCTTCTTATGCTTCTCCCAGATGCAGTAATTCAGATTTTCTTGCAAAACAAATTACACCAAATTGAACACCTCCCACATAACTTGAGATTGTTATTTGAAGATTCACCTATTTCTTTCTTTACATATGCCCCATAGAACATGGGTGACCAGAAAGTTCCAGGATATAGAAGAAAATTGATAAGAAAAAAGGGACTTCCATTGAGTAAAAACCTCAGATAGGGAAAAAGGGAGGACCCTGGAAACCCTAAATATTTCCAAGAAAAAGAACCGAAGTGAATGAGTGAATTGACATTGGAGGAAAATACGAGCAATGATTTCCAAGGAATTAAGATAGAGAGGGAAACAACTAGGGAGGGAGAAGCCCCTTCACTTGAGGTTTTCCCCTGAAAGTATAGCATCCCTAGAGGCAAGATAGGAGAAGAAAGTAATTTTATGGAGGACTCGAGGGATCCAAATCTGACAGATAGGAGGACCACAAAGGGTGTGGGGATGAGAGAGTTAGGTAACCTTGAAAGAGAAATAACCTGAGGGACTACCAGGCCATATACATACATCCATAATAAGAGAGAACCAAAAATACTGAGAGAACAACAGAGCTTTAAGGTTGTCAATCTATTGTAACTGAATAAGGCTACATCCTTCCTAAAAGGGAATGCACCAATAAGGTTGGCCACCACTTCTGTTAATGTAGTGCTGACCTTCGTACAATAACTAGCCAAGAGATGAAGATGAATTGGGTCCTAGAAGGAGTCTCCAAATAGATGTTTATCACCAATCCACCAATCGTTAAAGAAATTAATGGTCGAACCATTCCCCAGCTACCATTTAATTCTAGTCACCAGGAGCTACTGGTTACTTACAATAGAATTCCATATGGCTAAACCTTGATGGATATCATAGACAAAAAAATATCTAGAAGAGGGGAGATATTTAGACACAAGCAACTGCACCCAAGGGGTTATTTCCTTCATTGCCAGAGACCAACCCAACTTTGCTAACATGGCCTCATTCATCTTCAAGACTTTCCTCAGACCAAGACCGCCTGCCACAAGAGGTTTACAGGAAACATTCCTAGACACAAGAAGGATTATTTTACACTCTTCAGAACCATATTAGAGGAATTTTTTTTAAGATTTGTAATACGAGAAGCAACCACTGAGTGCGTCTTGAGCAATGACATAAAGAAGATTGGAAAAATTTGGAGGGTTACTTTGAGAAGTTGTAGCTTACCTGCTTAGATCAAGAGAGAGCCCTTCCTCCTTGCTAGATTATTTTGAAATTTGTTAATGACCAGAGTCTAGAGGGTCTTCAACTATCTACATTTGAAAAGATGGAGACCCAGATAGGAGGTCGGGAGGTCAGAGATGCTATAAACAAAGATAATAGTAATCTTCCTTTGTCGACTGGGAGGAATGTTTATGAAGGTAATACTAATTTTCATAAAATTAATGAGCTATTGTGCGGCCGATTGGAAATAGTTGATAATTCTCTTATTTTTTCTAGATTTAAAAATAAATTATACCCCAAGTAGGAGGGTATCATCCGCAAATTGACTATGCGTCACCACAGGTACCCTGGAGATAATTTTCAAACCCAAAATGACCACTATATTTTCAGATACCACCAAGGCTCTACTTAGAGAATCGGCCATCAAATTGAAAAGAAAAGGTGAGAGAGGATCACCTTTCCTAATACCTCTGTTATTTATGAAGTAACTAGCTAGAACACCATTCACTAAAATGGGGAAATGAGAAGAGGAGATATACCTGCGAATCTAGTTGTACCATTTCTCATAGAAGCCAAAATTTTCAAGGACCCTATGAAGGAAGGACCAACTAACTCTAGTAAAATATTTTTGCATATCCATCTTAATTATCATCCTTACTATGTTTGATTGTTGTGTTGAATGGATGGCTTCATGAACAATGATCACTCCACCTTGAATGAGGCATACCCCAATAAACCCATTCTACTCATCAGAGAAAAGACGATCCATATAAGGCTTCAACCTAGTAGCTAACATCTTAGTAATGATTTTGTAGGAGGTATTACAAAGGATGATAGGTAGAAAATTAGACACAGAATTATACCTAAGAGATTTAGGGGCCAAGGGTAAAAAATTATTGTTCCATTCTTTCAGAAGATATACATTTCTTTGGAAATTGTTGACAGCCTCCAAAAGGTTTGTTTTGATAATGTTCCAAAAAATCTAGTAGGAATCTACCGGGAAATTATCTGGACCTGAGGATTTGTCCCTTTTCCTGACAAACATCGCTTTGTGAACTTCGTCAAGGGAGAAAGTCTTAGTAATATTCTCATTGATTTCATTAGTAATCAGCTTTGGGATGTGTTACAACATTTCTGCAACATCAACATCATCTATGGGCCCTTCCTCCTTGAGAAGATTAGTGTATAAATTTACTATCTCAGTCGATATGTCAGTCTAAGAAGTTAAAAGGTTCCCCTCTGTTGATAAGAGATCCTTAATCTTGTCTCTGTTCCTAAGCTTAACATTTGTAGCATGGAAAAAATAGTCTTTCGGTCCCCATCTTACAACCAAAATCCCCTAGATATTTTCCTCCAATAAATTTCCTCTGCAACAAGAGTATTTTGGAACTCACTCAATAAATTCACTTTAAGGAGAGTTACTACTTTCTTTCGCTAATGCTACCAAAATTTGTAGACTTCCAAAGTTTGAGTTGTTTCTTAATGTAGGTAATATTCTTTGTGAATTGAAACGTTGTCGACCCCTGTACCTCCACCATCCACCAATCCTCAATGAAGTTGTTTAGGTTATGGTTCTACAACCAAACCAACTCAAATATGAAAGAGGGATTCTTAGTGCTCAAAAACTTTGTTGCATCCAAAAGCAGGGGGATGTGATCGGAAGTAACTTTAGGGAGGACCACTCGATGGGAGTCACTAAAATACAACAACCAGCCACACAATCCAAGGACCCTATCTAAGAAAATTTGGATAGGGTTGGTCCCTAATATTCTATTTAACTAGGTAAAAGAGGAACTGTGAAGATCCAAGTCAATAAAATCACCCTGGATGATGAAATTGGAGAGAGCTTTCATATTACTACAACTGGTTGGAGAGCCACCTTACTTTTCCGATGGAAAGAGAGGGGTGTTAAAGTCCCCAGAAATGAGCAAAGGCAGATCTTTGCAATTATTCCTGAAGTCTAAAAGAGCTTCCCAGATAGTATCCCTTTGTGTTTCCATATTTGGCGCATAAACATTTATTGTGATCCAACCCAAATTTGAGCCAATTTCTTGAAAAAACACACCCAAGAAATGAGGTGTGTTAATGATGCTGTAGACACTAAATTTTGGTATCACCCCGTGTTTTGGTCCCCTTCAGAAGGCTTACTCAAATCTCATTTCCTACCGATAATTCATATTCAGTTAATTAATCTTATAACTATGTTAATCTCTTATCACATGCTAAAACTATATTATGCTAAATAATTCATTCTTTCAAATAAGTCATATCATTCTATTTAATAGTTAAATAATTCACAAATATATATATATATATATATATATCAACAACCCCACATGTTCCCCATTTAAGTCAAAATCAATTCTCACCTAAAAATCAATTCCTCCCTAAAAATTCAATCCCTTCAAATTATTAAATTATTAACCCCACCCATGAAGTCAATAATTCAAAAATCTCCCTATCCGACAACAAATCCAAAAATCAAGTGTAAAGTGAGCACATGACTTCACTATTAAACCTAACCATGTCCCCACTCCACATCACATCTTTTCCTTTTCTCACATCATGAACCCCACCATCAAATCAACTCTTCATCATGTTCTCTTAATCAAGATTGATTTTACAAATTATAGTTATTCGTTAATCCTTTATTTTAATTCACATTCAAATTATAAATAGGAATCTTTCTCCCCTTCTGAAGAGAGTAGAAAATTCTTGAAATTCTCAAGCTTAAAATTCATAATATTTTGTCAAGATTTTTTGTGAATCTTTGAATCATATTGTGGAATGTTTGGAGGCGAAGCTTTATTGGTCTCATATTGTCACTCTAACGATCAATTTGTTGTTATATCAAAACACTGGATTGGTATCATATTTATATTATTTATTCGACATATTGCAAATCTCTGTAGTTTTGGCATGTCATCTTATCGTTGGATATTCATTATTTTCTTGTGAACATGGGGGTTGATAGCCACCGAGGAAGTTTACGCTTCTCAGATCTGCTTTGTTAGGCAACCCCCACATATCGTTATCTAATCTTATCTATTTCCATCTTGAAAATACATTTTCTTTCTCATATATCTATTTTATTTGCACCCGTATCTAGAATCCATATCTGCATCTGAGTTCCTAAGCCCTCTATCATTCGAAGTTGCTGGTGGCTTGTAGTCTCGGTGTCCACCTGCATGGGAACGAGTTTTCCAAATCAACAGATGCATTCACCATATAGAGTAGAAGGATCCCAAAAAGTACACAGACCTCTAGAATTACCAGCCAAGGAATGAGAGAAAAAGAAGGCTTTGGGCCAAATCCTAGGGAGGATATTATCCCCTTTAAGTTTTATTTCTTGTAACATGATGATATCGCGAGAGTATTTCAGTCTGATTTCCTTTAGAAATCTTCTTTTTTTAGGGGCATTGACACCCCTAATGTTC
Organism: Taxus chinensis; assembly: GCA_019776745.2. NCBI lineage: Eukaryota > Viridiplantae > Streptophyta > Pinopsida > Cupressales > Taxaceae > Taxus > Taxus chinensis. Next base: position 44,960,885 of record CM034153.1, read on the forward strand.
TAAGAAAGGATATTTGTTTCTTAGGTTTGGACTTTCCCCCACCCTCAAGTGAGTGTACCTCGAGTTCTCTGAGAAATATTTTGGGTTGAATCTATCTGCAACTTAGCCATTTTGGAGAGTCTTCCATTCTTTTTGTTGACTCCTAGATCCTAGTTATTTTTAGAGTTTCTTCTGGTCACTCTAGATGGGATCCAATCTTCAATCACAAGTGTAGAAGGAGAGTTCAAGGAAGTATTCACTTCTAAATGGGATGCAACAGTCAGGGATGAGAGTTCAATAGAGACACCATCCTTAGGGAGAAATTACAAGAGTGACGGGAGAGAGGTATCCGATGGAGGGCAGAAAATAACCATGGGAGGGACAAGGAGATCCCAAAGAGAGGGGGAAGAGGGAGACAAGGAAGGGAGGTCCACCAGTACCACATTATCAGGCTAGTCAGGGGATTCCCCTGAGAACATAATCTCACCCTCTTCTGCCAGTACACTGAAGGGATTAAAAGTGCCCACCTCAAAAGAAACTTTGGGAATAAACTTCCCCATCAAGTTAGGGGAAACCATAAGGGATTTCTATTTGGGAGCATGTTTAGAGGGACAAGTAGGGGCTCTATGACCAATTATTTTACAAATAAAGTAAGATTACAACACATATTCATATTCGATGAGTTGGGTCCATATACCAAATACTGAGAGAAGACCAAATTACTTAGGCAAAGGATTACTAACATCATCATTGATGTAGAAACAAACATGGATAAGTCTCCAACGTGCTTTAGTAGTTTGATCCATTATAATAAGGGATCCTAATGAAATAACAATACCTTTAATCACATTTATGTCCCAAAACTTGAGTAGTAGATCTCATGGACAGACTCAGATTGAAGCATGCAACATTGCTTTAATGCAGGGGTTGAAACCATGAGTCTATTTCTGAAGATAAAAAATGACACCAACTAAAAAACTAGGGTCCCCCAAGAAGGGCTCTGGTGAAGTCTTATTTATGACCAAAGGTAAAAAAGAATAAATCCATTCGGCAAAGAAACAACCTTAAGAAGTCCAAATGGGGACCACTTAATACGAGCCCATTTTTTAATATCCTCCAAAGGGGGTCTTGGGACCATGAGTTTACCAATCAGAGATAGATCCCTCGATGCTAGATCTACATCCGTGATTTGAGAGGGGATCAACAGGGACAACGTCCCATCTTGAAGAGTAGCCTATAGCTTCACCATTTGTGACACCTAAGGGAACCCAAAGACAACATTTTTCCACAATCCAGGAGATTCCCGTGACATAGCATCACCTGTACCATCAGGGGGAGGTGTAGGGTTTGGACCAGAAGGATCTGACATAGCTGCTCAAGATCCCACTCAAAAAAATTCAAAAATTCTAGATATGTTGCTTTTGATTAGAAGAAGATCAATTTCTCATAAAACTTTGGATGGTAAACACTTTTATTATACTAGATCTATGAATTAGAGTGGTGGAGGAGAACTTTCTCTAAGTGGGACATGAGGGTGGTCCTGATTCCTTAATGTTCACTAAGAAATCCACATTCAGAGCACCCTAATATGTTTCACTTGGTCCATATGGAGAAGTTTGACACCTGCCTCAAGGTGTCCTCATGGCCACTTATTGAAAGCATCCAATGAACTCAATGGGAATGGAACTTAGGTTGATGGTTACAAACTACTTGTAACTCACCAATAGCCAAAGACCTTGAGGTGAGGGGAAACTTATTAATATTATTGTAAGAATAAAATGTATTTTTAAATACTGATAGGTAGAAGACCCATTTTTAGTCTATTTTCCATCGTATTCAGTCCGCTAAAAAGGTAATGTAGGAGGAATTAATAATCTAATTTTTGTACTAAAGTAAATCTTATTACTCGTACTTTAATTAATTATTAAATATTTGTGGAAAATTAAAGTAATATTAAAATAATAAAATAAAGTTACTTTATCAATCCCACATGGAACGCCCCACTTGAAAAATAGAGACAAAAAAATATAAAAGGAGACAAAGAGGGGTTCATTTCGTATATTTGGCTATTTTGACATCAATTTTCAGGTTTGGACTGATAGCTCTTCCATTTCTACATTAAAGGATGAAAACACTTTGGTGTATCTACATTAGGGGACAAAAACGCTCTCTTGTCAAGGTTGAAGAACAAAAAATCTTCATCTTTTGTGTGCATATCCTCCATTTCAAGAGTTTCTAGTGATATTTCAAGGATAAATTCATAATTCCATAAGTGATTGAAGGCCTAGATTATAGATTTGAGGCATATCCAACTAGGATTTGAAGGAAAAGGTGTTTTGGTTGATTTATACCTTCATTTCCAGCCTTGTTCTAGGGTACGGAACCCCTTGTGGGTGAAATTTGATCATCCTAGGGCACAATTTTCCCAAATATGATCACTATCATACTTTCCATTATTTTGGAGATCATTTTCAGCTTGGTTTCAATTGATCTGGGCTTGGAAAACCTTATTTTTGACCATTATTTGTAAGTTGTACTTATGCATATTTTTAATAAATTTATAGCTCTTATTTTTGCGTCCAAAAATTATATACTTCAATATTCATACATGCATAATTAATTTTGTTTATTTTTCTTAACTATTTAGTTAAGTTTAGATCAGATTTGAGGGTGATTGATCTCTAGATCAACTAGCCAATTCTAGGGAAATTTCATATCTATAAATTACTTTTTTTAAAAGTTTTTTTCAACTAGTTGGCTGTAATAAATTAGGAATTTTAGGTGTTTTTTTTGGGTTTTGACAATATCCCATTGAGGATATTATAGTTGTATCAAAGTGATGATCCTTTCCATCATGTGAGAAAAGATCAAATCTTGATGCACAAGGAAAAATCACCTCAATTTTATCAAAGAAGAAATCAAACTCCTAGGAAAGGAACCATGGTTAAGCAAGATTAGATAGCTCCTCCTAAAAATGAGATGAGTTTTATGCAGGAAGTAATTACAAGCATCCAAAGGGAGTTGTAGAAGGCTATGAGAGAATCTCAAATGGATAGCTAAAGGGAGTTGCAACATGTTTTGAGGGAATGTCAAAGGGAAATGTGTGATGCATTAATATGATACATTAAGGACTTGGCTAAGGATTTACATGGACACAATATATTAGCAAACCATGGAGTAACCAATAATGGTGAAGGAAGCTCATCCGATCAAGCAAATGCTTCCATCAAACCTCCACCTCAAATATTTAAGTCCAAGTACCTTTAGAAAGAAGATCAACCAATTGAGCTAGACCCACCAAGTGACATAGAAGACATAGAGGCATGGGGTGAAGAATATGCAACCATCAGTTTCAAATTGAGAGACATGTTGTCCTTCAAATATTACTACCAAGTGAATAATAGTAAAGGCACCAGAAAGAATATGAGATTTCAACAGGAGTGGCCAAGAAGAGACATACAAAGAAGGTTGGGGAAGGTAACTCTTATTTCTTATGATAGATATGATAAGTGTTCAACATGATAATGTCTACAAAATTTAGATAGATACTTGTCCTTGAATCTCGTGTACGAGGAGGAAGCCCTAAAATTTTCAACTTTACATTTTTAAGGAGTAGAAATGAATGGTGGTATCGTGGGTTGATCACAAAAGGGCATAGACTATCACAACCATTGAAGAATTTATTCAATTTCTAACTTAAAGGTTTGATATAATAGATCCAAAGATCCAATTCAAAGAGTTGGCTCAACTCAAGCAAGAGGGATTATTGGACAAATATATTTTTGAGTTTTAGAGATTTGCAGTAATGGTACCATATGTAAGTGAGTGAGGGCTTGTGTTATTGATCATTGAGGGCCTAACAAAGCCACTTAGAAGCCTACTCAAGGATTTCATCCCTTCCTCTCTACGAGGAGCTATAAAGAAATATTTATACCTTGAAACTTCAGTCCCAAAAAGTGAAAACATTCCTTTTGGACAATCTACGACTGTACCTTATGGACAACATGGTATTGCACCTTTAGGACAAAAAAAGGACTCATTTGGACATTTAAGGATAACTCAAAATAGTGAGCAAGGGAAAAAAACTAGTGGAAAACAAGGTTAGTCAACTAAAGAGAAATCCGATCCAAGAGAGTGGTTGAAAAACAACAAGCTAATAAAGGTAAAACATGAGTTAAGAAGGAAAAATGTATGCTTCAACTGTAAGGACCTGTGGACACCCAACCACTTTTACATTGGCAAAGGGTCAATCCATTACATTGAGGTAGTTTCAAATGATGAAGAAGAAGAATACAATGTTGATCTGGAAGAAGTTAAAGAGCAATCATATGAAGAGGAAGTGGTTCTAATGCATGACACACTAGTTACTTTATTCAGAGCACCTAGATAGTATGCATTATGTGTTAGAGATGTCCTTCATGGATAAAGGATCACCATGTTGATAGATAGTGGAGCTATCCATAACTTCCTTGATGAAAGCTTGGTTACTAGGATGAGATTGAAGATGGAAGACTTCCAAGGGTTTAATGTGACCATATCGAATGGATACTCACTCTCATGCATAAAGAAGATGAAGATCCCATAGCTTGATCCAAATTTAGGAAGACATAAGATAAGCGATGATTTTTAATGTTATTGGCATTGGTGATACATATGTAGTACTTGGAGTACAAAGGCTGAAATAATTGGGTTAACTCACTCAAACCTATGAACTATGGAGTTAAAATTCAAGGTGCAAGACAAGGAAGTTGTTTTACAAGGTATGAGGAATGGTGATCCCCAAGTTATGATAACTAAGAGTATGGAAAGATCTTTCAAAAGAGGTCAGATTGCAGGGGCCACACATTTTTTGGTAAGAAATATGTCATCTTTTTTTACCACAACAACCCTATCATGTTGATATTTAACCTATTTTGGACAATCATGCCAAGGTTTTTCAAACTTCATAAGTTTCCCCCTTTTGATGATGAAGAGAAAGATGATGATGGATTATACTTTGGTAAGATCTAACAAGACATTCAAAACATATATGAACAAGGTATGTAGGTAGTAAAAAAGGGGAAAACACCAATTTTAGAAGGTGCAAAGGAAAAGGGAAATGAATATCTTGATGACACTCCAAGGTATGAAAATATTGGAAACATGTCATATTTATTGTTTCATACTAACCATTTTAGATTTGTTGTCCTCATGAGAAGAATGTTAAAAGGAGTAATAGAATAAAGGGTAGAATTTGCAATATGGGACATGTGGACTCCTTTATCCAAGTTTATAATTATGGGCACTAAAGGGTATGTGATCTCAATAATATTATGAGTTCTACAAAGGGAAAATATTATGATTTCAATATCTTTGATGTTGTTAATATCATTAGGAAAAGGAAAAAAATAAAAACTGATTTTGGATAAATGTGATAAAAGATTGGTATAAGTTTTAGAAAGTAGTACTTAGAGAAATTTGGGTATGAATACAAAGGGCATTCGGGTGGACCGATTTGATGATGACCAATGGGAAACCCTTTGTCTGTTGAGTTGTAGGTTTGATGCTTTACAACAATAGTCATGTAATGTGGGTATTCAACCCATAAAGATAGAAGGAGTTGGGTGCTAAGCATTTGGGCTAAATTTCTAGTATTCAAGGCACAAAAAATATTGTCAAACAAGGAGCATATGAGAATAAGTTTATGGACAACCTTATTGCAAAGTTTTCACATGAGAAAATAATTTTACTGGATAACAATGTTAATGTTCAATCTGTTGTACTTTTCATTACAACAAGCAATAAAAGGAAAGTTGATGGTTTTTACATTCTTTTTAAGGTCCATGAAGGTGTCACGTGCATGTATCAACAAATTATGGGTGTAGTCAAGGAAAAAGAGACTTCGTCGGGTTTATAGAAGACCATGTCCAACCATTACAATTCCCAAATTTTAGTTGTACAAGTGAGTTGCTGAGTAGTGAGAGATTTTTAAGAATCCATTATTTGAATGGAAATTATGAGGTGATGGAAATAAAAAGAAGGGAACTAGCTATCATGTCCATAAGACATGATAAAGAGATTGTAAAAGTGTTATTAAACACTCTTCATTTCTTTTATATGTTTGTTCCTTGTGCATGTACATTGGTGAAAAGATCCAATTGTTAGACCTGAATTCATGTTGGTACAAATTCTCTAATTTTTCTAACACATACTAGAAACTTGTGGAAGATTAAGAGACTTTCCAAGTTGGGCATCATGAGGGATACATACAAACCACGGCTCAAAACTTAGAACTTAGATTTTGGCAAGAGCTCTCTCTTTTGACATGCATGAGATCTAGGATTTTGGAGCACTATAACATGTTTTACCTCTTGGACATGGTACTTGAGCATATGAGCTTGCATTTTCTTAAGGGACAGCAAATTTGCTAAGGGAGGACCATAATGTACACTTTTTCAAATTAATGGGAATTAATAATATTTCTAAGTTGGGCTCAGTCAATTCATTATCTAGGGGAAACTTATTAATATTATTATAAAAATAAGATGTATTTTTAAATACTGGCAGGTAGAAGACCCATTTTTAACCTATTTTCCATTGTATTCAGTTGGCTAAAGAGAGAAGAAAGGAGGAATTAATAATCTAATTTTAGTACTAAAGTAATTCTTATTACTAGTAATTTAATCAATTATTAAAGGTTTGGTGAAAAGAAAATTACTATTAAAATAATAAAATAATAAAATAAAGTTACTTTATTAATCCCACATGGAATGCCCCACTTGGAAAATAGAGACAAAAAAGTATAAAACGAGGTGAAGAGGGGTTCATTTGGTATCTTTGGCTATTTGACATCAATTTTCAGATTTTCGCTGATAAAAGTAGGTGAAGAGGGATTCATTTGGTATATTTAGCTATTTTGACATCAATTTTTAGGTTTGGACTGATAACTCTTCCATTTCTACATTGAAGGATGAAACCCCTTTGGTGTATCTGCATTAGGGGACAAAAATCCTCTCTTGCCAAGGTTGAAGAACGAAAACTCTGTTAGCATAATTTAGCATAGGCATATTTATTGCATTGTCTTTTATTTAATAATGTGCAACATGTGCACTCTAGTCTAGTGACTTGCATTCAATATTGTTATGTTGGATAACATTCAATATTGGTATTAGTAGTAATTACATGTGCATGTGAGATGGGTCTTATCATCTCGTAGTTAGTGCCTGATAGGGTGTCATGTCTATCCATATGAGGTTGTCTAATATCTATAAATATTACAACTCTTGCATTGTTATGTAATCTGATTTCATGATCAATGATATTTGTGAGGCTTCCGTCCCTCTTTGGTCATTGCAATCTTATTCTATTCTATCATTTGGTATCAGAGCTATACCATTATTATCATTTGGTATCAGAGCAGGTTCTATCCAAGCAAGGTTGAAGAGGAGCACTATTGGAGAAGATCCATTGGAGAAGAAGATCTGCATCAAAGGAGAGCCATTGAAGCATCCCGCAGCCTCCATTCCTTCCAAGCATCCCTCAACTAAAATTTGACCTATCCACTTATTTGGAAGGTAAATTTTTTTTTATTAGTCATTGGCATAGCCAATTGATCCAACATATTGGCAAAATATTTCAGATTTGGAGATCTTTAAAAAAAAATCTTGAAAAAAAAAAAGATTTGTGAAAAAAAAAATCTTAAAAAAAGGAGAAAGATCTTGAAAAAAAATGCAGATCTAAAAAAACAGAGTTAAAAAAAGATCAGATCTAAATTTTTTTTAAAAAAATCAGATCTGAAAGTGGAGGTGTGAAGAATTCGGGAGCAAAGGTTGAAGCAGTCCCGTCAACAAAATTCCAGTAGATAGCTATTAGAAAAAAGGACATAACCTTTTCATACAATGTCAGATTTATGTGACATTTTTGTTGTTGGAAAGATAAGAAGGAGCTGCACAACTTTATAGTTGACATCATCTTCAGATTCGGCCTCTACATGTGATGAAAAGTCTATACAAGTCGAATCATTTTTTCTAAAAAAAATCAAATCTAGCTGGTAAATTAGTAAGATCTCAAAAAATAAGATTCCGATTCTTTTGAAATTTTTTGAGTTTCAAGAAAAATATTGCATGATGCTGCTGTCAAAATTTTAGAAAAACCCATAGCACAGTTTGTGAGAAAAGGTGAAAACAATATTCAGATTGTTTGTTTGGATCTTGGGAACAAACAGGTCAGAGGTTCAATTCCCACTCTCTCCATATTTTTTATTAAATTATTTTTTTTGGAAAATTTGGAGAAATTACTAAATTTTGGGATATTTCTAAATTTAGAAGCTCACCAAATTAGAGCCACTGTTAAATTTAGAGGAAAAACACCTATTGGGGGGTAAAAAATATTTTTGGCCGAAATTGTGTATTTTGTGATTCTAGACCCTTTTTTCTAAAGAGGGTGAACACAAAAACTTCATTTTGATGTACTTTTAGAGCATTCTGTACTAATCTTGGTGCATAAAGTGAAAAAAAAAGGTGCAAATTTTTTATTTTATGTTTGGTTCTATCACACGAGATCTTTGATCTCATAGCAGCGTTCGGTATATACAGTGCCTTTGGGAAGCGCTTACGGGTGATGTCGTCACGACTACTACTACACTTAACACCTAACACAACTGCCTAAACATCATCTGGGCATCGACCCTATAAAAGGAGGTGAAGAGGGATTCATTTGGTATATTTAGCTATTTTGACATCAATTTTTAGGTTTGGATTGATAGCTCTTCCATTTCTACATTGAAGGATGAAACCCCTTTGGTGTATCTGCATTAGGGGACAAAAATCCTCTCTTTCCAAGGTTGAAGAATGAAAAATCTTCATCCTTTGTGAGAATATCCTCCATTTCAGGAGTTTCTAGGGATATTTTAAGGATAAATTCATAATTTCGTAAATGAGTGATGGCCCAGATCGCAAATTTGAGGCATATCTAGCTAGGGTTTAAAGGCAAAGGTGTTTAGTTGATTTATACCTTCATTTACACCCTTGTTCCAAGGTAGCAACCCCCTTGTGGGTGAAATATGATCATCCTAGGGCAAAAATGTTCTAGATCTTATCACTATCACCCTTGCTATAATTTTAGAGGTCATTTTCAGCTTGGTTTCAATTGATTTGGGCTTGGAAAGCCTTCTTTCTTGCCATTTTTTGTAAGATGCACTTATGTAGATTTTTAATAAATTTCTAGCTCTTATTTTTGTGTCCAAAAATTATATACTTTGGTATTCATACATATATGCTTAATTTTTGTTATTTTGGAAAATATTTGGTTAATTTTAGATCATATTTGAGGGTGATCGATCTCTAGATTAACTCACCAATTCTAGGGAAATTTCAAATATGTAAATTACTTTTTTTTTAAGTTTTCAACTAGTTGGCTATATTAAGTTAGGAATTTCAGGTGTTCTCTTTGGGGTTTGAAAATATCCCATTGGGGACATTACATAATTAACTAAATAAAATTATAAATTTTTGTTATTGCAAAATAAATGGTATGTGAAAAATGAACTCAGTAATGTTATTGCATCTGGAATACAGAAAAATGGTTTATATGTTTTTAATTGATTTGTTTCTGAATCTCATTTTTCTTCTACTTCAAAAAATGATCTTCAACTCTGGCATGAAAGAGTAGGACATGTGGATTTTAGGAGTATGTATGAAATGTCTCATCTAAACCTTGTAATAGGTATCCCTAAAATAAAATTTGATGATGAAACGTGTGAAAGTTGCTTGCGTGTTAAGTAACACATTGAACCATTTCACAAACATCATGATCTGAATTCATCTCACATGTTAAATTTTATTCACAGTGATGTGAGAGGTCCAATTGAATTTCCCTCTCTCAGTGGAGCCTTGTATGTTGTAGGATTTATTAATGATTTTTTTAGGATGACTTGGTCCTAAAGAAAAATTCCGATGTCTTGTCCAAATTTCAAGAGTTTAAAGCATTAGTTAAAAATGCTTCTAATATGAAAATAAAAATAATTAGAACTAATAACAAAGGTGAGCATGTTAGTAAGAAGTTTGATGAGTTTTGTGTGTCACGTGAGATTCAACGTGAGTTGACAAATCCCTATTCCCTAAAACGAAACAACGTCTAAGAAAGGAAAAATAGAACCATATTATAAATGGCTAGGACTATGATTCATGCGTCGAATGTTCCTTAGTTTCTATGGGAAAAAGTGATGAATACTACAATATATATTTTAAATAGAGTTCCTATTAAAGCATTACATCAAACTACACCTCATGAAATGTGGACAAAACAAAAGCCAAATATCTCACACTTAAGAATATTCGCTAGTCATGTTTCTCTTTTTATTCTGAAAGTTAAATGGAAGAAACTTGATCCAACCTCCTTCTCCTATAGATTTTTCAGATATGGATGTCACAAAAGGATTAAGAGTATACGTTCCTTTCAAACATAACATAATATAAAATAGGAATGTTCATGTTCTAGAGAAAACATTTTGTGAAACTTTATGTGAACCCTCCTCTGTTTCTCTTGAAGTAGATCTTGATAATCCTTCTTCGAAAAATATGGAAACAAAATTTCAAGAGGATGAATATCTTACTTTAGATATGATGTAGATTGAGGGAGAGTCATCTCAAAATGTGTCAATTCTAGAATTCCTAAATGGGCTCAAAATCTAGTCAAGGACTCTCATCTTGATAGCCTTAGAAATATGACGCGTAGTCAACATACTTATCATGCCTTTATGAACCTATATGAGGTTTAATAACAAAATTTCAAGAGGATGACTATCCTACCTTAGATATTATGTAGATTGAGGGGGAGTCATCTCAAAATGTGTCAATTCTAGAATTCCTAAATGGGCTCAAAATCTAGTCAAGGACTCTCATCTTGATAGCCTTAGAAATATGACGCGTAGTCAACATACTTATCATGCCTTTATGAACCTATATGAGGTTGAATCACAATATTTAAAAGAATCCAATCAAGATGAAATATGGATTGAAGCTATGAAAGTTGAATACAATTTCCTAATTAAAAATAACACTTGGGAACTAGTCTCCCCTCCTTCCAAACGGAGCATTGTAGGATCCAAGCAGTTGTATAAAGTTAAGTGTAACTCTGTAGGAGAAATTGATAAGTTTAAGGCATGATTAGTAGCTCATGGCTTCACTCAAAAACTCGGTATTAACTACATTCAAAACTTTTTTCCTGTAGCCAAAATTAGCACAGTTAGAATTCTTCTAGTGTTAACTACTCAATATGGTTAGGAGATTCACCAAATGGATGTTAATTTCTTTTTCTAAATGGTGACCTAAAAGAAGAAATATACATGCATCAAACTAAAGGTTTTGAAGAACATGGTAAGGAACTATGTGTGTAAATTGAAAAAATCCTTGTATGGTCTTAAACAAGCTCCTAGAGCTTGGTATGCCAAAATAAATAGTTTCTTTTAGGATATTGGTTTCAAAAGTTACTTTTTTGATGATGATTTCTTTGTAAAGTATGAAAATAATCATATTATCATTATTGTCTTATATGTTGATGATCTATTAATTACTAGTAGTGATAAGAATTTAATTCTTAGAATTAAATAAATATTAAGACAACGCTTTGAAATGATTGGCTTAGGTCTACTAAATCATTTTTTAGGCATGATTGTCTTTCAGGATCATAAATCTATTGTTGCATATCAATCTTAGTATGCTACTAATTTACTTAAAATATTTAACATGATTGACTGTAAATCTATTGTCATTCCTATTGAAGTTGGATTTAAATTAGATCCAAAAACTGCATGTGATAAATTTAATCCTACTCTCTATAGATAAATAGTTGGTAGGTTAATTTATTTGACTATTACTAAGACAAATATTTCATATGCAGTAGGAGTTGTTTCTAGATTCATGTAGGATCCTTAAGAGGATCATTGGAAAATGGAAAAAAGAACTCTAAAATATGTTGAAGGAACAATTAATTATGGTTTGTATAATTCTTCTTGTAATTATGTAAAATAATTTGTATATTGTGATTTTGGCCATGCTAGTGATATTTTAGATAGAAAATCTACTTTTGGATATGTTTTCATGTTTGGTGCAGGTGCCATCACTTGGAGTAACTAGAAACAATTGAAAATTTATATCTCTTCTATTGAAGCAGGGTATAAAAGTGTCAAGGAAGCAACAAAATAAGTCATGTGGCTGAAAATGTTGTTGGATGAACTACATATTGGTGTCAAAGGAAACACTACTCTTTTATGTGACATTCAAAGTTATATTGTTCTTACGAATAATCTAATTTAGCATAAGAAAATGAAGCATATAGAGATTCATATGCATTTCATTCAAGAAAAATTCCTAAGTGACAATATTGATCTCAAGTTCTGTTTGACCAGATCAAGTTACAGATATTTTCAAAAGGCCACCGAGTGTCGTGAATTTTTACAAGTTTGGTGCCTTGTTAGGCCTATCTGAGTTGTCATTGAGGGGGGGCGTGCAAGACAAATCCACCTCTTAACAACCTATTGTAAACTTCATATAATTCCTCTATTTTTTAATAGATCACTATATGTGAGTCTTAATTAAATTATCACAACACACGAGTTTACTTGTAAATCCCAACAAAGTATTAATTATGGGAGTTCCTTGTTTTATAAAAGGCTCCCTAATTTGTCTTCATATGTAAAACACTTGTCCTAATATTTTTTTTGTGTGGGAAGATATATATGATTTCCCTTGTTTACATGCTATCCTAAATCATCATTGATGATTTATGGATTGTAAATCCTTTTTTAGAAAAATGTAATTTGGCATGTTTTCCCCCACTTAACATTAAGGGTGAGTGTTGGGGTAGTGATGTCAAGCGAGGGAACTATTTAGGTGGGGAACCACATCACACCCCTTGATTAAATTTTATTTATAAACTTTATTAATTATTGTTGGCCTCTGTATTTAATTAAATATTTTTCGATTTAATCAAAGAGTGAAAACGGTGCACCTGTGTGCAAGCGAATCGCCCACCCTATTTAATAGGGTGATCCCTCATGAAAGTGTGGATTGTATGTATGCATGAAATTATAATTTCATTTTGTAAAATTGTTGTGTGAGATTTTTTGTGGGGTAAAGGAGGAAGTGGAAGTGCTAGGTAAAATATGTATGGTAAACTCTTTAATAAAAGGAAAGTGCTTATTTTGGGTGGGGTTTTTTACCTTCATATTTTCCCCACTATAAATCATGTGTTATGTTGTGTTATTTATTCCTGTTAAGTGTATATTCTACTTTGTAAAATTGACTTCATTCATTTATTAATGTCTCTGCACATGGTTAAAATTATAATATTGGATTGGAATTTAATGTGGATATTTAATAATTTAATTTAACAATTTGCTAATTATTCCACTAGCATTTATGACATATCCAAATGGAAAGACATGTTGAACTAAACAATCTGGAGCATAAATGGTTCATTACAAGTACATAAATGGTTGTTCCAATACCATAGGAGCATAAAAACAATTCCCTCTAAAAAATCCAAAAATTAATCTTACAAATGTGACAACATGGTTTTGGGCTTCGTAAACCACACTCATTTTTCTTGGATTTTAACCAAATCATCAAAAAATTGTTCTCCTTCTTTGAAACCCTATTCTAACCTCAACACCTTGCAAGAACATATATTCAAAGTTTAGTGTGATTTTCCTTCTCGCTTCCATGGATGTGCTTCTTTCTATTCATGAATCCATCTCCAACACCTTTACAAAGGTCTTAAGTTCCTTCCCATAAATGCAAAACCTCAATTATGGAAATAATATTGAAATAAAATATTTAATCCTTTTTTCCCTTGTTAACGAATCATCCAACCAGCACACTAAATTTTTAGTCAAAATCGTTACCCATTTCTCCTATTTTTAGGCTAAATATCTCACATTGCTAATACTCTTTATTAGTATATCTGGGAAATAAAAATCACTCGTAAATTCCTTATGCACTTCACTCTGTGACTTTGTATGGTTCTGATTGATTTTCATATACCATTTTATAGTTTCCTCTCTAAGAGTTTTGAAAAAATCAAACAATTTTACTTTCTCATTTGTAATAGTTTTTATGTTGCTGAGAGTCTGCTGACCATAAGTAAGACTAGATTGAATCCCTCAGCCTCAGTTTCCAAAGAAATGCAAACCCAGATTCAGGAACAAGTTGAGAAGTTGAAGGCTATGGGGGAGGATGTTTCTATTATTTTTAATGATGGTGGAAAAGTAAAACAAGTCCCTACTATGGATATTGAGAAAACGCTTGAAGATCTCAGTCAGAAGCATAAGGCCATGGAAGTTACTCTAGAGAATATTGTCACTAAACAAGTCAATTATCTCAACATGCAATAGGCTATCCTTGAGTTTCTTCATATTCAGGTTAAGAAAATCTGTGAAGTCAACGACATTCCCGAGGACCTCTGGAAAGGAGGAAATGCTAAAAAAAGACTTTCTCCTCCAACAGCAAGGACCTAACAAAGCATATTGTCCCAAACCTCTTCAAATCTCTAGAGGACGTGAAAAACGTGTTTCAGAAATATCTCCAGTAAGGGTGTTTGATCTCCTTTGGTTCTTGTGCCTTTTTTGTTTCTTGTTGTTTGTGTAGCTGCTGTTAGGCTACGGTTTTGTTGTTCTTATTATCCATGCTAGAAGTTTTTTTCTTTTCCTTTGTTTCACTCTATTTTATCTAGCATCTAGACCTTTTTTTTGGGGTGTGTCCCCCACATATAAAAAAACCACATTGTTTCTAATGCTTTTCTGGCCTCTGGGATTTTTGTAATCAGGGGTATGGTCCCTCCCTAAACCATTTACCACTAATAAAAAATATTATTACTCCTCCCATAAAAACTAATATTAAAAATTGTTCCTTTGCATATCTTGCGTCCTTTCCAAAAATTGGAATTTTTATCCTCTGTTTCATTAGGTAATTCCCTTATCTTATCTATAGACTACATGGGATTTTTCTTTGGTAACGTCTAATTTTTCTCCTTTTATTTCCTTACTACTTGACTATCTGGTTACTTGTTCACAAATAGTTTCTTCCTTATTTTATCTCTTTGTAACTCTCTCTCAACATAACCCAATATATCACATAAATATCTTACTATTTCCTTTTTCCTTCTACTTTCTTCTTTTTTCTTTCTATAATTATTCCTTAACTCTTTTGTTCTCCCTAAATTTTAAAATGGCAATGGGGATGAATTTTTTTCAAAGGGTTCATTTCCTCGAACATTCTCTTTTATTTATGGGGTGAGGCATCACTTCCTATCTCACTACTAATGCCATTACTAACTTATTCTTCTTCATTTTAATATTTTCTACTAATTATTCCTCTATTTTCATGATCCTTTTTATCTAATCTCCTCTTCTATGTAATAAATAACTTCCTTTTATTTTCGTTCTCAAATATATTCTTGTACATCTTTTCTTTCAAAATTTCTTCTCTCATACTAATCTAATTCTCTCTTATTCTATCCCCATTTTCACTCTACTAGGATACTTCATTATCTCTTTATTTATTATTTCTTAGTTTTATTATCCATGGTACCCCCACTTAATTACTTGAATTATTGATTCTCATGTTAACTAATTTATCTCTTGCATCTCCCTCACTCTTTAAATGTAATTTCTCATAACTAAACTCTATATTCTCCTCTAATAAATTTTTTTTATATTTTCTATCTACTTCCTCCCCATTTGTTTCCCCTAATTTTCAGAAAAAATTCTTCTAAAATTTTCATCCCTTTAGATCCCCCCTTTTCTTCTTAGCATATGATAGGTTCCAAACCCCTTTAGAAGAGGGTGACATTGTGTTGGAAGCACAATGTACTGAGGGGTGAATCTATCCTTTAAAACCTTTACTTAGTTGTCTTAGACTGCAAACACCATTCAAAGCATCAAATCAACATAAATTAGCCAACGAGACTATATTAAGCATGAAAATACAAAAACATGAATGAGAGAGTATAAAATACACCAGGTATAAAGTGGGAAACCCTCAAAGGGAAGAAAACCCATTGAAAATTTTGAATATATTAGTCAATTCAAAATACTTGCATGAATATTACTCATCACACAAGATTTGTTTAGTGAAGCACCCACTTCGTAAGAAGCACGAACCCATATTTATTATAACATCCACTATACAAGGAGTATACAACCCCCCAAGATAATAAAGCACCCACTCAACCATCTAAAGATGAATACCACTTGACCTTGTTGTTGGAACAACTGACTATGATCATTAATTCAGCTCATATACCTCAAAACCCTCTCAAATAACAATCTCTCCTACTTCACTCAATCTTTCTCCTTGATAAACTGATTAGGTCTAATGACATCAAAGACCTTATACTTTACCCTTCTCACCTTTTTCATGCTTCTTCTTAACTCTACCTTGGATCCCTCTAACACTCTCTTTCACCTTCTCTAGCTCGCTCGCACTTCTATCCACTCCACTAACTCAAATGAGCAAATAAATTCACTTTATATACATGACACAACTCATAAAAACCTCTAGGTCGGCCAAGACCAATGAGGTCATTATTCTTAACATAAAAACACACCTACACACTCATATAAAATCATATGAAAGGACCATATATGTCGGCATTAGTCCAGGACACACAACATGACCAACTAGGCCTAAAAAAGATCTTTCTTTATAACGAATGCAATATGGACTCCAAGTGAACAAAGAAGCTCCATCATGGCTCCAAAAAATTCACACAGGATCAAGAACCTCTGCATCATCCATTCTCCTCATGACACCATCAAGTAGGATTGTTTCCTACTCATTTTGAGCACCTACAACATACTAGTATTCAAAGATGAAGACCAAGCTCCCATAGAGTAATGAAAATATCTCTACCCTTCAGGATACATATGCTAGCCAAAAACCAATCTTGGAAACTTGATCTTATCACACCTGTGTTGACACTTTCAAGAAATATTAATTCATGGAAAAATATAAAATTCAACCCCTCATCACTCTCCAATATCCATACATCATGTGTCAACCCAATATATTAGTCTTTCTGACCAATTTCATCAAAGAACCTTTATTGTCCTTAAAGCCAGGGTTCATTTTAAGACACCCCTATAAAATTGAAGGTGGAAAATACCTGGCGAATATCCCCGTAACCAGTTTCAGCGAAAGGCAAATTTGACAGTATTCAAAAACAAAATTTTCACCTGGTTTTTCATGGCTCCATCAGTGACGTGCAACAACACTAGTTCGTAATGACGCACGTCACTGGCGCGACACTAGTTTGTAATGACGCGCGACACTGGAGAGACACTAGTTCGTAATGATGCGCTACACAGGCTAGTAATGATGCACGACACTGGATCGTAATGACGCGTGACATTGTCACCTGCTGTCGCGCGTCAGTGTCTGTTAATGACGCGCGACACTGCCTCCTACTGTCACGCGTCACTGGCCCCTGATGACGTGCGTCATTTGCTCCTACTGACACACGTCACTGGCTCCTATTGACGCGCATCAGCTAGGACTGTTGTCGCGCGTCAGCTATGACCTTTGACGCGTGACACTGGCTTCTATTGACGCGTGACACTGTACCCTAATGATGCGCGTCACTGGAACCTATTGACGCACGTCAAAGGTATTAGCTGACGCGTGACAATAGGAGGAAGTGACGCGCGTCAGTAGGGGACAGTGTCGCGCGTCACTAGGTGCCAGTGTCGCGCGTCAAAGGTCTTAGCTGACGTGCAACAAAAGTTAGAGCTGACGCGCGTCAATAGTATCCAGTGATGCGCGTCAGTAGGGGAAAATGACGCGCGTCATCTAGGGGGCCCGTGACGCCCTATTTAGCTTATAAATACCCTTGTGCCGCTCATTTTCTCATTTTCATTTTCCCGTTCTTGAATTTTTGTAGGTCTAAATCATCGTCAAAGACGTAATTACAGCTATAATGTCGACTTCACATGCTTCCCAATTGCAAGTTCAACAAGAAAATCAAGAGAATCCAACTCAATCGATTTCGAAGATCAACTACAGGAATCCCTTATGCCCTCACATCCATACGGCTTTAAAGATGTCTTCAGAATATCAAGCTTTGATGGAAGAGTGTGAATTTATAGGGCTCGTGAATATGCCCCATTTCGAAACAGATCCGGATATTTTGAATTACCTTCTGTCATGCTACAATTCAGAGGACGGTATTTTTTATGTGACTCTGAACGATGGCCAAATGTTCCAATTCACTATTGAAGCAAATGACATCCATCGGTTTACGGGCCTTCCTTTCAGAAATTTACCAATTGTTACAACCAAGGCAACACTCCTGGAAGAAGACAAGAAATTTCTCGAATCAACGTACGGTTTCCATGTTGATTGTAAGTATAATTCGTTTTAATTCATATTTTTTATTGCTTTTTATTCTGATACAATTTGCTGTTATAAATTTATAGTAATTATCACTGTTTCGCATTTGCAGCCCATGTCAATAAATCCAGGCGTGGTGTAGATACACAATCAATTGCACACCACTTTCTTGCTGCACTTATTTCATTTTTTCAAGCCATAATTGTTTTGCAGGGTCGCCAAACAGATATACCAAATTGGGCCATCGCATACATTTGTGCCACTATCTCAAAACGACAATTCGATTGGTGCACATATCTATCCAAAAAAATAAGAACTGACATAATAAATTCAAAACTCTCAGATAAACCTTTCATTTATTCAACAAACTATCTCCTCGGCTTCTACTATGAGGCAATTTTAAATTTAAAAGATAAAGAAATTCCTACTTGCTCTGATGAGGCTTTGAAGAAATTCTCAATTCCATTTGAAGAACAACAGGTATAAACTATTTAGTTTGTAATTGTATTTCAATTTTCGACATTACAGTGCAGTTATTAAAACTTAAATTTTAATGTTTTGCAGAGAAGATATCTTGAAGCCCTTCCCCGAAAAAAGAAATTATCGAGAGGAAGAGGCCAACAACACACGGAGGCTTCGGGGGACTCCCAATCTGAAATGGAAGCTCACTCCTCTCCAAACCCTCAACAGTTTGAACTCGTTAAATGCCAGAGAAGTAATACATTCTCATATATTATTTACAAATTCCAAAGTTGCATATTTATTTTTCAATTTAAATTTTAACCAAAAGAATTGACATTATTTAATATTGATGAATTGCAGGGACTTTGGAACCTTCTTCCCCAACTCACTCCATACAGTCGCATGCATTCATATCTTCTGAACAGCCACTGAGTACAACTCCTACAAGGCCACCCGTAGCACCGAGAAAAACAACCCCTCGACAACAAGGTACAACTTTTCTATAGTACGTTTAATTTCATAGTTTTGACTTTATGAATTGTTTTAATATTTTTCATTTTTTTCTTGTACTTTTCAGCATATGTCAGTCATGATCAAACCATGGCACCGACACCCACTCAACCATTAATTTTTAAAATGCCAACCAGAGGAACAGTGAAAAAGAACATTGGTAAACGCATGCCTTTTGCTCCGGCCCCTAGTGGGACACTAAACCTTGCCTCCTCGTTTCAAATTCCAACTCTATCACTTGGTGGCTTGCCCAGTGCAACGGGCATATCTATTTTGAACAATATAAATTTAGATGAAGATTATTTGGGCATTGATAGCAATGACCCAACTGGTTTTTTCGATACCCGCGAGATGATTCAAGGCCAGCAGGTATACTTCAAATTTCAATTTTAATATGCTTTACAATTTTGAATTACATTCTGATTTAAATTTATTTATCTAAATCTTGATTAATTTTTTCAAAAACAGGATCAGCCCACCCAAAGGCAGAAACAAGGAGTAGTTGATCTTGGTGAAAGCCCCCATTCTTCTCCAGCAAGATCGTCTGCATCAGATTCAGATAGTGAACAGTTGCCACGTTTTCCTTTGGAGAACTTAATTGGTAATGATTGTCAATCCCATATCAGTGAGTTTATTATTCCTCATATCCAACAGCTTATAGAATGGGAGAAAAGGGCTAAAGTTCTTATCAATGAAATTATTAGTCGTTATGAAAATTATTGGCAACGGGATAGTTTATACGCTGCAGTCCAGAATCAACCTGCGAAGATGGATTCCTTACTTACCCAAGTAAGATGTGGGACTGTCACGTTTAACAACAACTATAAAGACGACATTTTAGATAAGGCACTAAACAAATTGGAAAATATTAGTGCCGAGGCCCAGGCATATTTTAACAAATGGTCCAAGGACAAGGATTTGGTATCAATCGCAAATGCCGAAAGAGATAGAGTTGTTGTAAGTACTATTACATTTAAACAATCATTTTTGTTAATTTGAAATTTTGAATTTACATTAATATTTTATATTGACATTACTCTTTTTGTGCAGTTGAAATATGAAAATTTGAAGAGTCAGGCAAAGGTTTTGCAAGTTCACTTGGAAACAACAAAGAACAGCTTATCCGCAGCAAAAAATTTGAAGCAAAATATTGTTTTGGTTAACAAACAAAACAATACACTAAAGCAGATAATTAAAGAGCATGGTCTCGACCCTGACATATTATTCAAAGCCAAAGCAGCTTCTGATCCAAATTTGCTGTCGCATGGAGATGCAACAAATCAAGAAGAAAGAATTATAAAAAATCTGGACAGTGCTGCAGAAGATCTTATAAGTTTAGGGGTTATTTCTGGTGTTGGGGAAAGAGGTACATCCACAGTGGAAGAAGCCGTTGGGGAAGAGAGCAGAGTTGAATTGTATAAAGAAAAAGAGGGTTTTGAAAATTAGAAACTTTTATTATTGAGGAAACTTTATATATTGAATTTGAAAACTTCTACTATTGAGTATCTACTATGGTATTTGAATTTAATAATATGGATTTATATAGTCTTTAATTTTAATTGCATTAGATGGTGATTATCATGAATTATATGTATGTTTCTTGTTTACTTGCATTGTCATGAATTGTATGTGGACGTAGATGATGAATGATGATAACTGATAATTAATGATAGATGATGATGAAAGACGATGATCAATTTAATGTGTATAATGTAAAATGTAGTGCCTAAATATCTTGTGGGACTTTAATTATCTTGAAAATTATGTTTTTGGGAAAAAATAGCAACTAAGATTTGAAGCAGATCTTTAGGATTTCTCCTTAATAGACTTATGGTGTAGGAAAATTCTATTTTAAAGAGATTCACCTCTATATAAGTGCATAATCTCTCATTAGAGAGGTTGTTTGACATCCAAAATAGTCAAGACCATTTGTCAGAAAATAACGTTTTGCTGGAAACAATCAAGACCATGGTTTAAAAGATATGGTTTTGTTATCATGGATATTGTTTTGTGTAGAGTAGATTGACAAGTTGCTCTAAATAGTCAAGGTTATGGAATCTAGATTAACCAAAGTTGGAATAACCATGTGATTAAAAGATAGGTCAAGCTCGATATAGAACTTTGAAGTTTAATGTAAAACATATAAGGTTGAAGAATCCTATCATTTTTTAATATTTGATAAGGGTGAAGAATAATTGTGGATTAGAACTGGGAGGCTATAAGTTGGAATAATTTTGAGTGTGTAAGAAAATATTGAAGGTTGTAAACTAGATCATAGCAAACTATGTGTGTAGATTTTTATTAGATAAAGACTCTGTCAAGTTGATTTAAATAGTTGTGATTAGTGTAGATTTGGGTGGGTGACTATAGGATATGGAAGATAGCATTAGAATTGAGTTTGAATAACTTCGTGTTAGAGGATGATCATTATAAGTCTAAAAATAGATCTATTTCTTCATGGAGAAATCTGAAGAAGTGATGGATCTATGACAAAAGCAGGGAATTTTAGGAAGAGTGTCAGGACTTATATTTATAATAGTATAATGTATTGTTTAATAGTTTATCCCGCAGTTAAAAAATATATCAAAGGATTTTGCACATATAAAAAATAAATTAAATATAATTCTAAGAAATCAAGAAAGAATCATCACTGGTAAGAAATTAAACATAATTGCAAATATCATAGGGTTTAGCTTACCTCTTGCGTATTAGATTGCTGTGAAATCATCAAGGGTAACGTGCTAGATATTTGTTTTTCCTGACATTGTAGATAGAGGGGTGAGTTGCCTGACATTGTCAGTCCTGAGAAGTGCCAACAACATCTTTAAATATATAGACCAACAATATCTTTAAATAAATGATAACAAGAGCTGAAAAATGTAAAGTAACAAACAATAAGATGATGTTGAAGAAGATACCTATTTAAAATTGAAATCATCCCCGGTAATGTGCTAGATCTTTGTCTTAATAAAATTCAACACAAAAAATGGATTAGTAGATAGATGGGTGAGTTTCCTGACATTGTCAGTCTGGAGAAGTAACAGCTTCCTCGGACGGATGTCAACCCACGTTTTCAAAAAATAAAATATTGTATTTAACTAAATGTAAATACATAGACATCTTTAATGATAACCAGAGCTTAAAAAAATGAATAGTAAAAAACAATGAGGTTAAGGGGAAAAAGATACCTCCTTAAAGTTGAAATCATCACTGCCACTGGTAATGAGCTATATCTGTGTTTCAAAAAAACCCAACACGAGAAATGGATTAGTAGATAGATGGGTGAATTGCCTGACGTTTTTTAGTATATAGACCTATAACATCTTTAATGAAAACCAGAGCTGAAAAAACGAATAGTAATAAACAATAAGATTAAGAGAAAAAAGATACCTGCTTAAAGTTGAAATCAACACTGCCACTGGTAATGAGCTAGATCTGTGTTTTAAAAAAACCCAACATGAGAAATGGATTAGTAGATAAATGGGTGAATTGCCAGACATTTTTAGTATATAGACCTGTAACATCTTTAGGAAAACCCCATGGTTAACCAAAACATGAAATGTGTATAGGAGTGTCTTTCAGTGCTTCATGCCAAATTTAATTAGATTTTGAAATGAGTATTTAAACTTATTCAAGTTTTTATAAAACTTGATCGCTTAGAAATGTAGACTAAACAATCTATTTTCTTAGCATCCAAGAAGTTAATTTTGTATAGGATTCACATCTCGAGATATTGTAAAATGTTTTGGGGAAAATGGATCTGTATCAAAATATGTTGTATAGGATTCACATCTTGAGATTCTCTCTTCAAGACTGCTTCTTAGAGTGGTTGAATTAAAATATGTCTCTCTTTTTTTCAAAATTTTAAGGTGGTGCATATGATCATAGCTCAATAAGGTTGTTTACATATCATGTTAGTTACAAGAATGAGGTTTGAAAGATACAATAAGGGTAAAGTGATCAAAAATTTTGTGTAACGGAAAGTTGTTTTTACTTTCTTCTAATTATCATTGTTGAGCTAATGAAATACTTGGTTGACCATTGCAAGGAGTATCAAAGTAAAAAATTCTTGCTACCACCTTGTTTTTTTTTCCTTTTCTGAAGATACAATGTTGAAGTGTATGTTTGAAGATAATTTTTTTGAAGCTCCCCCATTTCCTATGCCTTGAATTGATTAATCATGATCTTCTTGAAGTACAATTGATAAAATCAAGTGTCTCAAATATTGAAATTTTTTTTACAGCTCAACATAAAGTTCTCTGTGCAAGATTGGATCATCTTAAAAAGGTAACATTGTGTATATTTTGTCAATAGTGCCTTACTGGTACCTTATCTCAAACTCAATCTTAGCATATTATCATGAATTTTCTTTTTGAACTTATCAAACAAGACCCTATATCATCATAAAGTACACACCAAACACTATTTCTTTGGTCTGGGGATAAATTTGAAGGCTTCATCTCACTTGGTTGCATTGCAAACATGAAGGGAATTTCCTCTAGAGCAAAAGAGGGTGAAAACTTCGAATTCCATTAAATTTTGGATAAGAAATAAATTATTTGGTAGTCTCAGGCCTTTCTCAATGGAACGTCAATGGTCTTGACCGACACACATCAATAGAACGTCAATGGTCTTGACCGACGCACGCGACACTCCCCGCTAATGACGCGCGTCACTGGCACCTAACGACGCGCGTCACTGGCAACTAATGATGCACATCACTGGCTCCTAATGACGCGCGTCACTGGCACCTAATGACGGGTGTCACTGGCACCTAATGACGCGCGTCACTGGCACCTAAAGACGTGCGCGTCACTGGCACCCTAATGACGCGCGTCCCTGGCACCTAATGACACGCGTCACTGGATTCTGGTGACGCGCATCACTGGATCCTACTGATGCGCGTCACTTTCTACTTTTGACGTGCGTCGCTCACTCCTATTTTCGCACGTCGCTTAGACTATTGTCACGCGTCAGCTAGAACCTTTTGCGCGCATCAAGTGAAGCCATTGATGCCCAATTTAGCCTATAAATACCCTTCAACTGGTCATTTTCTCGTTTTCACCTTCCAGCTCTAGATTTTTTGCAGGTATCGATGCTTCCCAACTCCAAGTTCAGTAACAAAAATCAAGAGAATCCAATTCAATCGATTTCGAAGATCAACTATAGGAATCCCTTATGCCCTCACATCCATATTATTAATATGCTCCATTTCGAAACAGATTCGGATATTTTGAATTACTTTCTGTCATCCTACAATTCAGAGGACGACATTTTTTATGTGACTCTGAATGATGGCCGAATTTTTCAATTCAGTATCGAAGAAAATGACATCCATCGAGTTTATGGGCCTTTCGTTCAAAAATTTACCAAGTGTTACAACCAAGGCAACACTCGTGGAAGAAAAGAATTTTATCGAATAAACATTCAGTTTCCATGTTGATTGTAAGTATAATTCCTTTTAATTCATATTTTTTATTCTGATACAATTTGCTGTTATAAATTTATAGTAATTTTTAACTGTTTCGCATTTGCAGCCCATGTCAATAAATAAAAGGCGTGGTGTCTAATATGCAACATTTTTGAGTACATGTAATTTTTGCAATGCTAGTGTCTAAGATGAGCTTTGTAACTTTGATTGACCTGATGAATGCAGTGGAAAAGTTTAAACAAAAAAAAAGATCTTAAGAAAACTGATGGAACCAAGAAGGGGAAATTGATTGATGTTCCAAAACTTGATGATGCAAATCAATCAAGGGGGAAGAATTCTTATTAATGTACTTTAATATTAACAGAGGGTGACTCAGCCAAGGCTCTTGTTGTAACTGTTTGTGCCTTAAATCAGGGAAATGAGAATACTGAATTTGGTAGTATTGTGCCATGTTTCAACATCACTTTCCAATTTAATTTTTTGTTATTTTAGTTATCTTTATTCTATTAGGTGGCGAGGAATATCTATTATTGGTCAATATTATTATGGTGTGTTTCCTCTCAGAGGTAATCTGCTCAATGTCAGGGAAGTTACCACTCACCAACAAATGGAGAATAAAGAGATAGTAAATATATAAAAAAACCTTGGCCTACAGGAAGATAAAATATATGACAGCATTAAATCTTTAAGATATGGCCATCTGATGATAATGACAAACCAGGTACATGATCTTTGTATAGCGCTGTTTAGTTTTCTGCTTAATTCTGACACATCCTTTCTAGTGAGAATCCTTTGACTTGTCCTTTGTCTCTTAAAGGACCATGATGGATCCCACATCAAAGGATTGCTGATCAATTTCATACACCATACCTGGCCATTCACTGCTTAAAATTCCTTCATTTGTTGTGGAATTTATCACTCATATTGTCAGGGTAAATGTTCCCCCTATATATTTGGTTGAGTGTATTGAGACTCTTTATATTTGTTTTTAATCCTCCAGATGGTTATGTATCTCCATGTCTAATTTTGGCACATGTTGATGTAGGCAACTCACAAAAATGGAAATGTGTTATCTTTTTACACAATTCCTAAGTATGAAGCTTGGAGAGAATGATTGAGTGGATCGATAACTAGCTGGACCATATAGTACTACAAAGTAATGCTAGTTTGTTTTCTCTTTATATGTTTTCAAGTTCTAGTTTTGTTCACTTGCTGATTAGTAGGTATCACTTATTGTTTGGACCATACAGGGTTTTGGCACAAGTACTTCTAAAGAGGGCAAGGAGTATTTCATATAACTGGACAAGCACAAAAAAGATAGATTCAGCTTATAGAATGGGAGAGAAGGGATAAGGTTATTATCAATGAGATTATTAGTCATTATGAAAATTATTGACAACGGAATAGTTTGAATGCTACAGTTGATCAAAATTTGCTGTCGCATGGAGATTTCTTGTTTTGGGGAAGGAGGTACAGCCACAGTGGAAGAAGCCATTGGGGAAGAGTGCAGAGTAGAGTTGGATAAAGAAAGAGAGGGTTTTTGAAAACTAGAAACTTTTATTATTGAGGAAACTTTAAATATTAAATTTGAAAACTTCTACAATTGAGTATGTACTATGGTTTTTGAATTTAATTATATGGATTTATATACAATCTTTAATTTTAATTGCATTAGATGGTGATTATCATGAATTATATATATGTTTCTTGTTTACTTGAGCTGTCATGAATTGTATGTGGACGTAGATGATGAATGATGATAATTGATAATTAATGATAGATGATGATGAAAGACGATGATCAATTTAATGTGGACGTAGATTTATTAATGTGGACGTAGATTTATCATCAAGCACAGTAATTCTTCTCCTCTAGAATTTTGAACTTGTTTTAAGATAATTATTCTCTACACTTGTAACGATATGATTAGAATAGATAGAATTGTAATGATATGATTATGAATTATTTTAAAAAATGAAATTGTTTTAATATATTTAAAATTAGATAAATAATTGTATTAATAATAATTGTAGTGTCAGGGACTCAAGATATGATAATGATATGGTGATGATATGATATAGGGGGTGAGTTTCCTGACATTGTTATTCCTGTCTCCTGAGAAGTGCTAGCAACATCTTTAAATATATAAACCAACAATATCTTTAAATAAATGTAAATATATAGAATTAGACTTGTAACGTCTTTAATGATAACAACAGCTGAAAAAATGTAAAGAAACAATCGATAAGATTATGTTGAAGAAGATACCTATTTATAATTGAAATTATCACCGGTAATGTGCTAGATCTTTTTCTTAAAAAAAATTCAACACAAAAAATGGATTAGTAGATGGATGGGTGAGTTGCCTGACATTGTCAATCCCGAGAAGTAACATCTTCCTCGGATGGATGTCAACCCACGTTTTCAAAAAGTAAAAATGTTGTATTTAACTAAATGTAAATACATACACCTGTAACATCTTTAATGACAACCAGAGCTGAAAAAATGAATAGTAACAAACAATAAAATTATGTTGAAGAAGATACCTATTTAAAATTGAAATCATCACCGGGTAATGTGTTATATCTTTGTCTTAAAAAAAATTCAACACAAAAAATGGATTAGTAGATAGAGTGGGTGAGTTGCCTGACATTATCAGTCCCGAGAAGTAACAACTTCCTCGGATAGATGTCAACCCACATTTTCAAAAAGTAAAAATATTGTATTTAACTAAATGTAAATACATACACCTGTAACATCTTTAATGATAATCAGAGCTGAATAAATTAATAGTAACAAACAATAAGATTAAGGGGAAAAAGATACCTCCTTAAAGTTGAAATCATCATTGCCACTGGTAATGAGCTAGATCTTTGTTTTAAAAAAACCCAACACAAGAAATGTATTAGTAGATAGATGGGTGAATTGCCTGACATTTTTAGTATATAGACATGTAACATCTTTAATGATAAAGATAAAAGATAGATAAAGAAGATACCTATTTTAAAGTTGAAACAATCCATTATCAATAGCTTCATCAAATTTGATGTTGTCTTCTGTAGAATGTGACGAAGAGCCAATTACACTCTCAAGGTTGGGAATATTTGTACTTGTAGCTGTATTATTCACACCTCTTCTTTTGCAAAGGGAATTCCAGTGCGCAATTGCTCTATCAAACGGAAAGGTTTCGATGGAGTATCGAGAAACATAACACCTCATGCAGCTTTCCAGATTTTTATCCAACCTATTGCTCAGTTTTGATTTTATAAATGACAATGCACTGAAAACCCTTTCATCCTTCACAGACCCCAAAATCATTGTTTGGCATAACTCATATAATCTGAAATATTCACTGATATCTTCTTCTAAAATAGAACTTTGATAGATTCCTCGCCACAGCCTTGTAATAGCACCACTTTCAGAAGGTTGATCTAAATTCTTATATTGGTTCCTCATTGTTGTTGCAAAATTTGTTTACTGAGACTTTAATAAATCGACATTCAGTATACCTTTGATTTCCACACCCTTGAGCTCTGACGTCTTTGTAAATTGTTCCATTATTGTACCCATTGATTTATGGAAATGCTTACTGACAAAGTCTGCACGGCCACCTTCAGTATTCCAAAAATTAGGATTTATCACACCCATGGCTTCCAGAATTTTATCTTTACAGAAACGTTCCCTAATTTCTGATGACAAGGTTTCTGAAAAAAATTTAAGCTTTATTCTTGTTTCAACTATAATAGACTCAAACAAATTACGTGTCACGGGAACATCTTCTCGTTCCGATCCTGTAATAGCTTGACATTTTTGCAAAATGTGCACAGGCATTTCCCTCCCATTAACAATGATGCAGAGGTGATCGTGGATATTAAATCTCAAAAAGGTTTTAGGATTTTTAAGATCTAATAAATCTCTCCAATTTTCAAAAACAGGTGCATCAAAACTATCATTGGAACAGTACAATATATCAAGACTTTGACATACCATTTTCCTCATTCGTATAAAATCCACAATATAGATTAATCTACCCTGTGCATGCTTCATCAGTGTATTGATCTCCTTTAACATTGGAAGAATACCAACCAATGTAAGCAATGTCTCCAAATCAGTTAAATGGAACAACAAGTCCCTTGCCCTATCAACTTCATAACGGTATTTGTGCATGAAACCAACCAATGAAGGATACTCCTCATGAACTCTGCATGCAGGTTCATACAAAGAGATCCATCTAGTCTTCACATCCTTCAGAAGTTTTTTGCCATCTGTAATTCCAATTGCAAATTTTTGGAACTCGAGAAAACGCTTTGGGCTGCTTGACATATAGGCATGAAGTTCTCTTATAAGGTCTTCTAATTTAGCAACATTTTCGTGGTTGCTTACCATTTTATACGCTAAATTCATTTTGTGAGCCATACAGTGAATTGGTAGCATATATGGGGCCACTATTGTTTGTAATCTAACACAGAGCCCTATTCGGTGACCCTGCATGACAGATGCACCATTTGCTCCAACGCATACCAACTTCGTAGCAATTTCATAATTAGTCATACCAGCAACATCTTTCAAATGAGAAACAACTATTTTATATAGGTTTTCGGCATTGCAGTTTTCAACCATTTTCATAACACCCAACAGATGAGGTGTCCTTATATGATTTTCTAAAGTATAGATGTGGATACATACCCATGCGGTGTTGTCAACTGCTGTCACTTCATCAATTGAAAGAGAGATAAAGTTTGCTTTTTTTACATTCTCTTTCAAATCTTCCTTCTCTATCATCGAGAGGCATTTTTCCATTTCCCATCCACTACTCTCAGACCAATGAGACTGAGGTACATTCAGCATTCCGTTAAATTGATACAAAACTTTGAAATCGAGGAAATCTGAAATCGCTCTTCCTTTTTTAAGTATTTGAAAAAGAGTAGAGAATTGTATGAATTTTTTGTTGCTTTCCCAATTTCCACGTACATATTTTACATGTACATTCAGATGGGATTTCTTCATAATTAGATGATTGTACAGGTTCAATAAACGAAAATTTAGCTGTCCAATCAAACTTGTATGTCCTGCCAATGGTCCACATATTCTTGTTTGTTTTTAATGCTTTACTTTTTTTAGTAGAATTTTGAGCAATATCACAATCACCTGGTTTCCTCTTTCTTGGACCGGAGTTTGATTTTGATTTTTGTCTTCCATTTTGCTGAGTGTTTGTATCTATGATATCTAGCTACACTTCTGGTTACACCCCAACAGTAAAAATATCTTCAAGATCTGGCATATTATCGTAGGTTTCATTTGTTTGACTTTGATACTGTGCAGAATGCATGTCCACCTCAATAATTCCTTCCACACAGTCAGTATTCTAATTCTCTGTGGTGGCATCTATATGATTGGTATTTACAATATCTGTATCCGCAGAGTTTCCAAAATACTTGAAGAGTGATTTCTGAGATTTCTTACTTACTTTTAGGTTATTCGTATTCTTTGAGCTGGCACCTTCCATTATTTTGAAAAGAGTCATGCGTCAGCAAAAGAACCAAGTAGCGACTCTGTCCAGTCTGAGGTCTTGTCGTGCATCCACTGGCTGAGGTTGTGCATCCACTCTCTTAATATATTGTCGCGCGTCAACACTGCCCAAGTTACGCGTCAACACTTCCTCTGTCGCGCGTCACTTATTTTCCCAAGTCGCGTGTTAACACTTCCTTGGTCGCGCATCAGAACACCTTTTTCACGCGTCAGTACAGCTCTTGTCGCGCGTCAACAATCATAGGCTAACAGTAATATGAATCTCTAGTGCTCAAGGGTATGCGAGTTCAAATTTCACAGTATTGGTAATTTGGTAAGCTACTTGAGGTATACTATGCGGTGAATCACCTAGGTTTTTATAGGAGATGTTTCCAAATGAAGGCGAAGCCGACCCCCCAAAAAAATATACTATATATTTTAGGCGAACAGGACACCGACCCACTCTGAATAATTCACCTTTTCAAATTTTCCTAAAATGAAATTTTCGCCATATTACAAATATTCGCCGCTAAAATTATCCCTACTTAAAGCTTGTCAAGTAGGTCAACTTGTGACCTCATACTTACCAAAAAAAATGACCTGTAGAACTCAACCAAATCATGCATCATGTCACATTGGATGTGTAAAACACCTTCATAGTCATTAGACATATTCTCTTAGGCCACACATGCCCAAGAACCTCATTTCTCCATGACTATCAAAAACTACCTATTAGGCATAAGAACCAGTCTTCACTTTTAGACCCATGAAGACCTCCAAATGGATTTTAAAAGGTCTAAAATAACCTTAAACATATGGAATATATTCCCTTATATTCATAACATCAATTTAAACAATGGGTTCAATGGAAAACCTGACTCCAAACCAGCACCAAAAGAAATATGAGAGAGTCCTTTCCATCTTACAATAATAAAATTTGATGATCCAATGAATTTATAGCTCATACCAACAAGTTTTCCTCAATCACACATGAACAAGGGTTTTGGTAGGGTTTTTTACCACCTTGACTTCTTAGCAATCGTTCATAAAGCACATGACCTCATTTAATTTCATTCTAACTCTGAAACCTTCTTAGCTCCATGAAAAAATATCCTTGAATGGATTAGGTCCCCATGCAAAGATTTCATATGCCAACATACACAAAATATATCATATCGGGCTAGGAAACTCACATTATTTATCTCGTTAGTACTAAAAAAATCATATCATGCAAAATTTTCAACATACACACTTGAAATTTTTCCCATAGCACTATCATGACTTTCTTCAACTAACCCAAGTATCATTTTTATCTGCACTCCTCTGAATATTTCCAACCGCCATGACTTACCTAACTATAGAATTAGATCTAGTATAGACCTAAACAAAGTAGGTGAACATTATATACGTGCTTCAAAGTTCTTAAAAATGCCTTGACATATTTAAGACAACATGTATCACTCCTCTACATGCTATCATGGGCCCACACACCTCTGTAATTGACCTTCATGCTCCATTAGACCACCAAGCACCTAGACTAGGTCTAGATGAAGACCTACAAACCATGCTCACACCTTGCAACCGGTGATAAAATTTGAAAGCATCTCTATATTTTAATTTGAAGGGATAGGTTAAGCTTGACCCTTCGTAAGTGAAAAATTAAACAATACGTTGCCCTTCAATTGAAAAAAGAAAATTTTAATTACTTTTCAATATATATTTAATTATTTTATATAAAATAAATCTGAAAAAAGTAAAAAGTATTAAATACTGAAAAATCAACTTAAAATCTTAAAAGGTAGTTAAATTAAATAATTAAGATTCAAAAAAGTAATTACATGTTCAATTCACATCACTCAAAGGAAGTGGTCCATGAGATTTCATTCTTTTCCCTTCCTCATATACCTCATTCCAATCTACTATATCTAACTTTTGAGATGTAGAAAGAGATAAAAACATTAACATGTCTAATGTATCCAAGCAAAGTATAGACCTCTTAATAGTTTGAATGTGATTTATCTTTTAAAAAAATCTCACATGTTGATGTACTTGCCAGAAGTGTGAGAACTATTTTCCATAATTTCATTAAATTAGGGAATGAATCTTTCAACATTTCATCTTCACCACATTAATCTCATGTCTTGAACATAGTCTTTTTTGAATGTTCTTTATGTAGATTCACAACAAAACTTATATTTTACTTCTCATATATTTTCCAGTATTAATTTTTTTCAGGGCTATAAATAAAATTTCCTTTGGAATTCAATGTCAATTTTTTGGTATAACAAATATAAGATTCCAAAAAGAAACAAACTATTTATTATTCGTGAATAAAATTTCTTAGACAATTTAGAGTGATCAAAGAAATTGTAATTTTCTAAAACCTATTAAAGTTGTAATAATAATCATAAGATATTTACTACATAGAAAACAAATGTAAAACATTTTTTTTTTCATACCTAAAAAATCTAAATGTGGTTTAATATTACATACCTTAATCTATCTCGAATACAAGAGTAATTTAGAGCATGGAAGAGTCCCTAAATAATCTTGGTATCCATTGATTACACAATAATGAAGCTGTTAACTTCGAGTTATAACAACTAACAATATTATCTTATTAATGACATGAATACAAAATTAAGAGAAATGACTAATATTTAAGAACCCAATTTCCAAAATAAAATAATGGCATTGAGAATAAAATCCCCAAATTGATTTAGTGGCTAGAAAAAGCTAAAAAATTCAAAGCACCCTAAACTTCACAAAGAAAATTACATGACTAACTAAGGAAGGCTAACACCATTGCCACCTCTAGTCAAGGGTCTAAGTTTAAGAATGTAACATTAAGATAGAAGCTTAAAGTAATGCTTAACTAACATGAATACTAATTCAAAATCTAACTAAACATGCCTCCTAATATGTTCAATTACCTAACATGAGCCTAAATAGACCTAAGAGGGCAATAAAATTGGTATGGTTGCTACTCCAAATAAGGTGAAATGGCCTCTCCAAATGACTTAAAAATTCACTTTAGATATCCATCTACTAACATTATTGGAGGCTTTAGGTAAGGATTAAGCTTGGCTATAAATCATATTTATTATATGAGATGCAAATCAAAGATGGTGTAAAGTATTAAGGTATGAAGTGAACTCTTTTTATAGTTTTCACTTTGGGGAAAAACTTATATTTTGGTGCATGTGGGACTAAAAGCCCCAAATTAGATTAGAATTGCTAATCATGATTAAGCTTTTACTAATCAAAATTAGTGAATTATCAAGTGATTAAGATGTGTGGAGCCTTAATAAACCGCTTAGGGTCAACTAGGAGGCTAGGATAAGATTTTGAAGCTTGCTGAGATGTTGTGGAGGAAAGTGGGGTGATTTTGAGTGGTTGGAAGAGGGGTTTGAGCCAATAGTAGGGTATATTGACCAAAACAAGGGAAAAATAGGCTTAATTAGCTAATAAATGCTAATTGTCTGTTTTGAAGAGGATTTTGGCTTATGATTCGTCATAAAGTGGCATCCTGAATGCGAAAGGGATTTGGTGATCAACAAAGCACTTGTTAATTGACCAAAGTGGCAAGAAACATTAGTTAATTAGAAAAAATCACTAATTATAACAGAATTGATAAGAATGAGAGTGATTTGTGTGTGTTTGGCAATAAGATTACAAAAGTGGAATTTAGGTGTCTACATTTGCCCCTATTTGAGGTGAAGTAAGTGACTTCACTTCAAATATAGTAGACAAGCATAAACAGGTAAATTTTTGAAGAAAAATTAGTAGAATGAAGGATGCCCCCTCGAGTGTCGATGGGGTGATAGAAGAAGTCAATCGACGATCGAAAATATGATTGAAATGGATAGAAGAAATATGATAGAATGGGTGTAAAACCCTTGGTTATTTAGAAGGAATAAGGATAGGGATAAACATGGTTGTTTATTACCCCAGGTGATTTAGAAGAAAAATTAGTAGTGGTAATAAATGATAATGGAGAAGAAATGATAATGGAGAATATAGGACAAGCCCAATCTTTGCATCCAACCTTTCAATAAGCAACTTTGTTATATCATTTTTCCCCTAGGTCTACATCATCGACCTTTATTGAAATAAACAAAAGTGTAAGATAACATGAAAAGCTAAATTACTAACATTTGTTCATTGCTAAAAATACGTAACTCCATGCAACATACATAATGCAATGTAATACGAGAAAGTAAAATGATGCTTAACTCAATGCAACATACATAATGCAATGCAATATGAGAAAGTAAACTAGCTAACCTAACAGAGAAACCAGTACAATCACACATACTCAAACAAACAACGTTCAAGACAATTGCACCAATGTTTTTGTTATCAAGTTGCAGTTCCCAAATGTTTGTGTTGTAACAAAAAGGGTTAAAAATGGTGCCCCAAGCAAGGATACATGCGAGGGGAATAACAGAGGACACAAGTAGTCCCATGGAAAATCTTTCGTGCACTATGACACAGTCTCTGGCAACTCACTGTTGCACGGGAGTACCGACATAACATGCAACCTAGATTTTGTTAATGGAGGTAGATCACGATGATCCATAAGTCGTTTGAGACCAGAACAAGCAAGAACCTTAGAAAGATGTTTTTTTAGAAGATGTTTTTGTAGGACATATTTTGATGTTTGAGGATAATGCAAGTGATACAGGCTTCAGCTATATGCACGTTGTTTACCAATTTTTGCAAAATTTTAAATTTTTACAATTTTTTGGATTTTACAAAAAATAAATTTGAATTTTTTTGGGTTTTTTTTATTTTTATAGAAGAAAATATTATGGAAGAAATAAAAAAGTTGTGAGACAATGTTAAAAGTGACCGTAAGGTAAAAATATGCCCTAGGTAGTAGAAAAGGCCGTTGGGAAGCAAAAATATGCCCCAACGTAGCGAAAACGTGCCGAAAATAATTATTTATTAAAAATAATCACTACGATAAGTGTTATAATTATTTTAGAAGAAATACGGTGGTCTCAGGGCATTTTGAGGGCAAGAAACACATCATGAAAGGTAAAAATAGGTATATAAAGCCATCATGGACAAGTTTATTTATCACATTTACTTACCATTTTACCATTGATTTGACCTCTAACCTATGGGAGGAAATGACGAGGGTACCGAACTAGAGACACCATGCAGACCACATGAGGGACTACATGAGGCTCCCAACAGATGAACCACAGGTACACAAAGTTGCTCTTTTTACCCTGGTTATTTAAAGTATTTAATTTTTTGTTAAAATGCATGTTTTTAGGAAAAATTAGGGCAAAAACAGGGGGTGCGCCTATGCTGGCGCCTATGCACAAACTAATGCACCTACGCCTTAAACTGGGTTTAACATGTTAATTTTTTAGTTATGCGGGGGCACCTATGCATTGGTGCGAAGAGAAATGAGCCTATGCTGGGGAAAATGCGCCCATGCTGGGGGAAATGCGCCCATGCTGGGGGAAATGTGGCCATGCTGGGGAAAATGCACTCATGCTGGGAAAAATGTGCCTAAGTTGGGGAAAATGTGCCCATGCTAGGGAAAATGCACCCATATATGAGGGAGTGCACTGGTGTACCCAGGGGTGCGCCCATGCACAAAATCCAAATTTAAATTTCTTTTAGGATAAAACCCTAGGTGGAAGAAATATGTGAATTATAGAAGAATTTAATAATAGACTAGAAGAATAATGTGATAGACTATAAAAATTGGATGATAGACTTAGAAAAATTAAATGGTAGTAATAGAAGAGAAAGATCATAATAAATGGCTGGATTGGTTCCACAAGTGGATATGGACTTGTTAGTGACGTAAGAGTGACAGGGGTGGCTCTAGGCCTATGAGGCAGAATTTAGCCAACACGACCAGGTGTTCTTGGAGATCACCTTGGAGGTGACCGGTTTATCTTACATAGCTCATATGCCACATATTACCTTAGATCACAGCCTTTTCACATCCTTAGCTGAGAGATGGTGAAGTCAGATTCAGACCTTCTGACTGCCCACTGGTGAGATGAGTATTACATTGGAGGATGTTTGGCAGATCCTACGAGTTCCTATTCAGGGTCATTTGATTATATAGGATGGTCATCAGGACCGTATTGAGCGATACACAACCATGATATTTGGAGTGACAGATATACCCCTTCAGGGTATGATAGTTTTCATTAGGAGGTGCATGGCCAATCTGCAGCTAGGATGGGTCCATGTATATTTATTAGCTCTTGTCAGTAGCATTTTTTTTCCTGACAAGACTAGTGCACGATTCCCTCTGGGTCTCATTGGAGTGATTCACGACCTGCTTTAGGGAGAGGTGTATTATTGGGGTTAGTGTATACTAGCTCATTTATACTCTGATTTACACTTGATAGCTTATCATGGAAAAAGGTTAGTGGGTCCTGCCACTTTATTACAAATTTGGGCTTGGGATCATATTGCGATAGGTTTACCCTGCAGGAGCTTTGAGAGCTCGAGTTGTTGGAGAGCTTTCCATCATGGGCTAGGTTCTAGACAGAGATGAAATTTGTAGCCACAAGGGGGATACATACTATTACAAGCGAGATTTTGATGAGGTACAACCCCATATGATCACATGACGGCCATACAAATTATACCATTGGCCTCAGGATGTAGTCGAGTTGAGTATAGTTGCAGTGGACCATTTCATTATTGGGAGCATGAGCTATATCCTAGAGTGGTACAAAGTGGATAGGGTCTAGCATCAGTTTGGTCTCATCCAGGGGATTCCTGGTGATGAGATGTGGTATGCGCGCAGATACAAAGAGGTCTTCCACATGGGGCCCAAGATTAGGCTTGGCCGAGCTCACACAAGCTTTTTAAAGGTGGTTCCATAGCCTTGGGTACAGTGGGCACATATAGTAGATCCAGGGACTACCCCGGATTATGTGGCATGGTATGGGATAGTGCTGCCACATAGATTGACTATACCACATGAGGTATTGGATGCAACAGTGCAGGAGGACAGGGCCCAAATCCATGGGCAAAGGCACAAACAGGTCCAGATGGAGGACCACATATAGGGGTACCTAGTGTATGTAGGTACTAGTAGTAACAGGTGCTAGTACAATATACAAGTAGTGGTCCACTAGGCACCATTGTAGGTACCCCCATCACCCCTTGATGTGAGTCCATGACACATTCTACCAGGAGGTGGAGGAGATGGCAGGGGTGGTGAGGGCATGGAGGAGGACGTTCCAGATATACATGATATACAGGTTGGTGGGCAGGTGGCTACATTATAGTAATAGTTACAACAGGTGACAATTCTACAGCTCCAGATGATAACTGAGAGGGATCAACCTATTACAGAGAGATACCAGGAAATCACAAATGGGGATCAACTCATGACAGAGTGAGACCAAGTCAGGACAGAGAGATTACATTCCTTGACAGAGTAAGACCAGGTGATAACAGATAGTTTATAGCTGCAAGCAGAGAGGGATCAGGCTATAGCATACAAAGCCCAGCAACGGATAAAGCTAGCTAGTGTGAGAGTGGAGCATGATACGCTTCAGTAGGCAGACACATCTTCATGGGTACAATTAATGATTGGGAAAAGTGCTACTTTAGTAGCTAAGGCCACATATTACAGGATGCAGTACTACACAGTTGTTCTGGCCGAGCAGAGAGCTCCTGAGTATAGTCAGATAGGCCACAGGTCAGATAACAGGCCGCACGTCCCGATCTAGATCCCATAGGCCATCGCGATCAACGTGATCTATATAGGGTCCTTCAGGACAATAGGCTTCAGAGTAGCATGGGTCAGCACAACATGGTGCAACACCTTCTACATGCCCAGCACCTCAGATCCCCCTGCCTAGTGGTGGACCTGGACTAGGCAGTCCCAGCGAGGGTGAGAGTTGTGGTTGACTCTCTTATTGATGTACTAGATGTATTTTTTTGGTGTATCTCCTCGATATGAAGGCATAATTTTGTACAGATGTATATGTATTATTTTTTATCATGCCTCATGATAAAGGCCCATTTGAAGTGTATGTTTATATTGTTTTTTTAGATGCCCATGATGAAGGCACTTTTTTTCATTATATTGTATTAAGATGTACTTTTGAGACACATTGTTTTGTACATGAAAATTTATATTTTTGATGATGCATGATGATTAGATGGATTATTGATGTACCACATGTTGTTTATGAGATATCATGCTTAATATGTATGTTTATGTTTGTATCACATGTTAGATTATGAGATAGCCTTAGTTGATGTCATATTGCATGTTGATGAGATACTTTGAGTAAAACATGTTTTTATTTTTGATATTGGTGTGGGGGGGATAGATTTGTGATCATGTGCAACCCCTCTTGCCCCATTGATGATACGGTACTTGATGATTAGCTTTAGCATACATGTATGATGTAGACTTAGCATTTATTGATATATGATGTATATATGTGATGGGTTTATGTGATATGATGATGAAATGATAACACAATGTACAAGTAAAAATTCACAAGCACACAATTTTAAACAAATCTAATCAAAGCAACACATTTATTTACAAGTATGCAATATAAAATGAACTCAATGCAATGCACCACAAATTAAATAACATTCAATCTAAGTAAGCAAGTGAATCCAACTTAAAGTATACACAATACAGAAAAAGCAATGCAACTAAAAACCATACAAACCAACAACTAAAAGTAAGCAAACTACTACTTTGTTTTTGTGGGACAATTTTGGGATGTTTTTCGTTGTTTTTGGTTTTATCTCTAAGACAATTTTCTATTGTTTTGGGGTTTTCTATGAAACGTATTTGAATGTTTTGATTTTTCCAAGGAACATATTTGTATGTTTTGGGGTTTTCAAACATTTATACAAATGTTTTTGACATTTTCTAAACAGTTTTCTGAAGTGAATGTGCAAGGAAATGAAGAAATGTGGATGCCCCCAGCGTTAGATGGGATGTACAAGGGCAGAATGCCACGTGGTATATGCCAAAAGTGACACTGTGAAGTTTCCCCCAGTGTGAGATGAGTTCATTCAAAGTTAAATTCTCCACATTCAAAAGGTTGAATCAACCAGATCAAGGCAAAGAGAGGTATGCTCACAAGGGACTCAGAAAAAGGCAAAGACCAACTTAGGACAAAATTGTCATACTCCTAAACCTGAAATATTTGTGAACAATGGACCCTCCCTTGGTGCTGGAAACTAGTTTTCACCAAAGGACTTGTCCAAAGTGCCACCATTACGTGGTTTTCACTATTGGACGCACCTGTTTATTTCTCTTTTCTTTTTCTTTTTTTATTCTTTTTCTCTTTTCTATTATTTTAGAGACCCCATACTTAAGCATAAAAATGCTTAAGATGCATTACATTCATGGGTTCTCAAAGCTCTTGGCCATCTAAATGGGCTAGCTTATAGGCACCTGAACCAAACTTGGTAACCACAACATATGGTCCTAGCCAATTGGGTTCAAATTTCCCTTTCTTTTCATGTATGTCCTTATTGGTGGTACACCTTCTTCTGATTCTCTTTTAACACCAAGTCCCCTACCTCAAATTGACGAGGTATGACTCTTTTATTGTAGCTTTTCCACACTTTGATCCTGATACACTTTAAGGTGATTGAGAGCATGAAGTATTTTCTCATCTAATAGCTCCAAACTCTGGGTTTATTGAGAGAGTCTTGTAATAAAAGCTACTTTGGTAGTCCTCCTCTTCATTCAGGTAGTCCCTTAGCTCAATATTGTTTCTACTAAAGAAGGGATCTTGATCTCTAAAGGTAGTATGACTTACCTCATGCTGAATACTAAGGAGTATGGAGTGGCACCTCCATTGGGGGTGCTTAGCTCGATAGAAGTTTTGAATGCCCAGAGGGATAGAGGGTGAATTTGTAGATGTCAGTCATGACCTATCTTGTTCACCATCTTCTCCATAATGTGAATTAGGGTTTTATTGGAAGCCTCAGCTTTCCCATTACCTTGAGGGTAATAGGGGGTCAAGAACTTAAGGGAGATTTGAAAGCATTTTCAGAGTGCTTTCACTATTTTATTCTTAAATGGCTTACCATTATCAGTGATAATAACCGAAGGGATACCATATCAATAAATGATATGGTTCATGATAAATTTAGAGATTTGGGCACCTTCAACATAGGTGAGAGGAACAACCTCTACCCATTTCGTAAAGTATTCAGTTGCAGTAATGATGAATTTATGACCATCTGAAGAGACAAGGTTAAGTTTCCCTATTAGATCGAGACCCCACTTTGAGAATGGCCAAGGGGTTGTGACAGGCTGCAAGGATTGCACTGACGCATGTATCAAGTTGTCATACTTTTGACAATCCATGCATTTCTTCACATGGTTACAGTAGTCATGCTCCATGGTAGGCCAATAGTAGCCTACTCTGAGTATTTTCTTTGCAAGTATGATCCCATTAGTATGAGCCCCGTAGATGCCTTCGTGCACCTCTTTGATTGCTTGGATAGATTAGTCCAAACTTAAACATCACAATAGATTCATGTCATAGCCTTGGAAGAAGAGGGTGCCCCCAAGTAGGGTATAGCGGGCTATACGTTGGATGAGGGTTTGTTTTTCAGCATGGGAAATGTTAGTGGGAAAGGTTCCATCATGGAGGTAATTAAATATTTCAGCATACCATGGGGAAAAGGGACCAACAACATCACACACCAAACAAGAATCTGGTATGTCATATGTCGTAGTTCTGAATTTTCTACGAAGAATGACATATCATTGTTCCCTAATAGAATACTCAACATGGGTCCTATTGTATCCATAACATGATTTTCTCTATTTTTTTCTCTTGGTATTTGCTAAAATGTTATCTGCTCAAAGAATTCCTTCAAGGAATCAACCATCCTTTTATATGGAAGAAGTTTCTCATCTTTGACCTTGTATTCATCTATGACTTGTTTTATAATGAACATTGAATCACCAATGCAATTGACTCGTCTGATATCCCACTTGATGGCTAGCTTCATCCCTGTGATGAGAGCTTCATACTCCATTATATTATTCATGCATGGGAACCCAAGATGGAATTCTTAGGGAATCAAGTCTCCCGTAGGAGTGATTAACACAACTCTGACACCTGAACCATGAAAGGTAAAGGAGCCATCAAAGTATAGTTTCCAAACGATAGATTCCTCAAGGTACATGATGGATGCATCTGGTAGTTCCAAACTCAAAGGTTCAGTACCTGGTAGGGGAGATTCTGCTAGCTGATTTGTTAAGACTTTTCCCTTTAGTGAATTTTGATGCATATACTCAATGTAAAATTCACTTAATAAGATGATCCAATTAGCCATCTTGCATGTGAGTGCAGGTTTTGACAGTAAGTATTTTAGTGGATCAACCTTTGAAATAAGCTTAGATTTGTTGTTGAGAAAATAGTGGTGTAGCTTCCGGGAAGCAAACACTATGGCTAGGCAAGCCTTTTCGATCTGTGGATAGTTGAGCTCATATGCTATCAATGTTCTGCTCAAGTAGTATATAAATTTTTCTTTCTACTCTTTATCATACTGGGCCAATAGTGCCCCAATTGCAAAATGTGTAGCAGAAATGTAAAGCAACAAGGGTTCTCCTACCATGGGTGGCATGAGAACAAGGGGTTTAGCCAAGTATTCTTTTAGCAAAGAAAACATTTGTTGTTGTTTTGGCCCCCAGGTGAAATTAACATCTTTCTTAAGAAGATGTGTGAATGTATGACACTTGTCTACTAGCTGTGAAATAAACCTTCTGATTGGCCTGAATTTTCCCTTGTAAGCTATGTAGTTATTCTAATATTTTTAGGAGGAGGCATTTTTGTGATAGTAGTGACCTTTGCAGGGTCCACTTTTATTCCTCTCCTTGAAACAATGAATCCTAGTGATTTCCCTGATAACACACCGAAGACATATTTCTTTGGGTTAAGGCTAGACTTTGTAGTCCCTTAGGCAGTGAAAGATACATCGTAAAATCTCTGGGTGCTCCTCCTGAGTTCTAGATTTAGCTAGTATATCATCTATGTAATCTTCCATGATGTTAGGTTTATCATGTCATGAAAGATTACAGTCATCACCCGCTGATATGTAGTGCCTAAACATTATTAATCCTGAAGGGCATGAATTGGTAGCAGAATGTCCCCCATGGGGTTGTAAAAGTTATCTTGTGTTGATCTTCCTCCACAATCTTTATCTGATTATAACCTGAGAAGCCATCCATGAGTGATAAATCTCATAACCAACAGTAGAATCTATGATCATGTCAATGTTAGGGAGAGGAAATTCATCCTTGGGATAAGCTTTGTTAATATCTCTGAAATTGGTACACACTCTGATACCGATTGGATTTTTCTAAACTGGTACCACATTAGAAATCCACTCTGAGTAGTCAATAGGCCTGATGAATCCTACTTCTAATAACCTTTCTATCTCTGCCTTTACCAACAAGGTGATGAGAGGATACATCTTTCGAAGCTTTTTTTTGATGGGCTTGGTAAGTTCTGAAAGGGTGCACAACAAGATTGTGCACCACTAATGGAGGATCAAGTCCTGACATGTGGGCATAAGACCAAGTGAATATGTCTACATACTCTCTCAAAATTCCTATAAATGTTTTTATTGCTCTTGAGCTGAGAGTGAAGCTCCCAACTTAACTATTCTAGGCAACTCCTCCGTATCGATGTTAACATCTATTGTATCTTCCACTAGTAACCTTTGACTCATCCTCCATGCATGTAGGATCGGGAGGAAGATTGAGATCCTCCTCTATGGTCAAAGGTGGTTCAGGGAGATCCTCATAATTTTATATGGGTACACTATATTTTCCATAGGTTATTCTTCTTATTTTATCCACAATGAAACGCCTCGAAGAGGTTTTTCACTATAGGACTTCCCTTTTTTCTTTCTGTAATTGGATTTTCTGTAGTGACATCTTTCCCTTGCTCACTTTTTTACTTAAGTTTCAACATAATTCTACCTCCTCTCAGAAGTATGCACATCGCCCCTTGAGATGAATGGAGAAGCCTATTCTTGTGATGAATTTCTTGGAATGTTAGTTGATGCCTAGGAAGTCACCAATAGCATCATCGTTCTGAAACACCTCAGCTATAGGTACATGACGTTGTTGATCCCAATTCATGAGTGATGGGTAGATGAGGTTTAATGTTTGAGTTATAGGGGATACAATCATGGTGTAACAGGGGTTATGGTAAGGATATCCATGTTAAAGATTTGTTAGGCTCATAGAGGTGAGGTCTTTGTAAAGACTACATCAAGAATTTGTTTCGCTTTCATTTTCAAATAAACTATCCTCACTCTTAGAAGAAGAATACTCATTATCTAAAAGGGTGAGACTCATACAAATGGATGCCAATACCTGATTTACCCATTATATGATGAGGTA
The DNA here is from genome assembly GCA_019776745.2 of Taxus chinensis. Classification (NCBI taxonomy): domain Eukaryota; kingdom Viridiplantae; phylum Streptophyta; class Pinopsida; order Cupressales; family Taxaceae; genus Taxus; species Taxus chinensis. Next base: position 45,004,548 of record CM034153.1, read on the forward strand.
TTCGAAGAGCTTCTAACAAGACCTTGTTCTTATGTAGCCACAACCATGTCCTTGATATCTCATAGTAAACATGATTATGTTAGGATATAACATACTCTAGATTAATTGTAAACACAAATCCATTTCATCAGCTTGAGGCTGAAATATATTATCAATTAAGGATTCTTTCATCTTCTAACAAGCCACTTTAAAGTGAAATTGTCAAAGGGGTCGATTATCCCTTGATCCAGTAGAATTTGATAACATGCTCTACCATGCATGATTGGGCTGATATCGAGAATGTTTTGAACCATAAGTGGTTAAGGGTGATCCTCATTATACTGGCTCCACTCATTTTTTATGAATTTCATCTCCCTTGTTTAGCAAAAGGACATTTCATGTAGATGCAATTTTTCACTATAGGATTCAAGGTGTTCTTTCCACTCGTGAAGTGAGTGCCTCTAAATGAACATTTTTCCCAACTTATTTTCATACTTACGTGACCACTCAACTCTACCTCCTCTCCAAAATAGCACAAAAATGCATTGATCTGAATGAGAGAATGGTTTCTTGTGATTCCCTTGTATGCTAATGTTGTCTCTTGATTCCAAGGAACTTAGACACTGATAGCTTCACATTATGGTAAGACCTCGCATGGCACGTGAATTTTTGGTCAAAATTCACGATGTTTGGGTAAATGAGGTCTAGGTTTTGGACATGGTAATGGGTCTAATCATGGGTTATGTAAGGATAGCCTCTTATGAAATAGTGATCATTGACAACTGATTGTCGTTCATTAATTATCATACACCTTTATGGTGATGATATGTTCTAAATCAGCTTTATTGTAGCCTAATTGAAAAACTTATCCTCATAGCTTAGAAATGATTTGACAATACTCATCCAACATCCACAGGGTGAGACTCTACTTGACCTACTTACGCTAGATTTTACCTCAATATGATGCAGGTATTGGGAGAGATTCCAGCGTAACCTTGTTCTTCCATGGAATAACCAGGTCCTATATACCTCATGAGTAATTTGTGCTACCATAGGAATTTACCTTGTGACTTGTAGTCATACATCCATTTCATCACTCCTAATGAAATATAATATTTTTAAAAGTATATCCTTTGGACGTTAGAAATATTTAGCCACCTAAGAGTGGAATTGTAAAAAGTTGTAGTCTTCTCCCTTAATCTTTAGAACATCATAGCATGATCTACCACATCTTGAGGTTGATAGCAACATGTTCTGACCATAAAGTTCTTGTTGTAGATAATAATCCCAATAACACTTGGTATAACCTTCATCTGTAGCAAAAGGAGTTTATGAGGTTGAAGCACTATTTTCATTAGTAAAAAATGCATCTAGATCCACTTGAAGTGAGGGCCTCCAACTTTACATGAACAACAATCTCCATAGATAGACACTCCTATATGGTATAAAATAACCCAAAAATGCTTCTACAACGAGAAAATAGTTGGGTATCCCTATCTATAGAAAGTGTATGTCCTTCATGTTACAACTTTAAACACTGATGATATGTTTATGGCAACTTGCATGGCATGAATCCACGGGTGACTGAGTAAGATGTTGTAAGGGAGCTCCATGTATAAGACATGGAACTTCTTATCATGGGTTATGGGACCAAATTCTAATGAAAAGTGATCATTCCAATTGATTTTCATTCTTCATTGTCATACGCCTTTATGGTGATGACCTTTGTTTCCAAATCAGATTTTGTGTACCCTAGTTGATGAACTAGTTTAAGAGTACAAATATTTAGACCCAATATCGTCCACAAGTACTCTCTTGACCTTCCTACAATTCATTATTACTTGAATGTGCAAGGGAAAATTATGGGAGGGAATTTCTACTAATAATTTTAGAATAAAATTTATATGTTCTAAAGGAGCGATTTACACTACCATGGCCTATAATTGAGTTGGATCAACATCAACGTATACTCCTAACCCATGTAAGGTTTTTCAAAGGATATCCTTATGGACATTAGAAATATTTAAAAGACACAAGATTGAAATTTTAGTTGTGGTCTTCTCTAATTGATCTAACACATCATAGTGACTCTCTTCAGGAGGAGGGGGAGTGGGTTATAGGATAATAAAGTGAGATCTTCACATTTCCATGGTACACTCTCTTGTTTTGATTTTGATCATGTTGATATGTTTAATAAGTGAGTTTGACCTATCAATGCATCAAAATGGTATGTGTTTGAAACTTAGTATTCTTATTTTGAGACGATTATCCCTGATCTATCTTTATATTTCCCTCATGTTTGGGAAATGGTTCTTTGAAGATCCCCAAGTTTATGTTATGAGACTTTGGCAGTGGCTGGAGTCTACTTCTATATCACCATTGTCAACTAGGTCTTGAATGTAGTGTTTTAATCTTAAACACTTGTCGGTTTTATGACCCTTTACACAATGAAATCCACAAAATTCATTATCCCTAAACCATGATGGTTTAGGTGCGTCATCCTTGTAGGGTTGTGTTTCAGGGTACGTAACCATGTTTATGGCCTCTAACTGCTTTAGTATGGATGATATGGATTCAGAAAGACATGTGAAAGTACGGCATTTATACTCTGTAGGTGGATTTCCCTTTGCAAGCTTCAAAGGTGCATGGTTTTGAACATCTTATACTCGCTTGGATTCAACTATCCCATCACTAACGACATTTTTGTTCTTATTATAAACAAACTTTGGTTTTTCCTTAGATTTAGAATCATTATAATCGTATGAGAAAGGTTTTAGAGTCCCCCTAGGTAACAATGTCTTCTCAATTTGACTCCCTTTTTTAATTACCTCTTCGAATGTGTTACCACAATGCATTTGCAAGTGGAACGTAATTTTTGGATGAGGGTTGGGAACAAATATGCTTATCAAATATTTTTCGAGTATGGAGCAAGGAAAGCAGCTAGCTAATCCTTTCCATCATTGTAAAAACGCAGAGAATTTTTCATTGTTTGGCATTATAAAGATCTAACATGGTGATGTCTCTCTTGATATTAAATGAGAATTTTCATACAAAATGTTCAACTAATTCTGGTCCATGTGGATAGAGATCCCTTGGGGATGGGCACAAAACCACTCTAACACTTGTCCTCCTAAACTCCATGGGAAGAGGCGTATAAGATAAATATTGTTAAATGCAACCTCTTGGTATGCCATATAAAAATATTTAATATGGTCATGAGGGTCACCTTTTCCCTTATACTTTTTTAATTTTAGAAAATCGAAGTGTCATGGGAAAGGTACCTGTAACATGGCCCTATTAAACGGATAAGGGAAAAACTCATCAAACTCATCGAAGTTTTGCCCCTATTCTCATAATATGATAATTTCTTGTGGGTGGTGTAGGTCTATAAGAAGGATTATATCATAAATATCTCTTTGTGTTTCCCGTCAAGGAGTGTTTATTGGGAACTAGTAAAATTAAGCTTTAGGTTTTGCCTTTAATATATATTGTTTCACAACTTTGGTTGTTCCTTCTGTATATGCGAAACCAAAATTTCCAATTTGCGAGTGAGGGCTTGGACTTGTTGTTCTAAATTCACCTCTTGAATAAGCACTTCGTTACGATCTTCATCAGGGGGAGGTTGTGCATGATGAACATGTTCCTCGTTGTCTTCACAACTTATTCTAACAATGGGTATCTGATAATCTCTGTCATTTTCAAATGGTACCTCCTCATTATTCTATAGCGTGGAAGTAGAGGCATGGCTTGGGTTTAATATTTCATTAATAATACGATGGGGTTTGTCTACTTCTTCTTCTCCTTGAACCATTGTGGCAATGAGAGGGGTCCACTATGGAAGGTAACTTAGCTCCTAGCTCCATAACACACATAAGAACCTCATGCTTGTTTTGAAAAATGTAATCATCAAAATTGGCATTAGGACGCTCTATATTCATATGAGGAGAATCTTCCTCTCCACCACTATGGCCAAACATGAGATTATCCTCTAAAAGAGGGTTTTCACCTCCAAATATATCAGATCCTAATCTTTGAGATACCATTCTTGTAGTAGGCATACTCAAGATAGGAGGTACAACACAAAATATTTCCACTAAGGTTCACTAAAAAGGGGCCTTAGTCAAATTTTTGCAGCATAACGACACTAAGTCATCACACAAAAAAAGGTGACTATAAAATAGCCACATATCCAATAGGTCAATGTGAACCTATGAACTAAAGAATAAAGAATAATCTACTCTAGCAAGGTAATATATATGACACAAGTTATCTAAGACAATGTAACGACGTCTAATACTCAAACTTCAGTCACAACAAATAGTTTACTCCCTAAGATTTTTCTAGATAGGTTTGAGACCAAATAGTGACAACACAATATCACCAGTTAGGTCAAGTTTGAAATAAAGAATACCTAAATGCTAAGATAATGTTGACACAATCCTTTAACAAGGTATACTCAAAATTGGTTTCTAAACACTAACAAAGTCCAAGTGTTGTAAAATGGACAATACAAATGTGAGACAGTGTAACAATGTTATTCGGACATGTAATTCAAACTTTGCAAGAAAGAAATATTTTAGTATAAAAATGACATTATAATGATGCTAACAAAGTAACCTCAACACTGACAAAACTCAAGATAAGGCTAGGATGTAAAAACTACATCGAATTATATCAAGAAAATGTACTATGCGTACGAGCAACATAACAATATAATCTAGAGATTTAGGCCAAGTTTCACAATGGAAGCAAGAAATAAATATCACAATGGTATGGCTATAATTTCGGGTAGCATAAAAAATTTAAAGAGGATACAATGATGATATCACCTAACTGTAAATGATAATAAGTCTCAAATATGGGTTTTTGAGATAATGAGGGACTACGAGAACCCAATGTACGTACCATTCACACTTTCAACTCTTGCATGCTTTAGCATTGCAACCTAGTCATGCAAGAAGAGTACAAAATTTTTGGAATACGATTATATTATCAAGTACGTATCCATATATATGTTTGTTCTTCTTTTGTCTCCAAAATGAGAAATAAGGAAACAAAGGAGTAGACCAAGTGGTGATGAAAAATACTTGGTGTAACTTTTGCAGAGTTTCACCTTGCCTTAGGACAGGTGAAAAACTAGGACAAACTAGCACTAAATAGATTTTGTGATGAAATGTCACTCAGTTTGAAATTTTAAGAAATTATTTCCCTTATTCGAAAAATAAGAGTTTGAATCTAAAAAAAAATTCACTTTGTGTAGAGCTCTATCAGATTATACGATATCTAAGACAAAATTGGCTCTAAGCCAGAAAAACCTCCTAGGGGTTCTCTCTCTATTTGTCACAAGACTACCTTTGTGAGCCTAGATTTACCAATAACTTCACACTGAATAATCCCTTGGATTATCTCGGCAATACTTTACCCCCTTCTAATACAATGATAAACTACTGTGTTTAGTTGTATTATCACTGGGGTCACAATGGAGAGAAGTTTTGACTCTATTATATTTCTAAGGCGTACTAGTCAATTCGGTAGTGTGGATCACTTTCCTGTTTCGTTTTCAAGGTTCCCTCTTGCATGAACTAATTTAGGGTTCTTAGGACCACCCCCATTTTTGTAGCTTAAGTCTTATGCCAAAGGGGTTATTTCCTAGTTTAAAGAGGATGAGTTGTAGCTCTTAACCGAAACCTGCACATACATTGTGATTTTGAATGGTGTGTTGGTTTATTTATCTTTTGGACTTAAGAAATTTGGTTTTAGACGCACTCTTTTTAGCAACATACAATCAACAAGTGAATGTTAGAATTTGGTTTGAAGAGAGCCATTCTTTCTTTGAAAATCATTTTAGGTCCTTCACACAAATGCTTAGTATTTTAACAAGATTCACAATATCATAGAAATATAGCAATGAAAATGCTTGTAAATCAACTAACTACTATCAATCTTTGCAAAAACAAGGTTTATTCCCGATTAATCCAAGTGCTTCTTAATGAAATTCTAAAAAAAAATGGTTCCCAAGATCACACTAGGTACAATGATCTCACCAATGCGGAGATCTCAAAAAAAGACACAATTTCAAAAAAAAAATCACCTTAATCTAAGCTACAGATCAAAAGTTATGAGCTCTAGAAGGTTTTGTTATTAAAAAATATTATTTTAATGTTGATTTTTAAAAAATCAGTACACGTGACACCCAAATGTCTAGAGGTTAAATAAGTGCATCCACTGGATACAAAGTTGCGACTAAAGAGTAAAAGGCTATGCCCAAAACCTACATGTCCAAAGGGTAAATCATTATATCCATAGGGTGCACGTCTATATCCAATGGATAAAGGAAAGCACCTACAAGGTATAGATCTACATCCAATGGATAAAATATTGCATTCAGAAGGTACACGTCCATAGGGTACGCATCTATGACCAAAGGATAAAAGAATGCACCGAGAAGGTACAAATTTGTATCCAATGGATAAAAGAATGCACCGAGAAGGTACAAATTTGTATCCAATGGATAAAATATTGCATCCAAAACATAAAAAATCCAAAGGGTAAAAGAATGCAACCATAAGGTACATGTCTATATCCAATCGATAAAATAATACACCTAGAAGGTATAGATCTGCATACAATGGATAAAAGAATGCACCTAAAATGTATAATTTTTGATACAAACTTAGACTGCAAATATCTATTTTTTTGTACCTGTATAAAAAAATAGGGACAAATCCAGAAAGTTTCTTGAAAAACCCAAAAATTTGATATAAATTTTGTGTCAAAAAATTGGTTTGTACATAATTATACGGATTTTTTTGAAAAATGTGCCAAAACCCCTTTAAAATGTCCATATTTGACTATCTCAGAACAAGGTCAAGTTAACAGTCGATTCTAGCATTTTAGCACCTTCCAAATCCAATGGTGCACTCCATTTTGCATAAAAATGCATGTTGCAGAAAAGTGCTAAAAATTCCAAATTTATGAAAACAAGTAAACCCTTGCTTACAAATAAAAAACTTACATATGAATTTCTACATCATCTACTACTCTGATACCATGAAAGAAATGATAAGAATATTGTTCCAAATCATGAAGATCTCAAATGATAATAACACACCACGTTTAATAAGTTGAAAGGAATTCACCAGAATAACCTTACAAAAGGATTTGCAAATAAAGAGTTCAAATATCATATTTGGAAATCTATCATAATTCATTTACTCATTACATTACATGAATTAGCTCAATAAGCAGAATTTACATATAGGATGAGGGAAGTGCAACTACTACCTACATCAATGGTGAAGAACTCCCACTAACTGATACTAGTAGTTAATTTAACTCCACAAGACTAACAAGCTAACTCCACACAACTGGTAAGCTAGCTCAACACAACTAATAAGCTAACTCTACATAACTAGTACACATAAGGAAGCAAACCCAACAAGTGTAGGGATAACCCAAGTGCAAGAATTATCCTAATAAACAAATAAAAGGATAAATAATAACTTACACTAATAGCTATTGCCCCCTTTTGGGAACTTCTAAATTACTACCCATCACTGTGGGTCATCATGTTTGGTTGTTAATAATGAAATTCAAACAAGCGAATCATATATATACATGACTTACTCGCCATTATTATGGGGTTAGACACTTTGGGATATTACTTACTATCTACTACTTGGACAAAGAGAAACATTCAAGGAATACATTTGGGCTACATTATTCACTACATATGAGGGGTTGTTTCTAAATTACATATCACAAATTCATCTTGGGGGAAAATTACTTATAGCCTGTCATCTTGGTGTGACTGACACAAGGGAAACCTAGCTTCAAGTGACACAACTCAATCTCACACACACACACACACACACAAGAACACACACACACACACACACACACACACACACACACACACACACACACACACACACACACTACATAGAGTCTGAAATGTAGTTCAACGCTCGGTGATAATCACATTGGGGTGACCATCGGGGTCAGTCTAACTCAAACATATGCATTATTTATTTCATCTAATGTTTGTTTGAGCCTTGTGTAGGTGGATAGGGTTTGTTTTATAGGTTTATGTATGATAGTGAAACCCTACAATGAAGTGTATGAAACAAAGAGAAAATGGAAATATACATCATCAAACCCTAAAGAGATCATATCCAGTGTTATTGCTAGGACACTAGCACCCAACTCAGACACTAGCTCCAAGGCAGGCATGTCTTTATCTGAGCCGTCCTATCCGAAGGGGTTGTAGGTTCCAGTTTTCCACATGAACCTTACTCAGTCCAGATCTAACCTATTCCACTCAGTTTCCATTTCATAATCATCCCAGATCTTTAGATACAAACTAAAACACTATTATCTCACTATTGTTTACACTTACTTGTTTCTTGCATAATAGATCATGCTTGTTACTATCATATCATTTGATCTCAGTCCTATGATCAATATTTAATTTCATTAAATCAAATTTATCATCGGTATAACTATTGGTTTTCTTAGGAAGGGTATTTTTGACAAACGTATGGGTGATTGTGTAGAATTTTTTTTATTGAAGAACAAAGTTTCAGAGGTTGTTCAAACTTGAAGCACCCACTTTTTATTCTTATGGATGTATATTTAAATTTTTGCATAGATGTATCTCATAAACCTTGTGTAAGGATAAACAATTATTTTAGAGTGGGGAGATGTTGAATGGAATTTTTGGGAAAAAAACACAATATTAGTTGACCGTAGAACATGGATGCACATAATAACTAAACTAGTGCAATACCAACTGGGAACATGGGGCATTTTATGAATAATTGATATGACTGATGATCAAGGATCATAGATGGTGGATGGTGCATTCTAGTTGGACTTTTTGGGAACCTTATGGAAGAAGGGATATTCACAATAATATACTTGTGGGATGAAATCTATAAATAGATGACTATCTCTATAATGAAGGGGGATAGGATGACTATTATGACCATCATCATCTTAGTGATTATTTAACTCAAGTTGTTTATATATTCATAACCTAAGGTTCGGTGTACCATTTATTCATACAACATTTAAAACCTTTTGAAATACCTTAATATAATTGAGGTTTCTTGAATTTCAGTAGCATTTTCTTGTTATCTTACTCCAATATTTGGACACATTTTTCTTTTGTATAAATGTCCCTTCAAATAACATGTAAACCTTGCAATTCTCTCTAAAATGAGATCTTTTATAATGTGCTTCATGTGAGACCTTAAAGCACAAGATTGATTAAATGTGCCTACAAAAATAGAGCTTTGATCCTTAACACAAAATACTATGATAACAATCCTATAGTCAAATACCATAGTTTTCCTATAGTTAGATCCTATAATCACTCTAGATTCAGATCCCATAGTTGCCCCATAGTTGGATTCCATAATCGAGTTACATTCAAATTTATTTAACGATGGGGAAACTATTGGATCTGACTATATGGAAACCATAAGTTGATGTTAGGGCCCAACTTTAGACATAAATTATCCCATTTTATTATAAAATTTCATATAGTAAAATACTTAGTGATGGCCTAAAAAATCATGCCCATCATAAATAGGCATGGAATTTATATTTTGAGAATCTCTTACTTTTCCGATAATGGTCCATCATCAAAATTACTTTAGATTGTCTTTAAATCCATCCTATTTTTTTCTAAATTTGTAGTGATAAATTTAAAAATCATTACCCAATCATTCCCTCACTCATATAGTTAGGTAAGGTTCCACATTCTGCATACATGTCTATCAAAACATTTGCAACTATATCTAACAAAATTCCTCTATATTTTGGCACAGGTTGGGAGTACACTGTCAAATGTAAATTGAGCAGGTTGGAGACTTGTTTGTTGCATATGATGAAGTAGTGATTCTCTCTTAAAAGGAAACCACTCTCTGTACCTGAGTGGTGCAAGCGGTTGCAAAAGCTGATGAATATGTACAACGGGAAGAATCGGATGGATAAGAACACAAAGATGGAAGCCTCGTTTATAAGAAGCGTGGAGATGCTCTTCCGCTACAACATCTTGGGTATCATTGGCAGGTTTCTTAATCTCATCTACCCACCAAACATAAAATTCCCTAGAGATATGTCATCTCATGGAATGAAGTGATTGAAGGATACTGACAAAATGGGATTGTTGTCTACGCTTTGGGAACATTTAAATGCCAAAATATGAACTTTTGTAAATAAACGCCAAGTGTTCAACCAAATGATACAACATGTTATCTTTTAAATGAATATCATAATTGTATCTTACAGAAGACATGGTCATCGTCAAGAGACATTGTGATTGTGATTGTTTCATCATCAAATAAAACAACTGTATATTCACCCCGATCAACTCACCTATACCAACATACGTGTGGCCCATAACAAAATACGAGGTTTATAGCAACGTACGGACATCCATCAAGGCATAGTAGGCAATTTTTTTTTTTTTATTGGAAGTTACTATATTGTCCTCTCCCCCCATCACACAAACTTAAAATAGAAAAATTACAATTCCAATAAACTAAACATTGTTATCCTCCCTGGCGTAAATTGCAACTCATTTAGAATTGCATCGGATTCTTCATAAAGTAATTGAATTCCAGAGAAAATGCTTTGGCTCTTAATTAACATTGCTTCTTTCACACGATCTGACAAAAATTTCTCGGTGGATACATGATCTCCAAAGATTTGGATCTATTTTTTGTTAGATGGAATCATTGAAAAATTCTCCCGTGGCCCTGAATGTCTAGTGTGCGCCATCTGTGAGAGCCCTTTTGAAAGGGGCTAACGGATCAAACTACCACATATCCTTAAAATCTGGTCTTTTTGGGACAAGGCTCTTCAAGACACACAGTGCCTTCCCTTCCAAAGTTTCTCAAGTGGCTCGCAAAAACAGAACTCGTATTGTTATGCAAGACAGCGCTGCGGGGTCATATGCCACAGCCCTAGCAGAACGGCCCAGTCTGTGAAGTCCCTAGATGCTATCAGTAGAGACATCGATAAGCTCTCTCAGTACATAACCAATAAGGTTTTTTTTTAATTTCCTTGTTAATCCAATCATACCAGACGAGAAGAAAAAGGGTATTCTCGAAGACATTACAAATGATGCCAAGTTTCAGCCTTATACATTAAATTTTCTCTACATTCTTATTGACAAGAAAAGGATTGACCTGATTGGTGAGATTTTCAAAGAGTTTGAGACTGTCTACAACAAACTGACCGACGACACAGAGTTGGCAGTTGTGTCTTCTGTAGTCAAGCTTGAGAATCAGATTTCTCTCGGTCCTTCACAAAATCAATGCAATGTTTTTTGTCGATTTAAGTCATATCTTCTGCTAGAGTGTTTCCATAATGGCTTGCTTAAATCTGTTAGGCCACAATTCATCTATTGTTGCCCTGCACTCTTCCTCTAACAGAGGAGTTCGGGATTCTTCTACATGCCATTGGAGAGATCTAGTTCTCCTGCCAAATGTATACAACCGACAGATGCTACGCATTTATCACAAACCTGGAATTATCTTCTTCAAATCAAAAACATATTAAAAACCACCTCATCCGAGGACAATTTTTCTCTAATAAAAGTGCTATGAGACGATAAAAGACAAGGAAGCAAACAAAAAATTGATTTCATTAATACCCCTTACACGGCCAAGCTGGACTGATGAAAATGGAAGTATTAATATGGTGCCACACACTAGCACAGGTGCTACTACGTTTTTTAATTTCTACAAAATTAAAGGAGCCGTCCAAAGTAAGGTTTAGTAAGGAGAGCACCCATTGCATTGTCTGCAAGATGGACTTATGAAGCAAGGCTACGATATTGGTAAGGACAATTTTTTCCATCCTATCATTAATTTATTTTCCTTCTCTTAAAAGCAAAGAAAGACCAGGTCACAGATTACAAAGAGCAGATCAACGAATCTCATCCAAACATGTACAGGCTAGTCCATGTTTCCATTACCGGGCTCTCCTTCACGGCACAGGTCAGGGAAGTAAGGAAATAGATTTCACTCATGATGAATTTCCTTAATGTAATTCTTAAATTTGAAAGAAAATTGGATAATTAAATATAACTCTTTTTGTATGTAAGATACTCATGTACAATATATATGAATTTTTTCACTATGGTAGACAATTAGTTTCCTTTACTAGGTGTGGATTGCACCATGTTCATAGTCTAACGAATTATATTCAATATTAAAGGGCTATTGTAAATATGGTATGGTAAGCTATGAAACTATTAAAATTAACCTTTTAATTGCTCAAAAGATTAGAGTTGTATTTTGTTCCATACAAAATTGGAATTTTCTCCCCCTTTGGTTGTTTGTTTAGGGGCCATTGCCAATGGTAAAAAAAATTCTAATCTCAAGAATATTTTGAGCTCTCTGAATATTTTTGGGCTATCCATTCTATAATAATTTGGATATTCTATAGGTAAATATGCACACCATCCTTGTTTATGATGTATCTTAGATTTTGGATACCTTAAAAACTGAAGGAGAACTTATCCCTATTGGCATATAGATTATGGTTGTGTATGGTGTTGATAAAAATACCAAACCTATTGGATGTACTCATTCCATATATTACTAAAATAAGGATTTCGTCCAAGTACATAATCATAAATAAAACAATAAATGGTTTTACAACATCATTCATCATCCACATAGATGTTTTTTGGTGCATTGTTCCAACTAAAGGGCATGACTAACCATTTAAATATCCATTCTTTAGACTTAAAAAATGTCTTCCAAATGTCATATGGCTCACTGTTAACTTGATGGAACCTTCAACTTAAATCAATCATTGCAAATAAATTCATTCATTTAATTTGGTGTAAAATAAAATTAATGTGTTGAAGTGGATATTAATTCTTGAGTTCTTGAAAATGATCTTATTAAAGGCCCTATAGTCAATAAAAATTCACCCACACCCCCTCCTTCCTTCAATATAATTTGATTGAGTTGTTAAAAGGTGAGGTGTTAAGATGAATATGAAATTTATAAATTAGATCTTGGTTCTATCAATTGATATCTTCATTTTCTATCACTAAGGTAATGATTAGTAATCCATTTGATATGGGTGTTTAAGGAATTAATTTGATGGTATGTCACACATGGTCGTGTAGGTTTCACTGATGGTGTACTGAAGGCATTTTTTACTCTATTAAGAGTGGATCTACTTTTTATTATTGCGTAGACTTATTGTGTATGGTGTCTGTATGACGGAAAAAGTGACAAGCGAGCTTGCGAATCTACAAGTAACTCTTCCACGCACCCGACCTCCGGAGGTCGTGCTGAGATAGCCGGTGGGGATGGAATATGCGTGGGATACAAACAAACTAGTTAGGCAATCTAATGTCTTCGACACGCACTAGTGGAAATTGTGAATCTAAGGCAAAGAAGGCCCTCCTAACTTGAACCGGTGTGATAGATCGATCAGCAAGGATGACTACCCAAAGGCTCCAATCATATCGAAGCTCTGGCATGATCCGGTCTATAGGTTGCGGAATACGTGGAAATGACCTGGGATAGTTTCATGTATGTCTCCAGATAAGGTCATAGGGTGGATGGTAAGTATAATTGATTCTATGGGTGATTCTCTGGCCTAGTCCATAATTCCCTAGCTCTGTTAGTTGCTACGTCTAATAAGGATAACCGTTCGATGATGATAGGTGGAAGTGGAGTAGACCGGAATACTAGTGTACGTAGGCCAGTAATCGATGTCTGATTCACCTATTGGAGTCGTTGGGATGTGGGATTTGTGGGTCACAAACCGTAGGATTCGTGGTTGTTGTGGTCCTGCTATGGTCATGCGTAGAATTAGTCCCTAATCCCTAATATCCAGTAATCATATGCTTTCTCCACTTCTTATTCAAGAATTAATAATTGTGTGGTTTTCTCAGAGTATCTTAACATGTATTTGTGCAACCTGAATTCTCAAGCTAGTATCTATATCTGTGAGAGTATCTCCTGTGTCTGGCTGTGGGACCAAAGGGTCACAACCAAAGGTCTGCTCTCTTTCAAACCTTTCTACAGTCATGTGGATATGAATCTAGGGTAATCTGTAGTTTGGTTGACTTGACCAAAATGTGTGTGCTTGGTCGTCTTCTATGTTTAACCCGTGCAGTTGGAAACTGATTTTGTTACAAGTTACCGTTGTCTGGAAGACTTGGATCCTGAGATTCTGATCTATATCAGTTATGGCTTGTGACGAGGTGGGGTTGGGGTACGATTGGCTCGAATACGTATTCCCTGGGCTTCTCTAGGTCCCATGATTGTCATGCAAAAGCATCAATATAACTAAATGCAGCGAAGCAAAATTAACTAATGAAATATATCTAGAACATATCTAACTTCTATATTTTTGTGTTTCCTTCCTGATGAACTTTTCGAATGAATTTTAAAAGAGTAACTATTAATATATCTAGAATTGATAGCTAAATAACAATTTAAAACAAACAAAATAACTGAGTAGAGCTATTTGTCTATGAATTTGTAGATCTATTCTAAACAATGAAATAATTGATCTAATCTAGTTGTAAGACTATCGATCCTACCTCAAAGGTGAGGAATGAATCATAGTTTCTCAGAAACTATCAATCCCCATAACTTCCCCGGTAATATCGAAAGTAAAATTAACTGAAATAAAGCAATTAACTACTCTATTTGATACAATTCTAATTTAGAACTTTGAAAGCTAGAACCTGGACTCCATAAAACAGTGGTGAATCTGATGGTGTGTGTGATCTTGTCCCCTCAGTGTGATCTCCTCGTTCCTTCGTGTTCACTTGAATCCAGAAAAGCGTGTAATTCTAGCATCAACAAAAGTATATATTGGGACAAAGGCAGCTTAGGATACAGACTGAATACAATACGAGTAGGAGAGAGATAGCGCAAGAGTACAGAGCTTGGCTTATGCAATTCCTAGAGGGATTTTTTGCGAGTCATGCAACATAAAGCGTCCAGAACCTGAAACTATCATGTCTGAAGAACAAAAACCTGTAACTTTAATGGCTTCCTATTGAAAACAAACTATTCTAACTCCAATGGATTGGATGAAATATCAACAACACCTGCACAAGATGGATATGTGGCTTCCTAACAACACTAACTAGGCATGTAATGAAAGAAACTAAGAATTCTAAAATGAGAGACTAATCTATTGCAAAGAGAAATTCAGAGGCAAATTTTGAGGGGCCATTTGCTTGAGCACAAGCCAACTATTTATAGCATTTTCATTTACCCAAGGTAAAAACCAAATAGAACTCTTAAACTATAAATAATGGCAAAACACTATTCCAGGGAACCAGAATCATTAATGCAAGCTTATGGCGGTGAAAAAAGCTGGTGAATCGTTGAAATTTACGTGATTTGTGTTAAAAGAGAATTCTGGAAAATGCGTAAAGGACCGCCGCTCTAAGAAAAACAAAGCACGCCGGGGCTAAGCGGGGCATGTGGGATGATAACGCATACTTGGAGAGCTTTTCCAGATCCTGAACACCTTGTGAGGAGACCTGTATCATCATTGGAGTACGTGTTACGTTGTTCTGACGGTGCAGTACCCTACAATTTTGGGTACGTACATATTGCCCCCCTCGGAGAAGAATTTTATTCATGAAGAGTTGTAAAACGGTGGGTCTGAGTATGGCGGTCCCGAAATGGGAAGTTAGAAATTATACCTGATACGTCCGTGTGTCGAAATGATGCCATCCAAAATTCCCACTCCCTGTAAAATGAAAAAGAGAACTCAAGTGCAGATAAACAAGATAGATCAGAAAATAAACACTAAAATAATGGGAAATGAGGACGTACCATTTGTGCAGGGGTAAGAACTTACCTCCGTCGGTGCTCCAAACCTGCGAAAAAAAAACATTTTTAAAACAAGTCAGGCTGCTATATATATGAAAGTGGGCCCATTTTCCTATTCATTTACATGAGTTGATTTGATTGATTCTAAGCTCTGGGACCCACGGTGACTATTTTTTTGTGTGAGTAGAGCCAAAACGTTCGTGACGAGATAGTGATCATGCCTCTGCGAGCGGAATATCATCCTGTGAGATCACAGGTTAGTTTTCCTCAATTTATCGTTTTTCCCCCCTTAATTTTAAAATGCTAAAATATTTGTTGTGGGGGGTTATTTTTGAAAATGTTAGGTTTAAAAAGTCCATCTAGGGGGGGCGCCTACTGGGTAGGCTTTGTTTTTAGTTAAAATGGTCCCTTTTCACATTTTTTGGCCTTTTTAAGCTTAAAAACCCATGTGGGTTTTTGGGACATGACCGCTGCCCTGCCCAGGGTGGCAGTTACATGACTGCCTCCCTGTTCAGGGTGGTGGTTACATGACTACCACCCTTAAGGCAGTGGTTATGAAACCGCCTCCCTGCTCACAGCGGCGGTTTTGCATAGAATGCTAAAAGAACATCTGTTTGAGATTGTTTTTACATTTTTAGCATTTCTATGTGTTTTCATGATTTTTCTAGTATTACTCATATGCTAACTTGCTCTATTTTGTGTGTTTTTGGGTGTATGCAGGTGAGAGAAGAGTATATTCGGTGGAGCCGAGAGAGGGAGTGTGACTGGCACCCAGCAGTACTAGATGCACTTTCACAGGATGAGGAGGACACTCTTCAGAGGGCCGGGATACTGCGTATCTCATGCGTTCCACATGTTGCACCATCTAGTCACATTCTTTGTGACTTATTCTCTTATTGGGATGTTGATCGGAACACCTTCCGATTACCAGGGGTCCGAGGTGAGTGGACCATCACACTAGAGGACGTTTATCGTATTTTGGGGGTCCCGATTATTGGGAGACGTCTCACCCTTGAGACAGCAGGTTCGCGGGCCCAGATAGCATAGTGGGCTTCCTATATGGGAGATGCAGTCATCTCCACAGGGTCGAAGAAGGGGGTTAGAGTTCGATCCATTCCTAGTTTGCCCATCCTCTTGCTTCGTCAGGGTATTATGGGGATCCTTGCCTCGAGACTAATCAGGGACAAGGGAGGAGACACACTGCTATATTGTTGGTCCCTCATCATTGCACAGATAGAGGGACATGGCCGAATTTACGCCTGGGGAACAGACATACTTGGGACTACCTACCATGACTTATACAGGGTAGTCTGTTTACAGGGGCAGTCTTTGAGCCACCCGACCCTGGTCATGAGTTGGTTCTATGAGCACTTCATTCCTTATGGCAGAGGTGTAGAGGTGACAGATCCCGGAGCTGTGAGGGCAGCTAGATGGACAGATATGTCGGTGCTCAGAGCACCTCATCAGCCAGTTACTTCTCTAACCACCGATGACATGGAGGCCACACCATATCAGACCATGGCAAGCATATGGGGTGAGGAGGCTCTTACTTTGATCTCCTGCTCCACTACAGGGTAGCTTATTGACAGAGTGGGGCAAGTGGAGATACACCCCTTTGGCCGAGTTCCTCAGCAGTTTGGCCTACCCTACATGGGCATGCTTTCCCTAGTAGCGCCAGTATACAAGTCAGTTCGAGAGGCCAGAGGGGGTCCTAGAGGCTGGGGTTGGACAGTTGTTACTCCTGGCATTCCTATTGCGGCCAGGAGGGTAGTATGTGCTTGAGGGAGAGCCGGTGCGCCTCAGGCACCTTTGCTTTGGATTGCCGTTGGTCCTGCCCATAGCAACGATGACCCTATCGACATAGACTCTGAGTCTGAGGAGTTTACAGGGGGAGAAACAGAGGAGGAGACTGAGGAGGACAGTGATCCTGAGTGGCATGACACTCAGGATATCATGCAGGCAGAGAGGGCTGAGTAGAGTGCGGAGAGAGTTACTCTGGATTCAGAGGAGCCACTCCCCCAGAGCCATGGTGGGGAGGATGAGTCCATTGTAGGATGCCACGTTGCTCCAGCCATGAGGGGAGCACCTCAGTCAGTAACAGCATCCGTGGCAGGTGCCGACCCTAGCGATCCATCCTGGAGGCCTGGTGATCCGAGTAAGTTACCATCCTTCCTTTTAATGTTTGTTTTTAGTTAGGATTTCCTTAGTTGCTATCTCTCTTTTTGTTTTATCTTGTATTTCTAATCTCTTGTTTTGTTTCTAATTTGTTTTCTCCTTTGTTTGCAGAGACTGCCGATGAGTGGTGGGACTTGATTCGTAGGGTATGCACCGATACCCTGATGATCCCCATGGAGAGGACCCGCACAGAGTTTTCTGTGGACCCTGGGGAGCCCTCAGCAACCAATAGACATACTGACATCTTTGCCCCAGTCTGCAATGTGGCAGGATGGTATCGACTCTCCGCACGGAGCTAGCGGGGTATAGGACAGCCGAGCGCTTAATGAGGATTCATTCTCGTGGTGAGACTGTGGCTGCCCCTTGGGATCCTGAGCCCTTCGTGCACTCATAGTGCCGGCGTAGCCAAAGTCCTAGGCATGGGTGTGCACCTTCAGAGGGGTCTCGTAGGGATTGAGAAGCCACTTGGCTCTCCTAGATTTTGTATGATATATTCTTTTGTATATCCGGGCTCTTTGAGCGTTTTGACCATGCTTAGTGCATGATGGCATTGTACACAAACTTTGATCAGTTGTATATATATATATTCTTTTTGGATCAGAATTTTTGCATTCATGGCTTACTTGCATTTCTGTTTCTTCATGTGAGTTATGATATTATGCATGTATGCTCTTTAGAATGTATGCAATGGAGAACAAATGATGCAAGTGTTTACTTACTTTCTTTTTATGTTTCATGATGCTGATATATGGTAATGTAGATACAATGTGATTTCGAATCATAGTTTCTGTAAGCAATTTTGGATACTTCATATTTGTTTTAGCAAAGTGGTGAAGATAAACCGGTATGATGAGCAGATAAACTTGCCCCTACACCCAACTCCACGCAACTAGTAAGATGCGAGGGCTTATCACCAAGAGTTGGGAAGAGCGCAAGTTATGAAATGTGTTGAAATGATACTGATGAGAGATAAACAAAGCCTTGGCGGCCCCAAATTAGGATGCTAAAAACTTACTACACTCGAGTGACTTCATAGTTTTGGGAGTAACTTGCTTTGCGGTTTATATAGACTTAGATCCATAGATGGCCACATGGTAGACAAAATCTAGGTTTTTAGGTTTTTAATTCCCTTGGAATTTTGGACATCTGATGCATTTGTTTTTGACTCAAGATTTCAAGATTTGAATTGTTTGTCTATGACCTTTTGTATTTGTTTGTCAAGAAGACCCCCTATACTTTGCCCCATGCTAGTAGTAAGAAGCGTGGGTTTATCACCATAGGCAAGGCATAGGCGAGTAAAGGCATTTCCATCCTTTCCCAACCCTACGTCACTAGTAAGAGACGCAAGCTCATTACCAAAGGTTGGTGGGGCAAGGAAATGTGTAAATTTAAAATTTTATGTTTGATTCTATATTTGACTTGTTTGTTTGAGCAAAATGTCAGTGTGTTCTTATTTCCAAAGAGATATATAAACGGGATAGATGTGACACCATGAAGCTTCTAGAACAGACCATAGGCAAGACACCTATCCTAAGAAGAAACCAAAAGTGAGAACAACCTGTAGATCTTAGTATGGTTACCATTAAGACCTTGTCATATCTAGCTTTATTTGATGAAATGATTCCAAGATAGTTTGATGATATCATGGAAATGGAGAAGTATGATTAGAGTGTTTATGCCAACAACATCATGAGTTTGTAATGAATTGCTTTGAGAACAAATTCCTTGATCACACATTTTTTTGGTACGAAACAAGCGGACAAAATGATCTTAAACTATATGAAGATGCAATGTAGATGTAATTATAAATAGTGCTAGTTGCTTACGCATAGAATCATTTGAGGTGTAGGGAATTGACTATTTTGCCAAATTCCTCACCTTCTAGCATACATAAGAGGTATACACCATTTCCATAGTCCTTCATGAATCGGTACGGGCCCAGCCATTTGGGCCAGAACTTCCTTCCTTCGCCGGTCTTTTTTGTCGATATGGCTGTCTAGCCTTAGAACTAGATCACCTTCATATATGTCACATTCATAGACTTTCTTGTTATACTACCGGCACATCCGGTCAGCATAGACTTTGTGCCACTGTTGAGCATCTAACCTAGCTTCATCTAGGATTTCTAGTTGGGAACGACGTGCTTCTTTATAAGCGTCCTCGTCTAGAATCCCTTGTAAGGATATGCGGAGATTGGGTATTTCAACCTCAAGCGGGAGAACTACTTCTGCCCCGAATACTAGAGAGAAAGGAGTCGCTCCTGTTGGCATTCTTATTGAGGTTCGGTGGGCCCATAAGGCTGGATATAACTTCAAATGCCAATCTCGTTTGTTTTCTTTCACCGTTTTAAGGAGAATGGCTTTTAATGTTTTATTCGTTGTCTTAGCCTGTCCATTGGCTTAAGGGTAATATAATGAAGCCGTATGATGGCTTATATTAAATTTATTGCACAATTCTTGAACTTCATCATTCTTAAAAGAAGTTCCATTATCTGAGATAATGATTTGTGGGATACCATACCTGCAAATGATTTGGTTCAAGATGAACTTGGCGATTATAGAACCTGGTACAGTAGTAAGAGGCATAGCCTCTACCCACTTGGTAAAATATTCGGTGGCCATGATTATAAAATTATGGCCATCAGTGGACGAGGGAGAGAATTTCCGTATTAAATCCATGCCCCACATAGAAAAGGGCCATGGAGTAGCGATTGGTTATAGAGCTTGTGCTAGCATGTGAATCTCGTGGGAGAATTCTGTACATTTATGACACCTATGTACAAATTATACTGCATTGTGTTCTAGAGTGGGCCAGAAGTAACCCATCCAATGTATTTTACGAGCGGTGGCATGACCACCGAAGTGACCTCCACACATTCCATTGTGAGATTCATGGAGAACCTTCTTGGATTCTTCTATGTCGACATATCTTAGAATCATTCCATTGAACACCTTTCGATAGAGGACTTGCTCTATAATGACGTATTTCGTTACGATAATGTGTAACCGCCTTCTTTATTGTGAGGTAGTACCTTTTGGATATGTATGGTCCATGATATAATTAATGATATCAGTGTACGAAGGACACTCAGAGATAGAAGGTCTGGTTCCAATGTAGTGTACGCATTCATCCAGAAAGTCTAGGTCTACTAGATCACCTCTGTCTAATGGGTTATTAGCTAACCAATCCACGATGATTTGTCCCTTAACAAACTTCTAATTTACAAATGTTAATTCAAATTCTCCCATTAAGGTTATAAAAAGTCCAGCCTTCTTAGACAAGGACCCTTGCGTGAGGAAGGTTTGTAAATGTTTTGTTTTTACAATAACCTTTGTTTCTTTATTTAGCATGTAATGTCTTAAGCATTTTGTTGCAAAGAGTATGACAAGGCATTCTCATTCATGCTTGCGTATAACGTGTTTCATAGTCGAGAAACGTTTGGCTAATGAAATAAATCACACGTTCTCTCTTGTCATCATCTTCTTGAGCCAGCATACAGACTAGCGAGACATTGATGGCTCGCAAATGTAAAATTAACGGATGATCTGGCTTAGGTGGCATTAGCGTAGGTGGTGATAGTAAGAAACACTTAACTGTGTTTAAAGCCTCATTATAGTCTTCAGTCCAATCAATGCTATAGTATTTCTTGAGTAGATTGTTAATTGGATGAATGGAGAAACTTAAATCCGGGATGAATCTCCGGATCGCACCAAGTTTCCCGAGAAATGATCTGATTCCAGATTCATCTGAAGGTGGAACCATTTCAAGAATAACCTTAATTTTGGTTGGGTCAACATCTATCCTGCTCGTGATGATATGATGTATCCTAGGAGCTTCCCTCCTGTTACACCAAAGACGTATTTTTCTGGATTTAGCGTGACTCTGTATCCTATCAGACGTGAAAGAATGATGCGAAGTACTTCCAGATGGTCACAACGCTTCTTGGCCTTAGTCAACAAGTCATCTACGTAGGATTCCATAATTTTGTGAATAAGATCATGAAATATATACAGTCATATCCCACTGGTATGTTGCACTAGCATTCTTGAGACCCAATGGCATAACAGTGTAGCAATAAGTTCCCCAAGGAGTTATAAATGTGGTTTTAGCTTGATCTTGTTCGGATATTCTGATTTGATTGTATCCCAAGAATCCATCCATGAGAGACAAAAGCTCAAATCCAGTTGTTGCATCAACAATGACGTCTATGGATGGTAATGGGAAGTCGTCTTTAGGACATGCTTTGTTAATGTTTCGGAAGTCTATGCACATGCATATCTTTCCATTCTTGTTGAGAACCGGAACAATATTAGATACCCACTCAGAGTAATCAACTGGTTTGATGAATCCTACCTAGAGGAGCTTTCATTACTTCTTCTTTCACCATGAGAGCTACCTTAGGTTTCATTGGTCTCAACTTTTGTTTGATCGGCTTTGCATCAGATTTAGTGACGAGGTTATGCACTGCAATGTGGGGTGCAACTCCTATCATTTCCTTATAATTAAACACAAAATGCCTTCTAATGTTCCTTGAGGATCTCAAGTGTGTATTTCTACTTCTTCTGGGGTTAACAAGGATCCTAACTTTAATATCTTTGGTTCATCCTTCCGTTCCAATGTTAACATTGATTGTTTCTTTGATCAAAGAGGCATTACCTTCTTTAAACTCAGGCGGGGCTGGGGGTAAATCTAAATCATCTCCATTCTCGACTAAGTATATGCTAAGTTCCTTTTGTGGGAGAAGCTCTGTCATGGGATTCCCGTAATAGGAAGATGAATGTGGGATCAAAGACAAATCTACTCACGTGATGGGTGAGATGTAATTCTGCATAGGCTGTTTAAGTAATCTTGAGTGGTTGTATCACTATCGGTGTGGTCTAAGACAGTAGATTTGTTTTCATTGTCCGTTTAAAAGAGGTTTTGACATTGTCTTTATCAATGGTTTGTCATGAAGGGATACCACGAAGTGGGTATCCTCTAACTTACCATTTGGAGTGAAGCGTGATGATGAAGTTGCTATTGAATCAACGAGAAGATTTTTCTCTCGCGGGATTGCTTCAATTGATATGAAGTCAAACTCCTTGCTTAAATCTACTACTGCTGTTTTGTAAAACTGTAAGTGCTCGGCTTTGGTGTCATATATCTCAGAGACTTGGTTCGCTACCAATTGTGAGTCTCCTAAGAATCTGATGTTATCAACACTGATTCTCTTAGCTAAGATGAGACCAAGGAGGAGGGCTTCATACTCAGTGCCATTGTTTGTGCATTCGAAATTTAGTTTAAAGGTAAATAGTAGGACTTTTCCCTCAGGAGAAATAAGGATTATACCTGCCCCAACTCCGTAACTGACATTTAGCTCCATCGAAATGGAGAGTCCAATACTTAGCTAGAAATATGGGCGCTGGGATTTTGATTGTGCTAACATCTTCTACCTCTACCATGCAGAGATCTACTGCTGGGAGAGAACCAACACCTAGGATGCACCCCATGCCTACAGAATCAAATGGTAGGAATATTGGTAGATCCTGTTCCAATAATTCAACAATTTTTGCAGTAGTTCCTAATAATACTGTTTCCATAGGGTTAGCCTCATCTTTGGGGGCTAGGGTTTTCTTGACTAGGCGCATAGTTTCAAGATCTGTCATAGGTACCAACTTTTCTTCTGGTTTCACATCGATAGGTTTATTAGGTTGGTTCGTTGGGAGTTCAAACTCCGAGTGGATGCCTGGTCTTTTCTTTAAGTCAGCTAGGTGTACATCAAATGGTTTTGGATCACCTTTGGCTATGACTATCTTTCCTAAGTATAAAAAGCTTACCTCTTGAAATAGTGTAGAAGGGATTGCCTTCATACGATGTATCCATGGTCGGCCAAGGATCATATTATAGTTAGTTTCCTGATCTATAATATAAAAATCAATCAGGATAGTTTTAGGTTCTAAGGTGAGCAGTAATATTATAGTTCCAATCGAGGTGGCTTTAAGGCTGTCATAGCCTCTTAGCATATTTCGGGTTGTTGAACAGTTTGTTTCTCCATACCCTAGCTTTTGAAGGAAAGAGAAGGGGACTATTTTAACTGCCGCCCCATCGTCTACCATTGCGCACTTTACATAGTTTTTATAAACCCATACTTGCAAATGTAAGGCTGGATCACCTCAGCGTGTAATCTTAGCATCTATTGGCACTTTGTTTATTTCGAATATGAATTCGACATCCCTATCTGCCTCCTCTGGAGGATGAAGATCAAAGTCTACATGATTTACTTGTGTTTCAGGAGGCGGAGTGATGTTAATTAAATGACCTAAACTCAATGCCTCTAAAAGAGCAGCCCTATGGGCAGGAGAGTTGTTTAGTAAGTCCAAAAAGGAGATGTGCGAGAAGGTTTTTTTTAGATCACTAATTAAGTCATAAGCACCTACGGGTTTTATTAACACTTGTTGGGTATTACCTATTTCTAGCGGATAGCTTGGACTTTGCTGAGAGGAATACTCTCGTGTCCTTGTTACAGCTTCTACGGGTAGTTCGTCATCTAATTCCACTAAATTGACTATCTTAGGTCGTGGTTGACTTCCTAGTTGTGCCGCAACTAATGGATTTAGTGAATTTGAAGCCTCATGATCATTATTTCCTGCAATTACACCCTTGTTTTTCCCACTTGGATTTAACTTGTTATTGTTGTGATTTGGGAGCGGATCATTAAAGATTTTGAGGGGTGCATTTTGAGGGGAAACTGCCCCTGTAAAGGTATTCGGTGCTAGTGACGCAGGATCTGCCAAGAACATATCTATGAAAAGTTGTCTTTGTTCATCTAGCAAGCGTTGCATGAATTTATTGTAGTCACGACATGTTCTAGTGTCATGGCCCCAAAATTTTTGGAAACCACAATACGAATTAGGATTGTAATTCTGAGTTTGTTGGCTTGATATATATTGTGGCCCAAAATTTTGATCAAACCGTTGCCTATTAGGATTAAAATTTTGCGTTTGTTGTCTTTGGTTTGAATTCTGGTTTTGGTAGCTAGTTGAATTTTGGCTTGGATCCCTATGTAGGGCTTCGCCATTGTTGTCGTTGTTGTTGTTGCTGTTGCTGTGGATGATTAAAATCCACCGCATTGATTATCGGGGTAAAGTTGTTGTTTCGTTAATTATTTATTTGTGATGGAGTATTGACAACATTTACCTTCTTAGACTGATCAGTTACTCCATCTGTTGTCACTCCGCAATTTTTGTTAAGAATTTTAGGTCCTTGATTGACATTCGTGGTAGTAGGATAAGTTGCAGTGTTTTGGTTGGAGGTGATTAACCTCCTATTTTATCCATATGTCTTGCGACCACTATCAATTTCTGCTTGATCTATTCGGAGAGCGCTCTCAAGTACTTCATCGTAAGTTCTTAGTGGGAACTTTTG
Source organism: Taxus chinensis (assembly GCA_019776745.2). Classification (NCBI taxonomy): domain Eukaryota; kingdom Viridiplantae; phylum Streptophyta; class Pinopsida; order Cupressales; family Taxaceae; genus Taxus; species Taxus chinensis. Next base: position 45,029,945 of record CM034153.1, read on the forward strand.
GACTTCTTCCTTCACTTCTCTGCTGAGATAATGAAGGAATAAATAACATAGTTCCATTTGGTCCATATTTGGAGCACTTGCCGAATAATAAAGAACTGTACGCCACCTCTGGATGAAATGGGTGACAGATTCATTGTGTTCTTACTTGATGTGTAAGAATTCCGTGATTCCTGTTCTTAATAGTTTTTTCATGTCAAAGGCCTTGATGAACTCCGACACGAGTTACTTGAATGAATGGATGGAAGCCTCAGGTATTCTATAATACCAATCGAGAGCAATACCTTACAAGGTTTTTGGGAATATTTTGGCAATAACCCCATCCCATGGGAGTAGTTCTCGGATGGCCGTAGTGTAAGCTTTAATATGGGAATTTGGGTCTCCCTCACCTTTGTACTTGGGAAAATCGGGAAGAGGTCTTAGAAGCATGACGCTTCGTATGGTGAAATATAAGGGCTCTTTCAAGTATTCTGAAGTATGTCCCTATCGCATAGGTTTCAACCATTGATGGTGCCTGTTGAGGGAGTGTAGGTGGAATGGGTTGTTGATATGGCTTTGCATATGCATTGGTAGGAGCATAAGGGAACCCCTGTGGTTGAGTAAAAATACTGGGAGAGGAGAACATAGCTCCTTGTGGTGATTTAGAATACATATATAAGTATGAAGGGGTATTGTCCAAGAATGGATTATTTTGTACTAAACCAGAAGGTATTGGAGTGGTATGAGAAATGGTGGTTCTAATCGGTGTTTGTTGTGAATACTGAGGGGTCATGCCTAACATGCCTATTCCTGTGAGGAGGTCTACTTGGCTAGGATGGTGTGGAGGATTGGAACTTCCTACTTGCATGAATTGGGAATTTTGATTTGCTTGAGCAAGTTCTAACCCTCTCACTCTTTCTACCAACATTGAAATGACTTCATTTGGTGAAGTCACGGTGTTTTGCCTTAGCGGCGTTTGTTGTATATCATGGTTTTGTATAGGCATGTGATATCCTGCTATGAATTGATCGCTGCCCTGCCAAGTTTCCCCGAGGGCATTTCCTATGTGTAGTGGCATGGAGGTATTTCCTTGAAAAGAAACCTCAAGTTGTGTCTGTAAACCTCCTATAGGTGGGTACATACTTCAAGAACGTTGTTCATTCCTGGTATAATATACCAAATGCTCATCATCTAAACCCAGATATGGGTTTGATTGTCTACTAATTTATGGTCTAAGTAGTACCTGAGGAGATGAACTAGACTCTCCTGTGAGCGTCATCTTGTTTGAGCCTGAAGGCTTTGTTTGTTGTTTTTGAGTGAGTTGATCCCACTCCTCTGTTTGGAAAGATGGGTTATATTTGAACCTTGAAGATGGAGTTTGTGTTGATAATTGGTTAGTTGAGTAGTTGTCACCCCATACTGAGAGTGAGGGTGATGATTGTCCATTCAGTTGAGCATAGTATGCCTCAAGACCTAAGAGAGGCCTACCATGTGTATCGAATCCTGACATATTCAGGGGGTTTTTAAATACCCATAGAATAATGGGAAGGAGTGAAGGTGATGGTGAAAGCTGATGAGGTAATAATGAGGTAGTAAAGATGAAAGAGTCGTTTAATTTGAAAGAACTAGTAGAAATCTGACTCCAGACCAGAAAGTAGAAAGTTTCACGTCGGGTTCACCAATTTTGTACGATGGAAAAGTGACAAGTGAGCATGGGAATCTACAGGTAACTTTTCCTCATACCTGACTTCCTCGAGGTCATGCCAAGATAGCCGGTGGGGATGGAATATACATGGGATGCATACAAACTAGTTAGGTAATCTAATGTCTTCAAGACGCATTAGTAAAAATTGTGAATCTAAGGCAAAGAAGGCCCTCTTAACTTGAACTGGTGTGATAGATCAATCAGCAAGGATGACTACTCAAAGGCTCCAATCAATATCAAGCTCTAGCATGATTCGGTCTATAGGTTGTTGAATACGTGGTAAATGACCTGGGATAGTTTCGTGTATGTCTCCGGATAAGGTCATAGGACGGATGATAAATATAACTGATTCTATGGGTGATTCTCTGTCCTAGTCCAGAACTCCTTAGCTTTGTTAGCTGCTATATCTAGCAAGGATAACTGTCTCGATGATGATAGGTGGAAGTGGAGTAGATATAAATAATAGTGTATGTAGGCCAGTATCTATGTCTGATTCACCTATGGATTCGTTGGGCTGCGGGATTTGTGGGTCACAACCATAGATTCGTGGTTGTTGCGGACCTGTTATGGTCATATATGGAATTAGTCCCTAATTGCTAGTATCTAGTAATCGTATGCTTGCTCAGCTTCTATATTTAGAATCGATAACTGTGTGATCTTCTCAGAGTATCTTACATGTGTTTGTGCAACCTAAATTCTTAGGCTGGTATCTATATCTATGAGGGTGTCTCCTGCGTCCGGCTGTGGGACCAACGGATCACAACCAAATGTTTGCTCTCTTTCAAACCCTTCCACAGTCATGCGGGCGTGTATCTAGGGTAATTTGTAGTTTGGTTGATTGGACCAAAATGTGTCTGCTGGGTCATCTTCTATGTTTAACCCGTGCAGCTGAAAACTAATTTGTTGTAAGCTTACTATTTTTTGGAAGACTTAGATCCTGAGATTTTGATCTATATCAGTTATGGCTGTTATGAGATTGGGTTGGAGGTATGATTGGATCGAATACATATTCCCTAGGCTCTCTAGGTCTCATGATTGTCATGCAAAAGCATCAATGTAAACTAAATGCAGTGAAGCAAAATTAACTATATGAAATATATCTAGAACATATCTAACTTCTATATTTTTGTGTTTTCCAGATGAACTTTTCAAATGAAATTTAAAAGAGTAACTGTTTAATATATCTAGAATTGACAACTAAAATAACAATTTAAAACAAACAAAATAACCAAGTATAGCTATTTGTCTGTGTAATTTGTAGATCTATTCTAAACAATGAAATAACTAATCTAATCTATTTGTAAGACTATCAATCCTACCTCAGAGGTGAAAAATGAATCATAGTTTCTCAAAAACTATCAATCCCCACAACTTCCCCGGGCAATATCGAAAGTAAAACTAACTAAAATAAAGCAATTAACTACTCTATTTGATACGATTCTATTTTAGAACTTTGAAAGATAGAACCTGGATTCCGTAGAATAGTGGTGAATCTGATGGTGTGTGTGATCTTGTCCCCTCAGTGTGATCTCCTCATTCCTTCGTGTTCACTTGAATACAGAAAAGCATGTAATGCTAGCATCAACAGAAGTAGATATTGGGACAAAGGCAGCTTAGGATACAGACTGAATACAATGTGAGTAGGAGAGAGATAGCGCAAGAGTATATAGCTTGGCTTATGCAATTCCTAGTGCGATTTATTGCGAGTCATGCAACATAAAACATCCAGAACCTGAAACTATCCTATTTGAAGAACAAAACCTGCAACTTTAATGGCTTCCTATTGAAAACAAACTATTCTAATCCAATGGATTGGATGAAATACCAACAGCACTTGCACAAGATGGATATGTGGCTTCCTAACAGCAAAACAACACTAAGCATGCAATGAAAGAAACTAAGAATTCTAAACAAGATGAAAGACTAATCTATTGCAATGAGAAATTTAGAGGCAAATTTGAGGGGCCATCTGCTTGAGCACAAGCCAACTATTTATAACATTTTACATTTACCCAAGGTAAAAACCAAATAGAACTCTTAAACTATAAATAATGGCAAAACACTATTCCATGGAACCATAATCATTAATGTAAGCCTATGGCGGTGAAAAAAGCTGGTGAATCATTGATTTTTACGTGACTCACATTAAAAGAGAATTATGGAAAATGCGTAAAGTACCGCCGCCCTGATTCAGGGCGGTGGTCACGAGACCGCCGCCCAGGCAGGGTGGCAGTTTCGTCATTGAAGAGCAAAAGGTGAAGAAAAGAGGGGAAAAGGTAAAAAAAAAGTATGCGGGGGCTAAGTGGGTCATGCGGGATGTTAACGCACACTTGAAGATATTTTTTAGACCCTTGAACACCTTGCGAGGAGACCTGTATCATCATTGGAGTACGTGTTACGTTGTTCCGATGGTGCAGTACCCTACAATTTTGGGTATGTACAGTGTCCTCCATGGTTGTAATGATATTTCATTTATCTATAGATTCATCAACATTAATAAACACTTTCCAATGTGAGTAATCACACATCTATACTTATTTTCACTAATCCTAAAACAAATCTTTACCAATGTGATCTAATGACACTTTGATTCTTAAATTGATAGATTTCATCGTGTTTCCACATGTATGAATGCCTAGGATTTTTTTTTGTAAATATATAGGGGTGATACATCACACAACACCTCATATCTAAATGTTTTTCTTGTGTGTGTTATAAGATATTATTGAGTGACATGGATATATATGACTTAGTCAAGAATCTGATAGAGTATGACTTTGGATGAGGTGTTGTTTTAGGTTCATCATTCACAGAGTTTTTGTAGAGATAAATTTTTCCTAACTTCCATATCCACGATGAAGTTCAACACATTTCCTTACACCCACTTCTATGAATAAAACATATTTTATCCTTCCTTGTATGATTATGTTTTAACTTGTGTTATACCAACAATTGAATAAGATTCAAAATCCATAATTGTTTTGCATATGTTGGTCAAGTGAAAGAATGCCTTATCCTCGCCGAATGCTTATATTTGATTAGACTAATTTTCTTGTATAAAAATCCTCTTATAATGAAATTATTTCAAGATGTGTTTTTCTCTTATGTTTTTCACATTATTTTCCAATCTCCTTTTGTGGATGTTTATCTACAATATTTTCTAGAGAAAACCTTCAAACTATTAATCTTGATTTTTCTTCCATTATAGGGCCTATTTAATTTTTTCTTAATTTCATACGTGTATTTTCCTCTATCATTTGAATTCATATAATAAATTCCCCTTTCTATTTGAAATTTTTCTTTTATTGATTGCATATTGATGAGTATCTTATACTATTTACAATATTATGAATCCCATCTTACTCTAGATATATAGATATCAACCACTTTTATGTTTTATAATTGTGTGCTTTAGAAAATCCTTGATGTCAAGTTTTCTTTGATAGAGCATGTAATTTGTTCAAATTAGACTTGCACATATTGGTCCTTCCTTTGACATAGTAATGTCCCCTAAATATACTTGACCTCAAATGAATCTTTTGGACTATAATCATTTATAACATCATCAACAAGGTCACTCCAAGAGGAATATAATATGACTGTAAATACATCATATGCATCTTCCTTATATTTCTCAAGGTGAGGCTCCCATTGTTGTTGGAATTTTTGTTTATATTTTAGAAAGGAAAAGATTACTTGAACTTGAGAAATTATATACAAAAAATGTAACTCTAATTTTTTGATCTAATTTTCAAGAGAACTATATATTATTTTACCTTTAAACACTATGAAGTAACCCTTACTTGTAGCTTAAAATTTACGGAATATTTAAATGGCCTCCTTTCTAGAGCTATTGACGTACTTAACATTTGGTGAAGAATATGTACAGATTAGAGCATCATTTCTGCTCCTCTTTGTAATTTCCTCTTTGAGAAATATTTTTTTAGAGTCTAAGGATTTTTTGTAACTTATTCTTCTTCCCTCTAAGGTCATTTGCATCTATTAATAATAAATTCATATGGATCTCTTGTATCCAACACAAAAATTTAATGTTATGACCTTGTTCGATAATACATGCATGATCAATACTTTCTTTGATACCACTAATTTGAAATGATGATCCAATCTAAAGGATAACACACTAATTGTTGGGATTTAGTGTGTTATTAAAAAATAATTTATTATATACTGAATTGAAATATATTTCAATAATATAACAAATATATTAACTACAAAGTAATAAAAGTGTTTCTAAAAAATAAAGGACTATATGTGGAAGAGATATATGTTATCCACTTTTATTAGAATGGGATGAACCTTTGTTTTACAATCAAAAAAAGATAATAAGCATACTGTAAAGATAAAAAGGGATAATAATATTTATTCAAAACACATAGGCATGTGGATATAAACACTCCTAAGAATAAGAATCCATTAGGATAAGAATTATTAATAATATCCATTTGGAGTGAACACCTTGTAATGGTCATACTTTTTCTAAGTATGTTTCAACAAAATGATTTACATTTTGAAAATATTTAAGTATGTTATTAGTGTTATATCACTTTGATGGGGTCATATCAAGCTCTAAAAATACTCTAAGGAACTCAAAAATTTACGATTTATAAATTTTTATTTTTTTCCACAAAATCACAATTTTATGAAATTAATTGCAAACTAACATGTAGTAGGGCCAAGTCATCATTAGGATGACTAGTTAACTAGGTTTTCTAGTCAAAAACAATTTGAGGTAAGGGAACTCAATTTTTATCGAAACTCATAAATTCATCACATGTGTTGGCAAATATATTTATTAAGTGGTTATATTCTCAGTAGTAATGAGAGAAGGATTTCTATTAAAATGACCTCTTTAATATGAAATCTTGACAAAGGATGTAGTTCACCTTCCAATTAGAATTTTTACCTTTATTCATAATAAAAATGAAAACCATCAAGTAACCTTCTATATACACCTTATTTTTCAATGACTAATGATTTATCTTTGTAGGTTATTGGCATGTCAACTCCTTGAGTGTATGCCTTATGGGGTGCATAAGAAAAAGGTTGGAATCAGTTTGTAACACGTTATGAGAAATGATCATGGGATTGTAAATTTCCTTCTTGCTACCTCCATACCACCATTTCATACCTATGTAACACCTCCTTTTAACACCTTTCCACTTGCTCCAAGTTTTTTTCATCGTTATCAATTCTCTCTACTCTTCCCTCGCCTTTAAGAAACATTAACATATGACATCATCAACTTAGTCAATGTTATCTAGAATAAAATCTTTTCCAAATAACACCATCAACCTAGCTGATGGAATTAAATAAGTTGAGATGGTGACTTTAGGTTATTTTATCATATTTATAGGCATCATTAATTTCATTCTTTAAAACATATCATTGAATAGTCCAATCTTCTTACAGTTGTAAATACACCCTTAAAGGTTAACAAGTCTTAGGGTTTAATGGAGATCATTGCACTTCAAGGTCATTATTTGAGTATTAGGTTACTAGGAGCATCAAGAATAATATTTGAACCATTGAGATCTACCTTAGTCTTTCGATTCCCCGACTTTAGTCTACTTAGGTATTTTACTATCCCTCTTGTGTTTCACCCACAACAATCTCTTGTAAGGTGCTACAAACCAAGGGTGGGGATTAATGTGTGGATAATGTCCACTTGAAGGTAAGTATCCCTAACCTTTAAATTTTTCCTTTGTGTTTGTTTGATGGATTATTCTGATGTATCATGTATTGGACTAGGATAGTGTATCATATCTTTGTTTATTACATTAGTGCTCACTTTTATAGCACATGTTTACCACCTAATGTCATTACAACCCATATTTTAAGATTGGATATTTCTTAATAACATAAATATTTCTTATAACCCCTAGGATTCCAACTAGACCCCATATCCCATATCTTTGGTATAGGATTTGGAACCATATACAGACATTGTATATCTCTCTTATGCATTGGCTATAGTATGTCCTTCTAATTGTATCCTATATTATAGTGATGTAGTATCATTACAAAGAATCAAAATATCTGTATAAATTTTGACATTTTGGCTTAGTAGTGTGCGTAAGAATTGAGAAGTCAGCCAAAGGGATAGGAGCACGACAAAAAGTTTCCTCAAGACACACTAGAATTACACAAATAGGAATAGGAGCATAATTTTTGACAAGGTACAAGTGCATGTGCTTAAGAATGACTCGGAGCACGAAAATCTATCTAAGATGGGAATGTTAAAAGATCTTAAGGAAGAAATATTGTGCAAAAGGATAAATACAAAGATATAAATAACAAGAATGTAATTTTTCAGGTTAGAAATGACGTGGAGCTTCTAGAAATAATTTTCCCACCTACCAGATTAAAGGTGGTTGACCACCATTATTGAGCAATATTTCAAATTTGAGTTTGAGCAGAACTCCAGAGATAATTCTAAAAGAAATTCAAATTCTAAATGAGTGGGAATATAGATCTATAAATACCTACCTAATGCCATGTTTAAGGGACTTTTTGAATCCTTTTGGGACATAGAGAATGAATTAAAATAGCAAAGCCCATCATCCCTATAGTTTTTTAAGCCTTGATAGATTTTGTAAATATCTCATATAGAGAGGGATTCGATTGTATATGTCGTAAGGATTGCAAATTAATGAAATGTAAGTTGTGTTTTAGGTAATTTTTGTTTTGTTAACCCTGAAAAAGGTGGGTTTGGGGGATACCCAATATAATCCTCTTACAAGCACCATAAAGTTTGGTATTAGAGCATGGATATACACCTTGGAGATAGGTTAGGTGGTAGAAGGATTGGCATAACATTGAAAGTGAGGTAACTAGTCAGAGGAACAAAGATGCCACCCAGAAGGACCACTAACATGGGAGTAGAAAATGTAACCAATGCATCTACTATGGGAGCACTGGAAAAAGTAACGACATAACTAAGGGGTGTAATGATGAGGTTAAAACTTGTTGAAGATGATGAGTGAAGAGGATTCGTAGCACTAGATACACAAAGTGATGATGAAGGCATATCGGAAGTAGGAGGCACACACAACGAAGGAGTTGCCAAATAAGCACAAGATGAATCAAAAGCCATATATTTCAAGGTAGGTAATTGATCGAAGATGGACCTTTCATCATTCTCTAGAATACTTGATCTATAATATTTCATATATTGTCTCACAAGTATGGAGAAATATTTCCAGTTTTAGGAGATATTCGACCTGTAGCACATCAGAGTGGCACAAAATAAGTTGAAGGAGCATTCCGCGTTGTGGTGGAAGGATGTGTAGAATGAACGGAAAGGAAGAGACAAAGATAATATAATGTGATGGGATTGTATGGTCATGAAAGTGAGAAGCAAGTTCTTACCATCTGACTATCAAATGAGTTTGTTCAAAATATTACAAATTTTGAGATAAAGGAGATTTTGATAAAGGACTACATAGAAGAGTTTCATATGATCATGATAAAATATGGATATGTGGAAGTTTACCACAAGAATTTCGTGCAATATATCAATGGATTAAGGTTTGGAATTTAGGAAGAACTTCATTTGTTGTGCATATAGGCTGTGGAAGAAGCTTTATAAACTATCCCTAAAGGTGGAGGAAAAGTTGGCATGTAAGAGATAGAGTACAACTAAAAGAGGAATCCGCAATGTGTATGCTAGAGGAGGAAGTGGCCAAGGTTATAATAGACCGCGAGAAGATGATTGTAGTATTACTCAAATGCATGCTCATATTAATTTGCGAGAGGATAAAGTTTCATACTATTCAAGAGGGTGCAGAAGATTTAGCCAAGGGGAAGAGGATTCTCTAGAACGTGTTTCAAGTGTGGAGCCATTGTGGATTACACATTTTAGTGTTTGAACGCACAAAGTGAAGTCATGAGTAGTCGTACGAAATTAGGAACACATGTGGAACATGGCAAAATTGATTCGGTGGGATTTGATAGACATGCCAAAGACCCAAAGCATGGAGAATCTTTGATGATAAGAAAGGTATTACTCAAAATAGTTCATAAATAAGATGAAACGATGCAAAGAAAGAATTTGTTCGGGACCATTTGTAGATCCAAAGGAAAATTTTACAAGGTGATTATTGACAACAAAATTACAAACAATATTGTTTCCTATGAAATGGTGTAAAATCTAGGGATGAAGAGGATTACGCATCCCAATCCTTACAAAGAGTTGTCACGGCTACAGAAAGGGGCACCAAGTCCTCGTGAATGAACAAATCCTTGTTAAATTCTCAGATAGGGATCTATTGCGATGAGGTGTTATGCGATGTGATTTTGCCAATGGATGCTTTGCCATCTCTTGTTATGGAAGACCTTGATAGTACGACCAGGAAGGTCTGTCCATGATGGACACGCAAGAACATCATCCGCATCAAAAAGGACGGGCTGCAAGTTTAACTCTATCACCATTAAGGGACAGAGGAGAAAGGAGAAGTGCGTAGTGGGGTTTGCACAAGAGTTTTACTTGTGTCGGGAAAAGTAATTTTTGCGCAGAAGCTGGAGGACAAGAAAGGGGATGTTATGCGCTAGTACCAAGGGAGGTACGTGAAGATTGTGCAGAAAGGGAAGAAATCCCCGCCCAAGTGCACGTGAAGTAATATTTGGAGAATTCACAGAAATTGTGACATTAAGTAATTACCACAAGGAATGCCACCAATACGCAGTATCAGTCATCAGATTGACTTGATACCTGGATCCTAGTTTCCCAACAAGGCTCCTGTCTAGAATGACCCCAGACATAAAATGAGGAAGTGCGCAAACAAGTGCAAGAATTATCTGGATAGACGACTTGGTACGTGAAAGTATTGAGTCCATGTGCAGTACTAGTCGTACTAGCACCAACGAAGGGAGGAGAATGGTGCATGTGTGTTGATTCCAGAGTCATCAAGTAAGATAAACGATCAAGTACAAGTTTCCATTACCCTAGGATGGATGATCTAATGGATTGCCTTAGCGATGACACGGTATTTTTCAAAGATTGACCTAAAAAGTGGCTATCACCAAACCTGCATTAGGGAAGGAGATGAGTCGAAAACAAGGTTCAAAGACGAAGGAAGGCTTGTATGAATGGTTAGTTATGCCTATTCGGGTTAACCAAACACCCCAAGAACATTCATAAGGTTTGATAAACATGAAGTCATTGAAGCCATTCCTAGGTAATTATCTACTCTTGATTGTATATCTAGATGATTCATACTGGTGTCCTTAGCAAGACAAAGGAGCATAATCAAACACCATGTCACAAGGTGATGAAGCGCTTATAAGAGGAGAAACTATTTGTAAAAATAAAGAACCCTTAATTTCATGTGAAAGGAGTTAGTTTACTTGGGCTTCGTGATATCCCAAAAAGGATTGTGATCCTGGACACAGAAAAGCCCAGCCCAGACGCCAATTTTAGAGCACCCTCGTCACCCTCTTGTGTAACTAAGGCGCAAAGCTTTCATGGCTTTACTCACACATTTTGGGTCCTTTCTATAAGAAGTTTATAGAATATCATATTTTTGGTAGTCGGCATATGCGCAGGGTTAATCACAGAGATTTAATGCAAGGGATATCATGTAAATGTCCTCTTTTTCGTCATCATTATTAATGTTTATTTTTCACTTTGCATTATCTGTAACCACCTTGGGTTGCAGTCTCATTTAGTTAATTTAATGTGCACATAGGTTAGTTACTTTTATTTATTTAATTAAAAAATCACAATAAAGTGACACATAGGGTCTGCTTATCTAAATCACATTTTATATGAGGGAAGTTTATGTCTATTCCCTCCACAAAGGGACTACAGGTCGGTACATTTATTTGATATTGCACCCCTTAGTTCTATAAAAGTGTGACAGTCGCATTTCCTTACCTAGGGCACATTTTTCCACACACACACACACATGATCATTTGATTTCACTCACATAGAACTACATAGGAGTATTGGGATGTAGTGAAACTCCTAGTTCTTGCAATTTGCTCTCTCTCATTCGGAAGCCATATGTTGAAGATATTGAAAATCTTATTGTTGCTATCCATTGGGATCTCTTGTGTATGGTGTGGCGCATATTAGTTTGGATGAAAAATTTGCATTGTTCATTGCAGGTTGTGTAGCAACTTTGGTGGTGCTTCATGCAATTTTTGAATGACCAAAGGTGACTAAAGGAGAATTATCTTGTTGCACATAGCGACTGTGAGGTTGGTTTATGATTTGTCCATATTTTGATGCACCCAATAAATAGGTCTAGGATGCTGCAAATCTGCCCCTGTTACCTAATCCAGGTTTCAAAGCAAAGCTTGTTCAATCCATTTTTGCATGTATTCCTGTGAGGCTAGTTGTTTCAAAGAGCTGGAAATTACTTCGGTATGATTTCCTCTAACCCTAGCGACTTGTGAATCAGTTAAGTAGGGCTGTTTCTGGCTAGGTTTTACATAGGGTTTCAGATAATTCAGATCTTTGATGAAGTAGAAAGCCCTAAATTTCATCGTATTATCATTGTCATCTTGTTTAACTGCTGCAAAAACATCTAAGTATTGAAGGAGTTATGAATTTTCCACAGTTTCAGTTGTCCTGGGTGCATGGTTGATCGAATTAACTGTTGTTATAGAAATTCAGATCTAGGCATTTTGGGGTCAATTGTATACCTAGATGATATGTTGGTGATTGTAGAAATAGGAGGAATAAGGATGAAGGTGACCTTTCATTATTTTTGGAGTAGATTTAGTGCCCTAAATGTGAGTGCAAGAAGCAACCTACTTTCTTAGGTCAAAATAAAGGTTATGTGTTGGTTTGGGCACGAAAACTGGTTTTGGTTTACTTAGGCTTCATTATATCACAAGAAGGATAAAAAAAAATGGATCCATAGAAGGTGTCGAAGATTCTTGAGTGATTTTCAACAAGAAATATAATGCAGGAATTAATTTTTGATAAATTACAGCAGTTCAGGGTTTGAATATTAATTGTTTTCAGCTATGTATGATCAGATTCAGTGTTATATTCACTAACAATGTCCTAGAAGGGGACAATTACAGGGAGATCATAAGGAGATTCGTATGGACCAAATAGAGGCAGAGCGCAGCTCCGAGGAATTGAAACAAAGGATTACAACGCAACCAGCGTTAGCGTTGCCAAGTTTTGAGAAGGTGTTTCAGGTGGATTGTGATGTAAGTTGAACTGCAATTGGCGCAACACGAAGTCAAGAAGGAAGAGGCATATGCCTACTTCAGTGAAGAAGCTGAATGATGCAATAAGAAGATATTCAACCTATGATCAAGAGTTCTGCGCAAATAGCACAAGCGCTGAAAAAGTGAAGGCATTGCTTCTTGCCGAATGATTTATTTGTATACATTGATCATCAAGCACTATATTTTATCAATAGCCAAGTGAAGTTGAGTATGACGCACATGAAATGGGTAGAGTTCCTGCAGAGCTATTCATTTGTGTTGAAGTATAGAAGCGGGAAGGTCCAACAGGGTTGTTGATGCATTCCAGTAGGAGAGTGTTGATGTACTAACAGAAATGTTCAGTGAAGTCATGGGTTTTGAGGCCATGAAAGGAGTTATAAGTGCATAAGACAAGTATTTCAAGGAAACATGGGAGGCATGTAAGGAGCCTAGTGTGCGTGGATAGGACACCACGGTTAGGTTATTTCATCTAGGGAGAAAATTTTATGTTCGAGGGGTCACAGTTGCGTATACCACAAGGGTCAATGAATGAAAACTCAATCAAGAAAGAAGCATAGTGGAGGTCTAAGAGGTCACTTTGGAGGTGATAAAAATTTGGCACAACTAAAGGAATGATATTATTGGCCATGAATGAGCACATATGTTTGCAAGAACGTGAAGAGATGTATATTTTGATAGTTATCCAAGGGGAACAAGTAAAACACATGGTTATATCAGCCTTTAACTATACCAAGGAGACCATGGGAAGACATTAGCATGGATTTCATGTTGGAATTACCTAGGATGCAAAGGCTAAATGAATCCATTTTCATGGTAGTTGATATATTTCTTAGAATGACATGTTTCATTACATGCAAGAAGATAAGTGATACGACAGGAATCATTCATCTATTCTGTATGGAGGTGGTGAAAGTGTATGGGTTTCTAATTAGCATAGTGTCAGACATGGATACAAAGTTCCTAGGTAATTTTTGGAGGACCTTATGGAATAAAATGGGAACATGACTAAATTAGATCTCAACATATCACCCACATAATGATAGATAGACAAAAGTAGTGAATAGAATTTTAGGTAATTTATTGTGTAGCTTGGTAGGTGATAAGCCAGGACAATGGGATATGACATTGGCACAAGCCGAATTTGTCTATAATGACTATGTTGATATAAGCACAGAAAACTCCATTTTAAATTATTTATGGAACTATTCCAAGATGATTCACAGATTTGTGCGAGATATTAAAAAACCAAAGCATGGAAGTAGAGGAGTATGCCAAGTATATGTGCGAGCTAAATAAGAAAGTGCTTGAGAAATTGGAGAAAAGTAACTAAGGTTATAATTTGAAGAAGTGTATCGAGTGATGGAACATCTGTGGAAGGAAATATTTCATACAAAAACCTACAATAAGTTTAAATTGAAGAAAATTGGTCCATTTAAGGTGTTGCGGAAAATAGGGCCAAATGCATACAAGATAGAGTTTTCAGAAGAACTAGATATTTCCCCAATATTCAATGTTTCATATTTATATGAGTTTCATGAATGATATTCTAACACAGAGAAGTTTTAAGAGCATCACACGGAGGAAATAGTTAAAGATGTGCTAGAAATATAATAACCCTTAGAATGGAGAAGGAAAATACCATAGAAGAAAGCCAAGAATATTGAGACCATCTTGAACACAAGGGTCATAAGGAATACACGTGGAAAGGAATAAAAGTAATGCCTAGTAAATTGGAAGGATCCCGTGGAAGAATATTCGACGTGGATAAGCAAAAAAAATCTTTGTCAACTTGGTCATATTCTCAAGCCTAATTCGTGAGACAAATCTCACTTTTGTTTTACCAAGGGTGTTTGATGCAGGAGAATAATGAAGAACCAAAATATCTACATAAATTTGGAAATTTTATCAAAGTATAGTAGTGTGCACAAGAATTGAATATTCATCCAAAGGGATAGGGGCACAACAGAAAGTTGCCTAACAATGCGCTATAGTTACACAAATAGGCACATGTGTGTAAGTTTTGACAAGGCACAAGTGAAGCCACTTAAGAGTGACTCAGAGCATGTGGATCTCTTTAAGGTGGGTAGGCTAAAAGATATAAAGAAAGAAATAATGTGCAAAAGGGTAAATACAAAGATAGAAATGAAAATAATACAAGTTGTTGGGTCACTAGTGATATGGAGATTCCTAATAGATTTTTCCCACCTATTATATTGAAGGTGGTTGGCTTCCATTAACACACAAAGTTTAAATTCAAGTTTGTGGAACTCCTGAGAAAATTCTAGAAGAAATTCAAATTCCAAATGGGCAGGAATATATATCTATAAATACTTACTCAACACCATGTTTAAGGTACTTTTTTAATCCTTTTGGAACTTAGAGCATGAATTTAAACAAAAAAGGCCATCACTCCTATAGTTCTATAAGCCTTGATAGCTTTTGTGAATATCTCATATAGAGAGGGAGTTGATTGTAGATGGTGTAAGGCTTACAAATAAATGAAATATAAGTTATGCTTTGGGTAATTTTCGTTGTGTCAACCCTGAAAATGACAGGATGAAGGAGTACCCGTTAGAATCCCCTTACAAACAATGTCATATAGAAAGAAGGTTATTATATTGACCATATTGGTTTACATACATTCGAGGGAGAGCCTAAAAGGAATCTTATTCTGCCATTTATTGGTCTATTCACATTTTATTTTCTTCTTCTAGATTCTTAGTGTTATCAATTTTTCAATTATACCTTTCTTGGTAAATTTATTTTCTCCTTGCTTTAATATATCCCCTAAAGTTTATATTTTTCTTCCTACCATAGGATATCACTCAAGTGAAAATATTTTAATGCACTTCCTTATGATCTCAACCTATTGTAGATTGCAATATGGTTACTTTTAACACTAAATATAAGACCACGACTATTTCTTATATGGATTCTACTATATCACTAATCCAAGATGATCCATGCCTTATTTTCTTCTCCATTTAATCATATATTTGTTATGATCCTTTATATGCATTGTCTTGACTACACGGTCACCCAGAATGTATTCAATTTCTTTGTACCTATACCCTAGTAGTTGGTGTCTCCAATCCAATTTTTCACTATTTGTTTCCCCACTTTTATACCCCTCAAAATATAGGTATATATCCTATACATTTAAGATAGGTGAAATGTCTATCCCTTCCAACAATTTCATTTCATACATATTCTTTACAAATTTCTATAAGACTCTACAAGGTCCAGTCTTCTTCCATTTGACTTTATCATATTTTTCACATGGGAAACTCATTCTTCATAGGTGTGCAATAATTAAGTCTCCAACCTTAAACTATAATTTTCTTCTCCTCAATTTTGTGCACTCCTATGTTCCAACTATTTGTGCACTTTTTCATGCACTTCATGTACTATGTTAAGTCCTCTAAATTTTCACTCCTTCCTTCTCATCAAAAATATCCCAGCTTTTAAAATCATCAGGGATTCATCCCGTACATAGCTTGTAAGAGATACCTCCCATTTCTCCTATTTACAAAGTTTTTGTAAGAAAAATCCACCCAATGAAGAACTAAATCCTATGCTCCTGACTTCTTTCCTACCAAAAATCACAAAAAAAAATTGAGGCTCTTGTTAACAACTTCTATTCATCCATCCATCTACTAATGATACTCAAAAATAAACTGCAACATTTTACTTATTTTATTCCATAGTGTTCTCCGAAGGATACCCACAAACTTAGTATCTCTACTCTATACAATATTACAAAAAAATCTATGTTGCCTCACAAATTCCTTGAAACATAAGTTAGCTATATGTGTATGATCACTAGTTTTTTGTAAGAAATAAAATGATTCATTTTTTAGAATCTATCAACAATAAGAAATATAGAATCATGACCCTTCTGCATTCTAGGTAAACCTAAAACAATGTCCACACTTAGATGCTCCCAAGGTTTCTTAGGTATTGGAATTGGTTGATATAATCCTTTGTTATGACTCTTCCCCTTCACTAATTGATATAGTCTTCATCCCTATATATATTTTTGCACATTTATATTTATCTGCAGCTAGAAGTGTATTTTAATTATATGCACCAATGTATTATCCATCCCAAAGTGACATGAAATTCCTCAACAATGCTTCTCTTAGATCAAATAATCCCTCAATGATCCTCTTAGCAAAATAATTTTGTTCTTATAAACAATAATGCTTCCTAAAATAAATTAATATAACCATGGTGTATAATCAATGCTCATTAGGTATATGCATGTTCTCCATGCTTATTTGAAATCTTCATCTTTTGTGAACATTTCCTTCATTACCTTGAACCCTACTGATCCAAAAAAAAATCCCACTTACAGCTACAATTATGTTTGATATTCCTCTTCTATGCTTCAAGAAAAATGAGTAACTTTGCACGAATTAAAACCATGTCTTTGATTCATCTTCCACTCGCTATTTATGGGTTGTAGTGGTTAGTTGTATGTGTACGACGAAAACTCTTTGGGTCATGGATAGTGCCTCCACTTCTTCGGAGCTTATACTATGGCATAAAAATATTAATCTAAATTTAATATATTTTCCTCGCTCCATTTAGTTTTTCACTAAAGTATGTGATGGGCCTTCCCTTCCAACTCATCATAACTCCAATAGTTGCTCCACTTGTGTCAAAATCGACCTAAACTACCTTATTGAAATTAGGAAATGCAAATGTTGGTTTCTCGGTGACCTTATTTAGTTTCTAGAATCCATATTCTACATTTGTAATTTGTGATATCCTTTTTATCTTCCTGCATCAATTATGTGATTGGTTCGTAAGTCTCATCGAAACCTCTAGTGAAATTTCTATAGAATTTTGTGAATCTATGGAAGCTTCGAGCCTCTATGACATTCTTGAGTGATGTAAAATACACTATATCTAACACCTTCTCAAGATCCATCTTAATTTCTTCTTGAGATATCACAAATCCATAATACACTAGCTCTCTTCTCATGAAAGTAAATTTCTCCAAGTTCACCAGTAGTATCTCATCTCATAATTTCTCTAACACTTTCCATAAATGGACCAAATATTTTGGTGTTTCACTACATATAACAATTTCATCCAAGTAAACAATGAAAAACTTACATGAAAAATGGTTTAATATTTCATTCATCAATTGTGAGTACAAACTCAATGCATTGGTTAACAAAAATGGCATAATCAACCACTCATACAATCCATCCTACATTTTAAAATTAGTCTTCCACTCATCTCCCTCTCATCCATTTGGTGGTATCCTCTCTTCATATCAATATTTGTGAAACAACTTTTTCCACTCAAATATTCTATCAAATCATCCATACACGGAAATGGAAATTTATACTTGATATTAATCTTATTGGTGGCCCTAGAAATAATGCACATTCTTCACTTTCCTAAAAAACAATTGTTCCAATACTATAGGTGTTACACATGAGCTTAAATATTCTCTTATTAACCCCTTATCAATAAACTCTTGTACTTTATTTCTCATCTCCTCATTCTTTATAGGAGTTAACCTATATGCAACCTTATTTGGAAAACTAGACCCTAGAATCAATTCCATCTTATAATTCTTATTTCATGCAAGTGGTAAATCATATAGAAAAGCTCGTGATATGATATTCTTAAAATCACTTAGCATTTACTACACTTCTCATGGGATCCCAAATGTTTTGCAACTACATTTTTCCCTATCTTGTACTCAAGTCTTAGAATGAATGCAAAACATTTGTTATCCCATTACCCATCATTAAATAAATCCTTCCCTAAAATTAACAATATATATATACTTCTCTCTACCTATACATTTTCATCCTTCAAGGGATTCAAATAATATGTATGTCCATCATTCACCAATGTGTAGGTATTTAAATGACCATCATGTGTCTCCTTCATATCATACTTGCAAGATCAACCAAGTAACATGCAACATACATCCATGAAAATTATATCACATAAGAATTCATCTTTATATACACCAATATTGATGTGAACTTTGTATTTCTCATTCACAAGAAATCGATGCCCCTTCAACAACCAAGACACTTTATATGGGTTCATGTGTATAATTATTTTTAGACCATTCATCTCAACCATCTCATTAGAAATAATATTATTTTTACTACCACTATCAATAATAAATTTGTATTACTTCACTCCATATTTGCATATGGTTATGAATGTTGCACAAACTTTGGAAATACCCTTGTCATCATGAGCACTTCTTCGTGTTATTTTTATTTTACTCCATGGTTAAACACATAACTTTATAAATTTTGTGATGAGCAACATGATTATTAGTATTGTTCGTCCTTCCACTACTATTTTTTACAACTTTTTGACATTCAATTATATGATGTCCAGTCTCTCCCCATAACGAAAATAGGCTCTATTAAATCCTCTACGTATTTTGTGTCACATTTATTTGAAATAATATCCATCTTCACCTCTTTGTACATGACTATGCTCATACAAGGAGCTCACTTCACCCTCATGCACAAAATTATACGTTTTCATAGGAATTTCCCTTTCCCTTGTGTAATTCTCTATTATCTACGAGAAAAAAAAATTCCACCTTCAATTAAAACTGATATGTCTCCTCCACATATCTCAATACTATCATACTAAACTCGTGCTGAATATAAATGTGTAATCCATTAACTAGCTTGATGTGTTTTCTATTTCATCCTCCACCCGGTGTGCTCTAATAGTGAGCTGATATAACTCCTTTGTGTAATTATTCACATTCAATTCCTTCTTATGCATGAATTTAAACTATCTAAAAAAAGATATTGGTTATCTATATGTATGAAATTATCTTTCAATTTTTTTAATAATCTATCCCAAATCTTGATCTTATCTTTGTCTCTATGTACTCTCTCAGTCTACAATCTTCAAATTAATATAAACAAATTTTACCTTTTGGGATATTCCACACCTTTGTACTAAAGTATTTCTCCTTTTCTATGATTTAGTCGATGAACACTTCTAGGTTTAAGTTTTCAAAATAACTTGGAACTTTTATCTTCAGATTTTTTCCAAGCCATGTGATCATGCACAATAATCTATCCTTTGACTCGTAAACATGATTTGCTTAATCATCCTTCTCCTCATGATCCCTTTCCTCGTGCCCATAATCTATGACATCATCCTCCACTATTACTCCTCTATATTTTTTATTTTCACAGCCTCAAAATGGGCTTGTTCTCCTCTCATCATCTCAGTCAAGTCTATAATTATTTGCATGTTGTATTCTCTAGAGACCATTGTTTTTGTCATCAATATTTTCCTCACAATCACACACTTAAAAATACTTTGTGATCTACACATTATACTCAACAACCCAAATGTTGGAATATTCTTAAAACTACTTTCTACCTACACTTACGAGTATGGAAAGTAGAAAGTCTAAATATCACTCACTGTATCAATGTTATCACACAAAACATGTCATACACTGCAACATGACTTAAAATCCTAGATACCATATTGGTATTTATACCAAACTTCTCAACAAGAATCATAAATCCTTACTATGATACTATATTTTTCTGATACCAGATTGATGTAGTTGCGGTTAGGGTTCTTAATAAAGCTATTCATTAGACCATGTAACCCACAAATATAAAGTTAGATTTCATGGAAGTAAGATATTATGCATAAATTTAACAACAACAAAAATTCTATTAATATGAAGAAATGATTATAGATTTAGGAAAAGTGGGATTACCCTCCAATGAAATTCTTATGGTAAGACTCTACAAGAATTCTCTAAGATTTCCAATCTTACAGCCTATCCCAAACTTGCAGACACTATAAACTATTTACATAACCTTTATTAGCTCAACTTGGAAACTTCACAAAAAATGTCCTACTCAATTGATCGTATCACATAGAATAGATGGATATATTCCTTGTATTCACGTAGATTTATTTTACTTATAGAAGCTATAGGGACTTAGGCAAGAGAAAAAAGATTCCTTTTACTACTCAATTGATCACATCACATAGAATAGATGGATATATTCCTTGTATTCACGTAGATTTATTTTACTTATAGAAGCTATAGGGACTTAGGCAAGAGAAAAAAGATTCCTTTTACAAGTAAAGATACCTTGCAAATGATTCTTACACAAAATAGTTGATGATATGTGGCATATGCAATATTGTGGGGATAAGTATAGGTCTACACAAAAAGGTTCAGAATGCCTCAAATTTCCATTGGTCATCCTAATTGATTCAGAGGTAGATTCTCAATAATTATTGTTTTTCATATCATGATCTATTAGATCATTCAGCTTATTGCATTAAAAATGTATTATATTTAAAATATGTTCAAGAAATTTTATTTTAAATAATAAGATGTTTGATATTAGTTTCATATCTATATGCATCTCCTAATTTCATCAATTGACCTTATTTAGATGCAGTTGAGAGTTTTGTTTTAACATTTTCATCAATTGACCTTCTAAATACACCCCAATAATGATCAATTCTAGTCAATTTGGTGTTGTTATCCCCAAATTAACCAATATAGTGCTAACAAGGACTAATTGTAAATAATAATGATTAATCAAGGTGAAAGAAATGTATAATATCTTTAAATCAACCAATGTTAACACTATTAATGGTTAATTACAACCAATAGTAGTCAATTTAGTGTGATTATATGAAAATATACCAATGCTTCTACTAACAAGAGCTAATTACAACCAATTTAATGATCTATTAAGTTAATAAAGGGTGTGATAAACCCCAAATTACTAAATTTTACACTAATAAGGGCTAATTGTTACCAATAATGACCAATTAGGTGTGATTAGTCCCAGACTGACCAGATTTTATACTAAGAAGGGACAATTGCAGCTAATAACAAATAACAAAAATTCAATGGGCGAGAATTATCCTCAAATTTACTAACTCTTATATTAACAAGGGATAATTTCAGCAATAAAGACAAATTAAAGTCAATCAAGGGTGTGTTTGATCCCAAATCGACCATATTTTGTACTAATAATTGCTAGTATTAATCAATAATGTTCAATTAAATTAGTAGGGTGTAATTAGCCCCAAATAAACCAACTCGTGTACTAAAAAAGGACTAATAATGACCGATTAGGGTTAATTGAGAGTTTTATCATACCTAGTTGACCAATATTTGTACTATTAAGGGATAATGGTGATCAATAAAGATAAATTAGAGTTAATTGTGTACAAGTTTTAGAGGAATAAAGGCTAAGTTGTTGGGTGCATGTTTTAGAGAAATAAAGACTAGCTTATGGCTATGCACACATGTTAAGCCTTAATTACATTATTGTTGTTCTTACATCATCATTAGACTGAATTTTAAAAAAAAGACCTGATTTATAAAAAAATCATAGCAATTAGGGAGAATTTGGGACTATGTGTACATAACTAAGTCATATTTGACATTATCAAGTTTTCATTGGTCATTAAAATTTGGGACTATGTGTCCACAACTAAGTCATATTTGATTTTTTTTAGTTTTCATAGGTCATTAATAGACTGAATTTAAGAAACCAATACCCCAATTAGGTGGGATCAAAGCAATGAAGGTCAATCTGGGCCTACATGTAAATAATTGTCCCTTATTTTTCATTGTTTCATGGACATAGATGATTAAAAGAATGAAATTGAAAAACTAATGCCCTAATTATGAGAGATTAGAGCAATGAAGGCTGATATGAGGCTATGTACACATAATTGACTCCTATTTCAATGTTTGTAGTTCATTATTAGACTAGATTTGACAAAATAGGCCCCATAATAGGTGGAATTGAACCAATTAAGGTTGATTTGAGGTTACACACACAATTTACCTTAGTTTATCATTATTACATGTATTACATTGTTATAATACTTAAATTGACAAACTAGTGCTCTAATTAGGAGTGATATAAAAAATAAGGGTTTTTTGGAAATTTGTAAATGGTGAGGGTATTGAAAGGACCCACATCCTTTTACAAAAGGCCCACAAAGCCATATATTGCAATTAAAAACATACTAAAAGATCACAAAAGTCAAAAAGTACCAAAATCTAAAGGAGCAAAACCCACGCAAGGGTTACATATCTAGCATATTTTTAAGAACTTTAACAACTTCAAAAGTAGTAGCATCAAGTATTTTATTAGCTAAGGTAATGAGATCCTTACAACCATTATGGAGATGTTCCCAGGTTTGGTCAGTGTAATCCTTCCAGTTTTTTATGAATGTGAAGGTTTTGTCAATTTTCTCAAGCACACTATGTAAAATCTCAGTAGTGTTGACAGTCACTTCATCCTTAACCGCAAAGTTAGCAGGTTCCTCCATGAACATCACCATCAGCAATATCAGTAGCATCACTAGTAACATCATCAACAGCATCACCAGCAGCATCACCAATAGCATCACCAGCACCATCACCTGAAAAATCTATAACATCTTCGGTAGCCTCATCAACAGTGTTTTCAATTTCAACCTCATCCTCTTCAGAAATCTCATCAAATCAATCCTCCACCAAAACAACATTAGAATCCACAGATGAATTCGGATGAGAAGGAACAAGAGAATCATAATAAACATTGGATAGGAAAAGGAGAACCTTGGTATTTGAGTTGTCACCATCAGGGCTTGACACATCCATTTCTGCAATAGAATTAGGAGATTTATTTGTCACCAAGGGATAAGCATCAATGTAGGGGAGGGAAGACTGAGGTAGAGAAACAGGGGGCAAGGTGGTATCTCGGTGACCTGTAATAACCACCTCCGAGTCAGAAGTTGGCAGAAGGTTGAGACGGTGATGGAGGCGGCAAGAGGAGGAGCGAATAGGGAACGAAAGAGGGGCACAGTGATGGGAAGAACAAGGTACAGTGGAAAAGTGGGTTAAATATTCCTAATCAATAGCATTTTTAAACAAAAGATAAAAAAATCCCTTGATGAAGAAGAGGGTCTTCACCGAATTGAGCTTGTTTGATGGAAAGATCAAGGGATTGAAACAAGAAATTCACTAGATTTACTTTGTTTTTGTTGCGGAAATGATCCCAAAAAAAAATCTAAGGTCCATAGACCAGTTTGTATCTCCCCTCGAGCGTGAAGTAGCACATAATCTATTTGGTGACTTTGTCCCATGGTGGAGCAAGAGAGACACGCTCATAGCCCAAAAAATATTTGTTAACTCATTCTCTATTCCTCATAAAATCCCCCATCTTAGCTTTGAGGGAGCACTTAAAATAGATATCCCCATCAGCAGGGAGACCCGTGGCTGCAGCGATAGTATCAATAGAAATTTCAAACTTAGTCTTTCCCACTTTTACTTTACCCTTCTTCCACGACGTTAGAATGTTGCTGGAAACTATGACAGAGTGACCCAAAATACATTCAATGAAAGAAGTAACACCTTTCTCTTGCAATAAATTCCAAACATTAAGGTCCTTTTTCAATTCATCACATTTTGCGGGTTCCACACAAACCAGAGAGCCACCCATGTTGCACAAAGCCAAGATGTTTATAAAATCTAAGTTGGGAAAATTAAATCATAAATGTGAATTTTTAAAATGCCTCCCTCCATCCATGTCATGTGCCAGTTTGAAATTTGATTGTGCCTTTTTATGATTAGAAAGACCCTTCATGAGATTTATCATCAAGATCTATCCTTCCCACGCATGAATCCCATCATTACAATAAATCGTAGTAATATCGCAATTAATACATGCTTCAACAGTGGAGGGGTAGGTATAAGAAATGATAATGTTGACACCCACTGGAGCAAAAAATAGAGTGTCAAACTTTAGCAACTTATTTCTAATCATTTTTAGGACAATCATCAACTACTGCCTTGAGAAGAAACTCAGGGAAGTTCCCAATCCAAACCTATTGTTTTTCAATGGTAACTCCCAAATTAGCTAATTGATCTGTGACTTTATTTCCTTCCCTATAGGTATGTTGATATTGAATGTTGTTGAATCAAGATTGCAGATGGTGAATATCATCTAAAATATTTCTTATGGTCTAGTTGATAGTTCCATTGACATTAATAATACAAATTAAGTTGAGGAATTCACTTTTAACCATTAGATTAATCTTTCCAAATATAGTAGCCAATTCCATCCCTTTTAGGATTGTGAGGGCTTCTGCTCAATGGTTGGTCCCATTACCTAAATTGATAGTAGTGGTAGTCATCAGTTGTCTTGGTCTCTGATTATAGCTCCACCACCTAAAGCCCCCAGATTACCTTTTGCAGCTCTAACTACATTAACTGTTAGCTAACCAATTAGAGGAGGGATCCAATAGGTGTTGGCCCTGGCAGCAGCCGAGGAGGGAGGTTGTAATGGGAAATGGAGTTGCTTCAACCAAGTATCTTTGTATTAAGAGAGATTTTACATTTATGTTGTTTCCAGATGGAGAACTTTAAATTTTCCTAAAAGTCAGCGATCACTATAGAGTACACTTGGAAGGGGTTATGTAATTGATCTTTGAATATTCTTTTGTTTCTCTCTTTCCAGAGATTCCATCAAGCATGGGACAAGAGGAGTTTCCAAGCAAGATTAGCAACTTGATGATTAAATAAGGGTTTCCGTTGCAGAATGGCATTAGGAAGGGATGTCGAGAACACCCACAAAACCCCAAAACTATTTAAAAGGAGAATCCAAATAGAATGAGAGAAATAACAGTGAAAAAGTGAGTGAATAGGCGTTTCAATAGCATTTAGACATAAAATGCACCTGTTTGGAAGAGATTAACCTCTACAATTAAGATTCTCATCAGAGAGAAATGAGTCATGAAAAGCCAACCAAGTATAGAACCCCCCTTTAGGAACCAATTGTGGGAGCCATATATGATACATGAGGGGCCATCCAAATGATGTGGAAAGGAGAGGTAAGCCACCTTGACAAAAAAACTCTCCCAAAGTTGAATACAACCAAATATGAATATCCTCACCCAGAGAAGACTGTAAGTACTATGAGGAGAGCAAGTACTTAAGTTTATCTAACCACTATAACTGGCTAGGGCTGACACCTTCCCATTCCGGTATAAGCCAGCATGGAGAACGAAAAGAAATGTCAATATATCCATTAATGTTTTTCCCAAATAACCTAATGAGTTGGGATTTGATCGGTTCCCAATAAGAGTTGAAGTATAAAGGTTTCTCCCCAATCCACCAGTCTCGCCAAAAATCAATCTGTCTTCCATTTCCCAAACTCCATTTAGTACCTGAATGTAGCAGCTTCTAAGTGCTAATTATAGACTTCCAAATTTCCGAGCCACTCGTTATGTTTTCAACAAAGAAGCTATCATTTGATGAAATGTATTTTGAAATCAACATATGTATCCAAGTAGAATTACCTTTGGAGGCCACCGCCTAGCCTAGCTTTACTAACATAGCAGCGTTTATTTCAAAAACTATACACAAACCAAGACCCCCATTTTTGGTAGGCTTACACACCACATTCCAAGAGACTGGATGGATTCTTTTCTTGTCTTCAGCTCCAAACCACAAAAAATGTTTTTGAATTTTTTCAATACTAACAACCACCGAAGAAGGCATATTTAACAGAGACAAAGTATATTGGAAGATATTGCAGAGTGGCTTTAACTAGTTGAAGCTTACCAACTTGACTAAGTACATATCCTTTCCAACCTGTCATTTTCTTTTTAAATCTATCAATAACAGGATCCCAAAGTGTTTTAAGTTGGCTTCCTTTAAGAAGAAGAAGATAAGTCCATGATGCTGCATCCAAAAATAGTTGTTATCTTTCTTTGTTTGCTTGGTGGAGTATTCATGAAAGCAATATTGCTTTTAGTGAAATTGATAAGCTGATTATAAGTAGATTGATAACCGTCCAAAATTATTTTCGGATTTTTTTCCTTCACCACCGAAGCGATACCAAGAAAAAGAGTGTCGTCTGCAAATTGGTTGTGAGTAGCAGTGGGGATCTTAGAATTAATTGTTATACCTAAAATTATGCCAGTTCTTTTGGCTGCAATAAGATCTCTGCTAAGCGTGTCATCCACAAGGATGACTAAGAAAGATGAAAGAGGATCCCCTTGTCTGATTCCTCGGTTGGTGGAAAAATATCCTTGAGGAATGTCATTCATAAGGATCAAAAATCTAGGAAAGAAGATGCAACTATGAACCCAAGAGCACCATTTTTCCCCAAAACCAAATTTTTTCAACACTCTGAGAAAGAAATTGCAACTTACCCTGTCAAATGCCTTTTGCATATCAAGCTTGATGATCATGCTCATAGATTTAGTAAGAGAGGTTGAATGTAAAGCTTCATGAAAATTTATAACTCTTCCTTATATTAGTCTACCACCAATGAATCCATTTTGTTGCTCAGAAATTAATTTATCCATAAAATGTTTGAGTCTGGAGGCTAGTAGTATGGTGATTATTTTGTAAGAAGTATTGTAGAGACTTATCGGTCGGAAATTAGTAATCAACTTAGAGCCCAACGACTTGGGAGCAAGAGCCACGAAGGTATTATTCCATTTTTTTAGAAGAAGATCGTTTTGTTGAAACTCCGAGACTGCAACAAATAAATCAATTACAATAATATGCCAATAAGTTTGAAATAAATTTGTAGGATAACCATCCGGGTCAGGTGACTTGTCCCCCTTCATATCAAAATAAATTCTAAAAACCTCCTTCATAGTGAAAGGTTGAGTGAGCTTAGTGTTTATATCATTAGATATCAGAGTATGGATGTGTTGTAACATTTCTTGATTGTCTTCCTCACAAGGAGGAATGTCCTCATGAAAGAGAAGAGAAAATTAGTGCACCAATTCAACAGCTATGGGGCCATCTGCATTTCAATATTTACCATCCACAGTAACAAGCCCTTTAATCTCCATTTTTGTGTTTGGTGGCAATAATATGAAAAAAAAAATGTATTTTGATCTCCCTATTGTAACCAAAGTGCCCTATATCTCTACCTCTATTAAACTTCTTCTACATTAAGGGTGTTATGATATTGACTAAGTAGTTATAGTTCTTGTTGGTCGAGAATAGGATTTCTACCACAGAGCTCAATGTTAGCAGAGATTTTAGCCAAGTTCTCAACAAGTTGTTCTTTCCTTTTACAGATGTTGCCAAAAGCCTTTAGCTTCCAAAATTTGAGTTCTTTTTTGACATGGTTGAGTTTCTTGGTGAATCTAAACATGGATGACCCGTGAAAGTCTTTTTTAAACCACTCAACAATAAGGTTTTCTAGATTGTGGTTTTGCATCTAGGCTAACTCAAAACGAAAGGGAGGGTGTTTCATATTTTGCATTTGAGTAGCCGTAAGCAACAAAGGACAATGATCAAATGTAATTTTAGGAAGTGCCATCAAATAAAATTCATTGAAGTGAGAAATCCAATCCATAGATGCAAGCATCTTGTCCGGTCTTATTTGAATATGGTTGTCACCTAACCTTCGATTGGACCAAGTAAAAGAGGCACCATGAAGATCAAAGTCAAAAAATTTACCTTTCCTGATAAAGTAAGCTAAAGCATCAACATTGTTTGTACTGATATTAGTACCTCCCTACTTTTCTGATAAGTAAAGGGGAGTATTGAAATCACCAACAATAATCCAAGGTAAATGCTTACAAGTGTTATGAAATTCCAGCAATTTATTCTAGATTTTTTCCCTTTGATTTTCTAGATTCAGAGAATATAGATTCATTGCAATCCATCCAATACTAGAGCCAATTTCTTGAAAAAACATTCCCAAATAATGAGGAGTTTTAATAATACATTCCCCAAAAAGAACTTTGGGGTTCCAAAAGGTACATAGACCACCAAATTTTATGGTTAAGGTCTGAGATGTAAAAGCAGCATTAGGCCAAATCCAAGGTAACCTATCATCTTCTTTCAACTTAGTTTCTTGATGCATCAGAATATCTAGATTGTGTTTAAGTCTGAAATCTTTAAGAATTCTCTTTTTCTGGGGAGCATTTAATCCCCTTATATTCCAAGAGAAGATCTTCATTTATTGTTTTTATGCTTCCCTCCCCCATGTAGGGGGAGGATTCCTTGTCACTTGAGTAATGTTTTCAAAAGCTTCTTCTTGACATTTAAATTGATTGATATGCCTATCTTTAAGCTTTTTGGAACCCCCACCTACATTTTTTTGAGCTATTTCTGGTATTTCTGGTTGGGATGACTTCAGAAGACACATAAGCTAAAGTCAAATGATGGGGAATTTCCTTCAAGGGAGAGTGGATGGGTAAATGAGTGATAACCAATGGTTCAATAAATCCAGACTAGCAGGGGGAATCATGAGAAACATCTGTCTCCGGAAGAGCACTAAAAGAAGGAGAAGAGGGGGGTAGCCTTACTGATAGAGTGTTCAAATAATGGAAAAGTAAGAGGGATCTCCAAGGAGGGATAGGATGTCAATATCAATGGGGATCTAGTGTAGAGTGCAAGGATTGGCCAGAAGAGGAAGGCGACTGTTCAGACAAAGGTTCTAACAGGTGGAAGCTGAAGGTAGGTGGAGAGAGACAGTGTTATTAGCAAGGATTTCTCCCTCCTCTTTAAGCGCTTTAAAAGGGTTAGAGGTGTTAATCTCCCAAGTGACTTTGGGAATGAACTTTCCTTTATTCTTCAGGGTGCGCAATAGCTCCTTAGGTTTTGGGGGTGGCTTGGAAGGACAAGATTGGGATCTATGGTCAATGTTTTTGCATATTGTGCAATCCTGGGGTATGTATTCATACTCAATCAGTTGCACCCATGTTCCTAGATCAAAGTGAAGCTCAATGGAGGATGGCAGTGGTATACTAATATTCGCATTAACATAGAACCTAGCATGGATAAATCTAAAACCAGCTCTTGTAGCTTGATCAATCGTAATTAGAGTTCCCATAAAAAGAGCAATACCTTCAATGACAGTAGAGTGCCAAAACTCCAAAGGAAGATTGTGAAGACGAACGCATATCGGCGCCTGAGTTATGGTTTTAGTTCTCGGGTTGAATCTCGGGGTCCACCTTCAAAGATAGAAGCCCCTCCTATTAAAAAACTAGGGAACTCCCAGCAACCCCCTTGCAAAATCCTCTTTATGGCTGAAAGTGAAGAGGATAAGGCCATTAGGAAGTGCAACAATTTCCAAGGGCTCATAGGGAGCCCATTTGATTCAAACCCATTTTCTTATATCTTCCAATGTGGCTTTGAACCCCGTGATTTTTCCAATAAGCAACAAATCCCTTGAAGCCTGAGTCACATCAGTCTTCGATGCAGGGATCTGCAAGTACAGAGTCCCATCAATAGTTTTCAGCTGAAGCTTCCCATGCAGGGAAGGCTTTTGAGATCCGGTGGTCACTTCCTTCCAAGAGATAAAAGGGACACTAGCAAGAGAACCAGGAGAATCAGGGGGTGGGTCAGGAGCCAATCCCAACAGCTTTGACATCGCCACTGGGACACCAGACGTAGCAGAAAATTCAAAAAGTTGAAGAGCGGGAACTATTGGGGGGATTCACGCCTTCTCTGCATTGTTCACAAGGTTCTTTTAGAAGAAATAAGGATTGATTTGGGGTTATGCACATACAATTGGCTCATGTTTTCCATTTATCGATGTTCTTAGGTCATTATTAAATTGAATTTGAAAAACCAAATCCCTAAAGAGGAGTTATTAGAGCAATGAAGGTTAATTTAGGGATTTGTGCAAAAAATTGATCTTTTTTAAGTATTCAGTGTCTTAATTTAGTATTAAATATAAATTGACAAACCAAAGACCAAATGAGGTGTACTCATAGTAATTGAATTTTCTTTGTTTGCATCATGTCTTAATAGATTTATATTAGAGAAAATCTAACAAACTAAGGCCTTAATTAGAAGTGATATATGTGCACACAATCAAACCTCTTTTGTCATTATTTGGTGATCATACATCCTTATTAGACTAAATTTGAATATTAAGGCCCCAATTAGGAGCTATCAAAGTAACGAATGCTAGTATACAATTATGTGCACAAAATTGACCCTTATTTTTCATTATTTAGTAAACTAAGTTGGTATTACACGAAAGTTGACAAACTAAGACCCCAATTAGGTGTTATATAAGTAATGAAGGTAATCATATTATGCAATCACATAATTCAAAAGCTATTAACATGTAATATATCTCACACTTAGCCGATGGGGTGGGAGTGGTGCGGTCAAGTCACATGGTTGTGTGCTTTTCCACCCAGTTTCAAATCCCCCTGAGGCATGATCCTCCTCGGAGGTGGTTTTGCTGCTAGAGGCGGCATCTCTGCTCATGCTGACACTGTGATTACTCCTCACTGCTGACGCTGGTGGTTGCTCCTCTCGTTGTTGACGTTGGTGGCTCCTTCTCCTCTCGCTACTAACGCTGGTGGTTGCTCCGCTCACGGTACTGACACTTGTGGTTGCTCCGCTTGCTGCTGATACTGGTGGCTGCTCCTCTCGCTACCGACGCTGGTAGCTGTTCTAAGTTGTCCCACTCGCTGCGCTCGTAGTTGACGGTTGCTGCATCTTCACTTCGGTTTCATGGTTGCTTCAATTGGGTTCCTAATAAGTGGTCCCCTTCATTGTAACCAGGTTGTGGATCCTCCCAAAAAATCCTCAAGTGTACAAGGATGTGGGTCCTTTCAAACACCCTCAATTTACCCTCAATCCAAAAAAGAAAATATATCTCACACTTAGACACCTCTGAACATAATATTATTGTGAAATCCTAGAATTTGGCTAAGTTTGAATATGAAGGGATCCTCGAAAAACTATGTTCTTCTTCATATTTGGACTAGACATCTGAAACCATTCTCAAACATCTTGAAAGTATATGTATAAAATATACTCAGAATAAAAATAGAAAATGTTGAATGGATCCTCAAAAAACTATATATTCTTATTCATAGTTCCTAGACATATGAAATCACTCTCAAACATCTTGAAAGTATATGTATAAAATATACTAAGTATGAAAATAGAAAATTGTTGAAGGGGTCCTCAAAAACCATATATTCTTCTTCATAGCTCCTAGACATCTGAAGCCACTCTCAAACATCTTGAAAGTATATGTATAAAGTAAACCAAGTATAAAAATAGAAAATGTCAATAAACTTAAAATATGTTATAATATAAATATACTAGTCCTATATTTGAACATGTAACTGAAGTGCAACCTTTTGCTAATTGTGTATGGCATGAAGAACGTCTACATTCTATTTAAACATGACTTCTGAAAAAACATGCCTTATGCTCATAAATGACTTGGATTTTTAGGCTTTAGGTTTGAACCTACACAAAATGGTAGAATTTGTGTTATATACACATTCTAACAAAACCGAGCTTCCATCGTGAAAGTAATCATGGATCTCATAAAGACATTTCGCAAAAATATGAAAAATAGGTCAATGTGGTCTTTTATTTTCTAAAAATGTAGTTTTAAGTATGGTACAACATGGTTTAGTACTTTGTCTTATTTACTAAGAACATGCCTTCATATACCAAAAATAGTACTGATGTTGCTTCTTAATGTGTTTTTTGGTTCATCCAATCTTGAGAAACATTATATGGTATCAAACTACGCTTTGTTCTATACATATTTAAAAAAAAAAAAAATTTATTGTTTTTTTTAAAATAGGGTGAGAGCAAAGTCGCCTATCTATTATGTTTTACTCAAAAATCAGATACACCTCTTTGAATAATTGAGCCACTTACATTCTGCTATGTAAATAATAATAATTTAGAAACTCAACTTAAAATCATACATTTCTTATTTTTAAATTTTAAGTGTAGAAATATCAAGTCATCCAAAAGTGTCATACTAAACCACCTTTTAACCCATTTTCGGTACACTTATCCTTAAGTAATATATATATATATATATATATATATATATAAGAATTGTAAAGTTGTTAATTGAATTGGTTTGGTTCACAACTCAAACACACATTACACACCTTTATCTTGTTAGGTGGTTACTCTTTTTAAATAAATGAGAATAACCACTCATGAAAATTGTGTACTGAACTTTAAGGTGCATGTCCATTTATGTAACACAATAGGCTGTGAAATTATAAAGGTAAAAGGAGACCTTCTGATACATGATAGATAATAGCTCCACATACTTATACATTGGATGCTTCTGACATTACTTGGAAAAAATAATAGCTCCACATACTTATACATTGGATAACTTTACTTGCTATTTACTTGCAAACCTTGATCATGTATTTTTTTTCTTTCAATACCAAGCTATAAAAATAAACTTGGTTTAAAATTCATTGTCCAGACATTCGGGAGGAGTATGATTGAATCTGGTCTTGTCATGACAATAAGAATAAGTAATATATGATTTCCTCACATGTTTGAGGGACTTTGCCTGGTTTAATCCCATTCTTCTAGGAGGAGAGTACTTCCATGCCAAAGGATAAAGATTACCAATATCTGTACAAGTGGCGGTACTATTAATGGCTGCTGCTGCTTCATGTTTTTGCATGCAGCCTTGTATCTCAAAACCTGCGAAGGAAACATGGAATGGAGAGATTTTCCAGTTTATTTTTCTTTTTCCACCTTCTGTTGCCCAGTCTTCTCCATTCCAAACGCTTGAAACCACCTGCATGGGCTTCATGGAAGGATATGGAACTCCTAAGCCCTTCTGCAAGTTCTTGAAGACACGAACAGGAATGTCATCTACCATGAATCTGTTCAAAAACAATGAATGTAAAATAATTCAAAGTCTTATGATTTGCATATGCTACCTTATTCTACAAAGTCTCAGAATAAAACAATACTTATGTTAATAAAAAGAGTAAAAGAGGCTAACGTTATCTGATTGGGATCCCAGAGGATTGAGTAATCATGAAAATCTGCAGTGGGATCAAACCAAAGCCTCATTCGCTCCTCTCTATCTCCTCCCCCATTTGCAAACACATTGGTTTGTAGTCTATACATTTTTCCTTTCTTAGTGCCCAAAAATTCAAAGTCTACTTCATCATGACCAGAGCTCTCCCCACTTGTTAGCTGCACACAATGACATTATCATATAATATACAACATTGATATGATATGAAATCAATAACAACAATGATGAAGACTATAATAATAATAACAGAATAATAATTTTTCCTCCATACTGACAATGTTGACGATAATGAGTTAAAAGGAATTTATATAAATGGTTGGACAATCTCAAATCAAACATTTTCCATAGATTTACAGTTTTAAAATTTTATTTAAAGGCCAGTTTTAAAATTTTATTTAAAGGCCAAAAGAAACTTCGGTATTATAACTTAAGATTACGAGTATTATAACTTAAGATTACGAGTCTCAGCTAGAGTATTCCACTTATTTCTATGGTGGGATCACTTTCAAAAGTAATATTGAAAAATTTTGAACAAATTCACATTAATTATATTGTACAAGGCCATCTGCCCATGTGGGGTCAAAATAGGATTAATAATTTAAACTTAAAACCAGTGTTATGCAAAATCAGGTGTCTGGGATGTCCAAGGGACTGTAGGATGGGGAAACTTCCCTCCACGTTTTCTGAAGGATAAAAAGGGAGGGAGTGTTTTCGGGATGTCCTTGAATATCAAAGGATAATTTGGGAATGACCTCTTCTTTGGAGGACGGGGAGGGATGTTATGGGACATTTTTTTTTTTAAAAGAAAATTTCTTTGTAAAAAAATAATTTTTAAATTGTACTTTTGTAGTGTGAGATTGTTTTTGGAAGCCACTCCTCAATTGGGGAAAAAGTTTTGTACGCATAAATCTAATTAAAATTCATTTTGGAAGCTCCAATAACTTACAAAGTCTATATGTATATTTCTATAAGAAGAGAAAGGTTGTGTAGATTAAAAAAGCAGTAAAGAATAGATCAAAATTTACCCCTTAACTCATCTATACTGTATTACATAGACGTATTAAGAATTAAGAGTGACATATGAATACATAAATTTTCAAGCACAAATACATATGATAGACTGTTACAGACTGCTTTTCATAAGTTTTTAAAATTTTATTTATATAATTTTAATATTTATAATTTTATATATTGCTTTAATAGCCGGCCCCCACCATCCCAAAATTTCCGTCCCTGCATCCTACCATCCCAAAGTTTTAGATAACACTGTTTAAAACTGATTCCTCTCAATCAAATGAACTTTTGGAAAATCTTTTTAAATTATTTGAACTAAAATCCACATAAACTTTAAGGTCCTGATCTTTACTCTAATAGATTACCATAAAAAAGAGTAAATTTTTTTAAATTAAAAAAATCAAAAGAATAAGAAAATGTGGTTCAAATTCTACAATTTTTTTATTTTTAATAACTCTTAATTGCCCTGTTCGGAACATGTTTACAGGTCAGAGCAATCTTCCGGTCAAGTAAACATACTTTGATAGTGTCTATAGACCATTCTAGCCTAAAGGTTCTAAAAACCCACTAATTTCAATGGTTTTCAGAATTGCAGACCCCTTGAAAATCAACAGAATAACAACTCACATAAAATGCGGTGACAATTCCTGATGAATCTCCATGAATGAGCTTCATTTTCATGGTGAAGTTCCCAAACAGATACTTATTCTTGGACGCAAATCCTGATCCTGCACACCCATGTCATCGAATATAAAACACATATAAAAACAAAACAAAGCAGAAATTGACAACATTTAACATCATATGATCACAAGTCATTAATAAAATAATTGTCTTACCAGAAGAATGGTCTAACACAAGCTGAACAATTCTTCTTTTGTCAAAATATCTTACATGATATTCTCCCCAAGTAACATTGTAATTTTGATCAAATAAACTCAAGGAAGAATTCTGAGAAGCCACAGAAGAAGAAAATGTAAACAACATCAGAAACACCATTGCCAATACATTACAATAGTAGGAGGAAAACCATAGTAAGTTTTTGTCTTCATTAAAATTCATCATGTCCTTTTTTTCATAACCTGCAAGCCTCTGCTGAAAAAATCATATAGATAGTTGTACATATATATGCTGCATGTTTCCAATGCATCACTGTATATGTGCGCAAAAATCCATGATGCAAAAAAAGCCATGAGAAGGATGAACTATATGGAGCCATGATAAGATGTAATGGGGAGCAAAGACAGTTGTGATGCCTTGATCATGCTATAATTCTTATGAATTACAGCTATTCAAAGGCTAATTACTATTGAGGTGTTCGATATAATTTATAAATTTCAATTAAAAAAAACTATTTAGTACTCTTATTTATGTGTTATCTGGTGTTAAAATAGTAAGTCCCTAGAAAATTTTCTTGGGGGGCATTAGTTACTTGCAAATGAATAAATCATGAAAAAAAACCATGAAAGTAGGTATACTTGCATTATCATCATTTAAATAACCTTATGGCCTAGACATCCAACTGTGAAAACATCATGGACTCCATACAATTATAATAGCTTTTATATTGTTTAATTGTTATCATTTCTTGAAATGGGCATATGCCATCCAGTCAAAACAACCATAATAGTTTGACATGGCCCCATCATCATTATTATTTCTTCTTGAGATATACATGAACTTTTCTCCATTACAATCTCAAATTACATATATGGCAGTCATCAAGAGTTCGCTTCATAGTAAAGCATTATTTAGACTTTGGTAGCATGATTACAAAGTTACAAAGTAAGCTAAAGCTATACACAAGCAACTGAAATAATTATTTTGTAACATAAAATAGGATTTGTTAGGACAAAAGTCCTAAATGAGCTGGACTCATATAAAATAAAATAATGGGATACATTATCTTGGAGTTGTCCTACCAACGTGGTTCATACACTTTATTGGAAAATAAAATAAAAAATGCATCATATGCTTTCCAGATATTAATAATTGGAATAATTCTTATAAATTGATTGTTCAAATGGATACTAAATGCAAGTGTGATGCTTAATGGGAGGGGCAAACATGTCAAAATAATATATAAATATTTGAAAATGGCAGTCTTTGATAATGTAAAACATTGATTGAAGTAAAGGTATAGGGTGGAATAAGATAAGTGGGTACGAATTATTTAGTCCATAATATATGGAAATGTAACTTATCTTTTTTAAAGAGAAAATTATAAATACTAATTCAAATTCAAGGATTGAAGAGATTTTTATGTGAGTGGATTGGTAAGCTTAATTTTTTTATTTTGATTGTTAAATTAAAATTTAAGGAATATAAATTTAGATAATATATTAATTAAAATAAAGGGGAGGAAATGTCTTCTTGAGATCTATAATATTGTTTTGTTTTATGTTTATAAAGTAATTTATAGTCTAGGGGACGATCTTGTAGTGTTAATATGTGGGTCTTGTAGGATTTAAACCTCCCTTTCAAAACTATAAGTCCTTTGACAATTAGAAAAATAAATAAATAAATAAAGCTCAACAATTTTTGAAACAGAAATCTCAAACATCAAATAAGTGCTCAATTGGTTGTGACCTAAAATATCTACTTTTACCTCTTTCTTTTATAATTGCTCCAATAATAATTAATGAATTGAAAAATAAATATTTTCCTTTATTAAACATTGAATTTGTAAAGATGTGATCCTAATACAATGGGTTAAGAACCTACATTAACAAATAGTAATGATAGGGTAAGGGTTTTCCCCAAACAAATCTTAGAATTCAGAAAATTTTAAAATAATGTTAATAAAAAAGTGTAGAAAAAATTTAGAATGGTTTTCAATCAAGGAATATAAAAATAAAATATGCACCAATCGAATTATGAGATGTACATACCTTACATACAACTTTGGAAACATGAATGAGTCAATCTTGAAAACAAGTACGAGGCATTTTATATCGGTGCACTTACACAAGTCATTTTAGATTACGGTTTTCATTTTATAAATACTAAAAAATAAAATAATAAAGTTCAATAACATGTAATTTACAGTATGATCATAAATGTTATAGTACATATCATTAAAAACTAAAAATTACAATAGAAATTTGAATTTGATGCCACTAAACATATGCTTGCAATAAAATATTGGTTTGTAAGATGAGATGAGAGGTATTATAAAAGTAGTGTATAATCTACAAACACACAACCTATAACATGAAGGTTTGAAGAGTTGTACCAACAAAGACGGTGGATGATATTGAACATATATAATGACTTTTTTTAAGATCTAAAATAAGCAATGGGTATGAATTGGTGGGAATGCAAATTTAAAGGGCTCTTTTAGATCTATTCTAGACGATCACCATAAGTTGGTGGAAAATGCATTTTCTAAAGGTGAAGTGTGGATATAGGTAAGGTCTTACAACCATGTCTACCTTTAATAATTAACTAATTCCAAACGTTATATCTGCAATCCAATGAAGATGGAGGATGTGAGAATCGACATGTTGGAAAAGAGACAAGTTCTAGACTTGAATAGTAAAACAAAAACATGTTATAACTCATGTAGACATTTACGAACCATTGGACATCTTACAAGAACACAATCAATTGTTGCCATATAACTATTTTATGCAAGTTTTCCCAGATAGAATTTCAACGAACTAGTCGATAATACAACATAGTGATATCATTGTTTCAATACACATGTAGCACAATTGTTGAGGTAATGGAGTGGGTTGAAGGTGGTCAATCATAGCCAAAGTGGGGGCGAATAGACCAGATATTTTAGTGAGATGTATGTTGATAGTGGCCACCAATTGGCTGCAATTTTGTATGATGATTAGCCACTTCCATTTCTAAGAGTTTCAAAGAAAGTGGAAATGAAATCTAGGAACTTAAGTGAGTTGAAATTAGAGACTAATCGTAGAAGGATTTAAAGAAGTTTTGAATCAAAAAACCTCTCATTGCAACCAAGGCCTCAAGAAAGTCATTTGTTTGGTGGAAGGATGGTGCAATACAAAGATCTAAATCAAGCTTTATGAATAGAATCAAATTTTACTATTTCAAGACTTGATTTCTAACTCCATAAGACTTTATATACATCATACATATAAGACTTATTCCCTTAGTCAAGGCAACGTCGATTTGGAGTATGATGATTCTTATGTGGAAGCCCACAATGGCCTTTTCATTTATTTTATACATCGTTTAGGTTTTGTACCTCTAGGTTTTGACTTCATAACCTATTTTACAATCTATTGTTTGTGAATTGGCTATTGATAAATTTTCTATTTGTTAATCAACACTTTATTAGAAAATTATATAAAGTTGTTAAAAGCACTCACACCTATACCCACACATGCACACAAACGTGCGCATGTACACACACATTCTATGTTTTTCAATAAAATTTGCATACCATACACATATTTTGTATTTTAAACCTTTAAAAACAGCATAAAATTGGATACTTGTAAATGTTTATTGTTCAAGTTTTATACCCCTGGATTTTGAGTTCATGGCCATGTATCATGGTGTTTTACAGTCTATTTTTTGTCAATTAGCTATTAATAGTTTTTCTAAATTGTATATTTAATAATCAACAATCTTTTAGAAAATTATTTGTCAAATCCTCATATATATATATATATATATATATATATATATATATATATATATATATTTTATACATACACAACTACACACACACATATATATATATATATATATAGAAAATTATTTGTCAAATCCTCATATATATATATCCACAAGGATCTTTTCATTTATTCTATATATTGTTCAAGTTGTATACCCTTAGGTTTTTAGTTCATGACCAAGTATCCTAGTGTTTTACAATCTATTTTTGCCAATTAGTTATTAACAGTTTTTCTAAATTTTATATTTGATAATCAACAATCTTTTAGAAAATTATTTGTCAAATTCTCCTATTAAAAATATATAAAATTACTTTTATATATATATACTTTTAACAGGAAAATTTAACATATAATACATATATATACATATATTCTTAATAGAAGAATTTTATACATAAACATAAAATTCTCCTATTAAAAATATATATTAAATTCTCCATATATTCTAAAAAAATCAGCCTAATACTTGTACAAGTTTCTCATTCCTAAAAAAAATCTTGCAGCATTTATGTGGGAGTAAATCAAATCTTGCCAATCCACCTTCACCAAAAGTAAAAATAATATAAAATGTTGTGCTTATCGTTTGTTCTATCAAAAGACCTAAGGCCTCACGAGTCCTACATGGCCCAAAAAACAATCTTAGTTAATAATGTGGCATTAAAAAAATACAAACATTTACGCATGTGAACTTTTTTTGCTATCAAAGGCTAAGATTTTAAAATATAAATAAAGCGAAATTATTAGTCTATTATTTGATCAATTATTTTTACCTATAACTAGCACATATCCATCTTAAGATATATCCGATATGTTGAACGGTAACTAAAAGACTCAAAGTGTCAATTCTTACAGTACTATGCTTATGTTGTAGTGGTATTGTCACCACAATTCTTTTGGATACCTATTGTTGAATAACAGATAATGTTAAAGATGTATCTATGTTAGTAATAATAGACTTTCTCTACAGCAACAGTTCGTAGAGACAATGGACTTCTATTTACTTATACTTAATTTTTTAGGCCTGAATGCAGGACATTCTTAGAAATATTCTGTTTTTCATTATACATATCTACCACAATTATGTCAGATACCACTAGACGCATATCAGATAGATGTTAAAGATGTATCTATATTGTTAATAAACTTTTCTCAGATCCTTCGTAACATCTATCCATGGAGACAATTGACTTCTAGTTACCTAGTTTTTTAGGTTTGGATGTGCTACATTCATAGAAATATTGTTTTTATTATACATATTATAAAACTGTCAGTCATCGATGTTCCCCAAATATCCACACAAACCATAATAGTCCAAGTTGCTTGGTGCTGCAAGAAATGCTTCTTGGCAGAATCTCCAGCCAAACAAAACCTCCCTTAAATGCTTTAGTTTATATCAACAATCAAAAACTGAAACTGATTAAGCATAATGAAGGCTTCCGTCAAAAGGCCAGCATCCACACTATCAAAAGTGTGCCGTTGTGCGGTTTCCAAAGAACTTTTCTATTTGAAGGTGTCTTTGTCCAATTGTAAGGGTCGTGCAACAAATTAATTGCCCAAGTACTTTTGAAGGAAAAGGCATGTATCTAATGTTGACAAGATAAATATAATGATGGGTGCATCTAAAAGTTTAAAAGCGGACCTTTAAGCTTAATTAGAAATCTCTTCTCAAGTTGGCTTGGTACTCAAAAGCTTAACTCCACACTCTTGGAAAGCAAGTAGAGACAAATATTTGCCAACTTTGTATTTGAAATTTTGTCAAGTATTGAGTTCTCCTTACCCTAATCAAGTCATTTTTAGAATCTTAGTCATGCAATTTTGCCTTTAAATAGGTCAGAGAAGTACCATAACATAACCCCGCAACTTTGTGCATGTGTGCGCCTGAATTTGTGAGTGTGTGCGAAGTCAATCTAGAACTGCAAGTGTTTAGAAATGATCTCATATCATAAAATGTCATTTTTAGTTTTTGTGACCAGATCCTTACAATATCCTTCAAGGCTTCTAGCAAGCTTAATTAGTAAGAACAATGCATACATTTACCATATTTATATTGCTTCTCTGACAAAAATTGCTACGGGAAAACCTAAGTGTGTATACAAAAGAACTTTTAGAAAAAGATATATCAATAGGAAAAAATGCCGAGGGATGCTCGAAGCTATACATCAGTTGGAACTAAATAATGGTATAAGACATCAGTTGGAACTAAATAATGGTATAAGATACATAGGGAATATTTAACAAACTTCCTATTACAATGACCACAAAATTGAAAAAAATTTAAGCTCTAAAGACCAGGTGGCTTCAATATTGGCGCCACATTGTAAAGCTCCTCCACATCCAATGGAAGCCCTAAGATTTGTTTTACTAGTACAGGCGATGAGCTTTGTTTCCTCCAAGTATTGTACCATGGTCCTCCACCCACTTCTGCAGCTGCCAAGTCGCTGGTGGCATTCAGAATAACCTACAAAAAGGACACAAATTTAAGTAAATGGGTTGAAGCATTATAATATCTCTAGCCTCTATTTTATCTCAAGGCAAAAGCACAGC
The DNA here is from genome assembly GCA_019776745.2 of Taxus chinensis. Classification (NCBI taxonomy): domain Eukaryota; kingdom Viridiplantae; phylum Streptophyta; class Pinopsida; order Cupressales; family Taxaceae; genus Taxus; species Taxus chinensis. The sequence goes on from CM034153.1 coordinate 45,071,882, forward strand.
AACCATAAGAGGTGTCAGCCTAAATCTTCTTTAAAGGTGAAACAGAGAACTTTCAGTGGTTGTATTTTCCTATGTCAAACCATTCAGAACTAGAGACTTCAATTGTTAAAGTCTAGAAGTGAAACATACGAAGATTAAGTAGCACCTTTCTAATTCAAGCAGAATAACAGTTGCTGCATAACCATTGAATGTTGGACAATTATTTAAATGTTCAAGTACACCATCCTACAAGTACACCATCCTAAAAATACAAGGTATACCACCTTTCGGCTTCTGTACTTGAATACTATCTATCTTGCTATGCATTGCATCTTCCTTTAATGTTAGATCAGACCCTTGAAGAGAAAGTGAAATGAGGAAGTGCTGAGAGTGAACTTAACCTACTAATGCAAAAGACTGCCAAAAGATGATAGCTCACCGAGGCCCCGCTTTTACACTGTAATTTATCTTATTGTTTTACATAAATAGGGAGCAGGTCAGAAAAGGACCCACACACCTTGCCTCGTTGACGCTCTCTGGTAAGCTCCCATATCTGTAATTTAAGATCACCATAACAGGTATCCTTACAAAACGGCACAAAACCAGCCTCGTTTGTTGGAGCTTGCAAAATCGTGCCAGTCGATTGTGTTGTCACTTCTAATTCAATCTGCAATCCATTACAGTAAATAACACCTTAAAAGATGAGAAAACAGGATGCAAAAATAATATTTGCCCCAGATAAATCATAATCATACCTCACCTCATACAAGTCATTTTGAGCAATCATGGACCACTGACCCCAAGGGGAAATTTCCCACTCAACAACACCAGTCCATGGCACAAATTCATAGAACTTCCCATCATAGTGAACCCCCACCTGATAAATTTTGCTACAACGTAAGTAGTGCTTTAACAAACTTGATCGTGACAACCAATGGTAATAAAGATCATATAAAGTAATTGTTTGATTGTGAATGACAAACTCAAGAATACAAATAAGAAGAATCACAAAACTGCCTCTAAACTTGTGTGGCAGATTCCATGCAAGAAAGTAAGACAGCTAAGCAAAATGGCACAAAGTTACGTAGAACATTTTAATAACTAGGTAAAACATATTAATTACTCATTTCTAAAAAGGTATGACATTTTGTTTAAACAAACAATTATACTTCTGTGACTGTTGTCTGAAGGTAGTTCAATGTGCAACCCTCTATATTATTGTCAAATCATTCTGGATAAATAATAAATTGCTACAAACAAAGAAACCTTAAGAGTACAACTATTATAAAAAAACTGATAACTAGTAAATTACTACAAACCAAAAAACCTTAAGAGTGTACCACTATCGTAAAAAAGTAAAACGAACTACAAAAAATGAAAAGTGAAAAATATTGTGAAATGCCAAAACATTTTAAAATATGAAATGCATAAAGAAGTACCCATGGCATGTCCAAACCAAGAGATGGCTATACGTAATTCTACGTAATATAAAGATACATAAAAAATTGGTGAGGTGTCAAAAGTGGGGAATGGAGAGCATGTAATGATGTTTCATTCAATGAAAACATGTAATACTTTTATATGGGAGTGGCACAACCTAAAATCTCCAAATGGATTAATTATAACTGTGGTGTTAAGTAGAACGTCCAAGCTTGGACCTCTATGTATGAAATAATAAAGCTGGGCACATGGGTTGGAATGGACACTCATGGCCATTGTCTGCCATTATTAAAAAAAATTATACAAAAACTAGTGAAGATATTAGTTATGAATGTTGCATGAGCGCTACATACAATGCTGGGAAAAGACACCATCTACGGCTAATAGTTCAGCAAAACTGCAGAAAATATAAGCCTGCAATGTTTCTGAGGGAATAAATTGCAGTAGAGCACAGACTGACATATTTTATTCACCATGTCGAGTATTACTAACAATAAAAACATTAACTACCTTACATGGCAATAAACCAACTAGTAAATACAAATTTAGCACACCCCAGCACATAGAAAGTAACAGCAGCAGAACCAGCGTACCCAGCAAATTAGCTGCAGACATTCACTTGGGAATGCTTTACTTTATTTCCATCCCAGTTACTGCAACCTGTTCTTCCTTGACTTGAAGTTGCTGTCCCACCTTATGTTGCAGGGGTGCGTCCTCCACCCCCACTGTACCCCCCTTGGTATGTATCCGGTACGGATACACTGAGGGGTACGTGGGGGAAACATCCTGGGCACATACCCGGGCGCACCTGCGGCTTTTCCAAGCTGCTGTCGTATAATAATTGTGTTGACTCAGTCAAAGGAAACCCTAAAAAACTTATACTCCTCTAAAACCTATAAAAAGGCACTCAAAACACAAACAATTCATTGTTGGTTTTTGCAAGTGTAAGAGCAAAGTGCCAAAGACGAATTGAGGAGGCAGCCATTGCAAGGTGGATTTGTTTGGAGGCAACCATTGCAAGGAGGATTTCTTTGGAGGCAGCTATTGCAAGGAGGATGACATTGGAGGCTGTCATTGCTTCAAGGAGGTCAAGTTTGTCTAGAGGCAACCATTGTTTAGAGGTAGTCATTGACAAAAATAAGTAGTGTGTGTGTGTGTGCGCGTGCGTGCATGTGTGTACGGACATGAACCCAAAACGTACCCAAACCAAAGGTTTTTGAAAATCGGCATATTTGCATTTCAAACTCATACCCGCATCGTGGCAACATAGGACTAACACCTGCTCATCTTGTGCCCCTCTTGGTGATTGAGGGGTCAGAGTGACCATATTCACTTCATTAATAATAATAATGCCATTAGATGCTTCGGCAATAGGAACATGTCGGCCAGCCAAGTTCAGATGTGAGTGGGCGATGGAGGAAAGTCCCCACTGCCACTATCTGGGCTAGCTGCAAGTGCAGGGGAAGTGAGATCCAGGAATAGATGTTCCTGAATGACATTGAACACAGAGTATTGTGACGTCTGGTTGAAATCATAAATATCAAGGGTGGCACATAACTGTGAGTGGTAAAATCGTTGTTGGATTCAACCAACTTCTGTAATAGTAGCACACTATTAGATATGATTATTAGATATGATCAAGCTGTACTAAACACATGCAGTCAAAATAGTAGAGAGCTCCACCCTTGATCTCAACAAAAACAAAAACTTTTGAATACCAAAAATATATAAAAAAGAAAGAGAACAAAAGAAAAGAAAAAGAAAACGTTGCAAAGACAAAATTGATTTACAGTTCAAAATTCTCCATAAACAAAATGCTAATATTGTTGTTGAATGGGATGCACTCAAATGGAGAAGCATTGGACTTCCAACAAGGATAAACACCCCCGGAGACATTATTGAAATTGGGTAAAATACCACACCCATCTCACTTGGTGTCGTACCCCAATGGACAAGGCCAGGTGAAAGTCCCAGGTGAATTGGACATAACAGATACCCCTTGGTCGTGGCATCTAAGCCAAAGGTAACCCCACAAGGGGATTTTACCAACAAAAAAAAGCCGATATTGCTGTCCTTCAACATATCATAACGCAATAAATTTCAACCTTAAAACATAAAAAAAAGTTCTAGGCTAGAACAAGTAACAGATTTAAGGCTAGAACCCTTGAACGGTCGAGGATCGAACTCGGAAGTGGATATAAGCCGGTGCATGCGTTGTCCCTGAGCATCACTTGCTCAAAATCATTTAGGTGCACCTAAGTTAACTATGGTTAAACAGGCATGCAATAAGCTAAGACAAAAACTAATTTTGCACAAGACAGGTTACCAACCCCTGATCTCTTAAGAAAAGGTCATTTCACTATCCTTTATTTTGGAGAAATCATCCCAATGCCACAACATGATAGAGCTAGACTAAATGGGACCAACTTGAAAAAATATTCCACTAAAGATAGTTTATATTTATAATTAAAACTCTCCAAAAAGTATACCCTAAGTCAGAAACACCTCCAAATTATACCTATGTACTCCTAATTACTAGACTAAATGAGTCCAAAATATTTCTCACAAAGACAATCTAAAACTGAAACTCCTCGAAATTACGAGTTGGAATCAGGTATATTTCTTTGGATTCAATACATTCTTTGAAGGGGTGCTACTCCTTACATGATGAATGTACTCCTCTCTGAAGCTTTTATTATTCCAGATTTATCTATTGAACTGTTTTAATGCATAGGATGCATTTACGTTTATTCCTATTGACTGATTATTATCTAATCCCCATTTAGTGATTGTCTGCCATTGTAAATTCTTCTTTACCGCCAAAATTTTCTATTTAAGGAACACAGATCCTTTCAAGGAACCTAAGTCCTCATCTTGATAAGGACATTTACATGGTATTTACTATTTTCCAAAGAGAAGGTTTATCAAATTTACTAGCTTACTTAGCCTTATCTTTATAAGTTTATACTATTCTAGAAAAATCCAATACATTGCCTGTTCACACTCATTTAGCTGAGGGTAGATTATGCCTGCTAATGCCTATTTTACCCTGCATAGCCAGGTATTCACCTGCTGGTAGGCGGTCCTAATACTGTCCACAGGTATGCACAGGGTAAGGCAAGGCAGATTCGGGTATAGCAAGGTTTGTCCTAAGACAAACCTGGGCATCTGTGAGCCTGTCCTGCCATACCTAGCACCTACCCAGACAGAAAAACGGATTTTTTCCACTTTATTTATGTTTTAAAAAGTCAAAAATGACCTTTAAAAAATATTAAAGAAGCATTCTAAACCCTAAAATACACTCCCAAACTCTTTAAACAACAACACATTTTGATTTACCTTGTCTTGCATAATTACTTCTCATAACACATTTGCTCTCTCACCTTCATGAGTACAACCAAGGGGTAACAAAGTGTTGGGATGTAGACCCAGAGACTCCTAACTTGGATGCTTCCAAGTTCCATTGACCACCTTTTATTGCTATACTCGGAGCTAGAGGGTACTTCAAAGTTCACACGGCTTGCATAGCGGAGCTAGTCAGAGCGGCATTGCTACTCCTTGTGGTTCTAATGAGTGACAAGATGGTGTTGATGCTCTTGATGAAGACATCGGAGAGCAATATGATTATAAATATAACGTATGCGCTGATTTATCTTGATTTTTGCGTATACATTGTAGCAGTTGCACAATTCTAAGTTCGATCAATGAATATCTTTACATTTGGCATTGACATATTAGTATGTTTTGTGAAATTTAACACATTTTGTTTACTCTATGCATATTATATGGCTAATATTTCTTATTTCGCTATATTTTTTAATATTTAATATATTTTTTGTATGGACATACCAAACCACACCAAAGCCCCCAAAAATTGTCATACCAAAGTACCATACCCATATTCATACCTGTACCCCTATTGGCTAACCTAGATTTTATTCCATGTTTTTATTATGTTTTGTATTGTAATAAGAGATGCAATTTTTTAAAACAAAATAAAGGAAATAAAATTGTTAAGCTGAAATTCCTACTTTCACACCGTTTTCATTGAGATGCACTATGTAAACGGATTAAACTGTTATGAGCCAACCATCGCGGAATATATAGCAGTGCATGCTTTTTTGCCTATTTATCCAGACCATGACATTTAATTGCATCAAGTATTAGAAATCTTTGACTGTATTTAACATTAAAACAAGTTTTCTTCGTCGCATCTTACTCATACAAACTGAAGAAAATGAAAAGGAAATAAAAGCTAAGATTAACAGTATACTAGAAAATGTTCATTACTAATATTTCTGGGTACCAACTACCAACATCAGATAACTCTTTTACCATAGCAACCTCCTCGTATGTATTTGCAAATCCTGGAAGCAATCTTCTTCCACCACCTGCAGTCAGGGCAACCTCTCCAACGACACCCTCAAATACATTGCACTGAACCTGAACCGTGATATATTGAAATTAGAATGTTTTAACATAGTTGTGGATGCACCACATTAGTATCCTAAAAAGCTATTGATAAAAAATCTTCAAATAATGAGATCAAAGTATCCTAAAAACTATGTAGAATGGAAAAGGTCATCATGAATTCCTAATGCACTTACAATATAAAATATTGGGATCAAACGCTCTAATTTAATTTAAAAAGGAAGTATACCACGAGAGGATGGGGTGGTGGAGTTTTCCCATGGTGAACAACTCAGCACCAGAGAGAAACAATATAACAGCTACAATTTGTCTTAAAATACAAATAACAAGTATCATATTGCCAAACGGATTGCTTCATAATCTATGAGATACAGTTCACAATTTCTTTGTCAAGTTTGGGACAAGTTCGCACTGGAACAATTGATATGACTTCAAACAGTTGGTATTCTTTTATAGTAAAAATACTCTCTCTCATACTCACTGATATTTTCTCAGATGAGGAAATATTAAAAAATCATCTCAGGGTCATATCCAAGTTCACACTGTCGTAGAGCAATCTACCTGATAATTTTTTTCATAAGCAGGCTTTCAATCTATGTTTTACTACGGCCACACATTGGTCTTGGAAGTATATCCAATGTAAGAGAGCTTTGAGAATTGAAATATTCAAGGACAATAAGTAAACTCATCACAATAAACAAAATGGTTTATGATAATTGGCATATTGATGTTGGGAATTGCAAGATGCTTAATGTGTTTATCATAAAAATGTGTAATTTTGACAACACCATCAGATAAAACAACTCAAAGCATTTGATGATCAGCGGTATGAGCCTTCTTGGGTCATTGCGAAGGTGCATCTGACTTTCATGTTGATTGTTTGGTGCATTTGACTTTCATGTCAATTGTTTGGTTATTTGCAGCTAGAATTTGGCTTAGGCTGCCTGTATGGAGCATGAGCAATTTCGCACTCAAAGAAAGGGTGGTGTAAAGCTATAGATTAAGGACCAATCTGAAACACTTGATCCCCTTGTAAACTATCTTTTTAAAAGGCATGTTGTTTGCAGCACTTTCAACTCATTATTTGAATGTCTACAATCTTGTTTGCATATCTATAATAGATCACAAAAAATTGGTTTGTATTGTCATCTTAACATGCAAAGAATCCAATATTACATACCCAGAACCATTTCTGTGGAAAGGAACCACCCCAATTCTTCTCACAATATGATGGTGCATCCACAAATTCAAATCTCTGACCATCCCACTCTATCCATCCTGACAACAACAAACTTCCGTCAAAAGATTTAGATCAATATGGGAAAGATCCCATAGTGTAAAAAATCCAATAAAATGTATGATATGAATGGGACCCTGCATCATAGCCCTGGTCTACTTACAATTCAACCATGATTATTGAGGGTCTCTGCAAAACATAGACATTATAGCATCACTACAATACAAACCTAGAAATGATAGAAAATACATAAGGGCTTCGAATATCTTGAATATGGATCCCATTAATGCTTAACCTCAATCATCACAACCATATAGGCTAGCACCTAAACTTTCTAAACCAGTATTTGTGGATCAGCAATGTATATGACGCACGGCAAAGTGCATTTAGGAATAAAGATATTTAACCTAGGACGAATGAATAAAAATTCGTTCAAATAGAGAGCAAGAAAAACCATACACGCTTAATGTGCATAAACATGAAATTAGCAAGTGCCCACGTGTGATTTTGTCAGCCAGATTTTCTAAGAAAGAACCCACTTCCAAATAGATTCCTTTCTGATTTTAAGGGAGTAGATGAATACCATTAAACATATTGGATAGGCACAAACGAGAAATGAGTTGATGATAGTAGCTCTGATTAATATGGAACTGACAGTGTAGCATAGATATGTTCAAATTGGGAATGATTGTAAATGAAATCAAAACAAGTTAGTTCTCATTTTCAACATGGAATAATTTCGTAGTCTACAAGTATACTGTAACCCTAATAGTTTCTTGCTGCTTCAGGTTCAATCCTTCCACAATAATAATCTCTTTGTGCTAAACAGATACATTTCACAGCCAAAAATTGTGCTGACCAGTCATGAAAAACATAAAATTGTTTAAAAAAGCCATGCATACCTGTAGAAAGACCACCCGCCATACATATTTGCCAATGTGGTTCAAAAACAGGAAGTGCTGCTAACCAGCCTGCGGTGGCCTTCTGTTTTGAACCAACATCACCCCAGCCATATACAGGCTTAGTGCTATATTCCCAACGTGCAGTCTTCACACTCTGGACATGTGTAGACCTGACAGTAATCAAAATAATCAGCCTTGCTAGAGAAAGAATTCAATGAATGCTAATAATTTAATAAATATAATGAACAGTAAAGAGAAGAAGAATTAATCATAGCAATATCTACAAACGACCAAAGTAGATTGACAGCACTGCAAGTACAACCAGTTAAGATAACACCACAAAGTGGGGGCTAAAAATTACTCATCTCAAAGGGGAAAAACTTAAAAGCAGCTGTAATACAAAAAAGCAAATCTTACCAAAGAAATTAAACTAAAAATAATTAATAAAAACTAGGAAATAAGATATTAAAGCAGAATAATGCAAGCTACTAAAGCCACCCCAGAGGCTACAAGAGAGCCAGTAGTCGTAAGTTTATTTAGAAGCAAGGGTGTCTGTAGGATCAACAACCACTAAATAATCCTGAATACAAAATTTTATAACGGCACCCAAGTACCAGCCTGGGCTGGAAGGTGCAGTGATCACCTTTAGGATAGGCCTTGTTGATGTCACGAAAATCAATGCATATCCTAATCTTTCCATTCTTCTTGAGGAAGGGGATGATTTTGGAAAGCCAATCCGTGTAGTCGACAAGCCAAATGAAACCAACTTTGAGAAGCTTGATAACTTCTTCTTTGACCATGAGAGCAATCTTGGGTGTCATGGACCTCAGTTTTTGCTTGACTGGCTTAGCTTCTGATCTAGTCACTAGGTTCTGGACAACATCTGTTTGGACGCCAGTCATGTTCAAATATAAGAAACAAATGCCTTAGAAATTCAATGAGGAGCTTCTTATGGTCCATCTCCTACAAGAATAGTGAAGATCCGAGCTTCGGGATTCTAGGGTTTTCCTCCTTCCTAACGTTTAGGTCATGGGTACCCTCAATGAGAGAGGCATTCCCCTCTTCAAATTCTCTCGGGACAGGGGGAAAGTCTAAACTATCACCCTTGGCTTCACAGGCTACAAGTTCTTTTGTAGAAGAGCCGTAATCCTCACCCTTATACTAAGAGTCATAGTATTAATCCCCGATGGGAGAGGAACAATGAAGGGTAATCGAAAAACCCCTTTTGTGATGAGGAGGAAGGCACTCCTAGGCCTGGAAGAACTCAAGGATTGCTTCTTCATTTTCCGCCAAGGTCATTACTTCATAGAGAAAAAAGGAAGCCAGCTATGGCCATGATATTGGAAGAAATTACAAATGTTTCCCCATAGTATTTGAATAAACAATAATACCTTCCCAAATTTCATGGTAGAGTAAGCATCTGAAAACAAATTTCTCTAAAGTGTTGAGTGCCCAAGAAGTTCAAAGCTGATGAGACCACACTCTTAGATATTCAGAACAGGATCTAAAGTAATGCTCCCAATGATAAATCAACCAGTTTGAGCAAGGTTAATAAGAGCTCCAAAATTCTATAAAGACACCCTTGGCGCTGAGAGACTGCCGAGGAGAAATCCAAAGCATCCATATGCAGAGTCTATATTCAATTCTTAAATTATCGTTAATTTGGAAAAAACTATCTATTTCCTTAAGATTCTACACATTTTAGATACAAACCTGATGAAATAACAAGAAATATTGTGTTAGAGAAATTGGGTTGATTCTTCATTTTCATATGTTTTCAATTGCAAATTAATTTTGGAAGGACTGGCATAAATAGCTCACTAGCGAATATTAGCCCCTAAAAATTATCCCTAGTCTATAAACATCCTCTCTAATGGCCCTATTTATCTCCCCTTCCAAATAAATGAGGAAGGATCATTCAAGGACCAACATTGCCTCTTACTCGTCAAATCTTATTGAGGTATCTAACATATTAAAAAATACTCTCCAGAGTAGAGAGACAAAATGATATCTCTTGTGGCCAGAAACTGCCTCGTCTACAGAATAAATCCTATAAAGATATCTAAAACGTTAGAAAGTACTCTCCATAAGGTGCATGTGTGTCAAATTCATCCGAGATGAATGTGAGAGCCAATGCATTTACATGGTATCATACATTAGCATAATTGTTTGGACTTTATGAATGCAGGCCCAATCTGGTCCAAGACTCATAGCTATATTATTATGCAAGTTTTAAAAACAATAAACTATATCAACAAGGCACATTTTAGACATGATATCTTGCAATGCAACTAAATGCATATGCACTTAAGTATGGCTAAGGATATAGATACAAAAGAAATAGATATGTTGAAGGCTTGAAGCCATAATAAATATTAAAGGGAATGGAAGAAAACTAACATTATGTACGAGTGTTAATAGAGGAAGGTATAAATAATTCAGTCTCAAACCTGAATTGTTTCCGTCCTTCCAAACAGAGGTATAAGGGTAGGATCAATAGGATGTTCCAAAGCTATAGGCACTAGTGAACACATGGGATACTTTGATGCAATAATGCGTAAAGTAGAAGTATTACGATAGGATGAAGATGGATAGCAATTATTTTTTCTTTGCATTATCCAAGTCAATTTAGCTATAAAGAGTCAATGTGGTTGTAACACACATGGAAATCACGTCCCTGACCACTTAGCCGATGGCCACAAAGTCAATCTGCAACTAATGGATATCAACCTAATCTATATCTTTGTTTTCCGAATGTTGCGTATTTCCACAAGCACATCTAACACATTTGGAACTTTAGCACCTGCCTAGAGTGCACAAGCTGAAGCATGGAGTGTTTGGACAACATAAAATATTCACAATCCCTACTGTGAACAAGAAAGAATACACAAGAACATAAATGCCTATCTTTCAGACAAATTAGAAAGTATATCAAATTTGCATATTGGCAAGTATAGATTGCACAAGCTTCCAAAATACAATTAACATCAAACAAACAAATGTACATGACCGTGGACTAGCTACAAAAATGATAATACAATGCCAGCAGTGTAAATATCCCAGGTTGTGCAAAGAATCCCTTCACACAAGAAAGCACCAACTTTGTCCAAGAAAATGGCACTTACGGAAATTGCAAATTTCAACAAATTATGAAATCTCCTCCCTCAAAAAATTTTAGAAGATCACTAGCAAAACAACACCATCAATTCTAAAATAAAACAAGGAGAAGAGCATACAAGAACAAGCGCATTGATCATGCTTACAAATCAAAATGGCAAGAACGTGTGCTTGTCTAATCAAATGGTTTTCCAATTAGGCTAAAATTATCTATAACCAATGTTTATATCAAGAGACTATCACCTGTTGATCAACTATAGAATCTGCAAAACATCTAGATCAAGAGTGTTATGACCAGTGCAAGAACACCAAAACTAGAACCCACTGATTGCTGGAAAAATACACACTTGTATATGTATGTTAGTATGTGTAGACACAAAAACAGATTGATACTAAGGTAAAGCTAGAAGTGAAAGCTCAATTTGGAAGCTGATATTAAAGCTCTAGTTGAAAAAGCCAAAATAGGTAGAGGAATTGGATCCAAAGGAATCTTATATGTCAAAGTTAAGGATCTCAAAGTTATGTTGAAGTTACAAACTTTTATACTCATCATTTACCTATTTAATTGCATTGTTTAAGAAACATGCTTCTTTTCTAGGACAATTTCTCTTCCTTGGCCTATTCCCTTTAATGAGGAGGTGTGTTCAGGTTTTCCTCAATCGTGGATTCCTTGGCCTATCCCCTTGCCACGCTCTTTAATGAGGTGGTGTGCTCAGGTTTTCTTCACTAGTGGTCCCAGCACATCATTCACCCCACTCATAAATCTAGAGATCTCTCTACCACTGGAAACTACAAGACCATTATGATTGGGCATACATTTTCCAAACTTTATGCCACGGAAATGAATATGCAGCTGTCGGAATACTTGGAGAGGAATAATCTCAAAGCTAGAGAGCAAGTTGGCTTCAAGGACCATCGGACTATTGACCACATCTTTACACTCTGAGCTATTATTAAGGAAGCTTGTCACAGGTCTTCTAAATTCTTTTTATGTTTTGTTGGTTTCAAAAAGGACTTTGACTCTTTTTTGAGATACCTGCTTTTCCAAAAATTGAGAGACATCGACATTCCAAATTCTTACCATTGCTCTGAGGCTTTATGAGAAACTTATTGCACAGTTTCGTACTTCTCACGGTTTCTTTAACTTTTTGAAGAGCACTACTAAGCAAGCAAGGGTGTCCTCTCTCTTCAACACTATTCAGTAATTACATTGACGAGTTGAGGAGTTTCTTCGACAACCTACCCATTTAGATGATGGTTATATTTTGCATGAATTGGTTATAAATATCCTTCATTTTGATGATGATGTTGTCCTCTCACACTCTCCCGATGACCTACTGCGATAACTTGATGCCCTTGCTTGTTTTGGGGATCTTCGACAACTTGTGGTCAAACCTTCATAAAACCAAGGTCATGATTCTCAATATTTCCAAGCACGCTCTCTCTCAAAATTCCTCCTTTTCTACAAAAGGAAACTTCGAGAGATCACATCAGCCTACACCTACTTAGGGGTCCAATTTTTGGTCCATCCTTAAGTATGAAGCCCGCCTCTCACTCACACCATTGCAAGGGGTATACCTCTCTTTCTGTCTTGGAGCACCAATGTTTCCAAATCCACTTCCAAGATATCAATTCCAAATTACATCTTTTTAATACAATCATCAAGCCTACAATTTTAAATGGTTCAAAGGTTTGGGGACCTAGATTGAGAGTTGTTGACTAGACCCATATTGAGAGGGTTCAGGCCCTCATGCTAGAATGCATGATTCGTTGCAAGGAGATAGTTCCTTAGTGCATTGTCCAAGCTGAACTTGTTGCCCATCTACTACACCATGAGACTATCTTCGCGCTCACTTTCTACAATCACATAATCAGATCCTTAAGGACCTCAACTTCAGCTCGTGAGAGATATCCATACTTAGTGCTTTGTTCTTCAAAGAGGATTGCTTCATCGGCCCCATCAGACACTGACATTGTTGGTACTTTAAAGCTACGTTGCTCTTTTTAATTGGCATCTCCACTGATAGGCTATCCCCTCTCATGTACTCCTTAAATGGCCCATCGGACTCCTTCCCACAAAGGATGTCACAACCATAACTACCAAAGAGGACATCTAAAGACATTATATCCAGGCCACTCAAATCTCCCCCCTCGAGCCACTTAGCCCCAAGCTTTCTTTTACACCGAGCATTTTTTACAGGTGGTATGCGGTATTATTCAGTGCCCTCGCTATCTCTAGCACCATTGGTCCCACTGCTTGAGATTTCTCCTCAGCTAGATGAGAGTGTGCTCTCACCAGTTACAGATTGAAATTGATCCTCACATTCTTTAATAAGATTGGATTTGTTGTCTTTACGCCCTCTAAGAGGTGGAGATTGACGAACACTTCCTTTTTAATTGTCCCATTTACTATGAGATCCAAAGAAGATGTTACTTCCTCTATAGGGACTCGGGTAACTCTTTGTCTAATTTCTTCCAATATCCAGACCAGCGGTGCCTAGCTCGTTATCTACTCAAGGTCGTCTCTCTTCGGCACAAATCCATACAGGAGGCGTCTAGAGGCTTTGGAGTCCCCTTGTTGATCACCTCTTTTTTCCAACCCACCTAGGCGATAAGTAACACCAAGCACCCTTTGGACGCCAATACTTCATATATCAAAATTGATAGATCAATCGGGCAGCGCTTCTCTCAGCACATCATTACTACTCAAAGTACTCAAAACCCTGACCTACTCCCCCTCGGCCTCATAGCTATATTCCCTCCCATTGTTGTGACTTCGCCCCTTCTTGGTGACATGGAACTACTACTTACCGGCTACCCCCAAACCACAAGGGCATACTCATATTACAAACTTCTTATCTACAATAGGAGCTACATTGACCTTGGATGTTAGGAGAGATTCTAAAGGAAACATTATGCTTCCTCCTAGGATTTCTCAGCTTGGCCTCTCCAACCTTGAATACTCCCCAACCAACATTGTTAGATCTTCAACAGTTGATGATGGCCCATGACTCCACTTCATGCACAGATAGAGATCATTGATGATATTTCCTTCCAGTCTTCATTGGCACATGCTTTAAAGGCTCTTGTCGCCCTTCATTGCTATTTGTATTGATTTCATTGCCACCTATGTTAGTGGCACACTGCTTTATTTCTCTTATGTACTTTTTTTATTTTGCCTCTAGGATTTTCTCTTCCTAGATCTTTCTATTGTTAACAGTTGTAACCTCCAGTCCCATTGACCTACTTTTGGTCATTTGTGGACATTAATTGATCCATAGGGATCCAGGAAAACACACCACTTCATCAGTTCCATCAACACCAAGAAGGAGAAACAAGAAAAGTGAATAAAATGAGGTAAACAGAGGTCCTGAAACCGCCGCCCAGCCAGAGCGGCAATCCTGAGACCGCCGGTCTATTCAAGGCGGCGGTCCTAACACTTTTGAATAGAAAAGAAGAATGGAACACAAATGGACGCAAATTTGAAGCGCCCAACTGTGTCTCTTCCCCTTCCATGCCATTTCACATCCTCCAGTGCACGTGAGGACATGGGAAGGCCTATAAATGCATGAAAGGAGCAAGAGAATGATCATTCAAAGATCTAGAGAGATCGAGAAGTAGAGTTTAATGAGAGCAGTGAGCAAGATCTTCAATGCTGGAATGGAATTGTAGGAGCAAGGTGTAGAAACAGAGCAAGCAAGTAATTGGAGAGAAGATTTACATTGTTGCTTCTTTTCATACTTATTGTAATCTGTAATTGTCTATATTAGACCAATAAAGTGGGAAGAAAGAGCAGTTGCCCTTCCCGACTGGTTTTCCTCCATTGGAAGTTTCCAGGATAAAATTGTTGGTGTTGAAGTTAGAATTATTTCCTTCTCTGCAATTTCCTTTCTTTAGCACTAGATAATCAATCACGAAGCTCTAATTTTTCAAGCAAATCTATCATTTTAGATAATCAATCACGAAGCTCTAATTTTTCAAGCAAATCTGTGATTTTCCAAAGTTGAAAGTAGAACAGCATAATTGTGTGATTCGTAGAGTTCCAAAGTAGAAGTTTACGGATCATTAATATAATTGCTTTATTTCTTTCGTTCTTCCAAGCATCTAATTCTTTTCATCTAATGTTTATTCTTGATTTTCCTCCAAATGTTCCCAACTCTAATAATTGCTCTTCATCAATACTAGACCCATCACCATCTCTTTTCTATCTTTCCTTCTTCAAAGTTCTTTTTTTTAACCCTTTCTCCAGCTATCTGTCTCAAACCACCATAAATGTCAATTCAACAATTCAAAACCCATCATGCTCTCTTTTTAAACCACTTTGGATTTTCCACATATTGTTTAACTAAGGGATACTGATAAGATGCTCTTTTTACATCAAATATCAATTTAGTCCTACGCCTATACAACTATTGACAAGCATTTGTCATACACCTTATCAACTTCGACTCATTGCTTTCAGGTCGAGCCATCCCACATTCATTTTTATTCCGTTAATTATCACCATGATAACTTTACATATCCCAAAGATAGGATGTCGCCACTAGGGCTCTAATCAATGTCTTAGCTAAGTCTTGAATTTATCCTTGTCCACATCGACTGATGTACTACCTGAAGTTTAAGTTTCTATTAGTTATGTTACAAAAGATACGTGTGTGTAGGAATGTGATACAAAATAGAAATAGAACAAGCAACAACATAAAATTATCTACAATAATGTATGTATACCATCATCACATTACACATGAACAAAAATAAAGATAGAATGGAATATCTTCACCAAAAGTACATGGTCTTCAAGAATGGGCCTTATTCATATATGATCTAACAATAGACACATGGATGGAAATTCTCGAACAAATCAAGACAACCCGTACATGTAGAAGAGAGAAAAGGTATTGGAGACAGCAATGGTCAAGGCATAGACCACTCTAAAAGCTCAAAACTTGATTAATCACATTTAGGTATGTCATCTCATAACAAGGTTGTGGCATTCTTTAATTAACGGTGTTTTCCTTATTATGGTATATAAATTGACCACCAAAGCTATGCTTTGGTCCCCCGTCTATAATTATCGTCGCCCTTGACAATGCTGATCAATGGAGGTCTAGGAGCGCATGGAGGAGATGACTCGGGTGGCAGAACACAGGCAGAAGTCAACAGTACTACAGGAAGCTGAACCGAGACTAAAAGTAGAGGGTGATGTTACAACATCCCATAGCACCTCTTCAATATCACTTTTTGTTTTGCTGACATCATTTTCTTCTTTTGCATGATGCTCATCAAATTATGGTGTGTTGCTCGAATTTCAATTGGTGTTGTTGCCATTCTACCTCTTTATTTTTCAATTTGCTTGATCGTTTCCTCCATCTCAATGGGCATGGTGTTGGACTTCCAATCATGCAAGGAGATGTCATGTTTCTTTTGGGGAATTAATTGAGTCTCTAACTTAGAATATCTATAATATTTGATCTTCCTCTCTTTTTCTGCTTTGCATTATTTGTAATAAACTTGGATGACCTAAAGTCAGCCTTTTTAATGCCATAAGTACTCCAGCTCATACTTATGATACATATCCCAAAACTATTCAATGTGTTTGTCTACTTCATTCTTGCTCAATAAAGCTCCAATGTAATACTATTGTGTCTCTATCTAAGAAAGCTAGTGGATCAATAGCTTTTGCGCAAAGTCGCCCTATACATTCTTTCCTATGATATTACATGCATACAAATTATTCATCACAGTCTCGTGCCAATACTCTTGCTTCTTAAGGTAGCCTTTATCGATATATTCTTCCCTCTTCTGTTGTGCAGATGTATGCAACTCCTGTATTTTTTCCATTAAGAGGATAGATTTATGCCGCCATCCTAGAATACAACTCCTATGACATGTCTAAATTATGAATTTCTACTGCTACCTAGAATGAAACTCAGTTAATTCTATATGCATGGCCTCCAAATTGCTAGGCATCAACTTCCTTACCTTGAGAAAGAAGAGCATATTGGTTGTCAATCTGCTCAACTGGCTAACAATCTCTACCTCGCCATGGGCAATGTTGTCATAGGATGAGTGATCTACAGTGGTGGTTGTATAGGACATAGGATGGTCAAGCCGTACAGGTTGATCATGAGTCTCTGCAGGTTGCTTAGCAAGCTCAAGGCTTTGTGCCTATTGATGTGTAATCACAACACCCCTGATTGTTTGCAACTCGATAGATTGAAACTGTCAATATGATTGCATCACATGGAGCTTTTCCCAAAGTGTGGGACTTCGCGACCGAGAAAGCTCTTCGGATGAAAGTCAATTCCTATTCCTCTATTCTGATACACACACTCAAATTGTAGAGGATCTATCCTAAAATCTACTCTAACTTGCCAAGGAGACAGGGTTAAAAGGATTGCAAGAAATTAAACCTAAGCTACAGGAGGTGATGCACCAAAAGGAATGTTGAATAACTTGCCTTGCATGGAAATGAAAGTGAAACAAGATTGAAGAGGATGAACATCAACACAAATCGGTTTCTTATCACAAATTCATTCACCATTAAAAACAACTATCAAAAAATGTAACACAACCTAAATTGCACAGTTGGCCAAAGTTGTAATGAGATATCAGAAAGATCCAATGAACACAAGAGAGGATTAAAATTCATCCACAGACTTATATTATTGCCCCACAGATTTGATACAGTACATTACAATGGCCAAGAGGCAAAAATTGCATTTACAGGAGGTTTGAACTCCACAAATTTACTTACAGACAAGAGAAGAAGGGAGGGTGCAAAGCAAGATTATCCAACCTTTTCAAATGAGCCCCTCCTTACAATATATAGGAAGAATGAGAGAAGGGAGAGAAGGAATTCAAAATCTTGCTTCAACCACCCTAAAATGCATTAAAATCACCTACAACAATGATGGGTGCCACTGCAAAACCCATACCTCCATGTACTTTGCCTTGTTGGAGAAGAAAGGAAGCCCATACCTCATCATTTTGGTACGTGAGGAATATGGAAACACCCTCTAAAATGGCGGATTGTATTTCTTCATTTTTAAATACTTAGCCTTACTAAAAATAAGAAAACCAGTCGTAGTTGTGTAGAGGACACTGAGAGTTTTCCAAAAAGTCTGATTTTGTGCAAATCTGAGCTTCCAGTCAAAAGTTATGGCCATCTAAAGATGAGGGTGCCATACTGCAATAAATGCAGGTGGTGCTCCACTTTTTCGGACTCCAAACGTGCATCGTAACCTCCGAAATCCGAAATTTCGGACTTTGGGGATTCGGGACTTCGAGCTTTTTGATTTCGGAGTTCGGGTTACTGTTCATCACTCAAGTCGGCTTGAGAGTTCCGAAATGCCAAACCTCAGAAGTCCGAAATTCGGACTCCGGAGTTCGGACTCTAAAAGCATGTCGTGTGACACTGTTCATCGCTCGAGCAAAAAGTTCTGAAATTTCGAAACTCCTTAGTCCGAAATTCGGACTTCGGGTTTTGGACCTTTTTCCTTTTCGAGATTTTAGGATTCGGGGTTTCGGGGTTTTGGGACTTCGGGTTTCGGGGTTTCAGGGATTCGGGACTTCGGGTTTCGGGTTTCAGGGTTTTGGGACTTAGGGTTTCAGGGTTTCGAGAGTTCGAGTTTCGAGATTTTGAGGTTTCGAGTTTCGAGATTTCGAGGTTTCAGAGTTTTCTTATCCATTCGGGCGCATGAAACCTCCAAAACTTCGAAGTCCGAATTTCAGACTTAGGTTTCGAACCTTCAACCCTCCTCCACATGGCATTATTCATTATTCGACCCTGCCGAGACCTCCAAACCTCTAAAGTCCGAAATTCGGACTTCGCCATCCCTGATCTACGGCACCATTGACCCCAAAAGGGGAGTTGACCCCGAAAACCCCGAGCCTTTTTGGACTTTTGGGTTTCGGTCTTTCAGGTGTTTTTCTTGTTTTTTTCCTTGTTTGTCCGCCAAAACTCCAAACTGTAAAACCTTCAAAGTCCGAACACTTCAAACTTCGGGGCCCCCATTTTTCGCTTATCTCGACTCCGAGCCTCCTTCAATTTCTTGCCTCCGTCATCATTGTCATTGCCGAGCCCGCCTACAACCTAACCGTCAGAATCGAAATGTGAGCTCCCATGGCCGAATGATCCCTCCAATTTCTCAATGTGCAAGTTCATGTTTGTCCAATTTTTCCTAAGGGGCAAAATTGGATAACAATTTGGTAACTCGCGGGATCGCCTGCTTCCTAGGTGAAAGATCAGTTGCCTCGAAGTATCCACTAGGCATGGAGTTATAAATGATATCCTGATATTGATCTTGCACATGAAACTTGCTCCCGACAGCTTGCGACCTGCTGATCCTGAACCGGTTTTGCTTGCACTCTCAATTCTTATAAGGAAATCTTGAAGATGAGATTTGTGAGAGTAGAAAATTGTCTTGACCTGGAACTTCACCTATTCCTAGAATGAACTATCCCGAAACCTGATTTTAGTTGCTTTGCATCTATTTTCCTTTGAAATTAGCAACTGTCTCTCACAAGTATGAACTTCCTCCTATTACAACATTCATCTTGGGAGACACACTGAATTGCACAATGATACAACCTGGGAGCAACAAAACCTGTGTCGAAGGCACTTAAGGAAATGAAACCTAAACTACAACAAGACAATGTGCATACGCACTTAGAGGAATTAAAATCCTAGGCTAATATTTACAGGGGTGAGACTCTTCCTTTTCAGTAGCAATGTTTGAGATAGATCCCGTTCATCAAAATCGGAAGTTCTTCATCCAAGGTAGATAGTTGGAAGGCATTGCTATTCTTACATCCTATTACCATATAAGGGCCACTTCAAATGGTATCAAACTTGGAATGCCTTCCTGATTTTGCCCGATCTGCATCCCACTTTAGAACTAAGTCCCCTTCCTAAAAGGTCCTTGCTCTTGCTTTCTTAGGAAACCATCTTTTGACTAAGGTCTGATCTTTATCCATCGTCTGCACTACATGTTCTCTGATTTCTTCCAATTCCATCAGCTCTGCATACCTAGCCTCCATTGGTTCAATGATCCCTCCAATTTCCCATGGCCGAATGATCCCTCTAATTTCTCAGTGTGCAAGTTTATGTTTGTCCAATTTTGCCTGAGGGGCAAAATTTGATAACAGTGCCTACTTTGGACACTGCTCGAGATGCCCCGTGACAAACTTCAGCTGCAGGGTTGTCAGTCACTTGTTGACATTAATGTCTGACTTGGGTGGTAGTTCAGGACTAATTTCAAGAAAACAAAAACCAAAAAACTAGTAGGTTACCTTGTTGGAGCGTCGAAAAGGTTACAATATTCTCTAAGTTTGATAGGGCCAGTATACATCAGGGTTTTTCTGGCACAATCGCCCCCCAAGAATACTCCAACAGCCTCTGAAATCGCGAAATACAACATTCTAGCGAATTTCAAAAATTCCAGTTTTTTTTTTAAATTGTGTTATTAGGAGTCTCATATTGTGATAGATCCTCATTATTTCCCAAGGGAACACTAGTCACGTGGCTTTTCAGAATATCGAGGAGAATCACCTATATTCTACTTTTAGCTTGGTAAGTAAATCTATAAAAAGGAGCAACATCTGAATATAAAACACATTAGCTAATGAAGTGGCATTTACCCTAATGTAAAAATAAATAAATGTGAGAGAGCAACACTTGTAGCGTTCCCACTTTCCTTTGACTCAAAATATTTTGGCTTTAAGCCTTGACACTGCCCCGAGTGTTAGCTTCAAAGTAAACGAGAATCGACCATCTATTGTTCCCTCACTCCATCTCACTCGGAACCATTTATTTTATCACCATAGTGTTCTTTTCGTGTTTCCTTTGAAAGTAATCCAGCCGGAGTGTTTTTTCATGTTTCCTCTAAAAGTGACCAACTGTTGAACACTTGTTTGTTTTTTGTTTTGCCTACCCACTTTCATGCTTGGTGCTTTTGATTTCTTGTGTTTCCTATTGGTGCTCAGAAGGAACGAGATGAAGACACTTATCTTCATCTCATTATGTTCTTCTAGCTTGGACTATTTTTCCTTTGAGGCTTTGTGTGCATTGTACTCTTCTAACCTCAAACTATGTGAGAAGCTGTCACACTGCATTCTCTGGCTATCTTTTCACTCGGTATTTCCTCAGGTTTGCACCTTGATCATTTTCTATGTGAATTCCCACAGTGAATGAGATCGTGACAATATCACATTCTCGCTCGATCCCCTGGCTGTTTCTACAATTTCTTCCTCTCTGAGTAGCTTTTCTTCCAAGTCTCAAAGAGAACAAGATTGTGACAAGTCTCTTTATTGCTCTATCTTCAGTTGAACAAATTTTTGCGTGGGGCTTTGTCCTCTTGCCCCGTTTCCTCATAGGTAGCAGGATCATGACACTTATCATGATCTCCGTTGGGTTTCCAATTAAGTCCCAAGTGCTTAAGGAATTTTCCGATTTTTAAAATTCAAATCTTGGATTTGTCTCAGACCCCCTCTACATTGATTTCTCCATAATTCTGCAGCTCCTATTGAAATTCTCAAGCTATTAGGGACAGATTAATTGAATTTAGAGCCCATACTATGGAATTCCATGTGAAATCTCTCATGACTAATCATATTTTGATTTATTTAATCTTTCCTTTGATTTATCACATGGTGATTCAAAAGAAGCCCGTCACCTTCAGTGTTTCAAACGTGCATTCGCAAAGTGAAAAATTTAGTGCTTTGCAACTGAGGATAATCTATTGTTCTTTGGATGAGCCATTGGAAGTGTGGTAAAGATCCTAATTTGAAGCAACGAAAATGGTGCCGAAAAAACAACCCACTACTCCAAGGCAGACATCAAAGATGATGATACCCCAAGGCAGGGAAGTCACAAATACTTTGTTCACTACATGTGTGTGTACAAGGCACAATTAGAATGATTTGTATTCCCAGTTTACGAACATGAGACAATGTTACAACTCCGCAGGCGACCCAAATATTTGTAGCTCATATCTGCACAAGGCTGGGGAGAGCCAGAGATATTTCCTTGTTCTGAGTTTATCTTAAACATTTGCTATGACTGCATACTTGATGGGGATTGGTAGCTTTCACCAAAGGGGAGAACTGTTGGAGATCTTTTGGGGTATTGTTGTACCCAATATTTTGGCTCCCACATGTAGACCTCATCTCAAGGATCAAATTTTTCCGGAGTTTCAGATTCCAAACCTGGACAGATTTTCTGTAAAATCCAAGCAGAATTTAGGAGCAATGCTTCAAGTGTGCCCCAGCCACACCAAGCATGCCCAATGCAACAAATTGTGGATACTCTGTTCACTATACATGTGTGCACAAAGCACAATGTCAATGATTTGCATTCCTGGTTTAAGAACATGAGACAACCTGACTACTCCCCGGGCAAGCCAAATATAGAAGCAGAATATTCACAACTCATATTCGAACAAGGTTGGGGAGGGCCGGAGGCATTTCCTTGTTCTGAGTTTATTTCAGACATTTGCTATAATTGCATAATTGACGATGATTGGTTGCTTCCCCCAAAGGGGAGAATTGTTGCAGACCTTTTGAGGTATTTTTGTACCCAAATTTTGAGTTCACAAAAATTTCCAAATTTGCCTCCCACATGCAAACCCTGTCTCAAGGATCAACTTTGTCCAAAGTTCCAAAGTCCACAACTGGACAGATTTTATGTGAAATCCAAGAGGAATTTTGGAGCATTGTCAAAAGTACCTCGGATGCACAAGGCACGCCAGATGTGTAAGAATACAAATGCAAAAATGCAGTTTCTTGTTTTTATCATATCTCTCACATCCGGACTCCATTTCACCTCCCATCTTTATTTAGCTTTAGGAAGTAGACATTTCTCTGGAGATATTACTGCACATAAAATTCTCATGGTAGGATATTATTGGTCAACTGTTTTTCAAGATGCCCGCCAGCATATGCGTACTTGCCTTTTACATCATATCTAGGATAGGAGGGAAAAGAAAGTGGCCATCCCACCACAGCCTATAGTAATCGAACCGTTTACACAATGGAACTTGGAATTCATTGGTGTGATAAATCCCAACTCAAGTTCATGGAAAAAAATTATATTGGAGATCACGTATTATTGCACAACAAGATCTGAAGTTGTGGCAACTAGGAGGGGTACTGCAATTAAAGTCTCTGTTACCAGGAAACGCCCCTGGGCCCCCTGTACCCTGCCAGAAATGTTTCCGAAATGAAAACAGGGACGAAACGTCCCAAAAACATGAAATTTTGGGTCTCCTTGAGTCGGCTCAGGTCAGCTAGGGCTTCAGTCTTCAGATTTGTATGGCTGAGCTCCGAAAATACCCTATTCGTGCGCTCTTGTATGCTGCTGTGAAACCCATGTTGCCCTGATAAAGAGCATAAATTTGTTTGCTTCAATATATATAATATTATATTTAGAACATTATATATTAGCTGATATTTAACTTAGGTTATGTTTTAATTTTAATAGTTACGGTGGACATTAAAACTTTAACTTCAATTTTATTTTTTTATTAATTGTTTAGGAACTTAATTGGTAATGTAGTTTAATCTAATATTTATGTTTACAGATTTATTATTATATATTATTTACTATTCATATTTAGTTTTAAGATTTTTAATTTTAATTTTGTTTTATTCTAATTTTAAAAAATTAATTATTGGTTAGTTTGTATTTAGTTTTTGAAGCTATCTAAATTCGTAAATATATATATATATATGCATAGTACTCATTTTAAAATTATATATATATATATATATAATTGTACTCATTTTAAAATAAAATATATATACACAATTTTATATATATACACAATATATATATATATATATATTTAAATTTTAAATTTTTTTGTAATATATTGTACGGACATTTCCATTACATTTCGTACCCAAGGTTTTTTTGAAAATCACGTTTCCGTGTTTCGTACCCATACCCGTTTCCGTTTCCTGGCAACATAGATGAAAGTCATCAAGTTTCAGGAGGAGAATATTATCACAAGGTTTGGAACACCCTATTCCTAGGTATACAACAATGGGCCTAAGGAATTTGTCACTGACCTGAAGAGCATATTGAGGATGTGTATTGAAGATTGTACTGTAGAACCAGCCACTAAGACCGGGAGAGTTAAAAACCTTCATGAAGATGTGGAAAAGCTAATTTTCAGGATAAACTCTGAGTTGGAAATGGTGTTCCCTGGTGTGGAAATTCAGGGGGTTGTGAATCTATCCCGTGTGGATGCAATCTATCCATCACATAAGATGTAAGTTGCTGGGAAGAGTGCAGTCTTCAATTAGAAGTTTTAAAAGGAAACAAAATCAATTTTTCATTGATTTTGTGGAAGCAAATGAAGTCGCTAAAACTGTGTTTCATGTTTTGTAGGGAAGAAAGCCTTTGTGCCTATTTAAGAACTTGTAATATTTCTGTGATATATACAGACTTTGTTACAGATTTGTAAATGAGACGCTGTGATACTTTTCAGATTTTAATGCAAGGGAGCCAATCTTTATCTATGCATGATACTAATCATAAAATTATTGTGTTATTTTTATCTTGTAATGTTGATTTGAGTTTTAGCTATTTCAATGTTATTGCACGAATAAATTCCACTCTAAAAGATGTGTTCTTGGAAATGTTTTCACATTGATTATGTTATTTGTGATAAATAAAACAGGGAGTTTGTCACTTTGGTTATTCGGTTCATTTCTCTGTATGAACTGTTACTTGGGGAGTTAAAATCAATTAATTGCTCTCTTATCTGCACCGTTCCAGTTAAAATTTGGATTGCCATATTTATATTTAACTGTAGTAGTGACTAGAAAAAGATCAGCTCTAAGGAGTACGAATCTGTTATTTAGAATCTGTGTCTCCAGAATAGAGATTTTATTTCAAGATCAGCTCTAAACCTTCTCCATTTCCATATAATCTATTTATAATTAAAAAAATTTCAAGTTTTTACATGTTTCTAAGCTTTCTATAGGTGTTTAGTGACCCGTAACCGATTAGATCAATGCGAAAGGGTTTTTATTACCCCTTATTGGGCCCATGTCAAAACACAGGCCAACAGAACCCAATCTTTGTCAACAAGCATTGCAATAAAAACAATAGAAAGTCCCACTACAATCACCCACTAAGTTCAATAGGTGTTTAGTAGCCCATGCCCAATTAGATCAATGCGAGAGGGTTTTTATTACCCCTTATTGTGCCCGTGTCAAAACACAGGCCAACAGAACCCAATCTCTGTCAACATGCATTGCAATAACAACATTAGAAAGTCCCACTACAATAAGTTCTCAATTTACTCTTTACAATGTTTTGCCTATTAGTTGAGACTTCAAGTATTAAAAGAAATCTTTAAAAAAGCTTTAATTCGTTCATTATTATAGGGTTACAAAGCACAAATCAAATGTAAACATAGCATTGATAATACCATCTTTAGATATCTAGCTACCAACAATCTCTTGATGCCAATCTTGAACAAATGGCATATCTACATTACACCACAAAGTCATCCTAACATAAAATGTCTTTAAAATAACAGACATGTACATGAATGACAATATCATGCACGAGGTGACTTCACACCTTCCATCATCACGAATAAAGCCTTGATGCCAAAATGGCGTAACTTGGAAACCTTCCTCCACCCTTTGCCAAAATTCCTATGAACAATTCAAAACATTTAGCTTCAAAAAAATTCAAGATAGACTTACAAGCATAAATTTCAAAAAAAAAACAAATCAAATTGAATATAACTTCATAGCTCAACAATTTATATCAAGGTAATTTCTTTCCCCATTTTTGAATTAAACTTCATACTCTTAAGGCAGAAAGATGGAATAATCATTCAAGATGTTACTAATCTCAAGTATAAGTCATGACCGAGTTTCAAAAAGATTCTTTGGCTAGTCAAATGGGAAGGGACTATAATATTAAGTAGCAAACAGGCATTTGTTATGGGGGAATATTAAAAAACAAAATCAACCTGCACCTTGAATATAACAGGTGCACAATCCTTGTGCAAATGGCACATAGTTCAAAAAAATTCAAAGATCTTCAAGATACAAGCAAGAGAGAGGCTCAGGTTATTGTTTCACTAGTTTGCAAATGTTCTTCATGTTATGCTGGAAAGGATGCTAGAGAGGAGATGAAAATATGGTTTGAGATAGCACGCTACTAGAGCAAATGATTGAAGTACTTCCAACTGTCCCCAAGGTCCAATAATTTGATTTATTCCACAAAATTCTAGATTAATCACTTTTCTTTAAGGCGGTTTTATCAAAAGAGAAAAAGATTCTAACGTGACTCATATACTTTAATCACTTCTAAAGTTCTAAGTGATTATTTTCAAAAGGTAATAATGACATGAGAAAAGATAAAATCGAATTTGAGATTTTATTCTGGAGGACATTAGCACATTCTTCACATGCCTGAAGTACTTTCAAGTCGGTTTTTCATCTCCAAGGTTTAAAAAGAAAAAATATTTGAAGCCGAGGATATTAGAGAAAACATGTGAAAACCTTGTGGGATTACAAATCATCTTTTGAAGTGATTTTCCCACTTGTCATTAAAAAGGTAAGGAAATCAAAAGTGTGGAAAAGACAAGTGACTCTCCTATAAATGATTTTGTAAATGATTTATCAAACAATCAGAAAAAGAAAGTCAATGAAGAAATGCGTGTACTCAAATCTCAACAAAAGACAAAGGAAAACAAAGTGATTGGAAACTGCATGCAATACGCAAGGAAATTACAATACATGCAAATGCATATTCATTATTGATAGGTCTATTTCTATTAATCATACAATAAATGTGTGGCATGGCATCACACCCAAGAAGTCAGATTGAGCTATAAAAACTCAAGAATAATCAAAACAGATCATCAAAATCCATCAAAAGATATCGTAATGATTAATATATATTATGCAAGATTATAGAAGTAGTTTTTCAACCAAAAAAGGTTAAGATAGCAAGTCCCAAGGGCAACAAACACCAAAAAACAAGGAACAACCATTCAGAAAGCAGCAGCACACATGGTGGACGGCGGTGTGGGAAGACTATTAGGCTAACCCCCCTGCCACTTCCACTAGGCGGATCCGCCGTATCAGGAATCGACTCACACCCATCATTAATTTCTTATTTTTCTTCTTCATTCTGCCTGGTAGGGGAAACAGTAAGAGACGGATGAGGAAATTTTCCTTGAAAATTTTAATATTCCTCATTAAGGATTTTAATGGTCTTCAACATACACGTGAAAAACATGAATATTATTGTGGAGGTTATTCATTTCCAGCATTCCACAAAGAACTTTGGGAGATTTTGTCATAGCTACTATGGACCATCCATGCATTATTTTTTACAACCACCATTACTGCCCAGAGAAGGGAGCATCAGAGGTATTTTTTGCAACAATTTTGGGGTCATGAACATGAAATTTCCCATAGATAATAGGAAAGCAAAATTCTTTGGGGCCTTTTAGGTTGGTAACCACATTATTCCTTTATGTCGTTTGTGTTTTCCCTTTTATTTTCTATATAACCAATTGACCAAGAGGATGCATGACTTCCAGATTTATGTGTCAACATTGGGTAACATCTCCTACTTGGTAATAGTTGACATACTTTACAACAGGCCCTAACAAGCTTCCAGCTGTTAATGAAAACATCCTTTGTCAATGCCTAGTTGGCACACACATCCTTTTTCAACATCCATTTGGCCCACGTTATGCATCAACACCTTGGAGCACTTTTACAATCTTGTCCCCTTCCCATGGAGCGAAGCCCCTTATATGACTCGAGGGGATTTACCTTGTGGTTGAGGGGCAGTGCCCCATGGGCTAAGACCAAAAATTATTCCTAGATGCAATGGAAAACGACAGTTCAAGATGTGTCGATATCCGTTTTGCAAGTTATGCTTAGAATGGTAAAGTAAAAGAACAAAATCTAAATTGTTTCACC
The DNA here is from genome assembly GCA_019776745.2 of Taxus chinensis. Classification (NCBI taxonomy): domain Eukaryota; kingdom Viridiplantae; phylum Streptophyta; class Pinopsida; order Cupressales; family Taxaceae; genus Taxus; species Taxus chinensis. Next base: position 45,099,956 of record CM034153.1, read on the forward strand.
TTTTACAACGATTTTACTCCAACTTCCATGACCATTGTTGTCACTTGAAGTTGCACCCTTTACTGAAGCTAGGCTCAGCACCTCAGTGAAACCAATGTTTTAAAAATTGGAAACGGACTCAGAACCGGCCGAGGGTCAGAACAGAACCGTACTGGTTCAAACTTTATGAACTGGTTTACTAAAAAATACATAAAATTTTATATTTTTAATGAAAACAATATATTTGAAAGATTAAAAACCGTGATTCCAACAATTACAAACAAAATATGTAAAGTTTGCTCTTATATATATGTAAGAAAGGTGTTTATAGCAAAATGGCACGAACTCCAAGTCCAATACACAATACATATATCATATATGAGATTCCAAAACAAAATACATAAACAATGAGGCTCTAAATGGCCTCCATAGTCAGAGACTCCAAAAAAACAACATGTTATGATCATTGATACATTAAAGATGCTACAAGTTACAAAACTCTAGAATAATCAATAAACCAGATGACATCAATGATCAATCATCAAACTTTGCACCACTGCTGAAAATGGGATCCTCAGGGTCATCCTCATCAATATAATCACCGGCCTCTAGCTCTTACTCGGACCCATCCAAATCCCCAAGTACATCTGCAACAACTGTTTTGGCACGGGGAGTAGCACGAGTGCAACTAGTGTTTGCTATGTATCGTGACTGTGACAACAGCGTTGCTAATGGCTCATGATCCTGATTCAAACACATCCACCTCACGTCATCGGGATCAAACTCTGTTGATTGACTCTCCTCTACCCAATCTAAGGTTGGATCTATATCATCCAAGACAATGGGATCTGTATCAGGTCTTTCGGTTCAGCAACTGGTTGCGCCTTAGCCGAAGGTTGTACTGCACAAAGACAAGATTATTCAACATTGTTGTTCCAAACGGTTTCTCTTCTTCGTGTGAATCCGCTCAAAGACGAACCAGTTGCGCTCGCACCCAGAAGTACTACAAGTTTGGCTCAGGATCCGAATTGCAAACTTTTGCAATTGAGGGCACTGACTACCAAATAAATCCCACCAATGTGTTGCAATAAAAAATGTAAATGTTTAATTATTAAACAATGACAATAGAAACACGAAGTTAAAAATTAAAAGTAAAACTTATAACTTAAAGCATAATTCAACAAATTAGATTGTGTCTTATGCTAAAAATTCATGATTATTCATTAAAAAGTTTAATAAAATGAACTTCAAAAAACTTAGAATTGCTTACCTGGTTGGTCCACATCCCTTGCAATCTTTGCAAGGTTTTTCTTAAAGGTACATGTGGCTCTGCTGAAGAAACTGATCTGTCGGTGAGCCTCAAGTTGTTGCGTCTCATTAGGGACCATGCGCTCTAGGCACTTGTACAAACCATCTTTTACTTCTCATGTTTGATCTTCTCCAAGCTAAGCTCTGTAATGATATTCTAGGTTCAAGAAATATCTAGTTGCATGTATAGGGCGATGGAGTTGATTGTTCCATTTATTATCTATAATCTCCCATATAGGCCCATACTTAGTTACCTTGTCTTTGTATGTTGCCCTTATCTGCTCCTTTTCCTGATCCATAGCCTCATAAATATAGCCCATGGCTAATTTTTTCCCATCCACCAACCGCAACACCTTAACAAGAGGCTCAGCAATTTTCACCTCTGTTGTTTTTTTCCAAAATAAATTGTCAAAAAGTTTCTTCTTTGTGTCTTTCCCATCTTGTTTGTGGCTCCACTTTGATGCATTCCATTCATCACTTGAAAACATCTTTTTTAAGTTTTGTGCTTGGGAAAGAAGAGATTGCAATGTGAAGAAGTTTGTTGCAAATCTCGTGATGGTTGGCCTAACAAGTTCTCTGCACTCTTTGTTTTTTCTCAGTAGGTTCAATACCCATGGGTGATTGTAGATGTATTTTGTGATGCTTTTGGCATGCTCTACAGTGTTCTTGATCCAATCTTGTTTTCCTATATCCTCAAGCATGAGGTCTATGCAATGTGCAACACATGGAGTCCAAAATATTGTTTTGTGTTTAGTCTCTAACATCTTACCAACAAGAACATAGTTAGAGGCATTATCTGTTATGATTTGTACAACATTTTCCACCCCCACCTCTACAACAATCTCATCCAAAAGCTCAAACAACAAATTTGCATCTTTCACCCTATCAGATGCATCAACTGATTTCAAAAACATAGTACCTTGTGGGCAAGAGGCAAGAAAAATTTATTATGGTGCAGGTGCTTGCCATCACTCCACCCATCTGACATAATAGTACATCCAGTTTTGGCCCATGATGCTTTACAACTCTTCAAATATTCATCTATGGATACAACTTCTTTCTTCAAAAGTGATCCTCTCAAGTCATGCATACTAGGGCCTTTGAAGCCCTTACCAACAACACAATGGAATCAAACATAGGCTGGTAATAAGGTGAGCATGCAGCATTGAAAGGGATATGTGCATCATACCACCATCTAACAATGTATTCGAAAGCTGCTTCTTTGTATTGCTTCTTCCAATGGTTATCCAAGGTGGGCTGATTTTTTGTTGGCATGGAGGCACTAGTAGTGTGTGGAAGATAGAAAAAAGCTTTGAATGTTCTTTCTTTTTTAAGGCCAGTTTTCTTGACTATGAGTGGATGGGGGAGGCATATACCAAAAGGGGTCTCTAACATGGACAGAAGGGTTAGAGCAAGATCTTTCAGCACTCAAGGCATGATCCCTCCTCCCTATTTCAGCTTCCATCTCTTTTTGCCTAGCCTTCTCTTCTTTATGTTTTTCAAGCAAGTTTTTCATTTCCAATCTAATGGCTGTCAATATCCGGTGCATCACATGGGGAAACTTGGCCTCTTTGACTAGCTAAGTGTTGTTTCAACCTATGAATCACCCCCCCTTTGATGTGTTTCTTACAATATTTACAAAAAACTTGATTATCAACTACGTATGCTTGGTTCCATGTAGGGTCTTTTGTTTTGGGGGCCATTGCAAATGCAAAGAAATCTGAAAATGCAAATAAAAACAAAATAAAATATTTCAGATTTCCTATTTAATAAAATTTACAAATAAGGGGCAAGTTTAAAATGTAACATACCTTTCAATGTGCACACAAATGAGATCAAGAAACACTCGAAGCTTGTATATGGGCTGCACCCTCCAAATGTAGATGTGAAGACTCAAACCACCACAAAGAGCCCACACTTGATGCCAAACAACCCCCAAACTCACTCCAAATGAACACTCTTCAATGCTGCCCCAAGCCTCCAAATCCTTACAAATAAGAGAGGTGCTCACAAATAGAGGTGAGGAAGTCTCTATATGGATGCCAATATCACCACAACGAGCCCACAAGCAATGGCAAACAAGCTCCAAGCCTCCAACTTCCAAGCTCACTCCAAAACTAAACTCTTCAATCTTTTGCTCACAAATGCTCACAAATGCTCAATGAGAGAAGTGTGCAGTGAATAGAGGGGCGTGTATATATAACACCAAATTAAGGTCTAGAAGAATTAAAAAATAGAAAATGTAATAAAAAAATGTTTTTTATTGGAAAAGCCGTTTAAGGCCATGTATTATGGTGTCTTTTACCGAACTCGGTCCGGTTCTAGGTCGGAACCAGACCGGTTTGGTACTCAAACCGGTTGACCAATCCGGTGTTATTGCAAACGGTTTGATGCAAAAGAATGGTGAACAGGTTAAACCGGCCGGTTCCGGTTCCGGTTTGACCAATTTTAAAAACACTAGTATTGATGTAGAATACCATGAGTAAAAAAATCATGAAAAGAATGTACTTATATATCGCTCCTCCATTATCAATCTGCCAAGCTTTTTTAGGTCGAAAGTTCCTTTCATTGCTTCTCAATTCAAAATCCTTGAAGGTCTTGAAGTTCTCAAACACTATCACTTTTACTACTGCAATTAAATCACACCCAAGATCTTCCTAGTGAACCAAAGGTTCAATCAGATGAAAGTACTGAGTAACATAGGTTATGCACCAAACTGAAAGTGGATTCTCTCCCTGAGATGGAGAATGGGAGACATCAAATGCAAAATGCCATTGATGTCAGATTGGAGACACATTCAGCTCTACGAAGTTTGTACCACACTTTGGAAAAGGATCTCTGCATAAGTTGTTTTCCAAGCATTAAAATCCTAGTAAAATATCACTCACACACTAGCATGACCATAAAATAATAGAAAAGCATGACTAAAATCACACATGTTAAAGCGCAGCTTAGCTATTGCCACAATAACTTATAATATCAAGTGACTGAGGCATTTGTGCCATAGTTTGCTCACTGTATCAGTACGTGAGCAACAAGTTATGACCCTGGTAGGGGTATTGCATAACTACTCAAATACATAAAGGCGTGAAAGATGGTCCACCACACTTGTAGCTACAACATCCTGAGGGTAAGCATAATTCTCTAATCATAACACTTTGTGAGAGTGATGTGTCACAATTTTCCTAGAACTAGAATTAAAAATTTGATAAGACTGACAACAGAAGGGGAAGATGAAATCTAAAATTAAGCAGATCACCCAAAAGTACAACCATTGATGCTCCCATCCTAGCATTTGCACCGTGTCCAAAACCCAAAATAGGCATCAACTTTTGAAGATTTTCCCATGAACTCATATCTATGAACGTGTTGCAAATAAGAATAGATTTTTTGCGACTCAAAAAACTGCTTCGAGAGATGTAGTTAGATGATCCAGAGAGCTTCGAACGGTACAAAAATCCATTTATTTGGTGACATAGAAGAACAAGCCCTATGGGCATTTAAAGAGCATCATTTCCTATGCACAGTTGTATTGGCCAGGAGGGAACAGTCAATTTTATGTTGCTTCAAGTTTTGCTTCCAATGCTGACTATGTCTCTTACTAGCCTTTGTAGTCTAGGATGATTTGGTCTTGTTTATCTAAGAAATTGGACAGGGTTCATACGAACCTTCTTTAGGATCCGTGAATTTTTTACTTATTAGGAGTTGGAAGGTTTACTAGGTCTCAGTGGTGGTTGGAGGAAGACGTGTTTGAAAATTTTGTTCGATGGAAAAAGAGTCCTGAATCTTAGGCTTTTATTTCTATTTCCCGCGTATAGAGATCAATACGCAAGTGACTATGACTCGCAAGAAAAGAAGTAAGTCGCATGAAACAAGTGCTCGCAGATTTTGTTTGAATTCACAAGTAAGCCTAGGACTCACTAGAATAACTCAAAAGTAGACATCTGCGGGAAACTAGGACCGGCGGAAAAAGAGGAATCCGCGGATAACTAGGACTCGCGGAAAAAGAGGAATTCGTGGGTAACTAGGACCCACAGTTGTAGAGGAAGCCTTTTAGAAACTTTGACCCACGGAATCAGTATTATACATTCTTCATCCTTTTTTTCTTTACCACCGGCCTTTAATTGTGAAATCCACATGGAAACTAGGACCCGCATTTTAAAAGAGGAATCTGTTCAGGTAGACTAGGAAAATGCGGAAAAGGCGAACATTTGCATTTAACTTCGTATCTAACTGAAGCAACTTGAATCCGCATATAACTAGGACCCGAGGAAAAGGAGGCCACGGATTTTAAGGATCCACAGAAAAAGAGGAATCTTTTCAAGTAATTTTGGACTCATGCAATGTGAAATTGTAGGAACTCATCAGATACATTCAGGACCAGATCAAACCAAGAGGCTTCGTCACAGGTAACTAGGACATGTGGAATAAGTGTACTCTGTCCTGTTTCTGAGGTGAATGCACAAAACATTTTCTTGAGGAATACCACTCCATAGGCCTTTGGACTAGCAGAAATTGTCTCATCCTTTGGTTTCTAAAGTGTGGTAGTTTGACGAGTTCAAACCGTTCTAGGACAGTTTAGGGCATCGCATTGCTAATGTGGAAGTCCGCAGGTAACCAGGAACCACGGAAGGAGAGGAAGATCCATAGGTGACTATTACCCGCGGAAACAAAAAAATTGCCGTGGGAAACGAGGACCCACGGACATTGATTATATCTCGCAAGTAACTAGGACCCGCTTTTTAGGAAAAATTATATATATATATATATATACTAGGATCCCTACGGAAAATAGACGAATCCGCATATAACTTGGACCTGTTTTTGAAAATTTGTTTTCTTCGACCTAATTAGGTTATTTTCGCGTTCAAATTTAGTTAGCCTCTCCTAACTGTTGTAACTACCACCCACAGTATAGAAGTATGTCTGCTATGTTTTCCTTCACAAGAGCTCATTTGCAAAAAAAACAAAGTACTGTTACAATTCCCTTGATTTTTGCAACCTATAGGTTGTCCAAATATTCATAAGTTCTTATTTGACCAAGCAAGCCGCATACACATTTATCACTACTTCTATATCGCAAAATAAGGCAGATTATAGGGTAGGATCTCTGTAAACTAGTTCCCTCATATCACTCTTTAAAAGGGCAAAAAACTTCATTACCGCATGGGGTCAAGAGTGCAGCGCCGAATAGATTAGGAGCAATTAGGTTATTTCCTGCCATGTTTGAACAGGACGAATGTTAATTTTTCACCACCTGTAACAACCTTAAGGCTATATGCTGTTTGAGCGAGGAGAGTAAGGATGGCCGCCTTAAAGAATCCACAACGCACTTTGCATTTAATACGTTAGATATGTCGGTCGCCATAAAATGGATGTGAAAAGAGGATTAGAAAGTATTAAATTCACACATATCCCCGTCGAGAGTCATTTTGCTAGGTCAACCACAAGGAGAGCCCGCACTCGGCGGGCCAAGGACCAACCATTTGATACGCCACAGAGGGAGTAGCAAATCCTTGCCGTCATTGCCAGGACATGTGAGGCATCAGTTATATACCGCTAATGAATAACAATAGTAACGTATAGTCCAAATCGCTTGTCATCTAGGATGTAGATGGATTTTGTATGGTTGTTCAACTGGTGAAAAATCGCTACACATCTTCTACACATTATGCTTTCAAAATCCCATGCTCCTAACAGAGAGGTTATTCTATAATGGGCTGCACTCCGTGTCCCATACTAGAGCGTCATTTCCCCTTTCAGGTAGAAATACCAATATTCAACATGGCATCACATATGCAATTATCTCATTCATTTAGGAAGTTCACTTGTTATCCTTGAGGCACAGTCCTGAAAACCAGCACAAAGACAACCAATTATCTTATTAAATCCACCATGCTTAACAGAATGTAGCAATATCTACTTGATCTGATGTCAGATAGCTAGGAGCCACAACTCGCCAAGCCACTTCAATTATGGTGTATACTGAAATTGGTGCTCTCTATTCGGGCTCGATTTTTTCTCTGAACCAAGAAATGCAATGCAACTTATATAGCTTCAGATTTATGGGGCTTCTTTTGCAAATGCCTAACTTTGATGAACCATATGAGGATCCATTTAGTACAATGTTGTGCAGGAGTTCAAACAATGGTCTTAGAGTGTCGTCTAATGGGTGAAACAAACTAGACTCATCAATGAATTACCTTCCTAGTCACTAGTATTATAACCAGCTTTACAAATCAGTTTGCATGATTAACACAGCTCCTCTATCTAAATGCATTACAGGTCAAGCCTATTAAATAGGCTTTGTTATCTAGATTAGATGTTCAAACATGGATTTATGTCCCTTGAACAACCTCATACGGGTACATACCAAGTTGAGAAATTAACTTTGGTCACAACAATGTTGGAATTCAGGTTAACTCCCTCAGTGAACTAGGCTTACCTAGTGCAAGCACAAACTGAGATTTAGTGTTGCGCAAAATAACTTACAACTACTTTCCTGTTACGCTAGTGTGTAATCACAGGACTCTAACACATTGTGCCATCAGTCGATATGAATTTTGGCTTGAGATGTCCATTACCACCTATAATTGAGCTGTGCAATTGAATTTGGGGCCTCGATGATTGTAAATCTCCCCTTTTGTGTATTTCCCAGGTAAAATCAAAGAATTGGAGCTTTTGCCTCTTATTCATTGATTCATGTAGGACTCATTTAGGCTCCACATGTAATGCACTTGAGTTCTTCTAGTTGAAAAAATGAAAGGGCAGCTTAACATGTAATGTCCCCTTTTCCAAGCTAGTCACTATGGAAGACCTTATGCTCGCTCCTCCTCTTGTGGGCATCAAGGAGCAAAGGAGGGGAATTCGCCATGGTTGTAAGAGATGTACCTTCATGATTAATTATTTTATTTACTAATCATGCCATTGGAATGGTTCAACTAGGGGAAAAAAGACGTAGCAAGGAGAATTTATATTTCTTTATTATGAGGTGTGTCTTCTTAAGTGAAGATTAAAAAGTGCATTAGGAGTTCGGCCATGAAGTTGGGGCTTCTAATTCATCATTGGCGCCGAAGGAGGGGTACTTAAGAAAGTCCGAATGGAGAGGAGGAGCATCATCATTCATCTACTTTGACATTTACTTGGATTTAGAGCTAGTGTAGCTTCTCTTCTTGCCATTGAAGGATGAAAACCCTTGTTGGTCACCTATTGAGAACGAAACCCTTCAATAAGATCACACTTGGGGACAGAAACCCTCTTGTGTGCTTTGGTGGCTTCACCCGGAGGTCACAAGTGAGCTTTACGGAGGATTTTATATTTATTTCTTCCATTCTAACCCTAGGCAAACGCTCAAGTGAGTACTGCTATACTTCATCATCTAGATGAAATTATTTGTTGTACAAATACTAATTGGAAAAAATGTTTTGTAGGATGAACAGGAGAATATCATTAGGAGGAGGCCAGAGGGACAAAAGAACCTCATTTACTCAAAGCTTTGAGGAAGGAATACATGCATAAGGTGAGATTCTTTAAAAATTACATTATATGATGAATTTGTGCCAAATAGAGGATTGAAATGAAGCAAAAAAAAATCAGTTAACAATACAGTACACAGTTCTTCAATTTTCCCTTATTTGGGAAGTAGATTGTGTCCTTGCAATAAGCTAGCAAAGATGGAGATGTGTGTTTTCATGCACTGCATGCTTCTTCATCATGAGTAAATGATGGACAAATCAAAGTTTTCCATGGGGCTCATAGTACATTTGTTTAGGGAAGGGTCCCAAGGAGGAGGAAACTGCTTCAATTTTTTATCTGCAGGCGGTCCCATGAAAGGTTATCAGGGAAATGCAAAAATTATAATCTTCTCAAAATGAATTGGATCACCCATTTATGAATTTATAAATGCATCAGCACTGAAGTATGTTTATGGAGAAAAAATTTAAAGAGCAGCAGATGGATAATAATCCTTAAAATATAGAGAAGAGCTGTAAAGTGTAATATGACATGCAAGAGACGATTTGAATGGAAAAAGCTTCTGCATTTTTATTACTGGGTCGATTTCACCTTCAAGTCTTCTTTTATTCTATCTCTGCATGTATGAAGAGATGAATAGGCTTCTTGCTTGAATAACATCATGATGTTTCATTCACATTTTTGGTTTGTGATTGCGTGCAGAGTACAGCATTTACCACCAGACTGCAAGGTGAGATATCTGCCTCATCCTTGCCTCGTTGACAATTGCACTGTTAGAGTCGGAAAGTTAAAAAATAATCGTCACAGTTTTGAATACCATGTGCTGAAATGGAGAGAGAGACTCGGAAAGTTTTGTAAGGCTGAGCCAAATATTTAAGGAATCAAATATGAGTTAGTGTGCCCACTAGGGGAATCTTGGGGAGGTATATCCCATTTTGGTAAACATATACTTGGGGTATTAGCTTCCTCTGGTAGCACGGACAATCTTTTATGTAAATGCTGTCTATCTAATGAATCAGAATAGAACCATAAGAATCTGATTAAAGAGAAATGCCTGCTAAGACTGGAGCCACCATGGAAATTCAAGTTAACATCCCTTGCGTTCTGATGTATGCGACTTATATTTTATTCATAATATTTAAAGTTGTTGAATTTGCTGCGACTCTTACAATTTGTATTGAAATTTAATCTTAATATAGCATGTTTTTCTCATTTGAAGGATTTTCTATTTTTATTACAGATTTTTTTGGTTGTATCAGTTCAACTTATGTTATTGAAACACACAATAATATAATTGCAGTGATTTCAAAATTACAAAGCCATTAAAAAGGCAGGCTTTCTAGGTTGATGGCAATTAAGACAAATTTAATACTCAAACATTCTATTAAATAGGACAATCGTTTGTATTAATTATTAATATCTAAGTTTGTAATGGCATAATCATGAATTGATTTTTATTTAAATATTAATGCACTCAAGAGGCCAAGTATGGCCAACCGAAATGGAAATATTAAAAGGGAAACAAAGATTGAGTGTACATATGTCTAGGCAGCCTCACAACTCATGTTTATATGTTTACACATTAATGTATTGTCATTGTGTTGGCCATCTTATCTAGCTTCACCTATTGGAACCCCCTTCAAATCTAATCATGTTGTGCTCGCCTTGTGCCATGCATGAGAGGCTCCATCGGAAATATAATCGAAAGCGCAAAGATAGTTGCTAAAGCCTATTATGTTCTCGCATAACCTAAGAAGCCAATCAAACATTCTTGATTATAGAAATTTTGGACAAACAATACTTGTCCTAAAAATCCCCCCAAACAATTTGAGGCCCCACATCAAAATGACAACTCCGTATAATGTCAAGTCCCTTATCAAAAATAGCTCCCAACAATTTCAAGGCCCATGTTTGAATGACAATGGGTATCATGAATAGCCACAATAATAATGCATTCATTTTGTCATTTATTGTTGGAAGGAAGAATGATGGTATATAGGATATGGATCGTTGATCTATGTCAACAGCTTTTGCATATGGCCTTCAGATAGTCCGCGCCCCCTTTTTCGTTCTAACAATTTGCACAAATGACATACAATTGATATGTGACTTACCAGAAGTAAGAAGAGGATCATAGATGGCGGAGGAGAGAATTGAGCTGTTGGGGGCTTTCAACTGGATTGACCATCTCCATTGGCTTCGCTGGTTGTATCCCCTTCAAATCCACTCACATTGTGCGCACCTTGTGTCACGCATGATAGACTTTGTTTGAAGTATAGTCCGAGGTGCAAATTCTCAAGCCTTTCCCCAACAAATTTTTCATCGTTTATTGATGAATGCCTTGAAAAGTTGTCACTTCTTTCATCAATGGATCAATATAATTGCAAGAAACAAAAGTCACATGAAATCGAAGAATCATGTACATCTTTTTTCTAAATCCTCTTATTCTTCTAGTTTAGACAACAAACCATTTGCCGATGGCATTTTAAGTTCCCAAAAAATGCTCGCCCCAGAGGAAGTTGAAAAAGTCATGAGTTTCATTGAAAAACGAAAAAATAATAAGAATAATGCCACATCACATTTTCAAACGCTAGAGATGACGGTATGAGCAGAAAAATTGGCTCAAGCATTGGGAGTATTGAACGATAGGAGCTTATTTTCAAAGCTATCTCTACAGTATGTTGCCTCAAGGATTTGCATCTCGCACCCCCTTTCTCCTTTGAGTAGTTCGCACAAATGGCATGCAGTTCATATGTGACTTTCCAAAACAAAGAAGAGGATCAATTACTTTCCCTCCAACATTTTCCCTTCCCCTATAATTCTCCCCCATCTATCCCCTTCTTCGTCACCCTGCTTCCTCCTGCAATGTTTCTCTTTTGCTCCTCCCTATCAACGTATCCATTACACCACTCACGTGCAATTGCTAGTATAAGCCTACATAACGGAGATGCATATTATTATGAGATATGACATGTATGAGAAGAGTCTTCTAATTGGTAGGAGTTAAAGGTCCCTTTAAGTGGAATTCCCATATTGGGAGAGCTTGCAGAGTTATTTCTTAAGTATTGCATGGTGTTGCCTTACCTTAAAAGTATTTCTGGATATATTTCATATTAGGGTATCTTGGCCTGCAAATAGATTTTGTGTTGTATTGATCTTCATTATATTCTGCATATTACTGAATTATTATATGTGAAGATCTTAACAATCTCTTATTTACTAAAATTAGATGAACATCAGCAAAGTTTAGTATATTTAATTTTTTTGGCTGAAAACATTTACAAAACTAAATGAACTTGGCAATGTTTATGACTATACTTCTACCTGTGGAATTATCTCCCTCTTTGGTGGCGATGCACCTTTCTTAGGTAAAAAAGTATTCCCTAAAGCCAATTCATGTCTGCCTGCATCAAATGGAACCTTCAAATCGAAATGAGACCTCCAGAAACTAGTACAGCAGTCAAACTAAACAATTTAAAACTGGGAACATTTAGAAAGCAAATAGCATATGGCACCATCTCAAAGAAAAATGCTCTGTGGTGCATAAGGTATAAATGTGATATGGATACACTAGCTTGTTAGGCAGTCAAACTACAAAGTTTTAAAAACATAAAATATGGTTGACCAAGACCCAAGTAATTAGAAGGCATGGCCGGGCTTGGGAAACTTGTATGATGAAAAATATAATTTATAAAATCTCTTTTGATTAAGGAAAGGGCCAAGGCTATACTATCTTACACTCTTAACAGCATAAGTTATTTCAGAGTTTCCCACAAATGTTCCGAGGGTGGAAGTAACAAGAATTAGTTTTACCATCCCCTCCAACTCCAATTAGCAAATGTTATCCAAATTTCAAATTGTAACTCATGCTTCCAATTCTACACTTAAACAATAAAAATTAACATATTTATTAGTTGCGAGCAAAAATATGATCTGTGAAGGAATGTGGGTCCTTCAATTCACTGCATTAAATTGTAAGACGAGCCAATGGACTTTTAAAGAAGACCTCTCCTAGATTTTACCATGCAACATATTGATCCTAAACATAGCTCCATGCATTGGGATCTTACAGAAATATTAATGCCTTTTTAACTTCAAAAAGGAGGAAAGTTGAAGGGAGCACGAAATGCACATTCGAATCAAATATTCATTTTCAAACATGTATTTTTTGCAACAATTAGTGCTGTAGCCCTGGCCACGGATATACTCCATAAAAATTCCATTAACCATGTGTTCAAACTTATGGAGGAAAGCCTACCAGTAAAGAACAGAAAAAGAACCTACATTCACCCAAAAAGGAAATTGTGGCATCACAAACAAATTCATGAAATTAGGATCCAACATTTAAGAAAAAAATTCATTTTTTGAGTATAAACATCCTATGTACTATTTCCTAGCTGATTTGGGTATTAGGACAGATTTAATTACATGTGTAGAATTTACTACATCAACTAGTGCCATCTTAGCTCTCATAAATAGCATTTAGTACATATCAATAGTAACAAATGACCCTCATTAATGACACGGGAGAACATCCAATGCACTTGGAGAACCTGAGACGAAAGTAGAAGAAAGAATAAAAAACTGTAAGCAAGGGGGATTTCAAACTCCTAACGTCAGCACACCCACCTGTAACATTAGGGATTTGATCAGCATTGACTTTGACCTTTTTCTGCATTGTTTGATAACTGTTTGATCAGATCTCGACTGTTCTTTGATAAAACCATTTGTTGTTGACTGCTAAAAGGTACAGAACTAACATCAGAAAAACTTAAGTCGAACATTGACCATTCTTTCGACTCTTGCACATGCTTTGCTCAGGAATTTATTGCAATGTTGAATGTTATAATGAAGTTGATTATAATAGTGATAGTTGACTGTCATAAACGCCAAATTCTACCATCGTAAATGATGTTGTAATCTGTTAATGTTTGTACCCCATGTGGATGTTTCTAAGTCATGCCAGCTGTGCTTGATGTCTATAAATTTAAATTGTCAATTTGGACTGTTGTTTTGAGCTCTTTCTTGAGTCACATCTGTAAATCATCCCCAAGAGTTAGAAGTCTGTAAATCATCACATGATGAAGTTAATTCCTTTGTGGACATCTATAAATCCTCCCCGTGGTAACTTGGTTCTTACAAATCATCTAGCAGAAACATTTATCGGTATACATGGTTGAACCTGCAAATTGTCCCTGTGGATTGGACATAAGTTATCACATAAGAGATGGTATCTAGTAGGATGCCTGTAAATTATGTAAGTGAGGTTAATGTCTGCATGCCATCTCTAGAGAATGGCCAAAAACTACAGTGTGTGTATTATTTAGTATACAATGTTTTGGGCTTCATAGGAAAGAGTTGGTTTCAGTCCCAAGTTAGCGATGCCTTGATGGCAATGAACACAAAGGATGCCCATGGGAAACAAGCAAAGACACTAGCATTAAGAATGGCATATTAAGTAGGACTTAAGTTTGTACAGCATTACTATCAATTATATGTAATTGATTAAAAAAAAAACTGTAGTTTTGCATCTCAAGAATTAATATTAAAATAAAAAATTAATAAAGAAAACTCTACACACCCAATCAAAAGATGTAACGCACGGGAAACATAAACTTTGAAATGACATTTTAGAGACTTGTAAGCAACAATTAGTACTTAGACAAGTAATTAGTATTGCAGATTATATTAACGAACAAAAACATAAGTGGTCAAATTTGACCTCCCTCAAAAATACCAAACTACTATGTACTTCTATTAGTAGAAGGCCTTAAACATTACATCCTGGACAGTAATTTCAAATTACACCAAAATAATAGCATAAGCAATGGTTTAGCCCACAAAATGAAAAATTCTGAACATCCGTAAAAGACTTTCAGAAAACATAAACCTTAGTGCTTCAACTGCAATAGATACCATTTCTGAGAATGTTGTGGGGCTAGCAATGAGAAGGATGAACCCCGCAGCAAAGAAATGGAAGTACATCATATAGTATGCAAAGGCAATAGAGGTTGTTGAATGCCATGGAGTTAGCGGCAACACTTTATTGTGAAAGGTGGAGAAAGACTTCAATAGTGCAGTATGTAAAGGCAAAAAAAGGGTAAACGCCACAAAGACAGTATAGCATGTCTTTATATGAAAAATGGAGAAAAGCTTCATCTCAATGGAACAGTTGTTAGGTGTCCTACATTCCTTGGAATGCTATAAATTAAGGGAATTGAAACAGCACAAATGTGTATGCATATACAATAGCATCTACGCCACAGTCATGGGCTATTAGCTAAAACTCCCAACCCTGGCTGGGACCCAAGTTCTAAACCTTTATCCAGCATCCTAGCAGGTATTGACTCGAAATTTTGCATCATATTTGCAGTTTTTAACTGTTTGTATTATATTGTTCATATGCATACAGCTGACAGCAATGGAGAAGCCGGGCATCCAATACCGAAAACTTGAAAAGGGAGCTTCAGCTCATTTCGCTACATTTTTTCTATGCAGATACAGCCTAGAAACTTGTTTTAATCTTTTTAAGGCTTATTTGCACTCTGGCATAATATTACACTATCTAATTCGAAAAAAAAAGATATGTGGCCATCGGCAGAAACTCCATGTAAATCAGAGTCATTTAAAAGATGCACGCAGAATACTCAAAATGATCTTTCTGTGTGGATGCATAATCTGATAATCGTTTGAATATGATAAATGTGAGAGCCTTTGCAATGTGGTTAGGACAATAAATGGCCTAATGGAATTGCAGCATTGCCGTCAAATCAAAGTTGGCTTTCTCACATGATTTTAAGACAATAAGAACCATATGAAACTTGATAAGAATAAGATGCAGCTAAGACTCACTTCCCCAAAAAGATTGAACCTCGTTTGAATATTGGCAAATATACTTCTCATCTGCACCAAGGATTTGAGCTCCAATTCCTGGAAAGCGTGGTCCAGTTAATAATTCCTCCAATACCCCAGGTCTTCGGGAAAAGGCTGGATCCTCGTCTGAATACATAAAACAGAAGCTCTGCTTCTGTTCTGGTATGGACACTTTGAAGTACCATCCTTCAAAAAATCTCCGATTGCTTCCATCAAAATGATACCTGGCACCAGTGATGAAAGGACAGATCAAAATACTGCTAAAATTCACACATAACAAAAAAATACGGCCTCTAAGCCACAGTGTGTATTCACTGCTTAAACACATAATGATTAGTAAACTATCTCTTAAATGAATATTATTTCTCAAAAACTTTTGATTATGAGAAATACACAATACAGGAATATGATATGACACTGCTCAACAGAGGAAATGTATTCTTAATGTGTTGACATCGAAAATTTAACATAAATTGTAAACTAAACATAACCAAATCAGGCCAGATATAAAATTATTCAAGTAATTCGTTTCACTCCAAATTGGAGATGTTATTGATTCACTGGGAAATTGGCAAAAGTAGATGCAAATATTATAAAACACTTTTCACGGCAAAATAAAAGTGAACCACTTGATTCAAAAGTTCACTTTAAAGTTTTCATCACATTATTAACAAGCATTTTCAATAAAATTCTATTGGACAGAAAATGTACTACCGAATGCATAAGCAGATAAAACATATAACAGACCAAAAAATGAATGCATTAACAAATACTGAAACTCGTATATTTAAATGACTATGGATAATATTTAGCATTTAATTATGGTCTAAGATAATAGTTTCATCTAAAACTGCTGGAAGAATTTTGGGGTGACGAAGCGAGGAGGATGAGGTTGAGCTCAAGTAGAATGGAGGCTGTCTGGTAGGAGCTTGGGTCGTTTCCTTTTTCTGGGTTGTGCTCATTGTCTATGCTGCCAAGAAACGAAAACGGGTACGGGTACGGGTACAAAATGCGGAAACGCCAATTTTCAAAAAACCTTGGGTACAAAACGTTACGGGAAACGTCTGTACAATATATTATAAATATATATACATATATATATATGCATAGTACTCATTTGAAAATTGTACTCCATAGACCATAAGAGATACGTATAACTGATAAAACACTCAAAATATTTTGTATTCATTGAAATAATACATTATTATCATGTATACTTATCTCTAGGACCTTTCGAGGGAGTTTACGTTTCGAGGGCGAAACGGGGGGCCCTAGGCATTTCCTGGTAACAGAGCTTATTGTTCTGCAGGACAGAAATTATATTAGCGGGTGGAAGTTTTGATATGCAGGAGGGAGGGATGGGCATCAAGCTCTCCTGGACAAAAATTTCAGTCATTGGAGGGAGCTCAGATCTGGGGCCTGGCTCAGGAGGTTTCTCGAGAACCTAAGGTCAATCCTGCTTGCCTTGAAGCACTAGAAGATAGCCCGGAGATGGAATTGGACATGGATAAACTTGAAGGTAACATCCATGGAGTTTTATCTAGAGGTTTGATTTGTAGATTTTAAGGAGTGTAAATGTTCTTAAAGGATTTATATGATTGGGAAAGGAAGGACTGGAAAACCCAGGAGGACTATGAGATGAGCTCTTGCCCTATGTGATATTTTATCGCTGTTTTTGTAAATGAGGTGGATTACGAGCAAAGAAAATCAGGGGGGCGGGAGGGGTCAGGGGGATGTTGTGGGGAGATTGTATATGTTGTGGAATGTAGAGTTGTTTACGAAGTAGTGGCCTATCGGCTTTGAACACACCAAGGAAATAGCTTTGAAAGCCCCTATATGGATCCTTTCGTAGGCCTTGCTACATGAACTGTAGTCAGACTATGTTTTTCATTCTTTGAGGAATTTCATGGGTAGCTTCAGCTGTGTTTCTAAAGCAAATTCAGAAAGGGGAGCTGCGAACTATGCCCAAACTTGTGTGGGATAAAATCTGAATCATCCCTTACCAAAGAGTATAACTTTAAGATCGTCTGGCCTGGAATGGATTCAGCAAATCAATTACGAATGCATTTTGTTTAGATGCAAAGCCTGTCATGAATATAGGCATTTGGCAAGAGAATGTCTGCTGACTGTCCAAGAGAAATTCCAGATCCAGCATGAGGTATCAAGTATGATAGATGATGAAGGTTTCCAAAACCGAAGAAGCATACCGCAAAGAAAAAAATGGAGGGAAATGGGCAGTTCCAGTAGGGACTTCTGAGAAGAGACAGAAAGGTTCTGAGGAAGAGGACAAAGGCAAGATGGCCGTTCAGGAGGAGAAATTGATGGAAGCAATGTTACAAAAATCGCTATTCATCATGATAAATGCCGATTGTCCCAGAAATCAGTTTTTTCATCATCAAAAACTGCGCTTTTTAATGCGAATATAGTCTGTGCATGTCAAGTTGCCTTAAAACGTGATTCAAACCCTTAAAAATTGCGATTTTTTGCATAAATTGTATAGAAAAACTAAGATAAATTGAGAAAAAATTGTGCTATATTCAAAAACTAGTGATTTCTATCTATAAATGTCCAAAAAAACAACTTTTTGGGTTTTATTTAATTGATTTTCAGTCAAATGTGAAGCGCTTTTCAGCAATTTTCAAACAATGTTTAGGGAGTTTTTAACTGCTTTTAGCATTCGCGACCCAGGAACCATTTGTTTAAAAAAAATTGAACAAAAATTAAATAAACCCTAACTCTAAATCTTGGTTTTCCAATGTTTAGGGTAAGGGTTTTTTTGATCAAAATATTTACAAATTTAGAAGATTTACCTATTTTAGGTTACAAATAAATTTATTAAACCCTAACCCTAAATGTGGCTTTTCATGTGTTAGGGTTAATTTTTTTTAAAAGAATCAAAATGTTTAAAAATTAGAAGACTTTAGGTTATAAAATATTGAATACGCCCTAACCATAACCATAAACAGTATTTTTCAGCATTTCGGGTTAGGGTTTGTTTTTAAATAGATATGCTTACAGATTAGAAGACTTCATGTTATTTAAAAGTTTAATACACCTAAGGTTAGCAAGTATTAATTTTTAAACAACCTAAAGTCTTCTAATTTTATCAAACACAAATTTAATGCACCCTAACCCTAAACAATGTTTAGGGTTAAGGTTAGGTTTCTTTTGAAAAAAATTGAAATGTTTGCAAATTCAAAAACATAAATGTTCTATATTACTACATGGTAAATGTTTGTAAATGTTTTGTATTCCTTTATGGTAAATGTTCTATATTCCTGTATCATGTATGTACTAACAATTTCAGGGAACACAAATAACTACATCGAACAAAGCAAAAAACAAAAACTAAAAAACATATATAAAACATCTTTCTTCTTCTCTTTCTTCTTCCTATCATCTCTTGTTCGGTTGTAAATGCGGCGCAAGGGGGATCGCCAAACATCAAAATGTTTGCAAATTCTAAGACGTAAATGTTCTATACTACTTTGTGGTAAATGTTTGTAAATGTTTTATATTCCTTTATGGTAAATGTTCTATATTCCTTTATCATGCATGCACTAATAATTTCAGGGAACGCAAAAAACTAAATCGAACAAAACAAAAAACAAAAACAAAAAAACATCTCTAAAACATCTTTCTTCTTCTTCTCTTTCTTCTTCCTATCATTTATCATTCGGTTGTAAATGTGGCACATGGGGGATCGCCAAACATCTTTGATGGATGGCAATGCACATTTTGAGTCAGTCATGCAGTTCATCCGCTTGCGACCATAGGCGGGTGTGTTCGAGCATATGCATTTTAAAAAATGCAATCAACTCCCTCAAGAACGGATGAATCATTTGGTGTTTGTCCACCACAATATTCGCCTAAAGATCAAGAAAGCACAAGGTTAGTAATGTTGCATTTTTCAGTTCTTAATTCACATGCCAAAGTTAAGAAGTATTATTCGCTTAAATCACTAACATACACATTCTATTCGATAATGTCAGGCACCATCGAACAAGACCGGCCAATTGACCTTTGATGAAATTGATCCTATATCTAAATGGCTCAAAAATGATGATGAGCCTATTTTAGACAAAGAGGATTGGAACACAATGGAGGAGTGTGGGTATGGCGACGAGTTCAACTCTCAAATAAGGAGAAGATCTAACACTATAGCTTCAACATTTAGACCTGCTGAAAACTGATAACTAGTCTAACTTGCCATTGGCTCCCTTGCTTTTTTGTAATATAATGAAATTGAATAATATAAAGATTGATAAAAGAAATTGTCAATTTTGATGGCATACAATCTCATATAACTTCCTCTCATAGCTTGCATCTATTCTCCAAGCAATTGAACTACATTCTAAATTAGGATACTGAGCCCATTGTATTTTTGATTGGGCCCTTTGGGTCTATGATCTAAATCCTCGTTCAACCTTAATGTCATCTCGAAATCTTGATTTCTACAAGATGGGGACTACAATAATTGGTTAGTGAACCTTCCATCACTAAGTTCTCTGAGACAACGTTTGTAGATAGTTTCAAAGTTATTTCTTTATGTAACACCATGTATAAGATTACTCTTAAGGTTATGACTAATAGGATCAAACCAATTCTCCCACACATTATATCCCAAGAGCAAGGAGGGTTTGTGAAAGGAAGGTAAATTGTGAATGGAATCTTTGTTCTCCATGAGATTATGCATTTCTTAAAGAGCAATGGAAGGAAATGCATTATGTTCAAACTTGATATATCTAAGGCCCGTGATAGGGTCTATTAGGTCTTTCTCAAAAACAATTTCAAAAGGTTTCGGTTTTTGGATCACTAGAGGGAATGTGTTGAGGAATGCTACAATACTTATCAATGGAACCCATACAAGTTTTTTAAGTCTTCGAAAGGGCTTAGACAACTTTCTTTGTATCTCTAGATTACTCTTACTAAGGCTTGGTTAGGGCTACCAAGGAGGAAAATCGGAAACAAAGGTTTCAAAATTTCGGCCACAAGTAATGCTATCACCCACCTCCAATTTGTGGACGGCACCATGTTGATCGTGGAGCCTTCCCTGGGGAAGTGTAAAGCTTTGAAGGAAATTCTCTAAAATTATGAGATGACCTCTACACAATAGATCAACAGAAGGAAATATAACATTATATTCCTTAATATGAGGGAGAATACACAATCCCACTTTACTCGAATTTTGGGTCATGAAGTTGCTCATCTCCTTGACTCATATCTTGGAATTCCACTCTTAGTGTCAAAGTTGGCGCTAACCTTTGGCTCAGCCTTATGGATGGAATCAAGAAGTAAATGAGAAGTTCGAAAGGGAAATCGACATCCTTGGCTAAAAGGATTACTACGACCAATTTGATCCTTCAAGCAAGACATACCTATTGGTTTTCTATATTACAAGCTCCATAATAATTTCACAATAAAATTAACAAAATTGTATCTTTTTATGTTGCAAGGAATAAAAGAGGAGGAAAATGTTGTTGGTCGCCTGGAAGCTCCATCTTCATAAGGGTTTTGGGGTTACTAGTTGTATGCCTAAATATTGAGTCACCCTGCAAGATGTTAGATATATAAACCAAATCAACTCAAAATCAGCTTACTAAATAAAAAGGGGCTTATGATGTTGCCATTGAATAAGTGGGGGACTTCATGAGGTTCTTGCAAAGAATAAAGTAGGTTAAAATTTCAAAATCTAAATCTGATCTGCAAATCACACACTAAAGAAAAATGTCAATTTGTTTTTGTGGCTAGGGGACCTGCCTCGATAAGATCCCTAGCCTTTTCAAGGTCGATATAAGAACATGTAAGACGTGCAATGATAAATCAAGCAAATGAAATGAAATGGTAGACCTGTTCATAGATGAACAGATTGTAGAAGGTCAATCTCCTCCCACAGGCATCTAATTCAAACTGTTTTTTAGGCCAGAAAAAGGACATTGAGAGCCTTCCAAAAAGTGGTCACAATAAGGATTTCAACCAATATCAAGGAAAATATAGTGATCGGAAGTTGACCTTGCATGCTCGGTCTTGTCTTTGGCAATTCCCCTTTGCCTTTGAAAAATCTGCAAACAAAGCATGTGCGAGCTAGGGAAAGAATTATGAAGGCAACCAAGGAGGATAAAGGGAGGAATTATGAAAGCAACAAAGGAGGATGAAGAGAGTGGTTGAGTCATAGAAGATTGGGATGGATATGGGTGCAATGTGCATAGAGAAGTGAGATGATAGGGGTCCATTGTGTATTGGATATGCAAATGAGTAGATGAAGTGGTTAAATGTATAAAGGCATGTGATAACACTCAATGTGAGTTGGTGAGAATAATTAAATAGATGACATGTCTTAAATCAACCTTATTTTTGTGGGATTTTTTTAAGTGTTTTGTAGGAATATTTGATTTTTAGGAATTATTGTTGTTTTATATTGTTTTTGTATTTTTAGCTTAAGAGATCTTATGCCCATTTGATGTCTACACTAACATCAAAAGTGGCAAAATGGCTAACCTAGCCATAAGTGCAAAGCTAGTTTAGAGAATCTACATTGAAAATGGGACCAAATGGAGTATTGTGATTCATAGAAAAAAACCTAGATGGTGAGGAACAAAAGAGAATTTTCACCACTTTGTCGCTTCCCTAAGGCTCTGAAAGCTCTGCTATAAATAGTGTAGCCCAAACCAGATGCCTAATCCAAAGGGCTCTCATTTGGAAGATAGGTAATAGGGAAAATCAAAATTAATGGGATGGTGCATAAATCAAAGATTTTCTTATCACTATGCACAAGGCATTAAGGGACGCCTAGGTGGTGGCATCTCATGTTTAGGACTATTGGGTACTAGCGTTTCTTGGATAGACCCATTCATTCTATTACCAGTTTGAAGACGTATTTGCTAAGTTTCAGAGTTCCTTGGACGAACTTCCTAGACAAACTTCATTGGAACTGTACAGGGCAAGGGGATTACTTACTTATGGCAAGGTATAACCTTCTTGTGGAAGTGGCTTCAATGGTTTGGGAAGAGTTTGGAATTCTTATAACTTTTTCTTGTCGGTGGTTGTGCAAGGGCAGCTTCTTACAGGGGATCAGCTAAGGAAAAGGGGTTTTCTAGGGGCCACCAAGTTTGAGTTGTGCCTAGTTGATGAGGAGAATGCTGACCACATTCTTTTTAATTGCTTTTTTGCTGATAAGATATGGATTGACGTGATTGAATCCTTCAATATCAAATGGATCCTATCTTATAACCTTGAGGAACACGTCACTAGCTAGTATTAAAGTACTAATTTGATCTCCTTAGAAACACTGAAATTTTGTCCTTGCAATGACTTGTTGAAAAACTTGTAATATTATTGTACATACCATTAATCAAGCCTAGGTGTAATATGTAGGAGAGCTTTTGTCTTTTAGTGGTAGATGAAAAGTTCCCATAGGAATGTGAAGAGTCTTCTTGAAAGATGAAATGGATAGCCATTCTTTGGCTATATATGTTTGTAATCTTTCTTCATTCACTTCAATGTGAATACAATTTTGGTTTGCACCTTAGCATTGTTCATCATCATTCCATTATACCTGGCCAGGCATTGGTATCAGAGCACAAGCTTGTCCATTTATTTTCTTAACCTCCGCTCTTCTTCGTTTCCTGCAAATTCTTTTCCAGACAATAATATTTCTGTGCAAGTTCAATTTTCCATTCTCCCTCCTTATTTTCAGTTGTACGGCCTGCACATACTAGCCTCTCTAAAATTATCTTCCAAGATTGATTTACTAGCATATCTTTCATTGGTCTGCTGTAAGCTGCAATTAGGATATTCAATAAGAAAGCTGACATGCTCAGTCATTTAGTCATTTTGTGGCGCTTCAACAGTCATCAAAGACGTTTTACCACAAAGTGGTGTTGCAACTTCAAAAGTAACAGTAAAAACTTTGTAAAAATTGTATTTATCGGCTGCAAATGCATTGAAGACCTGCGCCACATCCAAATTTGTGTTAGACCTGTGTGTTGGAGACCTGTTCTTGACTGATCTCTGGCTGCATTTGGCTGTGATGGATTGCATTTCTGTCTGATTTCCTGACTATTCACCTGCTCAAGGATTTGTTCCACCTCTGACCTTTTCAAACTGCTTTGGAATGCCACGACTTCAGCCATGTGAGGAAGGAGGAAAGCTTTCAAAGAAAACCTAAGTTCATTTACTTTTAAGCTTTCTCATAAAAAAAAAATTAAAAGTCAAAAAAGAGGCATACTTTTAAGTTTTGTCATAAAAAAAGATTTAAAAAGTCAAAAAAGAGGCATATAATTGTTTATTTTGGAGAATATTTCCTGATGCAAAAAAGGGAATTTTTTTTTAATTTCCAGACTTATCATTGTGTAAATCAATTCAAATGTAAAATTATTTTTCAAAATTAAGCAGATCTTGTAAAACAAAAGAAATTGTGCAAACTCAAACAAATCACAACGTTCAATATCAATGGTGCCTCTAGTTTGCGCTTACGAGTAAAGTCGTTGTGATCGAACTACTGCATCTGTGACCTAAAATAGCTGCAACAACCGTGTTTGTTGCATTTTCCCTATAAATCACTAAAGAGTAATAAGGAAACAATTATTTTTCATTTTTCCATCCCTCCATTACCCATTCGCATATGTCATTCAGCTTAAATCCCGGGCATCAACTTCGACCGGCAAAGATATTTGATTAGAGTCGTCTCAGCAAGTGGAGAACACACTTATCTTCAACGATCTATGGCTCGATATTTGTGACAGGGACACAAAACAAACACCGCCCACAAATGCAAAAGAAGCCACTATCTTAAAGCAATAGAATTTGAAAGCCTAAAATAGCTGCAAGTTGATGCACAGTCTTTTGTGGCATTGTCAGGGATATGATATTGCCACCGAGGAAGCATTCCAAAAGTTGAATAACTTGTACGATTCTCACTCAGAGTTGGAGTTCATATAGTTGCAGCTAAAATTGTTCAATCTTCCCTTCCCTGAATGGTGATGTCATGAGTTTGGCATCGGGAATTTATGCAATCTATCATGATGTAAATGTCGTTGGTGTAATAATTGGCATATATATGACTGCTTTCATAAAGGCCCTTTTTCCTACTTACTCAACCCACTTGGAGTAAGCGAACAATCAGTTGAAGACTCTAAATTTTCATCAATTAGTAGAAAAGATGGCCAAAAGAGAAAAGGCTCGTGGGAGAAAAACTAAGCCATCAGGAGAAAGCATTTGCTATGTCAATCCAAAAGGCAATTCTTTCAGTGGGTGTCATTCCTCTAAAGCAAATCCTTTTCCAACACTCCAGCTAGGTCAAAACCACATAGGGATTCTTCATGGGTTAAGATGCAAAAAATAACAATAACAATGGATAGAAGCAAAATAACAAACAACATTTGTTTTGCAAACGATGTGGTAGAAAAGGGATCCATGAGGCTCATGATTGTAAAAACTTCATGGGAGAAGATTGAAGCCTCCCGTCAGCAAAAAGAAGGAAATGAAAAACAAACCAACGAGCCAAACTCGGGTCAATTCACCAGTGAATATGTGTTTTCCAACTGTGATGAAGCAAATAATGCCTCAGATCAGTACAACGTGGTTTGATACTTGGGTCCTAGATACTGAGAGCCACTCAACACGTGACTTTCCGAGAGGAATTCTTTCAGGAAGTTTCATGAAGAAAGCTGATAATACAGTATACTTAGGCAGAGCAAATCAAGTCTCCAACCATAAGGCAAAGGGGCAATAAGACTCAAGTGTCAAAGGCTTTCAGACTTCATTCTCCAAAATGTCTTATACCTTCCTCGAGTTGACAAGAAACTTGTTGTCCTTGGTGCGCATTCACCAACAAGAGGCACTCCATTTTGGTGGAAAATGGGGAAGATCGCTATCAAAATAAAAAGTAACAATGCAATCGTATTGACTAGATTTGAGGAAGGCGAATTCTTAAAACTCAAGAGGTAAGCCATCAGAATCAAAGAATTTTGCTAATCTCATTGAAGAAGAGTTTGTCTACAAGTATGTTGTGGCATGCAAGATTTGGACATACCCATCATGAAAGCATATCGCCTGGTGCAAAAGAAAGGTGTAAGCTGGATTGCCTACTCTGCCCATGAAACTAGAAAAGTATGGGGCCTGCATATTGGCTAAAGATGAAAGAGAACCAATCCATAAGTAAGAGTGGTAAGACAACAGAAAGTTACAGTTGGTTCATTCAAACTTGCGTTCTCTGCCAATTCTCTCTATCGGTGGTCATAAGTACTTCATGTTGTTCATCGATCACTACAGCAAGAATGACTTGGATCTATTTCCTCAAACATAAATCTAAAGCATTTGAGACATTCAAAAAGTTTTGAACGATAGTGGAAAATGAAGCTCAAACCCGTAATTGGGACTTTGAGATCAGATAAAGGTGGTGAATACACTTCAAAAGCCTTTGAGGGCATGCCTCAAAGAAAATGGGATCAAACACCATCTCACAGTTACACGCACTACCCAAACAAAATGGAGTAGTGGCAAAAAGAATGAACAAGACTATGATGAACATGGTCCGAGCAATTTTATACTTCAAGGGGATAAATTTTCATCTTTGGGCAGAGGCAGCTCAAACAACAGTATATCTCCGCAACATGTCACCATCATCAGCTATTCAAATGAAGACTCCATATGAAATGTGGTGTGGTCATCTTCCTTCAATGCATCATCTTCAGGTTTTTGGATCCACATGTTATGTATTGATCCCAAAGGAGAAAAGGAATAAGTTGGACCACAGGAGATCATTAATGCATTCATTTGGGATCTTTTGAATCCTCCAAGGCATATTCAGATCTATGATGAAAAGAACAAGATATTCCTCATTGTCAGAGGATGTCATTTTTTGTGAAACTACAAAGGATGAGGCCAGCATCAATCGTCAATTGAATCGGTTGGAGAAGTGTGCCAAGTTCAATGTCTATAAGGAGTTTGATTAAGATGTTCCAAACTAGTGAAGGGGAGGGACAAGCAATTGGGAATCAATTGGTTCTATCTTGTCTCTTGAAACAGAAAATGGTATTCCTCCTCAAGGATGAAAGTGAAACTTCATCTAAAAGTGAACAAGGGCCACAAGAAAAGAAGTCACAGGATGGAGGAGCTTCAAATCAGGAAATTGAGGCAGTCCCTGCTACAAGACCACAAAAGAAGATTCCAAAATGGGCCACTCAACATTGAAAGATATCGAACCTGATCATGTAGGAAAAACTGGCACTCGAAGTGCCTATGCAGAGAAACAAGAACAGGAAAACTTCCTTGAAGAAGTCCAAGGCAAGCTAACATAGTTCACCTTGAATAATCCTCCAGAAGAAGAACTCAATGTTGTGTTCGATTATAACCCCACCTCATACAAACAAGTAGTGAAAAGTGAGGCCTAGAGAAAAGCTATGGAAGCAAAATTATGCTCTTGTCAGAAATGGAACTTGGAAATTAGTGGATTTCCCACTAAATTGTAAACCAATTGACTGCAAGTGGGTCTTTCGCAACAACTACAAGGTAGATGGCTCACTTGACAAACATAAAGCAAGGCTTGTCTCAAGGGGATTTTCCCAAAAAGAAGGCATAGATTACAATGAAACCTTTGCACCAACAATGAAGTGGACTACCATTGGATTTTGTTGGCTTTGGCAGCACAAAACAGGTGGAAAGTTCATCAGATGGACAAAAAAATTGCTTTTCTAAATGGTGATCTTCAAGAAACAGTGTGCATGACTCAACCTAAAGGTTTTGTAGTTGACAGCCAAGAACACAAAGTGTGCAAACTGAAAAAATCGTTGTATGGTTTGAAACACACCCCTACAGCATGGCATAAAAAGCTCACTGAGAACCTTCTGAGCATGAACTTCAAGTGCTTTGAGTTTGAAGATGCAACTCTTTTTGTCAACGATTGTATTTATGGTGGTGTATGTGGACGATCTGCTCATCACATGAAATAATGAGAAATACACAGCAAAAATCAAAGTAGAGTTACTGAAAGGTTTTGAAATGACAAATTTGGGTTATCTTCATTACTATTTGGGCATTGAAATTTGAAGTAATTAAAAAATCAAAGTATATCTTCATCACTCATCAAAATTATATTGGAAAAAATTTGAGCAAGTTTAGAATGATAGATTCTAAGCCTTTTAGTACACGCATGGAACAAAATCTAAAATTAATAACAGAAGTT
This sequence comes from Taxus chinensis, assembly GCA_019776745.2. NCBI lineage: Eukaryota > Viridiplantae > Streptophyta > Pinopsida > Cupressales > Taxaceae > Taxus > Taxus chinensis. Next base: position 45,127,773 of record CM034153.1, read on the forward strand.
AGCAGAGATTTGGTTGATGCCACTAAATACGGACGGCTCATTGGAAGTCTGATCTATGTGACCTCAACTAGACCAGATATTTCCTTTGTTGTCGGTGTTCGTTCTAGATTCATGCAAAAAGCTAGAGAAAGTCATTGGATCACACCAAAAAAAAACTTCGATAGCTAAAGGAACACAAAATTTTGGACTCAGATACTCTTGGGCAGGAAACATCAAACTAATTGGATATTCAGATTTTGACTATGATGGTGATTTTGAAATGGGAAATCTACTTCTAGTTTTCTAATGAAATTGAGAGCAATAGCAATCAGTTGGAAGTGAAAGAAGCAATAAAGTCAGCATTTTCTTCAATGGAAGCAGAATACATGGCAGCTTCAGAGGCAACCAAAGAAATTTTGTCGCTCAAAAGGATTCTTTCATATTTGAAGGAACAATAGGTTTCACCAACACCACTCATGGTTGACAACACATCCACAATTCACATGGCGAAGAATCCAATCTTTCACGACCAAACCAAGCATATCAACACACAATTCCACTTGATTCAGCACCATGTGAGAGATGGCAGTGTAAAATTGTTACATTGCCCTATTGCAGAGCAACCAGAAGACATCTTGACAAAAGTGCTTGGAAGCGAAAATTTTGAGAAGTTCAAAGTCATGCTTGGCCTCACAACAAACCCTGCACATTATGGGGGATGTAATATAATTGTAGATAATATTAATTAATCCTAGGTGTAATATGTAGGAGAGCTTTTATCTTTTAGTGGTAGATGAATAATTCCTGTAGGAATGTGAAGAGTCTTCTTGGAAGATGAAATGAATAGCCATCCTTTGGGTATATATGTTTGTAATCATTCTTCATTTAATTTAATGTGGATACAATTTTGGTTTGCGCCTTATCATTGTTCATTATCATTCCATTATACCTGGCCTGACAAAATTTGGTTAGAACAAAATAAAAGAATTTTTCAAAACAAGAAAAAATTGGCAAGGAGATTTAGAAAGAGGTGAAAAGATTCTTGGGGTAGATTATGGGCACTCAATTGCATAGAAGGAAGGTAGATTTGAACCTCAAAGGCTAACACATAGATGGGTGTTGGCAAGAGATTATTGGTGCCTTTGAATTGCCTTCCCCAAAAACTCTTTAAGCTTGGTCTCCCTGGAAGATTAGCTGGTGGAAGCTTAACTTTAATGGGGCCTCCAAGGGCAACCAAACCCCGTCTTGTGCAGGATGTGTCAACAAAAACACTAAAGGGAGAGTAACTAGGTTTGAGGTTAGTTTCACTGGGCTCAACTCAAACAATGCGTTAGAAGCTGAGGCACTAGTTATGCGCCTCCAATCGCTCATTATGTGGAAATTTTGAGGATTGTTGTGGAATGGGGCTCTAAAATCGTTATTTAGGCCGTGACGAGGGGTTGTTGCAACAACTAGAGAATCATTTCATGGAAACATATGTTGCCCATTGCTATAGAGAGGGGAACAAGGTAGCAAATTAGAAGGCAAATCACAGAGTTGGTTCCCAACGGAAATTTCTTAGAGGTACTCAAGACGATGTCCCCAAGAATAGTGATCTCGAGAGAATTGTTAAGGATGAAAATGCCTTATGTTCCTCTACTTGTCCTCATGTTGTCAAGGGTAATTCATATGATTAGGCATGGAATTTGTGAGAAGAAGTCGACAAACATGGAACAATGGACTTTTAAAAGCATTAATGAGGATTAAATGGCTTGTGCAAGAGAACTTCTTTGATTTCTTTTCCAAAGGTTGTGTGTGTGTGTGTCAATTTTAGTTTTGATACCCCCACCCCAACGCTTTCTAGCTGCTATAGACTTAGGCATATCTGCTCCTCACATAATTCATATCTCGAATTCTTTTAATGTTGAAGCTACAACAGAAATGTTTACAAACCCAACAAGAAGAGAGTTGTTCAAAAGGATGATGTTGAGGTTATGGGTTCTTTCAAGATCAAAGAGGATTTAGGCATGACATGAGAAGGATGTTAAATGAACCTATTGTAAGTGTTCCACGAGAAAAAAAATGGTTGCGGCTTTTTCTCTCAATGCAAATAACAGTTGTGCTATTAAGAGGAAAGTTCTTGTTATTGGAGAAGGTAGCAACAATAAGAGAGAAGAATAAGAACTCAATTGAGAATCAAGAGAATGATCATTATACCTTCTAAAACAATTTGGTGAATCTTGAATTTGAAAGCCCTGGTGCAAAGGATGTGGATCAGCTTTTGGACTTGGCCACTCACCTGTCCCTTGGACATTAATATTAGTGCAAAGGCGGAGGTGGGCGTTACTCATAGTAATAAGAAGAGAATTGCTTGTAGGAAAATTGTTCTCTGAGATGCAAGGGGCCTCTAATACTAGGAATAAGTGAAAGAAGATTGATAAGCATGAAATGGCCAAAAGGGGAAAGAGCCTCTCATTCATGGAGATCGTAAAGCATACTAAAGAAGAGGCATCTTATGTCAGTTTTCTTATTTCTAATTCTATCAGGGAACGTGACATAAACACCTCTCTAGTGGTGGAAGAGGGTGTTCAAACGGTTGAGTTGGCCAAAGGAAAGATGCAAGAAGTCGAGGATACTCTTAAGATGGTGATCATTAGCCTGGAAGATACGTATAATCTTCCACGTGAAAATTTCCACATGCATCACTTCGCAAATGAGATGGATGAGACTAACCCTAAGTTGCATGGATATGGATACGGATGTGGATATAGATACAGTATCAAAAACAGATATAGCTAGTTTTTAACGCCCCCTCATATGGATACGGCATCTATATATATTAATAATTTTTAAGTTAAAATTATAACCAAATTTGTACATTAGATTAAAAATTCAGGCAAATTACACACTCCCCACCCACAAAAAGGTAGCAAGTTGGGTATTCAATGGATTGAAAAAATTGCAAATTGTGTAGGCCAACAGAGAATCAATGAAATGAAAGAAAAGAAACAAAGTAGGCCAAGAGAATTGCAGGTTGATCAAAGCCAATGTGGAAGTTTGAAGTCAAAGAGCAAATCAACACTCTCAACTCCATGTCCTCAATTGTTGTTGTTATAATGCATTGTAGAAGATCATTTGCAGTTTTTTAGCATCTTTTTAGCCTTTTGAAAGGGGTTTTTTTGTTAATTTTTTAACTTTTAAATCAGACACGGCTATAGTTGCCCTACACACCATATCTAGTTGTATATGATACAACCCCATTACGGGTTATCTAAAAACATTTGGGTACGGTATCTGCACTGCATCCAAGCCGCACTGTACCCATATCCATATCTAGCTCGAGGATATGCCATGGACTAACCTCGAGACTAGTAAGGATGGTGACCACATGATCAGGATGGTGACCACATGATCAGGATGGATCCTTGATTATTGGCTATGCCTTTAAAATAGGGTTCTTTTAGCTCTTTTCTATGCAATGAAGGGACCAAAAGCTTAGACCTGGCCTTTTGTGTTTGTGTATTTTGTTGTTCTCCTTAAAGTTTTTATGACTTTCTTGTGAAAATTTGCAATGTGTATCTTTGTCGGGGTTTTTCCTCCTGTTTTATTCAATAAGTTTACCTTTATCAAAAAAAAAAAAAAAAAATTAAAATCTAAAAACTGCTATATGATGCAAATAAACTTGCAACAACATATTATCAGTTTGCATCTAAATCAGTTCATGTTTTATTGTTCCTTTTTTATGGTTAACATTTCTTTTCGAAGGTCCCGAGATTTTGTCTTGCACATTTGGTATCTAGTAGAAATATAAAGCGGCACTGAAAAATTGTAGAGCATGGGTATGTGAGAAACACCAAAAGGTTATTGTTGTAAATGATTATCCACAAAGCAGTATTGAAGAAAGGATGGAGTTCCAAGAATTGACCATGCATTGCAACATATTCCAATGTCAATTGTTTTCTGAAAACTATAACAAGCTCTGCAAAAAATATAATACAAATACAAGAAATATCACTAAACTTAGTTTTATAAGCTAAGCTTGGAATATGTCTTAAAGAGACCTCTAATTAGAATTTGAACCTTAAATATCCCAAGAGGAATTAAACCCAACAGATCTTATACATACGTGAGATGGCCCATTCCGCAAACCCTAGCCGCGGCTCTCCTCCACGAAGCCTCTCCAAGAATCCTGTTGGCTCCAGTGATGGCGTCCCTTCTGGTGGCGGCTATTTGGATGCAGAGATCCCTGGTTCTTGCGACAGTGGCCTCTCAAATGGCAGTGGAGGGTCTCTTGTTCCAGTTTTTGAGTCGGTCGTTGAGAGGATGGGTCTGTCCGAAGCTCATTCCACCATTGTGAAGCCCTCTTTCCTGCATGTTGCGGCTTCAGTTGTGCCATCTTCTAAACCACTCTCTACTATCAAATCCTCTCTCCCTCAGTCTCCTTTAGGGAGTCGGTGTTAGAGTCTGAAGAATTTTTCTCCAACAAGGGTTTGATATGCCGCTTCAACGGCCTATGGCCTGGACTGTCGCTTCTTCACTCGTGGATCTCTTCGAACTGGTGTCCTCTCTTGTCTGGTATGGTGGACATTTACCCCCGTGCAAAGGGGTTTTTAATTGTGGTTTTCAACTTTGTTGAAGATAGGGATTCTATCCTCTCCAAACTGTGGAAACTACAGAATCATCACTTGCTGATGAAACCGTGGTTTTCGAGTTTCAATCCCCTCACCGATGCTTTCAACGTTAAACCTATCTGGGTTCACTTAGCTTATCTCCCGATGCAATTCCGAGGGGAGGAGTGTTTGATTGACATTGGCAATGCTTTGGGCAAGTTCTTATCCATTGACTCCAAAACGGAATTCTACACTCACACCACCTATGCACAAATCTCAGTGGATCTGGATACTTCTCTGGATCTTCCAGCTTACATTGATCTCAAAGTGTTGAATAGGGTTTGGTCAGAACCTCTTAACTATGAAGGCTTGCCCTTCAAGTGCAGGAAATGTTTTGCCCTCGGACATGTTGTTACAGCTTGTCAAAAAATCAAGCAGAAGTTTAAGGAAAAAGTTTTTTGGTGGAAGGATTCCCATCCCAACATGTTGGATGTTGGGGATGAACCAAATTCCTTTTCGGAAGATTCAGCGGGGGCTCGTGAAGATCATGATTTAAATGAAAAAAGTTCAGTTGTCGAGTGAGACTCAAGTTTCCCCCCTAAGTTGAATGGGTAGGGAAAGGTGGAACATGTAGTGACACTCCCTTTGGGAGCGGAGCCAATTGTAGGAACCAAAGAGGTTCCTAATATTCGGCTTCCATTACATCCAGATGAAAACTCGGATCCTAATCGGAATGATGAATGGACAGTCGCAAATCAAAATAAGAAAGGTATTCCTCTCCACAAAATGAGATTATGATCTCATGATTGTGATCCTCTGGAGTAAACTGTTGTGCTGCAGCCGAGGGTGCTTCAGCTTCTCTGTTTTCCCTCTTCTCTTGTTCTTCGTTTTTGTGCCTTAGTAGCCTTCTGTCTTCTGTTGCCTGCAGGCTTCCTTTTTGTAATGCTTCAATGCTTTATCCTGCCTTAAGGGCTTTTGTACAAGGATGCGGATCCTTTCAAAACCCGCACTTTTACCCTTTTCCAAAAAAAAAAACCTTAAATAATGCTTAAATAAACAGAAGCTAATTTCTTGAAGAACTTCAAGACCAAAAAAATCTGTTTACTTAGAATTACTCTGCTCTAGTTATTAACTTCATTTTAATCTGGAATATTGTTATTTTCTATGGGGTTGTGAGAGCTGTCGTGTTTTACCCTTCCACCTTTCACTAAACAAATTTCTAAAAGTTCTACAGGAATTTATCCCCATTTGTTTAAATTATTCTACCCTCGCTGTTTAACTTTAATCAAATATGACATATCAACAATTCTCTATAATCCAGAGCTAAATTCCAATGAATTTAAGCTGCAAAGCAATCAGTGTTGTCGTTTTAACGAACCTTATATCGTTAATTAAATTTCTGAGCGTTCTGCTAATAAATTATTATTTTTGTTTTATTTTATTCTGTATTGGTATTTTATTACTGTCATTCGACGGGAGGCAGGGTTGCTGGCTCTGACAGAGCATGTGCTATGGATGGCTGCAGTTTGTCAGCAGAATTTCAATGACGTGCAGCGCAATTTGGGCCGTCAACGTAGCTGCTGGCATTGGCTTCTGTACATGGGACTGCATTGGCATTGGCATTTCTTTTTGTGATCAGATTTTGCAAAAGTCGGATTGTACCTGTCTTGCAACTTGCGAGAAATGTGGCACAGCAGGTCAAGTGAAAGACAACCATGAAAGTGGCAGAGATCTCTCTGTGTAAGCACTTTTTGCATGTTCAAAAAGAAAGATAGTGTGTTTGTCTGAAACCGTTAGTGAATTATTAAAGAAATGATTTGATCACATCAAGCATTTGAAAATGAATGAGCCACTAAACCTATGGAGAGGTTGAAACAGTAACCAAGGAGACAGTGAATTAATTGCAAGCTTGAGATTTAAAATATTTATAAATCAATTAAAAAACAAATTGCCAGCCATGATCATTGTGAGATAGTCAAAGATATGTTACCTCTATCAACATTCTTTTAATATTAATTTTATGTTAACTCATAACACTAAACAAGAATATGTTATTAGATTCCACAACCCACAAACTGTTTACGTCGGAGTAGTCAAAAGAATTTTTTAAAACCAATTGAGAACTGATCTACCTCGATCGAAATACAAACACATGTCCCATCCAGCTTTTTCTGTGCGATAAGATGATGTGACATTCTTAAGTTCTGAAAAGTTGCTCTTGCGTAATATCTACCAGGACAGCACACCTTGTGAGGAAGAACTGCACAGGAATGGTTCTCTGCTGGTTCATATTCATTTAAGAAGAGAAGGTTTAGAAAATGGAGGGCTGCTGTACTAGCAATTCCCTTGCTTATAAATTGGAGATGAGTTCATATCTAATTTATAAGCGAGGGAATTAATTGCTAGTACAGCAGCCCTCCATTTTCTAAACCTTCTCTTCTTAAATGAATATGAACCAGCAGAGAACCATTCCTGTGCAGTTCTTCCTCACATAGGTACATCGTTGGGTGTTGTTAGTCTAGGGATCATCTCCACTTCATAAAGTGAAATGGCATAGGAAAGAGGAAGGGGGCATAGTGAATTGTGGTAACATGTTGGTGGATAATTTATTTCTTATTTTTTATTGGAATTTTAATCTATTTGTTTAACTCATCTAGGATTTTAGGATTAGTTATTATTTTAAAGTAAGAGGCATACTATAGATGCTCAAGAGATGATTATTTCAATCCGTTATAGTGGGGTTCTTATTCTCTAACATGTTTTCTTTTTTGTATGTTTTTTTAAAGCATGTGTAATAATATTTAAAATTATATATACTCTATGGAGTTGAGAGTAGCAAGTCCCACAAACACTTTACACCTGATACATGCATGGTAGAAATCCCGTTAGAATGATGAGTTGGAAACAACTCCCCTTCGTAACAAAAAATAAGTTGTGACTCGCAACTTTATATTGGTGGGTTTAAATCTTTTATGGGAAACTGGTTTTGTAACAACAATGCAATATATATATATATATATCCAGAAACATTGTAATTCAAATTTAAATAAATTTAATACAATAAAATCAAACTTAATCACCTAAATGTATATTCTAGAACTAATAATAATTGTGAAGACAAGATTTCTAGAAGACCCGGGATAGCAAAAACATCTTAGGAAAATGTAATTTTTTAATAGATATAGCGATGCTTTTCAGTTTACTACTAACCTAAATATGGTAGGGAAAAAACTTCTACAAACCATGTGGATATTGAAAAAAAAAAAAAAATGAAAAAAAACTAATTTTACCTTTTGCACCTGTCATGTAAATCTTGATCTTTTGTTATTTAATGTTTTTGTTCTTACCATGCAAGTGCTCGATATGGTTTATGTTGCTCTATAACATTGTGAATATGACTAAATTTTCGATTGCTTTTTGGTGGGAGAAATATATTTCATTGTTGTATCATTGTGAAGTCATTTCATTAGTAAAATTACTCCTCAACATGTGTTTCTATGGAAAATGTGTTTCTCTGACTTAGTTTTTGGGAACGTGGGGCAAACTGCACCGACTTTCATAGAATTCAACCGTTCAACTACCATAATCCCACAAGTGTATTCTTCATTCTCTCCAACTGTTGGTCCTTTGTCGCCAAAACTACAGCTTACACTTGGCACTATTCTTCACCACTTCATACGTCAGGATTCGCTTCCACAATTGAAGTTGATCATTCAAGGAATAGCTGGAACAAGGAAATCGTATCTCATCAATACTATCAAAGTTACACTTTCTTCTGCTGCAGGTGCAAATAAGTCACCATTGCTCTTGCTAGCTCCAACAAGTGTTGTTGCCTTCAATATTTCTGCTTCCACCATAGAAGCATGCCTCCAAATACCTGTCAAGGAAATGAAGCCACTAGAAGCCCAGTCGCTATCAACTTTCCAAGAGTATCTCAAGCATGTGCAACATATTCTAATTAATGAAATGAGTTTTATTGGTCCTAAATAGTTTCAACTCATTGACTTGTGCCTATGAGAGGCTTTCCCCCATCAAAAACAACCCCTTCCGGTGCTGGGTCAATCGTTCTTGTTGGTGACCTGGCCAGCCACCGCCTATTAAGGACATACCTATGTATGCTAGCCATTCATATGTGACATTGGAGGGAATACCACTATTCTAAAAGACAAGGAAATGCAAGAAATGGTGGAGGCCATGGATGAGCAGCTACAGAATTCCATGACTCTAACTATCATTAATCCAAGTGGATTCCAAATACAACTCCAGCAATACCGTGAAGCCCATTCTCAGGTAATGCCAACTCATGTTTTATGATCTGCAGTACTATTGAACCAGCTTCAGAGGTCCGCAATACTTCCAAGATCGTTGTTACATCTTCATCAGATACCGCAGACATGTTTCTAGCGGCGCAAGCCTGATCCGCACAAGGGTGCCCACGTTCGTTTTTGTAGACAATTATGTTGTGCTTAGAAATAAGTTGCTGACTATAGAATGTGCAGAAGTGACTAAATAGATTAATCTATCAACACATTCAAATGCAGAAGACTTATATGCAGAAATGCAACTTCTATTCAATGGAAGAATAGGGATAGTACAAATGTGTACAATGATTCCATAAGGCTAAGAGCGCAAGCTCTTGTAATTGGAAGAGAAATGCTTCTTTACTGATTTTCCAAGACTAGAATGAATACAAAGTAATGCGGGAAATACGAGATACACTAAGCAGGCAACTATTCCTACTATCTGGCTTGGGAGTGAGTACCCGATTGTCCATGACCCGAAGAGTTGAGCGTATAAATATTTATACATGTACAGTTACAAAGGGGGCAATTACAACTAACAAGAGTTGTCGTAGAAACAGTTACAAGATGTTTTCCCTGGCCGAGAAACGGCAGTGATCCGATGCATGACATGTTGGCAAGATGCTCTAACATGGCACGGTCGTGGAGTGTACCACCAGGTATGCCACGTGGTAACAAAGTGCTAACAAGTGAACACTGAGTACAGAGGTCATGTGCAGGTCTGTGGCACTATTTGGCATCCGAAGAAGCAAGGCATACGTGTGTTGCTATGTCCTGGAGCTACGAGGTGTAGTGCAAGGCTACGAGGTGTTGTGAGTGCTGGATGGAGGTGTGCGGCATTGCAGAAGCTATAAATACTGCGAAAGGGGTTGGCACAAGACTGCAGGAGTTGTGAGTGTTGCGATGTGGAGGATGCACGATTGCGAAAGCAACAAGTGTTGCATTGTGCTAGTACAAGACTGCAGGAGTTGCAAGAGTTGTGAAGCAAGTGTACGGTGTGTGTGTGACTACGCGGAGCAATGCACCAAAGTGCCAAGAGACTTCACAAATGGTGCGAAGTGTTGGAAAAGCTGCAAGGGAAGTGAGATTTGCAACATAGGCTGCAAGGGGTTGTGCCAATGCTGCGAGATTCTGCAAGCTTGTAGGCATGCCGTAAGGCTGAGAAGCTCAAGACTTTCAAGAGGAGTAAGGAGACTTGCACTGCTGCAAGCTTCTGCGGGGAAGATCAAAGGATATCTAGGCATGTCGTACATGGCACCATCAAAGTGCAGCCAAATCTTATGCAGTCTTCATCATTGGCTTTGTCAAGGTCCCAAACACCTAGAGACCAAACCACTAAGGTTGACACAAAGCACATGGTACAGTCAAGTGCTGACTTTGTTTCTGTCTTCGTCCTTAGGGGGATTCCCCCATATCACTTGACGGACAGGGCCCATGTGGGGTGCAGAGCATTGTCCACAAACCAGATTCGACAGTTACATTCTCGCGCCATTCAGCCTGACCGACAGAAAGTGAATCGTCACAGGTGGAAAACCATCTATTTCATCTTCCATAATGGTTATTTAACCTTTGTGGTTTTGTAACATTATGTACACATATCTAGATGGATAGTTAACATCAGATATCATGGCATAGGTATAGCTAATGGAAGATAGACAACTCTACATCTTCCTCGGTTGTATACCATGTAAAGGACGAACAAATTAATTAAAAAAAAAATCTCAATTCTATTATTTTTCCTACATGTCATTCTATGAATGTTATTTATCATTTTGGAATCATCATTAAATATCACTTTTGCATACAACACATCTAGATTCAAACAATTTAGAGTGTTGTTCCCCATATATCTCCTGGGATCCGGACCAATCATAGCACTTAACTGTGTTGCAGACCGGTTGAATGTTGTGATAGGTGGGAAGAGTGGAGACGCCCAAAGCTCCTAGGCTATGTTGACTACTGGGATAGGTGGAAAGGGTACAAACATATACAGGATATCCCTCAAGCTACCAGTTCCTCATCGGAAAAAATGGAATGTTACTATCCTCAGAGACAAGGAAATGATGGAGGCCATGGATTGGCAGCTGCAGAATTTCATAACTTTAGATATCATCACCCATAACCACCAACGGAATGTTGTGATAGGTTGGAAAGGATGGAGACCGCCAAAGCTCCTAGACTATAGTAGCTATTGTGATCAAGCAAACTGATGCAAAACGGTCCAAAACTGTGGAGGATTGTGTTGGTTTTGATGGTAGCCATGATGTGAAACTGAAGAAGCTACAGGCAGAGTTCGGAATTTGTGGGTCCTGATAAGGAGCCAGAAACAACACCTCCTTTTCTTGGAAAAACAGGACAATCTGTAGGGAAAGCTGATCCAGGATCTGCAGCAAGAGATGACTGAATTCTAAGAGATTAAGGACACAATGCACGTCTCAGTTCCTAAGATTTTTTGCTGTTTGGCTGACATTATGGGTCAAGATTGGGATGCTTAACAGACTACTATTACTTTCAGGAAGAGGCTTCATGGGAACCCTAGTATAAAGCCCTGCCTGGTCTATGAAAATCTACGACTTAAACAGGGCTGTTACAGACCAGTTCCTCTGAAGTCGGGAGGGCTTTGTTCCAACTTTGTCACTCCCATGCGCTGGCCAGCTATTTTGATCCGTACTTCTACTTTGGAACTCTACGAATCACACAACTATGTTGTTTTACTTTCAACTTTGGAAAATGTCATATTTGCTTGAAATTTAGAGCTTCGTGACTGATTATCTAGTGCTATAGAAAGGAAATTGCAGAGAAGGAAATAATTCAAACTTCAACACCAACAATTTTATCCTGGAAACCTCCAAGGAGGAAAACCAGTCGGGAAGGGCAACTGCTCTTTCTTCCCACTTTTATTGGTCTAACATAGACAATTACATATTACAATAAGTATGAAAAGAAGCAACAGTGTAAACCTTCTCTCCAATTACTTGTTTGCTCTGTTTCTACACCTTGCTCCTACAATTCCATTCCAGCACTGAAGATCTTGCTCACTGCTCTCATTAAACTCTGCTTCTGGGATCTCTCTGAGATCTTTGAATCCACCATTCTCTTGCATCCTTTCATGCCATTTATAGGCCTTCCCATGTCCTCAATGTGCACTAAATGTGTGAAAGGGCATGGAAGGGAAGAGACATGGTTGGGGCTTCAAACCCACTGTCCATTTGTGTTTGAAATTCAGAACCGCCGCCCTGGCTTCCCCATTCTTAAGGTCTGTTCTAAAGTGTCAGGACCGCCGCCCTGAAGACCAGCGGTCCTTCAGGACTGCCGCCCCCACCGTTTTAAGACCATATGCAGGGCAGTGGTTCTGAAACGGTCCCTTAGGACTAGAACCTTCGTTTACCTCATTTTATTCTCACTTTTCTTTTTTCTCCACTTGGTGCTGATGGAACTGATGAAGTGGTGTGTTTTTCTGGATCCCTATGGATCATACCTCCCCTACTTATGAGGCTTTTGGTTTCACAAAAGCTTAGTGGGGGAGTGGTAGAGGAATCAACTTCCTCTCGTGCTCATTCGAGTACCACTGGGTCTGCCTTGGTGTCTTCTTTCCAACTGTAGCAAGGACTCATGTGGATCTCTAGTTTCCAGTGCTACATCCTCCTCCAAGCATGGTTTTGAGTACAATTCTTTGGAAGGTAACTTTTATTCTGGCAGATCTTTGTCAATCAATGGCATTAGTGGATGCGAGCTTCCCTTACTATGCTCATCTGCATATCATTATGATCCTAAAGCTGGGTTTCTTCTCGAACAACTGACTCAATTGGATGGGCGATTCTTTCTCCATATTCTAGTGCTACAGTCCTCCTTATTGTCTTTGTCCTTGAGATTTTGGAGCAGAATCAGCTCTGTTGGCTAAGGTCATTATGTTGGTTTTCCTTCTGGTTACCACACATTGAGCATGCATCTTCATGGATGCAGTAACGATTATTGAGCAGGCTCGTCAAATCTGCGATAAAGATCTATATGTTGTTTTGTAGCCGTGGAAAAGCTTTTGACTCCGTTAGCTCACAGGCTTGGAAGAAGTTTGCTTTAGCACCTTGAAATCGGTTTATTTTGATCTATGTCCTCACTATTTCATGGTTGTACCTCTATCAATTCTCCAAGGTAAGAGAACCTATATTACAACAGTCCTCTGTTTTGTGAAGGAGGTGGAGATCTATTATACTATGCATATTATATTGAGATGGCCTTGGGAAAACAGTCGGATCAATTTTCCATTATTCAAGCTTTCAACAGAGTTTCACTACTAAATGATGGAAATTTCTTTCAAGATCACAAGGCTGGCTGCTAGAGACATGTGTATGATCCTGCATTTTCTTTATGCATTTTTGTAAGATCCATTGTGTTCTCGCGTTTGTTGAGGACTTCAGAGACAACTCTGCAATGCACAGTATTAGGATTAGTGATCTTTGAATGAATTTTTTGGTGGGAGATTTGGGTAAGACCAACCAGTTGCCAGATTCTTCAACGGGTTGCAAGAAATATGTAACACCTAAACATTAGAATGCTTAAAAGGGGTTAAGGTACTCATTCATACCAGGATATGTGACAAAATGAGGCCCAGATCTGCAGCTCTTCCACACAATATTTGACAATTTGCTCCACAAAATCTTGAAGGATGCAAATGTAACAAAGTATCCAGAAATCTCTATGTTATCATCTCAAGGTGACCCAAAGCGTTTTAAACAATCTTCAAAATTCAAGGTAAAGTGATTTTCTAAAATCTATTTATCTCTATCAGATGAAAGCTAGACATAAATGTGAGACTGTAGATGCCACTATAACTATTAACAAGCAAGAGACCACTTATGATCACCGATTCAGATTTTAAAACACAAGACTGCAACATGAGCAAGAAACAAAAGTTTGAAAAACATTCTAAAACGGATAAGTGCATGCAAATTTTGCTGCTTACGGAGACGACCATAAAATAATCCAGAATGACCAAATTTATCAGCATGTATTATAAGAACAGTATCTGGAGCTTTGTTGATGGCACCTACAAGTCTGAAACCAACTCAACATGATACAAATATGATGCAAAAAGCAATTAGAAATGGTTCTCAGTATGCAGTTTCTCAGAGAATGGGAACCTTCTTCCCATTTTGCTCGTGAATTTCTAAGTGGAGTTCTGACCTTTTGCATGTCTTTTAAATTAGTGATAGATTATATAACTTTCAGAATCGCTCCAATTACTTTGATCCTTCTTTCCCAAGAAAATCTATGCCCAACATGCAAGTCTTGTTACAAAATTCCAACATGATTCGCAGATAGGGACATTTAACAAATTTGATCTCAACAAAAGTTGCCAGGTGTGGATCTGGAAACATGGATCACAGATTTTACAAATCCTTCTGGATTGTCCATTGTGGAGAGCACGTTTTTCATTCTCCAAGCATGCAGACCCCTTTCATTTCATTCCATCCTTATCACCTCTCGTCCAAACTTTGATTCTACAACTTTATAATTTGATATTTCAGTTCAGGCTCCCAGTACGGGCTTTGAGTGCAATGTTTATTTCAAAACACCTCAAATCTGCAAATAATACTCTAAAACCACTTGCATTGATCTTTGCAAGCACAAAGGACACAAATTCACCAAAAATTCGATGAAAAATGATGCAAGATGGAGACATTTCCACACTTCTTGGAGCAAAAAACTCTGGCAGCCTTCAAAATGAAAATGTACAGTTACCTTGATCAAAACTCTTTCTCCTTCAATCTTTGGGCCCCTCCACATGAAACTATGATTAGGAATTGCATTCGAGATCTCCACATTATTGACCTTTTATACATATTTGGAAATCTAAATGGAAAAATTTGACTTTTTTCTCCGCCCCTCCAAAATTTGGTGATACACGTGGCATATGGTTCCCATTGGGATCGCGGCTCAATTCTGCACATTTTGAGTCCTTCTTTGGAATTTGGAAAAAATTCACTTTTTTCCCCGCAGGCCCACAACTCCGCCTCTTTCCTTGACACATGTCAGCCTCTCTATCGCTTGAAATCCGTGGGCTTATTCCACGTTTGTAGCATCATTTTTTTGCCAAGGGAAAGTTTTCAACTTTGCCTCCAGAGGCCAGTCTGCCTCCAGGTCTCGTCCACGAACACGTGTCCTGTTCTAATTCTGTCACGGAACCACGCCTCAAATTTTCCATTCTCGAGTCCTTTTTGCAATGTTTGGACAAATAATTCTCTTTTCTTTGCCGGCCCGTGTATCTCGACCCGCTCTGCCTTCACCATTGTCTCCCAGTATGTGGGCTTCATTCGGAGCATGATACGTGCTTAATTCTTTGCATTTTCTAAGTCTTTTCTTGACCAAAAGGGAACTCATTTCCCCTTTTCTTCCGCAAGCCCGCACTTCCTAACTTCACCCACCACATGTTTCATTCCTTACTCATTTGTGGACCCAATCGGCCTCTTCTTCAAATTTTGATCCCTTTTTATCAAATCCTGCTTCCTCTGAAATCTTAAGATCTTCTCCATCGGCCCACTTTTCTCCTCAGGGAGGCATGATTTTTAGGCCTGGTGACATGTCCACTTGTGCATTTCAGCGGGGTTTTAGGCCAATTTTGACTTTTAAGAGATAATTTGCAAAATTCAAAAATCTCC
Source organism: Taxus chinensis (assembly GCA_019776745.2). Taxonomy (NCBI): domain Eukaryota; kingdom Viridiplantae; phylum Streptophyta; class Pinopsida; order Cupressales; family Taxaceae; genus Taxus; species Taxus chinensis. Next base: position 45,143,298 of record CM034153.1, read on the forward strand.
AAGGAAATCCACACTTCTTCTTTTTTCTGTTCGAAAGTTTCAAGGACATGCCATTGTGTAGGATTTGGAAACAGGACTTAATAATGCTCTGGCTAGGCGGCGGAAAATGCCCCATTTGCCAAAAAGGCATTCTAAAATTAAGTTATAACACTTCCACGGTTCTCCTTAGCTAACCTTAGTTACCGCCACGTACATTTTTTTCATTTTAGAACTAATTTGACTCCTTACTTAGTGTTGATGTTAACTAATGAAGTGGTAATTTTTCCAGATCCCTATGGATCATACCTCCCCTACTTAGGAGGCTTTTACTTCCCAAGGATGGAATTTTTTTGACAATAGAATCTATTTTTAAATGAAACATGATTCTGTGCTCATTTTGAGTACCACTGGATAGATCTGCCTTCAAAGTGTCTTCTAGTCCAACTTGCCAAGACTTCCTACGTGGATCTCTGGTTTAAAAAACAACCAGTGCTACATCCTCCTTTGAGTTCCTCGAGTACAATCCTCTTTGGAAGGTAACTTTTGTATCTTTCCTTCTTTTTCATGCATAGATGGCGTTAATGGATTAAGGCGAGCTCTTGCAACTTCTATCACGTGCATCTGCATGAAGTATGGCCTAAAGGTTTCTTCATCCAACCTGCTCAAGTATGGAAAAGGTCCCATACTGTAGTGGCAAATCCTCTTCTTGTCTTTGTCTCTTGAGATGGATTGGCCAAATCCTCTCCAAGTACATTGTTGCTATAGTCACCACCATTCCTTGTATCTCCTCTTCTTCTTGCTGCCCCACGGTCAGGTCCAGTGAATCCGTAGGTAGATACGGTGACTACATAGCGGAAGTTTGTTTTGCTCCTTGAATGAGTAGTTCCTGTGGTGGCTTCTTCTGTAAAAACTGACAAGTGCTATCCAAATTCTCCATCCTTTGGTCAGAAATACCATGCTCTCACATCCATTTTGTTTTTCTTCCAATGAAAGCAAACAAAACTGATGATTTTCCTGAATAAGTCTTGGCACTTGGTTTGGCACTATATACCATAGCCTTCTTTGATTTGCTCTGGTGTGCCCGGATGTTAAAACTAACTCCATCCTTGACCCATCTGAACTGGTTCTCCCTCTTTGTGAACACAACATCCCTAATATACAAGTAAGGACTTCCAAAGACAATGTCAAATGCATCAAGTGGAATAATATCAGCCTCTAATACATCTATGTATTGGGTATTTATCCCAAACTGAAACTTACACTTCCTTGTAACTTGTATTTCTACACCCTTCTTCACCCATCCCAGTGGGTATGGATGTGGATGCGCGTAAGTCTCTAGACCAAGCTGTTCTACAACCGCATCAGAAATCAAATTTGACTGAGAACCATAATCTACTAAAGCGTTTACCTTAGTCTTCTTGATTTGGATTCTAATTTGAAATAGCTTACTCATCTCTTCTTCTTCTGTTGCCCCGTACATGTTAGTGGCCATGCATCCCAGCCTCTCGTCTACATCTGAATCATCCTCAATCTCCACCTCTCTTTCTGTCTTCACAGTGGCCATGGATTTCTTAGAATCCTTGGTTCGGTGCTTTGGGTGCAATTCCGGATGCAACTTCCAACATGTGGCGTCAGTATGTCCATTTACATCACAATTCTTACAGAAATTCTTAGGATCTTTACAAGTATGCAAAGCAGTAGCGGCATGTTTACCTTTCCATTTACCTCTGCTACTTGTCTTCCCTTGTTCTTTGTCCTGCTGTTCTGTTGACTGGTCTCCCTTTGGCTCTATTTCTCCTTGCTTCTTCTCATCATCAATGTAGTATGCTTGTACACAAGCTTCATTGAGATCCTTGGGCTTCATGGAGATTACCTTCCTCCGAAGGTGAGTGTGAAGTCCTCCCAAATACTTGGTCAGAATGTCCTCATCCTCCAAGTCCATATTAAGCAACATGGCTTGTCTCCGAAATTCCGTAGTGTAGTCTTGCACGCTTTGACCGCTGCCCTGTCTAAAGTACTGCCACTTAATCATCATGTCAGTCTTATGGCCAATAGGATAGAAGTTAGCTCTAATCAATTCTTTAAAACCTTTCCAAGTACTGACAATAGGACGTTTCTTCTTCTCACAAGTGGCTAGATGGGTTTCCCACCAAACCAGAGCATGACCTTCCATTTTGAGACGTGCAAAGGTGACCCTTTGTGCCTCAGTGACATTATGCACACTAAAGTAGACTTCCAACTATTTTAGCCATTTATCCAGTAATTTTGCATCTACTTGTCCTTCAAAATTCTTTATTTCCACTTTTGTTTCAACTTTAAAAGGTGTATGTGCAGATTTTACCTTCTCGCTTACAATTGGCGTCTCTTCATGCTCTTCCCATTCTTCCTCTTCGTGGCTCTTTCCGATACCGAATTTTTCGGCTAGTGCTCGAACCACCGAGTCCATGGAATCTTGCTTAACCGAAGCCATCTTTTGCAGATCTGAAAGCTCTTCTTGTTTTCTATGCAATCTATCCATCATGGTCTCTAACATCTCGACTCTACGGACCAAGTTCTCTTCCTCCATTTGAGCTTGAATTCTCTGTTTCCACTTCTTCGTAGAAATATCTGGCTCGCAAGGTAAAACTTCTTCACCTTTGGACCTTGTCACTGTCATACAAAATCACAAGAAAGATTCGAATACCACAGTCCTGGATATATAATCAGCTCTGATACCAAAATGATCCGTAAACTTCTACTTTGGAACTCTACGAATCACACAATTATGTTGTTCTACTTTCAACTTTGGAAAATGACAAATTTGCTTGAAAAATTAGAGCTTCGTGACTGATTATCTAGTGCTATAGAAAGGAAATTGCAGAGAAGGAAATAATTCAAACTTCAACACCAACAATTTTATCCTGGAAACCTCCAAGGAGGAAAACCAGTCGGAAGGGGAACTGCTCTTTCTTCCCACTTTTATTGGTCTAATATAGACAATTACAGATTACAATAAGTATGAAAAGAAGCAACAGTGTAAACCTTCTCTCCAATTACTTGCTTTGCTCTGTTTCTACACCTTGCTCCTACAATTCCATTCCAGCACTGAAGATCTTGCTCACTGCTCTCATTAAACTCTGCTTCTCGATCTCTCTGGATCTTCGAATGTCTATTCTCTTGCTCCTTTCATGTATTTATAGGCCTTCCCATGTCCTCCCATGCACTGGAGGATGTGAAAGGGCATGGAAGGGAAGAGACACGGCTGGGCGCTTCAAGATTCGTGTCCATTCGCATTCCATTCTTTGTTTCTATTCGAAAGTGCCAGGACCTCCACCCTAAGTAGACCGAAGGTCTGAGGACTACCACCCTGGCTGAGTGGTGGTTTCAGAACTGCCACCCTATAGGACGTCGGTTTTGAAACCGCCGCTCTGCACAGAGCGGCGGTTCCTTCTAGAACCTCCGTTTACCTCATTTTTATTCACTTTTCTTGTTTCTCCTTCTTGGTGCTGATGGAACTGATGAAGTGGTGTGTTTTTCTGGATCCTCTTTCCCTTATGGTCTTGTTTTATTAGTTGTTCATGACTTCATGGAAAACCATCACTTATGGTGATAGAGACTATACTGTTAGTATCAACTATGAACTTACAGAATACCACGACAGCAGGCAGCACATAGTTGATAAATTGATAAATAAGCTTACAAATAATTGAGCCTAAAATAAAGTGACACGCAAACTCTCAAGAATAAATTTTTTTTCTAAACAATACTTCTGCAATTCATTATATCCTTGAGCCTAAAATAATCTTCAAAAATAAACTCGTAAGTAATTTTTTTTAACAATTTCTTGCATAGTTTACTGAATCCTTGGACTAGAAACCACCTGTCAAATAAAAATGCTCACAAATAAATGTTCCTTTTATTAATTCTTCTATAATTTACTACATTTATTACAATCTAAAACAAATTGTAAAACAAAATACACATAACCTTGCTTCAGTATATACTACATCCTTCATCCAAAAAGAAGTGTGAAATAAATTCTCGCAAATAATTCAGAATTCTTCCCTAATTTACCATATCCTTGACCTAAAATACACTGCAAATTAAAAATGCTCACAAATAGTTATGAATTCTTGAATTATTTACTACAAGATTCGGCCTACAAGAAACTGTAAAATATATGCTCGCAAATGATTATGAATTCCTTTGTAAATTATAACATCCATGGGCCAAAAACAAACTCTAAAAAAAAATGCTAGTAAACAACTGTGTCAGAATTCTTCCCTCATTTACTACATCCTTAGGCCTAAAACAAACTATGCAATCAAAATGCTCAAAAAATTAATATTATTATGAAGCCTTCCATTAAAAATCCCCACAAATAATTTTAAGTTCTTCCACAATTTGCTTACATTCTTGTCTCTATAAGAAACTGTAAAAAAATATGCTCACAAATTATTATAAATTCCTTGACTTCGGACGGTGACCTCGTGGCATGGGAGGAGCACTACCGGACAAGGGCCTTCAGGCTTATGGATTGAGACAGATCTTATGGGTTTTCAAAAAATTGGTAAAGAATATTGCATCACAGGGCCAGCAGAAAAAGGATTCAGAAGACATTCTTAAAGCTTTTCTCCCATTTTGAGAAGATATTTCATCTTAATTAGACAGAATTTTGAGGAAGCATGAGATAAAATTTATCTTCATACCACAGAATTAAATTGGGAGCATAATTAATTTCACCAGTGACCCTCTTGAGCCAAGATTGAGTTGTGGAGTCTATTGGATTGATTGCATGTGTGGTCGCCCATATATAGATGAGACACAAAACACAAAGCTCTTTTCAAAAAAAGGTTCAACAAACAAAGTTTTTCTATCTATCAAGACTGCATCAAGAGCTCATCTTTAACAGAACACGCTCATCAATCTTCACAGTATATTTGTATTGATAGGGCAAATATTTTTGCAAGGGAAGAACGTTACATAAAAAGGAAGACCAAAATGCTATTGATATTAGAAAATATCCTAATAATGTCAATTGACTCTTGAGATGATGGATCAAAACTTAGTGACACATGGAGAGTCGTTATTTCATTTACTCAAAACATGTGATAGATTTTTTATTTTTTTTGGCTAAAGATACAAGCTTTATGAACCCTAGAACCAAAAAACATGAGTGAAAAAACAGTCACCGACAATATAAGCTCTTCCGGACCTAGATAAAAGATGTATATTGAACAGGATGAATTTAATTAATGATTGTATGATAAAAATAGTGCCTGTGTATAAGAATATTAATTATCTGAAATGAGGATTTGAGAGTCGTAGAAGCAATTCCAAAAAGGTATATCAGACTTTGAGATAGTAAGGCATTATAAGAAGATTTTTATAGGGGTTTATTTTGGCTTAAAACGAGGAAAGGGGAGAGCCACAACCAATCAACAATATATGAAAAATACGATTAATGGTGATCTCGATACCACATTGTAATCCAGGTTATCTATACAAGAAATCCCTTAACTGTTTTCTTATCATTCATCCTAACGATGGACAGGTTCCAGATATCGATATTTTCAAATCCTGTTCATTGGTTTTGTGTTTTTCGCAATTCATAGTGCGAAAACTGAAGTCTCTATTTCCTTTATTATTTACTACGGCCTAAAACAATTTCTATTAAATTTAAAATTGCTCGCACGAAATATAATTTAAATAAAATTAAAAATATAAAATGTCTAGTGTTTCTGTTTAAATTTTACCCGCTGTGAGGCGTCCGAAGGTCTCTCTGCGGAGGAGTTGGAACGTACACTGGATTTGCAGAGAGTTTCCTGTCATCGTCTTCGGCCCGTATAAATAACGATCTTCTATTAAATAATCTTGCTCTTCTAAACAATAGGGTTCTGCTATTGCTCTGCGAGTGATTTGTGTGCAAATTTTGGTTTGAATGCAAAATGTGGCATACCAGAAATGGATTGTGTATAGCGTTACAAGAATTAATCGACATTGATTTCTAAGATTGTTTGAATTTTGTTGATACCGTTTCGAAGCGGTGTTTTGACAACGAAATGGGTCTCGAATAAGTTCAGTGGATAAATTAGAGTACAAAAGTTTGAGATGTAATAAAAGTTCGTAGCCAATCACATTTTATTATTTTTATTATCTTAATTTCATTAAAGTTTGACAAGGAAAAGGAATAAATATTCTAAGATTTTATATTTTCGCAGTCCATAAAGATAAACTATTTGAAAATTGTTTAAGGTGAGATTTGTGAAAAAATTTAATGATCATGTCAAAATATTAGAAGAAAAACATAAATAGAATAATAGTATAGTCCTTGGGGTTGACTCATTCCGCCTCGACCACCATTTTAGGTGGCCCACGTTCAAATTCTACAATTTATCCGCAACATGTGTTAAGGGCTCGGTGTATGCTACTCCATATGAGGTTGATTGCTAATTGGTTATTCGATGATCCCTCCAGATTATCAAAAGAAAAAATTAAAAAATAATATTCAAAGGGCAAAAAATACAAAGGCTCTCTTTAATATTTGTTTCTTTCTAGTTTATTTTTGCCATTAAATCAACTTGGTGTGACCCATAGTATTAAAGAAATAATTACAAGCCTAATAAGTTTGGTTACATTGTCGTTTTAATTTTTCTAGACAATTTGCTTCCATTTTGAAGTGTCCCAAAGTTTTCACTTTCATATTTGAACTTACAACAAGAAAACTATAAGTGTGAATTGGTTTTATGCTTTCTTATTACAACGTATTGTAGTTATTTTTAAGGTCATAAGATAGTACATTAACAATAAGTAATTATGTAATTTTTTTGTTTATTTAGCAGTCTTTGGCCTTTAAAACAGCACCAACATGTTTGTGCACCTCGTTGCTCCTTATCGCCAAACTCAAAATGCCTATATAGGCTTAGAGGCTACATGAGATAGGTTTTTATTCTACCAAAATTTGCATTTGACTCGCACAATTTGAGTATAATTTATTAAATTATGGCCATGTTAACATGGAAAACTAGCCTAGTGGACTATATGTTTGTATTGCACATTAAGAGATTTTATGATATACACGTTTCATAAATTTCTTCCAAAATATTTAGTGTTGATGTTAAACGCAAAATCCTAAAAAATTATAGCAAATTAGAATATTTTTTATTCCATGAGACCATTTTCTTACAAAAGGCCACTAAATTTACGAAGGAGCACTTATCGAGAAATGTTTGGGAGTTATTTCCACGTGACAATTGCCTATGATGCCTAAGTTTGAGCTTGGTTTCACTAGATAATTTTCAAGCAGGGTATATGGACGAGTCACTAGAGGCAGGTTCTTGATGACACGGCAATGAAACTTAATTGTAAGGAGAATTGTCCCAACCATGTGAATGGTAAAACTGATGCAGCCTAGAATTTACTAGATAACACCCAAGTCGCGTTGGCACATCACTCAACCTAGATTGAGCACTCGCCCGAAGCGCGCAAAGGTACCAGGTCCCTCTTTAGGGTTGCTATAACAGAATGTTGACATGATGAAGGAAGAAACATATAGATTCATAACTAATCCATCATTCTATAATGCATACTACCCACAGATCTATGAAAGAACAAGCTTAAACAATAATCATGATTAAATTAACAACATGTACTACTCAATTACACATAATGACACTTAGATTCAGCCAATATCTTCCATTTATTAGTAAATACAGAAGCTCCTTACATTACTGTCAATCTATACCAATGCGCATATGGAACTGATACAGTGATTCAGCCATATGCGTATATTCTCTATTACACATACATGCATCTCTCTCTATTCCCTTACATTACTGTCAATCTATACCAATGCGCATATGGAACTGATACAGTGATTCAGCCATATGCGTATATATGGTGGGGACTTGCCCTTCACCGCTTATCTATTCCAGAAATAGGCCGCATGCTATTGATAGCCACACGTCGTTTACAATCATAGCCACACATGCAAGTGTGCTATCTATAGTCCTCTTGCAGTTAACTAAAGTATCAATTCTTTTCTCAGCTTATCTCCATGCATAAACGCTTCGAACCGCTTCTCCAAATATATACAATGCATGGCACGCACATCTCTTCATCGTTGATGTGGTCCACACGCCATCTTCCAAAAATAGGTCTTCATGCTCAAAATTGGCTAAGTCCTGAAATCTGAACTTGCCTTCCGCGCGCGGGTCCTTCTTGTCCTTCCGCACCCTGGTTCCAGGCCTTTTATCCTACGCAGACTCCTTGTGTGATTTTAGACAAGTATTCTTTGATCAACAAAAAAATTAATAATCTCACGTCAATGTACCTAATATAAGGGTTTTTTCCATCTTGGAGATGTATACCATATGTTTTTGTTGTTTCTAAAATCATGTTTATGTCTCTTAAATCACCAAACATGTTTGGTCAACCCGCTCCCTTCATTCAATTGAGGACACTATAAAGGTCATGTGTATAAATGACTTATATTTCTTCTCTCCCTTGCCAAATTGAATAGTGGATTGAATGTAAACATTGTCTTAAAGAAAGTGACTAAAAGTGTGAACATGGAGAGGTAGTGTCGTAGCCAGTAGAGAATCAAACTAGGAATGTGTTTTCATGTACATGGTAAGGGGACTTCCATTTATTTGATAACATTACATCCACATATACCATGTTTATCACATGGATTAACAAATTGGGTTGGTACATGGTTTTCTTAGTAAGTTAGAAGTTGGAAGTTATTGTGATTGTAACATGGTCACTAATAAAAATGAAGATTCCAATTCATAGCTCTAGTATAATAAAAGCATTTACCATCCAAAGTTTTGGTGGATTTTGGGAAGATTCAAGCTTGTAGCCCTCTGATTTTTTGAATTCTGAGTCCCCTGGTGTTGGATTTGATGTTGGACCCTTCTAGTCTGGATCAGGAGTAGTGCCCTGAAAACTCTAGGGGCATGTCTCACTAGCCTCCCCCCGAGGCTTGTAAGAAAATTGTGGAGGGGTTTTCTTCTGCTCCCCACTCGGAGAAGTTGACGCCCGTGTTCTTTGATGGGTCCCTCTCTCTTCACATCCCTTCCCACATCACGGAGGCTGCTGCTACCTCTAGAGATCTATCCCTGTTTGGTAAGCTGATGGGTCCTAAATCCCCCCTCAAAGACATAAAAAAATGGGCCCGTATTGAAACGGAACCCTTGTGGTGCGCTGGAAATAAGTTGCAATGACAAATGAATTTGTCCTCTTCTCTTTTAACATGAAAGAAGACTTTTGTCGAGCTCTGCTGGATGGTCTTGTGGTTCTTCAGTAGAAGAGGGTTTTATATCAAGAAATGGTCTCCTAGCTTCAACCCACTCACAGAAACAATGACACAGGCTCCAATCTGGGTTCATCTTCTAGGCCTTCCTCTGGAGCTTTGGCACCCTGCGGTTATAGAAGGTATTTTTATATCTATGGGTTACCTAATTGTAATAGACCAAGCCACTAAGGCCAAGACTAGATCCATTCATGCTCATTTCTATGTCAACGATGATGTCAGTTTCCCACTTTCGAAATCAAATGATCTCTTATCATATTTTGGAACCTGGTCTCAAGCCATTGAATATGAATATATTCCACAAGCATGTTCTATCTGCAAAAGCATCGGCCATAGAGCTTCTAGCCACCCCACTAAGCCTCAGCCTAAACCTAAAACCCTTGGTTACCTCTCTTAAGAAAAAAGGAAAATATATCCCTAAGATCATTCCTGAAGAGACCCGGTCATCCCCACATCTAACCCCTTTGTCGTCTGTAATAAGGAGAGATCACTGCCGACTCCAACTTGGTCTCCCCTCTCGACCCCCAACCTCTTTCCACTTTGGTCTCTATTCCCGCAGAGGTCTCCCTGGCCTCCCCTTCCCCCTCCTCCCTGGTTGTCCCCCCTTCGGTGGTTGTTGCTACCCCCCCCCCCCCTCTCCACCTTCCCACTCCTCACCCTCCAACCTTCTCCTCTCCCTTCCCCCTCTCCCTGGTCTTGGCTCAGAGTTTCCTCCTGCTAACTCCACTTTCCTCGGTCCTCCTTTCCTCCCCCTCTCTGATTCCCTTATCTCCCCATCCACGCAATCCTCTGAAGACAATTTGAACCCCCGCATGACCCAAAGTAGTTGCAAGAAACCTGATATTGGTTTTGAGAAAGTCCATGGACATACCCCGGGAAATGTTAAGCTTGCAGCAAGAATCAGCCCTGAATGTGGCCCAAGGAACACAGAGCACCATCCCCATGGTTGTGGGGAGTAAATCCAAATCCAAGAAATGAAGGTGATCTCATGGAATATTAGAGGGCTCAATTCTCTGCAAAAACAGAGGGTCCTCAAGGATATGAAATTTAACCACTCTCCTGACATTATCATGCTTTAGGAAACCAAACTCAAAAAGGATGACAGTCTCTTGAAAATTTGGTCGGCCACCTCTTTTGCTTCACAACTTGCTATAGGTAATTCGGGAGGCTTATGCACTCTCTAGGACCCCAAACAATTCAAAGGTGATTGCCTTCTGCAGCACCCCAATTTTTTTTGCATTCTCTTCCAAGAGGTAGATTCTGACGCTACTTGGATTGTAATCAATGTTTATGCCCCAAACTTGGAATCTCAGTGTGAAAGACTCTGGCAAGACATCTCAAATTTCATAAAAATTTATGGAAATCTCCTTGTGCTCATTATGGGAGACTTCAACTACACTCTATACCCTTCCGAAAAGCAAGGTGGAGCCCCTGCTAATCCCAACAGCATGGAAGCTCTGGCTAACTTCATATGCAGGGAGACTCTCCTTGATATGGACCTGCATGCTACCTCCTTCACTTGGTCCAATCACAGAGTGGGTAGAAATCACATATAAAGAAGATTGGATAGGGCTATGGGATCCTTGGATTGGATCTCTCTTTACCCCGATTTATTTCTCAATTCCTTAACCCAAGCGGCTTCTGACGATAACCCTTTAATCCTATGTGCCAACAACAAGATGAACATAAAAAATCCTCCCTTCAGATTCGAGCTTGCCTGGATGGAAAATAATCATCTGGACCCTCTTATTAAGAGCTGGTGGGATATCAAAATTTAGGGCTCTAATATGTTTAAGTTCTCTAGTAAACTTAAGGAAATCAAAAAACAACTTAAGATCTAGAAGAGCAATGTGTTCAGCAACATCAAAATTCATAAACAAAAGCTGACTCAGGAAATAGCTAACATTTCTGCTCTGATGGAGGTAGAAGGAAGAACATAACAACTCCATAAACAAGAAAGGCATCTTCTCAGTGACTTCCACAATACCCTAAAGGAAGAAGATACCTATTGGAAGCAGAGATCTCAGGCGCTTTGGCTAGAGAAGGGAGACCACAACACCAAGTTCTTCCACATTACAACCTCTAAACACAAAAGCAGGGACAAAATCAAAGAACTGCTAACTCCGGCAGGTAATATTTTAACCTCTGACATTGAGATCTCTAATGAATTGGTCTCTTTTTATTCTAATATCCTTCAGGCGGAGGACCCTCCCAACGAGCAAGCTATGTCCAAGATGCTCCAACACATTCCCAAATTAATCTCTGATGACATGAATGGCAATTTAATGAAACCCTTCTCTATGGAGGAAATTCATAAAGTGGTCTTCACTATGAAAGGTGACAAAGCTCCAGGCCCGAATGGCTTCCCTGCTACCTTTTTCCAAATATTTTGGGAAATCAGCAAGTAAGATCTCTTCAAGGTGGTTAACGAATTCCAATCCAGTAACTCCCTTCTGAAAGAGTGGAACACCACCTTCATAGCTCTTTCTCCCAAAGCTCTTGGATCTAAGTCTGTTGCCAACTTCAGGCCAATTAGCCTCTGCAACACCTCCTACAAAATCATCACCAAAATGTTAGCCGCTCGGCTTAAGCCCCTAATGAACAACCTCATCACGGTGAATCAAAATGGATTCATCAGTGGATGCTTTATCCAAGGGGGTATCATCACTGTTCATGAAGCCATCCACTCGGCCCATCACTCAAAGTCTACAGGGATGATCCTCAAATTAGACATGTAAAAAGTGTTTGACAGAGTTAGTTGGACTTTCTTGATCCAAGTTATAAAAAGTTATGGTTTTGACAACATATGGTGTAACTGGATTTTGTCTTGCATTGCAACCCCTTACTTCTCAATCCTCGTAAATGGCATCCCGATAGGATTCTTCAAAAATAGCGAGGTATTCGACAGGGGGACCCTCTGTCTCCTTTCCTCTTCCTGTTAATGGCAAACAACCTCAGCAGAGAACTTGAGGCAACCAAAAGTCAATCGGTCATCTCTAGTATCAAAATCACTTCCAGCTCCCCTGCTGCCACTCATAGCCAATTTTTGCGAACGATACTCTTCTCTTGAGTACAGCCTTGGTGATTGAAGCTTGTGCCCTCAAAGAAATTTTAGAAAACTATCAAATTTCCTCTCAGCAATTGATTAACTTCAACAAAAGAAGTATATCTTTCCTAAACACCACTGCTCAAACTCAAAGAAGGATTGCTGACATATTTGGTTGTAGAATTTTGGACTTACCCTCCTCCTATCTTCGCATTCCCCTTTTCCAAGGAAAACAAACCAAGAATCTGTGGAATCCTGTCATTGAGAGATACCAAAAAAATGGCCGCTTGGATAGGTGCCATTCTTACTCAGGCTGGCAAACTTCAATTGGTCAAAGCTACTCTTCAGAGTTTACCTATCTATTTCATGTCTCTTCTTAAAATGCCTTCCTCAGTGATTTATGTTGTTGAGGGAATCCAAAATAAATTTCTTTGGTCAAGGGTGGAAGCCAAAAAATTGATACACCTGGTCTCTTGGAATGAAGTCTGCAAGCTGACTAATTTGGGAGGGCTTGGTATCAGACAAATTGTTGATATGAATGTTGCTTTGCTGGCTAAAATTGGTTGGGAAGTTGCTCAAGGTAACTCACACTAGGCTCAGCTATTGAGATCTAAATATTTGACACAAGATGAAGACTTTCTTCTCTCCTCCCCGCCCCATGGCTCGGCTATCTGGAACTCGGTTACTAGCTCTCTTCCTCTTCTACGTACTGGGACCAAGTGGAGGTTGGGTAATGGCAGATTAATAGACTTATTGTCGGATTGGTGGATTGGTGATAAACCTTTGAGCCTCATCCCTATTTGGGACCCTATCAAAAGAAACCTCATCAATCGCCATGGCAGGAAAGTTTTTGGTTACTGGAGAGATCATAATTCAATCCCCTCTTGGCATATACTGGATTGGTTGGGCATCAGTGAACTTCAGAGTCAGCTTTTGATTCAGTTGAGATTTTCCCTTTCCTCTCTCTATATTCCTTTCTCCTCTCCTAATAACGATCATATCTAGCCCCTCTCCCCCTCTAGTTCCTTCTCCGTTAAAGTTACCTATGACACCAAGCCCCAAACCATTTCTGGCCCTCCTCTCTACAAAATTTGGCCCAAAGAGTCTATTCCCAAAATTGGCTTCTTTGCCTGGCTCTCCATCAAGAATGATTTCCTCTCGAGAGAGAAATTAAAGAGGAGAGGCTTCTCACTTCCCACACGTTGTGTTCTTTTTTGTAAAGCCTTGGAGTCCTCCTCTCATCTCCTTCTTCATTGTTGCCCCTTTGCCCAGGCTATCTGGAATTGGCTTTTTTCATCTTTTTGAATTTTCTGGAGTTTCCCAGATTCTATTCATGATGCCCTCGTTCAATGGTGTTACCCCTTTACTCACTCAGCCCTTTCCCTGGCTTGGAAACTTATCCTCCCCCACGGCCTCTAGGGCATCTGGAAAGAGAGAAATAGGAGAATCTTCAAAGACCAGTGTTGGGATCCTGAGAGGGTGGCTAACCATATTGCTATTCTCTTCCAAGATAATCTCAATGGCTGCTTATGGAAGAAATATCAGCAAAAAATCCAATTATGAAATCACAAGAACTGGTGTTAGTAGATGGCGATCCTTCTCATGACTAAGCCCTCTTCCCAGACTCGTTCTGTTGTTCGGTGGCTCCCTCCTCCACTGGGATGGATGAAACTTAATACGAATGGTGCTTCTAAGGGTAACCTAGGGAACTCTAGGGGGGCGATCCTCCAAAATTCCATTGCTTCCCCTCAAGCTGCTATTGCAGCTAACTTTAGCTTGGGTACCAATAATCGTGTTGAAGCCTTAGTTATCCTTAAGGGGCTGGAGCTGACTCTTAAAATTGGCAACAATCCCTTAATTGTGGAAAGTGACTCTCTCAATATTATAACTCTCCTCAACTCGAAAGACCCGTGTCAATGGACTATTAAAAACATTATTGCTAACATCTGTCTCCTCCAAAGGAACTTTCAATAGATCAAATTCCAGCACATTCTTCGGGAAGGAAATAAAGCGGTAGATTGTATGGCTAAAATTGGTGTCCTCCTTAATACTCAGCAAATATGGTTAGAAAATTTCCCGACCAATCTCCTTCAAATTTCCCATAATGATTGCTCATTTCCTAGCTAAAGCTTGGCAATGCGAGTTTGATCCTTGTGTCAGCAAGCCTAGCAAAAAGCACTGCATCCTTGCCACTGACGGTGGTCATGATTTTCACATTAATTTGAAGCATTGCTCTATAAAGCCAAGCACATGGGATGATAATTACTACAATCGTGCAGATCTAGGTCTGAAATACACCATTTCTCATCATAATTATTTTCGATACAGAAGGACGAGTGACATGAAAGGCTCTCCCATAGAAATGGTGAGCCTTTTAAAGTTGAGCGAATCCTCACCTCGATGCACTTTCACGGATTTCTCAGCATGGGAGGGCAACTCAAAAGGATTGAACTTACTTCTTGCACTTGTCTGTAGGAGGACCAGGATGTTTGGAACATTCTAAGGGACAATGGCATAACTACATTCTTTAAAAGAATATTCGGGTACTCGACTTTGGTTTTTTATGGCACCCTGGCCAACTGGTCCCATGACAGGGTACATATTGGTAACACCTGCTTCACCATCTCCACCAATGCCATCGCCTCGGTGACTGGCCTTCCTGCCTCTAGGGATGTCTACTTCAAGAGGCCTCTACAAGCGAAGCTTTAGGATTTTATTGCTAGAGGGGAGAAGCTGACAAAATATCTCTCTCGTTATATTCGGGAATCCCTCCTTCCTGGGACAGAGTCGCAGAGGTGATCATGAGATATTTCACCATTGATGGGCAGTATAGGTTGTTCTTTGGTCCCCACTTCTTCGTTCTCTCTCACTTACGCTGGGGCAAGAAAATAAACCTTGCTACATTTTTGTTCCAGTCACTCGAACACTCCATAAATCTTGTTAGGGAGGGAGAAGGGCCCATTCTGCATCAAGGCCTTCTCTACCTCCTCTTCAAATTCATTGCTTCCCCTGTTGAGTTGACCCTTTTTCCTCCCAAGCATGGTTGGCCCCGCCATACCCCCACCTCCTCCCCCATTCCATCCCCTACTTCTCTTCCCTCCTCCAGCCATTGCCACCGCCGGCAAGTCTCTTCTGACTCCGACTCTGATATTGCCATCATGGGTTCCTCCTTTATGGGCTTTGCTCCTCTTGTTTCCCTTGTTCGGCCTCCGCCCTCCCCGGGCAAGACCTGTCTTGCAGACCCTGTTGCTTTTGTGGTGCTCACTGCTTCTTCTCCTGCTTCTAGCTTGGAGCTCCGCCTCTCGGACACTCTGCTTGGTCTTGCACAGTTGTATCCTGACTCCCCCAATTATGGTCTGATTGGCTTGGATGTGGAGTTTAAGGAGGAGGCGCTTAATTTCCAGTGGAGTCCCGATAATATCATCATGGAGGATCGTGATACCAGCCCTCAGGATGTGCAGATGGATGTTGTCCCAAATTGGAAAGATGTTGCATCTGGCAACACAACGAAGGTCAACATTGAAATTGCTGCTAACACTGAGAACCATCCGGAAGATCACCATGTCGAGTTGGTGACTTCCATCCTGGCCAAGCTACAACGTTCCTTCTCGGTTCTCAAAGCTTGGGAAATAGTCACTGAGAACACCAGGGCGGCCATCACCAAAGACTACTCGGAGTTGTTAACTCTGGCGGATCAGCTTGCCAATGAGTTGGGTTCTATCCAAGCTAAGAATATTGTTATCGAGCTGAAAAAGCTCCTTTGATGTTTGTTTTTTCTGCTCTGGGCTTTGTTCGGCTGCCTTTTTTTTTGGAATTTTCATGGGTTTTTCTATATGTAAGCTTCATAGTCTAATCTAGTTGTTGGGTTTTTTGTAAAAGGTTGTGGGACCTTCTAAACCCTCACTTTACCCTCTTTCCAAAAAAATAAAAATAAAAATGAAGATGAAATTGTTGAAAGTAAATTTATAAAGTTATTAACAAGTTATAAAACCTTGAAATTAATATAAATTAAAAATAAATTGCATTTGAAATCACTAAATAGTAAAAACCAAATTTGAAACTTGATCAAATAAAACTTTGAAATTGTTGGAAATATAACTCAAATTTGTAGTTGTTGAAAAATAGAAATTGAATTATTTTTCCGTAAGAAGTAAACAAAGCCATACCATTACTAAAAAGTAGATGAAATTTATATGAAAAAAGAAACCAATGTTGTTTGAACTAGTTTGCTCTAGTTTAATCTAACACCTTTTCCAAACCATTTCTTTTCAAATTACATTCATTCATTTCTATCTGAATGTTCCAAATCACATTAGTTGAGGCAATCATCCAAAGACAACCAAATTTTCATCCACGATGGCCAGGAGCACAAGGTTTATTTCATTAAGCAAAGGGATTTGATTTAGGTTAGAGGGCCAAATATTATTTGCATGTATACAATGGAGGAGGAGATTATCCATAGATTCCTCATCCTTTTTACATGTGACACAAACTAACAGCCGAATAAAACCCATATTATACAAACAATATTGTATAAGTATTTTACCCAACAATGTCATCCATGTAAAAGATTTGGCTTTTACAGTGTTGACCATATTTAAAATTAGTCTTGTCGGTCAATTTTGTTCTACAACAATATCTTTGGACATATAGTTGTATCCTATTTTTACCTTGTATCTCCTAAATTTATCACCCATCCAACAAATTATATCTTCACACCTATTAACCATGGATTTTATATATGCCTCTTTGACCCTAATATTTACACAAGGAAAAATGGTGAACTTCTAATATTGGTTCACTGTGTTAGATATTTACTTCTCGTAAGGATTTCATCATCATTGATTTGATAAATGAAGAACTCGCTCCATGCAGAGTTTAAAATGTCACACTTAGGTATTTTTTGTTATTTCTTTAAAGTTCTAAGTCACTCGGATTAAGTTCAATATAGGTGTCTCTCAACCTAAATATACCTTATACTTTCTAGAAAATTTTTGTGTGGTTGATTACAAGTTCTCACCTACACCATTTTTCTCTTATGTCAAGTTATAGTCCAAATGTTCCATACCTTTGGTAGATGCCACATTGTACGAGCAATTAGTCAATATTCTTATTTCCTTGATAGACAATAAGCCAGTGATAAATTTTGTAATCAGACTTGTCTCTTAATTCATGTATGTGCCTCATAAAGGCAATTAGAAAGCTGTAAAACATATTTTCAAATACATCAAGGGTAGGTTCACCAACTTGAGATATGGTATGTGAAAAGGAAACAATAAAACTAATGGGTTTTCAAACTCCAATTGAGCAGACAATATTAATGATCGTAATTTCACCATAGGATATATTTTTCATTTTGGTCCAACCTTTGTTGATTGGTTGAGAAAGAAATAGTTAGAAATTTCCTTTTTTCTAGATAACTTGAGTAAAAAAACAATTATAAATGCATCTATTGATTCCATTTGGATTCATCATTATTTGTTGGGAATTAACATTAAGTTGGAACAAGACACAACTTTTTGGCGTGATAATCATATTGCAGTCCACATCTTAAATAATCAAATATAACATTGACATGCCAAACACATATTTCTACATACTCTATATTTAGAAATTGATCCACATTAGATTCATTGACTTAAAATATTGTTGAATAAAGCCCAACAAGTAGTAGACATATTCAACAAATCCCTAAGAGGTTTCAATTTTGTTCACCTTCAACTCATGTTAGGGTTTGGGAATTTATTCTTCAATTGACAGTTATAAATTTCTCTTTTCATCTCCTAGACCCGCAAGTCAAACTTAAGGGGGTGATTGTGTGCATACACCTTTACTAATATGCATTTTATTATTTTTCCTTCTTCTACTTAGATTTTCTTATTCTTTCTAAATTACTGATTATTGAGTGAATATTAATATTCCAAATCATCCATAAAAATAATAATATCCATGATTGGATGTTTATTTTAGTTCATCTTATAGACAGACACAGATTAATCTGACTTGTTCTTAGATTAGTAACCTTCACTTGGGAAATCACTCAATCTCTCTTTAGTGAATTAAGTATATTTTGGTACTTACTAATTTTATATGTATAAGTCATTTCATTCAGGAACCTTTGTGATATTATATTTATATAGGAGAGGTCCATTGCCATTTGTTAGAGTGTTATAAGAATTTTGATATAATTTTCTTTTATGCATTTTATTTTTTTCATTCTTGTGCACTTTGTGCCTACTCTTGAATCCACTATGTGAACTTGTCTCTTTTTTATTCAGAGAGTTACATGCATTCTTCCCTCCATTGGTTCTAATTACATAAATGCATGTTCTTGTTTATTCCATGCATTAATTCATATCCACTCAAATATTTCTTCTTCACATATTTTCCATTAAACTATCGTTTCCTTTTAAAATGTCTTACGTAAGTTAAAATATCAAGTGAATAGTAAATTGTTTCAGAGGTCAAAAAATGCCTTAGACACCCCACCCTTAACCCCCACCTATTAACAATGTTGTTTCCTTAAATATTGATTCTTAAGAACATAAAGATGGAGTTTCAATAGAACATAGTTGAAATCCTGGATATATATATATGTTTTACTCTAGTGATGAAGACTAATATGGAATGTACATATTTCCATGAGATTCCATAACTATTAAAATACAAATGTGTGGAAATTGCTTTTAGACTATCTATATTGTTGTTAGTGGAAAAACTAAAATGTTTAGATCTTATAGGGAATAGGTGTTTTCCTTAGTGATTTTGAAGAGTTAACCCGACTGACTATAAAGGCTATGGTAATTCATCTAAATCATTGAAATTGTAACTTGTGTTTGATTGGCGCTTCTCTTTCAGTCATATATATGGTAGTTTCATTATTCTTCCTAATAGTCATATGGATTATAGTGTGAGAATTGTTCATGACTTTGCATATTTGTATTATTGATTATACCCTTTTTTGAGCTCTTGACACTTTGTGGGAAACCTCTCAGTCTGTATTTTTATAATAACTTGATAATTACTTTGTGTTTCTTTTTATTTCTTATTTCCATTGATTATTTACAAAGGGATTTTGTCACATAACATTTCTTCCCTCTTAAATCAGTTGTTGCCCTCAGTAGCGCGAGGTTCATCTAAAATATAATTTAAAAGCAACAATTCTTAGTCCAATAAACATAAATAATGAATATAAGTATATCATTTGTTTTAGATACATATATCGTTATCATAGAAAAAATATTTGTACAATCTTTATCACCTTGGTGCATTAAATTATCAACTAACATAGTGCTAAAGTTTTAGGTTTATAATACTAGTAATAAATATCATATTAGTAGTTTCCTATTTCTCATATCAACATGAGTTGGCAAGTTTCTTGTATTATGACTCCATCACGTTGGATGCACAAACATCAATGGGTGTGATTTGTTCAATCTCACTATATACTTGATAGACACACATTAAGGTATTCCATTTTATCAAATGTCAAGCACAATAAATTTCATTGTATTTTAAGAGGATATTATTTATCAAGTTATTCTCATTTCGTGTGCGCAAATTCAAGCGCTAGTTGAGCATGCGGTCCTAAATATATGTTTTACTTTGATTGTTCTTGTGTACACGCGCGCACACACACATATTATTAACTTTTTATATAACATCAATATGTTGTAGGATTTGTGACTTTTGTTAATAACTATAATATAATAATTAGTGACACACACTACTTGGAATTGAATGTCTCCAATATTGACAGGATAGGCATCCCTATCTATCACCAGATGTACATTTAATATATGTTATAAGTTAGTAAACATCGAAAAAAATCCTAGAGTAACATACTTGATCAAATTTTGTACTATATATTTGATTGCTTAACCATATTAATGATTAAGTCTAATTATTCAAGAATCTATATAATCTATTAAATTTGATATTGTTATAGAGACGATAAACTGAATGGGATTGTTTCTCCTTTAGTAAGGACATGAATCATGTAGAAATATTTGAGCAAATCATGAAATTGTGAACTATCTCACAGAGATCCCTATGTATGTTCTCTTTGATTGATATCGTTGCAAATCTTTTGCAAAAAAAAAAATCTTAGTCAAGGTATATGCACAAAGCCGGGGGTAAATTTTGTGGCCATCTTGGTCATTTTTTGCAAAGGGTGTATGCCCTTTCTAAATCCGTTTGCATATGCCCTTTGTAGTGTTATATTTTTTAAATAGCTTTTCAAAGGGTGTTTGCCATTTCTAGAGGGAGTAAGAACTTTGTTTGTTTTTTAAATGTAATTTCCTCCAAAAGGGTCATGAATTTTAGTTGGGGGATTCAAACCTCAACTTTGGACCTGCATTAGATCAACCACGAAGGCTTTTGGACGATTTGGTACATTTATTCGCCTTCCTAGGAACAAAAATATTCGTCATCTTTATGTATTTTTTAAAAAAATATTTGGAATTTTAAAGGGGAGAATCTAGTTTTCAAAAATAATTTTAAAAAATTAAATTAAATTTGTATTTTTAAGTATTACTTAATATTTGCATAGCATAACTTATTGTTGATTCATTAATGCTACTAGTAGTTTAATAACTTTTTGAATGTTAACCAACGTATTACAAAACTTGTATCTCAACAATCTACTCATTGTTGGCTACTTAAAAAAAAATGAAATATACGAAGTTAAGCTAAAAAAGTTATGTCCATACACTTGCATTATCATTTTTCCTACTTTTTGATTTATAAAATTAATACATTGATTGAAAAAATATTTTCAACAATTTTCAATATTTTGTGAATCCTTGTATGAAATTTTATTTTAGAATTATTTTGTTTGTTCCAAAAAAGTTTGTCGTACACGTACACTTTTGTTATGTTTGAACAAAAACCTATTGTGTCACTACTAGAAATGCGCAAATTTCATATACTTATATTATATGTGTATTGCGAAAAATTACATGTTTAGAAACTAGATTCAAAATGTCACAATCTATCTTCTTATGTTGTCATGAAAATATTTAACTAGGTGCTTTTATAAGTCTCTCCAAGTTCATGTATTATTATTTAAAAAAAAACACTTATGGCCCCTCGTTTGACTCCCATTTCTTCCTATCACACTTGCCATACTAGCATTAGCCAATGATAATTAAAATATAATAAGAATAATATCCTGGGATAACCGTGGAGATAATTATCATGACATCCTTTTTACATCAAAATATAAACTCTATTTTATTACTATATAACATTAATAATCAAATGGTCACTCCAATAGGTTCTTTCTTTATTCCTATCACATTTTCTTGCAATATTTTTTACTAACTTGAGTATTAATAAGGTATATGTTGAATTTTGATACTTTATTCTATAGATTTTATTGACTCACTTTGTTTCCACTCTACTACTATAATCTGAAAAATAATTCAACAAGTGATTCAACTATCTTTTAAAAAATTCACTAAGACCACTATACGACTCTGACTGGAATAACATTGATAAATTTATAAGCACTCTAAAATAATATATTTTTAATCGAATTAACTATTAATTGAATCTAATTATATGAATATAGAATATCAAAACCTTCTCATTAGAAGATCTAACATCAAATATAAAGGTCAAATTAAAAAATATATTATAATTACGTCGAAGGCGTTCACAAGTTGGGTTGAGGCTGGAAGGCTTCTGAAACCTGACAGGCTGATCTATGGTCCACATTTTGATGTACATTTTTGTCCTCTATGGATACGCGTGAGATTGTCGATTTGTTTTCCATCTATCGTGCATCGATAACAGCGTGGTGGGGATCCTCAATTTCATGGTGTTTATGTTGTCGCCATCGCTACAGCCCTTCTTCCTACTAAGGATTCTCCAGTTTGTTTGAATATGTTGCGAGTTTATATCTATATTTTCTCCTTCGAACATCCAATTTTTTGAGATAAGGGCCCTACCTCGGGATTTCCACATTCTGTAATGAGGCCCTAAGTCAATGGCATTCACATAGCAACTCTCCTAGCGACTCAAATGATCTGACCCTGCAAAGCATAGATCCGGTGTTTAACTCAACACAATGCAATAAATCATTTCACTCTAAAGCCATACTCGCCCTCTACATGGCAATCACAACAGTCGGTGTCAAATACATAAAAAATCTCAAAATATCCTTCAAAGAGGTAACATGTATGAAAAGTCTTATTGTAATTTTATTGAAAACTAACCAACAAATTTTAACTTTAAATACAACTTATCCACCTCCATTAACAGTGATCTATATCTCTCACTTGGTTGGTGAAGCATTGTGCTGGAGGATTGCATATCGAGCCCCGCACACTACAAATTAGTCAGAATTATTAATTACACAATTCTTCTTTGTAAATCAAATAGTCATTTGTTATTTTGAACAGAAATGCATTTGATTTGGGTGACCATTGATGGCTCTATTTGTGTACCCAAACATCCAAGTGCATTGCGATAAGATATAACAAAGTGGTAATTTTAAAAATACCCTCCAAGTAAATCAAAGAAGAGTTTGTACTTAGCAACATATGAAATTGTATGGAGTCTTAATTAAACTTTCACTTCAACAAGTTCGATAGAAAAACTTTTATTTGTCCAGTTGTTTAGTTGGGGCAATTAAAGGTCATGTGATCAAGTCGCATGGATGACAAAGTTCGTTAAAATAGCAGTAGTAGCTCGACTATTTTTAAATGTTATTTCTACGCAAAAGGTGTTTTCCAAACTGGAGTAGAACCTCATATGTGTAACACATGACATGAAACAGATGGTGTATATTCATTTGAATGTCGATGTACACAACAATCGTAATCATCCACATGGTAATAGAGGATAAGTCAGGGTCAAAATTAATTACATGTAATAAAACCAATCTGTAATCGCCGCCTACTCTCACGTCTCTATTCATGTGATATGAAAACTTAAACAAAACCATTGCCATCAGGCTTGCTTCCGCTTTAGTCTTCCCTGCCAAATTCTCGAGTGAGTAAGTTTTTCTTTTTGTTTATACTTCTTATAAGTTAAGGGTTCGATTATCAGGGCAAAGACCATGGCTTTCCTCATAGGACAATATATTATACTAATTCCCATACTACTACTGCATGCAAAATTTTTGTTGTCAATTATGAAAAATGAATTTTTAGGGGTGTTTTTTTGCATTGGCATACGTGAAGCACTCGAACCTAAGACCTTAGACCACTAGGAAAGCACCTATGACTATGCTTTTTTGGCATAAATAATCGGAGAACACGACCCTATCACCACATATGGGGAGACTTCACAAAGATTTTTTGTGATGTTGAGGAGGAATATTTCCATGTTGTGGATTTGGTGTAAAAAATAAAATTTAAAAACAGTCGAGCTCTCGCCACTGTTTTAACGTCCTTTTTCATCCATGTGACTCGATTGCGCGACATTTAGTTACCCCAACTGAACAACTGGACAACATGAAAGGATAACGAAAAGTTTTTCTATTGAACTTGTTGAAGCAAAAGTTTGATACTGAGAATCCATATAGTTTCAGATGTTGCTTAGTACGAACTCTTTTTTGATTTACCTGGAGGGTATTTTTAAAATTACCACTTTGTTATATCTGACCACAATGCACTAGGATGTTTGGGCACACAGACGAAGCCATCAATGGTCAACCAAATCAAATGCATTTGCGTCAAAAATAACAAATGATTATTTTATTTACAAAGAAGGATTGTGTAATTAATAATTCTAACTAATTTGTAGTGGGTGGGGCTCGATATATAATCCTCCAGCATAATGCTTTACTGACCAACGAACCATATAGATTATTTTTAATGGAGGTGGAGAAGTTACATTTAAAAAAATAGTGGATTTGGTGGAAAAAAAATAGTCGAGCTCCTGCCATTGTTTTAATGACCTTTGTCATCCATACGACTCGATCGCGCGAACTTTAGTTGCCCCAACTGAACAACTGGACAACATGAAAGGATAACAAAAAAATTCTATCGAACTTGTTGAAGCTCTCAAAAATGTAATATTATAATTTTCATAGCCATCAATTACATCTCACTATGGCCGATGGCATCTGGGTGGAGTGGTTAAGATGGATAGCTATATCCAACTCCACCTAGGTTCAAATCCCACTTAGGCACAATCCCCGTTCAAGGTGGTAATGTTTGAGGTGGTGCGGCTGGCTAGCGGGTTTAACAAAGGTGGATTTTGGTTCGAAGTGTCTGCACTAGAAATGTGTTCAAGTGTGGTGGTTATGGTTTGCTAATTGTTGAGCTTAAATGATATATCTTGGCTGATTGTACTCTGGTTCATAGCTCCTATCAAAAGCACTTATTTATCTAAAAAAATGACTTCCACTGTGTAATAACGTGTCCAGAACAATCCCACAAAATATTAAATTCATTATACATTAATGATTTATTATAGAAAACACCGTAATAAATGTAGCTATTAGTGGTCTCTCTCTCAGCTTGCCACGAGTCTAGAAGGATTGGATCAAGAAACAAGCATTTCAATTGGGTTTCGAACATGGAATGTATTGATAAAATGGAACATAGATAATCGATATTAGTAGGGTCTTACAATTTGACAAGTGGAAAAGGTAGGATACATGCATGTATTTAATTTTCACTATTTCATTTCTAGATTTCCATTAATATCTTCATGTTTTCTAGCAATTCAAATACCATCTATTCAAAAACCGTAATGGTGTAAAAAAAAAATTAAAAAATAGCCGAGCTCAGCTATGAGATAAAATATATGTGTCACACATATGAGTAATCGCTAGGGGGGCTCAATTATTAATGTTTTTTCATGCATTAACAATTTATAATAGAAAACCACATAATAAATGTAACCGGTAGTGGTCTCTCTTAGAGCTTGCCATGAGTCTAGAAATAATGGATTGTGTTATGCGTATTGAGGCCAAGAAACAAACATTTCAATTGTGTTTCAAACATGAAATGTACTAATATTCTCCATTTCTTATTTTGTCACTTTAAGTGCAAATTACACTCATGCGTATAATGTGAACTCAATTATCAATGATTGTTCACACTTCATTTATTTCCCTACACTTACTCAAGCTTAGTATTATAAAGGGTGGCTATAAAGTGTCGCAAGAAACAAGCATTTCAGTTGGGATTTGAACTTCAAACCAATTGGATTTTCCCCACTATTTATTTTGCCTCTTTTAAGTATAAATTGCACTCACAAAAAAATGTAACACAAATAACCAATATTATTAGGGTCTTAAAATTTGACCCATGGGAAATGTGTGATACATGAATTTCAGTTGGGTCTCAAACATGAAACCTTTTTCAAATTTCCCCATTTTTAGTTTGTCCTCTTTAAACATATATTGCACTGCCATGAATAATACTTGTAAGATAAAGATGATAAAATGGAACATAATGTCCTCCCCCTCTGTCCCCTTCTTGATCACGCCTCATCCTTTCCCTTTATTTCACTTCCTCATTTTTTCATTCTTCACTCCATCCCCTTCGGTGTTTCCATCGTACACTTCACGTATGATTACTAGTACAGTACATGAATGATAACAAGACTCAAAAGTATCACATACCACTTATGAGGGATGTCAACAAAAGGTACTATATATGATTTAATTCACATTAAAATGTGGCCAAAAAATGTCCACTAAAGATTTAGAGATACTTCAATATTTACACTCCATTCACTAACATTTTTATCTTATATTTTAGTCAAAATTTTCTTCTCAATTCTACTATGGACATTTGACAAGGTATGGTACCCATGTAAACATTTTCATAATATTTCATAACTATGGAGATTCATTTTTCTGGGAATTTTAGATACTTCATTCAAAATATTGGGTATATCAGCATATCTCTAAATGCTTCCAATCATTTTCACCTTATAATAGTGGAAACGAATGATTACACTTTCTATGCATGAAGGTCTTATTTCTAATTACCCCCTTGTATATAACTCTTTTTTACGTGTTAACATTGAGAAACTAGATGGTACCAAACGTGATGTTGTATTTCCTTAACATATCATATAGTTAAAAAACATATCTTTTACCATCTTATCTTGTTTTAAAGCAATAATAAAGACCAACAAAAGAAAATAGAACATGTATCAAATAATTCATTGATCACCAAAACATTTAATCTTAAATTATGGATCTGATACATATCTAAGAAACTTCTTCAAAAGGGAAGTCTTTCCCAAGGGTGAACTTGTAGTGCCTCTTGGTTGCAAGCTACACCTAAGCTCATATCGAGTTATGATTGCACTAATGAGTTATTATAAGCTTGTGTCAATGTGTTTTGATGAGTGTTGCCCTTGGTCAGTGGTCAAATGGTTTTGATGGTTGTGGCTTTGGTGTGCTCTCCTATTCTAATGCTACTCATTTGACTATGCAAATCTTGTCCCTCGTTGTGAGAGTCAATTGAAATCGTAATATCTTAGCTTTACGATAGAGTTGGATTTTGTTAAGTGATGCAGAAGATTGATAGGAAAGCTTAATTTAGATGTCATTTGTAATAGCTTTGAGTATGAGTTACGGGCATGACGGTGATCTATGTCCCACTCATTAAGGCATTGTTTAAACATTGTGGAGATACCCGACTAGTGTGTGGGCTTGGATGTACATTTATGCATTAATTTGTCAATTATAAATCTCCACTAAGAGCATTGGCATAAAATCTAACCGTGATTGATCCCTAATCGGTAATGGCATGTTGACATCAAGCAAGCGTTAACACTAGCTTGAGCGTAACCATAAAGAGTCGTAAGTTTGTAAGTACCTTGCTTAGCACTCGGTTTGGTATTTTGGTGTTGGACTCCACTTGTGGGGGTTATTGGTTGGTTTATTGAATAATAATTTTTTTGTGGTTATATATGGATAATTTAAATTATAATTAACATATGTTTATTATTAATTATACATTTGGTTAGTAGTAAATCACTTATTATTAGACTAGAAATTTCATTTCCATTAGAGTGATGGTTGATTTTTGAATATCATAGTATTTAATAAAATCCTCTCCCTCTGGATTCACAAACCTGGTTGAGATCAAAACAAATTAAATTTCATTTGAAGTTCATTGGGGTTATTTCCTTGGTTGTTTGTGGTTTGTCTTGGTTGAAAGAGGGCACGAGGATGTTTTTTGGACAAGTCTTGCCTTATGGTAGTCATCATGGTCATGTTATCCATGTTAATGAAGTAGTTGTAGAAGACATGTGCATCCTCTCAAAGAATTGCCACTATTTTCACCAAATGTTAATAATAGGGTCCTCATGATCAATTCATCTTTGTTAGCTTACTCTCAACACGTGTTAGAATAAAAGCTTGATACAAGGCACTGTCTTTCGAAAGGCGTTATGGAAGGGATTGGACTCTGATAAGATATACTATTTGTAAGTGTGATATTAGGAACGTATGAAATATGTGGTAGCATACATAAGGCATGTGAACAATTTGAGAAAATTCCCCAAAGAAGTGAGGTCACCTAGAATGCGATGTTGGAATGACCTACATAAAATTAGTTTGTCCTTTGGAATTGGAAAATAAATGCAAATGATAGGTCTTAAGCCATAACCTGCTACCCTTACTAACGTACTCCTAACATGCACTAAAATAGCGACTTTTAACAAAACATGGACCTCCATCAAAGCAAAATGTAGAGTAAATCTTTGTTAAATGTTGTAGTTTCGAATATGACTAGTAGGTGTAAAGAAAAATCCACAACCACTTCCAGCATCCTCCTAGCCATGCCAAAAAAATTAGGGCTTTGAACAAAAAATTCTCATTCACTCAGAAAATTATTCGTGCATTTATTATTAAGCTTAATCTCTAACAAAATATAAAGTTAAAATACTTTTACTTATTTATAAATAGTCCTAGTTTAAAATTTTCGTTGATTTAGTTGATTTGAATCATGGGTTCAAAGAATAACTTTTTGATGCATGATTTTAACCTCCAACAATCCATTCAAGTGTATGGTTATAAATTAATATATGATACTTTTGGTACCCATACTACATGTGACATAATAATGACTTAATGATTAAGAAAAAAGACACTACGACTTTTGATTCCCATATGTCAATCACGTTGAATCATATCTTCCAATATACTAATAAGAGTGATGTCATAACGGAAGTAGCCCTCCTAACCATAAAACATGGTCCATTCTACTTAATGAATATGTCAACCCATTACTTCCAAAACCATGGTTTATGTGCATGCAATCGATGAAGATACGATTGTAT
The DNA here is from genome assembly GCA_019776745.2 of Taxus chinensis. Lineage (NCBI taxonomy): Eukaryota > Viridiplantae > Streptophyta > Pinopsida > Cupressales > Taxaceae > Taxus > Taxus chinensis. The sequence goes on from CM034153.1 coordinate 45,171,881, forward strand.
TGACAAAATTTGTGATATTTTTCAGTTCGTAGGCATGACTTATTACATAACTATAGACACAAAATCTATGCACTTGGGTACATTTCTAGGTCCTAAAAACATGTTAGCATTTACATGATTCCTAAGTAAGACAAACTAGTAATTGACACCTCCCTTTAGAGTTTTGCTTTGTCTTCTACATTTTTATTGGCTTTATACATATTGCACTCTTGTCAACGTTTAACTGTGTTATCTTTCTATGGCCTTGGAAATTAGCACCCAGTTGGGACACTAGCGCCAAGTGCTCCTATCCTCCTAGGTGCTCCTGTCCTCCTAGGCGCTTATGTCCTTCTTTACCTTTTTCTTATCCTTTTGGACACCTTTCACTTCTTAATTACTTTTTACTACTTTGGGTTGTATTTTTAGTTTTTAATTACGAAATTCAAACCAGGGAATCATTTAAATACATAGTTATGTTTTCTAAATAAATGACCAAGTACTAATCCTTACATATTATCACCTAATCTTGTATCTGAAGGCATGAAAGTACTTCAAAGTCATTCATCTAGCACACTTATTTAAGGGACAAGGGCTTCATTCTTCTGTATACATAGTATAGGAGGGGTAGTTTCATTCTATTCCATCTACACACATTATATCCATTTGTTACATTATAGATCTAGTCCGTTATCACTGTGCAACTTGCACAAGGGCATCCTAGGGAATCATTTCATACACTCTCACATAGAACTACATGGAGTATGAGTATGTAGTGCAGTTCTTGTTCATAAGTTCACTCTTTGAGGTGACCATGTCAAAGTCAGTTCCAACTCCCCATTCTACGTTTTAATTTTAAGAGTTTGATGTATTTTTTGGGTCTATGTGCAGGTGAACATCTATATCTTGCAAGGTTACAGGTATATTCACTAGATCAGAAAGTGAATCAAGAGCACAACAGACAAAAAAAGGATAGTGAACATCATTTGGCCCTAAAAGAACCAGATCCACAATATCTACCCAAACACCAGTGCCTAAATCTAAACACCAACGCCAAGTGTTCTTGTCCTCTCCTAGGTCCTTTTATCCTGTGTATTTTAAGATATCAGAACCTACAATGAGCATTGACAACACTCTCCTCAGTCTGTTTCAGCTATTCACCTACCCAAGTCACTTCCAGATTGCTCAGGAATCAGCTAAGTCTCTCTATTTCCCTCTCTTGCTTAGGGTTTCACATATATATGTTTGTTTTCTTATGTATTCATTGTATATTAGCATTTGTACATCATTTATTACAATAGTTACTCTACAATTAGATTTAATTCAATTTATATAAAATATTTTGGTGAACCCACTCACTCGAACCGCACCTCATTTTAGGCTCTCTTTTGATTCTTCTCCCATGGTTGAGACTTATAAACCCTTTGCCGAGGAAGATATCCATGACCTCAAGGCCCATATTGTTGAACATCCTCGAGATTTAGATCTCTTATTGTTTGTTGTTTGTGAAGAAACCACTAACCTAGCTGAGCTCAAACCCCCAGTCTCCAATAATACTTCTCTTCCTATTACAACATAACCTCCTTATTCTACCCTCCCACCCACCTCTATTGTCACTATTTCTATGCCAAATCCTACCAATCATTTCACCCATCCTATTACTTTTTCACACATGCAAGTATCTTATTTTGGCACCCAAGACCTAGCTTCTTTATATCAGGATCTACAAATTTAAATCCGTCAACTACAACAAGCTACTTCATATTCCTCTCCATATTTTGATTCCTCACTTCTCTTTCACACCCCTTTTTGTACCTGTCATATCCTCTCATCCACCGCCTCCTAACTTCATTACACCAAAGCTTCCCACCTTCAATGACCATGGTGACCCTCGTGAGCATCTCCGATATTTTCATGTGGCATGTCTCGACTATGCAGATGATTTTACATTACTAGTTAAACTATTTCCTAAAAGCTTGCAAGATTATGTTATGTGTTGGTTCTATGATCTACTTGTTCACTAGGTAACTTCTTTTATATATTTAGTCGATGCTTTCTTTGCACACTTTTCTATCAATATCGGAACTAAGATGTCTTATTCTCAACTATCTCAACTTCAACAAGGATCTAATGAGCGTCTAGTAGACTATGTTTTGCATTATAAGAATAATCTTGCTAAGATGAATAATGTAATAGATGAATCCAAATTGCAAGATCTCTTTATTCAAAGTCTCACACCTCCATTGCAAGAGAGCGTCATCTTTGAGACCTCTCCTTCCTTTGATAAATTATGCCATACACTTAAATTACGTGAAGGAAAACTCTTATTTACAGGCAAACGAAAATACTATGATATTTCTTCTTCATCATCTTCTAATCGACTTCAAGAAAAATCTACTTTCAAACCATATCCTAAGCCCATAGAAGCTAAGGTCGTTGTTAATGTTATTTCTATACCTAACAAGATTCAATTGCAACCTAGATGACATAATTTTACTAAGTTACCATACGCAGCTCAACTCCTCTTACCACAACTTATTGAAAGCAATCTTATCACTCTTCCTCCATTGGTCAATCTCAACCCTTCTCGCCCATGTGGCCGCAACTATGATGAAAATGCACGCTATGACTACCACCAATGTATCGGGCATCACATTAATCACTGCTTTAAGCTTAAACATCTAATTCAAGATCTTATTGATAATAATGTAATTGAACTCCCTCATCCATCTATTGCCAAACTGGTCAATGATAATCAAAAGCTAAAAATCTTTAATGACCCTCTACCAAAGTGTGATAAGCAAACCATTGATTCTTCTATAAATAATACATATCATGTTGTGCATCCTCCTTCGTCGGGGCATCTTGACTTTCTTGTTGCTTATGTTGATGTGTTACCACCTGTTATCACATTCTAGGATCATAAGTATCATGATGTATTTATTTTTGATTCATTGCATATCAATGCCTCTATTGGTCCTTATACCATCAACAATATCATGGTTTATCCATTGGTTGTAACTAATGCATGCTCTATGGCACTTCTTTTAGCTATCAAATGTCCAACATCTCTAATCACATTTCCAGTTCCTAATTCTTATGGTTGTGTCACACTTCCTATCACAGTTTGGTCTCTTATTGTCTTTACACCCTTCTTGGTTACCTCTAAAATCATTGGTGGTGACATGCTCTTAGGTCTCCCTTGACTTGGTGTTGCTTAAGCCATCCCCTCCATGCATCACTTATGTCTCAAGTTCATCCATAACAAATAACTTGTCACAATCAACGGTATCCCACCATGCACGCCATTTCCTCGGCCCACTCACACTGATATTTATGCACCAGTCATGGCATCTAGGTCTCTTACACCTCTCAAGTCTAAAGCTACTTCTGCACCTAGCTCTCATATTCACACACAACTTATATCCCCTCCTTGTTGTCATCATTGGTCCATTAGTCCACCCCATCGGCCTAAGTCCCCTATTTGGGCGGTCCATGCTCATAAGAATTCTTCACCTTCTTCCCCTCGTAGGCCGATTAGTCCACCTCGTTGACCTAAGTCCCACACTCAGGAAACTCTTTCTTATAGGTATTCTCCACCTCCTTCACCACATTGGTCTCCTTCACGTGTACATCGTTACTCTCCCACACTACTGCATTTAGATCATGTTCACATGCCTTGTCTCCTCAGATATCGGGTGGGGGGCCTTGCCCTTCATTATCGTCAGATAGTCTTCAATCCCTCACACACTTAGGGGAAATCACAATTTTTCCTCCCATCCATCATTGTCAAGATATATCTAGTGTCTACTATCACACTTCACACTATGTGCTTCATGTCTAATCTTTCTCAACACTACAACATCTTTGGTACACACATTGTACCATCATTACCTGATGACGCACTCTAGTGCTATAGTTCACACTTGATTGTTGATGGATACTTTATCCATGAACTTCACATCATACACACTTCACGTTCTGTGCTTCACGATAGATATTTCGAGCAACACATTCATTTCCTGATGATGCACTCTTGTTCTATGGTTCATTCTTGACTGTTTAGGGAGAATTTATAAATGAACCTCATCTCATACACTTCCACTGGGGTACAACGTTGCTCCAAACATCTTCACACCATCATACAACATTTGCATATCTTGGTTGCATTTATTCTTGTTAGCTTATACTACTTACATTTTGTACTTTGCTTACTATGCTAGATGGATACTACACCTCACACATTGCATGATGCTCGACACTTAATCCCTTTCCAGTCCCGTTGAGGCTACTGGGGGTATCTACTTTGACTACTCTTACACACTACATGTTTTATTGTTTCATCATTTACTAGTTCTTCTTACTAGAACTTGTTTTTCACTTATATATACATGCTTTGACATATTATTTATCTTTCTAACACATTAACGAGTGCTTCATGTGTAGCATTTGCCTTGCAGGAATATATACAACCATGGTTATCTGATACATTTTGTTTGCTATTGTTTGTTATTGTACGCTATTATTTGCAGACTATGCCCTTGTCTTGAGTGTTCATTGTATGTTTTTGGTTGTTTCGGCTTTGATTGTCCTGCGACATTGTGAGTGATGTCCCATGTTTAAAATACGCAACTCGTAGTCTATCTTTTCTTCTTATCTACTTGTTATATTGTCCTCTATTATATGTTAGATTTGCTTGCACTAACACTTATACTAGCCTCTCTTATTTTCATGTGGCTTGGTTTATACCATATACATCCCTTACCCCCTACAAGTATCTCCATTTCCGATATGTATATTAGATTAAGGTCTTCTCCTTTAGACCGCATTCTCCTACAGTCGTCGCATGCACCCCAAATGAGGGGACTTCTATTATGTGAACAAATCACCCCTACAACAACTATCTAACGAACTCATTCAAGGGATAAGGGTTGCCTTCTTCTACATACACATTATAGGAGGGGAAGTCTATTATATTTCATCTTACACCTTCTATACATTTGTTACATTATAGATCTATCTTACTATCATTGTGTAACTTTCACAAGGGCATCCTAGGGCATCATTACACAGAACTACATGGAGTCTGAGATGTACTGCAACGCTCGGTCGTAAGGTCACTCTTTGGGTGACCGTTGGGGTCAGTCCAACTCCCCATTGTGCATTTTACTTTTTAAGTTTGGTGTTGTTTATGGGTGTGTGCAGGTGAAATTCTTTCTTATAGGTTATAGGTACATTTATAGACAACAAATACATAGCGATAGACAAAAAAGGAAAATGAACATCATCTAACCCTGAAAGAACCAGATTCACAACATCTACCTGGACAACATCACCCATATCTAGACACAAGTGTCAGGCACTCCTCTCCTCTCCCAGATGCTTTTGTCCTGTAAAGTTTTAGAGTCCAGAATCTCCAGCGAAAATTGAAAACACTCTCCTCAGTCTGTTTCAGCTATTCACTTGCCCAGATCACTTCCAGATTGCTCAAGAATCAGCTAAGTCTCTCTATTTCCCTCTTTTGTTTAGGGATTCACATCTATATGCTTATTTTTTTGTGTCTTCATTGTATATTAGCATTTGTACATCATTTATTTCAGTAGTTGCTCTACAATTGGATTTAATTCAATTTATATTAAATCAATAACTATCATGGATGTTTTTTATTGTTATTTATGAATAATACCCATTTAGTTTGGTTTTGTCTTCATCTAAAACTAACTATTACTCCTAAATTTGTCCCAACCTGCTAGAAAAAAGTCTTAACTACATTAAATATATTTCAAAAAAGAAGCTTTGAAGACAATTGACAAAATAAATTTAAATACAATGAGGATTTTTTTTCTTATTGTCTCATAAATAGTTGTGTTCTCCTAAATAGTCAGTATTGAAAATTAGGCTATATTTCAACATTGAATTAATACTTACCAAAATGCATCCAAAAGTTAAATGTGTGAAAATCTAATTGTATGATATTTTATTATATAGACCTCAATACAACCTTTAACGAAATAACAAACAAACATTATTTCATTCAAATTTGTTGTTACAATTAAATCAATTTTCTTTATTTAAAAAGACTTTATACATAAAATCTAATATTGTTAATTAATTAATATAACAAAAAATTGATAGCATCTTTTGATTTTTTAAAATGAAAAACATACAAAAAACAATAACTTCTTGTTTTCACCCTTTTTAGATTCTATACAGATTCACACATAGCCAAATAGGAATGAAATAAAAGCTACAAGGGGTTATTCTAATTAATTAACTTCCAATAATAACCATTTAATATCATAAAAATGCATTAATACTTGCAACAAATGTATATGATACAATACAAGTTCATAAATACATACAATTGAGAGCACTAAGCTAATTACAAATGATTCTGGGAAATTCTAGGTGATTTGAATGATAGAACAGAGAGATTTGGACTTAGGAATGCCTCAAAACTGGAACTGTGACATGAATATCATCCTAGGAAGGACCGTGCATTAGGGGTAAGAACATATGTATGGTATTGGCCTTTTTGCATGGTCCTAAACTTGCTCCAAACTATGATCTGTAACTTTTGTGTTTGTTGCTAATCTGAATATCTTTGTTTCTCTTTGTCGGTCACACTGTGAGAACCTCAAAATTCTCAGCTCAACCTTTCAAACCCTAACCATGGATAAAGAGTCTTGCAAAAAACATTATTTTTGTTGTGTGCACCCCCATGCACCGTCGACATTAGCATTACTCCGAAGAGGCTTCAAACCACACGTTGTTCTCCACCTAGAATGTGACATCTAGATGTAGTGCAACCAGATTTGACCTTCTTTTTTTGACAAAGCGTAATTTGAGTCTCTCTTAACAAATCTACTTGAATGAGTGACATTGGATTCTTGTAAATGTGAGAAGAATTCCCCTAGACCCATTGGGAAGCTTAAGACTTATATATAGTGTTGCCCTAATGAATGTGTATAAGTATTTGCAAAGTATAAGGAGCTTTGGGTGCCTTTTGTGCTAGCTTTTACAATAGGAATCCATAAGAGTGTTAGGTTCTAAATGAGGTGAGTTTCACTTGCTTATATATACTTCTAAAGGTGATTAAAGCTTCAGAGGCTAATTAAGGAGGAGTAAATGACCCAAAGAATAATGTGCAACTAAATGTTTAAGATCAATTTGATCAAGGGTAAAATTGTACACTGTGGTCAAGACTATATGACAAAAACTGATCCTATTGTACATTTTTCACTCTATAGGAGAAATATGAAGTTTGAGGTTTGGTATTTGTCAAGTGGAGTTTCTAAATGGATTTCATGCATTCAATTCTCATAAACTATCGACAAAAGAGTGTATATGACCAAGTAAGCTAGACAAGAGACCTAGAGATGTAGCAGATGAGAATTGGTAAAGTGCACTTATTTAAACAAATGAGAAATGTTAAAAAAATAGTGTCAAATAGAAGAATTACCGAATTTTAGTGTCTACATTTTCCCCCCTTTTAGTATGAAATGAAGTTACATACTTTAAAGGAAAAGATACCTGAGTGTGTAGACAAATTTGTCTTCACTTGATGTTTCTTTTCCAATATCATGTTGTGTTGGTGTTGGCATGCTCCATGATAAAACCTACAACATAGAGTGTATTCAATGTCCATGATAAATAAATAAATAAACTTTAACTCAAATTAAAAGATGTGAATGTAGTCGCTGTAGACACTAAATCATGCACTTTGTGAATATTTCTAGGTCTCGATCACATGCCACTATTCATATGATTCCTAAGCGAGAAAAGTTTAAATTAACCACTGTTTTATGCCTTTTTGCTTTCTTTCTATTTGCCTTCTTGGTATTACACACCTTCTTGCCCATTCTGAACTTTGACACTTTAGTTTTTCTAAGTGTAGACACCATTGCCCAGTCACGACGCCAACGCCCAGGCGGCCCATCCCCTCTGGGTGCACTTGACCTCTTTGTATATTGTTCACATCTTTTGGGTCCTTTCTAGCTATTGGGCATCTTATTTTCTCGGTGTTTGTACTTTTAGTGGTTAATTACGAAATTCAAGAAAGGGAATCATATAAATACAAAACTATGTGACCATAATAAAGGACCAAGCATTAAACATCTAATATTATCACCTAAGGTTGCATCCAAAGGCATTATAAGAGCATCAAAACATCCATTCAAGGGACAAGGGACTGCATTCTTCTGCATACACTTCATAGAAAGGGAAGTTCATTTTTCCATGCACGCATCTATCTACATTTTGTACATCTAGTTATTGTTCTCTATTCAAGTACATCTGACACAAGAGCGACCTAGGGCAAGATTCTACACACACACACAACTTCATGGAGTCTAAAATGAAGTGCAGTGTCTGAATTATAAGTTCACTCATTTGGGTGACCGTCGGGGTCAGTGTGAATCCCCATTTACATCTTTTTCTTTTTAGGATTTGATGTGTTTTGGGGTTTTGCAGGTGCACTCATACTTAGACTGAACATGGCAAAATAAATGGGAGTGAAGAATCTTCGCGCTTGTGGTGATGCAGAGCTGATTGTGAAACAAGTTAGAGATCTTTTTCAAGTCAAGAATAGGATATTGAAACATTATAGAAATCTTGTTTGGGATTCCATCGAGTTTCTTGATGATTTCTCCATTGAAGTTGTGCCAAGAGAAAGGAACACTAGAGCTGATTCTCTAGCTGTCTCAAGATCTTAGCTAATTCCTCATCCATATTTCTCTCAGAAAATTTTTACCATTGAAATGATTCATAGGCCCAACATACTAGATAATGCAAATAACTGGCAGGTTTTCAATGATGATCAACATTTTCTCTCTTTCTTGGAGCTTAACGATAATTTTGACCAGTTGTATTTTGAAGGAAGTGAAACCTTGGGTAGAGAGTGTGTATCCTCTAATGAAGGAGATATCAAGGAAGAGACATATCAAAATGACTACATCAAATTGAAAGGTAACAAGATCCCTAAAGGGATGGTGAGTTTGGAAGACCTGTTTGATAAGCATGATAGGTACATTAAGTCTAAAACATCCCAAGGAGCTCGGCAGTTTGCTGAATGTGAAAAGATTAATATTGGGAGTCTTGATGAACCCAAGTTAGTGAACATTGGAAAACGTTGCACTCAAGAGGAGAAGAAGAAGGTAGTAAATCTGCTAAAAAGGTATGTTGATTTTCTTGCCTATTCATATGATGATCTCAAGGCTTTCCAGCCGAAGGAAATGCAACACTTTATTCCTCTAAAACCTGGGATCAAATTGTTCAATCAGAAATAGAGGCAATACAATCCCAAGGTTACTGGCACTATTTTTCAGGAGATTCAAAAGTTGGTAAAGGCAAGAATCATCTTCTTTATACATCATTCAATATGGATTGCCAACATTGTGCATGTCAAGAAGAAGAATAGTGAGATTCGCATCTGTGTGGATTTCAGGAATTTGAATCGGGCCTCTCTGAAAGATAACTATCCTTTCCCCATGATGGATCAGGTTTTGCAAGCTGTCACAGACTCTAAGATGTTGTCTATGCTTGATGGATTCTCTGGATACAATCAAGTGGAGGTCAGTATCCTAGATCAACACAAAACTACTTTCACTACTCCTTGGGGCACCTTTGCTTACAAGAGAATGCCTTTTGGTCTTATCAATGCTGGTGCCACCTTTTAGAGGGAAATGGACTTGGATTTTGGAAGTTTGAAGGGAAAGTGTGTGGTTGTGTACCTCGACGATTTGACTATTTTTTCCAAAATAAGGGCAGATCACTTCCAGCACCTTGAAGCAGTCCTCCAGAAATGCAAAGAACATGGAGTTTCTCTCAATCCAAAGAAGTCTGTCTTTTGTGTCACTGAAGGCAAGTTGATGGGGCATATTGTTTCCAAAGAAGGAATCAAGATAGATCTAGAAAGAGTTCAAACAATTTAGCAGATTCCTCTTCCCACAACCAAAAAGGGGGTTCACTCTTTCTTTGGTAAGATAAACTTCCTGAGGATATTCATTCCTGATTTTGTAGAACTGACTATGAGCATTGCTCACATGATGAAAGGAAAGAAAAACTTTGGTTCGACTTCCGAGGGTAAGGAAGCATTTGAAGGTATTAAGAAAGCCATTTCTAAAACTCCCCTTTTAGCATGTCCTGATTTCAACAACGATTTTATCATTTATTGCTATGCTACAGAGAATACCTTGGCAGCTGTGCTAACTCAAAAGAATTATGAGGATCATGAACTTCCAATTGCATTCATGAGTTATGTTCTGAAAGCTCATGAATTGAAATATACTATGATGGAGAAACATGCTTTTATAGTGGTCAAAGCTGCCAAACAGTTTCATTTTTATATTCTTAATTCTAACTTGGGTGTGCTTGTACCTGATACAACCATTAATTCTATTCTTAGACAACATGAGTTTAGAACTAAGAGGGGCAATTAGGTAGCAAAAGTCCAAGAATATGACCTTGATATCAAGCCAACTAAGCTAGTCTAGGGTAGAGGCTTGTGTGAGATTATTGCTGAAGGAGTTGATGCAACGTTGTCTAAAGAAGAAGTTGATGTTCCTATTGTCCTCTTCCTCAGTTCAACAGATGAATGGTATGCCGATATTGCACATTTTCTTACTTATGGATAGTGTTCATCTCACTTGAGTGCCAAAGAAAAGAGGGCTATTAAGTTAAGGTCTGCATAATATGTATTATGGGAGAATGCTTTGTTCAAGCGAGGCATAGATGGAAGATTCTTGAAGTGTGTGGATAGAGAGCAACAAAAGAAGTTGTTCTCAGCTTTTCATGATCAGGCTTGTGGAGGCCACTTCTCTTCTACTGTCACTGCCCATAAAATCCTTCGTGCTGGGTACTATTGGCCTACATTGTTCAGAGATGCATCCAAATGGGTTGGAAAGTGTGAATCCTGTCAGACTTTTGTTGGGAGACCTAAGTTGGCTGCTTTGCCATTAAATCCAGTAGTGATTGGTGAGTCTTTTCAACAGTGGGGATTGAATTTCATTGGGACTCTTAACCTACCTTCCAGTGTTGGGCATACTCATGTGCTAACTACTACAAACTACTTCACAAAGTGGGTAGAGGCCATTCCAATCAAAAGCACTACTTCTAAGGTGGTGTGTAATTTCATTAAGGAGAACATTGATAAGGTTTGGGGTACCAAACAAGATTGTGACTGATAATGCTTTAAATTTTCTTCTTCAGAGATGATGGATTTTTGCTATGGTTATGGAATTTCCCTTGCTCATTCTTCAGACTACTACCCCTAAGGGAATGGACAAGCAAAATCAACAAATAAGAATTTGGTAACCATCGTTTGGAAGTTAGCCAGTGACTCTCAGAGGAATTGGCACAAGAACTTTATGATGCTCTCTTGGCAGATATAATTACACCCAAAAGAGCAATTGGAATGTCTCCATTTCAAGTGGTGTATGGTGTTGAAGCTCAGTTGCCAGTAACAGTGGAATTACCAGCCTTACACTTAATGAAGGCTATTGAAGATTCAAGTTTTACCAATTCCTTAGACAAGAGGATCATGTATCTCTAGAAGCTGGATGAAGACAACTTGTAGGTTTTTGATAGGATCTCAACTCATCAACTGAAGGTGAAATCTTTGTTTAATAAGAAAGCTAGAACCAGAGATTTACAAGTGGGAGACATTGTTCTGTTGTGGGACAAAAGGCATGAACCTCGAGGAAGCCATGGTAAGTTTGATTCCCTTTGGCTTAGTCCTTTTAAAATCAGACACTTTGCTGGAGAAAATTCGTTCTATTTGGATTATATGGATGGTTCTCCTCTCCCACTTCCTTATAGTGGGCAATATCTGAAGTTGTTCAAGTCATACGTGACTAGGCGGTCCTGTATATTGTGTACAATGTTGTTGGTTTTGGGTCATTCCTTTGTGTTTTGTTTTTGTTTTTCCTTTTGGTTTGTTTCCCTTTTTGTGTGTTTTGTCTAATGTATTGGTTTTGCCTTTAACTCTATTTGCCCAATGGATAAGGCAATGGTCTTATTCCCCTGAGTTTTTCTGTGGTCCTTGATCTTGCCTCATTCCTCTGTTAAGTCATTCCTAGAAAGAGCCAGTTGTTGTCGCCCTCAAAATTCCCCTCTTTTTGAAGTCAAGTTTTAAAATTTTTGAGTCGGTACCTTAATGTAATGGATCGCGTTGAGCCTAGTATTGTTTGCAGTTTTTCATTCCATGGAGAACAATTTGAAATTTCGGTGTAAAGGTAGGTTTTCCCTTTCTTTTTATTTTTCCACTATCATGGATGACAGGCGTATCTTCCCCGTCAATTTTAGCCCTAGCATCCATGGGTAGTACGTGGACATCTTTGATTAGATGTGGCATGGCCATGTTTCAAACAATAACGGAAGCCTCCATGTGTCCAAACCACGCAACTCCAAGGGCAGGGCCTAAGGGACAGTCCTCAAATAAGCGCAGTCTTTCCACGTGTCCCAGGTCAAAATGAAGACAGAACAAGCCTGAATTGGCTAAGTATGGAAGGTTCATTAGATGGCACCACGTGTCTCATCGACGTAACTTCAAGGGTCAAAGCTAAGGGTGGTTCTCCAAACTTGTGCCAACCCTCCGCGTGTCCCAGGTCCAAAAAAGGGACAAAGCTGACTATTTAATCAACTAAGTACAAGAGGGTCGGTGGAAGCCTCAACAATGTAATTTCAAAAATGATACCAAAGGGCCAATCTCCAAATGAACGCTATTTCTCCACGTGGTCAGAGTTAAAGGAGAGACAGAATTGGTTGTTGAAGAGTCCATGACCTGTAGAAGGAGCCACGCATCAGCTCAGTGTAATTTCAAGAGGTAGATCTAAAGTGGAAACTCAAATGAGTGTCAACTCTCCTCATGTCTAGGGTTCAACATAAGTCAAGTGGGAAGCAGGCCCGAATCGACTAAGTATAAAAGAACTGGCGAAGCTCTCCATGTGTCTCTTCGGCACAACTTTAAAGGAAGAATCAAGAGCGGTCCCCAAGTGTGCGCGGGCTCGCCACGTGGTCATAGTCAGAGAAGGGACAAAGCCAATCGTTGAATTGGCTAAGTATAAAAGAGTTTGTGGATGCCTCCATGTGTCAGCTCGGCGCAACTTCAAAGGAAAAATTCGAAGGCAAATCCCAAATGTGCACTGAATTTCCACGTGTCCCGGGTCAGACATATAACCCTACCAAGCAAAGGTACATGTGGTCATGTTTCAAGCGAAGGTGGAGAGGCAACCCCTTTTTGTGTTCTGATGTTGTTGAAAAGTCAAAGCGTGAGAGCGGGCCGTCGAGGTAATTTGAGAATTCGGGCTTTGTTTCTATAAAGAGATTAAAGTTATAAAGTGACCCGCGACCTTGCCCATGCTAAGGTAAGAATTCATATGTTGAGCCCGCATCAAAATTCAAAGCGGAGAGGCGGGTCGGTGGAGAAATTTGATTTTTTTAGCCCGCGGTGAAAAGAGGTAAAATTGCAAAAACATGAGCCGCGACTTTGTCGCCACTCACATAAAGCCACGTGTCAAGCCTATATCAAAAGCAGGTGGGTGGGCCAAAATGTTTTGAAATGTTATTTCTCTAAAAGGCACAAAATGCAAAAGGCATCCCCAGGCTCGCTTCAGTTTAAATCTCTCCCACGTGGACGACCTAAATTTAAAGTTCGCAAAGGCAGGGTGAACAACTGCAATTCAATGTGTCTAGTTTTGCCGTCAGGCATGGAAACAGATGAGGCATTGGAGGAGATCAGACGTTGGTTTCTTGAATCAATTTCATCATTTTTGTAACCAAATGTAACCGTTCTTGGAGACTATTTATTGGCTTCTCCACACCATTGTTATGGTTGGATCCTGGTACTCTGTTGATGTAATAGATTTGAAGTAATCAATACATAAATTTTCCCCTTTATTCCTCTGTTACTCCTTCTTTCCTTGTCTAAATTTTTTTGATTGATCCATCTTTGCATGCTAAGAAACTTTGTGTTATTGTTTATGTGATTTCTAGAACTTTGTGTATGTGAAATTATATCTGTTTTGGAAGTGAATGATTATATTCTGCATCTCCCTAACTCAATACTTATAAGGTCGTACTATGGTATCTATTTTTCTTGAAGGTATTATTATGTTCTTCCTCCCTCGTCTCCTTAATCATTCTATTCTTTCGTATTGATGATCTTCAGGCATAAACATTTCAAAGTATCAGGAATCCACGCTTTGAAAGTTGTATATTTTTACATAAGTTTTGTTGCTTGCTTTCAATAAGGGAACCTCTCCCATTAAAGAGGAGGGACTTTCTGTCCCCTAACTGTGGTTTGTTAAAGTTCTATTTAAAAACCCAACAGGACCTAAGTTAGGTTCTGGGTTGTTTTGTGACTATGTTGTTCCTATATTGTGTAGGCTTGTACAGTAGCTCTAAGTTGTTGTATGGGGTGACTGATTCACCCAATGTATGCCCCCTCATTTGGAGTGCATGTCACACTGATCGGAGCCTGCAGTCTAAAGAGAGGACCTGAAACTAATCTAAAGGGAATACCCTATAAGGGGGATGGGGTTGTGCATGGTAAAAATCAAGGCACAAGAAAACAAAGTGGCTAAATAGATGTGTTAATGTAAAAGCTAGCAAACATGCAATAAAAGATAATGTAACAAACAAGAAGACAAGATAAACCATGAAAAGTGGGTTTCATACATGGGACATCACTCACAATGTCACAAGAAAATCAGGATTAAGGTGGCCAAAAGCATACAATGTACACACAAGACAAAGGGCATAGTCTACAAATAATAGCGTGCAATGACAAACAATATCAAACAAGCTAAATTAGACAACCATGGTGGCATATAGTCTTGCAAATAAAATGTTGCACATGAAGCACTCGTTAACATGTTATAAAGATAAAGAGTATGTCCAAGTGTGTATAGATCCATGGAATAAGTAGTCTACTTGTAAGAATAGGAAATAGTATGTAATGGAATGGTAGCACCTGTAATGTGTGATAAAGTAGATACACCTAGGAGCCTCGATGGGACTGGTAAAAGGTAATGTGCCAAGTGCATCATTGTTGTGTGTAAAGATCTGTAAGAGGTTTACATTCACAACCAAACAACAAGTGAATGTGCATGTGTATATAGAAAATATAATGACATATTGAATATCCGAGTGACATAGTAAGCACAATGTGTCATGTAAATATAAGCAAGCAAGAATTTGTGCAACCAAGATATGCAATATGTTGTGAATGAGTGGAATGGAATGGAATGCAATGTGTGAATGTAATAGGAGCAATGTCCCCCAGTGGATGTGGATGAATATGAGATGAGGTTCATTTATAAAAGACCCCTCGACAATCAAGAATGAATCATAGAACAAGAGTGTGTCATTGGGAAATGGTTTGAAAGTGATATGCTATAAATATGTATCATGAAATGAACATCGTGAAGAGTGAATGAGGTGAGATTCAGTTCATATTTATACCCTCAACAGACGAGTATGAACCGTGGAACTAGAGTGTGTCATATGGTAATGACGATACAAGTTGTGTATCAAGTTATGTAAGATCACTTTTAGAAATGGAAAGTATGATGCACAAATCATAGTAATAGAAATGATAGATACCTACTAATGCTAAAACGAGGGGAAGAATAAGCGTGATTCCCCCCAATTGTATGATGTAGAGAAGAATCAAGTGACATCGTATAAGAGATTGTCATTATCATGGTCAAAATCAAACGGAGTTAAAGAGCCATTACGACGTAAATTATACATGCCCATAATATATTCTTCATTAGTGAAAAGTGGTTGTGGACAACCGTGTGCATACCAACATGTGATATTTTGAGTATAGCCAAGAAATGAATCATTACAAATAGAAATGTGGCCAAAAGGCATAGGAAATGTGATACTAGTGTGATTAGGATCCAAGGTGCCACTAATATAGTTAAGCCAAGATTGTCTAAGTGTAAGTGGAAAAGTGTGAGGAGTGCATGTAAGAAAGACTGATAAATGGAAGACCCGAAGGCCATAATCAGCAGTAACAAAGGCACATCCATGATATAGGTGAGGAGAATGAGGTGGTGGGAAAAGGTCATCTAATGTGTGTTGAGTTGTGGAGTGCAATTACTTCAGTTTAACATGCAATGGAAACTTGCTGGAAAATACAGTAACCGTCATCGATTAAAGGGGAACCGACATTGGTCACCCAGGACTGGCATCGGTCAGGTATGGCCGGCATTGATCAGGTAAAGAAGGAACTGGCATCGGTTAAGGCTAACCAATATCGGTTACCTATGTGAGGATGTTTTAATTAACACTCAGGAATTAGATCTATTTTTAGCATTAAAGTATATTTATTGATTGTAGTTGCATGGCTAAGTGCCCTAAGTCTATAAATGACTATATAAGCATAAACGCTAGGGTTTAGAAGTAAGAGAATTAACAAGAATTAGAAAGAACTTGTAAATTTTGGTAAGAGAGGGAATTCTTTGCGATGAAGCAAAATCTTGAGGAAAGAAAGCACTGTACATCTGAGAGGTGTGGAAGATTGTAAATTTTCATTGTATATCTTGTCAAATATTTGGATAATATATTAGCTTGTTTCTTGGTGGACGTAGCCCACACTGGGTGAACCACGTTAAATCTAGTGTTGATTTATGTCTCTTGATTTGTATATTTCTTCTGGTAGAATATCCTCTTTTATTTTCATGTATTCTTAGATTTGATATATTATCTGTACAACTGGTGTGCTAACCCCAACAACTGGTTTCAGAGCTTTGTTTGAGGGTTTTGTGTGTTGGCATATTAATCACAAAGAGTTTTTTGATTGAGTGGGAGCTACAACTATGACAAAAGCCAACAAATACAAGGTAGAGAAATTTGACGGGTGAAATTATCAATTATGGAAGATGCAGATTAAGGATTATCTATATCAAAGAGATTTTTATTTACTGTTGGATGAGAAGTCTAGACCTACGAAGATGAATAATAAAGAATGGAATATTCTTGATAGAAAGGCTTTGGGATCTATAAGATTGAGCCTAGCAGCATCTGTGGCTTCCAATATTATAGAAGTGACTTCTACGGTAGAGTTATTGAAATCTCTTGCTAATTTATATGAAAAACCTAGTGCTTCAAATAAAGTTTATTTGATGAAGAAACTATTTAGTTCTAAGATGCATGAAGGTGGATCTGCATCTAGTCATTTTAATGATTTCCAATCTATTGTAAATCAGTTAAAATCGGTTGTAATACCATTTGATGATGAAGTAAAAACACTTTTACTCTTATGTTCTTTGCCTGATAGTTAGGATAACTTGGTAATGGATGTTAGTAATACAACATCTACTAATAATATTTTGAAGTTTGATTATATGGTTTGTATAATCTTGAATGAAGAAATTCACAGGAAGAGTACAAAGGAATCATCATCTGGAAATGCTTTGAATGTAGAAAGTAGGGGCAGGCAGAAGGAGAGATCTAAGAGTAAGAGTAATGGGAAATCAAAGTCAAGGGATAGCAGATCTAAATCCAAAAGTAAGGGAATTACTTGTTGGAAATGAGGAAATAAAGGACATGAAAAGAAAGATTATTGGTCAAAAGATAAAGAGAACCAACAACCAGACAAAGGTAAAGAAGCAAATATTGCTACATCAAAGGTAATGCAAGATGCTTTTATTCTTTCTTTAGATAATATAATTGAATCATGGGTTTTAGATTCAGGAGCTTCTTTCCATGCAACCCCTAATAAGGGTTATTTCAGAAATTATCTCCAGGGAAATTTTGGGCATGTTTAATTGGGTGATGATGAACCTTGCAATATTACTGGTAAAGGAGAAGTTCATCTAAAATTACAGAATGGAAATACATGAGTATTGAAAGATGTGAGGCATGTGCCAAGCCTCAGGAGGAATCTTATTTTTGCCGGGCAACTAGGTAAATCCAGTTGCATGGTTACTTTTACAGGAGACTCTTGGAAAGTCACCAAGGGTGCTTTTGTTGTGGCAAGAGGTAAGAAGGTAGGAACATTATACTTATCTATTTGTATTACTGATTCATTTTTTTGCATTATCTACTTTAGATTCAGATGCATGAATGTGGGAAAATCGGTTAGGTCATATGAGTCAAAAAGGAATGAAAATCTCAAAGGCTAAGGGTAAGTTATCAGATTTGAAAGATTTAGATACTGATTTTTGTGAGCATTGTATCTTTGGAAAGTAAAAGAGAGTGAGATTTCTCAAAGTTGGGGCAACTAAGAAGGGGCAAAAATTAGAGCTTATACACTCAGATGTGTGGGGACCAGGTCAGGTAGCTTCTCATGGAGGATCCCAGTATTATGTTACTTTCATTGATGATGCTACAAGAAAGGTATGAGTTTATTGTATTAAACGTAAATATGATTTTTTTGAGACTTTTAAAAGATGGAAAGCCCTTGTTGAGAATGAATCAAATTCTAAGTTAAAGTGTCTTTGATATGATAATGGCGGTGAATATTGTAGTAAGACTTTCAATGATTATTGTTTAGTGAATGGGATACGTAGAGAAATAACGGTTCCAAGAACACCACAAGAGAATGGTGTCACAGAAAGAATGAACATGACAATCATGGAACATTCTAGAAGTATGAGGATACATTTTGGAATGTCCTTAGAGTTTTGGGCAGAAGCAATTGATACAACGATTTATTTGATTAACCGTGGGTGTAGTGCCCACTTCCCTCCGACACCTTTTTGTTGTAGATTATGATACTTTCGACTATACTTATGGACATTACTGTAGCTTTTGAGTTGGTATGACGTTAGACATTAGAGATCATGAACTGTGGTTGATTTGGATTCATTTGTGATGCATGTGGATTATTAGAGACATTTTATATTGATGTTGATACACTACTTGACATGGTTATATGTATATGTATATATATATATATATATATATGTTTTTCATATATGTGATATTTTTTCATATCAAGTAAACCTTGAAAATCGAACTAATTTTGGGATCATATGTTTATTGAGAAGATTTTAAATAATATTGTTACTTGTTTAGAGGATGTTGTGATTCATATATAGATGATTTTGGAAGTTATATTTTATATTTATTTTGGATGATTTGATGCAGCCAAAAAACCGAAGGAGGTATTTTTGTTTTGCAGGTAAACATGTCACAACAAACATCGGGGGATTAGAGACCAGCCGCATTGAAATTCTGGATGAATTCAACAAGGGTCACCATGGCAACGTGTATTTGTTATTTGTGTGTTTGTCTATGCTTGTTGTTAGGGTTTCCCATGGGAGGAATCACCTTTAAATGTGACCAAGGGGTTATGTGTATTATTTTATTTAGTTCCTTTGTTTAATTTTAGTATGTGTTTAATTAGTGATGTATTTCCCCTTTATTATTTATTCTATTTGTGTCTAGATTAATGAGTAATCATGTTGTTAAATAAATTAAAATGGGTCAAAAGAATACATTTATTAGATTTATTGGCTCTTGGATTATGTGTTGAAAGTAATGTGTAAGTAACTTTGAGTGTGAAACACTCCACCTTCCTTTTGAAATTCGGATATGTCCTTAGGGAGCTGATTTTTGAGGCTTGTGGGACAAGTTAAACTTGTCCCACACCTCTTAAATTGATACACCAACCCTACCTCTGAGTTGGGTAGTCAAAACTAGGCCTTATTATGTATTTTGGGAAGGCAAGTTATAAGTCTTTATCACACCTTCTTGCATGAAATTAATTTTGGTCCTTGGGGTGTGGACTTGGATTGTGTGTGTGTAAGTAAAATGTCATTTATTCACCCACCTTTTTAATTGTGCTTTGGAGTTTAAAGTTGACTTGTGAGGTGAAGTTGAGGATGAGTGGTGTGACATCCTACATGGAGCCACCTGATCCTCCTCTCTCCCTTTTTCTATTTATTCAAATTCTTTTGTTGTTTTGGGGGTTACTAAAGGGGGTTACTTCATTTGGTGACTTCATTTTTGGTTACTTCTTTTGGTTTTGAGCTCTTGTAATTTTGAAGAGAGTTAGAGATTTTTGTTGAATGTTTGTGGATTACTGGAGCTTTTGGACTGTTTGGATTGGAAAAAGCTTGATGTCGAACCTTTGGAGAAAACTCTACCATGGAGAGGTAGGAGTTTGGCTCTTTATGATGTTCTTCTTTTATTTATGCATATGTGAATGCTTGAATATTTTGGTATGTTGTTGGCTGGTTGGGTAGATTGCCTAGGTATGGTGTAGGAGAAGACTATGGGGATCTCTTGTGGGGAGGTATAACAGTTTTGAGGGAGTTATAAGTGTTATTGTGGAGGGAGTTTGGGATTGGGTTCCACCTTGTAAAAGAAATAGCTTGCATTTCTTTACTCATTATGGGGTGTCATAAGAGTGTGGGGAGGCATAAGAGAATGGGAGGTATAAGGGTGGTACTTGGGGGAGGCATAAGGGCATGTATGAGTTTTGAAACGATATATATATATATATATATATATATATATATATATATATATATATATATATATATATATATATATATATATATATATATATATATATGGCAGGTTCATTTTAAGGTGGACACCCATTTCCCCATTGGGAGGTATAAGCAGCTTCCCCCATAGGTCTTGACCCTTTGGCTTTTGCATGATGAAGCCTGAGTATTGTTTGGTGTTCTTCCTGTGGTTGTAAATTGTAGGATGTATTTGAACTATCTTCTATTTGTGCACTATTTTTGTGTTGTGGAAGCCAGTTTGTTGCCATGAGTTGAAATACATTTCTTATTGCTTTGTGGTCAGGGTTCGTCGGCCAATTAGGAGGACAACTCCTCTTCATTGGAATTATTGGTTGGGTGGAGAGCATTGCCTCTCCTCTTTTTTTTGTGATCAAAATATATATGGTGGATCTTCTTGTTGCTATTCTGGAACCGAGGATGAAGACAAATTTTGAAGTTTCTCCTTGGGTTCCTTATTGTGAAATTTCCCACTTCAAGTGGATGGCATTATAATATTATTTGTGGTGGAAAGTTGTTATGTTTTGGAAATGGAACCTACATTTGAATGTGAGAGATGTATATTTTGTAAGTTATATTTGATGAATGAAAAAGGAAGTTATAAAAGAATTATTGGAGTTTAATAGAAGATGTTTTAATTACCACAAATGGTATGGTTTTCATTTGAAATCTGTGTTTGAAATATATTTTGAAATCTCTATTTGAAAATTTAAAAAAAGAAATATGTATGAAGAAATATTACATTCTATGTTTCATTCGAAATGCATGCTTTGAAAGTAGAACTATATTTTGGGTTTTGACGCATGGATTGAAGTAAAGTTAAGCATTGTAAAATTGGAATGGAATGAACTTATATATTTAAAGTATGATAATGAAAATTAGATCACTTCGGGCTTAAGTATGTTTTTCCATTTGGATTCTTTGTAAAGCCTACAAATAAATATTAGAAAATATATAGAATACTATGTAACTTGAAAGAAAAAATGAAACCTTAGAATGAACTAAGCATAAATAAGGCACATCATAAAACAATTGCATTGCCATAGTAATCTATTCAGAACTCCAGTAATCGTGCAAGAGGCATAATAATGCCATTTCATAGAAAAGAAAATAAATTCATATTGAAATCTCAACAATAATCAATTAATCCTTGCAATCCATTAGAAATATTTCAAGTAAGTTTCTCCATGTTGTTTGGGGTGTTGAAGGAGAAAGAATACCGAATTAGACCAATTATGGCAGTTGAAAACGTTTAGTTCATATTTTTATGGCAGGAAAGATATTTTCTTAAAATTCACCCATCTAAGTTTCATGAAAATGAATTTTGAAGTTTCCTATGCAAAGTGAAGTTCCTGCCCTTTCCAAAAAGTCCTCATTTTCCCAAATACAAGCTTCCATTCGAAAGTTATGGCCTTTTGAAGTTTTTACTTCACTTAGTTTGAAAAAAAAACAATTTTTTGTAAATCGGACCCGCGGGCCCAAAAATTACTTAGGGCACTTTTTGCAAAAAAACAAAAAGTCACAAATTCCTCCACGGGTTCACGGGCCCGCACTTTCAAACTTTACCTTTTTGAAAAAGGGCAAAAAATATTAAGTCTCCCCGCTGGTCCGCTTCCCTGCCTGTCACTGTGGGTCTGACACGTGGCTTCTTTAGGCGTCAGCGGAGGTGCAAACTGTTTTAGACCTTATCACCTTTGGAAAAAGATAGGCGAAAATTCCTAAGTTTCCCCGCCGGTGTGACTTCCTGCAAGTCACTGTTGGATTAACATGAGACTTCGCTTGACATGGGCAGAGGTGCGGGTTATTTTTAACCTTCGCGTTTTTTAACACAAATGCCAATATTTCTAGGTTTTCCCCAATAGTCCGCTTCCTCGCTTGAGATTTTGGGTAGAACACGTGGCATCCCTGGGCATCGGTAGAGGCATGGGGGTTTTTAAACCTTTTATCCCTTTCAAATAAAAAGAATTAAAATCCAAATTACCACCGACGACCCGCCTTCCCGCGTTGGCTTAAAAACGTGCCACGTGTCCCTTGCGGCTTGGGAAAATTTTCTTTTGCAAGCCCGCCGACCTGTAACTTAAGAAATATGAGGAATTAGGAGGACTTCTTTATATTGTTGGAAAGGGGGAAGAAATTTCCTATCTAATGGAAATGTTTTTAGGAAACCTTAAGTGCGTTAAATATGTGTAAAATCATGTTGAAGTGCAAAGATGAGTCTAGGAGTGGGTAAGTGGGAAATTACCCCTTTTTAACTTAAATGTTCAACTTTAGAGCATGGGTTGACCTTTTAAGGGGTCACGTCAGGGGATAAGAGAATGTTTTCTATCCCATGCAATAAGAACCTTGTTTATTGTTTAGACCTGGTGGAATTAAATACCCAAGGTATTTAATTCTTTTGGCCCCTTTGACCCTCTAAAATTAATTAAGGAATATTTAACTATAATGTTAATTTAATTACTTATTAAGTTAACTCCTAAGAGAAATTTAACTATATTGGGATTAACTTTAATCTGTAATTTTGTGATGTGGATCTAATGTTTGTTACAACGTGAAAATCTCATTTATTAAATTATAATTGATTTTGAATCTTTGTTGTGATAACTGTTGCTTGAAGCCTGGTAGTGGTCACGCTTTTTTTTAAAAAATTATTCCTTAATTTTTCTATCTAAACATAGGTTGTTCCTGGGTTTCAAGTGGTCATTTTAGTAGGCATTATAGTGTGCCTTCAAGTTCACTAGATGGAGGGATACCGAGGAAGCTTGGACCGGAAAAGAGGTAGATTTTTCCTTTCTTAAAGTTTTGGTTCAGAAGCTTTTGTGCATGTTGATAGGGAAAATAGGAAAAAGTTTGGATGCAAAATCCAAGAGATGCACTTTCATTGGTTATAGATCCGGTGATTTCGGTTTTCATTTTTTAGGATTTAGAGAATTCTAAAATTATTAGGAGTCATGATGTTGAGTGGAATGAAAAGAGAACGTACAGGGATCAAGTTTTGTACCCAAGGATGAACCAGTTGAGAAGTTTGTGAATGAAAATGAACTCTCAGATTTAAAAGAATTACTGATAGGGTTACACAGTAACCGGTGTCAGTTGACCCCTGACCGGCACCGGTCAGATGAACCGATATCAGTTACAGAGGATCTAAGCCAACATCGATTAACAGAACCGACATCGGTTAGAGGTGACTGACATCGATCACTATCAGATTTGGATAGGAATGTCCAGGAGGCTCAGATTGAGTCTCCGGTACCCCAACCTCCTGTGAGAAGATCACAAAGGGTAAGTAAACTTCCAGAAATATTTACACCTCTATTTTATTTATTATTGACTGATAATGGTGAACCAGAGAGCTTTGAAGAAGCAATGCAGGATAAGACTCACATCCAGTGGGAGCATGGCATGGATGAGGAGATGGACTCCTTGGAACAGAACTAGACTTGGGATTTGGTTAAGTTGCCAGCATGTAAGAGAACATTGCAGAACAAGTGGGTTTACAGGATCAAGGAAGAAGAGGGTGGACAAAAAAGATACAAGGCAAGGCTTGTAGTAAAGGGATTTGCACAGAAAGCAGGTATTAAATTTGGTGAAATATTTTCTCTTGTTGTTAAAATGACTTCCATATGTATTATATTGAGCTATAGTTGCAGTACATGACTTGTGCATTTAGAGAAACTAGATGTGAAGACGACTTTCCTTCATGGTGATTTGGATGAAGAGATTTATATGCAACAGTCGTTTGGGTATGAAGTCAAGGGTAAGGAGAAATTAGTGTGTAGGTTGAAAAAGAGCCTATATGGGCTCAAGCAAGCTCCGAGGCAATGGTACATGAGGTTTGATAGTTTCATACAAGAGCATGGTTACTTGAGATGTGAATCTGACCATTGTGTTTATTTCAAGAAGCTTGAAAATGGGAGCTATATTATTTTGTTACTGTATGTGGATGATATGCTTATTAAAAAGATCTAGTATGTAGGACATTGGTGAGATTAATATAAAGCTATCTCACACATTTGCTATGAAAGATTTGGGAGCTGCAAAAAGAATACTTGGCATGCAAATACACAAAGACAAAAAAAATAAGAAATTGTATTTGTCTCGGGAGCATTATATCTACAAGGTGTTAGAAAGTTTCAACATGCAAGAATGTCAAAACCTGTTAGTACACCTATGGTTGGACACTTCAAATTGAGTAAAGATCAGTGTCCATCATCACATGAGGAGGTCAAATACATGACACGAGTGCCATATGCTTAAGCAATTAGGATTCTCATGTATGTTATGGTTTGTACCAAGACCAGACATTGCACAGGCAGTGGGAGTTGTGAGTAGATATATGGCCAAATCCAAGGTAAAGAGCATTGGAAAGCAGTCCAATGGATACTCAAGTAATTGAGAAGGACATCTAGCATGCAATTATGCTATGGAGGTTCGGATATTTCATTATGTGGCTATGTTGATTCGGATATGGCTGGAGATCTGGATGGTAGAAGGAGCACTACTGGATATATTTTCACAGTAGGTGGAATGACAATTAGCTGGATTTCAAGATTGCAGAAGGTTGTGGCTTTGTCTACTACAAAGGCAGAGTATATGTTGCAGCTACAGAGGCTAGTAAAGGAGATGATATGGATGAGTAGGTTCATGGAAGAGTTGGGAAAGGAGCAAGGTGATTATAAATTGTTCAGTGATAGCAAGAGTGTAATTCATTTGGCAAAGAACTCAACATTTTATTTGAGAACAAAACACATTCAGTTGAGGTATCACTTCATATGTAGGTATTGGAGGATGGACAATTGAATTTGGAAAAGATTTATACGAGCAAGAACCCTACGGATATGCTAACGAAGCCATTAGCAAAGGAGAAGTTGGAGCTACATTCCACTTCTGTTGGTCTTCGAGTTTGAGACTTGAAGAGGAAGAAACAAAGCTAAGGAAGGATCCAAGAATGACGTTGTATAGGTATGGTGCAGTAATTAATCTCCAAGTGGGAGATTGTTGAGTTGTGGAGCTCAATTACTTCAGTTTAACATGCAATGGAAACTTGCTGGAAAATATAGTAACTGTCATCGGTTAAAGGGGAACCAACATCAGTCACCCAGGACCGGCATCGGTCAGGCAATGAAGGAACCGACATCGGTTACCTATGCGAGGATTTTTTACTTAACTCTCAAGAACTAGATCTATTTTTAGCATTAAAATATATCTATTTATTGTAATTACATGGCTAAGTTCCCTAAGTCTATAAACGACTATATAAGCATCAAAGCTAGGGTTTATAAGTAAGAGAATTAACAAGAATTAGAAAGAACTTGCAAAAGTTAGTGAGAGAGAGAATTCTTTGTGATGAAGCAAAAGCTTGAGAGAAAGAAAGTAATGTACATCTGAGAGGTGTGGAAGATTGTAAATCTTCATTGTATATCTTGTCAAAGCTTTGGATAATAGATTGGCTTGTTTCTTGGTGGACATAGCCCACACTGGGTGAACCACATTAAATCTGGTGTTGATTTATGTCTCTTGTTTTGTATATTTCTTCTAGTAGAATATCTACTTTTATTTGCATGTATGCTTAGATCTGATATATTGTCTATAAAAATGGTGTGCTAACCCCAATAATGTGAATCCAAGTCAAGCTAAGCCATCATGCGTGCAAACAATGTCAGAGCAAGTGGGATCGAATGGAATATGAGGCCAGTAAGAGTTACGTGTGAAAAGAGTGCATGTGAAAGGAGGTAGTGTCAAGGCAAAGTGAGACGAGGTAAATGGTGTGACATACTATTTATGGATAGACCCCTAAAAAGTATCATATCATTAGTAGGAGTGGGTTTCTTGAATTGTATTCACCATGGCCGATAGCGAAAAAATTATCATTGAAGTATGACTCGTCTATCTCGACAGGAGTAAAGTTAATATTGCATAGTGCATCATCATTAAGCTCTACGACATCAACCTCATAATTAGAATCATCAATGTTGGCATTGTTATGTTGAATAACAATATCAAGGTTATTGGTAGGAGCAGAGCTAGATATAGGAGTGAGAGGATTCTTGACAGTAGGAATAGTGGTAGCTATGGGAGTAGATAATGTGGGTGAAATGATATTAGTAGTATGAGTGGGAATAGATGGTATTTTTGCAGAGGTGGAAGAAGGTTGTGGAGTACTAGATTGTGTGACATCATAGGTACCAATATTGCTATATGGAATAGGCTGCGATGGAGGAATAGGCATAGCAGTAATAGGGTATACAAAACTTGAATGGATCAAGGTCAACAACAATGGTATATTCATAGCCATCATGTAAGTATTCAACACACCAATGAACGATAGAAAGGACAACATGCATTGCACGAATCTATGGTCTACCCAACAAAATATTAAATTAAAATGAGGCATCAATAACGAAGAATGCCGTAGGAACCATATCAGGCCCAACTTGTATAGGTAAAGTGCTAGTACCTAGACATGTGCAAGTAATAGAATCATAGCCGTGAATGAGAGTATAATATATAGTGATTAGATTATCATTAATTCCAATTTACCTGAGGAGGGAATGACACATAAGTTTATTACAGATCCATTGTTAATGAGTACACGTTTGATGCAAATGGCACTGATAGTAGCAATGATAAGTAAGGTGTAAATGGATTGTCATCAGTAGATGGAGGTATAGCCTCATCACTAAATGATATAGCATGTGGCATATTTTTGAGAGATTGAATAATATGTGTGAAGGACACATGTGAATTATTGCTTTCAATGTGGATAAAATGAAGGGCGATCGCTAATGTATGATGAAAATTAGGTACATTGCACAAAAGATCGTAAAGATAATTTTTTGTAGGTGTATTCTTAAGTTACTCAATGATGTCATAACCCTTAGAGGTGGCGGTAGGCATTGTAGAAGTAATTGGTGGTGGAATAGAAGCCGAAGGGGATACAGGAGGACAAGTACAGTTAGTAGTGACTACATTAATGGATGGATCAACCATAGGGGTGATAAAGTGAGGAGGATGTTGAGTACGAACTTGCATTAAATCAACAACGATGGTAATGATACCAAAAACCTTAGTTGGGGTGAAAGAAGGATAAGAAGAATGATCCATGAATTCAGAAGAAGGAGATATATTTCAAATGCATTCTCGGAAGGTAGGGTTTGAATGAGTGGGTTCACTAAATGATTTTAAAATATAGAAAATCTAAACCCTAATATTGCAGAGTAATTAATAGAACAATGACGTACAACCGCTAGATATACTATGACATGAGCAATAAACTAAGAAAATATGAAACCTTGAGTTCAAAAGAAGGAAAAAATGACTTAGCTTATTTACGCTCTTCCTGGAACTAACATGGGTTGGAAAACTGATGAAAAAAGAGAGAAGACCATTACAATTGTGCACTGTGAAATCTGGAATTATCGAATAAAGCCAGACACGGGCGCCTGGATTGGGTTAGGGGCACCTGGGTGCTAGAGTTTGCAGTTGGGTGCTTATGACTACGGAAACACTCAGAACCTGATTTTTCCTATGTCACACAACTATTGTTGATATTCACTGTTGGTCGCCAATATTTTGATCCTTGCTCATTTAGTTTCATTGTAACCTGCAAAGAAATGTTCTTTTGCAAAACCCTGAAACTACATCAAATTGTAAAAATGAAAGATGCAATATCGGGGGTTAGACTAAGACCGACGCTCACCCGACGAAGTGAGCTTACGACCGAGTATTGCACTACATCTCAGAATCCATGTAGTTCTTGTGAGTGTGTGAAAGAATCATGCCATAGGGTAAGTGCACTTGATAACGTGCTAGCTAGATGTAACAATATCGATAGAATGTGTGGATGGAAAAATGAACTTCCCCTTCCTATGAAGTTTATGCAAAAAATGCAGTCCCTTGTCCCTTGAATGGATGCTAGATGGATGCCTTTAGTCCTCTTATATTCCTTTGGATGCAAGCTTGGGTGATGATAATAGATTCTTAGAGCTTGGTCCCTTATTTTGGTCACATAGGTTTGTATTTATATGATTCCCTTGGTTAAATTTCTTAATTGAGAACTCGAAAGCCGACCCGTAAGAAAATAAGATGCCCAAATGATAAAAGAGACCCAAAAGAAGCAAGTAAGATAGAAAAGGGTTTGGGGCACGTGGAGGGGGAAAGGGTTCCTGGGCGCTAACATCCTGGTTGGGTGCTTTTTTTTGAAGACATAAAAGATAAACAAGTACCAAATGGGTTGTAGGGTGTAAAAGACAAGAAAGAAATCAAAGAGGCCAAAGATAGTTGCCAATTACTAATTTTATCGCTTATGAATCACATGAATGCTAGCACGTGTTTATGACCTATAAATGTACCCAAGTGTGTGATTTGTGTTTACAAATACCTACAGTTATAAGCTAATTCATCTTTATCACCTATCTTTCACTCTTACTTGTACTTTTTAAACTGGATCTTACATATTTACTTATATATATATATATATATATATATATATATATATATATATATATATATATATATATATATATATATTTATATATCTAACCAAAAATGTCCTTACATAGATTTAAAGTTTTATTTTAATCAGTAATGTAAATGAAATTTGAAACTATGAATAGTGAAAAAAGAGATGCAAATTGGAAGGAATACACATGTTTGTTTTGCGGAGGGAATAGTTTCTCATTATTTACTTGTACTTGGAGATTTGGATTGTTGAACTTTACCAAAGCACCCTGTGAAGGAATAAGAGCATGTATCAAATTCATTCAACAACTCTGATATCTTCCCCTTTAAGTGTAAGAGGAGAGGAAGGACTACCTATAAAGAACTTAGCCATTTCAATACTTTCCATGACCCCACATGCTACACCGTTGTAGACGGATCTAGGCCCAATTTTGTAAATTAGTACACACAATATAAAAGAGAATAAGTTACCTCTATACTCTCCCCATTTGTTGCACAAATGAGTAGAAATTTGATAAAGGTCAAATCTGTTGAAATGTAGCTGGAAAAAAGGAGACCCGTGCCCCCAATATCCTTGAAACTGAAACTGATTGTTGTAGATTAGAAGGAATGAAATACTTTATACCCCCTAAAAACAATTTGAAATGAGCCATATAAGTTTAAAATTTTGCTAAAAACATGTTCCTGTAGATGAAATTTTGAAACCTCTAAGAAAGTTACTGTAACTAATGCTAGGATGAAATCGTAGAAATGGGTCACAAATGTTCATATAGTCTTGACCATACTGTACACTTTTGACCTTATGCTTGCTTTTATGAAGTTTTGTATATGATGTTTTTAGTACATTTTTCTTGTGCCTGCATGTGTCTAAACCCATAATTTTATTCGTTTCTACTATAGGTGTAGAATATACCCAAATGTATGCCCCCTCTTTTGAGGCGTGTGCGTTAAAGAGTTTGAGTGTGCATCTCAAAGGAATAGATGTGTAAACATGTATGACAAGTCCGATAATCTATGTAGAAAACACATGAATGGATAATGTGGTGGCCACTGAGAAGGGCTTGCTCTTATAAAGAGGATTCACATGGTGGATACCATGGCACATAATGAGAGCAACAATAGTAACAAGAATAATAGTAGCAATAATGTCAACAAGAGAACTAGTAGCAACAACAATAATAGTGCATATGTAAGAAGAAACAATTGCAAATATAATAGTGCAAACAATGTCACATACAACAAAGACAGAGCCAGAAACATGGGACATAAAAGTGTCACATGATCAAGGCTATAATCAAGCAATGTCATACAAGAACGCGTGATGCCACAAACATGGGACACCCATAATGTCATGAGAAAAACAAGGTCCTTAGGCCATAATCAGAGTAACAAACAAGTAGTTATACACATAACTAGGAAGAATGTATAGAAAAAAGTATTATACTGTGATGAAATGACATAGCAAGGGATATATATAAGCGTGTGAAACAACATTTGTTAAACACCGCATAAGACACATGTGTTAGGCATGTTAGCTCAAAATATAGAAAATACACTATATATGTAATTAAACGTGTTAAAAAGGTGAAAATGGGACTATAGTGAAATAATAGCACTTGGAGTGTGTGGAGGGATGGCCCTAGAAAATGTATTTAAGAAACCATTATAGCTCCCACAACCATGTAGCGATCTATATGTCTTACATCATGCTCAATG
Organism: Taxus chinensis; assembly: GCA_019776745.2. Classification (NCBI taxonomy): domain Eukaryota; kingdom Viridiplantae; phylum Streptophyta; class Pinopsida; order Cupressales; family Taxaceae; genus Taxus; species Taxus chinensis. The sequence continues at coordinate 45,202,516 of CM034153.1, forward strand.
TACCCTATAAACGCATGTGTGTAAAGAATAAAAATGCTCTCTATTAAACCCAAAGGATAAACAACATGTCTAATGTAACGTGCTAACAATGCTATAGAAATAGGCCTTGTTTTTTATATTTTATAAAATATTTAAATGTTTTTACTTTTTGTGATTCTATCGATGTTTTATATTTTCTAGTGCATAGCTATGTACGAGAAAGGGGATAACATGAAATTTATACGATGAACACATCCCTAGAAGGTGAATCAACCACCACAGATGATGGAGGCCCAAGCCTCATATGTGCCAAAGAATATGGATCAATTGTCAAAGGAACAATTGTAGTAATATGTACCAAAGAGGGTTTGGGAGAAGAGCAATGTATAATAACACAATGACTAGTATGTGATGTATGAGATATGTATATTGTACTAGAAGAATGAGTATTACTCAAAGGCCAATGAGGAGAGATAGGGTGACTTTGGGTATGAAAGAATCAACAGGGAATCCTACGAGAATGTAAACCACTAGAGGCAATATGTGTGGAATAAGGGATAGTTGAAGGTCGAGAAAGACCAAAACTATGAGAATCAACATGTGCAACCAAAGGCCTAACATAAGACCCAGGAGGACTAGAGCTATATGAATCAATGTGTGAATCCAAGGATATATCGAAAGACCTGGAAGGATCATAGCTATGTGAATCAATTTGTTAATCCAGTGACCTATATGTAGGTGTACCATGAGTAGGAATAGAGGTTATGGGAGAATGACTATTCATGTTAGGGGAAGGAGCCTGAAAATGGATATCTTGAATAGTAACAACCTATTGATTACAAATGAAATCAATACACTAGTGAATAACTAATGGGATAACCTGAAGATCACGTAACCAAGGCAGACTAAGACATAGGGTACGAAAGCTAAGAGAACTAGTAACCAAAAATCAAAAGAGTGTGGTAATAGGACCAACAATGATAGGTAATGTGATACGAAAATAACAAGGATCAATAGCACATGTAAGCTTATGTTGCGAGACACTGAGAGATTGAAGTAATGACCAAGAACATACATTATATTTGTTGCATGGATCAACCAATATTCATGTATAGGTACTTGATAAATAAAGACAGGAATAGGTAATGTATCATAAATAAAAGTGTCATCTATATCATAGTCATTGAAATTAATGCATGGTGTAGAAGGCGACATGCAAGTAATAGTGTTAATCACGACATTTAAGGGATGATAATAAGAGGGTAGTGGTGGCACAACATGATGAGCATTATGCACTTTAGACTTGTAGATGTATCACTTGTATGCTTAGGTAGTGGATCATTGATTATCTTTAACATGAAATTGTTGTTTGTTGGCTTAAAATATTCAGTGGGCTCATCCCATTCAATGTCATTAGAGTCAATAAGGTCCTAAATAACATGACAAATTTGTATGCATTTGTCCACAAAATGACCAATACATCAGTCATAATCACAAAAAAAGCTTTTTCGTCAAACCTCTTACTTTGAGGCTTGATTGCATCAACCTCGGACTGTGGAAGGAGAGATACAATATTGCACTCAAGTAATTGTTTTAAGAAAATATCAAGAGCACATGGTAAACTTGTAAACTGTAATCATTCAAGTTATAATTGTAGCTTAGTAGGTTGAGTAATAACATTGATAGTGTATTTAGAAGCAACCTTAGCATCATTAGTATTGCCTTCAAATGTATATTTGTTGTGAAATTTGGCATTAGATGTGCTTGGAATGATATTAACATACTTTATCTTTTCCATATGTAACAACTTGGCTTCACGTTCTTTTAGTGTATGGAAAAGATGGTCAAGTGATCCAAATTCTTCAAACATGACTGATTATAGCATAGGAGGAAGAAATATTTGTGTAAAAAAGTCTTGTAATTCACTATTAACCAATATATTATTCATCTTAGTAATCATGGTCTGATAATGCAAGACATAATCATTAATATCATCATCAGATTGTTAGTGTAGATTATACATTTTTACATAAGAAACCTTATCCCCAAAGTTGATAGAAAATATAGCTATAAATTTATTTTCCAATGTGGTGAAAGAGCACATAAAATGTGTGGGGATATCATAGAACTATTGCAGTGCAAAGTCTTTAAGACTCCTAGGAAATAACTTGGTAAGAAAATTTTCATAAGATGAATAATCGATGCAAGCCACATGAAAAGGTCTAAGATGCTATGTGGGATAACTTTTGCCATCATAGATAGGAAGTTTAGGTGCAACAAAACCAAGAGGAAAAGGATAAGAGGCCACCTCAGAAGCTAGTGGATTATGTAGTAATTAAGTGGAGTTCATAACACGAGGAGAATTAGATGCACCTTGTTGCAATTACAAGATTTGATCTTGTAATGTGTGGATAAGGCTTTCAAGAGCTTATGTGTTATATGAGTAAGGATGCGAGCCATAGAGACATAAAGACATTGTAGTATTAGTGCCTGCATGAATAGGCATAGAGACATTGTTCATCAGAATGTTAGGTGCCCCAAATATTCTAGACACAATAGATGTAGGTTTAGTAGATGTTTCTAATTTAGATGATGGAGCATGCTTAAGTTGATCTTGTACAACGTATAATAGGATTTCAATGTTAAAGGGATTTTCTTATAAAAACAATGCAAATTGTTAGGCATCATCATCAGTAAAGTCTCAATTATGATTTTTAGAGTGAGTATTGGAACCACCCTTATACACGATCAACATTAATAGTCAAAATAGTATTGGTGTCACTCAGATTTCACTCTGAAATCTGTGATTACCCAATCCGAATTTTTTTTCGTACTTTTAAAATAGTGGGTCCTTTGTGTGTTTTTATTGCTTGAAAGTTCCTGTATTGCGTCAAAATAATCCTAAAGTGCCATATTAGCCTTTTTTGCCAAATACCCAGATGCCCAAAATTGTTTTATTCTGTCGTCGGGATTTGTCTGCGGGAAATTTGTATTTAATTATTTTGAGCCCCGTATGAGGCTATTTGCGCTCTGTTTTAACTCCATTATAAGTGAATATGTTATTATTCCTATGTACCAGAAGGATTTTAACTTATTTTAAGTTTTGGGCTTTATTTGTAACTTTTGACAATTTTTCGTGTTTTTGTGGTGTCTCGTTCTCGTTTTCTGTAAAATTTCTCTGGAACAACTCCTTTGTTGGGTAAGCCCGATTTTTGGCCTGGAGCGGCTAGAAAACATATACGCACATTGTGCCCGGAGGAAGTCGCCATCGGAGGTCTGGATCATTGGAAAAAAGCGAAGTCGTGCACTGAAAAGCCCCTGTGGGGATGGGCGCATTTTTGGAAAACAAAGGATTTAAGCTGCGATGGGAAAAAATAGAAGCTGCAGGCATGATGGGAATTTTATACCTGCCTAACAGGGTACTTTTTCCCATATTATAAAATTCACTTAAGCTGCAGTGGGAAAAATAGAAGCAGCAGGCAGGTGGGAATTTATTGCCTGCCTTGCAGGGTACTTTTTCCCGTGATATAAAATTCACTTAAGCTACAGTGGGAAAGTTAGAGGCTGCAGGCAGGCGGGAATTTATTGCCTGCCTTGCAGGTTAAATAATTCCATGGTGAAATAAAAGTCAAAGTGACTTAAGTGAAATCACGGGATTTTATTGCCTGCCTTGCAAGGTAAAGAAACCCATTGTGAAAGAATTCTTAAAAATAGAATTACATGTGCAAAAAAGTGCGACCCACCTTGGGTGAGATAATGGCATGCATTAAATAAATATATTGTTAATTAATTTATTCACCCAATTTTGTGCACCTAGGCTTGTGGAGGAAGTCAACAAAAGTCAAAGAGGGAATAAATCAATGGAAATAGAATTCCAAAGCATTAAATAAATTCAATTTATTTAATGGCAGCCCTCTTCCTCTCAAGAAGTGCGCTCCAATTAGGAGTTGTTTAATGTTTTTAAAGGTATTAAAAGATTATATTAAATTCTATTTTCAGTGGCTAAGGTTAAAGCACACTGTGGAGCTTAAGTGAAGTGATGTGTGAAGGATTAAATTGGATTAATTTAATTTATTGGATGGTTGTCCTTAAACATGCTATTTTTAAAAGAGAAAAACATGATTTTTAATTAATTAATTGCCTTTAATTGTTAAGGAAATTATTAATTATAGAATTGTGAAGGTTATATAAGCATGGGCAGCCGTATGCGTGAATTATTCAAATCATAGGTAAAGAATTGCAGCCAAGTGGAAAAATGCGCCCCCATTAGAGGAAGGATTTTGCTTAGACAAGATGACAACAAGGCTAAAAGCTTCCAGATTTGGTGCATGCTTTGAAGGAGGTTGATCTTTGTCTGCATAATTATTTACACAGGTGTTACAGGAGCTCATGTGTTGATTGAAAGGATTTATGCTCTCTTTATGTGTAAATTAAACACCATTTTTTAGGGCAGCAGGCTTGAAAAGTGCAGATTTTTACAATTAAAATTCACTATTCATGCTTCGGTGGCCATTTTTGTCTGAATAAATTACAAGAATTCATTATAGGTGCTTGACAAAAGAAAAGGAGCTTTTATCAATGTCCAACACATTGCATATATCCTCCGAATCTGAAGAATTGTCCAGATCTGCACCAATTTTGAAGAATTCCAGTTAAATAAGAAGAAAAAGAATTATTCATACAAAGATAGACAAAGCTATGGCGAAGAAGAGATGAAGAAGAAAGCACAACAGAGTCATGCATCACTTCTAAATTTATAGATACTAGGAGACACAGATCTAGGCTCGAGAACCTCTTGCCGAATTGATAGACAAATCCAGTGCAGGAGAAGACTTCACTTATGCGTGCAGATTAAAAGCAGTGGAATTATCCGAGCTGCAGCTTTTCCATGTACAGCCCAATTGCCAAAGTTCGTGATGGAGTGTGATAGATCTTATCATCCTTCATCCAGATCAGTACGTGATGCTTCGGGAAAGACAATAATTCGGTTGGATGCAGAGTTCATCAATTATTGTTTGAAGATTCCAGTGCGAAAGGTGGTGACTTCTATTAGCATTCAGGATGTTGACAGTAGATGGGAGAAACATAGAGTTGATTGCGTGAGCATAATGAATAGCTGATTCATGAAGAAGCCTAGATCTCCTTTGAAGTTCCCGAGAACTCTTCCGCAGTCCAATTTGGTGCAGGAGGCAGATGATGTCGTCAAATTACTATGCAGGATGAATGGTGAAGTGAATACCTACGCTTTCCGTACATGGATGTATGCTTTCATCAGGACCATTGAAATCAACAAGGTTGATTCCATGATCAATTAGTCAGAAATTATTAGCAACAACATCGGTGAGCAACTCCGGAACGTGAATCGTACTTTCAGCTTCAAGATGACTTCATACTTGGTGTATGTTGCAGCTTGGAACCAAGCTGGATAGATGTGGTGTTCTTTCCAAGGACCCCATTTTCGAGTGTTACCCGCAGCTTACTGCACCTACAGGCAAGAAAGACTTCAAAGTGATCAACGATGACTTCTTCTACGATTTCATCTGCAGGCTAGACAAAGACTTGAAGGCCAACATGGTAAGCAAGGAAGCACGGGAAGCTGTGTCCAAGATTGGAAGTCTATTCATTCAATTTACAGATTTCACATACCTCAAGGTTACGGGCTTTTCTGGAGAACCAAAAAAGATGCCCAGGTATCCGAATGATAGATTGATCGCCATGGAGCTAAGCAGGCAACTTGTGGAGTTACATGACCTTCAGTCAAAGCGGAACAAGTCTACGGGCTTCTTCCCAATCACTGTGGGATATTACAGCTGCATTAGCATTCACAGAGCTCGAGGGATGGAAGCGCAAATGTTATCCTATGAGCAAGAGTTCTTCCCTGCACGGCTGAACTTTGATCCATTTGGAGTAGCCAGGAAGACAATCTCCCAGCAGTATGCACATGTGCCTTCATTAGAAGATTTCTGGATGAAGTGCAAAAGTGAGTACGAGGTTAGAAAGAAAGATTTCAGCAGGCTATCAACAAAGCAAGTGTTCGACTTTGGACTAGCGCGGATACTTGTGGATCTTAAAGATGATGGGAATGTGGTACTTGACACTTACCATCAAATGGGAGGAGATAAAGCCATACTGCCGAATAACATAGGAGGCTGCAACACAATTGAAGAAAGGTCGAGAGTTGTGTTGGTGAATACTTCAAACTAGTTGCTGATGAAGGGATATTGCCTTGATGAAGCATTGATGAATCAAGTCATGGGCAACTTCGGCGCAGGAGATTCCCTCAAGCGAAAGCACGGAGGAGAAAGCAGTAGGAAAGTCGAGAAGTCGAAAGTGCATAGAAGATCTCAATCTAAGGAGAGGATCACTTCTACGACCATGGTTTTAACTCCGGTTTCTCTAGTACCCAATGCTTCACCAACTATTTAATGGGAGAGGTTCCCTTATTCTGAAACAAACTTATTTACAAAAGTACAGAACATTATTTTATGGTCGAACTTGGATATTACGAAAGTGTTTTCTACAAGGATCATCAGTTACAGAAGGACTGAGGAAAAGGAATAAGAAGATGAGCAGAATAGCAACATTCAGAATTATAGATAGCAGAATAATTCTTCGTGTATGCGAAGCTTCAAAGGAATTTTAAGACAAGATCATTTGCGATGGTTGAGTGAGATTAAATTTAAGGACACAAAGTTCCATAAATAACCTTCTTCAGATTTGTTAATCAAGGACACAAAGTTCCTCCTTGGTTGTACAAGATCGTTGTACTTGCAAAACTGAACAGTATGCAATCAGAGAGACTAAACGAGTTAGGAACAAAATGATCTTCACAATATCTAAGGGAAAACACAGAGACAACAAGAATCAGATAGACAAAGAATGGAAAGCCCTTTTGTATTGATTTCTTTAAGATCTATTTACACTTTCAGTAAAATATCCAAGTTCTTCCTCCCCTTCAAAATGGCGTGGAAAGGCCATTATATAGCTTACAAGTTGGTTACTCTTCGTAACCGTTTCTTTTAACCAAGAATAGTTAAGTACCGCCAATTGCAATACCTTAACTAATTACAAAGAATATGAAAAGAAAGGAAAGAAGAGGAAAGGAAAGAGAAGGAGACAGGTGGCCGGCTACTGGGAGGGACCCACTGTCTTCAGAATCCGCTGCCTGAACTTCTTCAATGACTCAGCTATATCTCTGCCACGAGGGACTGACGTGTTGGTTGTAGACTGAGTCCAAAATCCTAGACATTTCTCCATCTCTTTATCAAACTCGACGTGAGTATGATAGTCTTTGTTTGCTTCTTCAATGGCAGACTGAAGAGAGCAAATTTCTTTCATCTTTTCCTTAGAGATGGAGTCTTCCTTGAAAAGGTTATCTTTGACAAAAGCTCTGAACTGAGCTTTGATTTCTTGCAAGGACAAGGGAACGCCAGAGTTTTCATCCTGAAGATGACAATGCATATCTTTGAAAGCAGCAGCTGCCAGTGTCTTGAAAGCTTCTCCTTTCTGCCAGTTGTTCTTCATTTCTCCCACAGCTTCCTCCAGGACTTTGATTTTCCATTCCACGCTGTAGACCCAAGATTTTGACATATTGTCCTTAGCATCATCGAAAACCTTATTCGCCAGTAAGATGTTCTCATCTGTCTGTCCCATGAGGCGAAGGTCTACAATGCAACTACTCCAGAGTTTAAGCTCTTTATCCATAACCCCAATGGTGGAGGATAGCTTCTGTTGCAAATTATCTACCTTTCCATGTAGCTTAAAAGCTTCATCGATGAAGTTTAGCCCGGCAACAAGCATGTCATCCACCATGGCCTCAATGGCTCGGCCATAGAATGAATACTTGTGCATATCTTTGATACTCTGCACTTCATCTTGGCTTAGAAGTATAGGAGGCGGTAGGGCAGTCAAAGGGGTAGGGTCCAAAACTTTGTCCTTAGACAAAAGTGACTTGATAAAGCTCGTGAGAACTTGGGCTTGTTCCTCCAGCTGTTCAATAGTCTGCTGCCCTTTCTCGACCCTTCCAATGACCCTTGTGACTGTTTCCTGAAGGTTATGAATCTCACCTTCAGGAGTAGATTCTCCCATAGGGATCCTAGAAAGCTCTAAGTCAGATGTCAGCAGGTCTGATTCTGATTTATCCACTGTGGGCTTAGCAATCTCCAGGAATTGCTGACCTTGAGCATCTGACACAATCCTGGAAGTAGTTCTGGCTTTCTTGGCACGAGAAGGAGTGGTGCCCAACAAGGCTGCAACAGCATCAAAATTGGGTCCCAAGCTTTGAGAGGAGGATTTCCTCTTCCTTTTTTCGACCAGAGGTTGCACCCAAGCAAAAGAGGAAGAAGAATCTGCAGGAGAGGCAAGAGGACCAAGAGACAGGGAGCTCATGACACTTAGGGTCTGTGCTGCTGTTGATTCAAGCTGAGATGTGAGTAGAGCACTGGAGGCAATGGCAGTAGAAGAATCAATAGTACCTGGAAGTTCAGTGCTCTGTACCTCTTTGTCCTTATCTGCTGGGTCTTCAGGAGCATTTGCAGGAGTGGGCATCTCACTTTCTTCACTTTCACTGAGAATAATGATGTTCTCTGGCCCTATAGGCAACTCTGCCTGCTTTCTTAGAGGATCATTCTCTGCAGGCTCCTTCTTTACCTCTTTGAGTTTCTTTTTGTATACCTGGGTAGATGGAGAAGGAGTAGATTCCACAGGTCCCTGAGATGTTGGGGCAGAAGGGGTTTTTATTGGTGTTCCAGACTCTGGAACTGATGTCTCCCTTATGGGTGTCGAATCATCTTTGGAGCTGGATTCTCCTGAGTGCCTCTTGAGTTCTCAGATCTTCTTACTGAACCAGACCCTAGTTCTGACCAAGACTGGAGCAAGAATCTCAGCCAGATCATCTTTCTCTCTTCTGTTCCAATCCAGGTCCTCCAGAGGAGTGTGCTTAATCACATTTTCATACTCATACGAGTATAGTTCAGAATTGTCATCCTGGAGACCTTCAGGAACTTGGTACAGACTGAGTTCTTTGATCAATTGCAGGGAGAACCTGCCACAATGCCTTCTTCTGGCTTCAAAATCATCTGCACAATCAGCCCAGTAGTCTTCAGTATCTGCCCTGTGATGATAAACTATCTTGATATTCTGTTCAATAAACTTCTTCAAGTCAAAACAGGTTCTAGGCTTGAAGAAATGAACAGTGATGGGGACCAGGCATCTTTCTATGTTTTGGGCATCCAGAGCTGTTTTACATGTGCAATTTCCCAGAGAGATGGGAAAGTGTAAGCCAGAAATTTTCTTGTCTCTGCAGGTTCTGTGCAACTTGTCTAGTTGCCTGCATATTTCTATCAGGGCCATTTTGTCATTGCAGAACATAGGAAGCCGCAGAGGAGTGCTCTCATAGCCAGCTAGTCTAATGTAGGAGAACTTCCTGAATTGGATGAAGTAGGCTCCATACTACGATATCATGTTCATGGCTTCATCTGAAAACCTCCTAGCAATATCACCTTCAAGCAATCTGACCACGTACATGGTGAAAGCATCATTGACTCTTCTGAAATTCCGATTGCTGGTCTCTAGGGTGAACTGCGGGCAATAGGCGTACACTGGATCTTCCTTGTGTGCATCTATGTAGGAGAAACCGAACCATTGCCTTGATGCTGCTAAGGTGTACATCAGATACGAAGTCATGAAGAACTTCTTTGACTGCTGAACGTTAGATAACTGTTCTGCCAAATTCATGCAGATGATCTCTGCCCAGCTGATATTTTGTGTTCCCTCGCACACCATGCTGATGAGCGGGCACATCCAGAAGTGAAACTCGTTGGTAGAGGGCAGGCCCATAACCCTAGCCAGCAGGATTATAAAATCTGACAATTCTTCATTGAAATCCACCCGGAAGAGGGTTTTGGTCAGACGAGAAGCTCCCTTCCTAGGGTTTTTAAGCCAGGATTTCGCTACTCGTGCCTTATACTTATCGCTGTCTTGGTCGAACATAGCCTGGGCCTGATCTCGGGAAATGACTATAGCATTTTCCATCTCCGGAATCTTCAGAGCAGCTCCAATGGCGGCGGCGTCTAGCTTGGCGATGAGCTCCCCGTGTACATTTGTCAATTCGCTCGTAGCGGGGTCGAAGTGAGCTCCGCATGACAGTACAGTATTAGCACACTGCACTGAGATTGGGAAACCTCCGGCAAAAGCTAAACCACTATCGTGAATCATCTGCGCCATTGGTGTAGGGTTTGCATCTGTCATTCTTGTCCAGAAATCGCTGAAGTCGAGATGACGAGCTTCGCTATCCCCGATATTGCTAACGGAAGACTCAAGTGGAGAAATTTGCTCCTGTCCCTGAAACTTGATCTTCATATTGATAGATTCGGAGCTGCGACTTAGACTCTGGAAGGAATTTGCAAAGGGAAGGGATATTTGCGCAGGGAACTAGACTGCAAGGGTTTGAGCAGATAATAGCAAGGAAGCAATGCAAAAAATGCGAAGGTGGTATGCTTGGTTATATAGCCGTTTGGGGGGCAGAATGAATTTAATGCTCATTGAATACACAACCACCAATTTGAAAAGCATCATATTCGGAATGAGCGGGAAAAAGCTAAGTATTAATGACACTTGGTACGCTTGGGGCGGGTGAGACGCGAATGCGCGAATCACGTGGCTCGGCCGGTTCGGACGAAACAGGGAGAGGACGCACAAATGCATTTGGGACAAATGGGACGAAAATATGCGAAGTACGCGATTCGGGTGTTTCGGCTGAAATTGGAACAAAGGGCCCATTTAGACTTGGGACATTCGGGGCAAAAAGTTCCGAAGTACGCGACTTGACCGGCTCGGCCGAAAATGAAACAGGGCGCATTTTTGAGAACGGGACATTTGGGGCGAAAATGCGCGAAGTACGTGATTCGAGTGTTTCGGCCGAAATTGGAACAAAGGGCCCATTTGGACTTGGGACAAAGAGCTGCGAAGTACGCGACTCAGGAGTTTCGGCTGAAAATGAGAAAGCTCGCACTTTTGACTTTGGGTCATTTAGGACAGGAAAGTGCGAAGTACGCGGGAAGGATGATTCAGCCGAAATTGAAACATCTCGCACAAAATGTTTTGGGACACTTGGGACGAAATTTTCCGACGGGCCCGAGAATGGGACAGCTTCGGGAACTTCGGCCGAAAGGGGAACATAATGCACTTTCGACTTTGGGACAGATGGGACAAAAAGTTCCGACAGGCCCGAAAATCACACAAACAGACCCAAAACACAGATTTTTTAACTTCACGACTTAGGCACTTCGGAGAAAAACCCTTCAACTCAAAATTTTGAAAATTTTACTCTTATCGGAGCGGGAAATTTTGAGTAGACAACACATGCCTCCACTGAATCCAGCGACATTCATCTTCTCCCCTCAGCCACTTCGTTCAGCGCCTGTTCCAGAGGATACGTTGAAGTTGCAGATGGCGGAATTTGAAAGGGCTTTGTCCTTGGATGACTCAGAAGATGGCAGCCATAACACTGTGGCACTTTCTGACAAATAGGATGCAGAGCGGGAGATGGTAGTGCACTCAGCGACTTCTCACTCTCCGAGAATTAATTTCTCGGAATGGTTAGCTTTGCAGTTTGTTCCAGAAGTGAGAATGGAGATGAACTTAGAGGAGCACGACTTGCAGCTACTCCAAGATCTAAGCAGAAGAGATAGAAGGCCTAAAGTTGCTAAAACAACTTCTAGGTTGATCATCGAGAATTCGAGAGAGAAGTTTGCTGAGATATCAATTCCGGCAGAAGGAAAGATAGAGGAGGAGCTCACGGCAGAAGATGTGATAGTGACCAAAGTACCACTCGGTCAAGCCACCATTGAAGGATTGAAGAAGGACACGCAAACATTGATAGATGCTTTATTCCTTAGGCTTGACAGTGAGAAGGCGGAGAAAGAAGAGTTACAGAAGCAAGTATCTCAATTATGTGAGATCATAGCCAAGGTTGCTAAACCTTCCATTCAGCCCATTTCAGAACAGGTGAGTGATCATCTTATGCAGGAAATGGAAGACGCAAGCAATCAAGTAAAGGCTATTGATGAATGGAAGGATTTGATTATTCGTCAAACTTCTGTACAACTTGGGGAAGTGCCAGCCTACCTAAAGGTTATGAACGATGTAGCAAATCAACTAAATTAACTGATGGCAAACATAGAAGGCATGAATACAGTTGCAGAGAGTAACCTGAGTATTTTGGCTGAGATCAACAAGCTGCCGGGAGATGTATTGATTGCAAAACAGATTGTACCAGATGGATTAGTTGAGAAGGGGAAGCAGTTAGAGTTTGCAGTATCTTTCCGTTTGGAAATCTGCAGAGTTTTGCTGAAGAGGATGCATGCACTTGAGAGTAGAACATCAGATTTACCAAACAGTGTCATTTCCTTCACTGAAGAGATAATGGACGGGAATGTCACTTCATACGTGCGGATCGTCTCAACCAAGGTGCCTAATTCCCTGGAAGGTTCTCTTCTGATGGTACAAAAGAGAATTGATAAAGCTACCAAGCCTTTCACGATGAATTCTATCAGTAGACTGGTGGCACTGCAGGCAGACATTGTGAGGTTTGGGCCGAGCTTGGAAGATGTGGAAGCATGCATCAAAGTATTGAATGAAGGGTTGCTGCAATTCAGGACATAGAAAGAAGCAGTGGCTAAAACAGATGGAAGGATGCTGAATTATATGTTAGACAAGTATATCAAATATCAGAACAAGAAGATGTAGACATTACAGCTGGCGTGACTTCTTCTATTCTTTCTTCTTCTATTTTCTATGTTCCCAGATGAAATTGTAAAACTTCTAAGTTATTGGTTTTGCAACCATTACTTGAAGTCATGTGGAACCATTCTATTAGTTAAGTGATACATGTGTCACTTAAGAAGAAGTTAGTTGAGGATGATTGCCAAATGTCATCTTTACTTGTTGTTCATGCTTTAGTTCAGTTTGAGTTTTCTATTTGTACTTTCCCTCCTACATTCTATAAGTAGGAGAAGAACCTCCAGATTAATGATCAATCAGAATTTGTAAGCAGAAATCTTGTGTTCTAGACTTTGTGCTGAACTCCTGAGAGCAACTTGGAGCAAAGGAATACAAAGGAGTAGGTTTCCGGAGAACTTTGTGTCACGGTGTACTTTGTTTCTTGCTTTTAATCTTAGATCTCTTAGTAAACTTTGTGTTATTATAGATCTGGATCTAGAGCTGCCTTTGTTTTTATAATTATGTGTGTTCATATCTATTAAGTTTCTTCTATGTGCATGCAATTAGCTCTGCTATCTACTAATTGGGATGCACATCTTCCCCATTTCTTCTCTGTATTTCCTTTACTTCCTTCTTCTATAATTTTCCTTTCTTAAACAACTGCTTACTTGCTGCAGAACTTCTTAGTTATGGTTCATGAACTAAGTGGTTAAAGTAAAACCCCTGATAGGTAATAACACATTTTTATTGACAAATCTGACACGGGAGCCTCACTGGTTAAATGAGGGAGATTTATCTCATGACTGCCTAGGTTTGATGTTATGCAGAAAATCTAGCCAACAAGTATTAACAAATATATCATCACGGAGTTGTGAACATGAGAGAATAAGGGTAGTATGGGAATTAAAAGATGTGGGCAACCTATATAGATACTGATAATGATCCCTAAGAGTCAACATGATAAAGCACAATTTCCAAACACAATAAATCATAATAGAAACCATAGAGCCCCTAGGGTTTGAGACATGATGTTTGACTTCAAGAGTTGGGTTCACCAAATGTTTTCACCCTTTTTATAGTTGATAAAGAATTACACATAACCAAAAAGGATTAAATAGAAGCTATATGGGGTTATTTTGATAAATTAACTTCCAAAACTAACCATTCAATATCAGAATAACACATTAATACTTGCAAAAAATGTACACAATATAATACAAGTTCATAAATACATGGGATTTGATTGAACAAAAAATAAATCTTAACTAGAGAAATGAGATCAAATGAATATAGTAGTAACAAGCAAGATCTATCATGTAAGAAAACAAAAAAGTATAAGTAATAGTGAAATAGGAGTGACTTAGTTTGTATTACGAGATCTAGGTTGATTCTGGGCTGGAAACTGAGTGGAACAAGCTAGATCTGGACTGGATAAGATTTGTTTCAAAAATTGGAATTTATAACTCCCTTAGACAAGACCACCATAATAAGGATAGGACCACCCATGAATTGGTGTTTGAATTAGGTACTAATGTTCGAGTAAATGCTCTGCTTATGATTTTCTTAGGGTCTGAACTTGTCTTCTTCCTTTCACTCTTTTTTGCATCCACTTTGTTAAAAGGTTTTACTGTCACACATGCACCTATAAAATAAACCCTAACTAATTGCATAAGGCTCAAGAAAACATTAGATGAGATAAATAATGCACATGCTTTAGTTAAACTAACCTCGACAGTCACCCTAATATTATTGTCACTGAGCGTTGCACTACATTTCAGACTTTATGTAGTTCTAGTGCGTGTATGTGATTGAATCGTATCCCTTGAAGCCAGGTTGCCCTTGTGCCAGTCACACCAATATAGCGTGATAAAACTACTTTTCCCCCAAGATGAATGTGTGAGATGGAATTCATAATTAACCCCCTCATATGTAGTGAATATTGCGGCCCAAATGTTGTTCTTTGCCCCTTTATTAAATAATAAGTAATAGCCCTAGTTGTCCAACCCCTAATAATAGTGAGTAAGTCATGTATGTGTATGATTCCCTTATTTGAATTTCATCATTAACAACCAAAAAGGTTGACCCAAAGTGATAAATGAGGTTTTATAAAAGATAGCAAATGATGTGGCATTTCAAATTTGAGAAAACAAGGGAAAAGAATAAAAGTTCCCAAAGGGGATAGTAGCATATGGGCGCTCCTGTCCCTAATGGGTAGTAGTGTTTGGGATGCTTGGAGGATAAAACATAAAATACAAAGTTGGGTCACATGTTTTCCAACGTTCACAGGTAAAGTGTGCATTCTAGAAAAGTAAATGATAAGAGTATCAAAAGGACAGAGCAATGTAAAAACAAAACAAATGTTGTTTATGTGTAGTTTTCTTACTTAGGAATCATGCATATAGTGTAGACACAAAATCATGCACTTTAGGCATTATTTAGCCCAGTCTTATACTGTTATTTAGAAGGTTCTCAAGTGAATAAAGTACTAATTAATCCCACATTTTGGCCATCTTTGTTTTATATTTTATTTCGTCATTCCTGCACATTTCCTCCCACATATCCACCTATTTCGCAAACTGTCCCGGAATTTTAGCCTAAACCCGGGCGCCCAGGCCTTTACTGGGGCTTACGACCTAATAAATGATCTAACAAATACCTTTTATAACATCTCCTTCCTATATTTGTTGAAGATCTCACCTAGTCATAGAGTTGCTTTATTGGAAGCAATGGGTCTTGGACATTTGATCAATGTCACCCCTCCTTCGGAGGCGCAAATATATCACATAGACTTCGATGTCTATCCTCTTGGTCAGCCAGAAAGAGATGTTGGATTTGTGTTAGACATCAATAAGATGCCCACATATGCTGAGTTAGCACGTAGAGGTGATCTGGCTCTATATCTATAGGTTTGGATTTACAATAACTATGTATAATGTGTAATCATCAATGACGGGGTAGTAGTCAACATTGTCCCCTTTTCTTTTCTCTAGAAGTTGGAATACAAAGAAACCAATTGCTCTTCGACAAGAAACATGTTGAGAGGATATGATAGCCTCAAAACAACATCAATTAGAACCATAGTGTTATCGGTTACCCTGGGTCCCAGGATGGTTCTTACAAATTTTTATATTAGAGATTAGGAAACCAACTATAATATGATTCTTGGTCGCCCTTAGATACATCGCATGAAGGATATTCCTTCCACATTGTTTCAAGAAGTTAGATTCCTACATTTAGGGAAAGTCTTCATTGTGCAAGGTGACATGAAGCCCTTTGACATTCACCTAGCCAACTTAAAGAAGAAACTTGGGGTCCATACTGAGTTTGAGCTCCCCGTAAACCAATTGAACAAACCCACGAGTTAAACACCAGAGACAAAACTAATTCCCACAATGGAATAAAAAACTACTGGTTTGATCGAAGGGATTCTTGTGGCTAAAGATGAAATTGTTGTCGTTGAGACAGTATCAACATAAACCACAAGGAAGATTGTTGAGTTGTTGGAGAATGATTTACACATTCTCCTTCCATTCGATTCCATGGGCATAAGGCATGCTCTAGGACTCAACTCTCTTACATCCGATGGAATTTTCATGGTTGAAGTCTCAAAAGTAAGGGATGAAGATATAAAGAGTGATTAGACATCAATCTTCCCAAGTAATTGTTGGACTCTTAATTATGATGGAGCAAAATGTCGCTTTGGCACTGGGGCAGGTGTGATCCTCACTTCTCCCGATGGGAAGGTCATGCCTTTTTCCTTCAAGCTAGATTTCAAATGTACAAACAATGGTGCAGAATATGAGGCTCTCCTTCTTGGTCTCATAGTAGCCAAAAGGATGGGCGCTTGTAATATTAGAGTGTTGGGTGATTCACAGCTAGTTGCCAACCAAGTTTCAGAGTTATATGAAACTAGGGCGAAACACTTACAACTCTATAATATTGTTGTGCTCAGCTTAAGCAAAGATTTTGACTTCATTATAATTGAGTCCATCCCGCATGAACAAAACCTCCTCATTGATTCCATGGCCACTTCTGCTTCCCGCTTTTGTCCAAGAAAATAATTAGAAGATACCAACTTCATAGTTTCATTTCGTGCGTAACCTTTAGTTCATAAAATGCCCATGAGTCTAATCTTGTCATACGTTGAGGCCGAGAACGAGCTTTCTACACTATATTACATAGAAAGTGACGAGGCTATCTTAAGGTACCCCGCACATCATGAGAGAGGCTTTGCTCTCATTCCTCACTCTTCTTCCTATTTCAGAGATCACGAGATGGATCCTTTCACCTCGGAATATCTTGAGATTTGTGAGATAAAAGAGGAAGGGGAATTAGAACTACCTCTGGCCCTACCTGAGTTTGAAGAGGGTAATGCCTCTTTAATCAAAGGGACGATTAACATTAACTTCGGGACGAAGGAGGACCCAAAACTTTTGAAGCTAGGTTCTTCGCTGACTCCTGAAAAAGTGGAAATATACAAGAAAATTGTTAAATAACATTTTAAAGCCTTCACATTTATCTACAAAAAATGGCATGAATTTCTTCTCATGTTGTAGTTCACAACCTTGTGACCAAACCTGATGCCCAGCCCATCAAACAAAAATCCAGACCTATGAAACCCAAGGTGGCACTAATGGTTAAAGAGAAAGTTATGAAACTCCTACCGTGGGGTTCATGAAACTTGTCAATTACTCAATGTGGGTATCTAACATCATCCCTGTTCTTAAAAAGAACAAGAAAATTTGAATCTGCATTGACTTCCAGGATATCAATAAAGCATGTCCCAAATATGCCTTCCCATTACCATCCATTGATGTTATTGTTGACGCAACAACTGGTTATGAGCTATTTTCACTTATGGATGGTTTCTCTAGGTACAATCAAGTAAGGATCTCCGAGGAAGATCAAACAAATACGGCCTTTATTACTCCTTGGAGAACCTATTGCTAAGCATTCATATCGTTTGGTCTCAAGAATGTTGGTGCCACTTACCAACATGTAATGACTAACATTTTCCATGATCTTATTCATAAGACTGTGGAATCGTACGTGGGTGACCTTTTGGCTAAATCCAAGAAGTGATGTGATCACCCCGAGGTGCTTCATATCATCCTCTCTCACCTCATCAAATACGACGTTACATTGAATCCAGAAAAATACGTATTTGGCATGATGGGAGGGAAATTACTGGGGTACATCATTTCTTCACGAGGGATCGATGTAGATCCAACAAAAATCTGAGCAGTTCCAGAAATGATCCCACCATCGGACGAGTCGGGCATTAGGTCCTTTCTCAGGAAGCTCGATGTAATCCGAAGGTTTATTCCTGATTTAACCTTTGTTATTCATCTAATAAAAAATTTGTTAAAACAAATTGCTGCAGCATCTAGACAGGTGAGTGTCATGAGGCAATTGAATTAGTAAAATGATTTCTTTTGTCACCTCCCGTGCTCATGCCTCTCAAATTAGATCACCCTCTCATTTTATATTCACGGGCCATATATGTCTCATTACCTTGCATCCTAACTCAAGAAGACGATGATAAATGTGAGTATGCAGTTTACTTCATCAGTCGTACGTTTCTTGACTATGAGACATGTTATACACAGGAAGAGAAAGAATGTCTTGTTATAGTATTTGCAACAAATCAGTTAAGGCATTACATGCTCAACTAAGAAATGAGGATCAATTTCAAGACATATAACTTACAGACGTTTCTAACACTGGATTCATTATCAAAGAAATTCAGACGCTTCGTGAATCTAATGGGTGAGTTTGAATTAACGTTCATCAACCAAAAGTCCGTCAAAGGAAAAATCATCACAAATTGGTTAGTAGACAACCCATTAGATGGTGGATATCTAGTTGACTTGGATTTCCCCAATGAATGCATATACTATCAAAACCAAGCTCCTCATTTCCGTGTGCCCGTAGTATTATGATATTGTCAACTTTATTGTGGACCGCATGTATCCTAAAGGGGAAACTTTGCAACAAAGAAGATGGCTATGTGTCATAGCCACCAAGTACGTAATTATAGAAGAAGTGATCTACCACATAACCTTCGATGGAATGTTTCTAAGGTGTTTCGACGAGGAAGAATGAAAAGATCCTCTACGGACCTGACAGTTTGGGTCATCTTTGAGGATGTGCCACCGCTAGAAAGATACATCGTATGGGCTATTTTTGGCCTACTTTAGAGCACAATGTAGTACAATATGGCGCAAGTTCCACAAGTGCCAAGAGTTCTCTCACAAAATCCATACACCTGCGCAGACTGTGCAGCCCATCATGACACCATGGCCCTTCTCTACTTGGGGTTTTGATTTGATAGGGAAGTTCTCTCCCTCATCAAAAGACAACCACAATTTCATAATTACAACCACTGAATACTTCACAAAGTGGGTAGAGGCCATGCCTCTTACCACCGTTATGGGATGTGTAATTACAAAGTTCATTTTGAACCAGATTATCTATAGGTATGGAGTCCACCAAATCATTATCTCTAATAGTGGCACGTCTTTCAATAATGAAGAGGTACATGAGTTATGTGAAAAGTTCAAGATAAATCACCACACGACCTCTCTCTACTGCCCTCACGCCGATGGACAGGCTGAGGCGATGAATAAGACGTTAAAGTCCATTCTCTTAAAAAGTGTTAAGGAGAACAAGCACGACTGACACCTAAAGTTATTTCTGGCCTTGTGGGCCTATAGAACATCAGTGAGAACGTTGACGGGGGCAACTCCCTATTCTTTAGTGTTCGGTTTGGAAGTGGTTTTACCACATGAAGTTGAAATTCCCAGTCTCTGGATATCACTGCAAGGAATCTTAGGAGAAGAAGGTTATCGTGAGGCACATCTTGTTCATCAAGAACCTTGTTCATCAAGAAACCCTTGACAGATCTTGAATCAACACTGAGCAACGTCATAGTATCTATGCTGACCGGATGAGTCGACAATATAACAAGAGAGTTTATGAACGCAAGATAATCATTGGAGATTTGGTATTGAGACATGACATCCAGATAGAAAAGAAAACCGAAGAAGGAAGAAAGTTCAAGCCGAAGTGGTTGGGCTCATATCGAGTTGTGGAGGACTATAAAAATGGGGCATATCACCTGTGTACACTAGAAGGAAAGGGATTTGGTGAATCCATAACATCCCTTCACCTAAAGAGATACTACGAATGATCCATCTGCATTTCCATATGTATACTATTGCATCATCGTTACATTATCATCAGCTAGCTCATTCTGTGAAATTTGTAATCAAGGAACTTACTTTCAAGCAACTTTCAAAAACTTCCGAAATAATTGGTAGTTATTTGAATCACATCTCTTCAAACATTCATAATATTATCATCAAACTATTTCTGAATCATTTCATCAAGTTCAACAAGATAAGACAAAATTTTGACACTAATCCTACCAAGGCCTATATACTTGGTTCTACTCGTAGTTTTCTTCCAACACAGGTGTCTTAGCCTATAGTCTGTTCTAGAAGCTTCTTGGAGTCATATATTTCCCATAAAAACCTCTTTAGTAGCAAAATCATTCTAAACATTTTTGCTCGAATTGCTTGTTCGCCTATCTTAGCCTTTGGTGTTGAGCCCTCGCATCTTATTGGTTATGTGGAGTTGAGGCTAGGGGCAAGCTCTCCCTCTCAAAAGCACAACTTAAAGTTAAAAATAATACTAATATATATATATCTATATCTATATATATATATATATATATATATATCTCAAAACAAATCAATACAAAAATTTCATTTACACACTTCCTTGCCCCACCAACCTTCAGTGTTAATGATCCCGCGCCTCTTACTAGTCTCTCTATATATATATATTTCTCAAAACAAATCAATACAAAAATTTCATTTACACACTTCCTTGCCCCACCAACCTTCAGTGTTGATCCCGCGCCTCTTACTAGTGGCGTGAGATTAGGAAAGGAGGGAAGTGCCCTTACTCGCTTATGTCTTGTCCTTGGTGATGAGCCCATGCTTCCTATTAGTAGCACGGGGTAAGGTGTAGGGGGTCTCTGCAGCTAAATTAGTAAGTCAAAAGCAATTTTCATTCAATAAAAAGTGATTTGAAATCATAAATCCCAAAAATAATGAATTAGATGTGTATGTTCCAAAAGAGTTCAAACCCTAAAACCAAATTTTGTCAACTCTACACATTTTATGGTTTGAACTATGTGTAGAGTTTGTTTATAGGTTTCTAATGGATTTCTGTCAAAACCTTGTCTTTCTCTCATCATTTCCATTCAACAAGAACATACAATTTGTGTCCCTTCTAGTTGTTGTTGAGCCCTCACATCTTACTCGTTGCGTGGGGTTAGGAGTGGAGCGAGGTCATTTTATTATTATATCATTATTCATCACATATTTCCAAGACGAAAATAAGTATCAAACATTACTTGAAAAACTAAAGTTCAAATTTACATTGTGCTTGCTAATCATCACATATCAGCATTAGAAAACATGAAAAATAAATCATTCTCTCAACATATCATTATCTATTGCATACATTCTGAAAATCATATAAGATCAGAAATTCCAAACATCTAGTAGTATACATGTGGAACAAACCATAAAAGAGGTCAACTTAGGTGCAAAGAACAACTGAATCAAAAAGAGATATTTGTATATATCGTAATGAGTTAAGTCTATATACAATGTCATCACACTCTAGGTGTGGTCTAAATGCTCACAAGAAGCACAAAGTCAAAAAAAATCATATATATGCCCCATAAAATGACATCGAAGCAATAAAGACTCAATGACCTATTCCTCTTTGCGGGAACCCTGAGAAGGTGCGCTGTTGCGGCTGGGACTCTTACTGCTGCTCCGATGTCGTGAATGTGTTAAGTGGTGAGAGTGACCATGAGAGAAACCACTGGTCACTACCTCGCTGCGTGAGTGGTTTCTCCTTGCCATCCTCTCAGACATCTCATACGCTTCAATTTGTTTGCTCTCAAAAGTCAAGAGATCTGCAGCCTTCCAAAGAGGTGTAAACACATTTGTGTGTCATCTAACATGCAAAGGATGTCCAGAATCCTCTTGCAGCTCCGCACGAGTCTTCCCCATAGGGAGTAGTAGAGTGTCAACATAGATCCTGTGAATAATATCTCACCAACTGTCAACAGTGGCTGTAAAACAAGGAAAAAAATGGCAAGTTAGAAAACCATTAAAAAAAAGTACAATGTTTAACACATTAACATTTCTAGCTAACAAGGTCGAGAGAAGAGTATCTACATACTCAGATCTCCAGACATCCAAGTGGGATCAACCGGTGTAGGTGGTGGTGAAGCCGTTGTAGGCATCTGTTGTGCAACCTGCTCTCCTGAGGTAACTCTTTATCCCATCAATGAATGCTCATCACCACCTCCCTCATGAGGAAGTGGCTCCTCTGAAACCAAAGTCTCCATCTCTACCTCCACCTCCTCTCTCTCTACCATAGAGATCTCTGCTATATCCCGCCACTCTGTGTCACTCTCCTCCTCCTCATCACCCCCCTCTGCTCTAACCTCCTCACTTGTCTCTTGACCAGCCTCGCTCTCAACCTCTGTGTCTGTGGCTATGTCGGCCTCCTCCTCCTCCTCCCCATTGTGAGCAGGTACAACCTCAATCTGGAGAAGAGCCCTGTGTGCCCTGGGAACTAGCACATTTTCCATAGAGATAGGTACTCTCGATATCACTATTATCCATCCATGTAGGCCCTTAGGGCCATCTCGTGCCTCCCTAACACTCTTGTAGACAGTAGGCACGATAGGAAGAACATCATCATAGGGTAACCCAAATTGTTGGGGTACTCTAATGGCAGGGTGGGCCTCCACCCTTGCAGATCTGTCCACTAACTATGAAGTGGTGGCACATGCAATCAGGATGGTCATCTCCTGGCCCCATAACCCAATCATATCCTGGTAGGGCCTCACAAAAAAATCATTTGTAGTCAATGTAGAGACTGGATGATGTGGCCCTCTAAGATTTGACAAGCCTGTCCATCTCGCGGCCCTGACGGCCCCTGGATCATGTATACCAACTCCCCTCTGATAGGGGATGATCCACTCATACACCTAACTCTAAACTAAGGTAGGATGGCTTAGGGATTTTCCCTGGACCCTCACCACTTGGTACAAGTCATGGTATGTGGTCCCCAAGATATCCACACCCCAAGCAAAGATCCTCCTGTGCTTCTCGATCTACATGATGATCAAATCCCAACAATACAAGAGTTTGTCCCTGTCTTTTTCCCTTACCAAACTAGAAGCCAAAATACCAATAATGGCCTTGCATAGGGTGGGGATAGGTGCGGAGGAAACAGATAAAATCTACATTCCCTGCTTGGCACCCTTTGACACCCATCATCCCCCATGTAGAAAGCCCATTGTCTAGATATGGCTGTGCTCCATGCACTCTCCAAGGTCAATTATCTTCCAGTCACAAGTACACCAAGAATAATGTAAACATCCTCCAGAGTGATGCTCCACTCTCCTCGATTACCTGGAAACCAGAAAGTGTTTCAGTCTACATCCTAATAAGATAACAGGTCACACAATATATGGCTAGCTGGTATAATGTGTGGATCCCGTGCGATCTTGCAAAAACCATCTCGATGCAATAAATTTTTCTTGTCCTGAGTCAATTGATCAATAATGCCTAGAAGTCAGTCACACTCTCTCTCTCTCTCTCGGCTCCAACGGATGTATAACTCCTGCATTTACCAAAACAAGCAAAAGAGCAAGTTAGTAACACATTTCAATAGGAAAGCTCATAAAAATAACATAAAATAGCTTAAAAACCAAAAAAATTAATCTAACTTGGTCAAAATAGCTCTTTGTCCTGACAATTACAAAACCGATTGCTCTATGCAGAGTGGTGGTTTTACAATCACTGTGCATAGTAGGGTGGTGGTCTTGTAACCACCACCCTGACTGGGCAAGGTGGTCCTATGTGCATGCCCTAGCAGGGTATGTGATAAGACAAAGCCATCCCCTTTGACCTAAACATTTAAAAATACACAAAAATAGACCTTTTTGCATGAAACAAAGGACAAATCCACCTAGCATACCCCATAGGGAACGTTTTCACACAAGAGATTTAAAAAATAACCCTTTAGGCATATATTTTTCAAATTTTATATTTTTAGGTTTCAAATAAATAAATGCAAAATACTAACCTTTTTCTTTTTTGTTTGATCTCTCACTCGCGGGGCCATGGTCACGTTATCGCACTCGTCATTTTGACTGTACTCTTGCTCAAAAATGGTGATCGTTGGTCTAGAGCTCAAATAACACAAAGAAGATATGTGCAAATGAATTGAAAATGAATGGTTTTGGTTATATATATGCTTTGTTTTAACTTTGTTTTGAGTGTATGTGCATCACAGGGCTGAAGCACTGGCGTATGTATACTTTTATCCCTGCTCAGATGGTATGTCCTCTTATCGTTTTGTTTTAGTGTTTATTTGTCAATATCGTATCTATTTGCACTTAAGTCTTGCTTTCATTTTGTACGTAGCGGGAGCTTGGATGGTGACATTTGGCACATGGGCGTGTCAGGTATAGCTTCTAACTCCCCATTTCAGGAATGCCATACTCAGACTCTATGTTTTACACCTCTTCATGGCTAAAACGGTTCTCTGAGGGGGAAATGTGTACGCACCCAAATTTGCACTTGCTACATTGTTGGAAAAATGGTTACAAAAGGTCCCCAATGATGATTCATGTCTTTTCCAAAGGTGTTTGAGCTCCTTAAACCTCTTTGCAGCTTCCATTTGTAGCCTAGTTTACCCTACTTAGCCATTCCCTGCTTTTCGGCAGCTTCCCACACCATTCTACCTTAGTTTTGGTCTTTAGTTGCAAACTCACCACCCTTCGTGGGCGGCGGTCCTATAATCGCTGCCTAGGGAGGGCGGTGGTCTTGTAACCACTGCCTTTCCCTACACAGGGCAGCGGTCTTGTGTGCTTTTTCCATAATTCTTTACTGAGAATTGATGCATGATTACTTCACTTCAGTTCACTTTTAGAGCACGTTTCTCAATCATTTTAGCTAATTTTGGGCTTGAGTGATTCATTGTGGTAACCTCCTCTTCCACTTGTAATTCAGTAATTGACTATTTAACTGTCCCTTCATGTGATGATGTGGCACCCCATGGCTGCCAAGTGTGATAGTGCACTTCCCAACCAACCTTCTATAAAACCATCGCTTCTTCTGAAGAAAATGGATCAGAGATCATTTTGTGTATTCTTGTATTGTTGAGCTGCCACATTCTTGCTGGAAATTGCATAGCCAAGCTCTGTTCACTTGTGTTATCTCTCTTCCACCTGCATTGCTACTAGACTACTATCAAGTTGTCATTGCTCTAATGCCTTCTCACTGCTTCTTCTACTGCATTCCCAATCCCTTGGACTCACATGAACACATGAGATTGAAAAGACAAATCGAGGGGATAAAGCATAACACAATTGGATTTGTCGTTGCTTTGTATTTCTAGGTTGGGGTTGATGTTAGTTTTCTTCATTTCTTCATATTATTGTTTCTTAATCATACACATATATATCAAATAGAGTAGAAGAAGTTAATTTCCTCATTGCAAATAGTTAAGTCAATTTCAAAGAAGCTTTACATCTTCCATAGAAGTTTTTGCTGATAGATTCTTCCTTCCCTATCCCTGTGGATTTGGAGGGAAGTATATCTGGAGGAAGCTTTCTATGCCAACATAGAGATAATAAATTTGTCATATATTGTGGTTTCCCTTAGATTCTCACAGATTCTATCTGGGAGGTTACAGGGGAAGAAAAGCTTATGAAGCTTTCAATCTTCTTGTGTATCTGAGATAGGAGAGGATTTAACAAATCCACAATTACTTATTGGAAAAAGGATTTGTTTAATTAAATTAGATTAAATACATTGTTGCACAGACAAATAACTACATCTGGTTATTTTCCTATTTAGATTTGTTAATTAGGATTAGAAGCTTTGATTTCTTCATTTCTTCTTTATTTACAGAGAGTACTAGAAAACACAAAAACATTTATTTTATTAGAGTAGTTGCTTTGTATTATTTTATTTCATTTATATCTTGAAAATACCAAAAATATAGAATAACTTTAATTTAATTAATTAGTTGTTATTTGCTTGATTAAATTAGATCATTGCAATACATGACCATCAATAATCCTCAACAAGAACACACATACAGAAGTGATCCATGGGTACCACAACCAAACGGTCCTGAGCTAATTACGGACATAGATACGGGACTCTGTATGTTTGTCCTCTAAACACCAACATGATACACTGAGAAAATTCAACAATTAAACATTTTGAACATTGCGGTAGACAAATCCTACAAATACTGGACTACCCCTAACAATAGAGTTTAAACGTATATGACCATACAAGGACCACAACTGCCAAGAGTTTATGGTTGTGATCCATGGGTTCCCCAACCGCAAGGGCCCAAAGACCAGTTAGACCTTGACACAAGATTATGCTCATTAGTCTTTAGGTCATCCCCACTTCCACCAGACATCATTAGACAACTGAATGTTTTGAATGAAGAAGCTCACCGAGCCCTCATTTTGGACCACTCTAGCTAATCGACCATAGAGCTAGTGGAACCATGCCTCTCTCTCATTTATTCCATGACCCAGTCTGGAAATCATTTTGAGGCACCCATCGGTTTCCCATGTATCCCACAACCAATAGAAAGGATTTCCGCGGAGCTCAATATTGATTGGAGTCTCCGTGTAGCCATTCTTTCGGATCCATCCATCAGTCCCAACCATGTTAGAAGGGCCTTCTTTGCCCTTGACGAGCAAATCCTGATATTGTGTGTTAAAGACATCGTTTTTCCTTGATGATTTCACATTTCACTACCACTAGCCATCCACACATTTCACATCGGTTGCCCTGACACAACCTTGGGAGGTCGAAGGTCACGTGTCAATTTTCATCCTTACAATCACCTCATTACCTCATCATGCACTCGTGTTCTTAAGGTTTTCACGTGATTGTTGAAGTATTTGTTACAAAATGAACCTCCCTTTGCTCACTCTTCACGCGCTGCACTTCATGATCTATCTTTCTAGCATACATTTTGAAACCATTTCCCGATGACACTCTTGTTTTATGGTTCATTCTTGATTGTTGAGGGATATTATATAAATGAACCTCATTTCCCTACACGTACGTTGGGGGCCATCGCTCTTCTTTCCCCCCTCTTCACCATACTCACACTCGATCACATACACTATTTTGCATGTTGTTCATCCTATAATTAGTAATGCATCATTCTGTTATTTCCTATCATCTCAAGAACATTGTTATTTCCCATTATCTATTACATTACATCATATACATACATTCTTATTATCATATCATTGCAATATTCAATCTCATTCACATACAAATCATATTCAATTCACTACTTACTTCTTATCTACATATTATGATATGTTTCAAATATTCAACAATCAAGACAATCAGTGCTACAATGCATACAAAATCTAGCAAATCAAAAGTACAAATGAAAAACATCACATCATATACCAATGCAAGTGCACAACACATATGAGATCTAATATATATATATATATGTATCTCGTCAAAAATCATAGTTACAAAAATTCAATCGCTGGGGGAAAGCCCCCATACATCACTACATCCATATACACAATACATCATCCTCACTATCTCTATACACCATCACAGGAGCCCTATAACTAGATGTTTCACCGCTCAATTTACGCTGCTAGCTGTGGCCTCTATATCTCTTCACCTGTCTTCGTTATATAGCTACCTCGGTTGAATCCTCTGCGAATTGGCCTTGTAGCTCCACATATCTCGTGAAAACATCCTGAGTTAGGGCTCCTCCTCCTACGACCTATCTATCTCACTTAGTATCTACGCAAGCCTCACCACGCTCGCTCAATAACACAATACATGTGGTTGGTGTTATAGTCATAGGCTTAAATAAATGGGCATGCTTAACCGTGATAACATCCTTTCGCTCTACCGCCTACCATGAGTACACCTAAAGGCGCATTCTGTGTCAACATGTGTATCGACTAATAAATAATCAATGACCAATAGGCATCACCGGAAACCATACAACACCACATTAGTTATTACACACATTCACAATATCCAATAACCAAGAAATAAGTGACAATTCACAAATACCAATGACTAATACTTACGCTCTGCTAACACCGTTGATAGGCCATCTCTATTGGGGGCAGACACTTGCCCCTCTACTCCTCCTATTGCCATCTCACTCGCCGCATCTACGACAACTTGAAATAATAACACCCATCGGTGTGTTGCCCACCACTTGCAAAGGCCTGGGTGCACCCAACATCATCAACATGTATTGACTCTATGACCACATTTGCCTCATTTGGACTAGGATGCACTAGTTGTGCTCTTGTAGGACCTATTCTTGCTCCTAGCAACCTTGGTGCTCTAGTAGCTCTCATGCATAAATATGGCTATGGGGACACATCTTGAGCCATACCAAATTGTCTAGATACAAGCTCCGTCTGGAATAACTCTATCACTCCTATAAATTGGTCCTTCATCCACATGGTGTGCAAAATGCACCATAACTCTACTCCATCCTCCACCCAACCACCATAGTCTCTATATGGCGTCCATATGATGGCCCCTTGACCCATTCGATGTAGCATCGACATGTACATAGTTGTGTCCATCCACCTGCTACAGGTACCTACCCACTTTGCTGCAAATATCTCGAGCCTCGCCTAATCGGCATGTGGACCACTGAGTGGGCTCCACATTGCAAAGTGCTTATATGCCCATATATGTAACAAAGTGGTGGATCCTAGTCCACCCCCGTGATCCTCCTGTGTGAATCTATACAAATCTCTTTACAGGTGGGCCAACACACATCGCGCCCATGCATATCTCATCCCATGCTCCTCTATATGGCGACAAACATTATGCGTCTTATACAGTATACCAACTCCACCACCCTCTATTGCCATAGATGATGTTATGACCATTGTGATGAACTTACGTAACCACGAAACACAAGATCTCAATGTAACATCCAAACTGATTTGGATCTCTGCCTGTACTCACGCACCAGTAAAGTACCTCCTCGCCACCCTCATCTAGCTACGAGCATCCACTATACTCATCACTTGTATTCTCTCCCCTACAACAAGTAGTTGTAATATCTAATATACATCCTCTAGGGTCACAGTTATCTCACCAATAGGCAACCAAAATGTGCAAGTATACACACACCATCTCTCACATAATGTAGTCAACATAGACATAATATGGGGAATCTCCCCCAATCGAGTAATGTGCCGCAGGATAACACAATCTAAAATATCCCACTCTACATCCAATAATCCCAATGTCAACAAAGTACTCAAATGACGAACCCCATAGAACTCTCTCGAGTGTATATCCCTCTGCAACACAATAAATGCAACAAAATTCTTACTTTAGTATGTCACACATGTTGCAAAAGAAATCATCGTAGTACTAAAATTGATCAAAATACAAATATTTCACATTATACTACCGAAGCCCTCTCCTGTAATTTTAGTGCCCAGGCGTTGGTCACGAGCACCCCGGAATAGGTCACTAGTGCCTGAAACTAGGCGCTAGCGTCCCCAGAGACGACAACGCCCTGGCCACCTCCGCCTTGGTCAAAAACACCGAAAAATTCAAAAACATGATTTCTACAAAAAATTACAAACAACATATTTCACACATTTTTCTAAAAATTCTCATACATACCAATTCATCAGTCGTCTGTGAAGCTACGACCACGATTACTCTCTCAAACCTTGTCAAACTCGTTTCTCTAACGCGTGACATCCTTACATCTCAGAGCCCCAATTTTCAGTCAAACACGACACACATGAAATCCATATTCACTTTTTATTATTACTATATATAACAATCTTCAATTTTCTATATAATATAGTCACTATCTACAATCATCCTACCAACTAATACACAACCCACGGTTTTGCTAATATCTTGAGCGTCGTACTCCATTTTGTTCCCCATTTACAACATTTAGATCAAAATTTCTTCTAGCACCATACTATACATGTTTCAACATCTCATATTCACATCTGCCACATGTACTACTCAATATCTATTCCCACTACGATTATATTACCCAATACTATGTCTCGTTTACTATTACAAACACCTTATACATCTTACTTTCGGATTAGTGCTCATTTCTCCACCCCTCACCCTTTCACTGAAAGGGGGGCATATAATTGATATCATCTTATCATCCCTCTCAATTTATAATACAATCAATCAACACTCTTAGCACATTACTATCATATTTTTCTCTAATTCTATTCGAACAATGATACAAATCATTCTAATCAACATTCACATACTTTCTATTGTCTCAAATTTATTCCCCATAATGACCAAATCTGGGGGCAAAAAGCAAAAAATCTCTCTGTGAGTAATGTAATTAATACTTCTTATTACGAACAATATTCTATCACTTAAAAGAAATCAATCAATTAGTACAATAAGCACATTCTACTATCTCTCCCAGATGACCTAATTCGGGAGTTACATTGCATTACTATTTCTCCCAAATGACCTAACTTGGGAGTTACATTACATTGTTATTGCTTCCAGATGACCTAACTTGGAAGTCATCAAATTTTATTTCAATCGGAACAAGCAATTTTTAAATTGGAACTAATTCAGAGCTAAATCGAAACTGAATTTGTTCTCTATCCATTTGTAACAGTTGAAAATTTTGGGGATGTAGTCATAGATGGAGAGAAAAACTAAAACTCTTTCCCTAAAAATCTTCCTCTGGCAGTAGGATGCCCAAATCCTCCCATTTTCAAACAAGCAAAATCGAATTTGGAATTGATCACTCCCCACCTCTTCAATCTCCATTGGCAACAATTCAAAATCTCCAAATTATACAAATCATTTCAACATTTCTCCAAGTGCTCCTTACAATGGTTCACTATCTCCACTTACGCCACACAGGTCAAAATGTTGATCCATGGTTCACCACAGTATAAGTTTCTACACTCTACATGCTCTTTGCAACATGGCTTCTCCAGAATTTTTGCAGGTATGTTCCTTACTTCCTTTACACTACTTGAATTTCATTCAAATAGAATAAAGGGGGGACAAATGTAGACAAAAAATCATGCACATATTACTATTTTACTATACAATCAAGTATGTTATTATATGCATGGATCTTAAGCGACAAAAGTATTCACTGGAGATACACCCCTAGTTCATCCACTTGCTTTGATTGTTGCTATTATATTTCTCTATTACATCTGTCATTTTTGTACCCAGTTGTAGTTAGGTTACAGGGATCCCTGTCTATTTATTTTTTTATATATATTGTCATTATCCTAGGACACCAACGCCCATTCTAGACACTGGTACCAAGGCGCTCTTGTCCATTCTGGGCACTTTTGTCCTCTTTTTTATAGTACATATTTTTGACATTTGTGGTCGACCTTTTTAGTTTTCTTATCCTTATCTCGAGGTCATAGTCAGCATGTCATGTCACTAGTATCAAAATTCAAATAAGAGATCCATATATATACACAACATACACTCTATTATAGGAGCTGACAATTCTAAGGGGCAGTCACAACTACATAATATCACTACCATCAAAGGGACTTCATTTTTAGGTTGTATACGCTGCAAAGGAAGGGTAAGTGATCAATTCCATATCACACATTTGCATTCTATCTAGACATAGCCCTCTATCTTAGTGTCATTGGCGCTATGGTAACCTAAGGACACTATTACACACATAAGCACAAATAACTACATGGATTCTGGAATGTATTGCAACGCTCAGTCATTAGTTCACTCATCGAGTGATTATTGGAGGCACTCTGACTTCACATATTGCATATTTCACTCTAATTTGATGTGTTTGTGAGCTTGTGTAGGTAGTTAGGGTTTGTTTTGCAGGTTACAAGTACCCTTAGCGGTCAAAGTGTGAACATCAAGAGATCAACAAAAAAAAAGTGTGAAACCCTAGCAACACAAAAGGAAGTAGATTTCAAGCATTTGCGTAGTCACCGACGCCCAGAAGTGATCTCTAGCACCCTTGCCACAACCCAAGTGCCCATGTCTGACTTTGTCTGTAAGTTGCATAATTAATACTGAGCATTTGTGACACTCTACCCAGCCTGTTCATCAATTGTGCCTATTCAGATCTGTTATGGGATAAGCGTAGATCAATTAAGTCTTCTATCTCTCCTATTTACTTGCATGATTACATCATTAGAGTGCTTATCATTTGTATTATACTGTGTTTTATCATATTAGTGACTCTGAAATTAGTTTCGATTCCATTTTTATTAAATCATTTTGATCGTTGCACTTTCTAACCTTACCATACAATCTAAATGCCTAACTTAAATTTGACGTTCTTCACAACAAAGGAAATTAACCACTTAACTGTCAATTACCCATCTTGAGGCCAAAATCACTTCGAAGTTGGCTAATTATTTTAGAACAACCTGTACACATTCAAAACAAGGAATGACAACCATTTTTTGGCGAGTTTAACAATATATGAATGCCTAAAAATAGTTTTTCACTATTCAAAGCTCCAAATTTCATGTTTAAGGCCCCAAAATAAAGTGGGTCATTTTGGTGGGAACATCGCCATATGTGGAAATGTATAGAAATATATATGTAGAGGGAAAACAAAAAAGTTAGCATAAATGTATGAAATAGGCTTCCTTTTTTCCTTAATGACTATAATGCATGAAAAAAAGATGCCCGAGCTTTTGCATAAGAGCATTTTTGTAAATATATCCATAATATTTCTTAATACAATCAATTTACAGTAAGGAGAAATGAGCACAAAGTACAAGTTATTTGATCAAATAAAAGGGTAATTTCTTGCATTGAGTGTCTTCACAAACTCGTATGTATTATAGCCAATAAGGTGCAAATGAACGTTTCAGGCTAACAAAGCATAACATTTGAAATTGTCACAACATGAAGATTTACTTACAAAAATCAAAATACATCCACAACCTTTTAAAATCCATGTCGAAACCCTCCCGTAGTCATAGCGTAAGAGGATTGTTATAATTTTCTTTGGGGGGAATATAAAAAAGTGATAAATTAACATATTATTTTCACAGGGGATTATTACAAATATTGAAACAATTAATTATTCTAATTTTTAATAGATTTTGGAAAGCCGCTACAAAAAGAAATTGACAATTAAAAAGTTAAATCTTTTGTCGCTTTCTTTTCTAGCACAAAGATGGTATGGTAGGCAAAAGTTGGCTAAACAAAAATCCCTAAGGAGTAAAAAGATGTGAATAAACTTTAGGTGTGAAGAAAATATAGTTCTCTAGACCATACGAACCATTTTTTTCAAAATGCACATGCGGTGAAGAGCAATAGGGAAAACACAACGAACAACAACTATCGTCTAGGAAAATGATTTTTTTAAATCCATTTTTTAAATACAAATTCAAAAGTAATGAAAAGAGATACATGCAACTTCAAAAATTAAAAAACCATATGGAAAAATCCTTGTTTGAGCATGTACGCACCTTACAGTTTAATGTATTTGTGAAACAAAAGCCCTCCTTTGCGCCTCGTAAGAAGTATGTCAAAAATATGACAATATCTACAAAATTTTAAGCGAATCTCAGCGTATTAGAAGAAATCTATCAACCATTGACCTAGAATCATGGCAATTAAATTTTCCAGTTTGCTTTTTTTATGAAAAAATTGTTAAATAAAATAAAGCATGCCTTGTTTCAATCTGTAATAATTATATTTGTGGGCTATAGCACAACCTACCTAAAAAGACAATGCAAATACACGGGATTGGTAAAACGTCTCCACTCATAGAATTAGATAGTGCTACCTTATTGATATAACATTAAGCAAACCAAATAGACATTGAACATGAAGACTATGACAATCTAAAAGCTCCCTTTCCTAGGCTTCATCATCTTGAAATCTCCAAACAAGCTAGTTAATGGAGAGTTGTTTCCGTTAGGCCACAACAAACAAAGTACTAGCAAGAATGTCCTAACAATAATTATGTTACTTGAGCCAACACATGCCTAATACATTTACACAACATAACACATGAAAAATAAACTCGACTATCCCTCCATGCTCTCTCTAATTAGATGCACTCGATAATTTCATTTGTTTCAAATTTAAACATGGTGTCAAACTAGATCTAAGGTGAAGAATCATTAAAAAGGACTTGAAATATAATTTAAAAAATATGTAAGGACTGCAATGCTTAACAAGTAGCAAGATGTTTATGAAATCGAGAGATTAAGACTCGATGATTGTTATCTTATGCTAACATCATTTTTTTCAAGTCTGTTATAGGACAAGACTCAATGTTTTATAGGGGATAACAAGCAATCAATGTGTAGTACAACATGGTTGCACTAGCCCACACTTTCTCAATTTGACCAATTATATTATCCCTAGGTATAACTCACTCATTCTTGCTTGCGCACACAACCTATTTGTTCGCATAATTGTTATATTAATCCAAAAATCATGCTACACCCTTGCATATTACAAATTCCAACTTTAAGATGATTCACACATCCTTCTGGGACCATAACATTTAGAAAGGGCCATAACGCCCATACACTATGGGCCGACCTGGCCGCTTTAGTCTCTATTCCTCTAACAATACTTTTCTTGATTTGAATTACTTTGGTACACTTCTAGTTAGCTTTCTTCGAGTTTTCTATATCCAAAACACGCATATAAGCTAATTATTCATGTCTCATTGAAGATTGCATTCTATCTACTTAACTCCTAAGAAATCCAACGAGCAAACGCTGTGAGCAATCACAAGTAAAGTTACTCCAAGATTCCTTTGAGATTCATATAATCTACAAACTCATTTTAGGGAAGTTATCCACTCAAATCAGCAAGTACAATAAGTACATTATCAAATTCAAGTCAAGCTAGGGCAAAGGTTCAAGTACAATCACATTGTTGCAAGGTCGTGATTATTAATATGATTGCATACATTCTAGATATGACATATTGGGTGATAATGATGTGTGGTTTGAGCCCTCTTTGGAATAGTGGTGACATCGATGGTGCATATGGGTTCCTAAAACCCAACTAATGTTTGTTTTGTAAGACTCTTTCACTGTCTAGGCTTTTGAAGACTCAATCAACTACACAATGAGCATCACACATTGTCAAAGGTCCATACTACAGACATGATCAGGTTATAAAGTAATGCACATACCCGAGAATTTTCAAGAGTTGAAAGTGCAGAGGGATGAGGGCATACAGAAAGGGCCATAGGGGGTACACTTTGGGCCAATCCTATGCTTTGGTCCAGGTAGCTCCTTAGGAGACAACTTCAATAGTGAAGTTATATCAGGTCACTTCCAACCTTTTCTAGTCATCAAGTCAACCCCAATTAGCACAAAATTCATAATATTAGCTAAGTCTTTTGCTCCCTCTAATTGTTAGTGCTTTGTTATATTGATCATTATTTGATTCTGTTAAATGATTATTCCTAATATTGCTACAATTATCTTCGAAAACTAATTGATTATGATAATCTACCATTGGTTGCTATCCACTTAGAGATTAACCATTTAGGTCGAATCACAATGAAATTGATGTAGACACATTGCGCGCGCGCGCGCGTGTGTGCACGTGTGAACATGGAACAAAGAAATTAAGTTAATGCATAACACACCCATTGGTTTAAACATATTAGATAACGGTTTTAAGGTAAATCTTGAACACATAAGAAAAATAGTCACGCTCCTTTGATACAGGGAACAAAATCTCAAAAATAACATCTCACCCTTTAGGTGCCTGTTTCCACTCATTTTCATCAGAGGTTGAGTTTTGAGGTAATAGAAAACATATTATCTCTCTCTCTCACACACACACGCGCATGCACACACACATACACAAAAGTAAACAATATTGACTGATTTAATGTGGCTAGCGAGATTCAAATCTAGGCCATACACCCCAAAGTATGCGGGGCCAAAATATCATGTGCCTAGACAAAAAAATATGATAAATAATGAAGCGTTAGAATAAGGCTTTGACATCAACGAGAATTGTGCAACACTATAACAAGGTACACAGATCAATGATTTTTTTGTAATGTTAAAATATGATTTAATTTATTTTATTATAAACTAACCAGAAACATTATACTTCTGTAGTTGACATACCATGGAGGTCAAAAGGCAAAGAAATTTTGAATTATCGACATTAGAAAGCGACAACAATTGTAAGACCATATGCTAGACTACAAAAGGAATACCTTTGAGCCATACAAGATGTGAGTATAAACACTATAGAATTTGACCATTTTCAACGCAAAGATTAGTATATGATCTTTTGTCACGAACCCAACTTGAAACTTTGTATATAATTACTGTATAACCCGGGCCCTAGGTGCAAGCAAGTTTTGAATATGAACCAAATAAGTAGAAGTATTATTTCTAAACGTTCGTTAAAAAGTGTTTTCTTTCTATTTTAAATACTTCAAAAAATTATCACCTGAAGGCATGAGCCCGAACCCATGTCAAGAATGTCTCTCATGAGGAACGAAACATAAATAAGGGTAATGCATGTCTCTTAAATCTTTTGGGTCAAGCACAGGGATTGGGGATATAAACAACTTGCAACAATTGAAGGGCCATGTAAATAAGTCTATACATGGAAAAAATAATGGGCATAAATCAGTAAATGGGCAACGCGCCCATATGTGACACAACCATGGACACAAAAAAACACATGAAAAACCCTCAAAGCAATAAGCAAACAAAATGTGAAATACCCACTTTGCTATCTAATATTCTCTTAAACGTACTCGTAGCAAACCAATATGTTTTTTCACAGCCACTAGCCATATAAATCCATCCTAGTAGCAAGACATGCAACTTCACACAAATTTAAGCAAAGCCAAGCTCAAACTCAACAAGTGTTTTAACACCTGCATGTGATTGCCACCCTCCACATTGCAAATTGTCACGACTGAAACTACCCATAATAATCCAAACAATTACATGTCAAATCTCCACAACAACTATTTTCCAAATCTATAGAACATATTATAACAAACACAACCACACCTCTTCTTCCTTAATGAAATACACCCATCTACAATCACCCCATGTAATCTACATCCACACCATAATTAATGAAGATCAGGACAACCAGGGCTTTACACATTGTGTCTCAATCGGATGCCTAAGTCGGGTTGAATGGGTGGCCAAGGCATAGGGGAAATATCGAATGTGTGTCTTCCTCACCAAGTAAATGCAAATCCGTTGTGAAATGCCTATTGGTATAAACATATTGAGACATACATAAAAAATGTGAATTATTTATCTAAATGATTCAAGGAAATGTGATTTTATAAAATGCATTTTTTCATTTATTTTATTAACATTAAAACAAAATCACAAACTAACTTAAACTTACTACCTTCAAACATATCTTAAGACTCACAAGCATAATAAAGAGAAACCAAAAACATTTAATCACAAGCAACCTAAAAGTTAAAGCTTCATTTCCATACGAAATCCTATTGGCTAAAACAAGAACTTTTCTATTGGAAGCATTTACAATGACTTGGACATTAAGTTATTTAAAAAAGACACAAAGTATGGAGAATGACCAATGACCCAAAATGGTAATAGATGAAGAGCTAAATAGAAGAAAAAACACACGGATGCAACAAAACAATGAATGGCTGAGTAAATGGGACATCAACATACAAGAATATCCAAACATCAAGAAAGAAATTAAAAAATGCGTGAGAGATAAATTTAGGGCATCCATAGGGACAAAACAAATAGGACGGAAGAAAACATATTACATCAAATAATTTAACCCCACATGGGACCACAAAGAAAAGGCATACATGGGGCAGAAATTGATTAGAAAATGAAGATGTTGATAGCATAGTTAAGGACCAACACACACCATCTTAGGTGTGCAATTGATAGGTGGATTGTGCCTAACGAGACATGGGAAACAAGAACATGTTCATATTGTGATGAGGGAGTAGTGGAGACTGAATGACATTACATCATGGAGTGTGCAACATACAATGATATACATATTATGTACAAAGACAATGTGCAAATCGAAAACTTGGCCGACTTATTTGAGGAGGCAAGGTTAAACAAAACAACAAGTTTCCTAATCAAGATCCATAACATAAGACTTAAAATCGAGAAGAGGCTAGAAATTTAACAAGATTAATAAGGAAACCACTTGTATTAGATGGTTGTGTTGACAAGAAATAGTCTTATTGTTGTTCTCGGTCCCATAAACCGTTTGTTCTTGTAGACATTATTAAAATATTTCATTTCATTCATGTATGAGTGAGTAAAATATGTTAGATTTGGACAACAATATATTGCACAAGAACAACACACTACCAGTTGCTAAGAATTTAATTCTCATTTTAGTATTTAGGGTCTTATCGAATTATTGTTGTTCCTTAAATTTAATAGAAACGAAGGGTTTGGAGCACATAACACACCGACTAGTGCTGGATTTTGATGTTTAATGTTACATGTCACAGTAAAATTGTTTGGCGGTCTAAAAACTTATATGGATGCCATTTGACGTTTAAAATTTATTATGCAAGTAAAATTTGTTTTTATAATTATTACGAAATACATAAATTAAGTTAAATTTTATATGGATGTTAGTGTTCTTTGTAATATTCTCTCTTAGTCATGTGACTTTTATTTGATTATGGATAATAGCTTGGACTAATCAATTTCATAGTTTTTTCACATATTCTTTTTTTTCCCAAAAAATTAATGTTGCACTAACAAATTTGAAGATCCATAAACATCATTAAAGTTTATGAGAATATTAAAACACAATTTCAAATTACAATTTAAAAACAAATTCGAAGAAAATGATACAAATGACTCACTTAGTGCAAACTTGCAATTTTGTAGAAAATGAGCTCCATTTCCAACTTCCAACTTCTGAGCTTGTAAGGCCGATCTTCTAATTTCAAGGTTTTCTTGCAAAATCCCTAATTCAATAATCTAATCTATTATCCAATGTTAATTTGTAAGAAATCAAACAAATAAAAAATAAAGAAACAATTACAAATTAAAATCCATAAATTACAGCTAAATAAGAAATCAAATAAACTATTTTATTAATGAGATATGCATATATTTATAT
Organism: Taxus chinensis; assembly: GCA_019776745.2. Taxonomy (NCBI): domain Eukaryota; kingdom Viridiplantae; phylum Streptophyta; class Pinopsida; order Cupressales; family Taxaceae; genus Taxus; species Taxus chinensis. The sequence goes on from CM034153.1 coordinate 45,241,458, forward strand.
TTCATTAATAAGATATTAAGATAATTCTATTATTTTTATTTTATTTACATTCCAAAGTTTCCATTTTCATTTATATTATATTTGTCACATGAATCTCACAAATTTATAATGTATAGTGTTTATTTAATATTTAATTTATTAACTTTCTTTTATTATGTCGATAGACATTCCCTTTTACAACGAAACGAATGACCTCTGACAACTTCACATGAAATCAATGTCTCAGTTTTTATTTCGTGCATGTGATGAAGCACAAACGAAATCAGATTGCACGTTTTTCATTGGTTTCTGACACTTTCGCAATAAAAGTTTCAAACATGGTTCCTGACAGGTTCGCAGTAATTTCTGACAAGTTCGCAGTAAAAGTTTCTAATAATAAAGTGCTTGCATTACCATGCAAGGAAAATGATATGCTTGTAAGGCCACAGTTATGTGTCTTCTCCATGCCTTACTTTGGGCTTTGAACAATGCGTACCCTGATTGGTGGGTTTTTTTGACATGGGTCTATTTTCCCATTCAACTTTTATTTTACTGTTAAATACGTGGGTGGCACTGGTTTTGCCACTGGTAAGAATTTTTTTTTCAAAATGTGGAATCTTTTATTGTTTTAAATCTAACATATTTTTTTGGATTTTATTAAATGTGATTTTTTATTATTTTAGTTGTATATTAGTCCGCACAAAAAAATGATTGCCCTAAAGAATGACATACTGGAAAATTTTAAAACCATCAATTTTTTTAAATAATCTTAAAGAATGGCATGCTAAATAATTTAAAAACCATCTATTTTTTAAATAATCTAATGTAAATATATGAAAATATACAAATTTATAAGAAGACGTGACAAAAATAAATATAGAAAAAATTCAAATTTACAGGCACATAAAAGAATTGAACTGTCAACAAAATTTGATTTGATAGGCGAAGATAATTTGAAATTCCAAAATTGTTCCCGGGTCTTGATAAGACCCAGTTGACGGTGCCCTGATAGGTCAGTTGATGGTTTCAACCGAGCGACACCCCCACATACCTAAAATGAAAATAAAGTAGTGCAAGTCATTCTTAATTTTATATTATTTATCTATTTTTAACATTTGTAATTAAATTTATTCTTAATAAAATTATATTTTATAATTTATAATAAACTAGATTTATTTGTAATAAACGAAATGTTCTTATATTGTCTTTTTAAAGTACAAAATAATTTTAGTTATATATCATTCATAAAGAAATATAATATTATTATATAGTTATTTATATACATGTGTGCATTCTAATATATTTTTAGATATAAATCTATATAAAAATGATGATCGTATTTGAAGTTTACATGTTGTATAAAACAATTATTTCAAGTATTTAACGGTTAGAATCATGAAAAATGTGTAGACAACTGTCGAATATAATCCATAGTGGATATCGTTTTACCCACTTCATTGATAACTTTTTAAAATATTTCTAAAATAACTCTAATGTCGTGTTGTATTAGTCCAAGCATCATCTTTTATTCCCAAAATATTGCAATGAATGGACCTAATTATATCGTACTATTGTTGATGTTGACATGCACCCCCGAAAGCTTTGAAGAAAATAACAAAAAAGTTCTTGCTTTGGTGTTCTTTTCCATTAAGAAAATTTTGTTTCAGTTGTTCTTTGGATGGTATTGCCTTTAGTTGTACCTCCATAACCTTGTGCTTTGTGTGAAACAAAAAATTTGCGCTAGGGGTCTTGCCAACACTAGCGCTAGCAACAACAACCACAAAATCCTCCTTCCATTAAGCCTCGATGGTTTATTTTGCCTTGTTATGAACCCTTGTTTTTGCGTAGTTGTAGGAATGTCAGCGCATGTCCAAAAAGGCTTGGATGGAATCATGTTCATTTTCAAACGAGTTAATGGCCTCACCAACATTCCCGCTGATAAGCATAGGCCTTTGCACAATGCACAAGCCTCGTAGAGGAGGCAACATAGTTTCAAAACTCTTATATGATTCCAAAACTAAGCTCCACATTGAGGGACCAAAATGACCCCTGTTTAAGGGGGCAAGCCTTGAGCCATTGATTGCGTTGTCCATATTCTCAATGACCTCAAAGACTTCGACAAGTCTCCTCGTCATCCAAATCCACGAGATGTTGTTAATGGCCTCACCAACATTCCCGTTGATAAGCGTAGGCCTTTGCACAATGCACAAGCCTCGTAGAGGAGGCAACATAGTTTCAAAAGTCTTATCTGATTCTAAAACTAAACTCTACATATGCCATTGAGGGACCAAAATGACCCCTGTATAAGGGGGCAAGCCTTGAGCCATTGATTGCGTTGTCCATATTCTCAATGACCTCAAAGGCTTCGACGAGTATCCTTCACCAACGCCTACAAATAGGAAGCTTTATCATGTTTGACTCTCTCATGTATTTTACCTTACTCGTCATGCCCTCCAACTTATCCTTGTCATCTATCTTACCTTCTTCTTTAAGAGATAAAAAAATTAACAAAACAGTCGATGTTGTCCTTAGAGTTATGGATGTCCAGCCCCTTGAGTCGGTGTTCCTATATAATGAGAACATCCAGATTCAACTACTCTCCCATCTCATGCTGGCCAACATTCTCACTACAAATCATAACCAAGAACATGACCATGGGAAAGCAGGAGACTAAACTGACTATATTTTTGATTCCATACTTGTTTCTCACTTCAAACTGAATAGTTAGTGTTCCCCCCTTTTCAAAATACTACTCCAGTGTGCTTCCTTCTATATATTCATTTAATTAGACTACATGGTGTATTTTCATATCTAACTTTACTTTCGTATCCTCCTCCACACTTGACACATTTGTTTCTCTCATGGCTATCCGCGTTTCCATTGCACCCCTTTGGTGCGAATTGCTAATATATATGTCATTTTGAAGTTTAAATTATATATTTAGCTGTCAATCATGACAATCATATTTTAAAAGTGGCTGTATTTTGACATCTAAAATGACTAAAAACGTCTAAACGCCTTGCAAAATCCAATACAGCGTGACAATCGCTGTCACTTCCAACCTTGGTACCTTCAAAATGTGACGGTCGTTGCATTTGCGTCACAGTTTCGCACGGGTGTGATTGGAACCCGAGACGTTGGAGTGCTGAACAACTCCAGGGGTTTCTTTAGCTGTTATCTAAGCCCCGGGAAATACAGGGATTGCTTTCGCTCTTATTTATTGCAGCTGCATTTCGCAAGATTTAGATTTGAAGAAAGCGTCCGATGGAACGAATATCCGCGTGTTTACGAAGGACGAAAATGACCGCTGTATGCGTAAGATTTTAGGTACAATTTGTCGATTAACAGAAAATCAGGGTTTATTTTTGGTTCTACATGTCAAAAGTTGCATTTGGAATGTCTTGAGCCAAAATGCAAGGCGGGAAACGGTTTCCGATGAAAATTTGGCAATTGTAATGTAGGAAGAAATCGATCAGCTAAATGGAAGAAGAATTTTCCTGTTAGAAAACTATCAGGGGAATTGTAAGGTTTTTACCCCAGTTGTTTTTTGGTTGTGGTAAAATATGCCTATAAAAGCTAGTGTTTCGGCCATTCTTTTTGTTGTCGGGAAATTGTATTTGCAAGCTCTGGAATTTCCCAAGGAAACGCAAGAAGGAAGAGTTTGGAGTGAAAAAATGACATTGTTTAAGAAGGAAGCAGTAGATCTTCTTTAGGAAAGAAGAATTGGCCGTAATTTCTGTTTATTTAAAGCACGTAGGAAAGCTAGGGTTTGATTCTTTAAGAAGGAAGAAGCAGATCATCTGTTTCGCTTATATAAAACGCAAAGGAATGCAAGGGTTTTTTTTCGTGGTTATTTATTGAAGGTACATTTGAAAGCTCTTGAATTTTACAAGAAAACGTAAGAAGGGAAGAAAAACTGGCATTCGAAATAGAAATTGATCATACAGAGGGAAGAAGGATTTGCAAGTAATATTGCCTTTTAAGAGATCAAGAGAAACCGAGTGTTGATGAAGTTGCATTTGCAAGCTCTGGAATCTTCAAAGGAAACGTAAGAAGGAAAAGTCGTTCCTGAAAAACTGGCATTCCTTAAAAGGTGGATTCTTTTTTTTTGGCAAATTTTGCCGGTTTAAAGATGATATTGAGCCAAGGTTCGTTTCTGCAGTTGTTTATTGAAGTTGAATTTCCAATTGTGGGAGGGAAAGAGTTTCCTACCAAAAACTGGCAATCTTCAAGGAGGAAATTGCTAACCAACACAGGACTAGAGTTTACTCTAGATTTTATCTGTCTAGTGATAGAGTGAAAGCCAGGGCTTTTATACATGGCAATTATTTAAGCTGCATTTGCAAGCTCTCGATTCAAAGACTGGACCAAAGGGCAAGAGTCTTTGCTCAAATACTCTCTATAGAAGGGAAGAATTTTATCACCTTCAGGGAAGAAGAATTTACTGTAAATTTGATCGGCTTATAACTCCAGGGAAAGTTAGGGTTTGTTTATATGGTCATTTAGCGAATTTGCACTTGCAAGCTCATGAATATTCAAAGAAATGCCGTGAAAGAAAGGTTTTTAGATGAAGGAAAATTTGCAATGGCACAGCACCAGCAAAATAAAATTCGTTTACAGTTGAGGATGTCATCGGTTTCTTTTTTGTGTGTGTCAATGCTGGTTATTTTGGCTCTGTTATCAATCTTTATGTGGCCTTTGCACGATCTTGACCAGTTTCCACACCTGCATCTAGAGCGTCACAGTTCCTCAACACAGGTAAGCCATTAATTACTTGTTTTTGTGTCAGGGAATTTGCCACTGCACCGGATTCAAAGCAGTGAGCACCCTAACTATGCTTGTAAGGGTCACCTAAACAAACAAGTAGTGTATTGAAATCTTGTTAGATTTTTTGTTTCTTTCAAAATTATAGTTGGATGTCAATATGAGGAAGAGCCATTTCTACCTGTATTTAGTTTCGATAAATTAAATCTTCATTTGCACACAAATTGTCAATGAAATTTCTTTTTGTTTGGTAAATTACAGTGGTTGATGTAGTATGTTACGCATTATTACTCATTAACTTGTCTTTTGGGGATTTAATTTATTGCTTGAGTTCATCGCAATTCATATGGTCAATGCTTATTTTGGTAAACTTGGAATTATGAAAATTGAAAGGAACTTTCCATCTTTTGTGAAATCTGGGAAAATCTGAGTATGGAATTTCAATCTTTTACATTTGGTGAAACTGTTTTTAAAAATTTCCAATCTGTGTATGATTTTATATGACTTCTAGGATAAAAATACTCAATGGACATACAGTAGCCAATATTCTTTGTTTGAACCTAGTTGGTGTCTTCTTACCTTTAATTGACTTACTTCAATACACGGCATGCAGTATTTACTGTGTCGTTTCCCATTATGTCATTTATACCTATGGAGATATTTTGACACCGCTACAGCCAAGCTTCTAAAAGTAATTCTGTCATACATGCTGTCTAGCAGGCACTCTGTTAGCAATAAAGTGGCACCTGGTTCTGTGTCAGACTGACTGATACATAAACTAAAGTAGAATGGGTATGCACACTATATTGATTTCAAACCATCAAGCATGGGCAATCATCTCTGAAGATCAAATTGCCAAATATGGGTCTCTCATAAGATGAGACTAAATCAATTGGACCTGAGTTTGAGAACAAAAAATACAAGCCTGAAGATACGATTGAGGCATAGAGGCTGATGGACAAATTCAACCTGAACAATGCATGGGAAATGTCCTTTCTCAGGACATGCTGCTGTGTCATGCTTTGATGAATTCCCTAGGAAATTGAGCGACCAATAGATGTGAATATATGTGCCCTACGAAAGAAAAACATATTATTCTGTAGAAATGCATGTCAATGATATTTTAGATTTCGCCAGGTATACCAAAACTGAAAACAAGTATATCTTGCCATGTGAAATGGGTTTTGAACTGTTTAAAACTTGAAGTCAAGTCAACACTACTCAAGCTGGAAAATAGAAAGTGTTTCAGATGGGATGTTCATCAAAATGTTTTAATTTATATTTGTGCCCCGCTTGTATCTCTTTGGATGTGTAAACATGATGTCTACCTTTTTTTGGAGCTGGAGCTTAGTCAAATGACTTGCCCGAATTCATTGAGCTTCCACAATTATCTTGGCTTTACTTGTTGAGTTTCAAGTCGGACAGTTTTGACCTAGTTAAACTCACCATAACTCATTAATAGGATCGATCATTGTTTAGTGTCAACAAGTTTGTTAGAAAAAAGGGTTTGTTATCAAATACATACATTTGATAGTTTTTCTTGGGTGTTACTAGTGGAGCCCTAGAGTCTATTGGCGAGCTTCACCCATTTTTTGTAATTATAAGAGAGATTTTTACTAATAAAGAATTTTATAGCCATCTAATCAATCAAGCTGTAGAAAAACATAATACTGGTCAGAATGATGAGCTCCATCCTCACATCAATAAAAACAATGATTAGTTAAAGACTGTGGGACCAAAGGAACTTCAGATGGTACCTGTTGCTGAGGGAGAGGATGATGTGGCCTGATCTCTTCTTCTCTCTATGGGATTTTGATGTGTCTTGGTTGATGGCCTGCTGACCCGTGTTCTTTGGTTTTTCTGTTGGTGACCCTTCTCGTCCTTTTTATATTGATGTAACTTTGTGCTTGTGAACCTATTTTGATACTGCTGGTTCTAAGTGCTCACTTGGCGAGCTGGATCTGATACTTGGTTTTATCGTTGTCCTTAGAGGACTCATATTGTTTTGTCTATGTTCGTCAATATAATTTTTTTTTATGTGGTTTGATAAGAGATTCAATTGTTGAGTTAAAGGTTCCAACCATGTCTATTATCGATGAAGCTGACTTTGGGCCAATTAAGTTGTGGAACTTTTGTACTAATAATTTTAAGCTATCCGAAACACATGCATTTTTTAATTTTTGGTTTACATCTGACAATTTAATACTTAGTTTTTACACTATTACCCTTCGAGTCCCCTTTTGGGGCAGCAGGGAAATGCGGGAATGTGAAAAGAGGATGCTTAGAAGTACTCTTAATGTACTAGGAGTAATATCTGAACAGCAAACTAGCACATAGATGTGGGCTAAGGGGTGAGCATGCGTTTGAAACGTAGGTTTCAAACGGCTTGTCTATTTTGATGTTAGGGCATGATAGAGAAGGTTCTGGGCAGCCCAAGTAGAGACTTTAATACTAAAAAGGTTTAATTACTAGCAATCGTACGTGGAGTGTATGATGGAAACGCCGAAGGGGATGGAGCGAAGAACTGAAAATTGAGGAAGCAAAAAAGAGGGAGAGGATGAGGAGCGATTGAAAAGGGGTTTAAGGGAGGGAAAGGGCACTGTGGTTCACTATATTGTCTATATCTTGAACGCATAATTCACATGAGTGCGAATTACATTTAAAGGGGATAAACCCAAAAGTGGGGAAAATCTAAAATGTTCCATGTTTGAGACCCACCCGAAAAGTGAGAATCAAATACCAATGCATGTTCCGCACCTTTTTCGTGTCTTAAATTGTAACACCCAATTAAAATCTGTTATCTGTGTTACACTTTATTAAATCAAACCCTCTTGCATTATTTACATGAGTGCAATTTTCAAAAGGGCCAAAAGAAATAATTAGAAAAATCCAAGAGGTTCCATATTGAAAACCCAACTGAAATGCTTGTTTCTTGGTTTACTTTGTAGCCCTCCTTTATAATTCTAAGCTCAAGTGCGGGGAAACAGAAGATGTGTGAACAATCATTGAGAGTTGAGTTTGCATTATTCACATGACTATAATTTGTGCTTGAAGGCGGGAAAATAAAAAAAACGGGAAAAACCAATTGATTCCATGTTTGAAGCCCATTCAAAATTCTTGCTTCTTAGAGCACTTTGTATTCTTACTTTAAAATTCTAAGCTCGAGTAGGTGCAGTGAAATAGGCATCATGTAAACAATCATCGATAATTGTCCTTTATTTGTGTTCTACTTTATCGTCACTTTGTATTCCTCCTTTACATCTCTAAGCTTGAGTAGGTGCATGGAAATAGGCTAGGTAGGGTAATAGGTGACGTGCAAACAATCAATTCCACCACCCATGAGGAAAAAGAAAATATAATATCTCCGATCTCAATAAAAATAAATTGAAGAACAATGTGACCTTTCAGATGGAGCCTCAAACTATTGACCTCTATGTCCAATGCAGCTTCACAAGACAGGAATTTTACATCATCATATACTGAAGGCTAATTAAAGAATATGTCATAAGAAACTCATAATAAACTTGACCATCTACAAAGTAAATCGGGTCAAATTCAATAGACACAAATTGAAGCACAATGCCATCCTCGAGATGGAACCTATTTTCCTGAATGTCTAATTCAGCTCTAACAATTGCGATTTTTACATTAATTTATTCTATTTTTAGACTATTTTTGGAGAAGAATTTTTTTCAAGTAGAAACAGGCTACCATCAGTGGTTGCACTGCTATTAAAACAATTGCTAAACGCCATGCTACAATCAGGCTCAGGGTAAAGGATATTCCCACGTCAGACAGTGTGCTGAAAACAAGGGATAAATGATCTCCCACTAAAGATCTCACCTATTTGAATCAAACACAACAAATAGATTATATTGTTTTCAGTGTGTAAATATATTTTAGATTGCAATACTGAATCAAAATGGTGGAGAAACGTACCACATTAGTGTCTTTTGCAAGCCTGGACCAGAGAGCTCCGCTGGAATTGTGGTCTTCATCAAACCAGCCAACCTCAAATGTAAGATTTTTTGACAGCATTCGCTCCCTTACCCTTCTCGTGAGTTTCTCCCCCATTACTGCGAAGCTCTAGTGTTGGACAACGTTCACTAAGAGGGAATATACGCCCACACCCAAGAAAATGAGGGAGTTTGTTTTGGTTTTGGATTTTATCTCCTGGCGGTCTTCACTAAAATAAGCATATATACTAGATCCAAGGATAAAGGCGTAGGTGGGATTGACAGCTCCAAATGCTATGGCAGCAGAACACCCTAGCAGGGCTTCCTTCCACTCTGAGGCATTTAACAGAAACAATCGATTCAAGCGACAGAATTTGATGAAGCGTTTTTTTTTTCTGGTCTGTATTGCCTGAAACAGGCATATATGAACCCAGGGTACTCATGACTGATTTGGGGGTCATTGTTTGTGTGATAGACGTATTGTACCGTTGCTCCTTTTCTTGCAATTGCACCGGAGCGGTGTATGCTCCGTTTTCTCTGCATATGAGATCATCGCGCTCACCAGATTCGATCACCTGATCATTGTTTACCACTGCTATAAAGTTGGCGTTGCGGATGGTTGAAAGGCGATGCACAATTATGAGTATTGTTCTGCTGACGGAAGCACGATCAACGACGACTGTAACTGACACGATACAATAAAATAATATTATGTCGTTCATACGGTGACTGTTCAGGTGTCAGAAGGCCTCCCAGGTTTCCCATTGTAACAATGCCTTCGGTGTAATGAATAGGCACCACATAGGGGTTTCCACCTACAGCTGCTCTTGGATGCTATGTCACAAGGTACGTGGAATTTTATGGAAAAAGTTTGAACTTCACTAAACTTTATGGAAAAAGTGGAAAAACTTCACAAGGTACCCATCGAACATGAATTTGAACTTTATCCATTATTTTTACATCGAAGTTTTTGACATGTGTTTGCATTATTTTATAAATAGGTATACATATATACATATACCAACTGAAAGCAGAGAACAAGAAGTTCTCTCCACTCTGACATATTAATACATTTGTTTAGAAATATGAAATGATAAAAATAATCTTTTGTTGGAACTTAAAGGCCTTTTTTTTTCCGAACTTCATCCATTGGTGAATTTGAGCCGAACTTTATCCTCGTCGAACATGGACTCGAAACTGAACCTTGTGGCTTAGCTCGGACGAAATTAAAAATATTTGTGACTGTTCCTTATTTTTGCATATTGATATAAATCAGTGTTACGCAAGGATGCGTCCCTGCCCCCACATTTCCTAGCTGTCGAGGACATTTCGTGGACTTGGGGACATGGACGAAATATCCCCCTCACGCAACCTTCTATGCAAAATCAAGACGTCCCTAAAAAAAGGATGTTTTTGTGACGTCCCCATCTTTAGGATGCGTCCCTGCCCCCACATTTCCTAGCTGTCGAGGACATTTCGTGGACTTGGGGACATGGACGAAATATCCCCCTCACGCAACCTTCTATGCAAAATCAAGACGTCCCTAAAAAAAGGATGTTTTTGTGACGTCCCCATCTTTAGGGGACGTCCCCCTCCCCCCAATTTTTTTCTCAATTTGTTTTTTTCAATTTTATTTTAAAGATCTAAATACTAGTTCAGATATCTTAAATATAGCTATTTGAGAAACACCAATATGTATCAATCTCAAGATGCTTATCTTGATTTTGTCGCATATTTTCAGCCATTGAAGGGTTCCACATTGATTAAAGATTCAATCACCTTCTCTACAAATTTCCTGATGTTTGGTAATGGAGGGCCTCAATCTAGCTGCACCATTATGTTGGGCTAAAAAAAAACTTGAAAATGAAATAAATTTGGGAAGGTCCTAATTTACTCTTGTAGTTTTAGATTGTTTTTGGAGGCCACTCACCGTGTAAGCTCCAATCACTTAATAAAGCATGTATGTGTAATTTTATGTGCAGTGAAAGCCTGTGCAGATGATAAAAGCAATAAGGCATAGACCAAGACATTTACCCATAACCTGAACAGATTGTATTACAAAGTCATAATAATAATTGAGAGTGATATATGAATACAAAAATTTTCGAGTACAAATGTGGACAGTGGACTATCACAGACTCCTATGGCTTTGACATTTCAGAAACCCTCGACATGTTATTCCTTGTTTTGAAGATACGAATGTCAAATCTCTAATTAGACCTGCTTGCTTCAGGCTATCCTTTTCGTACCAAAAGGAATTTGGTGTTGCAAACTGACATTGAGACAAATGATAAGCTGTGTTAAGTGTTTCCTTGAAATTTTCAAAAAAATCTAGAATGGGCTACAGTGCAGAAAAAGTTGTCAAAAGGCCTTTTTTTGAGTCTATAAAAGATAATTGGCTGTTGACAATATTTTTAAATTATTAATTTTATGTATTATTGTAATAGTCGGCACCTCTTCCATCCCCAAAATCCGGGAATTTTTTTTCTTGTACTGGAAACTCTGTCCCTGCTTCCTGGAGTCTTAGGTGACTACGATGTGAATAGATCTGACATCTCTTATATCACTGACCTACTTATTGTACAAGCAATGGTTATGAATCTTTTATTCTCTTTTGATCCTTTACTATTTTTAACATCGACTTCAAAATAAATAATTACATGCATTTATCAATGGAATAAAAATTCCTATTTTTTTGGTGAACTTTTCTATATTTCTTGACCTTTAGTTTGCTTATCTCTACCCTAGTTTTTCCCCACCTGTAAGTCGACTCTTAATTTTTTTCTTACCAAGTTGTTCCTGTGTTTGACTTGTGTTTTCGAGCTGGATATGCTTCTTCTTTTTTGCTGAAATGCTTGACATATAAAATGGATGCCATGGTTTATTAGATGACATATCCTTGGAGCCGTACATTTGTCATGGTTAGCTTGTTTACATTTCTGTATTCTCTTACGTTTTTGATGAGAGTCATACTGCCAAAGTTCTTCATATTCGTACTGTGTATTTGCCATTTGGTTTGTTTGCTATTGGCCATTTCCTTTTTTGGTTATCTGATTAATTTATTTATTCTGAAGTATAGTAATACTGTATTTATAACCTGCGATTTTTCTTGTTTGTGAGGGCTGACTTCAAGTGAGCAGCAAGGATGCTTTTAGTCTCATATCTCTTGATGTCTTAACATGTTTCAGGGTAAGGAGCAAGTATATCTTTTTCAACCAAGTTTAAGTAATATAAGCAATGTGCCGGTAAGTGTTACATTTCATTTCATTTCTTCTTACAGTTCATGTTAATATTTCTTAATCAGTTTAAGGTGAATGCTTTGGCTGAAACAACTTCCTGCCACATATGCCATACACCCATGAAATGTAAAAGGTCCTAATGCTTAGTTTCATTTGTGATTGGGTGCATGATGCAGAGTCAAGGTGATAGTTCGATAAGTGGTATCTGGAATTCAAAGTTTTCAGAGTTTTATTATGGCTGCAGTGAGGCAAGCACTCGTTTTGCATGTAAGCCTGGCGATCGTGGTTGCTGTTCTTGTGTTGTGGAAATTTATTTTCGCCGCTCACTAAACATAGTCCATTAAATTATGAATACTTCCCATAAAATATCTCCTCTGGTGGGTCATGGATCTGCTATAACTTTCAATGTTCTCTTACTTTCTAAAAAGAATAATTATATGAAAAACATTAAACATTTAAAAACATCATGATATGTATATGTTCATCTGTTCATAATGATATGTTCATCTGTCGTGTCTTTTATTGGTAACCACATTCATGCTGTAGCATGGATGGACTTCATAATAGATTTTAGATTGACAGTTTGCATGGGATGTACCCTTAAAATGAGAAATCAAGCTGACCTGTCAGAAGTGATTTGCAATAAAGTAGCAAATTTAAGACAATCTTTTTAACTTTTTTCCAAATTTCTGACATCTATATTAGAAGTACAAAAGCATTTCTTAAAATGCATGTTTATGAATATGATTTTGTATATCTAATGGATGGCTTCTGCTAAGTATTGCTTGTGTTATATGCAGCTGCTGCTCCTGAGAGGGGTGCTAATGGTTATTTGATGATTGCAGCTAGTGGTGGACTAAACCAACAAAGAACTGGAGTAAATATTCTTCCCCCATTTCAATAAATTGTGATTAATGGAGTTCATGCTCAAGATACAGCTTTAGGTATTTGTATTCACATGCATGTACATTTTCAATTTCAAAATGTTTTTATGTTGCAGACAGAGGTAATCAATTCAATGAAAGCTTGGTTTAGAGTCAATGCTTCTCTAGGCAATTTGCGTAGCACTGGTTATAACTTGTAATCCTCAGAGAGTCTTCTGAAGCGGACATGATATGGTCATTAAATCCAATATCGTATTTCTCCTGATTTAAATGGAGGAGGGCATTGCTTGCTTTTTATTGAGGACATCTCTTGAATCGCAAGATATGCTGCATTTCCAAATGTAAAATGAAATTTGTGACGGATATCAAGAAAATGGGACTCTCTTATCAGGGTTAATGAATATGATAAAGACATAAAGAATGAGTGGGCAATGAAATCTTCCACAGTTTAAAAACACATACTTCACAATTATTCAACATTCCAAAATTTTGACTCGTACTCGAGACTTAGCAAATTTTATGTGAGTTAAAATAAATTAAAAAATATATTAATCATAGTTTTAAAACTCGGTGTGAAAGATCCCCAATAGATCTTTTGCCCAAATTAGAGATTTTTCCCACTTTATAAAATAATAAAATATACTTTTGACAACTATGGGAAATAGACTAGGGCAACCAGGATAAATTTATGCAAAAAACGTCTAGGGTTTAAAACACACCCAAAATCAGCATACAATAATTATTTTTACTCCCAAACCCTTAAAACAACCCTAGAGAATTTATGGTGAAAATCAGATTTTACAACAGCTGGAAAATAATTTAAATCTGAAACCCTAACTGCTGCAATCTTCAAGATAACATAACTTTCTCTACACAACTCCGATCTAGGCAAATGACATATGCCCGAACTTAGAAAAATACAAGGAATAAGATGATGCAAACCAAATTATAACAACTACCAAACATGCAGATTTGGCCCTCCTACTATTTTGGCCCACACATTTAAGGCATCAAATGAGCTCTAAAAATTATTTTCTCTATCCCAGATGCTTGCCTATATTTTTAGGAACTCATTCATATAAAAATCAGAATTTTTGGATGTCAAATCAACTTAGAAATCAGATCTGAGATTTGATTATAAAACTGGTAAATAACCCTCAAAAGAATTATGAAACTTGGGTATTTTCATTCATAGAAATTATGAGATATTAGACAATGATTTGCAGATCTAAATACCTCAATAATAATGCCCAAACAGTCCCAAAGTGAGTCGATCCAATAGAGAAAACACTGCTGCAATTTTATTCACCAAAATACTTCGAAAAGTCTTCAATAACACTGCTGGAAAAAACCTAAAATAGATTGAAAATCTGGTTACAACCAATGGAAAATTCTGAGTGAAAATCCCTCTCAAACACTTGGGGCTTTCGTCCACAAGAGGTTTAATTCACAAGGGGTTTTCGTTCACAAGAGGTTTAAATCACAAGGGGTTTCGTCCTTAAGAGTTTTTAATGCAAAAGCTGAAGCTCTATGCAAGAGAAAATATCATATAAAAATCTGGATTATGGAAGAGGCAAGTCGACTTCCCTTTTAAAGGAAAAGGGTCAACATCCAAACCAGCCAATGAGCTCACATGATTTTCCCTATGCAAACATTTAATATATTCCTATATTAAATGTTTTTCCCAACAACATTTCCCTCCTAGTGCAAGTCACATTTCTCTAGGGGAAATACATAAATTAATTATGTTTTTATCTTTCCTAGGCTTCATTACTCCCCTTTGGCCCTAGTTGCCATTATCCTTTCTAGGAGGAATAAAATATAATAAATCCCGTTACAATGACTTTTGCCCCATAAGGCAAATCGTATTTTCCATAGGGATTACAATTTATTTTTATTAAGCTAAATAAATTAATATAAATGCTTTAATAATTTTATTTTATTTTTTATAACACTTTATAATAATTTATTATAATTTAAGTCACTCTTATATTTTTCCTTTGGCCGTCGGGTTGACAAAATAGGCCAAAGGTCTTCGATTGGAAAGGGGACATTACATGGTGAGTACTTGCGATTACTTGGCACTCACCTGCAGAATGAGTAATCAGTCTGAAACTTGTGAGCTGAGTCAATGACAGTAGCTCATGAGTATTGGCGTGTAATTACTGGTGATTATTTACCAAAACTTGCAAATTTATGTCATCGACTCAGATATCAATGCATAATATCAGGCCCGCAGAAAAAAGGATGGTTATTTTTAATCAATTGTATTCAATGTCTCTGTGTTTATTTTGTCAAAACCAAACCTAACACAGTCAAATCTCAGAGAAGGGTCTACTAATTTTGTGTTGGAAGTGTCTGTTATCCATTCCCGTGCCTGTTTGCTGTCCACTGGTTGTCGTGCACTGAGCGCTGTTTGCCGTTTGCCTTTTTCCATTGGCTGTTCACTGTTTGATTTGGATCTTTGCCGTGGGTGGAGCAAGGATAGGGATATAGTTGTACTTTTATTCTTTTGGCTTTAGGTTTAGGTTTAATTTTAATTTTTAACTTTTTATAACAAGTAAAACATATTTAGGCTTTTAATTTTAGTTGTTAATATTAATTAGTAATAACTGATAGGTATGTATAGGTTTACTTACATATTTTATTTTTTTATTTTTTACTTTTTAAAAATTAGAAATATGTATTCATTAAGATGTTGGTATGTAGATATAGTATGTATAGTTTTAGTTCTATTTTTACATTTTTAAAATTTAAATTAGTGATAAATACTTAGATTTTTTTTCTCGTTCCCCAATTTATGTCGTTAGTAATAAGTATGTTTTTATATTAGTTTTTTTATATCTCCAGTTAGTATGTATTTAATATGTAGTTACTGTGTACCCTTTTTGGTTGAAAATTAATATAAAACATACTTACGTGTTCTCTGCATTAATTTCTCATGTAATTTAAGAGTATTTTACATGTTATTTAAATTTATATTTTTTTAAAGTAGCGATAAAGTTGCTGAGCAAGAGCTGAGTCCCAAGTCTCAGTTAAAATTCTGGGCAGCCAAGTAATTGCCGAGTACAACTTTTAAAATCATGATATAGATTTATAAAATAAACTTAAACAATAATTAAAACGCTTTTAAAAAGCATGAGAAATGAATGTAGAAATCGCAATTTCTGCTAGTTACGTTGGTGTCTGTTTGAGAAGTATAGCATAGTTAGCATGACAAGGAACAGCCAAAAACATGCATCGATAAACAATGCCATTTTTGAAATTTGTTTAGTAAACTCATGAAAACTATGAGAGGAACAGAAGGCAAGGATTCCGAACAGCAGAGCAGAGATTCCCAGCAAAGACACAATCTAGCTGTGCTGGTTAGACACAGATCAAATTTAAGAACCTTTCCGAACAAAACCTGTATGCTGATTGGTGACAACCATGTGGTAGACAAAATAATTTGGCCACAAACGTGTAGGTCACTTGAAGACTGACAGAGCAATGTTAATCAAGCCTGTTTGAAGCAGCCCTCTGGATATTACAGATAAATGTACGCGCTTGCAGATCAGGATGCAGTGCTCTATCTCCAGACCCATTATACAAACCTGTAGCATTGTGCGATATGGCAGTGAAGGGAGAAGGGCCTTTGCCAGATTAGAATTTGTTGATACCACCTGAGCTCCGTAATGGTATGAGATCACAAATATCCACTGTATTAAAAACTTGATCTGTTTAATGACACCAAAAAAGGGTCTGAGTGGTTGAAGAAAGGTATGTTGTACTCATCAAATTCTGATCTCCACATGGTTTCAGTCCATCCAGTACATCAAATTACTTGGCTCGCTTGCCAAGGGGTGATTGCCTGGGTTACTAGTGGTTATTTGCGAGTTTTAAAACTATGAATTCATCACTAGAGGGGCACCCTTTCAAGACAAAGCACCATATTTGCACTGAAGAGACAGAGGTGTTGGCCATGGAGGATCACTACTTCAAACCAATGTTACCCTAGACTCCGGGATGGTAAAAAATTTCCAGAATTTCGGGACGGCTATTAAAATAATATATAAAATTATAAATATTAAAAATATACACATAAATTTTAGAAATGTTATGAATAGCAGTTCAGATGTATATATCAGTACACTATGTGCATACAATCGAGGTCCAGATGTCCATTTTAAAAACTCAGCAGCACACATATAGCTATACTAATGTTATATGTCCATATAACTTTTAATATTAATATGTATGCTGCTGGTTTTCATAATATGTTGTGACAGTCCACCATGTGCATTTGTGCTCGAAAGTTTTTGTATTCATATATCACTCTTGATTCTTAATATGTCTTTGTAATACAATACAGCCGGGTTATGGTTACCCGGTAAATGTTTTTAAAGAGAAAACAACAAAGAAATTAATTAAAAAAATAATTTAAAAAAAAACCTAGAGATCTCCGAAACATCTCGAGGACGTCCCAATGTCCCCGACGTCCCCGAAACATCCCCTGATATTCAGGGACGTCCCCCTTTTTCCCCACCCTTTTGGGAACGTGGGGAGGAGGTTCCTTCCTCCCCCTGCCCCAGGACGTCTGAGACGTCCGGTTTTCAGGGGGGACGTGTCCTCGCGTAACACTGCTTCAAACATCACATGAGGGTAGTGTTTGAGATTTACAAGCATGAGAACAATCTGAACAAAGATATTGGTTTGGGTTTGAACCAAACACAAAGATCAATTATTAATCTATTAAATAAACCCAGCTAGTGGGTTAAAATAAAATTAATAAACATTTTTTTGAGATTTATTAGCACCTAACTAACTAATGTTTAAAAATTAAAGCAAATGGGGTCATTTATTAATTTAAAACTTTAATATTTGGCTATAACTAACTAATTAATTATTTACAAACTATTACAAATTTCTATTCAAATGATATGGTACAATACATATGCATATAATGTGCAGTAAGGCTAGGCTCTTGTGATCAAAAGGGGAATGGATACTTGCTGATTTTCGTAGAATACGAATGCCCAGAAAGATAAGGAGAGCAGGCTTCTGTGATTAGGAAGGGGGAGAACACATACTAACTATTTGTCTAGATTGGGAGATGGCCATGCAAATGTTAAATACTTTGGGGATGCCAACATGTGGTCGAGATGGCCGATTGATACAAGATACGTGAAGCATGCATGTATCTAGGAATACATTGGGAGCATTGCCAATTCCAAAACCTTGCTTTGGATATCAGACGTGTTACAATATGTAGCATTGCAAGATATCAGTTATAACAGATGATAGTTACATAGAAGATAAATTACAAGTCGTTTCATTTTCCAAACCGCGTGACAATTGAGCTTCTTTCAAGTGTTTACCGGTTGATCCTCTCTTAGACGATCAGTCTGAGAGATTCTCTATTGTGTCATAGAACTAGCAGTCCCACTTGGCAAGTCATGCGGAATGAAGCTGCCACGTGGTTGCTGATAGCAATACAATTCTTGTGCAACGGTGTGGCGCAAAGGTGATGCGTAGGTGTTAAGTGAGGTAAGCTTTGTATGTTCTGTGAGATGTTGTATTGGTTCTACAAGGCTTAAGACGTGCGTTGAAGAGTAGTGTTACCCAATGCTACAAGAAGATGCGAAGGATGCAAGGCCGTGCTCAACATTGCAGGAGCCGCAAATGCTGCTTGGCACAAGACTGCAGGAGTTGCGAGAGACGCGACACGCCTGCTCGAAACTGCAGAAGTTGTGAAGCAAGTTTGTGGCATTGTAGAAGGCATGAATGTTGTGAGATGCATGCCATGCTCCACAGTATTACGAGTATGCGAGATATTGCGATGCGGTAATACACAAGCTGCATGAGCGTGTGTGGCATTGTGTGGAAGGCATGATGCGTCCTTAGTGCTTCACCTCAATCTAGGGTGAACCAATCAAGTTGAGTGATGCGTACGAAGTCCTTGGTGTCGTGCGCTACCTCAGGGTGTACCAAACAAGTGGAACATCATCCAAGTAAAGTTGATCATGATGCTACCAATGCTGGGTGAGCCTTTTGGATGGCACGAGCCAATTTTAAGCGAGCATAACTTTTTTGGGCATGCTCAAATAGTGGACTATAATGTGTTTTTGGATGCCCATATCATGATCTAGAGGTTCACAATCCTAACCCTTGTAATGAGATGTTTTGAGCTTCAAAAACACTTTAGAGCCTTCCTTAAATTCCATTCAAGCTATGAAGTCACGTAGGAGATGTGCAAAGAAGGAAGTGCACACCTCTGCGTGGCTGCACAATGATCATAATTTATTAATGTTTAGTAGCGCCTCGCTAGTTAATAGTTATTATGGGTTAAAACACCTTATGGTAATAACTTTACTAAATTAATTTGTTGAATCATTATTAATAGTTATTTGGTGGGCATTAATTAATCTTTGGCTAACAATTTTTGATAAATTATTTAACAACTTTTGCAATTAAAATATTTTAATTAACTATCGAATTTAATTTTTCGTAAATGATTTGGAGAGTGGCATTGTGCACTTTACAAGTTTTATCTTTAGATAGGGATGCACAGTAATTAATATTCTCTGTTACATGTTGATGATGGATGACGAAGTGTGATGTGAATTGTCTTTAGATAAAATGCTTTTTACACAGTAGTTTCAGAAGTTATCTCTATCATTTGATGTATTGTAAAAACATAAAATTTCTAGTTATACTTGTGTACAAGTAACTCATGATAACTGGAATTTCAAAAGATGACAAAGGCTGTGATATTAATGAATAATCAACATGAGAACTACAATCACCCTTCAAAGATATTGACCTTTACGTGCACAATCGCTAGTGGCTTTCTTTGAAATAGAAAAAGACGAGACTAACTTAAGGAAAGTTTAAGAAAAGGATGAGGAAAATGTCGCATCTTTTCTCAGGGATGCCCAGTGATATCCATTCATGAAGCTGAATCAATTAGCTGTAGCTACCTTCTAGTAATGACCTTATATGTGTTAGGCCAGGAATAATGGAATGACAATGGACAATAATCTGGTGCAAACCAAAATTTTATTCACATTGATTTGAATGAAGAAAGATTACAAACATATATAGCTAAAGGATGGCTATTCATTTCATCTTCCAGGAAGACTATTCACATTCCTACAAGAACTATTCATCTACTACCATATGACAAAAGCTCCTATGTATTACACATAGGATTAATTAATATTATGTACAACAATATTACATCCCCCCTTAATCTGCATGGGTTGTTGTGAGACCAACATGCCGTAGAACTTTTCAAAATTTTCTTTTCCAAGTACTTTTGTCAAGAGGTCTACTGGTTGCTTTGCAATAGGGCAATGTAGGAATTTAACACTGCCATCTTTCACATAATGTGGAATCAAGTGAAATTTTGTATTGATGATATGCTTGGTTCGGTCATGAAAGACTCGATTCTTTGCCATTCGAATTGCGGATGTGTTAACCATGAATGGTGTTGGCGAAATTTGTTTTTTTGACATTGGGTAAAACTTAAGATTTTGAAAAGATCCTAATCCTTGTACAAAAAGATCCAACAAGAGGATCCAAAAAGGACAAAAGAGGGCAGCAACTACATATTGCGAATATCATGGAGAATGTTGGCAACTTCCAAGTCATAGCGTGTAGAGTTAACCACAATGTCAATCGAGCACTTAATTTCAACACAAGCATTATCAATAATTTCTTTGAGGATGTTGGTGTAATCTTTCCAGTTTTTGATGACCCCAAACACACGTTGTATCTTGCGAAAAATAAGGTTGATAGCTTGGGTGTAAGTGTCATCTTTCTCCATAGGGCGATCCAAAGCAGGCGAGCTGGTTGGGTCCACGTTTGCTGTTAGTGACTAAGTTTCCATAGGGTTGGGGACTTCAGGTGCATCCTGGTCTGAGTCATCATAAATTCAAGCAAGAACCTCCAACGAAGATAGAACCTGGATTAGCAAATGGGAGAGAGGGGAGACAATAGGGGTGGAGGCGGGAGCAGGGGGAAACACTGGGCCGGGCGAGACCAGGGGTGACACAACAGGAGACGAGGGATCCGACGAGACAAGCTGAACCGAAGGAAAAGGCAAGAGAAGATAGCGGAGACAAGGGGACGACAGGAATCAGAGAGGGAGACAGATGGGGAGAGAGGATTTCTAAGGAATTGTTCGAACTATAGAAAATGAAGCGACGAAGGCGACGTAATTTACGGGGACCGTAGGACAAAGGGCCAGAGCCAATGTACAAACCCGGAGCAGAAGTTGACGAGGGGTGGCGTGAGAATTTACTCTTCCCCTTAGGCAGGACAATAGGGTAGCGGGAAATGAGAACAACGGGGGCTGTTTTGGAGAAAAGAAGGTAAAGCAAGCCCTGGTGTAGAATGGGGCCCACCTTTGTGACTTGATCAATTTCAGACAAGGAATTGAGAAATTTACAGTCCTACCATTGAAGTGGGCAAGAAGAAATGGAGTATAACTTTATAACGGCCATCAATAGTGAAAAAGCACATATCACTTCTCATTATGTTGTTCCATGGATGCTTTAACACGCTTCTTTCGAAATCTGATTGGTACTTCTGAATTCCTTTGGGATCTTCAACACAATCTATAATCTCGTCCGCGAGCAGCGTTTTGGTGTAGGAAGCTCCACTGATGGGAATACCAGTGGCTGCAACGATGCTATCCACGAAAATGGTGAAATTAAAATCTCCAACTTTGACCTTATCGCCATCCTAGGACGCGAGAATACAATTGGATATCATGAGGGAGTGGCCATGCACTGACTCCATAAAGCCCGCCACCCCACACTTGGCAAGAACATCCAAAATTTCGTTATCATTCTTGAGATCATTACAATCAGAGGGTTTGACACAGACGATTTTTCTGCCCATGCTAGTAGTGTTTGAAAAGAAGGAAAAGAAAGTGCAGAAAGGAACAGAGCGAAAGTGATTTAAAAAGCCAAGGGTAATTAAAATTCGCACGTGGTAGAGGATAGTAAGGAGATCATAGACAGGAGGGGAATCAACTTCGGCACGTTCGGGCGTGTGAAGAGTGACAACAATAATAAAGGCAGAAAGGGGAGGGCTCGTGCGGCGGTACGGGGGAACAAGGATGACGTGGAGGAAAACAAAGAGGCAAAGGGGGCGAGGCACAAGCCTCGATAGGAAGGGGAAGGCGATACACCATAGAGAGGGTAAAGCAAGCCCAAAAAAGCCAGGAAGGGAAATAAAAAGAAGATACAATACCAAAGGTGGTGTAACTTGAATAACCAAAAGGTGGTAACCAACTTGTCATGTTGCTTCATCTTTAATTTTGGATGTCTTCTGGAAAAGGGCCAAACTAGGAGATGAAGCCAGAGCTCTCCACTCCTTTATTAGAAAGAACGTCATCAAGGGAGTTTCCTTCCCTGTACGTGTGTTGAAAGGTAACCTTTGAAAAATTCTGTTTCATGGCTTTGACATCCTTGATGATATTGCCGATGGACCATGAGGAGGGGTAGATGTCCTTCAAGATATTGATGAGATTCAACGAGTCACTTTCAATAATGATCTTATAGGGCCCAAGAGATTTGGCCAAATCCATGCCTTTGAGAATGGCTAATGCTTCAGCCCTATGATTGTTGCCATGACCCAGAGGAGCAGCAAAAGCCGTTAAAAGATTACCAAGGTGATCCCTTAGGCCCCCCACAACCCGAAGGACTAGGGTTGCCTTTAGAAACATCGTCAACATTCAGTTTCCGCCACCTGGCCGGTGGAGATTTCCAATGCGTCGCCGCTTTGGCAGCATCCAATTGTCAAACAACTTGATTGGAAGAAATATCTTTACACCAGTTCACACTGGTGAGGAGATCTATCTTGGAATAAAAAAGTCTGCATTAGGAGGAGTTGAGGTTTTCCTGAAGAGAGATGATGATAGAAGTGACGACAGAGGCCTCATCTCAAGATGAGTCTTGGAAGATGCACCTATTTCTTTCTTTCTATAGGCCGCAAACCGCATGGGGGAGAAGGGCTTTCCAAGCCAAAGATAAACCCTAATTATGAAAGGGAGATGGCCACTCTCAAGAGTGTCCTTAATAGAGCCCGGGAAAGCCAAGCACTAAAAATGTATAACCAACATGCTGGAAGAGAAAGGGCAATGAACAAAAAGGTGATAGGAATTTTCAACAATACTGCGGCAAAAAATTACGGGGGGTTCATTAGCTAGGCAATATCCTAGCATGTGAGTTCATATTGAGGTAATTAAAATTAATAAAAGTAAAGTCAATATTATAGACATGAGGGAGTGAAAGGGTTTAATTTATTAATATTTTAAATCAGTTATTGGGGGTAGGTTAGAGAGGTGGGCCAAAGGAAAGGGAGATTTAATTTTAATATAAAACTAAAACATTTGAACCCTAGTTTTTAAAACTTAATAGAGCTAGAGGAGTGTGGTCATAAAGTTAAATTATAATATATTTTTGAATAAAAAATCTCAATTAAGAGATTCTTAACCAAGAAATAATAAGATGGTAGAAAACTAGGATTGAGTATGCTTTTCAACCACATCATCTTAATTATTTGAAGAACTATCGATAAATGATTAAAGCTTAAAACTTATAAGGTAATTGGTAATAGGTTTCCTTCAAACTATCTTTCGAGAGGAAAATCATATTAAAAAAAATGAGTGAGAAATATGATATATTTTATGTTTACTATATTAGGGTAGAAATAAAAAGGGGTAAATCAACATTGTAATGGGAAAATGGGTGAGGTACGTGGAAAAAATAGGGGGTATTTTCATTCTAATAATATAACAGGAGGGGGTCTTATTAATTGAATAATTAGAGGTAAAATCTAGAGGGTATTCTTTAATACCCTTCGAACGCACGTGTTATACCACACTTTTACTAAGTGAACCCCCCGTGCAAAAAATATAATGGGAGGGGAGAGAAAAGCCTCTCTTTTGCAAATTTTCCCCAATGAGAGCCGCATCCTTCCAAATGAGCCAGGTGAACATACCAATATTGGGGGTAACATGAGCAGGCCAGAAGTGCTTGAGAGGAAATTTGGAGGAGATGGAGAAAAGGGAATTGTAAGCAAAACTGACAGAGAATGAGCCAGAGGAGGTCCATGGCCAGATGTACAAATCCGCTGTAGGTAAAGAGACCAATATGCATGGTGGAGAGGAGCTGTTCTAGATCATCGACTAACCGAGCTTGATTTTGGTCACAACCTTGCCACTTGGGTAACTGCCAATTGAGAGGAGAAGAGGACCTGTCAATGTAACTTGTAATCGAAGTGCCCACCCGTCGAGCCAGATGAGGCATGATAGGGAGCCAGACAAGATCCTTTGAGAGAGGTTGATTGGAGATCCACCACTCATTCCAAAAGTCGATTTTGTTACCATCACCCAGACGCATTTTCACACCTTTACAAATGAGATCTCTACAACTCGTGATTGAATTCCAAATGGCCGAACCATGGCAGTCTGAAAGGAACTTAGAACCGGTTCTCAAGTATTTGTCCCTTAGAATCCTAGCCCAAGGGGCACTGGAGCCATTGGCCAAGGCCCAACCCAATTTAGCAAGAAGGGATTTGTTCATATCACCAACTTTTTGCAGACCGAGGCCTCCCAGTCTTTTAAGCTTGCAAACCATATCCCAGGCAACAAGATGTGTTCTTTTCTTCTCTTCCACTCCTGACCATAGAAAGCGCTTTTGAATTTGTTCAATTTTGGAAGTAACTACCGAAGGGATTTTTAGGATAGAGAGAAAGTATATAGGCATGCTCTGCAGAGTGGATTTGACAAGTTGGAGTTTTCCAGCTTGGCTGAGGAGTGCACCCTTCCAACTCGCAAGCTTCCTTTGGAATCTGTCTAAGACGGAGTTCCAGAGCCCCTTAACCTGTCTACCTTTGAAAAGTGGTAGACCTAGATAGGAGGACGAGAGATCAACAATTTTGCACTCAAAGATATCAACAATCCTCCTTTGTCTCCAAGGAGGAGTGTTGAGGAAGGAGATCGAACACTTTGCCGAATTTATCCTTTGTCTAGAGGCTTCTTGATATGAGTCAAGAATGTGCATCGTAGATTTGGCTTAGGCTACTGAAGCAGCTCCCAGAAGGATCGTATCATCAACAAATTGATTATGGGTGGAGGCAAGGAGTCTGGCCGTGATGAATAGACCTGAAATAGAAGAGGAGGAACCCGCAACGCTGAGAGCACGACTGAGGGAGTCCGCCATGAGGATGAATAGAAAAGGTGAGAGGGGGTCACCCTTATGAAGGCCACGCTTGCTCAGAAAATAACCTTCCGAAAGGCCATTGACAAGGATGGAGAAGTGAGGGGTAGAGGTGCAACAGAAAACTCAACTTATACATTCCTCCCTGAAGCCGAATTTTTTGAGAACCTTGATAAGAAAAATCTAATTGGCCCTGTTAAAAGCATTTTGCATATCAAGTTTGAGCACAAAGCCAGATGTTTTTGAAATGTGTGCAGAATGGATTGCTTCATGGACAAAAATGATGCCACCTTGAATCGACTTCCCTTGGATGAAGCCATATTGTTGGTCGGAAATCAACCTAGGTATGAAAGGTTTAAGCCTATTAACCATCATTTTAGTGATGATTTTATAAGAGGTGTTACAAAGGCTTATCGGTCTATAATCAGACAGTCTTTTAACCTCCAGACTTAGGAGTGAGAGTGATGAATGTGGAGTTCCATTCTTTGAGAAGGACGCCCTTTGAAATTCATTGACCGCCTGAAATAGGTCCTGCTTAATGATGTCCCAGAATTGTTGGTAAAAAGCAGCAGGAAAGCCATCCGGACCAGGGGACTTCTCTCCCTTCATCTCAAAAACAGCCTTGGACATCTCCTCCAGCTCAAAAGGCCTAGTAAGGGAATTGTTAATCTCTGCAGTTACGACCTTAGGGATGAAAGACAACATTTCTTCCATTTTATCTAGTGAGCCATCCTCCACCGAACCCAACAGCGAGCGGTAGAAGGTGATGACTTCCTCAATGATACCCTTTTCATCAGAGACAAGTACAACCATTCCATTTGCTTGGACTAGTTCAAATATCCTATTACGAGTTTTGTGTTTTTGAGCAATTAAGATGGAAGAATTTTGTGTTCTTATCTCCCTTCTTAAGCCAAATAGCTCTAGATCTCTGTCTCTAAGCAATTTCTTCCTCCCTAAGAGTGTTATGAAGACCGGCCAATGAGGATTGTTCCAGGGAGTGTAATTCATGGAGCCTACCCTTGATTTCAATTTCTTTAGCCACTTCAACTAGACCGTGAATGAGGTTATTTTTCCTCTCCTTGATGATGCCAAAAGATGTAGCCTTCCATTTTTTGAGTTGCCGTTTAACCTCAAAGAGTTTCTTGACAAAATAGAACATGGCTGTACTAGCGACTACCAAATATCACCACTTGGCTATTAAATCATGAAGATCATGATTTGCTAGCCAGGACAACTCAAAGCGGAAAGAGGGGGGGTGAATTCTGTCATCTTTGGCCACAGCGAGCAGAAGAGGTGAGTGGTCCGAGGAGACTTTCGACAAGGCAAGGAGTGACGCCTCTTTAAAATGAGTAAACCATTCCAAAGAACCCATCATTTTGTCGAGTCTCGTTTGGATATGATTTTTGCGCAATCTTTTGTTTGACCATGCAAATTTATTACCTTGTAGCTCCAATCTAGGAGAGAGGCAAAGTTAACAAAGTTTTGTAGGGACTCCATGTTACTCATGCTCGTCAGAATGCCTCACATCTTTTCATCATTGAACATGGGAGTATTGAAATCTCCTGAGATAAACCAATGCAGAGCACCCCAGGTTCGAACCATTTCTAGAATGGCACTGCACACTTTTTCTCTGAGCGGCCCAGTATTTGACCCAACCTCACTTAGCCGAAATTTGACCCAACCTGCTGGAAGAAGACCACCAAAAAAGAGCTGGATTTAAAAATGCACTCACCATGAAAAGTTGAGGGGTCCTAAAGAATACAAAGGCCACCCGAGTTGCCCACGGAGGCTTGCTCAGCAAAAACAACTTTGGGCGAAAGTTTGTGGATAGTATTAACTTCTTTTAGTTTAGATTCTTGCAGCATAACTATATAAGGCTTATGCAACATACATACTTCTTTGAAGATTCTGACCTTATGAGAGGCATTGATGCCTCTAATATTCGAGGAGGGATCTTTCATTTTGAACCTTTTGCTTGGGAATGCTTGAGAGTGTGAGCACCATCTAAGTGCTGTCAGCCACTCCTTGTTCAACTTCTTGGTGCATCTTGGAGGCGTTGGGAGGTCTGTCTTTTGATTTGGTGAAGCCAAGATTTACATTCTTGATGGCACTTCGAGTCATTTTGTGATTGCGGTCATCATGAGAGGTGGCCCCAAATTTTTTGCCTGAAACATCAAGGGAAGGGGGGGCCGAGAAAGAGGGAAGGGAAAAAGCCGACGAGGGGGGAGGGAGAGTAGAAGGAGCGAGAGTAGGCTCCGGAGGGGAGGTAGTGGGAAGCTCACCATCTTCCAGGAGGGAAGAGAGAGGAGGGGCACAAAGAAGGAGAGAGGGAGAGGTGTAGTGCGGACGGGGTCAGGATAGGATCCAGAGGGGTTAGGGGAGGGACATCCACAGAGAGAGCATCAAAAGGATTAGAGGTGCAAATCTCCAGAGGGGGATTAAGAACTCCCTTGCCTTTACCGCTAGGTGAGGCTGCCAAAGATGTCTTCTTAGGAGTAGGTTTGGATTTAGAAAGAGACAAGGAGGGACAAACAGAAGTCCGATGGCCGATGCCTTTGCAGGGGGAGCACGTTTGAGGGATATGTTCATATTCAAAATGCTACACCCGAGTGCCAAAGCTAAAATTAAGATCAATAGAAGAAGGGAGAGGCTTACTTACATCTGTGATGACGCATAATTTGGCTTGAATCATACGAGTTTTGGCTTTCGTGGCAGGGTCCACTGCTATCAGTTTCCTCATTGAATCAACAATGCCCTCAATGACTGGTCTTTCCCAAAAACTCAAGAGGGAGGCTTGGAAGACGGATCGAAATCGAAGCTTCATTCATCATTTCAGTAAAGGCATTGGATTTGGGAGTCCATTTGCGTAGATAGACACCACGACGCTTAAAGAACCTACGTCCATTGAGGAGAGCCCGAACAAAGTTTGCTTGTAGGTCAAATGAGAACAAAATGAAGCCATTGGGAGAGCAGCCATAGAGAAGGCCCCATCAGGGGCCCATTTGCTGCGAGCCCATTTTTTGATGTCATCCAACGGAGGACGTGGACCAACCAACTTTCCAAGCAAGGAGAGCTCCCTATTTGCAACAGCCATGTCTGTGACAACAAGAGGGATAGACAAGGACAACTGCCCATCCTTCAACATAGACTTTAGGGACTGAGGAGGGCCGATAGCCGAGGATTGGAGGGGGTCAAAGGAAACCACAGAAGCCCAGTGACCTGACAGGGGGGGACAACAACAATAGACCTAGAGCCCTCATGGGCATGGCCCAAGGAATCCGCCATAGTGGGGTCAAACCCGCGCACAGAAGGGTGCAGAGCAGCAAAGGATCAGGCGCACGCTGGAGTTCAATTCAAAAATCTTGAAAAAATCAAAACTTTGGATGGTAAATGCTTTTATTATACCAGAGTTATGAATTGGAGTGATGGAGGAGCACTTTCTCTAAGTGGGATGTGGGGGTGGGCTTAGGTCCTTAATGTGTGCGGAGCGATCCGCATTCCGAGCGTCCCACTATGTTCCGCTTGGTCTATATGGAGAAGTTCGAACCCTACCTCAAGGTGTCCTCATGACAACTTATTGAAAGCATCCAATGAACTCAATGGGAATGGAACTTGGGTTAATGATTACAAACTACTTGTAACTCACCGATAGCCCAAGACCTTGAGTTTTGTTGACGAAATTTGTTGTTCTTACAAATATAAAAGAATTCATCTGAGCCACAATTTCTTTGGCTATATTAGATGTATTCTATTTATGTTGAAGAAATTGCTGGCGCCAATTGCGTCTTTGACTTCCAACTGATCACCGTCATTTCCAAATTCATAAGAAAACCCAAAGTGGATTTCTAATCTTTAAAATCACTAGCATAGTTAGAATTTGAATGTCCAACCAGTTTGAAGTCTCTTGCCCTGGAGTATTTGAGCCCAAAATTTTGTGTTCCTTTTAGATATCGAAGATCTCTTTTTTTTTGCTACCTAATGACTTTCTTTGGGTTGTTGCATGAGGCTAGAAAGAACTTCAACAAAAAAATAGATATTAGGTCTAGTTGTGGTCACATAGATCAAAATTCCAATGAGTTGTTTGTATTTAGTGGCATTGACCAAATTTGTGGTATCTTTTGATGTCAAGATCAATTTTTGTTCCATTGGTGTACTGAGAGGCTTACAATCAGTCGTTCCCGACTTGCTTAGAATTTCACCAATATATTTTTATTGAGTGATGAAAATATACTTCGATTTTTGAGTTACTTCAATACCTAAATAGTAAATCTGTCATTTCAAAACCTTTCATTAACTTTGCTTTGTTTTTTTGTAGTGTATTTCTCATTATTTCTTGTGATGAGTAGATCATCCACATACACCACTAGAAAGACAATTGTTTTGTCAACTGTTTTGACAAAAAGAGTTGTATCGTCATACTCAAACCACTTGAAATTCATGTTCAGGTTGTGCTTATTGAGCTTTTCGTACCATGTTGTTGGGGCTTGTTTCAAACCATTCAAGAATTTTTCCAGTTTACACACTTTGTGCTCTTGGCCGTCCACGACAAAACCTCATGATTGAGTCATATTCACTGTTTCTTTGAGATCACCATTTAGAAACGTAGTTTTCACGTCTAATTGATGAACTTTCCATCCATTTTGTGCCTGCCAATGCCAACAAATTTTGAATGGTAGTCATTTCGCTATAGGTTCAAAATTTTCCTTGTAGTCTATCACTTCATTTTGGGCATATCCCTTTGCAATAATCCTTGCTTTATGTTTGTCAAGCAAGTGATTGACCTTGTATTTGCTGTGGAAGACACTTGCAACTAATTGGTTTACAACCGATTGGAGAATCAACCAATTTCCAAGTACACCAATGCATCATGCTCATCTTTCACTGCGTTTCTTTAGGACTCATGATTTTCAACTTCTTTGAAAGAGGTTGGTTTTGAATCAAATGCAACAATGATTTCTTTTGATTTGTCATTTAAGGTGAAATTTGCAAATCTTATTTTGAATTCCGTTTAGGAATGTGTCAGATTGTTGTGTGGCTGCATGTGCACTCCGTGCTAGATTTCCCAACTTCATCAAGACGAATGCCTTTCAATGTTTATGTTTCTCATTTAGGCATCTTCTTCTATGGTTTTGGTGTCTCATTTTCTTGATCGGAAGCTCCTTCACTTTCTGATAATGAAGTTTCATTTTCTCCTGTAGGAGAAGTTTTATTTTTTATTATAGGAGACGAGACAATTGAATGATTCCCAATCACATGCCCCCCTTCACTCTTTGGAATTTCCAAATTACTTTTCTTGAAGACATCAAACTTTGCATATTTGTCAAGTCAACTCAATTACCAATTAATACTAGCTTTGTCCTTTGCAATTTCACAAAAGATAACCCTTGTAACAAAAAACTTTTTGTTTTTCTCATCACATAACCTGTATGCATTTGGAGTATCCCAACAGATGCATCTGCAATTCCTGTGGTTGAACCTATTCCTTTTCTCCTTAGAAATCAATGCATAACAAGTGGATCCAAAAACCCAAAGATGTCACATTGAAGGAAGATGACCACCCCACATTTCATATGGAGTCTTCAGGTGAAGGGCTATTAATGGTAATCTATTATGGAGATAAACTATTGTTGGAGCTCCTTCAGCCAAGAAGTGTAGATTTACCCCTTTGAAATACAACATTACATGATCCATGTTCATCACAGTTCTGTTCAGCCCCTTAACAATTCCATTTTGTTGAGGAGTGTGAGGAATTGTGGGATGGTGTTTGATCCAATTTTACTTGAGATGGGATACACATACTTTCGAAGTGAACTCACCACCATTGTTAGTCCTTAGTGTCCTAATGTGGGATTGAGATATTTTTTCCACCACCATTCGAAACTTTTGCACGAACCATGTTCATCACAGTTCTGTTCATCCTTGTAACTATTCCATTTTGTTGAGGAGTGTGAGGAATTGTGAGATGGTGTTTGATCCAATTTTACTTGAGATGGGATACAAATGCTTTTGAAGTGAACTCACCACCATTGTTAGTCCTTAGTGTCCCAATGTGGGATTGAGCAATACTTGTGACCACCAATAGAGAGAATTGAAAGAGACCACAAGTTTAAGTGAACCAAGCTCAATTTTCTTTCGGATTTCCTTTCTGATTTTTGAAAGTCTTCTTGTTAGTTTACCCAAAATGTAAGCTTCACACTTTTCAAATTTTGCGGGCAGGGTAGGAAAACTATGAATGCCATTTTTTTGCTATATGCGAAAAATCTTGCATGCCACAACATACTTGCAAACATTTTGTTTTTAATGAAATGAACAAAATTCCATCAAACTGATGGCTCACCCTTGAAATTTATTAGTTTGCCTTCCTCAAATCTAGTCAATATGATTGCATTGTCACTTTTCCTTTTGAGAGCGGCTTTCCCATTGTCTAGCAAAACAGAGTGCCCTTGTTGATGAATGAGCACCAAGGACATGTTTCGTTTCAACTGAGGAAGGTATACGACATTTTGAAAAACGAAATCTTGAAGTGCCAGACACTTGAGTCGAATTGTACCGTTTCCTTTGGGTTGTAGAGTTGATCTATTTGCCAGGTATATCGGACCACAACTTTCTCATGAAACTACTCAAAGAAGTCTTTTCGCAAAGTCGTATGTTGAGTGGCACCGATATCTAGGACCCAAACATCAAACCATGTATATAGGACCCAAGCATCAAACCATGTCGTACTCACTGAGACATTATTTGCTTCATCTAAGCTTGAAAGCACATATTCACTTGTGAATTGGTTGGTTCTTTGTTCTTTTTGTTTGCGATAGGCTTCAATTTTCTCCCATGAAGTCTTGCATTCATGAGCCTGACGGTTCCCTTTTCTTCCACAACGTTTGCAACATAAATTTTATCTATCATTATGCTTTTCTTATTGTTTTTGCCTCCTCATCCCTTATTCTTCCCATTGTCCTTATCATTTCCTTCATTTTTGGAAGACGAGGCCTTATTGGAGCAAAAAACCTTTGGAAGAATTGCCCTTTGGATGGGCATAGAAACGCTTACTCCTGTGGAGTTAGTTTTTCTTCCAAAAGGCTTTTCCCTTTCGACCATCTTTTCTACAAGTTGGTCAAAGGTGAGAATCTTCAACTTATTACTTGCTTGTAAACACTCCGAATAGGTCGAGTATGTTGGAAGGAGGGCTTTATGAATGTTGTCATGTATATGTCAATTTTTGCACTAGTGACATCAACATCATGCTTGATCACACAAATTTCTGATGCTAGACCCATCACATCACCATTTTTCAATACAAGATTGATCAACTTCAGCTGCAACTGTATGGACTCCAATCCCGAGTGAGAATCATACAAGCCCTTCAATTTGCTAATTGCTTCCCACGGAGTATTGCACCCCTAAACATGACAGAAAACATTTTGGTCAACTGATTTATCAAGGCCAATGCTTTCAAATTCTTGTGCTTCCAGGCTTGAATTATTTTACATCTTCTGGTTCTACTGGTTGTACTTTCCTGTCGTTAATGTTGAACTAAAGATCATTGGAGATGAGAGTGTTCTCCATTTGTCGGGATCATTCTAACCAGTTGTTTTACCTGGTTAGCGTTGTGCCATCAATTGATTTTATTGAGTTCATTTCATAACAAAGGGAGGCGGGTTGGTTTTTTATCACTTCAAAAGATTCCCTTTTCTATATACCACCAAACTGATACACCGAACCTCTCGATATGCACGCCCTCCCTATATACTTGATACATAAAAGAAGCTTGTCCTTTTGATATACCCGTTGGTACATAAAAGAGGTGTTAAAGCACGTGAGAGTAGAATGGTACATGGTACTTAGGTAGCACATGAAAAGGATTCACTCTATCAATGACACCCTTTTAATAAGAAGTCCTTGGTGTGGGGGTACCAATTCTATATACTTGAAGTACTCTTTCTTTCGGGATTTAAGTCTAGCAATAGTCGCGAATGGGTGATAAAAGAAATGGGAAAGTAGAGTTTTTCCTTATTTCTCCTTGTTGATTTACAGGGACAATGGCACAAACGCCATTGTCACAACTTTGTTATGTGTTAGATGTAGTAGTTGAAGTGCGATGACATTACTTGTAAGAACCAGAGGTTCCATTGATACCATACGCTATGATTTGTTTGAGTTTTGCATAGTTTGTTTTATTTTTCAAAATTTGCTTAATTTTTAAAAGCAATTTACTTTTGAATTGATTTGCACAATAAAGTGACTTTAAAAGGGAATTTCTTAAAAAAAAATCCCATATTTGTTTTGGGAATATCCTCCAAATAAAAAAGCATTTAAAAATATGTTCCTCCAATATTTATGCCGTTATTTGCTTTTTGTCTACTTTTTTTTTTCCATTGAATCAAAATGCTTTTGTTTTTTCTGTAAAGAAAGATTTTCCTCCGAAAAAAAACCAAATTAAAACCAACCATGTATATACCATAAGATATTTCTAGAGGTTAAATTTCTTTTATTGGTATTTGGGCCAGCGAACCAACAGCAGCAGAAGGTTTTTGAGAAATCCCATGAAGTTTCTGCACATGGATAGATACAGGGAATGGCTGTTGAACAGCGAAAGGGCGGCAGTAAAGTTGGCTCCAGAGTCCAAAGCAGGCTTTGCAGATGCCAGAGGGACCAGAAAACATTGGCTACAGCTGAATCTGGCAGGTCTACAGAGAAGGCGGAAATCGACCAAAAACTGATGATGACAGTCTTGTTGTATGAGCAGCACCACTGATGCGCCTTTATTGCAGCAGAAACACCTGTCTTTCAACGCTAACACCTTCAAAACAGGCTGAACTTCTTTCCCATAAACCTGCAAATGGATTATAGCTGACTGGTAGTTCTGTACAGCTGGAAGATAAATAATGGAGGACGAGAAAATAAATAAATAAATGGAGGAGGAAATAAATGATAAAAAAGCTTGCTCTCTGATACCAATGTCAGTCCAAGAATAATGGAATGACAATGAAAAATAATATGGTGCAAACCGAAATTATATTCACATTGATTTGAGTGAAGAAAGATTACAAACATATCGAGCTAAAGGATGGCTATTCATTTTATCTTGCAAGAAGATTCTTCACATTCCTACAAAAACTATTCATCTACCACTACAAGACGAAAGCTCTCCTACATATTACACCTAGGATTAATTAGTATTCTGCACAATAAAATTACAATATGCATGCATTTGATTAACAACTATGAAACACAGTAATTAGGAATATCATTAAATTATCAGCAATCACTTAAAACTTTTTTTTCATTATTTGAGCTCTGCTCTGCTCTTACCCCATAGCCAGCTTTACATGATGTTCTCAGTCAGCTATTGCTTTCCTATGTTCTAACTGATTCTGCAAAGTTGCCTTCACTAAATCTGATGTAATACTGAAGTTAGGAACAGACATGGATGAAGGGGATTATTAAATATGACAGCAAAGTTAACATTAATGCTCTTTTAATGTAATAAATTGTAAGTGTATGCCATCATTCAAACTATCGGCAATTACATAAACATATTTGTATTTTTTTGAATTTTGCTCTCATCTGATAGCCAGATTGTCTTTTTGTTCTCAGATAGCTACAGCTATGCTATGTTTTAAGTGATGCTGCAAATAAGTCTTCACTAAACCTTATGTAATACTGAAGTTAAGAACAAACATAGATGAAGATTATCAAAGATGATAGTGAAGTTAACAATATTGCATTTTTAATGTAATGAATTATAAGTCTACGTATAGAAGGAAAATTCCACTCCCATGTGTTCAATCAATTTTGATAGATAGCCTAACAATATTAGATAATTAATGATTGTGTACCTTTTTTTTGTGATTTGAAACATCTGAATTACATGGATATCGACATCTTTGACTTTAAGCTAGTAGAAGTAGTAATATAAAACTTCCTGAGTAAGCATGCATTTATATCAGAATTCCATTCGGCTAAGCTGCCACAACTAGGGGGATCCATTGTGTACCTTTTGGAGTGGATGTGATCCACAATCTTGAACTTTTTGATTCAATGTCACCTAGGGTAATATCCTATGCTTGTGTATGTTTTAACTTTGTTTCTCTTTTTTTAAAGTTTTACGAGTTGGTAGTGTGTGTTTTTATCATCTTGAGAAATGAATTCACTTTCAAGCCTCACTCCTAGGGGGTTGTTAGTTTGTGTAGTATCAAAACTAGGTTTTCAAATTAAGATATTAAATTCAAATGTGTATTATGATTTAGAACAATACACAAATACATGTACTCAGTCGTAAATCATGTCATGAGATAATATTCAATCAACACAACTTCCAAAAATAGAATACATAGAAATTAGGATTAGGATTTAGAAAGATCATGCTGTTCTGCAAGGTCTGGGGATGTGATAGTGATTTGATGTTAGGTAAATATTAATAAGCTATGTAGAGTGTTGCAAAGATGTCTTTAATTTTTGGGGATAAGAAAATGAGATCCAAATTGGACCAGCTGGTAATTTCGTCCCAGGGCAGCCAATTCTATCCTTTGTTATTGTGATTGTCAACTCAACTTTAGCATTAGATGTGACTGGATCTTAGGATTTGGATAGTGTGACTGAATTTGTGTGATTGCACTTTTGTACTTGCAAATAGCTTCTCTCTGTGTTGAAACCCTCGCTTCTCTCTTTCTGATAAAAAAAGGGTTAGTTTGAATAAGCTAGATTGACCTCAATTGATCCCGTCTGGCTGAGTGTTGCCTACATAGCACTACATTGAAAGCGCCTCAGGTTCATGTGTTCTCCCTCTCGGTGGGTGTGTGAGAATGTGCCTAAACAATGTAAATGGCAGGCCTTATCAAGGCCTTTAACACGACAATGAACTTTGGCTTCAATTGTGGTGCACGAGGGTGATCTAGGGCAGCAAATGATAATGTATTCAAATTCGCAGCTTGCTGTAGTGTGTTCTAAGGAATTGCCGCTTCAATTATTAGGTCCGAAAAGTCCTTTTGAGCGTGTGCTTGAGTATGAGATCCTTTAAATGCCCTTAATATATTAAGTTGCACGTGTTCAT
The DNA here is from genome assembly GCA_019776745.2 of Taxus chinensis. NCBI lineage: Eukaryota > Viridiplantae > Streptophyta > Pinopsida > Cupressales > Taxaceae > Taxus > Taxus chinensis. Next base: position 45,277,542 of record CM034153.1, read on the forward strand.
ATATTTGACTTTAATGAATGATTTTTGGCTCAAACGACCCTAAGATGACTAGGGTAACTTGTGCATTTGAAATTGTGACCTCTCCAAGTACAACAAACAAGATCATTGACCTCGAACATAATTGTCGCCCAATCTTGTTCTTGGATGTTGATTCTGTCTAAGCTTATGATGGAACCAAATCAGGGAGTTTAAAGACGTCTTTGTTATAGGGGCTTAGACATGAGGTGAATAGCTAAGAGTCTAAAAATGTGTTCGGTATAGGTACATTGGTTCTAGAGGTGCTAAGCTGAAGAGCAAGTCATGACCTAGTGGATTTAGAGTGGGGATTATGCAAGATGTCTCTAGAATAAGCTAATGGCTACGATGTCTTAGACATGTGGCGAATAACTAAGAGTCTGAAAACATGTTCGGTATAAGGTGCATTGGTTCTAGAGGTGCTAAGCTGAAGAGCAAGTCACGACCTAGTGGATTAAGAATGTGGGGATTGTGCAAGATATCTTTAGAGTAAGCTAATATGTGAAAAAGTGGGATAATGCTAAGATACATACCAAATGATTATTGCTAAGTGCCTTAGAACCTACTTTCAGCTACTGTAGTTGCCCCCATTTTAATCTAGTAATGAAATTGTTGAATTAATATTAAAAGGTGTAATAAAATGCAACCTCATGCTCCCCAATTTTAAAAGGGTGATGTGCGTACACACGACTAAGCAAAGTGTGCTCCCCATCGTCAGAAATGTGAAATTTGTAAATCACATGGAAAATTTGTGTATTAATGCTCAATAGAAATGCATATAAAAATCAAGAAATGAAAATTTGAAATTTAAAAGCATGAAATGGTCTACCCTTGATTGCCCTAGTGTGCATTGTATACGGTGAGGGCGTGAGTAATATATATGAAAACTTTGTAACGTTTGAGTATGTGTCAGTAATGTGCCATCTGTAACAATAGTGTAATGTGAACTGAGCAAGATATTTGTAGCATATTGTAACCTATGTGCTATGAGCAAGCCAAATGTAGCAATTGAGCCTACTAGAAGCCATTTGTAGCATTTAAGCCTAGTTAAATGTCAACCAATTTGCTATGAGCAAGATATGTGTGAAGCAATATGTCATGAGCATAGATTTAATTCCATGACATTGTGTAACCAATTGCTACGAGCATGATGATGTGTGAAAATGTGCTATAGCATATGTTAATGGTGGAAAGATAGAAGGATGTTGTGAGATGAGAAATGTATGTATAAGATAATTTGGTTCAAAAGAGAATGTGTGCATATACCGTTGTATTCAGTTTGTAACCAAAACATCAAGTGTGGGTGAAGGATGTGAATTAACGTAGAATTAGAGACCAGTAACGTGCGTGGTATGGAACAACTCTGTGGTTGGGATGTGCAGAGCTAGGCCGCGGGCCAAGTAATAGATCTACTTCCATCGTTAGGATATCATGTTGCATATCCAATAGGAGTACACATTGGAGTCTCAATGGGTCAAGAGTGCAAAGTTTGTAGATTGAGCTATGTATAGTACACATACGACTAGACACTCATGAAGGTCATGGGGACCAATGGCATGACATGACACAACATGACATGACAGGCCTTCCAGTGGTAAAACAAATGTGTTGAGTGAAGCTCATGCCCACATGTGACTGTACTATTAGTAGTTTGAAGTGCAAAGCTAAGGTAGGATATGCCTAAGTCCTTGTTATCACGAGCATGATATTGATTGAAATGTTATATTGCAAGTAGTTGTGGCTGATTTTGAACTGGAGCTGTTATCCTCAATTGCATGCAACATACAAAACCATAGAAGTGAACATGATCGTAGAGGATACAAGATCTTAGAAGCAAACATTAGCACAAAGCATAAAGGGTCCTAGAAACAAACATGAGCATAGAGGAGACAACAACATAAAAACAAATATGATAATAGAGCATACAGGAGCTTAGAAGCAAACATGAAGTTAGAAGCGTACAATAGCATAGAAGAAAACACAAGCATAGAAACCAACAAGAGCATGGAATTAAACATAAGCATAGAGTTGACACGAGCGTAGAAGTGAACATGATCATGGAGCACACAAGAGCCTAGAAACGGGTAATACATGATAGGTGGCTGCAGGATACATGTGGGAAAGAGTGCATTAGTCGAGTCAAACATCGATAGCATTAGAGACAAACATTATCATAGAGCATACAAGAGCCTAGAAGCAAACATGATTCTAGAAGCATATAACAACATAGAAGCAAATATGATCATAGAGCATATAGGATCCTAGAAGCAAATATGAGCTTAAAAGCATTAAGTAGCATACAAGTAAACATGATCATAGAGCATACAAGAGTTTGGAAGTAAAAACACGAGCCTCGAAGAAAACAGGAGTCTAGAAGCTTAACCTAACATAAAAAAAAAATGAATCAAGTAATGTATAGCTAAGAGATGAGTGATATATGAAGCAATGTCAAATAGCCAAAAACAAGAGCCTAGGGCTAATAGCGGCTAACTAGTATAGTAATGAGCAAGTACAAAAAGTAAATGATTAATGAGTAATCATGGATCATGTCAAGTCAATATCTAGAAATAAACAATTTGATTATTAGATTAAGCACAATATAACATGTGTCGTAAGAAATAAGGCAGTGCAAGATAGGCAGGAGTAGTGCTGTGTGAGCAATGGGCTAATGTGTAAGGATATGATCTTTATAAGTTTAGTAAGTAGGATGCCCCCATTGTAGGTTTGCCACCAATATGGTGGGTATCCCTCGGGATATAGGGCTGTAAGGAGTTGCTCAATGTGAATGGTATGGTCTAATTAGTCTCAATATGTTAGATGCCCCCAGTGGAGGCATGGCCCCAATGTGGTGGGTGGTAGGCTTAAGAACATTTAGTGTAGAGTGTATGTATGGTATCCATGGATTAAGGTATCTAAAATTGTCTTATTTATACTATAGGGATCAAGTGCACAAGGATATGATGTGTGTAGACTGTTGAATCTGAAAAACCATGATGCTGAAGTCAATGCTATGAATGAGCAAGTCACATGCAGGTCTTGGTTTTGTATTTTTGTACTATTCTATTGTTTTTGTATTTTTGCCATAAGAGAATGATAAAGAGAAAATTACTAACTGGAATTTGTACTAGTGGGTCTGGGGTGCAAGCTGTAACGATAAAAGAGATGAGGTGGGGTATTGGGTAATAGTTAACTCAACAATCGTATTGAACCCCTAAAATGTGCTGCATCGTTGGGTGGCTCCCTAGTCATAGAGTAGGAAGATGTTGAATGATCTTTAATTGTGCTAAGAGCATAGGCCATTGGTGGCAGAAAAGGGGAAAGATATGTGTGTGTGAGGGGCTATGTGCAAGTGATTGTGTTCGAAAGAGAATGCTAGTGCATATGCCGCATAGTGGGAGGTCCTCTATTTATAGGTGTACTGAATATGTTGTTTGTAAGAGGAGCAAATGTACTATTTGAGTTGGAAAAATAATTTCGCATGTTGTTAGATGAAATCAGAGCTAGGTTTTTTGATTAAGATATTAAATTCAAACGTGTATTATGATATAGAATAGTAAATACAAAAATACCACAAGAACTCAATCCCAAAGCATGCCATGAGATAATATTTGATCGACACTACTTCTGAAAGCAGAATATAAAGACACCAGGATTAGGATTTAGAAAGATTGCACTGTTCTGCGAGGTTTGAAGATGTGATAGTGATGGGATACTAGGCGAATGAGCTATGTAATGTGTCACAATGATGTTTGTAAATGTTTGGGATCTAAAATGAGATTTGGACAGGGTTGCTTTTGTCAGATAGTATGGCTTGGCAATTTTTTCCTAGGGTAGCTGAGTATATCCTTTCCTACTGTGGCCTATAACTCAACGTTGGCTTCAGATGTGACTGGATCTCAGTATCTGAAATTAGTGGCTGAATTTGCGGGATCACACTTCTATACTTGCAAATGGCTTTTTTCTTGTGTTGAAACCCTTGCTCCTTGCTTTGTGACCTAAAAAAAGGGTTAGTTTGAATGAGCCAGACCGACCTCAACACATCCCATATGGCTGAGTGTTACCTACATGGCAATGTAGGTTTCCCTCCCAGTGGATGTGTGAGAATGTGCATAAACAATGTAAATGGAAAACCCTAATAAGGCTTCCAAAACTTGGCAGTGACACTTTGACATCAATATGTGGCGCATGATAATGATCTAGAGACAGGAAAGGATAATGTTTTTAGATTTGTAGCTTGCTGCAATATGCTCCAAGGAATTGATGCTTCAATGATTAGGGCCTAAAAGCCCTTCTTAGAGTGTGCTATGAGATCCCTAGATGCCCCTAATAGATTATAGAGCATGAGTTTATCTTGGTGACTCGTGCGAATGAATTCCCGCTTAACCAACCTTAAGTGGACTAAGGTAACTTGTGCATTCGAAAATGTGATCGTTGCAAGTACGGCCTCAAACATAATTGTCTGCCAATCTTATTCTTAGATGACGATCTTGTCTAGGCTTAGGATGGAACTTGATTAGAGACATGAGGCAGATAGTTGGGAGTCTGAAGATGCGTTATGTATAAGATGCATTGACTCTAAAGGTGCTAATCTGAAGAGCAAGTCGCGACCTAGTGGACTTAGAGTGTGGGAATTGAGCAAGATGCCTTTAGATTAAGCTAATAAGTGTGTAAATGGGATGAGGCTGAGATAATTGCCAAGTGCCGTAGGACCAGATTTGGGTACTATAGTGTGTTTATATGAGAGTTAGATTGAGAACTATCTCCTAGGAAACTCCACGGGAAATGAGGTTTTCCACTTCTTAAAAGAAAAGAACTGTAGAGAGGATCTGGTAATGCCCTTCCAACATAATTTATCCTACTCATTATTCATTTGCAGTTCCGACTTCTTGAGAGGCATTAGTAATCCCTGTAATGCCACTTTTTTAGAATTAATTAATTCTGGATAGTGAAGCCTTTTTTTTAATTTCCCGCAGGCTAAGGGGAATTAATGAGGGAAATAAATTGGAAAATGATCTAAGGGTACTTTTATATTTTAATTGGAAAATGACACTTAAATTATATTTTAATAAGCGGGGCCGCAAAGTAGAAGTGGAATAAATTATTATAGTTCTAATATGGGGCGCCAAAAGGAGAAGTGAGTGCATGCGTGAAATAATAATAAAATAATGAAAGAGTGCATGAGGAATTAAATAATAATTAAATAATGAATTTCCAACATGGGGTGCCAAAGATAGAAGTGTTTGCATGGGCATCAAGCTTATATACTTAGGATGGAGTGCCAACTTTGGATATGCCAATTAAATGATTTTTAATTATTTAAAGTATGCAACTCCAAATGGTGGCACCAACTTTGGGAGAAGGCCTTAAAGGTTATAAAAACAAATTTTGGGGGTTATTATGATATCATCTTGAAAATTTATCAACTACTTCATTGTCTGCAAGTAGCTTCTGCTTCTGCATCAGTAATAGAGGACTAAAATGCTCATTTACAAACAGATCTATGGATGGAAACCCTCATATCTGAGCTTGGCAATTCCATCCCGGGTTTGCAATGATTATTCAAAGTACAAATATTCATCTAGCTCAGCTAGGGCATCATATTCAGGGCTGATTTAGCATCAGAACAACAAGTGCAACTAAGATGTCCCTCTTTGGGAACAAAATACAGTGCTGGCGCCACATTTGGGGGCAGATTTCAGTCAAATCACTTTCCATGCTTTTATCTTATGTTCGTCTTTCCATTTGGTTCAGCAGTCGTGAAAAATAATTGTCTGCAGACATTCTGATATTTTCTTTAAAGCTGATTTGAAATAAATAAGTAAAAGTCTGTTTCCTACATATCGGGGTTTGCTATTTTTTAAAGAATTAAAATCAGATTATTGCTGCTGTCATAAAAGATACAATTTCATACTACTGCCCTAGGGTTTGTGCAAATATCCAAAATTATTTAAAATTATTTGTCAGGGATATTACAGACCAGATTTGGGTACTATAGTGTGTTTATAAGAGGAGTTAGATTGAGGACTATCTCCTAGGAAACTCCACAGCAAATGAGGTTTTCCGCTTCTTAAAATAATTTGATGTGGGGGACTGTACAGAGGATCTGGTAATGCCCTTCCAACATAATATATCCTACTCATTATTCATTTGGAGTTCTGACTTCTTGAGAGGCATCAGGAATCCCTGGAACCATAAGTGGGTCTCTTTATAACCTATATTGGTTATTACAGTTAGGATTTAGCATTTGACACATGCATATCCATGCCCTAGATACACAATTCATTGGATATTCATGCTCACATTGTCATGGAGGTGGTTCTATGCAACGATATAATTTTCTCTGGTTAAGAACTAACAAAATGGCACCAAATCATCAATTGGGGTCAGCTGGTTAACAAAGAGATTGTATTCATGGATCACTTGTAGAACATATTGCATACACATGACATCACGGTGCGTTATCCGTTGACATTTTAACTATAGAATAGATAACTATGGAGCCTTTCTTACGGTGTTTGGTGCTGTCTCATGTAGTCTGTTATGAATCCTATACTACGAAGGCAGTAGTTTTCAGTTTTGACAAAACTTCAGTAAAGTTTATATACATTCAAATGAGAATTATCTACATGGTTAGTTGATGAAATAGCTGCATGATTTGTGTCCATTTATTACTGACAATTGTGTAATTCTTATTTGTGGATTTTATATCTGGCAAGATGTCTCTCACATTCTTTCACAGCATAACTCTGGGATTTTTGTTTGTGGAGTCTATAGCTGGTAATAGGTCTCACTTTTAGCACAGCATAACATTTTGAAGTTGGGTTTGAATACAGATAACAGATGCAGTGGTTGTAGCTCGTATTTTGAATGCCACCTTGGTTGTTCCAGAATTGGATCACCATTCATTCTGGAAAGATACAAGGTAACTTATATTGACTTCATAATACATGTTATTTCTTAGGACAATTAAGTTATTAACTTGTTATTCGTTCTTATCCACTTACATTTTCTAGCACATATAATGTTTTTCTTATGGTCCATTTCAGTAATTGTACTTTGTTTCTCCTCTGCAGCAACTTTGCCGATATTTTTGATGTTGGTTGGTTTATTTCATCTCTTCTGAATGATGTTACCATAGTCAAGGAGGTTCCAGAAAGTGTTAAACAAGAAATTGAGAGGCCATACACAATGCGTGTTCCCAGAAAATCAACGCAACATTTTTACCAGAACCGAGTTTTGCCAATGCTGCTAAGCAGGCGAGTATGTATGCAGGATAGCTACTTTTTTTGAAGTAATCAGTGAGAGATATAAGAGGTTTGAACTGTCTAATTGAAGCTAGTAATATATGGCATCATAGTTCCTCTGCCTAATTTTATTTATGGTATCTTGGTATAAAGAAAGTTTGGGGTGTGGTTTGAAGGTTAAAGCTGTTCACTTTAATTTGACTGGCAAGAACCAAAATATTTGAGGGTACAATGATTGTGTGCTACCTTGAAATGGAATGAAGGCTGTAATCCATCTCCCTATTTAATGGGAATGGAGTCCATGCAATAAAATTGGAGGGCCGTGTGGTTGTGAACAAAATAATATATCGGAAACACCATATTTTGATCGAAACAATAAGTTTTTGACAAATATAAGAAAGAATGGTTGAAACTATTAGGGTAGGTCAATAGGACAAGGACAAGCTACAAATTGCTAGTCACGAGTACTGAAGGAAGCCCCCTTGTCACCTACATCTCCTGCCCAGTCAAAATCAACAAATCCATCCATATCTTAGACCAAAATGTATGGTGCCCGTCAAGTATTAGAGCACATGCTTTGCAGCAACCCGGTGAATTTGCCTTGGCTCAACCATGAATTGGCTCAAAGCGGTCACTGCAAAACATATATCTGGTCTGGTATTAACCAAACACACGAAGGATCCAATCAGCTGCCCGTACATCAAAAGATCTACCAAATCTATATCCAAGTCAGCATGTAACTTCACATTTGTTATTATAGAAGTGGAGATGGTTTTCAATCCATCATCTAAAACCTCTTCAGAAGTGTGGGAAGGACCCTTATTGAAACAATGAAGCCATGGAGTTGAGGAAGATAAAAATGCGTGACCAAGCAAGAACGACAATGTTGTCACAGTTTGTAACAAGGCTTGGGCTAGAATCAATGACATTATCATCAACCATTGCAAAATTGCTAATGCAAGACTTATGTCCACCCGGAATGTCCATGGCTAATGGGGCTTTGCTAAACAATTTTATGAGGATGCAATGTGGCGCCTCTAGAATGTTTGATGGCAGAGAAGAAATTGGTACTGCCCCTTTCTCTCCTTGTAATCCTTGTTGCGAGCTAGGGGGATTAGAAGGCCCCGACACTAAAACAAAGTAGAAGTATAATACGTATTTTGAGTAAGAAGACTGTGTGCTTTAGTAGTGCTATGCACAGATGAGAGGTATCTTATTGTTTTGTCTCTTTATGTGAATTGACAACATCAAGATGGTGCTTAGTGCTCGCAAACAACCATTGTGGCGATGGATAAAATGAGGAGATTATCATTGTAAGAGTTTTAGGAGTCCCTTGTAAGTTCATGTACCTTGAAGTGATAACCGCAGAAGGAAGATGACCAAATATCCTTGGTCAGGGTTGCGGAAGGTGGATAAAAAACCACTTGAATTCTCTAAGTGGACAATGATACCTCAGTGAGATTCCTGAAGATAAAATGTTCTTGATTATGCTTGTCATTGTAGTAATCAAGAGGGTGCTTTGCAATCTCAAATATTGTAATAGTTTGAAAGAAGAAAAAGATCAAACTGGTGTTCACGGAACTCCCCTACAAAGCTTGACATCTAAAAGTAATCGTGTTTCATGGGGTAAGGGCCAAGTATATCTGCTCTTGGGAAATAAAATGTTATTTCCTTCTAGAGTCAGTGTACAAACAATGATATTTCCCTTGAATGTCATAATAGACGCGACTTGAAAATAAACATAAAGTGCTCATTTTCCCCCAACGTTTGAAGGGAAAAAAGATGACAAAATCTTAATCATCCTAAAAAATATGGGATTAGTGAGGACGCACCGTTATCTAGCCAAGAAAGATTCTAAGTCCATGTGATGAGCGATGTTGAAGTTGGAATGTATGTCGACCATTTGCAATAAATGCTTAGCATTTAAAGCCATCTTAGGGTTGAGAGTTTGTGTGTGGTGATGGGGGAGAGATTCATCTTACTAAATCTATTGTTGATATATGTCCTCACAAATAACTCTATTAGTCTCTCACTTCATGGGAAGTAGGTGACAGGGGGTGCTTGAGGATTATTTGAAGGGAAGGATCTTGTCTATAGAAATGGAAATAGATTGAAGAAACAATTTGTTCTAGGAATTCCAACACCATCGTTGTGTGGGCAGGCTCGGGGAAGTAACCCCATTTGAGGAACATCAAGCTAAATATGATTATCTCTCTTGACATTTCAAATTAGCTTGGAAAATGCTTAGACGGACTGCTTGTTTACAATGGATCATTGGTTCATGCCTAGTCAAAAAACCCTAAATTTATGCCCCAAATCTATGGTCGATAAATAGCAATTGGTTTCATGATTGTATCAAAGAAACACATCATTAAAGGAGCATCCTAGAAGTTACATACAACACTAATGCCACAAGACAAATGGAAACACCTCATATGCAAAGTCTTGACTTAAATACAGGCTCTCAACTTGAGGGCGGTATGTATATTTGGAATCTCCTAGTAGATGTTAGTTGTTGCAATCTCCACGCGATTCCCTTTGCAGAAAAATTGAAAGTCGAAGAGAGTAGCTCTAAATTAATGAAGCATATGATGTTAAATACAATTTTGGGAGCCCATTTAAGTGAGTAAGAGCATCTAATTGCTTCTAGTATCTATGACACCTTAGGAGAATATGTTAGGAAGGATCCTAAGCCCATGTGACCTCTGATGTCGAAGTTGGGATGTATTTTAACCATTTGCAAGAAATGCTTAGCATATAAAAGTATCTTAGGGCTGAGAGCTTGTGGGTGGTGCTGGGGGAGGATCCATGTGATGTAAAACTATTGTTAAAATATCCTCTTTGACAAGTCTATTAGCACCCCCCTTTAGGGAAAGTAGGTAAGGGAGTGCTTGAAGAGATTTTGAAGGCTGGGATCTCTTCTATATAGATGGCACAATAGATTGAAGAAACAACATGTTCTTGGAATACCAACATCATCATTCTGGGAGACTCAAAGAGGAAACCCAGTAATAGGAACACCAAGATAAATACGAGTATCTGTATTGACTTGCAAAATTATCTTGGAAAATGCTTAGAGGGACAATTTGTTTACTATTGATCAATATTTTGAGCATGCCAGCCTACGTTCTCTGAACTCATGCCTAGGCAACAAAGCCCAATTAGAACACTGAATCTTTGATGTGTATAATAATAATTGGTTTAATGATTGTATCAAAGAAACAGGTTGGAAAGGAGCATCATAAAAGTATACATGAAAGTTCTAATGCCACAACACAAAGATGAAGGTACCTCTGCTGCAAAGTTATGACTTAGGACCCCGAGGGGGGGGAGAGTTATCCGGATGGTGGAATAGTTGGATGGCAGGTGATTCAGGGGTTGAGATTCTGCGATCTCCTTCCTGATCTCCTTTCTTGACCTGGTGATATTAGGGGAACCACCGACTCAACTATAAGGGGTTGGGTCAAGGTGTTGGTAGGATCTCAAATTGAGGGCGGTACATGTAATTGGAACCTCCTAGTAGATGTAAGCTGTTGTGTTATCCACATGCATCCCCATGTAGAAAAATTGAAACTGGAAGAGTGTAGATCTAAAAGTTGTGAAGGCCATAACATTAGTTCTATGAGACTAACTCCAAGTTTGGGAGCCCAGTTAAGTGAGCAAGAGCATGTAATTGTCTCTATTATCTATAATACCTTTGGATATTATGCCAGGAGTGCACCATTGACGAAAAACAACATAACAATGATAATGTACAACCATCTTTTAGTGTTAATATTCTCTTTAAGAAACTTCGGAAAGTCCTTAAACCCATCTACTTTAGGTATAAAATAAAGTTGTTGAGAGAGGGAACCCTTGTTTAACTGTACTTAAAGCATTGCTGGAGAGAGCAAGTAGTCTAACTTCTGCGAGCAACTGTGTCATAGAGCCTCATGGCGGTAGTAATGGAGTTTGAAATTTGGGGCTTTTGCTGGGCTGTAATTACTATCAACAAACTCTACAACAATAGCTGAGATTAAGCAAAATGTACAAAGAAAAATTACAGCAGCAGAAACCATCACAGCCTGCTAGGACCTGTGAGCACCATCATTTGGCTGGCCCAAAACATCAGAATGCTGGGTAGTGTATCATAAAACACCATCTTCCAGTTGCGGATTATTGCCCATTTGGAATCTTTCCTTGCAGCCAAAACTTGGTCACAAACTATTTCAAGTTCATCCGTTTGGATTCAAATAAAATCTCTTTCCAAACCAATCTTGTTAGAAAGGGAGAATTGCTTAGTTTTGGTTTTAAAGGCTCCAATCATTCCTCACCAGACTGGCAGAAATGATGAGTGAGCCCATCCAAAGTCCTCCAGGTCTTGTTAGAGAGGGTCCTGTATCCTGTTGACCACCAGCACCAACAAACAATAATCTTCTACTTGCCATAAAATGGACCATTGGGAAGTCATGGTTTTGTTTTTGATTATCACTTTGTATAGATATTTTTGTATGCTTGTTTAATGTTTTTAATTTCAACACTACATCTTTGCAATACTTGTATCATGCAACTAAATTTGATCTGTAAGTTCTGCAATAATACAGTCTTTTATTGCCAACCAATTCCGAACTTCAGTAATTGGTCAAGCGGTTCAGCTCATAACCTCTCTAGTTCAGAGATCTGTCCAGAAAATCTCTTATATTTGATATTAATAATCTTAATTTGCTGCAGGGGAGTCCCCATATTCCAGGACAGACATGGACCAAGAGAGTCTCAGAGAGGCTTTTTTCCAGACTCTTGTTGTTCAAGATGAGAATTGAGGGTTTTGTCAAATAATTGTCATGCACAATGCAAATTGAAGTGTCCAATGCGAAAATTCCAACCAAATCTAGAAAAAATACCAGCCTTATGTAACTCTCAATGCTGAATAATATATTCCGGTAGTTATCCCAGAACAGGGTCATACAGATCTGAAAAATGGTGCTGTGTAGTTTTCTACAGGTTTCAGAAGGAGAGTTATTTTTTGAAGGGTTAGTTTTTTACATTTTTGTGGGTTTTGGTGGACGTTTCTCCCCAAAATTATGATATTTTTCAGATCACAATTTTTTCTCAATTCTCTGCAGTCACTTGTTCAACTGTATGAAAACTATGCAATTTTCAGGAGGCATTTGATCTTCTTTTGCAGGATATTTGCGTGTTTTTCTGTACAAATTGGGTGTAGAGGTCTATTTTTTCTTTTCTGGGGTTTTCCCCATTTTGAAATGTGAGATTTCGAGGAAGGATTTGATTCTCCTTTCATTTTCTTACATTTTTGTCAAACTGTCTTTCCGGAACATCTCCATCTTCAGTGTGTTGTACTTTTATTTTCAAATATCTGAAAATTTCTAGGTTTGTTTGCTTCAAAACGGAAGATTTCCATCATTTTTTGAAAGACAAAGACATGGGTTCCCTTGTAATAAATCTGGTCCAGAGTTGCTCCCACTGTATACGAGCGCTTCAGATTGAATTTTTGATTCTTAACTCATAGCACCTGAAATGGAAGGGCCTCTGGGCTTGATTTTCTCTCTCCAAAGAAAACCTTTTAAAACTTTTATCAAAACAAAATCTGGAAATAGAGCTCAAATGGCGGAGAAGATTTGTACCATAAAACATGAAACTGAGGTTTAGTCTGGGATGCTTTATGACCAATAAACGACTTATTTTCCTAAATCTATTTTAATTGTACTCCCCCCTACAAATGCATAATGTGGTGATTTCCAATGTATGGCGAGACTTCATCTGCTTACATGACTCTCAAGATACTGGAGATGCTAATTGGAATTTAGATTCTTACATCTACCATTATATTAAAAATATTTACTCCTTAGTGGAGTTTATGATATGTTTACTCATTTTGTAGTTTCCTTCTAAATACGAGCCTCTGAAACTCTACCATTATATTAAAAATATTTACTCCTTATTATGTTGTGAACATGCATGTTGGTTTGGTAATGATCCACTTCGATTTGAGTTTACAATACATTTACTCATTTTGTAATTTCCCTTTAAGTGTGAGCCTCTGAAACCAACATTTTAAATAATAATTTATGCGGTGAATGCAAGCCTCTGAATCTAATATCTAAAGTAAGATCTTATGCAGAAAATAATAGTTTGCCTTGACATTGATCATTGAACCCTCTTGACATTGTTCTGTGCTCTCTAGTTTTTCAGAGGGGCGCACGCACAAGCACACGCACACGCACACGCACGCACACACACGCGCACACACACACAATAGCAGCAGCCATAAGCTATTGAACTGTTAGTTTTCTATATATTTTTAAAAGCACATGTTTTATTTGTCTCTGGATGCAGGTTGTGAAGCTGACGAAGTTTGACTATAGGCTTGCAAATAAGCTGGACCTTGATTTGCAAAAGCTTCGCTGCAGAGTGAACTATCATGCCTTGCAATTTACAAAGCCTATCCTGGAAATGGGTCAATATTTGGTCAATAGAATAAGGAAGAAGAGTGCTCGTTTCCTTGCAATTCACTTGAGGTAACTTTGATAAGTGATATTGTTTTGGGGTTGAATGGTATTTTCTGTGCAATGCAACTAATTATGGTAATTAAAAGGCTAAGTGCTCCTGATGGGATACAGTGTACATCTTATTGTTTATAGTTTCGTGATTATTTGCTGACCACAGCATTTCTTAGCTGTGGTAAAATAGGCATTAATTTAAATCATGGTGATCATCAGTTTTTAAAATTGTAGGTTTGAACCTGACATGCTTGCATTTTCCGGCTGTTATTATGGTGGAGGAGACAAGGAGAGAAGAGAATTGGGGGCTATCCGTAAACGATGGAAAACATTGCCTGTAAGCTTAGAGTTTCAGTTTTTTGTTCAGCGCAAACATGTGAAGATAGTGTCTACCTTAATCGGGTTATTCTATGCGATTATTAAGTCTTTTGAAGCTTTCTATTTTGTTTCCTTTTATTCTTTTCAAGGAGGCAAATCCAGAGAGTGAACGCCGGCACGGGAAATGTCCTCTTACACCTGCGGAAGTGGGTTTGATGTTGAGGTCATTAGGTTTTGGCAATGATTCATATATTTATGTGGCATCTGGAGAAGTGTATGGAGGAGAAGAAACATTAAAACCATTGAAAGCCCTTTTTCCTAACTTCCACACAAAAGACACTCTTTCAAATTCAAGAGAGTTGGAACCTTTCTCGTTGTATTCTTCTCGAATGGCTGCTCTCGACTACATTGTATGTGATCAAAGCGATGTGTTTGTAGCAAACAACAATGGCAACATGGCACGGATTTTAGCTGGGAGAAGGTAATTATTTTTCTATTTTTTTTGACAATGAGCCTTGCAAAGCAGTTTAGTTGCTTGATAGGAAGGATATGTAATTGAGGCTGATTGTAATTTTGAAACTGCAGGCGGTTCTTTGGGCACAAACGTACCATCCGTCCATATGCCAAAAAGCTTAATTCTCTGTTTTTGAGCCGACATAACATGAGCTGGGATACCTTCGCCAAAAAGGTACAGGCTTGCCAGAAAGGTTTCATGGGGGAACCTGATGAAGCGAGGCCTGGCAGGGGCGGGTTTCATGAATTCCCTTCTGCATGTATTTGTGAGAAGCCAGATGCTAGAGAGAAGATCAAGGCAATACTTCAGCAGAGCAAGTCAAAGAAGAAACTGGCCCAACAGGATGCCAAAGAAACTGTGGAGCTTCTTTCAGAAAAAGAGGCAATCAATACCATTGACACTGATCTGTCTATGGGCGATCCTGAAGATGGTACACTTCTCCAGCAACAAGTGGATCGTGACATTAATGCAGAGGAGGCCTTGCCCATACAAATAGAAGATCCTGAGTTAGAGGAGCTTTTGTCGGACTAGCTCAATCCATTTTTGGTAGCAAAGAGTTTCTTCTTATCCAATTGCTGTTTCATACAATGATTTTTCTTGTACACTCTCCCTTCCTGCTTAATTTTAATGGGGTGGATTAATGATGTAGACATTTCATTTTTTGTATACAAAAGCTTTTGTTACGTGTATCAAATGCTTAAAATCTTGATGCTGTCTTATGTAAATCTAATATATACTTTCTATTTGTCACGGAACTCTGGAAGTCATGCACCATACATACAGGTTTGATATTCTTGACAAATAATTTATTCTGACGAGTTGCTCACATGGTGTGATCCAAAATGTTGATAAAAAGCACTTTAATAGGATTTTCCAGAAGTTTCTTTTATAATATGGACTGGAAATATTAGATCCCTAACATTTTCTGTATCTATCAAGATGAGCATGACTGAAGAGTGGACTACCTGAGGGAAATACTTTTCTCCTCGTATAAACATGCTAGGCAGAAAAATTCTAAATATAAATATATATTTACAGCTACTCTGGGAACAACTTCGTACACAAATCTCACTCCTCACAGTTTGCACTGGAAAATTAGTTTCTCCAATGTGGGTAGCTTCTGCATGCCGAGAGACATTCCTACAAAGCCAGCCATGTAGTATAACAGTGAGTTTTTTCTTTTTTTATGCTTGACATTACATTTGACGTCCATCTGGAAGTCACGTGACAATTCATCCTTAAAATTGATGTCCATTTGGCCGTTAATTGTATTTTCTTTTTTCGTGAAGTAAATTGAAAATAAGTTATCTTGGCCATATATGGTAATGATTGAGATTAGGAGAGACAAGGAAAGCAAATTTGGTGTTGTCACTATTCCAAACAAAATATGTGTGAAGAAAAGCACTGATATGCATGGTGAAAGGGGTGAAATATGGGAGGCTGGATTAGAAATAATAGTAGTAGCAAGGGAAGTGACAACCAAAGGGATGGGGATAGTGGTAGATGTGAGTTTGTGGTCATTTTTTTTCGTGGATTGTTTTTTTTTTCGCGACTGACACAATGGTGTAGCTAGATTGATGCCATTTGTCACCACTCAGTGGTAAATTGGCAGACAATGTAATGGAGTAATTAATCAATTTGGTTTGTGAAAAATCCAACATTAAGAAACTTCAAATTGATATCTCAGTGTATTCCAAATATATCTATTTAAGATATGTACTAGTTCACGAGGTATACATTTATGAACTTTGATGCTTAATTATCGGTTTAACTTTTCCTTCGAAAGATTTTGTTTCTTTACACGAAAACAAGGTAGATTTGGATTTTTGTTCTTTAAACTTACACCTAATAGTTGTTGACCCATCCTTAGCTTAATATAAGCAAACCAACTAATATAATTATGAACTGCATTTTGCATGGTATTTTCGATTTCTACATCATTGAGAGAGAGCTCCATTTTGGAGCACAATTATGCGAAAGCATAATCCAATTTAAGTCTCTAAAATTAGTTAAAAGTTCCATAAGTAAAAATGTGGGTCACAATGTACTCTAAATTTGGTTCAATTTGGTTCGAGCACTTGAAGTGTCACGTTTGGTACTAATTCTGAGACTTAATCTATTTACACGTATTTGACCTGATTCAATGGTGTCATTGCTATATTATGCACCATGTTATCCACGAAGTGACAACCATTCTCCAGTGCAACGTCTAAGAACTTATTAAATTTGCTGATTAACATATGTACAAACTTCCACGTCTTAGGCTTGATTTCTACCCGACCTGAACATGTTTGTGGGTCTAGGACAGGTGTGGTTGTAACCTTGTCTACCTCCTACGAACTCGTCCATTAGCACCTTAATGATCACACGTTCAAAATGGTTATTTGACTTGGTCAACTTAGGGGAGATTTTTGGGTCACTTGAGTAGGAAAATTAATGAAAGGTTAGCTATAAATACAAACTTTAACCAATTAGGGGTTCTTGGACAATCTAGTGATCTACTACACTCTCTTAAGGTGGTCAAGAAGAAGCACTGAGTTATCCTATTCCTTAAGGGCACATCATCACAACATGTTGCAAATCTGAGGTCAGTTATATTGCTGCCATAGATCACACATACTGAGCTTAATTCTCAAGTACAAGGTCCAAAATGCATGTTGCCAGTGTTAGGGACAAATAAAGGGCTTGTACATTTCTCTATTATATATTCTATTGTATTTTATCCTGTGTTTGGAAGAACTATGAGTATGAGGCATCTTTGGCGTAGAGTTGTGTAGGTAAAACTCAATCATCATAGGACGTGTTGAGGTCAGTCCGACTCAAACATACTAATCTCTTTTTCATGTCAAAGGCACAAAGCTAGGGTTTCAAGCCAAATATCCGTTCTCATTGCAAGATTTTAGATTTAGAAAGAAAACCTACAAATGCAAGCAAACGTGTACAAAGAAGTTACATGTGAAAAGCCCCTTAGAATAGGTTTGTAGGCCTCTAGGACATGTTTGGCACTGAAACCATTTGAGCCTTTACGAATATGTTCAGAGTTAATTATCTGGTTGTTATTTATTGAGCAATTTGATGAAAATGTGCTTCACTTTTGCACATCATTTGAGCTCTTTTGTCACACCATTTGCCTTTGTATTGTGGTTCCTCCCTCTAACCCTAATCACACTGTCAAATTATAGTTTAGCACAATATTCAATATTTAGGGTTTAACATAATTCTTGACTGTCAGGATTGTTTTTGTTTTAAGTTCTTAATTGTTATTTTTAGTAATATAATAGATTAGACCTAATTCCAACTGAACATATAACTAGAAGATTATTTTATTGGCCCATTTTATTAGATAGGTGTGGTGGAATAAAGATTCACAAAATCGATAATCAAGGAGATTATGTAAATACTAAATAAATGTAAGATGTCAATATCAAATTGGAATGAGCAAAGACATCATTGTTACGAGAGCAAGATTATGGATGTTTATCTTCAACACAAAAAACTATAAAAACACATTTGTGGAAATAATTAAAAACAAATGTGAATCTCTACAGCACTTAATTGTATCTTTAGAGAGATGTTAAAAAGTATTTGTCTTCATCATACTATGTGCATGCATAATCAACAATTATCGAAAAGAGACGGTGTTAATATAACTCATCATTGTTACATGAAAATATACCAATATTTATAATATGTTAGATTAGACCTAATTTCAATTGAACATATAACTAGAAGATTATTTTATTGGCCCATTGTATTAGATAGGTGTGGTGGAATAAAGATTCACAAAACTGATAATCAAGGAGATTTTGTAACTAATAAATAAATTAAAGATGTCAATATCAATTTGTAAGGAGAAAAGACATCATTAGTACAAGAGCAAGATTATGGAGGTTTAACATCAACAAAGAAAACTATAAAAACACATTTGTGGAAAGAATTAAAAACAATTGTGAATGTCTACGACACTCAATTGTATCTTTAGAGAGACGTTAAAAAGTCTTCGTCTTCATCATAATATGTGCATGTGTAATCAACACTTATCGAATGGAGACAGTGTCAATATAATTCATCATTGTTACATGAAAATATACCAATATTCATAATATGTTAGACTAGACTTAATTCCAATTGAACATATAACAACTAGAAGATAATTTTATCAGCCCATTGTATTAGATAGGAGTGGTGGAATGAAGATTCATAAAACCGATAATCAAGGAGATTATGTAAGTACTAAATAAATTTAAGCTGAAAATATCAATTTGTAATGAGCAAAGGCATCATTGTTACGAGAGCAAGATTATGGAGGTTTAACATCGGCAAAGAAAACTATAAAAACATCTTTGTGGAAAGAATTAAAAACAAATGTGAATGTTTACAACTCTCAATTGTATATTTAGAGATGTTAACAAGTCTGTCTTTATCATAATACGTGCATGCGTAATCAACAATAATTGAAAAGAGACGGTATCAATATGATTCATCATTGTTACATGAAAATATACCAATATTCATAAATAGTTCTTAAAGTACATATATTTGTAAAGGTTGGAAGAGAGGAGGAAAATTAAGGAGGATGATTTGAATATCGTGCTGGTTCCTATGGTAGAATTAGGTGCCGAGGGAAAAGCCTCATACAGACTTAGGAGAGTGTTACTCAAAAATAAAGTTGATTGACCTCCCGAGATGTTTCTTAAAGGAAGGAAACATGAAATAGAGGGAGAAAGGAAAAGAGAATACTATAGGTTCATTTTTAATTTGAGTAAACAATTTTTTTTTAAAAATATCTTAAACAACAAAAGAAGGGAGGAGGGAGGAGGGAGGAGGGAGAACACTATAATTTCATTTTTTAATTATGTTAAAAAAAGTATTGTACTCCATACAAAATAAAAATTTGACAATACAAAAAGTATTGCAATTTTTTCAATTAGACATTTGTTTGGCTATTAATGAGAAATCTAAAATGTGATCTAACTAAAAATGAGTTTTGAAAACATCATTTTTCTTGAAGTGAACGTTTGTTGATTATGCAAACACTAATAACGGTCACAAATTTAATAATTATGAGCTTGTAATTATGCATTTAATCATCACTTGCATTTTAAATTTACTTGCTGAGTTGCACGATTTTAGCATGTTTATGTGTTCATTGATTATTAGTCCAAATTAAGCATTATTGGCATGTTCTTTGGTTTTTGATGGCCCCACTCCTCCTTTTCAACCTCATTTAGTCGTCCTCTCTTCTCTTTGTTATCTGCACATTGAACTTTTGTGCTAGGAGTATGTCAAGGGAGTGGCTCACACTTCTTGTCCCTTTTTGGCCAAGGTGCACGAGTCCCCTCACATCTTGCATATTTCACCTTTTCATCATTGACAGTCAATTTAGGTGCCAATAACGTTCTAATTCAAATTCAATTTGTTTGCATACACATGCATTATAGTTCATTTGGTAGGAAACACACAAAACATCTAACAATCAGTTTAAAGAATCTGTTGAGTACCCAAACATTTTAGAGAGACCAAACAAACATTATCCATTATTCTATTGTGGTACACTAGTACATTCTAAAGTAATAACTGGAAGGAGGAAATCCAAACACAATACACTTTTAGAGTTTGGTACATCTCTAGATTGTTTTAAATTATGCACAATTATAGTAATTGATGTATTGTTATTGTTTATGGGCATGATAATTAGATGGTGCTTAAAAAGTAGCTAACCTAGAGTATATGCCTTTAAAATTTTATTAGTTTCCATAAGATTTAGATATTGTTGCCACTCCACGACAAGGAGGAAAAGGAATCTGTTTTGCAGGTAGCAAGTATCATAACAATGAAACTAAAGTGAAGAAATATTAGATCAAAACTAGGCAAGTGTAGTTATCAAATGATTTCTATTGCTAGGGGCGTCCCCCATGCTCTGTATTAGCTTTATTCACTGCCATATTTTTGAATGAGGTCCCTACCACTTTTGTGTGTACATTTCCACGGTTAGATTCTTACGATTGTCGCCAAATCTTGCGAATTCTAGGATACATATCTAAACCTTACATGAACACCTCTCTCATTTTTGAATTAATGAATTAAGCTTTACTTTTGTATTTGCACAAGAATATTAGGCCTAGTTTACCATAATTGGGCATTTGTGTCGTAATTTAATTGAATCCATTTATCCATATTGCATTTTGTTGAGCCAGTCCTATCGTACACCTCTTTTGGAGTTAAATATTGCCCAAATTGTTCTAGAACTCAAATGTTGAATCGTTTGGGGTTTATTGTGTTAATTTGCTTAATTTTCTTGATCACAAATCCTTGGTCAATTTCTAAAAAAATCTCCAAACCATAATGTATTTGTATGGTATGAATGTTTCATATTTGATTTCATTTTATGCCATCTAAATTGTCTAGATATATGTGTGCAATTAGGAAGATTGCCAGGATTTACCAAGACAATGTTGATTTTATTGAAATTCATTTTGTAAATTCTATGTCAAGCTTGAAAATGATAGTTATATGTGATAATGCATCTAACATTGCTCCGATTGTACTTTTCTCTAAATGATGGTAGTGATGCATGTCTAGAAAACACAAACACTTTTCCTTGAATGATAATGTTGTGAATAGATCCAAAGTTGCTAATGTGTATGAGCATGCTTGCAATCATGCAAATTATTTAGCGAGCCGATATAGTGTTCAAGTTGAAGATGTGCTTTAACATGTAGCTAATGGATATATAAATGCAAATTATATTCAATCATGTTCTTAAATAAATAATAATATCTTGTAGACCATCATGATCAACCTCCTTTCTTGATTGATGTCATGCAAAAACTTCAACCAATGCCTTATCATGCAGTTAGTTCTAAATTTTCTTCCAATCCTATTAAAGATCAAGTTTCTCTTGCTTCCAATATTGCTTCTATTATTCTATTTTTCTTTCTATGCCTCAAAATGCTATGTTTTTTTATGGTTTATTAAACAAGTTTTATAGTGAGGCCCTCGACAAAATATGGACATTAATTGGGCTCAATTAATGAGGTCACAATTTGGGGACCTCAATCCCATAATGGTAGCAAGCTGAAGTACTAATCTAGTATTAAAGTATGGAATTACAATCATGTCCACACGAGATATGAACATGCATGGTCATTTGGAGACCCAACAACATGTCTTTTGCCTAATTTACACATAATAGTAACTCAAGCAAGTGGTGAGTCCCGTCGACAATTCCACCTGTTGCAATCACTTAATGTTCTCGTTGAGACTTAAACCTAAATGGAATTTATAACCATATGTCTTCACCAGTTAACTATGCCCTTAATGGCCATGCCTCTAAATGTAATTGCTTCTCAAGTTCTTATTTCTCAAAATGTTGGTTTTTCTCAAGTGTTTCCTATTAAACATATCTATATGGCTTCTCAAGTTCTTTTAATCTCTCAACACACTTCTCTTCCTTTGTATGCCCCTTGAAATCCTCCCACTACAATGCTACTTCTATTTGTCAATAACCTCTTGCTTTTAATGGCCATAAATTTCCTTCACTTGCTGATCTTTATGTTTCACAAAATTATTCTATTCAAACTTATAATACTGCCACTTCTATTTCAAACCTCAAAATATCTGTTATGATGCATACCTTGTGTGACTTGCATAATTAAATCAAAATTCTTTTTCAAGGTATTCAAAAGCAAAATGGTAGGGTTACTTCCAATGATATTCTCTTAAACCTTAGCTTATAAAGTTCTTGCATATCTGTTTCTAATATGTTTCGCACTTCTCAAAATTAAAATGTTTAATGGAAAGGAAGATCCTTCTCATCACATTAGAGATTTTTTATGCCTCTTGCTTAGAATTTTCTCATGATGATAGAGTCTTGAGTAAGTTAATCCATATAAGCCTGAAGGATAATGTACTTGATTGGTTCTATGCTTTACTATGTGGATTTGTGCATTCTTTTACAATTATAGTGGATGATTTCTTACCAATTTCAAGATTTGCTTAAATAATAGAAAAGGATAAATAAAACCATTAAAGACCGTGTTTCATCTTAAGACTGGTTATCATGATGACTTATCACTCACTCAATAGTGAACTTCAAAGTATTTTTACCAATAGCTCACCAATAGCTTGCTTCCAAATGTTTTGGAAAAAGTGATCTTCACCACTTATCATTTTGTTCATGAACTTTTTCATGTTGTTAAAGGATTCAAAGTCAACCTAATAATGTTGCTAAGGATGTGGTCAATGCTTTAGAACAACCATATAGCAATCTCATGTAGTGCCCACACTTTCTATAGCTCAGTAGCTTGTTGTTTAATTGCTCATAGACATGTTTTGACAGTGGTTGGTGATATCTTGGACATTATATTTAGATATTTGATTATATTAGACAGGTGTGACATTCAGGCGTATAGCGCTAATTTACCCTAATTTCTTTATTGTCACATTTTCTTGTTATGACATGGAAACAAATGAATATGATGTGGTTGGAACCTAATTATAGTGATGGATAATTGTTGCATGGTGAGATTATAGGTCACTTTATTCATCTTGTCTAACTTTTGGAATGTGGAATATAATTGTGCACGTTGTCGCCTCTTGATTTCAGTAGGATGTTAGGTTAGTTTAGCATGCATTGATATCTTACTATGTCAATTAATTATATTGTATTGGACAGGTGCAGTTAATGTGTGCAATGAGTGTGCAGGTGACAGGTTTACAGGAGAACATGAGATTCAGGCCAGCTACTCAAAACTTGCACAAGCAGCCACGGGCTGAATCCTAGCCATGTTCACTGTGTGAAGCCCTAGGATAGATGACTATTAATTTTGGGCACTATGAGTGACCCCAATGTATGTAAAGTATTTTGCTTTGAATTATTAATTTTTGTTTAGGGTTGTTAGTAAAGTTGTAAACTTGCTTTGGAAGTTAATAATCCCACTTTCTTTTAAATTGTTGATTTTTGTTAACAAGTCTCTTAATCACAAGGGTTTAGGGTCACATGTGAGACCCTTGGGTGGTCCCCACACCCTCTACCCTTGTGCCAAAATGCAAAACCCGAAATTAGGGTATTTTGGGCATTTTTGGGGACCCCTTTGTAGCTTGGGAGTCCCCCTATCACAAAAATGAGCCCTTGGACCCTACCCAATGGGTAGGGGGGCTTGTTTTTAAGGCCAGAGGGAGTTTTCCCTCCCTTTCTACCCTTGTTTTGTCACATCCATGTAAGAGATGTGGATTTGTGTGTTTATCAAAAGTGCAATTAGTTTTGTCTTGCTAACATTTAAGGGAATTTGGGAGAAAAGGGCAAAAAGATAATTTTACCCTTTCTCTCTTTTGTTTTGGCATCTTTGACCATGAGGAGGGAGAGGGGTGACACATGTCACCCCCTCATTTGTGAGGATGCTTGTTTGCTCCTCTTCAAATTCTCATTCATGGGAAATGAGAGGGACTTTTTTTTTGGGATTTTCTTGCTTGGATGCTTGGGTGATTTGGAGCTTGGGATTTGCTTGGAGCTAAGAGTGGAAAACTTGAAGTTAGGAAGCTTTTTGGAGAGCTTTCCTTGAGGTAGGCTCTTAGATCTTATTGTTGTGTTGCTTTAATTTAGTTGATAGTTTGATTTGCTTGAAATTGTTACTGTTGATTGTAGCTTGTAGTGTTGTTTGTGTGTTTTTACTCCCTCCATCATATGGCATGATGGAGTTTTGGAGTGTGGGGGAAGAGAGAGGGAATTTTCCCTCTCAATCCTCAAGGCTTGATGGCCAAGCCTTGTAGGACCTTATTGTTTTTCCCCTCATTGGTTGAGGTGGGGAAGTTGATTCATTTGGCTTGAATCTCCTTCCCCATCCTTGGTAAGGAAACCCCCTTTTGGGGTTTGAAAATCCTTACAAGGAGGACTTGGAGAAAGGGGGAGGAATAAGGAGGGTTTTGTTTTGAATAAGGAGCAATAAGGAGGTAAAGAAGATGTGTTTTTGTGCAAATAATATTGATGCTTAATTTTGGAGAACTTTCTCCTCTCTTCCCCATTTTTGGAGAATGAACATGGGTTCTCCTCCTTGTAAGTTGGAATCTTGTGTTGTTATAAATTTTATGTTTGTGTGCTTGTTTCATTATTGTTTTACCCTTCACCTTGTGCAAGTGTTGGTTAGCTATACTCTTTCCCATGGGCTTGGGGGAGGCTAGCATGCATCCCAACCTTGGGATAGGCATGTGATGATGCCTAAAGGTTGGGTGGATAAACAAGCTCTTTTCTCCTTGCATGGTTTTGGAAGACATGGAAGTTGGCTCTCAGTTGGAATTGTTGGCATGTTGGGCTCTCATTATTCTTATTCTTGTGATACTTTCTTGTAATGTAACCCTCTTCGAATATAGTTATGTAAGAAGTTACATCTCTTTGTAAATCCTCATTGGTATTAAAAGTCATATGTAAACTAGCATCCTTTTTGTGAATACTTGGAATGATGTGGAACTATGCTTGCCATTTTGGAAGACTCAAACATTAGAAATAAAAATGATTGTAATTAGTGAAAAACTTTCTTAATATGAGTTGTTGGAAAGTTCATTAATTTGTGATAGATTTCATCTTGTGAGTTGTTGAAAACTTGTGTAAATATAAGATTGAACATCGTTTATGAAACATCCTTAATGTGATAAGATTTGAAAAGTTAGAAAATGAAATAATACTGATTTTACTTTCCTTGTAGGTTATCTTAGTGCTAGAAATCTGGTTTTCTTTGTATTAGATGGAAGGTTACATATTCTTGTTAAGAATCTCATTGTGAAGAAAAAAAAAAGGGGGTTATATGTATATATCTATTGTTGGTTTTTATATTACAAAAAAAAAAACTGTTTTACAAAAATGAATTATTTTGTGGTAGAATTTTAATATATAGATTTATACTTTTATTTACAAAAAAAAAGCATGTTAATATAAATCTGGAATGATTCCTTTGAATACACATATAGTTATATTTATATATATGTACTTAATATATATTATGTATATATGCTGGTTTTAAAACTCGGACTTTTATTTATATGGCAAGGTATATATATATATATATATATATATATACTTATTTGTTTAGAGTTATTGGTTATATATATATATATATATATATATATATATATATATATATATGTATATATATATATATATAAAATATACAAAACTTATTATAATGGAATTCTTGTTTGTTTTTTTTAAAAACCAAATATATAAAAAAATAAATAAATAAAATTTACAGTGGAGGGTCGGCCCCCTCCAGCCGACTGTCCCTTCCTTTTAAAAAAAATTAAAATAATGAAAGGGGGGGGCTGAACCCCCCCCGCACTCCTTGTAACAGCCGTGGGGGCGCTGCCCCCACAGACCCCGCCCCCTCGCCACCTCCTGCACTGCAGCAGTCGCTGCACCTCCACCTCCCGCGACCTCCCCTCCTGTCCTCCCGCGATGCCTCTGCCCTGTCTCGCGGCCGGTAACCCCCGCACCCCTGTCCCCCTTTGGCTCTGCCCCGCCGCCTCCAACCTGCCCTGCACCCCCTCACCTGTCCCTCTGCCTTCCGCAGCGCCGCCTCGCCCAGCTGCGCAACCACCCTCCATTAAAACCCTAAATATATTTCTTTTGCTTGTCAACATATAGATAAAAATATATATATGCTTGTGATGTAGTTGCCTTAAAATAACAACAAAATAAAATGGAAACGTAAGTGTTAAAACAAAATGGAAATAAATAAGTACATACATACATACATACATACATACATACATACATACATACATACATACATACATGACATACATACATACATACATACATACATACATACATACATACATACATATATATATATATATATATATATATATATATATTTATCTATATATATATATATATATATTTATATTTATCTATATATGATTTCATTGTTTTTGTTCAATTTCTTGCTTGAAGAGATAAAGAAAACAAAATAGTAAGAATGGTAAGTAGGAAGAACACAAGAAGAACTAGGTCTTTCCTTTAGGGCATCAAAAAAAAAAAGAGAAGAATAATAATAATAATAATAAATGTGGGATGAATCTTAATAAGTAAGAAAAAGGTGATTTTTTTTTCTGAAGGGGTGTAGTCTTTCCCTTATGGCCACCTTAAGTTAAAATGTAATTAAACAAACAACAAACGGGTTCAGGCTAGTAAGTAATTTAATTGGGTAAATTAAAAAGGTATAAAATTTAGTAATCGGGAAAGAGTTTAAGATATGCATCAATATTTAACTATACACTTCAAAAAAAAAATTCCCTGAATTTTTTTAGGTGCGTTTTCCGGTGTCCCAGAGGGGGCACTACATCTCATATCACTTCATTAAATAGAGGGTAGATGATTCACGAGGCTTACCGAAAGCCCACTAAATGTCTTGAAGAGATTGTTTGAATGCACTATGGTTACTTTGCCTCTAGTAAAATATTTGATCATTCAAGACCATTGCCTAAGAGCTTTAATGAAAAATGCATTTTTAATTATCATAGGATTCTAGGGTTTTGTTTAAATAGATGCACTAGTTTGAAACATAAGATACGAATACAATACAAATCTGGTTGATATCAATCAAATTCAAGTAGAGGGGACAAAAAATAAGGTTCCCCCAAATTGATAAGTGACGATCTTTACCTAGCAACTTCCAGATCACAACCTATCAAGTACAAAGGAGATGTCCATATGATGAATAAACAAAATCATTAGTAATTGCTAGAAGAATCTTATGTACATCTACTTAATGGTTTTATTAGTTTTTTAGATTTAGTTAAAGAGAAATAAGGTGTCTATCCACATTGTCTTTATGGAAGTGAGATTTGAAATGATAGTTCATAAAATGGAACTTTGATCGTAAAAAAATTTCTAGATAGAAATGAAAAATACGGAATATTGGTTGCAATGGTTCAAGCTTAATATTTTCACCAATATATTCATCTATAGTCTTGGATTTACATATATATTTTACCATATACTTCAATATATATTATATGATAAAATGGTATTCATAGAGAGCCCCTTGATTGCATTCTCTTTCCTACTGGAGTTGGTCCACAGACAATTCAAAGCTTATTTCAGACGGTACCCAATAATGACTCTTATGATGTTTTTCTTGATAGACATTGGATATATCAAATGAAAACGACGCCTCCTACTTTATGTCAATGCTTGAAATTTGAACACAAAGGTCAATTCTGTACAATTAAAAGAGACATCAAATTTACCCAAAAAATAAAAAGGAAGTTAAATAAGAGGTTTTACATCACTGAATAGAAAAAGAAGAACACAAATTTATACCTAAGGCAAGTGAGCATAAGGTACAAGAAGATAAGTCTATCCTAACAATAGTGTTTCAGACATAACATGATAACCCATAGCTACTACACAACTGCTTAAAAAAATGCATTTTTACAATATAACATTAATGAGGAAGATTACTTAGTAGACAATTTTAAAAAAGCAGATGACGATTTATCATTCCTTTATTCAGGTGTGGCCCAATACCCTGTGTTTGATTCTCAAGATCCAAATGATTGGTCTTATGTATATTCTGATATGATCATTATGTCTCACTTGATTATGATGGTGTTATTGGTTAGATTTGCTTCGTAATAATGTATGTTTGTAAACAAATATTCTCTAATTTCCCTATTTTCTTCCGGGTTTATTTGTTTTACTTGACTATTACTTTGTGAATGTCCTATTTCCAATTATAATTATTTATTTTATTCCACCCATCGAGGGTCTTGTTTTCTCTCATGTTTTTCAATTCTAACTTGTTCCTGACTCCTAGTTTTCCTTTCTACACAGCTTCATACATTTTGTAGACTTTTTTGGCATCTTGTCAATATTTCAAGTCGAATTCGATTCTATTAATGTTTCATTGGATTTATGAATTTTTGAAATCTTGCTTGACACTGTTTCTTACTTCGAAATTACTTTTCACGGTTCAAGCCTCAATTTTTAGTTGTCTTTTCTTAGTTTTCGTTTCTTTTCTTCTTTGCACAAGTGTATTTTCTAATGTTTATTTCACCACTTGTCCTGATTTGCTTGCTTTGTCCTAGCCCAAATATCCACAATAACTTCTTAATCATGAAAATACACATATTTTTGACAACAATTAGTAATGCAACAACTATAATAGAAGTTGTGTGTTATAATAGAAGTTGTGTGTTAGTAGAGATACCCATTATCTTTCTTTCGACTCCCGTAATTTTTTATCTTGTTCTGATTTTTTTAATTTTTGTAAATGATTTTCATGTTTTTCATAAAATGTGATTTTGTCTATTTTATTGAACTTTCATTATGTCTATCTTGTTGAGAAGTGCTTGCACAAAGAATTGTTTACATGGCGACTATTTTAGAATATAAAATTCACATTCATATTAATGCTTGTAGATAGATGCCACACTCCATTTTTTTTGGGTACCAAAGAATTAAAAGCCCAATGACCCGAAGTAGTGACATGTAATCAAGGTTATGCTCCACGCTAACTCTAAACCACATGGCGAGATCCCCTATAAACTTGAGCGATGTTATAGTTGCCCCATGACACACATTGCACTCAAATCAAGACTTGAACTCGAGAATTGTGCTACCTAAGTCATTGGTCCTATCCACTCGAGCCAACCTTGGGGGTTTCACTCCACACATAGACACATACACAAAGATTCATGAATTTAAATTCGTAATCAGGCGGGGGAAGCTTCCATGTTCAATTAAAGGAAAATCTAGGGGCAATGTGTGGCATGCCCTTGCTATCTGAAGGGTTATTATTTCATTTATTAATCTGACACTCTCATGTTGCTATATTTATTACACTAATCTTACCCATGTGCATACTTCCTTGTATATGTTAATATGGTTGCCTTGTCTTTTCTCATGATTCTATGCTCTCACTATTTGTTTCTTTATTCTCTAGATGTATATTCACTACATATGACATAATATGTATTCATATTTCTGCATCTTTTACAAAAATGTTTGGTGTGTTCACATCTTGATTTCCTGTATGTTGAATGTGTTTGATGTGTCTTCATAGATCATCCTATGCTTTCTATGCTCATAAATGAAGTTTCCGCTCAGTGCCTTACTATATCTTCAACATGTGATGTGTATTATGATGTGATTTCATTACCTTATATGCTTTTCAAATGCTTGATGTGACTCTATTGCTTGAAATGTTTTGTGCATACCTAGTCATAGATTTGACAATTTTTTGATCATGGTTATCTTACGTGTTCAACGCGTTTATGTTCCGTTTATAGTTGCATGACCCAAATCATCTAAAGTAATTTCACTAGTTGCATATGTTGCCGTGATTATCATCATGCATCTATTAGAGTCAAGACTATATACTCTTTCTTTACATTGTTATATATGATGCGGTTATATTTTCATATATCTTGAGTTAACCCAAGGCATATTTTTTCTCGATCCTACATTGCTTATATCATGGGCACATGTGAAGAAAATTATTTATAACACATGCTCTCAATGTTACATCTTTATATGCTATGCAATGCTTCATACATGTTGTAGACTTTTTTGGCATCTTATCACTATTTCAAGGCCAAATTTGATTTCTATTTATGTTTTATCAGATTCATGATTTTTTTAACCTTGCTTGACATTGTTTCTTACTTCCAAATTTCTTGTCATGCTTCATGCCTCATTTTTAGTTGTATTTTTTGAGTTTAATTTAATTTTATTCTTTTCCCAAGTGTATTTTATAATGTTTATTTCATTGCTTGTCCTGTTTTGCTTGCTTTGTCCCACCCCACAAATCTACAATAAATTATTAATGATGGAGATACATACATTTTTGTCAACAAGCCAGTAATGCAATGACTATAATAGAAGTTGTGGGTTAGTATAGATATCCATTAACTTTCTTTTGTCTCTCATGACTTTTCATCATTTATTCTATTCTAATTTATATAATTTTTGTAAATGATCTTCATATGTTTTTCATAAGATGTGATTTTATCTGTTTTATTAAAATTCCACCGCGTTTATCTCTTTGAGAGGTGCTTGCATGAATAATTATTTACTTGGGGACTATATTAGAATACAAAATTCATGTTCATATTATATGCTTATAGATAGATGCCACATTCCAAATTTTTTGGGTACCAAGGAATCAAAATCCCAACGAATTTCAAAGTAGTAGTGTGCAATCAAAGTTACGCTCTGTGCTGACTCTAAACCATAAGGCGAGCCCCCTATAAACTTGAGTGATGTTACAGTGGCCCTGCACTACATACTGTGCTTGAATCAAGAATTGAATTTGAGACCTAGGTTACTTAAGTCGTTGGCCCCATCCACTAGAACCAAACTTGGGGGATGCACTCCATACACACACATTTGTGTGTGTGCGCACACACGTGGGCTTGAGTGTGTGTGTGTGTGTGTGTGTGTGTGCGTGCGTGCATGCGCGCGCGTGTGCGAGCATGTGCACGTGTGTGTGTATTACTGAGATATGCTCCTAGCTTATTTTAATAAAATACAATTCATGACTCAAGACCATCGAGCATTTCATGAAATGGGAGATTAAAAAATTCTTTAGATTTACTACATCCTCTGGTAAATCCTGGAAAAGTCTCAAATAGTATGATCCCTTCGTCACCATATAAAAAAGGGCGATCTCGTAGTTCTTGGTTTGTGAAGATGTGATGTGAGGTACTTTTTTTACACATTTAGGCTAAATTTGTACTTCAATCTGTGCTTCGAGAGATAAGAAATTTGTAATTAGGTGGGGGGAACTTCCATGTTCAATTGCGGGAAAATCTAGGGGCAATGTAGGGCATTTCCTTGCTATCTCATAGGCTATTATTTCATTTATTATTCTCACACTTTCATGTTGCTATATTCATTACGCTATTCTTATTCATGTGACTACTTCCTTGGATATGTTAATATGGCTGCCTTGTATTTTCTCGTGATTATACGCTTTCACAATTTGTTTCTCCATTCTTTGGATGTGTATTCATTACATATGACATAATATGTCTTCATATTTCTCCGTCTTTTACAAAAATGTTTGGTGAGTTCACATATTTATTTCCTACATGTTGAATGTGTTTGATGTGTCTTCATAGAGCATCTTATGCTTTCTATGCTCATACATGAAGTTTTCAATCAATGCCTTACTATATATTCAACGTGTGATGTGTATTTTGATGTTATTTCACTACTCATTTAAAAAAAAGGTCAGAGCACAAAATTTTAAATATTGTGTGACCAAAACTAAACAAAACAACATTATAGGTGCACCAAATATATACAATATTTTTTTTTAAGTAAAATAGGCGTGCCTCATGTTTTTATAACACTATAATTTAACAGTCAACTGTATTTCATATAGATTTTATTGTGAATTTTTTTTTAAATCATGTCCTTTAAGTCAAATAAAAAGGATCACCAACTATGGCTGATTTCTTGCTCATAATAACTGTTGGTTTGTTCTGTGCCTCAAACATTGTTTACTATTTTTTTAGTTGTGTGACTGCTTTATTTTTTCCTTGTCTTGATGTATTTCCTTTGATCAATTTTTATGATATTAAAAAAAGGTTGAAAATCATAGAAGTTGCTCAGCGACACTTTCTATTTAAACTTTGTTAGGAAATCACATACTTTGCAACAATGAATTAGCAGAAAGTTGAATAACAAAACAATATTTTACAAAGATAGAGATCACAAAGAAATAATAAAATATAATAAACATGCAGGAGATAAATGATAAATTTATATGGTAAGCTTAGGGAAACAACCATCATGCAATATATCAAGCTTTTATTAATTCAATATGAACATATTACATGCAAACTCATTATGAGCTACTTTGGCTTTTCAAAAAGATAAATACACTTAATTGAAACCACTTGCGATAGTAGTGGGAGGCAAGACCCCCAGATCCACCCCTCAGGATGTGAGCTACAAATAGCGCCACAAAGGATCCAATATTTAACTTTGCTATCCATATCTAACAATCTCCACCTTGACAAAAAAAAATTGCTTGATATCTTACATGACCAACTCATCACCTTTTCTGCAAGCTAAGAGAAGCCAAACATCATTTTAGCTTCTCTAATAATATGGTTTTGTGAACATATCAGCACAATTTTCTATGGTGCGGACCTTTTCCAATGTTATATTGTTCCTTCATCTAATAACAAAATGATACTTAACTACAATATGTTTAAATCTCTTACTATGATAAGATATATTCTTGGACAAATAAATAACACTTTGATTGTCACATAATACCTTCATTTTGTATAAATCTCTTTTAAACTCATCCAATAGGTCTTTTAACCAAATTGCCTCCTAACAAGAATGATAGGAAACTACATATTCTTCCACATTAATTGACACAACAGTAGTATTTTGAAACTTTGACATCTAAATGATAGGTCCGCCTACAAGCATAAAAACATAAGCAAAAGTTGACATTTTTCTAAATCACCTACAAAAGTCTAAATCAACATATCCACAAATAGAATCACCACTATTATCATAGGTGATGAAATAATCTATTGTGCCTCGCTAGTAGCGAACACCCACTTCACTGCTAACCAATGTTCTCTACTTGGATTCACCATATATCTATTGAAAACTCTAACTATATGTGAAATGTCAGGTCTTATACATACCATAGCATACATTAAACTTCCTACAGCACTAGCATATGGTACATGAGACATATACTGATTTTCTTCTTCTTCTCTATGACATAAACTTGAATAAAGTTTGAAATGGGAAGAAAAATGGATTCTATCTGGTTTCACATCTTTTATAACAAATCTTGTTAGTATATTATCCAAATACCTATGTTGTGATATCCAAAGCTTACCATTTTCCCCGTCTTTATGTAATTCCATGCCTAAGATTTGTTTTGCAACTCTTAGATCTTTCATATCAAATGTCCTAGCCAAATGAGCCTTTAAACTCTTGATTTTTACTATCCCTTTTTCTTGCAACAAGCATATGCTTCTCTTGCAACAAGCATATCATCAACATAAAATACCAATATAATGAATAAGTCATTGTCTAGAAACTTAAAATAAACACAATGGTCATACTCACTCCTTAGGAAAATTTGGATCGTCGTGAAAGCATCAAATTTCTTGTACCATTTCTTGTGTGATTGTTTCATGCCATACCATGATTTCCTATTTTTTGTTATTTTACTATTTTGTAGAAAATCCTTCAGGTTCTTCCATATATATATCATCTTCTAAATATCCATGCAAATATGTTGTTTTGACATCTAACTACTACAAATCCAAATTAATTAAAGTAACTAGTACTAAGACTACTCACATTGAAACAAGTTTAACAACTGCTTAAAAGATTTCGTGAAGATCAATACATTATTTTTGTGAATATCATATTGTTCTACTAGTCTAGCCTTGAACTTTTCAACGTTGTCATCAACACCTATCTTTCATTTGTAAGCCCATTTGCAACCAACTAATTTTATACCTTTTGGAATGGAAGCCAACTAATAGGTTCTCAAAATGGAATTGCAGCCAACTAATCATGCTCCAAGGCACCAATATCCGCATGCATTCCTTTTTAAATTTGGCATTGTCCACATCGTTTAATGCTTCCTGATAAAAACTAGGTTTCTCTTTACTAGAAATCAAAGCAATTGAAATATTGGGATTGTACTTACTAGGAGGATGACCGACTCATTTTGATTTCCAAATTGGTTGTGGAGGTGTTTCCAAATGTTTTTGTGAGCTGCAGCATACTGAATTTTCAGGTGTTTCATCATGTAGATTGAGCAACAGGGCCGGAAGCCTGATAAATATTATTAAACTCAATCAACCATTTACACATGAAAGAGCTGTAATACTTATAGGTATTGTACAGCTAAATACAAACAAGAAACTAAGTTGCATAGGTGCAACCATATTCCAGATTTACATAAGCTTCCAATATTACATCTGGGAAGCATAAATGAATAATTATAATTATATTGTTAAAACAATATAACAACATCCATAATGTTTAAATAAAACAAATATGGTTAATAAAACCAAATAACAACACTAATTAATAATAATTAATTATATAATGCATAATTAATTAACCTAACATTTCCCCCCTTAATTATGCATTGTCTCAACAGATGAGGAGAGGAACTCTCTGAACAACTCGAACTTGTCACTTACAAGTGACTTTGTGAAGATATCCGGTGGTTGTTCAGCTATTGGAAAAAATTGAAGTTGGATGTTGGGCTTCAACACATGTTCGCATATGAAATGAACTTGTACCTCAATGTGCTTTGTTCTCTTGTGAAAAATTGGATTACAAACAAGTTTGAGAACACCTTCATTGTCAACATACATGGTGGTCAGTTTTTCTTGTGGTATTCCAAGTCCTTCCAGTATGCAGCGTAGCCATATCACTTCACAGACAGTTTCTTCTGCAGAATGATACCCGGCTTCTGTGGAAGAGCGAGAAACGAAGTATTGTTTCTTGCTTCCATGTGATATTGGTCCAGATCCCATAAAGAATTCAAATCCAAAAGTGAATTTTCTATCATCAATGTTACCAGCATGATCTGAATCTAAATATCTAGTCAAGAAGAAGTTGTCGTTCTTCTTGTATTCTAGACCAAGATCCATTGATCCTTTGAGATATCTTAAGATGTGCCTTGTCGCTTTCCAATGACAAACTTTGGGTTCCTACATGAACCTGGATAAATAGGTCACTGCAAAGCTGATATCTGGTCTAGTGTAGGTCAAGTAAATGAGACTCCCAATCAACTGCCAATAGAGAGTGGCACTTACCTCAGGAGATGAATCAAAATGAGATAACTGTAATCTGTTCTCTATAGGTGTAGCAATTGGTGTGCAATCCATCATCCTAAATTTCTCAAGCGTTGTCTTGGTATATTTCATCTAAGAAACAAAGATGTGATTCTCTTTCTGTCATACTTCCAATCCAAGATAATAATGCATTAGCCCAAGATCGATCATGTCAAATGATCGATTAAGATCTTTCTTTAATATTGCATCGATCATCCTCACTAAACTGCCAGTGATGACTAGATCATCGACATAGACAACGATAATCACAATCTCCCCCCCTGGTTTTTGAGGTATTTATTGGGATCATATGGATTTCTAAAAAATCCATGTTGTAAGAGATGCTCATCAATCTTCATGTACCATGCTCGGGGTGCCTGTTTAAGGCCATACAGAGATTTCCGAAGTCTGCATACCTTTGCTTCTTGACCAGGTACAACATATCCCTCAAGTTGAGTCATATAGACTTCTTCTTGTAAATCTCCATTCAGGAAGGCACTTTTTACATCCATTTGAAGGAATTTCCATCAAAACTGTGTAGCTAGAGCAAAGATCATCCTGATCATTTTGATATTAGTTGTGGGAGCAAATGTCTCCTCGTAGTCAATGCCTTCTTTTCATGCATACCCCTTTGCTACTAGTCTTTCTTTATATGTGTCCACTGTCCCATCTACTTTATACTTCGTTTTGTATATCCATTTGCATCTAATGGGTTTCATCCCTAGTGGAAGATCGAAAAGCTATTAAGTGTTATTTTTCATCACCGATTGATATTCAGAATCCATAGCATCTTTCCAAGATTTTGACTGTAGGGCTTCTTGGACTGTAGAGGGCTCATCAAACTCGAAAACTCTACTCATCAAAGCAAAGTTAAATTCTTCTCTTGCTTTACTACAATTCTATGGTCCAGGGATGCATGTATCCGGTGGAGCATCCATTTTTCAATCTCGTAATGTGCTAGTACACCACTTGGGCATACATTGAACTGTTCCCATGGGTCGTGGTTCTATCATATCAATACCATCATCCCCATCATCATTTTCATCATCTGTGGGAACATCAGCTTAAATTTTTACAACTGGTGAAGAATCTACATCAGGTGAGTCTAGGAGGAGGAGATTTTGCTTACTTCTTCTCGAATATCTCAACATCTTTGCTGATGTAGACTTTCCTGGTATTTGGATCCCTTAATCTGTACCCAAGAGTCTCTTCATTACACCCAATGAAGATGAATTTTTTGTGACTTCATTTCGAACTTATTTCTATTCAGCTTGGGTATGTGCATGCTTGCTTTACACCTAAATACTCTAAGGTGTGCAATAGGTGGTTTCCTGTTTGACAATGCTTCTTGTGGTGTTACTCCGTCAAGAGCAACTGTGGGCATTTTGTTCAACAAATACACTGTTGTTTTTACTACTTCTACCTAGAATGTATTTGCAAGTCTAGAATCATCGATCATGCATCGCACCATTTCCATGATAGTATGGTGTATTCTCTCAACAACACCATTCTACTATACAATGTGTCGTGGAGGCAGGAATTTTTTTACGAATCCCATGAGTTTGTAGGTAGTATTTCAACTCATTAATGATGAATTCCCCCTCTCGATCTGAGCGGAGATTTCTAATGTGACGACCAGTTTCATTCTCAACTTGCTACTTTGAATTTCTTGAAAGTTTCAAAAGCTTCACTTTTCTTGACGAAGACAAAAAATCCACATTTTCCTTGAATCGTCGTCAACACATAGCATGAAGTACTGGAATTCAGAATGACTCGGTTTGCATCGAACTGCAAAGATTGGTATGAACCAAGTCAAGTTTTCCATGAGCTTGAAATGTACTCTTCTGAAACTAAGCTCTGTGTTGTTTGCATGTTAGGCAGTGAGGACGCGTGTCTGTATCCTTTTACAGCTCGATGGCAGCCCATGTACCATATTGCGTCAGTGAAGTGTCTCGAGATACTTGAAACTTACATGACCAAGTCTCTGATGCCATAACTGTGTTGAGGTGGAGTTCTTAGCCACAAGTGCTTGATCGTCTTTGTGAACAAACTCAAGTTAGAACATGCATCCCACATTGGAGGCTTTTGTAACTAATTTCGAGCCTCTTGATTTGTCGCAAATCAAACACGTTTTCTTTACTGGAGTGGACTATCAGAGTCAATTTTTAAATTGTGATCAAGGATTTGACTGACTAAAAGCAGATTCTTTGTCAACCCAGGGACATATAAGACATTTGATAATTTGCAGTTGCGTGAACCAAGGGGAAGAAAAATGTTCCCAATCCCCTTAACTGTATATGAAGAATCATCTCCCAATGAAACATGATTTTTCACATGGCATGTCCCTCATTGAAAAAAAACCAATCTCTATGGCTGGTCATGTGTTGAGTCACCCCCGAATCAGCATACCAAACATCACTAGATGACGTGGATGGTTCACTCGATCAAGCAGTGAACAAGTAGTCTTCATTGTCTGACTGTTCTTGTTGCTCAACAATGTTGATGGGGTCTTATTTTCTAGTTCCCCTTTTTCTGCCCTTGATTGTAGTTAGAATGTCCCTTGTGATTTTTTTGTTGTGGAGGTCTAAAGTTGCTTGATGAGCATTTCTTGTAAGTATTATACCAACAATCTTTTAGGTCATGTCCTCTTTTACAGATTGGACATTATTTCTTATGTTGCCTTTCCCCGTGATACTGATTCTTATGTTGGGACTTTTGATAGGAATTAGGTTTTCCTTTACCTTTTCCTTTCCATTTTTTATGTGAAGAAAGTGTCTGCTCTTCTTCATCATCCTTATTGTGCATTACTTTCTCTTATTACAGTAAGTTTACCAATTTGTCAAAACTAATTGTCGTATCTGAAAAGTTTAGTGTTGTTACAAAAATACAGTATGAAGAAGGGAGTGCTCTCAGAACAATGGGAACGAGATCATCATATTTGACCGCTTCTCCTAGGGCTAGAATTGAAGCCATCAATTATGCAACTCTTCTTAAGAAAGCTTCTATTTTCTCATTCTGCTTAAACTTCAATGAATGTAACTAAATTTGAAAATTCAGTATAACATTCTTATTTTTGGCCTCATATATTGTGTGTAACTTATCCCATGCTTCTTTGATTGTTTTGGCATCTCGAATTTGGGGTTGCACATCATCGGACACTCAAAATAAGATGATGAGCTTAGCCTTCTAATCTGCTTTATCATACTTTCGTTCTTGTGTTGTATCAGTAGTTGATCTAGTTAGAGTACCATTCACAGCAGGCCAAATCTCTTCAAACTCAATTTGTGTCTTGATTTGTAGTCTTCCATGCAACATAGTTTTTTCCTTTGAGTAGTTTTGAATCCGAAAGAAAAAATTTGGGGGCATGGGTGCCCATTTTACAGAAAACACTGACAAAATTCGGCTCTTATCACTCTAGGTATAAGGTCTCCCAATTTATATATCGTCAGTCCGATATACCGAACCTTTTTATATACGCGCCCTTCCTATATACTCTTCAGTACGTGGAATAAGCTTGCACACGTTCGATATAACCTAGTGGTATGTGAAAGAGGCGTTAACGTGCGTGAAAGGATTCAATATGTTATACCAAGACAGTACTGGAAGGGCGCTCTGTGTGCAATTATTGACACTAGCTCAAATAAATATCCTCATACGCGCACTCATAACTTTGTTATATACTTGGATAATTTATTAGTCTATATTTATGTCATGTAATCATTCATAGATGGATGGGATGGTTCATAGTGTGTGCACTATGACCTTATTACTCCCCGTCAATTTAAAGGGTCGATGCCCATACAACATTGTTGCAGCTTTATTAGGCATTAAGTGCAGTAGTAATCGTGATGGCTTTACCCGTAAGCGCTTCCTAGAGGCACTGTATATACCCAATGCTGCGAATGAGATCTAGGATCTCGTGATTGTTGCATAACCAATTTTATATTGTTTTTTATTACAACTTTTCTGCCAGTTTCTAAGCAATTACAATATTTGCGGTTGACTATGGAAACCTGCAAATTAGTACAATATAATGCAACATGCAATTACATTCAAAAATTTATAAAAAATTGAATGGCAGGTAAAAAAATTGTTTCGCAAGCCCTGGTGGCCTCCGGAGCCCAAAATGACCCACTACGCCAAAAAATTACAAAAATATAGCTGAAAATGCAATTTCTGGATAGGCCTCCTTTTGCAAAAAATGTCCAGAATGAAAAAACAAGCCTATTAGGAGAAATTTTTTTACCCTAATTTAGGGTTTTTCTCGTTAAAATATTTGGAGGGATGTTTAGCTATAACTATCTATGTAGGGGTGGTTTTTCTATTGTAATTGAATACTTTGATGATAAGAAATTACACAGAACAACTCAGAAGCATTTACATAGAAACAAGACAGAGCTTGTATATTTTATTAATCTTAAAATCAAGCATTACAACCAAAAGAGAGAGCTGCAATATTTATAGATATTGGAAATCTTCTATCTCTTCCTCAATACATGGAACAAATCTTCTAAACAAAGCAAATGTGCAGAAATAGCATATTGCCCCTAAAAAAAACTTCTACAGGAAATCATCCGAGAATAATATTCTAACTAAAGAACATCCTCCACAATCTAAGGGATGATAACAACACACTAACAACTAAGCTAACTAAAGTAATTAAATAATTACTTTATTATAATTTCACATTAATCCACATATGGTGAATTAAGTGTTAGATTATTTCTAACATTCCCCCCCTTAATTCATCATATTCTGAAGTGAACAGGAGAGAAATACTCTGAATGCCTCAAATTTAGGACGTGCAAGAGATTTTGTGAAGATATCTGCACGCTGATGTTCTGTCGGGCAATGCTGAAGCTGAATGTTGTTGTTATGAACTTGTTCACGAATAAATTGTACCTGCACCTCAATGTGTTTGGTGCGTTTATGAAAAACTGGATTCCGAACAAGTTTTATTACTCCTTCATTGTCTACATGTAGGATTTTTGGATGATCATGTGGAATTCCCAATCCTTCAAGTATCCGTCTGAGCCAAATCGCTTCACAAACAGCTCCTCCTGTTGCGTGATATTCTGCTTCTATGGAAGACCTTGAAACACAATTTTGTTTCTTGCTCCCCCATGAAATAGGTCCAGATCCCAAAAAGAACACAAATCCTGAAGTGGACTTCCTATCATCAACGTTACCTGCATGATCTGAATATCCTGCATGATCTGAATATGTATATCCTGTTAAGAAGAAGTTATCATTCTTCTTGTATTCTAGGCCAAATTCCATGGTTCCTCTGATGTATCTCAGTACCCTCTTTGCTGCTTTCCAGTGACAAACCCTTGGTTCTTGCATAAATCGAGAAAGATAACTAACTGCATAGCTGATATCTGGCCTAGAATAAGTTAAGTAAATGAGCCTCCCAATCAACTGTTGATAAAGAGTAACATTTACTTGTTCTGATGGATTTGTGTGAGACAATTAAAGCCTTGTCTCCATAGGTGTAGCCATTGGTATACTATCCATCATTCTGAATTTCTCGAGAATTGTCTTGGCATATTTTAGTTGAGTAACAAAGATGTGATTTTCCTTTTGCCATACTTCAAGTCCAAGACAATAATGAAGAAGCCCGAGATCTGTCATGTCGAATGATCGATTTAGATCTTCCTTAGTTGTTTCAATCATCTTCACTGAACTTCCAGTGATGACTATATCATCGACATATACTACTATGATCACTATCTCCCCCCCTTTCTTTTTGAGATAGAGATTAGGATCATATGGACTTCTTTTGAATCCATGTTTGATGAGATGCTCATCAATCTTTATGTATCATGCCCTGGGAGCCTGTTTGAGACCGTACAGTGACTTTATGAGTCTACATACCTTTCCTTCTTTACCTGGTATGACAAAACCTTTTGGTTGAGTCATGTAGACTTCTTCCTGTAAATCCCCATTGAGAAATGCACTTTTTACATCCATTTGATGAACTTTCTAACCAAATTGTGCAGCTAGAGAAAATATCATGCTGATTGTTTTGATCTTAGCTGTTGGTGTGAATGTTTCTTCATAATCAATGCTTTCTTTTCGTGCATAACCCTTAGCTACCAATCTTGCCTTGTATTTATCAACGCTTCCATTTTATTTATACTTTATTTTAAATATCCATTTGCAACCTATTGCCTTCTTCCCTGGTGGAAGATCTGTAAGCTGCCATGTATTATTCTTAATCAAAGAGTTGAATTATGAATTCATAGCATCTGACCAAGGTTTTTACTGCTGGGCATCTTGAAATGTAGTGGGCTCACTTGATTTAATTACTATACTCATTAAGGCTAAGTTTACCTCATTTTGAGTCATACTACGAGTTCTAGGTCCTGAAGTGGATGTGTTAGGATCACTATCCAACTTAGCATCTCGAATTATATTAGTATACCATTTAGGCATACGTTTAGTTGTTCCTGTAGATGGAGGAGTTGAATTATCCTTATCATCGTTATCTTCATCAAGAATATCTTCTATTTTTTTAGTAGGATTGTTTTGTGAGTTTATGGAAGGAGCATCTGCTTCTTTATTTTCAAAAAACTCAACATCTCTACTTATGAATTTTTTTCTTGTTTTTGGATCCATTAACCTGTATCCCAATGCTTCATCACTGTATCCCAAGAATATAAGTTGTTCTGATTTCATATCAAGTTTAGTTCTCTTTTTCTTAGGAATGTGCATACTTGCCTTGCATCCAAAATCTCTAAGGTGTTTTATAGATGGTTTGTTCCCTGACCAAGCTTCCTGTGGTGTTATTCCATCAAGTGCAGAAGTGGGAACTCTATTAAGCAGATAAACTGTTGTTTTTACTGCTTCTGCCCAATATGTTTTACTCAAGCCTGAATCATCGATCATACACCTTACCATATCCATTATAGTTCTATTTCTTCTCTCAACTACACTATTTTGTTGTGGTGTATATGGAGGTGCCATTTTCCGACGAATTCCATGTGTTTCCAAAAAAGATTTGAACTCATTACTGGTGTATTCACCCCCTCGATCTGAGCGGAGTGTTTTTATTTTCTTACCAGTTGCATTTTCACAAGCTACTTTTAATTTCTTGAAAGTTTAAAAGGCTTCGTCTTTGGTGTGAATGCAGTATACCCACATTTTTCGTGAGTAATCATCAACAAAGAGCATAAAATATTGAAACCCTGAATGACTAGGTCTCATAGGTCCACATAGATCGGTATGCACTAGATCAAGTTTACCACGGGCCCTGAATGTACTGCTTTTCTGAAAAGAAGCTCTATGTTGTTTTCCTACCAAACAATTTGTGCACTTGTCTATATTTTTCTTGAAATTTGGCAGTCCTCTTAGCATATTATTTTTTCGAAGTGTTTCAAGATAGCCAAAACTTACATGGCCAAATCTTCGATGCCACAATTGTGCCGATGATGTATCCTTAGCTACAAGGGCCTGAATTTTAGTTTGAACAAAATCCAACTGAAACATACGACCTACACCAGAAGCTCGTGTAACAATGTTGGAGTTTTTAGACTTATCTTTGATTAAACACATCTTCTTTCCATCTGTGCAATCAAAATCTACTTTTAAGTTGTGCTCCAAAAGATGACTTACTGAAAGTAGATTCTTTGTCAATCCAGGAACATATAAAACATCTCTCATTGTGCACTTTCTTGATCCAAGAGGTAAGGATATGTTTCCAATTCCTTGTACTTTGTACGATGAATCATCACCCAATGAAACAGAGTCTTTGTTGGGTGTATTCTTTAACTCTAAGAACCAATCATTTCTCTCGGTCATATGTCTTGTTGCTCCTGAGTCAACATACCAAATTTCCTGTGGTGAATTGATTTCTTGAGTTGATTGTGCAGCAAATAGGAAGTCCTCATCTGGTGAGTTATCTTCTTCTTCAGCAATGTTGCCGTGCTGCGGTGTTTTCTTTCTCCAGTTACTTTTCCTTTGTCCTTGTTGTTTGTTTTGATAACATTGACTAGATTGTTGAAAATTTGGCTTCTTTGCACTAGATGAACCCTTCTGAAATGTGTTATACCAACAATCTTTTAAGTCATGTCCTTTTCTGCCACAAATCTGACACTGCTTTTGCTGAGTATTCCCTTGATTATTTTGTTGAGAATGTTGGTTGTGTTGCTTACCAGTTGTATGAATCTGTTTCTTTCCCTTATGAAATGAAGAGAGGGCTTGTTCCTCGTCTTCTACAGGTTTTTTCATGGACTCTTCCTGTTGTAACATGTTCACTAACTCTTCAAAACTTGTAGTTGGACCCATAATGTTGAGAGTTGTGACAAATATTTTGTATGAGGCTGGTAAAGCTCTCAATACAATAGGGATAAGAGATTCATT
This sequence comes from Taxus chinensis, assembly GCA_019776745.2. NCBI lineage: Eukaryota > Viridiplantae > Streptophyta > Pinopsida > Cupressales > Taxaceae > Taxus > Taxus chinensis. The sequence goes on from CM034153.1 coordinate 45,321,335, forward strand.
AGTGACCTCTACTTCCAAAGCTTGGAGAGATGATCTCAATATAGCAATACGCTTTAGAAAACCTTCAATAGACTCATTAGAATTCATATTGAGACAATGGAGTTGTGTTTGTAATTGCAAAATAGCATTTTTATTCTTAGCTTCATATACAGTTGCTAGTTTATCCCATGCTTCTTTTGCAGTTGTCACTTGACGAATATGAGGTTGTACATCATCAGTTATACCAAAAAGAATTATAAGTTTTGCCTTTTTATTAGCACGATCAAACACACGTTGTTGAGCAATATCATTTTCTGGTCTTGTTATCGAGCCATCAATTACACCATGTATGTCCTCAAATTCAAGTTGAGTTTTAATTTTCATTTTCCATGCAGCATAATTATCTCCTCGAAGGAGTTGTGAATCAGGAAAAAATAATTTGGGCGCATTGTTAGCCATTTGTGCAGGAAAGAAAAGAGAGATAGAGAATCAAACACGAAACAAATCCCCCCCTCAAATCAGTACACACCCCCCCAAAATTGATTTTTATTGAGTGTGGGATCCTTTTTGGCTTTTTACAATGATTTTTCGGCAATATCGGCCGTTTTTACAAACATCTTGTAAATAGAAAAATAAAATTGCACCCCCTTCTTGTTTACGAAAAAATTAATATTTTTGCATTTTTTTTAATATTTTTGAGCACTTTGGCCTCTTTTCCCTTACAAATTTAGTTTTGGGCTCTTTGTCCTCTTTGACTAGACCAAAGCGTAGAGCTCAAAAAAACACACACTTTAAAAAAAACGGCACCTCAATTCGAGGTACCAGTTGAAAGTTATGACCGTTTTAAAATTATTTTTCCGGGCCCCTTTCCAAAAATGGAATTTTTTTTTTATGCTTCTGTTTTTTTTGCATCGTCCAAAAAAGGATTTTTTTTTATAGACGATTTTTAACGCAGATACCGGATGTAACGTTTTAAACTGTTAAAACTTTAAAATATATATATATTTATATGAAGCTCGAATATAGGGCTTACCTGGCAGACGAATTTTCTTGTTTCCTCCATCGCCTCTGTTTATCCACCAACGCCTCTATTTATCCACCGACGCCTCTGTATAAATTGTTATTGCAGGGATGTTACAGTCTTTGGAATGAGCTCAGTCTCCTCCTCAAAGCCATTTGAATCTTGCTCGCTCGGTTCTCCTCGCCTTTAATCAGGACGGATCTGCTCGTGGTGATAGATACAATGCAGGCTGGAAAGAGCAGGGGTTGCCAGTGCTTGGTGCACGAGCAATGGAGCTCGGTCACGGCATGCAATATCCTCACGTCTGGCTCGGATCTGTAGAGTGTTGGCTTGTACTCCACGAAATCTTATCCCCTTACTCGTTGGATTAAGCTCAGGCAAAAACCGTGTATCTTTCAACACAGGTTTTCAATTTTCCCAATTGCCGTGATTGTCATCAATTGTGGCTTCTGCTGCTTCTGAAGATTCCAAAATATGCTGTCAGGATGTGTGGACTTGGAGAGGGGTAGTGAAGAGGCCTGGGGAAACTCTGGCTCCTTCTTGCTCAAGCTTCCTATCCTCCTTTCTCAATACTTCCTACACTCCCTCACAGTTCAGGATCTGAATGTGCTCTGATACCAGATGTTGTAATTGAATACTTTGATGATAAGAAATTACACAGAAAAAAATAGAAGCATTTACACAGAAACAAGACAGAGCTTGTATATTTTATTAATCTTAAAATCAAGCATTACAACCAAAAGAGAGAGCTGCAATATTTATAGATATTGGACAACTTCTATCTCTTCCTCAATACATGGAAGAAATCTTCTGAACAAAGCAAATATGTAGAAATAGCATATTGCCCCTAAAAAAAACTTCTACAGGAAATCATCCGAGAATAATATTCTAACTAAAGAACATCCTCCACAATCTAAGGGATGATAACAACACACTAACAACTAAGCTAACTAAAGTAATTAAATAATTACTTTATTATAATTTCACATTAATCCACATATGGTGAATTACGTGTTAGACTATTTCTAACATTTTCCACCAAATCTACCTCTAACTGTGGCTATTTATCCAAATTTTCCCGCCAAATTTAAAAATTCAAAAATTTGTGTTGTTTTGTGTGATTTGAACCATTCACTTCCCACTCCCAAGTCGCTTCCACTTATCCAACTAGGCACTATGTGTGCTTATGTAATGAAATGAACAAATTGTATTTAAAGAAAACAAATTTTGAACTGACCTTTTTTAAAAAAAATGCGACCTGACATGCAAAGAAACCGGATTCCATGTGGTTTGAATGGGTCTACATCGCTGCGTGCTTGTAGGAGGTTTAGGGTTTCCTCGAAATGAGGATCTAAAGCGTATTATTTTCTTTATCTCCTCACCTGTTGTTTTCCACTATTTTTTTAATTTCTCACCACATATTTGACTTGATTTCACCGTGTTTTGTAGGTGCAGGTTCGATTTCTACCGTTTTGATTTAATTTTTTCCTTTTGTAATGTGCAGGTTTGTAAGGAATTCCACACAGTGTTGGAAGTGCAAATAGGTTGTAGGAAACTCCAATGGCTCGACCACACCTAGTTATATGGATTTGGCCACAATAAAAATTCCCAAGCACAAGAAAAATAACATGACCAATGCAAAAAGAAAACGGCTTACTGTGTTTGTAGATCGCTTAACTCGGAGGTCGCCTAGACAAAGCTACTCGGCTTCAAAAATGTAGAGAAGGAGCTCGATCTAGGTTGCAATGGAATGTCCAATGTTCATAGATCGGGATGGATTGAAAAACAATGAACACGACTCAATTTCACCACTTTGGAATGCTTTGTGGATGTTTGTTTGTAGTGAGAAAGATAACATGATTTCCTCCAATGTAACTCGGTGGTTGGATAGCTCCAACTTGGTGCTTGTAAAATCCTCGACCCGTTTAACACTAATAACATAACACAAAATCCTCCAAATCTGGTATTACTGCCATTGTTAGCTGTGGCTAATAGGGTCACTAAATTTTAGTGGCAAAACCCCTAATGGGGAAAAATAATAATTTTTTTGTAAAACCTGCAACAAATTTTTCTTGGTGCTGGGTGCACCAGTGCAAAAAATAATTTGTGTTCCAAACACCTGGAATGGAAGAGGGGGTTGTGGAGATGCAAGGATGTCTGGGAAGTTGCTGGAGGCAACATAAGCTCTCCTAGAAATCAAATCCTTCTCCAAGACTCTTCTCTTCCTATTGCAACCTCTCTTCAACCCTTTGCTACTTCACAGGTCCAGATTCTTGCTTTAGTACCAAATGTAGATTGAGCAACATGGGGGGAAGCCTGATAAAATATATTAAAGTCAATCAACCAAATCACATATGAATGAGTTGCAATACTTATATGTATTGTATAGCCGAATACAAACAAATGAGGAGTTGCATCAATGCAATAACCAATTTAAAATACAGTAGCTTCCAATATTACATTCGGGGAAGCACAACAATAATATTGTTAAAATAATATAACATCACCCATATTGTTTGAATAAAAACAATAATATGGTTTATAATTAAATATAACCATATAAATAATAAATACATTAATCAATATGAAATGCATAATTAATAAATAGGTAAATAATAGTTAACCTAACAATAATGTAGGTCTTGGGCTATTCACTTTGACAACAATTAATGTGTTGTCTACTGCTGAATGTTTAGCTGCTCTACCAATATTACCTTTTTATGGCCCAATGCATTGGTTTGTTTATTGGACTCATGTGGTGAGCTACAAAGTTAGTATGTCCAAATATGGCATGTGTTGTAATTCAAAGGAAATGGAAGAACACATTTGTATAGCATCAAAGAAAACTTGTCATATGCATGATTGTATGTACATTGATGGATGCCCTTATTTATTTAAAAATATTGTGGGTTTCATCAATACTACCCGTGAGTGATCGCATCTTGTATCTCCCAATTGTCAAGTTATAGAGTGTACCAATGACAAAGTAGATGAAATTAAAGGGCTAATATTACCACTCAATGTTATGATGGAGGTGATAAAAAATATCAAAGTTGGCAAGGAACTTATGATTAAATACAATTTTAAATTAAAAACAACATCATAGAGATTAAGGAAAACATAAATGTTGCCACTGATGATTGATGTACATGTATTGGTTATTTGAAACCTAATTTTTTTCACAATTGATTTTTTTTGTACCATTTTTAACAACATAAAATGTTTTGTTTATGTTAAGTAAAATTTTATTTCTTTTGTAGCATATGATTTTATAAAAAACTAAAGAATTTTATGATATTTTGTCTAAGGATTTGTATATAAATTTGATGAACAAGATTTTTTTGAAAAAAACATTGTGTTGTGGGACATCACTACCTTTACACTTAGATGAGAATTCTCCTCCATCACTTGCACCACCTTTAGCATTACCTCCAAAGTCACTTACATAATGACCTTCACTGTCACCTCCACCATTACCTTATGTTACAATACAACCGCATAGAAGATCCACTGGAACAATTGAAAATTTTCAACCGTATGTTTCTAGTGCTTTGAGACATTCATTTACAGGGTGTTTATTTGTACCTTCTAAACCACCTATTTATATTTTGGATCCTTTACAATAATGCACCCCTAGACCAGGACAATCATGGTATGAGTTTTGTAAAGAAATTAAGGAAGGAATAACACTTCCTCCACCTCAGCAAAATCCTTTTACTTGTAATATTATCCTGTAAAAATTTAGTTGTTACTTATGGGTTGTAATATGCCAATCATTAATGTTCGTGACTATATATATATATATATATGTCCTATTTTTTCCTACTTTGAAAATTGTATGTTGTGATTGCTTTAATAAGTTGTGTAGTTTCTACAAAAGCATTATGTTTGCATTGACTGTGGTATCCTTATTAGACCAGTATCCTTATTATTAATGTTATAAATTACACACTCTAAACATTGATGCAATAACCTAAACACTCACACAACATGCTAAACACTCATGCGATGCCCTAGAAACTACTAATATACTGTAAACACTAATAAGACACCTTTAATAACACAATTCATATACTTTGAACAATAATGTAACACCTTAAACAATAATATGTCACACTAAACACTCACAAAACATGTAAAACACTAATATGACACCCTACACACTAACATGTCACCCCCAATAACATAATTAAGATACCTTATACACTAATGCAATACAATAAATATTGATATAACACCCTAAACACTAATAAGAAACCCTAAAAATTAATATGACACCTTAAATACTACCGAGTCACCCTTACTAACACAAATAAGACGCACTTAAAACTAATAAAAAACCCTTAACATTGATACAATACCCTAAGCATTAATACAACACCTTAACACTAATGGGTCATACTTAATTACACAAATTAAACACTCTAAACATTGATGCAATAACCTAAACACTCATACAACATGCTAAATAATAACATGATGCCCTAAACACTTTTTTTTGCTTATATTACCTAGGAAAAGGGCACTATCCATCAAAAAATATTATATGAAGTTTCCAAATATAACATCGCTCATTTTGGCGGTCTAATTATAAACGTGTTGTCATGAAAAGGTGACAAGACCTGACAATGAGAAATTACAGATTTATCCAATCTATTACATAAAAAAAAAACTAATGTTGTATAAAAAATAAAAATACAAAAACTATATGATTATAGAGATTCATGGTTGATCACCAGTACCCGTTCCTTCACCACTACTACGCCCGAGGAAGACCACATCCGAATCCAAAAATATTTCTTGGTCATACTCACTAGAGGTGCCCTCACAAGGAAAATTCACTGTTGCTTCAGGAGGAAACACGAGTCCTAGGTGATCATCTACACCCTCAAAATTCCCCTCATTTTTCAAGTCAAGTTTTCAAAAAATTTTGAGTTGGTGCCTATTATCCCAATTTCCCCCCTGGAAAAATTGATCAAACACGACCCCACACAGAAGAAAATCGAAAGGGTTGGTTCATTCATGTGAACCCACATTTCAAATCCAACAATGAAGGGCAAGATCAGTGAAGGAGGCCAACAGTGTCAAAGGAGATCTAAGTAGGAGAAGATTGAAGAAAGGGCTCGAAGTTTTTGGACTTCACATGTGAGTCGACTCGGGGCAAAGCAATGGACCCATGGAAGGCGCCACGTGCCTCATCAGCACAAATTCAAAAGGCACGGCCCAAAGAGAGACCCTCAAACAGTTAGGTCTGGAAAAGGGACAGAGTCCAGCATTAATCCTAAGTATAAGAGGGTCAGAGGAAGGCTCCATGTCTCATTGGTGCAAACTTTTAGAGGTGAGACCCAAGGGACAGACCCCAAATGAGCGCCAGCCCTCCACGTGGTCCAAGTCTCAAAAAGTTAAATTGGCCATTTAAAATTCTAAGGTCAGCGGAAGCCTCCACATGCCTCATCGGCGCAACTTCAAGGGTCAAAGCCAAAGGTGGTTCCCCAAACAAGTGCCAACTCTCCATGTGTCTAGGGTCCCACAGAAGTCAAAAGGGGCAGAACCGGCTGTTGAATCGGCTAAGGAAAGGAGAACCAACGGAAAGCCCCATGTGTCCCTTTGGTGCTCTTTCAGGGGTGAATCAAAAATAGGTCCCAAACATGCACCAGCTCTCCATGTGTCCAATCAGCATACCTCTAAAGGTCAGTCCAAAAAGAGTCTCCAAATGAGCGGGAAGCCTCCACGTGTCCCGGGTCAGACATAAAGCCTTCGCCAAACAGAGGGACTTAGTCAAAACACAAAAATACAGAACAATCCCGCAAAGGGACACGTGGCCATGTTTAGGGTCAAAGTGGGAAGGCGGGTTGTCGGGACACTTTAGGAATTTTACCTTTGTTTCTAAAAGGGCGTAAAGTATAAAAGTGAACCGCCCTACTGATGCCCAGGTGAAGCCAAATGTTGATGCTCCACCATTGAAAAGTCAAAGTGGGAAGGTGAGCCATCAGAGAAATTTAGGAATTTTGGCTTTATTTCCATAAAGGGCTTAAAGTTATAAAGTGACCTGCGGCCCTGCTCATGCCAAGGGATAAAGTCAAATGTTGAGCCCACATCGAAAGTCAAAGTGGGAAGGTGGGTCAGCGGAGAACTTTGAGTTTTTGAGCTTTTCTTTGAAAAGAGTTAAAATTGTAAAAGTGAGCCGCGACTCCATTGCCACTCAAGTAAAGCCACGTGTCAGGCCTATATCAAAAGTGGATGGGTGGACCAAAATGTCTAAAATGCACAATCTCTATAAAAATCATAAAATGCAAAAGGTGCCCCCAGGCCCGCTTCAACAAATCTCTTCCACGTGGATGGCTCAAATTCAAAGTTGTAAAAGTGGGTTAATGGCTATGATATGATGCATCTGGTTTTTCCACCAGGCATGGAAATGGCTGAGGCATTAGAGAAGTTTAGATGTCAATTTCTTGAATCAGTTTCATCATTTTTTGTAACCGAATGTAACCATTTTTGGAAGCTATTTAGTGGGTTCTCTACGCCATTGTTCGGTTGGATCCTGGTATTCTGTAGATGTAATAGATTTGAAAGTAATCAATACAAAAAAGATTTTTCCCTTTCTTCCTCTGTTATTCCTTCTTTCCTTGTTCTAAAAATTTGTGAATCATTAATCTTTTATGATAAGAAACTTTGTGTTCTTGTTTATATGATTTCTAGAACTTTGTGTCTGTGGAATTATATCTGTTATGAAAGTGAATGATTCTATTCTGCATCTCCCTGGCTCAATACGTATAAGGTTATACTCTTCTATCTATATTTCCTAAAAGTATTGTTATGTTCTTCCTCTCTCATCTCCTTAGTTCTTCTATTCTTTCGTATTGATGATCTTTTGGGCATGAAACATTTCAAAGTATCAGGAATCCACACTTTGAAAGTTGTACATTTGTATATAAGTTTTGTTGCTTGCTTTCAATAAGGGAACCTCTCCCATTAAAGAGGAGGGACTTGTTGTCCCCTGACTGTGGTTTGTTAAAGTACCATTTAAAAACCCAATAGTTTTTGGTGACTCTACTGGGGATTTCATTTCAAACGTATCCCTTTCTAAAAGAACAACTTCAAGATCATTTTTGATCTGGCGACTCTACGGATATACACCGGGGATCAAACTTCTGTCATGTTTGTTCTCTTGATCTAGGAACCTTCCCAAGAATGAAGGTAAAATGAAGAACACTTGTTGGCCCACATCACCAACGAGTGATAGTGACAGTGATGGGGATGATGATGGAGATCTCCCTATTAATAGTTTTCAAGCTCCAGTCAGTCCAGAACAGGCTCAGTTTCTGCAGAACTTCTACAGAGGTGTAAATCCAAGATTGTTTTCACAAACATTGCAGCAACTTTTCAAACAAGCTGAAGAACACTCAGTCAATGAATTTGAGACACCTTGTAACAAAGAGGAGAACATTCAAGTTCTAGAAGCTGCTCATGATTAGGTATTTATTCCTCAGCATTATCTCAATTCCACCAATGAATGTCTTCTTACTGCTCCACCTGATGCATGTCAATTTAATATTCCTTCAAATAATGAAGAAGACAAACAACTTGAGGCTTTCTTTCAACCTGAAATAGAGTCTATAGAAGATATGTCATGTACCAAGGTTGAATGTTCTGGTTTTAAAAAAAATGATCCTACACTGGTGGAAGTGGATGTTCATCATAACAAAATGGACAAGATTCCTCTCTCTCCTATGACTGAAGAATTTCAATGCACTGAGATGAAGATCATTGTAGACCATCCCCTTGTTGTTTTAAGTTCTCTCAAAGATGAACAAGTGCATGTACCTGAAGAAGAAGAAATCAATGAGATCACTAGTTCCCCTATTATATTTATGGATAAGATGAGCACACATGAGCCTTTTTGTAGTCCTTCGAAACAAATAGAAAATGGAGAGCCATGCCTGGAATATTTTCTTCACAACTATAATAGCCATGTCTCAGCTCACCCTTCAGAATGCAAACAAAAGGAAGAGGATGATGTTGTTGATCAATATTTACTTAGTCTAACAACATTTCAATTCCCTGCTAATCATGAAGACAAATCAGTAATGTGGCTTGTACCTAAGAGTCATGATCTTCTAGAATCAGGTGCTGATTCTGCCAAAGCAGCAGGTATGTTTTTCAGAGACATGGTAAAAATTACACATAATGGTAAATCATCCAGTACCTTTTTCCAAATTCCTCTTGAAGATGGTTACAAGGAAGATTCAATGGAAGTGTGTGTTTCTCATGAGATGTGCCATGATGATAATTGTAATCACCATTCATATGCTAGTATCATTCTGCCAAAACAGGGAGTTGACACTATTAGGATTGGATTTTCTCATGGATCCAGTTGTCAAAGTTTGGTGATGTGTAGAAATTAGTATGGAGGCAGTCGAGGGTCGTACAAGTTTTTGTATGGCACTATTCATCCATAGAAGAGGAGCCTCAAGAAGACATTCAGTTCTTCATAGGAACTGAATATTTTTAGTATGGAGTATCACTATCTGGATGGTCTTCTTTCCTCAATTTTTCTTTTCAAGCCACATAGTGTTCCCATGACATTTTGGTATGCTCAACTGCTCATCTTCAATTCACGGGTGCCTCACACTTTCACTATGTTATTCCACAAAGGTACTTATTTTTCTCAGCCTATCTCTGGAATTGTGTAGGTTTCATGCAGTCCTCCTTCTTTCCCCTGTAAATATCCTCTCCTTTCTTTGTATATACTTTCCTTGTTTTGGCTTGTTTCCTTTCCTGTTCCTTGTTGTGTGTTGTGTTTTGTTTTTTCCTTTCCTTTTTGGTTTGTTTCCCTTTCGTGTGTGTTGTCTTCTATATTGGTTTTTCCTTTGACTCTATTTTCCCAATGGATAAGGCACTGGTCTACTTTCCTAGAGTTTTCTATGGTTCTTGATCTTGCCTCGTTCCTCTGTCCCAGCCAAGTCATCCCCAGAAAGAGCCAGTTGTTGTCACCCTCAAAATTCCCCTCATTTTTCAAGTCAAGTTTCAAAAATTTTGAGTTGGTGCCTGTTATCCCAATTTTTCCCCCCAGAAAAATTGATCAAACATGACCCCACACAGAAGAAAATTAGAAGGGGTGGTTCAGTCATGTGAGCCCACATTCCAAATCCAACAATGAAGGGGCAGGATCGGCGAAGGAGGCCAATGGTGTCAAAGGAGATCAGAGACATGCACGTAGGAGAAGATTGAAGAAAGGGCTCGAAGTTTTTGGACTTGGCATGTGAGTCGACTCAGGGAAAATAAATGGACCCATGAAAGGCACCACGTGCCTCATCAACGCAAATTCAAAAGGTGTAGCCCAAAGAGAGACCCTAAACTTATGCCAACCCTCCACATGTCCAAGGTCTCAGAAAAGGGACAAAGCCGGCCGTTTAATCGATAAGTATAAGAGGGTCAGCGGAAGCCTCCACATGCCTCATCGAGTGCACAACTTCAGAAGTGAGACCCAAGGGACAGACCCCAAATGAGTGCCATCCCTCCACGTGGTCAGAGCCTCAAAAAGTTAAATCGGTCGTTGAAAAGTCTAAGGCCAGCGGATGGCACCATGTGTCTCATCGGTGCACCTTCAAGGGTCAAAGCCAAAGGTGGTTCCCCAAACAAGCACCATCTCTCCACGTGTCTAGGGTCCCACAGAAGTCAAAAGGGGCAGAACTGGCCGTTGAATCGGCTAAGGAAAGGAGAACCAGTAGAAAGCCCCACATGTCCCTTCAGTGCTCTTTCAAGGGGTGAATCCAAAAGTAGGTCCCAAACGTGCGCCAGCTCTCCATGTGTCCAATCGGCACACCTCCAAAGGTCAGGTCCAAACAGAGTCTCCAAATGAGCGGGAAGCCTCCACGTGTCCCGGGTTAGACATAAAGCCTTTGCCAAATAGAGGGACTTAGTCAAAACACAAAAAATACAGAACATGCCCACAAAGGGACACGTGGCCATGTTTCAGGTCAAAGCGGGAAGGTGGGTTGTCAAGGACACTTTTGGAATTTTACTTTTGTTTCCAAAAGGGCGTAAAAGTATAAAAGTGAAGCGCAACCCCGCTGATAGGTGAAGCCACGTGTTGATGCTCTGCCATTGAAAAGTCAAAGTGGAAGGTGGGCCATCAGAGACAATTTGGGAATTTTAGCTTTGTTTCCATAAAGGGCTTAAAGTTATAAAGTGACCCGTGGCCCCACTCATGCCAAGGGATAAAGTCAAATGTTGAGCCCACATCGAAAGTCAAAGAGGGAAGGTGGGTCGGCGGAGAACTTTGAGTTTTTGAGCTTTTCTTTGAAAAGAGTTAAAATTGTAAAAGTGAGCCACGACTCCATCCCCACTCAAGTAAAGCCACGTGTCAGGCCTATATCAGAAGTGGATGGGTGGACCAAAATGTCTAAAATGCACAATCTCTATAAAAATCATAAAATGCAAAAGGTGCCCCCAGGCCCGCTTCAACAAATCTCTTCCACGTGGACGACTCAAATTCAAAGTTGTAAAAGTGGGTTAACAGCTGTGATATGATGCATCTGGTTTTTTCGCCAGGCATGGAAATGGCCAAGGCATTAGAGAAGTTCGAACGTCAGTTTCTTGAATCAGTTTCATCATTTTTTGTAACTGAATGTAACCATTTTTGAAAGCTATTTAATGGCTTCTCCATGCCATTAGTAGGGGTTGGATCCTAGTACTCTGTAGATGTAATAGATTCGAAAGTAATCAATACAGAAGTTTTTCCCTTTCTTCCTCTACTATTCCTTCTTTCCTTGTCTAAAATTTGTGAATCATTAATCTTTTATGATAAGAAACTTTGTGTTCTTGTTTATATGATTTCTGGAACTTTGTGTCTGTGGAATTATATCTGTTATGAAAGTGAATGATTCTATTTTGCATCTCCCTGGATCAATACGTATAAGGTTATACTCTGCTATCTATATTTCCTGAAAGTATTGTTATGTTCTTCCTCTCTCATCTCCTTAGTTCTTCTATTCTTTCGTATTGATGATCTTTTGGGCATGAAACGTTTCAAAGTATCAGGAATCCACACTTTGAAAGTTGTACATTTGTATATAAGTTTTGTTGCTTGCTTTCAATAAGGGAACCTCTCCCATTAAATAGGAGGTGTAGAGAGAGCCGGCCCAAGGCATTTGAATGATGCCTTAAACACTAATAAGATACCTTAAACACTAATAAGACACTATTAATAACGAAATCATACACCCTAAACAGTAATGTAACACTGTAAAAATTAATAGGTGACACTAGACATTAATATAACACCCTAAGTATTGATGTGACACCTAAACACTAATGGGAGACCTTTAATAACATAATTTAGACACACTAAATGCCAACGATACACCCTAAAGACTAATAAAACACCTAAACACTAATGGGCTGCCCTTAATAACTTAATTTATACACCCTAAACACTGATGAAAGACCATAAACACTCATATGACACACTAAACACTCAAGTGATGCAACAAACACTCAAACATCAGACCAAACACTAATATGACACCCTGAACACAAATGAGTCACCCTTAATAACATAATTTGGATTCTTATAAACATTAATGGAACTCCCTAAACACTTATACAACACACTAAACACTAATAAAACTCCGTAAACACTTGTTAAAATACTAAACAACAATGAGACTCCCTAAACACTCATACAAAACACTAAAATTTAATGTTACACCTAAAATTTAATAAGACACCCTACACACTAATGGGTCACCCTTAATAACACAATTTAGTCTCCCTCAATACCAATGCAACACCTAAACACTCATACAACATACTAAACACTCAAATAACACATCCAACATTAATACAACACCCTTTATACTAATGTGACACCCTCAACACTAATTAGTCATGCTTAATAACATAATTCAGACATCATCAACACTAATGAAACCTGCTAAACAATCATACACCACACTAAAAATTAATGAGACACCCTAAAGACTAATATGAAATCCTAAACACCAGTGTGTCACCCTTAATAAAATAATTTAAACACCTTAAACACTCATATGACACACTAAATACTCACACAAAACACTAAACACTAGTACAACACCCTAAATTATAATACGATACCCTAAATAGTAATGGGGGTTTCTCTCTTTAAATCCAACCCAAATGTTATAGATCGATAATTGGAACCCCACTCTCCCAATATTTGTATGGATATAAGGGGAAAATGTGACCCAAATATAAAGAGTGGGCCTAGCTAGACTCTTATATACTTTATATTTTTTTGGGAGGTTTAGTGATTTTTTTTTTTTAAATAAATGTTGGGGGTGGCGCAAATGTGATGCAAATGTTTGCCACAACCACTTCTATCCTAAAATAACATAAAGTGGGATGCCAAAAGGAAATCCCACTTTATTTCATTTATTTTTAGAAGCGATGAGAGGAAATACAAAAGTGTAAATTGAGAGGAAAGGGATAACCCTAGTGGAAAAAAAATAAAGGATAACAAGAAGTAAGAGGAAATATTAAAAAAATAATTGAAAAGAAGAGGATAAAGGAACCGAGACATCACAGAGAAAAACATAAACAAAAAATGGGGCACCGACAAAAATATGAATAAAAACTAACACCTTGAAGGAAAGAAAACCCTCTACTGGAAGAATAAGAAGAGTATGTGACAAATCCTAGATTAAAGGTATGTAATTTTTTATTTGAATTTTATAAATAATGTATGTGAAATGTAGGATGTAAAATGTAAATATTAGGATAAATGGTGTAAACCCTATAATATATTTGAAAGGAAATTATGTAAATCCTACATAAAATCTAAAACCCTAGCATAAATCCTATAAACCCTAGTGTAAAATGTGTAAACCCTACAGTCAATTATGTACAATATAAGGAAAATTGTGTAAAACCTTAGGTAGAATTGTGTAAACCCTGTGTAAAATTATGTAAACCATAGGGAATGTTGTGTAAACCCTAGGTTTTCCTTGGGGCATATGTGTTATTTTTCTGGGCGCTTTAATGCCTTGCAACAACATAGTGGTTACCATCCCTTTAAATAGGTTCATACCACTTATGAATCTTTAAGGCACATTGTTCCCTCTTCATATTATGATATGGATGATATATTATACAATTATGATCAAGATGCCAATCGTCTTGTATTTCAAGAAAGATCACTCCACTTTACCCATATACCTAGGGCCCCTCCTAGACATTCTAATGTAGAAATCACTACCCTAGAATATTTCATGGAATTTCTATATCCCACTTACACTACCCATAAAGGATATAAACTATAAAGATGATGGAAGTGTTTCTAGATTACATGTGGACGATGTTCCTCCCATTTATACATTCATTGATGGTTTTATTTATGAATCTGATGGTGATCTACAATTAATTCCTAGTGAAGGCCATAGTGATGATTCTACTATCCTTCTTGGACATGATATGAATGAACAAAATTGTATCTCCATAACTTCTCTTAAATGATAAAATGGACACATGACATTACTTCTATCTTAGCAAAAATGAACATGTGGATTCTCCTCTAGTGGCATGTGATACACATAGTCTAGTTTCTTCTCCCAGTATGTGCACACACAAAATAATGCACTTTAGACATTATTTAGTCCTAGTCTCATACTACTATTTAGAGGGTTTTTGAGTGAATAAATTACTAATTAACCCCCGTATTTTGGCAATCTTATTGTGTTTTATTTCATCATTCTCGACCTCTTACACCCACATGCCCAGTCAACTTCTGTCATTTAGTGTTATTTTAGCCTTGACTGGGGTGCCTAGGCTAGTACTAGGGCACCCATGGGTGCCCTGGTCCCACCAGGGGTGCCCCAATCCTTTTTGAAATTTCCCACCACCTTTTGGGAAATTTCTATCTATTTAATCTTCTTATCTTTTTGGTGGTTGGCCATTTTACGGTTAATTACAAAATTAGATCAAGAGAACCCTATAAATATAAAGTTACGAGACCATAATGAGGGGCCAAGCACTAGTCACTACTATCATCCACCTAAAGTTGCATCCATTAGCTCCATCATAAGGACAATGATGGTTCATCTGCATCACACAAGCATAGGGGGGGGATTCTATTCTATTCTATGCACACATTCTATTACATTTTCTACATCTAGTAATTGCTTGCTACTTCAAAAAGTGTGACTAGCACAAGAGAACTCAGGGAAAATGATGCACACACACACCACACACACGGTAAAACTACATTTGGGTCCGAAATGTAGTGTAACACTTAGTTAGCAAGCCCACTGTTGTGGCAGATGAGGTCAGTCCAACCCATTCAATTGTATTTTTTTTAGGGTTTTGATAGTCCTATTTGGTCTTTTGCAGTGTTTCCTTCATCTTAGATTATCAACAACACTTGAATAAGTATAATGAAGTTAATGTGACAAACAAAGATTGATTCAGACCAATTTTTGAACCTCTGAAATTCAATTCTGGACCTTTTTCACAGACATGAATGCCTATTCTGTAGACTAGATTTCCCGTAGGTGCCCCGATCCCTCTCCAGATGCTCTAGTCTAGTTAGATAGCCCAGATCCACCCTTTTCAGGACCCTTTCACAATCGTTATTGCTTATATATTATTTTGTTCATTCTGTGATAGTCTAGTGAGCTTCGCTAATCAGCTAAGTATTTCCCTTGTTCTTCTTGCATATTAGGGTTCCTACTTTCATTAGATTAGTTTCTTCGGTCATTTTCCATACTAGTTTATTGCATTCATTTACTACATTTACATGTCATTCTAGATTAGATTAACTATCATATATCTCAATTTTTAGTTAATCATTTTGGTGAACCCGACTCGATTATTCACACTTCTAGGTTCTTCATTCATTGCTTATCATCCTAGGGGTTTGTTATCATTAGTATCTCAATCAATGATTATTTTCTTGCAAATATTGATTTACTACATAGAGTCTAACATTTTCTTGCTACTACTCGCATTCGTGCTGACATGCATACAGACTCGGTTTATCAAGCCTTTGCTGATGCTTTTTCTTCACATATAGTATTCAAGTCTAACCTTCCGTTTGATGTTCCAAACTTTTGATAATGACCCACCTCTTCATATCATCTTTTGTATTCATAATGTATCTGTTAAGCGCACTTTGATTGATAATGGATATGAACTTAACTTGTGTCCTATCTCATTCCTTGAAGCTTTAGGTCTTTCTTCTCATGACGTTAGTCCATCTAGTGTTTCATTGCATGCTTATGATGGTTTTGTTCATCCATGTCTTGGTCACATTACATTGCCTATCATTGTTGGTCCAAATCACAATGTCCATAATATATTTTTCGTTGTTGATTTCCCAGTTTCCTATAACTGTCTACTTAGTAAGCCATGAGCTTCAAACCATGCAAGATGTCACCTCTATTGTACATAAATGTGTCAAATTCTTACATGAGAGAAATGTATACACCATTTTTCGTGATCGCGATCCATAAATAGTATTGCAATCAAGCTCTTAATACTAGTCTTCCTATTCTTGGCACAAATATTATAGAAGAAACCCAACCTATTTTGAAGAACCACCTCACTTACCACCACTTGACGGTACCATTTGTGTGATAGATGTAGTTTCTTCTATGAACTATTTTTTCCACCTACTACTACTACTGCTATTATTCCATATCATGGGTCTGATTGCAGTCCATGGATGTCACTCTATCACCCGGCACCTTTCTCTATACCATCTACCTCAGTACGCTGACCATTTACTTGCACGCTCTTCATGAATGAATCCTATTGGGAACACAATCCATTTGGATTCTACATACAAGTGCCGCCATATGTACACATGAGGGCTTGGCTCACCTAGGTTTTTATTTTGAGGATCTCTATCCTGCACTACATTCTCCTAATATTTATTATGGATTTGTTCATATTATTGCTACTTATGGATTGCATGTCTTTCATCTCATGGTCTATCTATCATGATATCCTTTCTCTTCTCCAATCACATGAGGGAAATCCTAGTTTGATTATATTGGGGTCACTCTAGATCCTGATCATATAGATATCTCTTTCCCTACGCATTTTGAATGCATCTTCATTTGTAATAGCTCTTTCCTAGGTCATACAATGAATCTTACTCATTGGCATACGCACGGTTTTCCTCTTCCTCCATTCACGCGATGATGAGTATTATATGGGAATGTCAACTTATGATTTCATGGCTCATTACGTGATCAACTTGACACCATATCTTACCAAGTTGGTAATGCTTATCCATTTGATTATGACAAGAGGATGACAATCTTCTCCATGACTTTACATGATATTCTTTCACACACACGGGGAGGCAACACTTATACACTCCCTTACCCAAATCATCACATTAACATCGGTGTATCTCTCATATTTACATTATAGTTCATTAATGAGATCCTTATATAATACTACACCACACTCCTAGCATTTGCACATACCTCATCTTAACACCGTTCTACATGCATACACTTTCATCACTACATACATCGAATGACGTAGACTGGGTATTTTTTGCTCTCATTGATTAATTCATTTCATTCACTTGGGGGGCATATAATTTTATAACTCCCACTCACCATTCAGCATCTGTGCATCTATCATCTTTTCATTCTCATATTTAGTTCATCCTTGAGTATCATCATTACCCGATGACACACTTTTGTGTTTTAGTTCACACTTGACTGTTGAGGGATTACTACACATGAACCCCACACACTGCACTATAGACACCACACATTGCATTTCATCATGCATCTCATGTCATACATATTACATTTAGTCTACATCTACATGTCTATATACTATACACATTTTACATATCATCTACGCATCTAGCATTACATACTACATCACTCATCTTACACTTGTCAGTCTACATAAAACATTACATCGTACATTACACATTCTACATACACATCACATGTTCGTATATTATCATGACGCATATAACATTATCTTTCTACAAGCTGTAAACTCACTACCCTATGACACAGTTTAGTTCCTCAGTCCATACTCGACTGCAAGGAGGGTTTAAAAATAAAATGGACCTTATCATGAACTTACACATCAGAACATTCGGATTCTCTAGACATGAAATTACTACATTAGTGACATACACCTTAGGCTAAATGGTGAATGTAGATCTATCATCTTGTAGTGGTATATGCTTTAGGCTACATCACCACTCCCTTCATTCGTCCTGTAGTGATATGTCCTTTAGGCTACATCATCACTCTTTCAATCATCT
The DNA here is from genome assembly GCA_019776745.2 of Taxus chinensis. Classification (NCBI taxonomy): domain Eukaryota; kingdom Viridiplantae; phylum Streptophyta; class Pinopsida; order Cupressales; family Taxaceae; genus Taxus; species Taxus chinensis. Next base: position 45,339,619 of record CM034153.1, read on the forward strand.
TGTCGTGATATACGCTTACATATAAGGTTCACACACATCTCTTTTATATGTTCACATTATAATCATCACTAGGCAGACATACTCACCACAACGCGTTAGACACAACACACATTTTGACCATTTCCCGATGAATAACTCTCGTTTTTGGTTTATTCTTGATTGCTGAGGGGGGAAAACCAAATGAATGTCATTGCATAAATTTTCATTCAATCAGGGGGCACATTTAGGGCTCCTATCACTCCATTTTGAATTATATTCCATCCATCCACAACATACTGCATAACAATGGTTGTTTTTACTCTTGCTTGAAAACTGTATGTTTGTTGTCCACTCAAAATTCCCTGCTCTGATCAAAGGTAAAAAATTTTCAAAATTTTGATTTTCTAAATGTCTTTTCTGTCAAGTTGGTGGTGTAAAAAAAAGTCTTGGAAGTCTAAAAAAAAAAATCTAAGTTTTGGGTCATTTTGTAAGTATTTCGGGCCTGTCGGAGCTTTTTTGTCCCGGTTGTCCTAAGTACGAAAAGTGCAAGTTGTTCTCCGACCGGCCGAAATCCCCGAAATTGTTCCTATCTTCGGGCCCGTCGGAAGTTTTTGTTCCATGTGTCCCGAAAGCTTATTGTGCAAGTTGTTCCAATTTCGGCCGAACCATCTGAACCGCGTACTTCACACTTTGTCTGTCCCAAATGTCCCAAATCAAAAAGCGCAAGTCTGTCCCATTTTCGGCCGAAACCTCCCGAACCGTGTACTTCGCGCTTTCCTGGCCCGTCGGATATTCTTGTCCCAAGTGTCCCAAAACTTTTGTGCACGTCTGTTCCATTTTCGGCCGAAATTCCCGAGTCGCGTCACTTCGCACATTTTCTGTCCCAAATGTCCCAAAGTCAAAAAGTGACACTCTGTTCCAATTTCGCCCGAAACTCGGCCGAGTCGCGTACTTCGGAACATTTTCATCCCAAATGTCCCAAAATGCATTTGTGCGTCCTCTCCTTGTTTCACCCGAATCGACCGAGCCGCGTGTTTCACGCATTCGCGTCTCACATGTCCCAAGCGAACCTAATGCAATTCATACTTAGTTTTTCCCGCTCGACCCGAATATGCTGTTTTTCAAATTTGATAGATATTAACGTTCGTCGCTCGAGTCCGCCATTCAAGAAGCCAGCAGAGATTATCACACTCAGGACAAATCTGATCAAGACGCCAGTGGACACCAGTTTTCAGAGATCTTCCATCGTCAGTCTTCAAGACGAACACGTCTGGTGTGTCCCTCGTGGTAAAGACATGGCTCAGGCGTGGAAGAAATTCAAGACAGCGGTTTCTGAAGTCAGTGGGTCCTTCTCAATGACTGTCCACCTGTCTCCTTCTCCTCATTCTTTCTCTCCTTCTCGCCATTCTTTTTCCGTATTCCTTGTAATTGGTTAAGGTATTGCGTTTGGCATTCCTTAACGATTCTCTAGATTAAAAGAAACGGTTACGAAGACGTAACTGAAATTTGTAATCTATATAATGGTCATTTACTACGCCATTTCGCACAGGGGGAAGAACTTGGGATATTTGCTGAAAGTGTAAATAGATCTTAAAGAAATCAATACAAAAGGGCTTTCCATTTCTTTGTCTATCTGATTCTCTGTTGTCTCTGTGTTTTCCTTTAATATTGTGAAGATCATTTTGTTCTCTAACTTTCTTAGTCTCTCTGATTGCATACTGTTCAGTTTTGCAAGTACAGTGATCTTGTACAACCAAGAAGGAACTTTGTTTCCTTGATTAACAAATCTGAAGAAGGTTATTTACGGAACTTTGTGTCTTTAAATTTAATCCCATTCAGCTAATGCAAATGATCTTGTCTTAAATCCTTTGCAAGCTTCGCATACACGAAGAATTATTCTGCTATCTATAATTCTGAATGTTGCTATTCTGCTCATCTTCGTTATTCCCCTTCCTCAGTCCTGGCGTAACTGATGATCCTTGTGGAAAAAACTTTCGTAATATCCAAGTTTGACCATAAAATAATGTTTTGTGTATTTGTAAATAGGTTTGTTTCAGAATAAGGGAACCTCTCCCATTAAAGAGGAGGGACTTCTTCGTCCCCTGTCTGTTGCTCTTCTAAAAAGTCCTATTTGAACGACCAACAGTTTTTTTGGTGACTCCGCTGGGGAAAATCGCTTTCCAGTACTATAATTTTTCGATCATCCTTTGATCTGGCGACTCCGCGTTTCACTCGAGGGAGAAGGGACCTTGGTATCGAATATTCTCAGTTTCATCTTTTGGAGCAACAGGGTTTTCCTTTCCCTTCAAATATCTTCGGCCGAAACACCCGAATCGCGTCCTTCGCACATTTTCGTCCCGAATGTCCCAAAGTCAAATCGGACAAGCTGTCCCATTTTCGGCCAAAACTCCCGAACCGCGGACTTCGCACATTTCTGTCCCAAATTTCCCAAAATACATTTGTGCGTCTTCTCCTTGTTTCCTCCGAACCGGCCGACCCGCATGTTTCGCGCATTCGCGTCTCACATGTCCCTAGCGAACCAAAAGCCATTCATACTTGGTTTTTCCCGCGCTGCCCGAATATGTTGTTTTTCAAACTGATAGATATGAACGTTTGTCGCTCGAGTCCACCATTGAAGAAGCCAGCAGAGATTATCACACTCAAGTCAAATCTGATAAAGAGATGGAGAAAAGTCTTGGATCTTGGACACAATCTTCAGTCAACACGTAGGTTCCTCATGGCAAAGACATAGCTGAGACGTGGAAGAAATTCAAACAGCGGTTTCTGAAGTCAGTGGGTCCCTCTCAGTAACTGGCCACCTACCTTCTTCTCCTTGTTCTTTTCTCCTTTTCCCTTTCTTTTCTGTTTTCTTTGTAATAGGTTGAGGTATTGCGGCTGGCAGTCCTTAACGGTTCTTGATTAAAGAAACGGTTACGAAGGGTAACCGATTTGTAATCTATATAACGGCATTTCTACGCCATTCGCTAGGAGGAAGAACTTGGCATATTTTCTGAAAGTGTAAATAGATTAGAAAGAAATCAATACAAAAGGGCTTTCCATTTCATTGTCTATCGAATCTCTGTTATCTCTGTGTTTTCATTTAATATCGTGAAGATCATTTTGTTTCTAATTTGTTAGTCTCTCTGATTGCATACTGTCTAGGGTTGCAAATACAGCGATCTTGTATAACCAGGAAGGAACTTTGTGTCCTTGATTGATGAATCTGAAGAAGGTTATTTACAGAACTTTGTGTCTTTAAATTTGATCCTATTTAGCCAATGCAAATGATCTTGTCTTAAATTCTTTGCAAATTCACATACATAAAGAATTATTCTGCTATCTATAATTATGAATCTTGTTATTCTGCTCATCCTCGTTTTCTCTTTCCTCATTCCTTTTGTAACTGATGATCCTTGTGGAAAACACTCTCGTAATATCCAGGTTTGACCATAAAATAATGTTCTGTACATTTGTAAATAAGTTTGTTTCTGAATAAGGGAACCTCTCCCATTAAAGAGGAGGGACTTCTTGTCCCCTGACTGTTGCTCTTCTTAAAAGTCCTATTTGAAAACCAACAATGTTCATGGTCACTTTATTACACATGCTAGATAGATGTCTTGTATGTCATTTATCTATATCATCCACACATGAGCGTTCTCGTATTTATCTAGTTGTTATCGTAGATACAAGTCTCTTACATGTAGCATAGATGATCACTCTTCTAACCTTCTTAGAATAGTCATTGGGGGCATCCTCATTCGTCTCTCATATGTGTTATTGTTTCATTTTGTACTTAGCACTTTAGATTACTTGGTTATACATGCTTTTGACATACTAGTTATATTTCTAACATGCTAACGGGTGCTTCATGTGTAAAATTTTTTATGCAGGGATATTTTCTTCCACACTTGTTTGTTTTATTGTCTGCTATTGTTTTTAGGATTTTCCCTATGTTTGGTGTGCACACTTCTTTGTTTGTATGCAGCCATCATGGCCTTGCGTGTCTTGTGAAATCGTGAGTGATGTCCCATGTTTGTGGCCTACTTTGTGTAGCTTATTTTTATTCTAACGTGTTTACATTACTTTACTTGGTAGCTTATACACTATTTATACATACATGTTTATTTGTACTAACACTTGTCTTTGCCTAGCCTTCTTGTTTTTGCGTGCCTTGGTTTCTACCAAGTGCATTCATTTACCATGCAGGACAGAGTTACAAATTTATGCGGTTGGTCCACTTTTCGGGCAGCATTCTCCTATCAACAACGTCACATTTCCCCCCAAAGAGGGGGGCATCATTTTGGGTTTTACATACTAACACAAAGTATTTACACCAGTTCAATTCAGTGAAGTTTTTGCCCTTGGCATTGTGGTTTACATATAACAAGTGGGCTCAAACCAATCTACGAACCCTGTACACAAAAATTTTGATAGGACATGGTGTCCTTAGCATTTTGGGAAGCAATTACAGGCTCGGAGGTTACAGTGGGTGTGCCTCCCTACACTACTTTGGCTAGTGGCGTTGGATCAACCAAAAAACTAGGACATACAAAGATCTCTTCACACACATTCAAGGAAGCAATTATAGGAAGGATAATAATGCAACTTTCTCCCTACACTTCTTCGACTAGGGTGGCATGGGATCGCCCAAAAAACTTGCAGTACAAGATATCCTTCTACACTCTCTTTCTTGATATGGATCAGGTGCACATGTTCCATTTACACTCTTTCATTTGTGTATTTTACATTTACATAATTTTACATGCATTTTTTACATTGCATTTATACACATACATTCATACATATTTGACTACTTGATCGTTTTCTTATTGCAGGTTCAATTGTATGAGAAAAAAAAACATTCAAATGGGGACAAAAACAACAACAAATTTAAAAACAACACTTTTCGATAAGACACACCATACTAACCATATAGGTACATCACACACATCAGTAGCTACACATGCGTTTCCATCATAGGTTCACTCTCATCACCTTTTTTGCACTTTTTCATGTATAGTTTCCATGCTTCATCATCTTTTTGTCATTCCACACTTTTCCTAGCCCTTCAACGTGTTTTCTACTACAATATTCATGGACATCAGGTATGCATCTCTATCTACTTTATGTTACCAAAATTTCCGCTCACTAACATAAAGTGGGGGCAAATGTAGACACAAAATAATGTACTTTAAACATTATTTAGTCCCGGTCTCATACTACTATCTATAGGGTTTTTGAGTGAAGAAATTACTAATTAACCCCCATATTTTGACTATCTTACTGTGTTTTATTTCATCATTCTTGACCTCTTGCACCCGCATGCCCAGTCATGTTTTGTCATTTAGTATTATTTTAGCCTTAACTATGGTGCCCAGGCTAGTATTGTGGCACCCATGGGTGCTCTGGTCCCACTAGAGGCACCTTGATCCATTTTGAACTTTCCCACCACCTTTTGGGCACTTTATAGCCATTTCAACTTCTTATCTTTTTTGTGGTTGGCCATTTCGTGGTTAATTGTGAAATTAGATCAAGAGAACCTGATAAATATTGATTTATGAGACCATAATGAGGGGCCAAACACTGGTCACTACTATCATCCACCTAGAGTAACATCCATTTGGAAATAATTTTCATCCATTAGCTCCATCACAAAGACAAGGTTGGTTCATCTACATCACACAAGTATGGGGGGGGGGGGATTCTATTCTATTCTAGGCACACATTATATTGGATTTTCTACATCTAGTTATTGATCTTTACTTCACAAACTGCGATTGGTACAAGAGCACCTAGGGCACATGATGGAAACATACACTAGAAATAAATTTGGGTCCAAAATATAGTGTAACACTCAGTTATTAATCCCATTTTTGTGGCAGCTGAGGTCATTCTGAATCATTCATTTGCATTCTTTTTTTAGGGTTTTGATACTACCCTTTGGTATTTCGTAGAAATTTTCTTCATCTTGGATTATCAGCGACATCTGAAGCAGTATAATGAAGTTAATGTGAAAAACAACGAGAGATTCAAACCACCTCTTGAACCTGTGAATTTCAGTTTTGGACCTTTTGCACAGACCAGGGCATCCATTCTGTAGACCATAGCGCCCGTAGTCACCCCAGTCCCTCTCTAGGCACTCCAGTCCAACTAAATAGCTTGGATCCACCCTTTTTAGGACCCCTACATAGTCATTCATGCTTCCAGATTATTCTGTTCATTCTGGGACACACTCCAACGGGCTTTGATAATTAGCTAAGTATTTCTCTTACTCTTTTTGCATATTAGGATTCCTAATTTCATTAGATTAGTTACTTGGGTCATTTTCCATACTAGTTTATTGCATTCATACTGCATTTACATGTCGTTCTAGATTATATTAACTATCATATATATCCATTTTTAGTTAATCAATATGGATGCTTTTATTTTGGATAATTGTAATCTTAATTTAGAGCCTCAATTTGAGACCAAACACATATAACCCCAAGTTCTACCCCATGTGATTTCAAATGACACATCACCCCATATTTATGTTAAACGAAATGGTTTCCCTATGACTACTTTTAATGGAAAGGTATAACCTTTGAATGAGACTCTAGATAGTCGTGTCATACCTCCTCAAGAGGTCCTTTCTCTTATGCACGTGGTAGGTGATTTACAATGTAAATTACATACCTTGACTTTAGAGAAAATTATTACTATGCTAGCATTGATTCTAATACTTTTTATGGTCTCGCATTGTGTTGCTGCTCCTACACTTACTAACCTTGATTCATCAAGACCATAAAGGAATGTGGCGTGAGAGACAAAATCATTTCCTCCTCATTGTGGAAACAAGATATTTTTGAGGGTTAAATGTTTTACAACGATCTATAAGTGTTAAAATTTTAAAAATAAAAAGGAGTGCCAAGTTCCAACCCCTTACAAAGGTGAGGCTCTGTACTAACTACAAGTACAAATTTACAATATAATTAATAGGGAAAGACATGTAGGCCATTGTACATTGGGATTCTATCACAAAGAGGAAAAGCCACACCATGTCTCCTTGGTTATGTTTTCATAAATGTAGTCCAAGTTCCTAACCCTCACCCTCACCCTCAAGTTTCCTATAAACTAATATATCTCTCAAAATGAATGGTTGAAGAAGAAATGAAATCCAAGAGGGTAATGGGTGTCCCCACACCAAAGAGGTAGTTTTGTATTGAACATGCAAGGAATTCTATAAAAATTTAAATGAAAAAAACTATTCGGGGCAAAATGCCACGAGAAAATAACAATAAAAATGATCGATTGTTTTGGCGATAGATTATTTTGTGACATTCATATCTTATTTTGGTGTATTTAAAATTATTATTCTATTGTAGCGTTATCTATTATCCATTTTGTGGGATCAATATCTACAACAAAGTGTCCATCAATGGTGGGTTTAGCAATATTATTTTCATTTTCTCCTCTTGTTGTGTATTCTCATCTCCTATAGAATCTAATTATTTATTTTGGTTTCTAACATTTTAATTGAAAAAATAATTCTCATGTTCATTATAAACTACATTTGGGCGTAAATTTTTATTTCATTCACTTAAAAAATATATTTATTTTTGGTATATTTTTAACACTTGGTTATTTTCTCACACCATGCATTCTATATTTTTGGTTTTGATATTAGAGAGGACACAAAATTTTCAGAAATACATTTATTGCCTTCACCTATAATGTCTCTAGAGACCGGGGCCCAACACAATATGCCATGGTTGAGGATTTAGATGAAATTCACGTGCCACCTCAAAATTCATTGACCTCTACGTGCTTATTAGATATGGTAAAAAATAGGGATTGGCTCCTAGGGGCCATTACAAAAGGAGGAACAAAAAACAACAAGCAAGAAGGAAACGAAAAAATTCCCAGAAAGGAGTTAAACATGCTTAACTCTTACAATTAAGAACCAGACTTTGTAATAAGGTGGGGAAACCAGAGAGAAGGAGAAACAGTCTCCAAAATATCAAAACAGTAGAAGTTCACCAAAATTCTACCAACAGTCCAGAACCATAAGTTAATTTTTTGGGGATCCCCCACTGCTACCATCATGGCTATCTTTGATCATGTCACCCTCATCACCTTTTTCATTAATATCATCCTCCAGCTCATCCTCGGAGCTACTGATGCACAAGTTAAAGTTCCTTCTTTTAGTGCCCTCCTCCATCCCTTCTAGCCTGTCGCTTAGCTTTTTGACCTGGTCCTCCAGCTCCAAAAATTTCTTCTTGGACTTCACCTGTGTAGTGAAAATTTACTTGGAAGCATTGATGACATCCATCATTGTTTCCCTTTGACCAGCATTGGTTTCTTCCATCGCTTGAAGCACCCCTTCTAAGTACTGGACCTTACTACTCAAATCCTCGAAACCCTTTAAATTACCATCTGAATCTCTTTTTCTTGAAGTGCTCACTTCCCCATGACCATCCTCACCCATTTCTTTACCAGAATCCTCCCCCACAATTTTGCATTTTTTTGCCTTCATCTTAGTAAGGAAATCAGTGAGAGTGAGGTCATCCTCATCTGCATGCTCTTTTAGGGAAGAGGACAGAGCAGGTTTCCCATTTTCAAACATCAGAAGAATGAGCCCTTCATACAGAGGCATCTCCACTTTCTCCTACTGGAAATCCATCAAAGAGTTAGTCAGAGACATAAACAGAAAGAAGGGGATGCTCACCATGACCTTATGGTGGAACATGTTCAGAAGGGTCAAATGGTGAGTATATATTTTTCTGTATTTTCCTTCCAGAGTGATGTACTCCATGATTTGAAGGCACACCTCTCTCCATATACCTGGAATGCATGACCTGGTAATACCATCCATAAAGAAAGAACATCTTTCCTTGCCAAAAAAGAACAACTCAATTTCCTGTTCTCTACGGGTTCTATCCTTAAAATTTTTAAGCCCGTCCATTTTCATGTCCGTGGCTAGGGTGATGGAGGACTCAGACACCTCAATTTCCATCCCTCTGACAACAAACTTATCCTCTTTCCAAGATTTTCCAAAATCCTTAGACAGGGAGGGGTTGTGACCATGTAATTTGGCAATGAAATTATTGAAACCCCCAATCCTAAGCCTGTTCCATAGAGGTTGATTAAAATCTTCAATGCTTTGGCTAGCAGGTTCAACTCTAATCCTATCACCCCCCATTTTCACCAGACTGAGATTCTTCTGTTTGCTACTAAAATTCAAAAAAAGACCTTCTTTTGCACTAGTAGAAATCTTGAAAAACAAGATATTAAGTAAGTTGTCACCGCCACAGGGCTCACTCGTGCCAACATTATAAAACTTAGTGCCCTCTATCTCTACTAATGATCTCATTAATGTCCGTGGGTAATATATCAAATTTACACCATATCTTATAATCATTACAATTGATTCCATAATTGGCCATCTTATCCGCACATTTGTTCCCTTGACGTAAGGTATGATTATAAGAAATGCTATAAAAAATTTGAAGTTTCCTTCACATCATTGAGGATATTACTAATGGCCCAATTAATAGAACCATGATTATTGAGGGCATTAATTAAGAGGAGAGAGTCACCTTCGATCTGGATGTCCTTGAATCCTTTTTCTTTAGCTAGCAAAACCCCCCAAAGAAGAGCTCTAGCTTCCACCATGTTATTGGTTTGGCGACCTAAAGGACCCTGCGTAGGCAAACAACCAATCTCCTTCATTGTTCCTTAGAATTCCCCCTCCCCCAGTAGGACCCAGATTCCCTTTTGAGGCTCCATCAAAATTTAACTTAACAACATTTCCCCCAGGCCTATTCCAACTGGAGTTCTTTTTAGGAATGTGAAATTCCACTAGACCAAGGGCGAACTTGTCAAGAACTTTCTGCTCACTATTCAGGAAGGGTTTCTTGACTTTACCTTTAAAGAGTTTAATGTTTTCCTTTATGGAAATCAAATTTTTTCTTCTAAATTTCAAGAGAAGATATTTCTGATCGTGGAAGATACCATCATTCCTGGCTTTCCATAAACCCTTAAAAAATGAGGAAGGGCAATATTCCAGGCCCAGATCAAGATAGGAAAATGGAAAGGGCTCTCCCATTGAAAGCAACAATCTTCAATCGTCAAGGGCAAGGATCCATTGGATATTGAACAGATCCAAAATAGTAGCAAAGACAACATGGGAGAAGGAGCAATGAAGGAGGAGATGGTTGAAATTTTCCTCCTCTTTCTTACAGAGAGAACATCTATTGGGAATCTTCATTCCCCTTTTCCTGAGATTGTCCACAGTCAGGATTTTATTCTGGGCAGCCAACCAAAAAAAGATATTAATCTTAGGGGTGAGATCCTTCACCCAGAGTTTACCCCAATAGTCCTTGTGCAAATCATTCTTGAAATTTGACATGTAGGCTGATTTAACTGTGAAATTTCCATATTCTTCTTCTTTCCATTTGATGGATTCCTCCTTGGTTTGGAACATGGGGATGTGGAAAGCCTTAAGTTTATTGTTGAGAAATGAAAGGTTGGATGTCACCATCAAAATCTAGAGGAGGCTCAATGATTTCCCATCTGACAGAATCTTCCTAGATCCAAAAGTCCCGAATCCAAAATTTTCCAGATTCCTTGTAGTACTGAGCAACTTCTTTCTAGAAATCCAAGTTAGCTAAGGGGGAATCCCCAAGCCAATTATCGAACCAAAAACTGATTCTAGAGCCCTTGCCAATTTCCCAAATCGTACCTTTGGATAAGATTTCTTTAGAGGCCACAAAGGAATTCTAGAAAAAAGACCCTCTAGGGAGGTTATTTTGGTTAAAAAAGGATTCCATTCTGCCTATATTCCACAAATATTTCATCTTTATAATTTGCACCCAAAGACCTTCCTCTCTAGCAATCCTCCAGCCAGCCTTGGCAATTAAGGCCTTATTCATAAGAGAAATGTTTTTTAGCCCCAATCCTCCACATAGCTTAGGTTTAGTAACTTTATCCTAGGCCACAAGAGGAAATTTGAACTTCTCACCAGCTCCCATCTAGAGGAACCTCTTTTGGATTTTCTCTAAGGCTTCCTTAATTTTAGCAGGGAGCATGAAAAGAGACATCACATAAATGGGAATGCCTTGAAGGGAGCTTTGGAGCAGTTGAATCTTACCAGCTTGAGAGAGAAAGAGACCCTTCCAAGATGAGAGTTTACTATTAACTCTATCCAATAGAGCATTCCAAACCGTGAGGTCAGGATTATTAAGGATCAGGGGCATACCCAGATAAGAATCTGGAAAATGTTTAATTCTGCAACCCAAGATGCGAGCTAATCTGGCTTGAACCTGATTCTCCACATTTATGAAAAAGACAACACTTTTATGGAAGTTAACCATCTATCCAGAAACCTGTTCATAATCATTAAGAACCTCCTTAAAATTTGAGGCCTCATGGACAGAGGCCTTACCCATCATAAAATTATCATCCACAAACTGATTGAGATAGATAGAGGGAAGACCATTTGAGATTTTAACACCCTGGATGCAGTTGGAAGCCATGGCAAGTTGACAGATTCTACTCAGGGATTCAGCCATTATGACATAGAGGAAAGGTGAGAGAGGATCACCTTGTCTCAGCCCTCTACCAGCTTGGAAGAAACCTTCCTATTTTCCATTGACCAGTACTGAGAAACTGGCTGGTGGAAATGCATGTGATAATCATATTAACCAAAAATTAATCAAAACCCACCTTTAGTAGGATGGCCTGGAGCAAAGACCAATTTATCCTATCAAAGGCCTTATGCATATCCAACTTAAGAAACATAGCCAATCTTCCAGAGCTTTCAATGGAGTGGATGGCTTATTGAATCACAATAATGCTGTCAGTAATTTTCCTTCTAGGAACAAAAGCCCCCTGATTCCCAGAGATAAAGTTGGGAAGAACCATCTGAATCCTCCCAGCTATGATTTTAGTCATAATTTTATAACTGGTGTTGCACAGACTTATAGGTCTGAAATCCTTAACCTCCTTGGCACCAACAATTTTTGGCACCAGGACAATAAAAGTGTTATTCATTTGCCTCAAGAGATGGCCATTGTTAAAAAACTCTTGGACCATTTCATTGACCTTGTGTTTAATCACCTCCCATAATTTTTGAAAGAAAAAGGAAGGGAAGCCATCCAGCCTTAGAGATTTATCAGGTTCCATATCAAAGATCACGAAATGGATTTCCTCCTCCGAGGGGTTCCTTAAAATATCTCTATTCTCAAGGGGAGTGATTACTTTCTGAAAAAGATCCAAGACTTTGTTCTGAACCAACTCCTCCAACCTCTGCCCCTGTTTGAAGAGCTCCTTGAAGTAATTTATTATAGAGGCATTGATGTCCCTGCTATCCGTGAATGACTCCCCATTTTCACCTCTTATTTCATTAATCTTTAGGATATTGGCTCTAGAAGTAGCAGAGAAATGGAAGAATTTGGTATTCCTATCCCCTTCCTTAAGCCATTTGACCCTAGATTTTTGTCTCCAATACACCTCTTCTTTAGCCAGAATTCCATGGTAATCAGCCAGGAGTTTTTGTTCTTGATCCTTGAGAACTGGATTAAGACCAACGTTCTCCATAAGTTCCTCAATATTTCTGAGATCTTCAGCAATTCTACTTTTTTCCTGGAAAATATTTCCAAAAGTCTCCTTGTTCCATCTTTTAAGATTACTTTTGATGTGCTTCAGTTTAAAACACAATCTGAAGCTAGCAACCCCATGAACCTGGATATCCCACCATTATGGAATCTTGTTGTAAATATCTGGGTGTTCTAACCACATCTTTTCAAATCTGAAAGGCCTAGCTTTTTTTAAATGATTCATTCCCAAATCGAGGAGAATGGGATTATGATCCAAGCCAATTCTGGGAAGAGTTTTTAGAGAATAAAGTTGATTGATCATACAAAGATGGCTTACCACAAATCTGTCCAATCTTATCTGAATGAGCTCAGATCCTTGTCCTTCTGTTTACCCAAGTAAACTTGGATCCCTCCAAATCTAAGTCAAACAGACTATTACTGGCTAGGAAGTCAGCTAGATCTTCCATACTTTCAGAATAAGAGATCAAACCCCCTCTCTTTTCACCAGGGGAAAGGGGGTATTGAAGTCTCCTCCAACTATCCAATCTTTATCATTAAACAGTTGTCTAAAGCTAGAGAGATCCTTCCAGAAATTCCGTCTTTCACTGAGTTTATTGGGAGCATAAATGTTAGAAACATACCGATATTTTTATAGATGATTTCCATGAAATTCATAACCACATGGCCAGGGGAGGAAAGGATCAAAACTCCATGCACTAAACTAGGATCCCACATAGTGACAACACCTCCTGAGGCCCCAGAGGAGCTACAGCCTTCCCAGTGACTATCTTTCCAAATTTGTCTCCCCACCTCTTTAAATCTATCCATGTTCATTTTGGTTTCTTGGAGCATGAAAATATCCAGTTTAACTTTAACTCTAAGATCCTTAGCAATTATGTGTTTATTGGGATTATTCAAACCCCTAATATTCCAAGAGAGGAGGATCATTTAACATTTCTTATTATGGAGAAGCAACTTCCCCAGAGTACACTGAATGTCAGCTTCTACTTCCCTCCTGGAGTTAGTCTCCCTTAATTCCTTATTACTTCTCCTGCCCAAAGGAGTTGAGTCCTTACCAACATCATCTTTGGAGATGCTTCATGTGTCCAGTTTAGATTTACTAACTGGGGTCTTGGGAGAGACCGCTAGTTCGTAAGTATCAGCAACAAAGTCCGCAAGAATTCTGAAGCCATTAGACATTGGTAATAGTTCTTCTTGTCTCTGACCAAAGGAGCTTTGACCAATGGAAGAAACTTCATCTAATGATGGTCCACAAGCCACTTGCAGAGCAAGAGTGATACCTTCCGAAACTTGGCTGGCCCCTTCCCCTGAATCAGGAATCCCCTCCTTAAAGTCTAGATTTCCATTTTCATTCTCATTCTCATCTTCAGCTTCAAAGTTATTGGCTTCAAGGAAATCAGAGACCACCATTTCCTTGCAGGGGGTATGATGCTGAGTCGAGGGAATCACTTCTTTGACCTCCTTCTAGATGTTAAGAGGATCCTTTGTCTCAACAACTTTTCCATTTTTTCCAATCAGCCTCCATTCCTTTGCCTCCTTATTATTTGTCTTTTGTGGACCGACAACGGGATCATTTTTTTCTTATGAAGAGAACAATTCCTGTGATCATGACCCACCTGTTTACATTTTCTACAGGTAAAGGGGACAGATCATAATCAAATCTCTGCAACCAAACTCCTGCGGAAGACAAGAGTTTGATATTACTTTCTAAGGGAGCATCTTGACCCATATTGACACAGAATATGACATGGGTTAATCTAGATTTAGCCTTAGTGATTGGATCTAAAGCTATCGGCTTTCCCAGGCTTTTAGCAATGCCAATAAGGACTTCCGGCTCCCAAAACTCCAGGGGTAAGCCCAGAAGGTTGACCCAGATAGGGAACTCAGAGACAAACGTCACATACATGGATTAAAAGCCGGTTCCCATTTCTGAAAAACCACATGAGATTTTTCAATAAACCAGGGAGCTTTAGAAATAATCTTTGCCACCTGATCTTTGCTAGGTAAAGAAACAAGGAAGAAACCATTTGCATAGGCGGAAACCTCAGCATTTATGTTGGACGCCCAACGTCTCTTGACCCAACCCCTAAAGTAATCAATATTTGGTCTAGAGCCAAGGCATTTTGCAAAGATAGCATAATCCATGGAGGCTTTTTTTCTTGCCAAAAGAGTCTCAGGGATTTTAAGGGATAAGTTACCTTTCTCCTTAGATGGTTCCAGTCCCTCCAAAATCACCTTGTCCAAGATTTTTTCGACCAAACGTTCAACCCACGTGCTCGATGCCCCATCCTTTTCCTTATTGTCCTTGGGAGAATCAAGCATGTGATTGTTTACCTGGTGCAGGGGCCCTTCAATCTACTGCTTCATTTGACCCACTAAAGATTCCCGCTCAAAACCTTCGTTTGAAATTTCCAGCAAATTCTACTCCTGCTCTAGCAGAGTATTCATTTATTGTTTAAAGTGATTTTAATTATTATTTTTATAATGAGTTGAAAAAAATGAAAAAGTGAAATGATGAGACACTGCCCTAAAAAGTATAAATGACCTACTCCCGAGTGGATTAAGGGGGGATGAAAATTCACTATTACCCCCTAGTAGCAAACATCAATAGACCTTGTTCATAGTAATTATAAACGTTGGGTGAAAGGGGACCTCAAAATGGAATTTTATGTAAACGATGATACAAAAATATTAATGGATATTCGGGGCAAGTTAGTATTTTAAAGTTATTTGAGATAGAATAATTTATCATTGTATTAGTTTAAGTTTTTTTCAATTTATTTTATATTTCATTTTTAGTGATTTCTATTTTTGTGGTTGTAGGTGTTTAAAAAATTATAATAGTTGATTGAACACGTAAATTGATTCATTCATATTGTCATCTAGAGTGGTTACAAATCCCAGTTGAGAGACGAAAAATGTTGGTTGATGTAACTTTTTTCCAAGTTTAGGAGGACCCACTATGACCCAAAGCTAATTGGAAAATTTACATCAGAAGGGTTTATGAGTATAAAGAGGAATTTTAGGGTGATTACATTGTGTAAATTGATTTTTTAATAAAATAGTATATAATTTTAAAATAATTTTTAATATTTAAATCTTACAGGTTCACTACCAAGGAAACACAGATGATGAGAGGAGACATTTTTGACCTCCTAAAATAGAGAAATATGCATGGTTCAGTTTGTGTGACAAGTGGCTAGCAAATGACACTAATATGGCTATAGGTTAGTTAACAAAATAAATGATATATGTTTACATTTGAACTGTAAAGAGGACTATTTAAAGCTTTGAACTATGGTTGATAAACACATTTTCTTTAATTTGATAGTTTATGTTGTCTACTTTCCATTAGTGTCTTATAAAATACAAATATGGTCTACGATAAGAATGCAATGGTAATTATTTAACATTGTGATCAATTAAATTTTTAATATAGATTGTAATTGATGCAAGTATCAAAAGTAACGTGCTCAAGGGGTATGAAACTAGAGCCCGAAAAGTGATATTGGCAACTTATTATTTGGGCTGAAAAAAATTAGAAGAGGCCACTAATAAATCTATAAGTTCTATATAAATTATTTATAGAGCTATTTATTTATTTTAATATAATTTTTAAATGAAAATATTAATATATATATAATTTAATCATATACTTATACTCACAAGATTTGTGATGGAACACAAAAACCTTTAATCAGTGGGCCCAAGCTAATCAATTTGTACCTGAAATACATGTACTTTTCAATTTTTTTGTAAAAGAAAACTATAGATTAAAATTTCACACATTTAACATTTTATCATTACAATTTTTCAAGGTAAAACAAATTGGAAGGATGAAGAGGATTTAGAGAAGGACAAGGATGATCACATTTAGGAAGACCAAGAATATTGTGAGGATCACAACGAAGATGATGAAGAACATGATGAAGAGGATGAGGAGGAGGATCAATCAGGAAGAACAAGAAGATTATGAGGATCAGGGGGAGGACGACGAGATTGATCACTTGGATATTTCAGATGTATTTTTACATCAATTTGTTTTATAATTCGGAACAAAACCCTTAATAATCCCTCAAAATTACATTGTTATATATTATTGCAAATCACATTTTGAATTGAAGAAATATCTTCTTTTATAATTAATAATAATATTTGGATACTTTTTAAATTCTTGTAAAATTTCTCAATATTTTAGCATCTAATGTTTAACAGTTCTAAACAAACAAACAAATGCAATGGTGTAAAGTGTATTTTCTTCCCGAGAAACAACTGAAGAATAAAATCAGCAACAAACGGTTTCTCAAGAGACACCTCAAAGTGATACTTCACTTGTGAATTGGAAAGCAGGTGACTTTTGTGGAATAAATTAGTATATTCCTTAAGGTGTTGTTACAAACACTAGATCTAAGAAAAGAGTTGTGGAAGAGGGAAAGTCATCAAATATAGGTCCTTCTCAACCGTCTCTGACACTCCAAAGAGGTGGCAGCTCAAACACAGTTCCAAATTTTTAAAATCAGCCTAAGGCATCTTCTATACTATCTCATGTGCAAGAAAAGGTGTTGGTGTACAAAGGGAAACAAAAAGATAATCCAACTCCGTTTAACATCCTTGAGTAAATTAAGACAACCAATGCGAGTATCTCCATGTGGGAATCATTGGAAATTCCAAGCCAAAGAGACCTATTACAAGCAACCATGGCTAACTTATCCATCTCAAATAATCCATCCAAGGAGAAAGAAAGATTCCTCACCAATGTAATGCAACAAAAGGGGGGAAAACCAAGCAGAAACATGAAGACTCCGCCATTATACATGTCCTTGATCATTTGGGATAATCTAGTGCACAGTTTCATGATTGATTCAGGAGAAAATAGCTCACTAATGCCAAAGCAGATTACAGACTAGCTAGGCCTCAAGTATGAGCCCCCTTCAAAAAGAGTAGTGTAGCTGGATGGATAGAAGTAGGAATTGTTGGAGTAATCAAAGGTTTAAGCCTCACACTACTTGCATGTCCCAATGTCACAGTTCCTCGGGATATATCTGTAATTGATCTACCTCCACTCTTTGCCCTATGTTTATCTAGGGACTTCACTGCTAAGATTGGAGGATACTTGTCAGTTGGTTTGTCTCACATGCTCTTCAGAACCTGGTATGGATCTAAGCCCACTATCAATTCTGAACCAATTGTTACAAACCACATTAATCCTTCTGTTCCAAACCATATCAATGTTAATTTCACAATCTTTGATCAAGAAGATTTCCCAAACACTCGAGAGGTAGATACTTGAATTGGAGACATTCATGACCTGATACATGATGAATGGGCACATAAATGGCATAGCTATGATCCATAAAAGGAAATGGAAGAAGTTGAATTGGATTTTTACTTCCTACATGAAGGAAATTTACCTCTTCCTAGTGTCACCAAGCTAGATGGTGAAGATGAGAATGGATTTTGGCGAAGGTTCTTCGATGGATCAAAGAGAAGATAAGGTGTAGGAGTAGTGCTTATGTCTCCCAAAGGTATGAAGTATTAATCTACTTTCATATTTCAGTTTAACTACTCTAATAATACAGTAGAGTATGAATCCCTTATCCAAGAGTTACATTGGGTAAGGAAGAAAAATATCAAGAATTTACAAGCATTTGGGGAAAGTGAGTTCATTATGAATCAGGTGAGAGGGATAAATTCATCCAAGAATGATCTAATCAAATCCTATAAACATAGCGTATGGGATCTCTTAGAATATTTTGAAGCTTTCAACATCAATTCCATACCATGGAAGAAGATTGAAGCTACTGACAGACTTGCAATAATTGGGGCATCATTTGACATTGTTAAGGATATCAAAAAGGACAAGATTCAACCAATATCAAGGCAGTATGAAGGACTTGTAGACACCAAAATTGGGTCACACTCCCTTTGGTCCCCTTTCAAACAGCTAACTTAAACACTTTTACCTAACAGTGACCCTTACATCACACATTAATATTAATCTAATCACTTTAATTAAATTAAAACTCATCCTCACTTTATTCATTATTTAATTATCTTAACTAAACCCAATTTCCACCTCACCTAGACACCGCATTATAAACCTATTTTTAGTATCTGTCTACCCACCATAGCTAACTAAGACTTAATCCAACCCTAAAAATTAATGCATATTATTCCTGTAACCACATTCCCACTCATTAAAAGATAACATCTGTTTTGATCCGCGAGAAATGGACAGACCTGGCCCAAATGATTGTGAGATCTGTCATTTTTTAGTAAACCTAGGGAATCCCACCTTAACCGACGCCGGTCAACCCAAAACCGTCATTGGTTACCATTTATTCACTTTGGTAACATTTTTTGAGACATTGGCCACACTCTCAAATTTAGGAAAAGGAGGATATTTGCATGCAAGCAAGAACTAGAGCTCTTTCACACATCTCAGCTATCATAGCCAACATCAAGACAAATCTGGAGGTATCACTCTCAAGGTAGCATTCCGAGAAGCACTATCACGGCATTGAGCACCATTCCACCAATCAACCACCATCACCACCCAACCATTGGACCTTCTATATCAATAAGTGTGTTTATCACCTATGTCATTCCATCTTTATTCTGTTTATAAGGTTTTTTCATCGTTGTTGTTATTTGCAACTTGCATTCCCATTCCCCCACTATTTCTCTTTCTGTAAACTCAACCATTCCTCCACCCATACCATAAAACCACCTATACCAGACTTCTACATATCTCTGAGTGTTCCTAAGATCCCCACATACCTCTTCATTCCCTATTTTATCTCTATCTGACCTCATCTCAAACCCCACAGCCAAATCTTATTATTTTTTTATCATCCCGCCTCTACCGACACCGGTTACCCATAACCATCATCGGTTCTTCCTAAACCGTGATCGGTCATACCCAACCGACGTCGGTCTTTGTATTTGGCCATCCTATCAATAACATAATCTAAGAATATTTATCCAAGAAACCTAAGTGACCTAAAACCTGAAACTGACCTATTCCAGCACTTTGAACCCTTACCCTACCTCTAGATTTGATCATAACCTAGCCTGTTATATTAGATTTTCTTATTGTATTTGAATGAGATGCCTAAATCATATCAACAACAGTAGGAATTTGTTTATTTACGTTATTTCTCGCATTAAGTTGTATTAAATATTGGATTGACAACAATCTAGGAAGTATCACACTTCTTGGATCTAGCACTCACTAGGCAGTCCACTATCATATATTATTTAACTCTTCTTTTGTCAACCTCAAAGTCAACATCAAATCGAGAAGTCAGAATGCGCACAAGCTTCAAACCAAACATCGCAACAGGTATTCCTCCTCAGCCCATAACGTTATGTGTTTCGCCACATTCAAAATGTAAAGAAAATGGTGAAACATTTTGGCATGCCCGGTGGGACACTCGCTTGTGGGTTCCCTTTCTTTTCATATAGGTTGCATCTTGTGTGTTTCCTTTCTAAATCATTATTCACTAAATCTTCTTATCTAGTAATCCTCTTTTTCTTTCTAATTGCTCTAAATGAAGCATTTCTTTTGGTGCAATTAAAAAGAATCATTCTTCTTGCTTTCCTGCATTTAGTGAAAGAGCACCCTCTCTCTTGTTAATTATTTTACTTCATTGAATATCATATTTCAATTTGGGTTTAAGACACTTGCATTGCATTCTATTTTGTTGCATTATAGCTCACATTAAAATGAGGGCAACCTATATGTTGGAATTCATGCCCAGTTGATGGTTGACACAATTGAACCATAGAAAGCACTCTCTTTCTTCTTCCGCCAAACTGCAAAAATTTAAATTTACACAACTTCTTAAACGACATCTTACCTAGGAATTTTTGTCAATGATCACACGATCAAAGCATTGACAGGTAATCCCCAGCTAGTTATCTCTATCCAGTACCCCATCAGAGGAAGGACTACCCCCGCCATAACATAACCTGAAACCTCACCTTCTAGATATCCTTCTTCGTAGGATGCCTTCCCAACCAAAATTTTTGTTTTGAATGCACACGGTCAGTTCTAAATAGTGTAATCTAAACAAATATAAAGAAAAATCACTCTTAGGATCATGTTTTTCTTAGCTTTCTTCTTGGCTTGCGTTTTGATGTATGAGGCTACGATTCTACATTTTTTTTCCTTGCACACTCCACCATCATGGTTGGAGTATTTTGACTTTATCTGAGTGTGTCAGTGCCCCATCTTCTCATTCTTAGATTCCTGGGTTTGGTTCTTCACCTAATTTAATTCACAAAACCCATTTTTCTTCATTCTCTCTAAATTTCACAGTAACCGACATCGGTCCAGCGACCATTGTCGGTTTTCATCTGACCATCATCGGTTAACCATAACCGGTGTCAGCATCTAGCTTTCTAAGTATTTTTCATGGGACAGTCTTCATTCGCTCACTCTGTTCTGATTTTGGCCGTCAGGGAACCAACATATTTTCCTTCTATTAGTATTACTGTCATACAAAACTAATTCCTTGCACATTCATCAATCATGTTTCACTTTCTAAAACGGGTGTTTTTCCACAGTAATTGACATCAGTTTCTATCACCAACATCGGTTCCCCATTAACCGTCACTGGTTAGCCTGACCGTCGTCGGTGTCTGTGTTTGGTTTTCAAAATCCAAACCTTGACCGAATTCACCCTCCCAGCCTCATTTTTCTCTATTCATGTTGTTTTTTGTATCATTTATAGAATACAGTCTTACCAGATCAACAATTATTCACATAGTGTTGACTCACAGTAAAACTAGTGCTCTTATATTCCATGCCAACCGTCAAGCACTCCCACCTAATCCGTCACCACCTTCTATCCTGTCAACCATGGATCTGACTCTACCTGTCACCATTGCTACATGCGACAAGGAGTTCGCATGAATCCTCAATCAGAATCCTACATCCTTACAATTCTACCTTTCTCACTCATCCACTTGGGATTCCTTAGATCAGTTGATATATGGCATGCTCATATCCATCTCTCCTTCCCTTTTTCCCACTTTTGCATCAGCCCCTACCAATTTGGCGTTACCCTCACCTGCTTTACCCCCACTGGTTTCACAGCTAGGCCCCACACCCGCTATGATCGGTGCATCTGCAACATCAGTCGCACCCGTAGTGTCGGTTGTTCCTTCATAGACCACCCACAGCATAACCCCATTCGTGCCCATTATCTCATATATACCAAATGAAACACAACCACCCATGGTATCGGTGACCCCTATCCCATTCCAAAATATTTTCCTCTCTATCCCGTAGTCTCTGCCCCCAATCACTACTAGAGTTACTTCTATTGTCCCACCTACATATGCATATTATAAACAACCCCCTATCTCATCCGTCAGTCATTCTAGGTATATTCCCTCCATTTCGGCCCCTCATTCTCAACCTTCCTATTTGGTATCACCATACATTGGAATGCCACCCACATCACATGTTCAGCACCAACCCTCTTACACCACAGGAGGTGCCCTTCTATCATAACCTACCAATGACCTCATCGAGTTAATAATGGAAAAGATGCAGACATTAGAGGCATCAATTTTTGGCTCACGCAATTCCCTCATCTATGATGAAATCTGTAATGAGCCCATTCATCCATCCATTCCTATTTGCACATACCCTGTACATTGGGAAATGCCAAAATTCAACCTCTTCAATAGTAAAGAATACCTGCAGTAACTTTTGCAGTCCTTCAAACATGGGTGTTACCTAATTTCCCATGATGACGCTTTAATCCTACGGACCTTCCCGATGTCCCTGACAGAACCTACATTAGACTGGTACAGTGGGCTACCCAGACATTCCATCTACTCATTTAATCAAGTAGCCTAAGAATTCTTAGATGACTTCTCAATCAACATTTTCAAGAAAGTCACCATGACTGATCTTTATTCCACTCGACAGTATGATGACGAATCTATCGTTGACTTTGTCACTCGTTGGTGCAGCCTAATTAACCAGCTCACATTACAATTACCTCAAACTAATCTCATAGAGATGTTTACTCGGGCTTGTACTAGACACATTTCACCAACCCTGCAGGTGCAAACCTTCCGCACCTTTGACGAGGCATTCACCATGGCACAAAAATTGGAGATTCGTGCTATCGAAGAGAAGAAAAATTAGATATGTAACAAAAACACCGCGTTCAACTCAAATGATGCTTATTCATCTTTGAAACCCCACAACAACTATTCAAAATCCAAAGGATCTTCCAACACCGTGGTTCTCAAGGTTAGACCCTCTCACCCATCAAACCAAGACAAACCTTCTTATAATCTCTCTCCCATCCAAACTTTCCAGTTCAGACGAGAACAGTGAAAGTACACCCCAATAGAGGAACCATATTCTTCTGTTCTGGAAAATCTTACTAAGGTTGGTGCCATTACCCTTCCACCTATAAAATCACACACTGGTTTTTACCCGGATCACCCCATGCCCGCGTGGTATAAAGAACATGACTTTTACAACTATCATCATGACAAAGGTCATAGCGATGGTGAATGCATCACCTTTAATAATATCATCCAAGAAATGTTAGATAACGGAGATCTAGTCTTGGAAAACCCAAATGCACCATCCAACCAAAACCTACATATCTTCAAAAAACCATTCCCTAATCATGCCCATCTTCCAACCAAACTGGTGATGCTTCAACCAATGAAAGCAAGGTCCGTGAGGTCCACACTATTTTTGATGACATGTCAGTTTCTTCCCAATTTCTCCATGTTCCTTCCATAGACAAAATCCTATCCCGAACTCCCCTACCTGCACATGAAACTATTTCATATAATCCTCCACCCACATAAGAACCCCCTTCATTTTCTCATTCACCCAAGAAAGAGCCCATAATTAGTACTCTGCCTCTTGCCTCTCAAATTACCGAGTAGTCATCAGTAGCACCTCTCCTACTCATAGGGGACACATGTCCACTCCCTGCACCATCATGAGGAGAGTCTACCTCATTTGGCCCATCATCTCCTTTACCCATAGATGATCATGTAGAAACACCATTACCTTTAGGTGACCATTCTCCATTGGCCTTCTAAGATCATGTTGATTTTCTTTCTTCTCTCTTACCCATAGAGTCTAAAGCTAACCATTTCCCTATTTCTCAAACATATTTTAGGGGGATTGGTACTCGATCCACATCATCCCAGCTTACAGTAGTACCATTTTCATGCTTGGTCGATCGCCTAGATTATGTTGATCGATCCTTGCTTTGGGGACGTCTTCTACTTCCTGATTCAACCCAAATGCAGATGTCACTCACCGACACCTCCACAATCTATCCAAAAGTGTTTCAAGCAATGAAACCAAACATAACTTTATCTATTGGAACACCTATGTCATTGCCCACGACCCAACATGCACCTCTTCCCATAATCCAACGCACACCTATACCCAAACACCTACCCACGCTTATATCATATCCCTTACCTAAACCCATTACTACCTTAGGGGTCATGTCGACATCAATCCTTACTCATCCACCGATCAAATTAGATTTAGCCACATCTTCCCAAACCAACACTTAACTCATTCATACGCCTAAAAGGAATACCCAACCTTTTAGGCCTCTTACACCAACCTTGCCTACCACACCGTTGTCACCTTCCCCCCTTTCATCCATCATAGGACCTCACCCCTCAACCCTGGCTAAGCAACCTTATTCCACTGGTAAACTAAGAACATAGCAGTCCACCTCCTCATCATAGCTCTCTAATATACCCAAGCGATCCACACAACCACCGTCGTCACCCATGACCTTCTTACCACCCATACCGCCACTACCTTCCATAACTTCTTCACTACCCATAACACTCTCCTCTCTTCCACTTGCACCTTCCACGCCAACTTTTCCAACGACCACTACTGCACCGTGATTATCCCCATGGGTAACTCACCCCCTTCCACCATCTCAATTTCCATCTATGTCACATACTCTTTCCTCACCTCTACCCAAGAAAGTATAGTAGAAATTTAAAATCCCAATGCCCTCCATTGAAGCGATTAGACCTATTTTTCCCCCTGTTACCAGTTCATTTGTTGCTCCTTTACCCAAGAAGGAGCAACCCAAGCCTAATACGGTACCACTCTCCAAACCGAAGGTCCAGCCTACCCCTCTTCAAGACCCCTCACCTATGACACCTCTCACACCGGAGTCACCCATTATTCCACCCAAGCCCACACGCATCTCACACTGTGATCCGTTGGTGGGGTTGTATGCCATTATCCTAGCCAACCTCCTCGAAACCTCTATCATGACATTACCACCTCTTAGACCTTACGACCCACTAAAACCCAAACCAAAAGGGTTTAACGAAACTAAAATCTACACCTATTATCATGTGCCAGGACATGATGTAGAGAACTGTAAGGCTTTAAAACCAACTCTTATCTAATTATGTCCTCCCGAAGAAAATTTTGACAACGATGATCTTCTTAATGAGGACCCCATTCCACCTTCACCAATCTCCCCAAATCTTCTTCCATTACCTACTCAACGACCAATATCTCCACCCCAACAACCATTTTTCCTACCTCCAAAATTTGAGATCAATATGGTTTGTATTAGAGAATTATCCAATGTGATGATGCCCATTGAAACAACCCACTTGAGACCTAAGAAACAATCTAGGGTTAGTCAGGAAAATTATGGAATAATTTTCTTTTTCTTGATTAGAAGTGTCCACAACCAGGTTGCAAGACAACAGTTGTCACTAACAGGTTCCTGAACAAGTCTAAAATTAATAGAACATACTTTTCATTTATTATCAATTTCCAGAGGTCACATGGTCCAAATTTAAGGGTTAGAAGTTTCAGTTAGGTTCATGGGGTAAATTAACACCATACCCACTCTCTAACAGAATCAGAGTTTCAACTTAATTTTTCTCACACTTAACACATTCAAAATTTTCCTAAATCATTTCCATTGGATAGGAAATTTTCTCACCTTTCTGGTGATATAAAGAATTCCTCCTAACTCCTTGTAAAACTCCAGTTATGGTCCGGTGGAGCTTAGGGGTCAAATTTTTCCCCAAGGGGACACATGTCGAGCGGGGAAGAAAACCCATTTTTTGGGTCGGTGGGTCGCAGGGCGGTGTTGGAAATTTTTCCCCATGTGGGTATAAATTTAAAATATCTCTCGTGCCTCCATGGGTCCTCCAGGGACACGTGGCGGCTTCTAAGTCATTGCTGGGAGAAAGGGAGAAAGAGGGCGAAGCGGCAGGGAGACTTGGCGAATTTTGCCAAAGGGAGGGAAGAATCCACTTGGCGCCTGCGGGTCTGCCAGGGACACGTGGCGCTCACCCAAAAACATGGAGAGGAAAGAGGGAAGGGTGCAATAGTGGGAAATTTTTGGGAAGTTTCACCGCGGGGGAGACCGAGGGAAGAAGGCACACGCGGGTCTGCACGTCCGCGGGGAACAACACCGAGGAGAGGTCGGGAGTGCAGGGCCGTAGGAAAATTTAATAAAATTTTCCAAATCAAAATTTCAAGGTAGAGAGAGTTGCGAGGTTTTTCCCACCCCACTTTCACCCCCCATGCTACCACGTGGCAGACTGTGATTGGTCGCGGGCAGGCAGGGAGAAATATAAAAATTTTCCCAAAACTTTAAAAAGCCCAAGGGTAAAAAGGATGTCACGCCTCCGTCGTTTCCCTGTGATGACACGTGGAAGCCTCTAATTGGCTACAGGCCAGAGAAGAAAATTTTAAAACTTTCCCCAAGAAAATTTTTCAAAAAAAAATCTAAGGATAATTCAACGGGAAATTTTCGAGCCGCGGACCCGCCAAGGAAAATTTTCCCAAATTTTCCCACCAAGGTAGGAAAACTTCAGAGGGCCATAACTTGAGCTAGAAAGCTCGATTTTTGGCAAACAAGGACTTTCTGGAAAGCTATCAATGCCCTCTTTGCATATAAAGCATAAATTTTACTTTTTGGTAAATTTTGAGGGGTTAATTTTACAAAAACGATCTACAGGATTTTAAATAGCAAACTGGTAATTTTTAACTTATAAATTTTATTCAATTCGATCTCCTCCTTCACTCAACATGCAAAACAGTCATGGAGGATTACTCTAGGAAGGATTAGAAGTGTTTTAATAAGGTAGATTTGCTTGTTTGATTTTCAATTCACATTTTTCCGACAATTGACAGAAAACAACTGTGAAAGGGGATTGGGTTCGATTTTGCAGTGTTTAAATTGTTTTCTTAAGTTTTCTTTGTCAATTTGAGTTCATTGATGTCTTAACATGCTAAATCATATCATTTTCAAGTTGATTATTATGTGCAGGTCTGAACTATACAATTTGATTGAATTTATTTGTCAGTATTAATTTTTATAACAGAGATCCATTTCTTTTAAATATGTATATATATTTTATCATTCAAGTGTGGCATTTCATTTCTAAACTAATCCATTACATTTAAATGACTTAAATCAAACTATTCTAAACCCAAAATGCAACTCTGATTTCAATTTTGTATATTTCCAAAGAGGTAATTTACTGTATTTTCCTTACATACGTTTATTTCTTTCAATCAGAGATTTTATTAACTATTTTTCCATGCAATGAAACATTGTAATCAATCCAACAATGCATATGAGAAAAGATCCTTCAACTCTTTATTGACTTCAATTATAAAACTATACATCTTTCAATGTTCGAATGCAAATGACAGAATTCTATTTCTTTCTTTCCAGTAACAGAACATAATATAAACATCCTTCATAATTCGAATATATACAGTTTCATAATCAAATACATACATCTTTCCTTCACCAAATACATTATAATTTCATCCACATTAAGTGGGAAAGGATTACAATTGAATTTGTTTCACAAGGACTGTCAAAACTGCATTTTCCTTTGTTCCAGAACAGCAGCATGCAAGCTTCCTTTTTTTTCTTCAATTTGTTCACAACAAAAGTGGGGGAAAGGCAATGCTCTCCACCCAACCAAGACATCCAATGAAAGGAGAAGCCTTCCTTCTTCATTGGCCCTCGAGCCCCAACCAAAATACAATAAGTGGTGTGATTCAACCCATGGCAACAACTGGCTTCCACAACACACATCATTCTTTCAACATGCAATTCATTATAAAGCACAATCCACACAAAAACAACAGTTTTCAACTGCATTTGAAAACAATCAAAACAAAACTCAGGTTTGATCATGCAAGCCAAAGGAGCAAGGTCTATGGGGGAAGCTTCTTATGCCTCCCAATGGGAATTGGGCATCCACCAATAACAAACTGCCAATAAATTTCACCACACATATCCTTATGCCCCCCACAGATTTTTTTATGCCCCCCACAAAGTAATAAATGCAAGCTATTTCTTTTCCATGGTGGATCGCAAACCCAAACTCCCTCCACAATATTTTTATGCCAATGGCATTTCCTTATGCCCCCCACAAGAATTCCCCATAGCCTTCTCCTACACCATTCCTATGGCAGTCTACCCAACCAGCCAACAAATAAATCAAAACATGCACCATTCACACAACACAACAAGAAAAATAATAGCATAAAAGAAGGATTTAACTCCTACCTCTCCATGGTAGCTTTTGTTTCCAATAGAAAGATTTCAATGCCAAAAACACAATCCCAAAATAGCAATCTCCAAGCATAAAAAATTTCTCCAAACTCCTTCCAAAGCAAGAGCTCCAAACACAAGAAAAATGTGCCCTAAAGAAGTTGCAAAAAGATTCAACAACCCAAAACAAGCAAAGAGTTTGAATTTTATAGAAGAGAGAAGAGAAGAGAATGATGTGGATCCATGTAGGATGCCACATCACACATCCTCAAAATCAAACACAAAATCAAAATTTCATTCTCCCAAGCACAATAAAGAGGTGGGTGAAAATATGACAAGTTACTTGCACACTCCAAAAAGCCCACACCCCAAAGGACTGCAAAATAAATAAAATGTAAGAGAGTGCAATCAAAACTTGCAACATGATAATAAAATGCATTATAAAAGTCTAAAATCACCTCTCCAACCATAAGTATGGTTGGTAACTTAAATTGAGAGGTATGGGACAAGTTTTACTTGTCCCACAAGCCTCCAAAAATAGCCCCCAAGGACAAATTCGAATTTCCAAGGTGGTGGAGTGTTTCATAATCCAAAATCTAACTAACACAACTCTTACATAATTAATACAAAGACCCAACAACTTCCATTATTATTTTCCCATATCCCAATTTAAATTATTTAAATTTTAACCATATGATTTCTCACATTAATCTATCACAATTCAATTAAATAAAATAAAGGGACACATCACTAATAAAATACATACAACAATAATAAAAATTAACCACATTAATAAAATACACAAACCCATGGTCACATATAAGGGTGATCCCCCCAGGGGATCCCTAACAAAAAACACACATACACAAAACAATTTGCCATGGTGACCTTGTCGAATTCACCTAGAATTCCATTTTGGTTGGTCTCCAATCCCCCGATGTTTGTTGTGATTCATTATCCTGCAAAACACAAATACCTCCTTCAGCCTCGTGGCCATATCAGAACATCCAAAATGCATATAAATAAAATCACAAAATCATCTAAATATGTGAATCACAACAACATCAAGGCAATTTGACATTATCACATACAATTTATATCAACAACTACATCATCATCATATAATATTCATTTTCTAGATCTACTCATAATATCCAAAATCACATGTCCGAACAACATCCATAAAACATCCATGTCAAGTAGCATATCATCATCCACATATGAGGTGTCTCCAATGA
This sequence comes from Taxus chinensis, assembly GCA_019776745.2. Taxonomy (NCBI): domain Eukaryota; kingdom Viridiplantae; phylum Streptophyta; class Pinopsida; order Cupressales; family Taxaceae; genus Taxus; species Taxus chinensis. The sequence goes on from CM034153.1 coordinate 45,369,019, forward strand.
TCATCATGCATCATAACCAAATCAAGATCAACAATAATCCATGATCAAATTTCTAACATCATACTAATCAAAACATAGCAATGTCCATCATGTAATCAACCGTATCAAAATAAGTATCAACAGGTGTCAAAGGGAAGTGGGCACTACAGCCAAACCACCACCCAAATGTCAATGTGCCCTACTCATTTCACAAGGCTCTTATCCACCACTAGGATATTTCCCCTCATGTCGTTATACTTTGCATGACTCGCCTTCTCCATCCACCTCCCCTTAAATTAACATGGTTCACATTACTACCTGTGCTCAGAAAGACAAAGGAAAAGAAAAATCAACTAGCCCATCAACCAACCTTGTACCCAATGTACCATCTACGCCCACACCCAAAGTCACCATTCGAGGTCTCGAGTATCCTATCTCCGATGGGGTCACACATCGCACAATGATAAAATAATTACACCAATCCTCCCTCAAAATGTCTTTATATGACCTCATCCAAACCTTTGAGTCACATCATCAAGCCCTCATGGAGGTCCTTTAATCTATTGAGGTTGTACCAAATGACCCCATGCTCATAGCCTCCATCATTACCCCTCATCATGTAGCCTCTCTCACTAATTTTTTTCCTTCCTCTACACTTCCACCTACTCGCTAAGTAGCCACCCTCAGCTTTTCAGACGAAGAGATTGCTCCCTTTCAGTCTGATGACCCCAGTCCCGCTCTTTTCATCTTTTTCTATATCGATAATATACGCATATGCAGAGATAATTTTAGTGGCGAATATTCGTAATATGGCGAATATTCCATTTTTGAAAATTTTGAAAAGGCAAATTTTTTGGCATGGGCCAGTGACCTGTTCGCCTAAAAATTACACTTTAATTTTTTTTAGGGGTCAGCTTCGCCTACCCTTGAAAAATATCCCCTATATAAACCTAGATTATTCGCCAGGTAGAACACTTCTACTTCACATTTTTCAACAATATGATATATCCCGTATTATAGACGTGCGACAAGGGGGTAAGTTATTGATGCGCGACAAGGAGGGTTTGCAGACAAGGAGATACTGTAGATATTGACACGTAGTAGACACATGACAAAGATTTTGTTGACGGGCGACATGAAGTTTTTTCGATGAGAAAGAAGAGGGTAGAGGTTACAGACGCGCGAAAAAATATTTGCTGTCGCGCGTCAATAGACCTTAGTGACGCGCGTCACTAAGGCCTGTGACGCGCGTCAATAGGCCTTAGTGACGCGCGTCACTAAGGCCTATTGACGCGGGTCACTAAGGCCTATTGACGCGCGTCACTAAGGCCTATTGACGCGCGTCACTAAGGCCTATTGACGCGCATCACTGCATTTTTTTGATGCGCGACAAGGAGGTACAACAGATATTGATGCATAGCAGATGCACGAAAAAGAGTTTGTTGATGCCCGACACGGATATTTTTTGATGAGAAAGCAGAGGTCGGAGGCTACAGACGCGCGACGGAAAATTTTGCTGTCACGCGTCAAAAAATGCAGTGACGCGCGTCAATAGACCTATTGACGCGCGTCACTGAGGATGTTGTCGGACAGCACCCTCAGGTCTATTGACGCGCGTCACTGAGGGTGCTGTCCGACAGCATCCTCAGTGACGTGCGTCAATAGGTCTATTGACGCGCGTCACTAAGGTCTATTGACGCGTGTCACTGCATTTTTTGATGCGCGACAGCAAAATCTCCCGTCGCGCGTCTGCAGCCTTCTGTCGCAGTGCTTGATAATCAAGTGAAATTTTTGATATACAACCCCTAAAAAATTCACCTTCCCGTGAAACCGGTTCCGGGGATATTCGCCAGGTATTCTCCACCTCCGATTGGAGGTCTCTTAAAATGAACCCTACGCATATGATGTATTATGGTTGAAGGTGGTGCTAGTATTGACATCATCTCCTCCCATGTGTATAACCAAATGTGCATACCTTCCAATTGCATGCATGGTAACCCAGTTATGTTGTGCTCCTTCATGACGCTATGACCTCTACCCTAGGTACCATCGTTCTCCATGTCCGCATAGGTCCCCACACTATCCCAGAACTATTCTATGTCCTAGAAGGGGAGTTCTAGTATAATTTGTTCCTTGGCTGACCTTGGATCCATGCCATGGGTTGTGTCCCTTCAACTTTACACCGTTGCCTTGAATTTGAACACAAAGGACATAACTACACCATCCCGGCTGACCCATCACCTTTCAAGGCCTATAACATGTTGTACTAGCCCAACAATGTACTTGTACCATTCAAGGCATCTGTCACTACCCCCACTTCACCTTCACCCACAAGCCCATCCATCAAGTATGCCATCGCCTCTCCCACATCTAAACCTGTTATTACTACTGCCACCACAACCTCTACAACTGACTCACTTGCTTCCTAATCATCTAGCGAGTCATTTATCCCCGCTACACACATATCGACTACTGATCCCTTAGAAGTTATCTTTCAATGCCTCACTTTGGGGGAGTACCGCCTATATAATATTGACACGTTCCTCACTCTGCAAGAGTCTGGGAACCTACATCAACACCCTAGTTATGACTACCGCGTATGAGATATTTTTCCTTATGGTCCTCCCCACCTTCACCCTAATCTAACGTATTGGGAAATTGATATTGCCACTTATTCACCCAAACCTCCATCCCAAACACGACCATTTTCATCTGACTTACACTCCCTTACTAACCACCACTTCACTCACACTTTCCTTCACCGTTGTGCATGGAAAGGCTTTGGCTTCAGTTTTTATGAATAGGGCCACCATACTATCATCTCCATTACCACTCGTAAACACAATGACCATAGTGGCATTGGCTTTGACACACCACCTCCCAAGAAGGCTCACGTAGACCTCATTCAGGAAGACAAAACTTCGCCACCTAATTCACCCACATCACCATCTTCACCCACAGAGTCCATAGATCTTGAATCTATTCCTCCTAACTTATTTTTTTCGTAAACATAATTTCCCTGGGACCTCTAACCTATCAATGTGATGGTGAGGCTCCCTCTTCTATCCCATTCTTGTACCCTGATATGATCGATGACGATACACCTTCTATTAATGTGATTCAATGTCAGGAAAATGAGTCCATCCTCACCTACCTTGGTGCGAAAGATTCTTATATTCATTAGTTGTTACCTTTTGAGACACAAACTAGGTTGAACGAATTGACCATTGAAATCAGCATTAACACTCAGGATGACCCGCACATTCTAAAAATAGGCCAATCTTTAGATGCTACTGAGCGGGAAGCTTTTGCCTCTTTCCTTTGGGACCATAGCAACGCTTTTGCCTGGTCCTATGCCGATATGCCCGGTATTGACCCAAAAATCGTGGTCCACAATATCGTAACCATTCTTGATGCCATACCCATCAAACAAAATCTGCAGAAAATGCATCCTCAAATTGCTCTTATGGTCAAAAAAGAGCATCAGTGCCTTCTCTCAGTTTCCTTCATCCTACCCATTGACTATCCCCAATGGATTTCTAACATCATTTCTATCACAAAGGTGACAGGGGGACTCGAAATTTGCATGGACTTCTGTGACTTATACCTAGCTTGTCCCAAAGGCGATTTTCCCCTACCAGGTATTGACCAACTAGTTGATCTCACTGTCAGCCATGAAATGCTATCACTCATGGAAGGTTCATGTGGTTATAATCAAATATTACTTGATCCATAAAATTAACACAAGACTACCTTCATCACTCCTTGGGGGACCTTTTACTATAGAGTCATGCCTTTTGGCCTTAAAAATGTTGGTGCTACATATCAGCGAGCCATGACTTATATCTTCCATGACATCATGCATCACATATTGGAAGATTATGTAGATGATATTCTTGCCAAATCCAAACATCGAGATCTGGCCCAAATGATTGTGAAATCTATCATTTTTTAGTAAACCTAAGGAATCCCACCTTAACCGACATTGTTCATCCCTAAACCGACATCGGTCAACCCAAAACCGTCGTCGGTTACCATTTATTCACTTTGGTAACCTTGTTTGAGAGGCTGGCCACACTCTCGAATGTTAGAAAAGGAGGAGATCTACATGCAAGCAAGAACCAGAGCTCTTTCACACATCCAAGCAGCCATAGCCAACATCAAGACAGATCTGAAGGTATCACTCTCACGGTAGCATTCCAGGAAGCACTATCGTGGCACTGGGCACCATTCCACTGATTAACCACCATTACCACCCGACCATTGGACCTTCTATATCGATAAGAGTGTTTATCACCTGTGGCATTCCATATTTATTTTGTTTATAAGTTTGTGTCATCTCTGTTATTATTTGTGACTTGCATTCCCATTCCCCCACTATTCCTCTTTCTGTAAACTAAACCATTCCTTCACCCACACCATAAAACCACCTATACCCAAATTCTACATATCTCTGAGTGTTCCTAAGATACCCACATACCTCTTAATTCCCTCTTTCATCTCTGTCTGACCTCATCTCAAACCCCACAACTAGATCTCATTGATTTTTTATCATCCCGCCTATATCGACGCCGGTTACCCATAACCGTCATCGGTTCTTCCTAAACCATGATCAGTCATACCCGATCGATGCTGGTCTCTGTATTTGGCCATACTATCAATAACATAATCTAAGAATCTTTATCCAAGCAACCTAAGTGACCCAAAACCTGAAACTGACCTATTCCATCACTTTGACCCCTTACCCTACCTCCAGATCTGATCATAACATAGACTGTTATATTAGATTTTCTTATTGTATTTGAATGAGATACCTAAATCATATCAACTATAGTAGGACTTTGTTTATTTATGTTATTTCTCACATTAAGTTGTATTAAACAGTGGATTGACATCCATCTAGGAAGTATCACGCTTCCTGGATCTAGCACTCGTTGGGCAATCCATTGTCATATATTATTTAACTCTTCTTTTGTGGCCTTTTTTCTATTTCAGGTAGTTACTCCTAGCAAAAAGGAAGCTCTCACAGTCAGCATCGGATCGAGAAGTCAGAATGCACACAAGCTTCAAACCAAACATTACAACAAGTATTCCTCCTCATCCCATAACATTATTTGTCTCTTCACATTCAAAACATAAAGAAAATGGTGAAATAGGTTTGTTCTACCAGATAATAACATAAGTTGGCAGGTATTTGATAGTCATAAAAAAATCATCAACTTCCTCCAAGAAGAGGTTGGGTTCTCTTCAAGAAACCAAGACAAGTTGGAGAAACATTATGGAAATCAGGTGGTCCAACTCAGATCAAACAAACTGTCAAAGGGTCTAGTGACTCTAGAATCCATCTTCAATCCCAATTCCCAGTTTAGAAGGGAAAAATCAAACATCATGGTCAAAGGTGAAGATTCAGAGCCCATTTTAGTTAGAGAAGGAAAATTGCTCTAAATTGGCAAGGTAAATACTCAACAATGAAAGCGTGATTTTATAGAACTTTGTCAATAATTTATTGATACATTTGCATGGAGCTATGAAGATCTTAGGGGATTTTATGCTAGTTTAGCTCAGCATACTATTGAACTAGATTCATAAGCTAAACCCATTACATAGAAACAAAGACCAATTTAATCCTCACATAGATCCTCTAATGAAGAAATAATTGAAAAAGTTAATTGAGGCAAGCATCATTTTCCCTATCAAGCACTCATCTTGAGTTACAAACCTTGTGTTGGTCCAAAAAATAAATGGAGAAATCAAGTTTTGTGTGGATTTCAAAGATATAAATAGAGCTTCCCTAAAGGATTGCATCTACTACCCTCAATGGAACAAATTCTACAAGTAGTAGCTATTTTGGAGAGGTTTTCACTTCTAGATGGCTACTCAGGTTACAGCCAAATCATGGTGAAAGAAGATGATTAGTTTGAGACAACTTTCATCACAAAGTGGGGCACCTATGCCTATAGGAAAATGCCATTTGGTTTATCCAATGCTGAAGCAACGTTTCAAAGATCCATGGACATGGCGTTCAAGGATTGATTAACAAGATTGTTCTTGTGTACCTTGATGATATCATAGTATTTTCCAAGAATTGCAGTTGACCATCTTTCCCATCTCAGGAAAGTGTTTGAGAGATGTAGGCAGTTTGGATTTTCCTTGGAATCCAAGAAATTCATATTCTTATCTCATGAAGGTAAGTTCTTGGGCCATATTGTATCTAAAGAAGGATTGGCTATTGATCCAAAGAGAGTCAATGTCATTCTTACATTGCCACTGCCTAGGCACAAGAAAGCTCTTCAAATTTTCTTAGGGAGGATAAACTTTGTTAGAAGGTTTGTGCCTAATTTTGTCAACTTTTTCAATCCATTAACACTGATGTTGAAAAGAGCATATATTTCAAATGGATAGCTAAGGGTAAAGATATATTTGAAGCTATAAAGTAAGCAATATCACAAGCTCCAAACCTCGTTAATCTAGAATTCTCAAAGGACTTCACTATATATGCTTTTGGTGGCTAGGACACCATATTTGCAATACTGGTACAACTGAACAAAGAATATTTGGAGCAGTCTATTGCATTCTTCACCCAGAGCCTAGAGGACTATGAGGTAAGATATTCATTCATTGAGAAGCATGTTCTTGATTTCATAAGAAGTTTGAAGAAATTCAGGGCCCTAGTCTCTAACAACAAGATCCACTTGCTAGTTTCACATGTCGGTGTGAAGGATTTCCTCCTGAACAAATATTTAAATGAGAAAAGAGCTGGTTGGATTACTAAAGTGATGGAGTATGATATAGATATGAAGGTGAAAAAAATGGCTAGAGGTAAGGGGTTGTGTGAGCAGCTAGTCTCAAATCAACACAAAGAATCAAAAGATGAATGGGTTGTTCTAGTGCTCCAGGATGATCAAGAACAACAAGCCAATGCCTTACCCACACCTTGTTGAACTCAAGATATCATCAAATTCCTCTAAATAAGTCAATTCCCTCAAGGTTTGAACAAAGCTAAGAGAAGGTACTTTAGGCTCCAATCCATTCCATTCATTCTTATTGATGAAATTTTGTTAAAAAATATGTGAATGGAGTTCTCTTAAGGTGCATTACAAAGATCAGGTGGAGAGGGTGTTGCATGAGTTCCATGATGGAGAAGTCTAGAGGTCACTTTTCTCCATGGTAACAGCTCTCAAAATCATGAAGGCTAGTTACTATTGGCCCACTATTTTTAGTGATTGCTATGCATGGATTAAGAAGTGCAATAAATGTGCATTTTTCACAGGCAAGGAAAATTTGGTAACCCTTCCACTCCACCCAATCTCAGTTGATCAAATCGTTCATACAGTGGGATTTGGAATTCATTGGAGTCATCAATCCAAATTCAATCTTGGGCCACAAATGGATTCTCACAATAACTGACTATTTCACCAAGTGGACAGAAGCAGTTGCACTCAAGGAGGCAAATGAGACCAGCATACTTGGATTTCTATGAGGGGATTGTAACTAGATTTGGTGTCCCATCTACTATCATGTCTGAAAATGCTTTGGCATTCCTTGGCACTAAAATCTCTAAGTGGGATGTTAAGAATGGGATATATATGGGCACTTCATTAAACTATTACCCTCAGGGTAACGGTCAAGGTGAGTCCACAAACAAGAACCTATTGAGGATCATAAGGAGGACTCTAGATGAAAATCTAGAGAACTTGGCACACCAAGTTAAAATCGATCCTTGTGGGCTGATAGAATCATACCCAAGAGATCAAATGGTAGCTCTCCCTACAAGTTGGTTTATGGAAAAGAAGAAATATTTCCCATATCTCTTGAATTTCCAACACTAGAGCTTATCAAACATCTGGATTTATTTGAATTCAAAGCTATGGAAGTAAAATATGCAAAGCTCATGGAGTTAACGGAGCTAAGAAACCAAGTAATGCATACGATGGAAAAAGATCAAGCTCTAATCAAGAGGAGTTTTGACAAGAAGGCAAAGGCCATAAATTTCCAAGAAGGATACTTGGTCTTAAAGTAGGATGCAAACATGGAAAATCCTAGAAAACATTTGAAGTTTGATGTTATATGGAGTGGTCCCTACATGATCTCAAGGGTACAAATCTAACAATGCTTTATAGTTTTTAAATATGGATGGAGAAGAACTACAAATTCCAGTCAATGGGATACATCTAAAGCATTGTTATTGAAGTGAAGTCACATCCTTGTACATAGTATTTTAGATTTTTAATTCCTCCAAGTGCTTTCATCACAGTGTTTTGTTGGTAGAATAGGTTTAAGTTTTCCTAAGTGTTTTTGCAAAGCTATGTTGTTTTTAGAGGGTCTTGTTTCATAGTGTTCATCATGTTTTATGAGGTTGTAAAGAAATTAATTGGGAAAGGGTTCCAAGGAGTCAAGAATTAGTTGCAACAGATGAAGAAAACAAATGCAGAGCAACTAAAATCAGATTTGGGATAGTTTCATATTGTTTCATTCATTCAGCCCAAACAAATCAGGATTTAGGATCAAAGTGGCATGCATTTGAGATTGGGGTAAAGACACTTGTTGCTCATTTTCTTCAGATCAGTTTGTAGAGGGAAATAAGGTGGATTTTTAGGATCAAAACAATTTTCCACTCTCATAAAACTTATCTCATAAAATTCTTATGATGAGATGGACATTTCAAGCTCTAGATCAGTTTCAGTATAAGCAATGATCCAAATTATTTAGGGTGAGGAAATTCATATTTCATATCAGCTTCAGGTTACTAAAGATAACTCCATGCCCAATGGATGCAATAAGGTCACTGACAACATCATCTGACAAGTAGATGGCCCCGTTGAGTCACCAAATTTGTTATCCATTTTTTCCCCTAGAAAAAATGGACAACTGGGATGGTTTGGACCTGGAAGCTTCGTGGAAACTTAATCAGAAAACTTTTAAAATGGATGAAATTCAGGTTCGAGAGATATTTTATTCTTGGGATATTCATTTTGGCCTTAAGGAAATTTCCCCTTTTTTAGAAGATCCAGACAGTTGAAGAAATCCAAGGAAAATTTTAATTTTGGAGCAAGAGCCAAGAGTAGCTCGGCGAGCTCATGGGTGAGTTATCGGGCGAGTTGGATGGTTGGCTTCACAATGAGCGAGCTAGTTGAGAAATTTGAGAGACTCAACGAGTTGTTGCAGAGCTTAGGGTCCTTTGTTTCATGGAAGCGTAGAGGTGAACCAGCCGAGTCGATCGTAACTCGATGAGGTGGATGGAGATCGTCAGGGTGGTCGAGATGGAAGCTCACCGAGTAGGTCGGCGAGTTGGCCGGGGAATTGAGTTTTTTGCAAGGTGGATTGGTGATTGTGGGCTCAGGAGGCCCGAGTGGAATGGGTTATGTGGGGACTCAATTTCGTATACTCAAAAATTCCGCAATACATGGCGAGCCCTTTGTAGTTTGAATGGATTGGAGTTTGGGGTCCCAAGTGGTATATGTTCCAGGTGGGCCCAAGTTCCTTGATCGGGCCAAAAATATGCAACATATGAAACAAGGTGGTGAGTTATTGGGATCCCAGGTTGAGTCTGTTTCAGATAGAACGTGGGATGTGGGCACACGAGGCTTGGGAGGAATGGGTTCCGCGGGGACACGAGTTCCCCGCGACCCTGATAGAGCCACATAATGAAGCGCGAAACTTGAGATGAGTAGAGAGGTGGGCTCACCGAGCAAGTCGGCAAGCTGGTTGGGTGGAAGTAGAGCTCAGGGATCATCTGGGAGACATAAGGACATCGAGCTCAATAGATAGATCAACACAGGGTTACCAAGGGTGGCTCTGATGAGACAATAAACATTACAACAAGGGGTCGATAGAGTTGAACTCGTTGATTTCAATGTGAGCTACTCACCAGGACAAGCAAGTAAAAGGCCCACAGTCCATTATGGACTATGGGTATGTTATAAAGCCCGAAGGCTGAGAGTTAGCCGAATGGGCCAAGTGAGCTTCCTAAGCCCGATAGTGCATAACTTGGCCCCCCATGAATCAAGCTTAGTAAAATTGGACTCATTGGAATCATAATTCCATCCCCTATTTTTAGATATCATAAAATATGGGAAGTAGGTGGAGTTTGTGGGAAAGAACAAAGGAAAATCTCTCAGTCCAAAATACAACACCTCAAGTGAATAATGAAGACATTAATGCAGTATGGGCATTTTTTTTCTCCCTCAAGCAATGGTACAAAGAAGAGATGGGTTTGTAGGGTCATTCATGCCATTTTTAGAGCATTTAATACCTTTTTTGGTGGTTATAACCACAATTTTTGGATTTCCCTCTTCTCTTTCTCTTTTCTTTCTCCTATATATGTAAAAATGAGCTCATTTATAGGGGGTTGTACATCTTCTATATACTCCTCCATTCCTCTACATGTTATTGCAGGTGTATGTGAGCTTCAATCCTCCATTTTGGGCACTTTATAAAAGATTCTTATCTCTCTTTCTCATTGTAATGAATTGTGTGATCATATAAAACAATAAAATCAAGTTTAGTGGTCATTGTTCAACCCTAGCTTGTATTTCATTGCATTCTCTTGCCTCTGCATTGCATTTGAAGGTATTTTGTGTATTTTGGTTTCTTTTTGGCTCTAAATGGTTGTGTTTAATGGAAATGATGTTGTGAATGTTTTTTTTTAAACTGTGGTACTATACATGCCCTCTCTATTTCCATTTCTTCTCCTTTCCATCAATTGGAGAGTGTCCCAACCACCCTTCTCTTGGTGTTATCACCCCCTTAGTATAGGATTTCCATTTTTCATGCATTTTTCTCTCTAGTCCCTTAGAATCATAGGATAAGATTAGATAGTTGTATTTATAACATTAGGAGTACTTTTATTATTAGATTAGAAAGAGGAACCAACCTTCTCTAGAGAATTGTCTCAGTTTCATGGTCCCACACTTTGAGATAATTCCATGTTTCCCAAAAACATTGATTTCTCATTCAACTCACATGCAAGCAAATCAGAGGGTGTTATTTTCAGTGATAACAGAAAACTAAAGATAATTTGAGAAACACTTGTTGATGTATTAGGTTACCAAAACTAGATATTGCTTCCAATTTAGAAAGACTCCTTACCTCTTCAATCCCTCATTACAACCACACTATCATTATCTTACATAAATGGTTCACAAGCATCCATAAATTGGAAGTGCATCTACTCAATAAGGATTTGAATTTACTTTTAATTATGATTGTCAATGGTTTTCCTTTCATTTGCTACATCATGGTGTTAGTGTAGGGTTATAATTTAGGTATTTATGTTGTAAGAACTTAGTTTTATGTTGTAATATTTGTAGGGTTATAATTTAGGCCTTTATGGTGTAAGAAATTAGTTTTATGTTGTAATCTAACCCTTTCATAAAATCATAAAATAAATCTCATACTGGTTTGATGGCTGGTTTGTTGCAACATATAAATCCTAATATATTAGGATCTATTAGGAAATAATTGATTAGTGCTCGCATTACTTAAATATGGACAATTTTATTATATTGGCTAATATAATAGTATGTGTATAGGAAATGTGACTCCTATAAACATGTAATATGTCCTAGATGAATAAAAATATAGAGAATATTGTTATTGTTTTTGAGTTGTAATTGTGAGTTTATTTAATAAAACTCTAACCAAAATTACATTTGATATCAAAGTAGAATATTCATGTTCTTATGGTTTATTAATTTACAAAGGGGGAAGTCTCTTTAATTTCCCCCAAATAATGGAAAGAAAATCTTTACATTTGGTAACATTAATAATCTTAATATTTGTATAAGAAAGATAGGAATCTATTCATTGAAAATTGTTTAATGATATTTTGAGATCATTTGGGAGCATAGCTTGTATACATGTCATCTGATAAATTGATGTTTTGAATTGTGTTACTCGATTCAAGCATACGATTGGTTAGAAGACTCATATGGTTCATAAAGGTTTTCAAATGCCGTGTAATCTTATATGATTATTGTTACACTAGTAAGATCAACTTGTGTGTCCACCTCCTCATCCAATCTTTGGCTTTATTTGCAATCAAGATATTATGGAAAATCATTAATTTCGATTGACTGTGGCATATTTTTACATATAAATATAAGTTTATGGAGTATTTGTTACATATTTTTTCGCATCTTCATTTATTGCGTCAAACTTTCCTTATTGAGTTTAGTATTGAGTTTGCAATAACTGGAAAACTTTAACGTCATAGATATGAACTTTCCAACATTCGAACCTAGTGAGCATTGAATTAGATTGTGGAAGGCACACATTTTCTATAAATTTTTGGTCAATACCATGCATCTATGAAGCATATTTATATGAGGTATGTTATTTTTATAAAAAAAATCCAAGTTGTCATTATAAATATAGTATAGTGTAATAGTAAATTTTATCAAACACTGTACATGTTTTCAAATAATTTATGTGTCATCTTGTCATAATGTCTTTGTTATTATTCATGTCATTTCAATCAATGTTGTAAAAAACACAAATGTTAAAAGTAAATCGTTGAATATTGAGTCATTGTAAAAAGTTGAAAAATAATTTTTTTTCCCGCAACTCAACTGGACGCATTATCACGTGTACGCAACATCTAAGTTAAAATTGAGGTGGAGGGAATTTCAAATTGAACCTCATGTTCACATTTCGCTAAGTTATCACCGCAATACTAGTGGAGGAAATAGAGGAAGGAGATCGATTAATGACATCTTGTCAGTCACTAGTAATGAAGCCACAAAACTACATTAGTGGCACCACATTTGCTTATGGTTTATTAATTTACAAAGGGGGAAGTCCCTTTAATTTCCCCCAAATAATGGAAATCTTGAATTGAGAGATTTAAAAAAAAATCTTGACTTAAAGTAACATTAATAATCTTAAGATTTGTATAAGAAAGATGACTATATGTAGGAATCTATTCATTGAACAGTGTTTAATGATATTTTGAGATCATTTGGGAGCGTAGCTTGTCAAATCGAGTGTGGCAGCATCCAGTGCAAATTTTCTCTTTTATTTTTATATTAAATCATGTCTGCTATATATCTAATCACCTCATTCATGTTGGAATTCTCATTCTCTATAGATTCAACACATATATATTGCATCATTTTGTGGGCAAGAGAAGTTGAAGCGTAGTGCTGCAAGGAGAGTTTTCTATTTTATGCTTAATATACATGTCATCTGACAAATTGATGTTTTGAATTGTGTTACTCGATTCAAGCATAAGATTGGTTAGAAGACTCATATGGTTCATAAAGGTTTTCAAATGTTGTGTAATCTTATATGATTATTGTTACACTAGTGAGTTCAATTTGTGCATCCACCTCCTCATCCAATCTTTGGCTTTATTTTCATTCAAGATCTTATGGAAAAGAATTAATTTTGATTGACTGTTGCATATTTTTATATATAAATATAAGTTTATGGAGTATTTGTTACATATTTTTTCGCATCTTCGTTTATTGCGTCAAATTTTCCTTATTAAGTTTAGTATCGAGTTTGCAATAACTAGAAAACTTTAACGTTGTAGATCTAAATTTTCCAACATTCGAACCTACTGAGTGTTGAATTAGATTGTGAAAGGCACACATTTTATATAAATTTTTGGTCAAGACCATGCATCTATGAAGCATATTTATACGAGGTGTGTTATTTTTATAACAAAATCCAAGTTGTCATTATAAATATAGTATAGTCTAATAGTAAATTTTATCAAGCACAATGCATGTTTTCAAATAATTTATGTGTCATCTTGTCATAATGTATTTTTTATTATTCATTTCATGTCAATCAATGTTGTAAAAAACACAAGTGCTAAAAGTAAAGCGTTGAATATCGAGTCATTGTAAAATGTTGAAAAATAGTTTTTTTCCCACAACTCAACTGGACGCATTATCACTTATACGCAACATCTAAGTTAAAATTGAGGTGGAGGGCATTTCAAATTGAACCTCATGTTCACATTTCGCTAAGTTATCACCATAATACTACTGGAGGAAATAGATGAAGGAGATCGATTAATGACATCTTGTCAGTCACTAGCAATGAAGCCACAAAACTGCATTAGTGGCACCACATTGGTTCCAAGATTGGTTCCGAGGTGGCAGTGATCACCAACAATGGTTGTAAATGCGATGAGGACACGGTCTTCAAATTTCTATTTTTATATTATTTCAGTTACGTGGTGTGTGCAAAAATAGTGTCGGAACATAATATTAACTATTGTTATAAACCTTAGTTTATAATTAAATAATTTAGAATATTTATATTATGAACTATTTAATATAAACTATGAGTTTATATGGTTAATTTATTTTTAATTAAATCGATTTATTTAAACCGGGGGTATATCTCGTCACTTATATGTTCATAACCCTTGGGGTTATATAAATATGGACGTGGGCCATAATCAGGTGGAATTGGATTCACACCGGGTAAAAACATAGAGCTGGAGTGACGAAAGGAGTTACTAGACTGTGTAAAGTTTCTCTTATATGGAAAATTATTATTCGTGGTTTTTTACCCCATTGGGGTTTTCCACGTTAAATTTGGTGTCATTGTGTTATTTCGTTTATTTGCTTTGTTATTGTGTTATTGTGTATGGTAATGTTTTTAATTTAATTAACCAATCAGTATGACAGTTAAGTGGTTGGTTGGTTGGTCAGTTATTAATTTTTATTTAACCCCTCTCCCCCTTCCCTCCAGGACATGCCTTTTGATGTGTGTGTGCACAAGTGAAAGGTGACTCTCGATTACCTGCGCATGAAAACTTGTGAAAAAAATTTACGAGACCAAGTAAGGATCATTAACATTTGAAATATTCCATATGTTCTTTATACTTTCAAGTGTGGAGGATAAAATATATTAAAGTTAAAACTCAAAGTAAAATGAGAGAGGAAACAAGCTCCATGGAAATGGGATTTTAAATTTTTTATTAGAAGGGTGAAAACCCTTGTCCCCTCAGTAAATCCACAATTTTATATCCTCGTGTGAATTCAAAAGTCTCTATAACCCCTAGTAAAATTATTTTATCCTTCCCATATATGTATGTATGTATGTATGTGTGTGTGTGTGTATATATATATATATATATATATATATATATATATATATGTATGTATGTATGTATGTATGTATGTATGTTTAGAACTATAATCAACTTTTTCTATAAGTTATGGTTTATAAAAATAAAAATAAAAATAAACATATTATAATTTATATAAAACTATACATTTTTTTATATAAACTATATTCTATAACCAAAATGCGGCCCATGTTATTTTCTAAAACTTTTAACAACTAATATATAGTTTTAAACTATATTTGAAAAAAATCCTATGGGGTGGCCCCTTCCTAACCCCCCCTTCCTTATAGTCTCTGTGCTAAGGTTTAAAAAAAAATTAAAATTTTGCAAAAATTAAGCCCTAAACTAATGTGACCCCTCTCGGCACCTTTCATTTCCCACACCTCTTCATGGGAAACTTGATAGGATCTACACCTGTGTATCGGTGTTAATCATAGCTCTCCACACACAAAACAAAGTGGCCTCCACCCGCACCTCTCCTATTTCACCACGTGTTGTCATGTCCCTTCCCAGCCGACCATCTACCTACGTCCTTAGTGGGCGTTAGAACTTGCATTTGACTTGTGGCTCTTGGGTTGTTTAATTGTTTGAATAGTGAGTGGTTGTCTTGAATGGCATGCTTGGTGACTTGGCTTACCAATATGTTGCTTTAATTTGTAATTGACTCCATTGTGCATAAAATAACTTGACTCGCCGATTTGGGAAACCCATCTGAGTCGAGCTAACCGAATTAAGAGAAAGTTATTAACAACTACTAAGCAGCTAGTCTCCACATTTTTTTAATATATTATAATACTTTTTTATTATGTTTTATCAAATATTTTGTTGTAATCTAATGTTAGGAATCAAATTATTCTTGATATAGTCAAGGAATGTTTGTTTTTTCGTTTTGATATTTGATGTTTTCTATTTTTGATTCAAAATAAGAAGTTATCTTCTTGAGTAACGACACTTGTGTAGGTCATGTTTTTCCTCAAAACTAAAAAAAGTGTTTATATTTCAACTGAATATGTTGTATTTATGGTCAAACTAATAGTTTTTTGTGTAAATTATCCGAATGACAGGTCCAATTTCGACGTGAATAAAGGAAAAATCATCGAAATACGACTGCAATATGTAGGGGGGTTATTTATAAACTCGTTTTGCAATGATTTTCTTCCGTAAAACCTAATTTATTATCAAAAAGTTGATCATACAAAGTTGATTTTCTTCTGTAAAACCTAATTTTAAAGGAGTAAATTGTAAATTGTGCTTGGTGCTACCCCTCGAACCCACCCTGTATCGCAGCAGGGAGCACGCTAGGGGCGCTACCCTTCGACCTCGCTGGGGGCTACCATCCTCATACCCCCCCTACCTGATCCTATGTTCAGTATCTTATGTGAACAAAATCTCACCCTTGTGCATTGTGAGAAATGTTAATGGATTTGAAACCAAGATCTAGTTGAGTATATTATTATGTGGTTATTCAAACATGATTTGATTATCTTTTCAGATATTTTATCTATCAGTCTTATCATTTTTTAAGGGCTTAGAATAGATAATAAAGATATGTTTGTTGTTGATAGAACATTTTTTAGTATGTGATTACTAAAATAGTATTATATGCATATCAAATGACACTTGGGGATGCCTTTTTGTTTGTATTGGAGACGTCTAACACTGATTGCATCTAATATATATTTTACAAGAGTAATATGTTTAAATTTTTCAACATGGTTAGTTGTTAAGAATATTTTTATTTTAGTTGTTATACAACTAGTGTTTAACTTTTACAGATCGTTAAAAATGAAATCAATAAAGATTTATTTTATGTTTATTATGATGTCTATATGGATATTATGACTCTAACCATGTTGATGTTGGGTTGGATATAAAAAATGCGTTTGGATTTGTGTTTAAGTTCTTTGACCTGCAGGTGTCATTACTTGGAACAGCAAAAGCAACCAATAGTCTCCATCTCTTCTACTGAGGCAGAGTAGAGAAGTGCAATGGAAGCAGTGAAGAAGCCATGTGGCTGAAGCAACTGTTGGAAAAGATACACATGGAAGCTAAAGGAAGTATTCCTCTTTTATGTGATGGCCAAAGTTGCATTGCTTTTGCTTAACAATCCAGTTCAACATCTAAGAACGAAGCATATAGATATTCATATGCTTTTTATCCAAGAGAAGATAATTTATAGTGATATAGATATTCAGTACTGCTTATATGAAGATCAAGTTGCAGTTATGTTTACGAGTCAGTGTGTACTGTAAAATATTGCAAGTTCTATGAAATGCTTGGCCTTTAATATTTTCCATTGAGGGGGAGTGTGCTTGGATTTTATGGTGTACAGTCCATTGTGTTGTATCTATTTGTAAAGGAGGTCCTTGTGTTATAAAAGGATCCTAGAGATGTAGTTTTAAGAATTTTTCCATGAGAAACCGTGGGATGTAGTCTCGCAAATCATGCTTAGCCTAAATCATACTTCTTATTTATGGATTCTAAATCCTTTTGTACCAAAATATAAGTTGAGCATGATGAAGGTGTTATAATTCCTTTAAAAGTGATATGCTAGCCTAAACCTTCACTAATGGTTTATGGATCTGTAAATTTTGTTGTACAAACACGTAATGTTGGCATATGGTTCCCCACTTAATATTAAGGGGGAGTGTTAGAACATAATATTAAGTGTTGTTATAAACCTTAGTTTATAATTAAATAATTTATAATATTTATATTCTTAATTATTTAATATAAACTGTGAAATTATGGTTAATTGATTTTTAATTAAATCGATTTATTTAAACCGGGGGGTATACCATGTCACTTATATGTTCATAACCCTTGGTGTTATATAAATATGGTTGTGGGCCATAATCGGGTGGAATTGGATTCACACTGGGTAAAAACATGGAGCAGGAGTGAGGAAAGGAGTTACTAGGATGTGTAAAGTTTCTCTTATATGGAAAATTCTTATTCGTGATTATTTACCCAATTGGGGTTTTCCACGTTAAATCTAGTGTCACTGTGTTATTTTGTTTATTTACTTTGTTAAATGTTTGGTTATTAATGTTTGGATTAATAAATTTTTTGTATAATTATTTATAACCTTTGTTCTAATAAATAAAATGGTGTAATCATTCTCTAATAAGTTTTAAAATAGGAGAATTTACATATCATAGATGGTGTAAAGAGTTGTATATGAGGGTGGCTGATTGTAGATACTATTTAATTACAAAGATCATATAAATGCATGCTTCGTTGGAAGATGGTTAGTTGGTGAAGAGTTCACTGGAAGTGAAAATGAGATAAGTTCTCGTATGTAGGTGATCATGTGTAGCAATATCCATACAATATTATGTAAACCTAAAAGTATGCATTGGCATATGATTTTGTTTCCAGTTCAAGTGGTGCACAGTTCTTTCCCATGTTCACACTATGGAGAAAGTTAAGAAATAATTGGTTAGTTTTCACGTTATTTCAATATGGAAAATTATATTATCTTGGATGATACAATAGTATGTGTGAAGTAATAATTTACAAAGTGATAAATTTAATTGTGAGTAATTGGTTATGTAACTAAGTTGTTTGATAAACAACTTAGATTAATAATAGTGGTGGTTAAAGCCACTCATGTAGAATAGGTTGTGTATTGTTAATGTGTTGTCAAAGGAGATTTTATAGCTCTCCTATAACTTAGGAAATGTGACTCCTATAAATATGTAATGTGTCCTAGATGAATAAAAATATATAAAATATTATTATTGTGTTTGAGTGTTAACTGTCTTTTTATTTGATTAAAAAATGACCAAAATTATTGGATCATTATGCCATAATGGGTGGCACCACAATGGAAGTGGCCATATTACTACCAAAATTGCTGACGAGTTATAGGATGAGTATGTTTAGTTGCTTAATTATTTCCTCTTATTCTTTACACATTAGGGATCATCAACGCCTTAGACCTTAAAATACATATACACAATCATGAAAAATTTAAATTAAAATGTGTCAATAAATGAATCTTCTATGAATCTAAAAAATCTTGTGCGATCATAAAATAAATACCATATTGGTTGGTTGGATTGGCCTATTATAAGATATAAACCCTAATATATTATGATCATTATGCTAATATGGGTGGTGACATGATGGATGTGGCCCTATTACTACCAAAATTCCTAATGAGTTGTCAGATGAGTACATTTTCTTACTCTTCATTTTCCTCTCCTCCCTGCAACTTCCAAAAATCCCAATGAAAAATCATGTAAGAAATTGCCTCTAACTACACGCCTTGTTATTGTTACCCTAATATGATATGCCTTTTTATTCCATATTCAAACTTATTTTATGAATCTAGTAATCGCCATGTGATCATAAAATAAATTCCACATTGGTTGGATGGTTTGGTCCGTGACAACATATAAAACATAACATATAATGATGTTTATGCCAATATGGGTGGTGTCACAATAGAAGCAAACATATTACTACCAAAATGTTTGATGGGTTGTAGGATGAGTATGTTTTCTTACTCGGCCTTTTCCTATCCTCCCTCGTAGAAAAATACCAATAAAAAATCATGTAATATTTCCCTTAACTACATGCCTTGTTATCCAAATATGATATACTTATTCCTTCCATCATGGATTTTATTTTATGGTTCTCAAAAACATCGTGAGATCATGAAAGAGTTGGCAAGAATTGTATCGAAAATTGTGCACCATGATAGAGTTGCACTCTGAAGGAAACATAATAGCTCCAACGTAATCACAAGGAAGAATCGATCAATCAACTAAAGAACTTGTATAACAAAACAAAGTTGCACATGTAGAGAAAGACAACGGAGTCTCTTGGCATACTCATAAATGTCAAATGAAGGGATACATATAGGGTGTTGAGTAACCCTAGTGAATGACACACAAGAAACCCTAGACCTAACCCAAGTGAGATGACCCTCCATATGTGTGTGGAGGACATATAGAATACCACACACCAACAAATCATAGAATAAATACCAAATTGGTTGTTTGCCTAGTCTGTGTTAACATGTAAACCCTGATATAACAATATATTTATGCCAATATAGGTTTTACCACAATGGAATTGACTCTATTACTACCAAAATGGTTGATGGGCTATAGGATGATTACATTTGCTTTCTTAAGATTTTTCTTTCCTACATGGATTTAAAAAAATCCAATGAAAAAATCTTGTAAGATTGCCTCTAACTAAATGCCTTGATACTCAAATTTGATATGCCTCTTCACTCCATCCTGAAATTTCTTCTACAACTCTTAGGATCCTCTTATGATCATAAAATAAATCCCACATTGATTGCTTGGATGATCTGTGATGAGCCCAAAAATGGCTCATTTTATACAAGATTTGACATTCTTTTTCCTTGCATATATAAAGTGGATCTAAGTGCAATTTCTAAACTTATGGTTTATTTAGGATAAAAAATAGAGTATATATCATGGTTATTTCTTTATAATTCATTGTTATCTTTTTGTTATCTATTTCTATTGATTATTGGGGAAAAGATTTATTTGTGCATATGCAGTCCATACTTTGATATAATTGTTGAATAATGGATTATGAGCACTAAGTACCAACTACAACCAGCCTTGGACGATCTTTAAAATATCTCATATCAGCTCCAAATATTGTTATTGCAACACATCATTGGCTCCATAGGTTCCTTCACTAGCTTCGGAAATGTTCAGCAGTTTTATGAGCGGCTCCTTAAGCATATATTTGGGAAAAAGTGAAAAAATGTTATGAATAATACACCCATATCCAAATCTGATTACATATTAATATTCCTCTCAAAACATTATGCAATTTCAAAACAACAATCATCTCGATTCGAGTTCATATGCAAAAGTTCTAACCATTTTAGTATTTCTTCGGAGTCTTCGTAGAAAGCTTCAAAGTCTATTTAAATTAAGCCAAAAAAATTATATTAAAAACCTCCTTCGAATTTTTCTACATCTTTTTACCATTTGAAAGAAATCTTACTTTTACTTCGGAGTCTGCAGGCCTAGCTTCGAAGTTTGCAGATCTAGCTACAGAGTCTTACATAAACTTAAACCAAAAAAATTCAAATGGCTATTCTGAGAGAGGTTTATACTCATAACAATGAGTTGAACAAAAAAAGCCTTCTGATTTTTTACATCTTTCACCATTTGGACTAAATTTGACTTTTATTATGTTGTAGTCCAAGAAAAATTGTATTAGGTTAGCACCAAAAGTTACATAATTAGAGAACAAGAAGTCAAAGGGAAAATATGAGAGAGGTTTTTGGTTATAACAATGTGTTGAACAAAAATCTCCTCCTTATTTTCTACAGCTGATTATTATAGCTTTGGAGTTGGATATTAGAGCTTTGGGAAGGAAACTAGAGTTACATAAATGAGCATAACTCTAAGGGTGACATTTTTATTTATTTTGGAATTCATTCTAAAAATAGATATTTCTATAAGTGGATTATTATTTGTAAAATAAAAAAGAATCAATATTCTTTTTTATTCTCAACAATAAAATAAGAAATTTGGATTGTTAGTTAAAATTAGATAAGCTCTCTCCATATTTTGTGGAGATTGATGCTTTTTGGATAGATTAAAATCTTAGTTGATAAAGATGTATGCCTTAAAATAAGGTAGTTGGAAGCATGGATTTATAAATACAACCTCCCAACCCAAAGAAGGTAATCATCATTTTTTTGATCAATTCAAGATATCATTCCGTCCATTTGTAAATAGTCCTGTTAAAATCTTTTTCGAGGAATAAGTTGGCCACTTATTCCAAGGAAGATGGATATGTAAGTTTATGTTTTTTATTATGTAAATATATTTGTTGTCTTTTCTTTGTACAATGCAATTATCTTTTTGATGTACATTTTGTTGTCAACATACAAGTGTTTTATGTATTTATTTTCAATTTAGCAATTTATGTTTTTGCAAAGTGTGTTATATTTTCATGCAAGTGTGGTTTTTAATTTCCTGCAAAGTGTGTTCTTTAGTTTCTACAAGTGTGTTTCAATTCCTACAAGTGTGATTTTTAATTTCTATAAGTGTGTTTCAATTCCTACAAGTGTGCTTTTTAATTCCTGCAAGTGTGGATTTTTGATAGAAGGGACCATTTCTAAATATCTCTTTCTCTTTTTGTATATATCCTTCGGAAACCAACCCTGGATTGACATTCTTTAATGAAGAGGATTGACGACCATCATCGTTTTGGCACCATTTTCGGGGACATGGTGTTATTAGGAGATTCAAAATTTTCTAGTGGCAGTAGATAAACAAGTTCCTAGTGAGAGGGAATGTCTCTTAGAAAATTTTGTCACAAGAGATAATTAGTTGATGGTTTCTTTACATTTACTTTCTTGCGAATAGATTAGAATTTATTTTCATGCAAATAGATTAATTTTATTTTCCTGCAAATTAGATTAGATTTATTTTCATGCAAGTAGATTAGATTTTACTTTTTTGCAATTAGAATTCAAAACACAACCCCCATCCCGTACTAACCCAATTGTGTAGAAAAATGTAACTGCTAACATTAATATGAATGAAGGATTGAATGTTGATGCAGGTTAGATGAGGGATTTGAGATGGCTGAGGATTCTAAGATGGTAGAATTCTACAAGGGGATTACATTCCTCAAGGAGGGAAACATGCTCCAAATTAGTCAAATATATTATGGATAAGGGAGTCAAACTCCAAACATTTATGGTAATTCCTATATCATTGGATTTTTAGGAAAAGATGAAACTATACAAAAATAAATTTGCATCTATGTTTGGAATGAATCTTGAAAAAAATATTCTAATAATTAATGATTTTTTGCATGTAATAATCATGCCTTAAATATATTTGGTTACATGCACAAATTTGTTAATTTATTTTAACATTTACATGCATACAATCAAAAGAGGAAATCATGCATGTAATCATTGATTTTATCCATTCTTGAATAAATCCTTGATTTTCACCCATATTGCATTAGGGATCAAGCCCAAAATGTGACAATATATATGTATGCCAATGTCATCAATAACAAGTTCATAAGTTGTTCTACATTGTTCTTATACTTAATTAGTTTCTTATTCTTAGATGGAACATAAACCATCTGAAATAAAGTCGCAAACCTTTACCCATCAAATTTGTTCTTAGACATGTCTGTCATGTTTCATAATTGTGGTTGTTCAACATAGGTAAACTTATAATTTTCACCATCTTAAAATCAAATCAATCACATGTTAAATGTTAGTGTTCTAAAATAGGACCAAGATAAAAAAAAGAGCATCAATACTACCACCCATGATTACTTGTGTATACTTTATGAAACATTAAAACAATATAGATACAAATTTGAGTAAGGTATAAAAAGTACCAATATATTAATGAAGATTAGATGTGTAGTAGGGCCCGATCCTCTGCACATGAAGAATACAATAAAAATAATCATGTGGATCTACCTTCACCCATACCCTCCAACTTATGTGGAGGATAACGACTAAAATAAAACCAATAAATTTATTTATTTATAAATAAATTTTAATAAACTTTATTATAAATAAGTGTAGATAATGATGTGCACATAAGGTGTTCTTATCCGTAAAGAGTGCATCTTAGACTATACAAAATAATGTCCTAATAAACAATAACCTCTCTCTCTCTCTCTCTCTCTCTCTCTCTCTCTCTCCCTCTCTCTCTCTCTCTCCCTCTCTCTCTCTCTGATGAGATCATTTTTGATATGATGATGTGTACTTGTGTTATATGAATTGTTGATTATCTGATTTGATTTGATATGACATGTTGTTGAAATGGTGATGATGTAACTATAGATATTGATGTTGTAGATTAGAGTATATGTGTTGATAGCGTAGACAAGATCGTGATGATAGTAGAATGGAGATAGGAATGTAATATAAGATGATCATTGAACAAGGCATGTAGTACAAATGATAATGATGGTAAAGAAAACAATGGAAGAATAGATCTCACCAAGTGAGAGAAAATAGTGGCATAGATTTATATAATAAGCATGAAATCATGTAGCACTAAAGAACATATAGCATATAGTGAGAAAGAAGGTGAAAACTATGCATAAGTAGTTTAAATGATGCAGTGTCATGAGCATATCTACCGAATGATAAGCTCGAAGTGATTGTAGTAACACTAGGAAGATGTGGATCATATAGTGGTGATTGGTGTTCTTTCAAGACCCACTTAGGTTTAGGGTGTATGACAAGTCGGGGAAACATCTCATGCGTAGTCAAAAAAGAGTGAGGAGAAAAAATGATCTTAGGAGGATGAGAGGTAGTCAAAGTAACAAAATTCGATGTGTGGCATCACAACATGTGAGATTGTGATCTATCAACATGGCATGAACAAAAAAAATTATACCCTTGTCCTCAAGCAACGGAGCCCTATCATGGAGTATATAGCAATCATTATCTCTATGACCATTGATCCTATGAAAATTACAAAATGGTTGATTATGATTACATCATAACCAATGAGGAGGATGTTGTTAGAGTAGGTATTTACCTTAGTTCATGTTCACCTAGGTACTTTATTTACCTTTATTGTATTTATCCTCACCCACTTATGTGTATGGATATTTCTTTTAACTTATTTAGATATTAGGAGATATTGTTAGGTATAGTTCTTTCCTTGATCTATAGTATTGACTAGTTCTTTCTTTGATCTATGGTATTGACTAGACCCTTGATGTCTAGTTCTCTCCTAAAATCTATGGTCTTAACTAGTTCTTTCATGACTAGTTCTTTCCATCATTTATGGCTTGATCTACGACCTTTACTAGTTCTTAGATTGTTATTCCTTGCCTATATAAGCAAGGCCCATTCTCATTGTATTTCATTGAGTTTCATAATAATATATGATATTGCTACTCATTTGTTTGCAAAGGATTTATGTAAAGTTATTCTAGTGAATTGCTTTCATCTTATTGATTGTCGTGTTTGATTAGCATACGTTCTTGGCTTGGTTATGATCTGGTTATCGTTCCTTTTATGGTATCAGAGCTGAGATTGCTATTGACATCCATTTGTAAGTTTTATTTTGTAAATAAATTCTTTGTATATTCATATATTTGGGATTTGTTCGTATTTTGTTGTTGTATGTGGTTTTATGTAAAACAAAGGCTTCTATTAGATCCGGAAGGAGGGAAAACCCTAAGATCGACTGTAAGCTCGACCATTTCTAGAGGTAGTCATTTTTTTGTTGTTGCAGAGAAACACATTGGTTCGCCTAGGGGATTCATGCCAGCCAAGAAAGAAAACCATGAATTATTTTTTCTGGGTTTTGTTAGGTTTGTTGAGATCTAAATTAGGTATTTTTTTGTGGTGTAGCATTTTCGGTTTATGCACAGGAGTTTTTTTCAGAAGGATGAATCTTTCTTTTTTTGGTAGGGCACCAGGATGGCCATGCATGGATTCTGCTATTTCGGGAAATTCCGCACCCTATTATTTTCAGCAATACAGGCCAGTATCCACACAGGAATGAAATAGTAAGTTGTGCACACATCCATTGAAATCCTTAGCCCCTAGTCATATGAGGGCTTAAGCTTGTGATTCCTACTAGTAGGTGCTTAACTCCAACCCCCTTCCATTTTACTTGTGTGGTGATGGTTAAAAGCATTTTATTTTGTTTTAGTGGCAATTAAAATAAATAGCAGAGCATAATATTAAAAAGCTTGTATCTTTTGATCGATAACTCGGTTTTTGAGTGTCATTTTTTATAAAAGTGCTTATTTTTTCATGCTCTTTCCATTGGAAATATTTATTTTGATAATTTCACTATAATTTTAAAGTGCCATATTGTAACACACACTCATAATAAAGTGCCAAACATGGAGGAGTGTTGTAATCAATTGTGGACGTAATTTCGGTTGAGCTCGACGTCCTAAAATTTTGGGAGTTGCATTCTTGTATATATCATGGATTCTAAAAATGATATGATTTTCTCTAAATTGTGTGGACTTCAAGAGGATATTGCAAAATTTGTGGAAGAAAATAGATCACTCAAGAAGTGAAATTCTCTTCTACAATCACCCATTCACGATAAAGATACACTAATACACTCCCTGCAGCAAAAAATTACTATCCTACAACATCACCATCATATTGTGGACAGCCATGCCCCATGCTCCTAGTCCACTTGTAGTTGTTTCTCTCTGTACCCATCTTGTACCCACTATCATTGATATGTAGGTCTTTAACCCTGTTACTTCTCTTGATGCTCCTAAGCCTATGAGGCTTGTTACTGCCATACTCTTCCACATCTGTGCCTATTCCAGTAACACATGTTGTGTACCCTACTCTACTCATATGCATGGATATTTTGAGAAGCATACCAATACATTAAGTTCTTGCATGCTCCATTCTATGGGTTTCACTGGCGGAGGTATTTGAAGACATTCATAGGGGTATTGTTTCCCCTATTCCACATGTTCAATGGAATTCTCACCATGACATTGATTTTCGTGAAGATACTTCATTGGGATCACACATTGACATAGCTCCTATTTTTATTCGCTTGAATCTTTCCGAGGATCTTGAGCAACACATGAGTTCTACACCTTCAATTAGGCTTGAGGAAACCTAAGATTTCAGCTGTCAGACAAGATCAACCTGACACCACATTCTGATGTTCCTTTTCATGCACCCATTGTGCATTTTGTACAAAGTCATATGTAGGCATCTTCTTCATCCATCCGTGTTGATTTGGGGTGGATATCTGATCACTCATGGTAGAAATATAGGCATTCGTTTAAGAGGAATATACAGGCATTGATCCTCCACCATTCGGCCTCTTGCTCTACTTTCTATACATTCTACATTTTAATGCTTCTTGTTTTGAGCAGGTATAGTGCATCTCTCTTGTTTGTTGAGATATTTTGATCTGTATTTTTGACACTTTAAGCATGTTGATAGTATCTCTTCTGGGGGATCTATTCTGGCGAAGGTCTAGTGTTATTTTGTTAGTGTTTGAGTAGTTGATTTTGGGAAACTCATACAGATTTGTAGCATCACTCCAACCCATTCAGTAGTATGGGGAGGGCTGTGGTGTTGATCCCTTCTTCTTCGGGTTTTGTGTCCTTACCTTGTTACCTTGGATTTTGCTTGGATCATGAAACTCTGGAGTTTTTGTCCCTTGCCTTATTGCTTTGGTTATTGTTCTTAGATCGTGGCACACCTATTTGAAGCAGTTGATACAATTATGTTTGGTATTTTTTTTTTGCACTTTTAACATCACTTTGTTGACAGTCTCCTTGTATGGAGCTATTCTGGTGAAGCCTAGTGTCGGTTATTTTTTTATTTTTGTGATAAAGCAATGGATTCAGACCACAGTGCACACCAAACTTCTTCAACATTATACAAGTTTTTTGAGATGATATTCTTAGGATGCCTTACAGTGGGTTTTTGCTCTCTCTACTTTCTTGTTACTGGTTTTGGGTACGTTGCAGTGTCTTTTTTTCCCAGTTATTATACATGAGTACCTCAACAGGCCTAGTTGTAGGGACTCATACTTTGGACATGCCCACTTCTATTTTGGCCCCTAGCTTCACTTGACGGGGGATGTTAGAGTAGGTATTTACCTTAGCTCATGTTCACACTAGGTACATTATTTACCTTTATTGTATTTATCCTCACCCACTTATATGTGTGGATATTTCTTTTATCTTATTTAGATATTAGGATATATTATCTAGTTGTTAGGTATAGTTCTTTCCTTAATCTATGGTATTGACTAGTTCTTTCCTTGATCTATGGTATTGACTAGATCCTTGATGTCTTGTTCTCTCCTAAATCTATCGTCTTAACTAGTTCTTTCCATGATTTATGGCTTGATCTATGATCTTGACTAGTTCTTAGATTGTTATTCCTTGTCTTTATAAGAAAGGCCCATTCTCATTGTATTTCATTGAGTTCCATAATAATATATGATATTGCTACTCATTTGTTTGCAAAGGTTTTATGTAAAGTTATTCTAGTGAATTGCTTTCATTTTATTGATCGTGGTGTTTGATTAGCATATGTGTTCTTGGCTTGGTACAATCTGATTTTTGTTCCTTTTAGATGTCCATTAGAGGGTAGCCTAATCAACCTTTAATCAATCAGTGTGCAAAATATCATGACGCCTAGCAGAATGTGAGAAGTAAAATGGCTCCCACTAAGGAGGGGGAGGAACGTGGTGGAGATCTATGAGGATGTGGTGGATGATCACGAGTATGTCTAGTAGCAGATGGAGAACATGAAGCAGGTGTAATAGGAGGAAGAGAAGATGTAGTAGGTGGAGACGTGGTAGAAGAACTAGAAGCATGGGCAATAGTATGTTCATTAATCATCTCTTGTTTTAAATATACAACCTTAAATAAAATAAGTGTAAAAGATTCACATATATCATATAATAATTTTTCTTTCAAAGGAAAAATCAAGCCACAACAAAAGATATATTGCATTTCTAGATCAATAGGATGATAAAGTAAATAATGCATGCATGATTTGAAATGTAAGATATAATCATTAATAGGTTCATTCTTTCCTTGATGCAAATAAGGAAGACGCTTAAATGCAACTTTACTACCATTGTTAGAAATAAACCATCTAAGAAATATTTCTTCCATATCATGATAAGTACTAATAGATCCACTAGGAAAATGATGAAACCAATGAGAAGCAATATCAGTAAGACTACTACGAAATTCTTTGAGAAGTAATCTATCATTAGAATGTAAAGTCATGGCTAATCTAAAATCCTTAAAATGCATATAAGAATTACATGTTCCATCAAAAAATTTAGAAGTAGGCAAAGTGAAACCCTTAGGAAAAGTTGAATTGTAAATGTTTTTCGGAATAGGATTTTCATGAAGTGAATTATTATCATTGCTAGCATAATAGGCCCTACGCTCAAGGGTAAGGGCATGGATCTTGTTTTTTAAATAACCTACAATATGCATAAGAGAAATAACTTCTTGAAGAGGAATGGCATAAACATTAAGGGGTTCTTTAAGGGATTGAATCTTTCCATTATAGGTAGCCATAGAGACACTATTGGGTTGAAAATCAACTTTTGGATCAACAAGTGGAAAACTAGGAATAGGAATATGGGAAGAAGAATGAACAGGAAAAGAGGTTTGCACACTTTTATCAACAATCTTAGTAGGATAAGGAACATGAGTAGGATAAGGAACATGAGTAACATGCATTTTATCCTTATGATCGACATTATGTATGCTATCTTCGGAAATATTAAGAGTATAAACACATTCACCATGAACTTTTGCAAATTTTAACACATCATGAGAAGAAAAATGAGTATTAACATCATTAGGAAACACACAAGAGGTGGAGGAAGAAATATATGACTTATGAGGCACAATATTCAATGAGAAGTACTTGGTTGAGAAAAGGGGGGGACCAGAATATCATTAGAAACAACAATAGGGTCAGCTTTAATGATTTGTGCATATTTAAATGGAGAAGGAATAAGGCGAGGGTCATTTATGATAGCATCTACAATATCAAAAAAGTATGGGTATCACAAACATCATTAACAAGACCTTCCTCATATGAAAAATTAACCAAATCTTCAACACTTGTATCATTTGTAGCAATAAAAGAAACATCACAATCAGATTCACGAGAGTTGGTGGCCTCAATATGGGGTAGGAATACAACATCAAGATCGGGATTGAAAACATTTGTAAAGACACGATGAATTTTGGGATGACATGTAGCAGTAATGTGTGACTTGCGATAGAAGGTCGCTTCTTCTTGGGCATTTATAAAGATAGGTTGAAGACCAGTCATAGGAAAAGGTTCATACTTAGGGGAAAGGGGTTTGGGATGATGGTTTTACAACACCTTTAGATAAACCATGAGGAATATACAAGATGATGGATCCTAAGGAAAACTAGGGTTCGATCACTAAGGGGTTCACCAAATGATTTAAATAACTTTAAATCATAATCAGAAGGCTGAGATCAAATGAATATAACAATGACAAGCAAGATCTATCAAACAAAAGGATAGGAAAGTGTGTACAATAGGGAGATAAAAATAACTTAGCTTGTACTGGCTAATCTAGACTCATTTGGGGCCGGGAAACAGGATAATAAGGTTGGATCAAAACTGTGTATGCTCTTTCACAAAAACTTGGATCTGGAAGCTCTTCTGACAAGACCGCCCAAAGGAGGATAGGACCTCCCGAGCACTGGTTTCTAAACTAGGCGCAAGTTTCCTAGCATCAACTCTACTTCTAAATTTCTCAATATTTGAACTTTTCTTCTTCCTTTCACTCTTTGTCACATCCAATATGTTTAGGGTTCGTGTATCACACCTGAACCTGTAAAACAAACCCTAACTACTTGCACAATGCTCAAGCAAACATTAGATGGAATAAATAATGCATATTCTTGAGTCGGATTGACCTCAGCAATCATCCTAATGTGATTGTCACTGAGCGATGCACTACATTTAGACTTTGTGTAGTTCTAGCGTGTGTGATTGAATCATGTCCCTTGAAGCTATGTTTCCCTTTTGCCAATAGCACCAAGATAGTGGGCTACAACGAATTTTCCCCCAAGATGAATGTGTGAGATGGATTTCAGAAATAGCCCCCGCTATGCAGTGAATAATGCATCCCAAATGCAATCCTTGAATGTTGCTCTTTTCCCAAGTAGTAGATAGTAAGTAATAGCCCAAGTTGTCTACCCAGCCTAATAATAATAAGTAAGTGGTATATATATATATATATATATATATGATTGCTTGTTTTAATTTCGTCATTAACAACTAAAAGGCCGACCTAAAGTGATAAAAGAGAATTTAGAAAAAATAACAAATGATGTGGAATTTCAAACTTGAAAAAGAGAGGGAAAAGGACAAAAGTGTCCAAAGGGGATAGAAGTGTATGGGTGCTCTTGTCCCTAATGGGTGGTAATGTCTAGGATGCTCAGAGGATATAACAGAAAATATAGAGTTGGGTCATGTGTTGTCCAATGTCCAAAAGTAAAGTGACCATTTGAGAAAAACAAATGTCAAGAGTATCAGAAGGGATAAAGAAATGTAAAAGCAAAACAAATGTTGTTAATGTCTAGGTTACTTGCTTAGGAATCATGTATATAATGGCATACTTAGAGGTGTGTTGTAAATAGAAAGTGCATGATTTCGTGACTATATGTCCATGGGGGTATTTGGAGGATTTTAAGGCTACGAACCAATTTTTGGAGTGCTTGGAGCATACCATAGAGATGAGAGTGTTTGATTATAGAAATTTATCCAGGCAATAGTTGGGTTCAAGGCTTTAGCTCGTCATTCTATCATAGACTTGTTTGGATGGATAGTTTTAAATTTTTAAACATTATTGACCCATTATTGGAGTGGTACGAGAATACCTTGTACATGTGAATATTTAGTGATTGACATGTGCTTGGATCAATGTTAGCTTCAACATTTTGACTTGCCATACTTTGCATTGGGAAATTTTTCATTGAGGGGTGATGTTAAGTGCAATGCCACCTTCCAATTATGTCATCTTTCATTATGTTCCCCCTTCATTTAGGAGATGTTGAAGGAAAGGTTTAGCAGGTAAATTCTACCTTCCACGAGTCCTCTTTTATAGGGATGTTGAAGATGAGGTTTGACGAGTAAATTCCAAATTCCTTTATGCCCTTAAAGCAATCTTTTAGAGAAGATTTGAAACTCAAATCAAACCTTTTGTATTTTCATCACTTATGAAATACATTGGATCCATGACAAAATAGTAATTTCCCGGGTGACCAACTCACCCTACACAATAGTCTAAGTATAAATAAATGTATTTACCTACCAAATCTCACCACATTTTATAACATTGTAAAAAACACATTTAATGGCCATATTGTATTTCTATATTCCTAAGGGAATCCAACTCAAATACCTTTGTGTTTTTTTTTGTTCGGGTAGGAGTCGTTGACTTGTAGTCAAAACAAATTACTATATAGTAACAACACACATTTTGATTGTTAGTCATTGGGATCCCCCTTCAATTTATTATCACTGACAATACAAAGGTATAAATAACCAATCATAATATATTCATCCCTTAGATATAACTCCTAACCAGATGCTCTTTACTACATATTCAAAGGAAATCAACCTAAAGAATCCTCAAATGTTAATTGAAAACTAAGATACATAATGAAATAATAATGTACTTAAAAACACTATTATTATGCATGCTTCACATTGGTCTTCCACTTTGTTTTAAGTAAGTTTGATAACTCTCAAGAAATGGAAAATATCATAAATTTGGAAAAATTGTGAGATAAATATAGATCAAGGTCTAAACTTTGAATTGCAAAATTTCCTTATCAAAACTTGTGGTGACACCACCTGTCCATTTTATGACCTTTTAGATGTTCCAATATTATTTTGTTGATTAAAACTCAAGGAAAAAATGAATTGTGAAAACGTTTTTTTGTCTTGAAATTTAGACCAACTAGCTCTTACGACAGTCACGAGGCCACGTGTCCCTTGATGGTATAAGAAATATATTTTCCCCAATCAACTTCAAATTGCAAGAAATGTATTCGATATAGGGGCCAATTGCATAAGTTTTCTTTGGATATATTCTCAATTCGTTGACTATGATTTTGAGCAAGTGATGCTCATGTAACGCATGTGTCGACTTATTACATTCCTCCAAGATTTTACCTTGACTATTAGGAAGACCTTAAATCTTCTACTTATTACATTATTTTGAATTCTTACTGTAACCGCTACAGAGATCTTAGATCTACCCATAATGTGTGCCACACAACTATCGCTTCCATCCTACATGTGATCTCGTTGATCTAATGATCTCACTAACATGGGGACAAAAGCAAGGGGAATCACCATAATCTTGCTTCCACCTGTGCCCGATAAAACCTAATTTTTATCACCCCTAATATTTGAATGTTAATAGATTTATACTGACCGTGGAATATTGCACTTAACTCACACATGGTTCAAGCCTCGAGAATTTTGGCCCTTTGTGACCAAGTGGTGTGTGAAATCAGGAGTGGAAGCACAAGATGTGTTTAGTGATGTTCAGCATTCTATAGGAGTTAGATTTTGTGGGGAGGAAAATACAATTTAGCATATATATAATGTAGTGATTCAAATGATCTTCCAGTGATATATCTCGGAGTATTCCCAATTTTGGGGTGGGCTGTGCTTATTTCCTAAATCATCACTTATTTGTTTCCCTTGTAAAAAAAATATAATGGCTAATTTTTTTTGTATTTTTTCCATATTCTATTGTTTAGGGCATGAATGTCTAATTTGAATATTATGTTTATTAAACAATGGAAGGAAATTTTCCTTTTGCATGTTATAACTTCGTCATGCAAGCATAAACTTCACACATATTTATAATTGTTAATGAAGTCAAACTTTTCACCAAAAATTCTCATAATATGCCTATGTTAGAATGATTGGTCCTTGATCTTGTAGTCAACATGTCGCAGGTTCATGATTTGTTCATCGTCCTACTAGCATTGGTTATAGATAGGATCTTCCACTTTCTCATATGGACTTTGTTTAACTCTATTCTCCAAGCATAGGAAAGATATTCCATAGATCTTAATCACAATCATGAAACATCCTAGACATATATGTTGTAATGCCCCAATTACGGGACCAATGGGAAATATTGCAAATTAACAACTCTTCAAGACACCAATCAACTGGAAATAGCAAAAGCTCAATCAACACTATTTGAACCAATCAAATAGATGACTCAATAAACCCAAGGATAGGGGTTTAATGGCCTATACTAGATGGTCATGAGTAGTTAATTTTAACTCAAACTAATGAAAACTCATAAAACCAAATTTGCTTTCAAAAATATAAGGGTCATACCCAACTGCCAAAGACCTCTCAAACTGATCCAAATTCACCCATACAAATTGCTAAATAATTGTGTATAAATCTTATCTGAACATTTACCCAAAAATCATTGTAGAAAAGGAACTTGCACTACCATAGTATTATGCAAATACTTAGTTACAAGAGGATATTAAATCACTGCCAATATGTGCTTTCATGAAATATAAGCATTCATAAAAGTTGTCAAAACTAGAAGATAACATGCTCAGAAACAGATGCACATGAGGGTAGTAAATAGCATGCCAACACCTTTAAACAAACCTTGATCAATATACAGATCTTGTTGGGGTTTTAGAGAAGGTTTATACAATGAAATGTAGGTTAGAAACAAGTTGATCCCTAGTCAGTGGTGCCACACAGATCACTAAACATGTGAGGTTCAAAACATGCATTAAAACATCCAATACCCACCCCAATGAAGTTGTTGATCCTAGGAGAACACATCAGCTTTATCCACACCAAATCCATATCACAACCATGTCAAATATTATCATTGTATTGCCTTGAAAGAGATTGTTGCAACAACGGTCTTTTATCATACATAGGATAGTTGAATTACTTAGAAAAATGCCACAAGTCAGACATTAAAACCATTATGCAATCGTTGATCTCTCATATACATTCCAAAACATTCAAAATAAATCGTTGTATCTTAGCAATTAATACCATCCAGTTCCCTTAATGTTTAGAGCCCTAGACATGCATAAAATATTCAAATAACTGCCCAAGGTAGTTGTTGCAATAAAGGGACTGTAAATCTCAACAAATCAGACATTTATCCACATCAAATCACTCTAACAAATGCACAAGCAAATCGATTTGCAAGGATAAAATAAATACTCCAATTACTGTTAAAGAAACCAGCTCTAAGATCCCCAAAACTCAGAGATAGAAGAGAGCAAGACTCTACAACTATCTAGTTACAATTTGCATTTAAATCAATTCCAAAACACCCTAAGCAAGTCGTTGAATCTTAGAAATGATATGCGAAATAGCCCACATATACCAATGACAAGTCGCCAAGGCTAGGAAGTGAATCTTCAATAAGTAGATTGCAAATCTCATGAACACTCTTCAGTTGAATAACATAACTAGCTCAGTATGTAAGAGAGAGAGAGAGAGTATCAATGGGCATGCATCCCAACTCCAAGCATGGAGTGTCAAATAAATCTTATCACGACATAAGTCTAACAATGATCCTAGCACTCCTTTTATAAGCAAGGAGGCACAAAATTTGAAATCCCTAGGAGAGGGAAATTATTAAATAAAAGCAATTTATTTCCCCTTGGTGTGGCGTCCCCTTTTCAAAGGGTGATTTTATCAATAAAAACCTTTTAAATATTTATTTAATTAAATTGTCATTTAATTTTTATAATTTGGGATTTAAATTAAATAGTTTTCATAATGAAATAATTAAATAATTATTGCTTTCTAATGTCAAATGATAAAAATCACTCTCCAAGCAATAATATTTAATTATTTAATAAAATTGTTCCCCTTGCAACATCACTAAGCCTACGGGGAAAGATAGGCTAATGGTCTTCAAAAATGGGGACATTACAATCCTGGACTGTCCCAAGTCTTGAATTTGCCCTGATGTCATTAACAATGGTCACAGGCAAGCCAAATACAATGTTATCAAAGCAATACAAAAATGTATTGGTCTCGTAAGAATCAAGTGAAGGAGCACTTGCAACTACTAGCTTGTGATGCTCTCTGGAGTAATGGTAAAAAATGTGGAGAAATTATACATTATCAAGTTGTTGGAAAAAATATCTCTTTAAACATGTGCATGGTTACAGACTTGTGAGGAAAAAGATCAAGGGAAAACTCAAAGACAAACCAAATGAAGTTAATGCAACCATTGCTTGAAGTATCCACATGGCATGCTAAAAGAGGTGACGAACTCATCTCCCATACATGGAATGCCCCTACAATCTGCTAAAGCAGTCTCAGATGTTTGAAGATAGTCAAGGGATTTAGTCTTCAGATGAAGTTCAGACATAGCCCTGTAGCAATCAATCATGGATGAGTTACAATCAAACACCAATAATTCAGGAGGTCATCATGTATATTTGGGAGTTCAGGGATTGTGGAATTGGGGAACCTTGCATAATTTCATTTCTCATTCTGCTGCCACCTTTATGAAGGTTATCAAGGCATATGCTTGATGGAGTTCTACCTGGTCAAATAACTATTTTTCGTTGAGAAATCTTTCCCACAGAATGCATTAGTTCTATTCGTGAATCACGACCATATTCTTTACTAAATGACTTTTCATGAGACTGTGACATAGTTCGATGTGGTAGGAACTAGAGTTACTCAGGGAAAGAATTTGTGTCAAAAACTTCATCACTCTTCCTAAGAGTGTGTTTCTATGATCATACGAGTTTGAACAGGCTTTTGAAGAAGGTAACAAACTGAAACTGATAAGTACAGTCGTCTTATGTTGCATTGATAGCTCATGCTAAAAATATATCAGTCTTCTTACAAAGATACAAACATGCAAATGTTACCTTGAATTGTGGAATCAATATAGTCATGACCCTTTAACCCATGAATATGGTCGCGAATTTCAGATAGCATTGATTTTGCAACTCACATTTTTAAATTATCGTTGGCAACCCACTTAAACTGCACTCTTTTACCAGTATTAGAGTCCATGCATGACAAAGTTACATTGTAGTCAAAGTAACAAGAAAAACTAAAACTGTTGTATGAGCCGATGTACCAGGAAATCGATTATCTTTAGGGCAAAACATGAGATGGTTGTTTTTTCTAATGCATAACAACAATAAATTTTATCCAACTACTTGAAATGCAAAATAGATCATGGCAAGGGACTGCCATATGCAAATTGTCAGTAATTGAAGACTCGTCATTAGGAAAACTTGTTCTTATACCTTGGATTCCAATTTCCTTTCCTTTTTTGGTGTTTTTGAGCTCCATCTTTTCTAGGGTGAGAGTGAATTCTCCCAATGTGTAACAACATAGAAATCATCACATGCTTCATTGTTTCTTGATAATGAGTTGGGAACTCTTGTGCCAACATAGTATTATGGATCCATTTGCCTAGGATACCTTGAGGCCTTTGAATCCTTCAAAATTCAAACTTAAGCTTGCAACCATCCTTGCATCAATGAAATTGTGTGAAGCACCATTATTAATGAAAACACTCACCGGATTGCCATGCAACATACCTCTTGTTCGGAATAGGTGAATTCTATCATTTCTAGAAAGTGATGTCAAGGTTCCCTCTATTACACTTTCTTCCTTATGCCCATATTCATCAATAACAACTTCATCATCCTCATTAGCCACATAAAAATCAAATTCCGAATAATTCATTACCTCATCATAGTTGTCTTGCCTTTTGTTGATGTTACATGGCTGCCCTTTTGAGGTATGAGTTTGATCACCCAAAAGTGACCTTGGTTGCCACTCATTTACTATTTTTCGTTGCATATGTACAGTTGTATTGTACGGACCAGCGAGCTTGCCATTTGCATTTTTATTTATTGGGGGGTATCCCTCACTCAATACCTCTACATTTTCTTGATTGTTCTTTACCTTAGCATCTGATTCTTCTATGCCTTCACATTTTATGCAAGTATTAGATACAAAAAACTCATTATTATGCACCAAAAAACTCATACCTTGAAGATCCATTCTCATATCTTTTTCTAAAAATTTGGTTGTCATATATGTATTCATCTTGATTGAACATTGATCCATGATACTTTTTGCCAAGGTGTGAGCAATGCACGATGCCTCCTGTCACAATTCTTCCTTAAGCATAGTCAAAAAGTGTTAACGAATATCATCATATTCATTTAACACCATGGACATGATAGTTTGCATTGCAACCATTACATTTTCTGAATGATTATCTTGTATGACCCCAAAGAATACTTCGAACATATGAAGAATAAGATCATTACAACCAAGATTTATCATCAATACATAAGATCTTACCTTTGCCATAGTTTCCAAAAAAATTACCCTCTTGTTGTAATAAGGGCTTGTGATGTTCCAAAGGCCTTGAAAATTTCCGACCATGTGTTCGAAAATGTCTCTCATGATAGCATCACTGTAAGGCAGATTAGGGGTTGTGATCTTAGTGACTTCAGCAATGCAAGTAACAACCATAATTTTCACTCTCACATCTTCATACCAAAAAATCTTAGGCTCAATTTACTAAAACATCAATGAATGAATCATGCACTTATTTGATTATTCGATCATGGCCAAACAATTTATCATTTCCTTCAAGTCCTTAAGCAAGGCATCCTCGGAACGATACGGATACTTAAGCTTCTTTCCAACCCTGATGATCATTTCTTTCAACCCACCTTCACTCATTAACTCCATGGTTCCAGTGGGCCTTGTATCTCTGCATACAAATATGAAAATACAAATCCTACATTCACAAATGACCCACACAAATAGAGGAAGGAAGCTCTGATACCACTGTAATGTCTCAATTCCGGGACCAATGGGAAATATTACAAATTAACAACTCTTCAATACACCATTCAACTGGAAATAGCAAAAGCTCAATCAACACTACTTGCATCAATCAAATAGATGACTTAATAAACCCAAGGATAGGGGTTTAATGGCCTCTACTAGATGGTCGTGAGCAGTTAATTTTAACTTGAACTAATGAAAACTCAAAAAACCAAATTTGCTTTCAAAAATATGATGTTCATACCCAACTGCCAAAGACCTCTCAAACTGATCTAAATTCACCCATACAAATTGCTAAATAATTGTGTATAAATCTTATTTGAACATTTACCCAAAAATCACTGTGGAAAAGGAACTTACACTACCATAGTATTATGCAAACACTTAGTTACAAGAGAATATTAAATCACTGCCAATATGTGTTTTTGTGAAATATAAGCATTCATAGAAGTTGTCAAAACTGGAAGATAACATGCTCAGAAATAGTTGCACATGAGGGTAGTAAATATCATGCAAACACCTTTAAATGGACCTTGATGAATGTGCAGATCTTGTTGGGGTTTTAAAGAAGGTTTATACAATGAAATGTAGGTTAGAAACAAGTTGTCATCCCTGGTCAATGGTGCCACACAGATCGCTAAACATGTGAGGTTCAAAACATGCATTAAAACATCTAATACCGACCCCAATAAAGTCGTTGATCCTAGGAGAACACAGCAGCTTTATCTACAACAAATCCATATCACAACCATGTCAAATACTATCACTGCATTGCCCTAAAAGAGATCGTTGCAACAGAGGTCTATTGTCATACATAGGATAGTTGAATTACTTAGAAAAATGCCACAAGTCAGACATTAAAACTATTATGCAATCATTGATCCCCCATATACATTCCAAAACATTCAAAATAAATCGTTGTAGCTTAGCAATTAATACCATCCAGTTCCCTGAATGTTTAGAGCCCTAAACATGCATAAAATAGTCAAATAACTGCCCAAGGTAGTTGCTACAATAAAGGGATTGTAAATCTCAACAAATCAGACATTTATCCACATCGAATCACTCTAACAAATGCACAAGCAAATCGATTTGCAAGGATAAAATAAATACTCCAATTATTGTTAAAGAAATCAGCTCTAAGATCCCCAAAACTTAAAGATAGAAGAGAGCAAGATTCTACAACTTTTCAGTTACAATTTGCATTTAAGTCAATTCCAAAACACCATAAGCAAGTCACTAAATCTTAGAAATGGTATGCAAAATA
The DNA here is from genome assembly GCA_019776745.2 of Taxus chinensis. Taxonomy (NCBI): domain Eukaryota; kingdom Viridiplantae; phylum Streptophyta; class Pinopsida; order Cupressales; family Taxaceae; genus Taxus; species Taxus chinensis. The sequence goes on from CM034153.1 coordinate 45,408,754, forward strand.
GCCCACAAATTCCAATGACAAGTCACCAAGGCTAGAAAGTGAATCTTCAATAAGTAGATTGCAAATCTCATGAACACTTTTCAGTAGAATAACATAACCAACTCAATACGCAAGAGAGAGAGAGAGTATCAATGGGCATGCATCCCAACTCCAAGTATGGAGTGTCAAATAAATTTTATCACAACATAAGTCTAACAATGATCCTAGCACTCCTTTTAAAAGCAAGGAGACAAAATTTGAAATCCCTAGAAGAGGGAAATTATTAAATAAAAGCAATTTATCTTTCCTAGGTGTGGCGTCCCCTTTTCCAAGGTTTGTGATATTATTACACAATTTATGTTCAATATTAAAATGAGATGCTAATTGAGTACTAAAAACCGTGTACTAACAACCTATGAACTTAGGATTCATTACATTGGCATTCATCTTTTTTATCACATTCGATATTATTGATGGTACCTCTCATGATAATGTCTTGCTTATCTATGTCTATATTGGTGAATATGAGAAGCATACAAAAGATATTTGTTCCAAGTTACTTCACTGAATGGGTTATGCGAGTTATAGACTTGGTAACAATGGACAAGGTATTCTTCTTCCTATTGAAGCAGTAATTGGGTTAATGAGAGCAAGCCTTGGTTACCCAAGGCTACAATCATAGTCAACAACACTCAATTCTTCACACCTTAACAGTGGACCGTTAAGATGATCTTTACATCAACATCCCATGTTGGAAAAAGGAGGCAATGTTCATTTCAAGGATCATAAGTGCAAAGTTGTTTATTTTGGATTGTTTGATTCTTATCTTGAATTTTATAATTAGTAAACCCCTTATTTTCTCCGAAAATGTCCCACTAAGTGATGATAAACAAAATCAATCTCTACACTAATGTATCAAGATCAAATAATTCTTTTGAGAATGAAAAAGGGCTCCACACTCCATTGTATGGACAAGATTTTACAATTTCAATTTACTTTTGAGAGCAAAAAGAAAAAAAAACCTATATAACATCAAATAGATGACAAATTTGAGATTTAAATTACCCTAAGACAATCAAATTGATGTCAAATGTAATATTTTAACTACCTCTCACACCACCACCCTACCTACCATTGTAGAAAGCCTATCAACATAATTACAAATATGATAATCCATGTGCATCCATGTTCACTACTACAGATGATATGAAGGTACAAATTACTTCTGATGGTGTATTCATCCCTTCAATAAAACTGCAAACCAATTGCTCTTTAGTACATATTCAATGGAAATTAAAACATCCTCATAAATGTAAATTGAAAACCTAAGGTGAAGCTATATATTTCTGTTAGTTGATCGGAGAGAAATTCTAATTGCACACAATGAAATAATAATATACTTCAATACCAGTCTCTGCACATTAATTCAATGGAATTGACTTCAAGCATACAGTGCCCAAGAATGTTTGAATCCACACTCGGACACGGGACTCATAACATTCATTTACCAATCAAATAAAAATATGTACTCATAAAAATCACAAAAAAACATACAATTGCATTTGATTATGATTCATACAAAAAATGGCATTTTAGCATGCCCGTCTTTATTGACTCTCTGCTTATAAGGCCTTCCAAACCCATGCAAAAATATGCATCAAATGAATGTCTGTTTCTTTGGGGAATTCTACTTTTAACATGCAAGATCCTGGTTTACCCAAGTGAAATGCCACGTGACCAGAGCATTGACCTAATTTATGCACACTGAACGATGCACAGGCAGCTTCAATCCAGCTCTCACCATCAGGTCCCCAACAATTAAGGAATGATAGAGCAAGATTTGAACCTGGTGGTGGGCTTGAGAGGTGCTTCATGACAAACTTACCCTGTCACACCTTCACAAAATAAAGGTAGTTTCACACACGATTCTTCATTTCTCTCTAGTCATACATATGATTCTACTTTACCAAACATACACCAGAAAGCCATAAGAAAGAACCCAAAAATCATTTTCATTTTCATTTTCATTGCTGTTTAGGATGTTTATATAGCTTCGTACATCAGTACTCGACATTCTACAGTAAGATTTCTGCACTGCAATTGTTCCATGGTAACTTTATGTGTAGCCTGAATAGAGCTGATTACACACACGGAACTTGAATCTATTGCCTGAGGGAAAAGAAAATTAGTTCACTTGTTACCACCCAGGACCTCATAGAAACATATCATTCTCATTACCCATACTTGACAATGAGTTTAGATGGATTGTAACGCTAATAAAACCAAATTCATCTTCCAAGCCATATATTGGCAATCAGATATGTAGAAATAAACAAAACTTGATGCTGCTAAAATGATCATTCCGGAAAAACACTTTCCAAGAGGCATCAAAATTCAAGCAGCACAGATTCAGCTGACGTAAACTGAAATTTCCAGTACATCACTTTACACAATTGCTTCTGCCACATATAATTGTGAAGTGAAAAGGAATATAGCAAAATGTTAAACCTGTGAACCTTGGTCAGTGTGTACAGCTTTCGGATGGCAGAAGCTTTTCCATGAGATAACTGGAAAAGGTCAAATTGTCACGTGACAACGTGACAACTATATAGGTCCGGGAACTTTGCAAAACTGATAAACTTGCATTTTGAAATATGATTTTCCGAAAACTGATCCTCTATAATTTACAAGATACAAGAAAGACATGGAAGACCTCCAATTTTGTATGGGGTTTACCAAAAACATCACCAATTGTTCCACAATACCCCTGGAGATTATAATAAAATTTTAAAACAGTATTGCCGTGCCTGCTTTACATTATTCTTCCTCTTTGTTTTAAGCAGGTTTGACAACTCTCAGAAGAAATGGCAAATATCAAAATTGGGAAAAATTGTGATGTAAATATAGATCAGGGTTAGAACTTTGCACAGCAAAATTGAAAATTCTTTGTCAAACCTTGTGGTGACACCATCCGTCCATTTTATGCCCTTTGCAATGCTCCAATATTATTTTGTTGATGCAATCTGAAGGGCCAAATGAATGTCAAAACATTTGCTGTCTTGCAATTTAGGCCACCTAGGTCTTATGTCAATCACGGGGCCATGAGTCCCTCGATGGTATAAGAAAGTGATTTTGCCCAATCAACTTTAAAAAGAAGAGTTTGCAAGGTGTCCATTATATTGTAATCTGGATCTAGCTTGCGCTGCCACCCCTGCAAAAGTCCAAATTAAAATGAAATTGTAAACATAAAATTGGATAAAAAGAAGTCCAAAACTAATATGTTGTAAAAATAGGGCTAATAGAATCACCAGATACTCACAAATGGGGAATCTATCCCAACCATACTAATTTTATCTCCCTCACTAACATTCTTTCTCAACTCTTAAGGTTTTTAAGTGTCACATACCTCAAGAACCAATGTTGTCACCATCACAGTACATACATTTCCATCAATGTTCACTTTGTGGCGTCTTACTTGCTCGAGCAAATCTTGCATGCAGTCTGCTGGATGTATCACATCCCCTTCAGGTGAACCCCAGAACTTGAATGAAGTTTCAATTTCCTATATAAAACCCAATTTAGTGTAAATAAAAGGATTGAATCATCAGAATTTGTTGCACCAAAATGACAAAAAAGAATAACAAGATTTAATCATTAGACCTTTCTGCACCAATTTCAGAAAAAATCAAAAACTTCAAAAGCAGAACTTGAAGCAGATCACCAACAGCCCTATAAAACTATTACTACTCCACCAAGCATCAAATTGCATTGAAAGAGTATATATATAGAATTGTGCGAACAAGTAATACAATGTACAGACTAATGCATTGCAATAGCTTCCTATGGCATCATTTAATCAGCAGCACATTTTCGGCAGGCCTGTATATAGGAACTACAATGGATCCTACGGACAGATTAGCTAAGAGTTTCAAGTAGACCGTATTCTTGTTCTCTATTCACCTACAAGATACCTAATATAGATACAAATATTTCTAGTAGCCATTTGAAGACAGTAAATCTGCATCGATTGTGTAGTTCACGATCACAACTAGAGGCCCTAATGAACCAGATCGGCTATGGTTTTCAATGAATATACTAGAATGATGACAAAATTCTAAGGACATGTCATAATAATGTGTGATGATGATCTTTTACATACAGTGTCCTTCTGATAAATAGAGAAAATGAACATAGGAAGCCTATTAAATATTGAGAGAGAAAGTCCTGCAAAAATTAAAACTGAGATGAACAAGGGGGAGGGGGAGGTGGAGGGGAAGGAGGGGGAAGGAAAGGGAAGACAAAGTAGATGGTAGTCACGTCTGCAATTCCAGCCTCTATTGAAACATTATCGTCTCCAGTCATAATAGGAGGACCAACCCACCAAAGCTTCCAAAATATCCTCATTTCAGAATAGTGAAAAATAAACGAATCGCCAAAATAGGTGAGCTTTACCTTAATGAAAGAATCTCGATCCGGACAGCTCTGATATTTTGAAAACTTTAAAGTACACTCTGCAGCTTTCCTGCCATCTCTTAGTGCCACAGCTTTAAAGAACTCCAGAAGATTCAAACGGTCATTATTGGAAAGCTCTGCTGTCATACCTACATCAAGGAAGACCACATGCGGTCTAGATCGAAAAAATCGCTTTCGCTTGTTTGAGGGATTATCTTGTCCCACACGAACCAAAATATTTCCCGGATGCATATCCGCATGGATGAAATTATCCACCTGACAAAATAAGAATCATAATTTACTTCAATTTAATTAATCATGATATTCCTCCAGAACTCTTTCCAATGTACCTGTAGCTTTAAACGAAAACAACATGACTAAATTTCAGGCAAATTAAGAATCTCCTTTTGTGAAACAAAAAACAGTAATATGTACATAGCAATTTAAAATAATGTTAGAATATCTAGAAATATTCCAAGGAAGTAACAAAACTAATGCAATATGCCTAATATCATGACTAAAAAATTCAAGGCCCTTCTACAAAAATAATCTCTAAATTAAACATAACTAGTTATAGCACACATTGTAACATTCCCATTTAAGACTTACGAAACAAGGGAAAAAAAAAAATTGAAATAATGTTCTCTGCGCTAAATAATTATTATTTAGAGCACACATTCCATTTAGATTAATGTTCTTTGTTCTCATAATCGTAATATGGAACACACATTCCATGCCATTCAATCTCATAACAGATAACCATATGCAGCTGTAATGACTCGATGAACTACCAATCTCTCATTTTATGACTCAGTTTCTTACCGATCCTTCATGTTAACTCAATGTATTGTATACTAAGTATACTTGGTTCTCTTACCTTTTTCAGGATATTGAAGTGTTCTGTTTAAGAGGCCTATCTGAATATATGTTACCAATATTCATCTGAAATCCTGCTTCTCAAACTAGGCAACATAGGATAACGCAACCAGCAGCTTGCGATACTTTGGCCGAAGATTTTCACATGCTTTGCATGATCATATTCCTAGATGGCATACTCGTCAACGGAATATGTCCTTCACCCCCACTTCATCTGTTATCTAGAATGGTCTTCACTGACTCCTGTCAGTCCTCTTGTCTAAGGCTTTACCATAACCCAGATTAGCAACATAGATTGGTATAGAGGACCACTCGCGGTGATTAAGGGTATATAGACATACTCAATCGACCTAGGTCGATTGCGTGTGCCTAGTTACCTTTAGTCATCGAGAGTCCTTCCCTATACCAAATTATGTTCCTAAACTGACCTAGAGTGTAACCAAGTCAAGTCCAAGTTTATGTAAACCTAGATGATCCGATTCGGAAGAGTGTTGTGACATGTTAGCTACAACATTGTATCCTCATGAAGATCCGTCCTCATGATAATACATTATTGCAGTTGGCGTGTACCAACATCCCACGGAATCACCTCATCTAGAAGTACATAACCAGATAAGAGGTTAAATGCTTTCTTATCTTATTAGTTTAAGATTTTAGTTTTAGCTGCCCTGCTGAATTCCTAACCTCTTGATCATTATGGTTGGTAACCATTAATGACTTATAATTGCCATGCAGGTTAATCTGCAACCAATCCCCTCTTCTTAGAGATTCATGTTTCATTCTTTGGGTTCTTAACTTAAGTTTCTAACCTATAATCCAAATCAGCTTACAACAATAAGACTAACTTACTTAACCAAATTTATCCATGACTAAATTTAGATTCTGATTCCTTGATACTAGACTTCATTAAAATGAAGTCTAATTCTTATATATATATATATATATATATATATATATATATATATATATATATTCATCCATTTTCCATTACCTTATTTCGGTTTAAGGTTTGCTAAGAAGAGGTATAATTTCCTCTTTCCGACTATCCCTTGGGTATTATACCCAAAAAGGATAATAACAAATATTTAATTCTGAAGACTAATTGTCCTTCCTTTAGCATATGTTAGTTAGGGTCCATTGCAACAATTCACTTATACATAAACCATATGTAACTCTACTCTTCTATTAGTGTCAATTATTAATCCATATTGACCTAGTTGAATATTCATCTATACATGCCAACTTAGAAGTTACATTTAAGAGACAAGTATAGTATCAATTATCTTTTACTCTATTTCATTTGAGTCCAACTATAATTCAAACAGATATGAATACGAGAGAATAAGAATAAGTTTACAACCCCCTAGGAGTAAGCCCAGAAGATAATGGCACATCAAGATCAATAACACTCAATCACATCAATAAGATTAAGTAAATTTTACAACTCTTCCCTTTTTCAATTACATCTCAAAAAGAATAATAATTCCTCATTAAAGTTACAGCGTTTTAGTAAACACAGGAAACACCATAAAAGAACTTGTCTTCTTTTATCACTTACAGAATCCATCTGCAAAAATTGCTAGCACGGGTCAGTTCGTCGAACTAAGCATGATAAGCACTAATCATAAAACGATGTGCTTTTGGCTGTCTCATAAAAAGAACACTGCTTTTATGAAACATTAAGCAATTCAGATAGATATCACCTAAGAAATAAGGATCAAAAAGGGAGATCACGATGAACAATCCACATTATCTTATGTAAGAATCATGATCAATCAGCATTCTTAAATCAGCAATTTCATAAGAAAATTTACAACAGATAAGTAATATTACATCCCAATTAATTATCTATTTCATACTATAATGTCTATAGTTCATTCTTGATTCAAACAAAGGTTCAAGAAGAATATTAACTCTAACAGTTCTCAGAAGAGAATTATTTTAAAGAGACACTGAATCACAATACTTATCTTTTAACATAATTCTCATTTAATATAAAGGGTCAAAATCATTCTTCCTTTAAAGGATGGAATTTAGAACAAACCAACAACATTCCTATAACAAGAATTCCCATCTTTCCAACACTTAAACCAATTTTCAAATCAATTTCAGTTTATCGAACCAATAGGAATAAGAAATGTAGGTTTTCCTTCAAATTACCCATTCAGCCTCAACAGGGTTAATAAAGGTGAGAGACAACAACAGTTGAAAAGCAGACAACTTAAGTCATCCTTCGGTGTTCAACGAAGACAACATTGCATTCAACAATTTTGAGAAGAGAAAGAATAGAAAGTAAATCCTTTCGCATTTCAAAGAAAAACAGCGATGCATAGCCAGCTCAGAAGGAGAAAGAAGATCCCAAAAATCCATTCTATTAAAAGGTTAGACACAGTCGATGTTCCAAGAAGACTGAACGACTCCTTATTTAACAGCATCCAAATTTAACAACCACCGCCGCACAAACAGCAAAGTCGAACTTGAATCGATATAAGAATAACAACTGAAACTAGCAAGACAGAGCCAAAGAGAGGGCTTCTCGTCAAATAAAGAGAACAATCACTGTAGCACACTGATGCAAGTTTTTTTTTTTAAAGCAACAAAATTATTTAATTCTTTTCAACACAAAAAGCATCAACAGAGAAGCTTTCTCCTTATCCAGTCAGAGAGTGGAAGAGAACAGCGACGAATTAGGACATTCAAGAGAGATCTTGATTTCTTTCCAAGATATTACATACAAACGAGGATAACGAATGAAATTCTACCTTCCCAAACACATTTTACAGGGATCAAGAAAACAATCAACAGGTAAGGAGAAGAAGCTCCAACCCAAATTCGATTTAAATGACAACAAATCAAGTGACTTCACTCAAAATCTATTCTCAAAATCGAACAAAAGGTAAAGAGTATAAACAAAAGAAAATCGAACTTTCCAACTCATTCCTTCAATTAATCAAACTGAACTAATCCCAAGTTCCACTAAAATAGTCAATTTTCACAACAACATCTACAGACGTAAATCAAGGTTTTTCCACGAACCATTTCATACACACAGGTAAGAGAAATAACAACATCCTCGTTTAGTCCCAGGAAAGGAGTTAAAGCGTAAATCACCAGCTTTTGAGCAAGGAAAATCAAAACCGAATGAAATCCTTTCTAATAATCCCACAAGATTTACAGGCTTAAAACATATTTAACTCAGAAACAGTAAACATATCATTGTTGCCTTCAACAAGTTCAAATCCACAAGAACGCAACAAATCCGAACTCCCGTTTTAACATAATCTTAGCTGCAATGATAAAATTTGCATACACTTCCAGTTTCAACTGAAAACATCGATTTTCTTACCTTTTCTCAGCAAAGAGAGATAACTCAGACCAAATCTTAAAACAAACTTGTTTTTCTTAAACCATTTTAGCACAGGAGATCAGAAATCCACATGACTTGAGTAATATTCCAGTTCCAAATAATATAAACACAATTTACTCAAACATGCATCAAGAAAATACCCATATTGCATCTTTTCCAAACAGCAAACTCAAGCAGAAGATCACAGCCAAAAACACACCAAGGCATTTCCACAAAACCATTCGTTGCTAAGCGCAAAATTCTTTTAATGAAGACGTTTAATAAAAAAGGAGAACAAGATGAGCCTATCATGCCTGATAAAATTTCTTGTTGATTTGCAGAAGATCTCCGGCCGAGCTTCTCAAGAATCTCTTCTTTTCAACCAACGTCAACAGTCAAATTTCCCAACTTTTTCTATGTTTCCACATGTTCAGAAACAGTCCGAAGATACCCACAATTACAATGGATCGAAAAACAAACTTGCTGGTTCAAAGAACCTAAACTCTCATGCAGAGCAAAAACCAGAAGGATTCAAATGACCAACAACTTTCTCCAATTCCTCCTGCCTAACTCCTAGGTTGTTTCTTCCACTAAGTCCGAGGTTATTGAATGCATTGAATGTTATTTCCCCCTCTTTCCTTACGCCACCGCCACCGCCACTTCAAATTTGGCAAAACAAAATTCAAAAATTCCCATTCATTTTAAATTTAGCAATGATGCCAACTAGACATCCCACCATTTTTTATGCCTCCGCCAATCTTGGCGAATTTAGGATGTAAGGAATGAAATCAATTCACATTAATACCTTAGAAACCACTGCCACCAACCTTCCATTTGCCACGTAACCCATAGGTCCCCTTTCATCTTAGTAATAGTTTAGGTTACATTAGCATTGGTTAGGTTTTTCCACCTTAGTTCTTAGGTCATTAGGATTTATCTTAGGTTAGTTCAAGACTCCTAGCCATGTAATATACCTCCTTAGATTAGGTCAGCACCTCTTAGATTAGAATTTATATAAGGTAGCAAACCACAACCTAGTTTTAGGCGTCAACCGTAATAGTTTAGTAATAGGTCCTAGGTAAGTATTATTATCTTTGGTCCAAAATCCAATAGGGCAAACATTACAGTTTGGGTCAGATCTAAATAGCAACAAACATTATGACCAAGGTTAAGGCATTTGCCTTATTATCCCACAACAGATCCTTAATCTCCTCACGCTGATCAGCGTTACAAAACATTAATAAAGGAGGTCCAAATTTACAATTTGCAGCATGATGCCGAGTAAGGACACCTAAAGCTAGGTCCTTCACAATTTACAACAAAATACTACTCGGTTCCATAATATGTTTCATTCAGCATGTCAATTAACAAGATGACAATAAAGAAGAACAGAAACATACCTTGGATCAATGGAATTGATTCAAGGTGTGTTGTTAGCATATGGAAAATGTGAAAACAACAATATAGATTTACAACCTATATTTCACATAGCATAATGGCTTAGCTTCCAACTAAACAAAATTATAGCTAGCATGAATTCTGAACACTAATAACTTATTCATTGCAAACATGATTTTCAACGTCAAAAGAATACACCTTCCTAAGACAAATCACATGTCAACGTTTGCAATGTCAAAAGTAGAAGTCATCATAGTAACGGTCATGACCAAGACGTTACACACATCCTGTCAAATGGCAAGCTCTTTTTATACTTGATTCATAGACACAAGTTATCTAGTTTCAGAGGCGCCTCATCTGTAATTAAAGAGGCTTCAACTCTTGAACATACAGTGCCTGCAGCTCCAACAATTTCACAAATAGCTTCAACGCATCAATATAAACACTTCATACTACAATTTGCTTCTCATTTAAAATGAAAGATGAAAATACTACATAAACAAGTGTTACTCTCGCTTAAGAAGGAAAGTGTTCATTAGAGACTAGTGCTTTTCATACTTTAGTTTTTGTTTTGTATGTCTTGACTCTTAAGCCCCTAATGTTTAGCATTTCAAAGTTATAAGATATTAACTTTATATGTCTCTTAAGTTTTAATTATAAAAATTTGTATTAGTCAAAAGTTCATTTTGTTAGTTCAACGAAAATGTCTTAAAATGAAACCCATCAAATGGACAGTGAACACCTCTTCCTATTAATAATGCACCATCCTTTACTTGTTTCTCAAACTTGTTATGGTGAGCTTCTAAGACTCAAGTCAATGAAGTCTCATCCTACTTATGATTCCATAATTTGTCCCTTGTTAATAAAACATCTAAAGTGAAAACATCCTTGAGGATCATTTCATTGAAGAAACTGAACTCTTTTAAAGGTACATCCAGTCATTGGCCCATTTAACAGGAGATAAGGAAGAACCTATTGCTTTCGAGATTAACTAAATCCAATCTGGTTATATAAAGTGAAAATTTCAATGAAATTAATAAACAACAGGAAAAGGGTCAACTTGTCAAGATTTAGAAAAAGGAATTCCAAAAACGGGTAAAGAAGAACTAGAACGCTATTCATCTCTCCTCTTTAAATGGCTTTCTTCATCAGTAATATCCAAGAAATAGTAATCTAGCTTCATTTTTGGGACATCCCATAGAAGAATAGATTCTCTGGCACCATCACCAAATGCAAGATTCTCTGTCTTAGAGATTTGTTGGATTCTAATCTTGGTCAGAATGCATGGAGCAAGTGCAAATTGCTATGTTCTCAGGACTTATTCATTCCAAGTGGTCCATCCCCTAAAATATTGTACAGGCTAGGTTTATAGTCCACACTCTATGTCTTGAGTGTATCTTCAGACTTACCTCCTATTTTGACAGACTTCATCCTTTGGGTAGGACATGAGAGGCATCCTTATTTGGCTCTTCAGTACTTTGAGGAGCTTGCTTCTCAGTTCTATTTGCAATGTTGCATCAAACAAGACAGAGTCATGTTGATAAATTTTGGGCTTAGTGCTTCTATAATCCGTTAACACTTTCATTTATTATTTCCATTCACAATATTAGCTTTAGCTGTGTGAAAATTTTCTTGAGCCTCTTGAGGATCGATGTCTATACCTCTTTGCAGATATTCACTGAGTGTTCCTCCTCAACTTCTTCTAACCAACAGATAAATTGATAATGTTATGGAGGATATTTATCAGCAGTTCAATCACAAAACCTGGCTCTCTATTCAATCTGCAAATCCCAAGTTGACATTTATTGTGAAAGACTTCTTACGGGTTTTAGATGGCCTTATTGTTTGGTTAGATTGTCAACAAAAGCACTAGTAAAAAGGTATTGATTCCCAATTGCCCGACTCAAACTGGTTGCACAATAATTGCAAGTTTAGAAAGAGCACTGTACCCTTCAGAAGGACAACATTTGCAGACTACTCACAAAACTTATTACTGCCTTTTTTAATTTAATCTTGAAGGTCTTAATTGTATTTCTTTGTTACCCTGACAAGAGATGCTTACCTTAAATCTCATAAAACAATGATCTTTATGTGCCAGTCCCTACCGTGCTCGCCTAGACCAACAAAATTGATTACATCATTGTTCCTGTCTGTATAGGTTAGTGGGGGTGTCAAGTGACCTGATGTTACTGAAAATATGGTTGCAAAAAATACTAGACCCATCAGACAATGATCAAACATGAGGATTGTTTCAAGAAGTTGTTCTTAGATATAGCTGACAACATAGGATGACAGTCACCCCTCCATGCATGTCCGTAGCTAGTAATCAAGGCTGCAACACTAGCTGCTTTACTTCTTGTGGTCATACATATATGTTCATGTTCATTACAAAAATATATATGGTCGTGTAAAGTAGATCATCAGGTTCACAGGAACCATCCACTGCTCAATGCCCAACATCGATGCAAATAAAATTTCATGTGTCATCTTGTTTTACTGTTCCCTTACCATTTCAATTTTTGGTGTTTTGTATACTCACTAAAATGTATTATTCATGTGGAATTTTAGTACGATGCCCCTTCGTCCCCACAAGTTCAAATTTACATGTACATGCATTTCTCAAGGAAGCTATTACCCACAGCATAAAATGTAGTTCAAACTGCAAACAAGTCCAAGTTTATTGGTGCAGGCATTGCTTGGGAAGATACATAGGTGGTGTCCAACCGGGAGAGGTTGGGAGAGTTACCTCATAGAGGTATATCCTATAAAGAAGGCCTACTTAATCTTCCACTTGTCGTGTTGTCAAGTATATGGAACATTCAAGGTTAGTGATATACATTTTTGCATCAACAGTCTTTATGTTTCTCACTTATGATGTCTGAACCTTCCTTGTGTGCTTCTTCCATAATGATAATGCCTGTGGTACGAAAATTAGTTCAAACTCCATACAGGTCCAAGTTTATAGGTGCAGGCATTGCTTAGGAAGATACATGGTGGTGCCCAACGAGGACACGTTGGCAGAGTTACATTATAGAGGTGTATCCTATAAAGAAGGCCTACTAAATCCTCCACTTGTCACATTGTTCAGTATATGGAATCTGGAACATTCAAGGTTAGTAATACAAAATTTTGCATCAACACTGTCTTTCTGAGCTTCTCACATACGCTGTCTGCACCTTCCCTATATGCTACTTCTATAATGGTCACCAGTGAACACATAGATGATAGGATAAGCTGCAGTATTTTAATATTTCTCTGAATCTTACTTGGGAAATAGAATATATAAGCCAATTATAATTATTATCATATACAATAAAGATGCTTAGCTGGTGTGGATTTGAATCTGCGCCATTCCTTGCATACTAGAAACCCTGGACTATAATGCCACAGCTCCTCCGGTGAATCTATGCATGTATGGTTTGCCAGGCATTCAAGCAATCAACAGAATACAAGCACGTGGCTGGCATCAAAAAGGGGCTAGGGCCACCTCTATGCCCTTGCACATAGGTACATTAGCCACCAAATGATGTGCAAAGTGATCGTTTCCCGGAACATTAACTAACAAACTTAAAGAGGACTATCAAATGCGAAAAAGTAGGCTGTTTAAAGTTTGAATCGGTGCCTAACTAGCTGAATCAACTCTCCAGATTTCCTGTTGCAGGTAACAATCTCTTAATGTAATACTTCTCATCTGCACTGAAATTTGATTCAGCTACCATACAAAGGCACGTCCAGGCATGGGCCTATATCAACTCCAACTACATCTAGCCCACCATCTAAGCTCACATTGAAAACTAGAAGTAAAGAGGAAGGCTGAAAAAACTAAAGTATTTGCGATCCTAATCCAGACATCTTAAGTCGTTTCTACTTGTCTCTATGTTCACAGCCTCTGGTGCAAATGTATATAACTGTTGCCTTAACATTGCACAAAATGCCATCAGCAGGAATATAAATACTTAACAATACATTTAGTACTTCATGGCAGTCGAAGTTGATCCTAATCTACATATCTTAAGTCATTTCAACTTGTCTCTATGTTCACAGCCTCCGGTGCAATGTATATGCCTGTTGCCTTAACATTGATGTAAATACTTAACAATATCTCTCTTACTTCATGACAGACAAAGCTGCATCTTTCCATCCACTCTCTTCAAGAAAATTTGCTGTTACATATATGCTCTTCACAGAAAAAAAGAACACAGAGGATAATATGGTGCTCCCACTTTCCATTGTGCTTCATTATCAGTAGAAACTTAAATTAGAATCTACCCCATTTTTTTCACAATTCTTAATCAGTGAAATGAAATGTTCATCAAGAAAATGGATTTAGAAGGAATATCACTTACAAACTGCAGCATCTGTACCTTACTGGCTAATATAGAATACTTAGACAAAAATTAAAATATAATCGACAGCAGAGAGCATATAAAGAATAGAAAGCGTACCAGTAGCATCTTCAAAAGGGTATGTGTGCCGATGTGAGCAAGTGATTTATTGATCCGACCCTTTCCTTCTGGTTGGTCTACATAGCGTGCCACACTCTCTCCTTGCTCATAGGTCTCAACTAAAACTGCTGGGTGTACAAGTGGATATAAGGGCTTAGGAAATGAGACATCTTTCCACCTGCGAAAATTGTAAAGAAAGCGACTCAAATGTGCAGCTTCTCTTGCAAGGTCAACTTGAGATAGCATAAAAACAGCAAATTGTTGTACACTTTCATCAAGTCTTAGCCACTTCAATGCAGGCACCATGGTGGAAACCTTTGCAACCCAATTTATTATAACAAAATCCCTCCGAATCACTTCGCTAACCCCCGGATGCCTGACTTTCACTGCAACCATCATAGGCTTTACCTTCTGACCAGGATATCGGAACTTCAGAGAAGCTCTATGCACCTGAGCTATACTGCCAGAAGCCACAGGTTCCTCTTCAAAATCCTCAAAAATTTCATCAATCTTACGGCCAAAAGCCTTTTCAATAGTTTGACGTGTATATGCAAACTTATGTGCCGGTGCTTGCGTATGCAGTTTTGCCAGCTCATTGCATAAATCTCTGGGAAAAAGATCTGGACGTGTTGCTGCCCATTGGCCCCACTTAATAAATGCAGCCCCTCCTTTCTCCAAAGTCCTGTGAACAAGCTGCAACCACAACTGTCTATACCTCCCTCCAAAGATATCTGCAAATGGAGCAAGAATAATAGCTGGACTGAATAAAGTTAACAAATAAAGAGCCCTTAACACCAAAACAATTCCCTCTACGAGTGACCAAAAACTTGTAATGATTACGCCATGTCTATTTGGTGCTTGACTGTTTGGAGGGAAATTAGCTTGTAACTCTTCTGATTCGGTCGACCTATTATGTGCCCAAGAAGCCTCCCCAATAATCAGAGCCAAGATTCGAGGGATGAGATGTGATCGGTAACAAGCCAAGCTCACAGCACGAGTAAGCCTACTAATAGGTAAAAATGTTGGACCCCCGTAGAAGCACATAAGTGAAAGCCTCTTCCATGCAGTTTGAGCACGGTGAGCCATGTCAGGACTTTTAGCCATTGAAAAAAATCCTTTGGAATTCTGTGGCCCACAAAGATCCTTCCTAAGTTTTGAAAACCTTAAAAGGGTTTGGATGGAATGTGCCCTTTTAGCATCTTCCTGCATAGATCCATACTTCTTATCTATCCTACACCAATAGGATTTGTGCTGGGAATGATACAATCTGAAATGATTCCACAAAACTGTAGGTAACCCAGGGGTAGATGGATTTCCATGTGTCCTTACTGCTATATCCTGCAGGGTTCGAGTCGAGAAACCATGTCCTATTTTTCCAATGGATCCATATGCAAAGTACCTGCATCAAAACCAACTAACTTCTTTATTCTCTCACTTCCTTTCTCCCGCCATCTCTTGCAAAACACATCAACATAGGTACAATATCTTAAATACATCTATTTGAAAAATCTCAAGGCTATTGCATTGAATAATAATTTTAGTACATTCTTTTCATATTTCCTACTTCTTAGTGACAAAAAATATATTTACCAAAACAGGGTTCACAAACTCTACCATATGGTCAAAGATATTACTATTTTTTATTCACTTCTCAAAATTTTAAAAATAAATGTTTCAGAGTGATGGTCAAATAGACGTCAAAGTTAAAGTGGAGAATAAAAATTATATGGTCAGACCATTAGATCACGCCCCTCGCTACCATTGCAGAATACCTTTTGGCATAATAAACATTCAATATGCTCCCATTTCAATTCAATAACAGCTTTTTATGCAAGAAAGATTACTAATTGATGAGCTATTATCTAGATAGAATGTGGTCAACATTTCTGGTAGTGTCGGGATAAACTAAATGATTAGATCTTATTCGCAACATGGCCACTACACATCTCTTAGGGAAACAACCTGGCATAATACAGGTAGCAGGATTCACACCCCTCTTGTAGTAAAAGCCTTTCTAATACAATTGAGGGATGTTATAGCATGATTTTTAATTATTTTCAGCTTTAAAAGAAATAAGAAAGCCATACCGTGTCTTTTCTTGCTACTTGGCTTTCAATACACTTTTTTTTTCTATAACAAATTTAGATCTTTTCTTAATCAATCTATACTGTTTTAGTCTTCTGTTTTAATTTGAATTTAGATCTTTTTTCAATTGATCTATGGAGCCTGCTATACTGGCATACAGGTGAGTTGAGTTATTCAAATCAGGTAAACATCTTTCATGTTGGTTTAACTATGCATTTTAAGAAATTAATAACTTATGATGCTCCAATTGGCAAATAAAGTCTGATTAAGAATAGAAAACATAGTTAAATGGATGAAATGGTCAA
This sequence comes from Taxus chinensis, assembly GCA_019776745.2. NCBI lineage: Eukaryota > Viridiplantae > Streptophyta > Pinopsida > Cupressales > Taxaceae > Taxus > Taxus chinensis. Next base: position 45,425,640 of record CM034153.1, read on the forward strand.
AAATGATCAGTGGATATAAAGATATATAAATGCAAACAAGGTAAATAAATTAAATAATTAACTGTTTAAATAAAAATTAACTACAGAGAAGGTTTATAATGTAAATCTCTTCAAACATAAATACTGACTTTTTTGATCTCATGATAGATTTATCGCTCATATTAGCATGAGCTCTATCCACCCTTGATGAAGAAAGCAATAATGCATTTTTGCTTGTGCTCAGAAGAATTGTGTTGAGACATATTAGGATTCAAGCATATAAGCAATTCTTTTCACAGAGCGCTGCTGCCAAAATTAAGAAATAGATAAAGTCCAGATTCTAGATTATGAAGTTGGTCTATGGCATTGATGTGAAGGCTCATCCCCTTCAATTTAACCAGCACATAATGAAATTAGGCATGTTATAGAGTAAACATGCTTATCCAAATAAAATCAGCATATGTATATCAAACAATAGAATACAGACAAATAAACCAATCAAATGATTGACTGTTTCTGAGTAAACATTGACTACAGAGTATGTCTATAAGGTGCAAATAACTTTCCGACTTATGATGATTTGTTTAAATTGGCACCCAGTCTAAAATAGAAGCTCTTATCCAACTGCAATGGAGGGAATACTGATTTTTTCCCCTATTCTCAAATGTATAACGCCAAGCATTATTATTCTGTTAAAAACGGAGTTTTTAAGCAATCCCCCATTATTTATACATTTTCGTCGTTCATTTCAAGTTATTCCCCCATTATTTTTACATTTTCAGCATTTATTTCAAGTTATATGCTTGCATATCATGTTTGCACTCGCTTAAGAATGCTGCAGAGGTCTGCCAGATCTTGGGTTTGTTCAAGGGGCAAACCATTTGATCAACCTATCTACATCTGGTTAATAAATTGATCATAATATCAGTCATTGGTTTTTCTGCAAAAACACTGTTTTCTATTTTGTGTGAACGACTTCTCTCATTTCAGCCCTTAGAAACCATTCTCACCCTAAAATTTTTCTATTGTAGCTGAATGTACTTACACATCCCGTTTACCTACTTTTGGTCGCTCATGAACATTCATATGATTTCTTTCTTCCTCTGTTCCTTTCTAGCTCCTTGTTACCACACGCTCTTTCAAAATTCATCTCCTCATCAGGCCTTGTGCAGTGCAAATCAAGATGAACAAATAAATTTAGAATAGATCACTGTCGTCGTGGAGCAGAATCTGCAGATTAATTAGATCGGTATTTCAGTAATTTTTGTTCAATGATTATTTATCGGACTGTAGCAACTTTTCATTTTGAAGTGGTTTCAATTGTCATTTAGAGCTTAGAGGTCCTAGGGGCCTAGACTAGAAAAACCGAGAGCTAGTGTAACCTCTATATATTTTATGATAGTATGATGTATTGTGGGCATTCTAATCTGATGAAATTTCAGACCTGTCATAAGGAAAGCATTATGCAGAATGAAATCCCATCGTAAGGGCATGCCACTATGGTAAAGAATGTATAAATTATGGACAACACATAGATAACAACCACACACTAGGGAGGACCCACTGCACATGAAACCAAAACCACCATTTCCCGGACTACATCCCAGCACCTGCTTCTGAATTTGCAAAGCTTTTGGTGCAGGTAATACCCAATAAACCACCTCTTTCTCGCAAATCTTGTCCATGTGAGATTACTCACAACACACATACAATTAGTAGGGGATGTTGACCATATAAATCTACTCCTGCTTTTTGTGATCAACGTTTATTCGGACAAAGTTTAAAAATCAATTGGATTATTGCAGGATATTTAACCTAGGGTAAACCTTGGTTAATTGAAACAAACAAGAGAAGATGAGAAACGCCGCAGAAAAATAGTTTAGAGCCAATAATCAACTTCTACAATGAACCTTCCTTCTAGGAATTCGAAGGGCAGTCTTTTCATGTTTATTGAATGTGGGTATTTGAAAACATTTGCTATAATTCTAAAGCCAAAAGACCATCGTGAACTTTCTGAATATTTGCAAAATAAATTGCGACCTTAGCGGGTTTTTGAAAATATTCTTATATTTGAAAATTCAATAGCCCTTATTAGATGGTATACATATTTCATGTTTTCTGCATGTGGGTATGTGAAAATGTTGCTATGTTTCCAAATTCCATAGCCCATGGTGACTCGATTTGCATGTTTTATTGTTTCCTGCATGTGGGTACTTCAAGAAATCGCTCTACTTCTAAATTCAATGCCCATATGACCTTCAAAACATTTCGTGATGATGGCAAACTATATATATATATTTAAAACATTCAGCAATATGTAATATCACTGTTTGCAACATACCTTGTTGCAGGATTGTTGATGGTAGACTTAATAGAAGCCCTCCGATCCAACTCCTTTCCCAGAGCAGTTAGCCTCCAGTTCATCCTGTTCTTAGCCAATACACATCAACATCTGATTCATTCGGCCAAGAAATCCCCTGTACCCCCTGAATCTGAAAAAACCATTTCAATGGCCGATCAAGAACGGAATAGGGTCATACCATACAGTTAGTTTTGAATATTTTCTTTGAAATGAATTTTAATGATCTTTTTTTGGTTTTTAGGGGATTTCAAAACCCTTCTATGGATTTTTTGATTCTTTGGAGGGGGAATGGTGCGGAGAGTTGGAGAAATTTGGGCACAGTTCTTTTCTTGGTAAACGGGTAATAGAAATGGATGCCAACTTTTCTCTACACGGCCTTCATGCCCTACATGTTTAAGGATTGTTATTGTTTTCAAACCCTATTTGTTACTTTCAAAGAACATTTCAACCTAAAACCCCATTTCGGTGTGGGTGTATGGTTTCTTGTCCATACAACTTTAGAGGTTTAAATTTGGTTTTGTAGAATGATGGCAATGGCCATTAATGAAAAAGGCAAAGGTTGGTTGTATACTAGACCTCCTCACCTAACCATGGTTAAGTTTACACCACTAACCTTTGGTTCAATATGTAATGCAAGGTGATATATATTGTAATGGGTTAAGTACCTTCCCATCAAAATGAGTATGTATTGTATTTTAGGAAACAAGAAGAATGTTATTAATGAATTTTTGTATTACAAGTGGTGTGTCTTTTTTGTGGATGTATCCAAAAATAATCATCATTTGGTATGGTGGTACAACATTATTATATTATAATTACGAATGTCTTTTTAAGTTTATCATATAAATAAGATTAATTTTCTTTGAAATAATGATTAGTGTTGTTTATGAAATAAACATCAATCAATGTGAAACAAAAGTATATTTATGTTGAGTGTATCGAAAAATAATTATCAGTTGGTATAGTGGTGCAGTATTATTTTTTATTGGAACGCATCAAAATACTAATCAATAGTTAATATAATTGGTTATAATAAAAAGGATGGCTAGAAAAAATCATGGCCCAATATCCAAACTAACTAAACCAACAGCTCAAACAATTGACAAAGTCACATGGGCTGACTAGATAGGTAGATTACAAAAACCTATAAGGTAGAAATTTAAGCACATGAAGCAACAACATTGGGAGGAGGTAGCAGATCATCATGAGGAGGGAGGACTCCATACCAATCAGCTCGTCGGCGAGAGGGTCTAAAAGAGGTCATCCATCCAATGTTTGAGGGTCCTACATGGTCAAGGGTACCATAATTCCCCAATTAGGTGGTAAGAAATGAAAACAGTGGCATCGCATTACACCAAAGAGGACCAACAAAATAGATGAGTAATGTAAGGGAAAACAGAATGCTTCCCTAGAGGCAATAGTAGACTGCAAGCTCCCTAACATCTCAATTGCGAGCTGTATAGGAGTGTCGACTCTGCTTCCACTTAGTGGCAGGCAACGAAGACCCCAACTATGGGGAATTCAGTAGAACCCATCTCATGGTACAAGGGGTGCTCCCTCAATGCATGAATATCTCTTGCAAATATTGAAAGTCAAGGCCACTTCTCAACTTGCACTTGACTTTGTAAACACAGAAGATATGACCAAGATCTTCTCATTAGTCTTAAAATGTTGTGAGATACATTCAAAATTTCTATTTTTCCATTATTAAAAAAGAATAATGACACTAAAGAATTATAAGCAAGTTAATACAAAGAATCCTTGAAAAAGGTCGAAGTGCAAGTAAATGGCTCAAGTTGAAAATGTTGAAAGAGATAAAGAATCTAGCTCCGCATAACTTGTATATAGGGACAAAATCATAAAAGGTGTTTAAAAGTTCTAGGTTGACTGCAAGTAGGAGAAATGGATGTGTGAATTAGGATTGGAATCTAGAATACTATGAATATTTAAATTGAATGAATTAATTTAAGCATTCGTACATATTTGAGCATATAGCAAATTGGAAATAATTATTTCATCAACTAAACACATGTTAAATATAGTAAAACATAAAAGAAGGCATACACTTATCGTTTCTAATGTTTTTTTGACCAATCTAGATCTGAAACTAGATCAAATAGGCCATGACAGGGTTATAGGTGATTCGTCTTTGAAATGCAGTATTGAAACCCTCGGGGACACTCACATCAAGTTCGAATACTAAAGTAAAACGGTAATGTCCCACTACACAGTAGTGTCCTACACTACTTTGTGCTTTTATGTCAATTTGGGTTGCCCCATCTTTGTTTTTAATGCTTTCATGTACTTTCACGTATTTCAAAACACTCATGCATGTTCTGATAATTATCAAAACCCTACTTTTTTATCAAAACCCTTAACTACACAACTAGATAATTGTTATCCCCAATTTTAAACTCGAGCAAAAAATTGAGTCCGCCAAGAAAATTTGGTAGCAATCGATCAAATTCAATTGAAATTCATCTAAATGTTGTCCCAAAAAGGCAAAATCGACCTTTAGACCTCAATAACACTTTTGAAATTCTTGTGCAAAGTGCAATTGGAGTTATAAATTTTGATTTACACTTATGTGGTGTATTTCATACTTCTAGAGTCTTGATGCACTTTTGCACTTTCCGTGCAAAGTGCAATCAGAGTTACAAAGTTTGATTTGCACTTGCATGGTGTATTTCAGACTTTTGGAACCCAAATGTACTTTTACACTTTTCGTGCAAAGTGCAATTAGAGTTCTAAAGTCCTATTCACACATGCATAGTGAATTTCATAATTTTAAAGCATTGATGCACTTTTTACACTTTTTGCACAAAGTGTAATCAAAGTTTAGAAGTTTGATTTGTACTTACATAGTATATTTTAGACTTTTAAAGTTTGAGTGAACTTTTTCACTTTTCATGCAAATTGCAATCAAAGTTATGATCCCATTGTGGTCTTGACCCAGTGCATTTTGGGGTTTTAGACTTCTATTGCACTTTTAAACAAAAAGTGCAGTGCGATTGGACCTCCCATTTCCGAATTCCAAAGGCCTAGTGTGCATCGGGGTTTAAGAGGTCTGACACACATTTTCACATTGACTTTATTGTGCATGTTGACTCTTGAATCATAAAATGCAAATATTTAGCACTAAGAAGAAGAAAATCAAAGTGTTCCAAAGGTTGCTCCCAAACCCCCGCTCTCGAAACCAAAAAGGAAAAATATAATTATTCAAGGGAACTGTGGCAATTCAGAAGGTCATAAATTGGAAGGAAGGAGATGATTATGAAGAAGATGTGCCAGGGGAAATCCTTATTTTGTAGTTGTATATTGTCAAATTCAATTTTGTAATTCTTTAAATGTGTATTTTCATGTATATAAAATATCACTTTATTATTGTAAAAAGTGCACATCAAATTTGCAGTTCTCATCTTGTGTAAAATGACTTAGTCAAATTCACATGCTATAATTAATGTTATAAAAATTGACTTTGTCAATTTGTAAGTTTTTGTTATAGGAAAATTGACATGTTCAAGCTTACATGTAGCTGAAAAATAGGGATATCTCTCATATTAATATTTGTTTGTAAATCATTATGGTTCTACTAATTGGAGACTTTTACTTATTGGATGAACTACTTCAAGTGACTTCCAATATGTATTTCTTTAGAGATATTGAGATAGACTTTATGTTGCTCATGATTTTGTAAAAAATATTGTACAAGAGGAAAGTATATGAGGTTGTGTTCATATTTGCAAAGAAATAAAAAGAGATTTATTGAACTTTGTGATGTGGTTTCTTTAACAATAACATGTGTTCTTATGTCATGTGTTTATCCTTCTTCATTCCTTGCATGCATGTAAAATCCTTATTAGAAGTGTTTCTCATATTAAATGATCTATTTGTAAACTAAAACAAGCTTTACATTTACTTATTCAAAATGTGATTTTTCCTTTCCTTCTTTATCTCTCTAAATTCTTCATTCCTTTCTTATCTCCTTTCAACTTCTATTTCTTTCATGGAAGTAAAATCCCACCCCTACAAGTTATTATAAATATTGTACATATTCTTTTTGTTCATTTTGGCTTTCAATAAAGGACACACTCCCTCACAATAGAGGAGGGACTTTGCCCCACGCATTGTTAACAAAGAACTATATTTTTCCTACAACATAATATTTTGCCAAAATAACAAAAAAGGGTTTTATATATGGTTAAGTTGGACTTCCATTGCCATCCAAAACCCTTGTTGATTATGGCTAAGCAATCCACTATATTTCACAAGTGAGGGGCTCAAATTCCATGTCGCTTTCCTAGTGCACACATAAGAGTGAATGCAAGTCTAGATTATTTGCAACTATGATTTCCCTTATGTCTCAACACTAATAGCATGATATTTAGGTATACTTCAGATGTACCCATTGCAAGTGTTGAAATAAAGTGCTTAAAGATAAATATTTTCAAGATTAGATCCATTTGAAGTGTGTTGGCGTACTGATACTTGATAGTTCTTGATTTGAATTTGATATTGCTATTGATTTGGCTTGATATGCTCTCATCTAAGTATAGAGAGCATCAAACTTTCTTATGGATTTTTGTTGATGTTTGTTCTTGAGTTAGGGAAGTTTAGGGTAGTTTTGCTTAAGATTTGGATAAGAATACGAAGTAGTCCCTTGTAATCATCAAGTATGTGCCAAGTAGTGACCAAGTGAGTAATGGGTGTGTTTAACTTTCTTTTATACCATTCCACATGATGTATTTTGTATTAAGGCTAAGTAGGAGGTAGGATAGATATAAACATAAGAAACTCTTACCATTGGTTTGCAAAGGATATAACCATATAATGGTTATGTTCACATTATATGGTAGTGTCTAGGAAGGTAGAACATTACAAATGGAAATTTGGAGAGGTACAACATGAGGCATAAGATGTATATGAATATTGAGACCAGTCTTGTAGGCTTTTGAGTAGCATAATAGGAGATTGTGATGTATTGTGTAAGTTTTGGGAGAGAGTAGGATAATGTGTTTAAGCTTTGTTGGTGCGCACAAATCATGACTAAGGGATATAAGTGTAAACACTAAATTATGTTCACTTGTCCTTGTGCAATTCCAAGTTTGACCATGTTCCTTTTATAAGACAAATTTTCACATTCAAAATCTTATCTTCGCATCTCTCTATCTCTTTTATAACTCACTTATCTTTACATTATCATTTTTCATTAATTATAATAATGTTATTTGATCAAAGCAACATCATATAATCATGACACAACATTTAGCTTTGAGTTTCATCACTCTAGTTTGAAAATGTGTGGAAGGGTTGGGATATAGGGTCAAGTCTTGGCTGACCTGCATGGTCCCACCTCTTCACATTCAACGACTCTAAATTCAATTTCAATTTCTTGTTTAGGTCATTTCACTTTCCTAGGGCAGGCCTTGATAGAAAATTTCACCTATGGAAGGCTATAAAATCAAGTTAACATCACTTTATAACTCACTTGGCACTCTTACAAGTTATTATTACGAATGTCTTTCCACAAGCATTCACAAGGTTCCTAAACCTACCCAAATCAGTTTCTCATCGTAGATAAATCCCTATTATAAGTATAAATCACTCAACGAGGTCAAAGAGTCTAACTTCCTCCATTTCTAAGTATGTAAATTTCACAGAGTCATGTTTTAGTGAAAGAAAAGTCACTCTAAGCATTGCATAAGGGTTTTAATCAACAAAGGGTTAGGTCACGTAACTGAAGCACACCACATATCACCACTACCATATTGGGTACATTCTATACTATATATTTAGCTCGTTGTCTTGGTGTTAAGAGACACGAGGGCACCTTTAGGGGGTTTGTTAGCTATTCACACTTTCACAACCACCTAGAAGAGATACACAAGGATTGATCCTGCAATAAGGGCATGTATGTAACATTTGGATTGTTTCAACAGTTGGGAGTTTGAACACCAAGGGTAGTCTAGCCTCATCACACACATATGTTTTCTTTTTTTTTGTTAATGCTCTGATGAAGGGTTTTGCAAGTTGTCAGGGTTTCCACTTTTTTGTAGGTGATTGTAGGTCATCCTGAACTTGTGTAATAAAGAGAGACATACAATGAAGATCATTACTAGATAAGTGAAATACACATAAAGTTACAGATCCATACTATCAAAGGGTTCAAGATCATATAATTCCAGGTCAGGATTGTACAAATCATGTATGGACCGTATATAAGCTATACGGTCCTACCCATGTTGGGATTTTTAGTTCCAAAACTTTAACTAAAGTATATACAATTCCATATTAGCATATTCCACTATCCTGCACATCTAGATCATCTGTGATGTGTCTTGTACAACTAATTATATCCCTCTTGTGTATTTGAGAAGGTACTTATCATGTATCACTTGTTACATGTATGAGTGCATTATTTTGATTATGAATGCTTGTTGTTGGAAGTTAATTAGATCATAATTGTATACATGTTATAAACCCTTGCATCATATTTATCTTTGTGTATTACCATAACACATATACTTATACTTTATAAATTTAATTAGGGTGCAAAAAATTAGTGAACCCAACTCTTATATCAAATTTATTGTTCCAACCCTAGTGGCTCTAAGGTTTAATCATAAATTATTGGGATCCTCTCTTATATGTTAGTATGCCTCTTCCTTCAAACTTTTATGTTCATCACTACCAACCTAAGGGCCCCTTTTCTAATTTCGGTATGGGTTATCATCCCTCTCATAAAGTCTATACCCGTGCCTTATCTAATGAAGGGGGTTTCTATGATGATTTTACTTGTTTTATGATTAATACGAATCCCACATATGTTGATATACAATATTAATATATTCCTCGTGCTCAACAACATCCACCTTGATTTTTCTCACCCACCATGACTCGTGAAGTTAATGTTGTCACGACTTATCGTACTGAGCAAATTGTTGAGGGCAACCCAACATTGTTTACACCGCCTATGGTTCCTATTGTTAAGCCTAATGCTCCCTCTAAATGGTTTCACATATTAAATCAATTCCTTAATACACCTGCTAAAATATCTCTTGTTGAATTACCACAAAAGACACTTATCTATAAGGACATCTTATATGTCACTTCATAATTTGTTATATTATTTGTTACTACTCAATTTTTTACTTTTGTATCTATTATGGACATATTCAAAGCTATGGATAAGGCCATCACTTTTAGTCCAACCAATATCCCATCACCACTTGGTGGTGACCCACGTGCACCTCTTCTTATTGCAACAAAAATCCATGGTTTTCTCATCATTCAAATACCAATAGGGTTGTAAGGTGTGTAAGGCCAATAAAAGTACAAGAAATAAAGCAGAAGGTCCAAAATATGTTGTCAACCACTAGTTTTCGTGCTTAGAAATCATGTATATATTAGTATGCTCTATGACCTAGAAATGTACCCAAGTGTATAGATTTTGTGTCTGCATTTTCCCCCCATTTTATATTATTGAATAAATACTCGAGAGTATAAACTAGATAGAATATGTGTACCTTGTGTTCTTTTAGAGAAGATTGTAGTCAATAGCATGCCAAGAGGACAAGTGAAGTGTGAATCGATCATAATGTGAAGCGTGGAAACTAGGAAGGGAAGGTAGGCCCTAGGGGTGAATCGTATGCATAGTAGTGTGTTGATGGGGCTTGTTTGTTGATGTTAGCTTCTTCAAATTGTGCATGAGGAAGGTTCTACAAAAGAAGAGTAAGACAATAGGATTTTTTTATGAAAAATCAAAGTAATATGTGTATAAGTAAGTAAACATGTAAAAGTGTGTAAAAGGAAAGTGTGCACGTGATGTCTAACAGAGTAAAAGATAGAAATTTGTCCTCGTTTTCTTGGAGATGTTGTTGAATTTGTTGCCGAAAGGTGAGATTTTTGGGCAATCTCATGCTACGAGTGAGTTTTTTGGGCGATCTCACGCCAAAGACGAGTTTTTTGGGCGATCTCACATGAAGGACTAGTTTTTTAGGCGATCTCACACCAAGGACAACTTTTTAGGAAATCTCACACCAAAGCTAAGTTTTTTGGGAAATATCACACCAAAATAAGAGTCTTGTGGAGAGAGGTATGCTTTACTCTCCATCCATGACGCTTCCCAAATAAGTGCCACTGCAAATGGCACATCCATTTATGTAACTACTTGTAACTAGATGCAAACTGAATGTAAATTGAATTCAACAACTGGAGTTAAGTGATTGTTACTATAGAACTGTATTGCAATCTACTGGAAACTATGTTGATCCGATAAACTGTCTATTTTTTCCCATATGACACAAGTTCCCACCACTACTATCTGATCTGGGCGCTAGTGTCAACTCTGTGTTTATGAACCAAGTCTAATTCTGGTCCATTATGTGATTGTGTTATGCTACCAAATATGCACTTTTATACTTTGATCTGTAACTTTGTGTTACTCTAAGGGTGATTTTCTCACCCGAATGATGTTCCCTCGTTTGGGGTGCATGCAAAAAAATTAGAAGGTGGCCCAAACAAGAGGACCAGATTCTAATATGCATATGTGATATTGGATACCTACAGGGGTAGGAGATGTACAAGGCGGAAAACAAGTCACATGTAAACAAGATGGGCTAGGAAACAAGTGTTAGTGTAAGAATAGCTAGCATGCAATAGAAGACAATGTAAAAAACCACTATAAAGACAAGGGGACCATGAAAAGCGAGTTTCATACATGGGACATTGTAAGATAGAAAAGTGACATGCGAGCATGAGAATATAAAAGCAACTCTTCTTCGTACCCGACCTCCCGAGGTCGTGCTGAGACAGCCGGTGAGAATGAAAATATATACGGATATAGAAAAACTAGTTGGGTAATCTTATATCCTCAATACGCAATAATGGAATATGTGAATCTAAGGCAAAGAAGGCCCTCCTAACCTAAATTGGTGAAATGGATCATTCAGATATAATAGCTGCTTGGAGGCTCCAATTGATGTCGAGCTTTGTCGAGATCTTATTTATTGGTTGTTGGATACGTGGAAAGTGACATGTAGGTGCTTCGTGTATATTTCCAAGACAAGGTCATGAAAGATGGTGATGAGAGGTGTAGTGGATCCTCTCGGAGTTTTATGGACTGATTCTCTAGTCTAGTCTAGAAATCCCTAACCTGATTGGTTGATACGTTTAATACGGAGAATTGTGTAATGATGTCTAGTGCGAAAGTGGTGAGGATCTTAATATTAGTGTGTGTAAACTGGCATCAATGTCTGATTGATCAATAGGCATGTTAGGTTCTATGACCTTTGGATCACAACCATAAGTTCGTGGTTGTGGAAGGACCTCCTATGGTCATATGGGGAGTCAATATCTTCTCCCGACTATCCAATAGTCGTAAGCTTTTTCAGCCTCTATGTTTAGAACTAGAAATTGTGTAATTTTCTCATAATACCTTACAGGTGTTCTAGCAACTTGAATACGTAAGCTAGTATCTATGTCGATGAGGAGGTCTCTTGTGTTGGGCTGTGGAACTAAAGGATCCGGAGCCAAATATTTGTTCTCTTTCAAGTCCTTGTACATGGTCATGCAAATATCCTATCAAGGTAATCTATAGTTAGGATGATTTGACCAAAATGTGTATGCCTTGTCGTCCTCAATATTTAACTCTCTCAATTGTTCACTAACTGCTCGTAGGTTTACTGTTGTTCGAAAAACCTAAATCCTAAGGTTTTGATCTATATCAGCTAATGTTGTGGGGAGATTTGGTTGAGGTACACTATCAGGTTCAAATATGTATTCTCTGGGCTCTCTAGGTCCCGTGATTTTCATGCAAAGATGATTCAATTTTAAATAAAACGAATAAAGTAGTTATGAAAGATGTATCTACACTATGCATATATTTTTTTATTTTTGTATTTTCAATGAAGTATTTTAACGAGATTAAAAGAGCAACTATTCTAATATATCTCATAAAATGGACAATTAATCTAGTAACAGAATCAAAACAAGCAAAGTTGCCTGGTGTAGCTATTTGCCTTTGCAGTTGTGAGTTTATCCTAAATATCTAAATAACTAACTAATTTTAATCGAAAGAATCTCTGATCCTACCTCAGAAGTGAGGAATGAATCATAGTTTCTCAAAAACTATCATCCCCCACAGCTTCCCTGGTGATATTGAGAGTGAGATTTAACTAAAATGAAATAATTTACTACTCTATTTGATATATTGTAATTAGAACTTTGATAGCTCAAACCTGGAGTTTACACATAATAGTGTTAAATCCAATTATGTGTCGTGACTTTGTCCCCTCAGTGTGATCTCCTCGTTCCTTCATGTTCTTGTGAATCAAGAAAAACATGTATATAATAGCGTCAACAGAAGAAGATAATCGAACAATGACAGCTTTGGATATAGACCAAATACAATGTAAGTAAGAGAGGGATAGTGTAAGTGAATAGAGATTGACTATGCAATTCCTAGTAGGATTTATTGCGGGGACTACAACACAAATACACCAAGAATTCTGAGAACTATCCTTTGTGACTAAACAAAACCTACAACTCTAAGATGGATTCTATTCTAAAAATGAAACTACCTTGTTCTAAAACTGATTATATAGAACAACAATGAAGTAAGATGCAAACAAGAAGATAAAATGATCTCTAAACTAGTAAAGGAGAGGCTGATAATTGATGCAAAACATGAAACTATTGGAACTCTAAGCAATAATTTCAAACAAACTGAATATTTAAATAGAGAAGGAGAGGGGCCATTTGTTTGAAAACAAGCTGGCTATTTATAGCAATTGCATTTACCAGAGGGTAACTCCCAATTGATCTCTTTTACTATAAAAAAAGGGAAACACTATTCTTACTGGGTGGCCAAAACATAAATGCAAGCCAAAGTGGTTGAAGAATATGAGTGAAAGTTTAATTCTTATGTTTGACATGATTCATCAGAGTGTTTTTGAAAATGTGCACATAGGACCGCCGCCCTGTGCAGGGTGGTGGTTACAGGACTGCCTGCCCTATCTTGGGTGGTGGTCACAGGACCGCCACCCAGGCAGGGCAGCAATCCTATCACTTAAAGACCAAAATTTCAAAGAAAAAGGGAGCAGAGGATAGAACGAAGCACACGCAAGCTCTGGATAAAGCATTCTGGGATGCAAACATACACTTAACAAGCCTTTTTCTGGATTCCGAACACCTTGCGAAGAGATCATGAATCATCATTGGCGTTTCTGTAACCTCTTTCCAGTGGTAGAGTACCTACATTTTTTGGGTACGTACATATTGACCCCCCTTGGAGAAGCATTTTAGTCATGGAGAGGCATAAACGGTGGGTTTGAGTATGGCGGTCCCAAAATGGGGAGTTAGAAGTTATACCTGACAAGACCTAGTGTGTCGATACGTCGCCATCCAAAATTCCCGCTACCTGAAAAATGAAAAGAGGACTACAAGTGTAGCTAGATAAAATAAATTGAGAAATAAAACTACAATTAAAATGCTACATATGAAATGAGGACTTACCATCTGCGCGGGGATGTTAGAGACTTACCTCCGTCAACGCTCTAACCCTGCGAAAGATCCTTCAAAACCAAATTAGAAAACTAGTGATGATATAGTAGTATATATATATATATATATATATATATATATATATATATATATATATAACGAGCTCATTTTTACTATTCATTTGCATGTGTCATTTTGGTGGTTTTTGAGCTCTGGGACCCACGGCGACTCATTTTTCGACGACTAGTACAGTCAAAACGTTCGTTACGAAGATCATGCATCATGCCTCTGAGAGCTAGGACATTGGCCCGTGAAGTCTCATGTCAAGTTCTTCTCAATTTATCATGTGTGTGTAAACCTAGAAAAATGGAAATATGGAAATACTTTGTCTTGGGGGGTTTATTTTTGAAATAATGCTAGTTTTAACATGTAAGTCTCTAGGCATAAGCTACCCATAGGGAAGGTTTTTTAATTTGTCTAACCAAGATATGTAAATGTTTTGCATTTTTTTAGGTGTTTCTAGGGTTTTAGAGTCGTTTGGCGATGACGAGATTCAGGACCGCCGCCCTACACAAGGCGGCGATCATGAGACCCACCCGCCCCATGAAGGGTGATGGTTAGGAATGTTACCACCACCCTAGTCAAGTATGAACGGTATAACAAGACCGCCACCACCTAAGGCGAAAGCGATCACGTAAACCGCCGCTCTGCACAAGGGCGGCAGTTTTGAACAGAATGCTTGAAAGGAGACGTTTTTAATTTGTTGTTTTTTGCATTTTTAGCATTTTTATATGTTCCTAATGATTTTCCTAGTTGGATTATGATTATGTAAACTTAACTCCTTTTATGTGTTTTTGGGTGGATGCAACAAGGAGGAGTATGAATCAAATGGAGTAGAGAGAGGTCAGTGTGATTAGCTCCCGGCAGTGTTGTAAGTGCATTGACCCAAGCTGAGAGTGACACTTTGCAACGGGCTGTGCATCTTGCCGATCTCTTGGAGTTCTTAACGTTACTCCTTCCAGTCACAGTGAACTATGTGAATTATTCTCATATTGGGATGCATTAACCGGAATGACCTTTCAGTTACCAGGCGTTAGGGGTGAGTGGACCATGCACCCTTAAGGATGTGCTACCGTATATTGGAAAGGGCCCCGATGACTTGATAAAGAACAAGGGCCCCTTAATTTGTTAGGAAATAAGAGATAAAATATGCGGAATAATCCCTTACAGAATCACAACAGTAGAAACTAATATGCAGAAAATATTACAGATCTCAAATAAAAGTGCAAAATAAATAACACAACACAGAGAGACAATATTTAACGTGGTTCACACCAATATGGGCTACGTCCACCAAGAATCACTTGCTCAGATTTTATTACAAAGCCTCCGCTCTCTTAATATAATACCCAGATCCATTTGGAGCTATGCTAAACAAACTCTACAGAATTCACACCTGAATTCAAAACACATCTGCAATACATTTGCTTGTCTTTCTATCATATGCATAAGACCATATAAATAGACAACTGCTTAAGCAGTTTTACAAAACCATAGGTATCAAACAATGGGCAAAAACAAAACCATCCCATAAACCTATGGGTAGCCGAAGAGGCGGTTTTACAAAACAATGGGTACCAAAAACCATGGGCCCAAAAACAGCCCATAACGGTTACCCATTACCCATGGGTTAATAAACCACCCATGAAAATTTGCTTCGGGGGCTTCACCCCGAGCCCCCTTCGATCAAGGGGGCTTCACCCCCCCGACCCCCCCTCTGCTCACCGGCGAGTGGGACCACCATAAAAAAATATCCGAGTGTAACACATAGAAGGTGTACCACACTCTAACATGAAAACAAGCTCCACAAACATAACAATCTCCCACTTGGAGACTGATTTCCACTGAGCAAGCTTCTCAACCCTTCACTGTCATCCGCGAAGGCCAACCAAAGCTGAACATAGCTTTAGTTTATCCCTTGTGACCACCTTGGTCATCATGTCTGCAGGATTCTGACTGGTATGAATCTTCTCCAACTTCAACTTATCTTCCTCCAAAGCTGTCCTGATGAAGTGATATCTCAACTGTATATGCTTCGTCCTGGAGTGGAAAGCAGAGTTCTTAGCTAGGTGTATAGCACTCTGACTATCACTATGCAGCTTACATTCCTCCTGCTTATGCCCCAACTCCTCAAGCAATTGTTGTAACCAAATCATCTCTTTGCTTACCTCTGTGGCAGCAACATACTCAGCCTCTGTGGTTGACAAAGCCACCAGCTTCTGTAGTCGTGAAATCCAGCTCACTGCTGTCCCACCTACAGTGTAAATATAACCTGTCATGCTCCTCCTGTTGTCTACATCTCCAGCCATGTCTGAATCTACATAACCACATAAAGTGGTGTCTGATCCACTGTAGCACAAAACTGTCCCCATGGTCCCTCTCAAATACCGAAGGATCCACTTTACTGCTTGCCAATGCTCTTTACCTGGATCACTCATAAATCTACTCACAGCTCCCACTGCATGGGCAATATCAGGCCTAGTGCACACCATAGCATACATCAAACTGCCAACTGCTGATGAGTAAGGTACCTTGGACATCTGGTTTCTTTCCTGCTCTGTCTTGGGACACTGCTCCTTTGATAACTTGAAATGGCCTGCCAAAGGAGTCCCAACCGGTTTAGCATCCTGCATGTTAAACCTCTCCAATACCTTCTTAATGTACTCTTCTTGAGATAAAGTCAGCTTCCATTCCTTCCTATCCCGAGTTATCCTCATACCAAGGATTTGTCTGGCTGCCCCCAAATCCTTCATATCAAAGGATTCACTTAGCTGTTTCTTGAGTACTTTTATTTCCTGCATGTTTTTACCTGCAACCAACATGTCATCAACATACAAACACATAGGATAATATAACTTCCATCCTCAAATTTCTTTGTATACACACAATGGTTAGAATGACATCTAATATAACCTTGCTCCATCATGAAGCTATCAAACTTCTTATACCATTGACGTGGAGCTTGTTTCAAGCCATACAAGCTCTTCTTCAGTTTACACACCATCTCCTCTTTACCTTTGACCTCATAGCCCTCTGGTTGCTGCATATATAGTTCCTCCTCCAAATCACCATGGAGAAATGCAGTCTTTACATCTAACTGTTCTAAGTGCAAGTCTTCTGCTGCCACTATTCCAAGAACAGTTCTAATAGAAGTCATTTTTACTACAGGAGAAAATATCTCATCAAAATCTATACCTTGTTTCTGTGCAAACCCCTTGACCACCAACCGGGCCTTATATCTTTTCTTTCCTCCTTCTTCATCTTTAACTCTGTACACCCACTTGTTCTGCAATGCTCTTTTGCCTTCCGGTAGCTTCACCAAATCCCAAGTCTGGTTCTCCATGAGAGACTTATGCTCCTCATCCATGGCTTGCTCCCACTTCTTACTGGCATCTACCTGCATTGCTTCATCAAAGCTCTCTGGCTCTCCACTATCAGTGAGTAATAAATAATAAAGAGAAGGAGAAAAATGTTCAGGTTCTTTTCTTACCCTAGAAGACCTCCTCACTGTAGGAGTTTGGGGTTCCTGTTGAGTAGGTTCCTAAACTGATTCATGGGTCACTTTCCCATCCGGAAGATCCTCTACCACTGCATATTCTTTCTTGGATTCTTCCCTGTTTTCCTGCAACTGTTGCTTATACATGACTTTCTCATTAAAGACCACATCCCTAGACCAAATGATTTTCTTGTCCTTAATACTCCAACATTTAAACCCAAAGTCATCACCACCATAACCAATGAAAGTACATTTTTCTGATTTAGCCTCTAGCTTGGTCCTATCATCCTTGTCTATATGAACAAACACCTCACATCCAAAGACTCTAAGAAATGAATAATCAACTTTCTTACCATACCATGCCTCCTCAGGTATGCCTCCATCCAAGGCACTTGAGGGTCCTCTGTTTATCAAGTACACAGTTGTGCTCACTGCTTCTGCCCAAAAAGAAAGAGGCAGTCCTGCATGTAACCTCATGCTCCTAGCACATTCCATTATTGTTCTGTTCATCCTTTCTGATACCCCATTCTGCTGTGGAGTTCCTGGAACCGTCTTTTGCCTGCGGATTCCATTCTTAGAACAGTAATCATTAAATTCATTGCTGTAATACTCCCCTCCATTATCTGACCTGAGACATTTTAGCTTAAGACCTTGTTTCATTCTCTACCAAGGCTTTCCATTTAACAAAAGTGTCAAATAAATCAGATTTGTTTCTAATACAATAAACCCAAACTTTCCTTGTTGCATCATCAATAAAAGTAACATAATAACTTGAACCCCCAAGAGATGATACCTGAGCTGGCCCCCACACATCAGAATGTACCATCTCTAACTTACTCTCTTTCTTTGTAGGTCCAACCTTGAGAAACCTTACTCGCTTATGTTTCCCATATATGCAGTTCTCACAGAAATCCAAACCTATTTTTGTATATCCAGGAAAATTCTTCTTTATGATGTCCATGCCCTTATGGCTCATATGACCGAGCCTATAGTGCCATAATGTTGTATCTGCATCTGAAGCCACAAGATTACAATCATTAGTACTATCAGTGGTTAAATACAAGGTTCCAACCTTCTTACCTCTTGCCACCACAAGAGCACCCTTGGTAACCTTCCAAGAGTTAGCTGTAAATATCACAGTACAACCATCACTTCCCAATTGCCCCTGCCGATATCAAATTTCTCCTTAATGTAGGCACATGTCTGACATCCTTCAATAGCCATGTATTCCCATTCTGCATCTTAACCTGAACAGAACCTTTTCCAACTATACTGCAAGGCTCATCATCACCAAGAAAAACATGCCCAAAATCCCCTTGAACATAATCAACAAAATAATGCCTATGTGGAGTAGCATGAAAAGAAGCCCCTGAATCTAAAACCTAAGATTCAGTAATATTATGCAAAGAAAGAATCAAAGCATCCTAACATACATTACCCGATGCCACATTTGCCTCCTTGTTTTCTTCCTGTTGTTTCTTCTTATCCCGAAGCTCCCAACAATCCTTCTTTGCATGCCCAGACTTTCCACAATTCCAACATACAATCTTGCTCTTGGATTTTGACCTTGCCCTATCTTTCGATTTTCCACGGTTTCCTCTATTCTTCTGTCTCCCTCTAGTTTCCACTGTCAAAGCATTCCCTGAAGTAGAAGATTCCCTAGAGCTTTTTCTTCACATTTCCTCGCTTAGAATCACCCCTACAACATCCTCAAACTTCAACTTCGAGTTAGCTGGAACCGAGTTGCTTACCGCCATTACCAGGCTATTCCAACTTTCAGGTAAAGAGCACAGAATTAATAAAGCCCTAACTTCTTCATCAAATTCTATTGTAACCTGAAGCTAGCATATTCACAACCGTATTGAAATCATTTAAATGATCTGCTACTGAACTATTCTCAGACATCTTCATATTAAACAACTTTTTCATTAAAAATATCTTGTTAGAGGCAGAGGGTTTTTCATACAACTTCCCTAATGCATCCATTAGATCTTTTGTAGTCTTTTCCTTTGAAACATTAAATAATACCGAAGATGCAAGACACAGCCGGATCATTCCAAGTGCCTTCCGATCCAACAAATCCCATTCCGCATCTGTCATACTCGAGGGTTTGTTCACCTTCTCAGACAACGGAGTATAAAGATCCTTCTGATAAAGGTAATCTTCCATCTGCATCTTCCAAAGACTGAAATTCTTCCCGTTGAATTTATCAACCCTAGATCTTCCATCATCTGCCATAGCTCCCACTCAAGATAAAACTTTCCCTGCGATTCAACACTTCAACAAACCAAACCAGGCTCTGATACCAATTGTTAGGAAATAAGAGATAAAATATGTGGAATAATCCCTTACAGAATCGCAACAGTAGAAACTAATATGCAGAAAATATTACAGATCTCAAATAAAAGTACAGAATAAATAACACAACACAGAGAGACAAGATTTAACGTGGTTCACCCAATTTGGGCTACGTCCACCAAGAATCACTTGCTCAGATTTTATTACAAGCCTCCACTCTCTCAATACAATACCCAGATCCATTTGGAGCTATGCTCAACAAACTCTACAGAATTCACACCTGAATTCAAAACACATCTACAATACATTTGCTTGTCTTTCTATCATATGCATAAGACCATATAAATAGACAACTGCTTAAGTAGTTTTACAAAACCATGGGTATCAAACAATGGGCAAAAACAAAACCGTCCCATAAACCTATGGGTAGCCGAAGAGGCGGTTTTACAAAACAATGGGTACCGAAAAGCCATGGGCCCAAAAATAGCCCATAACGGTTACCCATTACCCATGGGTTAATAAACCACCCATGAAAATTTTCTTCAAGGGCTTTGCCCCCGAGCCCCTTTGGGGGCTTCGCCCCCAAACCCCCTGACCCGCTCACCGGCGAGCAGGACCGCTGTAAAAATACCCGAGTGTAACACATAGAAGGTGTACCACACTCTAACATGAAAATAGGCTCCACAAACATAACATAATTGGTATCTAAGAAAGAGAGGGCATGTGACGATGGTCGATGGCCGGTGATGTAGGAGAATACCTATGTGTATGTGAAGGAGATTGATGTGATTAAGGGGGTGGAGAACATCAAGAGAAATGGGCTGCCGGAGCAGGGTACCTAAGCTGACGAGGTGGACTATTGGAGCAGTAGCCGAAGATGCACATAGAGTCATGAGGAAGACCTGTGTAATGCTCAAGTGAAAGACATGCAAGGGTGACCAAGACCTGAGGCCGTTTATAGATCTAGACTCATGTTCCAAGGAGTTAACACTATAATACAAAAACTAGATGCATGGAGTTGTCCTATCAAAGTAATGGTGTGTATGGTGAAATAGATCTAGATCTTAACATATCTGCAAGTATTAACTCTATGGACAAGAATCATAGATTACAACCATGTAAGATCCATATTTTTCCATCGGTATTTCAAGCCAAACAATATCCAACACAAATAACGATATCAACATTCTATCATTCTTTATTATTTAAAACACTTACTTGACATTGTATGTTATATAATGCACGTGTCTAATATATTGTATTGATGCTCAATCCTTTTATTAACTAGCAGCATAATTTTGTTATGAAGTATTACCTCTCTGATCAATTATTTCACATGGAATACATTAATTTAGCATAGGAAACATGGACTTTTGATCAGCTTCCTATGCATCCTTGACATAGCACATACATGTTAACTACTTAGGCCGAGGGATACACCACTATTATTGATATATAAGTACCAATGCAAGCTCGATTAATAATAGATAAATATAAGGCCAAAATAACTAGCAATCCTAGAATCTTATCTGAATGAGGTTAAAACTAGTTTGGTTGTTTGATCCTTCACCCTCTCCTCCAAACATACTGGGAAATCTAAGTGGACTTAATAATTATTTTAGTTCTCTAAACATGATAGGCATAAAATTAGCCTCATACTTGAAATCAGCTAAGTTGGCCTTGTCATGCTTTCCCGGGTGAGCCTTGTTCACTAAATATTTCATGCTTTTGATTATACATTGCCCAATTTGGATTCATGATGGAATGTACTTAGAACTCCCTAGTTCATTATTAATGATGAAATATCTTGAATGAGCATGTGTGACTTACAACATTGATCAGTACGATGGTCATTGCATAGATAGCAATCCTTTCCATTCAGAAAGTATTTTCATACTGTAGTATCACTAAACCTTCACCCCCTTTGAGAATGATTCAGATTTAGTAGTCGCAAGAGATCTTCCATGATGATGAGCTGATTCACTTGGATCACTAGGTAATTCTGGACAGTCAAGGGGCTTCTTACTCATTTTCACTCCTTGTACTAGCTCCAATGGGTTGACAATTTATTGTGTTGTAGGTAAATGAAACATGTTGAACATGGTTGTTGAGATCATTGACTTAGTCGCTTCATGATATGATTTTTTAAATGCATACATTTGGATTGGAAAACCTTTCTGGAATCCCCTAGTAGCTTACTGTTGCATTTTGTATAATACTTGAAAAACGTTTAAAATATTGGAAAAATCTACCCAGCAGAGTGCACATAATTTGAGTATCTTGGTGAGAATAATTTACTTGTTGGATAAATTATGTGTTTCACCAACGTATCATGGGGTTATACCCCTCCTTATTGCATAGTATGGTTTAGATGCCCATTATTGAATATAAACTGAGCATCCTCATTCTATCCATACTGTTGTGGGAATACAAGCCAAATAGGTTGGGGATACAAATGAAAACTGTCACTAAACCTATGGATCTAAAGTTCTTGTACGGGGTACAAGGGAGGAACCTTTCCAGTAGTGTAGGGGTAGAAGGAGATAAATTAAGAAAGGGAGGGTTATCATTGTGAGTAGGCCTAATTTTAGATTTCACATTGTGAATAACTAGAGTAGTTTCATAACTTCAATTAGATAAGTGCATTCAATGAATGTATCCATTAGTGAGACTAGAACAACTACCCAACACATCTGATTTTCTTGGATTCATTTATCAAAGATACAAAGCTCTTTCTAGATCACTATATTTGCAAAGTGTATAAGAGGGAGATAAAAGAAAATAGGAGAAGGAAAATGGAAGAAATGTAACTTTTATTTCATGTACATTGATAACACAAAATCCAATAACAACAGTCCATGATTGCTACCACATAGATGCTATCATAATCTAGCATTTTCAGGCTCCTTTGGAATGGAGAAGCCATCCCAATTTATAACAATTTGAATTGACCTCTCATCTCCCCTTACGTGTCTATTCATTTTCCTATTCCGCTTGTGACCTTTCATTTGCTATTAGAAAAGACAAATTAAGTATTTCTGTTATAATTTTAAGAAAATAATTTTACAATTCAAAAGTATGTCACTTAATTTAATATGAAAATATACAATTATTATGCTCAACGAAGAATTAGAAGAGGGAGAGAAGAAAGAGGGAGAATTGGAGAAGAAGGGAGAAGTTGACATTTATGATGAGGAAGATTTTCTTGACGAAGAACTTATTGATTAATGCTTCTTGCTTTTGTTCCTTGAATGCTTTGTTGAACTGAGTTATCATAACCATCAACTTATCCACCTCTAGAATGCACACACAACTAAACACTTTGATCCATGTTCCAGGAACATCACTGATTTTCTTGCATTGATTGGTCCATACTTCATGATCCATTACAACTGTAACAATGTAACTTCTGATGTTGGCTAGGGACTCTAAATTATCTTCAATAAAAGAAAGAGAATTACCTGCCTCTTTCTTGATAAAAATTTGGAATGAAATGATGAGATCTTATGATGACAAATCCTCAGTGAGTGGAGGGAGACAACTCTTTGAACATTGCAGTAGGCATCATTAAAGATTGTGGAATCCTGTTGCCCGCAAGATTCCAATTCAGATATGGAGTTCTTGAGCATTATATATCTCATATCCATGATGTGGATCCAAACTTGAGACAAGTTCTCGGTAGTTGATGTAAACATTTTTTTCTCACGAGAGTGTGAGAATCAAAGGAAATCATCTCAAACACCAGTGGGAACACCTCATCCAAATGGTTGACATCTTTTACAAACTCCCCTTTTGCTTTCTCCACTTTAGGTAATGTTACAAGGACATACTTGATGAGAGAGATGATTTCTTGAAACAATGCCTTTCCTTACTCCATGATTTTATCAATCCATTTCTCATTGGCCCTCCCCTGCATCATGTATCCTTGTGCTTTCTTGATTTCCTTACGGTAAATACTGCTGATTGGGGGAATATTTTTATCCAAAAGAGAAGATATTGATTCAGGTCTCGAGAAGGGTTGAATGTAAGCATTGAGAGCTTTTACCTGTTCCTCCCACTGCACAATGGTTAGATTGTATTCTTTGTTCCAAGCGAGGATGTGAGAAGTGGATTCTTTGAATAGATGAAAGTCACCCTCATGTTATGCTTGCCCAAATGAGATGTGAGTTAACTCATATTCTGATGGACTCATGTATTCAATATGCTTTTCAAATTTTGACCTGACAAAAACTCGACATATTTATTACCTGAGGTCCCACTGAAGAAGCGATATGTTTTATGAGTTCTCTTTCTCCGTTTGGGATTCCATGTCTCTAATAGTTCCTTGGGACTTACACGATAACCTGCTACGTTATTTTTGGTTCACTGGTGATCATTTCTAGAATCCACGGTAATGTTTCATCAGATGTTGACATGATGTTTTCCTCTGGAGCATTATCAAGAGCTTGTTGTGGAATCAATTATTTATTTTTGTGGGGAAGATCTGACCTTTGAGGAGACATACTCAAACACTTGAATGTTTTGTAATGTAATGCCCCCAACCTACCTTTTCTTGGTCAGCATTATCTCCTGCTTGGCATGGGATGGAGGGAATTCTTTTTTTTTATTATTGTTAGGGGCCTCTTTGTGCGGACTGACTGCGTGGAGGATGGAGACATTAAAGTATGACATGATGGAATCCTTGCTGGTGGCCGCACTCACTGATTTTCCTGATTTGCAAATCTTTTTTGTTTCTTGTTTGACCTGCTTGCTTATCCTCTCGGACCGCGTGAGATCTCCCTTGGTTAGTCTGCGTGTGGAGTGGTTGAGAAGGCATCGAAATCTTGTCTGTCAAGTTCTTTTTCTCACGGTTTCTCCTAGACGCCTCCTTCTTCCTGCCCTAAACCACGAATGCTTGTTTGCGCTCCATCAAATGCTATAACAGATGAATTGCTACAGCGTGTTCTGGATAGTGGATTCATTGATGGTGAAATGAAGGTCTATCGCCCTGATGTAGCGAGGGTGGGTGTGGGTTCTCAAAATCGTGCTGCACAGGCAGTATCAGTGGAGCGTAGAATTAAACTTCTCCTAGGAAAGTGCCGTGAGGAAGTATTGGGCTATATGCAGCAGCTACAGGGTAGAGAAGTAAACTTATCTCATAAAATTAGTGGCCTCCAAAGAGAGTTAAGTGCGACAGCTGCCGCAGGGCGATCCCAAGGAACCGTTGGTGTTGATCCTGATGTTCTGGTTGCTCCGATATTGTCTCCTCAATGTTTATTATCTCTGTATTTCTCTCGGTGGCCTCTGCTGTCAGTATATTTTTTTCTGATCGGCCTCAGCTCCAGTGGGATCAGCGTTTTTGTTGAGCTCTACCTCCTCAGGTACTTGTTCTTGTGTTACAGCCGCCATTTCTTCCTCTACTTGGAGCTCGGCAATTTTGCTTGGCGTCTTGCTAGTGTATTTGTTCCAGTTGTTGTTACACTAGCCTTTGTGACATGGATGTGCTGGTATCTTGCTGGAGCTCTTGGTACCTATCCAAATGAATGGCTACCTCCTACTACGGATCACTTTGTTTTTTGCTCTCATGTTAGCTATCTTTGTTCTGGTCATTTCCTGTCCATGTGCTTTAGGGCTAGCTACTCCAACAGCTGTTATGGTGGCAATAGGTGTTGGGGCCACCAATGGAGTGCTTATCAAAGGAGGTGATGCTTTGGAACGTGCCCAAAAAGTTAAATATGTAATATTTGACAAAACAGGATACCGAATATCAGTAGATCGATCCACACTAAATTACAAAAACATAAAGGGCACCCAATGCAGAATGGAGCCCTGCAAATAAAACCCACTTCGTTTAGGTGGATTTTAAGTTTAAATCCATGATGGTATCACAGAAACTCGTGGATTAAGGCCTTCACCCAGCTGAATTCGGCCATTATATGTGCTAAATTGGAGAGTTGAACATTTAAGTTGCATACCACTTTCGTGTTTTTACCTATACCAGTTTCGTTTCTTGTATAATTATGGCGCTGGGTGTGAGGGGTGTGCAGTTAGTAGGTGTTTTTAGAGACAATGGAATGGACGAGTCGATAGATGTGGAAGCAGCTCCTCTTCTGGGATCTTCTTCTTCTCATGAGGGGGCCTTGGAGAATTTGGAAGTGAATGTAATCGGCATGACATGTGCTACTTGTTCTGGTTCTGTCGAGAAAGCTCTGCTGAAGGTGGATGGGGTTTTTAGGGCTTCTGTAGCTCTTCTTCAGAACAAGGCCGAGGTTACCTACGATCCCTCCAGGGTTATAGAAGAAGACATTAAAGAGGCCATTGAAGATATAGGTTTTGAAGCAGAGATTATACCCAAGGTTTCTACTCGGTCTAAAGATCAGGGAACTGTGACAGGCCAGTTCAGAATAGGTGGAATGAATTGTGTAGCGTGTGTTAACTTAGTTGAAGGGATATTGAGAAATTTACCAGGTGTGACACGAGCAGTTGTTGCATTGGCCACTTCATTGGGGGAGGTTGAATATGATTCAAATCAGATAAACAAGACAGAGATAATCACAACAATTGAAGATGCTGGTTTTGAAGTGAAGCTGAATCTGGAGAAAAAGGCAAGATATTTCTACACCTTTCTACTGTTATTATATTTACAATTATTGCAAAATCGAACTGCTTTTTCCTTGCATTGATTTTTCAGTTGGATGTCATGATGGGAGATTTCCCTTTCTGCTTGTTTCTTTCTTGTTTTAGCTTTTTATCGTTGACAGTATGTGGGTCAAAAGGATGCGTGTGCCCTCTCCTCTGAATGTTATATTACTCTAATGATAGAAATTCATCTGTTTGTTTATGTATTAATTATTCTCTGCGATTGAGTTGCAAGTTATTATGTTGATCAAGCTAGTATTTTCGATATCATGGAAGTAAGTCTACAATAACTATGAAACCCCCCCTTCCTAGCACCCTAGTGGTCCTTGACGTTTTTTGTTAGCTCCTTCACAAGTCCCTTTGATAACCTTTTGGCATCGAGAAAGAAAGGTTGTAGGATTGGGTGAGCAATGCGTGGGCTAGCCAGCTTAGAGTTGTGGTATTAAAACTCGTAGAATAAAAGGGTTCATGTGCAACGTGTTTTTCCGTCTCGCGTGTTTAGAATCTTATACTATCTTTCATCTTGTTTCTAGGCTTTTAAGGCCATCCTCAAGAAGTACCTTGTCCATCCCTATCAACTTGAACCATAACTAACTTTTCGGATCAACTAAGCTTGAGGTTTCATTGTGCGAATCCAGTACCTCGTTGATACTAGAATAGTTTGGTCTAATCCCCCTCTCAGAATTATTGTTGATGGCGCTCTTCTATTTTTCCTAACTTGCATTATTTGTTCCCTTGTAATGCTAACGCTATTAATTAATATTGGTCGGTTTTTATGCACGTAATTACCGTAATAGTTGTGATGGAAATTTCCTTAAATGTGACTAACCTTCGGGAAAAAACTCAACTTTCATTTGATAGTCTTATGGATTCATAGCGGAAGGTTTAGTCTGATAATGTCACTTAGAAGTTATGTTTGTATCTTTGTGTGACGGTTGACTGTGTTACCAAGGGTTGCCTTAAAATATGGTTGTTTCGGGAAATGGATAATTTATTTTAAATTAATCAAACATTAGAATTGTTGTGGAAGTTTGCAAATATTTAGTGTTATAAAATTGTTGATGACATTATTGTATACTCTTGTTGGAAGGAACCCCCCCTTCTTCTCTCGCGTGTTTGCTACTAGCCTGTAAGACTTTGACCCTTCCTGGATGATTGGTAGATCTCTTTGTAGTTAATGGTCAAAACTAGTATACTATGCCTTCGCTTCGAAACTTATGTTGTGTGTATACTCTAATTGATTTCCGGTTTGAAACTCATTTATACATGACTTTTTGTGTTAAAATTTTGGAACCCGTGTTTGCCCTTTCTTGGGCCGATCAACTTTTGTATTTTTAGAAATATATTATTTTAGCCTATGCGTTGGTATCTTTGATAAAATTCTAGATGGTTGGTGTATTTATATCAAATCTCAATCTTGTAATTATTGTTTAATTACTTACTTGATGGGAATTCTGTTTTTGCTAGATTGTTTGTTTTCTCCTTATAGGGCCAAGGGCCATTCTCTTACGATTGCTATACTTTCGTTGTTATTACTCCTAACTGAAGTACAAGGTCTTCTCCTTCTTTGATTGGCATGATGAAGACTTTATTTTTAACTTGATGTGTTAATAGTGTTTAGAGGTTTGAACCAATTCTTGTAATAAAGTGCTTCCTTTTCGTGATATTGCTAGATAATAGTTATGGTGGTTTTGTGTAGCCTTATCTTGCTCAGTTCTCGTGAACTGACTCTTGTAGAAAATTTGTTGCAGATGGATCTTGCGTGTAGATGAGGGTTAGATCTGTAGACTTTTGTCATCAACCTCAGTTGAGAAGATCCTTTGCTCGAAACCTTTTTATGTTGATCAACTTTTGTTAGCGTCCAGTGGAAATTTTAGAAGAGGATTAATGTCTTAGTATAATGTATTAAGGACTTGTCATCTGAACTTTGGAAACCTTGTATTGTGTTCCCACCATTGAAATTATAAGAAAATTTGGTTATTGTGGTTGAGTGACTTGTGGAGTATTAGTATTTTAAGAAATGATGTAATCATGTTTTGTTCTCGTTAATGAGTGTTGCTTCAACTTTTCCTTGAGAATAAATTCTGAGTTAAACCTTGCCATGACTTAGTAATAAAGTGTCATAAGTAAACTAACATGGGATTGTTTAATACTTTAGGAAGTTAAATTAAAAGTTGTATTCAAATAAAGTAACGTAGGGGTCACCAACTTGAGAGCAAGAAATTCTTTGAGTAATCAAGCGCAGGACTATCATTGCAAGTAACATTATATAACTTGATACCCCTAGCTACACTAATGAACACTATCCCTTTCATGGTGGAATTCTTAAACGAACTTAAAGGAAATCTATGGTTAGTTCTGGAAGATAATAAGATTTAATAAACAGGAGAAAACAATTTTGAAACCACACAATCTATCTCTCAGCCATTTGGAAAGTAAATTCTTTTACTCCTTGTAAATACTTTTAGCGAAGCCTAAGTAAAGTTGTTGATAATTCTGGTTAAGAGCCCTAGCTTCAATTAAATACTGGCAATAACTAATGAGGTCCTAAAGATGTTTCATCTCGACCTTCTCCCTCTAACCCTTTTTCAAGGCACCTTGTATCTCTTCTCTTAAGTGTGTTGAACTTAAAATCATGTTGTCTTGTGGGCAAGAACGAATCTTAGTAGCATTAGTGGTGAGCAGGTGGCCTTGTGGAATTTAATTACTCTTTTTCCTTGATAAACGAATTAAGCAAATAAATGTCATAATAGAGAAGATATAAAGATAATTACTCAGTGTCAAAGGAGTAAACTTGGCTTGGCAAGTTGAATCATACGAATCATATCATGAGCCTCCTTGAAAACGTAAGCTAAGAATTGCAAGAGGTATTTTTAAAATAAATAACCCTCAATAATATCTCATTGTGGTTGGCCCTAACTGTAAGTGTGTTCTGTGATTGGACTTTTGTGTTGTCTTGTCAAAAAGGAAAGTAAATTGTCCTTGATATGTGTGAACTTTTCCGTGCTGCCTTTATGGCCATCCTTGTATCAAGTTGTTCACAGTGTTAGTTGTATCCTTGGTGACGACATGTTGCGTGTCAAGCAAGTCAAAAAAAAAAGTTATCCTGTATTTCACTGTGTTGTTCGTGTGTGGATTTTTTGGGTCGTTACATGCAATGAATTAATCTTGCTTGATGGACCTTTCATGTTTAGATAATTCAACCCAACTTGTTCACTTAGCCCACCGAGTTTAACTAGTTTGGCTCACTTTGAAAAATTCACCGAGCTCACTCAACTTTCTCATTGGGGAAGATCAGATGCCTTCACCCCAATTAAAGATTTACAGTGATGATATTTAGAACTCTTGAACCTTTTTGAATATCCATTTAAATTACACGATGCTTCTCATTTGCAACTGTAGCTATGATGTCCTTATTTACTCATGTATACTTATGTGACCACAATGATGTCTCTAGATACCCTGTGGAGGATGAATTACCTCGTTTGAACTGTGAAACTATCACACACCCATGTGAATATGTTGAAAAGAAGAGAGATGATTGGAGATAGAGCCAACTACAACTTCCAACACTCAAAATTAGGATTTATTATTTTTAGAAAAATCCATTCTTTCCCTTTCTCACTTCGAACTACCTTTTTGTTTCCCTGGTTGTTCCCTGTGAACACTACCTTGAAGCATTTTAGCATATGTGAGAATTTAGTATTTATAGTAAGTGTTTGTATAGAGACTTGTTATTTTTGTAAATTGCCTTTCCAAACCTTAGATTTCGATGAAACCACCTCCACTGGGATAGGTTTCTTCTCCCTATCTCACGTACAAATTTCAGCTCAATCAGATTATTAGAATGACGAGAAATAAAATAATAAAAAATAGGGCGCGAAGTCGAGGTTTATTTAATGTCAAAACCCTAGTACATGCATGAAATTTATATCACACATGTCTTGATGGCGTCTGGAAATGATGAAGAATGCAAAAAAACCCACCTGGATCCGTGCACCGATTTGCAAGATACGAGAATTTTTCCTTCGTAGGCTACGAAGTCATTCTAGAAAAAATGTACTTGGAGCCTTTAAAAATTTACAAAATTTATGAATAGTTATTTTCCTATAATCATGGACACATGGAGGGAGGAATGGAGGTGAAGGATTCTGGAAAAATTTTGGTAGAGTTCTGGGTAGATTTTGGACAAAATGAGGGGAGAGCAAAAAACTGGCCAACTCCTTGGTTTTATAAGCATGAGGATGGGGGTGCATTTTTTCCCCCATGTCCCCTTAGAAAGGGATGAATTGGACAAAAAAGTGCACCTTATCCCCAGGAGGACAAGTGGCGATCATGCACTGGCAGAGGAGAGAGAGGAAAGAGCACATTTTTGACACCTGGGAGCTGATTTTTGGTCATGTGAGGGACTAGATAGTAGCAAGGTGGGGGGCCACATTTTTCTATTCCCCTTGTCCACTTGGAAATGGATGAAGGGGGAAAAAAATTGTACCTCAACCCCTAGGTGACAAGTGTCAGACATGCATGACATGGAGCGGGGACTAAAAAATTACAAAAAAGTGCCTATTGGAGCCTCCCAGAGTCATGTGGTGGGTCCAAGAGGTCTAAGGTGGGGGCACATTTTTATATCCCCCTTAGAAAGGGATGAAGTGGACAAAAAATTGTGCCTTAACCTCATACTGCCACATGGAACTGAAAAATTCGGCTAAGGACGAAGCTTGTACCTCGGAGAGGAGCTTGAAAATGACGTTGCCAAAGCTCCCAGAGGACTTTTTAGGCACTTATGTAATTTTAAGTGGAAAAAAAATTTAAGAAGGATGGGATGGGTATAAATATCTGATTCAACTTGAAACTTCCTAAAAAATGGCCTTCTTTATTGGGATCGCCAATTATATCTGCAAAGAATGAGTTGTGGAAAGAAATACACGGGCCTTGTGAAAAGTATGAAAGTGCCACCGTGTGTAGAAATGAATCATATTTACATTGATATTTTTTTTACTTCCAACTCATTTCAGAGCTCCTGGAATCACCTTCCAAATCTCAAGCGTTGTTTTACAATGGAAGATCCTTTGACCCCAAATATTCGCTTTTGTTGAACTTGCTCCTGAATCTCCAAATCTTCCCTAAATCTTCCTGAATCATCTTGGAATATGAATACCATTTCTTGATGAATTTAGGACATTAACTTAACTCCAGAGAATGTGCATCTACCTTAGAAAGGCTAAAAATAACCATTTTTAAGCCTGCTGAAAGATCCACCTGAAAAGACAATGTCTCAAAAGAATCTTATGAGATTGTTTTAATTTCTTCAACACATGGGAAAGGTTATTAAAATACATACGAGTAATCAGAGGATTGGGATAGGCCTAACATAGGGGGAAATGATCCAGGGAGTGCTCAAAAGGGCTTGCACACAAAATTTTTAACATTGGGGTCCATTGTCATGCTTGAAAATATGAAATTTTCTTGGTGTACATTTGCATGACAACAAGTGTATGACACAGCTGATCAAAAGAAGGAGATGTCTAGAATATAACACTCTATTAGAGATGAGGTAAAAGACTTTGAACAAATAAATCTTGAAATTTGGATTCAACGAGGACATTAGTCATTTTACCAAGGTTGTTCTTATAGTGCAAGACATAGTCCGCAAGGTTCTCATTTGATCCTTGTTTGATCTTAGCTAATTGAGCGTAGGATATCTTGGTGTTGATATTGATAGAAAAATGAGAAATAAATGCATCGGATAGAGCTTAAATGAAGTTATCAAATGGACAAGTAGATCATAAAACCAACACATAACATAGTCCATTAAACTGTGAGGAAATAATTTGGCCAACAATGTATGGTCATCAACATAGTCAAGACATGCAACATTGAAGGATCGAAGGTACTCCTTGTTGGTGTGTGGGATCCTATGTGTCTTCCACTCACATATGGAGGGTCATCTCACATGGGTTAGGTTTAGGGTTTGCTTGTGTGTCATGCACTAGGGTTACTCAGCACCCTATATGTACCCTTTCATTTCTAATTTATGAGTATGCCAAGACACTCTGTTTTCTTTCTCTATATGTGCAAGCTTTGTTCTGTTATGCAAGTTCTTCCATTGATTGATTGATTCCTCCTTGTGATTACGCTGGAGCTATTACGTTTCCTTTGGAGTGCAACTTCATCATGGTGCAGCATTTTCGATATGATTCTCACAAACTATTTCATTGTATCAGAGCTAAGATCAGGTAAACGTGAATTCGTCATCTGAGTTGTGATCACTCTTGGTTTTGTTATTTTTTACTCCTCGTGCAAGTTTTTTTCGATCATTAGATTCTGGAAATTTATTGCTAACATTCTTAACAAGTTGTTCTTGGAAAGTTTTCAGTTTTGTTGTGTTCTTCGTGCATGTGCAGATCTCCTTGAGTTTTCAAGGGTTTTATAGCTACATTTAGCTAGCTATGGATAAATCTGGCAGATCAGCTAAAATAGAGGTTCCTTTTTCTAGTTTTTTAATTTTTTATTAAACTAGAAATTTTCTTTAGATCTCTAGTTTTTTTCTGGTTTCTCTTTGTTTACATGCTAGTTTTACAAAGATTTAGGTTTAAAAAAAGTCTTGGAGGTTTAAAGTTTGGTGTTTGTGGTTTTGGTGTGCTCCCAACCGAGCTCTCTCTACACTCCCGTTCTCTGCCCCGAGCTCCTCTAGCTTACCACGACTCTCCTCTACACAATCGAGTCCTTCTTTGCTCTGGTCTACGTTGTTCTTCCATCCAGGCCTAGCTATTTTTTGGCTCACTTGTGTTTTCGTGGGTGCGGTTCCTTCCCACAATGGCTAGATCTAGTGTGTCCGAGTCATTTTTGGTAAGTTCTGAGCTTGTTTCCTTTGACCCTGCGGTGTTTTGGTTTGTGGTTTTTTAACTCGGTCGAGTTCCTTGGCCTCTGGCGTGCATGTTTTTTTTACTCTGACCAAGCTTCAAACCCTTGGCCGAGGCTTTTTTTTACCTGCGAGTCGTGGCCGAACTAGACTGCGTGCTCTTCGTCTCCCCGCGAGTTCCTTCCCTATCGTCGCTATGAGTTCTGCTCTACCCACGCTTACCCCACACCTATGTGTTATCCTGCCTTGCTCGACCCTCACGCCCCTACCTTGTTGCCTACTTTCCCGCGCCCATCTCGGGATCCTCCCTCTACAAAGCCCGACCATTACACCTCCAATTCAGGATTTCCACCTCCAACTCGGCATTTCAAACAAATGGTAAATTTATTATGGTAAGTTTGTTAAATTTTATTTATTTCATTCAAACAGTAAGTTTGTTAAACTTATTTATGGTAAGTTTGTTAAATTTTATTTATTTCATTTAAATCGTAAGTTTGTTAAACTCATTGATGGTAAGTTTTAAAAAAAAAATCAAATTTGAGGTGTTTTTTTTATAAGGTGGGAATTTCTTTTAAAAGGGAAAGTGTTTAATATTTTTTATAGATCTTAATTAGTTTTTTGTAATTAATTAGATTTAATTATATTAAATCTATTCCTGTTAATTACGAATCTCATTTACGATTAGTAATAATTTAAATCATCTTTTAAATTAACGTTAATTATCATTTTTTTAACTCCCATAGCTTTAAAATTAGCTAAATTAGGCATTTCAAAGCGATAATTTTTTAGGCGTTATTGTCGATTTTTTAACTAATCGTGCGCTCAAGTGTGCAGTGACACTCTGAGCACCTATTTGTCTTCCGCGTGCCTTTCCAGTGTTCTGAAGATCATCGGGACTCATCTTGAGTTCGTTTAAAACTTGTATTTACCCTTATTATTGCTTGCGACTAGTGAGTGCATCCACCACAGTTTGTAGCAAGGGGTATCCATTGCGACATGAGACACTTTTTCTCACAACCAGGATTTGATTTCACCTCCTTCCTAGTTTTTTGCAAGTTGTGCTTGTATACGGTGTCACTTTGCTGTGCTCCACGAAACACAATTGTGGTCTCCTCTCTTGCGCGTTATTACGCTGATTGCAAGGTGAGTTACCAACTGTTTCAAGACGCATGCTCGGACCCGATTGTATTCAATGCACTAAACTATAAAGTGCCAAAAGCAGGGGGGTTATTATATTGTCCTGGGTGGTTGTGATTCTTGTGTCTCTTTTTCCTTCTCTCTCTCTCTTCATTATGGATGCACTTTCAATTCCTATACTTACGTCGTTCAACTTATTTGAATGGAGATCAAAAATGATTATGAAACTAAGGGGTAAAGGGTTATTCCACATCACCATGGGAACTGAGACTGAACCAGATGACAACCCTGAAAAATCTAAGTGGTTAAACCGTAGTGATGAAGCTTTAGGTCTTCTTTGCATGTCTATTTCTCCTGACTTTCTCTTCCACATTGAGTCGTCTGAAACACCTAATCTACATGTGGAAAACGTTAGATGGAATGTTTGGACAACAAGATGACATGAGAGTGCATGAGTTGGAAAATGAACTACTAGGGTTAAATCCTAGTGATTTTGAAAACCTACAAGCATTCTTCTCTAAGTTTGTCCACACTAGATTGTTGTTAAAGGAATGTCAAGTAGAGAAGAAAGATTCTCAACTGATCTTGTCGATTCTCTCTAAGTTAGGTCCTGAATATTCTATCTTTGTGTCAAATTTTTACGCTACAAAAGCTGCCTTGGGCAAGGATTGGAATATGCCCTCCTTTGACTATTTTTCGTCCCAACTCATTCGAGAACAGGAAAAACTCATTCAAATGGGGTCTCTCAAGTCCAAGTCACATGCCCTTGTAGCAAGTACTAGTAAGGAAAAGAAGACTGAAAAGAAGAAAGAAAAAAAGGATCAACCTAAGAAGGAAACCAAGACCAAAACTAAATTTAACATGAACGCTTCGACTTCTGAGCCTAAAGCACAGAAAGACAAGTATTTGTGTTCCTATTGCAAGAAGCCTGGTCATAAAGAGCATCTATGTATGAGAAAACAAATTGATCACCTTACTCATTTACTTGAGAAAAATCAAATAGGTGTTCCTGAGTCTATCAAACAAAATGCTCTGAAGGACTGAGTCTTCTACTGCAAAAGGTTCTAAATCTGATAAGAAGAAAGGAAAGGCCCTTGTAGCCAAAGTTGCTCCTTCATCGACGTGGATTATAG
The DNA here is from genome assembly GCA_019776745.2 of Taxus chinensis. Taxonomy (NCBI): domain Eukaryota; kingdom Viridiplantae; phylum Streptophyta; class Pinopsida; order Cupressales; family Taxaceae; genus Taxus; species Taxus chinensis. The sequence goes on from CM034153.1 coordinate 45,461,087, forward strand.
ATTCTGGTGCCTTGCACCACATGGCTTCTTTGCATGTTGAGTTCTCCAACATCGAGCCTTGTGGTATGTCCCAAATCACGATGGGTAATGACACGACAGTGTCAGTTTCTGGTAGTGGATTGGTAGAGATGGATGGGGGAACATTCAACCAAGTGTTGAGTGTTCCTGATCTCTCTACCAATATCCTATCGGTTTACCAAATTACTCACCTTGGTGAAGGAATGCGAGTGGAATTTGGTCCTAACTTGGTGATTATTCGTGAGCTTAACGATGACACTACAGTGGTTGAGGGAAAGGCGGATCACCGTTCATGGTTGTATACCTTTTCCCACTTTACTTCTGATTCTACACCCACTACCTTGCTCACTCATGCAAATGAGGTTAGTAAGCTATGGCATGAGCATTTCAGACATCTAAATTATCGCTACCTTGAACAATTGAGCCAAAATGAAATGGTCAACGGGTTACCTCGCGTCAAGTTTTCTAAGGGTATTTGTGAGGGTTGTACCCTTAGAAAGCATCCTGAAAAGAAATTTGACAAAGGAAAAGCCTGGAGAGCTACTCGTCCTTTGGATCTTGTTCACAGCGATATTTCTGGTCCATTTCCGTCTCCTTCTTTTACTAGAGCTCTTTATGTGCTCACCTTAATTGATGACTATTCACGATATACTTGGGTATATTTTCTTAAGCTTAAGTTTGAAGTCTTTGAACATTTTCAGGACTTTAAGGCTCTTGCTGAGAAACCGGGTGGAACGGTCTATTAAGGTTCTTCAAACTTGATTAATGGAGGTGAATATGTAAACAATAGGTTCATGGATTTCTGTACTTCTAAAGGGATCTCTTTGCAGCATACAGTTGCTTATAGCCCTTGCAAAATGGAGTCGCAGAAAGAAAGAACTATACTCTTAAGGAGATGGCCACTTGTATGATTCACTCGAAGTCTCTTCCTCCGCAGTATTGGGCTGAAGCAGTGAATTGTGCTAATTACATTCAGAACCATGTTCCACACAAGGCAGTAAGAGGGATGACACCCTTTGAAGCCTAGTTTGGATGCAAGCCTGATGTTGAGCACTTTCGAGTCTTCGGATCCAAGGCTATGGCTCAGATTCCCAAGAAGAAATGTAAGGCATTGGAACCACAATCCAAGCCTTGTATCTTTGTAGGGTATCCTGATGGCATGAAGGGATATCGATTGTTGAATCCTACTTCTCATGAGATTTATATTGAGAGAAGTGTTAAGTTCGATGAGTCTTCTTCGAACTTCTACTTCTCTACCTATCGAGGTTCTTCAACTTTCTGATTCAGATTCTGACTCATCAAATGATGATGTTGTTGAGCGTGCTCCTCTTCCTCATCCTCCCGACCATCAAACCTTTGAGTCTTCTGATTCTGATAGTAGTGATGATGAGGACTATGTCCCTTCTCACTCGAGTGACATGAATCTTTTGACTCAGAGCCTGATCCTCCTGGTCCTCTTTGGGCTAGGAAAACTTTACAAAGTGTTGGAGATTTAGTTGGAGATACTTTGGATATGAGACATACTCACTCAGATTTCATTGGACCCCACTCTTTCTTTGCCTTTGCTTCTGATCCACAGTCTTTCCGGGAGGCTTCTGGTATTCCTGAGTGGGATTCTGCCATGGATGAGGAGTATTCCTCTCTCATGAAGAATGATACTTGGGATCTCACCCCTCTTCCAAAAGGAAGAAAAATCATTCGGTGTAAGTGGGTGTTCCGAACAAAGTATGGAGTAGATGGAGACATCAAAAAGTTTAAAGTGTGATTAGTAGCTAAGGGTTTCTCCTAGATAGCTGGGGTTGATTATACTGAGACCTTTTCTCTGGTTGCGAAGATGACTTCTATTCGACTGACCCTTGCCATTGCTCCATACAAATAGATGGAAAGTCCATCAAATGGATGTTAAGAGTGCCTTCCTTCATGGTGACCTAGAGGAAGATATCTACATGGAACAACCTCTAGGTTATGTCCATGATCCCTCCCTCATTTGTAAGTTAAAGAAGTCTCTTTATGGCCTTAAACAAGCCCCTCGGGCTTGGTATGCCAAGATGGACTCCTTTTTACTTACATCAGGGTTTACTAGGTGTCACTCTGATCCAAATGTTTATATTCTACAGGAAAGATGACTCCATACTCATCCTTGTTCTCTATGTTGATGACTTGTTGATCACATGACAAACTCTTCCTCTATCATTGATTCTGTGAAGATCACCTTGGCCAACAGGTTTTCCATGACTGACTTAGGTCTGCTTCATTACTTTCTTGGGATCCAAATTTCACAATCTGACTCAGGAATTTTGATTTCACAACCTAAGTATGCTCTTGACTTGCTTTCTCATTTTCAGATGTCTGATTGCAAGTCTTCTCCTACTCCTTTTCTTTCTGGGGTTAAGTTGGTTTCTGATTGCTCTACTCCCTTGGTTGATGGTACCCTTTATCGATAGTTGGTGGGGATCTTGATTTACTTGACTCACACTCGACCAGATTTATATTATGCTATTGGGATTGTCTAGATTCATGTAGGAGCCACATGAGCTGCATTAGAAAGTAGCTAAGCGGATCCTTCATTATGTTCGTGGCACCTATACTGATGGCATTCACTATTATGGAGGGGTGGATATTGACTTGATTGGGTTCATAGATTTTGATTGGGCCGGTGACTTAGATCATCAGAAATATACCTCTGGCTACAGTTTCTCTCTTGGTTCGGGTCCTATTAGTTGGTCTAGCAAGAATCAAAATGCAATTGTGATATCTTCTATAGAGGCAGAATACAGAGGAGCAGTTAACACTACCACAGAGGTTGTTTGGCTATAGGGTATTCTAATAGAGTTTGGCATCCACTTTCGGCGGCCTACCATTATCTATTATGATAACATGAGCACTATCTCAATTTGTAGAAATACAGTTCAGCATCAGTGGATGAAGCACATTGAGATCCATATGCACTTCATACGAGAGCTTATTCATGATGGTATCATCAACATTCAGTACATTTAGACAACTGATCAGATTGTAGATATATTCACCAAGCCCTTCACTGAGGTGAAGTTTCTTCACTTGCGGTCTCTTCTTGGGGTGAGGTCTTATGCAGTTGCTCATCTTCTTTGGGCTATATAGTCCTTCTCTTCTTCTTCTTCTTCTAGGAAGATGTTGTTTGTACATGGGCACCTTATCAGGCCTTTAGTTGTCGGGCCCCATTGACACATATTTCTTAGTTGTTTAGGAGTGTCTTCTTGTTCTTTCTGACTCATCATATCTGCTACCCCAGCTTTGATGAAGGGGGGTGTTGGTGTGTGGGATCCTATGTGTCCTTCACTCACATATGGAGGGTCATCTCACATGGGTTAGGTTTAGGGTTAGGTTTAGGATTTTCTTATGTGTCATGCACTAGGGTTACTCAACACCGTATATGTACCCTTTCATTCCTAATTTATGAGTATGCTAAGACACTTTTTTTTTCTTTCCTCTATGTGTAAGCTTTGTTTCTGTTGAGCGAGTTCTTCCATTGTTGATCGATTCTTCCTTGCGATTACGTTGGAGCCATTAGGATTCCTTTGGAGTGCAACTACATCATGGTGCAAACCCGTTTCCGAATACAATTCTCGCAAACTCTTTCACTCCTGATGGTCGTCATGGCCATTGAAGGTGGGAATTTTAGGTGCATCAAAGCTAAGAGGTAGTGGGTAAGAGGAAATTTCAGGTCCAAAAGGTTTATGAAGTAGGGGTGACGAGTCTAGGGATGGAGAGGAATGTGAAGTACCTTGTTGTAATTGGAAAATTTGGGATTGTAAATCATGGTATAGAGAAGATAGATCGTGGGTGCCTGAAGAAAATACATGGTGTGTGTGGGAAGTGATAAGGAGGGTCAAGTGATTTGTGGAAGTAGCATAAAAACATGGATAATAGATGTAGATGGAAGAGAGGTGGTCGAATGAAGAGGAAGCATCACAATAGGGAGTTAAATATCATTGGAGATAGGAGGGTTGAGCTCAGCAAGTCATGTGGCTTTTTCATGGGCAACAACTAAGAAGAGGTCTAGGTCTTGAGCGTATTCAACAACATGAGCCTAAAGATCATGAAGGTCTTCATATGTAAAGGGTTCACAAGTGTCAGCGATTAAAATACGGTAGGGTTTGAGGTAGGGTTCACTAAAGGATTTAATATAAATTTAATTAAATTTAATTTCATAGTAACATATTATAATTAATGATATACAAGAAGTAAAATACATTAGCACACACGTAATAAGCAAGCAATAATATGAAACCCTAAGTAAGGGAAAGAGAGAGAGAGGGTGTCAGCTGATTTTAAAGTGATTTGGAAGTGATACAGATTGATAATTATTGGAACTGGTAGGAAATAATGTCGACAAGGTTGGCTGAGAGTTTTGGGATTCAGAAATGCACATGACAAAAGCGCCCATTGGAGGACAGGAACACCCAGGCACTAGTGAATGATCTAGGCGCTAGTGAATGATCTAGGTGCTATTGTTTGATCATATGCTTGGAGCCTGGTATTTTCTGGACTGTAGGAGATTTGCTACTAGTTCCCTTTTCTCCCTCTAGTTCTAATCCAATGTCTTTAGTTATACCTATAACCTACAAAATAGATACCTAGTTGCACATGCTCACAAACCACATCAAACCTAATAAAGAAGATACATAATGGGGAGTCAGAATGACCCCGAAATTCATCCGAAGAGTGATCTTATGACTAAGTGTTACATTACATCTCAGACTCCTTGTAGTTGTGTGTATATGTGTGTGTAATGATGCCCTAGGTTTCCCTTGTGTAGGTTACACAGTGATAATGAGCTAGATATAGAAGGTAGCAATGTATAGAATGTGTGTGATGGAATAAAAATGAACTTATCTCTCCTAAGTTGTGTATGTAGAGTGACACAACCCTTTTCCCTTGTGTGGATGTCTTAGATGGATGCTTTGTAATACTCTTTGTGCCTTTGGATGCAAGCTAAGGTGATCGTAGATAATGCTTAATGTTTGAACCTTCCTTTGAGAGCTATAATTATGTATATATATATATATATATGATTCCCTTGTTTGAATTTCATAATTGACAACTAAAAAGCTGACCCAAAGTTGTAGAACATGACCAAAAGTAAAAAAATACCTAAAAGAGTAAGCAAAACATAAAGAAGGTCAGGTGTTGACCAAGTCTCCTCATTCATGTTCAGATTAGTGAACTTGTAATAAAGGAAACAAGTAACTCAAAATATGGAGGGTTTATGGTACCTCAAAGTGATGATGAATGGATGTAGGCACAAAGATGTACTCCTCCTCGCTGTGAGCTAGATAATCTTCACAACAAAGAAGACTAAGAAGAGAAATGGATTAGTAGATATATGGAGGGTTTCTTGACATAAGCCGGCCCCAGGAAGTGTGAGCTTCCTAGGATGGATGTCAACCCTCTTATAGATAAATATAAGATAAAATCGATGGATAATGAATCTGATATATATGCAGAATCTGAGATAAACAAAAACTGAAAATGCAAAAATGTAATGAAAGTACAAATCTGATCAAAATAGATGTAAAGAAAATAAAACTAGCATGTGTCAACGATTACCTAAGGTTGTAGAGGGCCATTCGACAGCGACTAGAGCTAGATGAGAAGAAAATGCACCAAAATAGACCTACAAGCTCTTTTATGGTTGGATCTGAACGAATTTAGATCTAGAGATGGATCTAGGCTGAAGACAGAAACTTTTAAAACAGACTAGATCTAGATCTCGATGAAAGGATACAAGAACACTAGGTAAAATGATGTTAAAGGGTATGAGAATAGGGCTAGTCAACAACGACTAGAGGAGATCAATGATGATTGGGATATGAGAAAATAGATCTGGGATAACCGAGAGGTAAGATGGTGAGATCTAGAAACCTGATGGGTACAAAAGCAAAGATATCAAAACATAGGGTCTAAACAACAAATAAATTGATGTGGACGAGGTTGGATTGATAGAGATCAGACAGGGTCGGTGACGACTATGACTATTAGGGCTTGAACGAAAATGGGTGGGCTGAAATGAAGACCTACAAATGAAATACAAGGCTAAGATGGCTGAAGTAGAGTTCTTTATGATAGTTAAACCTGCACAAGATGTTAGTGGTAGATATATATGATAATATTACAATAAAAATACAATATATGCCAATGGTGAAAGAAGTCTCCCCAAGTCTCCAAATCTGAGGCATAAGAAAGCTCAAAGAAGACTTCAATATTCCAAAATTGCATCCCTTAATCCCCTTAAATAAGGGGGTGGTATGGGTGTATTTATAGGGTGAGTGGATGGATATGGGAGATAGGAAAGCATTTAATAAAGGTATTTGGGAGGTAAAATTATTAAATAAAGGCAAAGGGAGATGAAAATATTAAATGAAGGTGGGTGAGAACCTATGGATGGATAAAAGGTGGTTAAAAGGAAGGAAACTATTAAATAAATGCCAAAGGGACATGAAATTACTAAATGAGGGCCTAGGGAGGATAAAATGGAGGATTTAAAGGGGATAAACAAATTAAATGAGGATTAGGGATCAATTAAAATAAATTATGGGGTAGTATAGGAAAGTGGGAAATTTGAATAAATGGGATTTGTGGAGGGAAAGGGGATTTTGAATAGGAAGAGAGATATGAATGTGCAAGATGAAGAGAAAGGGGAGTGAATGCGAGATAAGGGGTAGCGATACAAAAAATTGGTGTCCATATTAGGAGTTCCCGAAAGGGACAAGAGCGCCTGGGAACTTTTGTCCTAAATGGGCACTAGTGTTCGGAGACCATAAAACATAAATCCATCAAGTAATGACATGGCTATAAGGTGTGTAAGGCCAAAAAAAGTACAAGAGAGAAAGCAAAAGGCAAGAAAGGGGAGTGAATGCGAGATGAGGGGTAGCGATACAAAAAATTGGTGTCCATATCAGGAGTTCCCGGAAGGGACAAGAGCACCTGGGCACTTTTGTCCTAAATGGGTGCTAGTGTCGGAGACCATAAAAGATAAATCCGTCAAGTACTGACATGGCTATAAGGTGTGTAAGGCCAAAAAAATTACAAGAGAGAAAGCAAAAGGCAAAAAATATGTTATCGACCACTAGTTTTATTGCTTAGGAATCATGTATTTATCAGTATGATCTAGGACCTAGAAATTTACCCAAGTGCATAGATTTTGTGTCTACAAAATCTCAATTGGATTTCACTTTGTATTACTCGATGTACGAGATGGAGATGATGCTTGAGAGAAGTATTATGGATTGCTTCAGATTTGATATTGTTGTCTTTGAAGAGCTTCAAATTTTGGATCTAAAATACTTGTCAATCTGTCCAATCTGGTGTATCTCTCTTCATCTAGTTTCTAAGAAAACCTATAACAAGAATGTGAAAGGACACAACTAAAAACCGTAGTGGCTTTCAAGCATCAAGTTTCATGTTTTTTGAGAACTTTTGATCTTTTTCACTTTTTATGGATTTTTTGGTTTATCTGATTTATAGGATTTTGTGGATCGTTATAGGGTACAAGAAAATTAAATTTTCACCACTGTGGGTGCTAAAAACTATTGGAAAAATAATTTTTCACATGGGAAAATAAGGGGTTTTCAGCAACACTTTGGGACTAGGTCACTCTGCTTAGGAATGGGGCAACTCCATATATTGAAAACATGAAATATATACACTACTCGAACCATCGTGGGTTTCCTTTTGACCGCGGATCACATAAGAATATTCCACTAAACCCGTGTGGAAAAAGGAGGTGGAGGAGAGGTGTGTGTATGGAGGGGAGAAGTGAGAAGGGGTTAGCAAGATGAGTTTATTGACATAAAACCATAATATTTCTAAGTTAACAATGAGAAGACACCATGTTAGGGAAAAAGGAACAAAACACAAGTAAATCCAATTTTATTTGCATAATATTACACAAGTAATCATGCTCATGGAGTAAAGTTGAGATGGAGAGGAAAAGATAAGACAATGAGATAGAAGAATTGTAGTTTCTTGCTTGTAGTAAAATAATGAGATCTATTTATCAAAAAAATCTAACCCTTTGGAATGGAGAATCCATTCCAATTTATAGCTTTACCATTTGTCTCTTCATTTATCCCCCACATGACCTTTCATAGTCCCACCACATGTGATCTTTCACATTCCTCTAGGGAATAAAAAATAAGCCCCTTTCTACTTAATGAATATGACACTTTTACAATGAAAAGTAATAATGGTCACGTAGGTGAATAGGACAAAAGAGTTATAAAGTATAATTTACAATGGAGAAATAGAAAGTATAGAGAAAGAAGATGAAGAGAGAAGAGATGTAGAATGAAGAAGGATGAATAAGCTCTAATTTCCTTTGTAGATAAGCACTCCAGTGAACTCTTGATCGTTTGACCACTTCCTGAATTTGATGAAGCCTCATATTGCACTCAGCTTTCACAAACCTCCTCTTTAGGGACCCCTCTAAATGATTAATTTTCATAGCCCAATCATGAACTCTGTGAGGAGTGAGAAACAAATGATTAGTACACCACTAAAACCAATGAGAAAATCCTTCCTCCACTTGAACCAACCTTCAAATCCCTAAAACATTGTCATCTCTCTCTGATCTTTCTTACATTTGATGCACCTAGTGTGCACAATGAGACAACTTACTCGCACATGGTGATATTTGTGATATTTTCATTGAATGACCATAGTGACCTGTGAGACATAATATATTATAAGGAAAAATCCTCTAAAATAAGACGGGTGAAGGAGAAAACATAAATGAAGAATGTTTCCCACTTTTGATCAACCCATTTGATGAGATGAGAACCATTTTGAGACCAAATTTAGGGAACCATTATGAATTCCCTTCCGCCTGAGCCACACTTTCTTCATCATTAGAGGCTCAACATCCTTATTTCTTAACCAACATCTTGACACTTACTATTTTTGGTAAGCCTTATTTTGAGAAGGCCAATTTAGTTTCCAGTTGCTCAATTTGGCACTTTTGAATTTTCATGATATTTCATGGGCAATGACAACTCTAAAAATGAACTATTTGCAACACTTACTATTTATAGTAGTGAGTCTTAGGAAGGATTACTATTTTTTAATTGGGTCTTCCTTGTGTTAGAATGGAATGAAATTAGTCTTAAAAGTTTCTATTTTGCATTTTGAGGCTTTGCTACAAATTTCAAATGATTTCAGTACCCATACTTTTGTAGATATGAGAAAACATATTTTTTAGCTTAAAAATTTCAATGGCTATATAAAATGATATAAAAAATCAATGGAGGCATGTAAATACTCTTCTTAAAGGAATTTTTTCAAGGAATCTACAGTTAAAACTTAATGACAAACAGACATGGGGTTTGGGAGATATGAGCAAAAGAAGGTTTTGGCATGGAGGATGTCTAAATAATTTTTGTAGAATAACAACATACCAACAACAATGGAGGAGAGAAAATAACACAAGTTAGTTCAAAAACTGTTGAGTGTTGTATTAAAATGGTTTTCCCCCTTTCAAATTTTTTTCCCTCCCATTTGCACACCTTAACTCAATTTAGACTCAAACTTGCTACCCTAGGTCAAGTGGAGGTTAGAGGTGTGGTTACACTCAATAAAATAGGGAGGAAAAGGAAAAATGGACATACAACTCTCAAAAATGTGCCATGGGTGATGCTCTCATGAGGAGGGGGGAAAATTTTATGAAAAGGGTAAGTTGTGAACACTTTTTTAAGACCTCAGTTATCACTTTCAAGTGATGAAATGTTGCCTCCACAGGGGGAGTGCATTTTTATGTTCCCTTAGTGGTTGGTACAAAGGAAAAATGGACATCCATGTTCCAAAAGGTCGTCATGGGTCAAATTATCATGAAAAAGTGGTAAAAAATGAGTTACCATGAGTTTATAACATGTTTCTAACCACTTAAGTTTTCACTTAAGTGAAGAAACCCCCATATCCCCATGCACCAAGGGACAAAGGGACATTAGGCCCCAAAACCTCGCCCAAGCTTCTTGGAATGTTGATGTCATAAAATGCAACATGAAAATAAACTGAGTGGATTTTCGTGTTCGGAAGAAATACATAGAGATTGAAGGGTCAAACTTAAATTATTTTGACTCCAAAGGACCCACTGAGTCCATTCCCACCATTTTCAATACTTGATTCAGCTTGTAATTTTCCTTTTCAATCCACTTTCCATTTTTGCCTATGTATGTGCACTAGTATGTTGAGCTACCACCAGAGTCTAGAATGAGTATCAACAAATACAACACATGGAACATGAGGAGGGTCTAATGCACTCAACTTTTAAATTTGGTTAGGCTCCTAACTCTTCCTGAGGTGTCTAAAACCCTTTAAGCAAGTTCCACCCTGTAGAAAGACTCTTGTGTTGCATTGATGGACATTTTTCCACATTTTTTATACTCCTGGAATTCTTCCTTAATTATTGCACAATGAATTAGGCTCTTTCATATTTCAAATTCCTAGAATATGAGCTCTCAACACTTCATGAGGCTTTTGAAATCCTTCAAACAAGGTGACTAGCTCATTTGAAAATTGCTTTTCCCAATGCCTTTCCCAAAAAGACCCGTTTTTGTTTAACATATTCTTGAGCTCAATTATCTCCACCAAAATTCCCTTAACTTCATTAGATCACTTCATTTCTCTCCCACACATCTCTTGGATCATTTGAATATTATTTGTAAGCTTCTTAGGGATTATCTCTTGTGACAAAATGACCAAATATAACTTTTTTAAAGCCTTTGGGAGCATTTTTATTTCATATATCTCAATAACTTCAAGAATTAAGCTAGGTAAACTTATCTGCATATGAAACACACTTGAAAATATTGTTATCAGATTTCTCTTAACTATAATGAGGGTGATATAGTTGAAATGTTGACTGGAGAAAAGGTTTACATTGACGAGGAAAGGGAATTTCAAGTGTGGGTTTGGTTGTCATGACCAAAATATTAAATTTTGAATGATAGAAATATAACATGACAACAAGAACTCGAGAATAATTTGATGAAAAAAAAATCAATGATAAACATTTTTTCATTGATTATGTGACGAGAGAATATCATATTTTTGATTTTTTGATAGAGGGATTGTTACAGTAAGTTCATGAAAGACTTAAGGAGATAATACGCATTTATGTGATTTCCATTAAAGGGGGAATGTTGATTGTGATGCCAATATGGTTACCTAATCACTCACTTTTATATTAGTTTTAGTTTTGTTAATCTTTTTTAGGAGATTCATTTGAGTTAGTGTTGTGAGAGTTTATTTATTTATCTGAAAAAACCTAGACTGGAAGTGCCAATTAGAGTGTTGTTCACTCGATATGCACTTAATTAAGGTCAAATCATTATTCATTCATCCCCAAGAGGTAGAGTGTCATTTTAATTTATATTTTACTTAATTTGTCCATATTTTAGGTAATTTCAAGTTTAGGATATTTTGGGGCACCTAGTTTGACTAATGTGCATGATGGTCGTGTATGTGTCACTTAAAATAATAATGGCTTCTTGCATGTTGACCATATCGTATTGGTGTATGATACTTGTAATATTGATTCTATTTTTAGTAATATTTAGTTTAATTTACTCAAAGTAGGAGTTGTATATGTTATCATTAGTCTTTAATTTTTCGTGCAGAAATAGACAAGTTCAGTTACAATGGATATGTTAGCCACATTTGTTAATTAATTAAATATATAATATTGGGGCGAGTGTTTCCAAGTGGTAATAATTTTTGCATTAAGTTTATCTTTGTTTTTATTTATAGCTATTTAAAAATAAAACCAACAAGCTTGAAATTCAATTTTGAGGTTATTCAATGTATATTTTGTGATCAATCTCACTTATAACAATACTAGTTTAATAAGTAATATTTTGGGTAAATTAGATGATAACTAGCTTAATTTAAAGTGTATTTCAAATGTGATTTTCACTCCATCCATATAAAAACCTTTAAACCTTATATTGGATCATACCATGATTTTGTTCCTTTTGAAATAATTTTATACCGTGAAGGATGCGCCTTTGGTTTTTCCTGTGTCACTTCACCTTTGCATGTGTCACGTCTTAGTATATTTAGATTATATATAACCTTTGTATCTATCGAGAATAGAAAGATCCATTAAATCGAATAGTGCACCACTGAGAAATGTGAGACATGAATCGCGCAAAGGAGAGACTAAGCACACACATATAAATCTGCAAGTTATGATGAACAATGAGGATAACTCTCACTAACTGATACTAGAAGTAGAGTTCACTCCACATAACTAATAGGTTTTCTCAACAGAACTAGTAAGCTAACTCAACACAACTGCTATAACTAAGTAATCATATCCCATGAGTATAGGAAAGCTCTAAGTAAATAAACAAAGACAAGGAAAATCAATATCCTATAATAACATCCCCCATAAGCACAAGTTAGGTGGGCAGTGAAAAGGAAAGTGGGTCCCAACAAGGCCTGATGAGGTACCCACGTATAATGCAAATATCTCATAAAGTGTAGAAAAGAATAAAACCCAGTGGGAAAAAATCCCCCCAAAAGAGAGAAACAAAGAAGTGAAGAAGGCTAGAAGCCCCTCGAAGATGATGAAGTTGTTGATGTGGATAGAAGAATTGGGTACTGGCAACAAGGCCATGTTAGGTACCCAAGTACATAAAAAGATGAAATGGGAATCAATAAGACAACCCAGTAGGAATCCAAAATTGGATGAGGCACTGATACAGAATCTCCAATAAGTAGAACTTGATCTAAAGATCACCCTCCAATAAGTAGAATTTGCACGAACAAATATGTCCAATATTGTTTTGAAAACTATCGGTTGGCCAAGCAGACACAAAAAATAGACAACAAAGTCGTCACTACAGAGGAATGGAGAAGTTATGTGAACATGCCATGCTTAAAGAGTACTATGAGAATCCGTAACCATTACAAAGAAGACATAGTGATCCTCAATATGGGTTTCGACAATAGGAACCTTTTTAGATACCAGTTTACAATGCATGTATAAAATTCTTCTCAAGAGAAACACGTGCACTAAATGTTCTTATGCAGAAAGAAGAAATGAAACAAACAAGTCATTGTGGGGGGGGGGTTTGGTATCCTACCAAACCAGTGTTAGACAAAAAAATTCCTCACCAATCAAGCGAATGAACTAACGATAAAAATAACTAGAAACAAAGAAATCTTAGAGGGCTTATGTTACGTCAGATGTGTGATGTGATGGATACGTCCGCTAAAGGGGTGATTCTCGATGTAACTTGATAGACCTGCAAAACTGGAATGAAGATGGATTAGATAGATATATGTCAGGGTTTCCCAACAATGCGGCTCCAAGAAGTGATTATCTTCCTTTCACAGATGTCAACCCTCCTTTTTTTAACAAAAGCGATGTAAAGGATGAAATTGCAGAAACGTACAGAAATAAGAATATTTATGAATTTGGAAAATGATAGAGATTGGTCTAAAAAGTTGATTAGATTGCAATAACTGTGAAATTGACTATTACCAGGTTTGGGTCAACGAGGACCTAGACTCTGCACAGGAAGATCGATGACGACCTAGGAAGGTAGATCTGGAATGTAGGATAAATATATAGACCTGGAGAGTCTGAATGCCAACTGGAGGATGTTAGGGATATGTGTATGTTATGAGTAGTTTGCAAGGAGGGACCAAAGGTAGAAAAATTCAAGAAACAACAACATAAGAGGTCTGTTTGAAAAACTGGGCTTGGGTCAATGATGACCTAAAAGGGTCGGCGACGACTGTATCAGAATTAGATAAAGTTGATGATGAATAGATGAGAAGGGAATCCTGCAAGCAAATAGGCTAGAAGAGAAGATTGTTGAAGAAGATGGGAGTGATGTTGAAGCTGATTTGAACCTGGAAAAGATTATATACGAGCAATACAAAGATAATTTGATAAAAATATCAATAAAGATACACAGAGATACTGATAAGCCTCATGAAATATGATCGTGAGTGATACAAGCACACTGAAACGATATCCGAGAGATCTGTGATTATTGTAGAAAAGTTCATGTGAGAAAGCCAGTTCACAGGTTGCAAAAGAGTTTGGATGTTTTACATACATCTGATTCCCAATTAGAAAGGAAGGATTTAGCTTTATAGGATCGACAACGACTAGGCCAGGTCACCACCGATTGCGAGGAAAGTTTCCCCAATGGGAGGATTTTTCTGCTTTTGGCGCGATTTTTGTGTTTTTAAGGATTGGTCCAATGCTTTAAAGCATGTAGGTGGGATTAGATTTCTTGGGGATGAGTTGTAAGTAGTTAGGGCATAAAAATAGATGGGAGAAAAATCTTAGAAAATCAAGTTGATGAATTCAGGATAAAAGCATACTAAATAGAATGTTGGTTAGGGCAAGATAATGAGTATTAATTAATTAATAGGAATGAAGATTAGTATGGATGGGATAATTGGGCATGTAAGATATTAAATGATTAATTAATTAATGTGTCTTAATTAAGTAATGGGGATTGGATGGGAATTTAATTAGATAAAGGGAATGAATAAAATGAATATGCGCATGCGGGCGATCAAGAGTATAGATACCGGATTTAGGTGTCTATAACTGGGCCCCACCCTCTTTTCAGAAAATGAACCAAGTGATCATTGTCTTCTTCATCATACATTGCAAAAAAATCCTCTAAAAAATGTGGCACTTTATAACTTAGTGCAAAAAGTACAAGTCCCCATAGAGTTTAGCAAGAACCCCCCCAAAATGCAGCACTTTGTAAAGTAGTGTGTTTATAAAAATAAATTAATCCATCACGTAGAGCATGAGAAAACATACACTTTTGACCAAAAAAATGCTTAAATCTGAGCCACCGATCAAAAGTTATAACAAATACAATTTCTCGTAAATAACGACTTATTTAATTAAAATTTTGCAAACTAATTAAAAAATGCCAGAAGTGAGAGGAAATGGGGTCGTGCATATACTCGTTGAAAATGAAAAATAATTAAGAAGATATTGGTTTAGTTTGTGAGGGGTAATTGGCCTCCTGTCAACCTGGGCCTCACCCTTCGTCTTCGACCGACGAAGATACAAGTTAAAAAAACACTTAATTCTCCCTTAATACAATTTCTCCAAATCGAATTATATTTTCAAAAGCATAAAATGCTAATATTAGAAATAAGGAAAATTCAAAATGAGAAAACTAATGCCATTTACTCCTTGAAAGTGGAGTCACGTGGAGAGAGGAATAAAGAGTTGTTTAGGTTTGAGAAAACCAAAAAAATTATGATAGTTTACTGTGATTGTTGTTTGCTTGGAGCCGCCATAGAGTCACTACATCTGTGTGAGGAGGGTGTTCTGAACTGAGAGAGGTTTTGCAGGTGCTTGGGATCTATTTTAAAGACATTTTGAAACCGGAAACCCAAGTTTCAGTTGTCCTCCTTCAGCCGAGTGCCGCCATAGAAAAAAGGAGAGTTACATAGACGTTTTTTTAGAAATTTATGGTTTTTTCTTATGTCGGATTAATATGGCACCTCCATTGACTGAAAAAACACTGCAAATGGGAATATTCATGCATTATTTGAAGCTTTAGGTCTTCATGAGGCCAAATAAAAGCCTAAACATGTTGGAATAAGGTTGTAGAAATCACCCAGGCTAAGCAAAAGAGCCAAAAACTCAAAATCTACTGCCCAACCAAAAACCATATCAAAACAAAAAAAAATCCTCTAATTGGAGAGGTGTTTGTACAATAAAATAAAAAAAATTATTAATGAGGACCTATCAGAGGGAAAATACTCAAATCTAGGCACCCAGTACTGCATATTTGTAACGTATTGTGGCAAAATAGAGAGTTTTCAGACCAAAAACAAATTCAAACCTCTAGTTGGGGATGTATACAACCCTGCTCAGGGTTATGAAGAACTGTAGGTAAAAAACACCTTGGTACAACTAGTGTGGCTTGGATACCAATCATCAGATTTGTATATGCAGGATACAAACTTGCAAGAGGTAGTACCAACATGAACCAACAAGAGAGTACACAACCAAAAAAACAACATGCCTAGCACCAAGTCTATGTAAACAATAATCTCATGTAAAACTAACAGAATAACAACCATACAAGCTCAATACCAGTGTGGCTCTAACACCATATTAAGAGCGTAAGGATCCATTGAATCGAAGAGTGCACCAGCGAGAAATGTGAGACATGAATTGCACAAAGGCAAGACTAAACACACACATACAAATCTGCAAGTTATGATGAACAATGAGATAAAATAAAAAATCAAGAATGACTCCAAATCAACTCAATACTCCATATGCTCAATAAGATATAATGATGAAAGTGATGTTGTTTCACAATTTCCTTTACATTTTTTAACTGACGAAACAGATAAGGTTATGGGCTAGGAGGAATACCTATTAAATGGGTTGGTTAACGGTTGATGCAAACATTATGACTTCTTGACCCAATGTCGATTATGAGAGCTTCCTTTTGGCTAGGAGGAACTACCTGTAATAGAAAACAAGACCACACGAAGAGAAGTTAAATGATATATGACAGTGGACTGCCTAGCGTATGCTAGTTCCGAGAAGTGTGATACTTCCTAGATGGATGTCAATCCACTATTTAAAACAAATTAATGTGAGAAATAAGTAAAGTCCTACTGTAGTTGATATGATTTAGGTATTTCATTCAAGTACAAAAAGCAAATCTAATATAACAGGCTAGGCTATAGTCAGATCTGAAGGGTTGGTAGGTGTCAAGATACTGAAACTGATCAGGGTTAGGTTCTGGTTTGTTTAGGTTACTTAGTAAAAGGTTGTTTGGATTTGTTATTAGTATAGGGTATGAGATATAGAGACTGATGTCGGCTGGGTATAACTGATGACAATTTAAGGGAGACCGACGACGGTTATGGGTAACTGGTGTCAGTACAGTCGGGTGACAACATTTCAATGAAAACCTTATTGTAGAGTCTAGGTGAGGTTATATGGGGCTAAAGAAGGGGATGGTGAGGTCTGTGGGAGTGCTAAGAAAACTTAGAGAGGTGGAAGGGCCAGGATAGGTGATTTGATAAACGGGTGGGTAAGGTTTTTGAGTTTATTAGAAAGGAGGCTATGGAAGAGTGGGAATGATAACAAAAATGATAACAACTCTATGAGTAGAATAAGAATGGAAATGATTAATGATAAAAACACTTACAAATGTTACAGGTCTAATGGTTGGGTGGTGGTGATGATCGGTTGGTGGAATGGAGCTTGTTGCATTAGTGATGCTTCCCGGAATTTTACCATGAGTGAAAATGCTTCTAGATCTATCCTGGTCTTGAATATGGATGTCTGGATGCATGAAAAGACTTTGGTTCTACTTGCATGCAGCTCTCTTCTCATCCTCTTGCTCTCAGAATGTGCCAACCTCTCAAAAAGGTTGCTAAGGTGAATAAATTGTAACCAGAGATGGTTCCATCTTGACCACCAGCATCGGTTAAGGTGTGATTCCCTAGGTTTACTAAAATGGGAAGATCTTTCTAATTTCTTGGGCCAAGTTGGTTTGTTGTCATGGATCAGAACATAAAATTCCCTTCTAATGAGCATGAATGTGGTTAGAGAAATGTTAGGCATTGATTTTACGGTTAGACCAAATCTTAGCTCATTAAGGCAAGTAAGACTTAGTTATTTTTAGTTATGGAAACATGCCAAGAATAGGTCTAGGGTTGGATGAGGTGTCTAGGTGAGGTGGAAATTAGGTAAATTAAGGCAATAAAATAATGGATATTGTGAGGATGGGTATTTAATATAATTAAAATAATTAAATTAATTATTAATGTGGGGTGAAAGGGGGCCATGGTTAGGTGCCCATGTTTAAGCTATTTATTTGATCAAGGGTTAAGGGGAATGTAACCAAATTTAGGTGTCTACATTTGCCCCCTTTTGTCATGTAGCTTGTATTGGTAAGAAATGTTGACAAAAATAAGAAGTGGGTGCCCCATGTGTGGGTGAAGGTGATCCCCCTCAAACGAGGAACTGGTGAGGTGGAAGACAGAAATGGTGAGTGGTTTGATAAAAGGTAGATGTGGTGAAAAGGAGCATAGATGTGGGTGACTCTGGGAAAGGGTAGAGGTCAAAGATAGAAAAACATGTAAATGGGATAGGGTCAAAGGTAGTGGCAGTCAAATGCACACACATGTTATAAATTGTGACATAGTTCCAGGTTGAAGATCTTGCAAACTATACATCATCTAAGTTTAATAGGTTTATTCGAACAAGATTGAAGTGATTCTGGTATCCAAGGTATATGATATGGTGTGGAAACACAACATAGGTTAGGTGTAGGAACGTTTAGGTATGTTTCAATACACCAAAGGTTGGGTCAGGATAAACAACATGGAAATAGGAAAGGTAAGGTCATTAGGTCAAACAACACGGATAACAGTGTCACAAGGTATAGCGAGTACATGAGTTCAGAGGTCACTAACAATGTTCCTCGTCTAGGTAGCTAGGTCACGACATAGGTAGGGCCAAGGTATGTGTAAAATAACAAGTCCATAACATGTAATGAAGGATAGGGATAGGTAATGTAGGCTTGGAGGTAGGTTGCGATAAGGGTGGGTAAGGTCAAATGGTGGTTTGGAAGGGTAAATTTTGGTCAGAAATGGGGAAAGGGTATTGGACAAGAGTATGATAGGTAACTGGATTCAGTCATACTGAAACCAGTGATGGTTTAGGTAAAATGACCATCAGTTTGATAGGGCACACTACCGATGTCAGTTTAGGTACAATCGACCACGGTGTGCTAGGGCACAAGACTAATGTCATTCTAGGGATAACCAATTCCAGACAGGTCGATGTGGGTATATAAAAAAGGAAAAATCCGTATAATATGGATTCATTTGTACATTTTGGCTTCTGTGAAAATGAAAAGAGCACGAAACTTTTGTGCCTAGTTGAGAGGAAAGTACGTGGTGTTATAACGAGCTGAGGTGGAGAGATTCGGTTGGTTAGAGAGAGCCAGGTAGACAGGTCCATGAGATTGGGAAGAGTGAGGTGATTGGTGGAGAGGAGTTGAGGTAGATATTTGACATGGCAGAGGTAGGAGAAGGTTCGGGTGGACCACCATAACATAGCAACTAGACGTACCACCATGGAGGTGACGTCGAGACAAGGTAAGATCTAATCCTATTGTTGTTATTGGAGATAAGAAGAAGGAAAATGTAGAGGGGTAGAGGTAGGGATGTTAAAATAATTGAAATCTGTGGCTAAATGAATGAAAGAGGGGGTGGGAAAGGTCAGAGGTAGGGGGAAGAGGGTTGGGGAGGGAATTAGGTGAGGTGTGGGTAGGTTCATAGGGAAAATGGGAAAGAAATTAGGTAAATGAAATTAGGGTTTTGGGTTTGGGCGTGGTTATAGTGACTGACGCCAGCCAAGGTATGGCTGACATTGGTCTTTGTCACAATGACATTGGTTAGGTATGAGGGAATCGATGCCAGTTAGAATGGACTGGTGACGGTCAAGAGTAACCGGTGCTGGTTAGGGTGAAATGGATAGAGGTATGGGAAGGGTAAGGGGAAAGTGGTTAGGGTAAAGAGTGTAAAATAGATAGCGGGTGAGGGGCCCAGGAAGAAGGGAGGGGTCAAAGGTCAATGTTGGGTAAAACCAAGTTTTAAAAATGTGTGTGATTGGTTGAATTCAGGTCAGGGACCATCTACGGATGTGGGATAGGGTACCTCCCTTGCTCATGGAGGTACGAGGGAGTGTGACAGCCAATGATTGGCGCCATGTTGTAGAGGATTTCCTAATTGTGGTTAGATGCTACCGACACATAGTCTAGGATCTTAGTTTTATGGCCACTGTCATCGATAGATGGGACTCAACGACCAACACCTTCCATCTACCGATGGGTGAGATAATAGTCACCCTGGAGGATGTGTACAGGATCCTATGACTATCGATAGTGGGGACATAGGTTTATTCTATCTCCTTGAGAGGCATTTGAGGAGTTGATGCTAACCATGTTTTTGGTGAGGGGATGGCATAGTTGAGATTCCATAACATTAGTATGAGCTACGGGGATATGTACCGGGCCCATCCGGAGGACATGAGGCTGGTGGTGTTGCTGATGGAGGTAGTATACTGCTTTACAATGCCGAATGCAAAGGGTGAGAGATTCCCATGATCATTGATGGGGGTTCTACACAACATGGTGGAGGACATGAACCATTTTTCATGGGCACATGTATTCCTGGTATAGTTATACAGAGAGCTATGGGCTTATGGGCGGCTATGGAGGTTTAGCCTGTGTTGTACTTTCCTACTTCATTGTTGGGCATATGAGCACATTGTGTGTGTGCATCCAGTCAGTATGCCATGAGCTGATGCATTTGAGCTGGGTTTTTTACAGGTGGGATTCATGCGATGGGTGCCTACAATTGGGGACCATCGAGCTACTAGAGCTACACATGATGTAGCCTATTACAAGCGATTTCCAGAGGGGTTGTTTGGCGTGGACATCATTTGAGGCCCTATGTGGGTTTTCCATCATATGGGCAGATGGAAAAGGAGCTACAGGAGCTACATCTACTCTGGTGGATAGAGGGGTGACATGCAGGAGAGCATGAGATGATGCATGTGGACGGGGTCAGACAGTAGTTTAGGCTGCTTCAGGATATACCCCCTCCCTTCCCACAGTATAGGAGGGATGACGTGTAGAGGCCTCTACCTCTACCACAACTGACAGTACCAACATGGCAAGAGGAGCAGGTGATAGACCAGTGGATTGATGATGTCAGGGTGACTGATAGATATAGGTAGTGGTGGCCCACACATTTACGAGCAGTACCGCCGAAGTCAGGGCAGCTGGATTTAGTCACCATCACAGTGCAGAGGGATGCCCTATAGGGGTAGGTGGCAACCCTGATTACACAATTGGGGATAGTGCAGGGGCAGCTGACAGGCTTATAGGCACATGTTGCTATTTTACAGGCATGAGTAGCCACTTTTTAGGCCCAGGTAGTGTAAGGATAGGTACCTGCACAGGGTGGAGATGGGGATGGGGTATAGGTGACCGCCCTACACACGTAAATTACAGGTTTGTAGGGCTAGTTGACCACTGCACATGTCTAGGTTGTGGCCCTTAAGGCCCAGATACAAGAATAGGTACATGTTCCCTCAGGATATGCACAGGCATAGAGACAGGGTCCCTCTTTATAGGTACCAGCGAGATAAGGTCCTGAGAGACAGGCACATGGGACGAGGCCGATGGCTTCACCATAGACATTACCGATAGGTAGGTTGAGGAATGCCTTAGGTGAGGTCATGTATTATCAGGATATTTTGATGGCCGCAGGGATAGATTTTCTATCCTATGGGGATTATAGAGCACAACAAGCCTCGAGTGATAGGAACAGGTCGCGTACCCATAGTGTAGAGAGTACAGGGGGCCGGTGAGCCCCGGGACAGGGTCAAAGAGATACTACCAGTGCACGGAGACCAACTCTAGGTGAGGGACCATCAGAGGAAAGATTGGGGTGAGGTGGAGAGAGGTTGGTAGGGAACCCCACTAGAGGGGTGACAGAGGAGACTAATGAGACATGGATGAATATCAAGTGGGGTGATGATTATTCATCATTGATGATCAGTGTATCCATGTTTTTGACATATTTTTGATATGTATATCGGCCTACGTGCTAAAGATGATGAGGATGTAGATGAGAGTTTTTGTTATTTTTGATCATGTACCAGCATGTGTGCCGAAGATGGTGAGGCTGTATATGAGAGGTTTTGAGAGATTGTGATTATTATTTGTATCTATGTTCACATGTGTTTTTACACAGACTTTCTGATTTATAGATGATGGCATTTATAGTATGGATGGTGTACTTGTTTTAATTTTCATTGCTATATGTGTGTGTGTGTGTGTGTGTGTGTGTGGAAATCAAGTGGATTATGCCTGATAGAGTCAAGGTTGTGTAGGCATGGCGGAGTCAGGTTTGTTTAGGCATGGTGGAGTCAGGTCAATTTAGACATGATGGAGTTAGGTTGATTTAGGCACGGTGGAGTTAGGTTGATTTAGGCATGGTTGAGTCAGGTTGATTTAGGCATGATGGAGTTAGGTTGATGTAGGCATGGTGGAGTTAGGTTGATGTAGGCATGGTGGAGTTAGGTTGATTTAGGCATGATTGAGTCAGGTTTATTTAGGCATGGATGCAGTCAGGTTGATTTAGGCATGGTTAAGTTAGGTTGATTTAATGTCCAAGTTTTTGGTAACATGAGAGAAAAATGTTGATGCATATATTGGGTATGGTTTTTAATTTCCAAATTTGTGCCATAATGGAAATGTGAAAATGATAAATGGATAATTTGATGATGTAATAAAATGTGTATGAGTTGATGCTTATTAGGTTTAATTTCTAGCTATTGATATAAAATAGAAACTAACCAGGGTAGAATGTGAATAGGAAAGGGAAAGGGGGAATTGGTTTGGGTAAAGAGTGTCTGAGCTAACCTCCAAGGGCCCCATGCCCTTAGAGTGTTGCCTACATATTCGTGGCAAAAGGAACCTCACGCCGATGTAGTTCTCCCATAAGCTAGGGAAAATTGTGACGAATTAAAGGAATGGATTGATAGGTGTTTACGCATGGTTGAATGTAGGTCATAGGCATGATTAAGTGTAGGTCATAGGCATGATTGAGTGGTTTTTAAATATAGGTGTCGATGAGATGGTCCTATATAGGATAATCAATAAATAATGAGGAAGGCAGATGGTAAGAGGTGGTAAAAGATCCACTTAATTGATAAGAACCTTAATGAGTTGATCATACCTAAGAGGGGCTCATGAACAAAATACCCTAAAGGTGTTGTATAATGGACCATTCTAAAGGTCAAGAAAGTCACATTATCATGAAATATCGCTTTTGCAGCAAGTCCCTTGAGTAAAGAGGAAATTAGGCAAAAATTCAAGGAGGTGAGAATGGGCAATTGAGTGTAACTTAGTGTACGACAACTTGTTTTTCGGAACAAGAAACCAAAAATCAAAAATAAGAAAGCCCATGACGAAAATTTCATCCTTTTCTTCGTTTGTTTGTTTATAATAGATTGTTTGATGCGGGAAGTCTATATGGGATGAGTATATTATCTCCACGAGGTCTTCATGAAGTTGATCGATGTGGGAAGCTTCTGGATATTTATTACATTTTTGTAATGACCTTATATAGTTGTCCTTCAAGGGAGTAGTCTATTTATAGCGATGGATAGAGTGAAGAGATGTCCCTTTTGAGGGAGTCATATTTTGCTAAAATTTTGACTCAAGGAGTTGTATCCCTTTTTGTTTTTTGGATGTTTGAGTCATGGAAAAGACTATAGAGGAAGATTAGGTTCTTGTTTAGAATACAAGACCGTAGCACACAAAAATTAACTATGAAAGAGGTGGTTTCAAGTGATGAATGACCATGGGATTCCATCTCGAAGAAGATGAAAAGTATCCGTGAGAATCATGCTACGAGTAGAGCCGTGGTACTTATATTGAAGATAGGGCTAAAAGGTGACACGAATCACATGATTCTTTTTGAGTCGCGGATCCTCAAAAATGGGTAATATGGAAGGTGAATAGCGCTCAAGGGACGAGCGATCAACTGATATAAAGTGATGTAGGACTCGATATCAATAATAAAATGGTCGAAGATATAAGGCATTAAGGGGCTCAGGTTTGGGTTTACTTTCGAGTGAAGACAAATGAAAAGCACTTGATCCATAGGCATGGGTAATGATATAGGGTCCAAGCCAATTAGGAAAAAATTTACCCCGTTTACTTCTGTCTTCTTTAGTTACATGTTGATTTTCTTTCAGGACGAGGTCACCGACCTGGAATGTTCGTTTGTGAACGTGTTTTTCATATGCACGTTTGATACGCTTTTGGTAAATTTGGAGATGGTCGAGACCATTGAGATGATGTTCATCTAGTAACTCGAGTTACGCCAAACAATCTTGGTGAAATTCATCACCGTTGAGCATGTCTTGTAGTGAGATGTGAAGAGATTGAATCTGGACTTCGAGAGGTAAGACAGCCTTGGTACCATAGACCAGAGAAAAGGGTGTGGCAGCCGTCGAAGTGTGAATACTAGTACGATAAGCCCACAAGGCGAAAGGGATATGTGTATGCCATTCTTTCTGAGTATTGTTGAATACCTTTATAAGAATTTTGTTTAAGGTTTTATTGGTTGATTCGACCTAACCATTGGTTTGCGGGTAATAAGGTGATGAGAAACTGAGTTGGATGCCAAAAGTGTCACATAGTTTGCGTAGAGTTTTGTTTTTGAATTGTTTTCTGTTATCAGTTATAAGGCGGTGAGGAACACCAAAATGACAAATGATGTGATGGTTGATGAATTCACATATTTTCTCAACTTTTGTAGAAATGAGAGGAATGGCCTCTACCCATTTAGTGTAATATTCGGTAGTGATTATGATCCATTGGTGGTGTTGTGAAGAATGGGGGTTGATCTCACTGAAGGGATCCAAACCCCATTGAGAGAAAGGCTAAAGGTCTTGTGCAACCTGCAAGGCATGACTAGGTGTGTGATGGAGATTATCATGCTATTGGCATTTCACGCAACGTTTGACGTAATCACAACAGTCGTGATTTAGGTTTGGCAAATCTTTAAAATGTGCGGGTCATCTCGAGTGTTAATGTTGATTTCGATGGTTGATTTTTTCAACATGGTTTGTGTCTCAGAGGGTAATGACCGATGAATATAAGAGTCTTCCACACCAAGGTAGGTGAGGATGGACTCATCGTTTTGACATTGAACGATGTTAATGGAAGGCACATCATCATAGGTCATGTCAAGATACATGAATGAGAGAGAAAAGGGAGCTTAGCTATCACATTGATAGGTCAACGTCCCCAAGGAAATGGTGTTTACAAAAAAAAATTAGGAGGAATAGATTCGGGATCTATGGACTCTGTGGGTGAAGATGGTAATGTGGGTGAATGAGACGAGGATTTTTTGGTGAGGAAGGCTTCCTATGAAGAAGGATATGTAAAAGGAGAGGCTTTAGGTATGTTATGGTGGGGGCGGGTCGTCTTCTATGGTGATGACTTGACAGAATCAACGAGCTAGGGAGTACTTGCCTATCGGATTGCGTGATCACTGACAGGTGTTCACAGGTAAGATGTTGTTTAAGAAAGATGTGTATATTTCAATTTTGTGCAAGTTTGGTAAGACACAAAGATAGAGAGAGAGAGAGAGAATGTGCTTTCTACGATTCTTTATGTCAACCATCAGCTGGGTATGGCTTCCAACATATATGTTGCCCTCATTTTAATGCAATCTAAATGCAACAAATTAGAATGTAATGCAACCAATTTTAAGCCCAAATTGAAAAGGTTACGTTCGACGAAGCAAATGATGAATAGGAGAGGGTATGCTCTTTCACTAAATGCATAAAGCAAGAAAGAAGAATGATTTATTTTTAAATGCACCAATAAAAATGTTTCTTTTAGAGAAATTAGAAAGAAGAGAAGATTTCCAGAGAAAAAGATTAATGTGTAAGCCTTTTAAAGGAAACAAACACACAAATTTTTCCTAGAAATGAAGAAAATGCAATAAAACCCCTCATGGGTCCCACCGGACGTGCCAAAATATTTCACTGTTTTCTATACGTTTTTGAATGACGAAACAAATAAGGTTGTGGGCTAGGAGGAATACCTATTAAATGGGTTGGTTGATGGTTGTTGCATGTGTTCTGACTTCTTGATCTAGTGTCGATTGTGAGAGCTTTCTTTTGGCTACAAGGAACTACCTGTAATAGAAAACAAGACCACAAAAGAGAAGTTAAATGATATATGACAGCCTAATGTATGTTAGTTCTGGGAAGTGTGATACTTCCTAGATGGTTGTCAATCCACTTTTTAAAACAGATTAATGCAAGGAATGAGTAAATTCCTACTATAGTTGACATGATTTAGGTATCTCATTCAAGTACAATAAGCAAATCCAATCACAACAAGCTAGGCTATAGCTGGATCTAAAGGATGAGGTAACTGTCAAGGTACTGGGACTTGTCGGGGTCTGATTTTGGGTTGTTTAGGTCAATTGGTAGGAGGTTGTTTGTCTCTGTTCTTGGGCAGGGTGTAAAAAACATAGACCGACGTCGATTTGGTATGACCGGTGACTGTTTATGTAAAACTGACGACGGTTATGGGCAACTGACGTCGGTAAGGTCGGGGTGTATGAAACTCAAGGAGATCTGATTACAAGGTTTGATCTGGGATTTGATAGAGATGGTAGGGTGAATAAGGAGGTTTATAGAAGTCTCAGGTGTATTCAGGGATGCATAACATGTGAGGATGGGTGATTTGGCTATGAATAAAGCAATGGTTGGGTTACATGTTGGTAAGTGATAAAAGAATTGGCATGCAAAGTGTAGATTAATAACAAGAGTAACAAAAAACTACTAACCGAAATAACAATGTTGGTTAGGAATATACTTACTGTGATGTAGATTGGATGGCTGAACGGTAATGGTAGTTTATCAGAAGGATGGTATTTGGTACCGTAGTAGTGAATCATGGAATGTTTCCATGAGTGCAATGCCTCTGGATTTTTCCTGGTGCTAACTATGAATGTTTGGATGCATGAAAGAATGTTGGTTCTACTTGCATGCCGCTCTGATCTCGTCTCCTTTGGTCCATAATGTGCCAACCTCTCAAACAAGGTTGCTAAGGTGAATAAATGGTAACCGACGATGGTTCCGTATTGACCGACATCGGTTTAGGTCTGACTGGCATTGGTTAAGGTGGGATTCCCTAGGTTTACTAAAATGGGTAGATCTTTCTAATTTCTCGGGTCTGGTTGGTTTGTTCCCGCGGATCAAAATGGAAGCTTCCCTTCTAATGAGCGGGAATGTGGTTAGAGAAATCTGATGCATTGATTTTAAGGTTAGACAAAATCTTAGCTCATTAAGGCAAGTAAGACTTAGTTATTGTTAGTTATGGAAACATGCCAAGAATAGGTCTAGGTGAGGTGGCTAGATGAGGTGTCTAGGTGAGGTGGAAATTGGGTCAATTAAGGTAATAAAATAATGGATATTGTGAGGATGGGTATTTAATCTAATTAAAATAATTAAGTTAATTATTAATGTGGGGTGAAAGGGGGCCATGGTTAGGTGCCCATGTTTAAGTTGCTTATCCGATCAGGGGCTAAGGGGAATGAAACCAAATTTAGGTGTCTATAGATGTACATATAGGAGGTGAATGTGCAACCTTCTCCTAGACCAGTGGGGAATATTTCTCACTAACTGATACTAGAAGTAGAGTTGACCCCACACAACTAGTAGGATAACTGAACATAACTGGTAAGCTAACTAAACACAACTACTAAAACGAAGAAATCATATCCCATGAGTGTAGGAAAGCTCCAAGTAAATAAAAAAATACAAGGAAAATGAATACCCTACACTAATAATATCTACACTTGTTTTACATAAACCCTAGTTTCATATAAAGCACTTCAAGAACATATTAGATAACAAAACTAAAAGTTATGTTTTTGATTTGGAATAACTTTAGTGATCACCTTGTGTGATTTATACCAAACACTACACTACATTCAAAAATCTAGGTAGTTCACGTAGTGAGCAGTGCATGTGTGTATACAAGTAGTTCCCTTTTCCTAACTTTTACCATCGTGCCTCGACTCTAATAACTAGTGAAATAATTATATTAATTAAAACCATTATAAAAATATGTAGAACAATTGAAATTAGATATTGTTCCCTTATGATGTGTTATACTAGTTCCTCTCATATTCTGAGCTCTAATATGGATAGTAGATAATGATTACTACATAATAGAATGTTTAGAATAAACTTGATTATATAGGATCCCCTTAACTTGAAATTTAAACATAGTGGCATGCAATGCCAACCTAAAACATAATATGCACAAATTCAAAAGTGTAACAAATATACCTGATGGGTAAAAAAGGAACCAAAACAAAAGGGAATGAGATTGTTTCGTTCTGGACTAGACCGTAGGAAAATATAGACCAAACTAGATAGTGTCCTACAAAATTCAAAAATAATCAAATAGTAAAAAGTAATATCAGGAGATCTATATTACATGACATAAGAAAATATAAAGGATCAGAATAATTCAATAGAAGGCATTCAACCAAGTAATACGAAAATAGAATAATAAGGACTGATTTAATGAAATTTAAATCTTAATCAGAGGACTGAGATCAAATGAATATAATAATAACAAGAAATGTCTAGCATGCAAAGTATAATAAACACAAAATCATGCACTTGGGTAAATTTATAGGTCCAAAAGCATACGAATGTATATATGTTTCTTAAGCAAGAAAACTAGTGGTTGACAACTATCTTTGGCCTCGTTTCTTTGTCTTTCGCTTTCTCTTTGGTGTTACACACCCTATAGCCCTTACAAAACTTGACTAATTTATCCTTTATGGCCTCAAACACTGGTACCCAGTTAGGACGCCAACGCCTAGGTGCTTCTATCCATACTGGGCGCTCATAATCCTCTTTTTGGGACTCTTTTATCTTTTAGGCATATTTTTAACTTATGGGTCATTAGGCACATTTTTAACTTATGGTTCATCCTTTCAGTTCTCAATTATGAAATTCAAACAAGGAAATCATATATATACTTAGTTACTTCTCAAAAATAAGGACCAAAGACTAAAAATTACTATTACCACCTAAGCTTACATCCAAATGCACAAGAGCACCAAAGGCATCCATCTAGCATCCATACAAGGGACAAGGGCCACATTACTTCTGCATACATTGCATAGGAGGGGAAATCTATTCTATTCCATCCACACATACTATACATCTTCTACATTATATATCTATCACGTTACCATTTGTACAACTTGCACAAGGGAATTCTAGGGCATCATTTCTAAACACACAAGAACAACATGGGGTCTGAGATGTAGTGCAATACTCGACAGTAAGTTCACTCTTTGGGTGACCATCGGGGTCAGTTTGACTCCACATCCTGCATCTTTTTTATTAGATTTGATGTGGTTTGTGGACATGTTTTGGTATTCATTCTATTTTGTAGGTTACAGGTACCCTTGGTGATCATAGTGTGGATATCAAGTGACAAATAGGAGCCAACAATGAAACCCTTGCGACGCAAAAGAAATCAGTTTCTGAGCATCTACACGGCCACCAATGCCCAGATCCAATCGTCAGCACACAAGCACCCTTACCCTCCAATGGGTTCCCTTGTCCTATTATGTTCATGAGTTCCATAATTTATAGTGAGCATTAACCACCTTGTCTATAATCTATTCAAAACTTTTACCTTCCCAGATCACTTCTTGTTCACTCAAAAATCAGTTAAGTCTTCCTACCTCTTCTTATTTCTTAGGGTTTCACATTTATATGCTTCGTTACTTGTGCCATTATTGTATTTTATCATTCATACATTATTTATTAAAATAGTTACACTACAATATATATTTAATTCAAATTAAGCTAAATCATTTGGTGAACACATTTGCTCCAACCCTACCTTTTGAGAATGCATCAAAATCTATCCCCTTCTTCTGAATTCATAGATTAATCTTCTTATCCTTCTCATACTCTAACCAAGGTGTCTGGCATGGCTGCCACTACTCCTGATTTTATGCAGGTCCCTGTACTCAACACCCTCCCTGCTTTGTTACTCAAATTTTGGATCCAACCATCAATGTAGCCACCACTCGCCATACTTGTCCTCCTACAGCTCCAGCAGTCTTTGTCCCACCACCTATTACTTCTACAATTCCTACCACCACCTCTAAATGTTATGACATCATTGAGTAGCTTAAAAATGCACCAGCAAAAATCTCTTTATGATCTCTTACGCAGTGCACCTGATTGTCTTTATACATTAGAGGTCGCCCTTTGATCCATCCACATTGAAATTACTAATTCCTCTGTTGCCTTTACGCATCCCATTTAATCCCTTAAAACCCTTAAAACTCTACCACATGCCATATCTTTAAGTGATGAGGATATCCCTCCTTTTGTCACTAATAATATTTTTTCTCCTTTGCTTATCACCACTACAGTTGGCTTTATTTGTATCAAATGTGTACTCATTGACAATGGATCCACTATAAATTTAAGTGCTTTATCTCTCTTCAGGAAACTACAGATTTAGGATAGCTTAATCAATAAATCCTCTACTATCATTCATGGATCTGCTTCCACTACTCACACATGCATGGGCATCATCACTTTACCTCTACAAGATGGGCCTAAAATCATTCTTACTCTATTATTTTTCATTGACACATCATTTCAGTTCAACTGCTTACGTGATAGACCGTGGATTCATGCCATGCATCTTGTTCCCTCTACAGTTCATACGTGTGTTAAATTCCTACATGATGGCTATGAGCATACTATTTCTGTTGACCTTGATCTGTTCATGTTTTTATACATAGACCCAGTCACCGCCATGCCCATACCACCATTGTAGCCTAATCTATATCATAATACCAATACATATGATGTGGGTCAATCTAGTGCTTCACATCCATCTTCTACCTCCACATGCATTCCATCCATTCCTACACATACTATTGATCTCATATCACCCACCATGTCTACCTCTATAGCTGTCTCTACCACACCTTTCATGGCTCCTCTCCATCCTACATTTGGCTCCACCCATACTAATATCCATGGTAATGTTATCCAACAAGATAATGCCAGCATTGATTACTCCAATGATGAGGTTGATGTTGTAGAGCTTATTGATGACACATTACACAATCTTAATTTTACTCCTCTTGAAATAGATGAATCTTATTTCCAGGATACTTTTGTTACTATTGTCCATAGTGAATATCAATTCAAAAAACCTCCTCCTTCCACTAACTCCATTTCTAAGGGACCGTTTATACATTGGATATCTTACTACCTACTGCATCTCCCCAAACACATTTTGGGCCACATGTTGATCCCTTCACCTGCACTCTCTTCATACATGAATCTTATTGGCCTCATATTCCATTCGACCCTACTTGCTCTAAAATGTCACATTTCCAGTCCATAAGTCCTTTGGCTATGTCAGAATTCCCATTATGGTTGGTCCCCTTACTATACTTGTACCATTCACTATTTATCATTCAGATGTGTAGGTTGTGACATGCTGCCTATAGCCTCCGCGTCTTCCATTTATTAGCCTTTCTTGCATGTACTCCTCATTCCATCTCCATCCAGGAATCATTTGTGCCTCAGTTCATTCACAAGAAATAAACTGTTAATATCAAATGCATTCCACCATGCACACCCTTGCCTCGATCCACTATTACTGATACATTAGTCATAACATCTAGGTTTCAACGATTTATACCTCTCAAACCTACAGCCAACTCCGAACCTAGCTCTCATACTCACACACAACCTGCCTCAAGACATAGTCATTATCATCTATTTTTTAGTCCACATCATCAGCCTAAGTCCCCTACTTAGGAAACCCCTTCACATAGGTGTTCACCACATCCTCCACCATATAGGTCTCATTCACATGCACATAATTACTCCAATCCACACCACCAATCTTAGAGCATCATCACATGCCTTTGTATCCTTAGATATTTGGTGGAGGGCCCTTACCCTTCACTATCATCGAATAACCTTCTATCACTTACAAACATGGGGACATTACACTTCCTTCCCCCCTCCCATCATTATCAATTTTCTCTAATGCCTACAACTACACATCACACTCCGTGCATCATGTCTACTCTTTACTAAGCATTCTCACACCGTTTGACACACACATTGTATCAATATTACCCTATGACACACTCTAATTACATGGTTCATACTCGACTATTGAGGTTCTGATTCTAAAATGAACCTCACATTATCTACATTTTACAATTTGTGCTTCATTGTACACATTTCTAGAATCTAGTCACACATCACACACATTACCCAATGAAACAATCTTGTTCTATGGTTCATTCTTGACTATTGAGGGTCCCTATAAATGAACCTCATTTCATACACATCCACTTGGGTGCGTGCTTCTCCTATCATCATCACATATCACATACCATTCCATCATACTCATACTGCATTTTCATGTCTTGGTTGCTTCTACTCTTTCTCGCTTATTCTATTTATATGTTACACTTTGTTTCCATGCTAGACAGATTATTAGTATGTCATCATATTTCTATATACATACAAATGCAAGTTCACTTGGTATTTTAAGGTGAATACAAATATCTTATAGGTTATTACATGCTACAATGATGCTTAACACTGTACCTTTTACCAATCCCAACAAGGCTCCTGGGGGAATCTATTTCCACTTCTATCACATACTACATAGGTTCTATTGTTACATATCATTAGAGTTAATTTAATTTTCGCTGCTATATTCACACTCTTGATATAATATTTATTTTTCTAACATGATAATGGGTGCTTCATGTGTAGCATTTTCCTTTTAGGATATATTCAAACATGGCTATCTATCACCACTTGCTTTCCATTGCTTTCTATTGTATGCTATTGTTTGCGGGCTATGCCCTATGTCTTGTATGATCATTGTATTCCTCTAACCACTTCGGTCCCGATTGTATTGTGACATTGTGAGCGATGTCCCATGTTTGAAACTCACTTTTTATGGTCCATCTTGTTTGCACACTTACTTGTTATGTTATTTTCTATTACATGTTATCTACTTATACTACTAACACTCGTTACTAGCCACTTTGTTTGCATGTTCCTTGGTCTCTACCATGCACATCCCCTACCCCCTATAGGTATCCACTTCATAACAACATCAAATCCTCTCCTTTGGGCTGAATTATCTTGCTATTGTTGTATGCACCAAAAATGAGGAGGAATATATAGGGTGAACAAAATCACCCCTACAAAAACTCAAATCTATAGTACAACACATCATAATATAGAATCAACATAGGCACACAGTCACAAAATGGTCCAGAATCTGACTTGGACCTCAAACACAATACAAAAACTAGTTCCTAGACTCAAACATTAGCGCCTGGGTACTCTTGATCTCTCTTGGGTGCTAATGTCCCAGGGGAAAACATAGTCAAATTATCAGTATGACACAGTCTAAAATAGTTCACAAAGTAGTTCTAAAATCACAGGAAGAAGCCTCTAGTCATAGAATGCATTCTATTTCCTATAACTAGTACAATAAGAATGGTTCGAAACTAATAGGAACAAATCAGGACAAACGGAACAAATTGGGATGCACCATCTGCATTGGTGCTTATGAGGGTAGAGTCATATCAGGAGAGTAAAACTAGACCTTTCTCCCTAACACTTTCTTTTTGGTGTGAGATTTCCCAAAAAACTCTCACTTGGCGTGAGATCGCCTAAAAAACTCATGTTTGGTGTGTGATCTCCCAAAAAAAATCACTCTGGGCATGAAATCACCCAAAAACCTCACCTTCAACATTCAAATTAGAAATCTCCAAGCAATATAACACTTTTGTATCCTTTACTCTCTTATATATCAGGTGCACATTTTCCTTTTACATACTTTTACAATTTTTACATACCTATACACATGCTTTTCTAATCTATCATATACAAAAATTTGACTACTCTTTCACTCTTTGTTTGTAGGTCCATCCTTAATATGTAACAAGGAGATTCTTACATAATCAAACACAGGTTCCAACAACACACAATGCATACACTTCACCCCTAAGGTCCACTTCCCTTTCCTAATCTCCACGATTCACTTGTCCAATCAACACACTATTCACCACACTCTCTCTATGATCATAAGGTACACATCTTCTATCTACTTTACGTTATCGAGTATTCAATCAATAACAAAAAGTGGGGGTAATTGTAAACACAAGAATCACACACTTGGGTACATTTCTAGATCCAAAAGTATACTAATGTATTTATGATTCCTAAGTAAGCAAACTAGTGGTTGAACAACTATCTTTAACCTCTTTGTATTTGTCGTTTGCTTTCTCTCTGGTCCTTACACACCCTACAGCCTTGACAAAACCTGGATGACTTATATTTTATGGCCTTAGAAAATAGCACCCAGTTAGGACACCTACGCCCAAGAAATTCTATCCATGATGGGCACTCCTGACCCTTTCTTACCTTTACTCATTCTTTTTGGGTTCCTTTTATATTTTGGGCATCATTTTTACTTATGGGTTGGCCTTCCAATTGTCAATTACAAAATTGAAATAAGGGAATCAAATATATACTTAGTTACTTCTCAAAAATCAAGACTAAGCACTAGACATTACTATTACCACCTAAGTTTGTTGTAGACATGAAAATTAGGTCACACCCCCCCTTCACCCTACTAGTATTAATTTAATTAATTTAATTTAATTAACTCATTATCCTCACCATATTTATTATTTAAATATCTTAATTTAGATAATATACACACATACACTTCACCTAGACACCTGACCATGCTAACTCAACCTAAGACCTATTCTTAGCAAGTTACTATAACTAACTAAGTACTTACCCAAACCCTAAAAAATAAATGCCTACACTCTCTCTAACCACATTCCTACATGCTCACAAGGAGATCCTAGTCTGAATCCGTGGGAGAATGACATAGGATCTGAGGAACTCAAGAGGATCTCTCCTAATTTTGGTAAACCTAAGAAATCCGACCTTGACCGACGTCAGTTACCCCTAACCATCGCCGGTTACCCCTAACCGTCGCCGATTAAGCTGGACCATCCGTCGGTTACCCCCTTTTTAACCCCAATAAAATACATTATCCTCAAGGTTGGAATTTGGAACCTGGAAGTTGGAAGCAAGAAAGTTGACGAGCAAGAAGGGGATCTAAAATAGATAACACATCTTCAGAGAGAAAATACCAGCGAGCACTCACATCCAAGGAAGGAGATTGAACATCTTATCCTGCACAGCCATCCCAGCCATGTTCTAGATCTATCTAAGCAAAGAAGGAGAGTGCATGTAACCCATGCAGAAGCTTTTCTTCAGTTGGTCAGTTATCACTTGAATCCTTCAAACCCATCATTAACACCTCCATTCTTCACACACATAGACGTTCAGGAATGAGATCTAAGTAAGTACAATATCATACTTTCATGGTTATTTCATTTCATCATTATGATATCATCCATTATTTATCTTGCTCCTTATTGACCATCTCTAACACTTTTCACCTCTGTATAACTATCAAAACCTTGCCAAAACCTATTCCAGTCACCCATTACCTTGTCTTGACCAACCAAAATCCTTTGTGTAATCACAAAGAGGACCAAAAACCCCATTCTGTGACATTCCCAGATCTCACAGTAATCGGAGCCGGTTATACCTAACCACAGTCAGTTACCCCTGACCAACGCCGGTCTATGTGTTTGCCCACACATAGCCTTAAACAGAGACCTATCCACTCTCATTTTACCTCACCCCTCACTCACTTGTGACCTGCCCGAGACCTTTATCATACCTACAGAGACCCAGAACCAATCATTTGATCTGTGGATTCTATTTTAGCTTAGCATGTTAGATTAGATCTATTTATTATTGTGTTTTAAGTGAGATACCTAAATTATTTCAAAATAACAATAGGATTTACCTTGTTTTCAGCATTAATTTGTTTAAAACAGTGTACTGACAGCCATCTAGGATGTACCATACTTCCCACGGATCTAGCTTATGCTAGGCAATTCACTGCCCATATTGTTTAATTATTTATGGTTGTCTTGTTTTAATTACAGGTAGTTCCTCCTAGCCAAAAGGAAGCTCTCACAATCAGTTATGGATTCAGAAGTCATACACATGCAACAACCCATCAACCGACATTTGAATAGGTTTTCCTCCTATTCACTCATTACCTTATCTGTTTTTTCAATAATTCAAGGAAACAATCTAAGAAAAAAGGTGAAACATTTTTCCACGCCCAGAGGGACCCATCCGAGGTTCCTTGCATCTCATTCATTCCTAGGAGAAATTTGGTGTGTTTTTTTCCCTTCTAAAAAGCGCACACATTAATTTTTCTTCCATAGTAATCCACATCCTTCTTTCTATTTGTCTCTGAAGGAAACTTTTCTTTTGGTGTACTTAAAAAGAATCATCTCTTCATGTTTTCTGCATTATAGTGAAAGAGCATCCCTCTTTCTATTCATCTATATTTTGTCATCGAATATCATACTTTTGAATTGGGTTTTAAAATCAAGTGCATTGCATTTTGATTTAGCTGCATTAGCTCACCTTAATTAAGGGCAACCTATTCATTCAAAGTCACTACAAATTGATGGTTGTTAAATAAATTGTAGAAAAGCACTTCTATCCTGTTTCTCTTTTTCCGAGTTTTACCAAACAACACAAAAATTCAAAATACATACATTCTTAAACAACATCTTACCTGAAAGAAGCTGTAGGTGATCACATGATCACGAGCACAGTGGGCACCCAGGTCACTACTATGTAGAGTCATACTTTAGAGCGTAGCCCGCCCCCCACCATAACAAACCTGAAACCTCACCATTTAGATCTCCTTCTTTGTAGGAAGCCATCCTAACCAAAAAATTTATTTCACAATTCATGTGTTAGTCCCTAAATAGCATAAGATAAAAAAACATAATAGAAAAGAGCACTCTTAGGATCATGTTCTTTCTTAGTGTTTTTGCTTGGTTTACGTTTTGAGGTGAAAGATCAGGTTCGATCATTCTGTTTGTTCTTTCCTCGCATGCTCCTCAATCATAGTCGATGTACTCTGACTTCGACCTGAGTGCATTCCTAGGCCCACATCTTCATCATTCCTAGAATTATAGGTTTAATTCCACATCAAATTCTAATTCACAACCACTTTTTCTCATCACTATTTCAATCTCACAGTAACTGTCATCGGTTACCTCTGACCGCCATTAGATAAACACAACTGACGTCAGTTCCAGGTCCTTTTGCTAAACTATTACAAAGGGACATTTTCACTTCACTTTCTTCCACTTTCCACAGTCTCTGTCACTGTCACTTTTTCCATTAACATTTTACACATCCCCAGATTTGGCATGCTTCTTCAGATTTTTCCTTCTACCCCACTAATTACTCACTATTCTATTTTCCACAGTAATCTGCAGTAGTGGTTACCACGGAGCAACATCAGTTTTCCCTAACTGACATCGGTTATCCTGTTTCATATTCCACCCACCATTTTTTACATTATCCATTTTTTTATTATCCTATTCACCTGTTCCTAATATTCTCTATATCATTTACAGAGAAGCAGCCCCACCTGATCAATACTAGTTCACATGGTACTGACCCGAAGACAAGTGAACGTCCTTATGTTCCATGCCAGATGCCAACTGCTCCTACCTAGTTCTTCACCACCTTCTATTTTATCACGAGCCATGGATCCCATCTAGCCCACCAATATTGCTACCGGAGATGAGGAGTTCACATGACTCCTTGACCAGAACCTTGCTGCCTTGCAGTTTTACCTCTCCCATTTATCCACTCGAGATGCCTTAGGTCAGTTGATATATGGCATGCCTCTTATCTATCCCCTTCGACACTCACACCCACTTCCACCTCAGCCACATCTGGCCTCCGTGCTACCTGCTTCAACTTTACCCCCCAATCATTTCACAGTTAGGTCCTCATACCCGCCTATGACTGCCACATCTGTTACCTCTGTAGCACCCATTACATCCACTATATCCTCGACGATTACCCTAAACATAACCTCATCCATTCCTCATGTCTCACACATGCCTATACCTACGTTCCGACCTCTAGTTGTCAGTGATCCCTACCCCATTTCAGAATGTAGTTCTTTCCATTCCACAATATTTATCCCCTATTGCCACTAGGGTTACCATGACCCTTCCCCCCCCATATACGTACTACCAAAAACCACATGTTTCATCTACTATTCATTCTGGGTACGTACCCCCCTATAGCATTTCCTTCTTCTCCACCACCTTTTATGGTAGCCCCATACACCGGAATGTCACACGCATTATACACCCAAAACCAAGCTCCTCACTTTATAGGAGGACATCCAATCATCACAACCCACCAATGACTTAATTAGATTGATGATGGATAAGATGCAAACACTGGAGGCATCTGTCTCTGGCTCCCGCAACTCTCTTACCTATGACGAGATTTAAAGTGAGCCTATTCACCCATCCATTCCCATCCGTTCATACCCTGTGGATTGGGAAATTCCTAAATTTAACCACTTCAATAGTAAGGAAGACCCACAACAACATTTGCGCTCGTTTAAACATGGATGTTATTTGATTGCTCATGATGATAACTTACTTTTGATAAATTTTCCCATGTCCCTCACTAGACTTGTAGTTAGATTGGTATAGTGGGTTACCCAAACACTCCATAGTTTCATTCAATTAGGCAGCCCAAGCTTTATTGGATCATTTTTTTATCAAGATCACTAAGAAAGTTACCATGACTGATCTATATTCCACACGTTCAGTACAAGGATAAATCTATCACAGATTTTGTCGCTCGCTGGCGCAGCTTGATCAATCGAACTTACGTTTCAACTACCACAAACTGAAACTCACCTAGATTTTTACATGAGCTTGTGCTAGACATATCTCCCCAACCTTATAGGTCCAAACTTTCAGAACATTCGATGAGGCATTTACTATGGCACGAAAGTTAGAAATTCAGGCTATCGAAGAGAAGAAAATCCAATTACAAAATAATAATTCGACATTTAAGTCAAATGAAGCCTCTTCTTCTTATAAAACACCATCCAATTATTCAAAGGCTAAAGGTACCAATAACATAGTGGTACTTAAGGCCGACCCAAATCATCCATCCAATCAAGCCACACCCTCATCTAATCTATCAATTGTTCAGGATTTTCGATTCAGACAAGAGCAGTGAAAATATACCCCAATTAGGGAACCTTACTCTTCTATTTTATAAAATCTTATCAAAGTTGGTGCCATCACCCTTCCACCCATAAAAAAACACACTAGTTTTGACCTTGCTCACCCCATGCCCACATGGTATAAGGAACAAGATTTCTATAACTTTCACTGAGTGAAGGGTTATAGTGACCGACAACTGCATCACTTTCAAGAATATTGTCTAGGAAATGCTCGAGAAAGGCGAGTTGACTGTGGATAATCCTAATGCCACCCCCAATCAAAATCTATAAATCTTTAAAAAACCATTTCCTAATCATGCCCCTTTATCCAATCAAATAGGTGAGACCATCCACTCACGATACCCATACTCGTGAGGTTCATGCGATCTTTAACGAGGTACCTGTTGCATATCAATTACCTCACATCCCTTCCATAGAGGAAATCCTAGCCTGAAACCCTTCTTCCACTTTGGAACCAACCGTCACTGTTCCTTCACCAATAGAAGAACACCCTTCATCTCCTACATCACCTACAGAGGAGTCTTCTACTGACATTGAGACCATCTCACCCCTAGCTTCTCCACTTAGTGAACCTTTACCTACCGTACCTCCTCCACCCGTAGAGGAGCACCCATTACCTCCTCCACCTACAAAGGAGCACCCATTACCTCCTCCACCCACAGAGGAGCACCTATCCATTCCTTCGCTCATAGAGGAACTCCCATTATCCCTTCCACCCATCATAGATCCGGTGGGGATACCTTTGCCTCTTGACGAACATTATCCATCCGCTACCCGACATCCAACAGACCTACTTTCAACTCTCTTACCCAAGGAAGTTGAAGTCGGCCGATTCCCCATCTCTAAGATGCATTTTACGGGAATTCCCATTAGGTCCTCACCAACTCCACCCACAGACGTGCCATTCTCACTTTTGGCTGATCACTTAGAATATGTGGATAGAGCTTTGTTATGGGGCGCCTCTTATCCCCTGTCTCAACACAGATGCAGATATCCCTCGATGACACCTCCACTATCTACCCAAACACATTTCCACCAATCAAACCACATATAACCATGGTTGTCGCAACCCCTTCCCCGATATCTGTTCACACTCACACCACACCCTTACCCATAACCTGACCTATGCCTAAACCCAAACCCATACCCACAATATTTACCTCCACTAAACCTATTACCACTTTAGGGGTCACCCCGACCACCAGTCTTACTCATCCACCTATTAAACTGGATTTAGCTACATCCTCCAATGTTAAAACCACACCTATTGCGACACCCAAACTAAAGAAACAAACTCATCAACCTCATACCCCTACCACACCAATCACACCCGCACTTGTCCCATCTGCCTTAAGACCTCAGCTACCCAGCAAGGTCAAGCACCCCTCACCCATTCATAACCCAATAACAAAACAACCCATTCCTTCCTCACAAATCTCTAACCTACCTAGTCACACAACATGACTCATACCCGCACCTGCAGCCTCTTTACGACCAATACCTCCGATACCTTAAGCCATTGCTTCACTAACTACTACACTTCAGTCATTGTCCCTCACACCCCAAGCACGACCCGCGTCATCTACCTTCATAGCACCCTCGTTATCCCCATGGGTAACTCGCCCTCTTCCTCCATATGCTACTTTCCCTCATATGACCTCGTATGCCCACATCACCTTTACCCTAGAAGGTGTCACCCCAAAAACAAAACCCCACTACCCCACAACAAGGTAGTCAAAACAAAACCACACCCTCCTACCCATCCATCTACTATACCCCTACCCAAACGAGCCTAACCGAGTACCTCAAACCACACCAGCACCTAAACCCATAGCTCAACTTGTTCTTACAGTTCCAAAAATAACTCCCTCGACAACCAACCACACCCACACCCAAACCTACATTCACTTCCCATTGTGATCCACTAGCAGGGTCCTATGACAAAATTTTAACCAACCTCCTTGATACTTCTGCTATCACATTACCGCCACTCCGACCTTATGACCCCCTCAAACCCAAGCCAAAAGGGTTTGATGATACTAAAATTTGAGGATATCATCGTGTGTCAAGGCATGATGTGGAGAACTGCAAGGCCTTGAAAACCATCCTTATCCAATTGTGGCCACTGGAAACCAATTTTGATGATGACGACCTTCTGGACGAGGACCCTACTTCACCTAAACCCATTCCCACATTACCCACTCAACAAACACAACCTCCACCATCATAGCTCCCAAAACCACACACAAAATTTGAAATTAACATGGTTCACATCAGGGAGCTTGCCACACCACCACCCAAATGTCGCTGCGCCCAGCTAACCTCACAGGGATTTTTTTCTCCCATAGGTTTTTGCCCGTCATGTCCTTATACCACTTACCCTACACCTTCTCCATTTGAAAAAGTCCCTCAAATCAACATGGTACATGTCACTACACGTGTGTAGAAGGGTAAAGAAAAGGCAACTGACCCACCAACCAATCCTATACCCAACATACCATCTGCACCCATACCTAAGATAACTATCTGCAGCCCCACATACCCCATTTCTAATGGTATCTCACATAGCACCATGCTCAAACAATTACACCAATCTCCACTCAAAATGTCCTTATATGACCTCATACAAACCTTGAAATCCCATCGTCAAGCCCTCATGAAGGTTCTTCAATCTATCGAGGTTTTACCCAATGACCCTACACTCGTAGCCTCCATTATCACACCCCATCATGTAGCATCCCTTACCAAATTACGACCTTCATCCCCACCTCACCTTGTTCACCAAGTGGCCTCCCTTAGCTTCTCAGAGACAGAGATCGCGCCATACCAAAATGATGACCCAGACCTAGCCCTCTTCATCTATGTACACATTGATGACATATAGGTACGCCGTGTGATGATTGATGGAGGTACTAGCATTAACATCATTTCATTCCATGTATTTGCTCAAATGTGCATACCTGACAATTGCATGCACAAACATCCGGTCAGGTTGCGTTCATTCAACGATGCTATCACCTCCACACTAGGCACTGTCATCCTTGACATTCGTGTGGGCCCCCGCACTGTTCCATAATTGTTTTATGTTTTGGAGGGGGAATTCCAATATAACTTGTTGCTTGGTAGACCCTGGATCCGTGTCATGGGTTGTGTTCCTTCCACTTTACATCATTGTGTAAAGTTTGAACACGAACGACACACTTATACCATGCCAGCTGACCCATCACCTTTCAAAACATGTAACATGCTTTACCGACCCAACGATGTACTCATACCAGTCAAGCCATCTACTTCCACAACCAATACCACTTCACCTCCACGCCTACCACTGTTATAACCTCCACGGCTTACCACTGTTATAACCTCCACGGCTAACCCATTAGCTTCCCAATCTGTTAACACCACCTCTGTATCAACCTCCAAGACATCGTCCATACCAGCGACCCACATACCAACCACTGATCCCTTGGAAGGTGTTTTTCAAAGCCTCACTCTGGGGGAGTACCGCCTATATAGTGTCAACACCTTCCTTACTCCACATGAGTATGGAAGTCTTCACCAACACCCTTGTTATGATCACCGTATAGGAGAACGCCTCCTTTATGGTCCTCCTCATCTTCGTACTAGTCTCACCTATGGGGCACTTGATACTACCACCTACACACTTGAACCACCATCACAACCCTACCCATTTTCTGCTGACTTCCAATCACTTACCAATCGTCATTTCGCCCACACCTTCCTACACTGCTGTGCATGGAAGGGTTTTGGTTTTGGCTTCTACGAGCAAGGTCGTCATACCGTTATTCCATGTACCACTTGCAAACATAATGACTGTAGTGGTATTGGATTCCCCGACCCTTCTACCAAACCGGCCCACATTGAATTCATTGAGGACCCTAGCCCTTCTCCACCTTCATCACCACTCTCACCGATAGAGTCGATGGATCCTGAATCTATCCCTCCTAACCATTTTTTTCATAAACACCATTTCCTTGGGGCCTCTGACTTATCAATGCGAAGGCGAGGCCCCTTCCACTCTTCCATTCATGTATCCTGAGATGATCAATGACGACATACCGACCATTAACGTCGTTCAATGTCAGGATGATGACTCCATTCTCGCCTACCTTGGTGCAAAAGACTCATATATTTATTGGTCGTTACCCTCTGAGACGTAAACCATGTTGAATGAATCGACTATCAAGATCAACATTCATACTCAGGACGACCCGCACATCCTAAAGATCGGATAATCTTTAGATGCTAGTGAACAGGAAGTTATCACTTCTTTTCTCCGAGATCATAACCACACTTTCGCTTGGTCTTACGCAGACACGCCTAGTATTGACCCCACCATAGTGGTCCACGATATCGTAACTGTTCCCGATGCCAAACCTATCAAACAAAAGCTAACGAAAATGCACCCTCGCATTGCTCTTCTCATCAAAGAAGAACTTCAACGCCTTCTTTCGGTTTCCTTCATCTTACCCATTGATTATCCTCGTTGGATTTCTAACATTGTCCGTGTTACTAAAGCAACAGGGGGACTCCGCATTTGCATGGACTTCCATGACCTCAACCTCGCGTGCTCGAAAGATGATTTTCCCTTGCCCGATATTGATTAACTGGTTGACCTTACCGCGGGTCACGAGATGCTCTCACTCATGGATGGTTTCTCGGGTTATAACCAAATTTTGCTTGCCCCAAAAGATCAGCACAAGACCACATTCATTACCCCTTGGGGAACCTTTTGCTATCGAGTCATGCCTTTTGGCCTTAAAAACGTTGGTGCTATATATTAGCGTGTTATGACTTACATCTTCCATGATATCATGCATCGCATATTGGAATATTACGTGGATGATCTCTTGGCCAAATATAAATGCCGCGCCGAACACCTTGTAGTCCTCAAAACCATCTTTGACCACCTCATTAAATATTGTGTTCGCCTTCAGCCTAAAAAGTGCGTCTTCATAGTTCTCTCAAGAAAGCTCCTGGGATTTATCATTTCCTTACATGGTATAGAAGTTGACCCTGCTAAAGTCAAGGCCATTTTGGAAATGCCTCCGCCCACGAACCTCAAACAACTCCATAGCCTGCAAGGTAAATTACAGTCCATTCACAATTTCAATTCACAATTATCGGATTGGTGTCAACCATTTCATCATCTCCTTAGGAAGGATGTCTCCTTTAAATGGGATTATGACTGTCACAAAGCTTTTGAGACCTTAAAACAATACCTTCTCCAACCACTCGTACTTATTCCACAGAAATATGACCAACCTTTTTACCTATACATATCAGCTACCGATCACTCCTTAGGGGCTATGCTTGCTCATCGTGATGAACAACATAGGGAGCAGGTGGTTTATTATATCAGTCGTACCCTTCTGGACTATGAAACCCGATACACTCACCCTAAAAAACTTTGCTTAGCCTTAGTTTTCATTGCCACCAAACTCCGTCATTACTTACTCAACCACAAAACCTATGTTGTGACCAACATTGACCCCTTACACTTCATGTACGCTAAACCTTATCAAAATCAGCACACCGCGTGATGGCTTATGCTTTTAGCTGATCTTGACCTCGAATTCATCCACCAAAATTCCATTAAGGGCCCGAATATCGTTGACCAACAGGCTGACACACCTATTGCTGGGGACCAACCCTCTAATTTTGACTTTCCCGATGAGTCGATTGCTACCCTTTCCCTCACATCATTAATCATCACGTCATTTTTTGCTTT
The DNA here is from genome assembly GCA_019776745.2 of Taxus chinensis. Lineage (NCBI taxonomy): Eukaryota > Viridiplantae > Streptophyta > Pinopsida > Cupressales > Taxaceae > Taxus > Taxus chinensis. Next base: position 45,505,772 of record CM034153.1, read on the forward strand.
GGTGTCCCTTAGCACCTCATCACTGACAATGGAAAACAATTTAAAAACAAAACACTGCAAAAACTTTGCTACGCCTTCGGCATTCAACTTAGTTTCTCCTCACCTTATTACCCACAAACCAACGGTCAGGCTGAATCCACTAACAAAACCCTCAATAAAATTCTCATTAAAGTGGTTGACGATACTGGGAAGGATTGGCATACACACATTCCTTTTTCTCTATGGGCATACTGCACTAGTATTCGCACTTCCACTACGGCTACACCCTTTTCATTGGTCTACGGTACTAAGGTTGTTCTGCCTCTCGAAGTCCAAATCCCCTCACTTCACATTTCTCTCCATGACATGCTTACTGATGATGACTTTCATTAGGACTTCTTAACACAACTGGAGTTATTAGACGAACGTCGTCTTAACACTCTGGATCACCTTCAAGTTTATCAACAACGTATCAAACGTGCTTATGACAAACGTGTTCATGAACGAACCTTCTAAGTCGGTGACCTTGTTTTGAAAGAAAATAAACATGTAACCAAAGCAGAGAAAAGCAAATGGGGAAAATTTGCTCCTAATTGGCTTGGACCATACATCGTAACACATACCTATGGATCGGGTGCCTATCATTTGTCCTCGCTTGAGGGTAAACCCGAACCTGAGCCCCCCAATGCCTTGCATCTTCGACCGTTCTATTGTTGAGCTCTAGTCCTACATCACTATTTTATCTAGTTCATGCTCATCCCTTGAGCGCCATTTACCTTTTCAACACCTCATCTCCAACGACTAAACAAGGATCATGTGATTACCCGTCCCCCTTTTTCCTTTTCTTAAATATGTGCACCACGGCTCTGCGCATGGCATGATTCTCATGGATACTTTTCATCTTCTTTTAGATGAGATCCCATGGTCATTCACCCTTGCCTTCTCAACAAGAACCAAATGCTTCGTTATAGTCTTGTCCATGACTTAAAAGCCAAAAAAACAAAAAATATGAATCCCTCATAAGGACATCTTCCAAAATAAGGGATCAACTCCTTGAGTCAAACTTCCAATATAAAAGATGAATCCCTCAAAAGGACATATTCCACCCTCAATTATCACTATAAGTAGACTGCTCCCTCGAAGGACAACTATAAAAGCTTCCCGCATCAATCAACTTCGTGAAGACCTCAAGGAGACATATACTAATCCCGTGTAGAGTTACCGCATCGATCAATCTATCTACAAAGTCAGAAAGAAAAGAAAAAAGACAAATAAGCTTTTTCGTCATGGACTTGCCTATTGTGATCTTGGCTCTATTACTCAAGGCATTATACTTCCCATTTTTTGACCCAATTACCTGCACCTCTCTACCCGTTGTCTTTTCACTTCATACCTCAAGGGACCTGCTGAACCTATGACATTTGCTAATCATGTGACTCTTTGTCACTCTTAGAATTATCAATCATGTAATGTTTTTAGGGTCTTACATTCATTAGCTTATCTATAGATGTGTTTCATACGTTTTGATCCTTACCAATCGGGTGGCTTTCTTGCCCCCTCTTATCTTTTCTCTTCTTCATCACCTTTTGATTTTCTTATACAAGACTTAGTCCTCGATGCTTACCTTTTGGGGTCATCCTCCCATTTTTCCATAGTCACCCTCACCTGCAACATTTTTACTATCATCTACCCCCACCTATTAAACTCAAACCCACAACATGACCACAAACCTACCAACTTATTTTCATCTTCTTCCCTATCTCATGGGAGAACTACATCGGTCTGAGGTCCCTTTTCACCGGGACTATGTAGGCAGCACTTCCAGAGCATGGGGCCCTGGAAGGTTACCTCGGCCACTCTTTACCCTAACCATTTTCCCCACCTTTTACCTGATTTCCTATTCATATCAAAAAACCTCGACATCTAAACCGTATACCACATAACTTTTAGCACTTATATTATTTCACATTTTCATACATAACCAACATTTTCCACTTTTTACACTATCTCATGCATTTATATTACCATTTGTTATCAAAATATTGAAATAAGTCAACCATGCCTAACAACATAACTCAACCATGCCTAACAACCTGACTCAACCATGCCTAACAACTTAACTCAACCATGCCTAACAACCTAACTTAACCATGCCTAAACCGACCTGACTCAACCATGCCTAACAACCTAACTCAGCCATGCCTAACAACCTGCCTCATCCATGCCTAAACCAACCTAACTTGATCCATGCCTAAACCGACTTGACTCGATCCATGCCTATGACCTGACTCTATCATGCCTAACTCATCTATTTTCCATCCATGTCATAATAAAGTAAAACTCATACACATCACAACAACATCACCTGAATATCATCTATCTCCTCATATATACATGTGTGTATCAATACAATGTACACCCGTATCACATAAATGTGTATCTCAATAAACATGCATGTCTCATCATGGCTATCATCTCAAAAATGTTGGCACGTAGGCCGATATACTATAAATAATCATCATCGGCTCGCAGGCCAGTATCCAATACAAAAATGTCTTCGGCTCACAGGCTGGTATCATGTACAAAAATAACTACAATATCTCTTCAGCATGCATGCCGGTCCACAACAGGTCAATCATCTCCCCATCTGATGTTGGGGAATGCTCCCTGTGCCTGTGTCTCTCCCGACCCCTCTACCGCACCTTTTTGGGGCCCGGCACCTGCCTCACCTCCTGTTAATGACCCCTCACCTGGGGCTGGCCTCTGCACACTAGTGGCCTCACCATGACCTTGTCCTTGGGCTCAACAACCCCCTATACTCTCCACACTGTGAGTGCGGGATATAGTCCTCTCACTAGATGCCTATTGTGCTCTGTACTCAGCATAGGAGGGCACATCTAGCCTGACAGCTAACAAATGATCATGGTAATACCGTGTCTCTCCTAGGGCATCTCTGAACCTGGCCATGGGCACTATCTGTGGAGGTGCCATGGGTCCCGCTACTTGCATGGGTACCTTTACAATGGGACCCTGTCCCTGAATTTGCACTAAGCCTTGTGCTGGTACTAGAACCTGAGTTGGCCCTGGAATCTGTGCATGTGCCTGTAGCTAGGCTTGCAGGGTAGTAATTTGTGCCTGTGCTGCTGTCAGCTGGCCCTGCAGACCCGTAACATGCCCCTGCACTGTGGCCAACTGGCCTTGTAAACCTTGTGCATGTAGGGCAGCTATCTGCCCTCCATCTCCACCTACCTCCTCTCCCTCTCCATCTCCCCCTACCTCCACATGTGTAGGTACATGTCCCTGCCCTACTTGAGCCTGCAGCGTCGTTATCTAGGCCTATAATGTGGCAACCTATGCCTCTGTACCTATCACCTGCCCCTGCATGATCCCAAGTTACATCACCAACGTAGCCACCTACCCCTCTAGGGCGTCTATCTGAACCATGATGGTGGCTAAGTCTGGCTACCCTGGCCTCGATGGTACGGCTCTCAGTTGTGCTGCCCACCACTGCCTATACCCATCTGCAACCCCAACATCATCAATCTGAGTATCTACATGTTGCTCCTCCTGTCTAGTCAACACTTTGGGCTGTGGTGGAGACATAGGTCTCTCCACATCATCTCTCTGGTACATAGGGAACGAAGGCGGTACACTCTGGACTAATCCAAATTGGCATCTAACCCGCTCTACATGTATCCGCTCATGCTCACCCGCTCTCCTCCCCTCTATCCATAGATGTATCTATAGCCCAGCTAGGTCCGTGGCCATCTGTCTGTATGAAGGGAATCCCACATACGGCCTACAAATGACGTCCACCCCGGAAAACCCCTCCAGCAACCTCCTGTAATAAGCTACATCATGCATAGCTCTGACAGCTCCGCACCACTCCTCTCGAGCCCTCTTCAGCCTCTGCCATCCTCAATTGACCTCCAACTCTCTCAACTAATCCTCAGCCACATGAACCGTGCCATTTGATCTCACGGCCCCACCTCTCACTCAACCACTCTCACCTATGTGGCTTGCCAACCAAGCTATCTGTTGTACTCTTTTGTTCTCTTCCTCTTTTCTCTCTTCTTGTCCTTTTCTCCTTTTTAAAAATGCACAACTGACTTTTCAAATGTGGGTTTTCCAATTTTTATACCCTACCTGACCTGAACGATTTCGGTTAACCCTTGACCACTGCCAGTCTTCTGCCCTATACTACCATCGTCGGTTCCCCTACACCATTATCAGTTCATTACAAACGATGTCAGTTACCCTGCATACTCATTGCCCTCAGATTTACCTCCTTTTCCTTACCTCCTCTTTCTTTTTCCTCCCCTACACCTACCTGGACCACTTTACCTTCACCTCTGGCCCTCAACCCTCTTTAACCTCCTTGCATCCGTTGTTGACACCTTATTATTTTACCCCTACCTCGGCCTTACCCGTGCCTTGATCTCAATATTTGGACCTGGACCATCGCTAGTGACCTTTGACCTCGTGTGTTTGCTATACCTTGTGGCACTGTTACCTATGTTGTTGACCTAATGACCTTACCTAGGTTATTGTCATGACCGTTTATCCTAACCCTACCTTTGGTGTACAAGAACATACCTAAACATTCCTGCACCTAACCTACATTGTGTTTCCTGACCTTATCCTATACCTTGGATACTGAATTCACTTCACCCTTGTTTGGATAAACCTATCGAGCTTAGACGATGTAGAGTTTGCCTGCTCTTCAACCCGGTAGCATGCTGCGGTTTATATGTGTGCGTGCATTTGACTATTGCTACCTTTGACCCTGACCCATTACCTAAATCACTCGAGTAGACCTTTCACCCTCTTCCCCTGCACCCACTTACCTTTTCCTCACATTTACCTTTTATCAAACCACTCACCGCTTCAGCCTGTTGCTTTGTCGGTTCCTGGTTTGAGGGGGATCACCTTCACCCCCACATTGGGCCAACCACATCTTATTTTTATTACCATCGCTTACCAATACAAGCTATGCAACAAAAAGGGGCAAAATGTAGACACTAAAATTAGGTCATACTCCCCCTTCACCCTACTAGTATTAATTTAATTAAATTAACTCATTATCCTCACCATATTTATTATTTAAATATCCTAATTTAGATAATATCCACACAAATAGTTCACTTAGACACCTCGCCAAGTTAACTCAACCTAAGACCTATTCTTAGTAAGTTTCCATAAATAACTAAGACTTACCCAAACCCTAAAAATCAATGCCTACATTCCCTCTAACCACATTCCCACATGCTCACAAGAAGCTCCCAGTTGAATCCACGGGATAACGACACGAGATCTAAGAAAATCAGGAGGATCCCCCTAAGTTTAGTAAACCTAGGAAATCCCACCTTGACCGACGTCGGTTACCCCTAACCGTCGCCAGTTAAGCCAGACCGCCGTCGGTTACCCCCTTTTTAACCCCAAAACAACTTTATTCTCAAGGTTGGAATTTGGAACCTGGAATTTTGGAAGCAAGAAAGTTGACGAGCAAGAACGAGATCTCAAAAGATAACACATCTTCAAAGAGTCAATTCCAACAAGAACTCACATCCAAGGAAGAAGATTGAGCATCTTCTCCTGCACAGCCATCCCAACCACGTTCGGATCTATTTAACCAAAGAGTAGCGTACATGCAGCCCATGCAGAAGCTTTTCTTCAGTTGGTGATCACTTATAGCCTCCAAACCCATCATCAGCACCTCCATCCTTCACACACAGACTTTCAGAAATGAAATCCAAGTAAGTATAACATCATACTTTCCTGGTTATTTCATTTCATCATTATGTTATCACCCATTGTTTATCTTGCTCCTTATTGACCATCTCCAACACTTTTCACCTTTGTAGACCCAACAAAACCTTGCCAAAACCTACTCCAGTCACCCATTACCTCATCCCGACCAACCAAAATCCTTTGTACAATCACAAAGAAGACCAAAAACCTTGTTCTGTGACATTCCTAGATCTCACAGTAACCGGCGCCGGTTATACCTAACCGCGGTTGGTCACCCCTGACCAACATTGGTCTCTATGTTTGCCTACAAAACCTTAAACAGAGACCTACCCACCTCATTTTACTTCACCCTCACTCACATATGACCTACCCGAGACCTTTATTAGACCTTCAAAACCCAGAACCAACCATTTGACCTGTGGATTCTATTCTAGCTTAACCTGTTAGATTAGATCTATTTCTTATTGTGTTTTAAGTGAGATACCTAAATCATTTTAAAATAACAATAGGATTTACCTTGTTTTCAGCATTAATTTGTTTAAAACAGTGGACTGATGGCCATCTAGGAAGTATCATACTTCCCGGATCTAGCTTACGTTAGGCAGTTCACTGCCCATATTGTTTAATTCTTTCTAGTGGTCTTGCTTTCATTACAGGTAGTTCCTCCTAGCCAAAGGGAAGCTCTCATGATCAACTGTGGATTCAGAATTCATACGCATGCAACAACCTATCAACCGACATTTGAATAGGTATTCCTCCTATGCCCGTTACCCTATCTGTTTCGTCAACAATTCAAAGAAAAAATCTAAGAAAAAGGATGATTTACTTGTATCAAAAGGCACAAGAGCACCAAAGGCTTCCATCTAGCATCCATACAAAGGACAAGGGCTGCATTACTTCTGCATACACTATATAGGAGGGGAATTCTATTCTATTCCATCCGCACATACTATAAATCTACATTCTATATCTATCTCGATATCATTTGTGTAACTTGTATAAGGGAATCCTAAGGCATCATTTCTACACACACACACAAGAACTACATGGCATCTAAGATGTAGTGCAATGCTCAGTAGTAAGTTCACTCTTTGGGTAACCATCGGGGTCAATCTGAATCCATATACTGTAACTTTTTTATTAGATTCGATTTGCTTTGTGGACATGTGTAGGTAGTGATTCTATTTTGTAGGTTACAAGTACCATCAGCAATCCTAGTGTGGATATCAAACAACATATAGGAGCCAAATAAAAAAACCTTAAGACATAAAAATTAGTTTCTAACCATCTGCATGGCCACTAGCGCCCAGATCCAGTCATGAACACCTAGGTGCCTCTTTCTTATCCTGATATGTTCCCAAGTTCCAGAATTTATAGTGAGCTTTGATGAACCTAACTAGTCTATTCAACACTTTTACCTACCTAGATCTCTTCCTATTCACTCATAAATTACCTAAGTCTTCCTACCTCTTCTTCTTGTTTAGGGTTTCACATTTATATGTTTGTTTGCTTGTGTCATTGTTGTATTTTAGTGTTCATAAATTATTTACTACAATAGTTACTCTGTAATATAGATTTAATTCAAATTAAATTAAGTCAAGTACATGCAATTGTACAAGATAGGAGATAAGAATGACTTAGCTTATATCTGGAGATCTAGACTAATTACGGGTTGGGACTGGATTATGCAGGCTATGTTTGAGAAAATGGAATCTAGAACTTCTTCGGATATAACCGCCTAAAGGGGGATATGACTGTCCCAAGTGTTAGTGTCCTAGCAGGTGCTTTATTTCTAGTCTTTCGAGAGTCTGAACTTAGTTTGTTCCTTTTGTTATTTGTCACATACACTTTGTTATAGGATTTTTATGTCACATATGTACTTGCAAATCAAACCCTAACTACCTACACAAATCTCAAACAAATATTAGATGGAATAAATAATGCATATGCTTGATTCAGAATGACCTCAGTGGTCACCCCAATGTGATTTTTGCTGAGCATAACACTACATTTTATACTCTACGTGATTCTAGTGTGTGTGTGTGATTGAATTGTGTCCCTTAAAAATATGTTGTCCTTATGTCAGTCACACAAAGATAACAAGCTACAACTATGTTTCCCCTAAGATGAATGTGTGAAATGGAATTTATAATAAAGCCTCTCTTATACAATGAATAATGCAGCCTAAATACAATCTTTGAATGTTGTTTTTTCCCCAAGTAGTATAAAGCAAGTATTAGCCCCAATTGTCAAGCCCCTAATAATGGTAAGTCATGTGTGTGTGTGTGATTCCCTTGTTTTAATTTCCTCATTAAAAACCAAAAAGGCCAACCCAAAGTGATAAGTATTAATTTATTAAATATAACAAATAATGTGGCATTACAAATTTGAAAAGAGAGGGAAAAATACATAAGTGCCCAAAGGGGATATTAGCGCCTGAGCACTCTTATCCTTAATGGGCACTAGTTTATGGGATGCTTAGAGGATAAAACAAGAAATACAGAGTTGGGTCATGTGTTGTCCAATGTCCAAAATTAAAGTTTTAAATCCAGAAAGGTAAATAATAAGAGTGTGTAAAAGATAAAACAATGTAAGAGTAAAACAAGTGTTGTTAATATCTAGTTTTCTTGTTTAGGAATCATGCATATAATAACATACTTAGAGATGTGATGTAAGTAGTAAGTGTGTGATTTTGTGACTAAATTTTCCCCCACTTTATGTTGGTGAATGAATATTCAGTAGCATAAAGTAGATAAAAAGAGCATACCTTGTGGAGAGCCAAAGGGAGTTGTAACTGATAATGTGTTGAATGAGGATTGTATTTGATATCGTGTCGAATGGAGATAGTAGAATGTGTATTGTGGAATCTAGAAGAGGATAATGATCCTAGGGGTGATATTGTGTGTGTAATAGAAATTATTCCTATGTTTTTTTCCTTAGATATTGAATTTTTTAGAGCATCTTGTGATTTGAGATTGTTCCTTGTTCCATTTGTGTGTTTACTTTTGTTGGAGTAAGGTTGGACCTGCAAAATAAGATAAGTGTAGTTAATGCTCATGATAAAGGAAATTTAACTTTAACTTAGTAAATGTGAAAATAGAAATACTTATTGAAAAAAAAGTGAAACACGGATAGAGTACACTATGTGTGGTGAGAAATGAGATACAAAATTTCTTGTATGTTTTCTTCCTTGGAGATGGTTGGTACCAAGGATTTAGTGTATACTGAGGATTTGAGGCTAAAATGATTATTTAAGTGTCTTGTCACCAAGGGAAGAGTATTGGAGAGATGTAGGATTTTGACCTCCAACCATGTAATGCTTCCCATGGATAAGTGCCACTGTGGATGGTTACAAACCCAATAGAAACAAGTCACCAATAAAATAGAATAATTATCTTCCTTGCCCAAAGTATGTAACTTGCCACTAATTTTGTTCCTTTTGTTCTTGATAGTAACCTATAAACTAAGTATGTGCTGCTAGAAATTGGAAAATATTATCACTGGAAACCTGTTGATCCTGTAATGTTTCATGTTTCTTCCCCTACGATATAATCACCTAGGTGGGACACTAGCACCCACCACTCCTATATGTGTTGGACGCTTTTGTCCAAGTTATGATTTTGGCCCAATTCTGATTCTGAACCTATTTTTATCTTGTTTATTCTGATTTTTGTTGTGTACCATTTTGTATCTAGATTTCTAACTACTAAGAGGGTGAAATAGTCACTTAATTATTTCCCCCACTCATTTTGGGGTGTATGAGATGAACCAAGGTGAGAACGACCCAAATAAGGAAAACTAAAATTGATGTGCACATCTGAAATAAAAACTCCTACAGGGGAATAGGGAATGTGCATGGTGATAACCATGATGCATGCAAAATAATGGGAAAGGCTAGCCAAAAGTGTTAGTCACAAACAAGTATACATGATGCAATAGAAACAAGTCAAAACACGTAGTAACATGGCAAAATAAAAAACAAATAACTAGTTTAATACACATGACACCACTCAATATGTCATAAGAAACTCAAAGTATTCAAGGCTATAGAATAAAAACATGTAATCAAGCATAGGGCATAGCCTAAAAAAATGGCAATCAAGACACGAGCATAGAAAAGATACAAGCAAATCAGATAACCATGGTTGGAAGTAGGCATGTAAGAAAAATTCTACACATGAAGCACCCATTAACATGTTATAAAAATTGATATTATTCCACAATGTATACAACTAAAAATATGAATTGAAATTATTAGATATTGTAATGATAGAACCTGAATATAGAGAGATCGGAAAATATAGATGCCCTTAAGAGCCTCAATGGGACATAGTAAGATAACAATGTCAAAACATCATACATCATGTAAGAACCTGTAAGTAATCTACATTCACCTCAAAGTACCATGTGAACCCACATGTGTGTATGGAAAATTGATAGAGCATAATATGAATCAAAAGTAACATGGTAAACATGGTGCAAGCATAGAATAGTATAAGCAATAGCAGGATACATCCAATCAAGATCTAAGCTAATTTTTTGAATTTTTGTAAATATGTGAACATGAAATAGAATTGGATATGAGAGAGGATCAAGGTTTCCCTTGTATATGTGTTTAAAGTGAGGTCCATGTAGGTAAGTGTGCCCTCAACATTCGTGTATGAACCTAAAACAAGAGTGTGTCATTAGGTAGTGAGGGGGAAGTAATATGCCCCCAATGTGTGAATGTTGTAGTGATCTACCTAATGAGGGTAAGGGGAAATGGCCCACTATATGCTAGTGTGAGGGAGGTACACATGTGATCATGATCAAATACTTTATGGCCATAAAGGAGTACATGTGGAGAAAGAGACCGTGAAATGGGCTTATATGTGTCATGGGTAGTGTTTGTCTTTGGTGGAGAACTATGCCTATTAGGTAGACTGTGATACTAATGTATCCATGACTCAAGTGAGGAGTAGAATCCAATAGGTGGACAAAATCTAGGTGTGTAAAAATAACACTAGGAGTAGTATGTGGAAAAACCATGGGGCCATCATGAGGATATGTAGGAGTAGGTGCACTAGTGATAGAAGTGACTAAAGGTGTATCTGTAATAGGATCCACTAATAAAGAAGTCCATGGTGGGATGGATAGTGCCTTGAATAGTGATGATGTGATGCTCATGTATAAACTTAAGAACACAAGTGAACTATGGATGGTACAATTTGGAATCCCTAAGCCAAGGGAATCCTAAGACCATGTCACAATGTGAAACTATATATCCAATAGGGAATGACATAAAGATAGTGAGAGGCCCAAAAGTGATAAGAAGAGTGACATACCCACGAGAAGTATGAGACCTATAGGTCATCTAAGATAGTCGAAAATCAATAGATCACAAAAATATAGATATCATGCACTGTGCTTGTAAGTAGGATGTACCATAAAATTCTTAATAACATGAGGGCCAATAGAAGCATCAATGTGTAATATATGTGATGAAAAAGAGGCGTGAAAATCAACATCAGTAAAATTAATGACAGGGGAAGGAATAGTAATAGTTCCAATAAGAAATCCAAGATGATGATATGAAGATGGAGGAGGAGGAACAACATGATAAGCATGATTTGAAGAGGATTCAGGAGCTAATTTTTTGTGCTTAGGTAAAGGATCATTGAATATTTTAAGCTTTCCATTGTCATTGGTAGATTTAGGAATATAAATAGTAGATTCAGGAAACTCAATGTCATGATTGTCAATTAGATCTTAGATTAGATGTATAAGCTTAAAACACTTGTTCATTAGAATGGTCATTGCATCTATGGTGATCAAAATGTGCATTTTCATCAAATTTCTTGTCACGGGGCCTTTTAGGATCATACTCAAGAGGAAACAAAAGATAAATTAGATTTCTTTCTAGGAGTTGAGGCAACAACATATGTGGTGGATATGGAAATTTAGTAAAAATGTGGTATGTAGGCTGTAATTGGAGCTTTGTAGGTTGAGATATAACATTTATAGTAGGCTTAGGTTCACTCAGATTACCATTGAAGGAATATTTTCTTGGGAACTTGTTAGTAGATGAATCAGAAATATTAGCACCATATTTAAGTTTTCCTAGAGAAAGTAACTTGATTTCATGATTTTTGAGAGTATGACATAGATCATCAAAAGAGTGAAAAGAATCAAAGATCACACATTCTTAAAAAGGAGGTAATATGATTTGGATAAAAATATCTTGAAATTCATATTCATCTAAGACATTGTTCATTTTAGAAATATTGATCTTATAATGCAAAACATAGTCACTAAGATGTTCATTATTCCTTGCCTTATTTTTTCCATTTGTGCATATGATATCTTTAATTTAAATATTCATATAAAAGCTATTCAAAAACATATTTTCTAAGGAAATATCTAATGGATTGAAAAGGAAAGTCATAAAACCATAAACAGGGCATAATCCTATAAACTCCTAGGAAACAACTTGGTCAAGAATGTGTCATCAAAAGCATAATCCAAGCATACCACATGAAATAATCGAAGGTGATATTGGGGATCTCAATGGCCATCAAAGAGAGGAAATATAGGTGAGGAAAAATTAGGAGGGAGTGGCTAAGAAGAAACCTCTGGTGTAAGAGGACTATGAAGAAGAGGAAAAGAATTAAGAGGTGAAGAGGAAGATGGCGAGGCCTGTTGCAATTGATGAATTTGAGCTTGCAAATCATGATACAAAGAATATAAGGCATGGGATCCTGAAAAAGTGTTAGGTTGGACATGGGAAATGATGGGGGAAGAAAAATGAGTAGTCGGTGAAAAAATAGGCATATGAATGGTGTATATCCCCATAATGATTGGGGAGGAAGAAGGTGGAATATAAGAAGTGACAAAAATGGAGAGCTCCAAGGTACAAACCATACTAACATGAAAAACATTATCACGGGCACATTGAGCTGACTAATAAAACTTCATCAAGGACATGTGTCACATGAGTGATATTATCACGTAATTTGGAATAGAAAGTGGTGAGAGAATTGAGTTATGTTCCTGATCCACATTAGCATATTCATCATAAGATTGTTCTCTATCATAAGTTTTTATACCATGAAGGGGGATTTGTCAGGAATTGAATAGAGGGTTATCATGTGTGGTTTCAACCATACTATTGGAATGACTACATGTATGTGGGAGGAGATCATATGTTATGGGAGACCAAATCAACCACTATGGGTAATGGGCATGAAATATGGATCCGATAATGGGTATGTAAGGGTCGAGTTCACCAAATGATTTAATGAAATATTAAATCTTAATCAGAGGACTGAGATCAAATGAATATAACAGTGAAAAACAATATCTAACATGAAAATTACAAACAAGTGTGCATGATAGGAGATAAGATTTGACTTAGCTTGTATTAGGAGATCTAGACTAATTTTGGGATGGGAAACAAGCTGAGAAGGAGATCCAGACTATGTAATATCTATCTGAGAAACTAGAGTTTAGAACTTCTTTAAAAACCACCACGACAAGATTGGTATAGTGACTAATGTCTGAATGGGTGCTAGAGTCCTAGAAATTTCTCTACTTCTACCTTTATAGGGTCTAAACTTAGTCTTATTCCTTTCATATTTTTGTCACATCAACTTCATTATAGGTTTTTGTGTCACACCTATACCTACAAAATAAACCCTAGTTGCATGCACAAGGATCAAGAAACATTATATGGAATAAATAATGCATATGCTTGAGTCAGATTGACCTTGGTAGTCACCCCAATGTTATTTTCACCGAGCACTGCACTATATTTCAGACTATATGTAGTTCTAGTGTGTGTGTGATTGAATTGTGTCCCTTAAAGCTAGGTTTCCCTTGTTCCAGTCATACCAAGATAGCAAGCTAAAACTAAATTTTTCCCCAAGATTAATGTATGAGATGAAATTTATAATAATAGCCTCCTATGTAGTGAATATTGTAGCCAAAAATGCAGTCCTTGAGTGTTGCTCAAGTGTAAATAGTATATAGAAATTGATTAGCCCAATTTGTCCAGCCCCTAATAATTGTAATGAAGTTATGTTTATATATGATTCCCTTATTTTAATTTCGTCATTAACAAATAGAAAGGTTAACCTAAAGTAATAAGTAAATATTTTAGCAAAGGTAACTAAATGACGTGGCATTTGAAATCCAATAAAAAGGAGGGAAAAGGATCAAAAACTCCCAAAGGGGAATAGTAGCACTTGGGTTCTCCTATCCCTAATGGAAAATACTTTTTGGAATTCTTGGAGAATATAACAATAAATATAGAGCTAGGTCACATGTTTGTCTAATGTTCAAAAGTAAAGTGGTCAATCTAGAAAGGAAAATAAGAAGAGTGTGTAAAAGATAAAATAATGTAAGAGTAAAATAAGTGTTGTTAATCTCTAGTTTTCTTACTTGGAAATCATGCATATAATGATGTACTTAAAGGCAATGTAAATATAAAGTGCATGATTTTTTTACTACAAGGACTTGCACTATAACTTTCTAGTTTCATTGTTCAAAACCCATATACACGTAATTTGTTAAAAGTGTGATGTAATAATGATTTTGTTCCAAATTAGGTGTCTATAGGTACACAAGAGTGCCACGCGTATTAATAACCATGAGTAAAGGAAACCATAATATAAAAAATGGACATCAAAGATTCATGCACACACACATAAAAAAGGCCATGGGCCTCTTGGTGAAATAATTTTTCACAAGGGAAAATTAGGGTTTTTCACCAGCACTCTAGGACTAGGTCCCTCTTCTTAGGAATGGGGCAGCTCCATTTATTGAAAATAGGAAATATGTACACTAATCTAACCATCAGGGGTGGCCTTTCTGATTGGGGATCACACATGAATACTCCATTAAACATGTGTTAAAAAGGAGGTGGAGAAAAGGTGTGTGTATGGAGAGAGAGGAGAAAGTGATAAATGATTTTTACTCAATAAATAGCCTGCTGTGTTTATCAACATAAAACCGAAGTATTTCCAAGTTAAAAATGAGAAGACACCGTGTAGAGGAAAGAGGAGAAAAATACAAGTAAATCCAAGTTTATTTGCGTAATATTACATAATTAACCATGTTCGTGGAGTAAAGTTGATATGTAGGGGAAAACAATAGACAAGGAGATAGAAGAATTGTAGTTTCTTGCTTGCAGTAAGATAATGGGAGCTATCAACCAAGAAAATCTAACCCTTTGGAATGGATAAGTCATTCCAATTTATAGTTCTCACAATGAGACTCTTCATCTACCCCCCACATGACCATTCAAAATTCCTATCACTTATGACTATTCACATTCCACCAGGAATGACAAATAAGCCCCTTTCTTATTAATGGAAAGGGAAATTTACCAATGCAAATACTACATATTCACTTAAGTTAATATGATGAAATAGTCATAAAGTACATTTACAATGGAGAATTAGAAAGTGGAAATAGAAAAGAAGAGAAAGAAGATAAGTTCCAAACTCGAATGAAGAAGTATGAAGAAGATTTGATCATGAAGAATATCCACTCATGTGATGATCCAAAGAAATGCTTTAATGTAGTAATGAAATCCTGATCCTTAACATCTTCTGCACTGTGAGAAGCCCTAAAATGGTCAAATTTTGTAGCCTTGTTAGGTACACTGAGCGAATAAGTGAGAAGAACTTGATGAATAGACCACTGAGATTAATGAAGAATTCCCTCTTTCACTTGAATCAATCCTTCATGTCCATGAAACATTGTTATGCCTTTTTGACGCTCTTACACTTGATGATAACTTGAAACATTTTCTTGTACAATATAACCATAACGATCCTTCCACCTAGGAAACACAACAACTAATGAAATGCAAGACCCAAAACCTTTTGACACTAAGATGGGTAAAGGTAAGATATTAAATTAAGAATGATTTCATATTTTGATTGACCCATCCAATGACATGAGAAACACACTGAGACCAAAATACACTTTATGACCAACAGTGGGAACCAAGAGGGATTCCCTTCTACCTGAGTCACAATTCAACTCCCAAATCCTCTATCAGCATGAATTTTTCCTTACCATTTGTATGAGGAAAGCTCCAAAGAGATGGTCACCACATAGTGACATGTGGAGATTTGTAAATATTGATAAGTACCTCTCAGAATGGGGACTGAAAAAAATAGATTGTTGTTTACCAGAGGTTCTCCTGAAAATTTGTCACAATATGGTACACAAGCTAAAAAATTCCTCTTGATTTAAAATAGGTTAACCATTTTCTCTAAATGAAACGCTCTGAGAGAATCCTTTTTATTACTGTTGTTTGTAATACGGATGTAAAGACTTGTAAGTATTTGAGCCCAAAATCTTTTTTTGTGCACATATTATATGTTAGCCATCATGTATATAAAATTTAACATCATCCCTTTCCTAGTCTTTTAGATCTTGGAGCACTATAACCTTATTCGTAGACTCTGAGAAGGGAAAAAGAATTGTGTCCCTTTTTATAAGAATAACATTTATCAACATGGAGTGCATAAGAAGGTCAACATTCTCATCATCAAGATTGATGATATTAATACTCTAGAGGTGCTACATGGAACCTAGAAACATCAATTGAAAAATACTTTCATGATTGAACAAAAATTAATCAAACTACTACTTAGATGAAGGTTTTGTTTTCGTGAATATAGTGGTTGCTTTCTTCAGAAATGCAGTTGATTTAGTATTATTTTTTCAACCCATTGAACTTTGATCTCGACGGATCAAGCTCCAATTTAACCAAATATGTTCTCCTCAACAAAGTAAAACAACTTGGCATGTTTAGGAGGTGGAAAGCGAACTTTTTCGATTCAAAAAATGACAAACGGAAGAGGTTGTATCACCTATAGAAAATTTTATAAGTACTACAAGTATGTCATTATGAATTTCTTCTAGATCTTGTAATAGTCCAGTTTTTTTTCTTTATCTACTAATAACCCCAAATCTCATCCATGTGTTGAACAAGGGCATTGCCTTTTATCTTCCAAGTCTTGCATTTCCTATTTCCTGAATACATAAACATCCAAATCCATATCCACAATAAGACAATTATTATTTTCATAGCCAATGTGTTCCACCTGCATATGTAGTGTTCTCGAATCAATGACTATAGAGGATATAACCATTATGACTTCCTCATGTCCTGTCATCTTTAACAAAAAACAACCACAAGCCATTATAGTAGTTGTCAAGGGCCATGGACTTCAACAAACCAATCATCATCTCTTTTCTTCTAACTCTTAGTGCCTTTAATGAATGGAATTGCCAAGGAATGGATTATGACCAATGGAAGAAATTCTATTTGCAACTGAAGTAGAATATATTTAAAAATTACTTCACATATGGATTAATTTTTTTCCTCATCATATGTTAATGAATGCAAGTATTAACCTTTGTGATCGCCAATCTCTATAATACTTTAATTTTTTATCATTGGTGAGCAATCAAAGTAAACGTTAGCTACTGTTAGGCTTCGATACGAACATGACATCTAACCTTTAAATTGTTACTATAAATTGTATTTTGTGGATCACAACATTGATACCAAAAGATATGCAAAATTATTCTTGACAATTAATACGCAACATATTTTGGAAGGATTATCCGTTGTCTGAAAGCCATCCACTCTGCATAGATTACATGAAAGGAAGTGTTGGAAAACATAGATGTTATTGAGAGAGAGGAATTAAGTCGACATATGAATGGAAAATTTTTAATATTACTTGTTGGTAATTTACACCAATTGAATGGACTAGCTTAAAGGCCATTAAGATTTAATCTCCATAACTAGTAGAAAAGAATAACGTAGCGGCCGCTAGGCTCAAGAATGTATTTATTTGAAAATAGCTATATAATAACAAAAAATGGTCAAGCTTAGTGGCCACTAAGCTCCTCTGATTACCGATTTTCATTGTAAGCACTATATGTTCAACTGTGGACCGATATTGTTTTTCAATGATAGTAATTATATCGTATTGGTTAGACTTCACATGTCGGACCCAATTGCAGCACTACATTTCAACAAGATGGATAAAGACTTATGTATTTCACCTAAAATATATCTTTGTAAATTATAAGCCATATTCGTTTGTATGAAATAAAAATCTAAACCGCTACAAGTTCTTAATTTTAAAATAACTATTGAATAACAAATCATGGTCTAGCTTAGCATCCGCTACGATAATTTCATTACCTCTAGTCGGAGCAATCACTAGAAGTACAACTTTAGAACGATTGTTATTGTCAATGACTATAATTGTATCAAATTAGCCACACGTTACCAGGTGGAGCCAATTGCTACACTACTTTCCATCGAGAGGGATCAAGACTTTATCTTTGTATCAAAGGAATAACATTGTGGCCGATAGGCGTACAACAATATTCTAAATTTGAAAGGAATAGATATATAATAACAAACAATGGTCAAGTTTAGAGCCGTTGGGCTCCTATCATTACCATTTTCCATTGTAATCACTATCTTTGTAACTTTAATGGTTAGTGTTTTTCATTGATTGCAAGTGTCACATATTGGGTAGACTTCACATGGTGGACCCAATTACTGCACTACATTCCATTGAGAGGCATCTAGTCTTATTTATTTCTCCTAAGATATATCTTTGAAAATTGTAATCCATATTCATTAGTATCAGAGAAAAAGGGTATCAACCGCTATGCTCAACAATTTATTAATTTCAAAATAGTCATTGAATAACAAATCATGGAATAGCTTAGCGGCTACTATGATCATATCATTACCTCTTATCATAGCAATCATTATATGTACATCTTTAGATCGATTGTAATTGTAAATGATTAAAATGTTAAAAAATTTTCCGTGCATTACCTTGTGAAGCCAATTCCTGCAATGCTTTCCATCGAAAGGGATCAAGAGTTTTTATTCTTATCAAATAAAATTCTTAGCGACCGCCAACCTTCATTACTCGTTGAAAGGAATAACGTAGTGGCACAATAATTTAATTAGGCTCAACAATTTTAATTTTGAGAGGATTCTTCAAGACTTATTTATTTCTCCTAAGATATATCTTTGTAAATTATAATCCATATTCGTTCGTATATCAAAGAAAAATTCCTAGTGGCCGCTAGGCTTAACAATTTCTCAATTTCAAAGTAGATATTGATTAACAACTTATGCTATAGCTTAGAGGCCGTTAGGATCCTTTCATTACCTCTTGTCATAGTAATCACTATCTTTACATATTTAGATTGATTGTAATTTTCAATGATTATAATTGTTTCAAATCGGTTGCACGTTACCTGGTGGAGCCAATTTCTGCACTACGTTCCATCGAGAGGGATCAAGAATTTCGGTTTCGTATCAAAGAAAAGGTTTAGCGACCGCTAAGCTCGATTACTAGTTGAAAGGAATAACGTAGCGGCCACTAGGCTCAACAGTTTCTAATTTGTGAATAACTATATTATAACAAACAATGGTCTAGCTTAGCGGCTGCTAGGCTCCTATCATTATCACATGTCATTGTAATTGTATCATTTTGGGTGGACTTTACATGGCAGCCCTAATTGTTGCACTACATATTTATCTCGTACAAGATATATCTTTTTAAATTGGAATCCATATATACCCCTGAGAGTAAGTGATATTTTTTGTAGTTTTGATAAGATAAATCATTGCACAACAATTACTTAATTTGGAAATAGTGATAGAATAACAAATCATGATATAGCCTAGATAATAATGTGTCGCTAGCTATATATACCAATACCTCTTGTCATTGTAAACATTATCTTTACATATTTGAGGCACTAGTGTTTTTCATTGTTTTAATGCAAAAAAAACCTTCTGGGATTTCAGAATTTTCATGCCACGTGTCATCATTTTAATGGTAGCTATTTATATTATAATATCATGGTTTCATATAGTTTCAAAATATTTTATTATTCATTTCTTTACATTTAAATTTTGTAATAAATGTGTCAATTATAATGTTTTCTAACTATTAGGTTCAAAACATGCCACGTGGCACAGTATAATTAGATAATTATTTTTCATTTGCGCACTACATCTAACATTGTATAGGTCAATTTTGATTTTTAAAAAATGTGCCTATAAAAAAATGTGCCTATACATTCGTACACTTTATTTCATTTGTTTTATTACAATATTATATATTTTTATTGCATTTCAACTATTTTAAGCTATAGCCACGTGTCACCATTTTACTGGTTGTTATTTATATTATAATATCGTGGTTTCATATTATACTAGTTTCTTTACATTTTAATTTCATAATAAATGTGTAAATTATAATGTTTTCTAACTATCAGGTTCAAACTTAACACGTGGCACAGAGTAATTGGAGAATTATATTTCATTAGCGCACTACATCTAACATTATCTAGGTAATTTTTGATAAAAATAAATGTGCCTATAAATTGATATAATTTATTTCTACTATTTTATTATAATATTATAAGTTTTATTACGTTTCAACTATTTTAAGCTATAGCCAATAACAAAAGGTGTTGTTTTCAATATTGTTTATTTTTTTGATATCCTGCACCTTTTCTCAATGAGTGACAAATTCAAAATTTGAATTGTGAATTCCCCAACATTTTTGAGAATTTGAAATTTCAATATTAACACAATTTCCCTCGCTCTGATTTTTCAAATTTCTATATCTCGCAACTTTTTATATTTTTAAAATTTCTAACATGGACTGTGCCAGAAAAAAATATTAAATACCCCAAAGAACTAGTTTTTAGGGTTTTTGTTTTTTTGGTCTTGTAGAACAACAACTCATGAAATCATAGAACAATACAAACAAGCCAAAGATTGCAGGGCCAAATGCAAGAATCCCTAGTCATTTTGGCCAGGGAACAATCAGGCAAGTAATTATAATCTCGTTCATGGATTAACAAAAAGGGAACAATCAAGCAGTAACAAAAAGGGTGCTCACACACTGGGGAAGCAAAAGGGGTTACGGAAAAATAGTGCAGATAGTTAGCTCGATGCAACAGTTGGTGGTTTGAATGACATCACCAAGCATGAAAAAATCTCATATCTAAATAAGGTATTTATAAAAAATGTATACTATACTAAATGTGCACCTTTTTATTGCGAGTTTATACAGTCGTTTTGTCTTCGACCGGATCCTCTCTTTTTTAACCTCAGTCCATCCCTGCTTTTCCCTACAAAAATGTGCTTCATGGCCCAACTCTACTTACCGATTCCTTCTGGTCATTTTTTCAAACCACCTTGTGAATACTAGTTCTTGTCTTTTTCACGTCAGTCTAGCCCTGCTTTTCCCTACAAAAATGTGATCCGTGGCCCAACTCTGCTTACCAGTTCCTTCTGATCATTTTGTCACACCACCTTGTTCTTAAAGAAAATAAGGAATATGTTGGGCCCCAACTGAAGAAAATTTAATCCCTTTTCAGCTCTGGTTTTTATTTCATTTGAATGCTTTCAAGTTTCCACCGATCTATGTCCCCCTCTAGATTGTTTTTCCTAATAATGATGGCTAGTCACCTAAACACTAGTTTTTAAAAAAATTAATGTTTAACGAGACTCAAAATATTGTTTTGGTATTCGTTACATCTACCTTTTTTTCCTTTTAATATGATGATAGAAACAACCCAAGGTAAATATTTTATTGTACATTGTTTATATGGTTTCCGTTGACTTTGTGAGAAGATATTCGAGGTTAACAAAATGGTCTAAAACTGTAAAATCATATTAGGTTTTCAATTGTGAGATAATTTTTTGTGCAATGGAAGGTTAAACATATTATATATACGCCTAAATTTTATCTATAAAATATTATAATCACTATGTATTTAAATTTATATATTAAATATTTCAATCACTATGTATCTATGTATGTTAGTCAGGATAATATAATTCATTTAAAACAATATTATCAGTAGGCCACATGTTATTGGTAGAAGATAGAGTGTTGGCATATATATTAGTTCATTAGGGTTGTTGTGGAAGGCCACAATATTATTATTCTATCTTGAAGGTCACAAAATAATATTATTTGGATATTAGTTTTCCCTAGGATTTTACAAAAACAAGAAAGCTATTACAAGCTTAGTGGCCGCTAGGGTATAACTTAATACCATATTTGTAGCTTAGTGATCAGTTCTCAATAAATCATATCATGAAGTCATATGTTGCTAAGACACTACCACATCGTAATATTTGGAACATAGTTGTCGTTAGGATTTAACAAAATAAAGAAAGATATTACGAGTCTAGTGTCCGCTAGGTATTGCCATAACATATTATTTGGAGCTTAGTGGTTGCTAGGGTTTCAAAAAATAAAGAAAGATATTGTAAGTCTAGCATGCGTTAGGTATTTAGAAAATAAAGGTATTGGAATTCTAGCATCCACTAGGTATTGCCACTAGGTTATGCCTTGAAAACATTTTCTGAGCTTAGGATCGGTACTCAACAATGGATATCATGAAGTTATATGCTGCTAAGACACTGCCACAACATATTATTTGGAACATAGCGGTCACTAGGATTTATCAAAATAAAGAAAGGTATTGGGAGTCTAACGTTCGTTAGGCATTTCCACAACATATTATTTGTACCTTAGTGGTGCTAGTATTTCAAAAATTAAATTAAGGTAGTATGAAATTAACAGCCTCTACATACTGGAACAACATAATATTTAAAAAAAATATTTCTACAGGATTTACCATTTTAAATGAAATTGATTTGAGCTTAGCGTCCGCTAGCCTTTACAACGATGTAACAATTTAAGCTTTGTGTTTGTTAGGATTTAACACATAAGATTTGGGTCATAGAGGTCGCAAGAATTTAACACATTAACATAAGATTCTAGGAGGCTAGTGTCTGCTAGAATATGTGTACTCATAATGTTTGCAAGTTGTCGGTGGTATGCTTTAACAAATCAAATTAACAAATTTTGAGCTACATGGCATCTAGTTGCTTCCACAATAGAATATTTTGAGCTTGGATGTCTCGAGCATTTAACAAGATGAAGTATGGAATTTTTAACTTGACGTCCTCTATCTTATGATGCAACATATTATTTGAAGATATGTTATCGCTAGGATTCAACTAAAAACATGTTAGATATTGCAAGCTTAACGACCACTAGGTTATGCCTTGAAAACATTTTCTGAGCTTAGAGATCGGTACTCAAGAATGGATATCATGAAGTTATATGCCACTAAGACACTGCCACAACATATTATTTGGAGCTTAGTGGCCGCTAGGATTTCTCAAAATAAAGAAAGATATTGGAAGTCTAGTGTCCGCTAGGTATTTCCGCAACATATTATTTGTACCTTAGTATACGCTAGGATTTCACAAATTAAATTAAAGTAGTATGAAATTAGCAGCCTCTACGTACTGCAACAACATAATATTTAAAAAAATATTTCTACATGATTTACCATTTTAAATGAAATTGATTTGAGCTTAGCGGCTGCTAGCCTTTACAACGATGTAATAATTTAAGCTTTGCGTTCGTTAGGATTTAACACATAAGATTTGGGTCATAAAGGTCGCAAGAATTTAACACATTAACATAAGATTCCAGGAGGCTAGCGTCTGCTAGAATATGTGTACTCATAATGTTTGCAAGTTGTCCGCGGTATGCTTTAACAAATCAAATTAACAAGTTTTGAGCTACATGGCATCTAGTTGCTTCCACAATAGAATATTTCAAGCTTGGATGTCTCTAGCATTTAACAAGATGAAGTATGATTTTTTTAGCTTGACATCTGCTATCTTATGTTGCAACATATTATTTGAAGATATGTTGTTGCTAGGATTCAACTAAAAACATGTTAGATATTGCAAGCTTAGCGGTCACTAGGTTATGCCTCGAAAACATTTTCTGAGCTTAGAGATCGGTACTCAAGAACGGATATCATGAAGTTATATGCCACTAAGACACTGTAGCAACATATTATTTGGAGCTTAGCGGCTGCTAGGATTTCTCAAAATAAAGAAAGATATTGGAAGTCTAGCGTCTGCTAGGTATTGCCGCAACATATTATTTGTACCTTAGCAGTCACTAGGATTTCACAAATTAAATTAAAGTAGTATGAAATTAGCAGCCTCTACATACTACAACAACATAATATTTAAAAAAATATTTCTACAGGATTTACCATTTTAAATGAAATTGATTTGAGCTTAGTGGCCACTAGCCTTTACAATGATGTAACAATTTAAGCTTTTTATTTGTTAGGATTTAACACATAAGATTTGGGTCATAGAGGTCGCAAGAATTTAACACATTAACATAAGATTCCAGGAGGCTAGCATCCTACTAGAATATGCATACTCATAATGTTTGCAAGTTGTTAAGTGGTATGCTTTAACAAATCAAATTAACAAATTTTGAGCTACATGGACATCTAGTTGCTTCCACAATAGAATATTTTGAGCTTGGATGTCTCGAAGCATTTAACAAGATGAAGTATGAAATATTTAACTCAATGTCTACTCTTTTATGTTGCAACATATTATTTGAAGATATGTTGTCACTAGGATTCAACTAAAAACATGTCAGATATTGCAAGCTTATTGGCCGCTAGGTTATGCCTCGAAAACATTTTCTGAGCTTAGAGATCGGTACTCAAGAATGGATATCATGAAGTTATAAGCTGCTAAGACATTCCGCAACATATTATTTGGAGCTTAGTGGTCACTGGGATTTCTCAAAATAAAGAAATATATTGGATGTCTAGCATCTGCTAGGTATTTCCGCAACATATTATTTGTACCTTAGCAGTCTTTAGGATTTCACAAATTAAATTAAAGTAGTATGAAATTAGCGGCCTCTGTGTACTGCAACAACATAATATTTAAAAAAATATTTCTACAGGATTTACCATTTTAAATGAAATTGATTTGAGCTTAGCGGCCACTAGCCTTTACAACGATGTAATAATTTAGGCTTAGAATATTGTTCATTAGGATTTAACACATAATATTCCAGGAGGCTAGCATCCGCTAGAATATGCGTACTCATAATGTTTGCAAGTTAGGGTTCAGGGGACCCTACCCCCTTACAGTATGCTTTGAAATTAAATTCAAATTTTGAGCTACATGTTTTTATCTTACACCACTATCTTATGTTGCAACATATTATTTGAAGATATGTTGTCACTAGGATTCAACTAAAAATGGGTAGGATATTGTGAGGTTAGTGGTCGATAGGTTATGGATCGAAAACATTTTCTGAGCTTAGCATTCGGTTCCCAACAACGGATATCATGAAGTGATACATGCTAAGACATTTTCACATCATAATATTTGGAACATAATGGCCACTAGGATTTAACAAAATATAGTAAGATATTTCAAAATTAGAGTCCGCTAGGTATTGTGGAAAAATATTATTTGGATCTTAGTGGTCACTAGGATTTCACTCATTTAATTAAGGTAGTATGAAATTAGTGGCCTCTACGTACTGCCTCAATGTAAAAATTTATGCTTAACATTCGTTAGTATTTAATGCATAATTTGGAGCATAGTGGTTGAAAGGATTAAACACATTACATTAAAATTCTAGGTGGTTGGAGTTTTGAGCTACACGACATCTAGGTGCTTCCACAATAGAATATTTCGTTCTTAGGTGTCTCAAACATTTAACAGGAA
Organism: Taxus chinensis; assembly: GCA_019776745.2. NCBI lineage: Eukaryota > Viridiplantae > Streptophyta > Pinopsida > Cupressales > Taxaceae > Taxus > Taxus chinensis. Next base: position 45,531,153 of record CM034153.1, read on the forward strand.
AAAGAGTGAAATTTTAAGCTTGGCATTGCAAGCTTATTTTGCAACATATTATTTGAAGATATGTTGTCACTAGGATATTATGAACTCTTAGGATGTTAAGATACTACCACATCATAATAGTTGGAACATAGCGGCCATCAGGATTTAACAAAATAGAGAAATATATTTCAAGTCTACTGTGCGCTAGGTATTGCAACACCATATTATTTGTAGTTTATGCCACAACGACAAATTTGGAGCATTTGTCTCAAACATTTATCAAAACAACAAATGCATGTTTAGATAAGTATAACATTTGGAATATATACACGATCATTGTATCAATTATAAATATTCATCTATTAACATGTCATACATATCACAGTATTTTCTTGCCTATCTCACATACTACAATTTATGATTCACTGTGGTTCTTCCTTAACTATGGGGTGTTGTTGATCTGAGAGCGTGGGCACGGTTGCTTCCTTAACTATGGGTTGTTGTTGAACCAAGCCCACGAGTACAATTGCTTCCTAGGTTTGTTGCTCTCGTTCAGGACCTCTTTTATCATTTTGTTTTCATGTCTCCTCAAAAAACTTTTTTACAAATCTGAGAATCTCTTTTTATCTTTTCCATATCCAAAATCATGTGCTTCTATATAGCACAACAGACTTGTCAAGAAAATCCTTTTGACTACCACATGATTTTTTGGAAATTTCCTTCAGAGTCTCTATTTTTTGTATTTTTTCCCTTGTTTTGGAAACAATCTCAATGACATGCAAAGTTTCTCCTTCATTCACCTCAGCTATTCTCCTTTGAAAATTAACCATGAATTGCTGAAGGGATGTCATGAACTCTTCATCAGAAACCAATGCATGGTTTCCTTTAAATATTTCCATGACCGAAGCTTCTATGAAAACATGATTTCCTCTAGAAATAATGTCATCAAACTACAAATAAATTTTTCTTACCTATTCATTCCATTCCCTTAGTCTTTGCTTTGTATAATTAGCATATGTCTGGCATATACCAATATCATCCATGGTCATAATTGTAGGGTCTTTACAAATGCCTTTTTCAATGACCTGCCCCATATGTGTTAATGTTTTCTGCAATGATGTCACTCTGTAATGATTTTTTCATTTTTTTCCAAGAACTCTTCTGCCTTCTTCTTTGCATGGATGCAATTATTTATATTATTGTACAAGCCATGCAATGCCTCTTCTACATAAGAAACTATGTCAGGAGGAACTATGGCCTTTAACTGAGTTTCAAGCTCTATATTTCTAGCATGTACTCCCCTCACTACTTCTACAATTACTTCTGTTGTGGCCCTTATAAAGGATTCCAGATCTTCCTCATATTGCACCACTTGGGATCCTTTGGCTTTCCTTTTCTTTGTAAGAGTGAAGAGGTCTTCTGAATTTTCATGCCAAACAATGGCTTGTTGTGTTGACATCTTCTTTTTGGTTACCCTTTTCAAGGTTCTCATCCTTGGATTGAATTCAATGTTCACTAAGGGATCTTCTTGTGCCTCCCAATCTGGATGTTCTTTGTAGGAAATTATGAATTTCTCTACCCAATCATTTCTCACTTGTTGTGAAGTGGAGGGAGAAGATTGAGAGGGTTGCACTGGGGCTTCACTGGCTAGAGTCTCCTCTTCTTTATTTGGTTCAGACAAGACTTCTTGAAACTCATATCTAGATTCATTTGGTGGAGATAAGGGAGCACAGGGTTGTTGTGAATGTTCTGAATACAAAGCTTTCTTTCTCTTCATAGCCTCCTTTTTAATAATTTCTCTCGGAGGTGGAACCACCCCTGACTCCTTCATATTCTGTTGAACAAGGCTATCTTGTGTTTGGGTAATCCATACCCAGTCATTATCATCATGCACGTGAGCATACAATATATTTAACTGTCCTTTAAGGGAATTAAGGTGTTGGGAAACCCTATTCCTTTTGTCATATTTCCTTAAAGGGTGTTTAGGGAGATGAAATGAATTTCTATGGGTCGAGGTAGCCTTCAAATTGGGCCACCTATTAAAAATTTTGCATCCCACAAAGACTGGGAAGGAGGGATGTGTTTTAAGCTTCTTCTCCTTACACTTTAAAGCAATACCATTGCAAATCTGATATGCAACCTCTTGTACTACCAATTTTTCTAGCACATAATATGGAAACTGAAAAGGAGGTGTAAGGAGCCCCTCGATCATGATAATTGTATATTCTGGATAGAAGAATATGGCTCCCATATTCCTTATGGAAGTGAGGATGGCATCAAATATTCTCGGTGGCACTGTTTCATGTAATTGTTGGTAGAGAGAAGGATACAAATAAGTGCATATATCTTGAATATGTGATCTAAAATGATGGGCATACAAGTCTGAATATTGCTCATTTACCCTCAAAGGGCTCAAAGGAGACCAAGATTTGACAGAAATCTAGACATTTGAGAACACCAATGACAACATCGAGAAGATAGGAAGCCATGTAAAATGGTTTCCCATGGTCAACGAAATTATTTCTTTGTGTCACTAAATTGAAACAGAGCACCTGACCTAAGGAGGGAATCTTGTCTTCATCAATAATAAAAGAAAGTAACGGGATCCAAGGAAACATCCACCTTAGAGATTGATGAATTTCCATATAGCCTATTCATGAGTTCCATGCCAATGTGGAATCCTGGTATAAACCTTTTATATGGATTTCAGAAAGCTTAGAATCATCCATATTATCCATCGCGTCAAATTCCTAACTCTACAAAACATCTCTTACTCTCCTTTTGGCCATCTAGGACTCGACTGTGTCTGAGTTGTACAAGCAGTCTGGACTCTGGAAGTTTATAATAACTTTTGTATGCATTCCCAGCAAACAAACCTATTCTCTTTTTCCCTGATTTAGAAAATAATGACAAATCCTTGGACTTGGCATGAAATAGATAGGAAGTGAACAAATACAGAAATGGAAGCACCTCTGGTTTAACAACAATTAAATAGAGGCCAACTCTTTTTATCACCCTTACATCTCAAAACCGTAGTGCTTGATCTTCCGGTATACCCGTTATGTCTATGACATCAAACATCAACACTTTCATTCTAAACTGTGAAATATAGAGCTAAGTAATGCTGAAATTCATCATCTAAGGTTGCTGGATCGAACATGGTATCTCTTATTAATTTTTCATTTTCGTTGGAATATAAATAAGTATCTACCATCACCATTTCCCACTCTCTCACCATGTTGAAAAATTTAAGGGCCATGAATGTTGCATACATCATTAACAGAAACAAATTCTGAGACAAATGATGTAATTGATTTTATGGCAACATTCATATGTCCCTTATAATGAATATTAGGTAAGATTAGAAAATAATTTCCAAATAAATGAAAGAAGTGTTGATCCTAGTGGTCTCTAGAGTCAACAATTACTAAATATTTAGATCTTAGTGGTTGCTAGGAATTATTCACAGACTTACTATTAATGTAATGAGAAAAGCACGACTGTACATGCACCACTCAGGGTTCAAGATATACATAGTTTTAGCCGTGGTGTTTGCTAGGCATCACGGTAGTAAAAATATTAATGCAAAGATCTAAGTCTGTCAATACAAGCACTCTTGAGGCTTCAAGACTTACGTAGTTTAGATCCTAGCGATCGCTAAGTTCAGAAACTATGCAAAATTGTTCATGACAATTAACACGTAACATATTTTGGAAGGATTATCCATTTGTCTAACAACCATCCACATTGCGTAGATAACATGAAAGGAAAGTTTGAAAACATAGATGTTAGCGAGAGAGAGGATTTAAGTCGACATATGAATGGACAATTTTAACATTACTTGTTGGTAATTAACACCAATTGAATGGACTAGCATAAAGGCCATTAAGATTTAATTTTTCAAATTTTGAAAAGAGTGTGTGAGAAACAAAACACAATAATGGGTCCAACGGTCGCTAAGCATAATTTTTTAAACAAAAAAAATGTTTAGTTGTCCCTTAACACATTTTGCAAAGAATAACGTAGGACCCCCAAATACCTAACTAGTTTTATTTGAAATTGAGCATTGGAGTATGTCGTAATTCACATCCATTAGTATCAAAGAAAACACTTTGCAGCCATGAAACTCCATTACTAATTGAAAGGAATGACTTAAAGACCACTAGGATTTTCCAGTTCTTAATTTAAAAAGAGAGATACTTTCATTACCTCTTTTTGTAGCAATCACTAGATGTAAAACTTTAGAATGATTATAATTATCAATGACTATAATTGTATCAAGTTAGCTGCATGTTACCTAGTGGAGCCAATTGTTGCACTACTTTCCATCGAGAGGGATCAAGACTTTCTCTTCATATCAAATAAAATGCTTAGCAACCACTAAGCTCCATTACTAGTCTAGCTTAGCGGCCGTTGGGCTCCTATCATTAACATTTTCCATTGTAATCACTATCTATTCAACTGTGGATCACTAAGTTTAGAAACTATGCAAAATTGTTCTTGACAATTCACACACAACATATTTTGGAAGGATTATCCATTGTATGACAACCATCCACATTGCGTAGATCTAAGTTTGATCTAAGTCTATCAATAGAAGCAATCTTGAGGCTTCAGGACTTACGTAGTTCAGATCCTAGCGATGGCTATGTTCAGCCACAATGAAATATTTAGAGATTGGCCATATCTATGTATTATCCACCAGAAAACTATTATTAGAATGAGAAAAATTTCTCCAATCTTTGAACTGGTGGGGTGTCAAGATATACGTAGTGTTGATCTTAGTGGTCATTATGTTCAACCACAATGAATTATTTAGAGATTCGTCATATCTAGGCTTATTTCAAATCCCAACTATTATTGCGATGAGAAATAGAACACCAATCCTTGCACTACTGAGGGGTACAGACACAAGTATTTCTAATCCTAGTGATCGTTAGGGTTAGCCACAACATATTTTTTAGAGCTTAACAGTTTATAAGAATCATTAACAAATAAATACGTACTTCTTATCATATTTTTTACTACAATCATCCGCAATGATATACCTATAGCTTAGTGGTCACTAGGCATTATTAACAGGAAAAATACTAATGCATTAACAAGAAAATATATAAAGCTTAATGGTCAATAACATCCACCTCGACAAAATATTTAGAGATTAGGGTTAGCAAAACACCATTCAATGGACATCTATCATTGACTTAAGAAAATTGTTGTATTACATGTATATGTAAGGGATCAACATTTACTTATGTCTGATTAGTTCATTGCAGGATCATGAATACGTCTTGTTGCTAGACATCATTCACATACTTACTATTAATGGAATGACCGAAGCACTATTGTATAAACACCACTAAAGGGTCAAGGTATACGTTTTTTTAACCATGGCATTGCTAGGCATCACTCTAGTAAAAAATATTAATGCAATGAGAAAATTTTGTCAATACAAGCACTCTTGAGGCTTCAAGTCTTACGTAGTTCAAATCCTAGTGGTCGCTAAGTTGATCAACAATGAAATATTTAGAGATTGGTCGTATCTAGGATTTTATTCACAGGAAAACTATTATTAGAATGAGAAAAAAAATTACATTATTTGAACTGGTGGGGGGTCAAGATATACATAGTGTTGATCTTAGCAGTCACTATGTTCAGCCACAATGACCTATTAAAACCTTCTCCGTATCTAGGATTATTTCAAAGCACAACAGTTATTGCAATGAAAAAAAATTCCAATCCGATCACTACTGAGGGGTATAGACATAAGTATTTCTTATCCTAGCAGTCACTAGGGTCAGCCGCAACATATTTTTTGGAGCTTAACGGTGTATAGGAATCATTAACAAATAAATATGTGTTTCTTATCCTTCCTGTTACTACGATCAGCCCCAAGGATATACCTATAGCTTAGCAGTCACTAGGCATCATTAACAGGAAAACTACTAATGCATTAACAAGAAACTATATAAATCTTAGTGGTCAATAACATCCACCTGGATAAAATATTTTGAACTTAGTGTTAGCAAAACACCATTCAATGGATGTCTCTTTAATTAATTATAATTGTATAATCTCCCAGGTCATTAAATATCACAATGAGTAGTCAACACATATGAAATTTTGTTCCTAGCAGTCTCTAAGGTCATCCAAAAAAAAATATTTACAAGCTTAGCGGTCATTATGATCAGCATCGACAAAATATTTTGAACTTAGTGTTCGCAAGGCATCATTCACTGGACATCTATTATTGAACTGAGAAAATGAATTGCATTACATGTTTTCTTCAAGGGTCACACATTGCTTAGCTCTCATTAGTTTGTTCCATGAATTTTTTTGAGCCAAGTGCTGCACTAGATACCCTTGTGAGGGATCAAGCCTTAACTAGTTCTCATACTATTTACTATAAGTTATTGAAAGGAAGATAAAAATTCCACATTTTAATTATAAATGAAATCTCAAAAGAGATGGTGATCTATAATTAGTTAGTAAATGAAGTCTCAAAGGCCATGGTATAATTCTAATAAATATAATGAACACACTCTTTGTAGTGTTAGTATGAAAATACAGACTCTAAACCTTATGTATAATCTTCCTTGTTATTAAACCTCATAATTTTTCATGATATCACATCTCCCTATTTCCATATGCTTATTGTCACATTGAGAAAGAAAATCCATGACATCTTATAATTTTTACTGTTGATATATCATTAGCTAATTTAACTAAAACAACCAGAGCTTGTAATTTTAATCTCTAAATGTTGTATATGTCTTTCCAGAACTATCAATTAAGTGAAACATTATTCAAAATCTTGTTTAGCCTAACTTCTCAAATAGTAGGTTTTATAATTCCCCGATTCACTCATTTTCAAAGAGGAACCTACACAGATGGAACTCTTTGCATTTTTGCTTTGGCAGTCACATATATGTTTTAAAAAATTTTTTATTTCCAACAATTTCCTTATGTAATCAAACAGTTACTGTAAACAAGAAAAAAATTATTTGTGTTACTATTAATATTTTATCTACTGTAATTTACTATCATTATTTCATTACTATACTTTAATTTAAAATGACATGTCTATAGAAACCAACCGCTAACAATCCAAATTCCCTAAACGATTAACAACCCTAATTTTCTGAGATAAAATCTATTTTCCAGCCATGACAACACCCACTTTGTTTTACTGATCTAGTAATAATTTTGTCCAATTGTATTTTATGAATCATTTGTTAATCCTATTACGAAAAAAAGCTCATCCGAACATACTCAGACATTACTCAGCAGGTACAACTTAGTCAAATCATTAAGATAATAGATAGTTGTAGAACTGAAAAAAATAATGTTAAAGCTCTTAGTTGAGAAGAATATGTCTTAAGTTCATTAAAGAATAGATCAATTTTAGAGTTATTGCATGCCTTTCATAAAACAAATAGGCTTTCATAAAAAATAGAGTAGGTATTTAATTAGCTACATTGATAGAATTTTAGAATACCTTTAGTATTTATCCTAGAAGGCCAAAAGTGTGAGAATGGATACATCTAGGAGCCTTTTTGGATAAAATGCTCCCTAATTTTAGCCACCATAAGTTCTTTCCTTGAATATTTATTCTCTATTCCTTTACTTGCTCCTAGAATCTTCAGGGGTCTTCGAACTATTTAAGTTTTATTTCAAAATGAATGGCTTGATTGACAACTGGTTAAGATTTTAACTTCCTTAGCCTTTCCATTCTTAATGTATGACACTTGTCAAATTCATAAGAAACAATGTTCTTTTGCACATGAGTAAGTTGTAAAGGTTTTATGTAATGGACTGGTGACATATCTCCCTTCTGGAATTCATCTCTTTGGCATGACCACTTGTATGGTTATAATGCAAAAATAGCAAAACCTTTATTGTTGACATAATCAAATAGCTTTATTTTACAAGCTAAAAATTCATCAAAGTTCATATATTTTAAATATCTTGCTAGAAGTTTTATCATTTGTTTGATTAATGGCCAATTTACTTTTAAGGGAAATTCAGTTCTCGTATAATCAGACGGAAAAGATCTAAAAGAAATGATTAACACTTCCACTCAATGTGGTATGTTTCCTCTATTCCACATGCGGTTAAGTAACTTTTAATTATCATCATGGAATTGGATCTTAGAAGTGAGGTGACTATGATTGGGATCACACATTTTGATCATATTGCCTTTTTTTGTTTTCCCTTTCTTATGGCCTGAAACATAGCTTTGGCACCTTTCTCAGGCTTAAACCTGGATGACAGTGTCAGCCATGTACTTTTGTAAATAATTAGGACAAAATTGCATACACTATTTGCATTTTACACCAAGTCATATGTAGCATATTTTAAATCCTTGAAAGACTTTGGTGGATATTAATCCCTACAAGAGAAAATGGGAAGGCATTCGTTAGAAGATTAGGGAGTCCTAGTTGCATCCATCCTGGAAGAATTTTCCATGGTAACTTATATTGTATGACTCTTGAAAACAAGAGGATGCCATTTCAAAGTGTATCTCTTGAACAAATTTGTTGAGATATTTTAGCTATCAATTTTCATACAGTTCAGGGCTTAGTATCATTGATCTTTACAAGGATCTAGCGAAGTCATGCATATGGTGTTAGTGTTCATGGTTATTTCAATCATGCTTCTCAACATGGTTAGCAACAACCCTTCAACTGGGAGGTGTGTTCCTCTTCTTGATTTAGTCCAAAAGGACTTGCAGGGTTTCTCTTGGATCCATTTGTGACAAATTCTTGAAATTTTGGTCAAATTTGGTTTTATTTGTTGGTACCTAAGGCATTGATCAAATTACCCGTGGTGAATACACTCTAATTGATTAAGTGACCAAATGGAATGGATGGCTTACAAATACTAGATTTTACTCCCTGAAGGTGTGCATATAAAACTGTCCCTAAAAAGGTTTGTGTTGAATGCAAACAAGAAAATATTTTTTGTAATTTCCCAAGCAACATGGTAAAAACAGAGTAAAAATATCATAGCAAAATCAAGCTTTTCCAACCCAAAGAGCGCCACTACATTGAAGCTCCCTTTAAAATGAAAAAGCACTCTTTTTGTGAAACTTTGCAAGTTTTTTCAAGCCTTCCTTGCATAATGAATTTTGTTGCCAAAACTCCCTGTCAAATTCCTGAGGAGAATCCTTATTGAGTCAAAAATTGTGGACCATTAATGCTTTGGTTACTGTCCTAAAGTAGCCCAGCTTTATAATTGTAGCTATCCAGATTGTAAAAGAATTGCTTTTCCTATTTCTGGCAATTTAAGGATAAACACATGTTTATTCACTGGAAAATCAGAAGCTCCAAATAGCATGTCAAGGTTGATCGAAATTTATTTCATTTATCAGCAATGCATCCTTGATTTAATAAAGCCTTCTGCACTTGCAGGAAATTGCTACTAAAGTCACCATAATAGATGTGGAACCATATGCATGCTCCAGTCCATGAAATGCATTGCTCTAAGGACCCACTGTGTATCTACCATTCTTTTAGCATAGGGAATTTCCAAAAATAATGAAGTAACTTTGATGAAAAGGATCCATTTCTACCCTGCCTAGATATATACCAAAAGTTCCCCCTCTTTAATACTGTGGACTTTTTTGAGCTTTTATACCCTAGACATTCAGTTCTTGTAACCTGGGCTTGAAAAGTCATTGGTAAGAAAAAGGTGATTGTCTCCCCTCTAAAGTTCAGATTTTCTATCTAAGTTGGAATTGCAACTACTTGCAATGGAGAAAGTAAGGTATAACAAGCATGTGGTCACCGCTGGATGCTTCCCACTGTCAAGAGCAAGTGACAACTTCATGGCATTTAGGTACCTCACTGCAGGTATGATCAATTCTAAGATTTTGAGCTGAGCCACTCAAGGGCGCAATTCTCACTTTTTCAGGCTGCAGCATTATGCATTTCACCAAAATATTGTTATTTTTCGATCTTTTTGCATCTGACGTTGCGGGAAAGTGGTCTTATAATTGCATGGAGTGAAACATCCTTTTCTTTGAGAGGACTCTATAGGGTTAGCTAACCTGCATTTAGTTAATTTTGCTCCACAATTCTACATTTGTGCATTTATGGTGCTTCTTGTTCTTGAGCATGTTTTTTCAGGTGTAGTGAATCTTCAAATGGCCATATCAGGTTGAACCAAAGCTCCTGTATTAAAATTGATAGTTTTCCATTTGAAAATCTCTTTGGGGGACTCTATACATCATAAAAGTCCAATGTTAACCCTTCAATATTTTTCTATTATCCTGCCTTTCAGGGTGCCAAACATGAAAGACATTTTAGCTTCACTCCATTCATTCAGCAGTATGGGATATGGTGCTGGATGTTATCCTACTTTTGGAATCATCCTTGCCAGTACCTTTTCTTGGATCGTGACACGCATAACATTTTGAAATTCAATTGCCTTCAAGTTTGTGCATGGATAATTGGTAAACACCTATTTGCAGCAAATCATTAATGGATATGATTAAAAACTATCAAATGGATCAATTTAACATGACTCCGTTGACAATCCTTCCTTCTTATGAGAACTGTTCTGGTGAAACCCAGTAGAAAGAATTTGACATGATTGAAAGCAGAGAAAATGGTTGGTTCGTTGAATCTCCACGTAATATTCTTCAGCATTGTATGAATTTAAAAATTTTTGATCCGAGCTCTCTTGGTGAGCCTTTCATACCTATAAATGTACGAGCTTGGCACAAAATTTGTTGATCAAAATTTTGGAAATCGATCCAGAATTTTTCCAAAAATCACCTTATTGAGCCTATTTCCCAGTTAACTGTGGTCTGCCACATCTAGGATCAAAAATTTAAGTTGAGTTGAAATGTACTAAGTGTATGCCATAAAGCTCATAAATTACCTAGGATTACAGAAACATTCCAACCACTATGGGTGAATTTATCAATTTTGGCACACTTAATTTGTGTGGATATGTTCAATTTTGTGTTTAGATATTTGAGAAATGTCTGCAAGTAGTCTAGTTTTAGGTGAAATCTTGGCAACACATATCTATGAATATTGACAAGATCTTCATCATTTTCTAGTTTAATGGCCAATCAATTTATTATCAACCACTATATTTCACCATGGGATGCTCAGACATTATTTAAAATCATTTCTTTCCTATTGAACAAAAATATCATAAATGTATGTACATTCTCAATGACATGATATTTGCTAATCATTTAAATTACAAAGTCAATAAGATCTCAAAGCACTTATGTACAGAAGTGTTTGCATCAATTGATCATGTGTTTGATTGAATTATCAAATCTTGGAATATCGATGACACCTTACATTGTTTCATTGAAAAGGCTACAATTAAATATTCTACATACATATAATTCAAAAATTTGGAAGGAGAAAAGGTGAGAATGCATATTGGATTATTGATCTCCTTCATAGAAAATAAAGTCATTCAAAAACTTTGGCAATACTACCATGATCATATTTTCCAATGAATTCTACATGCTTAAGAGTTTTTTCCCTTACATAATGTTCTTGCCACAAAGATATCCCAAATTTACCAAAGTGTTTTTAAAATATAGCCTAATGAATGAAAATCTATAATTATATGGACAATTGCAACACTTCAATGGTGTGTTGCCACATATCTTCGGTACACAAATTACAAAAGACATGTGGATGCCGTTAATTTGCATTCTTCATATTTAAGGTTTTAATGGCTATCAAATGGACTGCACATATTTACAGAAATTGCACGTGAACTTTACTTGAAATAATGGATAAATTAATTTTAGGGTGAACCACTATGATTAACCATATATGCCACACGTAATAAATTATCAATCTTAACAACAATATCATAAAAGCAACACATGCTCATTGTCTCATTTAATTTTATTATCTTTAAATTACATAGTGAGTATATAAGTATTCCATAGCTTTGACTATACTACAAATGATATGTGGTTCAATTGATGTCTCACATATTGAATTATCATATTTTGAATATCGCACAAACTTTACATTGTTTGGTTTAATGGCACTCGCAAATATTAACCATATATGCCACACACAAATAATATCAATATTATCAACATTATCAACAAAATAACACCATGCTCATTGGCAATATTATCGTCTATAAATTTCATAGAGAGTATATAAGTATTACATACTTTTACTATACTACCAATCATATATGGTTCAACAGATGTCTCACATATTGAATTAACATATTGTCCTCAACAAAAATATACATGTTTACCGAAATCATTTTTAAAATTATTTTGTTACACAAACAATATCTTCGTATGTGTGTGTCAATGATCTTGGTGGCACCCATGATGCTGATCATTGGCATTGTTCTAAAATAAAAAGGAAGAATGCAAAATAGAGAAGTATTAGCTAACTCCAATGCATGATATTTTTCTTACACAATGTATACCATCTTGTAAGATGGAATGAATGATGCAATACTATATTACTTGGTTAAAAAACTATAATTTACCTGGGTAAAAAAGACTTGTGACTTGAAGTTGTACATCCAATATTTTATCCATTAGCTTTCTCTCTTGTTCCATTCTTTCACGCTCTAGTTGAAGCCTTCCCTGCTCAATTTATTTCAATGTCTGACTGAATATATGCATGCTATTTTTATTACCTCTTTCAAATATCCATAAGAGTTTCTTTTTCTCTTCACACCTTTTCTCTGAATTCCATTTTTATTCAAAGGGGTTTCTATCTTTGCTCCTTCCAAATTTTCAATGTTGATAGAAGGGATTTCTGATTGCCCTCTCATGTCTTTTTCAGAAGTATAAGTGGTTGTATTAACCCTCTCTTTTCCATTAAAACCAATAACCTTGTGTGTTTTCTGTGTAATGTGATCTATATCTTCATAGAAAGTCCATGTTGATTATGTTTCCAATGTTGTGTTTTCCAATTGTTTCTCCTTCTTGAGGGTTTTCTTCAACCTATTCATCTTGTATTTGCATTGCTTCCTAGTGAATGTTTTTCCACAAACTTCATTCAAAACATCTGCTATATTATCCCAATGTTTCTTTTGATATATCCATGGTTTAAATGTTCATACACCTCTTCATATTTTGAAATAAATGTTTTCACATCAGATTTTGACCACAACTCTTCTTTGTATTCTTTCATCGGCTCCTCTTTATTTCTATCTCTTTCATATGCATGGGCTATTGAAAATGTTTTCTTCTAATTTTGAATCATCAACATCATAAACAATATATGGATAATTTAGATCGATTTGTGAATGTGGAATGCAAGGACCCAATTTTTGTGTGCCACTTGTATTCTCTTGCAAATTTGAGACACTATTTCCATCTAAGTTTTGCACACAAAAGTCCTTTACATGATAGTTTCTTAGATGTGTTGAAAAAACCATATTGTCTGCATAGTTTCTTGGAGTTGATTTGAAAACTTGTGATTTGAAATGTGAAAACAAGGAAAATGGTGATATTTCCATGTCCTAAAAATTTATTAGTTACTATAAATAATCACAAATGAAACAATTTATGTACTCCATCTTTTATCTAAACTTAATTTCATTTTCCATTTTCTAAAAATAAATATACAAGGGGTCCTGCGCTCTATAAAATCACAGAATCAAAACATGTGGAGAACCATTGAAAATTGGTTAATTACCTACTAACAAATGCAATATTTATAATCACTGTGAAATGGGTGTATAAACTGAAATTCTTCAAAATAAAATAACAATGCTTTACCTCTTTTAATTTTTTGTAACTTTGTTCTTCCCCCATTTGTGTATGTGCTCCTTGTTTTGGTGTTGTCGCCTTCGAAATGAGTATACAATTTTCCATTTTATTGCATTAAATACAAACGTTAACAGAGTTTGTGTGGATTAAAATTTAATATTGTACCACTTAATATTAAATGCAATACAAAAAAATAAAAACATACTCTCAAGTGGCGGATTTTACATTACATGGTTTAATGGCCATTTAATGTTTAGGGAAGCACAATATTAATTATGTAACATTTGACCTTACAAAAAAGTGTAATTGTTATTGTATTATAAAAATATTAATCTTTCCCCTACACTATGTGGTTTATGGATAAAATTATACACATAGGAATGTGATATGAAATTAAGGCAACATTTTTATAACATAATTTTTAAGGTATGAAAATTACAATTTGACATTGTTTGAGACTTAATTTGACATACAATTTAATTGAAATTAAGTCTTTAATATTGAGAATTATTAATAAAAAACTACTTAGCATGTGTTACTTTTACTCAATATTATATACAATTATTAAAAAGAAAGATATAAAAATCTTACCAAAAATTAATACACATAACTGAATCAACGCATATACCACAATCATTAATCAAATAAAGTCTAAATCATAAACAATAAATTATACATGTTAAAAGATTACATAGGATATAAAAATCTTAGAAATAATTAATACACGTAATTTAATCAAAGCATATACCACCATCGTTTAATAAAATAAAGACTAAAATTGAACTCTATACCATAAAATAAGCATAACTATACAATTAGAGAATTAAATACATGAACGATTTATTTCGACACAATATTAATGGCCCTAAATTTAAGTCCAAGAGACCGCTAGGCTATAGACAAATTTTGACTAGAATGGCAGGTGAAAATATGCCCTTCGATATGCGAGTGATCGTTATTCCAAGTGTGAATCCACACTTCATCTTGAAAATGCACGTACTTTATCATGTGAGGTATTTCACTTTGACGTGCGAGGGATCACACTTCGATGTGAGGGAGATCACACTTTTTCATGTGAGGGATATCATACTTAGTCATGTGAGGAATCAAAATTTGTATATCTACGAGGCCACGACTCTCTCACACTACGATGATCTATCACTGTCACATCCAAGTGCAAGTTTTTGAACTTGGAATTGTGCTCGCTTGCACATTGAAGTGTGATCACCAACTTCTGGCCTCCCATTCTAGTCAATATTTGAATTTTAGCGTGTAAAAAAAAAAAATTACTTCACAGCGGCCACTAGGCTATACAACTATTGAAAGCCATAGGGGAAAGAAGCCAATGAATATGCATAAGCCAATGACTGTGAGTGGTAATGTGTAGTATAGTACCACTAGTTGTAAAAATTGAAGTCAACATTTATAACTTTTAAAAATCAAGTCACATGTACAAATCAACCAATAAAAAGGTGACACATCAGTTGTCCCGAAAAGGTGATTTCATTCACAAGCAAGGGCCAATATTAATTTTCTTTGTACTAAAAAGTACCTATTTTAAATCCCTTAGAAATACTTTTTCAACAAAATTTAAATGCACAAAATAAAATGTGTGCATTATAAAAATCTTAATCTTTCCCCTACACTATGTGGTTTATGGATAAAATTATACACACAACAATGGGATCTAAGGGTGTAAAACAATTTGTTATATGTTTAAAGATTTGGATTAAATGAGGTTTTAAATATGTTCATATAAGATGTATATTTTTATTTTCTCATTGTGATTTCAATTCTCCATACTAATGTTAAATATTTAAGTGTCCTTAGTACTAATTTTCTCTTTTTATTTGTGGATACAGTTGAAAATGAACTCTATTTTTGAAGATGGAGCACATGTGGATTTACTATCCAAAGGTGTGAAAGTTGCGGAGGGACTAGTTTATCCATCCAAAGATACACTCCATTGTAGAGATGTGGGGTCTAGCTTATTTGTTGTCACAATAAGTATTGTATTCAATGGCAGAGCGAGACTTCCATACACAATTGATGATTGTGAAACCCTGACAGAAATTGAAAACAAGGGATACTTTATCCCATGGGAAAGGAAGCAAATGATTAAGCATGTGATTTCAAATGTTTCACATGTGGGGGGTGATGACATTAAAAACATCATGAGCAGTGACTCAGAGGATACATTTAATGAGGATGAGGGTTTGAATTCTACTAGTGATAGCCATTGTTTCACAACTCCTAAAGACATGGATGAATTTGCTACAACCTACGTGGTGCTAAAACATAAGTTTCCTCAAAAAGAAGGTGACATAGCTGAAGGGTTTATATCCCTGGTATAAGAACAACATGTGATTTTGGGAGTGGTGTTGGGACCCACACACTTTGGTGTTTTTGTGGAGAATATTATAACTACATGTAATGATTTTATCCAAGTCTACAATGCAACAACAAAGTTTCCTGGCCAATCAAAAACTTAGTTTATCTAGAAACAAGAACTACACTTCATGTGAATGGAAATTCTGAACTCCAAGAAACAACACCACATCAAACAATGACTTCAATTTGAAGTTCAAGGGGGTTAATGCCAAGTTGATACATTTTTTTTCAAAAGAACACAAATTTGTTGTAGAAGAAAAAATTACAAATGTTTGTGAAGGAGACATGGATGCACTTTAAAAAATTAGATGGCAATACATTTGGGGTGCATGTTGATAAATTAATTACGCCTTTTTGCAAGGGTTACTCCATATCAGAAGGATCTCTCATCCAATGGCCTACCAGCCAGTTGGCCCATCAAGATGGTTCTGTTATGGAAGTAAGGATAAAATAAATTCCAGAAGAGTTACCGGTAAAAATGTGGAGTGCATTTGAAGATCCATTTCCTCAACTGGTATACCAAAATTCATATGAATCCTCCATATGTAGTAGTAATGAAAACTTGATAAAAATACCTTACAATGCCTGCAAACGCCAAAAGGTAAATTCTACTCCATCTAGTACATCAAAGGCAATGGAAAATGATGAAAAATCAAGAGAACAATTTTTTTGAAGTTGAGAAAAAACCTTGTTGCAAGGAAGGATGTCTCTCCAATCTATCTCTAAGCGATTTCAATCACAGTTGGAATTTAACTCTACGTATGAATGAACATGCCATCAAAAAAATTTTACTTAATACATTCACCAGAAATGCTATTAATTGTGATCAAGGTCAAACTTCATAACATAGTATAGATAAATTGAAGTTATGTGGAAGGGATATATGTCAGAATGCATGGTATAGATGTCATGGAATCGTGAAAAGCACCTATTACAGATACAGACAATCTTGGATTAATGGCGAGAGGAGGGCAGTAAATGGAAATACAGGAAAACAAAAACAAATGCCAAACACTATTGCAACTATTGCATTGATATCCAAAATGGTTGGAGAATAATTTTGATATATCCCCACACATGTCTCGTTCAGTGGGACAAGATGGTACTAAAGTAACAATGAGACTGTTGCCTGCATGTTATACTTTTTGCTTACATACTACAAAAGTGTAACAAGGGCCTTTCACTGTTGGACCTTCCTGAAACGTCACTGTCAAATCTCAGGAAAAATATGGAAATAACATTTTGCCATGTTTCAATCACCAAGAACAACTTCTTTGCCAAATGTGATGGAGTGCACAAAGCTTAAGAAACAAACGTGTAATGACCTCATGTCCAGAAACACTGGCACAAATAGATCAACGCCAAAAATGGCACAATGATTACATTCAAAGTTTTCATGAAAACTTACTATGCACATAAAGTGCAATTCACAACAAAATTGTAATAGCTATTTGAGCATTGTGCATGAAAAAATGGACAATCCGATGAAAATTGCAATACCAAGGATAGGAAACTTTCAAAGCAAAATCAATAAGAAATTGGTGTTGGCTAGATTTTTTGTATAGCTGAAAACATAGGCAGTGGTTTTGAGATAAATCTCCCTCATTTACCAGTGAGGCTCCCATGTAACATCATTGTCAACTATGTATCCGGAAGCTAGAATAACCACTTATAGATCAGTATGGTGATTACTTTAACCATATAGCTCAGTGGCACATCAAAGCTAGGTAATTTTGTAGTATGTATGTACTCTTGCAAGAAATGAATATGCATACAGATAGAGTGCAAGGAATTACATGTGAGAAAAAATGAAACAAGATGCTCATAGCCCAACTAATAGCTGTAAGCATATGTTGGTCCGTAAACTTCTACTTTGGAACTCTACGAATCACACAACTAGATGTATAAATGTAGACTTTCAAAGCATAGGAAAGTTGACAGATCCAGCTCTAAGATAACACAAGGTTTCATGCAAAGATTATCTAGTGTTAGAGAATAAGAAAAAAATGCACCGTTACACATAGTTCTCCGGAAATATGCCTCCTTTCTATTCGTTAGCTTTCAGAAAGATATCAAGGGTTTCAGCTCAAAGTATGGAACAAAACAATGCTGATTACCAATTTTTATAAGATATCAAGGGTTTCAGCACAAAGCCTAGGACTCAAGAATGCTGATTACAAATTCTTATCCCTAACCCGTAGGTTCTTCCTCTATTGGTCTAATGTATAGAAGGAAATTACATATTAAGAATAACAATGAAAAGAAACTAACACATGTGGAAGCCTTCTCTCTAGGATTACTTGCTTGCAACTAGTTTTTACAATATTTGCTCCTGACAATTCCTCTCTACATGACATTACAATATCTATAACTAAAAATAGAACTCTTCTATTAAATTGCTATGTCTGCCACCTATTTCCGAATGTCTATTGAATTGCTTCAAGTAATGGATGCTGATGGAATTGATGAAGTGGTTTGTAACTCTGGATCCCTATGGATCATACCTCCCCTACTTAGGAGGATTTTGGTCGAACAAAAGGTTAGTGAAAGGAGAAGGTGGAGGAATCAACTTCCTCTCGAAGCTCATTTGAGTACCACTTGGGTCTGCCTTGGTGTCTTCTCTCCATCCAACCTTCCAAGACATCCTGTTGATCTCTGGTACCTTTTAGTGCTCACCAAAATTCCTCTGAGATGCATCTGAAATAAAATCCTTTCTTACGAGTGTAAATTCCTCTTATCATTCCTTCCTTTTTCATGCATAGATGGTGTTAGTGGGTGTGAGCTCTTACAACTCACTATCGCATGCATCTACATGAGGTATGGCCCAAAGGTTTCTTCTCCAACCTACTCAAGTATGGTTAAGGTCCCATACTATAGTGGTTTATTCCTTTCTTTTCATCTGAGAAATCTTGATATGGATTAGATGAAGAACTCTGGGTGAATGTACACTAAAAGTATAGTCACCACCAAGGATTGTAATTCATATTCTTGGTTGCTACATGCACAAGATCTGCTCCAATGAATTTTCCGTAGGCACTGACTTCCACATGGTGTTACTGCATAGAAATAAGAGAATGAATGTTTTGATGTTTGAAGCCTTGAGCAAGTCATGTGGTGTCTAGATCTGTCTACATTAAATTGGTGACAAGTGTCAGGGCCAAATGTGTATCCATCCTTTGACTTCAGACAATATTTGGAAGCTCTGCACGTCCATTCTGTTGATCCTTATCTTCCAATGAAAGCTTCAAAACTGATGATTATGCCTGAAATAAGTCTTTGTGCTTGGTTGGCACTTACCATAGCCTTCTTTTATTTGCTGCCAGTGTGCTTAGATGTTAAAATCAAACTCCATCCTGTGTACCCATCTAAAACTGGTTATCCCTCCTTGTAATTCACAACATCCCTGATATACAATGTATCTGACATTCCGATTTGAACAACTTTTCACTAATATGCATCACCTGTAATGCATACCTGCAACCTCTAATACAGACTATGTATTGGGTATTTATCCCATGGCATGAAAACTTACACTGTCTTGTAACTTGTATCTTCATACACCCTTCATGCTGCCCATCCCATTTGAGGCTATGCTTGCATGTGAAGGATGTATATATAGTCTCTAATTCTCCTGGGCTACTTCTACCAACCATATCAGAAATAAAATCTTGGAACTGAGATACCAAAATCTACTAAAGCATTCTCTAACCCTAGGTGCCTTGAACTAGAAGCTTCCCGGCATTTGGAATAGCTTACTCATCTCTAATGCAAAATCTGTTGCCCTGTACATGTTAGTGGCCATGATTCCCAACCGTTCGTCCGGGCATCCGAATCATTCATCAATCTCCACTTCTCTTGATATCTCCCTTAGTGGCGTCCCATGCTTATATAGCCATCTTGGCATGCTATTTTCAATAGGTGCCCTTGGGTGAAATTTTGGCAATGTAACTTAATTAAACATGTGGCATGCCTCTGTCATCCAATTTGGGCGCCTAAGTCTATTATAGAAATTCTTAGATTGTTTTTACAAGTATGCAAAGTAGTAGATGGCAGTCTTAGCCTGCATCCATTTACCTCTGCTCTTTAGCTCATCCACTTGCATTGACTTTCCTTCTATTTATGGACTGGTCCAAACTTGGCTAGAATATACCATTAATAAATATCTCATTAAATTCAGTATGCTTATTAATGCCAAGATGGGTTTCACACTTTTTGAGCAAGGGAAACTTCAAAAAATAGGAAGCCAAATCCTTCGATGGGAATTTCTACCCTGCACAAACAGCTCCAAAAATCCCCTCTTTCACTTAAGTTCATTTGACTTTCATACATGGGAATTTTTCACCCTGCTAGGAAAGTAGGAAATTCCTAACAAGTGCTTTAAGTGATTTTAGTTTATAATGGGAATTCTCATCCTATCCAAGAGTAGGAAAGAAATTAATCATCATGTCCTGCCACCTCTGAATATTCTTATTGCAGCTTAAATGACTTTTACTTCAATGGGGAAAAGTACCCTGCAAGGCAGAATAAGAAATTCCCACCTGCCTGCCGCTACTCTATGGGTTTCCCATTCAGCAGCTTAAGCCTGACCTTCCAAAAAAATGTGACTTACATGGAAGAAAACTTGACTTTCCAAAAGTGCGACTTGCATGAAGAACAGGTTTTATCTTCATGAACACTATTAACAAATTCCCATTGCAGCTTACACTTTGGATTTATTGTGAAGAAAACACATGCATAGAATAAACTTGTCCATTTTTGGAAAGGGTCTAGGAAGATGTAATAGAAAAACTTGCATTGTCATAACTTTCATTTCGTGGCTCTGTTTTTTCTAAAAGCATATTTTCTGATCTCTATGCATTGCATGGTAATATTTTTCTTATTTTTAAAATCCTTTTCACCTTTTTGACCAAGCGATTTCCTGGTAATCTTCTAGATGAATCTTGAGCTCTAGATCACTTTTAGGAAGATTAGTAATTAGACTATATTGGATACAAAGAATTTTTCGTAGGCCTTGGGGAAAGATTTGGTACCAGAGAAATGAATAGGCATAAGAATTGCCAAGAGAAAACAATCCAAAAAGACAATTTTTCAGAAATAAAACAAAGCGAAAAGACAGTTTTCTATAGAATTGCATCCATCAATTTCTCTAGCATTCAGTTCTTACGGTAAAAAATTTTCCTCCTCCATTTGAGTTGAGTGGAATAATGGTATGAAAGTGATTTATATACATAGATTCATACCAGATTTTATCTCAATCTTATTTTGCAAAGGTAATAACTTTATTTATTTGAATAAATAATTAAATAAAAAATTCTGAAGACAAAACTTGGTGATAGTGATAGATATATGAGCTTTGCATGTGGGTATTTTTCCAAATTGATCTCATATGACTTCTACTTTGGAATATCTACAGTAATGCATACAATTCTGCAAGCAATAAGAAACACAAAATGACCTGTTATTTTTAAAAAGAATGAAATTTTAAAAAATGGGTAGTGCTCAAATTTCAGAGGTGAAATATGGAGACACCACCAATGCTTCGATTCAAAAAAGATGGATAAGGTACCAACAATAGTATCCTGGACATCTTCAAAATGGATCAAAAACAATAGAGGGGGTTTCAGGAAAATGTCTCTTTGTATCACATTTTTCAGATGTTGAGCTAATGATAGACAACTTCATAGATTACATCATTGTCACTATGTATAAGCAAGATAGACCAGTATACCTTCTGTGACAGGTTACTAACATTGATTATTTAATACAGGCCATTGTCCATACACATTCAATTCAACCTGATTCCAAATCCATCTATGCACAATTGTTCTCAAAATTTTGATGTCATATGAAAATGATGCTATTCTCTTAGAAAGATACAAGCTGATGGAAATGATGAAGTGGTGCTGTACAACTGTGATACTATATGGATCAGATGTTCAAGTTCATTTAGAAAAAACAACGACCAATTCTATAACTTGTAACTAGATAATGTTGCAAGTGAAAACAAAAATTGGACATCTGTTTGCATTTGCATCCATGTTAACCCCTAGAAGGGTTTTCAACACAGTGTATGTGAGTTTCCTTCTGAGTGGGTCACACACATCAAGACATAGATGGTACATTCCATTCATTATCAACAACATTGTGTTTAAATTGGATACATGGCTGAGTTTGCCACAAATAATGGACATTCTTAGGAATGAACATGACAAGAGGAGTCCAACACATTCATATCATTGAAGGGAGTCCCTTATCTAGGAATTCTATGACTTTAAGGCCTTTATGGAACCACACTTGCTAGATGGAACGATGAAGTCCACAAGATTGTGGATAACAACACATGAAAATGGATCCATGGTCTGTCAATGAGAACATTGCTATTTCATGGAGTTCAAAGCATCAATCATGGAGTCTCATGGATGAGTTGCACTCAATTGACTATCTAGAAAATAATGGATGGGAAACCTTTCTTTCCTGAAGAGAATCCTCCATTGGCACCCTTCAAATAACCCAAAGAGCATGAAAAGACATGTCAGAGAGGTATTCAGGACATACATCACACACTGGGAAAAGTTGGTTCAACAAATGGTGGAGAAGCATACTATATTCCAAATATTACATATTGGAAAAATGTTCTATCATGCCCTAGAGAATCCATTTTTCCTAATTGTAGCGTGAGGTGAGGAGAGATTTTCTTTTGGGATGCCAAAATTTAACTTTCAAGATAACACAATGTATGATCAGATAGTGGGTGCACCATATCTTGACATGGATAGCTATTATAGTGCAAAATTTCCTTTCAAATAAGGATATATATGTTGGGCCTATTTTATGATAGACCTCAAGAGGAATTCAACCTGATAGTGGATGTGAGATGTTGGGTAGATGATACTAGTAAGACCAGACTGATGATAATGTACCTATATGGATGGGTAAGGCAAAACTAAAACTAACACAGGATGTTCACAAAAACACTCAAAAGATAAGGGTACATTGATGTGGCCAACTCCACAAGGTAAGGAAATACAGAAAAAAGAAAGATACCAGCTGAATGCCTTAAAGAAAAAGCAATGCATGACAAAAATCAAGGGACACATTAAATATTGATATAGACAACGTGATTTGGGCATGGAGTCCAAGTAAAATATGGAAAGGAAATCAAATTAAAATACTGAATCGGGGTCATGAAGCTATCTACAATACCTTGTCACAAATTCAAGAACAATAATTAATACCCTTGCGCAGGTCCATCAATGCTTATGTAATTTTCAATCCACATTTTCCTATCGAAGGATTGAAAATTCCTATGGAAATACATTTTCAAATCCATTTCCTCAAAACAATCTTGTTTAATGTAACGTCTGTAGCCTCCGCCTTTCTATCATGCATCTGTATGCCTCTTACAGCTCCTGTCACAGCATTTACTGTAATTGGATAATATCATACGCCCCTAGGTGCATATTTACAGTGATCATGATCATTTTTCTACCTGGTGAATAGATCTATGATTATATAGGGGATAGATTCAAGGGTAGGTGAAGCTAACCCCTACAAAAAATATTAAACTGTAATTATTAGGCTAACAGGTCACTGACCCCCACCATAAAAACTGTGTCTTTTTCACATTTTCAAAAAAGGAAATATTCGCCATATTATGAATTACCATCACCAATAAAATTGTCCCTGCTATCATCACCATCTACAGTTGTTGTCAAATTACATCACGTTGGGCATCCACATAGTAACTCCATGGCATCAAGGCTTATGGAGATCTTAGCGGCCGCTAGGCATAATGTAGCATAGCGGTGGGAAGGATTCTTTTATGATTCCATTCTACACATAGGCTATTGTAAGTTTCTAGCCAATTTTTTTATTGTTCACCTAGACAATTCTATTAAAGTATGAATGAGCGGCCACTGAGGCTTACCTAAGTTAACAACACTGCACACAGACGTACCAGATACTACATGTTAGGGTCATGAAATATATTGGAATAGCCTATACACTTATGTAAGCCCAATGTTGTGGCAGATGAGTTCATTCTCACCCATTCATTGTGTAATTTAGAGGCCCACAAGGCTTATGTAACTTAGTGGTCACAAGGCAAATGTTATTTGGTGACCTTTAAGGAATTTCTTCAACTTTGACCCCACTAGGTTGATTTCACCTTGCATACACTTTCCATCATATAAGTTAGCGAATCCAGTAGTGATTATTGGTAGTGATTGTGTCCACGAGGATTATGTAAGATAATGGCTATATTAGCTTTATGTGGGGCATTCAAATAAAAACAACATTTATGACGTCCTAGATTAGATTAACTATCATCCTATAATTTCCCCTAATACAGTTAAATTTAGATTAATCATTAGTGGTGAAACTGGAATCCGACCTAATAGCAATCTTCCCATCCCAATATCTAGCCAAATTAGGAATCTACTAATAATCATCATTGGCTATCTCAATAATAGTGAAATTGGAACTTGCATGAGTCCAATAATCGTTACTATTGGAATCCAATGATAGTACGAGATTGGAACTAGATTATTAGTCTCAATTATCTCATTACTGGACATTCCTATATTACTACTCATGCAGACATAGTCTATAATACTATTATGTGTGCATTCTCTCAGTCACATTACTTTCCCATCCAATCCTCATATATGTAATATGATACTTTTGACAATGGATCTTTCCTTTGCATATAGTCTGAAATACTGGATTCATAGATGTTGCTAGTAATATGTCCAAAATTTAATTGAAATAACGGATTTGAGCCTAATTTGTGTCCCATGTCATTTCTCAAAGTTTTAGGTCCTCAATAATCATGACATTATTCCCTCTAATATTTCACTACGTTCTTATAATGTTTACACTCACCCATGTTTTGGTCACGTCACATTACCTATAACTATTGGTCCTAAGATTGTCCACATGGTCTTTTCATTGTTGATTTTCCAATTGCTTATATTATATACTTGGTCAACCATGGCTTCATCACTTGTGAATTTCACATCTATTGTCCATATCTGTGTTAAATTATTACTAGAGGGAATAGATTATAATTTATTTTGTGACCTTGATCCCTTCTAGTGTTTTGATCATGCTCCAAAACACTAGTATTCCTATTCCACATATTCATTAAGACAACTTGATTTTACTCCTCTAGGTGTAGATGATTTTTATTTTGAAGAAACCTTTGTAGCTGAAGGCATATTTGAATATCAGTTCAAAAACCCTCCCTCCACTAATGCTATGGAATTATATAAAGGATATGTTAACAATGTTGATGCCATTTCATCTTCTTCTCCACTAAACGCTACTCTGTGACCTCCCTTTACTTGTACCTTATTTATCAACAGGTGATTTTGAGAACACATTCCTATCGATCTCACTAGTTCAGACACTATCTGTACACGTGACTGTTCTGTATAACATTCAATGACATCCTACCGCCCCTTTATTAACCTCATCTTTACCATAGTTACTTCCACATTACAGCGGCTCATGGATTATGGGTTTTTCATTTGACAGTCTTTGTTGCGTGTACCCATCGTGATTCTCCACTTACACTGGGATATTCTTGGCTTGATTATATTGGTGGTACAATTAACCCTCTCCACTCTTCACTCTCATTTCCCATGCCTTTTGGCACTATCTCTATTACCAATGATTCTTCTCCCACCTATGTTCCTAATATCTCGTGTTATCATGCTCATAGCTGTCCACCGATTACTTTTACAGATGAATAATACGTGATGAATGTTTATACACTCCTTCGTAATGGGTCCCTACATGACCCTCCCCATTCTATAGTTTATCAGGTTTCTGATGCGGCTCCATCTAGTTTTGATCATAATAACGATGATCTGCTTGATGATGTCTCCTAGATACCTACGTCACCTACATTCAGGGGAGCATAGTAATCACACACCCCCCGTGGTTTAGTATAGCTACATAGACATACCATTCATACATCCTAACACCGTCGTAACTCGATGACGCACTCTTGTGCTTTGGTTCACACTTGACTGTTGAGGGATTACCATTACACTGAACCCCACACACTACACCGTATACATTATATATTGAATTCCATCATACATCGTGCGTCATACACCATTCATTTTACGCTTACTCTATATCTACGCATTACAATCATTACGACATTTACGCACTTAGTCACATTATACACTGCACATTTTTGTATCATACATTTTCTATATACTATACTAGTAATAATTACCTCTGAGTCTAGTTTTACATTCTACATTATACTAGTCATTACCCTACACACCACATACATTATTAGGTTATCCACGCATAACCTATACAAAGTCATACTATACATTTCCACATGCCTTCTACATAATACGCTAGGTTACATTATATATGGGTCTCACTTTACATTTTATCACTACATATTCTATTTCTATCTACACCTATCATCACATCTTATTACATATTCTATACATCCTACACATCCTACATTGTGTATTTATACATTTTACTTATCCTATAGTCATTTTATGAGTACTACATACACCACATTGTTCTACGCGTTGCGCTCACCACCCTATGACGTACTTTAGTTCCTCATTCCATACTTGACTTCCGAGGGTTTACCAATCAAATGGACTTGGCACTCACCATGTGACATTTCATCATGTGACATTCCTAGGACTAGTGACATACACTTTAGGCTAAATCGTCACATATTCGATCATATTGTACTGGTATACACGTTAGGTTACATCACCACTCCTTACCTTCCATCTCATATAGTGATATATTCTTAGGGTTAAATCAACACTCACCCTTTCATCTTGTAGTGATATATGCTTATGGCTAAATCATCATTGACCCTTTCATCTCATAGTGATATATGCTTAGTGTTAAATCATCACTCACCCTTTCATCTCATAGTGATATACGCCAAGGGATGAATCATCACTCAACCATTCCACACGTCATCATATACACTTCGGATATAGGGTTCACGAACATCTTCCCACATGTCACATCTCATCATCATTATATATACACATTCATCACAGCACGCTAGACACACAAAACACTACTCGACCATTTCCCGATGACGCACTCTCGTTTGTGGTTCACTCTGTATTGCTGAGGGGGCAAAAAAAATGAACCTCATTGTATACACTTCCATACACTCAGGGGGCATGTTGCTCCTATCGTTTCATTTTGCATTCCATTCCATCCATCCACAACATATTGCATCATCTTGGGGGCATTTACTCTTGTTTGTTAGTGTTTTACATGTTCACTTTACTATACATGTTAGGTTGATTTCTCATATGTCATTATCTATATCATACACACATGCGCGTTCACACCTTTGTCTAGTGTGATCGCAGATATAAGACATTTACACGTGGCATGGATTCTCGCCTTCTACCCTTCCTATATTGGTCGTTGGGGGCATCCACATTCGTCTTATTGTTTTATTTTGCACTTAGCATCTTACATTTACCTGGTTATACACGCTTTGACATATTGGTTATTTCTATAACATGTTAATGGGTGCTCCATATGCAACCCTTGTTTTGTAGGATTACATGTTTCCATGACTACTTGTTTATTTGTCTATACTTGTCTTCCATTTTTTCCATTGTATGCAAGTTTTGCCCTATGTTTGTGTGTACACTTGTTTACTGATTACGGCCATGACGACCTTGTGTGTCTTGCAACATTGTGAGTGATGTCCCATGTTTACAACCCACTTTGTGTGGTCTACTTCTTTTCTTGCATGTTTACACTACTCTGTTTGGTAGTTACTACATTTTCTGCGTATTTTACACTTGTCTTATTACATACATGTGTTTTCCAACTAACACTTGTTTTGGCTAGCCATCCCCTTTTATGTGTGCCTTGGTTTCTACCAAGCGCTTTCCCTTTCCCCATCCACGGTAGAGTTCTATAGGTAGAGTGTTGTAGGTCCTGTTTTGGGGCCATATTATCCTTTTAGTGATGTCACATGCGCCCCTAAAGAGGGGGGCATCATTGAGGGTTTTTACATCCTAGCACAGTGTATTTACACCAGTTCAATACAATGTACTTTCCACCCTTGACATTGTGGGTTTACATACAACAAGTGATTTCAGACTAGTCTACAAACTCCATACAACAAGCCTTTTACAAGACATGGTGTCCTTATCATTTATGGGAAGTAGTTACAGGCTTGAGGGTTACACTGGGTGTGCCACTCTACACTACATTGTCCAGTTGGCGTCGGATCACCCAAAAAACTAGGACAATAAAGAGATTTCTTCACACACATTTCAAGAGAAGAGGTCAAATGTTGGCGGACATAGGGCATTTTCTCCCTACGCTTCTTTAGCTAGGGTGGCGTGAGTTCATCCAAAAAACTCACGACAGTACAAGATATCCTTCTATACCCTTTCTCTCGACATGGATCAGATGCACATGTTACATTTACACTTTCTTTTTCACGTATTTTACACATTTCTATACACGTGCATATTTTACACAATGTTTTTACATACATATATATTTGACTACTTGATTGTTTTCTCCTTGCAGGACCGGTCATATGAGAAGCAAACAGTCAAATTGCGGGCAACAACAATGACGATGAAAATGCAATGATGACACACCCCA
Organism: Taxus chinensis; assembly: GCA_019776745.2. Classification (NCBI taxonomy): domain Eukaryota; kingdom Viridiplantae; phylum Streptophyta; class Pinopsida; order Cupressales; family Taxaceae; genus Taxus; species Taxus chinensis. The sequence continues at coordinate 45,559,906 of CM034153.1, forward strand.
ACAACACTTGCCTTTACTAACCATGTAGGTACACTACACACCGCAACAATTACACATGTGTTTCGCCCTAGGTTCACTCACATAAAAAAAAATATTTCTATGCATATTTTTAATCTATAGTTTCCACATTCCCCCATCTTTTTATCATTCCATGCTTTTGTCTAGTCCATCGACACGTTATCTACTACACTCTACATGGATATCAAATACACATCTCTATCTACTTTATGTTATCAAGCTTTCCGCTCACCAACATAAAGTGGGGGGGAAATGTAGTCACAAACTCATGCACTTTAGACATTATTTAACCTAGTCTCATACTACTATTTTGAAGGTTCTTAAGTGAAGAAAGTAATAATTAATCCCACCTTTTGGCCATCTTATTTTACCTTTTTATTTTGTCATTCCCACGTATTTTCGTATACATGCCCAACTATTTCATCATTGTCCTGTCATTTTAGCCTGAACTGAGGTGCCCAGGCCTATACTGGGGTGCCCCGGGCCGCCCTGGTCTCACTTGGGGTGCCCCGATCCTTGTTTTACTTTCCCGCTTCTTTTTAGGCTCTTTTTAGCCATTTTTCATCCTTATCTTTTTCCTAGTCGGCCATGTCAGGATTAATTATGAAATTACAACAAGAGAACGCTATAAATATAAAGTTATGAGACCATAATGAGGGTCCTAGTGTCACTTACTACTACCACTCCATTTAGAGTTGCATTCATTGTATCACTTGCATCCACATAGTCCCATGCATCAAGGCTAGGAGATCTGCATCAACACACACAACATAAGGGGGAGGGATTCTATTCTATTCCATGCACACATGCTAGTACATTTTCTATAGTTATTATTGCTTGTAGTGTGACTGACATAAGAGCACCTAGGGCACGACATGCACACACACATCAAAACTACATTTGGGTCTGAAATGTAGTGCATCAGTCATATTAGTAAGCCCACTATTGTGGCAACTAAGGTCAGTCTGACCCATTCATTTTGCATCTTTTACTTTAGGGTTTTGATACTTCTTTGTCTTTTGTAGGTCATTCCTTCATCCTACATTATTTGATACACTTGACTCAGCTCAGTATATCTAGTGTGACAGGTAGGGAATATTTCAGAGTATCTTGTGACAGTAAAAGAATCAGATTTTGAGCCTTTACAGAGACCAGAACACGTATTATGTAGACCAGGGCACCCCAGTACCCTCCTGGGTGCTCCATTCCATTTAGATCCTCCAGATCAGGCCTTTACGAGACTTTTTTATAGTCATTCATGCTTTTGGAATCCATGGTCAGACTTGTGATACCTTGCGACGGTCTTCAGCAATTAGCTAAGTCCATTCCTTTTACATCTTTGCATACTTAGGGTTTTATTTCGTTTGATATAATTATTTAAAATCATTCCATACTGTTTTAGTGTAGTTTGCAGCATTTTAGTCCTCTTATATTAGATTAATTATTATTATACTTCCCATGGTTTAATCTAATTTTAGTTAATTAGAGATCATATACATTGATTTACATAATTAGAAACTAGAACTTTGCATGCATGGGAATCCACAAGTAAGTAGAGGTGAAATTAGGGTTGGAGATATCATTTAACTAATTCAAAAGGTAATTTGGATGTTTCATGAATGAATATGGGTTTTTTATATGTCTAAGAAGATGACCGGGATGTAGTTGTAGTTTGATATGCCTCAGGACCGAATCATCTATTAGGTGCTAAAATGATTGGCGGTTTAATACATAACTACCAGTTTCATACCTTTTTACTAGTGTGCTTTTGTTTTCTATGGGTTTATTCAACTTCATCTACAAAACTTGGTATGTTTAGATGTCTAATGATGCTCACATATGTAACTATATTTGTGAAACTTGTTAAAACTTGTTGCATTGGGTTATGTGTTCATTGATGTCACATGGCATTGATGGCAAATGAGGAGTGAAATTTCATGTAGATAGATGTATATCAGTGGTGTACAGTGGTCTCAAGCTAGTTCCTTGAGCTTTTTGGATGCTTTCAGGGTGGTCTCAAAGTGCTTCAAGTTTGAACAATGAGGTTGATGTCCACTGAAGGTATGGAAAAGATTGGTATGCTTGACTCAGATGATCTACAGGTCTAAAATTCTTGTTTCAACATGTGAAAAATCCTTTGGAGTGTGTAACATGTCAAATGATGGATTTAACAGTGGTAATTGGCTCATTTAGGCCTAGTTCTAGAGCCTAATAAGGTGTGAGAGCTTAATGCAGGTCATGAAAAGCTTAGGTAAGCTGAGATAGGTTTGAGATTTACTAGAAAATTTATTGATAAACAACATATGGAGTGTGTAGAGGGGTGTCTTGTAGTGCTTCATGACAAATTTCATCAAGTTTTGAAATTTTTTGTGGAAGTTATGCAAGTTTTCCTAAAAATGGTTTATTAAGGAATGTAAATAGAGCACCCTGACTTCTTAGCATCCAAGAAAAAATATGGAGGCTTATTCAGATAAATCATAGAAGTAATTTTTGAAGAGCATTCCAATACTGAGTGTTTGCAAAAAGTTTGAGGGAATTTGGACAATAATCAAAGAAGTTGTGATCAGTTTTCTAGCCTTGTATTTCTCTCTCCCAAGAACCTTCTTGAATCGATGGAGGTAAAAATGCTTTTTTTGCTTCAAATATTGTGTTTAAGCTATTTTAAGATGTATTAGGGTTATTCCATGTTGAATCCAAGTTTCTGAGTCATTTAAAGCTTTTTAATAATGATATCTTCCTTCAAGTCTTTTGAGGCACAAGTTGCATTCTCCAGTCATATTGAGATAGTACAGTCATATAGGTTATGGTTGAATCAAATTTTGAGGTTGAAATGGAAAGTTGACTTTCTCTTCATGTACATGTCAAATTTTTTAAGCCTGTAATGGTCCAAACATGACAAAATTATGGAATGATTATGCTTTGCCTTCAATGTACCTTCTTGAATCACCTCTCATGTTTGAAGCCTAAGTGGCTAAAACTATTTTAAAAGGGTTGTTTTTTGTGCTAAAATAATATGGAGTGAAATAGTGGATCTCAAATCTTCACTCTTTCCTCTGAGAACCCTAGAACAGGTCAGAGGTCCCTTTGGAGTGTGTCAAGCTTGTTGTTGATCATGGTGCAAACAATACTCCACTGTACATGTCTATGTTTTACACGTGCTTGTGAGATTTTGATCTGAAGGTGGCTTATCTAACATTGGTATAGGATGTATAATCCTTCAATTAGTTCAATTGAGTTATGAAATATACCCTATCATACTTAAAACAACTTTTTCTTACCAAGTAACACTCTATAATCATATTTTATACATTGTGCACTGATAAATTGAGCAACTGTGAATGTTTTTAGATATTGCAAAGACATAAAAAGTATTGAAAAGGTGCAAAATGTGTATATAACTCTCTTAGAGTTGGAAGTTTTGTTTTTCATCAGAAATTGGAGGATAGATTCCTTTTTGTTGTCTCTCCGGTATGCATAGTTCACTAAACCCTATGTCTAGGCTCTCGAGGAAAGAAATGCACAAAAATTGAACTTGAACCGATGAAAAATCCAAAAAATTGGAAGTTGTCTCTGTGGAGGGGTTGTAAACCTATTGCAAAAGGAATTAAACCATTTCATTTCAAATTAAAGGAGAGATTCGTGATAGGTTCTACACAGTCATGTCAGGGTAGAGAAGCAATGTTTTTGCCAATTAAAACCATTATTAGATATTGGTTAACTCTACCATCATTATTTCAACTCCAAGGAGTGGGAAGGAACTTGGAAAATCTCCTAAATTGGTTAAGAGGTGTATACCAAATTAATTACTTGTGATAGTATGCCCATCCTCACAGTACAATTTTGTAGAGTTCACTTAATCACTAAGAGTTGGACTTGAGAGTCTTGAAAACTAAGGGGTGTTTCCTTATTCGAAGTGAAGGAGAAGCTCAAAGGTCATGGACAATTACAAGCTTGAAAATTCTTCATCTAACTTGAATCATTCTTGAGAGAAAAATAAGAAGGTGAGGAGTCTCTTTTGTTCATATATAGTGAAAAGTTCAAAAGGTATAGAAAAAAAAAAATAGAAGTTGTAAGGCCAATTTTGAAGTTTGATAGCTCAAGCAACTAAGTGCAAAATTTGTAGAGTCTTAATAAAAATAATAAGGTGAAAATTCATACCACTTTCATCATATACAAAAATCAAGATTGTGTGTAGTGTATGTTGTTGACAGAGTGAATGAAACTGAGTTGAAATAGGAAGTGTGGTGAATATGTGCGAAAGTGTTGAAAGAGATAGAATGCTCTAAGAACTTGAAACTGAGCCTAGGAAACTTGTGAAGTGAATATATGTGACTGTTTGAGAAATGTATAAGTGAAGAATGTGCAAGGTACTGAATTAGTAACCAAAAAGGAAGATAGTGAATGCTTTAAGAAGTTAGAGAGCAAGGGAAAAAGTGTGTAATGAATTGATAAATTGATAAAATTACAGGTGGAGTAAGAAAGTTAATGTGCTAATATAGGGTCACAATCAGTTGTCTAGCAACAATTTGATGTGTGTGATAAAATTTTATGTAAACACTGAGTTGTAGCTTAGTATAATATGAAAGTTGTAGATTTCTTGCAAGTGGTAGTTTGCTTATCATCAAGTTGTAGCTTGATATGAAGTTGTAGCTTCGTTGGTATAGTTATAGCTCAAAAATCTTGTAACCATTGAGAAAATAGTCCTTTGGTTCAGTGGGTTTTTTCACAAATTGGGATTCCCACTTAAAAACCGTGTCTCTCTCTTGTGTGCGTTTATTTTTGCATCTAATTTGTGTTGTTACAATCTTATACAAGAATCGAACATATAATTGAAGGTTGAATTGAACGTTGATTCACCCCCCTCTCAGTGTTCCTATTTCTAAAAAAACCCTAGCTTCCTATAACCTTGCTCAAGTATACATTAGATACAAAACAACAAGGTTAGGTGCTTGAGTATATAAGGTTAGGTGATTGTGTGTAGTGTATGATGATTCATATAACCTTCCTTAATGCTTCATATAACCTTCCTTATAAATCAGTGTTGTACTACATTTAAAACTTCATGCAATTCTCCAAGCACATGGTACATTTGTGTATGGAAGTTATCTCCCTTGTCCAATGCTTTGCCCTCATACCTCAACACTGATAACAAGCTAACTACTAGTTTTTTTTCCTAATTAAAACACTTGTATGTAGAAATAAGATGCTTGAAAATCAATAATTACCCCCTTATGATGTGGTTATGAAATGTGCTAAGATAGTTCCATACTCTTACTAGATGATTGTTATGTAGTAGTTAGATGATAAATATTTTTAGAAAATTTGTATATATAAGTCTATCACTCTTAAATTTAAACCTAATAGCACACAATTCCAACCCAAACCATAGGAGGTGAAATAAAATAAGAGTAACAACAAATTTCAATGGTAAAAAAGAATCCAAAAGCAAAGGGGAACAAAATTATTAATTATGGGTGATTTAATTTAATTTGAATTAAATCTAAATACTACAAAGTCACTAATGAAATAAATGATATATAAATACTGAAATGCATAAATGACATGAGTTAAGTTAAGATTTATAATATGAAACCCTACAGAAAAGAAGATAGAAAACAGAGACTTAGTTCATTTCCACATTCCAGCTGGAAGTGATTTGAGACTGGTAGAAGTGATGAACAGTTTTGACAAAGTGTGGTAAATTCTCAGTATAAATTCTGAAATATACACGGACATGAGGTCAGACATGTGTGCACATGGGATAGGGTGAGGGCATGCCTGGGGCACTGGAGACCACTTTTGGGCACTGATGACTACACAAAATCTTAGGATATGATTTCCAGTGTGTATCGCAAGAGTCTTCGCAACTATTCTTTCCCTATTGATCACCTGATCAGTTGCACTCCTTGATCATCGAATGTACCTGTCACATGCAAAAGATAGAGTTCACCTATACATAATCCCACAAACCACATCAAACCTATAAAAAATTATGCATAATGGGGAGTCGGGACCTGACCCTAGCAGTCACCATGAGGAGCAAATTTATGGCCGAGAATCGCTACACTACATCTCAGAATCTATGTAGTTCTAGTGAGTATGTGTAGAGAATTTTGCCATAGGATGCCCTTAGTGCAAGTGCACATGATAGTAGGTTGTAACTCGAATATAGAAATGTAGTAGACACATGTGAATGGAATAGAATGTAAGTTCCCCTTCTTATGTTTTATATGCAGATTTTTTTACAGCTTCATTTTCCCTAGAATGGATGCTAGATGGATGCTTTGGAGTGCTTTAGATGTCTTTTGAATGCAAATATTAGGCGATAGTAGTGATGCTTAGTGCTTGGTCCTTGATTTTGAACACATAACTATGTATTTATAAGATCCCCTTGTTTGAATTTTGTGATTGACAACTGGAAGGTTGACCCATAAGTGAAAAAGATGCCCAAAAAGATAAAAGAGACCCAAAAGAAGTGAGTAAGGTAAGAAAAGGTCAGGGGCACCCAAAGGGGATAGGGGCGCATGGGTGCTTCTATCCTAGCTGGGCACTGGTGTCTGAAGCCACAAAAAAATAAATCAGTAAAATCCTAACTGGGTTATAGGGTGTGCAAGACCAAATGGAAAACAAAAGACAAAGAAAATGAGGCCAAAGATAGTTGTCCACAACTAATTTTCTTGTGTAGGAATTATGTAAATGATAACATGCTTTTAGGATCTAGAAATGTACCCAAGTCTGTGATTTTGTGTCTACATTTTCCCTCACTTTATGTTGTTGAGTGAATAATCAATAACATAAAGTAGATAAGATATGCGTACCTCATAATCTCGTAGAGCGTGCGGTGAATAGCGTGCCGAGTGGACAAGTGAAGCATATGAATGATACAAAGTGAACCATAAAGACTGGGAAAGGAAAGTGACCCTAGGGGTGAAGTGTGTGTGTTACGTTGAAGCTTGTTATTGTTGCTTATTTTAAGGACAGACCTATAAAAGAGGATCAAGAATGTAGTCAAAGTCATCTATATGATAAATTAGAGAAAACGTGCATAAGAATGTAAAAGGAAAGTGTGCACTTGATGTAAAAGAGTGTAAAAGGATAGAAAAAATGTCCTAAAATGTTGTGTAAAGTGAGTTTTTTGGATGATCTCATGTTGATAGTGATTTTTTTTGGGATGATATCACACTAAGAGCAAGTTTTTTGGGTGATATCACGCCAAGTGCGAGTTTTTTGGGTGATTTCATGCCAAGTGTGGCTTTTTTGGGTGATCTCACGCCAAAGATAAAATGTTGGGGAGAGAGGTCTAGTGTTACTCTCCTTCCATGACTCTACCTGATAAGCACCACTACAGGTGGTGCATTTCTACTTTGGTCATGTTGTCCTAAATTATTTTTTATTGTATTATTTGTTTCGATTGAAATGGATTGTATGAGATTACATGCATGTTATAACTAAAGGATTGTGCATATAATTGTGAATTTTTTCTAAAGACTTTTATAGACTGTGTTGATCTGATAAGCTAATTATGTGTACCCCTAGAACATTAGCACTCAGGGGAGGACACAGGTGCGCAAGCACTCCTGTCTGAGCCTGGGCGTTGGTGTCTGTGTTGTGTTGAGGACCCAAGTCATATTTTGGGTTGTTTTTGTGACTGTGTTCATGTGTTTTACGGATCCGAACTATAGCTCTAAGTTATTGTAGGGGTGATAACTTTGTTCACCCAATGTATGCCCCCTTATTTGGGGTGCATGCGACATGACCTATAGGAGTGTGCATCCCAAAGGAGAGGATCAAATGTTGATTTGAATTGTATCCCTGCAGGGGGGAGGGGATGCGCATGGTAGAAACCAAGGCACATGCAAAAAAAGTGGCTAAAAACATGTCTTAGTAGAAAAAATAGCAAGCATGTCATAGAAAAAAATGTAACAAGCAAGTGTGCAGAAAAGATAGACCGTGAAAAGAGGGTTTCAAACATGGTACATCGTTTGCGATGTCATAAGAAAATTAGGCCCAAAAGCATAAAAACAATGATCAAACAAGACATAGGGCATAACCTATAAACAATGGAATACAATAACAAACAATGACAAGACAAAATGCATCAGACAACCATGGTGGCATATAGTCCTATAGGGAAAATATTGCACATGAAGCACCCGTTAAGATGTTGAAAAAATAAAAAAACATGTCAAATCATGTATATAGTAATGGAGAGTAATGTGCTAGTAAGAATAGAAATTAGTATATAATGAAATAATAAGTCCTGTAATGTGTGAGAGTAGTAAAGGTAGATGCCCCCGGGAGTCTCGATGGGACTGGAAAAGGATACAATTTTGAGCATCATTGTAGCGTGTGAAAATCTGTAAGAGATTTGCATTCGCTCCAAAAGAGAAAGTGAACGTGCATGTGTGTATATCAAGATATAATGACATATTGAGTATTTGACTAACATAATAAGCAAATTGGATCATGTAAGTAGTATAAGCAAGCAATAGTAAGTGCAACCAATATGTGCAAATGTAGTATATGAGTGTGATCGGATAGTATGTAATGTGTGAATGTGATAGGAGCAACGTGCCCCCAAAAAATGTGTATGAGATGAGGTTCATTTATAAAACACCCCTCAACAATAAAAAATGAACCATATAAAAAGAGTTCGTCATCAAGAAATGGTCTGAGAATGTGCGCTAGAAAGATAGATCATGAAGCATAGAGCATGAAGTGTGAATGATGTGAGGCTCATTTTAGATTTAAACCCTTGGTAGTGAAGTATGAACCATGGAACTAGAGTTCATCATAGGGTAAGTGACAATACAAGGTGTGTATTAAGATGGGTAAGAGTATTGAAAAAGATTAAGTATGAAGCATAGAGCGTGGTAGTAGATTTGATAGACAACTTATGACGTTAGGAGGTCGGGAAGAAATCGTGATGCCCCCAAGTATGAGAAGGATATAAGGCTATCCCATAATAGTGAAGGGCAAGGGCCCTCCACCCGATATCCGAGGAGATAAAGGCATGCGACAACGCTTTAAGATGGGTGGAGTATGAAGGTGATGATGTGCATGTGACATAGAACTATGCGGTGAAGGAGGTGGTGAATACTTGTGTGAAGGGGTTGCCCTAAAAGGGGACTTAGGTCGATAAGATGGGCTAGTGTATTGATGTGGATGACAATGCCATGAAGTAGGATATGTGTGAATAAGTGAACTAGGTGTCGAATGTGGCTTAGATTTGAGAGGCCCTGGAGGCCTGGATGTTGTAGCTAGTGGAAAGCTATCATTGAGACTAGGTTTAGGCAATGGTGTATGCGATGAGATGCCTTTTATAGTGACAACTTGTTTATTGTGAATGGACTTGGAACATAAATTATTCACAGAGGAAATAACTTGAGCAACTCATAACCAAGGAAGACCTAAGAGCATGTCACAACCTTCGATTGAAGATGCCACGATGAATGCCACAAACACGATAAGAAGCCCAACTTTAATGGGCTTGACGTATCCAAAAGAATTAGGATCTAGATGTGTGATATTATATATTGGACATTTGATAGCCATAAGAAGTGCAATTGAGCACACACTAATAGGAGCCGCTGGAGAGATGATTGTGTTATTGACAATGTACAAACCGATAATAGAGTTGATAGGTAATGAATCAAAAGTGAATATAACATGATAATCATGATCTAAAAATGAAATAGCGGACAATTATGCTTCAGTAGAAGTGACAAGGAAGTCAAGGGGCCCCGATGAAGGAGGGGGCGTAACTCGATATGTATGATTAGCCAAGGCATCAATAGCTTATTTGTCATGCTTAGCCTAAGGGTCATTAAAGATTTTTAGATTTTTGTTATTGTTGACCGACTTAGAAGTAGATGGCTTAAGGAGCTTGAGTGAATTATTCTCAATAAGATATTGAATAAGATGCCTGAGTTTGAAACAATGATTAGTAGAATGCCCCATGCATTGATGATAGTCACACTTAGCATTTTCATCATAATTGTGGCCATGGGGATGAGAGGGGTCAAGATTGAGTGGCGGAAGAGTAATTAGATTGTTTTCGAGGAGTTGAGGTAATAGAAATAAGGGTGCATATAGTAACTTGGTGAAAGTATGCTTTGAAGGTTGCCATTGAATCTTTTTCAGGTGGAGAGACAACATTAACAGTTGCCTTTGTTTCAGTGGGCTTATGAGATGGCTTGAATGTTGATTTAGCTTAAAACTTATTAGAAGACAATGAAGAAGTATCTTGATATTTGAGTTTGCCCATAGATAGAAGTTTGACAATTTGAGCATATGGCATAATTTATCAAACAAAGGAGAGGCCTCAAAGATAACACTCTTCTGGAGTGGTGGTAAGAGGCTTTGAACAAAAAGATATTGTAATTCTGAATCAATAAGCACATTGGTCATCTTAGCTAGATTATTCTTGCAACGTAAAATATAGTCAGCTAGATGTTCATTATAGCTTTTTTTAAATTGAGTGAGTTGTGCATAAGATATTTTGGTGCCAATATTGATTTAAAAATGAGCAAAAAAAGTATCGGCTAGATGCATGAAAGAAGTTACCGAATGGACAGGTAGATCTTAGAACCAATGCATGATGTAATATTGAAGACTCCTATGATATAAATTAGCAAGCAATGTATGATCATCCGCATAGTCAAGACATGCCACATGAAAAGATCTAAGATTCTCTTAAGAGTCACCATGGCCATTAAAGGTGGGTAGCTTAAGGGTGATGAAGTTTAGAGGAAGTGGATAAGCAAAAATGGCAGGTGCAAAAGGAGTGTGAAGAAGTAAATAGGAATCAAGAGATGGGGAGGAACGCAAAGTAGCCTACTACGACGGATGGATTTGAAATTGGAGGTCCTGATATAAGGAAGCTAGGTCTTGAGTGCTAGAAGAAAAGACTTGTCGAGTGTGAGAAATGAGAGGCAGAGTGAAATGGTTGGTAAGAGTGGGAACAAACATGGGAACAATAGAAGTAGGTGGAAGGGTAGAAGAAGGAGGTTTTGCTGGAATATGAATGAAAGTAGTATTAGAGGTGGGAGGGTTAAGCTCAACTAGGTTGGTGGCCTCCTCACAAACAACGAATAAAAGAAGATCTAGGTCTTGTGGATGTTTAACGATATGAACATTGAGATCATGGAGGTATTCATCAGTAAAAGGGGTACAAGTTTCAACCATAGTAAAAAGATGACAAGATGCCTATAAGCAAGGTTGGGTTTGAGCGATGGGTTCAATAAATGATTTAATTTAATTTGAATTAAATCTAAATATTACAGAGTCACTACTGAAATAAATGATATATAAATACTGAAATACATAAATGACACAAGCAAACTAAGATGTAAATATATAACTCTAAGCACAAGAGATAGATGAAGAGACTTAGTTGATTTAAGCTTGATCTAGAACTACTTTGGACTGGGAAAAGTGTTGAGCATGTTGGGAAGAGTGTCATAAATGATCAGTATAAATTTTGCAATGCAAGGATGAGGCCGGACATGGGCGCTTGGGATAGTTCAAGGACTTATGGGTACTAGAGACCACTTCTGGGCACTGGTGACTGCACAGGAGCTCAGAATCTGCTTTCTGGTGTGTCGCAAGGTCTTTGTTGTTGTTCCATGTTGATCACCCGATAAACACAATATGATCACCAAAGGTACCTATAACATGTAAAAGAAGAGTTCACCTACACAAGCCCACAAACCACATCAAACCTAAAAATAAATATACAGAACGGGGAGTCGAACTAATCTCAGTAGTCACCTCGAGAGTGAACTTATGACCAAACACTGCATTATATCTCATAATCCATATAGTTCTTGTGAGTGTGTGTTAGGATGATGCCCTAGGATGCCCTTGTACAAGTGCACTTGATAGTGGGTTGTAGCTATAATGAAGCAATGCAGTAGAATGCGTGGATGTAATAAAATGAACTTTCCCTTCCTATGTTATGTATGCAAGGTTGTTGCAACCCTCGTCCCTTGAATGGATGCTAGATGGATGATTTGGAGTGCTTTATGTGCATTTTTGAATACAAGATTAGGTGATAGTAGTAATGCTTAGTGTTTTGGTCCTTGATTTTGAACACATAACTATGTATTTATATGATTCCCTTGTTTGAATTTTGTTATTGACAACTATAAGGCCGACCCATAAGTGAAAAAGATGCCCAAAAAGATAAAAGAGATCCAAAAGAAGTGAGTAAGGTGGGAAAAGGTTAGGGGCACCCAGAGGGGATAGGGGCACCTGGGCGCTGATGTCTGAAGCCATAAAAGATAAATCAGTAAAATCCCGACTGGGCTATAGGGTATGCAAGACCAAATGGAAAACAAAAGACAAAGCAAAGAGGCCAAAGATAGTTGTCCACCACTAGTTTTATTTCTTAGGAATCATGTAAATGTTAGCATGTTTTTAGGACCTGGAAATGTACCCAAGTGCTTGATTTTGTGTCTATAATGGGAAATTTTTTTTCATGTTTTTGTTTGAAACTGGTGGTTCTATACTGAGACCCAAAATATTCAAATAGTCAAAATCAAAAGCCAAAAATCTACATGACGTGACATAAGAAAGTATAAAATACCAAAATAAGATGACTGAATATATTCAATTAAGCCACATGAATACAAACCAAATAAGGAATTGAAACACTAGACTCATGTTTCATTGCTTAAGACATGTATATGTATAATTTTCTAAGAGTACTACATAATAATGGTTCGTGCCAAAATTAGGTTTCTATAGAAGCTTATATTAGTTGGTTTGGCTCGGTCAATCAATCAAAAAATTAATCCCACATTGGTTGGTTGGCTTGGTTTATGGTAACATATAAACCCCAATAGATTATGATAATTGTGCTAGTAGGGGTGACACCGCAATGGAAATGAACCTCTTATCAACGTAATGGTTGATTGGGTTTAGGAGTAATATGCTTGTTTGCTTGGCCTTCCCCTTCCCCCCTCCATGACTTCATAATCCAAAAAACAACTCTAATATTGTTTTTTATGTATATGTTTTATTACGCCTTGTTATATATGCACCTTCAGTGCATCTTGGAATTGTCTGCATGAGTGTAAACATCCTCATTCAATAAAAAAATTAATCCCACATTGATTTGTTGGCTTGGTATGTTGCAGCATATAAACCTCTATATATGATTATCTTTATGCCAATAAGGGTGACACCACAATAGAAGTGGTTACTAACATAATGGTTGATTGTTCACAAAAATTACATGGTAAAACTACCTCTAAATATCCTAGAACTTCTTTTACTACCCTGAACACACTTAAGGGAGCTAAATCTAAAAATAAGGAAAGAATTAAATTCCTAAAAAAATGTGACACGATGAATAGTACAAGGCAAATCAAATACTACTGATGGAACTATTCCATAGAAGAAAGGAAAACAAAAATATGTATGAGCAGCTAGTGAAGAAAAAGAAGAAGAATATACTAGAACTAGAAGGAAGGAGTTGATTTACTTAAGGAAGCATGAACCAAATAGGTTTTAACGAAAAATTTTGTAGGGAGAAAATGCAAATTGAGAATAATGTAATAATGAGTTCATGGATGAAATATTCAAAGTAGCTCTATGAGCATAAAAGTGAAGAAGATAATCCTCCCATTATATTTGTTAGTGAAGAATTGTTCACAACTGAGAACATCATACAAGGGATTAATAAGATAACATGTAAAGACCACGACTTAAACAACATTCAAGCAAAGCCTCTAAAATGGGGAACAAATATCCTTCCACCTCAAATCAAAGCAATTTTCAATGAGGTAATCCAAAATGGCTTCTAAACAAATTGAACAACTAGTTTAACTATACTCTGTTTAAGTAAATATGTAAATAATCCCTATAATTATCATATTATCATGGTAAATTCTCTTTTAAAATTTTTGTTTATGAGTGTGATAGAGGCATGATTGGTAGTTAGGCAGAGGAAAGATGAAAGAGAGAAAGGGGGCAAGTAAGATTTAGACCTGAACACTTGATCATTGATCATAACGTCACGCTTAGGCACCTAGTTGAAAAGGTATGGGTTAAAAAAGATGATGCATATTGTTACTTTATAGACTTAAAAAAGACATTTGACACAGTGTCAGGGAAAAAATTATGGAGTATAATAGAAGAACTAGGGGTTTCAGTGCAGTACATGGTGACAATTAATAGATTATAGGAATGAGTTAACGCTAAAATCAAAACATAGCTATGATTGTCTGAGTGTTTCAGGAGTGATGTAGGTGTCAAACAAGGTTGCCCCTTTTCCCAAATTTATTTAGGCTATACATTAAAAAATTAGAGGACTGGGTAAACAAATTCAGAGGGAAAGGGGTCTACTTGGCCAAATATGTGGTGAACCCTGTATTGCATGAAGATCACTTAGTTTTAATGGCAGAGACAATTGAAGATTTAAGAGATCACCTTCACTTTTTAGAGATCTTTTGTAAATAAGCGGGGGTGGAGCTAAACATTGGAAAAAGCAAAATTATGATTTTTTCAGTGAAGAGGAAGAGGAAACATCTTGACTTTCAGTTTGTAGGAGAGTTTCTTGAAGTGGTGTCAGAATACAAATATCTCACCCTCAATTTTCACAAGCTTAACTAGGATAATCGTAGGATGAATATAATACAAGGAGGATTGAGATATCTTTATGTGCTCCAAAACAAGTGTAGGAATGTTGAGCTATGGGATTAGAAGACCTCGAGGGTCTTTTTCAAGTTACTTGTCATGCTAGTGGTGCTATACGATTGCGAGGTATGGGTTAGTGGAATAACAAATTCAAAATGGAGACAAATAAAAAAGGCTCCAAATGCAACTAAATAAACAATTTCAAAATCAAGACTACAACTCCCTATGAAATCATCCTGGTTAAAATAAGTACCTTCCCTGTAGACACAACTAATATGATCAAGCTTATATGGTACTAAAAAACATAAAGACCGACATGTGGCCTGTGACTACAAGAGACAAAGAGTTTCATAGATGAAAGAACACGTGGATGAAGTAGAACTAAAAATGGATGAAGACATGTGATATCAACATAGCTGAATGTCTGGATCTTAAAAAAGATATAAAAACTATTTGAATGAACAGTTTAGAATGGTGATGTGGAAGAGGAAAACAAGTAGAAAGTATCAACATCATATTGCAAAGTTCAACCCTACATGTGGACTTTGGGAAAAAGCATATATGGGGGTTGAAATTAAATGAAGGGAAAATATAATCGTTACTCAGCTAAGGACTAGCCCTCAAAGGCTTAGATGCTAGACAAGATGGACACCACTTAATGAACCACATGAAGAGAGGACTTGTGTTTTATGCAATACATGGGTAGTTGAAACAAAGGAACATTTCATCCTTGAATGTTAAAGGTATACAAACATAAGATCCAAGTCTACAACAATTTCAAGCGTTGGCTCCATGATAGAGTTATTCGAGGAAAGAAAAATAAAAAATTTGGGGTAGAAGTTGACTTAGACTAGCAAGAGGAGTAATAACCTGCTAAAATATACCACTAAACCTAGAAATCATTAAGCAGTTGGAGTTCTCAGTGGTCCCATAGACCATTTGGTCTCATGTTCATAATGAAAACCATTTCATTTCATTTCCTTATGCTAAAATCCTCATTCTTGTCATCCTCTTAATGTTTCTATATTAACAATTACACATGGGTTACAAAGTACATTGGAAGGGATGCTAATATTTGATTTAATATTTTTTTATTGATGTAATAATTTTTTTCAATTTAGTTCTAAATTTGTCATTAATTCTTGTTTATAAATCACCCCATCTACAAACATATACAATTGCGCCTACACAACATAAAAAATTATCCATCAAATATCATATCATGAGGCTCAAACCCTTCTGTTGAAAAAATGCTCCCCAACGGGAATCTACAACTTGTTGTTATATGTGTAGTGGATCATCTTTTTTAATTTGTTATGTCACCAACAAGTATAATATTAAACAATCCGCAATCTTTGTTCATTTTCAAGGAGTGCCTCACACAATTGAAGATTTACATTGTAGAGTATTTTTTCTAATTTAAAAGTTCAACCACATGTATGTGTCAATATAAAGTATATGACACCTACTCATGTTTTTGATTTGTGGAACACATATAATTGATTAGAAAGTAGTGAATGTGCCTTAGTTCTTGTACTTTTATGGTCTTCATTGTTTCTATACGAATTCAAAGGTCTAATTAATTCTTCAAACAATTGAAGATTCATAGATTTGTGGAAGTAATTCCATTATGCATTGAAGAGGCTTGTTTATCTTGTGACAGTAAGTCACGTATTTAGAGGTATTTGAATGATTTTTTTAATTGTTATAAAGCCACATAAGAGGGTGAGGAGTATCAAGAAAACAAACATACAAGTTTTCCAACCAATGGAACAATATGTTAATAGGAGAGGCACTTTCAATATAATGTCATGTCCAATTGTCCAAGTTATATATGTCTATAATTTAGAGTTGTCAAGAAATATGAGATCTTTTGTTAATAATATATCTAGCTATTTAAAAACGAGGAATAGTTATGGTTTCAGGGAATGCGTGGTAGTGGCTGATAATTTAAGTTCTCTCTATGCTAATGCAACTTCGTCGAATTATATAATTGTTTTGACATTTCATCATATATACTAATAATATCAAAAACAACAAATTTCAATCATCAACACCACATAAATTAGTATACTCCATTTAAAACTATAACATTGTGTCAATGGCTTTCTTTTTGGTTGAGTTCTATGTGGGTTTATAGTTATTTAGTTCAAATATACAATTCTATATGATATAAGTAACTTCTATTATAATATCCTATGTTATAAACGACTTTATATAAGCCAAGTCAAATTATATTTTTCACATGAATATTTAGCATATGAAAGTAAAAACCAAGTACCAAAATGAAAAATATTCGCATATAAATGTATTATTTAGCCATCAACAACTACCATAAACAAAAAGAAACACATTAAAAAATACTTCTAAGTCACAAATAAATATTTTTTAGTTGGGTACATTAATTATAACATTTTAGTTGGACCCTAGAGTTGATCGGTGGCGCTTGCCTTATGTTAGACCTTCATTCTTTGAAGTTCCGAGCCGTTAGCTAATTGTTAGCCCCTACAGAAAAAAAACATTGTAGATTCAATACTCTCAAATTAAGACACATAAATATTCTTACACATCCCGTAGGTCAACGTTTGGAAGGTTTAAGAGATTCTAAACCACCATATTCTAAACTTTTTACTATACACAAATGACTTAGTTCTAATGGCAGAGACAATACAAGATCTAAAAGATCTCCTTCATTCTTTAGAGTTTTTTTGTATAGAAGTGGAAATGAAGGTAAACATTGACAAACCAATATGATTTTCTCAGTGAGAAGGAAAAAGTAATATATCGAATTTCAGTTTGCTATAGTGTCTCTTGAAGTGGTGTCAGACTACAAATATGTCGACCTTGATTTTCATAACAAGCTTAACTAGGATACTTGTAGGATGAAGAGAATACAAAGAGGATGGAAAGCTCTTTACACACTCCAAAACATGTGCAAGAATGTTGAGGTACGTAATTGGAAGACCACTAGGGTCCTTATTGGGCTACTCATCATGCCGATGGTGTTGTACAGTTGCAAGGTATGGGTTAGTGGAATGACAAGTTCGACATGGAGACAAATAGAAATGATCCAAAAGTAGTTAACAACAATCTCATAATCAAGATTGCAGTCCCATATGAAATCATCCTAACCGAAACAAGTACCTTCCCTTTAGAGGCAACCACTATGATTAGACTTTTATGTTACTTAAAAAAGATAGAAAACATGAAGGCTGACATGTGGCCTAAAGTTGCAAAAGGCAAAGAGCTGCACAGATGAAAGTTCACATGGATGACGCCGAACCACGAATGGATGAACAACTGGAATATCAACTTATATGAATGCCCAAATCTTAATAAAGACATTAAAAACTATGTGAATGAAAAGTTTAGAATGGATTCACGGAGGAAGAAACTAAGTAGGAAGTGCCAACACTATATTACAGAGTTCAACCTGACATATGAACATCGTGAAAAAAACTATACAGGGGTTGAAATTAAATGGAGGGAAAATATTGTCATTGCTCTGTTAAGGACTAGCTCCCACAAACTCAAATGTGAGACAAGAAGATAGACAACATCCAAGAAAGTGTGGGAAGAGAGGACATGTGTTCTATACATTACAGAGACATTAAAAAAGAGGAGTATTTCATTCTTAAATGCGTAAGGTACGCGGATATCAGAACCAAATATGGGGAAATTTCAATAATTGATTTCATAATAAAACTTTTTGAGGAAAGCAAATAAAAAGATTGTGGGAGATGTTAACTCAATTCAACAAAAGGAGGAACAACTTTGTTAAAAATATCATTCAACTTGTAAAGCTTTAAACACTTGCACTTTCAATGATACAAGATACTCTCATGAACATACCAAATTAAAACTATTTCATTTCATTCAATTCAATTTTAAGAATCGTATTCATTTCATCACCCTCACCGACCGAACAGTTTTAACCGTGGAGGTGCCGGCAAAATTTTCGATAATGTGGTTCAAATCATTTTACGTTTTAAACATATTTTCCCCGGCACAATCACAAAACCTACGAAGTAGAAACAAAACCCTCGTAAAACCCTTCTGAAGTGCCGCCTAGAGCATTGAAAACATATACACACACTCTGTATACGCTTTCTACAGAGTATTTCAAGCTTTCCGGCTCATTGACAGTTATTTTCCTCACACGTTTCGCCATGTCAAGCAAAGCAGAGGAGGAGGAAGTGTCCTTTAAGGCACTGCAGGATCTGGTTAAGCCGCACATCGATTCTTTCAACTATTTCACAGGGAAGGGTTTGGAAATTGCTGTTTCAAATATACGCTCGGTTGTTGTTCATCAGCCTGGCTCTTCTACAAACTTAAGAGATATCCTTTTCATATGGTAATCAAAAATATTTGTTAGCAACTAGCAACTATTTTTTTCTTCTTGTTTTTCGTTTTTTCCATTTATTGAGGCGAAAATCCCTGGCTAAAATTACTCTGCCGTGAACGGAGAGCAATGTAAGCCGCTAAAATCACTCTGTTACATGGACGGAGGGCAATCTACGCTTTCGAAATGGCTGTGCCATGGACAGAGGGTAATTTACTCCGTCAAAATCACTCTGCAATGCCATCGACGGAGGGCAACCTAGCTGTCAAACGCTGCTATATATTGAGTACAATTTACGCTGTCAAAATCAGGTTGCAATTTCAATGTACGCAGGGCAACGTATGCATTCATCATCACCTTGCGTAATCTCTATTTGATTATACGAAGCCACGAACGAAGTGCGATTTAAATCGTCAAAATCATTATAGCTAGTCTATATCTGGCATATTATTACTGTAGCTAATCTCTATTTGACATTTTATATCGTCAAAATCACTACAGATAATCTCTATTTGGCATACGCTTCTACACTGTTAAAATCACTTGGCATACTATATCTTCGAAATCGGTATAGGTAATCCCTAATTGGCATACCCTGCCATGGACAGAGGGCAATCTACACGGTTAAAATCATTCTGCAGCTGCTATGGACCGACGTCAATCTACTCTGTCACAATCACTTGACATACTTTATCATCAAAATGATATTAGCTGATCTGTATTTGGCATACACTGCTATGAATGGAGGGTATTATATGCCCTTAGCCGATCTCTATTTGACTTATGAAGCCAAGGATGGAGGGCAATTTACATCATCAAAATCACTCTGAAATACGAAGCCAATATCATCAAAAATATCCATAGTGAATCTCTATTTTGGCATATCATATTCATAAAACTACCATACCTTATCTCTCTTTCATCCAAATCTTTATTTAGCATATTCCGTCATGGACAGAGGGCAATCTATGCTGTCAAGATCTTTAAATTTCTATTTGGTATACAATGCCATGGACAAATACAGTACAACCCATGCATGTAAATTCACCCAAGCTAATCTCTATTTGGCATTCGCTGCCATGGACAGATCCAGGGCAACCTGTGCTGCCGTAACTAATCTCTATTTGGCATATGCAGCTGTACATGGACACAAGGCAACCCTTGCCGCTAACTAATCTCTATTTGGCTATGCGGCCATGTGCGGTCATAGGGCAAACTATGTCATCAAAATCACCAAAGCTAATCTGTATTTATCATATGCTACCATGGATTGATACAAGCCAACCTATGCCACCAAATTACTGTAGCTAATCTGTATGTGGCATACTGTGCCATGGATAGATGAAGGGCAACCTATTCCAGAAACACTGAAGCTAATTTCTGTTTGCAATAAGCTACCATGGCCAGATGCAGGGCAACCTACGGCGTCGAAATCACCTGAGCTAATTTTTTTTGGCACACACTGCTAGGATGGATGTAGGGAACCATTGCCAATATCACTAAAGCTAATCTCTATTTGGCATATGCTACATTGGCGGATGCAGGGCAAATTATGCCGTCAAAATCGCTATAGCTGGTCTCTATTTGGCATGCACAGCCATGGATGGATGACAATCTATGCCATCAAAATCATTGTAGCTAAAATTTATTTGGCATATGCTGCCATGGATAGAGGGCAATCGTTGCTGCCAAAATCACTTGCATGGATAGAGGGCAATCATTGCTGCCAAATCACTGCAATGGATAGAGGGCAATCTTTTCTGTCAAAATCACCGTTGCTAACATTTATTGGACATATGCTGCCACAGATGGAGACCACTCTATAATGTTACAGTTAATTTCTATTTGGCATATGCTACCATGGATGGAGGACAATCTATGCTGTTGAAATCACTACAGGTAATATCTATTTGACATATGCTGCCTTTTAAGGAGGGTAATCTAGGCAGCCAAAATCACTGCAGCAGCGCATCCCTGTTCATCATATGTCGCCATTGATGGAGGGCAATCTATCTGATGAAAATCACTGCAGATGATATCTATTCAACATTGCTGCCATTGACAGAAGGCAATTTATTCTGTCAAAATCTCTGGAGCTAATATCTATTTGACTCATGCTGACTTTTATGGAGGGAAATCTAGGCCGCCAAAATCACTGCAGGGGTGTATCTCTATTAGGCATTTGCTGCTACTGATGGAGGGTAATACCTGCCCTCAAAATCACTGTAGCTAATATCTATCTGACATACAGTGCAATTGTCAGAAGGCAGTCTATTTCATCAAAATCACTACAGCTGATCTTGTTTTGGCATGTCTATGTTGTCAAAATCTCCACAGCATATCTCTATTTGGCATACACTGCCATGAATACATGGAGGGCATCCAATGCTGTCAAAATCACCGCAGCTAATCTCTACTTGGCATATATTGTCATCGATGGAGGTCAATTTATGTCGTCACAGCTGATTTCTATTTGGCATGTGCTGCCATGGTGTAGGGCAATCTATGTTGTCAAATTACCATAGCTAATCTCTATTTTGGCATGCCTTGCCATTAGAGGGCAATCTCTCCTGTCAATTATACCGTAGCTAATATTTATTTGAAAAAGGCTGCCATTGACAGAAGGCAACCTATGTAGAATCACTGCAGCTAATCTCATTTGGCATACGCTGCTAATTCACCTGTGTACAAACATCTGGCTTTGACCATTTTGACCTCATTTAATACTGGGCTGACCTGAATGCGGGGTAGCTAGCCTCAGCCAAGGTTACTGTACCCTGGTTATCTTCGTAATACAGCTCCATCTTTTCCATCAAGCTTCCTTGTAACATGGCTCTGTTGTTGCTACCATAGTTACCATGTTCTTACGAACTTAGTGAAAATTCGGTTCGAACTGTACTTTTTGGTCTGAACAAACTTACCAAACAAGTTCAGTCGGACATTATTTTTTATTTTTTAAATAAAAAATTAATGCATTTAAATTAAAAAAATTTCAACACAAAACAAAAATGAAACAAGAAACACTAATACCTAAGCACGTAAAGGAAAAACTCCATAGAAAATATCTTTATTTGTTATTATGTGTAATTGGTTTTTCTTTTCAAATATCATCATATATGTATAGTATTTTTTATTTATATATATTTTATATTTGTAAATTTTCTAAACCGAACCGAACCGAACCTTTTGAAAAATTCTGAATTTTCAATTTTTTTTACCCTTTCGAACTATCCAAACTTTTCGAACATGGTAACTATGGTTGCCACAAAGCTTCTTTGTAACATCCCTCTATCTTTTCCACTAAACTTCTTTGTAATATTGCTCCATTTTTGCCACCAATCTTCTTCGTAACATCACTCCGTCTTTGCCATTGAGCTTCTTAGTAACATTGCTCTGTCTTTGACACTAAGCTTCCTAATATTTTTCACTAAGCTCCTTAGTAACATCACTCCGTCTTTGCCATTAAATCTCCTTAGTAGCATTGCTCCATCTTTACCATTAAGGTTCTCTGTAACATTGCTCTGTCTTAGCCACTAAGCTTCTTTCTAACATCACCTCTTATTTGCCACTAAGCCAGGATTACTGGACTTATAAACCAAATGATATCTTAACAGAGAAAAGATTTTGAAAAAAAAAGAAATTTGTTTCTTTAACCCAGGGTTTACTGTGGCTAGATAAGCCAAACATATGGTCTCCAGAAACAGAAGGCGGCGACAGACGCCAAGCCAGGCGTTTGCTACCTTATGAGGTAAGAAATTTAAATTGCTTATATTTAACCAGAGTTCTTTATTTATATTTATAATTTTAATATTTAAAATAAACTAGGGACACAATTAAATGTTGTAGTGTTTCATGGCCATTACATTTTTCATAATAAGTTTTTGGGATTGCCATGTGATAGTTTTTATTTCCCGAACTGTGGATAAATCATTTTTTAATGTTTATTTTTTTAAACTCTTCTGGATACAATTACCTCGGTGTTTTTATTGTATGAGTTTTGCACAAAAGGTATGCACTGCGGAAGTGTAAAATCTTTAAATCAATATTATGCTGATTGAAATCCATAGAAAGCAATAAAACTCTTTTCGAGTGAAATGGTTCAGTTTCTTGTGTGTGTATTAGTATTTTAATTTTTGACATATCCTATTTTTAATCTTCAGAAAGAGCTTGACATGTAACTTCTTTATAAGCAGTGCAGGCAATCCGGCACTTCATATACCGGTAAATTTTATCTGGATGTTTGTTTTCAATGGAATGGCGGGGATGTAACACGAGAGAAATTTAATTTTGGGCGTCTTCCAATAATGTTGAAGGTTAGTGGTTTTGTTGTGAATAATCTGAATGTTACAAGATCACGTGTTTGAATTCTGTTGATGCCAAACTAAAACTTAGAATAAAAGTGTTATTTGTTTTTTGTTTGCAGTCACATCTTTGTAACTTGAGTGATGCGAAGCCTGGTCGATTGATAGAATTGAAGGAGGAAGCAACTGAAATGGGCGGGTTAGTATAATATTTAGCTGCCTAGTTGAATTGAGAAGATTTTACCTAACTACTTTAGATAGATACAATTCCTACATGTGACTGTTAATTACCTTTTTTGTGCCTTTGTGCCATTTTTTGTTGCGTCTTTTTGACAATATACAAGATTGTAATTGGGTTAATGCCACATTGGTAAAAGTTTTGAGACATGGGTGACATATAAATGCTCCAAAAGCTTTGGTAATGGGGAAAGACTCGACGCTAGAGGGTGAGAGGCCCAAAACAATGGATTACATACATTGTTTCTCCCTTGCCGTGCGATCTTTACCAAAATTACATGAGGAAAAATGTCATTTGGGTAATGATTATTCATGGAGGTCATCTTGAGACAACTCAAACACACATGAGTAAAAATCCCATAAAAAGATAACAATAATAATCTTAAGATATAAGATTCTTAGCTCTGTCATCTGGTTTCACAATAAAAAATTCTAGATAGCCAAGCTCAAGGTAATTAGGAGTAATTAATTTTTTCTTGGTTTGTGTTGCATGTAGAGGTAAAGAAGAACCAATATAAAATGGATCGACCAAAAAAGAAAAAGTTATTAAAACGGATACTAGCACGTAGCCTGAGTTTAACACAAGAGTAGCATATCCTAAATGCCACGGGTTTTTGGCAGGGTTGCAGGATATGGCACCCCTATTGCTAGGGCATGTGTATCCGCATGCCAAATATGTATACGGGTACGACGCAACTCAGATACGATCTGAATATTGTACCCTGTTGTATCCAGATCCGAACCCGTAACTGGGCTGTATCAAATACAGTCAGATATGGTATACAGGCCAACTATAGCCGTATATTATTTAAAAGTTAATTAAATTAACAAAAAAACCCCTTCAAAAGGTTAAAAAGATGCTTAAATTCTGCAAATGTCCTTCTATAATGCATTTTAGCTTCAACATTTGAGGACATGGAGGTGAGAGTGTTGATTCGCTCTTTAATTTCAAACTTCTATAATGCATTTTAGCTTCAACATTTGAGGACATGGAGGTGAGAGTGTTGATTCGCTCTTTAATTTCAAACTTTCACATTGGCTCTGCTTAACCTGCAATTCTTTTGATCAATTTCCTTTGACCTACTCTTCTTCTTCTCTTTCATTTTGTCTATTTTCTGTTGGCCTGTACAACCTTCAATTTTTTTTACCCATTGAATTCCCAACTTCTTAACTCTCTTGTGGGCTGGAAATGTGTAATTTGCATGTAATTTTATTCTAATGTATAAATTTGTTTACAATTTAAAATTGATAATATATATATATTGTTATCGGCAGGCCAAATTTTGTCTCAGAAATCAGGAATCGGCAATTTATCGCTACTTTAAAAAACATTTAAATTCATAAAATAAACTTGAATTAAATGTAAAACATTGTTAAATGACACAAAAAGTGAATCTATAGAATGCGATAGGCCCATAAGTATATTTTCTAGTAGCATTTAGTTTACCCACTCGACTTCTCTGAAACTTTTCTGCTACAGTACACAAAACAGCCATGCAGACTCGCAGAGCATTTTAGCTGACAAATAATTCAACATGACAAGATGCAATAATACATCCCGCCCAAATGACGGGGAACCCTAGCGAAAACGTGACGGTGAAAGGTTGAAACCTGAAAACGCGAAAGTTTGAAACCTGCTCGTCCAGCAAAAAACCCCAGTGAAACCCACTCAGAAAACAACCAGCAGAAGAGCTTTGAATGGATGTTGAAATTGTGCAGCAAAAAACAACCTCAAAACGCATGGAAAAGGGTGCGTTTTTTCTGTATTGCCGTTTTAAACAATACCCACGATTTTCCACGATTTTTCACGATTTTTGCCCATTTTAATCGCTATTAATCGCCAACACAAAAATCGCGATTTTTGTTAAAGATAAATTGTTTTACAGGCAGCTGACAATTTATCACGATTTATCGGTGATAAATCCCTATTTTTGAATAACACACACACACACACATATGTGCTGTATCCAATTGTATCAATATCAGGGTGCCTTTAAAACTAGATGTATCCATATACACATCAGTGTCTATATCCATGCTATTCTGGTTTCTGGTAAAGACAGCAGAGGGAGTGTTGGAATGAAGCCTGAAAGTATATATACCCAACATGTAGCTCTCTATATAAATTTGTATATAATCCTAGTTGCTCATGTTTTTTTTTGGTGCTCTTAGCTTGTAGCTTATTCTGCCTCTTCTGGGGTTGGAGGTTCCTTTTGGCTCCTACATGCTGTAGTCATTGGTTGCACTATCGAGTTTTATTGATCTATGTTTCAGTCATTCCTGGCATTAATCTAAAATCTTTATTTATTTCTCCTTCTACGGTGTTGGTGTCATGTATTTTCTAGGTTTTAATTTTCAAGGATTACATTCTCTCACGACCACAACAGAAATTCAATAAGGAACACGTAAAAAGATAGCAGAGAGAGTAGAGAGATTGGCTGTAAAGTTGTATGTTTATAGTCATTAGGATGTGTGCTGCAAGGACAAGCACAATTAAAAAGCAAAAAATACATACGTAATCTACCTAAATGTACAAGAGTAAATTATTTCCTCCTCGCTGAGAGGAGTTGTCACCAATTTCTACATGAATTAAGGAACCTTTTCTGGAAAGGAGGCGGCAGAACAATTTGTCCCGTCAGTATAAAAACTTGCTTTGTATAGCTTAAGTTAGTTCACATTGTTATAGTCCTACTTTGTATTTAGAATGTAATGTTTAGTTTTTGTTTATTTGTACTAGAAAATGTATCTAAAATATGAGTCATAGGTCAAAGACATCCTGTGTATCTTGAGAATGTTGTAGGAGTTGCAAAGAATATTGTGATTGATGTTATAATGGACGAGTTAAAAGGAATATTGTCATAGTATGACAAGAAGTAATGGAGTTATAAAGCAATTTTAGGTATCACGGGCAGTTACAAAAAGTAATGAGCAATTAATAAAGCATCTTAGGCATTGTGCAGTTACAAAAGTAACAAGGGAGTTATAAAGTATCATGGGCGGCTACAAAAGCGATGAGGGAGTTGCAAAGCACCTTAAGTGTTACAGGGCGTCACAAGTAGCCTTGTCATAATGATGGAGTTACACACATCTAGTATCCCGTATGCAAAAGGAACATGTTATAAAAAGTCTTTAAGACTTTTTATGAGAAGAAGACTTGAATGTCTTGGAGCTCTTGGAAAGATTGTATGTCGATAATCTGTGGACGGACTCATGACCAGGTGCAGCACACAAACTGATCTTGGATTGGTTTTGAATTGGCACTCATGCCTCACTCATACCTTCTTTGGGAAGTCTTATGTCATCTTATGTCTTATTCTAAATTGGAGCTCCTGGAATGGTTGTATGTTGATAGTTTGTGGATGACTTCTGCGGTCAGGTACAGCATGCATACTGCTCTTGGATTAGTCTTGATTTGGCACCCATACCTTCTTTGGAACTTTTTGTGTCACCTTATGTACTATTTTAATTGTTAATGTTGATAATAGTGAAGTTACATTGCGTGGTTTCAATTATTTTTGTGTTCTCTATCTTGCTGTTTAAATAGTTTAGATCCATCTGATAAACATATTCAGTATAAAGAAAGAAAGAAAAATTCCATCCTTTCATTTCTGATATTCTAGTTTTTTAGAGTCAATAGTGTTTAAATGCTATTTTTGTTTCTCTTTTTTGTTCCTTTCTTAAAACCCCGAACCCGAATTTGATCAGCTGCAATGTAAATTAACTATCATGTGTGTTGTATCTCCGGTGTAAAGAGGTTTGCATAACCCTCAGAACATTCCAATCCATGTAATTTATTCTCTTTAGGCTTGTGATTAGTTAAGGCAGTCATGTACATGTGACTGGGATTTGGTATATACCAGGGAAGCTTGCTTAAGCTTCTTGCATAATCGGTTTTGTCAGAATAAACAACAAGACATGTTCGACTATGGACATATTCATCTTAGAAAACAAACTCAAACAAGAACATGTTCGTCCATCGCCAATATTGTTAAGATATGTTCCATCATAGGCAATATTGTCATGATGAGGCAAAAAGTGAAACAAAACACCCATATTGGAAGGTGGAACAGTTGGGATGCTAACCTTGGTTAATCAAAGTCTTTTGTGTTGAAGTTTGAGCATGCCTTGGTTAATTGAGAGCCTCGAGGGGAATGTAAAGCACCGTATAAAATGAGACTTTAGTTAAAATGTAGAGAGGATGGAGAAAACATTAGAGAACAAAGTATTGGAGTTGCAGAACAAGGGAGATAGGTGTTTCAACATGTAACCAAGAATCATAATAGTTTTGTGAATCTTTTGGCCAAGGCCATGGTTGACTAGGACCCACTCAATGTATTGACCATTTTCAAGTGTGAAACACACCTTACTTGGTAGATTTGAGTAATGGTTGTCTTGGAGAAACCAACCATGCGACCCCACAATGATAGTAGTCGAGAACGGTTATAAAAAAATTAAAATTAAAAAGTCACGACTTGTGGTCACAAGGGTGTGCTCTCACAGAGCCAATAGTCCCAAGTAAGGGTAATGATGATATTGTTAAGTCTAACTATACCCAACCCTTTATGTCCATACATCATAGTTCATCTTTTCTAGGTCCACATACCTTCCACGTTATCCATACTATTTACACCACAATCACCTTCATATTACATTTCACACATGAAATAACTATCAATTGTTTTTATTCTCCACACTCACCCCACTTGTAATCCCTTATGTTTCCTTATACATGGTATATCCCCCCCACCACAACCACGTTATCTTGTTATTTTTTCAGTTGATTCTACCCACTCCCCACTGACGTAGATAATTATGCTCTCACTTCAACTATTCTTTCCTAGGCACAAGGTATATATCCTTTTCTCAACGGCTCTCACAACCCTTCTAATATATGTTTCATATCCTACCTACCATGCCACTATATTCAGACATACACGGGAATCAATGGCTGCAAAGTTGTCATTCCATACATGTATCAGAACCATGGAACATTCTACGGCCAAAGAAAGTCATATCCTAAGTAGCCGATCCTGGTACTAGTATGGGCACGGGGATCAAGTATGTTGGTGCGACGATTTTTTGGACCCGGGTATGGCTTTGAGAATGGCCGTACAAAAAATATACAAAATATTAAACATATTTAAAAATATAGCCAAACAAATTAAATAACCACAAAACATAATGATAATTCAATGCCAAATGTCATTCATTTTAGTTGTTGAACTTTGAGCAAGTATACCGTGCAAATGTTAAAATCAAGATAAATCAAGACATTTATTATATTAATAATCAAATTGCTCTTCAGTGTCTTCATCCAGAGCATCGACACCATCATGTGGTTCATTAGAACCACAAGTAGTAGCAGTGCCACTCTTGCTAGCTCCACCATGCAGGTTGTGCGAAGTACCCTCTAGATCTGGGTTGAGCAATGAAAGGTGACCAATGGAAGTCTCCAAGTCAGGAGTCTTTGAGTCTATATCCCAACACCTTGCTGCCCCTTGCTTGTACTCATCCTGCTTGTGTTTTAGAAGGTGCAGGCTGGTATGCACATAGACTAAATATTTGCCTTTTTTGCTGCCAACTTTTTGTGCTTAAATGAGTGGATAAAGGATTTTTGTAGGGTTTCTTGTGTTTTAAAGTCCATGTTTGACTTTTTAAAGCATAAAAGTGTTTTTAACTGTGGGTATCTGCTTGGTACGCCTAGGGTGCTGCTTTACTAGTCTGGGTTTGTCTAGGACAAACCTGGCTGTACCTGGTCCTATTGAGCGGTACATTGGCCGTACCCATAGAGGAACTGAATTGGTACTAGTACTTGAAACATACCATATTGGGATGGGCCCTCCTTGGGATGAACTTGGTTGTACCCCATCTTGTTGAGCGATACCTTGGTCATATTCACTGGAACCAAGCCGCTATCAGTACCCAAAACATATCGTATTGGTACTGGCTCTTGTGAGTATAGGTACCCATTAATGTAGATCATATCCCCTCTCACTTGATTCACATTATCCTTCAGCCTTAGATTAATGTTTCGAATCAGCTCCCCACGCACTTCAATGCCTATTCTTATTATACCACAAATTATTATGATATACGTTTGTTACATTTTCCCATTGATAGACAACTACCTCTTGTGTGTAATTATGCTCCTCGAGACAATTTCCTTAGCAGATTGTCACATGTTGTGAGTGTTTCAGGCATGATTACATATAATACAGCTATGATGATCCTAGAGTGAAAGAGCATTTAATGGCCCACCAAAATTAATTATTTCATCGTTTCCTTGTGGATTCAAGGTCAAGTATTATTGCAAATTTGAATGGAGGTTGTCACTTGTATGACGGAATTTAAATGCTGCTTGGGCTAGGATTGCATGTGGAATTGATGAGTTATATGTTTGGCTAGTCATTGTAAAGTGATATGCGGGTTTGGGTAAAGGGCAGCCCTTAGAGGTGACACTGCTAAGCATACATCCTCGCCTTGAGTTGCTGTCTTGGTCATTAATCCTTCAAACCCATAAATGTGTTTTGACGGAGGCAAAGATCCATTGAAATTCTGTTTCCTGGATTTGCACTTGATACCAACAACTACGTCTATCCAGTAAATTCTCCTCACATACTCAAAGTACCTACAGCAGTTGCATATAAAATGATGCCCCATTGGAGTCCTTGGATTCAAGAAATTCCCAAAGGAGTAGTTGTGGATACTTCAAATGTAAGTGCATGCATGCTGAAAAGAAGCCCTTGCAAGTCGATAAATAGAAGAAGTAATCCAAAAAAATCTCTAAGATCCAACCCTATAATCCCAATGCCTCACTTGAAAATGCTGTAGGTTCTTTGATACGGAGCAACAGCCTATTCTGATAGATGATGACACTCTTATTGTGCCTTAGGTGGCCAAATATGTAACATCTCTAGGTCTTATCCCCAGGTATGCAAAATGTTAGAGCCCTTGCCCCACAACCTGCTATTATTTTGCTCGCTTCCCAATGGCTGATGTTAGGGCACAACTCTTGTCAGTGCCTCCCAGACCCTAGCCCCATGCAGAGGCATATTTATTAGCAGCTTTTCACAACATCAATGCCCAATTATAACTCCCCTTTGCAAACTGTAATCACATGCCTACTGGAAGTTACAACCCTTGATTTAGTGTAAGAACCCCGATAGACATCCATTGGAAAGCGTGCAAAATTCCATCTTGACATGTAACGGTTCTAGGATGCCAGAAAATACAAAGGTCATTCCTCCTACGACCTTTGCGGGTTCTACGAACCTAAGTGACTAGAGAATTAATAGTAAAACAGAACAAACGAAAACCTACTAACTATAATTCCTTCAAACTTCGTTTACAATCAGCAACTAGACCAAACATTTACAACATGAAGACTAGGTACAATTTCATTGACTTTACAATTGCATTCAACATCAATCAAAGCATTTACATAACCCAAAAGAAGGTATATCGGCATTTATTACTTGTGCATGCCAACATACTACAGCTGAAAGTAAGCACAACATTCATAATAAATATACTTTTAAAGAGTATGTGAAGGTACCATCATATAAATAGTTCCACATTCCATCAATGATTCAGTTTTGGGGAACAACTGCCTGCTCCGCTGGGTAGTGTATACACCAACATGTGTTTATAAAGAATACAATAAGGACTGAGCATGATATACAAAGTGTAATCAACGAAAGTACAATATCAATGTCAAGTCCGAGTAGGTAGTTCTGGTACAATAATTATGCAACTGAGAGGGAGAGCATCATCTAAGCGTTTTAACTCTAACCACAAATCATAGAGTTCCCTGTACACCTCTCTAACTAGGGGTGGCCCTACCCTTCAACAATGGTTGCAGATAAAGGAATATACTACCTAACAAACTAATGAGAGAACCATTTGCAACATCCGTACAACCACTACAACATACAGTCAGTTAAGTAGAACAAGGTATACAGTATACCCACAATCTACTGACTCTGTCTCTATCCAACAAGCATGTGACTCAATGACGTACAATGGACGGACAAATGGATTCAACAATATCATTACTATGGCCAAAGCATTTTACTGACCCACACATTGGGGTGCAACAATTTCAATTTGCACAACACATGAAATTGGGTCAAACAATCCACGGACAACCATCTCACCACCATACTCCACACAAAAAGATACCACAAGACAAACAAAAAAACAAGTACATAAGAAGGGAATGTGGATGAAATCAGTGGAGTTGAAGTTCTCATTGTCCTCAGCTACATGCTCTTTGCGTGCTCCACACAAGATCATATAACTCACAAAATGACATATGCAAAATAAGAGTAGTATTTATATATTTCTCTACTAAACTCAAAACAACATTACATCAATCACATGCATTCTTCCTCTTGCCAATTCCGAGTTTGAATACAAAATTCACATAAAGTACAGTCAAAATGAGGGTATATCATCAAGCTAAGAGCACATCTTAACTGAAGTGTAGGGGTCTGGCACATGTGGGTATGCAAGCACAATCTTGCTGGCCAGTGCATGCACACAAATGTGTCTCATCCAGAAGGTACAACATAGAGCAAACAACAGTATTATAATCCAGATCAAATATCAAGTAAGGTCAAGTACACTCCCAAAAACATACATAATTATAGTCAAGATGACTGTCAGATGATACAATCAACAAAAGATTATGATATGCTTCTGTTTTATAACTCAGTCATGCCAGGGTCAAGTCCAAGCTCACTCACAAGACATCTAATCATCGAGAAACAAACTATAATCCAGATTGGAGGTCAATATATAGCACACAAGAATGGATCACCCACTTCTAGCCCAAGATACATTCCATTTAAAGGATGACTGTGATAAAAGTCAAGGAGTTACACATCTATCACAATCCACGTTACAGTCTAGAAGATAGATCTGACAAGTCCATAATAAGGTACAATCTAGAAGATAGATTTCACATTATTATCACAAAGTACAGCCGAAGGAAAATGGTGCAGTCTTGTACAGGGGACTGCTAAACGAGGCTCAAAACATGTCAACGACAAGTGCTACAGTCCCTCCCAGATGACTGTCATCAAGATTCAAAAGCTCACACCTCTAGCATATGACCCAGTCAATTCGAGGAATAACCGCTACTGAGACAAACTTATAATCACAAGTTATAGTCTGAAGATGGGCCACACAATCATCAATCAAGAGATACAGCCAAAGGCATACAGTCCAGTCATGAGTCAAGTATAGCGGATGGTTAAGTGATACATGCAACTAAAATCATTACATGAATCAATTTTCTAATCAAGTTACATTCAGAATTACAGTGATTGACAAAGGGTCTTATTAACATTTCTGCAATGAGCTACAATCTAGAAAGTGACTGCAAAATAAATCTCAATGCCGTGGCTACCATCAGCTACAGTCCCTGAGCATGGTTGTTCAACGAACAACAATTACATATACCCTAAGGTCCACCATGTAAGTCGAACTCATCTAAACGGTGCAATTATATGACTAACACCTTGCTACACTGCACAGAGAATGATTGCCAAGTAAAATCAAAATCAAGCTACAGTCAAGAATGATTGCCAAGTGAATCGAAGTCCAAACCAAGCTGCAGTCAATAGTGGTTTGCGTAGGGATTCACAGTTATATCCAAGCTATAACTTGAGAATGAGGTTTAACAAGGAGTTACAGCCAAACAAGAATGTGGGACATTATCTATTAACATTCTGCACTAGATTAGGGTGTTCACGGTACCTTGAAAGCCATCTCTTGAAACTATTTTCATCTAAATGTCTTATCCAAACTATGGTCGAGAATGAGGTTTGACAAGGAGTTACAGCCAAACAAGAATGTGGGACATTATCTATTAACATTCTGCACTAGGTTAGGGTATTCAGTCCCTTGAAAGCCATCTCTTGAAATTATATACATCTAAATATCTTGCATATAACATCTACTCCAGTCAAGAGAAGTAGCCCAACCATAGCATTTCTCTTTCACAATCAATTAGATAGAGAGAGAGAGAGAGTTAGAAGAAGAACAAACATGCCTGTTTAGAGTGTAGTGGCCTAAGGAGGAGGTAAAGGCAACTGAGCACTTGGAGTGGAAGTCCAAGCTCAAAGCTGTATGCTGTTGGGTTTCTCTTTCTCCATCACGTGCTCCTCCACTTCTCTAAATCCGTGTTCACCTTGTTTGTACAAATCTTCCTAGGAAAAGACTCAAAGAGTAAGAAGCTCCACTATAGTCTCAGTCCTATGAAGGACAGATCCTCTAATCAATGTTTCAGTTACCAGACATGCTCCCTCTTCCCTTCAATATGATCTCTATTGAACATATATCAAACCTCCCAAAAAAAACCCTCAATGCCCTTTTTATTCCAACAATGATAACAATGCTCACAAGCCCCTCCCCTACTCTTATCCAGGCTTTCCCTTTTAAGATAGAACAGTTTCAGGGGCCTCCAGATCTGCAGGCCCATTTTGTGTAGTCTATTCCATAAGTAATGTTATTCGGGCTTTCTTTAGCAAACGTGATCTTGCTAACTGTAAGTTCAGTGGAGGGTGCAAAAAGAAAACCTACCACTCCATCCCATATCCAAAGCACCAACTCAAATGGGAGCTGCCACAAGAACCCTATACATTATCTAACAAATGCTTGCATGCAACAAAACTATCAATCAACCCTAGAGATAGCGATTCTCCCATCAACATTAAATGAGTGGAAATTCGTTACAATTTAAGGGAGTAGAGTCAACTCCTTAAAAGTTTTAAGGCACTGCTTCACTCAAGTGGAGTAGAATAATCATGCTGGGATGTGAAGTCTATAATGATTTAGATCCTCTAATTAATCTAGTGTTTTGCTAGTAATGGTACTGTCAAGTGTCTATAGTCACAAGTCAAGTGTCACAACTAATAGATTAGTGTCAAGGATCAAGGTGGTTTAGTAGTAAAATGTGAGTTAGTGCTTGAGTCACCTCGAAAAGTGCTACAAGGAGGGGTGTGCACTATTGGGGATATTCTGAGTGGCTGTTGTCACCTGGAATGTCTTAATTAGTGAATATTACTACTTGCATGTCGAGGTGCAAAACGACTCGTAAGATGCCATAAAAAGCCCAAATGCGATGTCAATCAAAACTACCATACCCAACAAGTATAACAAAAGCATACCAAGTTCAAAAGAATTAAACACTACAAATGTCATCACACACTCAATTACACCCAGGTAGGCCAACCAAGTTGTGTGCGTGCGTGCGCGGTTATCCAAAACAGTCCTGTAATGGAAATGTCTGCTTTGATTTGCCTCTTTCTACCCTATGATGCCCAACCTCTGGGTATAACATCTGGGACGGGGAAGCCTTGTCTTGCATCCAGCTCAAGCCAATAGGCAAAAGTTAGTCCGTATCATGGAAATCATAGCCGAAGCAACAT
Organism: Taxus chinensis; assembly: GCA_019776745.2. Lineage (NCBI taxonomy): Eukaryota > Viridiplantae > Streptophyta > Pinopsida > Cupressales > Taxaceae > Taxus > Taxus chinensis. The sequence continues at coordinate 45,594,882 of CM034153.1, forward strand.
CAAAAGAAGTAAGCTATTGCATGCCTCTACAGAACATTAGATGATTTCCATGTGACAACATAATTACCAAAGTGTTAACTGCATAAATAAATGCTAACTGCTATCAACTAAACTAACAACATCTATCTGTACATACAAGCATGAATCAAACAATACATTATTGTATTAAATTTATTCAACCCCTAAATAAGTCACTTTATTTAAATAATAATGTTTTCCGGGAAAAGCTGGAACTGGGTCGTGACATGCAGATCCTCTCCCCCTGCATTAGATCTTTACCAAGTGAAGCCATCGAATGAACCAGGTTAAATGGTTTGTTGCCTTCCCTCTTGAACAGTTCCAAAGCCAAGCCTCCAGGTTTCATGGGGGTAGTGATAGTTCGTCTGAAGGTTGTGAGATTCGCAAGGACAATTCTCTAGTTATTGTTGCTATCAACACCCTAACAACAAAACCCTTCAGTAAATGTTTTCAGAGCATTGAAGAAAAGGGTATACTGAACTTTTAGCTGTCCACCGTGTGCAGCAGCAGCAGCAGCAAGACCTGATTGATGTCCTTGATAAATTTGTCTTACACCTGGTTAATAATTGTCTGCAGCACTAGCAGCGGATACAAGCCATAGAGAAACTCCTCTTGTTGGAACCAACAAAAATAAAACTTGCTGAGATTTTGATGGGGCTAAGAGGAGGCTACCCACAACCTAAAAGCAAAGCTATGCAAGAAAAATCTCAATGGATGCCACCATTTGTGGCTCTGACTGGGCTGTCCCAATTTACAGGCCTCAAGTTATGCATGCGTCCTCTGCTTGGCAGCCTAGTCGCCTTAGTGAAGAAAGTGACAACGTCCCTACTCCCACGGGGTCCCAAATTAGTCGTCGTTGTAAATGGTACCGAAAATCATAGACAACTCATAGGGGACCATATCATTTTCAAAATCTGACTAATTTTGGAAGAAGATGCTCAACCTTTTGTGGAATGGGGAAGAAATGTGTTGTTGGCGAAATATTTTGTCAAGGACAAAATGGGGATTTCGTCAACGCTCGCGGGACTAAGTCCCTCTGCTTCAAGATGGGGTGGCACCCATTTATTGAAATCTAGAATAACTGTACACTAAACTATCTCTTGGGGTGGTCATAGACCGGAGAATGTGTGGAAATGCCCTTGTCATAACTGCAACAATATGTAAGAGAGAGAGAGAAAATATAGGAAAGTGGGTAGAAAATGAGATAGGGAATTGTATTAATGAGTTGAACTCAAATTTCATTAACTACAACTTAGAGGTGATTCCAGTTTCAATTGGAGGATATAGGCAAGCACAACACAACATCATGGCAAGATAGTGAAACAGATAATACGAGATAAATACAAAGCCTCATCAAGATGTATTCATTCCACAAAGAAGGCACAAAGTCCTTCAAATTCCAACAAATGCCAACATATGCTCGACTGAGTGACAAGATGAGAATGGAGGAAAATTGCTAGGTAGAAAATAGAAGAATATAGCTTGCTAGAGAGGGCAAAAACTGATCCTTCGGAATGGAGAGAGGATTACGATTTATATCCAAAGCAAGTGACTCTTCGTATTCTCATGTGATTTTTCAACTTAAAGTGCAATCCCAGCAAAGGAATAGAAACTGTAAGTGACTTAAGTCACTTTTACAAAAGTTGTTCCTCAATGGAGAAATAGAATGTTAGAGAGAGAAAAAAAGAGAGGTGTGATTAGAAGATGATCCGAGATGAAATTCTGCTCCTCCCTCGTTGTGGAGATGAATGCCGCAACTAAATACGATCTTTTTGACTGTTTCTCTGATTAGAGAATGTATTTTATTGGATTTAGAAATGATGCTCCACACCTTATCTAGACTAATCATCTTTGGTTGTGCCTTGAAAGATCTCTTTCAACCCGTCATCTCTGTGAGCAATGGTAGGTTGGGCAAATCAACTTCTTTGTCACGAACATGATCTCTTATCTCTTGTTTCCCACATGAGAAAACACTCATCTTGTAATCATCATGAAGCATGCACTCACGCCACACTTGTCCCAAACTCGCTAACCATGAGCTCTCTCGGATTTGACAGTATTAGAGATTTCTGAGAATTGTTAATGACAACATAGCAATCCTCGGAATGCAAACACTTCCTCTTCGTGAGATGGAATCAAGAATTGACTGGAAGGACAATGTCTTTTTGACGAATACGAGTACTTCCTGTCTCGTCTCTTGAAAGAAGTTTAGTGAGGAGATCGAGAATTGACCAAAACCGTAGTTCGCATACTCGTATTCAGAAAACCCCAAAAAATTTGACTCGGCAAGACTCAACGAATATTCGGGAATATTCGGCAACTTAAAAAATACGCTATTTTATTTTAAAAACATAAAATTTGTGCAAAATATAGCTACAAAATATATCAAATGAGTTTGTAAAATGTTGGGAAGTGTTTTCTAGTAGATTTGAATACAAGTACAACACAAAATCGTATCATCATGCGAATACAATAGCCAACTGATAAGTGTTATGAATTTATGATGATTGCCACTCAAAATTATCATCATAATTGCATATCTATGCAAGTTACAATTTATAATAATTTACATTTTTCTCTTCCACGTTCTAGAGAAATATCAACATGATGCCTTTATAAGACAAAAAACTACATTTTTTCAGCGTTAACCCTATGTTTTTCCCATTTTCCGTGTTAAACCTGCGAATGGATGAATTTTAGGGTCAAACTTGGCAAATATTCGCTGAATATTCTTAGCAAATACTCGCAAATATTCGCATGTGACGAATGGCGAGTTTTATTGGCGAATATTCACCCAGGCAAAATTTTGGCGAGTACTTGCCAAATAGGCAAACTATGACCAGAACCATGATTTTTATCATAGAAGCCTTCAATTGATTCAACTAGATGTTTCATGTTCAACAATCCTCCTGTGCACTATGACTTAGGTTAACAAATGAGTTTTCCTTCTTATCCAGATGTCTTCAATGGTCTTCAATGATGCTTTGTTGCGACATGGATGCGGTCATCACGGATGAAGGATTCATCCAAATTATTTGTGAATGGATTCGTTTGAAAGGTTATCGAGAGATGTGATGCTTTGATTTTGAAACAATTTTCTCATCTGGATCAACAGAAAAATGAGAAATCCAATGAAGTGGGCAAAATACTGTGAAAAAACTCAGTCCTCCATGTCTAAAAAAATATTCCACCTCGTCGTGCAAGAAATGGGTCAAATGAAAGGCGATTTTAAGAGGAACACCTGTTCCAAATTTTAAGCAATTTGGCTTGTCGAGTCACTGGGAAAAATAAAAAACATTCGAAGAGGGAAAAATACTGTGAAAAGCTCAGTCCTCCTTATCTCCAAAAATACTCCACCTCACCATTCAAGAGATAACTCAACTGAAAGATTATTTTAAGAGGAACATTTGCTCCAAATTTTAGGCAATTTGGCTTACTGAGTCACTGGAAAAGTGCAAAACAATTTCCAGTTGTTCTGGGCACAAATGTAGTTCGTTGGCTAGAAAATTCTTTCCCTCACAAGAAATAAATTATGATATGATATCCCATGAGGTATAGATCATTTGAAAGGTGTTTTCAAATGGAGCACTTTGGCAAAGTTTCAATATTTTTCGACCATGGGATCACCGACAATGAGCAAAAGAACGTTTTGGAGGCTAGGGCATGGAGTTGGGTTTAATGGCTTCCACGGAGGAAAAAATGAAGCTTTCATGGAGTTTCTAACATGCACTTTATCAAATTTTATGTTGGGGAGTTTTGGAGGGTAAACAAGATTTTAAAAAATGACTTAAGTGGAGGAGGGGTTTGAGTTTTGTTTGTGCAAAGAGGAAAATGCGCCAACTTTGCTTTCCTCCTCACCAAAGGGCGCTCCAATCAGGGCTGGGTGCATTTTTGGGGTGCAATGGACATACCAAAGTGCGCAATGTTAATGGGCCTTCAAAAATGCGGCTAGGCTAGCATGGGGAAGTCAACAACACACTAAACAAGCATAGTTTTTTATTTTCATGTTACTTTTTGTCTTTTCACATCAACCAATGGAGGAGGGCACACTTATGTTTGAGGGGTTTCAAAAGACACTTGACAAACTTTGTTGTGCACCTCCAAAAGGCCGCTAAGCTCCAAAGGTGCGCCAAGTTCACTTAAGTTGCTGACATCAGCAACTCAACGGAGAATTAGAACGTGGGATGCACTTTTTTGTCCGAGACCAAATTTTAACCTTTTTGGGGTGTACAATCTTATGAATTTGACTGGAAATGGTCCAACAAATCCAATGGAAGCATTTAGAAACCTTAAAAATGAATTCTCCTTGAGTTTTGAGTTAACTCACGATTTTTGCATAGGGAAATATAACAGTGAGGTGAGCTGCTACATGGGCTTGAGATGGGTATGAACAAACTTAACACTTGTAATCTTTGTCCTGACTGAGATACTCATCCCTTTGCAGTCCGCACAACTTGTAATCTTTGTCCCCTTTGTTATTCTGTTTCGAATAACTTATTCAAATTCCTTCTAACCCCCCTTTCGAACTGTATAATTTAAATTTAAAATGTTATTTTCTTCTTCTTCTTTTTATCTGCTTTGTTCTCCTAACCTGCTTTCTTCTTAGCTGATTATGATAGTATTTTAACGGTTGGGAGAACAATGCATACTTATGAGTCAGGACTGTAAAGGGATGAGTATCTCAGTGGTAGAGTATTCCAGCAGCAAATGGGAGGGGTTAGGTTTGAGTCCTAGCCAGTCCATGGAAAACTCACATGGTGTCAGACGAGTTTAGGAATCGTTTTGGAAGAACAATCCACACTTCAGACCGTAAAGGGACAAGTTACTTAGTGGTAGAACACACCAGCTGTAATTGAGAGATCCTAGGTTCAAGTCTGCTGGTCCATAGAAACTTATTAATTGTTTGAACAGTACATATTTACTACCTTACATTGGTCTGTAGCTCTCACCAAAAAGTAGTTTCTGTTAAGATGAGTGAGCTAGCCCACTTGAAATGTCAGTATAAAAATAACAGTGCAGACTTATTCAGAATAATTATTTCAAAATTCTTCTTGTGGAAATTCTAATGTAGAATTGTATGGCAATTTTTCTTTTATGCTTTCCCTCTACAACCTGGATATAACACTGTGGACCCTTAACAGCAACCTCTCACGATCAAGTGACACAAAAGATGATTTTTTACAAAATTTTGATTCTTTTTTCCATGTTTTTTAGGATGACGACTGAGGGGAGCTGTTTTTATTCAAGAGTTATCATCTGGAATGATTTGATTCACAAAAATGCTTGAGGTAATTTTTTCACTTTTCAAAACTTTCCACAACCAGGGACAAACCATCCAATTCAATTGTTTCTGGTGTACATGTGATGCTTCTAATGTTCTAGAAGCTCGTTCACAACTGATTCGATACCTATTCCTTTAAGGTGTGGAGCAAATTCTGAAATTGAAAGCACGGGGTTTGTTTTTCGAAGATTTTGAAGAAGTTGCTTAAAAACACCTGCACAAAAAGGTGAAGAAGTTGCCAAAACAGAAAAAAATCATACTGCAATCAAAACACCATTAAAGCCATTGTGCAGAAAAAACTAAACCTTCAAATACATAGGAAATTGCTAACAAATTCTGGACTTTGGCAGGGGTTATTTAATTTTCCTAAAAGAATCTGATCAAGTACCGAAGAAGAAATCTGAAATATACATGATTGCCTATGGAGAGTCTGTAATTTGTTTTTTACTGTTCAATCTTAGTTGTGGTTATTTTTTTATTTGAAGCTTTTATACCAGATAAATAAACATTTAGCTCTTAAATTCTCTCCATATCCATAGCATTTGGAAGATACTACCTAAATTGATAAATCCTTCCCACTTAAAGTTGATTTTGCAACTACACTTCTAGAAAGTAAGGTCTCTTGCATGAGATTGCAGTTGCTCACCATTGTGGGCCCTGTATTGCTCTGCATCTTGGCTATCAACTTATCATTTAAAACGTTATGAAGCCAGTCAAATGCAATTTGTTGCCATGATAGTTTTAATGTGTTATTGGGTTTTTAGCTTGGTCTGTGATTGTTTTGGAATGTCTCACAGTATTGATAAAATTCATGTTTTACCAAGAAAATTGCTTTTTGAATGTTCATTTGTATTATATAGGTTTTTTGTTCTTTTATTCCCCGTCGTATTTAATTGGTCCAGAAGCTAAGTTTTGATTGTTTTACTTGTGTTTGTAGGTATTTTATTTGCAACGGTTTGGAACGGCTCATACGCTTATTAATCATGCCCAAACGGAATCATGTCAGCTGCTCAATTCCTTGAATGAATTCTCACCAAGGAATACTTATTCCTGATGTTCATAAAATGATATTCTTGTTTTAATAATGATATATCTGTGATAATTGGTGTGTGAAAACTTGGTACTATATTTAGAGCAAATTTTAACTGTGTTTGTTGAACATTTAAGCGAACTGTTGGTTGAGCGTAAAAAGAGTACTTGTTTTGCAGCCATTGGGTGTGCAGAGAAGTTCTTATCGAAATCGAGGTCCTGAATTTACCGATAAAGCTGTAGTCACAAGGTAATTCACTGTCCATATTATTTCATTCACTTAAGCCATTATGGTTAAAGCTCGAATGTTCTTAGCCTACATATGCCAAATTCCTGAATATTCTTAGCTTTCCAGGTCAGGAATAAAGAATTGGCATGCACATGGATTTTCTAGAAGCATTATTCAGTCACAACATAGTCCCACAAATGGCTGTTTACCCCAAAAAAACTATTCTTACTTTTGTCAAATTATGCTCATGTCAGGAGATTTCATTCAATTGTAATAGAAATATTTACACAATCCTTTGACTATAGTTGGTTCTAATAAACAGTCCAAACATAGACCTTTGTGGATTCTACCTACAACCACTTACCATCTATTTATCAACTAAATCCTATCTACATGATTGTGTTAACAGTCACATAACCATAACAAATATAACTTAACAACCCCACTAACTATATGTGATAATGAACTCTGACTTCCACCCACCCCACTGTGTCCCCCTCCCAATGGTTTAGAGATTGTGGAGATAATCAACTTCGTACATGAACTGGAACACACTTGCAGTTTAACATACCAAACAACAGCGGGAATAGCTTCACTACACCTGCTAAAAACCAATAACCGAGAACAAACCCAACACTTATTGAGAAACATTAAAATTAGTTTGAACTAGGACACATGCAATAGTTCATGTATATACACTTGTGTGAATAAGGACACACACAATTGTTAAAAAAACAATTCTGCATGAATAAAGATATCCAAATATCTGACAAAAATATATCAGTAGTGGGAGTGGTCCTTACTGCGCTTGTCCTTACGCTAGACTGGGCCTCACCTCAACTGGTACTCTGGTTAGCTTGGGCCTTACCAATATTTACACAAAGAACAGTTGTGAGACTGGGTCCTTACTACTCTTTCTCAGTGGGAGCTGACCTCACTGATCATCTCATGTGCGGCTAAAGTACACTTTTCACTGTCACTATCACTAGTGATCAGCATCTTCGACTTTGTAGTTTTTTTTTGTACTAGATTGCCACTTAAGAAATAAACAAATCTTTGAGTTAGAGGCAAACTCAAGATTGGTGTTTTTCCTCTATCCTCCATCCTCCTCTAGAACGAGGCTCAATCAGGCAAATTGATTCTGATGGTTATGTGAACCACAAGTTGTTGCATGAAGTGCTTCAACAGTTTTGGCAGTGTTTTTCCATGTTTGTCTTATCCATGGGAATATATTCCCTCACCCAATGAAAAAACTGGTAAGGGTGTCAGGTACAATAAAAAATACGCCACATACAATTTTTTTTTGACTAAAGGGTTTAGATAGATGACTTTTAATGCAATTTTTTTCTTTTGAAAAACAATTATATCTTACCAAATGTAAGGGCTATTGCAAAATCCTTTTGCCACAAGGTATAGAAAATAGTTTTATGTAGATTGACGAGTTTTTGTTAGAATATGCCTCCTGGATAAAAATATATGAATTTAATACAATCTTCTAGGTAATTTTCTCAGAAGCACCGAAATGTCCCCGAGGGTCCTGTATCCATGCATAAACGTTTCAGAAACGTGAAACGTGAACGAAACGTGCCAGACGTTTCCGGAAATGTCTGTTTGGCATGTTTCCGCCGGTTTTTCAAAGTTTTAAGCATTTAAACTTTTAAAAAAATAAAAAATAAAAGCATTTAATACACCTAACCCTAATCTACCTACCTAGACTTGCTATAGACACTTCCTAAAAGCTATATAATGACCTCTTGGGTCCATTCTAAATCACACTCTCATTTTCTCTCTTGCTAAATTCAGTTTTCACTAAACTAACATTTAGCATTGTGAAGAGCAAAGAGACATCAAGGAGCAGCTTAAGGAAGAGTTTAGGAGGTGGTGCTAAGGGCAAAGAGCATCAAGGAGGAATTTCAAAGCAGATTTGGAAGCTTCAAGAAGGAAAAACTAGGTATTTTTCAAGTTTTTTTTTATAAAGAAAATGTTAATGTGATCAATGATCACGAATGATGTGTGCATAATGCACACATCATTCATGATCATTGATCACAATATCAATATGTAGTTGTAATTTAGTAATTTTAAATTCTATGCTAATTTTTTTTGTAATGCACACATCATTCGTGATCATTGATCACAATATCAATATGTAGTTGTAATTTAGTAATTTCAAACTCTATGCTAATTTTTTTTGTAACATTTTAAACTCTGCAGTTTTTAAATAAAAATCGTATGTTGTTTTTAAAAAATTATAAATATCATCCAAACTCTGTGTATGCTCTCACCTTGCACCTATACGGTGACCTTGGTGATCAAAAGCAGAATAGGATGCGTAAGTTTTTTTTTAAAGCTATTTTAAGAGTTCTTTTTGTATTTATTAAATTAAAAAAATCCGAACTCTATGTATGCTCTCTCCTCGCACCTATACGGTGAACTTGGTGATCAAAAGCAGAATAGGATGAGTTTTTTTTGGCTATTTTAAGAGTTATTTTTGTGTTTATTAAATTAAAAAAATCCGAACTTTGTGTATGCTCTCACCTCGTGCCTATACAGTGAACTTGGTGATCAAAAACATAATAGAATATGTAGGGTGTAGTTCTAACTTCTATTTAATAATATTAATTTATTGTTATCTAAGTTTGTGTTTTTAAAAAATTCAATGTAGGTTTGATTTTTTGACTCTTGAGATATAAAAACATAAATGGCATCCGGTTCAGCTTCTGTGGGAGGGCATGGGGAAGGGGAAGAAAGTTTAAGTGGGGGTGTGGATCCTAGAGCTCCTCTTTGGAGACGTGTGCAAATTGTGGAGAACCTTATTGGTGGTGGCTCTCGAGTTTGGGTATGCAATTATTGCAATATACAATTCAAATTTTCTTACACCCGCCTCAAAGCTCATTTAATGGGGAAAGGGGGAACATGGATTAGAAAATGTGCCAAGGTTGAAGGGAAACATATATTGGCATATATGAAAGAGCAAGAGGAGGCTGATTTGGCAGCTACAAGAGCTAAATTTGAAACCGCTCCTTTGCAAAATAGGGGTTCTGTAAAACCACCCACTCCATCAAACCATCCATTTATCTAAGTTGCAGTTGAAACTCCATTCGAGGGAGAGTGCTTGTCACGAAAGAGAAGTACCAAAGGCCCAGTAGAGAAAGCATTTGCAAATGAGAAAAAGGATGTTGCTGATGAGTTGGTTGCTCGATGCATTTATGCATGTGGGCTGCCCTTCAATGTGTTGCGGTCACCTTATTGGCAACAAATGGTGAGAGGAATTAATGATGCACCACAAGGGTATACAAGCCTTGGTTATTAGAAGGTGAGAACATCATTGTTGGCGAAAGAAATGGCCCATGTACATACTTCTTTGCAGCCAATTAGGGATTCATGGAAAGACTCAGGGGTATTTATCATTTTAGATGGATGGAAAGATGCTCGAAATAGACCCCTAATCAACATTGTTGCAGTGTGCCCTAAAGGGGCAATGTTCTTAAGGGCTGTTGATTGTGAGGGTGAAGTGAAAGATTCTCAATTTATTGCTAATATTTTGATTGAGGCTATTGAGTTAGAGAACTTTCAAAATGTTGTCTAAGTCATCACAGACAATGCTAAAAATTGTAGAGCAACAAGGATGATTGTTGAGGGGAGATATGAGCATATTTTTTGGACACCTTGTGTAGTACACTCTTTGAATTTGATGTTGCAGAAGATTGGCGAAATTCCATGGATAGAAGAAACTTATACAGAGGCAAATGAGATTCAAATGTTTGTCACAAATCATCATGTCTCAGGGTATCTTTAAGAAGTTCTCAACGTTGGAGTTGTTGAAGGTAACAAAACAATTTCCTAGTTTTTAATTTTTAATATTTATTTGCTAACTTTCTATGAAACATGAAATTATCAATTGAATTTCTTTTAAATTTAATTTTATATTTTATTAACTTGTTTTAATTTATTTTAATAGGTTGCTGAAACAAGATTTGCCTCTCACACACTCGTCTTAAGACGACTTGTGAAGGTAAAACAAGCCTCAAGGCTTATGGTGATTAATGATGTTTGGTCTGTGTGGAAGCAAACAAACACAGAAAGAGCCATCAAAGTAAAATCAATTATACTTGATGATAGTTGGTGGGCAAAGGTTGCATAGTTGCTTAGTTTTACTGAGCTTATTTTGTCTATGATTAGATATACAGACACATGACGCTTGCATAGGGGAGATCTATGATGGCATTGACTCTATGCTTGAAAAAATTAGAGACATCATACAACAAAAGAGCAGGATTCTGTAGAAACCTTCTACAATGAAGTTAGGAGCGTGATCATGAGAAGGTGGAATAAAATGACCACCCCATTACATCTCCTAGCCTATGCCCTGAATCCCAAATTTTATAGCAATGAAATAATTTCGCTACCAGGTAGGCAAAGACCATATGATGACCACGAAGTTGCAATTAGAGCTAACGCAGCATTCCAGAGGCTTTTTCCTGATCCAGATATAGCTAGTACGGTCCGCTATGAAATGACGCTCTTTGTCTCTTCATCTAATGGTAGCATGGGTGAAATGGATGCAACAATTGACAAGTACAAGTTGACTCCATTCATGTGGTGGTATGTACATGGCCATGATGCCAAGTACATACGACTTGTTGTCATTAAAGTCCTTTCATAGGTATAAAATATTAAAATGAAATCAAAAGTTTGTTTATTATTAATTAATTAAAAATCAAAATTGTATGTTCAAAGTTCTTACATCTTAGTAAATTGATTTTATTTTTAATTGAAAATTTCTAACTTCGTTTTTCATTTTTGGAACAGGTGGCTAGCAATTCTTCAGCAGAGCGGAATTGGAGTACATATAGCTTCATCCACTCAGCCAAACAGAACAAGTTAGGATCAAAGAAGGTTGAGAATTTAGTTTATGTACACTCCAATTTGCGGATCCTCACACACAAGACTGAAGGCTATCGTAAAGGTCCCAACAAACTTTGGGATATTGATCCTGAGAGTAGTGACTTTGATGCTTCTGCGACTACTCTTAGCCAACTTTCACTTCTTGGTATTGATGAAGAAGTATCGGGATCCATTGCACAAGTGATGGAAAGTGGAGCTAGTGGGAGTGGAGCTGCTAGTTGTGTTCATGGAGATGATGAGGAAGATCTGGATGATATATTCTAGAATCTAGATAATTATCATCTGACATGTATATGTGAATCATTGAAATTGTAACCATGTTGAATGATGAGTTATGACTCTTTAGAAGTTCAAATTTCAATGAATACAAAATATTTTGAGTGCTTTATCAATTATCTCTTATGGTCTACAAATTTACAATTATAAAATGAGTATTGTGCATATATATATATATATATATTTAACAATATATTGTACGGACGTTTCCGGTAATGTTTCGTATCCAAGGTTTTTTGAAAATTGCCGTTTCTGTGTTTTGTATTCGTTTCCGTTTCCGTTTCCATTTCCGTGCAATGTAGGTAATATTTTATTTTGAAGCTTAAACTACACTATGGGAGTACGAAAACAATTAAATCTACAAAATTGAAGGAGGTGGAATAATAGTAAGGAGCCATTGCAAGAATTTGGCAAAGCTAGATTAGTCCCACTGCTTTGATTATGTCTTTCTTTTGTAATTGTATCAACTTGCTTTTACAAAATGGTAATTAGTTGGGTGTAGTGTTGGAATTTGACGATCAACATTGCATGTTGCAAAACAATTAGGTGATGGTCTAGAAAATTGTATGGCCGTCACTTACATTGAAATTTTAATACAAAGTAATTTGAAATTTTAATACAAAGTAATTCATTAGAAATAAAAGGTTTACAAACATTAAAAATTGAATTGATATATAAAATTATGTACTAAATGTATAATATTGTTTTGCATTAATCTAGAATAAGCAAGAGATTCTTGAAGAAATCTCACACAAGGTTTGCTTTAATGCGGAGTTTGGTGGTAAACCTATTGGTCAAATTATTATGGGACTATCTGGGAAAACCTTGCTGAAAACTGTAGAGAATACTTGAACGCTTTGTATGGGTGAAAAGGTGCGAGAAACAATTGAAATTCAATCCTTTATAAAAGTTATAATAAGTATAAAACCTAGGTGTATGTTAGAGCGTGGGAATTTCACTCATGGAGATGAAAGAGGTGGAGAGTCCACTTATGGAACAAAAATTGCTGATGAGAACTTCAAACTGAAGCACACAAGACTAGGTTTTCTTTCCATAGCAGATGTTGGTTGAGAAACTAATGGTTCGCTGTTTTTAGTTACCACAATAACAACAAGCTTGTTGGATCGTAGACATGTATTTGGAAAAGTTATATGTACAATGGATGACATTTTTAAAGTAGAATTAGGAGGGCAAAGTGGTAAACCCAAACACAATAAAGATTGTAGACAGTGGAGAGGTACATATGTGAGTTAATAAATTTTTAAGCTCAAAGAAATATGTACCTTTTATCTATTTATGCTTTGATTTTTGACAATTTACGGAAGGCAAAAAGATTGACTATGGCATATCTGGCACCCAAGCAAAGATATAATGACTCCTATTTTATATGCTAGTAAAATTTGGACCCCCACACAACATTTTCTCAAAGTCGAAAATAAATCTTGGCTTAAAAAAAAGAGTGCAATAATTTCTCAAACTAATGTTTGAAAACTTGAGACTAAGGTCTTCTAAAACTCAGTAACCCATATTCAACAGAGCTCTTATAAAGAGTTGAAACAAGATCAACCGATTAAAATACGACATATATTTGATCATTGTAACTTTTAGACAATAAAGTATTAAAATAAAGCTAGAGGTAATTAAAAAACGAAGAAGCAAATGAAGACAGCAAAAGATATTATTACACACAATTTTTTTTAATTAGGAAATCAATGAACACCTCTAGTTGTGAACGAGGAAATCACATTTTGTAAAGGCGTGCCTGAAATTAGTTACAACTTCCAACTTTAAACTTCCTTTCAAAGTTCCATATTGGCAGTCAGTACTAAAACTATGAAGACTCATAAGTTGTATTTATACGAAAATTAAAGCAAAACAAATTAATATAAGTAATTAAAAATCAAAGCAATAAAAGCTAAATCAATATAGATATTAGAAATTTCGAATTCAATTTCTAGTTTACTTAATAATTTTAAAGATGTTCCTATTTCATCAATATTGAGATAGAGATAAACTTGTAAATTTTAATATATTGTATTACTTATCAATGAAATACTAATGAAATAGAAACATCTTTAACATCTAAATGACTAAAAATGTATAAACACCTTGCAAATTCCATCACAGATGGTTGCAGTAACCGCCCAATCTATTTGAAAGTGACTTTTACTAACATCTTCCCAACCAAATAACTCATGACTTAAGTGTAAAATTAATTAAACCAACTTAAACATTGGTCATTCAATATTAAACCTGTGTACATACCTATTATTTATAAATTGTAGCGGGGGAAATAAATTACTTCTACTTGTAATGGATCCACTTTACTTGGACTAACGAGCCAATTCTAAGTGGAACTAGAAGTGATGGTTGGCTAGTTTTATTATATCATTTCCATCAAAATTTCAAAGCAATATCATGTAAAGAAAATTACAACCTTGAGACTTTAACAATTACATGAGAATCCACTTTAAGACTCAATGCACAATGTGTAGAACTTTGACAACCTTGTGACCCATGATCGAACCACCTTTATAGTTTGAATAATAATACGGTGGATTGCAGCTTTACAATTTAATAACTCAGGGCATTATATGAAACATACGAATTTTGACCGACTCAATGTTCAAAGAAGGTGGTGGTCAAATTTTAGCTGTAACAGGCAGGCCATACAGTTTGGGATTGTTGCCATTGACTATGGTTTGTTCTTTTGAAATTATGATGGCAGCAATTAATTGCCATGGCCCGTGCTACAATCTTTCCATTTAGATTGCTCAATGTTATGGTGACTTAATGGGCATCTGAGATATTGGAGAAGAGGTGGTTTGGGTAGAGTGATAGACAGGTTGTTATGCACTCCTTATTCAAACTCTAGTATATATCTATGGATGATGATTTTGTGATAGTAATTTGTATTAATATTATTTAAAATACTTTCAATTTTTTTTGATCGGTAAATCTGGGACATCTCTGAGCCTATGTTTATTGGGGGCACATGTAGGCTGCATTAAGATGGCTGGCTTTATTTCCCACACGCTTAAATACTATCCTCCGTGATGTAGGCCGCCATAACATGGCATGGTGATTTGAACTTGAGTCTTCTCTATATGAGTGTACCCATTAACCACTGCACCACAATCCTTTGGACATTAGTTTCAAATTTATTAGTATCAAATATAATAATAATAATATTTTTTTTATGTAGCAAAAGAAAAAATTATTTATTTAAATTAGATATTAAGATTACAAAATTGCAGGCATCTGATCCATTTACCAATGCTCATATCTAGATAGACTTACGGATTGGACAGAGTGCTAATACATTAATTAATCTGGTTTATTAGAGTTATTTGGAGTCATTTGGGTTTGTCAAGAAATTGAGATAATCTGGAAGGAAAACTGCAAAAATAATATAAGACATGAATTTTGCAACCGGAATATATCAAGGCTTTCCTTTATCAAATATTGTTTCTTTAGGACTTTGCTTTATCAAATATTGTTTCTTTAGTAAATGTTTTGATTTGATTTATTGCTCTGTCTACCGTATGATATTGTAACTGATGTACCATACTCAAATAAGGAAAAACAAACATGTTCCCTGCAAATCATCTGCCATTTAAACAATAGAAGCATCATAACGATATGTCTATCATGTCAGTCATTGTGGTCAAAACTTCTGCATTTAATGTGATTGTTTTAGCTTTTTGGTGAATTTTCCATTGAGATGGATTAATTGCATCTGTAAGTTGTTTTAGAGCGTATTTTTATTTCTGCAGGTGTACAAGGGCAGATCAATCTTCTGTAACAAATCGTCTATATTATCTCCACAATGGAAATGCGACTCTTGGATTTTCGTAAGTCCTGTAGCACGGAGAATCCATTTTTTCTAAATTTTTTCGTGTGGCTGAATATGGATGCTTATTTTCTGAATTTTTTATTTATTCTTTTGAAGGATGAGAAGGCGCGAGTATCTCATTCCCGTGGGCATAGTGTTAAAGGTAGCTCTGATCTGTTTATAAGTTCCATGTTGAATGGTATAGGAAGCTATCAGTGATAAACCATGATTTCAAATGCAAGAATTTACATGTAAGTCAAGTCAATGTTTTTCTCGACTCTAAAGTATTTTGCATGGACAAGCTCCATCTTGAAGGAAAATGGATAAAAGAGGTGTATGTGTATGGTTGAGTAGGCTGTGGACTTGGAAAGCCACAAATTTTCCTGTTAATAAGGCCTTTGTTTGTTTTCAAGGAAGTATTAGGATTCTTTTCTTTGCTGCCTGTCTGAGTTTTGCTGTTTGCAATGTCAGAGCATTTTATTGCTGTTTTCTATAGATTTGACTTCTTTTTCACTTGGAATTTTGTCGTATGGGAACCCTTTGCGACAACTTGGCTTAGTCACCACTGATAAGGGAAACAATCAAAGTTATTGGTATTTGGTATGTAAATCATTTTCGACATGATTTATTACATTTCATTTTGTTTGTTTAGAATTAGGTTTAGACCATTTTTCTCATACATTTGTACAATAAAATCAATTTTGACAGCTACTTCCAAATATGTTACTTATGTGTTGTCTACATATGGTAGTGGCACAAGACTGATAACTGCACATCTAACACTGTGGCATAGAGTTTTGCAGATGTATGCCCAATCATAATGGTCTTGTAGTTACCAGGGATAGAGGGACTCTCTAACTTATGAATAGGGTAGATGATGTGTTGGGACCAAGACTGAGGGAAGCCTAAAGAGACAACCTAATTAAAAATTGCGGCAAGAGGAGAGGCAAGGGAATCCACACTATATTTGATGAACTCAGCTTTGACACCTTCACAGTCAGCTGGTTTGCTGGTGCGTAATCTCAAAATAGCTCTTGACAGAGGAGGTGGAGAAAACAAAGGAGGATGGTGGAGGAATGGGGGCAATGACAACAGGATGGGCTGGAACATCATAGAGGGAACTAGCATTGGAGACCCCTGCTTCAGGTGTGATGTCGGAAATGGTGGTTTTATTGGGGAGAAGAGTACGCCAAAAAGTCTTGAGAGATCTTCACATTGGCCTTATGATAGAGATATGCTTGGGAATTTCCTAGCACACCATAATGCATAATCGGAGCATATTCAATTCACTATGGAGGTGGAAGAAAACAAATGTCTACCCTTCATAGATATCTTACTCACCCATGAAGTGGACGTTGCTCTCTCCTGATAGGTTTACAGGAAAATACACATACATATTTGTATACAATAGAGCTGATTCTCACTACCTCTGTTGCAGAAAGTAGTAGTAATGAACACTATTTACTAGAGTTCTGGGAATCTTTGATCCTTACCATATAAGGATTGAAGAAAAGCATCTCAAAAATTCCCTTAAGAAAAAGGGTTATTGAAACTACCAAATAAAGAAAGTTTTAAAGGAGGCTAAAAGAGGTAGAAGGGTTCTTAGGGCCAACTCTGGCATGGAAGATAAGAAGGCCTTCTTACCTTACATTCATGGTAATCTCGAAAATTTTGACAGGATCTTGAGAAGAAAGGACATAAGAAAGTGCTTCAGACCTTACAGAACCCTCAGAAACAGCCCCAGAAGCACCAAAGATTGTTGTGATCCTAAACAGAGAATAGGGTTGTAACTGGATGTGTGGCACTCCCTATACTGGCGAGAGTAGTGGATCTTTTGGAACAAAAATCAAGGAACATGCTTCTGATATCCAATGCGGTAGGGTGAAACAAGTTCTCCTGATCTGCATTGAAGATACTAAGATTCAGAAGACTCACATACAATGATGCACTACAAACAACTTAACCTTAAAACAAAAATATAAAATATCAAAATCATAGTTGTAATATGAATATCTTTCTCGCATCACGAAATTATTTACTGTCAACCTGTTGGACTTGCCTCTGTTGTATCTAAAGTTTCTCCCCTTCTTGGGATGCAGAATAGCATTCTTTAAAATATTAGTCCCTTATGGTTATGCTCCATTTGCATATCTTTGTTAGGTCTGTATGCACTCAAGCAACTCTATAATTTTGAAGTCACGAACCATTAAGTTTCATACCATATGAGCCTCTGTTGCTCAATTTAGGATGGAAATGCAATTCAGGTATTGTTGCTTTGTCTATATTGTTATTCTCTATGCTATTCTTCTAAGTTCCTATATTCTGTCAAGGAGCAAAAAACTGAGGGACAGGTGTTGGTTAGGGTTTGCAGATTACATTTCTGTAGCATTTCTTGAAGGATGTGTGCTACAAAACCAGTTCTGCTGTCTCACAGTGATTATCAAATTTTGGAGTTTTCTTTTTGGCCATATTTATTTCAGATAGGACCATAGGGAAAAGCTAATTAAGGCCTTTTGTGAGGTGAGTGCTTTCATTGTTTTCAGGTAGAGAAAAAATAAAGCCAATGGAACTGGTTTTTCAGTAGTAGAAAGGCCAACCAGACTTCAGTTGATTGCTTCAAACTCCAACACAACTGTTAAGGTGTTTGGCTTTCACATCGCAATGTTACACTTAGTCTGACTATACATCTGGACCCTGCACTATTTTTTGACTGTTGTCAATAGGATGCCAATTTATTTAGTTGGGATTATATGTAAGCAATTCTTTGGCTTTATTGTGATTTGTTTGTGCTGTTCTGCATTTTAATATTTTATGTTAATAAATAAAAACGCATGGTTAAAATAAATGATATAAACCGGTTAAATTTCTTTTCTACTCCAGTATATTGTAACTACAAGTACTATTGAGACCCGTCGATCTACTTTGGAAAATGGTGGACGTTAATATAATCCCCTTCTTTTCTTCTATACATATCTCTTATGATAGCATATGTGAAAGCCTGATGATCTCTGGAGACCATGTAAGTTGTTTATTGAAATATTGAAAAGTGTTTCCATTACTATTCTTCACACTTGTGCAATGCTCTCTTTTGTGGAGGATTTCAACCTAATTTGCTTTGTATATCAAGTAGCCTACACGTGTATATTTATAATTCAAGTATCATAGAGTGGAGAAAGGTAGCTACAGATCATTCATGGCATGGTTGTTTGAGTTTCTCAATACAACATAGGCAGGACTTGATGTAAAGGAATATAGTCTGGAAAAGAATGTGCGCTTGCACACACATATGTTCACAAATGCAGGATTGCTAGACAAACTGATGGCAGACTCTTTATATCTATAACTTATAAGCTTATGTCTTGTGCCTTTACCATACAGATAGACAGTTAATAGAAGTTGTGTGGCTCTGATGTCTGGATATACTTGTTTTTAATTTTAATTCCTTGCAGTTGAAATTATATTTTGTCTAGTATTATTGTCAAGATTTTTTTTGGTTTTGTAATGGATTTATCTGCGGTTTGACAAATTACATCTCGGATTTCTCAGGCTCTAATTGACACTAGTGATCGTGAACTATACTTGCAATTGACATCCACATTTAATGAACGATATCAAGGTCAGAAGGGGGCCGTGGGCACACAACTTGTGTGTCAAAGGGTAGAGATTATACTAGATGAAGTTAGGCGATATGCACTCTTCACCCGCCTTCAGTGCTTGAAGTTTATTGGTATGCTTGACCCTACTACATTTGAGAAGTAATTTAATTTCTTCAGAGTGCGAAGTTGTGTTTATGAGTAGGATTATCAAGAACCTTAACTAAAGCCATTTACACGGGGAATTTGTTGTTAGTTGTCTCACTATACATAACACTTCACTGCAGGAGAACGCTTTCAGCCAATGTTGGAAGGAATGGAAACCGAAAATCATTATGTCGTAAGTTGACTGCTTCTGGGTGGTTCTGTTTGCTTTAACACTAATTAATTGATATGTTTTTGCGACTGTTGAAGTTTACATTTGTTTCTGACTAGATATCCTCCCACTGTTCAGTGTCTTGGGAACTAGTGATATGCATTTGCTTGTCTTCCTATCTCAGGTTGGAGAAAGAGTAATCATGGATTATATTCTGGTCCATTTGGATAGATGCAGTGACAAATTCAATTTTCTGATGTGGGTTACTACGTCTCTGTATCAGGTTTCTTTTCTGGTTTTCTGTAATCTTATAAGTTTTGCATATTTAAAGCCTTTATTATTTAGAGAATGTAAGTGAATGATGTATGAGAAGGTAAAAAAATTAAAATAGACATCTCTGACCATGGTCAGTAAAGTCTTGTTTGCTGTCAATAAGTTTTTAATTCTTTTGTACCCACACACAGTTAATATCACTGGAGGACAAATAGTCAATAGTTTTGGGGAGGGTGTAATATGGTTTTCAGGACATATGGGCAAAAATGGTTTTAGAATTGCTGGACAAAAAACATTTGAATTTTGTTTTATATTTATGTGTATTTTGGGCTATACATATGATTGTTTACCAGGAAGGGTTGTTAAAGAGCGAGATTTAACGCCGCTCTTGTATTTACAATAGAAAGTTTTGTAATAGTGCACGTTCAGATCTTGTATTTTTTCTGCCGGATGCAGCAATCCTGAATCTCAGAGAAGCAGGATTATGTTTTTGTAAGCTTTACTTTATTACAATATAAATAAAAACTTTATCTTTTGGTAAAAAAAATATCACCGAGGAAGAGCTTGTGTGTTCAGAAAAAGAAAAAAACAACATTAATGTTTATGAATGAAAAAAAGTTCGGCAATGGGACTTGAGGATATATCCAGTTACAATAGAGAGTGCTAGGGTAAAAAGACCCTTGGATCAAAAACTAATTATGGCAATGAAAATGAACAAGGACAAAGCCAACAAAGTAAAGCCCAAACCATCTGGTTAAGGTACCACTGCAAATAGTCTTGTGGGGGGAGCAAGAACCCCCAAAGAGTACAAGCTGATGAAAGTTGGAAAGAGTGGATGCTAGTTCCATCAAACTTCTCTGACCATGCCCAGGACAGAGGAATCATCTGTTTCATTGTCTGTCATTGTGAAAGTGCCAATGTAGGATCTGATAATGCTCACCAGGGAGTGTTTAGGGTTGAGGGGGCTAGGTTGGGTAATCCTAGGAGGAAGCAAAGCACACCCCCTAGAATCCCTCCTAACATCCAAGGTAGAAGAAACTACTGTCACAGTCAAGAAACTCATAATGTGTGCTTGTCCCCACGGCCTCGGAAGCAATCGAGTAGATCCTTGACACTGAGAAGTACAAATCCAGGACACTTAGAAGGAGCAGACCCATGTTGCCAAGATATAGTGTGCTGGGGCATCTTAGTTACCCTGGAGACATCTTATTGTGAGGAAACCTTCCAGGAAAGTGTCAAGCCTTTGCGACAGGATTTTCTGATGGAATTTTGCAGCAGTATCTGATTTTGTATTTATGACATGATAGAGTGACAGAATTTCCTGGCAGGATTTTGTATTTATGACATATAGAAGAAAAGAAATTGGTGGATAGTGAATGTGTCAGAGTCGATTATTATCTCAGTGACTGGATAAGGGATGATGTAAGGGCAACAGTTGCAACTTGCGATATTGTTATACATTTGGATAAACAGAAGCAATTGATATGTCTGCTGAGAATTGACAATACGCATAAAAAAAATCTCATCAAATTTGAGAATTGAGAATACGTACTTTTGTGATTTCTATAAATATATTGTGAAAGATGACTATTAGCATTCCTCTGCCTGAGAAATCCAAGGAGACGAAACATGGGAAGGGTGTGAAAACAGAGAGCAGTCTGCTGTTACCCAAGAAGCCAAGATGTTGGTGTGGAGGGAGTTCACAATGGATTTAATGGTGTTTCCTTCACTGGCACAGTGTTTAATCTATCTACGACTGTGGCGGGGGCAGGGATAATGACGCTGCCTGCTACTCTCAAGGTGTTGGGATTGGTAATAGGGATATGCATGATTGTGTTGGTGTCTTTGTTGACTGATGCTTCCACCCCATTCTTTGGGGCATATTCCTGTTCTGTTAGTAGAGGAGGTAATATAATTGTGTTTACCGGAGGATGTTGAGGATAATTTTTCCAAGGAGATGTGGAGCTCTTCACTGGTGGGAAGATTTCTGGGCAAAAGACCGTCTTTGTTGGAGCTGCACTGCTGGATAGAGCTTGCCTGTAAAGACCTTCGGTGCCCTATTCTAACCCTGCTATCAAATGTTTTTTTCTTTTTGAATTTCAAACTTCTAAAGTTCAAGATTTTGTGTGGAATAATGGCCCGTGGTTTTGGGGAAGGGTGGGGTTGTTTTTATGTCATATTGCATTAGCCAATTCACATGTTTGTTGGAAATTGTTTATGGCTAAATGTAGAGTTTTTTCCCTGATAGGTGCGTAAACCCTCATAGTGCCTTCATCCTTGTTTTTTGTTCCATCTTTAATGGCTTGCACTCTTTCACTCAACATTGGGGTAGATAGCTATAAATATCAACAATAATCCAACAAAGGTTTCAAAGCGATCACATGATTCCTGGAATGAGTTTTCTCTGCTTTTTTACTTCTACACAATACGATTTACAGAATAATTGAAGGGTTAAACAACATAGTGTTTCAAGGTATGCAGACTAATTCTTAGTTAAGAGTAAATTGGTAAGATACATAGTGCAATCTCCCTGATCTCCTATCGCTGCTCAGCATTTCCGTTTAAGATTGTAATTATTTAAATTCCAAGTTTGTTATTGTGAAATTGACCAATAAAGCAATGGTGAAACACTTCAATTTGTCTCAACTCTCATGAAAGATGCCAATATGTGCCCTTTTGAATATGCATATGTTGGGGTTTTTCAGGTTGGGAAATTGTAAAAATGTGCAACACTATTAAGACAGTGCTATATTCCCTCCTTGCTAATTTCATACACACACGAACGTTTAAAAGTTATATGTGAAAAAAAAAATTCCTACTTGCGATTCAACAAAAAACGCCGATACCGATCTACATATATTCTCTTTACCCTGATCTTTTCTTTGTTAGTGATGAATGTTGGGCAGATAAGACTTACAATTCTTTAATATGGAATAGTTATAGAAGCCAAAATGATGAAGTTTCTGCCCTTTACAAATCTTCTGGGATTGACATTATCTTCTGAAACACTTTTGCATCCAAAGGCTTGCCTGATGTTTAACTCTATGGAAAGCTGGATTTTTCTATTCTAGAAATGCAAATTGAATCATTGAAAAAACCCAAAGAAGATTGTGCAAGACAGTTCTTAGTGAAATCGAGAGAGTTGATAAATATTTTCTACACGGCAGCTTAAAAATGTTGTAGCCTCTAAGCTGCATGAATTTTTTAAGATACAAGATAACCCTGACGATGATTTTTTGGTATCTTATTTTTTTAGCTGTACTTCTGAGTCCTCAGTTTCTTCTTGGCTGGAGACATGGTATTGCCTCTTTCATGAATTCTCACAAGATCTTGTTGTACAGCAGATGAGGCATAATGGATTTATCAATTGAATTTAAAGCCCTACGTTTCTATGCTTTATTTTCCTTCACTATGCGGTTACTCTGTTATTGATTTTAATGGCTTCCATCCTTTCAGGAGAATAAATATGATGATACATAAAATTCAAAAGATGTCCTCCAAAAGAAGATGACAGACCTAGAGCCGAAAGGATGCAAAGCTAAAATGATTACGACATAGGAAAAACTTGACACCAAGAAAGCCTATCTCCACAAATTCAGAATCCAATTTTTTAATCCAAATAATCACAAAGTTGACCCTTCGCAATGCAAAGGACTTGGAAATTAGGCATAGGAGAAGGATAACAAAATCCATGTTGTTGTATCCGAGGAGCTAATGTCTCAATCATGTGGGAAGAAATTTCAAATGAAGCATGATTACCATAATTACCTGGTTCGGCCGGATCTGTTTCAGATTTGGTCTGAACCGGATTTTTGGAGGCGATCGGATAAATCCAATCCGGTCTGCCTCAATTTGATTTTTTAAAATAAATAAGTTAAAAAAAAACCAAAAATAAAACAATACAAACCCTAGTGGCAGCAAAAACACACATAACACAGAAGAATGCAAAGCGGCGACATTCGTTTTTCTCTCAGATTGCTGTGACATCTTCATTTCAATTTCGCAGTGCTGGGTGGAAAGGTCTTTGTCGGCAGAGGTCCCTGGCGGTGGTGTGCAGGAGACCACTTTTTATGTTTTATTTTTTAGGTTTAAACTTTTGTATGTGTCATGTTTTATTTTATTTGCCTTATGTCTTATGTTTTATAATTTATTTCATTCCCCTCGCTGCTCGGGGAAACCTTCAACTTTACATAATTTTATAATATATTATTAACTTAATAACTAATATATAGTTATTCATGTAACAATTAATAACTAAATATTATCTGTTAAGTTATCAATATATGTAAAATAAAGTATTCTTTATTTTTTTGTATAATAGAATATATTTTTTTAATTATATATAAATTATAATTAGATTTGTTTCTTCTTATTATTTATGAATTATAATTAGTTATTAATTATAATAATTAATGCTGTTTTAGATTTATCTATAAATAAAAAATTGTTTTTTAGTTTCTTATTTATAATTTTATGTTAATTTTAAATTTCAATAACTAATATTAATATATTAATAATCAAATAAATAAGAGTTAGAACCACAAAATCAATATATGCATTTATTAATTTGTAGTGTGTATATATATATACCAAACCGGATTTTTTCAAACTTTTTTGAAAACTCTGGATTTCCGGACTTTTTAGCCCTTCCGAACGGATTCGGATTTCCAAACCTGGTAACTATGATGATTACAGAAAAGAAAGTTTCAAAAGTCGCAATACACAAAAGGAATAAGCCTTCCATTAATGCTTCAGAATGGCATAAATGTGGTATTGATTCTATTATTGCTTCTAGGAATCACCATTACTAATGGAAAGGATATTGTGTTTCTATCGGTTGGTTTTTGCCATCATTTCCTTTTAAATTGTTCCCTCTACTCATACACATACAAGATTATGCAAGCAAAATTATACATGCTCGTGCATTTCATCTCATTAATGGTTAGAAATTTCTGATGTTGCTTCAAATCCCTTTCTAGGAGACTTAATATGTTTGTGAACTCGGTCTTTTTTCTTTCAATCTAATTGATTTCAATTTGTATATTTTAAATTTAGAAATAAATTATACAAATTTTTATATGGTGAAGTAAACTCGGAGTTTTTACCATAATGTTATTGTCAGACAGGTATGGTAACTGAAAAACTTGCATAAATGAAGTTTTCAAATTGATGGTAGAAAGAACAGAGTAGAATCTATATATGTGGAAGTAAAATCACAATTAAATATTACATTGTAATTACATAATATTTGGCATAGAAAGGGATCTAAGTCCAAGGCCCTTCTATGAAAGTGGGGATTGTTTGTGGCTTTGGAAGCTCTCATGAGTTGGGAGAAGTTTATTGATTAGTAGGTGATTTCTTTTAAAATTAAATAGCTCACATGTTATTCTCAACTGTCAACATGGCAACATACGAAAAAAAAAGTTACGTCAGCAGATACATTACACACCATCACATCAAAATGAATTTCCAAACTAGAACCATGAAATCTGAATACATATAGACTTGTGAAAGGGGAACCCTCAATGAAACATGGAGCTGATAAAAACGAAAGAAAGAGATTAGGGCAGGAGACCAGCAATACCACATGTCTATAGGAATTTGCGGGCCAGGAGAACTATCGACAGCATCATCTATTGCCGGAAAAGGTCCAATGTAGGATATGATGATGTTCTTAGGGGAATGTCCAGGACTAAGGGGGCTGAGCTTGACAATCTTAGTTGGATGTTAGTTAGCCACCCCTACAATCTCCCCTAAGGCCAACAACTGATGAACCTGTGGTTGCAGATAAAAATCTATTAATGTGTGTTTGCTTCCCTTGATCAAAGCTACGGATAGGGGGAAGATCCTTTATGCCAAAACAAAACAGATTGGCTACGCCAGAAATGCACTGAGGAGGGTTGAACTCTCTAGCAGTCATACACAAAGAGGATCACTATCTCCCTTGTTTGTTCCCATGTGTTGTGTGAATCTGTCATATCCTGTTGGCACTTAGAGCCTACATTACTTGTGGTTGGATGGAAGAAGTAAGCAGTCAGCCTGACAACTCAAGGCATTCCTTGTAAGGGATATGCATTTGAGAATAACAGATTTTCAAAGAAAAAGGATCAACAATCTCCGATCCAGATAATAGAAAGAAGTGGATAAATATCCACCCTAGTTTCTGTATAGATAGTGGTATCTCCCTTGGATCTCATTGTAGATAAGACACCTAATGATAAAATACTCTTTAATCGCCACCTCTTGAAGGGGCTAGAGATGACAGCTCCTGTTGCCACAGGAAAGATGGTTCTTTAAATTTTAATCTCAACTGGTAACTTGTGAGAGCACACCCTTAGTTGACCAAGGGGAATTCTTAGGCCCTGTGACCATGATGTTAGAGATAGTCTGGCTGAATGATGCCATCTGCAATCTGTAAGAAACACTCAAGAAAAAAAGCCAACTTCAGGCTAGGCGGCAGTGGAGTAGACCAAGTGGCCTGAATGTAATGTTGTCTGGCGGTGTACCCTACCTTACAGCCGAGTTGATGAACTCCTATGAGGAAAGAAGGTGATGAGGGATATGTAAGGATTGCCTGAATAGATGGAGTTGATGAATAAAGTTTCCAATAGATTGCAGGAGTATAGTTTGAAACGATGATATTTTTTGATTAACGATTTACCATAAATAAACAAAATGAAATTTAGCTAAAGTAATGCATTTCTTGCTGCTAAATGGAAGTAAACTACAATGGTAATAAATAGTTAATATATTAGGATTTAGTGAGGAAATAAAATGTAATTTATTAGGATACTGTTTTCAAATTTAACTTTTAACTCCTTTTTGTTACTGAATTAGAGACCCTTTTTTTCGTTCTCTTTTGCAAAATTGATAGAAAAAATTTCTGCTGTCTCATGTTCAGAGTTTCTGATTTCTGCAGCCCAAAACTTTTGAATATGATGTCAAATATTTCGTCAGTCAAAACAGTAATGAATCTGGCAAAAATGCAAAATTAGAACACTGAATATCAAATATATATCAACTTCTGTTCTAATTCTACATTTAGTTTAGCTTTTTTATGTACGTCTTCTGTTGAATGTCCTTTTACTCCTTGTTGAACTTATCTCACATAGCTTGTTGAGGAGCTTGGTCAAATGCTTTTGCTTATGAACCATACTCTGAGCATCAGCTATTGTAATGTTTTTTGCCTCAATATGTAGGAAAGTAGCTTTTAATTTTTTTTTTTGTTTTGTTCCCATTTTAGGAATTTGGTCTCCTAAATATCTGTTAGGCATCATAGGACCTAGTAGAGGGAAAGTAGATGTTACGTGTTTTTTTTTTTGATTCGTTAAATCTTCCTTTTGAGGATATGGCACACTCTTACTCGGGTTAAGGATGTTTCCACCACCACCAGCCATTTGTCTGCCAAGATCCACATCCATTGTTTTGTCACCCATTGGCATTCCTCTTCCAACCTTTGTCTTGATGCTAGAACCCCAGAAATAAAACTTAACAGCTGGGAGGAGGGGGAGGTGCTGCTGTCGAAACACTCCTTTGTTTGCCAAATTATTGGTCAATGACATCATGAACTCATCGAGAGCCCTGTCAGACCTTTTAGTGCCTGCAACCTAGCTCAGAAAGAAGTCTTGAAAGAGACAGAGTATGAATTGAAGAATCCTTACATTTATTTTTATTTGAGAATTGATAAAAAAGCTACGACCGGGTGTTCTCTGTTGGATCTAGAAGCATAAAAAAAAAACAGCAAGAAGATAGAGATGCACAAAACTCCACTGATTCGAAAGACTCATGCAGGATGTATATATTATTAGGAGAAGTAGTTACATGATCTTTAGTTACAACTGTTTTACAACCTCCTAATTGTTTAGAATCGTACAGGTTCATTATATATATTCAACACCCCCACTTAATGACAAACCTAGAAACAACACCAAGTTTATCTCTCAACTTGACAGGTCACATCAAAGGACCAAAGCTCTTAGCCTGTTGCATCAGTAGGCTGATCTGGTCAGTTATGGACATTAATTTAAATAGCAGAGACCAATTGCATGCAGAATTAACCAACTGGTAGGAAGTATAATTCATAACTGAATTTCAATCTGTTTTGTACTTAAGCATCAGATCAGGATGCTGTCACTCATTTTAACGGCTACAACTTGAATTAATTACAACACCCTGAAAGCAGCATGTTGTGCATGCTTGGGGAAACTGAACCTAATCAGTTAGAATGATGATGCTCTTAATGCTTCGCAACAAGAAGTTAGAACAGCTCTTGTATTCTGCAGTGTTTTAAAAAGCCATTCCGGAATCGGTTCCGGCTCGGTTTGACCGGTTTCATTAAAAAAAGCACGAACTGTTTAGAAAAACAGGAACCAATGACCAGTTTTAGCCCAAACCGGTCAAACCGGTCCGGTTTCATCCTGTACCGGTTCGAGTAGCATGAACTGTCCTTTTTTGGATTTTCCGTGAACTGAACACAAGTATAGAATCAAACTGGCCGGTTCTGTACTAGAAAGGGTCTGGGAACCATGTCAAAAACTAGGGTTTGCCTTTAAACATTTCATTCTGTGGCTCCAATTTCAGGTGTAGCTTCTCTAAAAGTGCATACCTTTTCTCGAACCCTAGCGCTAAATGATGGCTATATAGACCCTATTTGGATACAATCTAGTTTTTGAAAACGTTTTTGTGACCAATACAACTTCTTGCTATCGGCTAAGACGCAATCGATTAGCTTTGAATAGGATACCTAATACAGATCCCATTGTAATTGGATGAATACTGGATCCAACTTTCATAACTCGGATAAGAGGAGATTCTCACATGCTCGGACTAATAGTTTGATCCTAAACTTGGGGTCGCGACTGGCTTATTGGATGTTGAACTTCACTAGTAGCACCAGACATGGCAAACAGATGCATAGGTTTTTTTTTTGCTAGTACAAGTACTACTTTTTTGTCCCTGAAAGTCCAATGTGTCTGCAGCCAAAGGACACAAGACTGACATTGCTATCGAGGAAAGGATCCCATTCAAAAAGCAATGGTGTTGAGTTTGCAATGAAAGAATACGCTGCAAATACATGGTTGTAGGTTGCAGCATATATGTTTTTTTAAAGGACTCTATGGGCCATTTTTTAAGTTGCCTCATTGTTTATGTATTTTGTTTCGGACATGTAGTGCACTGTTTCGTTTTGCTAGTATTTACCAACTTATCATGGTATATACATGAGCAAACTTTGCATATTTTGTTTGTAATTGTTTGTAATCATGGTTTGGAATCTTTAAAATTTCTTGTCTTTCTTTAAAAATGTAATTTTTATGTGTTTTTTAGTAAACCGGTTCATAGAGTTTGAACCGGTCCGGTCCAACCCTCGGCCTGATAACAACAATAGGCTGAAGTTTACTTTGCCAAGAAACAACTCCTGAACCAAAAGAGAAGATATATCCTATGGTAGATCGTCAAGTATCTACAAATCCTCCCCAATCAGAGTCAGTATAGCCAATCAACCTGAAATCTGCAACTCTCTGATATAGAATGCCCAAGTCAAGAGTTCCTTTGACATATCGTAGAACTCGTTTTGCTGCTCCCTAGTGAATGAGTTTCGGTTTAGATAAAAACTGAGAGAGATAGCTGACAACAAAACATAGATCCGGTTGTGTAGTTAGATAGATCAAACTACCCACCAACTGTCTGTATAATGATTCATCGACCGGTGGTGAATGATCATGCGCTGGGAGTTTCAACCCTACCTCCATAGGTGTAGAAGAAGAATTACAATCATACATTTGAAATTTCTGTAGCAGGTTAGTGGCATACTTAACTTGAGATATGAAAATCAAGTGATCAAGTTGCCAAAATTCTACACCAAGAAAATAGTGAAGGAGGCCTAAATCAGTCATGTCAAAAGCAACACATAAATCTGATTTTACCTTATGAATTGCAGCATCCCCACTACCGGTGATGGTAAGGTCATCAACATACATAATAAGAATCACGATCTTTGCTATTAGGAAACGCCTAGGGCCTCCCCGTTTCCGTTTCCGAAACGGAAACTCCTTTGAAACGTCCTAGTCTCCTAGAGATAAGTATACATGATAATAATGTATTATTTCAATGAATACAAAATATTTTGAGTGTTTTATCAGTTATTCTCATCACTTATGGTGTATGGAGTACAATTTTAAAATGAGTACTATACACATATATATATATATATTAATAATATATTGTACATACGTTTCTCGTAACGTATCGTATCCAAGATTTTTTGAAAATTGCCGTTTCCGCGTTTCATACCCGTTTCTATTTCTGTTTCCGTTTCTTGGCAACATAGATCACAATGTCATCGTCATTGCTTTTGACATAGAGATTCAGATCAGAATGACTTCGTGTGAAGCCTGAATCTCTGAGATGTTTATCTATTTTTATGTACCAGGCTCGAGGAGCCTGCTTAAGTCCATACAAGGACTTAATCAATCTGCATACCAGATGCTCACTACCATGAGCCTGAAAACCCTCAGGCTGTGTCATATACATCTCTTCCTCCAAATCCCCATTCAAGAAAGCACTTTTGACACCCATCTGATATACTTTCCAACCAAACTGAGTTGTAAAAGAAAGAAGAAGTCGAAAAGTGACCATTTTTACAGTAGGAGCAAATGTTTCTTCATAATCTATCACCTCCTGTTGTGAAAATCCTTTCGCAACGAGTCGAGCCTTGTACTTATCCAAAGTACCATTTGCTTTGCACTTGATTTTATACACCCATTTACAACCAATGGTGTGTTCTCTTGGAGGTAATGGCACCAACTTCTAGGTATTATTTTTAATCAAGGCATCATATTCTAGTTACATGGCAGTTTCCCATTCCGTTATGCCTCGTGCTTCAAAGTATTTATGTGGCTTATGAATATGAAGAAGATCAGAAGTAAGAGCAAATTGAGCGTGCTCAGAATAATCAATTTGCTTACCAGTTCGTCGAGACCTTCCATCTAAGAGAGAAGACAATTCTTCCTTCCTCAAATCCGGAATAGTGGAGTAAAACCACTTAGGCCTCTGTTGAACTGAAGATGTGGTGGCTGGTTGTGGTGTTTCTGGAAGAGAAACCAATGGAAGTTCCGGAGGAGAAATCAACGCAAGTTGATTTCCTGGAGACTCAACAATCTCAGTGGGAGATTGGATAGACTGTCCTGGAGTTTGTGGAGGAGTATGAGAAGAACCGGATTCATGATCAGGCAAGGAAAGAGTACCAATCTCTGTTATGACCCCTTGCTGATTGCTGCCCCTTGGCCAAAATCCCCTTGCTGATCACAACCAAAGAAAGACTATGTTTCTTTTGCATCAACATCTCGACTAATAATGATCTTATTAGTGAAAGTATCAATCAACCTATAGGCTTTAGATTGATCACTATAACTAGCAAACAAATATCTAGAACATTTGGAATCTAATTTAATGGCCTCTTATTTGTCAGGAACCAAAGTATAAGCAGCTGAACCAAAAACATGGAATGCTGATACCTCTGGTTTGATTTTGGACCAACCTTCCTCCGGTGTGATGTCCTGCAAAGCTTTGCAAGGACTCCGATTGAGTATATAAACAGCTATGTTAACAGCTTCTCCCCGTTACTTATAGGGCACTCCTCGACTATGCATCATGCATCTAGCCATCTCCATGATGATTTTGTTCCTCTTTTCTACCACCCCATTTTGCTGCATGGGGTATAAGGAGCTGTCAACTGGTGTTGAATCCCTTCTTTACTGCAGAAATTCTGCAAATTGTTTAGAGGTAAACTCACCCCCTTTATTGGATCTCAAAGTCTTGATCCGTCCGACTGGTTTGATTCTCCACCAAGGCCTTGAACTTGACAAAAGAAGCAAAGCAATCAAATTTTCTTCAAAAAATAGACCCACATCTTTTCTGAGAATAATTATCCACCAGCAAGAGAAAATAACGTGCACCAAGGACCATGGGAGTCTTCCACGATGGCTCTCATAGATCTGCGATGTACAAGATCCACAGAGCCCCTTTGCACGCCAAACACCTTCAGAGGGAAAAGGCTTCCGCTTTTATTTTCCTGCAAAACAACCAACACACATATCCTGTTTCTCCTAGAATAGGAGGCAAACCAACAACCATGTTGGCTCTATAAAGGCGTGCTAAATACTAAAGGTTGAGATGGACATATCTTTCATGCCATAAAACACTGGTATCGCCTTCCACAGCTAAGACATGTAAGTTAACCATGGCAGGATCAACAAGTCTATATAGATCAGTACCACCATGCCCAATTCCCAGGGCAACAACCTTATTTTGCTTGATGTCAGACACAATACATTGTTTTCCAGAAAAGTTTATAGAGATATTAGGATTATCAGTTAGTTGACTGATAGATAACAAATTCTTATTCATGTTAGGCACATATCTAACATTTTTCACAAGTAGTTTGGTATTATTATTTAGCATAATACAAACATCCCCAATACCCTGATCTACAACATGTGATCTTCCATCTCCTAAAGTAACTGAATCAGAAGAACAAGGAATTAAAATTGACATACCAGTCTTTTTGACATGTGAAATGCCGTGATGCTTCTGAATCAAAGAACCAACATCGAGTAGGGCTGCCATTATCTGTGCAAGATGCCATGGGAGCATATTCTTCTTCTGACTCGTGTTCAATTGTAGCCACATGTGGCTGCCCCTTCTGCTTCTTCAGGGCATTGAGTCGTTTTCGACAACTCCTTCACATGACCAAGTTTGTGACAATAATAACATTTTACTTGAGAATTTAGGAGAGGAAGAATGTCTCAGCGTGTCGCTTACACTTTCCTTTAGATTGAGCAATAAAAGCTGCTCTTAGATTGTCCAGAAGTGGACTCTTCAAGCCTGTGTCTGTCTTGGTTCCTTTTGCAACAGGTAGGAACTCACCTTGTCAAACATAAGAGTTTGACTCTCTGCCATTAGATGAAGTGCCTCCACAAATGACCTCATACGAAGAAGGCAAGCTATTTAGAAACCAAAGCCACCATATCCTCATCGTCCACCTTTTTATTCGATGGAAGACAACTGGTAACTCAGAGATCTTTCATATGAAGTAGGTGCTCAGACAGCTTTTATCCACATTCTTGTAATTTTACGGAAAAGAGCATATTCTTTAGGTATAAAACCTGACTCTTTTCTGATGTCTGATATTTATCTTTCAGACTTGTCCACAACGTGCTTGCCACAGTGGCATTCTGCATTCCAGTATCAAATCATCATGAAACCGACAACTTGAGAAGTAATAGAGCTTCCTTATGACGTTTGTCATAATCAAGAACGAAGTTCGCATACTGGTCAACTTTCAACCTGCTTGTGATTATTTTATCACAATCACGAAACTCTGCAAACCGTTAGAATCTTATGACTCCAAACATTGAAATTAGTGCCTGTTAACTTTTGTGAGCTTCAGACAAAATAAGATTTGAAATATTTGCCATTTTATTATGAAAATAATAAAAATGGAAATAAAGTATGTTGCCCACCAAATAAAACAAAACCTTTTATGCAAATACGTGTATATTGAAGTAATCAAACAACAAATACGTGGAGGAAAGAAAAAATTATACAAACAGTTCAAATATTTGTTCCCAGACTTTATTCTCACAAAAAGACGTCTAGAAACCTTTTCCTTTCCTTTGCCCACATGAGTCAGGCTTTAGTATTTGTTGCCCTCCATGATTATTTGCAATTGGATAAAGCTTATCTGGTCAGTCACTAGTTCAACAACAAATTTGATAACCGTATTTCCTTTTTGAAATGAGCACATTCAACAACGAACTGTGCACTGTATTAAACTAACACTTTTCTTGTTCACAGCGGATGCCTTCTGCCCACGTGAATTCTGCCATGATCTATCCACGACTTTTGTCGTATTTTTGCAAACGACTGAGTCTCCTGAGCAGTCACGTGTTTCTCCTTTTTGATTGGACATTTTCAGGCACTCAAAAACAGTTTAGCCTTCTGCCTGCTATTCAACCATACTGTCGACTCCTCCTTTCATTTATGCCTATACTGGCTCTGATACCACTGTTAGGATCTAGAAGCATAAACTGAAATCCTTTTCAAGAGTTAAGATAGAGATGCACAAAACTGCACTGATTCGAAAGACTCAGGCAGGGTGTATATATTATTAGGAGAACGGTAGTTACATGGATCTTTAGTTACAACTGTTTTACAACCTCCTAACTGTTTAGAACCGTACAAGGTCATTATATATATATTCAACATTTCAAGGGTTTTATTAAGGATTATCCCAGTTGCTAACATCCAAGAAACTTTTATAAGTGGTCTGAACTCGTCGATATTGAAGATGTTGCAGAGCTATTGATAGGTTGTTCTCCAGCCATTTGATGATTGGGATTGCCAAAAACCTGTCCAATTCTTTGAGACCGTATGAATGTTGAGAATTTTTTTGATTTCTGTCCGTCTTGATGTACTTCTGTGGGCACCCATTTCCTTTCTATTTCTGATTGAAGAATGCCACTCCTTTTAGGGCATTTGATAAACATTTAGCTTAGCAACTCTTAAGAAGGGTATTTGATTTCAGACCTGAAATATTGAGAATTGCAGACTCAATCTCTTCCAGGGTTGGATTTTTGGGTCAATCAAAATGGCATGTCTAAAATCTTAAAATAGCTATTTTTGTTTGTAAATAAGAAGCTTTTCTTTTGATTATGTCCATGCACTATTGTCAGATTTTTCAAATCTCTTATCATGATTCAGTGCATATTTGTTTGATAAACTGCCTAATATTATCATCCGACAAGAACTTGTCGATCTTTACTTGCACCCACTGCCATCCAGTTTTTCTCCAATCATTTACTAGCCGGACATCCTTAAATTTAAGGTTGGGTGTAGAGATAACCTTAGTTGGCCATGTTGCTGAAGGTGCTTGAGATTTGCTAATTTGTACGCATGTGCACAACCCATTTGTCTTCTAGTATCTATCCAAGTGCATTTTGGGATATATCCTTTTGTTTTTGGAAGTTGATTGACACAAAGCTACTGAATTCCCTGGGCTTCCGACCTAGCATTATGTTTGATGGTAGAAAAAGTTTGGTCTGGCACATGAAACTTCCAAATGGCCATCTTAAAACAATTTTGAAGAAAATTTCATTTGAATTTTCCAGGAGCAAAGTTAGTTGCTTCTGAGAGATTTACTTTGAGGTTCTCAATGTATTCGGTTGTTGGATTACCTTTTAAGGCTTTAATAACCTTCTCAAGTATCAATTTTGTTGATGAAGCATGGATTCGACCTTTGTATGGATGCCTACCAATTGAGTTGCCTTATAGTTTTGTTTTAATTACTTGCATTTGTTATACTGGTGTCTTCATAGAAATACATGGATGCAGCAGTAGTTTGTCAATCACCCTATTTACGAAAGTCTAGCAAAATTATAGCTTGTATCTCCATTCGTTCTGACAGCAGGCTGGTGGGATTATTCAACTCTCTAGATATTAGGCCGTTTTTATATCCAAGGGCCTGGTGTTTTTAAGGCGATCAAATGATGGTAATTGGTTGCATTTATGCAAATTTGCCGATTAAGTTCTATAACACTACACCGATTAGTACAACAAATTATTGATTAAATTGGAATGTATTGATATTGATGAGATTCTTTATTTATTTTTGTTTTGGTAGGACTTTTATTCCACATTTATTGGGGGAAGGATGTTCTCCTGTCCTGTCCATGACTTAATTGTAACGAGCCTATTTATTTGTATCAAAGATTGAAGCAAAGTTTTAGAAAAGCATCTACCAAGTTATGGTCATAGGTCCACTTCGAAGCCGTCAATGTTCTATATTCTTCCCTCTTCTAATCAGCAAAGGATTGCATCCTCTACAACTTCATCTTCTAAAATATATAGGACAACTCACTAACAACTTATCCTAGTTACGTGAGTGGTTTTAACCACCACTAATATTAAACTAAGTTGTTTATTCAACAACTTAGCTACACAACTAATATTATATTATATTATCCAAGATAATATAATTACTCATACAATTAATAATATGAACACTATTAATCCCTAACATTCACCCCCTTAGTGTGAACATTATTAATTGTTGACATTCACCCCCTTAATGTGAACACGGGAAAGAAGCACACCATTGAATTGTAAACAAAATCGTATGCCAATGCATATTTTTATCTCTACATATTGCTATATGGATCTTGCTGCACATGATCACCTGCTTCACCACAATGAACATATCACTGGTCGATCACATTTCCAAGAAGTCTAGCAATTAGAGGAACTCTGTAGTTAGCTGCCCTCCTTTACAAATTCAATAATAGCTACATTCTCCTCTTTTCAATCTTAGTAGGGGAATGATTACAAAGTTTTATTATTCACACACCACACGAAACAAACAACTGAAAATATAGAAAACCACTATTGCAGATGTGCGGCCCCGTTGCTAGCGGCTGACGAGAGGTCGCTGAATGATCTCCATCCTTCGGTGCCTCCGTCCTCCGATTTGAATTGAAGTTGTTTGATACACAAATTCTTCATCACTAGGGCAAGATAGTTCTTCATAATTTGATTATTCTTCCCAATCACTTTCTTCCACTAAGTAGGCCTTTTGATCCAGTTTATCATCCAAAAGATCCTGTGCCCTCTTCTTACAATTCAAAATTACATGTCCTTGTTCTTTACAATAGTAACATTTGATTTTTTGTTTTAGAGGAGCATGCTTTGAATTGTAGTTGCCCTTTTTTGAAGATGTATTTGCATTGTTTTGAACATATAATATCTCTTCTAGTTCAAACCTTTCATTTGAGTTTCCTTCATCAAGTGAAGTGGAGATAACTCCTTCCAAGTTGATTTTCACTTTGCTTAAAGTAAAACCATACTAGAACATTTGAATTGTAGTTGCCCTTTTTTGAAGATGTATTTGCATTGTTTTGAACATATAATATCTCTTCTAGTTCAAACCTTTCATTTGAGTTTCCTTCATCAAGTGAAGTGGAGATAACTCCTTCCAAGTTGATTTTCACTTTGCTTAAAGTAAAACCATACTAGAACAACTCTTGGGAATGCTGTTTAGGAGTATTGCTTTAGCATCATTATCTTTTACTTCCTCATTAATACCGGCTAACTGATTTAATAGAGAATGAAACTTACTTATATGATCTACCATTTTTGCACCTTCGTCCATCTTCAAGCCATACAAGTGTTGCTTTAATGTCGTCTTTACACTTTCTGCTTTAGAGCAGAACAACTTATTTAGTGAATCCCAATTTTTTTTGTTGACTTCGTGAAGTCCACATGATGCAAATAAGCTTTTGATAGGCCAAGACCAATGGTTCCCAATGCTTTTTGATCTTTTATAACCCATTTGGCGAGTGCATTTGAATCTGTCAGTTTGTCCGCATTAGGCTTAACAATATCCCAAAGGTCCTTTTCAATCAAGATCAGCTGCATCTAGATTTGTTGTATATGGAAATCCTGCCCTTTGAACTTCTCGATGAGATTTAATTTCTCCATTTTCACAATTTAACACAAGACTAAAAGGACGTCGGTTTCTACCGAAAATGTGTCCTATATAAACAAATTTTAGACTTTTCCCTCCTAATTTTCACCTAGACATGGATGACAATATTGACATTTAAACATAAACATAAATCAATTAATAAGCACAATATTGCCCTCACAATAATATTTTTGACATAGAAAGAACTAAGACGCCACTTTTACATTAAAAATGTCTAAACATGGCGAAGAATCATAGCTACCATGTTCTTACAAACTTGGTGAAAATTCAGTTGAAGCCGTACTTTTTGGTCTGAACGAACTTACCAAACAAGTTCGGCCGAACATTTTTTTCAATAAAAAAATTAAAGCGTTTAAATTAAAAAAACTTCAACAGAAAACAAAAACAAAAACGAAAGAAGAAACACTAATACCTAAGTAGGTAAAGGAAAAACTCCGTAGATAATATATTTATTTATTATTATGTGTAATTGGCTTTTCCTTTCAAATATCGTCATATATGTATAGTATTTATTATTTTTATATATTTAATATTTGTAAATTTTCTAAACCGAACCGAACTGAACATTTTGAAAAATTCTGAACTTCCAAACTTTTTACCCTTTCGAACTATCCGAACTTTTCGAACATGGTAACTATGCTAAGAATATTGTGTGTATTCATGATTTTTTATCATTTGTATGTTTGACACTCTTTACACAATAAACCACAGACATTTGAACAAATGACAGATCAAGCACCATACAACACACATAAAACTGAATTGCAAATTAAAATGGTACCTTGCCTAACAAAAGGCATTTGCATAGATTGAGATGTGTCGTGCCAAGAGACGTATGGGATAAGGAGGAAATAGACAAGACTTGATGTGTTTGACCGTAACCATCAGCGAGATCCAAGTAGGGCTCAAGCTATATCCGAGATACAAAACCATGTTGGTTCTTGTGTTTGCCATGCGTGCTAGAGCTTCAAGGATACAACAATCTTAGCAGAGATGAACGCCAAATCCAATCATACATCCAAAGATATTATCCGCACCCACACGCAAACTGCTCTATCATACACATATTACTTTCACATGTGTTGGATACAACAAAGGCAAGTTTGTATCACGTACCCATTGAGATGTTTGTCGCGGATCCTCAAGACTACGATTGGATACTGTAATCTCCAAGCATTGGACTGTCAGACCTGCGTGGCACATGAAACCATACACCAACGCAAGTGGGAACCTTCAAAAAATTGAAGCTACTTTGATGTTTGCAACAAGGCCATTAATAATCTTAGAGCTCCTCAAGACCAATTCACTCTAATACCAAATGCAGAGTTTGGTTCAGAGTTTGCACAACACAAACACCATAAAACTTCATATTTTATTCAATAGACAGACATCCACTTATATAAGCAATTTCATCTCCTAAAAAATAGGACAACTCACCAACAACTTATCCTAGTTACGTGAATGGTTTTAACCACTACTAATATTAAACTCAGTTGTTTATTCAACAACTCAGTGTCATAACTAATAGTATATTATATTATCCATATAATATAATTTCTCATATGATTAATAATGTGAATACTATTAATCCATAACATTTTCTATTGTTTTTTAATTTCTTTTTTATAGAAATTTCGTACCCTCCAAACCTTAGAGGTGATAGGAAAAGGAAAATAGATAATTCCATGGTTGGAAATGCTCTCGAGGCTTTGCTGATTACTCAAGGGCACCTGCAGAAGATTCCTCCTAAGGACAAGAATCTGTGGAACTATTTTATTGATACAAAATCAAATGAGAGAGACTACATTTCAAGATACCATGGTAAGGATCTCATCTTCCATGCATGGAAATGTGAGGCCATTAAAAAGCCATCAAATAACATATCAGAATGTGAGGTAGGTCATCTGGCTGCCTGTAATTGTTTCATGATTACAAATGTCATTGCTTGGACAAGTAAAAGGTATTTCATCGATAAAAGTGTGGGGAAGAATTACAAGGAAGTTCTGTTGGATATCAACACTAATTCCATCAGAAAGGTTTTTGATCTTCGTTCCAGGGATTTGAAACCTTTGAATTGGAAAATATGTGAAATGGAGCATGATAAGGATCATGGTATTATTAGAAATGTTGAATTACAAAGACAAATTAATTACCAACACAAAAGGCCTGAAAATGATAGATTCATGGATGGTGCAATTTGTGAGATGTTTGAGGTTACTGTGTTTCGTGAATATTTTAAGTCAACGACTCAACCATGTCTATCCTATTCCAAGATTTGGGTGAGGGAAATAATAGAGAAACGAACAATGTAGAATGATTAATGTCTACTGAGATTCTAGACTAACAATAACAACATATACAAAGTCTAACTTCATAACATGCCAAGGCAGAGGAAAAGGACTTGATACAAGTGCCCTTCCCCAAATTATATCCTCCTACCGATAAGGCAAATGATTTATGGTTATTGGTTGATATTATTGACAACATCTGAACATAACAAACACGAGTCATGACAAACTAAATTATGTAATTACATTGCTAACCATGACAATACTGATATGCTGGTCTACGTAATCCACTCCTTTAAATGAGTTGGAGTCCCTTCCGACACAATTGATATCTATTATGATAAAAATGAGAATGAAGAGAGAGGACATTTTTTTTGGGGAAGTTGCGTTATTGATGTAGATATTTTGCAACATTTTTGGTGGTTATCATGGAAACTTTCCTGTTATACATCAAACCATAATTGTTGCATGTATGGAGTCAAGAAAAAACATGTTTCTCCCAATGCGATTCGCCACCACTTTCTTTTTTATTCTTTTAAAATAAAAGTGGGCTTTTGGGGGCGACCCACCCTTGAACTTTCAACACTTCTGATGCCTCGAAAGTCTTTATGTGTACTTCAAAGTAATCGACTTTGTCCATCTTTATACTGTCTTCCTTTTTAGTTGCTTTAGTCATTTCTTTAAGTGGGGAGCCAATGTCAAATATGTTAATACTTTCGGTTCTTGCTTGATAATACTTTAGTTTAGATCCATTAATAGTTGTGTGATGTGAAGAGAAATAGGAACACACACATAGTACTTTGTGTGTCCTTCATTACGCCATAGGTGTTTTTTTACTGAGAGCTTTTTTCGCGTTTTTTCGTCGTGTTTGTGCTGACACCGTTTTCGCCAGATTTTGTTCCATTGGCTCCTATTTTGTTTTGTCTGCCTACGTGTCTGTACCGGGTCATGTCAATATGCCAGGAAGAAACCTAATCCCGCAAGACATGCGATCACTCTCATCTAATTTGTGATATGAAGGGACTTAACTCTCAAAAATGCTCCTGTCACTTCTAAATCAACCACACAAAGTTCTGGACAAAATATAGAGGTGGGTTCAGAGCAAACTCAGGTGTGCGATCTCAAAGGTGAGCTAAGTGTGAGTAGGGAGGTGAGCTAGACGCGAGCTTTGTGGTGATCTCATCACGCGCTCAAAGGAGATTTTGACAAGATCTTGGAGGGGAGCTTGGCGCGAGCTATGTTGGAGCTCGGAGGCAAGCTACGAAGGAAGACATGG
The DNA here is from genome assembly GCA_019776745.2 of Taxus chinensis. Taxonomy (NCBI): domain Eukaryota; kingdom Viridiplantae; phylum Streptophyta; class Pinopsida; order Cupressales; family Taxaceae; genus Taxus; species Taxus chinensis. The sequence continues at coordinate 45,635,743 of CM034153.1, forward strand.
CTGTTAGATTAATGAACAAGTCTCTGTGTTATTTAAGCTCGCTGTGGAGGATGATGGTGTACATTGAAAATTCGAGAGTAACCCACCGAGGTTGAAACTAAGGCTTTTATGCCAAGTTGAAGTCGTTGAGATCTAGGAGGCCGAGACCAAGCTATCTGACTATATGTCTTCTGCCAAATGCAACTGGTGCTAATTGGAAGTCGACCTTGATGACCCCTATTCTGGATGTGCCGAAATGTGTAAAGCCAAGTATGAAACAAAATAATAACGTAGAAATTTGTAGATCTGAATCCAAAATTTGTAGAGAAAGCCAAATTGTTACTTTTGGTAGAGCAATAACATGAATCATATAACTCATAAATAATATATTTGATCTGGTTTGAATATTTTGCAAAAGTTGATCTGACATTGCCAAGTTTGTCCAATGTGGATTGAAACATAACCAAGTTTTTATTTCTTCGATCTACAAAACTTTAATATTTAAAACTTTGAAATATTATATTAATAATTTCAAATGTAGAAAGTCATCTCAAATTGCAAGGTAAAATAAGATTTACATTTGTTGGAGTGTTATTTTCATTATAATTTTTTATTTTTGAAAAAGTAATTTATTCTAGTATTTACACTTATATTTTTGTAGTATTATAAATATATTTTAAATTTTCATTTAAAAAAAAATTAATTTATTCTACTATTTACACTTACGTTATTGTAATCTTATAAATATATTTCAAATGTTTATTTTTTAAGTGATATTCACATAGGGTTCCCAAAATGATGGGATTGTTATTCTTCAATTACACAATTCTGTTTTTTTTGGGTAAGAGTAGTCAAGGCTACAACACAACACAACTTCATATGTAAGATAGAATTACAAAGCCCTACTTTCACTCTTATTGCACACGTTTTTTTAATTTACGTTGCTTCTCGAATTGCAGAATTAAAACACGGCAATAATATTCGTATATTTCTCATATCAAGAACAACTAAAACACCCAAAACTCCATAGCAAGAGTGATTGTTGCTCACGTAACAATACACTCTCTAAATAACATGAGTTCTTAATAACAACTCATTTGTATGTTAACGACTAATTACTTATGTAATTATTCATATTACAAATTTACAACATATAATTATTATATTATCTTATTACCCATACTAATAGGAACACTAAACAATTATTTCGTAACAGTGACATCAAACTTGACTCTCATAGGATCATCTTCCTCCGTGTTTTCCATGTCAAAATACCTCTTAAGCTCTTTTATCCAATCTACACAAAGGTATGGGTTTAACTCTCCTTTAAAGCTCGATACATGTGGCTTGACCTTGGCCCATTGTCTTGATATAGTTTGAACTAGTCTTTCCATGGGATCTAAAGCTCCATTGGGAGTCTTGTGTGCCTGCACTTCATCCTCAAATTGATCATGGGGTAGTTTCACCTTCAAATCCTTCTTTTTTCTCACCAATTGGATATCTTTCTAGCTCTCTTTAGCCTCTCCTAATCCCATCTATCTGGGTCATCTATTGTTGCCAACACCCTCTTGTTGGAGAAGTTATTTTATTCTCACACCTTCTACCCAATGCTCTCTTGTTAGTGACGTTCTTTTATTCTCACAACTACTACCCAACAATCTCTTGTTGAAGAGGTTCTCTCACTTTCTTAACACACTTGCAGGATATTCCTGCTTTGATATGAATCTTCTTATCGGGGTAAATTTGCAACCTTATCAAAACAACCCCAAATATGAATTATGTGGTAAAAATTAGAATCTACAACTAGGGAAAATAAATGTTTGGACACCAAAATCACACAATTTCTTCTCATTAACGATAAAAAAATAATTACAACCAACTGAAATTTACTCTCAACTATTACAACTCGATCAGATCTCTTGCTCTTACTTTCTTAGATTATTGTCTTCTCTAAAACCACCTCTTATGTTGCCGCTTTTACTCAATCCTCTAGACTATATAGCGATAACAATCCTTTATTAGGACTTTAGAGCCTTAATTCAAATTGATCATTAAGAAATAGTCAGGTACAAACCCATATACATAAACATTTAAAGAAAAAATAGATCACGTTATAAAAGTCAATTTGCCTCTATTAATATTGTTTACTATACTAATATTGCTATTGTTCATAGGTTTTGCTTCTCCCCCACCAAAGAAAGTCCACCGGCACAAAGAGCGCAATGATATTTTTTACAAATTAGCAACCAAGCTCGAAGAAGACACTGGCACCCTTCATCAACTCGTGTGCGAGGCCATCGAAGCCCGCGCCCGCAACATTGACATTGTAGCCGAGGAAGACGTCTACACATTCTAGCGTACCCTTGGCAAACTACATGCAACGTCCCAAATGTTAACGCATGCCACCATCACCGTCGAAGATACCTACCAGATTGTGCACAACAAGGCCTACAAGCAATACTACAGCAAACGATGGATGTAAATTGTAACTCAGGATTGAAGCAAGAATTAAAAACCCCACTTGTGCTATACCAATAGAGTTCTTCTTGTACAACTTAGTTTGATCTACCCATGTAACAAATTTTCACTTATTTAGAAAGTGTACCTACCTACATTTAACTTTGAAAATGCAATTGCAATATGCTACAAGAGTTTATATAAGAGTTTTATGAGTTTTATATCTTTCGCTCCCTACCATAACGGTGTAATATCAATGTCTTTTAAATTCCTTGACCTTTAACTACAAATATACATAGCACAACCCAATACTTGACACAAAAAAGTTGCCCATCATGTTTACAAAAAAAAACTTCTACGCATTAAGTTAGGCTCTAGAAAACATAGCAGCTCTAGCAACTTAAGTTGAGTGTTAAAGATGTACATACATTCCCAACACCAAGCCCTCGAATTGTAATCCAATTTAATTATTAACTACAAATCCGAAGCTTTGGTGTATACAACTTCCCAACAGTTCACCATTTGATCAGTTTCATTTCTGTGTCTGCTTATAAAAAAAAAAAACATTTTGCAAGGTCCACATAGCCTCCAACTTCTCCAAAGTGGAAATTTAACTATTCTTCCTTTTTATTCCACCTCATCTGGTCTTTGGCTCAGACCTGATTCATCCTTTTCACTGACCTAACATTGTTGGACTGTAGTGTTTTTGGCTGGAATCTGCCCTAGCTGTTGCATTGGACTGTCAAGAGGCTTTACATATTTTGGTTGCATTCTCAAAAACAACTTTGTGGTTTTCTATTATGCTAAAATAGTGGTAAGCCTGTCGTTTCCCACAAAACCACACATAACCAACACAAAACCCCCCCAAAAACCCTTGCAGCTGCAACATCCCTCCCCTACCACGACGTATCCTTGCTCCTCCCAGATGGAGCAACTGCTAGTTTTATTATGCAATAGATAGTTACAGAATGGTTGAGGTGGTTACAAATGTACGTTAGTTAATACATGACTAACAGTGACTTGATAATAAGCTATAAGCCTTATATTCTAATACCCCATCGTAAGGCTTACACTACAAAAATCGAAACACAACTATACTAATAGATAAATATAATAACGGAACCAAATGCGACCACACATTCTTCAGACAATTCTTTGACTAGGCAAAGCTCCATCAAGTTGCTTGTAACCTTCGTAAAGGTGTAGCTCTCAAACTGAAATCCCGAGTTTTCGGATTCCACCTCCTGAAACTCCCAAATTATTGAAAAACAATCCATATTGAGCTACATCCACTGTGTTCCATCAAGTTGTCTCATGACCCTCTTAAGGGTATAATTCCCAAGATTCACAAACTCCCAAACTAATTGGGTAGCTAGCCATGCTGAGCGTCATCTACACTCGATCCCTTCATGTCTTTAAATTGTGGGCTTCTTAAAATACATATTCACCATGAACAAATTCTTCAGTACTTTCAACATCTAGTGGATCTTCAACAATGGCTACATTAACTTCATTTGGTATGTCTTTGAGAGTTCCCTTGAGAACAATATTGGCTTGAAGGCTACAATTCCATGTTATATGATCATTTTTCTTATAATAATAACATTTAATCTCCCCTCTATCTTTATCTAAGCTTCTATGAAAGTTTCTTGCATATGATGCACTCTCATGTTAAGGATTACCTTATATATTTTCTGCAGTTCTATTTCTTCAGCTAGAAGCACTGAAATCATATCTTCTAGAAATTGAGAATGCATTTGATTGAGAGTAAAAATGACATTGTTGTATTTAGAGGGCAACCTATTTAACAAAATAACTTTGGCATCCTCGTCATCTACCGTAGAATTAACTTCTGCTATTTGTCTAAGAAGAGATCTAAGATTGCTTATGTGGCTCAACATAGTGACATCTTTACCCGTCTTGAATCTAAATAGCATAGGGTTTGGAGAAAATTTTGCATTGACTGCTTTGGCTCCAAACAATTTATTTAGCCTATCCTAGATTTCCTTAGATGATATTTCTAGGTCTACATGATGTAGCTCATAATTGAAGAAAGCAAGACTGATGATGGCTTTGGCTATATCATCTCTATTATGCTAATCTAATAGTTTAGTTGCATCTGTAGGCGATTTCTCTTTCCCATTTACTATGCCTCACAAATTTATATTCATTTGTTGCATTTGTATTTTAACTTTCTAGTTGTGGAAGTTGAAGCCATAATATTTATCCTTTAAAATTTCCATTCCAAATAATAAATAAAATAAACAAGTTTGTGTTTTCGCCAAATTAATATGAAATAAGTAATTAGAATACTAGGCAAAAAGTGTATTGAGATTCGCAACCTATTCGGTGACTGTCATTTGCAGAATATATTGCCCAAATCGCAATGTTTTTTTGGTGTATATTGTGACATCTATCTTTTAGTAGCAAAAATATGCCCTAGCGACATCAATAATGGATGATTTCGACTATAATGGTGGCAAATGTGATGGATTTTGACTTCAAAGGTGGTGATAGTGATGGAGATTGTAACTATGCCCTTAAGTCTTAAAAAATCCCGTGCTCAATGATCACCCTGTCGATTTATTTAATGTCGTTGATCTCCCTTGGACTGGTGCAACTTTTGTTGCCTTAGAAGTTACAAATTGATTTCAAATGGTTGCGATTTCAGATGAGTTGTGATTTCACAAAGAAAATAATAATCACTTCAAACAAGTCTGAATGTTTGAACTTCATGTTTTATTTACACACCTCATTTTTGAATGACCTTCACAATCTTCTTCTCAACCTATGAGCCCTTTGAGCACTAATGGCTCTAATACCAATGTTAGAAGATATGAAGAGAAATAATGAAGCGGAATAGGAATGCACACATAGTACTTTGTGTGTCTGTAATTTTATTATGCAAGAGATAGTTACAAAATGGTTAAGGTGGTTACAACCGTAGATTAGTTAATACATAACAAATAGTGACTTAATGCTAAATTATAAACGCCCTATATTATAATACATTGGTTAGAGGCAACTTTTTTGAGTGGCTTCTTTTAAAGTCAAAGCAGGGGTATTCAGTGAAGATCGAAAATATCCAATTTGATTACACATCAGATGCCTCAGTAAAGACTTGACAAAAGGACCCACACTTCGTAAATAATTGGATATGGTCAGTCTATAAATGATTTTCCTATGGTTGTGAGGCACAAAGAAAATCTGCTTGCACACTTGGGGAGCACATCCCAAATGTGTGTAATCCCCTCTGTCCTTAGTCGAAACACGTGCTCTATTTGAGAACACATTACATACGTTGCTGTGCCTGTGTCAAACCTTGATGTACAGCTTGCCCATAGTGGCAGCATATCTGTCGTACACCGTTGGGACTAGCCAAACCCATCACCCATTGCTGCTCACGTTAGGAGGTCTACTGCTCTACCGTACTATGGACTCCTCATTCACACTTATTATTTAAGTCACACTATTTATCTTCACAATAAAAATGCCGAATATCCATGATCCAATTGAGAATTATCTGAGACACAACTTCCATCGAATGTTGCATCCCGGACCAAATTCACTTGTTATCTCTCCAATGATCTAAAATCAACTTGACATTTCCATTTCATGTATAAAGGGCTTTCCAATAATCCATATATTTGAGTTAAAATTCCTCTCAGCCCTAGCAATCTAAATTCCTTCGATTCAACCATTAAATATTAGATCGGTTATACCAAAAGTTCAGGTTAAGATGGAACACTTCGCCATTACACTCCTTGCCAAGTGCCATCTCATAGGAACAAGCCTTGAGGGAGTTCGTAATGAATATATCGAAGGTTAAGGACTGTAACATGCCAACTTCCCCTTCAGTTTAATGTTGCATTCTATCTCAACGTTGCCAGCAACATTCATGGATCGTAAGTAGCTCTGAACCGTTCGATTTTGATGATGTTACGTCTCAAACTAATTTCATAGATTCTTAGCATTCTAATAAGGCATTTACTTAATTGCTCGTTATTTAGAACACTTAGTAGCAAATTCACTTTTTCCAGTTGATGATCCGCTTTAGGTTGCATATTAAACTCTTGACACCAAACAATGTCATCTAGCTTTCTTCTTAGCATAATTTACAAAATTAAGTAATCAGTTGTGGGCTTGGTCTATTATGAATTACTTTTAGTGGACCCTCATGAAAGTAGACTCAATAATCCGATAGTCCTTTGATCGATCTCCTCATGTTAGAGTTGCCAGTCTTAGTTGCAAATCCCAATCCTTACTATTATCCTTGATACAACCAATGCCTTGAACATTATGTAACCATCGCTAACTGGTGTTAGTATAACAAAAACTTTCCAATCCTTACAACTTAACTTGTCCAATCTATGCATAGTCAATGAGCATAGGAATGATAAACTTCATCATTACAAGAGTGACTTGTTGAGGTTCTTGAATCTGGGCACCTTAATTTCTTATTGCTCTCCTTTTTTCATAACTCAAAATCCTAGGTGATGCTATACATGCATTTAAGAATATTAGGACAAACATATGTGTATGATTTACAAAGAATTTCTCGCATATTGGTTAATAGATTTCCATTTCTAACTTGAGCTTATGATAGGGACAGCGGTAAGGTCATATTAAGAGTTTGCAAGTACCTTCCTAGCCCAATAGCAACTCACCTTAGTCGTGCTCGTTGCTATCTCAGATGGAGTTAGGCATTCAGTTTGGACGCCTTTGGTTCTTGAAATACCTGTTGATGGTCCACTTCGAACATCTCTTACCCAGTAAGTAGAATTGGTTTTCTACATCATGTGCTCTTGTAATTGCCATAATGTAGTGTTGTGCCACCAGCTACCATAAAGCTCATGTTGGTGTTGTAGTTTCTCCGTCCTAAGAGAGACTAATACTGCTTTCAAAACAGATGGTCACTATGCCATAAATCCCAGTTACACGAAATTGCAATGTCTATTTTTATGTGGCCATCTCTTAAAAAAGTCCTACCCTCCTGTTACAGTCTTGAAAATTGTAATGAGGCAGTCACGTCCCCAAGGGTTTACGAATCCATACTGCACTACCAAAATTCTATGATAGTGTCTTCAGTATTTGGATGGCAAACATTTGAATTGAGTATCATGCCTCTACAATGTAAACATATTTTGGCTGTGATGACATTACCACCACAATTGAGTGGGTATTCAAAAAAATCAACAATGCCTTATGACTTGACAAATGTGGTTCACAAGAAGCTCCTTAGCTTGAGTGCTTACTAATCTTTGCGGATTAATGAAGTTATGGGTACTCTCTTCATCATTTGGAAAATTATCTTTTCTCATAGAAATAAAATTATCCAGGTAAATATGCTTCATGATTGTAGTATGGTGTGATCATTCTTAAAAGAGTTAATTTGCATGTAGTGTCGATAATAGCACTTCTCTTATTTCCTCAATGTTAGCATGCATCAGGTATGTACTCGTACGTTATGCATAGAACCAACTTCATTGTCTTGCATCCAGCATGCCAAACATTTTCAATAGTACCAGAGTCTTTTTAAGTGCATGTGTGCAAGCACAGTTTATGATCTCAAGCATTAGACTATCAATTATGGTCAACATGGGCCTTTTTCTCTTATTGCTTCTGCCTCAAATGTACAAGGAGATTCATTGCTTGGTATTTGACTTCGGTTAAAGACAATCCACATTTCATCTCGCAAGATTTTGTCACATTTTAAATCTCTGGATTCCATACTTTGACTGAGTGTAATATTTCATGTTGCTTAGTCTTTCGAGTTTCATTGCTAGCAGTATATGTAGTGCCTTCTGCAAAAATAGCCCTTCTCCTAAGTGGTTAAAAAACATCTGTATTCCAACGCTCATTTGTATGAACGTCATGGTAGTAACTTGATACATTTAGTCTGCATGTTATAGCGAAATCTGTAGTCTATTGGTCAAAGGTGTTGCTTCTGGGAGCTTATCGGATTTCCGGATCATAGAGTTCAACATTGTAGCAACCTACATGATCTCTGGTTGGTTTCTTGTTAAATGGGTGAAGTCTCCCCTTCGCATGGCTCGTCTCATAGTGGTATATGTCAGTCATTAACCTTTCCACTCCTATAACTAATCAGATAGATTCCCTTGTTTGTCTCTTCCCAGCCGGATCTGTACCACTGTCTTGCCTCAACTTGGTTCAGATTCCGCATTTTCAACATGTGAAGCTTCCCTCCAACCATTGACATCATCCGGCACCCACTGCAACTTAAAACTTTAGGCATGCAGAACTAAGGATCCAAACTATTGAAGTAGGATATGTACATTCCATCGAAACTACAATGTCCATCTCTACCCACCATTCACTATATAGCAGAGGGTCCAAAATGTGTCTGACCTGATAACCTTGGTCTATCATTTAATCAGCTCATAGAATGCAAAATTGCTAGGTATATGCGAGTGGTTGTATGAGGATTGGATGCTAAGACAAGCATTCAACAAGAATCTCATGTTGCTCCACCAATTGAGTTCCTTTTTAACTTACCTATGAGAAAACCTCCCCTTCGTGTCTTCTCTTAATTTGTTTAAAGTCAATTAGCATGTATAGCTCGTAGTTGCCACTATTTCACATGTCGCTGCAGGAAGCTTGTAATGGACAAAGTCCTCAATTTTGAAGGCATACTGCAAATCGGGACAATAGATCTTCTTAAGCTCAATGGGATAGAATTAAATGATGAAAACGTATCTCTTTGAACCAAATGCATGAAACTTGACCCGACATTCGTGTTAAGACAACAATGCCAATTTGTTAGTCAATCCGGGTTCAAAGTGTCTAGAGATAGTAGAATCCAGGGAACAATGTCTTTCAATCAAATGCAGTTAATATGACATGGAACATAACCCACACGCAGAGCTAAGCCTCGTAAGACCCGAAAGATCTTCTATTATTGAGAATGATAAGTCTCGATACGATTAACAAGGTACAAGGAATTTACCTAACCTGATCAAGCATTTCATGAGGTTCCTTCAAAAACGTAAATTCTTCTAGAACTAATTCATTTTGTGGCCTTATAGTGGTTGCTAGTTGGCAAACTCATGAACGATAGGACAATAACTTGAGCAATGGTCAGCATCACTCACAGACTGAAAATTGCAATTGTCCCACTTGCTAACGTGTGACAACAACCTGATTTGCTAAAAATTTCTATGACATGCAAATAAATTGTGGAAAAAAGTTGTTCCTGTGATCGGCTCCGATACCATGTTGAGATATTTCAATTATTACATTACTCGATTATAGCTCCACTTAAAAGGGAGGTACCAATCTACTGCTTGAATAAATGATTGTGATCTTGTGAAAGTACTGATATGATATATGGTGGGCTATTTAGTTTTAGAATACTTGGCCAAGCCCATATCTATATAGGTAATATTTTTGAATACCTTACAAGTTCTCCATATGTGCTCGCTGTTTTCTGCAGTCCCTTTGACCTACTTTTGTGGTCATTTGTTGGACATTAATATATTTATCTATCTCCATCCTTCGTAAGCTTGTTAAGGTGAGGTTTTGCATGGGACTATTTTGATTTCTCCTATTTTTCAAAATTTTTAAATGGGTTTGAATACACATACATAGTTGATTGTTCTAAACCGTAATTAAAATGCTTACACACACACACACACACACACACGATTTTATATACAAAGGCTGTACTGCTCTGTTTATTCCCAAATCTCGATTCTATGGAAAGGTTTTTCCCAACAAAATATTATTAGATTATTTGTACACTATATTTTAATCTTCACAAACAAACATTGAAACATTTAAGTTGCTGCATCAGTAAGAAAGCTATAGATACAAAGGGGCCCCTCAATCTCAATTGATAAAGCACCATATATAAGGTAGGGGTGCCTTGGGGGCCCTCTCCCTCTAGATTCGAGTGCCCCTACTTCCACCCCCATCCCATATAAATAATTATAGATAGGGGGTCAGTTCTATCCTTTATCTGACCAAAGGCCAGATAGATATATAGTCAAATCCTCAGACGGAAGACCAGATAAATATATGCCTTCTGACGGATGGATACTCTTCAACTTATATAGTGATTTATCAGTTGAGATTGAGGGTCCCTTTACATCTATAACCTTCTTAACTGTTGCGGTAACTTAAAAGTTTCCATGTTTATTTGTGAAGGTTAAAATATATTTTACAAACAGTCCAATAAACTTTTGTTGGGAAAAACTTTCCATAGAGTCGAGATTTGGGGTTAAACAGTGCAGTACAGCCTTTGTATACAAGGGTATTCTTCTATTATATATATGAACTATTATATACACTATGTTGCCAGGAAACAGAAACGGAAACGGAAACGGGTACGAAACGCGGAAACGGCAATTTTCAAAAAACCTTGGATACGAAACGTCGACGGAAACGTCCGTACAATATATTATTAAAAATATATATATATATATATGCATAGTACTCATTTTATAATTGTAGACCATAAGAGATAATTGATAAAGCACTCAAAATATTTTGAATTCATTGAAATTTGAACTTCTAAGTTCTAAAGAGTCATCATTCAACATGGTTACAATTTCAATGATTCACATATACATAATAATAATCTAGATTCTAGAATATATCATCTAGATTTCCTCATAGTCATAATCATCTCCATGAACACCACTAGCACCGACATCTCCACTCCCACTAGCTCCACTCTCCCTCCCTTCTGCAAAAGATCCCGATTCTTCTTCATCAATACCAAGCAGTGAAAGTTGGCTAAGAGTTGCAGCAGAAGCATCAAAGTCGCTAGTCTCAGGATCAATATCCCAAAGTTTGTTGGGACCTCTAACATAGGCTTCACTCTTGTGTGATAGAATGCGCAAATTGGAATGCACATACACTAAATCCTCGGCCTTCTTGGATGCTAACTTGTTCCGTTTGGCTGAGTGGATGAAGGAATATGTACTCCAATTCCGTTCTGCTGAGGAATTGCTAGCCACTTGTTACAAAAAAGAAGTAAGAAATTTTCAATTAGTAATACTATAATATTAATTTACTAAGAAGTAAGAACATACATTTTTAATTAATAAAACAAACTTTTGATTTCATTTTAAAATTTGATACCTGTGAAAGGATTTTAATGGCAACAGGTCGCAGCCACTTGGCATCATGGCCATGTGCACACCACCACATGCATGGGGTCATCTTGTACTTGTCAAGTGCTGCATCTATTTCACCCATGCTACTATTAGATGAAGAGACAAAGAGCGTCATTTCACAGCGGACTGTACTAGTTACATCTGGATCAGGAAAAAGCCTCCGGAATGCTGCCTTAGCTCCACTTGCAACTTCATGGTCATCATATGGTTTTTGCCTACCAGGTAGTGCAAGTATTTCACTGCTATAAAATTTGGGATTCAGGGCATAGGCTAGGAGATGCAATGGGGTGGTCATTTTATTCCACCTTCTCATGATCACGTTCTTAACTTCACTGTAGAATTTTTCTTCAGGATCCTGCTCTTTTTGTTGTATGATGTCTCTAATTTTTTCAAGCATAGAGTCAATGCCATCATAGATCTCCCCTATGCAAGCATTATTCGTGTCTGCATATCTAATCATAGATAAAATAGGCTCAGTAAAACTAAGCAAGTATGCAACCTTTGCCCACCAAATATCATCAAGTATCACTGATTTTATTTTGATGGCTCTTTCTGTGTTTGATTGCCTCCACACGGACCAAACTTCATCAATCACCATAAGCCTTAAGGCTTGCTTTACCTTCACAAGTCGTCTCAAGACGAGCGTGTGAGAGGCAAATCTTGTTTCAACAACCTATTAAAATAAATTAAAGCAAGTTAATTAAATTTTTTTTTTTTTTAAAAAGGAATTCAATTGATAATTTGATATTTCATAAAAAGTTAGCAAATAAAAATTAGAAACTAGGAAATTGTTTGGTTACCTTTAGCAATTCCAATGTCGAGAACCTCCTAAAGATAGCCTGGGACATATGATGATTTGTGATAAACATTTGGATCTCATTTGCCTCTGTATAAACTTCCTCAATCCATGGTATTTTTCCAATCTTCTGCAGCATCAAATTCAAGGAGTGTACTGCACAAGGTGTCCAAAAAATGTGCTCATATCTCCCCTCAACAATCAACCCTGCTACTGTACAATTTTTGGCATTGTCCGTGATGACTTGGACAACACTTGCAGGGCCCACTAACTCAATAGCCTCAATCAAAATATTAGCAATAAATTGAGCATCTTTCACTTCACCCTCACAATCAACAACCCTTAAGAACATTGCCCCTTTAGGGCACACTGCAACAATGTTGATTAGGGGTCTATTTCGGGCATCTTTCCATCCATCTGAAATGATAGATACCCCTGAGTCCTTCCATGAGTCCCTAATTGGCTGCAAAAAAGTATGTACATGGGCCACTTCTTTCGCCAACAATGTGGTTCTGACCTTCTCATAACTAGGGCTTTTATACCCTTTCGGTGCATCATTAATACCTCTCACCATTTGTTGCCAATAAGGTGAGTGCAACACATTGAAGGGCATCCCACATGCATAAATGCATCGAGCAACCAACTCATCAGCAACATCCCTTTTCTCATTTGCAAATGCTTGCTCTAATGGGCCTTTGGAAATTATCTTTCGTGACAAATACTCTCCCTCTGTTGGAGTTTCAACTGCAACTTGGATAAAAGGATGGTTTGATGGGTTGGGTGGTTTTTGTGAACCCCTATTTTGCAAAGGAGCTGTTTTAAATCTAGCTCTTGAAGCTTCCATATCAACGTCCTCTTGCTTTTTCATATAAGCCAATATATGTTTATGTTCAACCTTGCCACATTTTCTAATCCCCGTTCCTGATTTCCCCATTAAATGAGCTTTGAGTCGGGTATAAGAGGATTTGTATTGTATATTGCAATGATTGCATACCCAAACTCAAGAGCCACAGCCAGCAAGGTTCTCCACAATTTGCACATGTCTCCAAAGAGGAGCTCTAGGATCCACACCCCCACTTGGGCTTTCTTCCCCTTCCCCATGCCCTCCCATTGAAGCTGAACTAGATGCCATTGAATCAAACCTTCATTGAAAAATAAAAAACATAAACTTAGATAACAATGAATTATTAAATAGAACCACACCCTACATATCCTATTCTGCTTTTGATCACCAAGTTCACCGTTCAGGCGCGAGGTGAGAGCATACACAGAGTTCGGATTTTCTAATTTAAAAAAACAAAATAAACAAAAAAGAATTTTAAAAATCCCTACACAAAAAAACAAAAAAGAATTAAATTTAAAAACCCTACACATCCTATTCTGCTTTTGATCACCAAGGTCACCGTTCAGGCGCGAGGTGAGAGCATACACAGAGTTCGGATTTTTTAATTTAAAAAACAAAATAAACTTTTAAAAAAAAGCAAAAAAGAATTAAATTTAAAAACCCTACACATCCTATTCTGCTTTTGATCACCAAGGTCACCGTATAGGTGCGAGGTGAGAGCATACACAGAGTTTGGATGATATTTATAATTTAAAAAAAGAATATATGTTTTTTATTTTAAAACGCAAAGAAAATGTTACATTTTTTTATTTTTTTAAGCATAGAGTTTTAAAATTACTAAATTAAATACATATTGACATCATGATCAATGATCACGAATGATGTGTGCATAATGCACACATCATTCGTGATCATTGATCACATTAACTTTTTCTTTAGCCAAATAAAAAAAACTTGAAAAATACTTGGTTTTTCCTCCTTGAAGTCAAGCCCTCCTTCCAAATCTGATTCGAAATTCCTCCTTGAAGCCTTTAGCTCTTAACAACACGTCCTAAACTCTTCCTTCAAGCTGCTCCTTGATGTCTCTTTGCTCTTCACAATGCTAAATGCTAGTTTAATGAAAACTGTATTTAGCAAGAGAAAAATGAGAGTGTGATTTAGAATGGACCCAAGAGGTCATTATATAGCTTTTAGGAAGTGTGTTTAGCAAGGTATGCAGTCGTATTAGGGTTTCGCCGCATTTAATGCAAAGATTTTTTATTTTTTAAAATGTATTTTCGTTTTTTTGATTTGACAGGCGCCGGAAACGTGAAAAACGTTTCCGGAAACGCCTGTGCCGTTTCCGCGAAACGTTTCCGAATCGTTTCTACCCAGGAACGGCACCTTGCCCCGCGTTTCCTAGTAGCACAGTATACACACACACACACAAAAGGGTTTAAGCATTTTAGTTACGTGAACAATCAACTATGTATGTGTATTCAAACCTATTTAAAAGTTTGCGAAAACAGGAGAAATGAAAATAGTGCCATGCAAAAACTCACCTTAACAAGGTTATGAAGGATGGAGAGATATTCCAGGTGGGGAGAACTTGTAAGTTATTCAACAAGATTACCTTTTATTTCTAGCATGTTTCGTGTTATTCCTAGCATTGGCATGGAATATGTGGTGTTATTTTTATCTAGGTGGGAAGGGGAAATCCCAAAACTAATCTTATATTATTTCTTCTTATACTGCTTTTATTTTCACGTGTAAAGTATTTCAATTTAGGTTGACTGATTTTAATTTGAAACATTTGTGTGTTTTCAGCTTCATGTTACAGAAGCTTTTTGCACTTGTTGATCAAACTGCTGCACCAGACAATCCGGATACATTACAGAATCATGAAGTTTTACTACCTGGTCACTTATTGACTATTTTTTTAAAGGTATATGAACTCATAATTTAAATGAAACAATTCAGGAAAGGTATCCTAGAATTTGTGTTTTATTAAATTCTGACTAAGTTGGTCTACATAATGAAGTCACTGCTTGTTGGTGGTCGTCACTTATGTTAGATCAAATAGCTTTCCTGAATCACTGGCTTTGTATTCTTGAACCATGCTAATCTTTCTTTGCATTTATTATTAGTTGGTGGTGTTTTAGTTGTCTACCATGTAGCATCTTTTATTTTCTCTTTGAACTTTATAGTCATTTCTTGTCTTATTTATTTCTATGTTTATTTGCTTTTTATTTCCTACCTATTGTATCTTATATAGCCACTTTGGTTTGCAGGAGAAGCTACAGGAATGGTTGTTCAAGTTTAGAACACAACTTCAGCGGGAGATGCAGGATAGCAGCTCCGAATTTGTTCTTCAAGATAGTGGGATTTCCTCCTACCACACAATTCATTGTTTTCTTTTATATATTCTTATGCAAAAATGATTCTATCTTTCCTACTGTTTCTCTATTTGTATTTATGCTTTACTTGATATATGTCGAATACAACAGACCGTGTTATTTCAAAACCAGCTGTATGTTCCAGATTTTTTATTAGGTCTAGAAGGAAAGAAAGAAAGAAAGAAAGAAAGGAAGGAATTAATGTCCAAAATGACCAAAAGGTCAATGGGATTGAAGGGTACAATCATTAGCAATAGAAAGTTCTAGGAAGAGAGAATCCTAGAGGGGAACCAAAGAAATATTGTACAAAGACAAAATAGAACTGTGTGCCACTAACACAACTCGCAAAGAAACCAATACAAATAGTAATTAGGGGTGAACAAAAACCCCAAGAGCACATGCCAATGAAGACTGGAGGCAAATCTCATCGAATGTCTTTGTTTGTGCTTGAAGTGGAGGAATCATTTGAGCCATTATCCATCACTGTGAGAGATATGATAATGCTGTCCAGTGAGTATGTAGGGTTGGAGGAGCCAGGTTTGGGAATCCTACGAGGAAACAAGACACTTCCTCTTGAATCTCCCTTACAATCCAAGGCTGACATAACTCCTGTAGTAGAAAAGAAGCTTGTATCAGTTTTCCCCTGTGGTCGGGGGTGGGGGGTGGGGGGGGCAATTGGCAAGTAGTAGATCCATGTTGCCAGAGAGGGGCAGATCCATGCCGAAAGGGTTGAGCGGAGCCAGGATGGTGAGAGATAGCAGAGGCTTGGAGATTTGAATAGTCTGAGTAGTAATGATGTGTTGAGAGAAGCGCCGCTTAACTCATCTATCAACTCTGATGTGTGATGTACCGGTCTCCAAAGGGCGCTTAGTGCTGCTAATCACTTGGATGGGTTGAAAGAATGAGGTGATCAATATGGGACTGCTAGAGCCTCTAGGCTCCTCCTATAGGGAGTTGTGCCGGAAGGTGACAACCTCATGAAGATAAAGAGCTAGACACTACTGGTTTGTATATTTGAATAAAGTAGCTAGAGTGTTTCCTGAGTCTTTGTGGAGGTAGTGATATCTTCCCCGAATCTCATAAAAAATGGGGCATTTGAAAATGAAGTGGTCCTCAGTCTCCACCTCCTGGAGGGAGTAGGGACGACCAATCCGGTTGTGACGGAGAATGTGATGGTCTGTTTCAACCTGTAATTGGTGGGGAAAAACTCTCATCTGGCCAAGGGGAAACCTCAAGCCATGAGACTAATGGCGCTGAAGATAGTGAGGGCGATGGACAATATCGTCCACCACCTGTAAGAAATGATCAACATAGAAAGCAAGCTTGGAACAGAGCAGCTCATGGGGGGAGATCCTCGTGGTTTGGTTATAGTATTTGTAGATGTCCTCTTTGGAAACCCTAGTCACGACGTCCTTGGTGGGAAAGAGCGCGGGAAGGGCGTCTAAGGGATACATGAAACATGGTAGCCTGTCAATAGAAATCAATACAAAAAGGAGCAACCTAGTCTCAAAGTACCAACAGGGTTAATGTTTGGTGGCGACTAGTGAAGCAATCCTCTCTTAAGAACAAAGTGCTAAGTAGCGATAACTCTCAGGACTGGAAGTTGAGTACCCCAAGGATTTAAGTCTGTGGATGTACAAAGCAAGCTTGAAGATAGTTTCAAAGCATAACGGGTGGGCAACAAATTCATCTTGGATGATGCACTAAGGAATTGTTTGATTGCAATTGATCATGCATTGCAACATGAGAGTCTGAATCCTCTCTATTATGGCCTAGTTAATGGTCCCCATACCAAGTCCCCAAACCTCTGAACAATACAAAATTGTAGGTTTGATGATAGTATCAAACAAGTGTAACATGGAAGGGATGT
Organism: Taxus chinensis; assembly: GCA_019776745.2. Lineage (NCBI taxonomy): Eukaryota > Viridiplantae > Streptophyta > Pinopsida > Cupressales > Taxaceae > Taxus > Taxus chinensis. The sequence goes on from CM034153.1 coordinate 45,653,204, forward strand.
CTTGGAAGTGGATATGAAAACACTGACATTCCAAAATAGAAAGAGAGGCATAACCCTTGTAAAGGCGTGGTTGAGTGGCAAACTTCATGTTAAAACATGGACCATCAAATTGAACCCCCAAATAAGTGTAGGCTAATTTGATCTCAAAAAGTTCCCCTCTATAGAAAAATTGGATTGTGGAGAGAGTGCTTGGAGATATTGAATATTATAACCTTTTTTTACTAAGGTTGACTGCAAGTTTTTGTTCCCAAAAGCGAGCAAGGGCATCAAGTTGTCGCTGTAAGGCCTTTGGAGAGCGTGAGAGGATGACAACATCATCGGAAAAAAGTAGGATGACTATAAGCACCTCATGCAAAAGACAACCATCATCCATATGGGTACGCTATCGTAGAAACTCCTTTTACTCATCAATATATATGCTGAAAAAGGTAGGTGAGAGAGGGCATCCTTGTTTGACCGCAATGGTACCCTTCACAAAGTTAGACAAACTATGAGAGGTATGAAGCTGCCCATTGATTGTCTCATAAAGCCTCTAAGCTGCGGTAATTAAAGAATTTGGGATGCCGGAATCTCTCAACTTTTTGGAAAAGCTTGTGTCTCAAAATTGAGTCAAAGGATTTCTTGAAGTCAATAAATCAACAAAAGATTTTAGAAGACTTGTGACAAGTTTCTTCAATGATAACCTAGAGTGTAAAGATGTGGTCAATGTTTTGATAATTCCTTCTGAAGCCCGCTTGCCCTTGAGCTTTGATATTATTCCTTTCTAAGTATCTTGATAGCTGCATGTCTAACATTGTGGCATAAAGTTTTGCAAAGGTATGCCCAATCATAATGGTTATGTAGTTGCTAAGGATAGAGGGATCCCTTGACTTATGAATAGGGTGGATGATGTGTTGGGACCAAGACTAATGGAATCTTGAAGAAACCACCTGATTAAAAAGTGTGGCAAGGGGAAGGCAAGGGAATCTGCACCATATTTGATGAACTCAACTAATCTGCTGGTGCGTAATTTGAAAATAGCTCCCTTAATAGAGGAATTAGATAAAAGATAAAGATAAAATATATTAATGTCCAACGAATGACTACAAAAGTAGGTCAAAGGGACTGCAGATAACACTGTGTGCAAATACAAAGTGGGAGAACCAAAAGGTTCTTGAGAAAGAAAAGTACAAAGCTAGAGAAGCTGGCAGAAGCGGAAAGAGCAGTCCCACGAAGCCAAAACCGGGGTTGGAAATGCAAATGGGAAGAAGGAAGGGAAGATGGCCAAGGAGAAGCAATGAGGAAAGTCTTTTAGGGAATGGTAGATCCAACTCTCCTAACATTCGAGACCGACTGGAAGAAACTCTGGACGGTATGACGATTAGACAAAGAGGGGGTAGAGTGTAGAGGCCGCTTGGTATGCTACTGTCTGGACACCATACTATATCCTAATGACCTGGTAGATCTAGTTTGTCTCCTGGTGTAGGTTTTGGTATGGGCTTGTCTTAGATGGTTTGGGGAACTGTGGATGGTTTCCTTGGGCCGAACAAGTCTGGAGAAAACAAAGGAGGCTGCTGGAGTGGGGGCAATTTTAGCCGAATGGGTTGGAACATCATAGAGGGAATTGGCATAGGAATCCCATGCTTTGGATATGATGTCAGAAATGTTGTTTTTTCTTGGGAGAAGAGTATGCCAAAAAGGCTTAGGAGAGTGGTGAAGATCAACAAGGAGTGAAAACTGTCTAGATGCAAGAAACAATCATTTCTTACGTCGAATAAGACAATGATACTCCCTAAGAGGGGTTAGTATGAAGGGAGGGTCATAAGTTAGGAAAAACTGAAATCTTTGATGAAGGTATTTACACTTATCATACCACCAGTTCATGAGGTAAGTTCTGTGATGGGTAGGGGATTTGGAGTAATGAATAGTGTGGGGACAAGAATCAAGGGAAACATCCCAAAGGATTTAATGTAAAAACTCATACATGGAATCGATGGTGGGAAGATGAAGGGAGTAAAACCTAGACATTAGAAGGGAGATACATGCACCATAATCAATGGTGTAATCATCATCAAAATGGATTCTGGTGTGGCTGGTGTTGGGGGGGTGTGGTGGAAGGGGAAGGTGGGGGGGGGACGGCTAGAACTAGTATCCAATATGAGGGTGAATGTCAAGCTGACATGGTTAGCAAGGGAGAGCTAAGGCGACATAGGGAAGGCACAGATACGAGGGATGATGGATCTTCTGGTGAGAACATAGTCTACAATGCTCGCACCACCGCCGTGGGGGGAACAATTGAATCTACCAGAGCCAAAGAAATGAGAAAGCCCATTGAGGACGTGAAGGCTCTGAGATTCACACAATTGGACAAGGTGTCTCCCATGGGATGGAATTGTAGCATTCCTGTCAAGAATCTCTCTGTAAATTGAACCCCTCAAGATCTAGTTCATGAAGGCACAACTCATCTTGAGCAAGGTCATGAATGGGAGTCTAGAGGTTCCCTGTAATGGCATTTAAATCACCCAAAAGAATGATATTACCAATAGTGGAGTATTGAAAGATATTTGGATAGAGGTAAAGGTATGGGTTCCCATCAACATGAATAGCGAATGTGTTAGCATATGCAAAGAGAAGAAAGAAATAGAGAGAGCAAACTGCACTGTTGAAATGACATAGACAAAGGTTTATTTATTATAGGAAGAGGTGGTTGAACAGTTACCAACCGAACAACTACATAACTGTTTTACATGCTATATAGAGTGTTATATTTTAACACCCCCTCTTAATGACTAAACTGGAAACAAGACAATTTGTCCCAAAATTTTACAAATTTCTTAAAGCCCATATGTTTAGTCATTACATCTACAGACTGTGCCATAAGTTGTACTTTAAAATCAGCAGTTCATGATTGTGTTGCGGTTGTCAAATGAAGAACTGCAAAACAAAAATTTGGTCCCATGAACAAAGGATATGGCAAGTGGTCCACTGGTTCTTTGTTACGTGATTCCTCGACCAGTGATGGATCACCAATGGTTGAGAGTGTCAGCCCCATCTCCAGAGTGCCGAAATCAGAACCTCGACGATGTGGATTGAAAAATTTATTCCAGGCTTGTGTAGGCTGCTGGAGTCTATACAAAGACTCAATTATCCTACAATCGAAGTCACCTCAATCATGTCCTTGCACCACCATGTAGTGCTCATCCAACTTTTTCAAGAAGAGAAATGTGACCATATGTGCAGTAGGAGTTAGAACCAACTCCGCAATAGTAGGAGAAATAACCATCTCCATCTCAGCAGTGGTCTCCGTCTCAACAGTGGTAGGAGTGAGAATCAACTCCTCATCTATCCCCCTTTGTTGGGAAAGATCCTTCACAAAAAAATGAGCAAACTATTCATGCTCTACTGTCCTTCGAGCAAGGACCTCTCAGTGAGTGGTTGGGCATGCCATCTCACCATGCACCGTCAGTGCATTTGGAATAGTGGAGTCTCTGTCCACAAAAAATTGTTCTTCAGAATGAAGAAATCCATCCTCCTAAGGCATGTCCGCCTCCCATACACCTGGTATAGTGGATACTCCCTCCACAATAGGTGCATGTAGGTTGACTGTATCCAAGTCATCAGATTTGTGAGGAATGGCTTCCTCCCAAGGCATTGCAGCCTCCTGCACATCTTGAATGGTGGAGCTATCCTCCACACGTGCATTCATGTTGATCGCATCTGAATCAACAAGCCGATACTGACCACCTTTCCCAATACCAAGGGCAATTATCCGTCTCTATTTGACATAAGAGACAACACACTTCTTTCCACAGAAATCCACAGAAATATTGGGATTTTCAGTCAATTGACGAATAGATAGAAGAATCTTTTGGAAAGAAGGTACATATCTAACATTCCGTACCAACAATTTATGAGCATTATTCAATACAATGCATATATCTCCTATCCCTTCTATTGCAAGCAATTCTCCAGCACCTAGGACTACTGATTCAAAACATATATTTGCTGTAAATGAAACATACCAGTCCCTACGACATGAAAAGTGTGTAGACGCACCAGAGTTAATGATCCAACAACTGGTACCACTGTCATTCGAGCATGATGTCGTAAGACAATAAAGAGCATACCTGTCATCCGAATCTCGTTCTTTTGCAACTTCTGTCACATGTCCCTCATCAAATGGCTTTTTGTTCTACTGCGAAAGATCATACTTCCCCTTCCGGAAATCCTTCTTTAGGTGCCCAACCTTGTGACAGTAATAGCATGTGACCTGATACCGAGTGGAAGACTCACCAGAGTAACGTTTCCACTTTCCCTTTGACTGAGTGACAAGAGCACTCTGAATGGTCACAATTAGATTCTGCCTGAAGTTGTCTCCGCTCCTTTTGCAACAGGTAAGAACTCACCTTGTCAAATGTGAGTGTTTGACTTTCAGACATTAAATGGAGTGCCTCCACAGATGACTCATACGAAGAAGGTAAGCTGTTCAAAACTAGAGCCACCATATCATCGTCGTCCACCTTTTTATTGATTGAAGATAAGTGGTCTCGGAGATCTTTCATTCGAAGTAGGTGCTCAGACAGCGATCCACCTTCTTGTAACTTTATGGAAAAGAGCATATTTTTCAAGTATAAAACCCGATTCTTTTCTGACGTTTGATATTTACCCTTCAGACTGGCCCACAACGTGCTTGTTGCTGTGACATTCCGCACTTCCGGTATCATATCATCCGACACCGACATCTTGAGAAGCAATAACGCTTCCTTATGGCGTTTGTCATAATCCTTGAAGTTCGTCGCTGGTTGACTTTCATCACCCTTGATTATTTTATCAAAATCATGAAAATCCGCGACCGTTAAAATCTTATGACTCCAAACATTGAAATTAGTGCCCGTTAATTTTTGTGTCTCCGGAAAAGTTAAGTGTGATATATTTGCCATTTTATTATTCCAAAGTAATGGAAAATAATAAAATAATAATTTGCCCACACCAATAAAATAATATTTATTCCACCAAGTATTACTTATTCCAACAATTAATATTAAATTATGCAAATCACTCAACTATAATTGCTTGTATTAAAATATTATTACTTATTCCTCCAAATTTGATTATTCAAAAAGAAGGTACCTTTGTGAGAAAAATTTCATCGACTTTTCAGTTTGAAAAAAATAAACCAAATGATGTCCTCGAATCCTTTGAGTCAGACGAATTTGCTCGAACAATTTGCATGTCACATGACTTTGCTCCAAAGATTTGTATTCCGATTGGATTTGCACGATTTCTGTGCTCTCGTTTTGCCCTTTGCGACTCACGTTTTCCCCCAAAACTGGATTTGCTGTGCCTTCTGCCCTCACGTTTTCCTTGCCTGCGACCACGACTTTTGGCTTTTCGACTGGGTATTTGCGACTTAGTGGTGCTGCTTCGTTCACGAACCACGTCTTCTGGGCCTTGAACCACAATTTTGCGAAAAACCGACTCTATTTACCTCGAAAAAACAGCCTCGAATGGTTGTCTCAACTTTGAATGGTCTTCCTTCTCTGCCCTCATGACCTTGAAAGGCTCTTTGCTCTGTCGATGGAACAGCCCATGAGCGACCATGGCTCTGATAAATGACTTGAGCTATGTTCAGCGAACAGGGAAGAAGTCGTGACTGCAAACGAACAGTCTTCTACAATAAGCGGTGAAATAACTTCTTCAGGTTGTGCCCTACTAGGGCTTCCCCAAACTTCCAGTTCGTGCCTGTTGACAATTCCTCGAACTGCAAACCGACCGCTCTGATACCAATGTTAGCATATGCAAAGAGAAGAAAGAAATAGAGAGAGCAAACTGCACTGTTGAAATGAGAGAGGCAGAGGTTTATTTATTATAGGAAGAGGTGGTTGAACAGTTACCAACCGAACAACTACATAACTGTTTTACATGCTATATAAAGTGTTATATTTTAAGAGAATGAAGATGTGGCATGGGGGAAGTACAAACAACTATGAAAACATCTCGAAAAGAAGGCGGATTTCTCTTAATTTGAAGTCATATGTATCTGGAGTGGACCTTAGAAGCTACAAGTGAAACTCTAGACCTGACGCAGTCCTGAATGAGGCAGGCCACACCACCTGAACCACAGACACCTCTTGATTTGCATGTCTCACGATGAAAGGACGAAACCCACGAGTACCTTATGACTGGAGGGAGTGTTCGCTTGGGGCTCTTATGGGTCTTAGTGAAGAAGATGAGATCTTGGAAAGCAATAACATCCTAGAAGTTACTGAGAAGACCATAACTCGTCGTTGCAGTTCCAAGAAGAAAAGGAGATGCCATCATCACCCACCGAGACCTGAGATCATTGTCATGTTGATGCTCAAGGGCGTGACCACCCAGGTTGGGGAGGATCATGAATGACAGCCGTATAGTCTCTAATAACAGTCAACTCTATCTCCTTCCTGGCAGCTACCACAGAATATGAGATTTCTGAAGCTCTTCCACCTACAGTCGTGTGAGATCGACATCTACATTAATTTTGTGGGAGGGAAAAGAGCTTGTTTTTTGCTTTAAGAGCTTGCAAACACTTTTGCACAGTTCAGAATTGGATGACAAGGGTGCTGTCCAACGATGTCCAAGATTTGTCAAGGGAGATATCTTTCAAGTCCAAAGATTCACGCAAGAATGCATGACTTGCCAGTTGCCTGTAAGGGATCAGCTAGTTTAGGGAGGCCAGAAATACGGAGGTTGAGTCTGGGTTTTACGTGCCTTTTCTTCTTCAAATTTTTCTTGGACAGCCATTTCCACAACCAGAGGTGCTTTCTTCCCTTTAACCACTTGTACCCACAGATTTTGTTCCTCAACCAGTTTTTGGTTATATTGTTGTTGGGCTATGGTTTCTTTTTTAAGGTGTTCATGCTGAATGATTATCTTGGATTGCTTCTTCTTAATTTCTGAAACCACTTCATTAAGCTGCTGTAGGCATGGAGAACCCATGGGGGTGGCTTGGGTTTGTTCAATTTTAGTGATTCTAGCTCGCAAATTAGCAATAATACGATCTTTCTTCTACAATTGTGTCTGGAACAGCAACAGAAGATCTCAGGGTTCCGAACGTAGGGCTTCAATTCCAGATATCTGACTGCAAATGCTAGTGTACTAAAATTTTGGGGTCAACACCTTGTGATGGTGGGAGTTTTAAACTCCTTGCATTAGAGGGAGCTCCATTCTGTTCACTGTATGAGGTTGTGGATAACACAATCTGCAAATTGATGTGTAACACTGCACAGAACTGCAAATGTTTGGAGAATTCAGTCACTGCGAGCTAGTTAAAAAGGGCATGAAAACTTGCTGCAATTTTGATGGCTCACACAAAATTTGCTGAGTCTAGGAAACTCACCTGTTGTAGGGCATTGGTAGTTAGCCTTTTCAAAGGTATTATATTTATTTGTAAAAGTAGCTTTATCTTGTCATAGATGCTGAATGCAGTTGAGATATAATGTTTTATTTTGTGACTTCCCATTAACATATTAAGATGTTTTTTATGCCATTGGTGAAAAGATTTCAAGGCAGGTCTGCTGTTTGGAAAACCTGTGGTGGCAGTCTTATTCTTTTTCCATTCATCAACCCTCATGTATGAAGTTCCTTCTATATGATTGTGAGTGTAAAAATTAAATGGTTTTTCACATCTAAACAGTTTGATTTTCTGTGGAAATTTGTCACAAGGTTATATAGCACATAGCTATGTGTCCTGTTAAAATGTGGGGAAGTTATTACAAAATGAGATGTTTATGTAGATTCAATGCTATATTGCTTTTAATCTATTGTCTTTGAAAAAAATGTGTGAATCTTGTTAACATTGTGTTTTTTGTGCTGAAGATTAAGGAAATGTTTAATGTTTTAGTCTTAGCTGCTTTTGAGCCAAAACAAAAACTTCTACAGAAGGCTTTAGCACTGCTTTTTTAGTTCTTGTTAAGTGTTCTCTGCAAAGGTGGAATTTGGTGTTTCCCTAGATATTTCATAGGGGGGAAAGGGTTGTAAGCAAATAATCTCCAGATAAGTGTTGGGTAGCACAGAATGTGGGAAGCCACCAAGGTTGTAGGAGATGTTTTAACACTAGACAGGCATGACAGAGTAAATCGTTGTAGCAAGCGCGGTGAACTTGTACACAATAAAGTAGACCATGGAAATGTAGATCATTTCAACAAGCATGGCGAAACAACACATGGCCAAATAGATTGTGGCAGTGATGACCGTTAATGTTTCATGAGTACGAATACAATTAGGAAGACCACGACGAAGATGCCTTTTTGTGAATGACCATCAGGAGAAGTTATGTAGATGAGGAATTGGTTGAGGAAGAATAAAAAAACATGTAATTATTGTTTTTAACTTTTTACATCAATGGATGTTCTGTCTAAACACCACTTGCAACAATTCTGTTTTGCATAATGAAAATGAATAACCGACGCTGGATCCTGTTCTCCTCCCTGATTGAAATGTCAGCTTATTTTTGATAAGTAGAAAATATTCTGTCTTCTCTTTGTAATACAAGCTTATAATTTATATAACTATGATATATCATATATCAGATGTTTGGTTTCTATTTGGCGGCTGGCATATCTTAAAATTTCTTTTGTTGCAATTATTTTATGCCTTTGGTTAATTTATATGTTCTCTACTTCGGGTGTTTTTCTTTATCAGAGCAAAGTTTTTGGAATTTTTATTTTTTGGTAAAATACTTTACAGTAAATAAGGTGAAGAAGGTAATGTAAAATGTTTCCTTCAGGAAGTATTAACAAGGTCATTGAAAATATGATAATACTATAAACTTTGGTTTTTTCTTCTTTATTAGAGATTTGATTTTTTGGTATTTACTTTTCAGTAAATAAGCTGAAGAAGGTAATGGAAAAAGTTCCTCCTGCGAGTATTAGCAAGATTATTGAAAATATGTTAAATACTGGAAATCTCAATTCTCAATCTGGTCTTGATCTTCAACAGGTGTGCATTATTTTACTTTTCTTAATTATCTTTCGTGCTTGATCTTTAACAGGTGTGCATTATTTTACATCTTTTAATTATTTATAGCGCTTGAAATATTTCAGTTTCCTTTTCATAAATGTATATTGGATACACGTTTATTTTTATCTCTAGTAGAGTTCTTTGTTGCACGTGTCACTAGGAAATACTGGTTTAACTCAGACATTCCTGGGAATCATGGTTAAAAACATCTGCAGATACCTTCAGAACTTTCATTTATTACTTGTAGTTTCTTCCTTAACAAGGAGTGCTATGCATATGATAAAAGCTCACATTTTTTTCATGCACCTTATGTTTCTCTGAGAGATGTGCTTTAAATTGTGTCCTGCTTATGCGAGATTGAAACTTATGTACAGTTGCCCCGTTAGGCAGGGACTGTGCGCAAGAATGTTCCAAACATGCTATATATGTTGTATTGTTTAGTTGAAGCTTTGAAGGCTTTAAATCCACGACTATTCAAAGAAAATGCCTACCAAATAAAACTAAGAAGTTTTATTGCTGAAGAACTCTGGAAGCTCACACTGAGAAGTGACCTTGTGGTAGTTGGTAGCAAATGGATGTTGCTGGAATTGAAAGTGACAACCATGCCATATTTCCATTGTTTTAAAAAGGATACTTGTAATTATCTTGTAGGAAAATGTACTTGAGAAAATTAGAAAAAGAGCTTTATTAACACTCACACTCTTATCACATACTCTCATGTTCACAAGCTTCAAGAAACTTGGATAGAGGGGGTTTAAGAGGTCTGTTGGAATGTTATTTTCTGGTTTATATGAATGATCTTTGTATGGGCAGTGCATATAAAGGAAGAGGAAGAACGATCGTATTTATGTTGTATCATGCATGATATTCACAATGTTCCCACAATTGGGGAAGGAAATTGTTGTATATTTTTTGATAGTTCAAAAAGCTGTTAGATTAAAGTAGTAACAAATACATAAAAAAGCAGAGCTTTCGTGAAACTTGGCAGAGGCATGGAGTTCTAAAATAGGGAAATATTTGCTCAATTTAGTGCAACATACGAAATGTCTACAATTCACACATACTAAGAGAAGACCAAGACATACTAATCATTCTAGACATGATACTACTGAAAGTGTTGACTTATAGAAAGAGGTGGCTAGCATAGCTAATATGCAATACCCATCGGCTTGATCTGGACCCGAAGAGATATTTGGTGGATAGCACTCTCACTTGTGCTCAAGCTTAAAGTTGGAATGAACCATGTCTCAAGTTGTCATGCCATGCAATTAGAGAAGTGGTTATCAATAACCAAACACCCATGGCCTTATGTTTCTTTGGAAATGTGCCAACCAAAATGAGCAATGCAGAGATGAGAGTATTGCCAATTTTTGTTATTGGTATATAAAACCCATACTTTCCTTCGTTTTCTTTCTGCATGTGTACGCATGACCAAGATTAGTAAAAAATCAATCTCCAAGGTCACTGTAAGCGAAGGCTCTAAAAACGGAATCCACATAAGAAGGCAGACAAATTATATGACTAAATGAAACAATGAGATGAGGTATCGCTAAAAATGATATTTTCCTGCAAACACTACTATTGGCAGGGATGAAGTTGAATTTATTAATGTGTGTCAGCATCCTGTCAGGGCTTGTCAATTGGGATTTGCTGCACCAAAGGCACATGAATTGTTTGACAAAATGAAAAAATACTACCCACATCTTTTACAAGTGCATGGTGTTTAACATATTGCCAAAGGCATTTCTTCATGACTTTGCTGCATGCAGTGATCATGAAACCATTGGGATGATAACACAATGAAAGATGTGGTCATTGCAATCTTTTGAATTAATTTAAAGAAGGTGAACCATACTGAGACGATATTTTTTACAAAACTTGCTGGAGGTATGGGTTCAGTTTATTGATACCAGAGAGATGACAAAAGGCTCATAAACATGCTAGACTGTTGGATGGTTACTATAGTGAAATTGTCCATGGAGAGAGGTAAAATATCATTGTGGTGAAGTATTCTTGCTAACTACATCGACAGAAATTTAAGAGGGAAAAATGTCACATTATATATATATATTTGGAGGATATGCTGCACAGTGGTTGAGGAAGTGGCTACATGCTATCCAACCAAAAACACTAGATAGTTAACCCTTTGATTCCAAAGATGGTGCACTCGTGTCAACAAGAGAAGGTACACAGATTGTTTGACAAAAGGCATCCCTCAAATACAGCCTCAGTGAAGGCAATATGATTATATGAGGAGTGTGTTTGGACAAAAACTTTCAGAAGGAGACAAATGAGATTGTGTGAGGAGTGAATTTCAAAAGAAGTTTCCAAAGGAGAAAAATGACACCCACAAATGCACATTCACAAAGTTACTCACTTCTTTCTGTGATTTGTTCATTTTGGGAGAAGAAATCAGGATTAATTAAATGGTGGCAAATATAAAGTATCAAAGGAGGCAAAGCAAAACATGAAGAGCTTGGGGAAAATGAGAATTTCTAGTAAATTTAATGTAAAAATTGAAAACAACCTCTTAATCCTATAAGTATGATACAATGTAATGTCGTATCAATATGTTATAGGTGGGAAGTGTGTGTGTGTGTGTGTGTGTATTTACACACACACAAATATATGATGTGTTTCAGCTAGTAGTCGTAGTTTATTGTCTTAGTAAACAATATCAAACGATGAATTATGCCAAGCCAATGGTTGAGTCCACATTCGATAATATCAGGTGGCCATTGCACTAGATGCATCCGCCCTATAAAATCTAGATACGGGGCCACCAATCCCCAATCCCAATCCCCAATCCCATCTATCAATAGGGACTATAGTGATGTAGTCCATACTATAGACTATATACGTAACATGATGATTGATATCAGTCGAGGGATTCACTTGTATTCCCTCAGTCTATTCTATACCCACAACCAAGCCATGGATATGGCGAGAATTCGCCATAGGGCTGCCCGGATCCACTATAGAGAGGGAGAGGTGAGACGGTAGTCCCTTTCGGATCCATGGGCGGCCCTATCTACATATCTGATCATCCATCTGATCTCACTCACTATATCACTGATGCCTTGAATGAGACTATGGGATCTCGACCCCCCCCCCCCGCCCCCCGATATAGAAGGGGCCCAACTCTCCCAACTATATGTATATGGTGGCCTACTATATCTATATATTGGTTGGTCTACCCTGCCCCAGGCGGAGGGACAAGAGCGCTCCAACTATATAAAGGGGGCTCAACCTATCCCTAATATAGAGTATAGCGATAGCGTAGCGCAATTTGATTGATTCCTCTCTTCTCGCTGCTGAAGTGAAGCCGGATAGATAGGGCCCCCTCTATATATATATATGGGCAGAGTAGGCGCCCACCCCCCCATAGAAATGGGATATGGTGCATAAATGCCCTATTGTATTTTTATTATATGAACCCCATTATTCTTTTGACTTGTAGAAGTGATGGAGTTATTTTTATAGGACAATTATGAATGAAAAAAGGTGGACAATCTCTCAAAGTAATATCCCTTTCAAGGGACGAAACCAACAATCAAGGAAATTAGCTCAAACCCCAAAGTAAACAAATTTGATTTTCAAATCAGCAGACTGAAATAAATCCTAGATTTGGATAGCGAACTGAATTTAGGAACAACAATCTGGAAATTCACAATTTCATCCAAAATATCAACTAGCAATGCATCCACAATTTATATAAACCTTTTAGAGATATTCTAGAACTGTTTTCAACCCAAAAAGACATGTATAGGCTCAGCTGAAATTAATAATGAACAGCAGAAGTGTAGCTCCAAAATAAATATGAAATGAGGGTTTAAAAACTCCACAAATTCACAAGAAAGTAGATTCCGGCTTTATAAATATAGGCAAATCTGAAAATGAAGTGACATATCAAATTTATCCCCTCTAAGGCACCAAACTTCAGTCCAAGGTAGGTCGCTCCTCCTAGGTGAGATCTGTCAATGCAAATAAAAATATGAATATGAATCTTTCTCCTCAAATCTGCAATAATCCTTCAATCCCATATAAGTAAGGAGGGTTTCCATCCCCTACCAACCACTAGAGGGGTTTTCGTTCTTCTAGGAGATACCACACACTTGGATTTTGGCCCAAGAGTGGAAGAACCTAGAGCAACCAGCTCACAAGTCCAAGTATATAAAATGCGCCAAGATAGATGATGCACAAATGAAGCCTTCACTTCCTTTTATACCCCCCTTTTTGGCGCCAAAGCTTGATAAGATCATGGCCGACCTATAGAAAGCCATTATATTCTTTTATTAAGCCTCTTCAAATGCCTTAAGCCCAGCCGACTTGCTTAAAAGAGGAAATACACTAAAAGAAAACATTAAAATTAAAAAAATAAATGCAAAAGGGAGTTCAATTTCCATTTCCAACTCCTCAACTTCTTTGCCATGGAAAAGGGAATGGCAAGAAGTCCAAAATCTGATCCTCAAGTGGGAAAAAGGGACATTACAGTCCTCCCTTCCCAAAATTGCTTGTCCCTAAGCAATTGCAATCCCAATGTATCCGCTGTCCTATACTCTTCATTCCCCTCACTTTGAAGTTCCACATCCTCTAAAAAAGTAGGAGGTGACATCCTTGAAAAAGCATCCACAACCACATTATTCTTTCCCTTAACATATTCAATATCAAAATCAAATGCTTGGAGCTTCCTCACCCATTTTTGTTGCCGGTCTTTCATATCCTTTTGATGGAGAAAGAACCTCAAGCTATTGTGGTTGGTTTTGACCACAAATTCAATATTGCCGGAACTTGATTAATGCATGCATGATGGCTAACATTTCTTTGTCGTAAATGGAGAATCTTTTCTCATGCTCTTTTAATTTGCGACTCTCATAAGCAATGGGGAGCTGATTTTGCATCAAAACAAAACGTATACCCTCACCAAAAGCATCACATTCAAGCATAAATGGTATAGAGAAATCTGGAACAAGAAGAATTGGACAAGAACACATCACCTTTTTTAATTCTTCAAAAGTTACATGGGCTGTTTTTGTCCAGTTGAGAGCTCCTTTCTTCGTTAGAGAAGTCAACGGGGCTGCAAGTTGTGAGAATCCCTTCATGAATTTTTGGTAATATGAACACAAACCCAATAATCCTTTCAAATTAGTAATACTGGTTGGTGTTGGCCAATCAATGATGGCTTGGATCTTGTATTGATCCATATGAACTCCACGTGCATTGATAACATGCCCCAAGTATAAACTTTCATCCATACCAAACTCACATTTAGATTTTTTGCATATAATGACTGCTATTCTAAAATTTCCAGCACCTTATCCAAGTGTTGGAGGTGTTCCTCCCATGATCTACTATAAGTCAGAATATCATCAAAGAAAACCAACACAAATTTCCTCAAATGCCTACCAAAAATATGATTCATGCATGTTTGGAAGGTGGCCGGGGCATTGGTTGATCCGAATGGCATGACAAGAGACTCGAAATGCCCAAAGTGACACCTAAAAGCGGTTTTGTGAACATCTTCCTCTCTCACTCTTATTTGACGATACCCAGATCTCAAATCAATTTTGGAGAAGTAGACCGCTCCATGTAGTTTGTCTATGAGCTGATGAATCCTTGGAATTGGATACTTGTTCTTGATTTTTTTCTTAATGAGCACTCAGTCGTCCACACACATCCTTTTTTTAACCAGTACCACAAAAGAAGGTCTTATCAGCCCCATTTCTAACAATTCCTTGATAGTTCTTTCAATCTCTTCCTCGTAAATCCGTGGGTGACAGTAGGGAGTGGTTATTACCGGTTTGGTACTCGGTTCTAACTCAATAACATGTTGGAATCCCCTATCCGGTGGCAACCCATGTGGTAACTCATTGAAAACTTTGGCATACCTGTCAAGTGTGGGCTGAATATCATCATGAAAAGTAGATTGAATAGAAATAGAAGAGTCAGCTCTTACCAAGCAATGGGCAGCCCAAGCAATCTGCCCCTTCTTGAAGGTTCTTTCCATGCTCTTAGTTGTCACAACTTGAGGAATTCCATCTTTCATTCCATGCAACACCACTTCCTTGCCTTCCACTTTAAATTTCAGCTCCATCTTTTGATTGTTTTCAGAAAACTCACCTAAAGAATGTAACCATTGCACTCCTACTACCAAATCAAATTCACCAACAATAATAACATAGAAATCATCTCTTACCATATGCCCTTCTAAGGTGAGTGTGAGTCGAGGTATTCTTTTAGTGCATGTAAGTATGAAACCATCCGCCACTGTGATATTGAAACCTTTGAAATTTTCAGCCTTTAACTCCAACCTCTTCATCAAGCTTGCATTCACAAAATTATGCGTGGCTCCACTATCAATTAAGACGGTGACCTTTTGTCCTTGAAGATCACCCTTTACTCGGAATGGGTGATATCTAGGTGACCCAGACAATGTAGCAAGAGTGTCATCTAATTTCTTTGGATCTTCTTCCTCCGGAAAATCATTATGTTGTAATGTCCCCTTTTTGGAACAAACCGGAAAATTAGCCAAATCTGAAAATAAAAAATTTAAATCTTACATTTCAACCATAAACCCTCAACAAAAGCACTGAAATCTGGAACTTACTATTTTTAGTAAGTTCGTCAAAACCCTAGGCTGAAATATTCAAAATTCCATAACTTTTGATTTACAACTCCGAATTGCATGGAATGAAAGGGAAATGATAGATATTAATTAGGAGTAAATTTTCGTACAAGAAAACCATGAAAATACGGAAAACCTGATTTTTAAATCCCGAAATACAGCTGCAGCATCAAACCCTCATAACTTACAAAATACTTATCCGAAAATTATGAACCATAGCTCAAAACGAAGCATAAATTATACGGAAAATTATGAGATCAATTTTAGAATTTTGCATCCACGAATGCCATGCTAAAAAGTCACCTGAAACTCCAAAACAAGTTGCTGCCCTAATTTTGGGAAATTAGGTAAATAACAGAAATCTTCATAAATTCATATCTTGAGCAATACTTGGAATTTTGACATGAAATTACCCTTGTTGGAAAGCTTGGACAAAGAGCTTTCCAATGAACATAAATTCATCAAATTCCAACCAACAAAATTTTCCAGAAATGCAACAGAAATTTCCAGCAAAGTCGCCACTTTCTAAAATGGCAAAAATAAATATCAAGTCTTCAAATCTTCAATGACAAATTCTTCAAAATCAGATCTACTTCAATTCCAAATTGAATGAGAGAGAGCACAATGAAAATCTAGGGCATACATCCCATTTCTCCAAGCATGGAGAGACATAAATGATCAAATCAACATGCTCATCCAAGGAAATGCGACCCCTTCTTATAGAATAGAGGT
Source organism: Taxus chinensis (assembly GCA_019776745.2). Lineage (NCBI taxonomy): Eukaryota > Viridiplantae > Streptophyta > Pinopsida > Cupressales > Taxaceae > Taxus > Taxus chinensis. Next base: position 45,669,537 of record CM034153.1, read on the forward strand.
ACAAATGCCAATGTTTTAAACATTTAATGTTTTCCCTCTAAATAAAAAGTATTTAATAGACCACTACATGTGCACTTTATTTAATTTCTTAATTTAAGATTAAGAAATTCCTATCCTATGTGCACATTCTAAACTACCTAGAACTTCCCAATTGTTGCGCTAGACACATCAAAGGGTTACAAAGCTTAATAAAAAGAGTGACTCGAATAGGTAGTAATGTCTCTAAAAAGGGGGACATTACATACGCCCAACTTCATCAACAATGTTTTCATCATCATCACAATCAGAATATACTTCAATATAGTGCGCTTTACCTTTGCCCTAACATCGATGCCCTGGATTCCATGGATCTTTGCATGAAAACCACAAATTCTTCCTTCGAAGCTCGTTTCTAGATTTCTTTTCATTTCTAGTTTTGGGCAGTTCGATGTGAGTGCTTGGCACCTTCTGGGGTGGCCTCTTTGACTGGTCCAAAGGGAAGTTTCTAGGCTGCCTAGTGGGCTGTCCTCCACTCGAATTCACCTTAGGAAGACTGCTGTTTGCCGCTGTTTTGGAGCAGCACCTTTAAGATCGAAGGCCTTCTTAATTGCCTCTTGAAGAGACAATGGGTCAAACGCTTGAACCAAACCCTTGAGGGGTTCAATCAAACCTTGAACAAAAAGCACTATAAGCCTTCTTTCTGACACATCCGTGATCATAACAAAAAGTCTCTGGAACTCTGCCACATACTCCTCTACCGTGCCTTGTTGTCTAAATGTGCAAGATCACGAAAGTGAACTTCCGGATCAACTTTATCAAATCGATCAATCAGTCTTCGACAAAACTCATCATAGGCATGTATCTCATTACGCCCTTGTGTCAGTAACCCATGAAACCAAAATTCATGAGCAATTCCTTTAGGATACAATGTAGCAAACTTGATAGCATCCTCCTCCATCATAGGCTTCAAAGACAAATATGTATTCAACTTCTGAATCCAAGCTCTAGCTAACCCTTTGGCTGATCCGTCAAATGTGGAAAAATCATCTTTCCCAACACATTATAAACCTCCTTTTGTGGCATGTGATGTCTAGGCTCAAGCCTAGGTCTTCCTCTATTCACTCTAATGAATTCAACAAGTGGAATAACCTCACAAATTTCCCTTGGAAGAGCCATATACTCCTCATATCTTGTGGCAATGTTCCATCTAGTGGAGGGCCTTGTTTCATCCTCCGGATTAACTTCTTCTCTATGAAGGAAAGTGGGCTGGTCCCAAAGGTCGCCATGTTATATTAGCTTCGGATGAGCTACCGCCTCTATTATGAACCCTAGGTTTATTCATCTTTTGAAGGGAAAGGGCAAGGAAGTCCATTGTGTCCGCTAATCTCTCTTGACCTGCAATCAACTTATCGAATTTGGTTTCTTGAGGATTTTGATTGGCCATATTGTCCTCTTCTCTTGGCTGATCCGCCTTTCCTCTTCTTTGGTAGTATAGCAAACCCTTGTTGCTTTCTTTCATTGAAACCCTCGGCCTTTGAGGATCCGTGCTCTGAGACCACTGTAATATCTATTTCAAGGGATGAAACCAACAATCAAGGAAATTAGCTCAAACCCCAAAGCACACAAATTTGATTTTCAAATCAGCAGACTGACATAAATTCCAGATTTGGACAGCGAAATGAATTTAGGAACCATATGAAAATTCACAATTTCACCCAAAATATCAACTAGCAATGCATCCACAATTTATATAAACCTTTTAGAGATATTCTAGAACCGTTTTCAACCCAAACAGACATGTATAGGCTTAGCTGAAAACTAATAATGAACTACAGAAGTGCAGCTCCAAAATAATTATTGAAGGAGGGTTTAGAAACCCCACAAATTCACAAGAAAGTAGATTCCAACTTTATAAATATAGGCAAATCTGAAAATGATGTGAAATATCAAATTTATGCTGTGTAAGGCACCAAATTTCACTCCAAGGTAGATCGCTCTACCTAGGAGAGGCCTCTCAATGCAAATAAAAATCTGAATATGAATCTTTCTTCTCAAATCTGCAACAATCCTTCAATCCCATACAAGGAAGGAGGGTTTTTGTCCGCTTACCAACCACTAGAAGGGTTTTTTTCCTTCTAAGAGATGCCACACACTTGGATTTTCGCCCAAGAGTGGAAGAGTCTAGAGCAACCAGCTCACAAGTCCAAGTATATAAAATGTGCCAAGATAGATGATGCACAAATGAAGCCTTCACTTCCTTTCCCCCCCTTAAAATTAGAAAAAAAAATGCAAAAGGAACTCAATTTCCTTTTCCAACTCCTCAACTTCTTTGCCATGGAAAAAGGAATGGCAAGAAATCCAAAATCTGATCCTGAAGTGGGAAAAAGGGACATTACACTCGAGCATTTATAGATTGTTCTTTGTAGCAGCTGATGACTTAGGGGATGTGGCTCGTTGTTTTAAATATGTCATGAGTTAAAAAAAGTCATTACATAATTTGATAAAACAAAGATGTAGAAAAAATTGAGAGGTTAAGTAGTGTGGAAGAGGTGTTTTCAAAGAAAATCATTGAGCTATGTGTTTACTTGCATGATTTTCATGAAGGATAAAGTGCTAAAGGATTATGTTGGTGTGTTTGATTGGATCGTCATTAATGATGACATATAAGACGACTTCTATGGTTATGGTTCTAGTGGAAAGCACTTTTTCCAACTAGAGAAATCATTTGAATCAACATATGCTTGAAAAGAACAAACCCATCACAGATTTGGATGAAGGTAGTTGGGAAGAAGAATTATATATTGAAGACGCTCAAATTTAGTTTAAGTGATTTGATTAGGGCTTTGTTAGTGAGTTGTTAGTGTATAACATGTTATGTGATAATTATAGTGTAGTTGCTCTCACATAACTACTTCCTCTAGTACCAAAAAGAGTAATAGAGTCATAATGTAATAATCTTATAAATGACCAATTGTAAGATAAATACTATTAAGCTTCTATGCTTGCCATTTTGTAATGATAAGAACCCCATTAAAGATAAATTGAAGAGAAGATGAATGCGATGGATTTTTTAATGTCACCTAGTACTCATTATCAGTGATTTCATCTTGCAAATCCTATGTTTTATTGTTGCGAATGATCTCTGCATGTTTGCGTTAGAAGTTAAAATGGTAAAAATGCATTCTTAAAACTTTGCCTTGACCATGATGTCAAAGACGATGTCAGAATGCCCATTATGGGACACTAATGAATTACTGTATGCAAGAATATCATTAAAAAATACAAGAACAAACTTACCTAGGAATTTGTGGAATACCTTGTTCATTGATGCCTGAAATGTAATTGGAGAATTACGAAGCCCAAAATGCATAACAATATATTGGTAGTGGCCTTGATGAGTTCTAAATGCATTCTTCGCTTGGTCTTGAATTCAATTTTTTTTTGTGATAGTATTAAGTTCTAAGATCTATCTTTGAGAAATACTTCGTCCCATGCAACTCATCAAGCAAATAATCAATTCTTGGCATAGGATTTTTTTACTTAAATTTTGATTTTGTTCAAGACCTTGTAATCAATACATAGCCTATGTGACCTATTTTTCCTCTTGGGTAGTTCGATTAGAGGAGCGTATGGGTTCCTACTAGGGACGAAGATAGAGGTTCCTTATTTTTTTTAATCTCGGGATTTTGACAATGCCCATATGACCATATTTGTACTAGTGTATCATAGTTGGGTCCTTAGTAGGGTCGAGCTTAATAACGTGTTCCAATTCCTTGTTTGGTAGCAGGCTCTGTGGTAGATCTTGGAAAAGTAAACTACCACATTTGTAGGGAAACTCTAAAATACTCTAAGCTAGTTTGTGCAACAAAAGCGTCTACATCTATACAGTAAAGGTGAGCCAAAAACCTAAAATGCTCCTTCCGAGTTGTATTTATTTGACTAGAGTCAACAATTTTTATTTCCCTTGGGGGCAAGGACTTGGTACTATACATGTATTCCCCTTGCCTGAATGTCATGAATCTCATATGATGATTGGTGGAGTATGCTCCAAGAGAGCATAACCATTGAACCCCCGAAACAACATCCACTCCCTCAATATCAACAATCTAGAATTTATCCTTGAGGACATAATTTACCTCTAAAAGTTCCATTCTATGCACTACTCGTAAGAGTTGAATGTTTTGATGCCTTGGGACGAATGGGGAAACTCTTAGAGGTGTCTAAATAGAGACCTAGCCTATATAGTTGTTTCTTATCAAGAATATTACGTGTAGCTCTTGGATCAACCATGACGAGAACCTGAGCTTTCTTGATATGGGCAAAGGGCTTGAAGTTTTCAAATGGAACCCTAGCAAGGTTGAAAGTGACACTAATGGCTCCCTTGTTTCTACTGTAGAAGGAGATTAATTTTATGGTTCACATTCTACATCCGGTTGATGGAGGTTATTTCCATTATCGTACTCAGATTTTGGTTCAGATGGGTGCACATATTCCACCATATAAAATCATTTTGTATTACATATATAATCCTTGCTCAGTGGTTGATAACACTTACAACAGGGGTTCATAACATCGAACATTGTGGAGTATTGACGACCAAGGTCTATAAAAGTGGACGCAAATTTTCCCTCATCCTTGGGTTTCCTATCCAAAGTAAAAGAGTTACAAACAATAGCTCCTACCATTTTATTTTTAAGGGCATCAATAGGTTTTTTTTTCTCCTCTATTAACAACACTAGGCTTTTCAAAAGATTTTAATTCAAACATCCTTACTCTTGTTCGAATCATAGCCAACAAGTTGAAAATTAGATTTTCTGCACCAGATATGAAGAAAGCATGGCCTTCGACTCCAAAACTTGGAATCTTTTTTGCGCAATAGTTGGTTATCATATGAGTCATCCCAGTTATGGTCAACTCTAAGTTGAAATGTTGGCAAGATCAACAAACTCTCCACTAGAGTTTATAAAAATCATCTCTCTCCCAGTGTATGGACAACATTGTCGAAATGTTGTATAGGGCCTTGTTCAGTTTGTCATATTTCCTTTTAATCTTTTCCACCCTAAAGGTCAGTCTGAGCTTGCCTAGCCATGTGTTGACCTCTATCACACCTCCAAAGTCGCATTGTGGGATCTTCATTTCTAGGTTAAAAGAGGGACGATACAATCTTTTTACGTCCTTTTCAACATTCGGTGGTTGCGATCTTTTTGCCTCTTCTTCATTCTCAACAGTAATGTTTTGATGGCCTTGTGTTTGCTTTCTCAAGGATAAAATCTCCCTTCAAACCTCATTGGAAATTTGATAAATCAGCAAATAACCCCTTCATCTCATCTTTTGTCACAAACTCCAAGCTGTTTCTTGGGTAAACTTCCTTCAGCATTTTGGCAGTGGTTGCAAAAAATCAACTGAAACTTTGACACCACTTGTTGTGTATAAAATAACAACAGAACAGAATTGTAAATATAATGTAGTAGTGATAAAATTGGAATAATACGAGCACTAACATTATGTTACACATAAAACTAGCATCGGAGAAGGATTTCTTTTGTTACTGCTACGAGGGAGTCTTTTCGTTTCTTCCATAGTTTTAGTTTTATGTTCAGTGTGTTTATGACAGAAATTTTAAATGTGTAAAGTTTGTAAATGTAATCAATTTATATTTTTCCATAGGAAGATAGGAGGATGGAAGCCTCCCCTACAAATAGAGGGAGGGTCTCAGAGTCATGCACATGCCCCTCACAAATTTGTCCACAAGACAATTTTCAGGGTTAATAGGATTGAAGTTGTGATGTTGGGGTGCAATGGATGGGAACGTGATATAAGATATTTTGAGAAATTATCAATTACAAGGTTGAGGATTACAATGTTATGCTGAAAATTGTTGTATATAATTTATGAGTATGTTGAGGTGGAATATGTTAGAGAGACGAGTAGCATATGAGAAATTATGAGGTGTGAAAACTACCGAAGGAATAGTATGTAGCTTCAAAGTGTGTGCCTAGTTTCCATGTACCAAGAGGAAGTGTGTGCAAAGTGATAAAAGAGTTACATTTCATATGTAAGTCCAATATTGCTCATTATAGGAATAAGTCTTTATATTAGAACAAATTGGTAGTAGGAGAAAATATTACATGACACCTTTTATCTTTCCTTTTCAAAACACTTACAAATTAATAATCATCAACACTAACTATATTTCGATTGGAATATCCAAAAAGGCTAATTTCAAACACTTACCCTTAGATTTTATTTGAGGATTAAAAGTGGAGATAAACATTAAGAATGGAGGTTTCGTTCCTCAATAATCCCCTTGATTTCAACTTCCAATATGCTGAACAGGTGTCTAGCAAAGAGGGAAGAAAGGGTTTGCCTCAAAGAAAGGAAAGAAAACCATATAGTAGGCCATATGGCCATAGTCATGTGACTTGGACTTGACAAGCACTCAACAAGCTGATATTTGGCTTTGACAAGGAAGTGGAGTACGCGCAACAAATGTCTAGCACAGAGGGTAGAAAGGGTATGCCTCAAAGAAAGGGAAGAAAACAGTTAGTAGCCCATATGACCATAGTCATGAGACTTGGACTTGACAAGCACTCACCAAACTGATATTTGAGTTGGTCTAGGCAAAAAAAACTCTGCAATTTTTAATAATAATATATTATATAAACAATTGTTTTAAATTATATATTTATTTATTTTGGCTAAACTCATTCAGTCTCAAAGAGTCTCATAACTATGGGCATCGAAACCAGTCACTGATATCTGCTGGGAGATTTAAAATAAATGAAGCTGCTGTCAAAAGCACATTATAACCGGAAGCTGAAGACAGATTGCAGAGATTTCAACCAAACCCAGAAAAATCAGGATATGTTTCTTCTGTTTTTCTAAAATTGTTAATCTGTTTTCCCCAAAATAGAGTCAACCAGGTTGAGCTGTGTTTGGAACCCGTGACCTTCCAAATTAAAAACTGGTTTGAGAAAATGCGTCATTTAAAAGATGTTCCTTGTTTTACAACCAAACCTTATAACCAGAAAATTCTCATATTCCATTTGAAAACAAAGAATTATGAAAACTATATAGATGATAAAATTTGGGTTTGCTGAAATCTTCACAAAGCCTTGCAAGAGATTATTTGAAAAAAGATGCAAAAAGAAATGACATTTAAAGATAAACTAAAAAAATCAATCTTTTTTGGCAAAATTGAAAAAAGCAACGTTTTCTTCTTGCTCAATGACTGAAACGACCTGTGTCCTTGCATACAAATCTTAGTAGCACCACTCTTAAGCCATGAAATTGAGGAATCCAATATGTACAACAAAAATGTGAATCATAAGTTAACTGGTAAAAGTACAAGTTACCTTAAAAGTCATATCATGAAAATGTTCAAACACAGGTTGGGAAGTGGGAAACCTATGACGAATGGAATTCCATGTATCATTGAAATTTGGCAAAACAAGCACAATGAAATCACAACACGAGGAATCCAATATCTACGTCAGAAATGTGAATCACAAGTTAACATATATGGTAAAAGTACAAGTTACCATAAAAGCCATATCATGAAAATGTTGAAACACATGTTGGGAAGTGGTAAACCTATGACGAAGGGAACCCATGTATCATTGAAATTTGGCAAAGCAAGCACAAAGACATCACAACATTCATCAACCTTCCAAGAAGAGAGGCAAGTAGCATAAGAGAGTATGAGAAAGAAGATAATTATAAGACTTAGAAGCACCAGAAGATTCTGAAAAACAAGAGATCTATGAGATTTTTAAATAGAGAAAAGAATACCAAAGAAGTTGCAAAATAACACTATCATAGTCTTGGCCAACTTTTGAAGTGCGCCCAGTGTCCCTAGCTCCATCGAGTGAGGGGAAAGTGTACACAAAGTGGCAAAATAGTTACATTTCATACGCAACTCCAATCTGAAATGGGCAGGTCTTTAAGTTAGGAGATATAGTTCTGATTGATATCACTCATTATCAAAAGGATGAGAAAGGATATGCTTAACATGCCAATGCTGCTCTAAGTACTATTTTCAGAGTAAATTAAAAACAGGAGTCTAGAATATGTGAAGTGTAGCTAAAACAGTTTACAACATGTTATTTAAAATCTCAAACCTAATATTACTACTACCCATGATATCAAGTCGATGTTTGAAAATACTATTTGTCTAGGGGTTATTATCCAATTGAGTATGTAGGTGATGAAATAGGATTTTTTTTTCTATCAAGAATTATTTGTGTCTAACTGAACTCGTAGCAGGAAATGACTAGAATCATTATTTTTGATAGTTACCTATGTCTCAGGGTTTCCAAGATGGCAAAAAATTTCCCATATTTTGAGACTGAGGGGATGGCTATTAAAATAATATATAAAATTATATTTAAATATTTTAACTTTATTCAATGAAATTTAGGGGTTTAAACTTTATTTAATGTTTTTTAGGATGCTTTCGGGATTAGGGTTGAATTTTTGTTATATAATTAACAGCTTTATAAAAGTATAAGCATAAAAAAAAATTAAAAAGTTTTGGGGACGTCCCTCCAAGTCCCTGAACCATATGGGATGCCCGGGACATCACCAAAATCTAGGGTGACACTATTTTTTTAAAGTTCAAAATGAATGTCATCACTTTCTTTATAATTTCCAGCTAATTTTCTATGATTACTATACTCCAGTGAATCATTGCTTAGTTAAACAGTACAAAAGTGGAATTGTATCGACTCAATCGTGAGGGTGTCCATGGATAATTATTAATTTTCTCTGCTCAAAGTCAGGACAAATGGTATCCTCTTTGTTAAAGGAATAAGTTATCACATGAGGGCAAAATAGGTGTGAAAATATTACATGGCAGATTTTATATTCCCTTTTAATATCGGATAGCTAGAATCACCAACCAGGGCAGTGTACCCACATACTGTGTTACCGGGTACTGGCACTGGTCTTGGTCCGTTCCTGGAATGTTTCTTAAACTCCAAAACAGTTCCGGGTACGGCTCTTAGACATTTCTGTACCGTTTCAGCAGTACAAATGAAAATTTAAGCATGTTGATTCTTGAATGTTTTGAACTTTGATGAGCACAAAGTATTTTAAGTGTTTTACTTTTATCTTTTATTGACAAATATATATATATATATATATATATATATATATATATATATATATATTGTAAGGACATTTCCGTGCTGTTTCGTACCCAAGCTTTTTTTTGAAAATCGGCATTTCTGCATTTCGAATCTGTACCCATACCCATTTCCTGGCAACCTAGCTTTTAACGTACTTTATAAAATAAAAATCCTAAACCACAAATTTTATGACAATTGAAAATCCCAAATAAAGAGTAAATTCCAGCATTGCTGGTGAAGGAATGTCTTAAGTCTCTTCTTTATTATATCTTGCACAGTTAAATACACGAGGCCCAATTTTAACATGTTTTATATCCGGAGAAGAAACCACATGAGGTCTGGCTACAGGTTCAAAAATAGGTGTGGGATTGTTGTAAAATATCCGTAGAACAAAAAACTGCATGATATTTCAAATCTGTAAATATGGTTCCAGGATGGCAAAAAAATTCGCATATTTTGGACTGTGAGGGGATGGCTATTAAAATAATATAGAAAAATTATATTTAAATATTTTAACTTTATTCAATGAAATTTAGGGGTTTAAATTTTATTTAAAGTTTTAAAGGGTATTTTTGGGAGTAGGGTTCAATTTTTGTGATATAAATATCAGCTTTTTTAAAGTATAAGCTTTAGAAAAATTAATTTTGTAGGATGCCCTCTCCAAGTCACTGAAATGTATGGGATGCCTGAGACATTACCAAAATATAGGAGTGACACTGTTTTCTTTAAGTTCAAAATGAATGTCATTGCTCTCATTGTAATATCCAGCAAGTTTTCTACATAGTTACCTCAGTCCCGAGGATGGGGGGTCAGCTGCACAGGGTTTCCATGGCGGCAATTTGCGTATATTTTGGGGACGACAAGGGGATGGCTATTAAAATAATATATAAGAATTAATATTTAAAGTTTTTGACTTAATTCAATGAAATTTAGGGGTTTAAACCGTATTTAATGTTTTTCAGGGTACCTCCGAGATTATAATTCAATGTTTTTGGTAAAACTTGCAGCTTTTTCACAGTAGAACCATCAGATTTTTTTTTTTAAATAGAAAATAATTGGGGATGTCCCCTCCAAGTCCCCAAAATGTTCAGGACGTCATCAAATTCAGGGGATGCCTCCCAGTCCCCACGTAACACTAGTTTTCCATGATATTCTATGCACCAATTAATCATAGTTTAGCTAAACAGCACGTCAGAAAAGATTTTCTTAAAAATAGAAAATAATCGGGGATGTCCCCTGCAAGTCCCCAAAATGTTCGGGACGTCATCAAAATCCGAGGAATGCCTCTCCACGTAACACTGGTTTTCTATGATATTCTATACACCAATTAATCATTGTTTAGCTAAATGGCACATAAGTGGACTTTTTGCTATTCAATGGCGAGGGCGACCACGGATAATTACTAATATTCTCTGCTCAGAGTCCAGACAAATGGTTTCCTTCTAGTTAAAGGAATAAGCTCACATGAGGATAAAATAGGTGTGAAATTGAAAATATTACATTGTAGCTTTTATATTTGCTTTCTAGGTAATTTACAAAATAAAAATCCTTAACCACCAACTTTATGACAATTTAAAATCCCAAATAAAGGGTCAAATCCAGCATTACCAGTGAAGGAATATCTTAAATTATCTTCTTGTGCTAATAAAAAAAGTGTATGCTTCTTTAATGTACTGTACAAAATTAAATACATGGGGCCTAATCTTAACATTTTTGAATCCAGAGTAGAAACCAAAGTATGGTCTGGCTTCGGGTTCTATAATAGGTGTGGGATTGTTGTCAAATATCCAAACCGAGATAGCTAATGTAGAACAACAAAGTGCATGATATTGCAATTTTTTTAATATAAAGTCAATCACATTTTTGGTAGAAAATGCAAAGTGGAAGCATTATCTCCGAGTGGTATGACATGGGGGACGAGCCTGCCTTTTAAATCCTTGGAGAAAAATGTACTCCATATCTAAACATTATGATGTATGTGGTATTTGTTTTCGAAATGGTACTTGCCAACATTGTCATTGAACGTTTCTTTCACTCTTTTGTGACTCGAGATGTGGCATTCAATGACGGGGTTCTCATGATTGAAGGAGGAAATAAATAACTGGACCCATTAGGACATATGTGCTGAAAGGACATCAAGAACCAAAGAGGAAATGAGAACCAATAATTATCTGATGTTATACTAATAAAACTCATCTCACCGCTGATCTCTAAGATTAACATCCCTAGACTACCTTCTGAGTTGGGCAACATCCAATCAGTGGAAAATTATGTAAATAGATCGAGAGTATAGGCAATTGAGTTGTCGTGAAGCTCGACATAATGCTCGAAAGAATACTGATTTTCCACAAGCTGACTAGAGAGAATAGATTGGAGGTGTTTGGCATATATAAATGCCATGCTAGCTTGTTCAATTTTGATTATTAACAGGCTTTTGGACATTTTTTTAACAAGGTAAATTGAATGGCTGTTTATTTTTGATGGGCTGCCTTTTTTCTTAGTTCAAACTTCAAACAAATATTTATGTCTTACTAAGAACACACTGATCTATCATATGTGATGTTTCTTTGTCTCTAGTCAATTGCTTGTAATGTCTAGATCAGCAGACCATTCTTGTTGTTTGATAAAATTTCTACTTGCACGATAACCATCTTAAGTCAATAATTGGAATCTGAGGGCAAAAGATTGTTCCAAACATGTACCACGAGGGCATCAAAACTGTGTATTTTATTCCTATTTATTTTTATACTGCTAATTGCCATTGTATAAGTATTCTCTGTATGAACATGTTGCAATCTCATACAACTAATGAAAAATCTTCAATAACTGCACTTTTGGGCTTGTTTGTATTTGTCATATATATGTGTGGGCACGCATGCACGCACGCATACATATATAAACTTTAAATACACACACACATATACATATACATATACATATACATATACATATGTGTTATATATGTATATGCAAACATAAATACATAAATGGTTCATATGTACATAGATATATGTGTGTATTCATATGTTTGCACATGTATACACACACGTATGCATTGTGAACCATAAGTTTAAAGCGTTATATTTCTATTGATTGAACATTTTGGAATGCGACAGAGTTCTGGAATGACTGTTATTGCGGAGAAGCTGAACTTTTTCCGTTTTCTTTCACATTTCCGATCTGTCCATAGAGGAGCATACTTTGCACAAATGCGCACTACTACAGTGCGTAAGCTGCTTCCAGAGTAAGATCGAGCTTTTTGGTACATCGTCGTTGTCTTCAATAAGTATATTGATAACATATATGTGATTACTAGTATGGCAGTTTGGTTCTGGGACCTTCTTCTGTATATAAATTTTATGTTGGATGTTTTTGTGTTGTAGGTCATGGGGCTTTATGTGTCCTGTGCACACACCAGATGGATCTCCATGTGGGCTTCTAAACCATTTGACAGCTACATGTCGTAAGTATTGTGTTTGTGTTTAGCAGTCTTTCTTTTCATTATTTGTGGTCAATCATGTGGGGTTTAGGCCGAAGAAGTTAGTTCCATCTTGTAGGTTCCCTTTTGTTTTTTTGATGCTAGGCGTGTTGAGTAGTACTCATGGAGAATGGACATACAAAGACAAAGTAATAGCTTGTTGGTCAATATAAAACTAGAATTTACATAACTTGTGTTGACAATTACACAGTTGTTATATATTCTCCCAAAAAACATAGTTAAATTATTAGGCATACAATGAAGAAAGGTATGCCAAGGCTATGTTCACATTGATTGATCTTGAAGACCGTCTTACTCTCTACATTTATAATTGTAGATTTTTTTTTTCAGAACACACATTATTAATGCGAAGCAGGCCACTGTTCCCAAATCAACTGCCTGCTTTACTCTATGTTTCACAGGGACACATACTAACCTCTTGCTTCCCTGCCCTCCCATCCCTCTAAGCACCTCCCATTTCATTTTCTTGCATTTCCCCATCTAGCTATAAGGGGACTTGGTGAAACATAGATTCCATTGGCACCTGATGATACTAGCTTGCTGAATATGCAGAAAACGTAGAAGTTTGCTTGGTTAAGATGCCTGATCATTTGATACACTTGCAGGAATCACATCGGATACTGATTCAGAACTAAACTTCAAAGATTTTGTAAAAATACAAAAATCAATCACAAATGTTTTGATAGACTTTGGTATGATCCCCGTTCTGCCAAGGCTGGAATGTGGTGGTCCTCCTGAAGTTTTGAGTGTTCTCCTCGATGGCCGCGTCATTGGGTACCTCACTTCGTTGAAGATTGAAGCAGCTGTTCAACATCTGCGGAGTTCAAAACTTTCTAAGGAATCTGGGGTAAGCTTTCCTTGCCATTGATTATATATTACAAAATTTCTGTGGCGACTGGTAATTGATGGTTTTTCTGTGGGTTTCATTCAGATTGTTCTCTTTTTTAACTTTCAGTTACCTTTACGTGATCCAGGTTCCAGAGGATCTTGAGGTGGGATATGTTCCATGTACATATGCTGGTGCATATCCTGGACTATATCTTTTTACCACATCTGCAAGATTTATTCGACCGGTGAAGAATCTTCAGACTACTAACAAAGACCATCCAGACATAGAACTTATTGGCCCATTTGAGCAGGTAGGTACTTCCATTGTTCTCCTGAAGTTTTAAGCTGATTGCTTCTAAGAAATAGACTATTATGTCATTACATTCCCTTGGCAAACATTCATGTTCTATATTGTGCATATTTTGTCATGATAACAAGTAATGATGTAAGTTTCCAGTGGAGGTCATTTTTCGCGTTGGTTGCATTAAGTTAAATATTATGTATAAAGATCACAAGCCTTCATCGTTATTCCTACATTTTGGATAATCACTGTGAACTTATTGTAAAGGGCTTATTTAAATATTTTAAATCATTTCTAAATTTTTCTAAAACTTCGGATGCTTTAAATGACACTGCAAGCGGGTATATTCCTACTCCAAGAAACCAAGATGGATGAGGATGAAATGCTGGTACTTGTGAAGAAAAGCTGATCAAGATGGAAAGCTCTTTTTTTCAAATGTGATGGGGCTGGTGATAATCTGGAACCCCAATAGTGTACATGTCACATGCTTAAACTAGGGATCTCATTGGCAGCTCTGTAAGGTCCAATCCTTTTCCTTGGAGATTTCCTTTCTGATTTGTAATGGTTATGGTCGCATCAGCCCCCTTCAGAAAAAATAATTTGGGACAAGCCTTCATTTCTGTTCAACCAATATGAAAAAAGTCGATATGTTTTGGGGGTATTTTAATGCCATTTTATCAGCCAAGGAGACGAGGGGTGTAACATCAGGGCCACTCAATCTCAGCTTGATTTCATGGGATTCTACAAAAGAAACAAAAATTTGGATATTGAAATAAGACTAGCTGGTTCACCTGGGCCAACCAAAGTTGGGATTTAGTAAAATTGCAGAACAGCTGGATAGATTTCTCATATATTCTTCTTGATTGGATGAGGATTGGGTCACAGAGAGCAAAATGTTTCCTATCTCAGGAGCAGACCATTTTCCAATTGCACTCTGGATTGAGGCTGATTCAGTTCCTTTCAAATGTTCTTTCAAGTTTGAAATGATGTGTTAGATAAATCCGAATCTGATGAAGGAATTGGAATCTTGGTGGACTTTTGCACCAAAATCAAGGGTTAAAAAATGTTCATTTTGAGTAAAGCTATTCCACATTTTCTTAAAAGAAGTAAACCTGAACCACTTCAATAACATCTTTATTGAAAAAGTGCGGGTGGAAGCTGATGAGCCTAATTCTCTGGATGAAAAAGTTTTTGAAGTAGATATGAACAAAGATTATTACCTCAAGGGAAAAAGCTTGCTCTCAAGGTTTGCAAAAATTAATCAAGAGAGGAACTATACTGGGAAAAAATAATCAAGAGAAAGCCAGTTAAAATAGGGATATAAGGATACTTTGTTTTTCCATAATTCCGTCAGAATAAAAAACAGTTCAAATAGCATTTCATCAATCAACACGGGGAATGGATTTTTCTGTAAACAAACTCTTACATCAGTAAAGAGACAGCTGATTATTTTTGAAGATCTCCTATCCTGCAGAGAGGCTTCAAATTTGGGATCACAAGCTGCCCCACTTGACAACATTCTGGATTGTCAAAATGCCATTCTGAAGTCGCCTTTCTCTATGGATGGATAGATGTATGGAAATTATAATAACATCCATGAGACCAAAACAGTCTATGGGGACCCAAAGCAAAAAACATAACCAAGGAGTGAAGAAGCTGCCTGAAAAATACAGGATTAGTGCAATCAGACCCTAGTTCAAATTTCTGCTATTGTTCCGCCTTTGAAGGTTCATTCTGCTGCTGTGGATTTTGGGCAGAAGTTCCTTGCTTGTTTCAATGTTATCTAGCTCAAATACTGTCATAAGCGGAGCATTCCATGATATAGTGCCATTCCATCTCAACCTAGACAGTCTGGATACAGGTACGGGTACGGGTACGGTACGCCGATACGGCAAATTTTTAAATATCTTGGGTACGGTACGCTTTTGGGTACGTTTTATATATATATATATATATATTATAAATTTAAAGAAGCATTTGCATACTGTATATGAAATTATAATATTTAAAGGAGCATTTGCATACTTGTTGAAATTTAATACTCATACATTGCATACTTAAAATCATTCATAGAAAATGAAAACAGTTATTTGAAATCTTCCAATGACTTTGATAAGATTGAGACTTGAGTTTGTGATTGATTCATAATGTTCAAAACATAATAGTTAATAACACTCAATACGATTCAGTAGTGTCTGACATACTTCTAGAGCATATCATCTTGATCTAGATGCATCGTCAAAATCATGGATTCAAGCTGGCAGGTGGCACGATTGCAGCTCCGAGCTCCCAAGAATCATCTTCATGTATAAATAGGTGTTTGGGGGGGTATTTTAGGGTTAGGGTAGAATTAGGTTGCTTTAATTTGTCTACAGGCGAAAAAATGCTCATGATTCTTTCAGAAGATTTTTTGAAGTTCCTTGGTTTAAAAAGGTGCAGACATGGATTTCTATGCACTGGTACGTACTGGGTATGTACCCATCAAGGGGCAGAGGTTGAGAAACCATACACTTTTAGCGTACCCTGCCCCTATGGGTACGTAGTCCCAGTACATACACACACCGTTATGGCACGTACCAGTACTTGGTGCTACGTCTTTCTCGACCCTAGTACGAGGCAAGGGGCAAATTTTTTTCCGTGCTTGTGATTCTTGGACCAAAACATCCAAAAAAGGTATCGAATTGCCAAAGCTATAAGGAATAGAAATGCCGTATACTGGACAAGTTTTTTTTGGACGGGTATGGACAAGGAATTTAGGAACCTCATAAAGTACGTACCCCGTAAGAGTACCCAAGTACGTTTCCAGGCTGGTTCGGGTACCATCTAGGGTGAATCCAGGCTCTCTAGATCTCCACCATGGGTCCCACATGTGCATTAAAAGGAATATTTCCATCCAGAACACTCTACTAAACATGGAATTGTCCAGGCTACCTATTCATCACATATGGGAGGTATTTTTTTCATCACCTCGTTTGCAGTCATCATGCGATGAAAAAGGTCTTCATTTTCCTTATCATTGTTGGACCTATCTCCAGGTTCCTTGGTGATATTCATAGGCAGAGTTAAGCTCGGTCATACCATGGTAATTGCTACATGAGTTGCATTGATATCCCTACATGCTTAGTTTAAGCTTTCTCTTAAAATAGTTTTTAAACATGAATGTTTGATGGTGTGCCACCCCACTCAAGTAGGAAGGATATCACTTCATTTACTCCGATACTATCATATGTTACATCAAAGGTCTGTTTCCTACAAGTTCAATGGGGCCCATTGCTTCCCAACAATGGGTGAATGCCTTCGGCCACCTAATCACTCAGAGTCCAAGTTCTCTACGTGTTCATTATGTCAGCCTAGATAGGCATATTATAGAAGTATATGTTTCTATTGAAAGTACTAAGTATTTATTTTTAGCAATTAATGATCCCAATGATTATCTTAGTAGCAGGAACAAATGCCATGTCATCAATCAAAGCATGATTGTGACTGAAATGTCTATTTTTGGAATTCTCTTGAAATTTGTTTCCAGCTTTAGAGTTGACATTAGGGACAGCTTTTAGTTATTTTGCACCCTAAGTTTAAGGGTCTTCAGATAGTCATATAAGTAACAGGCTCAAATTTGCATGACAATAGCCAAAGTGTTATCATCGTAGATGTATTTTTTCATGTTAATCTAAATATCATCTTTTCAACGGATTCATGTGGCTCACCAATCAAGTTTTTGACAGGCAAGGAGATATAGGCCCCGACAAGGATCACTTAAAAAATATATAGGGTGGACCATTACTAGGGAATTATGTCATATATCCGGATTTTGTCCCCTTATGTGACATCATTTAAATGGGTCATTCTTAAAGGTGGATTAGATGTGGCATCTCCGTTGTAGGATGACCATTTTTCGGTCCCCAATTTAAGTAAGAACCCTTGACATTTACTATTCCTAACAACCTTACCTATACCTTCACCATTATTGGTCCCATGCTAAAGAAAATGGCTCCTCTCCCTTACTGAAGACACTAAGACTTGTACAGTCAAGAGTTTTTTTAGACATAAGTTGTAGGTTGCAGGTTTGCAAGACCATGAGTGCATACATCTCAACCTATAGAATTAGCCCATTGTGTATGCCCTTCATTTACAAGAGAATATGTGAGGCAAATGTCTACTCTCGTACAGAAATTTCCCATTCTACATACATGTCTCATAGTTGCAAAGATATGTCAGTGACACATTTCTCCAACTAGAGTACTTGCCCGTTTTTGAATACATATCTCAAGTGGACTTCCCTCAAATATGAAGCTTAAATGCTTGTCTTTTCAGTGTGAGAAGATCAAAATCTTGGTTTTGGTAGTGTTGAATTGCATCTTGACCTCTTTGTAGAAGAGTTCTAAGGCTTTCAAATGATCTTGTAGATTTTGGAATGTATGTAGCCATCAACACATTAAACGTCCACAATGTAGTAAGCGTTGTTCCACCGACATAACCAACTATGTTGATTTACGTATAAGAGTAGTTTTATCACATAACCATTTCGATGCGTGCCACCCCCTGGGCATATCGTGGATCCATAACTCTGCAAAGCCTCCATATATCAGACCAAGCCGACAGTGAGCATATCACAGGACATCCCATAGTTGTAACCGTCGATGCCGACTACTGATTGTTTTCTAAGTTGTGTTATGATCACTTGCTCCCCTATATTCTTTTATCTGGCAAAAGGATTAGAACACATTCAATATTAGACGGGTAGCTTGTTAGTTCAACGCAATCACGATATTATATGAAACATGAGAGAATCAATCATTCACTTTTCCCTTGTTGGAGGTATTCAATTCCAGATCCAAGGATGATATAATCTAAACTTTTTGTGTGCGTATTTTTGGGTTGTGTCCTTGTTCTCTTTATGTGGTACACAAGCATGTTAGCAAAAATTTATGTCATTGGAGTTTTTTGTTTATTTCATTGATTTTTCTAATGGGTAGCGGCTTCCTGCTTCCTGTAATATTGTATAAATCACCATTCGAGTTTGCTCCATTGATGTGCATCATGTGTGTGCATTTTTTCAACGATTTTGCTTTGTATTTGAGAGTGGCAACTCCCTCATAGTTGATATATGTTTCACCAATTGCTATTTGTCTAATACAAATATCCAATTTTGAGTACTCTCTAACCAAAAAACACAAAAAGGAAACAGAAATGAAACCAGTGAAGAAATTTAAGAAGGCAGAGTGTGAACCAATTTTAAGTGGTAGAGGAGATGCACGTGCAATAAATAATAGACAGAGTTTATTCCAATGTGCATGAACAAAAGTAAATAATAGGATACTCTATTGACAATTTAATGTTGGAAGCTAGCATTCTGGTCTAGGGAAAGCTTCGGGTGAAAGAAAGACATAAGAGTTACGGTAATCCCACTAAATGTGTACTGAACATTGCCAAAGAAATTCCAAGACACAAAATTTTCTATAAAATGTGGGTAACTTCTAGCTTGCTTGATTAATATGGTGTGGGATTTCTAATTAAACAATGAACATAAAGTGAACCTCTTGCAAACCTTTCTTCCTCTCAAATAAAAGTTTGGACAACATCAAAATAGAACCAAGATCAATATATCCTCACCTTGTCAGGATGTTAACATTATGATCAAACACACACCGATTCAAAACTCATCTTCTTGTTAAGCTTTAGGATGAGCCAATGAAGAGAATGGCATACTCTGTTACAACTTGTATCTCCTTCGGATAATGTAGGAAAGACTGGCCATTTATATGATACAAAGTAATTGATCCTTGAGAATTGACCTTTCACATTACACATTTTACATATGCAATTTACTTCAAGGGTATCATCTTGTGAAAATACAAGAAAACAACATATAGAAATCACTTTAAGTGACTTTTTATCATTTCATAAAGTATATCATGAAATTAGGTAGGAGGAGAAGCTATAGGTGGAAAGGATTCTCCCTATTCATTGGCTACTTGGAACTAGCTTAACTCTTCGTTGCACATTCAATCTCCTCTTTTACCTTCTTATTTTTTCGTTGCCCAGAATGTGGTGAGAATGCCCACGAGATTCCTCTAAAGAACTACCACCTTGTAAAATTATCAATGAAAGGTGTCGATGTGTTATCAAATTCCTTTGTACTAACTCCCCCATCATGTATTTTTGTTGTTTTAAATCCGGATGTGACAAAAACGTTTGTGCCATAAGGGTCTTGATATGGACGGCATTTGAAAAACATTTTTTTTGCTTTATGATCCAACTGTGTTAGCAATTGTTGATGCATGTGTTTTCTCCATTCGTTATTTTTCAAACCATGTAAATGAGTATATGATGAGAACACATAACGGGCGATTCCTTCCAGCACTTTTGTTTGTTGTTTTTGCAATGTGTGCACAACACATTCTTCACACTTGACCAAACTTCTTTTTGGCTTCCAAAAACGTGTTTGACCAGTTGCAAAGGTCAAAAATGGACTACAGGGACCTTTCAACATTCCTACGATTCTTTAGACTTAATTTCGAAAAAATACCTATCTTTATGTAAATTCAAGGAAAATGGTGGACTGTAATTTTTCAGGCACGTTCAGGTCAATTAATCCGAAAGCTTCATTCTGCTTGCATACTTGCCCTCTCTGAGGTGAAAGCAGGAACATTTTCTTGAAATACTCTGCACCAGGCCTCTGAAGGGAAGGCCATTGCTGGATTGAATCGATTGTGGAAAAATTGTATGTGTTTGAGCATTGTAAGCTTGCTCAAACATACCTGTTGTCCATTGGTGACAAGGTTTGAGTTCAAACTTGTACCGAAAAAGGCAATCTCCCCCCATGTTTTGTATGATTTTCTTGTACACTATACAATGTCACTAATTGAGTTCTAATGCATAATTTTGAAAAGGTATGCACAGTCTTTTTGAAAAGGTAATCTTTCATTAAGATCCCCTAACTATGACTTTATCATTTGGTAATCAAAGCTATGCTCAACTCTGAAAAGATAAGTTGGAGGAAAAGGTTCTCCAGGGTTTGCAATATGGGTAGAGGATCCAAGGTGACCCCAAGTTTGTGATCTACCATACAGTATTGCAAGAGAGTGCAATACAAATAGTCTAAGTTAATCCAAAACAATCGACTGTAATGCCAAGAAGAGTATAGCTAATTTGGACGGCGCATTGGCTAATAATATAACCGATCAAGGCTTGTTACAATATTACAATGGTCAATTTTAGGGTTGAAAACAATGAGTCGATCCAATGCTTTGAGTCTTAAAATAAGGAGAAACCACAAAAGAGGATTCTTTCTCAAGGAGATGATGTGAGTGGATACTGAGGCGAAGATAAGTGCCTGAGTTGGCAATTTGTGGATATGCGCAAGGAAACCATTTGCTAGCACAAAATCACTTAGATCGATGGAGAAGAGAGATTATTGAAAACTATGTCTAAAATTGGCAAACCGCAAATCGAAGTTCCTTACTTTCCAGAGTGACATTGAATGCCAAAGTTAACTTACCTGTGACTAGCTCTTGAAATGGAAGAATACTGTTGAATCATTGAGGAGAGATGTGAGCTAGGAGAGCACAAAGTTATTTTGCAAGGTCTGAGCTCGTAGGAGAGTTGTTCTTTTCTTTGCACTATACTCGATTCTCGAGTGGCCTCTGCTTTGCCTTTCATTGTGATAATTTATGACGTGTTTTGCTGCTGTTTCATTTCCATCATTTTCTGCATGTCGATCACTTTTTTTCTAAGCACCTCATTGTCTTTCTTTAGTTTTTATTTTTCTTGTTCCATTTCTGCAAATTTTGATTCTCGTATTCATTTATTTACTTATAGGCATTCGTCCTTCTGTTTGATGCTCAATAACTCTCTTACATAGAGGTCTGCTGACCAAACAAGTGGTGTTGATATAGGGCTGTATATTTCCTCTTCATCTAAGGTTTTCCTCATGGTATCTTTTTTTGTTAATGCGTGTGTGGTATGGGCTTCCTCTATTATCTTTTGGCCATGCTGCACATGCATTTCCTTATCTTCTTTTGATCTATCCACTCGTGTTGTATCTGTTCATGCTTAGAATGTCATTCGTCCTTTATTTCAATGCTTGTTTTATCCCACACCATTCTCATGTCTGCAGATTAAATAAGCAGCTGTATTCATCTGTGATTCAAATCCTCCTCCTCGATGCCATCCTACACTCTTGATATATCTTCTTAGATGCCTCATGCCATACAGAAAAAACACTTTTTAAATTTATTTTTATCCTAAATATTTGCCAAAGTTGTTTTATAATTATTTAGGGCAACTCTAGTTTTATAATAAACTTTAATTCAAATTTAATTTTGTAAAGTTTTATTATAAAGTATTAATGTAATTCCCCAACAATCCTAGAATGAAATTAATTATGTATCTACCAAACCTGGAGGTGTTAGATCACGAAAGTTTGCATGGATGTCCATAATATCATTACAAATCATCCCTCAAAAAGATTTTGCTACAGACATTATTGATTTTCAACTTTAATTGTTTTTCAGAAAACTTTTCTAGATTCGTATTAATTTGAGACCTCTGGCTGTGGTATTATTTGCCCAAAATTTTGCGAGCACGTCTAAAATATCAGTCTTAAAAAAACTCTTTAAATGATTTTTGTACAGCTCCTATAGTGCTCCCAAATTTATTGTTTTTTAATACCATGTGATTTAGGTCTATACAAATCCCTGAAAACTGAATTAATTATCTCAAAAATTGTGCATACCCAGATCTTGAAGCTTTTCCTGGTGGTCTGAAGCAGGGTTCTAAACATAACAGCAAATATTTTTTTATCTTGAAAAGTGATGAACTAACAGATTTAATTTTTTTCACTGTAATTCATCATGGCTACAAATGGCCCAAAGTTCTTTTTGCCTCACTTGCAACTAGTCCATGGTGACAACTGTGTTGCATGGAAGACAAATGCCAAATGTGAAATCTCACCTTGTTTTTGAAGATATTTGGTCGATTTTTGATGGCACATATATCCAACATGCCTCTGATGTTGACCAACAACGAAAGTTTTACAAGGAAAATCAAAAGGCAAAGCTAATAATTATAGTTACCTAAGACTCCTCGATGGCAGGACGTTGGGAAGGGGTTTCTGGGACGGCAATTTTTTTTGAAAATTTCAGGACGGCGGGGGGATGGCTAATAAAAAAATATATATAATTTATTAATTTTACAAATATAACATGAATAATTCAATAACCTAAGACTTAAATTTGAAAGTTTGAAGAGTGAAACCATTAATGTTTAATCCAATTATTCATCACATAAGCCAAGGCCCAAAAATCTATAGCTATATATATTATATTCAATGTTCAAAACTTCAACATGACAATGAAAGACTAAATAGTAAAGCAGAAAATTAAAAACAAGTCATAATCTTACTCTTCAATAATCAACATGAGAAGAGTACAACTACACCCACATTACATATGCTATGAAAATATTATGTCATGTCTCATAACCAAAATGACATTACATAACCAAAATGACAAGTGACAAGTACAACTCAAAAATCACTATCAGAACCCTCCGAAAGAATAGTTGCGAACCGCTCCTCCTCACTAGGAGTATCTGTATCAACGTCATCTGCATCTGCAAAGGAGATATCAACCAGTCCTTGCTGCTCCTGATCTTCATCAATCTGCCTTGCATCCTCAGGATCCACATCCCACCGCAATGTTGGGCTCTCCTTGTACGTAGGTGTCTTGCAATCCATGAGACTTAAGACACTATGTACAACAACAAGTTTCTCTGCTCTCTTAGAGGTAAGTCTGTTCCTCTTAAGAGAGTGGATCCACCCATATGTTTACCAATTCCTCTCAGAAACAGAGGAACTAGAAACCTGAGAAAGAAGACCAATTGCAAGTGTACGTAGCAATACTACATGTCCATACAATCGCCACCAACTAACTGGACTCTCCTGTGCCAATGTGGTCATGTCTATCTTTGATGATTTTTTGTAGCCATCCAGATAAGCAAACTTGAGCCAATCGGTTCTGACTCGTGAAACATCCTTTGCATTATACATTTTTTTAGGGCTTTCAAGAAACCCTTCCTCACCTCCTCATCATCTAATGGGAGAACTCTGCCAGGCCTCTCAACATACCACTTCGGATTTAGTGCATATGCAGCCATGTGTAAAGGAGTGTTCAACTTCTCCCATCTCCGCTCAATGATAGGCTGAATATGGTGATGATAGAACTCCAAGGTGGGGTCCCTTGCTTGAACAGTAGCCTTCATTTGACCAAGCATACTATCAATACATTCGTAAATCTCACCAAGGCTAGGGCTCTCAGAATCCTCGTATTTTATCACACTGAAAAGTGGAGATATTATGGATGTGACATATCTCACATCCATCCAAAATGTTTCATTCACCACAATTGCTTTCACCTTCTTCCCCTACTCTATCTTCGACCCATCCCACTTAGACCACTTTGATGTCATGACCATACAATGTAATGATTCCTGCAACTTAGCCATCCTATCCAACAAAATAAAATATGATGCAAAACGTGTGTACACTAACTTGAGGAATTCCTTCCTCGAAAAGCTACGGAAGAGTGCCAATGACATATGGTGGTTGTAGATGAACATTTGCACATCTCTAGCATCAACCACTACATTATTGACCCAATCAATTTTTCCAATATCTTTTAGTGCATTTTTCATGGCATGCACACAAAATGGGGTCCAATATATATGTCGGTAATGAGCCTCGGCAAGCTTACCTGCTGCCCTGCACACATAAGCTGCATCTGTAATAACCTGCACAACGTTGGTAGGGCCAACCTCCTCAATAGCATCTCGCAAAATGGTGAATTGGAACTATGCATCCTTCTTCTTCCTTGAACAATCAACTTCCATCAAAAAGTAAGGACTCTCTCTGCATGAAACAATGATATTTATGAGTGGGTTGTGTTTGATATCTGTCCACCCATCCATGATGATGCTGCAACCGTGAGAGACCCATGTGCACCTCATTTCCTCCATCAGTAAATTAACCTTGGAATAGTTCCTATCCAAGATTGTGGTTCTCAACTTCGTGTCTCCTGGGGGCACATAACTCACACCTGCTTTGGCTACCTTAGCCATAGCCTCCTTGAAATAAGGAGAGCGAGCAATATGAAATGGAATGCCAATAGCAAAAATGAATTTTCCAATGGCATCATCAGCCTCTTCCCTAGCCTTTGTATCATACATTTCAACAAGTGGATTGGAGGCCACAACCTTCCTCTTCCCCCTACTACTACCAAAAGCATCCAATTTAGACACCTCATAAGATGCACCTGTAACAGTAACAATATTAATTCTCACAGAACTAGAAGGGGTGCCAGTGCCACTAACATGACGGCCACAAACTTCTGTAACCTTTTCCACCATATCTCCATTATACAGCCTCACCATTTCTGACCTCTCTTTAAGTGATAGCTGTCCACACATGACTACACCTTTCCCCGCAATGTGCAATAAATGTGCATTCAACCTAGTAATGCTGCTTGACCAAGATAATGAGCATATGTTGCATTTCCATATTCTAGTGCCCCCGTAAATGTTTGATCTAGGACCCTGCATAATTTGACCAAATTGTTTCAAAGGTTTTTTCTTATCAAAAGGCCCCCTAGCATACTTTTTCAACATTTTGGAGGGGCAAACTGAACTTGTCCACACTCCCTTGTGAACTAGTAGCAGTATTAGGTGTTTCTGATTGTGTTTCTTCTCTGTGCATTCCCATTTCAACCTCATATTCAGCTTGATAATCACTATCGGAACTCATTTTGAAGCTGCAATAATTAAAATACAAAACAATATAACTATATAATACAATAAACCAATGAATATAATTTAAAAAAAAACAACGATGAATACATTTAAAAAAAAAACCTACGCATTTGTTAATATGTGAAGTCAACATTTGAATAAGTAGGTTGCGACCAAGCTGGCAAGTGGGACGGTTAGTCTGAGCACGGGAGCAAGTTTTGGCGATTGGGAAATTAAAAAAAAAAAAGAAAGAATGGTAGTAAATTAGTAATGTATGTACATACCGCTTGCTCTTGCTCTTGTTCTTCCTCCTTGATCATGCTCTTTGCACCTTGCTCCTTGCTCTTGCCTTCTCTTTTTTTTACTCTTGCTCTTTCCTTCTCTTTTTTTTGCTCTTACTTGGTGTGATTAGAATGAGTGTGAAATGCTCTTTTTATAAGTTTTTTTTTTTGCTTTTTTGGGTTAGGTCATGTTGCTTTTAATTAGAAAGCATTAAAAGTTAAAAAAAATATAAAAATGATATATTACGAGCTGTTTTAGCTTTTTCTTGGCGTGAAAGTCGTTGGGGACGTCCCCTATGTACTGGGGATGTCACGACGTCCCCAACGAAGTCCCTAAACCTTGTTTGCACCCGGGACGTCCCGAGTGCGCTCCTTATTTTAGGGATGACCCCGGGACGTCCCTCTTGTTTTTTGGAAAATGAGGATGGCAGGGAAATGTCCCGTCCCCGTCCCTAAGTCCCCGAGACGTCCCAGACGTCCGGAATGTGATGTAAACCTCCGGGACGCGTCCCTGCCTAACATTGCTAATAATCATGTTTGTGGTATTGGATGAGATTCAACCTCATATGGAATACAACATTAACCAAAGATGCTTGGGAGAAACTCGAGACCATCTATGAGGAAAAGAACTAGAATAAGATTCTGCATCTTCAAAGCGAGCTTCATTGCCTTAAAATGAAGACGAGAAAAAGTTGATGTTTTTCTTTGTCATGTTTCTGAACTACGTGCCTTGCTACAAGCATTGGACGAGAAAGTGTCAGATGACTTCCTTGTATCATGTAATGTCCCTTTCGGGCTCAAATTTGAGGAATTTTGGATTTTCCCAAAACCCTAATGGAACATTGCTGGAAATGATGACAACCATATGTAGAGAATCTGATTTTTATGACAACAATCTGTTTTTATGCAAGAACTAGGGCAGCAACCTGTTTTAGGTCCACCAAATCCTAAGTGACCTAGGGTAAATTCAGATTTTTTCCTTTTCCATACAAAGTTTTTTAGAAATACCAACATGAAACCCTTGATGAAATCCTTCAAACTTGCTTCAACCATAAATTGCAAACTGTTGGAATTAATTAACTCTCAAAAACAGCCGAAACTTTGAAATTTTGTAACTTCATTAATACTTGGAGAAAAAATGCAAATGATAGCTCTAAATGACCATAAACATGGCAGCTATCAAATAAAATTACAAGTAAGATTTTTCTAACCATCAAAACCCAATGAAAAGTGATCCCGAAATCTCCAAATGGGTAGATCAAGATGGAAATAAATGTGGCAGCCCCAAAAAGGCATGCCCTAGCTGGAATTTTTACCGTAGCACTGATAGGAACCCTTGCTGTTCTTAAATTCTTAATTTTGAAGCTCAAATGTGACTTCCAGATGAAGCCACCAATATAATAAATGAGAGTTTTCATCCCCAAGTGTTGTAACTATCGAGGGTTTTTTCGTCCCCAATAGGATCCAATGAGGGTTTCCGTCCTCGATGGGTGAGAGAAAGAGGCAAAGCGTGCTCCAACTCCAAGAAAATATCAAGATCCCAAAAATGCATAATCTTCTCCAAGCGGAGTGAACCCCTTATATAGCTCATATTTGGTGCCAAATCTCTAAAACATGATCCCCATGAGAACCAACCTCCTTGGGAGAAATATTTCTCCTTCATCTTCAAGCATGCACTCCAAAGACCAACCTCTTTATGAAAATATAAGATTCTTTCTTTTCTTTTTTCCCATTCCATCTTTTTATTTTTTAATCCTTTTTGCCAACAAAAGAAATGAGTATTAAAAATACCTTTATATTAGTAATAATATTATGTTGCTCCTAAAATGGAGAATCGACCAGGCCCAACTTAAAGTATTATTAATTATTTTATACTAGAAAAGGGGACATTTCATTTCCAATCATGGAAGAGCTTGATCTGCGATGCTGACTTTAACAACCATTATCTTGTAGGGGCTTGAGAATAGGTCTCTAGTCTTTTCTCTATGCATTCAATTGCTTGAAATTTATTGAGTTGTCAAATTGAGGAATACTGATTTTTGAATAAAAGTTTGTAAATGTGTATGACTAGGTGTATAACTTGTTGCTGGGGCAATGTCGATTGAGACATATCTTTTATGCATTCACCTTGCTGTTTAGTTTGCTCACTATTACCTACCAGTGCACCTTTTATGACGAGGCATAATCAGAGGGGCTATTTTATTCATCACATGAGTTATTGTATTTTATTGTATATTCCTATACCTATCTCATTTATTTACTTATCTCCCTCTTGAAGTTTTGTGTGTCTCTAGAAACTTCCTTTTACTCATTTGTTCTCCTAGAAGCTTCCTTCTAAACTATACATACATAAATCAATACAGCATACAACATATGCACAATTGTGGCCGAATCTTCTTATCACTTCAATCGTTGCAATTGCGCTCTTTGCTCATATCATTTTGGTATCAGAGCCTTCGATCTTGGCTTCAATATCTAGACTTTTCAAGGGTTATTCCTTCAACACTTACCAGATCTTACAGCCTTAGGCCTCTCCTTGATCTAGTCTTTTTGAGGGCTTAGTATGGTTACCCTACATTAAATCTTCTTTGTGTCACCTCCTGCTACAGTTTTACAGCTAGTGTTTAAGCAGGTGGTCAACAACTTTTGGCCGCTAATAGTTTTCTAGGAATTGGACTTTGGTAGCTCCAGTTCCTGCACATCCACCTTTGCCAATTTTGACTTTTGGTGATTTTCAGAATTGCACTTCAAAACTTCAGACCTTTGCTTTGAACTTTGAAATATGTATTCTAAATTTTTTTTCTGCGCTAAATTTTTTAGATATGTTGTATGGTGAAGGCCTTCAGATCTGGGCTCAAAACCTTTAGATCTGCAATCTTCAAATCTGTTTTCAGAATGTTCAGATCTGCTCATAAAATCTCAAATCTACTCTGTTGCATATTTGACCCTTAGATTGTGCATATCCGCTCTCATATTTTAAATCTGATTTCAGATTTTTGGATGTGATATTTTCAAGGCTTTTAGTTCATATCCAGATGTGGTCTTTTCATTCTGGTTTAGATCTTGCAAGATCACCGATCTCAACCCAGACCCAGCTTAGAACCAGCTCAATCATGTTGTTGCATCCCAAATTTGATTCAAACTGCCTTCAAAAAGCAAACCCCCCAAGGAATTTTGACAAGAATGTGTGAATACCAATGCATTCGACTAGGCATCTTTTCCAATCAGGTCAGCGTTCTTGAGCAGATCCTTGCCATTCAGGCTGAGAACTGGGGGAAGTTTATGCGAACGTTGGAGCACACCACACAAATCATTTTTAGGTTTCAAATTTTCATCAGAATTGTTGCACATTAAATTTTGGTTTACTTGCTCAACTGTGCACCCGAAAGTCTAGAATCAAAGGCTCAAACACCATCAAGGTGTCCAATGCCACAAAGATGGGTATAAGCCTTTGATGGAATCTCTCAATGGTGAGAAGATTGACTTTGGTTCTGCAGCCTTGAGGCTCATTTCATGGCTTGCCCTGGAAAATCATTGATGCTGATATGTCCTTGTAAACTGCTGAAGTTCACATGACAGAGTCAACTACTCTGGGTTGGTCTCAAAATTAACAAGAATATGCTGTCCACTATAGAAGATGAAGATGGTGAATTTCATCAGATCAGCCCAGTCCAAGTTCAAAGCTGCAGTGGGCAAGAATTGGTTTTATCCTGTAATGTTATCAAGACAACCATTATGGGCAAGAATCAATGGTGGATGGCATCAACGCAGGCAACTCTAAGGTCTATCAAAGGAACAATAGGGTGAAAATATCACCAAGCTTCAAATGAAAGTATCTGGAAGAGGTACTTAAATTTGTTTGGAGTCTGTTTCACAGTATCATAAAAACTCGTAGCATAGCTTCAATTGAAATTGATGAATTTGGCCCTTATGAGCATGTCTTATGTTGGCTAGTACTTACTGCAGAATCCACAGAAATTTTTAGTTTTCCTTCAATCCTTTCGCTTTTAAGAAGCCCAACAGACAGTCAAAAGGGTTTGGAAGGAGAGCCATGGATGCTAATACCATGGAATGATTTTTTTTTGCTATGGTTACTTGTATCACATCCAAGTATGACAAGAATCGAAGAATCCAGAGCTGGGTTCTTAGGCCAGGAGTCCAAAACCCTCCTCATTGACAAGCATCAATCCGAAAGATTTGTATGCAAGGTATTGCTGTCAAAGAAATCAAGTAGCATTGACTGATCCTCTACTTTTCTCTCCATGTTTATATAATTACTCATACAATCTGCAAGAGCCCAATTTCGATGCAGAATTGTCCATGTAAAGGATCGTGAAACCCAGTGCCTTATTGATAGTGATAGTTAGATTGTTTTCTACATCTCTCAAACAGTTGGTAGAACATCTACAGTCTTTCTCACCATAACCGACCCTAGGTCCATTGTTTGGGTACATGGGTCAAAGATGCAGCCAATCCAATCATGGCAATGCGACAACGTGAGCCACCTTCACCTATCAGTGTGATGCCCCTCTACTTGACTGTGCAACGGGGGAGCTCCTTTGATGTCCTCACTAGTTTGATGAGACGCGATTCATGACTGGAAGTACGATGAAGATGAATGATTCAGAAGGATGTTTTTGTAAAGTTCATTTATTTTCCTCATGAACTTCTCTACTTGGGCTTTGGAAGCAGCCTGTCAGTGGTTTGGAGGTATTCGTAAGTACTTAACTCTTTGCATCTTTGTGTCTAAAATGAAACATAGTGAAGTCACATCCTTGGAGAAATTTAGGATGATGGATTTACCTATTACAACACGTGCATGGAGATGACTTCAGGGATTGCAGTCCTCATTTAAGCCATCCATCAATAGTCACAGTGATTTAGTAATTTCCGGGTTCTTCATTTACTTGATTCCCTCCATATCAAATAATAGACCTATTAAGAGCTATATCAGAGATTAATTCCCAAGAAAATAGCTATATAAATTTCTTGAAGAAGGTAAAATTTGCCTTAACACTTCCTTGTAGTTATCCTACTTATAATGCTGAAGAAAGGACCAAATGAATGGATATTTGTCACTTAGATTACAGAGCGTCGAGCAGGGTAACTATTTGAAAACTTGGTTACCCCTTCTTTCAAGAATTGACGATCTCGTAGACAAGTTAAATGTGGTCAAGCATTTCACTAAAATTGATCCAGCTTCTAGATATCACCAGGCACACATGGAACTTTCAGACGTTGGAAAAATAACTTCTAAAAGCAAATATGGTCTATGTCGCATGAGTGGCTAGTTGTGTCTTTTGGTCGAAAACTAATGCTCCAGCCACATTCATGAAAATAATCAAAAAATTATTTGTTCTAGAAAATCCACATATTCCTTGAAGTGCTTCAAGTTGTATATCGGGATGAAATTTTGCATAGTTACCAGGTCCGGAAATCCGGATCCATTCGTGAGGGGTTGAAAATCCGAAAAATCCAGAAC
Source organism: Taxus chinensis (assembly GCA_019776745.2). Lineage (NCBI taxonomy): Eukaryota > Viridiplantae > Streptophyta > Pinopsida > Cupressales > Taxaceae > Taxus > Taxus chinensis. Next base: position 45,700,819 of record CM034153.1, read on the forward strand.
TCTTGAAAAAGTTCTGAAAAATTCGATGTGGAATATATGCACGGGATTATATATGAGCATAATCTTTTATAACTCTATGAAAAATTGACTAAATAGAGAAAAAAATATTAATAATGTATTATAAGCATTAATATATTTATTATTAAATAATATTAAAAGGTGTTATGGTCTTCTTTTTATTGCAATTTTTTTTTCAAAAAAATATTATTTTCTTGGGAAAAAACCAGGGCCGACCTAGATGAATTTATCTAGGCCAACTGAAAAATCCGGATCCGGACAGATTTTGTGCAGATCCGGCCGGATCTGGTAACTATGATATTTTGATCTATAGTAGGATCTGGAAGGACCATCTCCAACATATTCAGATTTATCTCGATCTTCTGAAGAATCATAAATTGAAGGCCAAAATCAAAAAGTCTTTCTTTGGGCAGACTTCCATTAAAGTGTTTGGGTTATGTTATTGACTGAAATGGTTTACATACAGCTCAAACAAAAATCAAAGTCCTTTAAGAATTGGCCAATTCCTTCAATACTATAGATCTGAATAGTTTTAATTGGCAGTATGAATGTCTATAGAAAATTCATCATGCATTTTTCTCATTTGCTAGTCTACCCATGGGACTAAAATCAGCAAGAAGCCCAATCAGAAACATTAGTCATCGAATGCAGCGACTAACAAGTCAATGGATTTCCTTTCCTCAGCTACTGTGCTTTTTCTTACTGATCAGCACCAGCCATTTGAGGTCGAGACAGATGCATTACATCATGCCATCGGGCTGTTCTTATACAGGAGGCCACCCAAGTGCATCATGCCGAAACTCACTTTCTTGCAGCAAAGTAGAACTATAACACTTACCATAAAGATTTCTAAATGCATCAGCTCATGCACTCAAGCAATGGTTGCACGGCATGCAATGTTACTAAATATGAAAGAGAGAGTGAAGAGAAATAGAAAGCACATAACTCTTAGCTACATCTCATGTGTGTACATCTTTTATTAAGCTTAAAATTGCCAATGTTAGCATATGCAAAGAGAAGAAAGAATTGGTATAAGGTTGAAAGTACATTAACTGCACTGCTCAACATGTCATAACTAAAGTACATTACTTATATTTAGCTAGGTTATAATGGTTACGTAGTTAACTGAGTAACTTATAATACCTGCCTTGCTCTCCCCGACCCAGCCCACATGCTATATATTTCAACACCCCCTCTTAATGACTAAATGGGAAACAATACTCAAAGTTTGTCCCGAAATTTTTACAAATGTCCTAAAGGACCATATGATTTAGTCATTAAATCTACAGGCCCCGATGCCATAGGTTGTACTTCAAAATCAGCAGTCCATGATGTTTTGTTGCGGTTATCGAATGTTGAGAAAAAACCGCAAAACAAAAATCTGGTTGTGTAGAACAAAGGATATGGCAAGTGGTCCACTGGTTGTTTGTTAGGGTGATTCATTGACTGGTGATGAATCATCAATGGCTGAGAGTGTCAGCCCCATCTCCAGAGTGCTGAAATTAGAACCTCGGAGAGGTGGATTGAAAAATCTGTTCCAGGCTTGTGTAGCCTGCTGGAGTCTATACAAAGACTCAATTATCCTGCAATCGAAGTCACCTCAATCATGTCCTTGCAACACTATGTAGTGCTCATCCAACTTTTTCAGGAAGAGAAATGTGACCATTTGTGCAGTAGAAATTAGAACCAACTCCGCAATAGTAGGAGAAATAACCATCTTCTGTCTCTCCATCTCAGCAGTGGGAGAAATAACCGTCTGTCAGTAGGAGTTAGAACCAACTCCGCAGTAGGGAGAAATAACCATCTCCGTCTCAGCAGCAGTGGTAGGAGTGAGAACCAACTCCTCATCTATTTGCTCATCTATCCCCCTCTGTTGGGAAAGATCTTTCACAACACAATGAGCAAACTGTTCATTCATCTCTACAGTCCTTCGAGCAAGTACCTCTGAGTGAGTGGTTTGGCATGCCATCTCATCCATGCACTGTCAGTGCATAGTGGAATAGTGGAGTCTCATCCACAACAAACTGTTCTTCAGAATGAGGAAATCCATCCTCCCAAGGCATGTCTGCCTCCCGTACATTTGGTATAGTGGATACTCCCTCCATAATAACTGCATGTAGGTTGACTGTATCCAAGTCAACAGATTTGTGAGGAATGGCTTCCTCCCAAGGCATTGCAGCCTCCTGCACATCCTGTATGGTGGAGTTGTCCTCCACACGTGCATTCATGTTGATCGTAGCAGGATCAACAAGCCAATACTGACCACCTTGCCCAATACTAAGGGCAATCATCCGTCTCTGTTTCACATCAGAAACAACACACTTCTTCCCACAGAAATCCACAAGAAATATTGGGATTTTCAGTTAATTGACAAATAGATAGAAGATTCTTTTGTAAAGAAGGTACATATCTAACATTCTGTACCAACAGTTTATGAGCATTATTCAATACAATGCATATATCTCCTATCCCTTCTACTGCAAGTGATTCTCCATTAGCTAGTACTACTGATTCAAAACATATATTTGCAATAAATGAAACATACCAGTCCCTGCGACATGAAAAGTGTGCGGACGCACCAGAGTCAATGATCCAGCAACTAGTACCACTGTCATGCGAGCATGATGTCGTAAGACAATAAAGAGCATGCCCGTCATCTGAATCCCGTTCTTCTGCAACTACTGCCACATGTTCCTCATCACATGGCTTTTTGTTCTGTTGCGAAAGATCATACTTCCGCTTCCGACAATCCTTCTTAAGGTGCCCAACCTTGTGACAGTAATAGCATGTGACCTGATACCGAGTGGAAGACTCACCAAAATGACGTCTCCACTTTCCCTTTGACTGAGTGACAAGAGCACTCTCTGATTGGTCACAATTAGATTCTTGAGCCTGAAAGTCTGTCTCCGCTCCTTTTGCAACAGGTAGGAACTCACCTTGTCAAACGTGAGTGTTTGACTTTCAGCCATTAAATGGAGTGCCTCCACAAATGACTCATACAAAGAAGGTAAGTTGTTTAGAACCAGAGCCACCATATCATCGTCATCCACCTTTTTGTTGATGGAAGATAACTGGTCTCGGAGGTCTTTCATCTGAAGTAGGTGCTTAGACAACGATCCACCTTCTTGTAACTTTACGGAAAAGAGCATATTCTTCAGGTATAAAACCTGACTCTTTTCTGACGTCTGATATTTATCCCTCAGACTGGTCCACAACGTGCTTGTTGTGGTAGCATTCCGCACTTCCGGTTTCATATCATCCGACACCGACAACTTGAGAAGCAATAATGCTTCCTTATGACGTTTGTCATAATCCGCAAAGTTCGTCGTTGGTCGACCTTCACTACCCGTGATTATTTTATCACAATCACGAAATTTTGCAAGGGTTAGAATCTTATGGCTCCATACATTGAAATTAGTGCCGGTTAATTTTTGTGTCTCTGGCAGAGTCAAGTGTGACCACATGACTTGGGATTTTGCATTTGCGATTGGGTATGGCTTTGCAGAGCTAGGACTCTATTGTCGACGCCATGGATACGAACTGGGTATCCTTTCTACCCCAGGATTCTCGGCACTTACAACCACGAACTGGGTCACGATTTTCGGTTTCTGCCATAGTGAACTAAGTCACGAATTCCTTCTAACGACTGGGATTTTTCCCTCTTGAGCAGCCACGTTTTTCTCTATTCACTTGGACGTTTTCCCTCCTTCACACGTTGGACGTTTGCCTCCTTCACACGATTGGGAACAATATACATGAGCCCACATTTTCAGGCAAACCACGTTTTATCTTCCGCCCGCGTGAACTGTACTGTCGACCTCTCCTCTCACGAATGCTTCATTCAATGGGGACTAAGTGGCTATGATACCACTGTTAGTATAGAAGCACTGAGAAAAAACAAGAAGACAAAACTGCACACAACAACACTGCTCAAATGTCACAGGCAGAGTATTTATTTATATTGTAGGGATGATGGTTACATAGTTACAAAACAGTTATCAGTTATAACTGCCCAGAACCGAATGGTTTATTATATATTCAACTTTGTTTTGCTGGGGTAGTGTCCTCTCTTACAGCCTTTAGTGTGGTTTTCTCACTTGTACATTTGGGTGGTGCTTCTTACATTGTAAATGGATAGTGTGTTATGGAAGTTTTTGATTATTTTTGACTTCAAAATTTAAAGGAGTTTTACCACTATGCCATGCCTATTATTGAATATAGCATTTTGAACAAGTTCGCTTCAGAAAGGACGTATAATTTGGTTCCCATTCTTGGGTGATATGCGAAGGCCTCTTTCCGTTTCTGCTCATTGTCGTTGTCTAGCTTGGGTGAGAGAGGAAGACTGTTGGACTTGTCTGCTGTTGTTTGTTCTGAGAAAGACTTCATTCTGTTGTGGATTGCTGTAAATCCCTCAACTTGCTCCTTGCTTGAATGTGGTGCCATTCTCAACTTCTTGCAAAACCCTCGATCTGTGAACCTTGCAAAACTCTCAAAGTGCTTTGTCCAACTAAGTGGCATTTCCTCTTCTTAATGCAATAACCCTAGCTTGTTATTGAAACCCTGATTTGTCTCTTTGTGAAACCCTAGTTTGCGGAGCTTCGGATTTTAGCGCCTACATTGTTTTGTCTTTGTGACATAATCAAACCTAGTTTTGGTGCCACCAACCAATAAGGCTTTGGGCCTGGATGGTATTCCAGCAACTTTTTTTTAAAACTGTTTGGCATATTGTATGGGACGATGTTTGCAAGCCGGTTGAAGAACTAAGGAAATCAAAGAAGATTCTATTGGATTTTAATTGTACCTTCATCTCCCTTATTCCAAAATATGAGCAGCTATTTTTCTTCAGAGATTACAAGCCTATCTCCTTGTGCAACACTATTTACAAAATCATTTCTAAATTAATTGCTTTAAGATTAAAACTTTAAAACTGCTACTGCCTAATCTGATTTCCTGAGAACGAGGAGGTATTGTTCCAGGGAAATTGATTTTGGATTGTATTGTCATCACTCATGCCATAATTTAATCTTTAAACTATAACCATGGTAAGGGTATACTCATAAAATTGGATATGAGCAAAAACCTATGTCAGAGTTAATTGGCAACCGAATAAAAGTATTGGAGAAATTTGGCTTCTCCAAAGTTTGGTTTGAATGGATATATAGCTGCATATCTGGTCCAAGATATTCTCTCTTGGTCAAGGGAAGCCCGGCTGTTCTTTTTGAACCTGCTGGTGGGTTGAGGAAAGAGAAACCTCTATCCCGTAATTATTTGTTCTGATGGTTGAAGCTCTAGGAAGATTCATTTCTGTAGCCAACTTCTTTTGCAAGATCCAGGGAGCTAAAGCAATGGAACTCATGGATCTGTTTGCTCATAAGCAATTTGCAGATGATACATTTCTTTTTGGAGTAGCAAGGAAAAAGAGAACAGAGCTTTCAAGTAAATCCTGGAATCTTATGCTGGAGCCCCCGGCCAAGTAATAAATGAGGATAAGTCTGATATTTTATTTTTTAATACTTCCCAAACTGTAGAAAACAGGATTGCAGAAATTTTAGGCTTCAAAATAGGATTTCTTCTAGATAAATATCTGGGAATCCTTGCTCACTGGGGTTGGAAAGCAAGCCATTGACAGAAATTAGTATCATCTTTTCAATCTAGACCCAACTCATGGAAAGGAAAGCAGTTTTCATTAGCTGCAAGACTTACACTAATAAAATAAATGCTAAATTCTCTCTGGATTCATATTGTGTCCACTATAGTTCAAAAAATCGTTATTGGCGATTAATTGGCAGGCCAAATTTTGACTCGGAAATCGGGAATCGACAATTTATCGGCAGCTTTATCGCTACTTTTAAAAACATTTAAATTCATAAAATATACTTAAATTAAATGTAAAAACAATGGTAAATGATGCGAGAAGTGACTCTGTACAGTATACAGTATACTATTATACTGTCTACTAGTATACTATTATAATGTTAAATGATGTTAAATGTTAAATCGTTATGCTGTTAAATGTTAAATCGTTATACAGTATACTCTTATAATGATGTTAAGTTGCTTGGTCCAAAAAGGTGCAAAAATGGATTTTATGAAAATAATAAAAATATTGCCATCGATGCGTAGAGCTCGAGAAAATATACACTTTTAGAGAAAACGGCACCTGAAATGGAGCCACAGAATGAAGGTTATGGCACATGCAAGTTTTTGCTGCTACATCTTCCCGGACCCTTTCCAAAAATGGCAATTATTTTTCTATAATTGTGTTTTTTCCACCAAAAATCCAAAAAAGGAAATAAATGCCAAAAAAGGAAAAAAAAACAATTCGAGCAGAAGAAAAAAGGCCAAAAAAAATGCAGAAGCTAAAAATGATTCGACCAGGAGGAAATGGATCGATTTTCCACGATTTTTCACATGAGTTTCCGCAATTTTTGCAGGTTTTTCAGCACCGAAAATCGTGATTTATTGTCATTAAACAAATCGTGATTTATGGAAAGATAAATCGTTTTGCATGGGAAAAACGATTTATCGCGATTATCGGCCGATAAATCGCGATTTTTAGAACTATGGTGTCCACTGTAAAAGCTCTTGCGGGAGTTGTAGCATGATTGAACAAACTTATGAGAGATTTTCCCCTGGCAGTTCTGTTTGCTCAGTTGGAACAAGGTTTGCTCTTCAAAATCTCAGGGAGGAGCTGGCATTACAAACATGGATGTTCAAAACGGGTAAGTGGTGCCGCCTACTCCAAAGCAATTTTCTGGATTCGCCCAATGCGGAGAGGATTCCAACTATTGGCAATCCTCCATGTGGCTCTCACCTTTGGAATTTCATACTTTTTTATTGCCTCATCATCACTAAAGCATATTTCTTGGGAAATAAGATCAGGTGATAATTTTTTTTTCTGGGAATACTCTTCAAATGGACATCCACCGTTAGCTAATGATCCAGTATTGGTTGAAGCCAAAGCCATCCTTTCCATCATAGGGGGAAAAAGGTTGGGGATTAGTTGAATACTGAGAATGATCACAGCCTTTGGAATTTCCAATGGCAGGATTTCAGCCCCACAAATGTTCCTTGAGAACAGCAAATAATCTCGAAAGAGGTACATGGAAATTGTAGTGACGGGGATATGATCAGGTGGGTGGGAGAAAAATTTGGAAAGTAGGAAGTGAAGTTGGGTTACAAGCTGACTGCAACATCAGCTGCCAGATCACATTGGCGAAAAGAAGGCTGTTGGAATAAGGCTTGCTTGCCAAAAGCAGGGGGCCTTTGCTTGACTAGATATTCAAGGGAAGATTCTCACTCATGACAGGTTAAAAAAAATGGGTGTGATTGGCACTTCTTGGTGCTGTTTGTTTATGCAAATTGAAGAAAATGTTGATCATCTGCTGCTTAGCTGTCTGTTTACTGGGAAATGCAGGGATTGGCTACAGACTAGTCTAGGATGGGTCTTGGATCTCCCCTCTCCTTCAGGCTTTTCAGGTTTGGCCCTCTCTGTATAAAAAATGGTGATTTTGCTGCTATTTGGAAAATCAGTCCTTCCATTTGGAATACCTGGCTAGAAAGAAACAAGCATATCTATCAAGGTAAAGCAAGGTTGGTTGAGTCGGTCAACAGTAGAGTTGAAGTGGCCATTTTTGAAACGGTTGCATCTTGCTCTAAAAAAAGTAAAGCTGAATTGACCACCTGGGACATTTCCATTTTAAATCAATGGAAGTTGCTGCACCCACCCCTTGTTAATTGGCCAAGTATATCTTTTGGATCCTGCGCTAAAAAGCACAGATTGTTGAATTCAAAGTGGGTGCCCCCTGAGTTAGTTTTTTTCAAGTTAAACTTTGACGGGGCTGCCAGATAAAATCTTGGGGCCTCTGGGGCAAGATGTGTCATCAGGGATTGTTCAGAATCTTTGATTAGGGATGCATCCATGAAGCTGGTTGCTGGAACAACAAATAAGGCTGAAGCCTAGGCAATGGTCCTTCGGCTTCAGATGCAGAATTATGCGACATTAACAATTTTATACTTGAGGGTACTCAATGGTAATCACAAGAGCACTTCAGAATCATGGTTCACAGTGTTGGAAGCTGTAAACAATCCTTAGTCCAGGCTGCAAATTTTGGAAAGGTTCCTGTCCTTGGAAGCCCAACACTGCTACAAGGAAGCAAATTAGATGGTAGATCATTTGACCAATGTAGGAACTGATCATATTGACACCCTCTTCGGGAACAATGTTTTGGAAAGATGGGATGGTTTGAGCGACTTCTGGATTAAGGATCAGCCTTACAAGGCTCCCCGAGTTTAATCAGTCATATTCAGCATTCTTCTCTTCATATGTGCCGTAGCCATATATCTAGATAGGAGAGCATTCCCACAAATAGATAGGGGTTGCCACATAATCTATATATACGTGTGGGGGTGGTGGCTGTATAGAGTTGGGGGTACATAGGGGGTGGGCACTTGACTGCCCCTCCGCCTCCCACTCTCCGTCTCCCTATCCCACCCAATAATTCTTATCTTATCTATGGAGGGTGACTATCTGTCTTCCCTCGATCTATCATCAGCTCTATATAGATGATAACCAGAAGGTGTTGGCTTGACTATAAATCTATATTTTACATAGTTGCCAAGAGACGGGTACGAGTACAAGTATTATGACATTTTTTTAGAAAAATGGGTGATAAGAACAAAGAGAGGACAATATATTTATGCATTAAATTTACAGAAAAATAATAAAAAATATATGCTATGCAATATATAAATATTAAAATTAGAAATTAAATGACATTTAGAATAATAAAATTAAAAATATTTTAATATTTTTTTATTAAAATGAAATGAAATAAAAAAGTAAAAATGAATAATAAAATTATAAATTAAATGTTAACTAGTAAACATTTAAAAGACAATATTAAAAACTAATTCTAAATGTCTAAACCATAATTTTAATTGTAAAAACTAAAACTTGAATTAATATTAAAATTTTAGAAACAAAAACTTAAATTAATACTAAAATATTAAATAAAATAAATAATTTAAATTTAACATTAAAATTAAAAATTGAAAATAATTTGAAAAGTACACAAAATATTAAAAAATTAAAACTAAAATTAAAAATTTCAAAATACTAAAATACATAAAAGTCTAAAAGTTCTTAATTAAATTAAACTAAACCTTACAATTAAACGATTAAAAATTAAAACTAAACATAAACCTAAAACTAAATGTTTTTTTTTTTTGTAAAGGGCAAATGTCCTGGTTGTGGCAGTTGGACGCTCCCACAGCCAGGGCATTTCTCTTAAAGTGAATCAACAAAGACTCTTCCTTCATAAAAAATGGGCTCCTTGTTATCAATTAAAGATGAAAATGTGAATGGTGAATCTCAGACACTCTGATCCGTGATTTTCATGTTGTGTGACTGTAAATTTTTTCTAAATCTGGGCCACGGCAATTGGAAATCTAGTGCTAATGACAATAAATCGACAGGAATGCCTTTAAATCTGAGAGTTGAAGTCTGCAATTCCGAGCGCTGAAGAAGTTTGACAGTTAAAAACCTTAGATTACTGGAAATGCCACCCAGGGAAGCGTACTGACGTACCAGGTACTAGTATTGGTCTTGGTACTCGCTTGAAACCGTTTCGAAGCTTCAAAACAGTCCTGGATACGGCTCTTCCGTAATTGGGCCATTTCTGTACTGTTTCAGCAGTGCTTGAGCCATACCCAAGACCTTTCTATACCGTTTCAGCAGTGCTTCTGGTTTTTAACTGCAAAAACAAAAACGAAAATGATATATACTAATATTTCAGTGGTACTTGAGAAAAATCTAGATTATATAGTCTAGAATCTAGATTATAATCATGTACATGTGAAAATTTAAGCATGTTGAATGTTTTGAACTTTGATTTATACAAAGTATTTGAAGGGTTTTATCTGTTATGGACAAAAGATGAGTATTGTGCATTTTTTTAAATATTTTTTTAATAATATATTGTACTGCCATTTTGTATCCAAGGGTTTTCTTGAAAATTGTCGTTTTCGTATTTCTTACCTGTACCCGTTTCATGGCAACCTAGTAAAAACGAATTCTTTGCATTGTTTTATAACAAAAGTGATGTGTTTTAGGGTTCAATAAATGCTTGTAGGTTGTTTTTAGGGAACAACAGATTATACCATGTGAGACTGCTGGGAGACGTCGAAAGTCTCCAACAAGCAACTCTGAATAAGAGAGGCATCTCCATACTCGTCTATTATACCAAAGATGCGTCTTAGGTGGCAGGGGATGCATCTCCCTTCAACGCTAATATTTTATAGTTTCTAGTTGGCACTCAAGAAGAGGAGTGTTGGAGCCCGAGTTTGGGCCAACCTTGACAAAACTAGATTAGATATAGCCATAGCCCACTTATATAGAGGGGCCAACCCCCTCATCTCATCTATATATGGGGAGAGAGTTTTCCGGTGTAGGCCGGTTCTATATATCTAGATAATGGAGCATCCCCACATATATATAATTATATATTTGTTCTCGTTGTATTGATGTCGACCTATGTGATTATCGATTTTTGGAAATGTGAATCATTGGACTCAATTCATTGCCTTTCTCTTAATAATTGCTTGGATCGTGCCAGCAAGCTCAAAGGCTGATATAAGGTGTGTGGGGATTATATGGTGGATTCCCAACGTAATTTCTAAAAGAACACCATTTGTCCCTTCTCTGTTTCCTCCATGTAAGCTCTGCCTTTTCATTTCAATCTCTCTTCATTCCATTGTGCATCATGCTGTCTGATTTACTACCATGATTATTCCTATATGGCAAGAAGAGGGAAATGAGATTTCACACTACGTTTGATGAAAAGATAAAGATTGTTTCTTGCATTTGAGTTGAGTGAGGTGTTAAAGGCCATTAAGGCAGTGTTGGGTATTGATTACTTTGAGGTGGCTTTTGTGATTGTTTCTAATTTGCTGTTTTTAACCTTTGACAAGTGATCTCGTCAATGACCATATAGTTCGAAATGCACGATCTCATAATGTCAAAAATTGATTGTGTGATTGGTCACCTACTGTCTCTATCAGTGTTGCTTAAAATTTGAAATTACAAGATGCTTGATATTTATGCATGGCGATCCTAGGCAAATGAAAGATGTAATGAGTTTAACAAGGCTAGAAGATCCTGGGACATACTGATGTGTTCCCACTTCTTGTTCCCTTGTTCCTGCCCCCATGTCTCAATACTATTTCCTATTTGCATATCGTTCTTAGGATTTTGGGAGTACTTCTAGTCATCTCTTTTTGCATCCTTGTGTTTCTTGGGTTCCTTTTAAAGGCAAGTTGGCGGAACATAGAAAAGAAGTTAGTCACCTCTAGTTAGGCTACTTTAAGAAAGTAGAGATGTTGACGGTAGTACCAAGCGGTGGTAGTGTTTGATTGAATACCCGACAAAAATTGACCATTGTTTTTGTGAGTCACTTGTCATATGAGAAATCGTCCTGGAACTTGTGCGGCGAGTATTGCCAAGAAACTCGGTGAGTTTCACTAAGTAATTTCGTTAGTACTCGGAAAAACGTGTGCTGAGTTTCTCTTGGTAACTCAGCTAATGTGGCATTATATACCCTAGATTCTTTTTAAAAATTTTTATCCCTAAAAGTTTGTTGCATCTGTGTTTTCCTCTATGAATGTGATTGATTGGTAGGCCATTGAAGCTAGGGTTTTTAGAATATAAAAGAATACATTAGCATATACTCCACGAAATAACAAGTTTTTAAATAGAGATTCAAAGCATATAGATATGAAAGCATTACTTTTGAGTGTTCTAAGTTTCTTGTTTCTGGTTTATACTTTCAAGTATCTACTTCTTCTTTGATTAATCATTATCATGCTACCAGTAGCTTGGTCCTAGAGTTTTCTAGTTTTTATATTTAATTGCTTGAATCTTCTACTTCTTCCTTTGATTAGAAACTAAGGTTTTTGTCTTAAATGTCTTTTTTTGGTTTTATAAGGTTTCAGGTTGTTTGAGAATGGCATTGGTACCCAGTTCAACTACTTGTATAAAGCCCAAGTCTAATGACCCTTCATCAAAGCATTGTGAAATGGCAATAGAGGGCAATTGTGTGATATTCAATCATTATGCAATGAAGATGAGTGGAGGTGTCAATCACCTCAAATACCATGTTGCACAAATATCAAGGAAAGATGTGGTAGTGTACATACTAGCGCCATGTAATGCCCCCTTCTCAAAATTAATGCAAAGAAGACCTTTAGCATATTTTTTGTTTCTTGTAGACAGAAAGGGTGTGGTGAGGGAAATAATTTAGCAGTAACTTAAGTTGTCGAAAAAATAACTTTATGTTATATTCATAAAGTGAGTTAAGCTATTGAAAAAATAACTTTACGTTACGTTTATAAAAAGGCAACTTATGTTTTATTGTTAAAATGTGACTTTTAAAACAAAGCAAAGTTACAACAACATAATAGGTGGATGTCCTATTTGGGGACCTTTCCTCGGGAAATGAGCAATGAAAAGTTATAAAAGAGTGTTGAGGGGACATTTGGAGATATCTTTTACTCACATTTATTTTGGCATTGAAGGTTTGAGCTGCTGCTTCTACTTTTGCAATCTACATTTGAGGATGAAAACCATCTGATGTATTTATATTTGAGGACGAAAACCCTCAAATCTTCAAGGGCGACTCCATACAGGTGTTGCATTTGGGCATCCATTTAAAGTTTTGCAATTTCGGATCTGATTCAGCAACTAGGGCATCACAAACACCAGTTGGGACAGCGAGTTTTGAGGTTTTTACCTTTATTTTGGGTAGATTTTAGGGCTGGCCGACCCCCTTGGTGACTGCTGCAGCTGTTGGTATGCTTGCGATTGGGTTCTAGGGCTTGCACATAGCCAATTTCTGCCTTAAACGCCAAGTTTGGCCAGCTGGACTACATTTTGACATTTGTTTTCCAATATATGGTCAGCTGTTTTACTGTTGTATTTCAAGTTGCAAAAATAAATAAAATAAGTACATACCTTGGTGAGAAAAATTATTTGTTTGCATATTCATGTTCCCAGAGTATTTCTAGATGCTTTTCCCCTTGTGGGTATTCCGCGTTCGATAATATTTGAAGAATAATTGAAGATTTCAGTTTGGTTTTTTTTAAGGGTTTTTAAATAAAAAATGAGATTGCTGTCATTTTCTCATAAGGGTTTATTGAAAGAAAAGCAATTTTTTGTCTTTTTATCATAAGGGTTTCCTAGAGAATCCAAATTGCTCTTTTTTTCCCCCTATGGGGACATTACACGCTGCTTGAGGCTCACAGAGAAATGGATGCATACCTTGCAAGTTATGTAGAGAAAAAAGAGGAAAATAAAGAGGAAAGATGATGCATTTGCAGCAAGATATGCTTATTTATTGAATTCATTTCCATTTCCCTAATTCTAGGGGCTTGAGGATGGGAACATTGCTCATCTAGTGGAGAGAGTTCCGGTTTTTCTGTACCTTGAAGTAGATCCGGGGCACAACCTTCACTTGAAGGTACTACCCAAAATTGGGAAGTGCACGATGAAACAAGGATAGCTACAGAAAACATTTGGTACCACATCAACATTCCATTCAATGTGGTGAAAATCCTATACTGGGAGAATTTAGTCACTACATTGACCCTACTCATGATTTGGGTGGGCCTGTTGTTGGAGGATTCAAACACATGCAAGCTATTGTAGAAGAGAAAAAAAAGTACGACAAAAATAAGCGTTGTAACATTTTGTTTGACGGGTGGACGGATGGGGAAAAATGCACATTGATTAATTTTCTAGTGGCTTTAAGTAGGTAGTTGGTCATCTTGAATTCAATTAAAGGTTGTTGGCCAAGTGAAAAATACACTGTGTGATATATTGGATGAGGTGCTGATGAAATTTGGTGTAGAGAATGCTGTCCAAGTTGTGACAAACAACACGACATATGTAGCAAGAATGGGAGTTCTTGAGGGGAGACACCCTACACTCTTTTGGACCTGTTGTGCAACCTGTTGCATTGATCTCCTACTTGAGGTCACAAGAAAGATGACATGGGTGAAGAATGTGGTTGAAGAGGCAAGAAATATCACAAAGTTTTCTACAAGCAACCCTCGGGTACGAGGCTTGATGAGTGAGCACACCAACCAAAAGGAGCTTGTGCGAGTGGGAATCATCCGATTTGCCACAACCTTCTTCAACTTGCTGAGCATTGCAGCCTCACTAACATCTTTGAAGCAAATGTTTCTGAGCACTCAATGGTTGCAGCTTTTCTGTTGTAGGAAGTCCAAGGGGAAAGGGATGTGAAGATTATTTTTGATGATGTGTTTGCGAAGCACACAAAGGAGATCTTTAAGGTAACCTCAAACTTAATTATATTTTTATTTATCATTTATTTGTTTTTATTTTTTTTAATTTAAATTTGTAAATATCTCTTAATTTTGAATTCAAAATTGTAAATTCTTTAATTTTAGGTGTTATAGCCTTTGGTTAGAATTTTAAGGTTGGTGTATGGGGAGAAAAACTCAATGGGTTATTTATACGAGGCCATAGAAAATTACTATGGAAAAAATCAAAGAAAATATGAATCCATTAGATGTGTGATCCATTGGAGATGGAACAAGTAGCTCCATAATCATATACGCATTGTGGCTTGTTACATGAACCTCAATTTTTTCTATTTTAATTCATTTAAGGCGGATGAGGAGGTTATAGATGGTCTAAATACATGCATAGAGAGGATGATCTCTAATGAAGAAAATAGAGATACAATTGTTGAAGATCAAGAAATTTATATTACTGTAGAGGGGAGGCTCTTTTATTCGGCTTTATGCATGAAAAGAAGAAATACTGCTCAAGCAAGTAAAAAAAAAACAAGTCATTTGTTTTTTAGTCTCAATGCTCCTAGATACTAGAATTCTTTCGTTTATTCAAGCTTAGTTGACGTATAAAATTATAAACTTCCTGTTTCTATATTTTTGGTGCGAAGATTATGGTGCAAAAGCACCAAATATTCAAAGGCTATCCATCCGCATTTTGTGCCAACTGTATAGTTCTTTAGGGTGTGAATGAAATTGGAGCATGTTTGAAGTTGTTGACTTAGTGAAGTGCAACACGATGAGAACAAAAGGCCTCATTGACCTTGTTTTTGTGTAACACAGTCTATTTCTTCGTGTGAAAAAAGTGGAGGGTGCAGAGAGGCATGAGGCACTTGACTTGGATGATATTGATCCATATGCAAACTAGATTGTTGATGGCGAGGAGCCCATGTTTACCAAGGCCAATATCACAAAATTGGAGAAGGAAGCAAATGAAGCGATGGTGTTAGAGGCACTAGAGGCATCAAGAGCTGGAGGGGTTGTCTCGTCTCGTCTCTAACTAGATGGGATGGATGCCATAGTTTAGATAGGGGGTGCCCGTATATAGCAAATATAGGGGATGAATTGGTACCCCCTTTCTCTCTATATGATAGATGGATGATGTTAGATGGATGCCATAGTTCAGATAGGGGGTGTCCTTGATAGATGGATGATGTGATGCTCCCCCTACCTATAGATTAGATAGTCCCCAACGACCCGGTTTGGATGCAAATATCTTTGCAGATGATATTGTTGTAGAGGAGGAATCTTTACCTTTCACTTCCAGGGGGCAACAAATGTATACTAGGTGTTGGAGATAATTGTATATTTCATATTAGTATATTTTGGTGCATTGATGACTATGTCACTATAGTCTATGACTTTATGAGCTTTGTAGTTCGCACTCTGTACTCTTTTTTTGGTCAAAATTTATGAGAAAATATACTCATGCATTCTCTACATTCATTTCTCATGCCAATGAAGAGTTTATCATGTTATTCAAGTTTATGTTATGAATTTATATGTTTATGAAAGTAGTGATAAAATTGCCGAGTAATTACTAAGGAAGTCCCAAGTACGAGTCAAAATTTTGGGCTGTTGAGTAATGTCCGAGTCATAGTTGAGCACTTATCATGGATTATAAATGGTGAACCAGCTGAAGGAGTCAGTGACAACCATCTGCAATGCTAGTTATTTCACATAGTAGTACTGCCAAAGTGGTAGAAGGAAATAGCAAAATATTTGTCCATGGTGTTTTGTAGCTAAAGTACTGCCTTAAAGAATAAATAGGAGAACATTTATTTATAATTTATTTAGTCAATTTTCATAATCTAGGGTCTTGCTACCTTTGTACTTGTCCTTTGTCATTCAATGTACTTTTCAACTCCCATTGACCTGCTATGGTCACTCGTGGATATAAATGTAAGCTATTTGATTTCTTTCTTTGTTTCTTTTATATGCATGTTAAGTGCAAGATTGGCATTTGGTTTTCTAGTTTATTCATATTTAGCGATGCAATAAAAATGAGCATTTCTCTTATATGCATTCGGCGATTTTCAACCAAAAAAATTGAATTTCGCCGAATATTTAATACACACCAAAAAATCGTTGGGATTCACGATTAAATTCTTCATTTATCTTTTTGTTTTGCGATTTAGGGTTATCTCTGCCACGGATGCAGCTTGATGTGAGTGCATACATGAACTTCCGTTAAAAATAATGGCGTGTTTTCATATCGCAATTTGGGGTTTGTTCGCAGTTTGAAGTTTTTAGAAATAATGGAACCAGAAATGGCGTTCCTATAACACCCTTCAAGATTCGAACCCACAAAGCTTTACTCACTAAATTAAAGATTGTTGGCAATGGCATCACATGATTCGTTGGAGGGTCGGAGCTGAGAAATTTGTTTTCCATGCTTCAAGTCTTGATTTTTTTGTTCTATATAAATAAATAGGTACAAGCCACTTACAATTAAATTGGGCTTATTCTTCTTTCTAGTCAAGCTTATTATATGTCACTTATATAAATATATGCGATTAAATATATTGATGTCTAGTAAGTATTAGTAATATTTAATAATAACTATATATTATTCAGCAAATTATTAAGTAATAATTATGAATATATAATAATAAGTAATAATATATTAGTAAAGAGAGAATAGTAAATAAATTGGTATAGTAATTTATTAGTAAATTAATAAATTAAATTAAGTAATAATAATAATTTAGTAAATCTTTTAGTTGAACTTAATCAAGAATTTTATTTTGAATTTTGTTAGTGACAGTTTTTTATGAATTTTATACTCCAATTCGATCACGAATTCGAATGCGGTGACTTAGGTGATACCTTATATATTCTTGATGCTCATCTCTTCTATCAACGACTGCACCATTGGTAATGATCAAACTAGGAAGTATAGCTATATGATTTGTTGAGTTGATAAGATAAGATAATTTTATTAATGTCCAACAAATGACCACAAAAGCAGGTCAATGGGACTATAGAGTACAAAGCCAAAGGAGCCAGCAAGAGGACCCAAACGGGTCGCCCTAAAAACAAAGAGAGAAAAGAGAAGAGAAAAAGAAGAAGAGAATAGCATCCTACACTCAATTTTTATGTGTCATGTATGAAAGATAAAATAAATGTTCTATTTGGATTCAAACTATGTTAGTATCTGTCTTTCTAGCTACACAATTGACAAGAGCTCTTTATTTAATGGAGGAACCCTGCAAAACAAGATTCTGCTAAGAAAAACGTTAGGTAAAGAAATATTTTGGCATAGCCCCCCTTTGAGACAGCAAAGCGAAACTGGTTTATTGCTATTCTACCAGCAGGAATCTGTGCAAGTCTTATAGTATTTTGCCTTCAAGGGGGGGTTTTGGGATCTCATCCCAGTAGAGTTAGTTCCGACGAAGAACATAAAGGAATGAAGGAAGGAAGGAAGAAAGATGGATTGAAGGGAGAAAAGAAATGAATTCCAAAATAGAAAGGTTAGAGGGTTTATGTTTTGGGCCGGTAGTAAACAGAGCCAAACTTAATCACATAAACAAACAAAACAATACTGTTAAACAAATGACAAAAGCATATAGGTGAATCCAACAGAATAAGCATGCAAATCTAACTTAAGAAAGATCTAACACATAACACAGGAATTCAACACAAAGTCTCAATTTTTGTATTAATAAGTTGTTCTGTTACAAGAAAGCTCAAAGTCTTTCTCTCCTCACTTCTATTTTTCATACAAATTTGCTCACCCTGAATACTACAAGTATCCAAGTATTTATAGAAGGAGAAGGAGAAAGAAGACAAAAAGGAGCCAACAACTATTTACAAAATATCTAAAAGTCAAATGTTGACTTTAGGGCAATTTTGTGGATGACAACATCTCATGGTGCAACATGGATGATGTCATCATTTGTGCCAACATACTTTTAAATATTTTTACAAAAATGGGATTTATCCCAGGAGGAAGGAGCCTATTCGTCGTCATCCCTTGGCCTGAAAGGAGTGTCCTACTTCTGCTCAGGAGAGGTAATGTGAAACTGAGCTCGATACTCCATGAACTTGTTGAGCATCGCTTGAAGTTGATCCTGAGCGGGACCCTTGGTGTGATCCCCGATGACTTCACAAGTTTCTCGTTCATCTCTGAGTCTTTCCGGGAGTTTGAAGTATTCATTGCCTGCCTCCATCAGGTATCCAACAAAGTCACGGTAGGCCAGAAGGTTGTTGATAGATTCTATATCAAAAGTGGCCTCTGACGCTAAACCCTGCGACGTGATTTCCTTGAAAAGCCGAATAGTATCATCTGCCTTCCTCAAGGCGTACGCTGCATCGAGCAACCCTGGAGACATTCTTAAGATGATCTGCTCCATTTGATGCATTGCATCCAGGGCTTCCTCCTTGATTTTGTCTATCTTTTCCAAGACAAACTCCATTTGGTCAACCCGATAGTCTAAAGCAGCAAGGACTTTGTTGGGTGCTCGCGGGTGATCAAAGATGCCGAATTTCACCAAGTCATCGACTGGGCAGTCGAGCATCTTCTGGAATGTCTCGTGTTGCAACCTGGCATGGTCCAACTCTTCGGAGATAGGTCCTGCTATTGCCTGGAGTTCCTTGTTTGCTTGATCTATATTTTGATAGAGCTCTGTGAACTTTGTAATCACTTCCTCACTATCTTTGAGGATCTGCTCTCTCCAGGCAGACACTGTTGTACCTTGCTCGCTGATCTTGGCGTACTCATTTATCTTCTCCTGACTAAGAACTTTGGGAGGATCAGTGACAGTTATAGGAGGGGCATTGCCCATCTTTTGCAGGGCTTGGAGAAGATGCTTGTTTTGCTCTTTTAATATTCTCTTCTCTTCCTTTGCTTCTTGAAGCTTCTTGCAAAGGGCATCCACTGCGGATAAGGCCTCTCCTTGTAGGCTCTCTGATGACGTTCCCATGGTGACCTAAGTCACTGTAAAATCTGTAGGAGACAGATCTTCTTTCTTCTTTGTGAGATCAGGGTATGCGATCTCCATAACCCTTTCACCTGAAACGCTTTGAGAGAAGTGGGTTATAGCCTTTTGCTTCTTAGGCCCTTTAGTTGGAATAACTGAGAAGTCCATAGGTGCAATAGGGACTTTCCTCTTGTGCTGGCTCAGGTGTTCGGAGATCCATTCTGGACTTAGGGGAGTGGGACCAGAGGAAGAGGAGGAAACGGGGGTGGAAGAAGGAGCAACTGCAGTGGACACGGGGAAATGTGTTGAGACACTTGGTGGCGGCATTGAGAAAGAAGCCAACACTCCAATGCTCATGGGGTTAGGAGTGACTGCAGGAGAGGAAACCGTGGGGGTGGAAGGGATCTGTGAGATGAGGGAAGAAATGCTGGGGGACAGATCCGCGAGGGAAGAGAAGATGGAGGAAGAGGGAGGGGGAATGGTAGAAGATGGGGAGAAGACACAACCAAAGGAGCGGTTGGTTGAGCGACATGAGGAGGGGAAGGAGGAGCGAGAGAGGGGATGGTTGGGACCTCACCAGTTGTAGATGTGACAACATCCTGAGTGGATGTGTCCGTTGGAGCACTGGCCGCTTCTTCTCTTCTTGGGGACACTAAGTCCACTACTTGCTCCTCGGTGGTGGAAGGAGGGCTCTCAGGAACTTCTTCCTGAGCAGTGCTTGCCTCTCCTTCTATATCTTTTCCTTTGCCTTTAGGCAAGTGTTTTGGCCTGGTGGGTGCATCACCCAAGGGAGACGTGGTAAAGTCTACCCCAAGGTAGATGATACCATTTTTCTTGCACCAATGCTCGGTGCGCTGCAGAGTGCCCTTGACCCTTTCCTCAATAGTCTGAGGGGCCTTGTTTCTATCAATTTCAGCAAACGGCCAATTGTCCCCATCCGTGTCTAGATAAACCTAATCAACTTCTTGATCAGTTGCTTGGAAACCCTTTGGGACGATAGCCACACCATATTGAATGATCTCTGCCAGGGCCAGTCGGGAGTGATCCTTTCGTCTGAGCTCGACTTCGTGATATAGATCGATGTAGATATCTTCGATCTGAGGGACGTGAATTGGATCGATCTTTTCCCTTGGAAGGCAATCACGAGGATCAAAGGTTGGCCTTGCTGGGAAATTATGCTTCAAATTGAGCAATTCAAGCTCTGCAAACATCTCCCGGGCTTTGCTCTGTGAAGTGCAGGTGTACCTACCCACTGTGAGGGGGAATGGAGTTCCACCCTTCTTCCTTTTTAAACACTTCTCATGGTATGTGATAAGCTGTCTAGACAGCTCCAATAGGATCAGTTTGGGTCCCGCATACCTCGGCAATTTGGTGGGCTCTCCCAAGAAGTTAGCGGCTCTGAGATAGGTGAAAGTGGGGAATTGCGTGAATAACGCTCCCCACTTCTCTGTGGTGGTGACCATGCTTTTGGTCGTCCGACCGTAAGTCATGTTGGGCCTCAAGAGGTAGATGACGCCATAGAAGAAGACATCGTTGACTTTACTGAATTGGGCTATGCTGTTCTCCAGTCTTAACTCTGGATAGTACTCGTATATTTTGACCTGGGGCCATACCCCATACCGATTCAATGCTGGGTAGTCCCTCTCTGAGGCAGCAGCATATACCACATAGGAGTTCATATAGAACCTCCCAGTTGTTGAAAGTTGTTGAAGCTGCTCCGAGATTGTGCTGCTGATAATCTCTCCCCATTCAAAATGCTGATCAGGAACATTTTTATTCATTGTTTCTAAATACCTGAGCATCCACTTGTGAAAGTAATGGGCATCAGGGAGCCCAAACACCCTGCTCAGGAAGGTGATTGTGTCACTCAGCTCCTCTGAAAAGTCACTGTGATGAATGACTTGTGGCCACCTACTTATCACCTTCTTATTTTTGAGGTACACCTCATTCATTAACTGCATACATTTGTCTTCATTTTCAGTCCATGTCTTCATGCAGTCCTCCTGGCTTACTGCTACAAAATGTCTGTGGTGAGGGATACCCAACATGATCTCAAAATGTTGGGCCGTGAGGTTGATTATCACCTCGCCCTTCTCATTTTCGACACATCTTGTGTCCTTATTGTAACAACGGCCCACCAACATCATAAATTCATTGTTGATTGCGCTCACTGGGATCCCTGCAGCAAAGTGCAGACCACTGCCAACCAATTTATCCATCCATGGGCTGCCTGTGACCTTCTTGGTTCTGGCCCAGAAGTCCTCCATGTCAATGTGCCTGAGTTCTGAATCTCTGATATCAAGATCACACTCTGCAAGAGATTCAGGCATCCTGACCCTTTGGTATTTATATTTCATTTCTTCTTCTGTTAGCTTGGCTTTACCCTTGGACTTAGTTGGCTTCTTACTCGATGAAGACATGTGTGGATCTGAGTTCAGCTGTTGATCTGCAAGAAGAATCAGGGAAGTCCATCGCAGAAGAGCCATGTTAGCTGTTAAGTCATCCATAAAAGCTTACAGAATGAAAAGTTAGCAATTTATGAGCCTCTGGGTGCAAGGCAAGTTTTACTGCAGGCTCTACAAGGCTGCAGGGTCTTAGAAAAGCAAGGCGCACTTTGGGAAAGTGTTGCATGGGAGAAAACAGTGCCAAAAGGGGCGCGGGGTGTGGAAAGACTACACACAACATTCAGATGTTGGTGTCAAGGGATGTGCGCTTGTGCCATTGGAAGTATTTTTAAGTGGGGCGCAGATATGATTGGTGTAGCAAGGTCCCAGGATGCGCCATTGGCACAGATGTGGTAGATGCTGCATGAGAGTGAGGTGCGCCAAGTGGTTTAGTTTGCGCGGCGCGGGAAAGGTTTGCACAACATTCAGATGTTGTTGTAGTTGTTTTGGTGCCAGTGCTTGCGCCTAGGGAATTTTGCAACAATGTTTATAAGGCATGGAGAAGGCTTATGCCGCATGCAGGGACAGTGCACCTGTGGCGCGACTGTGTTTGATGTAACAAGAATGAAGCTTGCGCCGAAGGAAAAAATAGTGGGTTGTTTGCAAAAAATTTATGATTTTCACTCTTTTGGCTCAGATTTTGATGTCTAGGAGGGAAAACTTAGCAAAGCAGGGAATAAGGGACAAATGAGTTTGAGTTGTTTTGTGGCAGAGTCTTCCAGATTTTCAGATCTGGAAGGAGGATAAAAAATGGTTTGAAGGTGGGTTTTGCAATATGTGTTGGGATTGTGTTATCTTCTTAGGTTCATTGTTTATTATTTTAACAATCCTAATCACCTAAACCAACATAAAAACCACAACAAATCCACAAGAAAGGCAAGGGCCACTTACCAGGAATATATAACGATAAAGGAGACGATGTGGGGTCCACGAACGTGACAAATGACAACATGCGAGGGCTGACAGGAACACTGACAAGTACAGAGGAATAACTTTTTCACGTTTTTTCAATTGTGAAAATGACAGGTCGGATGCGCCTATATATAGCAAAAGGTGCAATAAATGTGCCACCAACTTTTTCTATGGCGCACTTAAGTGGATGTTGACACGAAGGGATTTGCGCCATGGCGCAGCTTTGGGAGTGTCAACACTATGTTTTCAGCACCCACTTCACACTTTAGAGAGTGATAACAAGGTGGCGTTTGCGCCTAGGTGCAACTTTGAGAGGTGCAACATTGGGAGGCGCAACATTTGGAGTGTTGACACTCCCTAGAATGTGCCAAAGGAATAGAGGGGCGCAGTTTTGGTTGATGTAACATGAATGAAAACTGCGCCCAACCCAAAAAGGTTGAAAATGACCAAGTTCTAAAAACTAGATTTTCCGGAAAGGGATTTTATGCCATTCCGAACGTTAAGAGACCTCAACGGGGGACCAAAACGGAAATTTTGGTATGGTTACCCGGGCAAATGTGATGAAGGATGGTATTGTGATGGGCGAAAATCAGATTAGATGGAGTGGGCATGTTTAATACCTGAAACTGTTTGAATCACACGTACAACAGATCTTGCAAGTTTTGGAGCTACGATGTGGATGTGGGAGAAATCTGATATAAGTCACTTTTGCCAAGGGTTTTATAGGCAGTATGAAGATGTAATCATCCCTATATTAAATATGGGAAAATTGTTTTTCTTGATAGGCATTTCGAAGAAGGGGCTAAAGATTTCCTTTTTATATGTTATTACATTTATTCTCTTTTCTGACATGTTTAGGGTTTACGCTCTTTTATTTCACCCTCTTTTTTGTTGTTGTGCTTTTAGCTTGTACCCTCTTGTTTCTTCAAGATGTTAGAGTTTATTTTCGACTTGATCTTGCTATTGTAATGGGATGCACTTTTGTGTCCCACTGACCTACGTTGTTCATGGGTGGAGATTAATATAATTTTTTTTTTTTTCTCTATTGTCTTTTGATTAAGATAATATGAAGGCATTAGGAGTATATCTATTTACACTGAAAACAGATGTAAGTAAATTTCGTGATTTTTGGGAATCATTTTAATTGTTTGTTAAGAGGCAGCTGTTTCTTATTTTCCATCAGTTTTTCTATTACTGGCATGATCAAGTTGTACTGTTTAACTAACCAAAAACAGTTTTGCGTTTATGACTATCTTAGTATGAACCAATAGTCTTCCTCATATTAGGGTTCATGGATTTTACCTCCTTAGTATTAATAATTAGGAGACATGTCTGTGGAAGTGTTGAGAATTTGATTGTTGAAATTTGCTAGGTTCACCCACATGCTTAAAGCAGCTAGCTATTATTTCTTGTTTCATCCATTACATCCATTCAGCAAAATGGTTATTTGTGATCTGATTGTAAAATCAATATTGGTTTGCAAGCATCTATTGTTCTTTGATGCTATTGCTAATGATTTGGGCTCTGCTTAGTTATGTTGGCAAAGAAAAACAATGAATAATTACACTTAATGTTTTCAATATTGACAGGCGTATATGGAAATAAAATGTATGGATGGTGGAAATGGAGGAAGAAGAGAAGATGCTGTTCCAGCATCTCACCAAGAACTACACCCCACGGCAATGCTGAGTGTTGTTGCTAGTATCACCCCTTGGTCTGATCACAATCAGAGCCCACGTAACATGTATCAGTGCCAGGTATTCATTTTCCTCCTTACTCGTTGCATGACTTTGGCCATTTAAAAACTAATTTTCTACTTGCTTCTTCATTGTGATGTATTTTCCAGATTTACTTACCAGGCAAAAAGATGAGTTTTTGGTTCAAAAAATCAATATTCTCTCCTTTCCTTTTAATAACAATATATTGGTTCTGATTTTGTGCATTTTTAATCTACATCAGTGATTCATACCTCCAGTTTTATTTTACAATGTTTTTGTTGTTATGGTGTGATTGTGCATATTTAAGAATTCTTATGTTTACTTAATCCGTATTAATGTGTGTACGCGTGTGCATGTGCGTGTGCGTGCGCGTGCGCGTGCGTGTGCATGTGCGTGTGCGTGTTTTAGTATCAGCCTCCTCCTTCGCTAAATGGAAGTTGATGCTATTATATTGGAGCCAGCACTTTATTTCAAATATCACTCTCGTAATATCCTGCATCTAATTGATTTTGTGGAGCTAAAATCTTTTGTGCTGGAGTGTTGCAGATGGCAAAGCAAACCATGGGTTTCCCTTCACAATCTATACAGTTCCGTAGTGACAATAAGCTCTATCGTTTGCAAGTAAGAACTCAGTTTGCATTTTTTTGTTTTGAATTGCAAGTTTCTGAAAGAAATGCCATCTGAAATTACTTGATGACCATTCTATATTTGTATGTTAAATCGATTATTAAATGTGGTACAGTGGTGAAAAAGAATTGAATAATGTCTTTAAGTACAGTAAGTGGTGGCTGAAATAACAGTTATGTACTTATTCTGTTGTTTTTCGTTTAATTTCAAAAGTACAATCTGTTCAATTAGTTTATTCTATGTTCAATCAAGAATTAGATCCAGGTATTTCAGAACTTTAAAGGCGCGACTCTAGGAAGAAGGTACAACCAAGTGTTAAGGAAACTGTATGAAACAGGGAATTGTCAAGAAAGAGAGTCAGAAATGGGAGTTGTCAAGAAACAGATTTGAAAACGGGAGAAGCTTTAGGAAGTCATGGAGATGATATTGAAATCCTTAAAACTTATGAAATGGTATTGGAAGCTTAAGAAATATTTTGAAAAACTGATTCTGATGAAGGAAACTTCCAAAAATTCTTGGCTGTACTAGACATGCATATTTTGTGAGTTTTCAAAGTATTAGCATTCTTTTCCCCCCCTTGTTTTAGTAAAAAAATGGCTATCCTTTCGTTATTACGTTTTCCATGTCCTTAGCCTGAGGGGGCCTTGCTAGATGCCTTTCCCTTATTTCCTGTCTTTTTCCTGAGTATTTTATCCTTTGGAGATGAGTTATCTCTACAGAGAGTTTTTGGGCCATATATTCTATCCACCACCTAGTCCTCTACTTGCATAAGAAAGACACTGTCCCTTGTCAAGAGTTCACCCCTTATAACATAAATTCTCACCCTTGTAATTTTCGCTTACTTCTATCATGATGTTATCACACAAGTGATGCATATCCAATGGATATCAAAAATCAACAGAGTATCTCAAACACAGCAAGGGAAAATAAAAAGGATCCTGGTCATCTCAGCTACTCCCGTACCAGAATGCATTCAAGTCTTTCTGACTTTCTTCTGTTTAGCAGCTACTTGGAGCTCCCTATAATGTCTTTTTCGACATCGTCTTGCACTTGTATTAACTGCTGCTCCTCCATCACAACCCTTCCGATAGGCAATTCTAATTTTCTGAGGTTCAGATTGAACTATATCTGGAGGGCTTGAACTTATCAAGTTAGGAATGGAATGAATGAATGAAGATGCAGAGAGTGAGGGTAGACGAGGATACATATGAGCTGTTAATGATTTCGGTGGTGGGTGGAGTTACAAACCAATTCATGTCCAACTGCTTGCCATAAGATTTATGGTCAAAAGGGTGCTTTGCCTGCCAATCTTGATTTTCACACAAAAATCTTAGCGGTGGCTAATAATTCCAATCTTTGCTTGTATCTGTTGTATGTGAAAGATTATATAATATTTGCAAATCCAATCCTAGACAGAAGTGTTAAGTAGATATTGATTTTGATGTTGATATGAGAGTTAGAAGGAAGTTTTAGATCAAGAGCTTTTCCTATAAATAAGAGCACCACAATAACAAAATGCAAAAGAAAGTTACTTAAAAAATATGGTGTGCAAGCTTATAAAAGAGGAGCGTTGAGAGAAAAGGAGAAAAACAAATTCTTCCAAGAGGATCAATACCAAAGCATGAGGATGGGAAAAGGGAATGAAGCTGATGCTCATTAAACCATTTTAATTGATGATGATAATATGGTTCAAGAAAACCCAGCTCAAGGGGAATCTCACTCTGTTCCTGCTGTTTGTAATATGCATCAGCTACAAGAGTAAATCTTTTTCAGGTAATGGCATGTACCGCTTTGCCTGTTAGCAGCACAAGAAATTTTACCCCACATATCTATCCCAAACCCCTCCACGTGAAACTGGCGTTCTCTGATAATGAAAAGCCATGCCTCAGTGGCTCATTTTTTCACCTGCTTTGACATATCTCCTTGAAAATTCAGTGTCCCAAGAAGCTCTAATGCTGTGTCTCCTATGGTAGGCTTGTCTCCCATCAACGTGGTTTCTGGACATTAGTTTCTGCCTTGGAATTTCGCTCAACACATCTGGGAGGCAATGACCAGATGATGCCTAAGGGATCCCAAAAAAACCAATTTCAGTTCCTAACTTGCCTAGCCAAACCAAATCTGACCCTAGTCTCTTGGATACTCTCCATGTAATAATGCTAGCCATCAATAACCACAGAAAACAAATTGCAGAGCAACATCCAGGCTGCTCCATGTGGTTGGTGAACAACAGGAAAAAATTGATGCTTTGGATAATAATGTAGATAGCCTGAATGCTGTTATTCTCCAGCATGAAAACACTTTGCAACCATTCAATGCCCTGATGCTTTTTGAGAATGGAATAAGGAGAATTTGAGAGACTGCATAGGAGCAAGCCGAATCAGTTCCCTTCTGAAAAAAACAAGCCGCTCTTGCTGAGAGCTCCACTGCTGCCATGGCTTGTGGGTGTGCCTGGAATAGGCTTCTTTTTCATCAGTCCAACATGACCTCTGGTCAAGCTTGGATTGCTTGTAATGTGAATGAGGAAAGTTTTCCTTCATTCCCTCAGGGAGTCCCTTATATTCCAAAATGATGGATTATGTCATTAGGATTTTTTGCTTTCACTCTGGGCACTTAAACAATTTATCAACAAACTGTTAGGCCAGAGATTCTCCTTTTGTGAGTATTTACTAGAATGTATAAATATTCTATCATTTCTATGTTCACTTCTGTAGATGGTGATAGTCTTTTGTTCATGCTGCATGATCATGGAATGGAAATTCTCGTCATTAGTATGATGGATATGGAAATTTTTTAGCTGTTTTGGTCTTGGCTGCAGAGTTTTACTGTCAACATTTTATGAGCTTCGGTCTCTTTGCTCTGTAATGATGCGTTTGCTCAAATTTTCCTTGTTCTTGGTCCCAGCACATAATTCTTCGTATTCATAAGTCTATGGATAGCTCCAACCCTAGAAACTAGAAGACCATTATGATTGGGCATATGTTTGCCAACGTAATGACACTGTGTAAGACATGTAGTTTTTAGAACACTTGGAGAGAAGTCATCTTAGAGTAGTGGGGCAAGCCGGCCGCAGGAGAGAATACCATACTATTGACCACATGTTTACACTCCAAACTATTATTGAGGAGGCTTGTCATTGGTCTTCCAAAGACTTAATGTTGTTTTGTAGACTTCTAGAAGGCCGTTGACTCAATTTTGAGACATCTGCTTTTGTAAAAGATGTGTGAGGTGGGCATTCCCGATTCTCTCATTATCGGCGCTTGGAGGTTCTATGAGACAATTCTTGGGCAGTTTCATACTTCTCGCGGTCTTTCTAGCTTTGTGAAGAGTACCATTGGGGTCAAACATGGATGCCTTCTCTTCAACATTAACATCAATGAACTCTTAGATTTTCTTGAACAACATACCTATGTTGATGATGATTGCATTGAACATGATGTGGTGATAGTCATACTTATTTTTGTTGATGGTATTGTTCTTTGCTCTCCCTTTCTCAATGGTCTACTAAGATAATTTGATGCACTTGCTCATTTTTATGAGGTTTGTCATTTGGTGCGCATCCTTAGCAAAACTAAGGGAGCCTTTCAACATTTCCAAATATTCCCTTCACTTGTTCCAATTCTTCTACAAAAGGGGAACCTTTGGAGATCACATTGACCTACACTTACCTGAGGGTCCAACCTTCTTGATTGTCTTTTAGTATAATGTTTGCTTCTCGGTCACACTTTTGCAAGGGATATCCATTGCTTTTAGTCTAGCCCCAATGTTTTCAAATCCACTTCCAAGATTCCCCTTCAAATATGCACCTCTTCAAATAGTCATCAAGCCCATGGTTTTGTCTAGATCTGAGGTGTGGGGACTTAGTCTTGGGTCAGTTGATTGGGCTTCCATTAAGAGGGTCCATACTGTAATGGTTTTGTGTATGATGAATTGCAAATAGAATGTTCCTTAGTGCTTCGTCCAAGCTGAGTTTTCTATTTGGCCTTCACACCTTGAGACTATCTTCAAACTTACTTTCTAGATTTACAAACTCAGATCCATCGGGGATTTTTGTTAACACCATGACAAGTATCCATACTTATCCATTTGTTCTTTAGAGAGGATTGCATCAAAGGGCCCCATTAGACGACGATGTTGTTGGTGTTGTGAGATTGGTTTGCTCCTCCAGTCTATCAACGTCTGTATTGGTAGGCTACTCCCTTTCAGGTATTCCTTTGATGCCCCTCATCAGCTTCTTCTTGTAAAGGAGGTCATCATTAGAGTTGCCAGAGAGGATATCTACATGTAGCACATCCAAATCACTTATATATCTCCTCAATTGCACAACCTCAAGCCTGGATTTCACGTAGAGCATTTCTTTTGGGTGGTAGATGGTGTTATTTGTCATTGTGACTATCTTCGACATCATTGGTCACATGGCTTGAGGTTTCCTCTCAGCCAGTTGAGGGTGCGCTCACATGAGTTGTAGGTTGAGAATGTTAGGAATATTGTTTTTTTGTACTAAGGAATTGGAATCCCAACGACTTAGAATAGTGCACATTAACACACCTCGCTGACTCTAAACCATTATAACCTCGGGCAATGTTACAGAGGCCCCACGCCACACACCGCATTTGAATCAGGAATCAAACTTGAGACCTAGGCGACCTAATTCACTAGTCCCATCCACTCGAGCCATCCCTAGGGGATGAAATGTTGGATGGTAAAAGCTTATATTTTGCTCGAGCTATGAATATGACTGAATTAGTGGAGGAACACCTTCTCAAAGTGGGACCTGGGGGTGGGCTTGGGTTTGTAATGTCTTGGATGTGTTGTGCTTGATCCACAAGGAGAAGTTCCACCCCCACCTCAAGGCGTCCCCATGGCCGCTTATTGAACGTGTCCAATGGACTTGATAGGAATGGAATTTGGGTTGGTGATTACAAACTATTTGTAATTCACTAATAGCCCAAGTCCTTGAGCTTGAATTGTTGGATGTTAAGCACTTCTATTATACGGGAGTTATGAACTAGAGTGAATTAATGGAGGAGAACATCCTCAAAGCAATACATGGGGGTGGACTTGGGTCCGTAATGTCCTGGGTGTGTTCTGTTTGGTCCATAATGAGAATTGTGACCCCTACCTCAAGGTGTCCCCAAGGCCACTTATTGAAAGTGCCCGATGGACTCAACGAAAATAGAACTTGGGTTGGTGATTACAACCTACTTGTAACTCACCAATAGCCATAACCGTTGAGCCCAAAATGTTAGATAGTAAACACTTTTATTATATTGGAGCTATGAACCAAAATGAATTGATGGAGGAGCATCTTCTCAAAGCGGGACATTGGGGTGGGTTTGGGTCCGTAATGTCTTGGTGCACAAGGAGAAGTGTGATCCCTACGTCAAGGTGTCCATATGCCACTTATTGAAAGCGCCAATGGACTCACTGGAAATGAAACTTGGGTTGGTGATTATAGACTACTTATAACTCACCAATAGCCCAAGCCCTTGAGCGCAAAAAATGTTGGATGGCAAATGCTTTTATCATACTGGAACTATGAACCAAAGTGAATTAATGGAGGAGCACCTTCTCAAAGCGGTACATGGGGTGGGGTTGGGTTTGTAATGTCCTGGGTGTGTTCTAATTGCTCCACAAGGAGAAGTACAATCCCTACCTCAAGGTGTCCCCATGGCTACTTATTGAAAGCGTCCAATGGAATCAATGGGGATGAAACTTGGGTTGGTAATTACAAACTAATTGTAATTTACCAATAGCCCAAGCCCTTGAGCCCTAAAAACATTGGATGGTAAATAGTTTTATTATACTGGAGCTGTGAATCAGAGTGAATTAATGGAGTAACACCTTCTCAAAGCGGGACATGGGGGTGGGTTTGGGTCCATAATGTCATGGGTGTGTTCCCCTTGTCCCACAAGGAAAAGTGTGACCCGTACCTCAAGGTGTTGCCATCACTACGTATTGAAAGTGTCCAATGGACTCAATGGGAATGGAACTTAGGTTGGTGATTACAAACTACTTGTAATTTGCCAATAACCCAAGCCCTTGAGCCCAAAATGTTGGATGGTAAATGCTTTTATGATACCCGAGCTATGAACTGGAGCAAATTAATGTAGGAGCATGTTCTTAAAGCGGAACAAGGGGGCGGGCTTGGGTTTTTAATGTCTTGGGTATGTTCTGCTTGGTCTAGAAGGAGAAGTGCGGTCCCTACCTCAAGAGGTCCCTATGGCCACTTATTGAAAGTGTTCAATGGCTTCAATGGGAACGAAACTTGGGTTGCTGATTACAAACCACTTGTAACTAACCAATAGCACAAGCTCTTGAGGCTGAGAAAGTTAGGAATAATTATTAACACTTAACAAATTGCATCTAAAATTTTAGCTATGAGTCATGGGTTGCTTCATACAACCCATATATAAGTATAGATGAGATTTTGTACGGATTGTGTGATAAGGCTCAACTCTTTGGTTTACGTAGATGATGTGCCTATATTAATTATGATGTTTCTGGATAAGACTGTTTATAAAGTTTTAATTCTGTTGTTTTGAGTCCTATATTGGATGGAAAAATAATTGAGTTTATTTTGTAATTTGCTACCAAAATTTCATTTGGTATGAGAGCGGTTTTCTTATTCATGTGGATTAATAATTTTGTTTCTAGGGAAAACTATATTTATGGATTGTCCTACGGATGGTATTTTTAATAAGCACAAAATAGTTTGTTAATTTATTCTTTATAAGTTTTGTGTGAAGTGTTATTACTATTTTAGTTGATGGAAGAAGTCTAGCATCTTATAGATCCAAGGCACATAATATATCTTTTAGAAAAAAGTGGTGAGAATCTCAAAGGCAAAGAAGTTTGGTTATGCGGTGCAACTCTTTGAGAATGTGGATTTTAGTATATTGAATTTCACATCTTTCATGCATCTTTGATCTCTTACGCGGATCAACATCAATTGTTTTAGATGACAACAAATTTGGAGCGTTTGCCAAGAATAGATAACGACGTCGAGGCTTCTGGTGTCTACCAACATAATGCAATGCTCTATGATGGGATTTTGACCTGATGAACTCCTTTTGTATGTGGGAAGAAGGGACATGTCACAACATCCTTCAAGTGTTTGTTGGTGTTGGTGTGCTTTCTAACGACCTTTGTGTGCCACGCACAATGTGTGCGCTATAACAATCACATCAATTTTCTTATATCCACTCCTTCCACAAAGCTACAAATTGGATATATAATACAGTCCTACTATTCTAAGCACCATGCACATATTCTTTTAATAATTAAAAGCTATTAGTTATCCTACTTATTCATTGAAGTTGTATGACTCGATGTGTTACAATTTTGTCTTTTTAGTTAAGTTTATTATTATGTTAAAGTCATTTAGTTTATTTGTTAAATCTAATCAATAGTTTGTCTACAAGGGATTCGTTTGCAGTGGTGTTTAGCGCATAATTACCAAGAGACGAGTACCGGTACCGGTACTCAGAGACGGGGACATGGATGCCATTTTCAGAAAAATAGAAGATAGGTACTTGGAAACAACAAAACTATATATATAAATTTTTAGAGAAAACCTTAAATGCAACCTTAGAAGAACAGTAATACCTTTGTAAAATTAAAATATTAGATGTTGACAAAGGATAAAAGTAACTAAATTGATATTTATCTTTGATATCTCATCATATCCAAGGTTTAAAAACACTAAAATGCAAATCTCCAAGACAAGCACTAGCATGTACTAGTCTCTGAGACTCATATTTTTGATAGGAGACAAGTCTCTATGCAACACCGGTTTATCTAGTGTCCATAATAAAGATGTTAATGTAGTTAAGTTTAGTTGTTTAAAATAGTGTATGGTCACTACTGTGTCATTTGTTTAATAATTCTAGTGTCAATAGTCTTAGGTGTTTAATATTAATTTAGTCAAAATTAGTGTTAATTGTCATTATTTTGAAGTCTAAACAAAGCGTGTAAGGGGCAAAAGTCAAAATTGAAAATCTCCTTTGTAAAGGATGCATTATTGGGATAAGACAACATCATTGGGAATGGGTATGTTTGTGTAGGGGGTACATGATCCTAAAAACGACATGTAGTAGAGCTTCAAGATCCATCTTGCTGAGTAAGTATTATTCAGATGGAGGTCAGAGGCAAGGGAGGTAGGAGGCCCATTAACGACCTCAAGTTTTCCGTTAATGAAGGGTTTGCACATTGCATTAGTGGCAAATATGCACGAAACTAACTAAAGCTGAGATTTGTGTTTGGTGGTAGTGGGTACCAATTATTTTGTTTGTGGCCAGGTGGTAGCGATCAAGGACAAGGGCTGCAAATGCAAACTTTAGTGAGAAGCCCAACACCCATTGAAGACAATGAGGACCCAATCCTTAATTTTTGTATTTAGTTATTTGTTTGTGGTGGGATGAAATTAGTATTGTAAACAAATGTATAGGAGGAGCAATTGTCTAATATATATCCCTTGTTGAGTACTTCTAAGTAATAGGCCAGCGAGAACCCCAACACTCACTAGAAGTGAAAGAATGAACAATTATGTTGGTGTATGTAGGTTTTCATTTGAAGTAGAGTTGTAAATGATTTGTTTGTGAGAAGGCCAACTCTCATTAGAAGTGAAAGTGTGAATAGTTGTGTTTACGTATGTCGGTGATCACAAGCAACAATTATTATGAATAGTGGACTACATACCTAGTATGTTTCCATTTCGCGTGGTGCAATTCTCTCCCTATGTCAGTACTAAGTGGGGGGAATGTTATGAATAATTATTATCACTTAACATATGTTATTTAGAATACTAGTTATGAGTGAGTCATGGGTTGTTTCATACAACTCATATATAAGGTTAGATGAGATTTTGTAGGGATTGTGTGATAAGGCTTGACCCCTTAAGGAGATCAAGTCCTTATATGTATGTTTCACCTCTTTGAATAATGTAATTGAGTTTATTGTGTAAGATGCTACTAAACTTTAATCCCATGTGGGGACTAGATTTGTCGTTTTTCTCCCTTCAATAGATCGAGACCAAGGAACACTTCAGTTTCCAATGCCTCAATTACTATTATATTCAAGTGAGATACCACTATCTTTATAGAGACTTGGGGTACTCTCTATCCACTTTCTTTTAGTACTAGGACCAATGATGCCTAGCTCTTTTCTTCGAGAGGTTGTCACCCTTTGACGTAAGTCCGTACAGCGAGCCCCTAGAGCTACCAAGATGATCACCTTGTTCTTTTAGCCCATCATAGAGGTTGGTGGCATTAAGTGCCCTTTTGGAATATTGCTGACTTCACACTTTGAAAGAGGGAGCTCGGTCAATGAGGCGGTGCTCATCTTTGCATTCTATGGACTCCTAATGTTGCAAGACTTACCACATGTTATCTCAGTCGGCAACATGAATCTGCACTCCCTTCCTATGTCATTTGGTAGTTGCTCCTCGGTGTCATGCGGATCTCCACTTCACTACTCGCTTCCTGAGTGTGTATGGCTCTATGGGTGAACCCCGTTATAGGTTTCATTGCTACCTTCTGAGTTTCTTCAGCTTTGGCTTTTAGTAATGCTCTGTACTCAGGGCAGATTGTGCTTAGCTTAAGTCTATATTGAATCAGCTTCAACCTAGTTTCCACTTAGCCATCGACAAGCTTCACTTTATGAAGCTACGGCACTATCTCTATGTTCATTGATCAGATCTTGCACCTTGGCCAAGATTCGTCAAGGAGCTGCAGGGTATGCCAAGACAAAAGGACTTCTATCGTAGGCATGTTACAAAAATATTGGCATGGGACTATCATCTAGTCATTCTGATTTTCATAAGCCCTGCCTCACATGCACACAAACATTGAGCACCACATCAAGTCTTACATTCCTGTGTTGGCATCTCCAATCCGATGAACAAGAAGCTAGGGACTTTACACACCTATAGCTGGAACCATCGTCTGTTTCAGGCCTTGGGAATCTGTTCAACATAGTTAGTCTTCATGATCTGGATAGGGTCCTTTTTACCCTCACACTTTTGTAATGTCCCCTTTTCTAAAATAACATAATTAATAAAGTTTTAAGGTGGGCATGGTCATTTCCAAATCTTGAGTAACTTAATAATATCATTTAAATAAAATATATATTTAAATACTTAAAAGTATTTAAGCCTACTCATTATTATATGTCGGCCTAAAGGGATGAAAAGGAAGGGACTTTATGGAATTAAAGTGAAAACATAAAAAGGAGAAAAGTATTTAAAGATTAATTTATTTTAAATGCTAAAGTGGCTGACTCAAGGTGAAGAAAGAAACTTGAGGGAAAAGGCAATAGTTAAATCAAATTAATTCTACAAGTGGGGCGACCCCTTTTGGAGATTGTTCTAGAGGTTTGTGCCGTCATTTGTGTATAAAAGGAGGTTGTTTGGCTTGTTTGAGGATCATCTATTCCTTATCATAATTTTCATGAGGTTTTTGGGCTGCCGCTCATTTCTTTCCACTTGAGGACGGAAACCCTCTTGTGGGGCATGCAAGTGAGGACGGAAACCCTCCTTGTTCCCTAATTGAAGGATGAAAAACCTTCAATCCTTGAGGATTCTCGATTTAGGGGTTTCCATTGGGCT
The DNA here is from genome assembly GCA_019776745.2 of Taxus chinensis. NCBI lineage: Eukaryota > Viridiplantae > Streptophyta > Pinopsida > Cupressales > Taxaceae > Taxus > Taxus chinensis. The sequence continues at coordinate 45,736,433 of CM034153.1, forward strand.
TCAATAAATTGATTCAATGATTTCAGCGAGGGTTTTTGTGATGAAGGGCTGTTAGGGCATTTTTGGGAGTTTCCAGACCCTATACACCTCATTTTTGGAAGTTCTATTGCTTGTCGGTATATATAAGCAAGTGTTCTGCATACCCTATACACCCCAACCATCCCCGCAGGTATGGGTTCGAGTATATACATAAGCAGGAATCATTTGTTGTTTTGTCATAGCCTCCGTTGGTATATGCATGTCTGAATGATTCAGTCTACTGAATAAGGGTACATGTTGGTTGTTTATCATTTGTTGTTTCAATTGTTCTATCCATGGTATTTACTGCTCCAGGATTTGTAGCTGTTGGTGTCTTTAGTCTGAACACTATTCTAACTGTGCTGAAAGATGGAGCTCTCTGTTTCAAGGAAATCTCGATTGAAATTGAGAATGGTATGGTGGTGGGAGGCCCACATAGTGTACTTTAAAGGTCCTGTTTGAGAGGCTGTAAGGTGGAGGTGGTGGTATGCATTTGAGAAGGGAAGATGACACTTCTTTGGGGGCCTGTTTACTAGATACAGTTCAGGCCATACTATGCAACCTACAGAACCTCTCGAAGTAGGTTTTCTGAATGCCTGTTGCTTGTATAGGTCATTAGGATGGAAAACAACCCACATAGATGATTATAATTGCAGATGATGACGGGTCTTTGTAGAAACTTTTGAAGTCCAAATTGACTGTATTGCATGAAGGAGGTGGTGTCTTGACCAGGGATGGTGGTGTTTGTTCTGAGTTCCAAATTTTGTCTTCTGAGTACTAGTCTACAGTTAATTGATTATCTTTGATAAGCTGGTTTTTATGTTATTTAGATGACTAGTGTTGTTAGGAACTCAGGATGTTTGTAGCTTTCCATGGGTTTCAAAAGCTGTGTTTGGATTCAAAAGTCTTAAACAAACACAACTTTATATTTATTTTCGACCTTTTGTGACTTGGCTAGTTTATGTTTTTATCATGGTTGAGGAAGCCTGAGCATTTTTTATCATGGGTGAGGGAGTGGTGAATGCTGAAGAAACAGGAGTGCGTGCTCCAAGACATAGATCCTCTTTGTTAAAAAGTGCTACAAAACTGTCTCAAGTGTTGACATTCCTCCAATGACAATTACAAGGAACAATATGGCAGAGCAAGGAAAACTAGGTGGGCTGGACAGAAATAAAACCATGAGCAATAGGCATGGGTTTCTATAGTCAAGACTGTCTTTAATCTTGAACAAAGCCCAGAGAAAACGATAAGCTAGGGTTGTATACAATAAACAAGCAAGGGTAGAACTTAAGAAACACCTAATAAACTTTTATACTAGCAATACGCAGGTGTTGAGCTGCATATTGTATGAAGTAGTGGAAAAGCTCTGATGCTCAATGGTGACATATTCATGATAGCACGATCCAGTTGTGAGGAGTGTGTATGGATCATAGTTACCTAATTCGGGGGGACGGGAGTACGGAGGGATGGGGTTTCCGGGATGGCAAAAAATTTCCCAAATTTTGGGAACGGCAGGGGCACGGCTTTTAAAATAATACATAAAAATTAATCTTCCAATAGTTTAACATTTTTGAATGACGTTTAGGGATTTAAACTGTAATGAATGTATTTTAGGCACTTTAAAGATCATAATTTGATGTTCTTGGTAAAAATAACATCATTTTAAAAGTAAAAACATCATAAATTTTTTTGGAAGATTTAAAAAAAATTGGAGACATCCCCGAAACGTTCCGGACGTCACCAAATTCTAGGGGACATGTCCCCACGTAACACTGGTATGGATTGCAGATATGGAGAAGAGAGTGTCCAAACCTCCCCTGTGAAAGTCCACAATCAACAACTGATACTCTTCTACATTTTTAGGGTCTGGTTTTCCATTTTAGACTGATTGAGCTAACAGTGGTGTTGAAATAGAACCACACCTAGTAGAGAGATGCATGGTACGAAAAGGAAAAATAGGGAGTGTTTTTTTAGCAACGATAGATTTGACAAGGTTTTTGCTCTGAAAAAGCGTGATAGAAGATCAAAGGTACAAATAAGAAGGGGTGTCCAAAATGTATCCCTCTTGAAATCCTTTACAGAATCCCTATTTTTTTTGTAGAAATTCCACAGAAAATCAACTAGGGTAGTATGGAATGAGTCTCAAGAATATGTTGGAGTTTGACCAATAAAAATTGAAAAGATGAAAATGTGAAGATCATCGTGCACAGAGCTTGAGTGGGGGAAAAGAACGAGGTTGTAAATTTCTAATACTGTTTTGGTATGGCCTTACATAAAAAAAACAGAGAAATGAAACACTTAGCTGCGGAAATCTGTTTGACACTCTTCATTAGTGTAGATTGAATATATCTACATGGTTTAGGACAAGGGCTGATTGGATAAGGACAAACACTTGCTAAGTGCTTGAGAAGTCAGCATGCAAATTAAGCGTAATTTCTTATCTGTACCTGCAGTTGAGAAGAGATAATGAACTTACCCATGTGGAAGGAAAAAATATCTAGGAATGATATTTGCTAGTTGTGAACAACTTTAAACGTAATGAGACTCAACAACATGCCATTAACGACTCCATGCAGAAAGAAATCTCAGGTATAATTTTACTTAACTTCTCCAAGGGCGCCCTGAATTATCTGGTTTACTTTAAAATATCTTATAGAAAATGGGCTGCACAAACTATATTGTGTTCAAGGGTAAGTTGTAGGTGGGAAGTCATTGAAATACTGAAACAATCTGAAAAATTGTCCGAGTTCTTACATTGTTTCTCAGATCAGAAATGTCATTGAGAGCATTACCTGCCGTTCCTGACATGATTTTGGCCTGGCAGTGTTTCTGTGCCAGAAGGGGCTTATTTTGTGGAAGAAAAGCCTTGGAAATGTATTTGGACATCTTTTCTATTGTATTATATGTTAGGAAATAGTTATTGCAGCCCAGTATACTTCCCAAATGAAATTTGTACCATGTACTGCCTCAATTATGATGCCATCCCCTGCATAAGGGACATTTTAGTTTATTGGAATTGAGACGTAGTCAGGCCACCTGTAATATATATGTTCAAAGTTTTAAACTTTTAACCTTAACTGATAAATTAGGGGAAGTAATAATGTGGTTCTCATTTACAAAATGTTGTACTTGCATGGTGTAATAATGTTGTTCTATTTACAGAATGTTGTACTTGTATTGCGTGCTGATGTATGCTTGGGGTTTAGTTTGATTTTAAAGTCTGAAGTCTTATGCTTTTGTTGCGAGTATACAAATATATTTTAATAAATTCTACATTTTTTCATTGTTAAAAAATTAGTTGTTTCTTGTGACATTTACCTGTTTCCAGTGCCTTTTGGGGCTGATGTTTTGGATAGCTATTCTAGTGTAGAAACCATACCTTTTTTCCTCTTTTTTGATATAGCCTTCTACTTAGCTACTATAAGCGAGGGGTATCTTTTCTGTCAAATTCACCCTCGACTTACATCTGGCACTGTCTGTTGGGGTATGCCCCACACCAAATGAGTTGAATGCAGTATTTTACCCAATTTCAACACACTATCATTTCTCTTGGGATTTGAAGTGGGGCTTTGTAGTGGAAGCCTCAATGATTTTACCAAATGAAATCGTCTCATTTGATGCAATTTAGTTCTAGGATCATAAAGATATAAAATCATAAATATAATATATATTTTGTATATTACATTTATGTTTTTGCACATATACTTTTGTGTATGTTTGTATTATATATACTTGTATGTTGCATCCCAGATGTATGGAACCCAATATTTGTAAATAGTCTTTTATATCCTCATTGGATAGCATCCTTGTATGATGAGTTTTCATATTCATTTCCATGCAACTTGGTTTATTTCAATGTCTTCGTTCCATCTTTTGTTGTGTACATGCTGCATGTGTGTGAGTTCTTTACTTTAGTAAAAACTCAACCCATCAAAATTCTTGAGCTGCCAGCCCTTTAAATATTAGACTTAACATTTGCTTTTATGGATTTTTAAATTCAGAGCTCTTTTTTTGGATCTTTGTTAACTCAAAATTCATTCTATTGTTTCTTTGTTAATTCAAACTTGATCCTATTGGTTCTTTGTGCTGTTTCTGATGTTATTTCAAAAACATCATCAGAGAAGTAAGTTTGGTGATAATACTAAGAATAATAAGTTTGTTCGATACTTTGTTTTGTAGACACCTCAATCACCTATTGCCCAGACAGTTGGTTACGAAAAGTATAACATTGATGAGTTCCCTACAGGGACAAATGCAATTGTTGCTGTACTTGCTTATACAGGGTAAGATGTCATCAATGTAAATTATTTACTTTTTGCATATTTGGATTGTCACTTAGTGATAACAATGATTTTGCAGATATGATATGGAAGATGCTATGATTTTGAATAAATCTTCTGTGGAGCGTGGTATGTGCCATGGACAAATATACCAGGTTGGGTTTTCATTGAATTTATAACCTTTCTAGAATTGTAAATGCATGGTAATTTTCTACGAAGGGTAGGATATCATCATATTTATATAAAACTAATGTTTTTTAGCTAGGTATTATTCGTTCTTCATAGAAAGCTAAAGGTAAAGGCAGTTTTTAGGTCACTACCAAGTGAGTTCCCCCTTGTGGAAGCACAAGGGGATAGTTTTCCAGTCACGTTATATATTGTTCATATTGAGCATACATACCCTGCTCCCTCTAGATTTAAACATATGCCTCCTTTTCTGAAGTACACGAGTCTTCACCATTAGGCCTATTCAAGTCGTACACACTTCTGGGAACGCCCATATGCCCCCACCCCCACCCCCCCAACAATGTGAGGGGGGGCTTTGTGTAGACTTGATCCTAGGTCAGCCTTGAAACAGACAAATGTAAAAATCCAGATCTCTTCGGGAGGGCAAAAAATCTGAATATCCGGAATTCTTGAAATAGTTTGGAAAAATCCCCTCCAAAATATATAACTATGTATGAGCATAATTTATAAATATGCAAATTGTCAAATATAATGAAAAATAATAATAATATATATGAGCACAATATATAAATATGCAAATTATCAAATATAATGAAAAAAATCAATAAAGCAATATACAATGTCAATATATTTAATATTAAGTAATATGTAGGATTGTTGGGTTATTTTTTTGGCAAAAGACTAAATCAAATAAAAATCAATGCAGTCCAGGACCAAATTTATTTGGGCCAGCTTGAAAATCTGGATCCAGCCAGCTGAAAAATCTGGATCCAGCCAGATTTTGTGTAGATTTAATAACTATGCTTACCAGGTTGGGTTTCTTTAGGTTTAGTCTGCCTAGATTTGTTCGGTCTAGCCTTAATAGCCAAACTTGAATGGATAACATCCCAGCGACAAACATGTAATTTGATTTCCATCTACACTTTCTAAATAGATAAGCATTATTTACAAAATGATCTTTAGTGCCATGCTACCCTCTACTTTTGTTCAAACATTACCCAGTTAATATGTTATATCGTCTTAGTCTCATAGTAAAAATATAATTCAAATGTAATTGCATCTTTAATCTTTTCATACTAACTTGAAGAGTCCTCACAAGTGTCAAGGTAGCCTCATCAACCACAATTAGTACTCCCTACCATCATCCAATGCAAATCATTTAGGTATTTTTCCTCAGATTCATCAAGAAAATCCTTTCTTAAGTATTTCTTGCCAAGCTCAAAATACACGCAAGCTCTCTTAGAGGAGGATAAAAAGGTCCATATGTGCCTCGTGCCTTGATGCTACATGGAGTGGAGGCATTGATACTCCTGATGATCATATGACACTATCTTCCATGCATGACATATTTTTGTTGAATAGTGGAGCCTAAATTTCTATTTTAAAAAAAAATATATTATTGTCAACAAAAGGAGAGAAGTATTAGAGTGCATGGCTTCAGTGCTTGCAGGTGCAGTGAAACAAACATGTGACCTTAAAATCATCGGTTTGATGCCCTCCTATCATAACTATCTTTACATGAAAAATAGAAAGAGTGAAGTTGTACTAGTATACATGAATAATGATGCAGGAGCTTCTAGGCTCACAAGCAATCCACATCTCCGAAAAATACTTAAGGAATACGTAGTTTGTGTGTGCATAGAGTCTTTGGTCAAAGAAAAAAAGTGTTGGGCTTGGTGCATTCTTGCATAAAAGGTTGGAAGTCTCGCATAACAGAGTTTATAGGAGCTTGGCGCGGATATCTTCCGCAACTATTCGAGTTGTGTACCCTGCATAGATGATGTTGAACTGTACATGACCTCAAGTCTTGCGGATTCGGTTTGATCTTGTACAGCGCTATGGAACACTTGGATGTGTAACTCTATTGTAATATAAGTTAATCCAAGGTGTCATAAGCTTTTGTGTTATTTGATATAAATGAGGAGTCATTCCTGTAAAAATAGGAAGATTCATCTTAGAAGGTGAAATGAACAACCAAATCTTGGCTCTATATATTGTAGTCTTCTTTTCAATATTGAATGTGAATACAATTTTTGGCTTGCACCAATATTGTTAATTTGTCCTTCCAATACTTGGCTTGACATTGGTATCAGAGCACAGGCTTGTCCATTTATTTTCTTAACTTCCACTCTTCTTCTTTTGCTGCAAATTCTTTTCCAGCTAATAAAATTTCTGTGAAATTTCAATTTAATTGTCATGCAGCCATTCAACGCTGATATCATTACTTAAAGATCACCGTGCACTTGTCCATTGCTGCTGGGGTTGTATTCAGTCTCTGGAATAATGTTTCATCTTCATAGCTGGCTGTATGGCATTCCATCTGTGTGTTCTTACAACAATGATAAAACAATTATTGAAGCATTGTTATATGCTAAGGAGGCGTTTTGGACTGTGTAGAAGTGTCTAATGTATAGCTGGGCGTTTCAGACCTGCTGCATGGAGTCACATAAGGCATACCTCTTCAAAGCCTGAGTTGGAGGACTGTGTGGCATTTCAACTTCATCTCTATCAACATTCTAGGGCTCTGGCTGTGTCAAAGGTTGAGTAAGGCGTTGAAGGAGTTAGTTGAAGCTTTAAACAGTGTTTTAGCTGTTGAGGTGGTATTTAAAGTCGCAAACTATTTTTATTTATTTTTGTCTTCTCCATATCGCCATTCTTCCCTCAAATTCATTTCCATTCAGCCAGCCACGTGGGAGGTGGAAATTCAAAACAAGATAAGTTTCATTTACTTTTGAAACTTCATATTTCTTGCATTTGCCAATTAAAAGCATTTCATGGAGGAATTTTAATGTTCTTTTAATTTGGTCATAACTGACAGTAGGGTGCCAGAAGCCAAAGATGTGGTTGAAACAAAGTCAGGAGATCTTGGAGGTATTCAAGGAGAACCTCAAACATTCATAAAGCCAGCAGAAATTGTATGCAGACCAGCAGAGAGTTGAGAGGACTTTTGAGGTGGGAGATGTTGTTTTCCTCAGATTGCAGCCATATAGGAAGTCTTCCCTCAAACAAAGCGGCGCTGAAAAGCTTAAGCCACATTTCTATGGGCCATACAGAGTAAAGAGAAAATCTGGGAAGGTTGCATATGAGCTAGAGATGCCAGAACATAGTAGAATCCATAATGTCTTCCATGTTTCGTGCCTCAAAAAGGCACTAGGATGTCATATCACTCCCTCTGCTGAGTTGCCCCCTTTGGATGATTAGGGCAAGCTGATGTTAGTCCCAAAAAACATCATAGATGTTAGAGAGAAAAGGCTAAGGAATAGGAGCATACGGGAGTACTTGGTACGATGGAAGGATCTATTGGTTGAAGTCTTGAAGATGCTACATGGGAAGGGGTAGCAATTCTAGAGCATCCCAACTTACAATTGCTTGTGGGCAAGTAATTTTGGGAGGGGAGGACTGTAATTTACCCTTCTCGAGATTAATCTAGGAGAAGACTCTTAGCCGATTCAGTATTTTCCACTGCTGAGTTGCCCACTTATGTTTTATTATTATAAAAAGTAACTTTTTGGATAAAGTAAGTCAATGCTAAAATAGAAAATAAGAAAGTCACTTTAAAATTAAAGTGCAAATATCCCGCATAGAGCACCCTGACTTGGAAAAGGGAGACACAAGATTATAAAAAGAAGTGAGGGGAAGATTTATGGGTATCTTTTGGCCATAATCTGATGATATATTGAGTGTTTGAGCTGTTGTCCCAACTTCTGCGGTGAGGACGGAAAACCTCCCTTGCAATCAAGTTTGTGGGGACAAAAACCTCCATCTTTTGGTTTCCTATCTGAGGACTAAAACCCTCCAAGTCGCGTGTGGTGATCTCATCCAAAGATTGCATCTGCGCTTCAATCAGCGATCTTAGTGTTAGATCAGTTTTAGCATCGTCTAGGGCACGTTTTTGGCATCAGCTAGCAGCATTCTTGGGCATTTTCAAGGGTTATTTGCAGTCACGAATCAGTCACAACAGCTAGGGCATCATTTCAGGGTATGTTTTCCCAGTATTTATTTATAACTGCGTTGTATTTAGGAAATCTAAATATTTTCTGAGGATTTGAAACTAATTTCATCATTTCTAGCGTTTGTGAATTTTTACCGAATGGTTTTTGAAATAAAAATCAATTTAATTAATTCTGCCCTAGGATTTGCTACTAAAATCCATATTTCATTAATTTTGTTCTAGAGGGGACATTACTCAGTGTTATTTGGTACAACTGTTATTGTATTTTAGGAAATAAGTATTTTTCCAAGGGTTAGGATTTATTTCAATCATTTTCCAGCAATGTTTTATTTCTGTAGTTAGGGTTTTACAAAAAAAACCAGAGTTCTCATTATTTCTGCCCTAAAGGGGACATTAAAACAAGTCCTTAGGATTGAAATATCCATCCTCAGCATGCTGATGTCCTTCATGTACAACATTCCAAAAAGAAAGACCTGGGGGGTAATTGTTAGTCTTTCCAGATTGTCTTCAGTTCTATTTAAATCATGAGATTTCTTCTTGCTGGATTGTTGCATGTGCAAAAATACAATCCTATCCCTCGGGTTGTTCTATGGAACCTCATTGAATGATTGTTCATGATATCATACGATGCCAAAAGTTAGGAAAGTAGCTAAACAAAACTCTAGGATTGAAATAGGGCAGAAAAAAAATCCCTGAAGTATTTCAAAATAGTTCATGAAACAATTGACACATGCGGAATGTAACAATCTATTGAGACCCTTGCAAAGGATGAGATTATCAGATAAGTGGAGTACTAAGTGGGAGACATGGTCATGGTACATCTATAAAAGGAGGGGATCGTCAGAAGAACATATGATAAATTGAGGTGGAAGAAAATCAAGCCATGTAAGGTGCTAAGAAAATGTGGAACCAACACATATGAGATAGACTTGTTTGATGGGATATATATCAACTATTCTCAATGTTGACGATTTGTACCATTATGCGGAGGGGCACACAAGTGTTGAGATTGATAGTGCATATTTTGGTGAGTTAGACTGGAGACAAAGATTGCTTGAGAAAGTGTGCGTGGAGATTGAATAGGTGATTGATACCAAAGTCTAGAAGACACAAAAAGGAGTACAAAGAGTATTTGGTTAAGTGGAAGGGCCAAGAAATTGAATAGGCAACGTGGGTGAGTGCATCCTAATTTCATAAGCATGGGAGATCTATCGAGGACCTCTTGGAATGCACATGGGTTGATGCTCAAGGTTCATTTCTCTTACCAGGGTTGTATGATGCAGGCCCATCCGGGCACACAAGCAATCCACATCACCCACAAATACTGAGTAAGGAAGTATTTGTGCATGCGCGTAGCCTTTGTGGGAGAATAAAAGTGACGATCTTTGTGCATTCTTGTCAAAAAGGTTCTAAGTCTTGCGTAACAAAGTTTGAGGAGCTTGGTTCAAATATCTTTCATAAATATTGGAGTTATGCACACCTTGTGCAAAAGATGTTGATCCATGCGCAATAGGTTGGGTCTTACATAACTTTGAATAACATAGGGATTAGTGGGTGAAAGCACTTGTGCGCAACCTTGTTGTGCACCACCGCAAGATGGAAGGTGAGTCGATAGACACATGTCAACACAAATCAATATTGACCTTTCTATGTTGCGTGTTAATTCATAGAAGATATGGAACGACCATGACAGTTAAAAGATGCAGATTTGAAGAAAGTGGAAGTGTCATTGGAAGATGGTTTTTTTGATACAAAAGGTGAACTGTTCAACTCCCGTAAATACTTTTTTTGCCTATAAATATGATGGTCTATGTCATTTAAAGGGTTGGCAGCCAGAGTAAGAATATATAGAGCCAAGTCTGAGAAGAAGAATGTGAGATGATGCGACCTGTAAGAAGAAGGATCCATTTATGGACTATGCAGGGCCTTGCAAAACTTGCAAGTCTAGTTTAGGAATATTTTGCCATAACATACCTTTTGTGCCATAACATCCCTTTTGTGACCATAGTAATCTTCGAATTTCAAGGTTGTAAAAGGATCATTATTAGCGCCTATAATTTAATTTCCTCTATTGAATTCATTTCTATACGTCGTTTTTGCGCTGCAAGAAAACCACAAGCAATCCATGTCCACCAACAAGGCTTAGAGTAAGGAATAAGTAGTGTCTGTGTGCACACAATCTTTGGTAGAAAAATAAAAGTGTTGGTCTTGGTGCATTCTTTTGCAAATGGTTGAAAGTCTCGTGCAACAAAGTTTGAGGTTTGTGGTGCAAATATCTTGCACAACTATTGGAGTTTTGTGCATCTTGCGCAAAACATGTTGAACTGTGCACAACCTGAAGTTTTGCATATTAGGTTTGGTTTTACACATCTCTGTGCAACATAGGGATCAATGGGCTAAAGTACTTGTGTGCAACCTTGTTGCTTGCACACAATTGCAGGATGGAAGGTCAGACGATTGACACATGTCATTACAAATCAATTTTGACCTTTTGGATGACATGTGTCAATGCATAGAGATTTTGGAATGACCATGACCATTGGAGATGCACATTTGAAGGGAGCCGAAGCATCACGGGCAGCCGATTGGTTGATAAGGAAGGTGAACTATTCAATTCACATAACCACTTTCCCTATAAATGTGATGGAAAAAGTCATTGAAGGGGTTGGCAGTCAGAGTAAGAATATACCAAGTCGAGTCTGAGAAGAAGACTGTGAGTTGCTGCAAACTGTAAGAATCAAACATTTCTGGTTCATGCAGAGCCTTGCAAAACCTGAAGTCTTGTTTGGAGTATTGTGCTGCACCATCCTTTTTGGGACTGTTTTAATCTAGACTGTTTCGGTACGGGTACAGGTACAGGTATGGTAAGCTGAAACAACAAATTTTTAAAAACCTCGGGTACGGTACGCTGTGCGTATGTTCGTACAATATATTTTTAAAAAGTAAAAAATATAAATATATACAAAAATTTAAAGAAAACAACAAGCTTATTGTCTGAAGTCTCAATAACCTATAAAATATTAGAAGCCAACAACAAGCTTATTATGAATCAGAAGCTATCTAAAGCAAGATTTCTTTGACTGAACACAAGAAGACCACAAAATATTAAATCTATGAGTCCATCTACCTTTGGGCTCATAAACATTCCACTTATTGTTAAGGCCCAGGGAAAGGTTTGGGGAGAAGGCAATCTTTTCATAGAGTTTTTTGGAGGTAGCCTCTTGGAGAAGGGGCCCTTTGAGCCAAAATTCTCATCCTCCATAATTAGTCCAGTAGAGGGAGCTGTGAAAGCATATCCGAGCATTATATACATTCTGAACTGAGATTGAGGAAGCTTATAGAAAGCTTTAAGGTTTGTCCATTTCATCCACTTCCCAAATCTGTACAATTCATGAAATATTATAATTCCTTTCTCAAACCAAAGGAGAGCAGAGCAGCCTCTTGTCAAGGCACGGATCTTGTCATTATATTTCAGATTCGACAAAATCGATTTGTAGGCTTGACACCTAGTGTCAAAGGAAGAGAAGATAGGCTGCCCAATTACCAAGTGCTTCACTTCTTCCCATGCCTTCCAAATGGACTGAAGAATAAAGGACCCATGAGGAGCAACGAGAAAGCCCCCAAATAGTAAGTCAATCAAATGAAGTCCTTTTCATCTCTCTTGACCCTTTGGAGCCTATTGGCAATATTGAATTTCACACGAACTTTCCAAGGTTCAATTCCAGTCAAAGCCCTCAGGTTTTATTTATTTTTTTGCACTTAAAAAAGAAACCATCTGGGTACGCTGTGGGTACATACCCACAATGTACCCACAGCGTACGTGAAGCGTACTAGTACCAATAGCCGATACGTATTAGGCCTGATACATATTAGGCCTGGTACTTGGCGTTTTCGGGCAGTCTAGGTTTTAATCTGTGAATATCAAGACTGTAATAGAGATTATGATCCGCGCCTATAAGTGAGTTTTCTTCATTGAATTAATTTGTGAATATCAAGATTGTAATAGAGATCATGATCTGTGCCTGTAATTGAATCTTCTCCATTGAATTAATTTCTATACTTGGGCCTTTGCATTGCGAGAGAACTACTGTTGTGTGCACCCATTTTGGGTATTGGCGCGTGAGTACTGTGGGCTGCATGGTCTAAGACTGTCCTTTATTGGACTCTAACCACAACTGCATCAAATAACCAAAATAGATCAGTGGGACTTGAAAGTAGAACCAGTAGAGATAAAATGAGGGGGTGAAAAGAAGCTCCAAATGGAGGCTATTGTGAAGGATCAGGTGTTGACTTACTTGCCTGATTCATTCTTGTAAGGCTGAATAGGCACGTCCTTAGATAAAAATCGCTCCATTTGATGGGCTATACCAATTATTGAGCTTTTTTTTAACCACCTTTTCTAGCTGGGAATTGGATTGGCCGACTAAAAGTGCGAGAAATTTAAATGTATTCTCCTAATGGGTTGTGCTGTTCCAAGAAACTGCCTATTTTCTATACAACTCCAATGTGTCATACTTCACGCTCATTTTTAGTGAAAATGTTAGGGGGATATGGAGGTGGATGTGTTTTGTTGGGTTTTATTTTATTGTTTTATGGACAGATCGATGGCTTATTTTGCAGTTTCGTTTTCAGGAGGTGGGGCGGATAGGATTTGGCTTAAAAATTTATATGCTTATGCTTGGCTTTAATATTATTGAAATTAATTTCTTTATGATAAGTGGTTGAAAATCTTTTAATTTCTTGTCCTGTCAAATGATGTCTTAAAATGTGCTGCATATATGTTATCTTGCCATATCACATTAAAAAAATCATAAGCATTTGAGTGAACATACTAAAAGCATTTCTGATTTGTTCAAAGACAAGTTATGGTAGGCGAACTTAAACTTTGTAACAGGCTAATGGTAACAGTATTTGTGAAGTTATAACTGATCAACAGGTGTGTTACTTGTTCACATAGTAAGGCACAATTAGTGCCAGGATGAGTTGACTTGTTTTTCTGGCAATGGCTTGTTCAGAATACAGATCTCAGGAGGATAGTGTGCCCGTAGTTGTTCATAGTAGAGTTTGAGACTGGTGGTACTGGGGAGAGCATTTCAAACTGATAAGCCTCCTAGTCACTAGATTTGACCTTAAATAGACAGGCCTGGTGCAGAAGTCACGAGCATTTTGGGCTAAAGGAGACAGACCTGGAGTAGACTTTCAATTTTGTCAATATTTTTACCTTTTCTACAAATTTAATTTAATAGTTCCAAGAGTCACTAACATGTTTCATAAGACAAAAGAACATTGGAATATTCAAAACTATACTAACGTTTTCCAAACATCTGGGTTTGGTTTTTTTATCCACCAAGATTAGTTATAAGATAAAGTATATTGAAACAATCCCTGATTTATTGAGGATTTTCTACTTCTTGTCAGATTTAATTATTCATAATATGAAATAAGATAAACTTATTACTTACTTTTCCTAACGACGTTCTGTTTTTTTGCAGACAGAGACTATTGACTTGACGGAGAAACAGGAGAGACATGACGGTATTTTGAAACTTTTTGCAAGAACCAATAAAGATGCATCTCTTAGTCGTTTTGTTGATACTGATGGTCTTCCATATATTGGCCAGGTTATCTTCCTTTTTGTTTAAATTGCTGTCCTGATATATGTTATAAGAGTTGTTTTAGCTTTGTAAAAGGCCTTTAGCTGATTGTTTCCTAGTTGTCTTTACCAGATTCTTCAATCAGGGGATCCTTACTGTAATGTACACAATACCGTGACAACTCTTAGCAAAACTCACAAGCTCAAGGGTTCTGAGATTGCTGTTGTTGATTATGTAGCTGCAATAGGTACGAAGCCAAAGGACCCTTTGCAAAAGGTGATATCACTTATCTTAAGTAAAATGACATTTTATTTCAACATGATGACAACTTAGAATTTCTAAGTTTATAATGCATATCGTTAATCTCTCTTCTACTCTCAGCACTGGTTCTGTTAGATTATTAATTTTTGCAGGATTTTACTTGTGTATGATTAATTCATCTCAAGATGATCTCAATGAGTAGTCATTACCCTACTGAACTTTTCTTCTTGTATTTTTGGAAATAATCAAAAGGCTAGAGGACTCTATGTAGTACGCAAGTGCTGTAAGAATTTGTTAGTAGGGGGAGGAACGATGAACACATTTCACAGCTTTGAGCTTCATATCCTCAAGCTTCTTTCTCTATTGGAAAATCTTTTGTTTTCATAGTTCTCTGTTGTTCCACTTGTATTTTAACTAATTCCTAAAAGGCTCTATGTTTGAGACTATATCCTCAAAAATTATAATCACACTTTGTTAATTTCCTCTTCCAGGGATACGCTGATTTCAGCTGGACAATATAACTTTATCATTTAGAAGTTTGAGAAAGCGTTCTTTATCATACATCATGCTGGATTTTTGTGGCATGATGCTCTTTAGATGGAAATGCTGAATTCATTTGGCCTACCTAAAATATCATTTGGAAATGTGAGAAATTTGAATGATACAAGGGATGGCATGTTTAGATTAGTAATATCCATTTAAAATGAGATAGCAAAAGTACAAGAACTGTATAGCTAACTGTATGGTCTATTGTATTAATTGAAATGTGTGTGCATTTTTGAAGTTTATTTTTTTCTAACATTGTAACATTTTTTTTTGTATTGAATAAAAAGTTAACAAAATAAAGTGTGATTAATGTCTACAATATGGAGAATTTTTTCCCTTTTCGGGTGCTGGCCCAAACCTTGCAAGAGGAATGGGGGAGAAAATGAATGCTTTGTTTGGAGCCGATGTGTGTTGAAGAAAATGTTGCACACTTGACAACTCGTCTGTAGCTGCCCTCACCTTTGATATTGCACTGTGCAATGTGGATGAGCAAAGGAGCGACAGATTCAAAACTTTCACCCACATATATGCCCCGGGTTTATATCTCTTTTAGTTGTTAATTGTTTATGGGTGAGCATATGTGGGAAAGAACGGTTTTGTCTAGTGACTGATTTATTTGATTTTCTCCATTTCCTGTCTCCTCTTTAGAAGTCTGAAGGTCTATTTTTGGTTTCCCATTATGAACGATTAAGTGGGAAATGATTTTGTGCTTGTTTTTGGGGTGATGAGCTTGCTTTAGCCTAACTCTTGGTTCATTCAGTTGCTCTTTTTCGTTCTTTGGGGTCTATCTGTGATATACATGTGCTATGAATATGCTCTAAATGGGGTTCACAATTCCATTGCAATTGCTTGGGGCTGATTTAATAAGGATCCAAATTCTCCTCTCTGTATGGGCTGTGCATACTTCCTAAGTGGTTGCTATCATCGTCTGTTCTTGTGTGCATGACTTTATAGCACTCTTATGCATGGAAAATCCTCCACAATTGATGGTGAAGATTATTGCTCCCGTCACAACCAAAATTCAGCTATTTGTCCAGTTCTACTTGTTCATTTCCACTTCCTAGGTGGATACATGTTGTCTCCGCGTGGGTTGACCTTTCAAATCCAATTTGGAACTCTTTTTTTACTATTTTTAGTAATTTTTCAGATTTTGCATTGTATAGCTCTAAATTGGACAATATGGTGTAAAGAACACAGAGTCTGAGGCCTACACTTCTCCTATAGAGAGTGCCCTTCTATAGACATTTTCAGTTTTAGTAAAGGACCGTTGGTTTTACAATTCTTGTCTTGTGAATTTCAGTTTTTCTTCTATAACAAATTAAGCACTATAGTTAATGTTTTGTCCATTGAATTGCATACTTAGTCCGGATCATTAGTATCATAGAAGTTCGTTCCATTCTTGTATGCCCCACCACACAAGATCAAAATGCATGGTCTTGAGGCTTGTGATACTTTAGATGATCTCCCTTGTTGGCTCAAATGTCCTCAAATGGCAAAGGAGGAATGACAAATCCTTTTAAAGATATGCTTGATGAAGCCCTCGAGAGGTAGAGGAGGAAGATGCTGGTATTGTTCGCTAATGTTATCCCAACAGTCGTGCTTGAGGTTACACAAACGTTGTCATCAAGTAAGCACTTTGGGGGTTTGACACACGTCAAGGTACAAGTAAATGTACTTAGTTTGAAGGAGAAATTAATGATGATGAATTGGATAAATGGTTGAACCAATTGGAATCATATTTTTCTGTTAATATTTTATCTGATAATGAAAAGATGACATTCACTCTCTTGAAAGCCTCTTTACATGTCAAAAAATGTGGGGAATCATATTTTCTTCAAGATGAATGTGACGGGGAGTTAACTATTCCGAAAGCACTTGAAATTATGTGGGATGATTTTATGAAGGCTATGAGAGAAGAATACTATGGTAAAGAGTTATGATGACTAGTCCAAAAATTTGCATCAATTACACCAAGTTCAAGCCCATATAGTGGAATAATATGTATACACCATATTTTTTACTTACAAATGATCTCTCTTTGAAGATTGTTGGCATATTAATCCCCCCCCAAGTCCATGCCTTGGGAGTTGGACTGGGAAATGGTTGGGGTTGGTTTGTAGTGCCTCATGAGCGATCGTTGTGACACTTACCCTCCCTACTACCATCGTACCACCACATTATGCCTTTGTACTATATCATTTTATCTATAATATCCCCTTTTGGGATATTAATTAAAATTTACTAAACGACTTGCAAAGAAACAAACTTAGAAGAGAAACCCTTCTAAGTTCACTTCAACTAACCCAGTGTCGACTTCAATACAACCCAAATGGGGTTGGAGTGAGCCAAAATAAGAGTTTAGATGGGCTAGCTAGTCGGAGAAAACACTTCTTTAACCAATTAATTTGTAGTAGTAGTGAATAAATAAAAATACCTTGAAATCAGCTAAAAACTTCAAAAATTGATATCTCATGCAATACTTGGAATCTTTTAGTGAAATGAATTGCAGATGAAAGATAAAATTATACACTTCCCAACCAACTTTAAATCAAATTTTTCTGAGCACTTTAAGCCCCTCAAAACAGCCCACAAATATTGAAATCAAGTCGCCCAAGGTCAGAATGACATATAAAATAAATTCCAGATTTAATACTTGACTTTCCACACTCAAATAAGTTGATTTCAGATTTGCAATAATTCTTTTATGACAACTTGAAAACATCTACAAAACCCTTCAAACAGTGATATAAAATTTCCCAAACCAGTCAATTTCCTTGGAGTAAATTTCAACAATGTTAGCAGCCCAAAATATCATCAAATAAAGAGTATTTGCATTAGAAAAATTAGCAAGAACAATTCAGATTTAAATCCTTGCTAAAGAGCACCCAAATCATCACCAAATGTTCCCAAACAAGCTCTCAACAAGTCGATTTCTTCAAGGAGTAACCAACAACATATAATGGAGTTGGAGACACTATAAATCAATCTCAAACTCTCACAACTCAAGCATAGAACACTCTTAATAATGGCGACTTCACACAGACAAGTAAATTTAAGCAAACTCATCAACTCATAGTTCAAGAAGTAACACACACTTCATAATGGGTGGTGTTAATGAACATCTTTTGTTTTTTTATTCTTCATCATGGCTGCCATATTATGCTGCAAATCCTTGTGCCATTCTTTGAACAACCCTTATAGGAACTTTGCTTGCCTTGAAATGAAACCTCCACTTTCCATTCCCATCTTCTCTCCTGTGATACCCCTTAAACAAATTGCAGTAAGTCTGAAATAATTTTCCCAATTTGAATATGCAAAATTCAACCCAGTTATGACATTCCTTATATGTATGGTGGTAAACCAAGAGTAGGGCCAACAAAAGATGTTGAAATCAATAGTACAATTTTTTGGGCCAACCAATATGAAAAACAACACACAAAAAGAAGACTGTACAATAGTGTTACCTTGTGAGACCATAAGTATTTGGAACCTCCCACCATGTTCTTTGTCATTTCTCTTCAAGATCCAAACCACATCTTTTCCTCACATGCATTAGCCCAAGTAATGTAGTCAAACCTGAATTGTATGGAAATAAAAGTAAGTGTCTTACCACATTTTGAAACCACCCCTTTGCTGCCCTTAAACTTTGATTGATTTTTAGAAGGTGTTGGCCTTCTTGCCAATGATTTGGGTCTGCCTTAGGAAGATTCTTTGTCCATTTAGCACCTTTCATTTTGTCTTCCTTGTTAGCATCATCTTCATAATAAACAAAACAAGGTAAGGACAAAGTATGATAATGATACAAATCAAAGTGCTTACCCTTAATAGTTGTCATAACTGATCTTTCGATCATAAAGTCATCATCAACTCTTTGAAAAATACTTGTCCCTCTTACTTTCGGATCTCCTATAGCCCAATCATGCTTTCCAACACTTATGCTTGCCATATTCAATTCTGAACTTTCACTTATTCCCATTAAATCAACTGAAAAAATCACAAAATCAGAATTGATAATCTTTGTAGAAAGTGGGAAATCACTTGGTTTCTATACCTTAGAGGGCCCATATAAGTGACCTTGACCCAAGGAGTCTTCTTGCTCCATTTTACAACCCATAATTCTCATTTTATCCCCGTCTCTTACATGTTTTTCATGAGGAATACAAGTTTGAAATAAAAAAGTGTGCAACCATAAATCAACCTCTTCATACCTTGAAATATTATCACGTGAGCTGCCCCCTTTTGCTGAAAGAGGAAGTTCTGATATACCTTGTTCATGCTCAAATTGATTGCCAACGTTATCACCCGGAATGGTGGCTTCAACCACTAAACTTTCACTCCTAATTGGAGGATCTAAAATTTCTTCTTCTTCTTCAACCTTATTCCCACTTGACATATGATTAGCATCATCAAAAACAACCTTAGAATTAGAAATCATTACCTTACATTGCAAACCCTTTTTGAACTCCGCCTTTGCTTCTTTCTTTGACATCATTTTCCTTTCATCACCATGTAATTATTAGTAGATAAACAAACATTTTTTTTTAACAAAATTTCTTTACCTTGCTTATCGTGTTCCCTTAAGATGGTTTCCTCTTGGGGCTTCATATGGTGGAAGTCTTGCTTGACACCATGAAGCTTACAATACCCTTGAAAAGACAAGATTTCCTTTGTGGCCGTACATAGAGATGCATACTCTTGTAGCAAAGTCTCAAAAGGGTCATCGTGATGAGTTGGCTTACCCTTCTTGGACTGTCCTTTTTGGCAATGGTTTTTGTTTGGATCCAAGGTATCCTTCATCATGGCCGCCATATTATGCTGCAAATCCTTGTGCCATTCTTTGAACAACCCTTGCAGGAACTTTGCTTGCCTTGAAATGAAACTTCCACTTTCCATTCCCATCTTCTCTTCTATGATACCCCTCAAACAAATTGCAATAAGTCTGAAATAATTTTCCCAATCTGAATATGCAAAAACATTTGTTTTTTAGATCTGAAAATGGGAGGCTTACTATAAATAGTAAGTTCGTCACTATCCCTAGCTGAATTTAGAGAAATTGCATAACTTGCCCAAAACACCTTGGAATTGCATGAAATTTTGGGGAATGATAGATAATATTATGGAGCAACTTTTCCAAAAGGAATTTTATGAAAATAATTGAAATTTGATTTTTAAAACCCGAAATACTGCAGAAAAATATAACTTCAAAAATCTGTATCTTTAACTAGAGAAGTCCAAAAGAGCTGAAACTTTGGATCTTGGACCACAAAAATATGAGGAACAATATCCCAAAATCAATTTTTGCATAGCCAACACAAAACCCTAAGTTTTCCCTAAAATATAGGTTGCTCAGCACATTGAGGGCATCAACTTAGCTACAAAAATTATGAAATTAACTTCCCCTTATTCCTCCTAATTTATGCCAACACAATCCACATAAGAGTAGAGGAAAAAAACTCTTGACACCACTGTAATATTCCCTTTTGGGATATTAATTAAAATTTACTAAACTACTTGCAAATAAACAAACTTAGAAGAAAAACCCTTCTAGGTTCACCTCAACTAACCCAATGTCGGCGTCGATACAATCCAAATGGGGTTGGAGTGAGCCAAAGTAAGGGTTTAAATGGGCTAGCTAGTCGGAGAAAACACTTCTTTAACCAATTAATTTGTAGCAGTAATAAATAAATAAAAATACACTGAAATCAACTGAAAATTTCAAAAATTGATCTCATGCAATACTTGGAATTTTTCAGTGAAACAAATTGCAGATGAAAGATAAAATTATACACTTCCCAACTAACTTTAAATCAAAATTTTATGAGCACTTTAAGCCCCTCAAAACAACCGACAAATATTGAAATCAAGTCGCCCAAGGTTAGAATGGCATATAAAATAAATTCTAGGTTTAATAATTGACTTTCCACACTCAAATAAGCTGATTTTAGATCTGCAATAGTTCTTTTATGACAACTTGAAAACCTCTACAAAACCCTTCAAACAGTGATATAAAATTGCCCAAACCAGTCGATTTCCTTGGAGTAAATTCCAACAATATTAGCAGCCCAAAATATTATCAAATAAAGAGCATTTGCATTAGAAAAATTAGCAAGAACAGTTCAGATTTAAATCCTTGCTAAAGAGCACTCAAATCATCACCAAATGTACTCAAACAAGCTCTCAACAAGTTGATTTCTTCAAGGAGTAACAACATATAATGGAGTTGCATACATTATAAATGAATCTCAAACTCTCACAACTCAAGCTTAGAACACTCTCAATAATGTCGACTTCACATAGGTAAGTAAATTTAAGCAAACTCATGAACTCATAGTTCAAGAAGGAACACACACTTCACAATGGGTGGTGTTATTGAACACCTTTTATTTTTTGTTCACTAGTGTGCATTCATCTCTCTTCAAGTATGAAGATAAACTATAATAACCGTCAACATGCGAAAAGGGGTGCCCAACATCTCTTTTTATAGAATTTTCTTGCTCAATCTCCAAAGTTTTCTCCCTTTTTGGCACCATCTCCTAGAGAAGAGTCTTTTAATTTAAAAATAGTTTGAAAGTCAACTCTATTGCAAATGTTAATTTTCCCAAATAATATTTAAAAATTAGAATGCATGGGAGGATTAAATATTAATAAATGATGTCCAAAGGAATCGACCTATGTAAACTAAAGGGGATTTGTTCAAATTAAAATAATCAATTAATTCCAAGAACTTGACTTGCCTTTATTTAATACCTTTTTTTTCTCCAAATAAAAAATCTATTTTTCTCCTAACCAAGTTGACTTGCACAAATTAAATATTATTTTAGTTTTTTGTTTTTTAAATCCACACGTGCAAATCGATTTTACCCCAATTTAATTTCGATTTGCATTAATTAATTAATACTTGAAAAAGGGGACATTACATTATCTCCTTCAAATCACATTATCCTTAGTGTTGGTTGTAATTCTTGTTTCTCTTTCCTTTCACCTCACCTTTTTGGACTATTTGTAGTTGATGTCATTGGCTTTGCCGATGACTTCTCGTAGAATCTTTTGTGCAACTTACTTCATTAGCCTAGTTGATGGCATCAACTAAGTTGAGATGGTGACTTTAGATTACGTTCGCTTATTTATAGGCATCATTAGCATTTTTCCTCAAATATATCATGAAATAGTATTCTCTTCCCGTGCTTGCAATTATGTTCTTAAAGGTTAAGAGGTCATAGGGTTTAGTGAAGCTTACACTTGGAGATTATCATTGGATCATCGGGTTACTCGGAGCATCAAGAATTTGAGATGAGCTAGCAAGGTCTACCTTAGTCTTTTGAGTCCCCAAATTTGGTCTACTTATGTGTTCTACCTTTCCCTCCTGTGATCCACCCACAACAATTTCTCATAAGGTGCACGATCATTGCCCACACAAAGATACATATCTCTATCCCTAAACTCTATCCTCTATGTTGGTTTGATTGATTATTTTGATTTATCATGTATTAGACTTGGACAGTGTTGCATATCTTTCTCTATTACATTATTGATTTCTTTATAAGACATTATTATTGCCTAATAACATTATAACCCATTAGTTTAGGATTAGCTTATTGCTTATTACCATAGCTTTGCTTATTCCCTTTTAATATCCTAGTAAGATCCCATATCCCATATCTTAGACCATAGAATTTGGAATCCCATATCTTTGATATTGAGTGTGGTATATTCTTTTATAAATTTGCGACTATTTGCCCCTATTTGGCAATATCTTGCTTGTGCGTTAGATATAACACAATCTTCTACTTCGTATTAAATTGTAAAAAGAGGATTGTTATATTAACCATCTTATCTTACATGCAAACTACACCAATGAATTTTATGCCTTATTAGAAAATGTTGCTACTTGTGATACGAGAGGCACATAATTCTTAAATGTTGTATTGGTTTAAGATAGTACATACAAAAAAAGATGGAGTTTGCATACGCCTGGACATTAGGAAAAGTCTCTTAATATACTATCTAGATTGAAGGGAAATTCAGCCATCGAGGGACTAAAGAATATTCTCCTCATAACAAAAATGGAGCATGTTTGAAGTTGTTCACACAAAGAAGTGCAACAAGTTGACAATGCAATGCCTTAATGACCTTGTTTTGTGTTGTACAATCTTTTTCTTCATGTGAGACAAGTGGATTGGGCAGAGGGTCATGAGGCAATTGACTTAGATGATATTGATTTTCATGCCAACTGGATTGTTGATGATGAGTAGCCCATGTTTATCGAGGAGGATCTCTTAGAGTTGGAGAGGAAGTAGAGAAAGCGATGGCGTTAAAGGTAGTAGAAGTATTAGGTGCCAAAGTGTAATATCCCATTCTCGGTCGAAGACCCTTAGCCCAATTTTTTTCCCGGTGGCTAAGGGATGCATAAAAGGGAAACTTAGTCATAATGAATTAATCATAAAGTGCATCATAAAATATTATTATAAGCACTTTATTAATTTATTAATGACAAAGTGAAAAAAAAGAAAACAAAAAGAAAAGGAAAGTGACAAAATAAAATTAGAAAAGAAGTCACTTTATTTTATTAGAAAATGAAAATGTGACCCATGTAGGAAAGGGGAAAAGGCCAAAGAAAAAATTAAATGAGGGAAGAGAAATGTGATTGGTGGTCTTGGGTGGCAAAAAGGCCAACTTATTTTTATAAAAGCAGGTCAACTTGCAAAGGAAGGCATCTCTTTTGTTTAGGATAATTTTCAGATTTGTGGTGTAAGCTTGCATGCTTTCCATAAAAACTCTAAAGGACGAAAACCCTTTGAAGTTGGCTTTGGAGGACGAAAACTCTCTTTAAGTTTGGAGAGAAGAACGAAAACTCTTCTTTCTGTTGAGAGGGAGCTCTATTTAGGGGTTTCCACTGCATTTCAAGTTCTATTGTGTTTTCCAGTAGTGTTTGCAGGTTAGATTTGCAGATTTGGGCTAGCGTTTGAAGGAGGATAATTGTTGTTGTGATCCACCTTTATTTTTGAGCTTGTTCATAGTGGAGAGACCCATATAGAGAGCTGTTTGGCGTAATTCAGAGCTTGTTATGATCTGATCTGAGTTGCTGTTCATAAATCGGATTTTTGGAGAATAGATCAGCCACTTTGCATAATTTTTGGGGTCAAAGAAATTCTATTTTCAGCTGTGTTTGAGGACTGTGATCTGCAGATTTAATAAAATAAATTCCAGCCTTCATTTGCTCCAAATCTGGTATTTTTCCCATTGTTCTTGGATATTAAAAATAGCTGACCTGTTTTTGATGATAAATGAGTAGGTTTACATCTATTTTGTGGATAAATCAGTCCTAGACCAAGACGCATTTTTCTATATAAAATTCAGATTTGCATCATTTGTTTCAAGCAATTCTTCTATAAATTGCTTTTTTGGATTGGATTTGCGGCTATTCCATTTAGGGGCAGAAATTTGCCCATTGGGGACATTACTCAGAGGGGTTTTTAAGGATGCAAATATCTTTGTGGAGGATATTGTTGTAGAGGAGGAATTTTACCTTCAATTTTTAAGGGGCAACAAACCTATACTATGTGGTGGAAATGATTGTATATGTCATATTACTATATTTTGGTGCATCGATGACTATGGCACTATAGTCTTATGACTCAATGAACATTGTAGCTTGTATTTGGTACTCTTTTTTGGTCGAACATTAATAGAAAATATTGTTATGTATTATCTACACTCATTTTTCATGTGAATTACTGGTGTTTTACATGTTATTCAATTGAATTTTAAGAATTTATATGTTTTCTAAAGTAATGATAAAGTTGTCGAGTAATGTTGAGTAATTGCCGAGAAACTCTCGAGTCCTGATTATGAGTCAATTTTGGGTAGTTGAGCAATGTTCGAGTACGAGTTTTTGAACTATGGGTGAAACCACCAGTGCAAAACTTTGTTTCTTGCACGCCATTGCAAGATGGAAGGTGAGACGAAGAACACGTGTCTGTGCAATTAGTATTGACCTTTGGATGTTGTGTGTCAATGCACAATGAATTTCGAATTACTATGGCGATTGAAGATCCATGTAGGAAGGAAGTTGAAGCACCACAAGTGGATAGTTGGTCGACAAGGAAGGTGAATTGTTTGAACTCCTATAAGTACGTTGTGCATATTCATGTACAAAGTCGAGATTGAATAGAAATTGTGAGTAATTGCGATCTTTGAGAAGAAGGAACCATTTATGGTTCATGAAGAGCCTTCTTAAACTTGCAAGTCTAGTTTCAAGGTATTATTGTGATAAGAAGATCATGTTCTATGCCTATAAATGAATTTTCTCCATTAAAATAATTTCTACACTTATTGTTTTGTGTTACGCATGAACTAGTGTTGTGCATGCCTATTGGGTTTTGGCACACGAGTATTTTGGGCTGCGTGTTCTAAGATTTTCCTTCATTGGTCTCTATTATAGTGATTGCATCAGAACTTCTGTACTTTTAGGTGAAACATCCAATTGACTTGACCGCCAAAATTCCACTTCCAAATGGACCAATGTATAAATGTTCATTGCTTGAGAATGATGACATCGAGGGTCAGATTCACAAGCAGATTTAGAAGGATCACATTAGGCCAAGTGCCTCACCTTGTGGCAACCCAATCATACTTGCGTAAAAAAAGGATGGAACATGGTGACTATGCATTGACTATCTTTCCCATAACAAGATTGTTGTCAAGAACCAATTTTTACTTCCAAGGATTGATCACCCTTCTGGATCAACTCAGTGGGCTATCTTTTTTTGCCAATATTGATCTTAGGTTAGGGTATCACCAAATGCCCATCGATCCAACTAATATATGGAAGAACACCTTGTTTGAGTTGTTGGTCATGCCATTTGGTCTCAAAGGCTCCAACACCATTATTGAGGATGATGAATGATGTCCTCCAACCCTTAATAAATTCTTTCATGGTTTTCTACTTGGATGACATTCTTAAGACATGGGATGAGCATGTGCAAAAATGTTCAATAGATGCTTCATACCTTGTAGCAACTTAAGCTCTACACAAACATAGAGAAGTGTTACTCTGGTTGGGAAAGTACCCAATACTTGGGCTACATTATCGGTAAGCACGGTGTATGTGTAGATGCAAATAATATTCAAGTCATTAGGGATTAGCCAGCCCCAAGGACTCTCATTGAATTCTAGAGTTCATCGGAACTAGATATTTTCTATTGTATGTTTGTGCTTGGGTTCTCTCACATTACATGGCCCTTGAACTAGGCAACAAAAGAAATAGCAAAAAGAAAAATTTGTATGGATTGAAACACAACACCAACCATTTGCACAAATGAAGCATAGATTTGTTCAGTGTCGATCTTAGTCGTGCTAGATTTGCAACAATGTTTTGAGATTGAGATAGTGCCTCACAATATGCCATTGGTGTGTTCCTCACCCAACATGGCCACCCAGTTGATTACCACATTTAAACCTTCTCTGACACCATGCATGGGTATCCTACATATGAAAAGGAATTTTACGCCATTGTGTAGGCATGCCAACAATGGAAACATTATATTTTGTGCAAAGAGACCATCATACATATGGACCATAAGCCTTTACAATTCATGCAAATTGAAAGTGGGTTGAAAAATGACTATCATGAGAGATAGTACACCTTTCTACAAAAATTCCACCTCAATATACTACATAAGTAGGGAAGTTCAAACTAAGTTGCTGATTATGTGAGTTGACATCCAATTACAACATTAACCATTATTTTTGACACATGTGGGCATAAGACATCAGAGTGGCCTCGGTTTAATAAAAGAGACTTTGACTTCTTTGACATATACTAGAGTTGAGAGATGATGGCCATGTTCTAGACTATCATCTTCAAGAGGGGATTTTGTGCCACATGGGATGCTTTTGTCAGAAGATTATTTGTGAGACTCATTATGGTTGAGTGGCAGGTCACTTTGGGCTGGAGAAAACAATGGCAGTTTTGTAGAAGTAATTTTATGGTTGAAGCTTCACCAAAATGTCACCATGTACATCAAGTCTTGCACAACTTCCACAATTGCAAAGACGACCAATCAAAAGTAGGGTTTGTACACACTGCTTCCAATTCCAAAAATAGCTAGGGAGTCTACATTAGTGAATTTCATGTTAG
This sequence comes from Taxus chinensis, assembly GCA_019776745.2. Taxonomy (NCBI): domain Eukaryota; kingdom Viridiplantae; phylum Streptophyta; class Pinopsida; order Cupressales; family Taxaceae; genus Taxus; species Taxus chinensis. The sequence continues at coordinate 45,763,409 of CM034153.1, forward strand.
GTGTCTCCACAAGGGACAAGGAAATGTTTTTGTGGTGGTCGATAGGTTCTCATAGATAGCATTTATATCATCTTCAAAAAGGGGGTTTCGGCTGATGAGCGGAACTAACTATTCCTTAAGCATGTGTGGGTTGCGTTTAGCCTACCCCAAAAGCATTGTGTTAGATAGGGTTAACAAGATTGTTGGGGTCTTCCAGTCTACACTATGGTCCTTGATGGACATAAAATTAAACAAATCCATTGCATTCCATCCTCAAGGTTATGGATAGATGTAAAAAATGAACCACAAAATTTGCATCTTCTTCGGATGTACTCTTCAAAACATTTGCACACATGGAATGAGATCCTTCCATATGTCCAACATAGCTACAATTGATGTCTTCATGGCTACATAGGATATAGCCCTCTAGGTATATCTTGGATTTCAACCTAAAGCCCCCCATTGATGTAGCATTTCCTTTTGTGGTGGAGGAAGAATTACCTTATCGTCAAAAATAAATAATAATGTAACCAATTTTTCAAGCGAATTCGACACATTCAACAATAAGTGCTTGAAAATTTGTTCAAAACTAGTCAAAAGTACAAACAATGTCACTGTTGTCACCCAAAAGTTGTACCTTGATAGAGAATGGTGTGTGTACTTTTTGTCCTGTTAACAAAATTGGAACACCTCAAGGTTGTGGGTAACCTATGTTTGAGGTGAACCTCCAGAGAGGGTTGGCTCCCTTGTGAATCACCCAAAAAACGAAAATTTTTGGCAAGGAAAAGGGAAGAGGAATGTGAAAATGGGAAATAAGGGTGATACACCAAAAGTTTGACACATACATGTAACTCTGCACACAGAATTTGAAGATCCACACACATGCACAACTCTAGACTATTTGCATAATAAATTCAAGGGTTTAGGAAAAATGACAGCGGTAGAGGGACTGAGTTCCACACTAAGACAAGCACAATATCCTATGCAACACAATGAAAAATTTGAAAACAACAGTATGAGAGGGCAAAATGAATCTTTTTTATTCAGAGGTGCAAGTACAATAGCTGAAGATGCACCAACAAATCAGCTGCTCCAAGTGTGTTATGAATTTTTACAATCAAATCAGCCCATATAAACTGATCAAAACTAGAATAGACTGCCCCCATACCAAAAATAGACCGCTGTATGCAATAAATAGACTGCTATTTTAATTTATTTTATTTTCCTCTACCGTTTGGTGCATGGGACAACGATTGACTTCTATTTATAAAAAAATCCTTCTATTTATAAAAATGTCCTTCCATTTCTATCCTTGCGCCATCCTCTAAGAATAGACTCATGCAAGGTCTTCTATTTTATTTATTTAATTCCATGCATCCTTTGCCTAAAATAGGAATTAATAAATTTATTTATTTCCTTCTATTTTTGTCCATGGCGCCAATTATAGGACTACAACTCCCTTTTATTTATTTATTCTTCCATGCATGCACCTTATCTTCCTTTGGCACAGACCATAGTTTGGATACTCGTATTTGACAAATATTCGCCAAACCCAAAAAAATTGACTCGGCAAAAACTCGGCAAGACTCGACGAATATTCGGCAACTTAAAAATACGCTATTTTATTTGAAAAACATAAATTTTATGCAAAATATAGCTACAAAATATATCAAATGAGTCTGTAAAGTGTTGGGGAAGTGTTTTCTAGTAGATTTGAATACAAATACAACACAAAATCATATCATCATGCGAATGCAATAGCCAACTCATAAGTGTTATGAATTTATGACGATTGCCACTCAAAATTATCATCATAAATTGCATATCTATGCAAGTTGCAATTTAGAATAATTTACATTTTCCTCTTCCCTGTTCTAGATAAATATCAACATGATGCCTTTATAAGACAAAAAAACTACTTTTTTTCAGCGTTAAACTTGTGTTTTTCCCATTTTCCGTGTTAAACTTGCGAATGAACGAGTTTTAGTGTCAAACTCTGCAAATATTGGCGAATATTTTCCGAATATTCTAAGCAAATACTCACGAATATTCGCCTGTGATGAATGGTGAGTTTTATCTACGAATATCCGCCCAAGCAAATTTTGGCGAGTACTCGCCGAATAGGCAAACTATGGCGTAGACTACTAATAATAGACCAGCAACTGTTATTTTTAATTAATTCACCTTCTATTTTTTATTCATGCACCTTCCTTATCTTTGGCGCAAATACCAAGGTGCATGAAATATGGTAACATTTTGGCAACATCACGGGATTATTTGCCTGCTAAACATGTAGATCAGTAGCCTTTTGCATCCATTGCGCTATGAAGTCACGTTCTTTTTAACAACTGGTGCACTCAAATTTGAAAAGCGTGTATCCTTTGAATCAATACAACTTGAATACCCTCCAACAAAAGGAAAAGATGTGCATGCAAACGCTTTTTGAAAAGACAACTCAGTATGAAAACTGGAAAAGCAATGTGCATGCAAGCACATATTATGCAAAAAACAACCCTAGCCTACTCCTGATCTAAACAAAGAGAAATGAAAGCTAAACAAAACCACATACTGGTAAAGAGAAATAACTTCCTTTTCTCAAAAAGTGAGGCCATGAGATCAGTTTTGCAATTAGATCACTTGGTAAAAGTGAAAACATCGTTCACACCTTTGATTCACTCCAAATATTAGGGCAGAAAAGAATAAACACCTCTATAGGATCTGCACTTAGTTTTTTGGAGATGTCGAGGTTGATGTTTAGCAACTCGAAGCTCTTGCTTATGCTCTAAATTGAGCACAACTGATAACAATTCATTCTGTGGCTCTAAACTAGCCAGATATCTGATTGGGCAAGGGATGATTCTCTTGGTTTGCACATATTCTTTGCATTTAGCTCTAAGACTGGAGTTGGTGGAGACTCTTTCCTCTTTATGGTGGATGTCTACAAGCTTGTTTAGAATCGATATTGTTTGCCCTTGCACAAACATACCTGTTTCCAGCCCTGTAATCTCATGCTCGTCCTACTCAGACAAGAAGCTAGAGAGTTCAAATTTATCCTCAAAATTGTGAGGCCCTTCCTGGTTTAATGCAGTGACTAATGATGCTCTTAGTGTATCACGACAATCCTCCAAAAGTGAAGCAAGTTCTAAACATGCAGAGCAATAAGGATCATTGCATTCAAATGAAACATTATTCTCACTTGGAATTCCTTCATCATGTCTTTCTTGGATGACACTAGTATTCAAAAACACTTTCTCTTCCCTTTCACTTCCAATCTAGTTATCCTTCACATCTGCCTGGTATTTCTTGAAATTCAACTCCTTCTGCACATTTTGAACACTCTCATCCTCCCAATCTGAATCAGACCAGTCTTTAACAAATGTGAAATTATTGTCTTTTATGAAGTCGGTTGGAGATGATTTGGGCTTAAGGAATCTGATTTGGGCCTTAGAAACACTTATATGTTCCTCCAAAACATTTTCTTTACTTTGTAACTCAAGTGATTTGAGAAAACTTTGTCTAACCTTTGCTTTGCTGGTCATATTCCTTCTGTTGCTCTGTAACTTCAACCAGTTTCTTGTACTCCTCTATTGTAGGCTTAATCAACTATGGAATTTGTTTGCCCTCAAACTGTAAGCTTCATTTTGTTGGATTTTCCTTGAGAACTTCTTCACTTGGCTGCTCTTCCAAACTGATTTGCTGATTAGTTTCATTTCACAATGGATTTGGGAATATGAGGGGAGGTGTGGGTTGGGTTACTAACTGATTTTGCAATGGTTGAGATGATTGGAGAGGTGTAAGATCTTGTGGAAGAGAAGTAATAGAAGGAGAGGCTTTAAGAAAGCTAAGAACTTGAAATTTGGGCTGAGATTGTGTGAGTTGGAAAGTAAGAATGGGAGGGTTGCATGATGATAGTGAAAGACTACCCATTGAAAGGGTTTCGCAACACTATATTGGTAAGCTTCCATTTCTTCATTCCACTTTGATATTTGTGGTAACAATTCAGACATAAAGTCTAACTTCTCTTGAGGGCTAGACCCCTATAGCATAGGACCGACCCATGGGTAAGGTACCCTGAGTCCAAGCTTGACTGCCTTGATGGTACTTGTTACTCTCATTTGTACCATTTTTACTTCCATGTGTTGTACCTGCATTTGAAAATCATCATTAGACATGGAATTGTTTCCATAATTTGCATATTCCTGCTCCTGAAAGACACCATGACTAACAAGATAACTATATGGATTAGTACTGATTTGGAGGAGGATTTTGGGGAAAAGGAGGTGGAGGGGAGTAATATTGCTCTTGGGACTGGGAATTCCAATGAGTTGAAGTCATGATTGCACAACCTGATAAAAAGATGGAAAAATGGAGGAAATGGTTTGCAACTTGAGAAAAAGGGATCTTTGGGCCAATGGAGTCACTAGATCCTGAATATTCGTGTCTGAAACATTGATATTTGCTAATAATAGCATCAAATTCTTTAGCAAATTTTTGTATTGTCCCATCGGATGTGCCAAAAATTGTTGTCACCTAGAAGTTGCACCCTAATAGAGAATGGTGTGTGTATTCTCTCTGTTGACAAAATTGGAACACCTCAAGGTTGTGGGTAACCTATGTCTAAGATGAACCTCCAGAGAGGGCTGGTTCCCTTGTGAATCACCTAAAAAGCGAAAACTTTGACAAGGAAAAGAGAAGAGGAATGCTAAAATGGAAGATAGGGGTGATACACTAAAAGTTTGACACTTGGACGTAACTCTGCACACAAAGAATGTGAAGATGCACACACATGGACAACTCTATACTATTTTCATAATAAATTCAAGGGTTTAAGAAAAATGACGGCGGTAGAGGGAGTGAACCACACTAAGGCAAACACAATATCCTATGCAACACAATGAAAAATCTGTAAACAGTAGTATAAGAGGGCAAAATGAAATGTTTTTATTTAGAGGTGCAAGTACAATAGCTGAAGATGCACCAACAAATCAGCTGCTTCAACTGTGTTATAATTTTTTACAATCAAATCAACCCATATAGACTGATCAAAACCAGAATAGACTGCCCCCATTCCAAAAACAGACTGCTGCATGCAATAAATAGACTGCTGTTTTAATTTATTTTATTTTTCTCTACCCTTTGGCACATGGGACAACAATTGACCTCTATTTATAAAAAAATCCTTCTATTTCTGTCCGTGGCGCCAACCTCTAAGAATAGACTCATGCAAGGTCTTCTATTTTATTTATTTAATTCCATGCATCCTTTGCCTGAAATAGGAATTCATAAATATATTTATTTCCTTCTATTTCTGTCTATTGCTCCAATTATAGGACTGCAGCTCCCTTCTATTTATTTATTCTTCCATGCATGAACCTTATCTTCCTTTGGCACATACTACTAAGAATAGAACAACAGCTGCTATTTTTAATCAATTCCCCTTCTATATTTTATTCACGCACCTTCCTTATCTTTGGCACAAATACCAAGGAGCATGAAATATGGTAACAGTCACAATCAACATCGATGTCCCTATCAATTTCAAGTGGGTGACAATGTCTAGTTGCATCTTCAAAAGGAGTGGCTCGAGTGTCCAAATAGAAATTTCAGATCTCTGTGAAATGGGCCATACACCATCGTTAAATAAGTGGGAGGAACTGCATTTGAGCTCAACTTGCCAACCTACCTTATGTTTCATCCATTGTTCAATGTAGAGTTGCTTAGCCCATACTTTCCACAACTCTCAGATAAGTTCTAAGGCATAGAGTTGAATCCAGAATGTGCAACACCATTGACTATTGATCAGATTGTTGATATAGTGGTCAAAGAAATGAAGCGTTAGCAGATCTTGCTTTATTGAGTGGTGAAGGCAATGTAGTTGGAACACCGAGGAAAGTGGTTCACGAGGAACTGGATTTAGCCAAACTTTCCACACTTGGTCCAAAATCTATTGCTTGTCGAGGAGGAATGACTGATCCAAATGGCCATTTGAAGGATAGTTCTTAAATTCTATTTGTTTGGTTTTCAATACATGACCAAATTTCCCCGAACTTTGCACACCTGGTCCAAAATCTATAAGCAATGGGGCCTATTGTTCCTCAAGGAGGCAGATGGTTGTTCAAAGGATAATTATGAAATTTATTTGTTCAGATTTTGATACATTTTGTACTTCACATTTGCAGGATCCTTCGATAAGTAAATTGGACCCTAAGCATTGGTGGGGTTCCCTACATAGTTTTAGAAGGTATCAATGAAGAACACCTAAACTAGTTTGCTTGATGAGCTCTCCAATGCATATCATAGATTCAAATTTTGATCAAGAAGCTAGGAAATATGACCCTGAAAAGTGGCACTACTAGAATAATAATGACATCAACCAAAATTTTGCTATTTTTCCACTTCATCTTGTTCATCTACATTTCCAAGGTGAATAGATTTCATCTCCATGTGGGATGACCTTTCAGTTCCAATTTGGAACCCTTAATTTACTATTTTTAGTAAGTAGATCCTATGGAATAAAAACCATAGTTTGAGGCATATATCTCTCCTACAGAGATTGCCCTTTTGCATACACTCTCATTTGTAATATACTGATAAAGTACTGTTGGTTTTGCAAATCTTGTTCTGTTAATAGCAATTCGACTTCTATAATGCATTAAGCCCCATAGTTAGTGTTTTGTCCATTGAATTGCATACTTAATTAGGATCATGCACACAAACATATTTGGAGAAAAAACTTGAGGCTTGACTAAATAATGCTGAATATCATGGGCTCAGCTGGTAAAATTAAATTGGCTTCCAAAGCAGAGCCCCAGGTTCAAACTTGGAGACATGTTGAAATTAGGTACAACTAGGGTTGCCAAAAACAGAACGATTGCATTGTGTTATGGTTAGTAACGGATGAAACTGGTTTCACAACACGAATGATCATTGCAGGAGCTGCTGTCACATTTTGGATCGATTGGCAATAATGTTTTACAGCTGCTCACGTATTTGTTTCCTTCCTGTTTCTACTCGTCACTTGCTGTTTAATACATATTCCTGCAGTTTCCATGTTTTTGCTGGCTGTTTGAACACATTATTGGGGTTGAAGACCTGCAAAAACAGCGCTGGTTAGCATCATGCTTCTAGATTGCGACCAAATTAGATCCATTTAGATTTATTTGGTGCCAGTCTGCCATAATTTTGATGGCTTGATGCTTTTGTATAAATATATTTATTTTTAAAGGAGGAAACCCATTTTCCCGTACTTCAAAAAGATATATTTCAAAGCACACGTATTTAGTGCTTCTGATTTTTTCCTCTTTTTATTCTAATTTTTTAATTTTCAAAACCAAAGACATTTGTTCATTCACTCTACCTTTTTTTTAATAAGTGTTGTTTATTTTTGATTTATTTTAAATAAGTTTGCAGTCATTTGTGTAAACAAGTTTTTATTCGATGTTTCACATTTCACTATTGGATTCATCTTCAGGGAAAGAAGAATGAAGCCAATGATACAAGTCAGGTAAAGATAAATAAATAATAGAGCCAAAAGTTAGGGGAAAGAACATTAATTTAGTTTAAAAGTTGAGAGAGTATAAGTGGGCATTATCTGCCTTGCCTATAGCCTATATTATGGCAACTTCAAATTCACTGGGTAAAACACTTGTGATGTAGTCTTCCCACTTGTATGTGTAGTATTTTATGATGTAACTCCGACTCATGATTTCAATGACAACCAACATAGTTCTCATTAACTGCATGCCCTGCCCCACCTAAATAAGTACTATCTATGTAATTAATAAAAGACTAATTTAAATAAAAATTAAATGCTTGAATAATAAAAAATCGACTTATCTTATTATATTACCTCTAAAAACTTTAGCTTTCATGCATTTTTTTTAAAAGACATTTTATTTCATAGGAGAAATATTTTTACAATTACATTGATGCCAAGATTGAAAGCTATTTGTCCAATCCAAAGTACTATAAAGTAGAATAAACATATCAGAAAACATCAAGGATAGTCAAGTTTTAGAATAGCCTGCATAGCTTCCTGATCCCGTTGAGGCCACCAAAGAGGAGGATCGCCCTAGCAACTTATGTCATGATTATCCAGAGTCCAATTTGGCAATGCATCTGCCACTTGATTTCTCTGTCTAGGAATATGTGTGATTTGGAAAGTTTAAAATTGTGCTTGCAGACCTTTAATTTTATCTATTTCTCTTGCAATTTACCACGTTGAGCTCTTCTGAGTCCCATTAATAGTTAGCATCCTAACAATGACCTTAGAATCAGATTCCACCTGCACTTGAGTCTATCCACACTTAATAGCCTCTTGTAGTCCCTGATAAATAGCTCTTACCTCAACAATATTATTTTTTGTGATACGCAGTTTTGTAGCAAACATAAAGGCTATTTTCCCATCATGAGTTCTTCCGGTACCCCCCATCGCATCAAACCATGGATTTCCCTTAGAAGCCCCATCCGTATTCAATTTTCTAAACTGTATAAGAGGAGAAGCCATTGTTGCTTTTTGTCATCTCTCCTTGGCAAATTAAAAACAGGTAAAGTGGAACTTTTAGCCTGTAAAGAAAGCACCTTACATATATTAGCGATACCTTTTGCTTGATTGTTTCTACCATATTAAATGGAGTTTTCTGCCACACATACTCCATATCTTTTATCTCTTGCTGGAAAATTCTTTTATTTCTTTCCTTCCATATTCCAAATTAACAACGAAATGCATGACCATAGAGCTGGAAGTAAATTTTGTCCTTTTGGTAGACATTCTTGCCAACATTTCATGAATTGCTCAAAATAAATGAAACATATTAGCAAGAGATTGCCATAAAGGTATCACCCACGAACATTGAAAGAAGAGATGATATTTAGTCTCCTTATCCTGCCGACATAAAGTGCATCTAAAAGGACCATAAAAACCTCTTTTCATAAGTCTGGCTCCTGTTAGTATCCTACCATGGACTAAAAGCCAAATAAAGAAACTGACCATGGACTAAGAGCCAAATAAAGAAACTGACTTGGGCCATAAAGTTGGCTGCCATATTTGCTTAAACATTGGTTGGAAAGGGTGAGAAATACTTTTAAGTAAAGCCTCATATCCTAATTGAACAATATATTCTCCGGCTGAAGTATTTCCCCATCCTATTACATCCGATTCATTAGATGAAGAAAGAGGATACTTTTGTAGCAAATGATCAATCAAGACTTGATCTTGCTGCTCAATCTGAATAGTCCATTCATGAGCAGGTATCCAACATCTTCCCATTTCCCAAGGAAGGGATGATTTTCTAGTATAATGCATAACTCTTGTCCATCCTTTTTGATGCATTGCTGCCATGAGATTATGTAAATGAGGAAATTGTTGAATTAATGGAGGCTGGCCATCCCATGAGGCAAGCCAAAATAAGCCTCATGCCCATTATTTATTATCCAAAAAATGTTTTTTTTGGTAATGCCTTCCCCCATTTTGAGAACAACTAGAATAGGAGATCCTCTTCGCAGAAGGGACAATCTTATAATTTATGGTGGATAATTTTCCAAATATTTGACTCTAATATTAACAGCCCACAATTCATTTGGAGATGTAATCAACCTCAAGTAAAGTTTTCCACCAAGAGCCTGTGCTTGTTTAATTGTTGTTCTAAAGCCTAATCCACCTTCCTTTTTATGGGGACATAGAGTGTCCCAATTTATTAATGACCATTTGTGTGCCATTCCACAAAAAGCATGGCAAATAGCATCATTTTTTTTCAAACTGGTTTAGGAATATTAAAATTAGATGAAACATAAACAGGAGCAGCTTGATGGACAACCTTAACCAGAGTCATTCTGCCTGCTATAGAAAGCCATTTATTGGTCCATTTTTGTATCTTACCTTTTATCTTTCCTTTTAGCCACTCCTCGTCTTTATTCTATTTAGCAGTAAGAGGAAATACTAGATATTTAATAGGAAGAGAACCTTTTTGGAAATGGAAGATCGTGAGAATTCTCTCTTCCTGTTGTATATAGCAATGAAAAAAGATAATACTTGATTTTGTTTTATTAATAAGTTGACCAGAGGCAGAAGAAAATACATGGATAATTTTAACAAATTCGTTTAGCTTCCACTAGAGTGGCTTTCCTAGCCAAAGTAAAATCATCTGCAAACTACAAATGAGAAAGAGGCTTTATAGATTTGGCAAGCTGCACACCTTGTATTCCTTTTACTTGACAAGTTCTATTTGCTAGTCGTCTCAGACATTCCTCCAAAATAATGAATAAAAAAGGTGACAAAGGATCTCCTTGTGTTATTCCCCTGGAAGCACGGAATTTTTTTGTAGGAGTACCATTAACTAACACAGAGAAAGAGACTGAAACTAAACATGCCTCTATCCATTTAATCCAATCATCAGAAAAACCAAATTTCGCTAAGACCTGACTAAGAAATTTCTAGTCCACTCTATCATATGCTTTGGATAAATCTAACCTGATAAACATATAAGGAGACTTCTGGAGATACATAGAATGTAGGATTTTTTGAGCCATAGCAATTTCATCATGAATCTGACATCCTGGAACAAACCCTCCTTGTTCAAGGGAAATAATCTTATGTAAAAGAGGTTTTAATCTTTTCGCCATGACTTTTGTGATAATTTTATACAAAACATTGCATAGAGTTATAGGTCTGTAATCCAAAATTTTAGTCACATCTGCAGATTTGGAAATGAGAGAAATGAATGTTTTGTTTATTTCCTTAAGCATAGCTTTTGAAATTCTAGCCTCTTCCACAACACTAAGTAAATCATACTTAATGATATCCCAAAAAGTTTGATAGAATTCAATGGGAAATCCATCCAGACCTGGGTAATTGGTTGAATAAGTTGTTCATTTTCCTCTTGAGAAATCAACTGAGTAGAACATCTAACACTTTTTGTTGGTTCTCTAGATTAAGAAGTTGAGCTGTGAATAATTCTGTTAAAAACATAACCTCATGTTTCATTTCATGCAGAGAATATATCCTCTGTCCCTCTTTACTCTTCAGAGAATTAATATGATTATGCACTCTTCTATGTAATAATGATTTATGGAAGAAAGCAAATTTTTTGTTTCCTTCAGTTAACCATTGAATTCTAGGTTTTTGCTTCCACATTATTTCCTCTCGAATTTCCCATTCCCGTCAATTTAGCTTTTAAAATCAGTTCTTGCTGAAGAAAATCAGTTATATTTCTCTACTGGCGCATTTGAGAATTGATGGCTTCCAGTTGTTCCAGAATACCTGTTTTCCTAGCTTTTATATCTCCAAAATCACTTTAGTTCCTTTTTTTAAGTTTGGACTAAAGATAATCCAACCTTTTAACAAAAGAATACATCTGAGTACCATACCTTGATTTTCCCTCCACCCACCACTGTTGGATATAATTTCTGATATTCTCATGCCGTAGGCACATCAATTGGAATCGAAAGGGCACATAATGCCGATAAGATTTCCCTAACTCATTAGACATAGGCCAGTGATCGGAACCTATATTATTCAGAAGCTTTTCCTTAGGAACAAAATCTTTTAGCCACCATTCTTCAAATACTAAAAAATCGATCCAATCTTTCCATAATACACTTCTGTCCTCGTCTTCTATTATTCCATGTCATAACACCATTTCCTGTTGGAATATCCACTAAATGGAGTGACTGGATCTGTTGAGACATAATTGAAGAACTAGAATCCAACTACTTATTTCCACCTTGTTTTTCTTGAAGATTGAGAATAGTATTAAAATCTCCTCCTAAAATAAGAGGGGCCTTTGTAAACAGATTAGCCATATAGGATATCTGATTCCATTGCTTTTGTTTAGCACCCACATTCAGAGGAGCATAAACATTAATTAATACAAAATTTTGGGCATCTACTTTAGAATACACATGAATTAAAAGCTCTCCATGAATAACACTGTAACAGCCTTAGGATCCCATAAAGTAATAATACCTCTAGAAGAGCCTTGCAAACTCAAAGCAATATGAAGGGCTTTAGGCCAAATTCTCTCAGCAATGGCTGCTAACTTTCATGCATCTTCATTATTGTGTTTGTATTATATTATTTTTGTACTGTAAGCAATGTGTAGACTTATATACATACATACATATACATAAACACACACGCACACAGATATACACACACACACATACATACAATATGTATGTATGTATACATATATATACATACATGCATATACATACGTATATGTGTGCGTGTGGGTGTGTGTGCGCGCGCGTGCGTGCGTGTTTCTTGCAACCTTTTCACGTCCATTTCTTGTCACATTTTCCTTTCCACTGTGGCTTCTCATTTCTCATTGCTGGTAACATAGGGTATGAGGAATGGAACGGGTGCAATTCTCGGACACTTTGACAGAAGAATACCCCTGGGTCTTGGCATCTAAACCAAAGGTTGCCACAGAATGGGGAATTTGATTGGCTTCTGTTGCCTTGTTTCTCTTGCAGGTTATCTACTTAGATATTAATTGGGGATATCTCATAGAAATGGTGGGTGCTAATCCTTTTTAATCCTCCATGATAAAGGTGTATTGAGAAGGGAATGCTCAATACTCTGCGTGCTTCCATATATCTTTAGTTTCTGTTGTACATGGTGAGAGATCCTTAGTTGAAAAATCATCTTCACCATGAAATTCCACTTGTGGTTGTATTTATCTTCTAATGGATGTAAATAAATTCTGTTTGAACAGTCCAAAATCTTATGGTCAGAAATGGTGCGCACAAAACTAAATTTGTATTTGCTCTATTAGTATTGTCTCTACAATTTGAGGCATAGTATCCATTCTAATTTAAACTTGAGTTATTGAATTTACAAGTGTGCTCAAGTTGCTTGTGCCATTCACATGCTGCAAAGGTTTCACTGTACTATGTGTTGGGAAAATGTTTCAATGCCAGCACAAACTGAAATGTAGTGCTTGATGTTTTCTTCTAAATATTTCTTTCCTTTCAATAGTTTTCTTGATTAATTGATTATTTTGCATTTTTTTCTACAGTTTAATTGAATTTCTTGACTTGCAGGTCAAAATACGTGTCCGCCGTGGCCGAAATCCCATCATTGGTGACAAATTCAGTAGTCGACATGGACAGAAGGGAGTTTGCTCACAGTTGTGGCCTGATGTTGATATGCCGTTTTCAGCAGTGACAGGAATGCGTCCAGATCTTATAATTAATCCACATGCATTCCCTTCCCGAATGACTATCGGGATGCTCCTAGAGTCTATTGCTGCAAAGGTACCTTTCTGATGGTTTTGGACACAGAAGCTATCATATATTATTTTTCATTCAGGACTACTCTTTTTTTATTGTGTTATTCCATGTTTCTTGTTCCAGGAACTAATTATGGTCACTGGAACCACACCAGCTTATGAAAAACACTGTAATTTGTAATTTTCAGAGAGAAGAAGTTTAGATGCCTGCGATACTCACCTGTGATGAATCTAATACCATTCTAAAGTACATTTATTTAATTTTTTGTATAAGATTCATATTTGTAAAGGGCTTGAGGAAAATCATCCAGCATTTTCGTTAGATGGAATTATGCACAAGCAAAGTTTCATTGAACTCATCACAGCTGGAAATTCTAGGTAAACACAGTCAAAACAAAAAACCTTTTCTGGAATTGGGCATTAATTAAAATTTCTTTTTGAATTTTTTTGTTTCTGTTTTGAATTGTTTCACTTCCGAAAATATAAGAGCATGTTAGCGTCCTAGCTTTTATATACTTTGCAGTGGGTCTTTATGTGAAAACCAGATGGGGAGCTATTAACCTTTAAGTGGGGGATCCGAACCTGGAATTTGGGGTGTCACAAACCCGCTCCTGTTTTTCCCAAACATTGGTTTTGAGCATTTTCACCTTTTATATAATTTCATTCCCTATCAATTTTGTAGGCATTTCAGTGGAGGGGATTTGTGTGGTATTTTAAATTTTTCTGTCTGTCCTTGTGTGAGCTTTTTTGCAGACAGTCTGAGAAGATATACAGGTAGAAATTTATGAAAATCCTTGTTCCAGAATTTTATGGTTTGAAATCCATGAAAATTTCTGGGGAGGAATAGGAAATCCCCTTGCCTCAAAAAAGCTCTGTTTCATAAAACCAAGTTTTTTAATAACCAATACAGTAGGCTCTAGAGACAGATCTCTGATCTAGTGTTATTAGGAGCTGAACTTCATGACTGATTCCCGGAGCTTTAGAGTCGCTGTAGGAGAACAATATTATTGCAGGTTTTATAATAAAACTATGCTCAGTTGCAGCTTTTCAGGATATAAACTTTCAAAACATGAGCAGCCTCAAATCCTCTATCTGATGAATATTACACCTGTAAAAAGTAATGTTTGATAATGATACAGAAAGCAAGGAACTGTAGATCCTTATCCAACATGAGAAACTGAAAACCAAAACCATTGCTTGACAGTGATCCATTTAGAAGTAAGTCAAAGACCATACTTGTTGGTGAAATGGTCAAAAAGACAAAGAACCTGGTCTCATCGGACTCCTTGTGCAGATAAATTTCAAAAAAGAAAGAGCGGAACAAGTGAAGGAACTCAACCTTTGTGTTTGTGACCTCCCAAAGCTCACCAGTATGTGCATGGGATCGTGGACCTTAAAGAAATCAGTTTTGACAAGGCTTGGACTGCTCTGGATGGCACTCTTATTATTCAGTTTCAGTCATTTGAGGAGTGTATGAGAACCTTGAAAGCTAAAATGATGCTGTTCTTCCCTTCATACAAGTTTTATTTGGACGGAGATGTCATGCATCTACCAGTAGAGTAGCTTCTAAAAGATTGCATTAAGGTTGCAACACTGAAGGAGTTATTTTTGTAATGCACAAAATTTCCACACTAAAACACCCCTAATTAAAATGCTAATATTGTTTTGGTAAGTTTAATTGATGTTTACGTGAAGGCTAAGATGCAAATAATATAATTCACCACATAATTAGAATCACCATTAGCAAGTACATCAATTTAACATTATAATCATCTAATATTTCTGCCCACATTATAATCTGTTTCAAGTTCTACTTCATGACATTATAAACTCAGGTAAAACATCTATCTCAATATAACATCATAATCAGCCACATAGCAAAAAGGAGTAAAGTGTCTGATATGAGTCCTATCATAATGTCACTGATTAAACTAGATGTAGCATAACTTGCCACTCCATGCCGCAAAATAGGAGTACAGATAATAATGTCCTGTATACTAATAAAATCATGTATACCAAGTCTCGGCACCCCATGTCGTAAAATAATCATGCTCTAAGAATAGGCAAGGTAACATAATCAAGATTTAAAATGATGCAGTGGAAAATACGCATCACAAATTTTAACTTTTAACCTCTTCCCCTCGGTTGATCACGTCCTTATCCAATTTGTAACATCAATTGGATTCTTTGACAAATTATACCATTGTCAAATAAAACTGTTCCCTAGTTTTTATAGTACTTTGTGAAAATCTTATCCTTCAATTGTTCTGTTGTTTTTTTATTTCCTGTTTGCATTAGCTCTATATTGCCTCATCCTTGGCTGCAGTTTGGTCCATGTTTTTTCAGTTGTATAACAGTGCTAGTGTCTACATTTTTCTTATATTGTAGACATAGAAATCATCAATACATATAGAATTTTTGTCAATCTGGTGTACTAAAACTAGTACTCAAGGTGCATACATTTTATGTGTTGATTTAAAATTGAAATTATATTAATGTCCACTGATGACCAAAAGTTTGTAACACCAATTGAATTCTTTGACAAATTATACCATTGTCAAATAAAACTGTTTCCTAGTTTTTCATAGTACTTTGTGGAGATCTTATCCTTCAAGTATTCTTCTATTTTTTATTTCCTGTTTGCATTACCTCTATATTATCTCATCCTTGGCTGCAGTGTGGTCCATGATTTTTATGTTGTATAATAGTGCAGATATTGTGTACAGTTTTCTTAGATTGTAGACATTGAAATTATCAATACATATAGAATTTTAGTCAATCTGGTTTACTACCAACTAGTACTCAAGGTGCATACTTTTAACGTGTTGACTTAGAGCTGAAATTAATTTAATTTCCACAAATGACCTAAAGTTGGTCAATGGGACACAAGGATACGGCAGTTGACAATAGAAATTTCTAGGACGAGAGCATCCTATTAGCAAAATGAAGGAATAGAAGTACATAAGACAAAATAAAGTAGTGGCCACTAACATAGGTGGTAGTGAAACCGATGCAAATAGCAAATGAAGGGCGAACAAGAGCCTCAAAAGCATATGCAGATGAAGATTGGAAGGAAATGTCATTGAATATTGTTGTTTGTGCTATAGTGGACGAGTCGTCTGAGCCAGGTTAGGAGACCATAGGGGGAAGTAGAGCGCTTCCTCTAGGATCTCCTCTAACATCCAATGCCGGTGTAGTTCTAGAAGTAGAATAAGCCAATGCCTAGTTGGCTAGGGAAAACCCTATTGATGGGTACATAGAGGCAAAAATAATATGGGTGTTACCGGGCACATGTTTTGCGTGCAAGGAGTGGGTTCCCCTTGAGATTGTTCATGTCATGGTGTAATCCTCATACACCAAGATTGCAAATAGACCGGATGCGATTGAAGCGGTAGCACATGTTTGGGGGTAACTCCCTAAATGATCGTCAAGGCTCGAACTGGTAGGATGAGTAAGTCATCGTAAGCGTTGTCCTTGAGTGTCACGTACTTAAAATAAATAAAATCAGTAGAAAAACTCGTAATATGAGTCTACCCTTGTGGTTTGGGGGGAAGCCGGTAAGTAGTAGATCCATGTGGTTAGAAAGGTACAAAGCCATGCCAATGGGAAGGAGTAGAACCGTGATGTTGAGGGAGAGCAGGTTAGGGGATCTAAGCTATTTGAGTAGTCATGCTGTGCTAAGAGAAGCATCTCCTAACTAATCTATCGGCTCTGATTTGTGAAGTACCAATGTCCAAAGGGCACTTCATGTTGCTTGTTTCCTAGTTTGGTTGGGAAAAAGAGGTGATCAACATGGGGGCTCTAGAGCCTCTAGTCACCCCTGTAGGGATTTGTGCCAGAGGATGACGACCTTGCAAAGATAAAGAGCCAAACACAGTTGGTCTGGATATCTAAAGAAAGTAGATAGAGTGTTGCATGAGTCGTTGTAGAGACCATGATATCTTCCGTAGATCTCATAGTAAATGGGGCAGCTTAAAATGAAGTGTTCCTGGGTCTCCACCTCTTGGAGGGAGCAAAGATGACAGCTGTGGTCCTAGTGGAGAACATATGTACATGATAGAAGTAGTTACTACTTACTGCTTAATATAAGTGCTTGAGATAATTACCACGACGCCGAGATAGCAGTTATTCCAAAATGATTAATGCAAAATTACTGCTGGAGGGAGCCCTAAAGAACAGTAGCACACTGCCCTCTACAAGGAGCTACTGTAGTTGGCTAAAACTGCTAATAACTAGTTTTCAAATGATCTGCTATAGCCTAATCACACATGTATATATGGTAGGTAAGTTCGTCACACCTCTTACATCAATCATAAGAATACTAAAATATCCTTGAAACAAAATTTTCATCTTTTTTAGGCAAGTTGCCACTCTTGTCAACAATGGGAAGAATGGATTGTGTTGATTTATAGTGGAGGCGAGAAGTTAGGCAAGTGTGAACAATCTATGCTAGTTGTGTGGCCCAAATGGGGATGATGTTCATGAGTGCTTGAACCACACTCTCGTCAACTATGGGGAGAAGGGATTGAGCTGGTTGATAGTGGAGGTGAGAAGTTCAGCAAAGAAGGTTGGTTAACTTAAGAGAGGGAATCACAAGCAGCCATATGGGAGGCGGATAGAACTAGAGTGATAAGCTGTGATAAGCAATGTAAAAAATGAATCAAGGCAGAAGAGTCCATATATGATGATATATTCTAGATTATTTGTATTCATATCGACATGGTATTCATCTATTATATGTATGGCAGCCACATGATCAATGAAAATGTAAAATTTTAAGCATACTGAATGTTTTGATCCTTGATCCTACTATATTTTTCATGTTTTGTATTTCTTATGGACTAAAAAATGAGTAAAATGTGTGTGTGTGTGTGTATGGATGTACCTAAGACGTGTCATACCCAGGGGTTTTTTAAAAATCGATGTATCCACATACCAAATCCCTACCTGAACCCATACCCATATCCTAGCAATGGAAGGTATACTCAATACATCTGTTATGTGCTAAATCAAATGCTAACTGCTGAATGTGTGACTACATAATATTTTCTTTTCTTTTAGAGCTGTAATGCAGATACCTTGCTACATGACTGCATTCTAACGTTAGGTAGAATATATCATTAATTTTCTGATTTGGAAATGTGTCTGGTCTCAGCTCATATACATAATTATATCATGTTTGACGACACTAATTGTTTTTAGAGGATCTATTTGTGATCATATTTTTTGATGGTTAAAATTGATTACATGCATCTTTAGATTTAATATTAGTGACTCTAGAAATGATTTCTGATTGAAATTTGTGTTTCTTGGTAGGGTGGTAGCCTTGAGGGGAAATTTGTTGATGCAACTCCATTTGCAAGGTTAATAGGGAAACGACATACTAAGAAAAAGCATGGCTCAGGTTCTGCTGTCGATGATTATGGTCAGATTTTAGCTTCATATGGATTTAATTTTCATGGAACGGAAGTCCTATACAGTGGCCTGCTTGGCACAGAGCTCACTTGTGAAATATTCATTGGTCCAGTCTACTATCAACGACTTCGTCATATGGTTTCGGATAAATTTCAGGTAAAATGTGTATTAGTATATATCATCTCATGTATTCCTAATTTGAAAATGTAGAAGATACACACATGCGAGGATCAAGATGAAAACTAACAGAGGCCCTAACAAAACTAAAGATTCTTCATGTACATAGAAATTGATGTATGACAAACTTTCTGGAAAAAACTTTTGTGACTGAACCATTACTTTATTTCCATCCTACTCAACTTGATATCACCAGATTGCTGCTTTGAGTGACATGCCTTCCCATTCCCATTCCCAGGCCAACATTCGCAGTGTCCTGCGAAAAGCAAAGTAGGTGGTTTTAGGTTTTCAACACATTCTTGGCTGATTACCTGATTGGGTAAATCTAGGTAGCCGTTTATATTGAACCTGAACTCTTGTTTCTCATGATGCACCGATATTTAAAGCCCTTGCGAGGAAACCAAGGGAGCTTTTGGTTAGAAATATATGTTTATTCTTTCATATTAATTTCTGGCGGTACTCCTCCAATCTTGTTTCCTGTAAAGTTAAAAGCCTTTCCTCTTTGGTATTGATGAATATTGAAATCTTTTTCTTCCATTATTATATCTGGAGTTTCCTATTTTCAAAAAAACAGGCAAGATATATTGGTTCAACCTGCAAAGGAGTATTATTGACATTCTGGTGTGGAAGGACCTTCTATGAGGCAGTGATTTCTTGACAGTAGTTTCGGAAAGAATGAGGGATTATATTAATCTCCAAAGATGACCAAATGTAGGTTATTGAGACTTGAAAAGTACATTCAGTTATAACAGAGAAGTACTAGGGTAAAATGATCCATGGTTATGAAACGTAACTAAACACTAAGTACTGAAGAAGTGTAATCATGACAAGAGGGTTAGCGAAAAGCAGATAAATCCCCAAATCATAAGAATCAAGTACAAGGACAAATAGTCATGTGAGGGAAGGACTCCTCAAGGTAGCATGAAGCTGACAAAACTAAATGTCTTATGCAAGACGAACAAACAGCATCATCGTTTATCATTGTGAAAGGGCCAATGCTGATGATTCTCACATGAGAATGAACAGGACTGAGGGAGTGACGCTGGACAATCCTCCCCCTTGAACCTCTCCTAACATATTAGGCTGATGAACCTTTAGTAATGTGCATCTTCCTTTGTTGCGTGGCTTGCAGAGAAGTATATTATGATCTTTAATAATTTTTAAGTGATTGAGCTATACAAGCAGAACCTCACTATTTGGGCACACAGGAACAGTGGTTTAGTTGGTTCCATCTTTATAAGCATAGTTATCAGGTTCGGCCAGTTCTGGGCCAGATCCGGCTTGAATCGAATTTGTAAGAGCAGCCAGATAAATCCGGTCCGGTTCACTCTAACAATTTAAAAAAAAAAAACTAAAGAAACCCTTACAAAACGGGTTTCAAGCTGGTCGTTTGAGCTGAGCAGAGGTTGAATACTCCAGGGGGAAGCTTCATCATTAACCAGCGACCAAGTTTACGTTTGCAGTCTGACCAATGACCAGGTATACTCCATTCTTTGAGAGAGGAAGCTTTGAATCTGCAGCAAAGAGAAGCTTGACGTAGGCAGCGACGACCACGGTGATTACATACCAGGCATGTGCTTATTTTTGTGTTAATGATTGATTTAGGTTTCATGCTTGTTTTAATTTATCTTGTTTTTTAAAATTATTTTCCTTGTTTACTTTTTTAAATTTATATTATAGTTTTATAAAAGTGATTACTTTTGTTTTAATTTATATTTTTTGTTTGTTTCCTTTTTAAATTTATATTCTTGTTTTCTTTATTTTATAGTTGTGATTGTTTATTTTATTGTTTTGTTTGTTTATTTTTTATAATATTAAGTATTAATGTTTATTTATGTATTTTTAGCTAGATAAATGAATTATATATTATATATATGTTAATGAATGTTAATTAATAATTTTTAACTTTGACATAAAGATGTATTTATTAGTTAATGATTGTTTTAGTAAAGAGTATATATAATGTATACTTGTATTTTTTAGTTAATGATAAATTTAAATTTAATATATATAGTTATATCAATGAATAATAATTAATATAAAAGCTATTTTATTTTTTATTTCTAGTTATAATTTTTGATATACAATAATATAAGTATATATATTCCGAACCGGAATTTTCCGAATTTTTTTACCCTTCCGAATTTAATCGGATTTCTGAACCTGGTAACTATGGTTATCACATTCTTGAAAAATACATGGTCAAAATAAATTATAAAATATATTACATTCACAAATCGTAAACTACACGTGTTTAACACAAATGCTGACATCATAATTCTATTGAATATAAATAATGTTTAAGGTATAGTTGGTTAAAAATATTTCATAACATTACTCAAAATGTATTGCCCTGGGTTTTGTCGGAAAAATTGTTTAATCCCTTTTTCTTTTCCTTGTTTTTCCCATGTCGTAGTTATATACGCTTAAGATTTAGCTAAGTACACTTAGCATACTTCATAATGATGCGTGTGATATCCAAATGCCAGATATATACACATGGATGCATGCTTGAGTGTTGCAACCTGATGCTAAGTTCTACCACTTCAGATTGGAACATCAGCATATCAATCATGTCTCTGCAAATCTTTGGATGATTATATCAGCATGCCATTTATGTGTCAGCATGTAACTTTTATAGAATATAATTATCAAATCATGAAGCATAGAAGCAGACAGAATCTTACAATATGAATTGAGTGATTAGCAATTTCAAGGATTAGAACTAGAAGGCATTAGATCTCTTCAAATTGAGGAGTGCTACTGACTGGGATGTTCCACTCTCAACCATGTACATATATCTCCATGTCTCTAACAAAGTGGATAAAGGAGCTTTAATCCTTTGCGATTATCAGCTCAATTTCTTTGGCTCCAAACATTTCTTTACATCAGACATCCTATGTGTGCAGCCACAGGAAATATAGAAATGCCTTTACCATGTATATGTTGGAAGGCCAATGCATACCTCAGGAAAATTAGAACTTGTGAGGGGCTGGTAGCTCAGTGGGAGAGTGCCCTAGTGTGCAGATGGGAAGTCCTAGGTTCGAGTCATAGCTGATACATGATTTCCAGCATGGCTCTAGAGCCAGGCTAGGTGAGCTCGAGCCAGCTTGTGGCTTCAGAGGGGGTGTTGGATTTACCCAAATTCAAAGTATCTAACTATTCTGACAGCCTGACACAATCATGACTCACACATAGATTATTTTTTGTTTATGCCTACAAGGGGAAGGTTTCTTTTACAGCAACTGCCAAATGTAAAATTGATGCTCAAAATATACTGGAATCAGGGAGCATACACAGTAACACATCCAATCAATTTTCAGATGGGTCCTACACCAAACCTATGAATGCTTACATCTTAACTAGTAAGCAATTATTTCATTTACGTTTTGACGGCTAGTCTACTCAGTAGTAGGTTGTAATATGGTTATGCTTAAACATACCTGGAACTTGCCTGTGAAAATGCAAGTTGCCTGTTCTCCTGTCCGACAAGAAAGCCTTGTGACCCTTTTTGAAACATGAAAGTTGTTCATATATAGGCATTTGTTGTGTTCCAGTGCTATGCAGGGACACATCCCCTAGATTTTCGTGACATCCCAAATGTCCCGAATGTTTTGGGGACTTGGGCACTTGGGGGACTTAGAGGAGACGACCCCAATTTTATTTAAATCTTTCAAAAGTTCTCTGATGTTTTTAGTTTTAAAAAGCTGTTGTTTTTTCCTAGAACCTAGATAGCTGGTATGGGGTATGGTACGGGTACGGGGATCCAGTATGCTGGTACGGCAATTTTTTGGGGGGCCCGGGTACGGCATTTGGGTATGGCCATACAATATATATATATATATATATATATATAATTAATTTTAAAAAATAGCCAAATAAACAAAAAATCAGCCTTATACATGAATAGAGTAAACAAATTATTAAATAAGTGAAATAGCCAAAAAAATATTAATAATTCAATGCATTTTGTCGTGATATTCCTTGATTGAACTTTAAACAAGTACATTGTACCAACTCCAAATGTTACAATGTCCAATTATAATCATAAATAATAACAAATCACATAACTGGACTGGAATTCTGGCTATTACCAGCTCCCTTCAAATCTGGCAGTTCAGATTCCTTTGGGGTTTCTCTTATTATTCCTGCACTAGTCTTACTTGCTACTGGAGATGTTGCCACTGCATTTTTTGATCCTACATTACCCAAACTCATCTCAACTGTTGCAGTTTTAGTCATTGTTTTAGGTACTTCTGTGAATGCCCGTTTTACCACAGTTGAATCATTTGCGTAATCCCATCTATTGATCCCCCAAAAACATTGCTGTTTTTACTGTGGGTACGGACAGGGTATGTAGAGCAGTACCCGGGTATGTCTGGGTACTTCCTAGGAAGTACCCGAGTACTGCTGGACGTACCCTGGGCATACCCCCGGTGTACTGTACCCATATTGCGTATTGGGTACATACCGTACCCATACCCGTGCCCTATAGGGTACGTACCAGCTACCTAGGAAAATTCAAAGATACATTGGTTTTTAAAGAATGGTCTTTTATCTACAGATTCATAGGACAACGTCCCTCTATTAAGAGGCTCAAAGAAAGAAAGAAGAAAGAAAGAAAACTTTTAACATCCACGAGGCTAAAAAATGCCTATGAGACAGTAAAACCACTTTCTTCAGAATTCACCAATGCAGATCTTCTTTTGTTAATCTTGATGATGAAGTCTCCCATACCACTTATCCACTCCTCATCAAATAGAACCTGTAATGATAAAGTCTTGAAATTGATTGCATATCTAGAACGAATGTCATTATAGGCACTGCAATCTATAATAAAGTGTATTTCTGATTCCACTGCCCCATCTGAACAAAAGACAAAGTCTTTCTTCCCATTTTTCTTTAGGCCTTTTCCATCTACCTGTTTCACATCTAAGCCGGTGGGAGTTTGTCCTTAGTTGAGCTATGAGAATCTTAGCTCTCCACGGAATGAGGGCCCTGATGTATGCCTGTTGTTGATGGTCACAAGTGTAGTTAAATTCTTTGAGATAGTATCTCTTTTTTTTGCCTCTATTGTCCCACATAGTTTTGCGGACTTTATCAATAACAAATGCTTGTATTTCTTTATTGCCTTGGGGCCATGTTTTCCATTCAATATTCTATTTCTTCATCCACTTGATATTTTGATTCATCCATGACCTCTTCCTCCTGCATAATGGCTCTTTGAAGACAATGTTGGGCCACCTGTTTGTTGTCATCTGTTCAACTTTGTTGAGGTATCTTAGAAGTCAAATCATAGCAATGGCTTTAATTGGTACTGCACCTGTTTCAGCTAAAAGAATCTCATAAGGGACCGAAACTTTTAACTTAAATTTGTTGGTAATCATATGCTTTTGAATTCTCTCAATTTGCTTCCATTTTGATAATGGTATGCTGCTGGCCCATATTTCACACCCATAAAGTGGATGATAGACAACTAGAATGATATTCATGGGAATCTGGAGACATGATTGGACAAGGGGAATGCTTTACCATCTTGTTTACAGAAAAAGATGACTGAGAAACTATTTGCAATGTCTATTTTTCATAAACAAAGCTGGCCTATTCATGATACATTGTATCATTGGCTATAATGTCAATGAGGATCTCCACAACATACCAACTATTTGGACCCAGGTCTTGCCTTTACAACACCAACAGCAATTGGGCATCACCTCGAAGAATTTGTCTGCACATTAAACCTAGTTTCCTAACAGTAGGCAAAACAATTACAACCTTTGTCTCAATCTGATTTTTGCTAGATGTGTAAAACATCATTACTTGACAAACCAAGCTGAGAATAATGGCTCATTTGTGGAAACAACTAGTTGACTACAAGAGGGGGAAAGTATTGGAAGGCAATAATGGTGCAAAGCATCAAGTAGATGGTGTGACCAAAGTCAGGGCAGAGGGTTGTGGAAGAGAAGTGACAACTGGAAGCAGCAGACTTGAGTAAAGGGCGGTTGGAAAGCAGCACAAAACATTCCAAGGAGGCATGAGCATCATCCCAGTCTTCCCTTGAGGGTATCCCCCATGCTGCTTTAATGATTAAACACCTCAGATGCTAGGATGCCATTCTTGCTGCTCATGGCAGGTCACATGAACAGGCAGGACTACTGGTGAAGGATCAAATAGCTTGTGCTTAAGTTGCTTTTTATTTAGCATTATAGCTGTTAGGGGAACAACAAGGTAGACTGCATTAGACCTGTTTTTTTTAAATAATTTATTTGGTTGCTTGGAATTTTGCTGCATCTTTTTGGGTACCCATAACGTCTAAACTTTAACAGGTTATGTCAAAACAATGTTGCGATCTTTCCAAATTTAATAGAGGAGGTTCAACTTCATTTGAATTTTTTAGTTGAGGAGCCTGATAAAAGCCTCATATATTTAGCACCAAAAAAAAATTCAAAATCCCACAAGTACTGAACATGTGATAAAAATGACCATGGAAGCTCTCTTTATGTAATAAAATAAAAAAGGGTTGACTCCACATTGAGATAATTGTGAAATGAGGGAGGCTTGTAAGGCAGTACATGTGCTACAACATTTAGCAGTTGGAGAAGAGGTAAGAGGGAGAAATGCCCAAAGTGTTTGATTTTCCAATAACTATTGTTCTTCCTCCATACTAATAAATTAGTAGAGGTTATTGTGTGCTATGTGGGTCTGTTTACCTTGTGATTATTAACCAACATGCATTAGAGAAAGGCCATGAATGGAATGACTACCACCCATGAAAATTGATCAATAATATTTCTTAAAAAACCCACAAAAATTAAACATCTAATTAAAAATGATTCTGGAAGCACTTTGGTGCATCGGTGTGAGGTACCAGGGTACAGGTGTAAAACACCTAGTGGGACCCCAAAACTTGTGTGCATGGGCTATAGGGTGCTTTACACAAGAATCATGTATGTATATCCATGAATTATAGAAGAAAAAATTGGAAAATTCAAACTATTTCAGGGTACAAATTTTGAGTTTGATTCCACAAAGGCATTACATGTGCTTAAACCTTTACCAATTGGGGAAAAAGTTAGAGGGTGAAAAGGCCCAGTGGTGGATTTTCCAATAACCATTGTTTTTCCACACTAATAAATTAGTAGAGGTGCTTGTGTGCTTTGTGGGTCCCTTTGTCTCGTGATTATTAACCAACTTGCTTCAGAGCAAAGTCATTGAAGTAATGACTACTCATAAAATTTGGTCATGATTGAGAATCTTGGGATGAATTTACATAGGTTATACCATAGTAGGAAAACTCGGCGAGTACTCGCCACTTGTTTGTTCAAATGAATACTTGTCAGAATGACTTGCCGAGTTGTGGCGAGTACTTGTTGAGTACTTGCCACAACTCGGCGAGTCTGTGTTTTTAACTCGCCGGACATGTGAAATTCAAAAAGGAAAAAGTGGAAAAGTTAACTATACATAACTCTTGAGTCTTAAAATAGATAGTATGATTTTGGATTTTTTTATACAATAGTCTGTGAAGACTCGTTGGAAAAAGATTGTGACTGTTACTTAAGATTTTTTAACCTGAATTGAAGTCCATACCTTATTAGGAGAACTCTCTTACCTTTTATACTCTAGACTGCACGGAAACGCCATATAGGTCCTCGTAACAGCTTGGAAACGTACCAGGTACTGGTATGAGGATTGGTACGCTGTGGGTACGTTCGAAAACGTACCCACAGACACAGGGTACGTTATGGGTATGGTTGTACGAGGATTGGTACGCTGTGGATACGTCCGGAAACGTACCCACAGACACAGGGTATGTTATGGGTATGGTTTTGTAGTACCCATAACGTACCCTGTGTCTGTAGGTATGTTTCCGGACGTACCCGTCCAAAAAAAACTTGCCAAAGACAACGTTTCTTTCCTTTTTGCCGTACCCTGTGTCTGTAGGTATGTTTCCGGACGTACCCGTCCAAAAAAAACTTGCCAAAGACAACGTTTCTTTCCTTTTTTGGATTTGTGGTGAAAATCACAAGGACATAATTTTTTTTGCCATTTTTGGAAAGGTTCCGGGAAGATGTAGCAGCAAAAACTTGCATGTGCCATAACTTTCATTCTGTGGCTCCGTTTCAGGTGCCGTTTTCTCTAAAAGTGTATATTTTCTCGAGCTCTACGCATTGATGGCAATATTTTTCTTATTTTCATAAAATCCATTTTTGCACCTTTTTGGACCAAGCAACTTCTTGCAATCTTCTGAAAGAATCATGAACTTTGATCGCCTGTAGACAGATTAGTAATTAAAAATATTGGTAGCTTTCCAAAAATCGGCGAGTACTCGCCAAAACTAGGCGAGTATTCTCCCGTGCTCGGACTAATTGTCCCACCTGCCAGCTTGGATCCATATTTTTCCTGCTTAGTTATGATGTTTAAGGGAATATGCCAGACAATACTATCGTGCTAAGTGGATCAAGGAAGGTCACCATGAACAATCAAAACTCCTTGAATCTTATCACAGTCACTAAGATAAATAACTGTGATAGAGAAATATGAAGCAAATGGAGTTGCCATGTTCAACTCCTTCCTTTCTTGATCATTTCCTTAGAATGTACAATCTAAATACTCATTTATGTTGAAAAGCAATGTATCAGTAATTTGATACTTTGTAAATTGATTTGTTATAGATGAGTGGTAAAAGACCTCTTCTGCTACTACATGATGTAATGTGGAAAGAAAGATTTCACCAAATATAGGTGTAATGGCACCATGACTAACTATTAAATTTCAATAAGTATGCAAATGCTTATATATATATATATATATAAAACGTACCCAAAAGCATACCGTACCCGCGATTTTTAAAAATTTGCCGTTTCAGCGTACCGAAACTGTACCCGTATCCGTACCCGTACCCGTATCCGTGCCGTCTAGTTTATACTGTCTAAACTTTTATTTTGATGACAGTTAAGTTCTATACTGCACTTCCAAATATTTTCATGATCAAGTACTTCAAATCCTTCTTGAAAACTAGATGCAGTTAAGAAAGAAAGAAAGTGTTACATACCACACATGTATATAATGGAAATATATGGAATATACACAAATTGAATCATAGAAGGAACATAAAATATCTGATTGATTAGAATAGGAAAGGAGATTGAAAATAAATATAAGGTAAGTATGCATATTGGTAAGCAACGGTATTAATCAGTTCCATTAGAAAAAAATATCAGTTTCTCATTTTCAACAGCAGTTTTCAGATTCCAAGTTATAATTTATTTTATATCCAGGTCAATTCCATTACTACTCTTGCTTTCTTAGTAGTATACACCACTATTATATATTTTATTACAACCTTTCTTAAATTTGTGATGATATTTTTCAATGTCAATCATCATAAATTCATATTACTTATCAGCCGGCTGTTGTATTCGCATGATGATGCGATTCTGTATTGTATTTGTATTCAAATCTAATAGAAAACACTTCTCCAACATTTTATGGACTCATTTGATAGTTTTTGTAGCTATGTGTTGCTAAAAATTTATGTTTTTTAAAGAAATTTGCGTATTTTTAAAGTTGCCGAGTATTCCCGAGTATTGCCAAGTCAATTTTTTTTTGGTCCACCGAGTATTTGCCGAGTAGGAGTATGCGAACTATGGGTTATACATCCCACAAAAATTAAACATCTAATTAGAAATTTAGAAATGATTGTGAAAGTATTTTGGTGCAGGTTGTGAGGTACACGGTAAAATTGTGTGCATGGGCTATTAGACAAAAGTTATGTATATCCATGAATTATAGACAAAATCATTTGAAAGTTCAAAATAATTTTAGGGCTCAAATGCAGATATGGATGCACACTAGGCATGTATATGTACTGATTGTCTCAATTTTAAGGTTGGGCACGCAGAACATCACAACAATGCCAAAAGTATATTCAATATCAGTCTAGCATATGTAGAAACTCCATGGAAGAAATTACCCGAAACAAACTCCACATCACCAAGCGATCACCCAATCGACCCAAGCACACACACTAAACAAGAATATCAATCTGACGTAAACATCTAGTAATACTGCTCTTCTGCTTTGAAAAATAATTCCATGTTCATATAACTGAAAAATAGGAAACAAATGATTTACATAAAGACATGAACACGGAGCACTGTTCTGAAGAACAATATGTTTAGGGCAACCACTTTATTCAAGAGAAACCAACAGAAAATGCTACGCTAACCATTACACAGTTTGCTTTGTATCACTAAAATATTTCATAGCATAATATCTCACAAGAAAATCCAAATTCAGAATGAATTTAATGCATTACTTTTAGAAGATCATTTAGTTGACATCCATACATGTAGGAAATGGAAGAACACCTGCAAATACCATAGTGCAAAAAAAACATAAAGAAGGCAGGACTTTCACAATTCAGGACATTGATTGTGGCATATAAAAAAGGAAATGAATAAGCAGGGAAAAATCTAGGTCAAACTGCATGGTTGCCTAAATCTCAGGGATAGCGAGACAACGGGACAAAGGGACGAGGTTTCTGGGATGGCAAAACTTTTCCCATATTTTGGTGATGGCTATTAAAATAATATATACAAAATTAAAATTTAAATATTTTAACTTTATTCAATGCAATTTAGGAGTTTAAACTTTAAACTGTATTTAATGTTTTTAAGGTTACTTTCAGATTATAATTCAATGTTTTTGGTAAAAAATAACAGCTTTTTAAAAGTAAAAGCATCAACAAAGTTATAAAAAATTAGAAAATAATTGGAGATGTCCCCTCCATGTTCCCAAGTCCCCGATGCGTTAGGGACATCATCAAAATATAGGGGACGTGTCCCTGTGTAACTTCGGTGTAAAACATTCATTTGATGGAGAAGATGCAGATATATTGCTAACACAAATGATAGATTAGGTCAAACATCCAAAAAGAAGATATTTTCTATTTATATGTTTGCATGGAACATATGAGGGCTGCAATTGGCCTCTAAATGATTTAAATTATCTACATATGTAACACAGAACAAGACTGGCATGCTCTTGCTCCAACAAACTTCGACTGATTGGAACAATAATCTGAACAAAGATTCTTTTTGGCAGAATATGGACTATTCATCAACTTTTTGTCCTGACCTCGAAAACCTATAAATGTGTGGAATCCTTAGAAGTTTACACTGATTTCTAAGTATAATCTCTGTTGGGGGCCAGATGGCCTATTTCATCTATATAAATTTGACACTACATCTTATTTACATGTCTGTCCCAATCTCAAAAATCATGTTATTGACAGACTATCATAAAGTGGGAAATAGGGCCTTGAAAATATGCTCCTTGGTGGTGGTTTCAGTCATGTCCTATACACATAAAAAAGGGGGCACCATCCTCTAATCCGTAGTTCGCATATTCGAACTCGGTAGACCAATTTTTTTTCGACTCAGCAACATAATTTTTTTTTTTTTTCGACTCAGCAACATAAA
This sequence comes from Taxus chinensis, assembly GCA_019776745.2. Taxonomy (NCBI): domain Eukaryota; kingdom Viridiplantae; phylum Streptophyta; class Pinopsida; order Cupressales; family Taxaceae; genus Taxus; species Taxus chinensis. The sequence goes on from CM034153.1 coordinate 45,793,695, forward strand.
AAAATATGTCAAATTCTTAAAAAACATAAATTTAATACAAAATACAGTTCCAAACTGTATCAAATAAGTCTGTAAAACATTGGCAAGGTATTTTCTATTAGGTTTGAATACAAATAAAGTAAAAAATTGCATCATCATGTGAATACAACAGCCAATTGTTAATTTATGCTAGGGTATTGCGAATTCAGACGTTCACACTGATATGGAAATGTGCTTTGCTGTGTCAAATTAGGATTTGCACAAATGTGACAATGCTTATAGTTGAAATATCCCTTCTGGGATATTACTTGAAATTCACAAAATAACAACAAACTGAAATTCTGATTTTTCTGATTTTTATAGGACATCAATATGCAAGAACAAAGAAAAATTTGTATTTTCCAGAATAATAACTTTTAACACTACCTGGAAGCTTTAAATGGCTCAGATCTGATTTTATTTATTTATTTTAATTGCTGAAACTGCCTAAAAATTCCAAAAATTCACAAATAGTTGAAATGATCTTATAAAATTCTGAAATTCAGACAACAATATATTTAAATTATAACGAATCAGATCCAACCTGGAAAACTGAAAAAATCCAACCAGAAACTCTAGAAAACAGTGCTGCAAAACCCTAAGTAAGTAGTTCTGAAAATAAATAAAGCCCAAGCTGAATGAAACTCCTGGGAATTCACTAAGCTTGCCTCAAACGTTGGAAATAATCTGATTTGTAGATTGCTGAAGTATGGACCAAATAATCTCTCTCCGACACTAAGCAAGCCCTTGAAATTATCTAAAAATCTGATTTGAATGAAGTTCCAAATTGGAAAACTAAGGAGGATCTCTCACCACCGAAGAGTTCTTTGCTAGGTAGGAGTGGATCTCTCACCATCGAAGTTAGGGTTTATGTGGGATCTTACTCCACAAGCAAAAATCATGCAACTAACAATGGCTTCAATATCATACAAGACTGAGTGTATGAATGAATGCCTATTCTCCCCCAAGTGCTTCCTTTTATAACTTCTCATTGTAACAAAAGGCTCAAAAGAACCCTAATCGAGCTCCTTGGAGAAAAATCCACAAAATAATAAAATAACTTAAGTTACTTTATCACCATTATGCCCAAAAGTACACTTAAGTTACCCCCAACGAAGAAATAGAATAATAAAGTACCATAGGGGAGCATCACCCAACCTTATTTCACTTAAGTCACCTCAAAGTACATGTCTGACGTTGAAGCATAACCTATAAGTGAAATGAAGGTGCAAACCATACCCAATAACCATCAATGTCACTAGCCCCTTGGGCATGACCAAGGCAAAAATGAATGAAAAGCCGCCTAGGCCATCTGCTCGAAATTGAGGACATTACAGTAGTGACCTGCAACAAGTAGAATAACCCTAGATTCTTGCAACAAACTTCATGCAACTATTAGATAAGAAAAGGAGAAACCCGTGTGTGGTGAGGCTGGACTGACCTTAGCGGTCAAACCTGCTGAGCCAATCCAGGCATTGCACAACATCCACTTCAATAAGAGCAAGCCTGATGTAGTTCTCCTATTGTAGGTGAAAGTGTGAATGCAACTCTAAGCCAAACCCCTAGCACTTGACCCAAAGATAGCGGATGTAGCTATAGATAGATAAGAATGTACCCTTCACGATAGTTTAAGTGTATGCAGACTTAAAATGAACATTCTTGACCCTTTTGGTGCTTACTTGGCAATGTGCAACCTTGGCTTGACATTCACTATGGCTTGGCTCATGGAGAGGGAAGCTAGACTCTTTGACTTGTTTGAGTGGTTAAGAACATAGATGGCTTCAGAGTCCATACTGATGGCATAACATGTATAAGCGAAGGATGGCACTTCTTCCTTAGACCTAGCATGGGCATGGACTTGGTTAGAGGGATAATATCCCATGCCAACTGGGGGAAGGGGACCCTTAAGCTTAGTATCATGTGTAAAAAGAAACTTGGGATCAAGCCATGAGAATACCACACAAGAGGAACATGGGTGAAAAGTGTGAGTGTAACCTTAGGGTAACTAGGGTTTAGACACAAAGCGGGTTCGCCGAATGCTTTAACTTAAATTTAATTACAGGTTAAAAAGAGGGTTTGTAACAAGTATATTTACATTTAATAATTAAGCAATTAACATGCAAATCAAAATATAGCTACAAACAATAAACGATGTAAATGATAAGATGCAATTGCTTAAATGACAAGAATAGAAGACTTAGTTGATACGATAGCATAGAAGGCAATCAGGATGTGCAAATAGGTTGTAGGGACTAAGAGAGACCTAGAGATGCTTTGTTATGGAGACTGGAATTGGAAAATGCCCCAGGACATGTCTGCATAGGTTGGGACTGTAGTGGAGTATGGTCTGGTCCTTTTCGTACGATTTTGGACCCCTTTGTGCTAGGATTCTACAAATTCGGGTGTTTGTTGGTGATCTGGAACTGTGTCATTGTTGCAACTTAGGGTTTACACAAATGCATTAGGGTTTACACAAATGCATCAATGCCTTTAGTGACTTGCGACAAGTAGAAGACTCTAGATACCTGTAACAATCTTCATGCAACTATTAGATAACAAAAGGAGAAACCTATGTGTGGTGAGGTTGGATTGACCCTAGTGCTCAACCCTTTCTAAACTGATCCTGTCCTTGGACTACATCCCCCTGAGTGGAAACAAGCCTCATATGGTTCTCCTAGTGTAGGTGCAAGTGAAAATGAAACTCTAAGCCAACCCCCTAACATGCCCTCGAATCCCTTGACCCAAAGATAGCGTACGTAGCTTTAGATTGATAAGAATGTACCCTTCATAATAATGTAAGTGTATGCAGATTTAGATTGAATGTTGTTGACCCTTTTTGTGTTTACTTGGCAATGTGCAACCTTGACTATGGCTTGGCTCGTGAAGAGGGAAGAGTGATTCTTTGACCTGTTTGAGTGCTTCAAACTTGATGTGTGTGTTGCTCCTAAGGATGTGTTGCTGCTATAGGTGGGGAGAGGAGAGCTTGAAATTGCTTTTGAATAGTATTTGCAAGAGTGTCTCTCCAAAGTGGTAGGTGAGTTCAAATGGTGAATTAGACTTGCTTATATAGGTTTTTTGTGATTACCAAATATCTCTAAAGCCGACATAGGGGTTAGGAAACAACCCAAATAAAGATATCAAATTGAAAAAGTAGTCGTTAGATGCTAAAGGACAAGACCGTACGGGTCGGCCCAAGCTGTAGAATGGCTTGGTTCAGGACCTTACAATTTCGTACAGGTAGTTCATGGAATTAATTTGTTGTTTCAGGCGAGATGCCTGGGAGTTGTGCTTTGCTTTGCATTTATGTGACTAGGTATAGTGATGACTGAGCAGAGTGTGGGATAAAGCAATCAAGAAATGGAAACGGGAATACAACAATTGGGATTAGGATCCATGCATAAGGCATAGAGTAGGGATGAAGTCAAAGTTGTCATTGCCAAATTTAGGTGTTTATAGTTTTGTTGCATCTTCAACAATTGGTTTCACCCAATCAATTTTGGCTATGTCCTCCAAAAGAAGGTCATGGCCTCCAGTAGGAGGCTTCCACTTGCTGATGTTGATCCTGATATAGAGTTGGATGCCATTGTATGCTAACATGCAGCATGTTCAAATACAAAAAATACTGCATTAAGAGAAAATGTTAACCGTATGATGCAAACCCTAAGTACAAGGATTTTTTTAACAATTTCGCTCATAAGTTATGATAAACTAGCATAAAATAAAATGTTGGATAATTAATAGTTTAGTGCTTTTCATAGAATAATACTTTATGAGTGTATGAGTTGTTAAAGACAACTCATACTAGAGATGGGCATAAGTGAGAAATTTTATGGATTTTGTTAACTATCTTGATAAGGCTAAACTCCATAAATGTAGGTGTCAAACAGCCTATAAAAATGTAGACTCTATTGACTAAATTAACAAAGTGTTTTATTGAATTATCTCTGACCAAGTTTCACATGAAAATTACTGAAATTGAATGGAATGCATGAAAAAATATAAGTCATGTTTAGAAACCTAATATTAACATTTTAGAAAGAATTTACATGCTTGGAAAAAGGAAGGAAAAAATAGAACTAACCTAGAAACCTGAAATTCCTTAAATCTGCTCTACAAATCTGTAATAAACTCCCTCCAATTCACTCAAAGGATGCTCAAATGTTTTGTGATGAAAATGTGGGAGCGTGTGGGCATAAAAAGAAGGCAGAAGCAAATGCAATGTTTTTTCATTGTCAAAACTGCATTTCAGCATCCCATGAGTTGCAAACTCAAACTCGCTACGTACTCGCATCAAGTATCATGAAAAATACTCGCCAAAACAAGGTTGCAAATAACTAGCCAAAACTTGGCTGCATAAAACTCGTGAGTTTGGGCAAAAAATACTTGTCTGTGAAAAAAACCCACAAGTGCATGGGTACTTGGTAAGTAGTTCAACTATGCTCTAATCAATATTTATTTCATTGTTTTGCTGAATTATAGCCAACAATGATCTTTTTGATCTCCCATTTCAATGAGAGAAATACAACTGATGGAATAAAAGGCAGACTGCCCAGGTTGTAGCTGGAAGGTTGGATAGTTGTCTTATGTCCAAGCATTGGATTTATAGGGACTGGATATATAAGCCACACAAGACGCTCTAAACAATCCATAATTATTAGCCTTTAAAACTCACAAGGACTAACGCTTTTTTCAAGGTTGAAAATATTTGTTTTTAGGAACCCTGGAACCTCGATGGACTGAATTAGATAAATTTTGAGCATTTCTCATATACAGTTTTGCACAAAAGTTAAAAATGTATTACAAAGAAGTTAACTTATGCAGAGTATTCCAGAAAAACCAAAGTATCCAAAGGTAACCTGGCCTGTCTACAAATAGAATTGATTGAATTATGCTCAGTTTCCTGGGATGATAAGTTAGGAACAGGATCCGATGTTGCAATGAAATCATATTCTTAACAAATCGCACTTATACCACCAAATCAAGAATGGTTTGGTTTGAGGAGGGTAACCATAAGTCTGTTCACAACTCCACCGAAAGTGGTAAAATATAAACTACGTGGGCGATGCGAAAACACCAAGTGAGCTTGTGAAAAACGATCCCCAGAATCAAGGATATGATCAGGATAGTTGTGCAACATGTCTTAAAGAACCAGTTAGAAACAAGTATGATCAGCAACAGCTATTTCTCAAGCACTTTTCCACCTTCCATGTAGAACCATAAAATGAAGAATTTGGGAAGGAAATTGTCAGAGGTGTGCTAAAAGTCATTGTCTTCTCATTATGATTAACAAGGTCCCTGGGACAACTCAATTTCTCACTTGATTCTTTCAATGCTTTTGGGATCTTATTAAGAAAGATCTTCGTGGTATGGTAGAAGGGTCTAAGAAAGGACTTGATTTTTTCTGTCATTGTTCTTATTCAGAATCAGGATCAACCCAACCCCCCTAGTCCATATCTCCTCAAATCACTGTTTAATACAATAGCCCACGTTTTTTCTAATATAATAAATCAGTTTCCAGACTTTTCTTAAATACCTCATAAGCGAGCCCAAAATTAGCTTGTTTTTACGCATCCTAGATGCATTTGTGGTGGCTCAAGAAACCATCCTTGAGCTGGGATAGAATCTTGGTTATGATAATAAAGCTAAAAATGAAGAAAGCTTTTTAACGAAAGAAAGAAAGAAAGAAATTATATTCATACCCATGAATGGCCAAAAGTAGGTCAATGGAACTCGAAAATACACCCAACTACAATAGAAAGTGCTAGGGTAAAAGGATCGTTGGAATGACAACTAACTAAATAAAAGAATAAAATCACTACAAATAAACTAGGGGTAAACCCAAAATGGTAAATCCCCCAACCCATGTGGTTAGGATAACAACACAAATGGACATGTGGGGGGAGCAAGAACCCCTTAATAGCATGGGTTGACAAAAGTCTAAAGTCGAAATGACTGGATGGTAGTCTCATCAAACATCTCTGACTGTGCATGGGATAGAGGAGCCTTCTGTGTCATTGTTTATCATTGTGAGAGGGCCAATGCAAGATCTGATAATGCTCTTTTGTGAGTGAGAGTCCCCAAAGAGCATGGGCTGATGAAAGTCACAATGATTGATGTTAGCCTCATGCCCGGGCTAGAGGAATCAATTGTATCATCATCTATCATTTTGAAAGAGCCATGCAAATCTGATATGCTCCTTGGGGAGGGGGTTGGGTAATCCTAGGAGGAAGCAAAGCACTCCCTTAGAATCCCCCCTAACATCCAAGCCCAAAGAAGCTCCCATGGCAACAAAGAAACTCGTAAAGAAGCAATTAAAGCTTAATTAAAATAAATAAACAATAACATTTTAGGTTCTCTCTAGTCCATGGACTCAATGGCTTTGCATATGTATTACCAATTTACTACCTGTCTCAAGGCGATTCTCTATTTCCCTACCTATTTGTAAATCGTGGCTGATTCATCGAGTAGAGCCTAGCTAAAGTTTGCTGTTGCCTTTATAGTCTAAAATGTGGTTCATGTATCCAATCCAAGGTCACAGTTTGTAGACAATACCCTGCTTTTTGGCATCTACTATGTCTAGGTAAGCAAAGGCCTAAAATCCAACACCATGAAGAGATATATGAAAATAGTGATGATAAAACCAAATTTGTTTTTCTCAATATCCATCAGTAGCCAGATAACTTTTGAAAATTTTGCAAATTAAGGATGTCATTCTTCGAAAGTGGTATTTGCATATTTCTCTGGTTGAATGGAGAGAGAAAACAATATGTAGTCATTCAATCATATGGAAGATCAATCCTAAATGACATAGTGGTATTTGCATATTCCTCTAGTTGATAGAGGAATTGACTAGTCAGGTGTATAGAATTAGTAGAATCAGCTCCTCAGTCAATGCATCCCAAGCTCCACAGACAAGTATTGCTCGTGTCTCTATGAATTTCCTATAGCAGGGATTAAATGATACCTATTAGCTACATGTTCTTTCATGGAAAAACATGAAAAATCAGACGATCATTACCAGATTTACTACACAATGCTTCATCAGCTGCATTGTTACTTACATTGTGTTCACAGCAGAATTGCATATCTGTGTGTGTGTGTGTGCGTGTGTGTGTGCATGTGTGTGTCCTAATTTGCCAACCTCTGGTTTTAATTATGGGAATAAAGCCTAATTTGCCAACATATTCTTTTAATTATGGGATTAAAATAAAATAACCAAGAACCCATTTTGATGTCATTTATATATATAACTATGGGAATAGAGCCTAATTTGCCAACCTCTGCTTTTAATTATGGGAATAAAGCCTAATATGCCAACATATTGATTTAATTATGGGATAAAAATAAAATCATCAAGAACCCATTTTGATGTCAAGATATCAGAGTGATTGGAATCCATTGCTTCACCGTTTCTGATTTTTAACAGTGAATGTAAAGCATGGATTTTGTTTTTACAGAAATATAACAAGTTCAACTTTATATCAACAAGAAAATGGATTATAGAGAGCGACCATAAATTTTATCATCAATTTTGCCTGGCAATCGAAGAAAACTTTGCAAGCAATGATATAACTCCCAATGCTCTTTTAATTTGAACAATGTACTTGGGTCAGCTGCTTTACATATTCCCGACATCTTATTCAAGATGTAATTCCTTGTACCATTGACCACCTTTGATCAGCCATGGCATTCATATATATCTCTTTATCTCATTGTTTTGATACTACGTGTAACACTTCATTATCTAGACAAAAATGTTTTTTTTTTTTTTCAAAATTATGAACGTGTTTTGTTTACAATTATGTTCAGATTTTCTTGAAGCCACAGTGCAATTGATTGTGTATTTTTGTGTTGATGTAGGTGCGCTCCATGGGACCTGTCAATCCAATTACTAGACAACCTGTGAAAGGTCGCAAAGTCGGTGGAGGCATTCGTTTTGGAGAAATGGAGCGCGATTCAATTCTTGCCCATGGAGCAGCCTACTTGCTTCGTGACAGACTTCATATAAGTTCAGATTATCATGTAGCAGACGTTTGCTCAAAATGTGGGGGTTTATTGTCAGCTTCACCTGTCCTTCAAAAGGAAAGAAGTGATGCACTGACTACTCTCCCTTTGGGTGGCATCAATGCCAAGAAGATAACCTGCAATGTATGCAAATCAAGCCAGGCCATGGAGACGGTGGCAATGCCATATGTATTCAGATATTTGGCAGCAGAGTTGGCGGCAATGAACATCAAGATGGCTCTTAAAGTCTCTGATGCAGCCTAATAAAAGATTTTTGAGAATGATTTCAGTTATCCAAGAAGGCATCCATTGGTGCCAATTGTTGTACACAAATTTATACTAATAATATTTATTAGTGTCACCTTATTCTTCTGAACATGTAACTTAACTGGAAGGTTAGTATAATGTGATTGGTTTTTGTAATAGAAAACTTGAGATTTGTTTTTACCCCATTTTTTTATATTTATAGCAGATCATATTAGGGATGTTTCACGGGCTTTCATATAGTTGTCAACTAGAGTTATCCAGAATGTTTCATATAAAGTACCTTTCATATTTTGTATACTTGGATGGTGCCCAAGGACATTGTCATTTAGTTGATTGGATGGACCACAACACGAGTATCCGGTTTGCTTTTTTGATTGATACATTTACAAGTACAAAGGTATTTGTTTCAAGATGAGTTCTATTTCATTGCGAGTTCTAATGATATGTTAACCTGTTATACCTTGCACTGCTCCTACCTTTCTCCACTTTAAAAAGACAATGTTTTTTCTTATGTTACAAAAAGAACTCATTTGAAAACAAACTCTTCTTTAATGTACAATTACCGTCTCATATCTTTCAGTAAGAAATACACTTATTTGAAAAGAAATTATTGTTTAATGTACCATTTGTCTTGAAGATTCATAAATTAAACTGTTTAGTGAAAGCGCTTTTATGTAAGCCTAATGTATTCCCAAACTCGTGACTTTGGGTCCAAAGCATTGCAACATCCAACTGTAAGGATCCGATGTAGAGGGAATTTCACATACATGAGTGACTACTCTGATTTACATATAGTATATTTTCTTGGATGGATGTTTTTAAGATGATATTGGATGATCTTTTGGCCACCCCAAAAACATTAACAATTGAGAGTAGTTAAATTAAGGTTGCACCTAGATTGAGGCCATATATAACCAATCAATGGGAAAACTTGTGGGGAAGGGAATGGAGTCATTAATTAATGCGGAACCCTTCAATGGATAAAACTATGTGGCAAATTTAAGTTAAGGTATTTATACATATCAACATTTGTGAGATAGATATATTTAAGTACTTGAGCTAGTAGATAAGCACCTTTCGATAGCGAAACAAAAATTATAAAGAAAATAAGTATGTAAATGAGATATAGAGGAAATGGTTGTCTAAATGTATTTATTTACAATATTTATTAGAGTGGATTAAAAAGATAATCGAAGGAGGACACATTCTCGTAGATGAGGTTAATAATATAATAAGCGGAAAAAAGAACCAATCACAAGAATATTTACTCATGATTTCTGCCCTCTGAGAGTAAGTTGTGTCCCTAACTTATACTTAAAATAACGAAAAGCTTTGCCGCAAAATCTGTCTTGTAGAGCCACCTTGTGTGCAAAGAGCCTTATAAGCCAAGCAGTGTTCTTTTAACAATTGGTGTGACTACCAACATCAAGCAAAGTATTTTATAGAGCTCATAAAACATGTCTTTATCAAGTCCATTGAGTTATTAGTGTTGTTGTATACCCTTGGGTTTGACGTTGTTTAGTAGGCCATCGAGTGTTTACACCCCCTACATGTTATTATGAGTAGGCGTATTATTTGAAGGCATATATTTTTTTATGCCCAAGTACAACCACCATATCTTGGTTGACTTTATGGATTGAATTACACTTGTAGTTTTTCTTTTCTAGGGATCATGGGACTTACCTTCAGTGATAAGAGTTGATGCCACAATATACAAACACTTGTTGTGTAAGGTATATTCATGTTATATACTTTGCTTCAATGGTGAGCATTGTAGAGGTTATCACTTCAATTCAAACCCTAGAAATGAACTATTGTAAGTGAAGGGACAATGAAGATGGACAGTGAACGTGCATACAAGCTCTTGGAATTTAATATTGAGTATGTTCAAGAAAGTGTGTACCTACGAAACTTAGGCTATAGTGGAATGTGCTATTGTTTTATAAGACTGGGATTTTGTGCTAATTTGGAAACTTTCAATATCAAACAGTAGAACAAGGATTTTTAGAGTTAGTGAGAACCCAAAAAACTTGCAGTGACCTAAGCACTTCGCTAGACTTGTACATGTATGTTCATAGGGGCCCAAAATCTATACACTCATTTTTGGTAACTTTTGCATAGACGGAAATTGATTCGATGACTTTATTTGTCAAGTCCCCAACTATGAAAACCTTGTTCACAATTAATGAAATTGTGTGCATGTCTCCAGGAAATTGATCACATTCAGGTTTTAAGGCATGTGATCAATTTCTCAAACATGCATGACATTTAAAGGTTAATAAAGGTTTTGAGCAATGCAATCGATTTCCTTGAGACATGCATGAAATTTAAGGGTTTTGAGCAATGCAATCAATTTCTTAGAGGCATGCACAAAATTTTAGAATTGTGAGCACAATTTTTGTAGCCCTAGACCTGATGAATAGAGTCACTAAATCTATTTCTATCTATGTCAAAGTCACCAAAAACATGAGGGTACAGTTTGTTGGCCCTCATGAATGTGAATGTACATGTTTGTTGAAGTGCTTAGGTCACTACAAGTTTTTTGGGCTCTAATTGTCTAACTTTAAAAACCCGTGTTCTATTGTTTGCTCTTAACGATTGTTTCCAAATTAGCATGAAACCACGTGCCGCTAAAACAATAACACATTCCACTATAGCCTATGCTTTGTATATGCACATGCTTAAACATCCTCATTAAATGCTAAAAACTTGTTTTGAGGTATGAACAATTTACACAGCAATAATATTCTTTCGTTATTAATATGTTGCTGCACACAGTTACATATATATAGGACATAGTGATCCTATATTCTAGGAAGTTGGTACAACTCAACAAACATCTAACATTCTTGTGAGTTGATGTGAATCACTCCAAACTCACGTATAAAGCTAATATAACAAAACTTATAATATATATATATATATATATATATATTATTGTTACATAACAATAATATATTTTAACTAACTTACCTATACAATGTAAACATTAATTTTCGTAACATTCCCCCCTTAATGTTTACATGGTGGTAAATTACTGTTACACATCTTTTGCAGCTTGCTGCCCATGCTTGCTCATGATCTTGGTACAACGCTCGAATTGAAGGGTAGAAGAAGGAACACATCAACTTCTTATTTACCATGCACTGTCGGGAACACATCTAACCGACGAGGATGGGAACACGCTCATGAATCATCTGCTTATCAACCAGTCACTCTAGGGAACACATCTGACCTAGCAAGTGTGGGAACTCAAGCATGGAAACACATTTTGAACAACCTTCAATGGTTTTCCAGAGGCTAACCACAAACTTAGGTATGAGCAGGAACACAACTGACTTGTTCAACCTCTTCTAGACTCATGATGCTTGCAATTTCATTGTGCTATCTGTTCTTCACTATATTATTACATTGGGGAATTATGTAGGAATACTCACATATAACATGTGAATAGGAATGAGCCTCTGTTCTTATTCTTCACACCATACTTATAAGTTTAAATACTGAAATCAAACACACTTCACACTAAAATAAGGCACACAACTCAAAAGAAAAAACACACACATGCCACCAAATCATTTTGCGCAGGCCCCGTCGTTGGTGACTGACGAGAGGTCCTTGATTGACCTCCAACCTCTGATGCCTCCATCCTCCATCAACATGCTGCTAGCTCAGCTGAATTTGACTTGGACGCTCAATAAATTCCACATTGGGTTTATTTTGTCTCCCACCCACAATGTTAACTAATTTATTTTGCAGGTGTCGAGTAACACCGAAAATGCATCCATGAGACAATTTTTTCAGATTTTTTTACAATGACACGACTTTTGATGACTGGTAAAAAATGACAACAAACAAATATCCCAAAATCACCTATTTGATTAACCTGACAATATAATGACGCCTTTACCAAATTGATGACACAAAATGACTTTACTATTTATTCAACTTCTTTGACGAAAAAATGACACATTTTAAAACCAACTCAAGGGGTACTTGGACAATATGGCGACGACAAAGACTCAATGAAATAATGAATCATACATTTTCAATGTTGTTCAAATGCAAATTCAACGCCATTTTACTGTTGATAAGATAAAGACTTAGACTCACAATTTTAACTATATTTCCAATGACAACTATGCCATTAACCAAGTGACTTTTGATGGTGAGTTTTTTAATGATGAATACTATTACAATACCAAGACTTATTAACTCTTTATTAACAAACAACAATAATATTTTGACTGCTGCTAAAAACAAAATTATGTAAAACATAATCGACTTTTGATACTTTAAACAAAAAATTGACTAACAAACTTGAAACCACTTGGAAACGACATGCACAATTTTTAGAATATTCACTTCGCCGTCCATGTAACAGATAGATTTCATATGCAAAATCAATGTATGTACCGTGTTTAGAGGAGGAAGAGAGTGATTTGTTACAGCTTCGTAGAATTGATTCCTAGCTTTTGGGACGTGTCTAATAATGCATAGGTGTTGCTGTCATTTTGAGCAATAGGTACACAATGAATGAATGAATGAATGATTTTAATGACGTCCACAAGACTGAAGAGTCTATGGGACCAAACGAAACCGAAACATTAAGTTGTTTTTAGACTCTGCCATATCAACTCTTCTACTGTGAATCTTGAGCACCAAACTGACGATCTTTTGAAGTTTTGTTTATTCAAATAACTCATTTAAGTCGTCCACTTTTAATTCATTTTCGTACTAGATACGAATATCATCATATGTTGAACACTCCATAATGAAATGTCATTCTGTTTCAACAACCCCTTTGCTGCAAAAAAGACAAATTCTCCTTTCCCAATCCTCTTTGGGAATAGTCCATCTACTGGTTTCCCAACGAAGATGATGTGATCCGGTCCTCAACTAAGCCACTAAAATCCTTGCCTTACCTTTGATAACTGCCCCTAGATAAGCTTTTTCATCATGCTCCCAAGTGGGGTTGAATTCTTTGATATATTGTGCTTTCTTGCGACCCATTTGTTTTGTCCACATGACATTCCTAAACTTCTCCATCACATAATTTTTTATTTCCTTGTTGTTGTTAGGACACTCTTGAAAATTGGTGCCCCATTTGTTAATCCATTTGTTGTTTTGTTTCATCCATGTTTTCTTTCTGCGTTCAAGATTATCCTCTGTAACCATTTTGGGCTAGCGAAGATTGTCTATGCTTTCAACTTTTTTCAAATAGCTTATCAGTCGAGTTATTGATGATGCTTCCATCGGAAAGGTACCCGCTTCAGCTAACAAGATCTCATAAGGGATTGTTGATTTAACTTTAAGAGTGCTTGAGATTAGATGTTTCTGGATTCTTTCTAATTGTCGTCATCCATGCTTTGACACGCTACTTCCCAAAACCTCGCAACCGTAAAGAGCAACCGGGGTAACCAACAAACCAAAGAGGGTTTTCTTAGTTTTCCAGTCCCAAAGCTTAGCTTTCCTACACCTATTTTGAAGTAGGTAAGATGTTTTCTGACCTCCTTTGTATCCTTTTTGCTCTTCATGTCTCCCAGCTCATCTTGTTGTGGAAATCAATCCTAAGATATTTATATTCTGTAAAAATTTACAATGGACTCCCCTAAAAAAGAAAGTTAATTTGCCTCTCTTTTCTTTTTAAGGAAAAAATCATGATTTTTGTTTTGCTAATGTTCACTTGCATACTGACTTCCTGGAAAAAAAATTCCTAAAGATTTTAGATGCTCCCTCAATCCTTGAGTTGTAGAAATTAAGATAAGATCATCGACATATAAGAGTAGCTTCACGACATACTCGGCCAACTGTACGCCCCCTCCTTCGGTTTTACGTAACCATTCTTCAAGCTTGTCATGTATAAACCAAACAAAGTGGGAGAAAGAGGGAAACCTTGTTTGACCCCAATGTCACTACCAAAACATTCAGACATACCTTCTCTGGTTCTGGTTTTAGCTCTGATTTGCTCATAAAGTCTATGTACTGTTGCTCTAAGCTCGTATGGAATCTCAAGTTCCTCCATCTTGTTCCAAAGTTTGTCTTTAGGAATCGTGTCAAATGCTTTCTTAAAATCAACAAAACAACAAAAAGATTCCTCCCCTTGGGTATCCCATACCCTTTCAATCAAGTGCCTAAGACTAATGCAATGATCAATGGTTGAATGTTTAGATCATAAACCTGCTTGTTCTTTTGCTCTTTTGCCCTCTCTTTCTGCCCAACTGTTGAATCTACACTCTATCATGCCCCCAAATAACTTACCAAAAAGAGGATTGATCATAATAGTGCGATAGTTAGTAGGATTATTGATATGCCCGCTTTTAAGAAGAGGAATAACAACAGTAGTCGTCCACTCTAGTGGGAACCCACCCTGAGTTACATCATTGAAGATTTTTCTGATATGCGGAGTGAGCACCTCAACCCCCCACTTTAAAAATTCAGCCTGCAATCCATCAACATCTTGAGCTTTACCATTTGCTAGATTCTTTATGCCATGTTTGATGTCTTCCTTTGAGAAAAGTTTGATCGAAGTATGAATGATGGGAGGAATATCCTTCTGTTGAGACCGCTCGTAGAGAATCTTTGCATATTCTAACCAATGAGCTTCTGTGATATTGTTTTCTATGTGTGTTTTCTTTTGTTGTAGCTCCTTCCAGAATCCCTTGTGATTGTGTTTTCCAAGAGAAATTAATTCAGACCTTCTGTTCACATAGCTTTTTTTTTTTTGGTTTTGCGGATCCTTTGCGAGAATTGCAGCCGTGAATGGTAGATAGTTGTACCCTGGAATAAGTTGCTAATGCGCTTGAAGCACAACTGTCAGATCTACATGTTATGTGGAGGTTCATTGACTCAGACGGCTTGTATGAAACCATGGCACAAATGATAAGGGATGAAAATCTCCAACATAGGCAGATAATACATGCAACTCATTTGTTGAATATGTTGGAGCACATTTAAGGACGTGGTGTGATGCGAGGTCGAGAGATAGGTGTTAATGCAATCTCAGTCGGTATTTTCACAAATACCTATCGTAAATAGAGAGATAACATAGATCTCCACATAAATGTGCGATGGAGTATCTCACCTTTGACTGAAAAATTCTAATTGTGGGGTTCAAATATAGATTGATGTGTAGATAATAGGTTGCATCCGCAGCTCGACGTGTGGACCCGTGAGCCTGCGAGAATTCACTAAACTCAAGCCAAATTTCTTGATTCAATAATTGAGAACAGACCGAGCTGCTCCTCTCATATGCTTAAAAAACATCCTGCAACGTGCAGACTGAGCCGCTCACATGTCTGTAACATGTATCACACAGCTCCCTACACTTCCTAGTGGATAATTCACAAGTAAGCTTCAAATCAGAATGAGAATCGAGTTGTGTCTTACATAGCTGAGTCGAGCTCAAGAAGAAATCTTGTGGTTGTATATATAACTCAACACGTCTTCTCTCCAAAATGCAGTGTAGCTTTGCACCAAACAGAAATACTAGAGGCATAGTTTTTATAACCGATAAAGGTCAGATCATGGAAAATTTAAGAGCAGTCCCATTAACAAAATATCAGTACACTAATTTTATAAACCATTTAGTCTAAATTCTTCACAAGAAAAATATATCCATAAACAGGGGAGAAGTGCAATACATCTTCCCTTGCAAAAATACTATTCTTCCATGATGAGATACAAACCAATCAATCAGAGGATTAACCGGCTCTGATACCAAATCTAAGGTATGAACAATTTACACAACAATAATATTCTTTCGTTATTAATCTATTGTTGCACACACTTACATATATATATATATATATATATATATATATATATATATAGTTGGTATATATATAGTTATGAATCACTCCAAACTCACATGACATAACGATCCTATATTCTAGGAAGTTGGTACGACAAGTCCTCAACAAACATCTAAGAATCTCGTGAGTTGAGTGAATCACTCCAAACTCACATACAAAGCTAATATAACAAACTTATTATATATATATATATATATATATATATATATATATTATTGTTACATAACAATAATTTAACTAACTTAACCATACAATGTAAAAATTAATTTTCCTAACACTTGTATGCATGTTCGTTGTCCAACTTCATTCACCTTCACTTGAACTAGTTTATCTCAAGGGTTTGATTGAAGCAGGGACCTCTCAAATGTTCGCCATTGAAGCAAAATATATAACATGTATAGAGCTTAATCCACAAGTGTTTGTATAGTATGGCCTCAACTCTTATCTTGAAGGAAATTTCCATGATCGCCAAAAAAGAATGTTTGCGAGTAAAGTTTAATTCACAAGTTATGGTGGTTTTTCTTTGGCATAAAAAGTTTATGCCCTCAAATTTACACCTATTCATAATAAAGTGTAGGGGAGTAAACACTCAATGGCTAAGTTCCCACAATGGTCCGAGATAAGTGCTCATGCCAATTTTATAATCGAGCCATCATTCAGATCTTGATCTAGTGGCACCAAATGCAACTTGACGATGCAACTTGGGAGTCCCTTGACTAAATTCAAAAAAAAAATCCTAACCTTTAGCTTTGACCAAACTTTTATAAGGGGGAGAGGATGTTAGGACCCCTTTGTCCTAGCTCTCTATTTTTAATCTTTATTATAATAAAGGCTATGAATGCATATGATTTGCAAGTGATCCCTTTAACTATTAAGAATAATTTTATATGCATGGAAAGTGGTAGTTAGCTTGAGTAGAACTAGTATAAATGTGTTGCAAAGGCTAGTGTAAAAGCTTCAATGGATTTTATTGTATTAAACTTTCTCAAAGGAGGTTTCCCCTTTAAAGTGGCATGCAATATTGTAATGAAAATATGATCTTGAATGTAACCGAGTTATTTCTATTTCATTTTTGCAACATATTTTGTTGTTACTGTCACAAATTTAATATTCTTCCTCTCTTTACACCTTAAACTCTCAGTGCAATTTTACAAAAAGTTGTTGCACAAGTTAGTGACAAGTCTCACAAAATTTCTTAAAACTTTAATATGTGCTTGAATGAAAACTACACTATTATCTCGCATTGGACATCAGGTGGCATAAACTCTAGTTTAAATAGAAATGGTATTATGGTGAAGTGACCACAAGGGGTCACACCCTTGTGGCTATGTATGGAAACAACCCCTCAAAATTGTTAGCTCCAAATAGTCTTAACTAAGTTGGAAAACAATGTTGGAATATGTATTAAGCTGATTTAAGGCTGAAGTCTGAGCTATATATAAAAATCTTAGGGTAAATGTCTTCAAGTTTTAAAAATTTATGAGCATTTAATCCAACATGTTTAAGGTATAATTGCATATAGGAATTTATATGGAGAATAACCTTTGTTGTATAATAAGAAGGTTAGTAGAAGGTTCTTCCTAGATACTCTAAACCCTAAAATGGCCTTATATAAACTGATAGTATTAATTGTGTACATGTATGAGAAAATGCTATATAATAAATCTTATTAAATTACTACAAAAAGACGTTTTGTGATCTATTTTGATGAAAAGACAATAAAAATTGTTTGATCTATCAAAATGAGAAAAAAAAATCTATGATGTGTGGTGTGACAACGTCACTTTTTGATGGGCTAAAGGTAACCATAAGTGTTAGTTTTTTCCTAATATCTAGAAATATCATCTAGGGCATTGAGGCTTTCCTTTTTTAACTCAGAATGAACTTGAAATGTGCATTTTATCAAAACCCTGATCTTGTGGAAAGTTCTTTTGGTAAAGAGATAAAAATGAAAGAACTACATTCAATCTTGATTTTGTTGGGCAATGGTTGAGTAGATATGTGGGCATCTTGTATAGATGGGGTCGAGCCCATGAGTTAATAAAGTTTGTGTTTCTTGTTTTGGGTTCTAAAGAGCTAGTTTGAATAAATTTTGAACAATTAACCCTGGAGTTAAACAAAATTAAACTAAACAAAAAACAATGATATTAATATGTGAATTTATCATTGTTGTATTTTGTTTTTCACTATTTATAGGGCATTCAAAACAAATTTGTTGTGTTTAAAAGAAATTAATAGGATCTCAAAAGGGTTGAGTTGAAGACAACATTGCAAAGAATATCAAGAAAATCAAAGAACTGGTTTTGAGAGGGGTTTTGACAACTTAAAGGTGGAAAAGTGGTTTAGTATGGGATGGGTTTCAATGGAAACATACAATTTTCAATTATAAAACTTTTCAATGGCTCTAATGCATTGTCACCATTATGATATATTTACATTAGAGAAAAAGAAATAAAATTTATTTTGAAAATAAACAAGAAGTTGCAATAACCAATAGATAAACCTAGTCTCAAATGTGTAGCCATAGCTCCCATTAATAAAATTGACATTGAAAATTTATGGTGCAATAACCCCCTCTTGAATGATCTACTATTTATGAAATATAATTTAAAATTATATGTGAGTCCATAACTTTTTAAAAAATCAAAGTCTAAAGTAATGTGTCAAATATATACCATAACAGTGACCTTGTTCCATAGGACTAGTATCTTGATTGGTCTAAAAAAATTATTTAAAATTTGTTTTCCAACTTCTCATTGTGGCTATTATAATGTGTCTGAGAGCCCGTGGGAATGGAACTTGGGTTTATTGTGTAAAACTCATCATTCCCCATTGTTTGTCCTAAGCCTTTTGGACTGTTAAAACTTATATTTTTGAAACTTTTTAAATGAGGTGTTGACAGTAACATGAAAGCTAATATTGTATACTATGTTATGAACAATCCATATTTCAAACCACCCAGAGGGTCAATAACTTGATGATATAGTAACCCAATACCCTACAAGAATATTTGTTTAAAGTCTAAGATAGACTATAAAAAATGAACATGGTATCATATCCAAATTGAGAGTCCTTAACATATAATGTGGCTTGTATTTTAAATAATTAGAAAATAGCATCAGAAGAGGCACCATTGAGTGTTGTATAGTTCTATACCATGTTAATTTAATTTCCACTTAAAATTGAAATTTGTATTATAAACTAGCAGATATGGGTTATGTAGAGTATGTACACTACTTTCATAAAAGTTCTAAATTGTTATGTAAATATATTTAGTAAGGTGAAGGATGTGAAAAAGTTAAGTACTAAGGACATTAACATTATAATATATTTGAAATTAGTGTTGTAACTTAACAGATAGAGATTGTGTAGAGTATATATACAAATTTCACAATGGTTATACATTGTTATTTAAGTATATTTATTAAAGTGAATAATATGAAAAATTTAAGCACTAAAAACATTATCAAGATAGTTATACAAAATCTTTTTTATTTTAGGAGAATGTAAAGAAAAATATAACTTAAGTTTATAATTTAATTATGAAAACAAGATTTAAAATTTAATAGGACATGTATACTTCAATAATTAATAACATCCACATTTACTTATTTGCATTCAAGTTACAATCAATAATATAACCTAAAGTACTTGGTGATAATGTTTCTGGCTAATTTTTATATGATTATTAAGGGTTTTTGCAACTAAGCATGAAAGAATTTTGGATCCATTAAATTAAATACATCACTGACAAAAAAACATAGATGCATAATTTCAAGTTATACTCAATGATGTTAGCGACAATATTTTACTTGGGAAACCTTAGACCCATGACATGGGAGCTCTTCAATCCAATCTATGTAAATGTTTTAGCTCTTCAATCCACTCTATGTAGATGTTTCAAGTTCACACACAAAGAAATTATTTACATGTCCTTAAATGATGCAACATTTAGATTTTGCAAAAAAGATTGAACCTCAGGATACTATCATGCCTCAAATAAGTGTTATGAAACTATATGCACCTCAACAATTTATTCCAATGGACTAAGTGAAACATTTCAATTTGGTGTTTTTTTCTTGTTAAAGAGGGTATTGAAGAGAATGATTACGAAATTGATAATATAGATAAAGAGTTTTCCAAACTTAAATTTCCATCAATAGGCCTTGAGAAATATAGAGATGATATGAGTGTATTTGATATTGGAGCACTCTATATCACCCGTAAAGATTATGGAAGATCAACTCAAATATTTCTCTAAATGATGTTAAGAGTAAAGGGCCTATGATAGAATGCTCATCCAACCAAAAAACATAGTGGTTATGACAATACTGACAATTCACATAAAAAATCCAAGTGTGGGCATACAAATATCAAGCACATGCTAAAATCAATAATATACCTTATGCTTTGCATACTAGATATTTGGATGCTCAAACTCGTTACAACAATTTCAATGTTAAAAAATCTTTCCAATATATTACCATGGACAATACAACCCCATTGATGTCCACTTTAAGAAGTCTACAATGGATCATACTCAAGAAATTGCAATTATGATGTATGCCTCATAAGAAGATGCATCTACAAGAAGACCCAACCATGTGATTATTTTTCAATTTCATAATGGGTATGCGCATGGAAATGGGGTTCAGAAGGTGGTCAAAAGTGGCCATGATTTTCCTGAAATTAGCAAAAATTAAACTTCAACAAGGAATTTGGCATGCCTATTCTCAAAAATTGACAATTTGATAAGAACAAGAATCATAGTGAAAGAATCTAGTTTCTAAACTACTTTAAAAAAAATGGTGGAGATTAAGAGCATGAAATGTGGTACTCACACAAAGTGGTCCTATATTTGTGTCAAAAATAGAACATGGTGTCGCATATGCATGCCCCCATTTTTTGAGTTATGTAAAATATTTTAGAAATCCATTGAATAGAAAGTTAGAAAGATCATGTATTAGGTCCCACTATATTTTCAATGAGTATTTTTTTTACTAATTTGAAAGTGGACATATACCAAAAATGAAATAATCATTTGTACAACCCCCTAATTTTGAGAAATATAATAGAGTTTTTTTAATGTGTGTAGAATGAAGTGTAGATTGTGTCGATGTATTTTTTTTGAAATTTGGACGAAGATAAAAAATTATGTAGAATAAACAATACGTGTGTTTTGACATAAAATGAAGACATTACTAAAAAAATAAGGATCAAAACCTTAATTTATTCTGATTTGAGAAAGAAATACATCGAAAAAAATATAAGACAGAGCTTGCCATCATAGTCATTTTTTAAAAATATTATCTTTAAACATGTTATAAAACAAGATGTACACTCGAGATTCTTATGTTTTTTCATGTTTTCACAGTGATTGGTTATATCTTAGACATTATATTTAGAAATTTGATCTTATTAGACTTTTGTGGACATTCAGGCGTATAGCGCCAATTTAACTTGATTTCTATATTGTTGCATTTTCTTATAATGTCATGGATAATAATGGATATGATGTTGTGTTTGGAACATAATTATAATAATGGATAGTTGTTGCATGTGGAATTCTATGGTTATATGTCACGTATAATCTTATCTAACTTTTGGAATATTGAGTATAATTGTGCATGTTGTCGCATCTTGATTTCAGTAGGATGTTAGGATAGTTTAGAACGCATTGATATCTTACTATGTCATTGAATTATATTGTATCGGACATGTGTGGTTAATGTGTGTAATGAGTGTGCAGGTGACAGGTTTACAGGAGAACGTGGGATTCAGGCTAGCTACTCAATCTTGCACAAGCAGCCCACGAGCTAAGCCCTAGCCATGTTCATTGTGTGAAGCCATAGTATAGGAGATTATTATTTTGGGCACTATGAGTGACCCCAATTTTTGTAATGTATTGTGCTTTGAATTATTACTTTTGTTTAGGGTAGTTGATTTTGATGTAAACTTGATTTGGCAATTAATAATTCCACTTTCTTTTAAATTTTTGATTTTGTTTATTGAGTCACTTAATCACAAGGGTTTAGGGTCACATGTGAGAACCTTGGGTGGTCCCCACATCCTCTACCCTTGTGCCAAGAATTAAAAACCCGAAATTAGGTTATTTTGGGCATTTTTCGGGACCCCTTTTTAGCTTGGGAGTTCTCCTAACATAAAAATGAGCCCTTGGACCCTACCTAAAGGGTAGGGGGAATTATTATCAAGGCTAGAGGGAGTTTACCCTCCCTTTTTACCTCTTGTTTAGTCACATCCATGTAAGGGATGTGGATTTGAGTGTTTATCAAAAGTCTCACTAGTTTTGTCTTGCTAACATTTAGGGGATTTTGGGAGAAGAGGGCAAAAAGATAATTTTACCCTTTCTCTATTTTTTTTTGGCATCTTTGACCTTGTAGAAGGAGAGGGGTGACACATGTCACCCCCTCATTTTTGAGGATGCTTGTTTGTTCCTCTTCAAATTCTCATTCATGGGAAAAGAGAAGGACTTTTTTTTAACTTCTTGCTTGGAGTGCTTGTGGATTTTGGAGCTTGGAGATTGGCTTGAGTCAAGGTGTGGAGAAACTTGAAGTTGGAAAGCTTTTTGGAGATCTTTCCTTGAGGTAGGCTCTTATGTCTTTTTGTTGTTTTATTTTTCCTTTTAGTTGTTGGATTGGTTGCTTGAGATTGTTATTTGTTATATGTAGAGTTTGGTTACTTGCTTGTTTTTTTACTCCCTCCATCATATGGCATGATGGATTTTGGAGTGTGGGGGAAGAGAGAGGGAATTTTCCCTCTCAATCCTCAAGGCTTGATGGACAAGCCTTGTAGGGTCTTATTATTTTCCCCTCAAATGGTTGAGGTGGGGAAGTTGATTCATTTGGCTTGAATCTCCTTCCCCATTCTTTGTAAGGAAACCCCTTTGGGGTTTGAAAATCCTTCCAAGGAGGACTTGGAGAAAGGGGGAGGAATAAGGAGAGATTTGATTGAATTAGGAGCAATAAGGAGGGTATGGATTTTGTTGCTTAGTGCAAGAAATTTTTGGAATAATTTTTTTGGAGAACTTTCTCCTCTCTTCCCCACTTTTGAGGAAGAACATGGGTTCTCCTCCTTGTAATTTTTGGAGTTTGGTTTTTTGTTTTCCTATTTATGTGTGCTTGTGTCATGATTGGTTCAACATCCATCTTGTGCAAGTTTTGTGTTAGTTGACCTCTTTCCCATGGGCTTGGGAGAGGCTAGCATCCATCCCAACCTTGGGAGAGGCATGTAATGATGCCTAAGGTTGGGTGGTTATCAAGCTCTTTCTCCTTCTATGGATTTTTGAAGGCATGGAAGTGGGATGTTGGTTTGGAGTTGGTGGCATCATGGTCTCTCATTGAAACATTACCTCAGTGTATCTTGAGAAGTATAGCTTTGTGGAAACTTGTATTTTTTTTGTAAAAACCTTATTTTGTAAATTACACTCTTAGAAGTTTGAGTCATTATCGATTTAGAAATCTCCTTAAACATCTTGTAAGAGACTTGTAACTCATTTAATGGGTAGTTATGTATGTTGTGAAAAGCATGGTAAACATTGAATTTGAGCCTCTGGTAGTTGAAATTTTGGTGACTCTTACTTTTTGAATGAAAAGTGGGTTTTGAAAGCATGTTCCTTTATATGCAAATATCAAAATTATTGGACATCTTGCTTGGGTGTGCAAATCAAAAAATCTTAAATATGTCTTGCATTGAAAATAAAATCTTGGTTGTTAAAAACAGTTTGGTATTTATTAGTGGAAGAAATTATTATCAAATTAAAAGGTACATTCCTTTGCAAAATGTTCACATATTGAGATACTAAGTGAAATGGAACAAATATATATATATATATATATATTTTATTTTTATTTTTATTTTTATTTTTTTCTACCATTAGATGGTTTTGAAAACCCTGATTTTTCTTGGTGTTCAAAGGAAAGTGCATTTATTGGAGTTTGGTTGTTTTTTTTGACTTATGGCAAAATCATGTTAAAATTAATCAAAACTATCCCAAGACAAAGTATCCTTGTATTTTGCTGAGAATAAATGTTGCAGTTTTACATATTAAAGCTGGTTTTATTTTGTTTTGAGTGTAAGCTCCTTAGATTTAATATTCTGTATTTTATCCTATGGATGTATATATAGGTAATTTCTTCATATATGCATATATGGCATAAATGTGCAACATACTGGTTTTCGGAGAAAGAAATAAAATAAAATTAAAAAAAGGAACATATGTATATATGTGTGTGTGTGTATATATACATATATATATATATATATATATATATATGTATGTATATATATATATATGTATGTATATATACATATGTATGTATATATACATATCTATGTATATATACATATATATGTATATATACATATATATGTATATATGTATATATACATATACATATATATGTGTATATACATATACATATATATGTATATATACATATATATATATACATATATATATACAGATATGTATATATACATATATACATATATACATATATGTAGATATGTATATATATGTGTGTGTATATATATATATATATAATATAACGCATTTTATATATTATATACATCACATATAAATATATATAATATAGAGTTTAAGTTTAAAAAAACAACTTGTATATTTTAAATACGTTTTAAGAAAATAGTTTGTAAAACAAAAAAAATAATGTGTGGGTGGGGGGATTCAGCACCCCCACCTCTGCATTTTTTTTTAAAGAAAAAAATATATAGTTGGTGGGTGGCGGGGGGTTCGGCCATCCCCCACCCCTGTAACAGACCCATGGGGGGGGCAGGAGCTGCCCCCCCTCTCCCTTTCCAGCGGCTCCCCCTACCCCTCAAAAACCCTGCACCGTCCAGCCACCCACCCCTGTCGACCTCTACCCCCGACCGCTGTTGCACCCCCTACCGCCCCTAACTGCGGCCTCTCAGCGCGCCCAGCTCCGCCGCTGCCCCACTACACCCACACCTCCCCACGCCACCCTCCATGCCACCACCATTGTTGCGGCCCAAACTCCTCCACCTGTCTGGAAAAACCACATCCACCGCCCCCTCTTTCAAACACATAAATGTGTGAATCAAAACCCAATAAAAAAAATAAAAATAAAAAACATATTGTTGTTAATATATGAATCTCCTTAACAAAATTTAATAAGGGTTTTCAAAAATAAGGAGAAGAACCAATTCCATAGCTTCCTCCCCACAACCTGTAATAAGGGACTTGAAAAAAAAAAATGAGAACAAGAATGAAAAGAAAAGGAAGGAAAATAGGAAGAAATTCAAATGAAAGAAAAAGGAAAAGATAGAGAAACTTAGGTCATTTTTAGGGCAAAAAAAAATCAATGGTTAAGATGTATTTGATCCTAGGGTACCCATTTAATCCTACACACTCTTAAGTCATGGGAATTTTATGGGAATGGGAAAATGGATTATAGTAAAAGGAGTGTAGACTTTTATGTGTGACCATAGTGGACTTATAGTGTAAAACTATTAAGTTATTTTGGGTTAGAGTTTATTTAAATTTTGGGTAAATGTAACTAGGATAAATTTCTTTATTAATTTTTGAGTAAGGCAAACACTTTAGTATTAATGGATCACTCCAAAAAAAAAAATTATCCCAAAATTTTAGTAATTTTTGGTTTGTTTCCGTTGTCCCGAGTTGGGCCATGACAGGTGTCTAAGGAAACTTGGTGATAATATAACATGAAGAGATTGATCTAGTAGGAAGAATAACGTGAGGTAAGAAGTGAAAGAAGAAAACTACTTGGTATGTGGTGCAAAGGTAGGAAAGGTGAAATGTATGAAGGTTTACACAAAAGGATCTGTAGGATTTGCAAGTAGGTTTTGTAGTAGAAGGATATGGATGTAATGCTACGGAACATGTTTGATGTGTATAGGACATGCTTCATATGATTTCTCTAGTGCAAAAAAGGAAAAATAACCGCTTCCTAAGTGCTCTACATATGAATGAGGAACATTCACTAATACATGTGCCTAAAAAGTCATATATAGGGTATATATATATGTCTAGTATATATAAAGGTACCATGATCTATATCATGCACCTGTATTTCTCACTTGCTAATCCCAGAGCTCTTCATGATTCATAGCATGCATTTGATTGAAGAAAACAAATGACAACCTCGTGCTTAACATTGATAAAACAATATCCAGATATCGTGAGCTTCTTGTTCTTGGTGGACTTATGGAATCTAGCCTACCAAAGTGGTAGCTGAGGATGGATTTGGAGGATTGATATTGCTTATATATTGGAGAGGTATACAAGAGTATCAGGGTTGTAGTGGTTGGTTGTTGAAATAGTTGCTAGAACCAGGGAACATCATTAGTCGATGTGTTAAAATTATGCCCATTGGAACAAATTTACACTTGTACTTACAATAGATTAAAAGGTGATATGCCCACATGTGTAAGTTTATTCAGGGGAGACAACAAGAGAGTCATGAGGAATTGCGACAGATGAGATCATAAAATGGTTTCAAGACTTACTGGTGAAAAATATTTTAGGGTTACACATGATTTTTATAGTTTCATATTACATGTTATAAGTAATGTGTGTCACCAGTGAGGACAGGTGACCAAGGGAAAGAAAAAAAAGAGCATTCCTATGATCCCACTGGTTCATCTGGAGACTGCAATATCTTCAAGAGGTCATGGGCTGGTAAATACTTGGGAACCTAAGGTCCTGGAAATGTAAGATAAGCTAGTAGAATCATCATGCTCTAGGACACAAGGGAGATATAATGAATGATACATTAGTCAATGTAAACAAGCATAGTGAACAAAGTGAAGGAAAAATTGTGATAGATTCAATACAGGTGCGCAAGACACTACTCTAGTGGTGGCATGTACATCGAATGTGTTTGAGCTTTCCTTTCTTTGTCACAAAAAGTGTACAAAAAATACATTTAATATTTATGTTGGGAGTGTAAAAATGATTAAAATATCGACATGAATGTATTTTTTATGATTATGCAATCCTAATGTATATGTAGAATTTAGATAAGAAAAAGTATAGAAGATAAGTTGAGCTCTTAGGAAATATATAGAATATAAATAGCCTCTTTTATAAGAAAGGAAGCATAAGGGACTAACAACTCAACAATTTCTTATTTTTAATAAAAATATGTAAGTGCACTTTATAGAACATTGATTGTTAATCATAGTAAAATTTCTTCTTGATTCCTTTAAGTTCTATTCTAAAATATATCTATTTCCTGATTTAGTAATAAACATTCATATTTATTCAATATATTCCCAATCATTGTATATATATCTTCTTTAAATCATGTCCATCCAATAGCTATTGCAAAATTATGAATTAATTCTTGCTACCTCTTTTGTGTATTGTTTAATGAAAATTATATGGACATAATCTAGACTACAAACTCTTTTAGGTCTTGATGATATGGTATAATGACCTATAATAACAATGGTTCCTTTTCGGGACATCAAAATGTTAATATGGATATTGGGACAAAGAGACGTGGAATGATGGCCATAAGAGAAGATGAAATAATTTACAGAAGTTAAAGATACTATGATGGTAATTCCTATGAAGAAGGTCAACTTGGATAATATCTATGGGATATTCATGATATTTTATGGTGCCAACTTTCTGTATAGTTAGATTATTGGTTATGTCAACTAGAACTTCACTTCTTTAGACATGAACATAGAGAGGAATATAAACGGATGGAGGAAATAGAAGAGAATTTTCCCAAGTTGGATGTCCCATGGCATCATGTTGTAGATCATTGGATGCAAAATAAAATTGAGAGGTATGTAATTTATATTTCTATCCATTTTTTTGATATTTTGATTCTACCGAAGAACATTTTAATTTTATATCATGAGGAAAGTTTTTTAGAAAAATTGATTTCTTAGTTAAGATGCTAGATGTGGAAAATGCCATGTTGCCAATTCCATGTAATATGGAGTAGTTGAGTAGAAACTAAAGGGATGTAATCCTATAAGAGAGAGATGAAAGGGAAGGGGCCATAATTAATAAGGAATCTAGAAGGGTATAAAAATAATTAAAGAGAGGAAAATAGGAGAATTGAAATACTGCAGAGAAAATCAAGATAATACAACAAATGCGGAAGCTTAAGAATTTATTAAGGAAAGATGAAACCAAGTGTGAGTAGGAGTAGAGTAGGTAAAATGGATGAAGGAGGAAAGGATCCTGAAATAGAAATAAAAATTAAAACTGAAGGAGATAATTAAAGTGATGAAGAGGATTTACAAAAAGGTGTAGGATCTGATTGTAATGCTAAGAAAAAAGTTGAGGAAACAATGGAACTAGAAGAAGAATTAAAGATAAAGGATTATAATTAATTAGAAGTAGATTAATGAAGAAGTTGGTGTTGAACAAAAACACTCATGAAATCCATGATATTGAAAAGATCAAGAAAAAAAATTACACAATTAACAAACTAGACCAAATCCAAAAAGGCCCGTAAAAGATGATAATAGCCCTCTTCTAGGATATATATCCCTTGATTCTTATAGATAATTAATTACTTAGGATTTTCCAAATGACTGAGAGAATATTGAAAATTTGTAAGAATTGTGAATAAGGTTAATTCTTCCATTTGTAGTACAATTTTTGTTACATTCAAGAGATGA
This sequence comes from Taxus chinensis, assembly GCA_019776745.2. Lineage (NCBI taxonomy): Eukaryota > Viridiplantae > Streptophyta > Pinopsida > Cupressales > Taxaceae > Taxus > Taxus chinensis. The sequence continues at coordinate 45,822,464 of CM034153.1, forward strand.
CGAGATAGGTGTGGAAGAAATTTCAAGGGAAGTAAAGTTATTATTGCGTGGTAATTTTTTTACACAAAATTACATTTTGAGGAAATAATGAAATGAGTGGGGATTACAATAATAATATTTTGAAGATTCCAAAATGTAGAGTTAGATAACTAGAATTTGAAGAGTCAAAATAAGACAATCTAGAATCGAGTAAGGCTAGTGTAAGTACCGACATAATTTACAATCATCCAAGTTTGTAGTTGAACCTATTTCATAGCTCGAGTCATACTACTATGAAAAATCATCTAGGAAGCCAATTAAGAATAGGAAGAAAGATGGATCACTATCCCAATCTCTATAAAAATTTGTAACCATATGAAGGTACTATTAATAGAAACATTAAGTACTAATGTGTGAAATATAATGGGAAAAAATGGATAAAAGATTATAATAAAAAGTGTGAACTCATATCAATAAAACATGGGAGAACTTTGGAGTTTATATATTCAAGAAATATTAGCGATAAAAATTTACAGGAAGTGCATTATGTTCTCACAAGATTTTTTTATTAAACAAGTGTGTGTGAGAAAATATTCAATACCTAAAATAAATAAATAATAAACCTAGACATCTATCATGGAATACAACATGAGGTTCTATGATGTAATGAACAAAACTAGTTTCAATTTTGATGAGCCAAGAAAAACAACCTAGTTTGTAGAAGGATTGCATAGTAATATTCATTTTGAAATTACAAAAATTAAATTCAAAACTAAAGATGAGGCAATTGAAGTTTCTATTCAGGTGGAAAATATTTAATATTATGGAGATTATGGTGCATTTAAATAGAAGACAAGAAAAATTAGATGTAGTGATGCTTAGAATGGAGGAATTACAGGAAGGAAAGAAACCTAATATTAATATATGGTGTGCAAAGTGTGGAGATGAAATACATCATATAAATCACTGGAATAAAAAAAAGAGGGATGAGAATAATATTGTGAAGTATGTATGTTATGGGGACACTCACTAAGCAACTATCACTTACTACAACATTATGTCAGGAAACCTTAAAATGTAGTATTCACTTTTTGTATGGATAGTACACATAAAGTTAAATATTTTATAGATTTTATGGATTTGAAAGAGGATGTTATTAGGAATATATTTGCACTAAAAAAAAATTGGTCATTAAATCAAAACTAGTTTTACTATAAATAGAAATGTCCTCCTCTCCTCGAGTGAGTGCACAATGGGATCCTTCCTCATCGTAATCTAACACACAATGGATACCAAAATATCCATAACCCAGCCTGAGTTGGGCCCCGTTATCTCCACAAAAATAATACGGGTTGTGCACCTCCTTTACAACAACATTTTCTTGGGTGGAACGTAGCTCCACCACAATCCTCTGTGGGGGATATCAAATATAGAACTAAGGATAAAACACCCCACAAAGGAAATATACTGTGCAAATAGGAGGATACTATGGCGATTATCAAAACAGGAGGAGGAGACCATGACCATAGAGACTATGATTAAAAGATCAATCCAACTTGTGAAATTACTTAGATATGAATATTAACAACAATGTAATTTTGAAGAACAACAAAATATATAGAAATGATCACAATATGAAAGTATAATAACTTAGCCACTTCAAGGGGGAAACCTTCAAACCAAACAATATGACTCAAGCACTCAATATGATGATCATATCATACTCTCTAACTCCTATATATACCCTACTATACTATGCAAATTCCCAAGGCTGGCCCAATAATCATAGGAAAGCATAATTAATTATGATATGACATGATAAGATATTATGTTAGTTGTAGGTCGACTATCCATATCCCGATATATGACCTAGGGTTAAGGGTGTAGTATATACATCGTCTTCAAAGAAAAATTGTCCCCAATGTTGGTAATCTCTAGATGCTTCTCCTGGAATGCTTCACCTTCCCATGTTGCATGTTCAATGTCTTAATTCTTCCATTTGATAAAATACTCAATGATGAACCTTGTCCTCAAATTCTTAGTGAATCTTTGTAGGATTCCTTTAAGTTCAAATATTATGCATACCTATTAATCAAGCTTTGGTAATACTGATTGAGAAGAAACATTATGTCCAATGACCTTCTTTAGGAAATAAACATGAAAAACCAGATTTATTTTACTTGCCTAAAGAAGTTGTAGATTATATGACACACTGTTAATTATTTGCAACACTTGATAAGACCCATAGTGTTTGGGTGAAAGCTTGTTATATTTTCTGTTTCTTCAAAGATATTTGCTTTTATGTCTGCAATCTTTAAAAATCCATGTCTTTAACTTCAATTCTTTGTTCACTATGGTTTTGATCAACTTGTTTCTTTATTCAGTTTTGTGCCATGACCAAGTTCTCTTTTAGGCTAGATAGAACCTCATGTTGGTGTTGAATGTTATCTTAAACTTCTCTTACTTTAGGTTGGATCCATAATTTGGAAGTGAGGGATGGTGGATGGTAACCATATAATGATAACAATGGGGACAAATTGGATGAAGTGTTATACCACCATTCTACAAGTGGTAGCCACTTAACCCATCTCTCATGCTTATCTAAAGTAAAGTATCGTAGATACCCCTCCAAACATTTGTTTACTACCTTATTATGTCCATGATTTTGGGGATGATATTATGATCTATGAGCCATTTGAGTACCCAAACATGAGAATAAATAAGTCCCAAAATTCTAGTTAATATAGGGTCACAATCGTTGACCATAATCTTGGGTGTTCCACGTAGCTTTTGAACTGTGTCCATAAAAGATATGGAAACTATACTCTGTGTAAATGGTTATGAAAAATAAAAAATATGATCATACTTGGTGAGTCTATCCACAACCACCATGATTACACTATTCCCTTTATATTTTATCAATCCTGTGATGAAATCCATGGAAACATCTTTCCACCGCTCACTATGAATAGATAGAGGATGTAAAATTTTTAGAGACTTAATATTTTCACCGGTGTTATAATGACACACCAATAACTCCATCATAAATTTATGGACATCTGATTTCAACTCTTCCTAGAAGATTTTTTTTACTCAATTTTGTGATAAGTTTTTAGAAATCTAGAATTGTCACCCATTAGAGAAGCATAGAGCTATGAGATAACCTAACTTTTAAGGGTAGAGTTTTTTCATAAGTACAATCAATCCTTATGCCAGAATGCACCCCCCTTTCATTCTTAGATCCTATTAGAGATTCTAAATGAGATTTTGATCTTTATGTCATTCTTCCATTTAGATATTTCCTAATCTACTCAATCTCCATGTAGTATGGACATGGTATTTAACAATGCCTTTGTGGACTCATCTCTCCTGGATAGTGCATCGACTACCGCATTTTATTTTTATTTTTTATAAATGATCTCAAACTCCTCTCCAAACATCTTAGTGACCCATTTTTTATGTTCTTTATATGAGAGTCTTTTCTCTAAGAAGTATTTAAATATGTCATGACATGTCTTTACCTTGAAGTGATGACTCATGAGATACAGTCTCCATGGGTTAAATGCATGGATAATAGCCATCATTTTATTCTCATACTTGTTGGTTTTGATATATTGTTACCTTTGAGTTTAATATTCTTAAATGCAATGGATAAATGCTCTTGCATAAGTAATGTACATATGCCACACCTTGAAGCATCACATTCAACAATTAAGATTTTGGATAAGTCTGGTGTAGTCGTAAATGGAGTCATACACATGGCCTTCTGCAATGATTCAAAATTATAGGTTTCTATGTCATTCCAATGAAAAGAGTGTTTCTTAAATAATGGTGTGAGTGGTGCTAGAATTATACCATAATTATTCAAAAAATTGTGATGATAACTAGTAATCCATAAGAATATCCTAAGGTTTATGAGGGTTTTAGGTATCTTCTAATCCACCATGTCTTAGATCTTACGAGGATCCATTTTTACCCATTTATGAGACATGATATGACCCAATTATTCCACCTCCATTAACCCAAAATCACACTTATATGGATTATCCTAAAGGTGTTGTTGTTCAAGAGTATCCAATACTTTACTAGAATGTTATAAATGTTCCTCTCAAGTCTTGTTGTAGATTAATATATCATCAAATAATACCAAGACAAATGTATGCAAAAAAATGTCTGAAATATTGAATTCATCAAACTCTGAAAAGTAGATGGTGCATTTGTAAGGCCAAATGACATTACTCGAAATTCACAATGGCCCTCATGTGTCCTAAATGTTGTTTTGATGAATATCTTTATCATGAATTCATAATTTTATGGTATCCCAATCGAAAATCTAATTTTGAAAGAATTATTTCTTCAGCAGCATGTACTTTGTTTGATGAGTCCATCGAATAAGAATCAAGACCCTTCCTATCTTTCAAGCATGTAAAAATTGGAAGAGCAATATTTTAGTTTAGAAATATTCTTAATGAACCTTCAACTTATTTCGTGTAACTTTTCATCACTGAGAAGGATGGATGAATACACACATGACTATGACATAAAAATAATACTTCCAACATCTCTTTCCATATTGCATCACTACTTGTAGACCAGGGTCCCACAAGGTCCCAAATATATGGAACATTTTACTTACTAGTTGAATCATTCATGATTTTCTCAGAGGTAACCTTCTCTTACTTATATCCCAAAAGTGAGCTAAGAGCTTTTAATAATTTTTGTATATCTAATGGGTATCCATGTTTTTCTAGTTCCATCTCCCATATATAATTGTCTTATTTTTAAGATTTGTTTTGTTCGATAGAAAAAATTTATTGAAGTTGGAAAGAAATTTGACTTCTCAAGATACAACTAGTAAATGTTAAACCATGTCATATTAATGTTTCTAATATTGATGAGTTCATCCTATTACAAAGTTGTAATGCCATTAGAGAACATGCTAATTCAAATGTGGATTTTCATCATTGAATGAGATGGCAAAAATGGGGAAAATAAGTACTAATTTTTAATTTTCAACATCCCATATATAGGTCAATGTATGGTGATTTTGACTTGAACAACTATAAACATTAAAATCTATAAGCAATCTGACACTCTAGGGTTCTATAAATGAATGGCTTGAAGTGTTGGCCAACTTAGTGTCATTTACTGACTCTATGCTCCTACCCACAAACTAGATATGAACATTTTTTTCCCTTAAATATTACTAATTTATAAACCCATAATTACCTCTACTTCAATAGAAAAACTTAAACGAGTAAAAATCTTAATGAAAGATACTATGGTTGAAATTCATACCTCATTCTAAGTACCTCTAATTATATTTCAATTCCTCTTTTCCTAATTAACCCTCAATGTAGAATAATGTTCTGTCTTTTAACATTTACGTCCTTTTCTCCACTTTTTATCACAACTATAACATAGGACTTTTTATTGTTTCTCTTTAATTTTTTAGGAGTAGATCATGTCATTTGGGGAAATGATGGTGCTAGATTCATGCATTTCTTATTATAAGTGAGACCCCTTTGCTTTACCATATCTCTTTCCTAAAAAGGATACATGAAAAAAAACTATCATGGATTCTAATATCAAACAGTGAATTAATAAGATGAAAACATCAAGTTAGACATTATCTATTGAGTTTATAAGAAGAGGTCATTTAGATGGCTTACTATTATGATGTCATTCATTCGTAAGGATAGATTTTATGAACTATTAGATATCTTTGACTTGACTATTACATGTTTGTCATAGATTGGTTATCTAGATAAAATAGTTCTCTATAAAACTATTACTATAGTGTGTTTGGATACCATTATTGAACATATACCAGGTAACCATGAGACCATTATTTTTATTTTTCTCACACATCCATATGTACCAAATGAATTGTTATGGTTCTAGATACAAGAGATTCTAGGACAATATTTTAAGGGATAGAATATTATTGTGAGAATGACGTCCTTTGTCATGCAACCAAAATAAGATAAATTTTCATACCATTAAGTGACATGATCAAAAGGGTTAATCTTGGGTAATTCCCAACAATGTAATCTTGGTTAATTCCCAACAATCTCGGGAATGATGTATGCACCATTGTCTAGAAGATGTCAATGATTTATGTAATGGATTGTTCTTGATTAGCTGTAAATCCATGGATCTAGGTATGCAATGCTATGAAGATCTCCATCATTACGTAGTATTGTGAATTCCAACGTCACAGTCTTCATTTTTTATGAGAGCTGGAGCAACATTGTCAAAGTGGTTGGAGATGTTTTCTTCAACCCCATATTCATGTTTATTTTGTTGGGCAAGGATTTCCATTTAATACCTTTTTTGAGGTTAGCTTTGAGTTTTTTCATTCTCACACTTGTGTATTGGGTTTTGTTAAGAGATACAATTCCTTACAAGGAACACTATTAATAAACCTAACAATGAAGTTAATGTGGATAGCTTTCATATTTTTCAAAACTTCTATAGATTTAAAATCCATATATTCCTTAAGGTGGAGTACAAATAGTCTTCCATGTAGGCTTGACCATTCCCTTGGCCTCTAGTTGATCTCCTGTCATGTTGTAGGGTTTGGGTCTTGGGATATGTGGGTTAAGCTATGATTTTAGGTTACAATGTTTTGTATGGTTATAGGGTGAATAAAGAGAAACACAAATAAGAAACCCTAGACAATTTCTGGAAAGCTTTCCGAAAATATAGAAAACTTAGAAAAAATTCAAAAATAGAATCATATGGAGAAATTTTATGAGAAACATTAAAATGGTTATAAATTTTATAAATTAAGTCAACACAACTTGAAATTTAGAGAGACTTACTTGATCCAAGTCGCTACTTCAGTTATAAATATTGCCCAAAAGTGTAAGATCCACAATTTTGGTATATATTTGATCTATAAAAGATGATTGACCTAAATAGGACTAGATCGAAGCTCCGATACCACTTGTAATGAAATTACTTAGATAGATATGAATATCAGAAGTAATGTAAATACAAAAACCAAAATATAGAGAAATGATTACAATATGCAAGTATAATGACTTAACCACTTTGAGGGGGCAACCTCCAAACTAAACTATAAGACTCAAGTGCTCAATATGATGATCACATCCTACTCTCTAAATCCTATATATACCCTACTATACAATGCAAATCCCCAAGGATAACCAAATATGCATATTTAAATATGATATGACATGATAAGAGATTATGTTAGCCACAAGAGGGCTATTTGTACCTCAATGTATGACCTAGGGTTAAGGGCATATAAAGCTCTATGATAAACATAATAAAATGCATGAGATTTAATTCATACAAGTTAAAAAATATTATGAGAGATCATTATAATAAAATTGCAATTCAAATTACAAACAAGGATATATCCTTATCACTTGCAATCCCTACAAAATCTCTCCACTCATATATCTCAATACACTTAGTTGTGTGAGTTATTCTCACAACTAACTACTAACAATGAGTTGTTTAATGAAAATCTATGTATGCAAATATTTATGTACAAAACCATACATACTAATATGAAATTACAACTATGAAACACTAATTTCATAGCATTCCCCTCTTTAGTGTGAATGTGGGAGAAGATAATCATATCCAACGAAATAACTCTTCTCTAAAAACAATGTATAGGCCAAGTAACACTTCATCCTGCAGGAGATATGAACTAAATTCCATTGAATTTTTTGTTGGAAAAATAATTTTTCACAAGGAAAAATTAGTGATTTTTCAGCAACGCTCTGGGACTAAGTCCCTCCTCTTGGTAATGGGGAGGCTTTGATTTATTGAATGCAGAAAATAAATCAGTGGGTCACCGTAAAGCCAGTGATCACACAAGAATACTTCACTAAATATATGGAAAATTGTTTGTACTTAGTATAAGGGAAGAATTTTCTTAGAAAAGGAGGTAGAGGGGAGTAAGAATATAGTGAAGGGAGATTAATTTTGTGAATAGGAACTTGCATATTTAAGTGCATTAACCGGAGTAGATCCACACTCAATTAGAATAATTCAACCATGCAAACAAAATTAATACTAGCAAATCCAAGACACAAAGTTCCATTGATTCATTCATCAAAGGCACAAATCCCTTTCTTCATTGTTCAATATCACCATGCTTACAAAGTTGAGTATGCAAGAAGTATAGGAAACATAGACAAGAGGGAATAAAATAAAGTAATTTGTTACTTGTATCAAGTAGAACACAAGCTATCCACTAGAAACTCACAATTGACAACCCCTTAGAATGGAGAAGCCATTCTAATTTATACATTTACAATATGACTTTTCATCCTCCCCCCACATGACCTTTCACATTTTTAATCAATTCTGACCTTTCATATTCCTAGGGAATAAAAGTGATCCTTTTTCTTATTAATGAAAAAGAAATTTTATAATGTATAATTAAAGGTCATTTAAGTGAATAAGATAAAATAGTGAAAAATTACATCCCCCAATGAAGATTTAGAACATGGAGAGAGATGGAATGAAAGGGAAAGGGTGATCATTTAGAAGATGAAGATGAAGCTTTCGCCGATGAAGATCCACTTGCTAAAAAACATTAAGGAAATACTCCTGAAATGATTTCCTCACCTTTGAACTCTTTATTGAAATGGGCCACCGTGGGTTCCACCTTGTTTACATATGGAATATAAACAAAACTCAAAGCATTGATCTGAGTATCAAGAATGGTGCCAAGGGTCTTTCATTGGTTGAACCAAACTTGATGATCTCTTCCAATATTAAATATTAAACCTCTAATTTATACGAGAGATTCCAAAGTATCCTCATTGAATGAGAATGGATCTTCTGCCTCTTTCTTGACAAAATCTTGGAAGGACTTAAAAATATATTCCACGAATGGATGTTCATTGAGCAGAGGTGACATGAGCTTTTGTACACTATTTTTGACACCTTCCAAAATATGGGATGCGTGCTATCCACAAGAATCAAGATAAAATATAGAATCGTTATCATGTAAAACCTAACACTCATTGTGCGAGACCATATGGGAGATAAGTTTCTATAGATAGAGGTGAATACATTTTTTATCACTAGCGAGTGAGAATTAAGATTGATCATTTTGAATACCAATGGAAACACACTGTCCTAGTGGGATTTTTATTTCTCAATCTTCTCTTTGGTCACTTTCACTTTGGAAACAATGGCTGAGGGAAAATTCAAACAATGAGAGAACTTCTAGAAATAATACCTTTCCTTTATTAAGAATATTTTCAACCCACTTATCAGTATCTCTCCCTTTCATTGTGTATCCTTGTGATCTCTTGATCATCTAAAGGATGAAAATGGTAATGGGAGAGATGAACTTTGAGGGGTACCATATTGGGATTTAGGAACTATTTCCAATAGGTAGTGACAGTTATCATGTGCTCCTCTAATTGCTCCACAGTTTATTTATACTCTTCATTCCTAGCAAGAAAGTGGGATGTAAACTCCTTGAACATGTGTGCATATCCTTCGTGAGTAGCTTTCCCCAAGCAGATATTTTTTAGATTGTAATCATCTTGAGTCATTTCTTCCACCTATTTTACAACTTTAGGCCGAGATACCTCTACATACTGGGATCTAAAGGCCCTAGAGAAGAAACGTGAGGATATTTCTACTTACTTTCTTTCCTCACTTGGTCTTTATGAATTTTTAGATAGCCTCAAAATTAGGTGTTGTGGTTTGTTGCACCATCCTTTAATCATTCCCAAGAATCTCTTGAATCCATGGGGAAGTTTCTGCTGGAGTAGACACAATATCAAGCATGGGGGCAATTTCATTTGCTCAATAGGGGATCACAAATTACTCATAGTGGGATTACTCCACTACTAAGGAAGATACACTTGGTGGATAGGATACTGTGAAGGATCAATTTCACATTGTTCAAGAGGCTCAATGGTATCCTCAATGATCTTAGTATTCTTATGGAGTTTCCTAGGATGTCAATATTTAGTGTGATCTTCCTCCACAATCTTTCTCTTTGAATATTAATCTGAGTGAGTAAAACCCATGGATTTTTCAAATGCCCTTAGAGAGGAAGTGTTAGACACGTGTGTAGATAAATTCAAGAGACCATCATACTCAATAAAACAAATTCTCTTCCTTTTGAACCATTCTCTTGATCTTTAGATTATTACTTCAGTCCTCTCCTTAATATCACCTAATTATCTGGTATTCCACGGAGTTGGAGGAAGCGGTGAATATTACACTGCTTGGTACTCAAGATCAAACAAGTCCAACCCATCATCATTTATCTCCTCAATGAACCAACAAAATTTGAGATCCCTCATCTGGTCTACTATTATCTACATATAGTTCCTGTTCCATACCTTGAAATCATCAGTGTAATTGGCCATGTAGTATTAAATTTGGGGTATATGGTGCAAACCTAGAAATGTGAAGGTCTCTAGATTTCTCATGATATCAAAGTTAGACCTAGATGTGTAGGAGTAAAGACTAAAGATAGCAAAGGATGCTTCGATGTTTAACACATATGTGACATTCTTGCATGAATATATTCCCATAAAGATAAGAATATGCACAAAAGATGGAGAAGTTCAAGAATCATAGAAGATTCAAGTTCACAGTCTTGAAAAACCATGATGCAAAAAAAAGTGACTACACCTTATCCCCTCCATATCCTCAAAAATTAGTTACTCCTTCAACAGTTGGCACACAAGAATAAACAATTGTGAATCCTATGAAAAAAAGACAAAGGCTATAATTTCAAGTGCGCAACCAAATCTATAGTAGATAGTGCAACCCGTGCAATCATCGGAGGCCAAGTAATAACAAGAATAAGAGGTTGAAAGTAAAAATTAGGAGTAATCCAAGCATGCTCTACAGATATAATAATAAAAAGAGCATAATGTGAAATAAGAAGCATAAAAATAATTGCATAAAGATGAAGAAGTAGAATCTAAGAAGAAGGTAGAGGCAAAAGAAAAATAATAATAAGAGGAAGAACAAAGGGGTAAAGAAAAATAATAGTAGAAGGAAGAAGGAGATAAATCCAAGAAACAAGAAGAAGAAAAATTTAAGAAGGAAGAATAGGATAAAAAGAAAGAAGAAGAAGAGAAGAGGAGTAAGAAATAGAGGAAAAATAAGAGAAGGAAGAATGAAATAAGGCCGCAGACACACAATTCTTTACTGAAGCTATTGCAAAAGTAGAGTAACTTGGCCAAATTGTGAAGAATTAGGCACCTGCACAATAAAAAATGGAGGAGTAAAATACACTAGAAGAAGCAAAAGGGTAACAATCAAAGGACATTGCACAAACCACACTCACTCCTCTAGTATAATCAATCAAAATGTAGATTCAAATATAATAAACATATAAGGCCATGAATATTGGAGCCTCTAGCTCAAAAAAGGCCACCAAAAAGGAATTTTTGGAAGGCGAAACAAAATAAATTTGGTTGGAATTACAAACCAAAATGAAAACATGGAAGCATAAGCTAGTCCTTCCTTCATCTCATGTATGAAAAATATTTCCAAAGATCACCTAGAATATTTCACAACCTACCACTTTAAAAAATTTAGTCAAAGGTAAGTGCATGGAAATGGGGGACCAAAAGGGGGTCAAAAGTGGACACATTTTTCTTGAAATCAACGAAACCTAAACTTCATCCAATAATTTGGCATGCATATGCTCAAAATTTGACAAAGTGATAAGAATGAGTACCATAGAGCTCAGAATCTAGTTTCTAAACTACTAATTTTTTCTTTAAATGGTGGAGATTAAGAGGGTCAAATGTGGTGCACACACAAAGTATGTCTATTTTTGTGTCAAAAAAATAAGAACCTACTGTGTGTGTGCCCACCCATTTTTTGAGTTCTATAAATTATTTTTCAAACCCCTTTGGTATAAATTTAGCTAAGACCATGTGGGAGGTCCCTCTAATTTTTCATAATTTTGGATGAATATATAATTTTTCATTAATTTTCAAAGTGCACATATCCATAAAATGAAATATTTGTGTGTACACCCCCATAACTTTGGTTTTCGCAAGAAAAGAAGGCACTAGAAAAGAAATTATGGATGAAATCCTTAAAATAATCAAATTTTAGAAATAATTATATCGTCACCAAGGTAAAACTGAGCTTGAAATTGAAGTATAATTTTTTTTAATATTATGTTATAATGCATGAGATATTATGGTGTACTCGTGAGATTTTGATGTTTTTATGTCAAACACAAATTTATTCATGGATTACATAGTCCAAAACTTAGGTTTGGATATCCAATAAAAATTCAAGCCTGTGGATTGGAAATTTCAAACTCAAAGAACATGAAATGTGAGCGAGTTATTACGCAAGCGCGTTATAACGCGCTCGTGTTCTTGTTTACAATGCAAATTACGTAAAAATAAATAGGAACGTGAGCGCGTTTCGACTTGGTGAATATGAGCCGTAACACACTCATGTTATAACACGACCTCAACTTTCCCTTTCGCGTTATAATGCGCCCGAGCCATAACGCAAGTGTGTTATGGTCAAAAAGGCCAAAAAGAGGATCTGTGTCCACTTTTTAGTCCCCCATTTTTATGCATTTTCCCTCAACACAGTCGAGGTGGATCTTGAGAAACTACTATTATAGACACAAGTTGAAGGAGTTCATGTTAGTGTAAGTTTTTTCCCACTATGTGTTTTTACCTACATGGTCTAGTTAGCTTGTTTAGGTTAATCATAGGTTATTAGGGGAATGTACTTTGTCATTTTCTAATTATGAGTTGATTTGGTTACCTTTTTGAGTGACCGAATTTCCCACTATGTAATGTAATATCTTATGCATATTTTGGCTAATTGGTTTATATGCTGGAATGAATGAAGAGTTTGTTCTTCCCTTGAGTGTTTTTGGATCTCACTACTCTACACAGATTTATGTTTTGTGCATTTGATCCTATCCAGTCCCAGTCCTCAATTTTTGACCACTCCAACATGTTATCAAAGCTGATTTGGTAGCCGAATGACATTGCCTTAGTTGTAAGATCTAGCATTCTAGATCATTCAATGTTAGTTTTTTCATTGATTTTAGTTTTCAAGGGTTTGGTGGGGTTTCTATAAAATCCATGTAAATATCTTCTCCAGATTATTTACATGAAAAATGAATAGCGCTATTGAATTTAGAAGGGGTCAAAACATTAGGTTTAGCTGTAAAATGGAACTAGTTCTGTGACATGCAATTTTGGTCTTCTTTGGAGATTTTTTTGAAAACTGCACAAAACACACTGTCTCGAGATTGGAAATAAAAAGGAATTTTTTTGGGGGGTTTTTCTAAGTTTGTATGGGTTTCTCAAATAAATTGGTGGGTATTTGACATTTTGTGTGGAAGACGTACATATTTTTCAATATCTAGGGTTTTCACTTACACTTTTATCAATATATGTGTTTTGGGTTTTACAGGGTGACTTACAAGTCAAAAAATATCCCCTAGTGGATTTCAAGATTTGCAAGTTTTTTTTCAAGTCAAAAACCCGCCTCAGTGCATTTTGGGATTTTCAAGGTGTTCAACATGTCAAAAAGGATTACTTAGTGTTTCATGTTTTTTGGACTTCAAAACATCTTTGTATTTTGATGCGAACTAGCAATTTGTGTTCGAACCTCAAAACTCTGGTTAATTCCCAGTGTTTCATATTTTCAAGACATCTCAACAATTTTACATGAACTTATAATATGTGGTCAGACCTTCGAACCGAGCAGTTAATGCCCAGTGTTTTGTGTTTTCAAGACTTTAGAAAATCTATGCATTTCAATACGAACTTGCAATCTACGGTCATACCTTCGAACTCCATTCGACTCCCAATGTTTTCGGTTTTCATGACTTTAGAACATCTAAGCATTTTAACACAACTTGCAAATTGTGGTCAAACCATCAAACCCCAATCAACGCTCAGTGTTTCTATTTTCTCAACCTATTTTTCAAGTGTTGTGTTTTGGAACTTTCTTGAGATGCTTCGGGTTCCATCACATGCTAAACATGCACCAGGTTACATAACCCGCTTGATATGTTTTGGGTTCTACCTCCTACTTAACAGGCATCAAAATTCATGACTTTCTCAACACATTTTGGGTTCCACCACTTGCTCAACACGTGTCGTGTTCCATGACCTGCTCAACACATTTCAGGTTCTACAACTTTCTCAACAAATCCAAAACCTTGATAATCTATTTTGGGATTTGTGTTTTTTTTGACAAGTCTAAAACCAGGACAACCTATTTCAAGATTCTCGAGGTTCTCGAAAGGTGCATAACTTTGACGTAGTGTGTCATGTTTCTAGAGGTGTTCAAAATCCCTAAGCTCTGACACAATTTTTCAGGTTTTCAAAGGTATCGAGAAAGGTCACATGGAAACTTATCTCTTGGTCATGCCCTACCCAATAAGTCTTAACTGTCTTTATAAATTTCAGGAAAAATTTTGTAAGGAAAGAAAATATTATTTTTTGTAAGCAAGAAACCTCAAACTTCCATAACTTTCAGTTGGGAGCTCTGTTTCAAGCATCGTTTTTTTAAGTACAAGTTTTTTTTATCTCTGTGCATTGGTAATATTATCATGCCTTATAAATTTTCACCTCTATAGTTTTAGGGGGTTGTATATTCAAGTCTTTTTAGCACACTCAATTCAACACACAACCACTTTCTCCAATGGATTTGTCTCATGTTCCACTTCTTACTTCGTTCTACTATCAAAAGTGGAAAGTCAAAATAAAAATCATCTTGAAGATTAGGATTACATTGAATCATTATAGGTTCATAAATAAAATCAGCACTGGAAGCAGAGAAGGTGAAGTGGTATAACAAAAGTGATGAAGCCTATGGTCTATAATTATTGTCAATGTCTCCATACTTACTCTTCCATATTGAATCTACCACTACTCCTAATGAAATATAGACCATATTGGAAGGAATATTTAGGAATAAGGACATAATGAGAGGTTGCAAGTTTGAGAATGATCTCATTAGTTTGATCCTAGGAAACTTTGACATGATACAAAAATTATTTACCAAATTTAAATCACTCAGGCTACAGTTGAAACTGTGCAGCATAGACAAAGCTAATAAAAAATTGGTTATTTCCATCCTTTTCAAATTGGGTTCAAACTATTTTATCTTCGTTTCTACCTTTCATGCCACCAATAGTGCCATGAGAGCTACATGGACCATGTTGTCCTTGGACAATTTTGCTTCTTACTTAACTCAAGAGAAAAACAAGCTTATTCAAATGGGTACATTGAATTCCTCTAAGCCCCATGCTCTACTTGCTAGACATGAGAAATAGAAGGATTTAAACAAAGAGAAGAAACATAATAACAATGATCATGAGGAAAAATGATCATAATATCCCACCTCCAAATCAAACCTTGAAACTTCCTCTTCCAGTGTTAAGTCCAAGAAAGAGAGGATCAAATGTGGGTATTTCAAAAGAAAGCATGATGAAAGAAAATGTATGAAGAATAAAATTTACCACCTCATGAGCTTCTTGAGAAGAAAAGCATATGTTTCCCTGAGTCTATCAAACCGTTTTCTAATCATATTGATGGATAGTTGTTGCATGGTCAAGTCCCAAAAATCTTGTCTAACTTTTGGAATATGAATTGTGCATGAATTCTCTGAGGTAAATGGCAATGGAAAGGAGAAAGAAAAAGAATCAAGAAAGGAGAAAACAAAGGGCATATCCCTAGTTATAGTTGTACCGCCAAATCCTACATGGGTAATTGATTCTAGTGCATCACATCATATGGCCTCTTCACACATGGAGATCACTTCCTTAGATCCATGTCACATGTCCTCTATACAATTGGGTGACAACTCTTCTGCACATGTTTTTTTGGAGAAGGTCTATTGAAGTGAGTGGAGGAACGTTCAATAATGTTTGTAATTTTCCCTCATTGTCAAAAAATATACTATTTGTTGAGTTATGGAGCTCAATTAATTCGGATTAGCATGCAATGTAAAACTTGTTGGAAAACACAGTAACTGTCATCGGTTAGGAGGGACCGGCATCGGTCATCTAGGACTGACATCGGTCAGGAAAGGAGGAACTGAAATCATTGTATATCTTGTTAAACTCTTGCATTTATATTTATAAAAGAAAATTATGTTGGGTGAACTGACATTACTTACCTGTGCGTGAATGTTTTAATTAACTCTCGAGAATTAGATCTATTTTTAGCATTAAAGCAGATCGATTGATTTTAATTGCATGGCTAAGTGCCCTAAGTTTATAAATGACTATATAAGCATAAAATATAGGAATTAGAAGTAAGACTTAACAAGAATTAAGAATAACTTACAAAAAGTTGGTGAGAGAGAATTCCTAGAGAAGAAGAAACCCTCCGGCCAAAGCCTCCGCCTGTCCCGACTCAGTCGCCGCTACTCTTGAAAGAAAGAAAGTACTATACATCTGAGAGGTGTGGAAGATTGTAAATATTCATTGTACATCTTGTCAAAGAAAAAAGGAGAGGGTGAATAAAATAAAAGAGGTTTAGAAAGCTTTGGATAATAGATTGAGTTGTCTTGGTGGATGTAGCCCAAACTGGGTGAACCACATTAAATCTGGTGTTGATTTATATCTTTTGTTTTGTATATTTTTTCTAGTAGACATATCCACTTCATCTAGTTGCATGTATGCTTACCTGTGCGTGAATGTTTTAATTAACTCTCGAGAATTGATATAGCATTGATCTATACAACCAGTGTGCTAACCCTAAAAACTGGTATCATAGCTTTGTTTGAGGGTTTTGTGTGTTGACAGATTTACTCACAAAGGGTTTTCTGATTGAGTGGGAACTACTTTAGACAGTAATTTTTGGTATAATGCCCCTCCGTCATCTCACATCCATTCACTTCTCACTCTCACTTTTCTTTTTCTTAAATTTAATTAAATCCCATCTATTTACTCACCTTATTTAATTGATTATCAAATGGGCTCCATACGGACCCATTTGATAATTAAGATTTTGGCATTATCCCCCATCTCTCACAAATTATTCAATCCATGGGTATTAATATACCAATCCGACACCCCTTTCTTAAATTCAAAATATGGAATCTTTTATCTCACCTACCATGTCAATCATGCTCCCCACTCCATCTAATAAGTCAAAATGTGGGCCCCATGTGATCACATCATATCTCTTAACTCGAGTTACTCTACCCAACCCCGGTTACTTATTAACCCCAATCTAACCTCACCTCCAAGCTATAAATATGGGGTTTTCCCCCATATTTCAGGGGACCCGCAAGAAGAAAAAAAGAAGTGGGAAACTCTGGGAAAATGTTGTTTTGCATTCTAAGCTTCTTTTTTATCATTTATATCCACGTGATGTCCTCGTAACGACACTGTAATCCCCACGATACTTGGCTCATGATTCATGAGTCCACGTAGCATGGTTCTTGTTACACGTTGTGTTCAAATCATATCAATAACACTATCTACACACCCGCAACGTCAAGTTCCTTTGTTTATCATCTTGCATGTTATTTATTCATCTTGTATTTTATCATTATCTTTCTAGACATGGGGGTTGACATCCTCCAAGGGAGTTAAAATCCTCTTAAAACCATCACTTTCTGGGAAACCCTTGCATATTGTTATTTAATGGACTATATATTTTAGTTTTTAGATCTATCCTCTTTATATCACACATCTATCTTCTTTGTGCCCGTAGATCCACATATGCATATGAGATCATAAGCCTTCCATCATTTGAAGTTGTTGGTGGCTTCCTGTATCGGATTTCACTCGCGCGAGAACGAAGTTTCCTATACAATATTTGGCATGCCCGGTGGGACCATATCCTAGATCTGATCGTTTTGTTTGTTATTTTACTCATCTTTTCTAACTTGCTTGTTTGCAATATCTTAATATTTGTCGATTTCAGGTTAGTACGGTCACTCATTGAAATCACTAGGAGGTATGTGCTCTTCTTCTTTTATGTTGAAATCTACCTGCATGGGATATGAATATGGAAATTAACCTTATTCTCCTAATTTTTGTCAAGTGATATATATTTTTCATCTTTCGTTATTCTTACTCACATGTTTACAAGGTTTCGTATTATTACATTCAATGGTTTAGGTTGTCTTGGAGGTACATGCTTCTGGTTTTTAATTGGCTTGTTATGTGGTTATTAATCGAGTGTGTTTTTATTATTCATCAATATAATATTAATTAATTAATTAAATAACAATTAATTAAAACAAAAAACAATTATGAAATAAATTAAAATTAAATTATAAAAAAATAAATTAAATTAGAATCCTAGCTATCCTAATCTACCCATCCCCTACCTATCACCCCACCTCTACTCTCCACTAACGTGGCCAGCTCTGCCACTTTCCCATGTAGACCCTTTAACCTACTCATTCCTCTTGCCACGAGCCATCCCTCCTAACCAACCTACCTTTCTCCTCACCGAGCCCATAGTCTCCCCTAGCTACTTCCCTCATGAGTTCTTTCAACCGACTCCCAACCCACTCAGCCTACCACCAGCATAACACCTCCGCTCGACTCTCCATTCGAGCTCCCTATCTCCCTTCCACCTCGCTTCCCAACTCCAATTCACTCGGATCCTCCACCACATTCTCTACTCCTCTCTCTACCCCAATTCCATCCTTCTCCTCTCAGCTCAATACAACAACTCCCTCCTCACAAGCCTAATCACGTTGCTCCTTAACTCAACTCTCGTCCCCAACTTTACATGTTAACAGTATTTTATGTCTCATAATTTGACCACCTGAGAAAAACATATGGTACTTTGTATCGGGGGCATACATCACATTATTACGTCAAAACTCTACATGCAAACACATCTATACATCCTTGTGGTATATGTATGGGAGATGTGGGTGACCTATTTTACTAATCCCACCTCCACATTCCTTTTCATCTAGATTTGTGTGTTATCTTCAACATTTTAATGATCACAGAATATTGATTATGTGTTAAGTTGTGGAGCCTATTTTCATGTGTGAAAGTGTTGAGGACTGTACACTTTCCACAGTTGTCTCGTCGGGGTTTAGGGGCGCAGCCCCCGAGAATTTTTTTGGGCCTTAAAATGTGTCTTTTATACTGGGAAACGTGATTTTCTCATATGGGTGGGTTTTTGACCCATAGGTTCATGGGACGGTTTTTTGCCCATGGTGTTGATACCCAAGGTTTTGTAAAACTGCTTAAGCAGTTGTCTACTTATATGGTTTTATACATATGGTAGTGCATAATGTAACATTGCAGATGTGTTTTGAATTTGGGTGTGAATTCTATAGAGTTGGTTGAGCATAGCTCCAAATAGATTTGAGTATTGTATTGAGAGAGCGATGGCTTGTAATAAAATTGGAGCAAGTGATTCTTGGTGGATGTAGCCCAAATTGGGTGAACCACATTAAATACTATCTCTTTGTGTTGTGTTATTTTATTTGAGATCTGTAATATTTTCTGCATATTAGTTTCTATTGTTTTGATTCTATGAGGGAATATTCCGTATATTTTATCTCTTATTTCCTAATATTATGCTAAGTTCAATTGACATTTTTGCGGCTTCGTTCTATGGTGGACGCAAAGGCATCGAGGGAGATTGTGATTTTCTAAATCTTTGTGCATCAGATCATATATGTGGTTCCTACCATCTTACAATCCCTATCCTTCATTTATAATTCCTGTGTACTTAGGAATGCCACATCATTTTTCTCGCCTGTCAACCTCTCCATTCTGGTCTCCATGGCCATGGCTACAGCTTACCTGAGCTCTCATCACTCACAGACATCCTCTTTGTCTACGTCTCAACTGCAACCTAGTAAAATCATAATCGGAAGATACATCATTCTTGATCGAATTTAATTACGATGTCTTTGATTTACATGTCAAGCTCAAATTACTTGCAATCTCCTTAAAACCATCCTACTCCAATACGCAATCGTTCGATTCCCTGAATCCATCTATTCCCCCTTCGCCTCTCTTGTCTGGTTTATGTATCTCACTTTCATGTATTTCAAATTCACGCAAGTTTTGTGCATAGTGATTGTCTAATTTCTATGAAATGATTAGCTAACTGATTACATACACACATCACAATATTTTGATGCTTGATGTGTCCAACAGTTCCTGGTTCAATATCCACTCCACGCTACACTCTGTGGATAGTGATTGTACAGTCTCTCTATAACATTTAGTGTATAATTATTTCAAAGTAGTGATCGTAGTGCTCACAAAACCATAGCCAATTATGTGTTTCATGTTTTAGATTCTATGGCTCTCATACATGTGAAGCAACCAAACACGTGTACATGTAAAAGTGATGACGTGCACAGATGTTTGCAGCTATATTCTTAACTAACCGTATGATTGAATTTATGCACTTAACCATAGACATCTCTATAATTATTGAGACAACGAGTATATAGGATAGCCAAATTGCAGTGCTTGACAGATCAACGTCTTCTCTTTGTTTGATATGGAACATTAGCATTTGTAGCCGTCCACGCCATCTCCCACATCTGGCCACTTATTTTCCTGATTAGTCTTTTCAAATCGCATCAATTATTTCATTTAGCTTTGTTCTTTCCATCCACATATATTATCTCCGTTCACTTTTCCGATTATACCATTACATGTATCATTTTCAGTTGGCAACAATCGCAGTCATACTCACATCTAACAATTTTGTTCGTGCTTCCTCTTGGATTTTGACATTAGGATAGAATTTTTCGTCCAAATTTTCTTTGTCCTCTTTCGAAGTCCAGAATTTTTTCATACAAGTCTACATTTTTGTCTTAAACATCTACACTTTCCACCCACTTTTTTTGTCTTGACATCCTAAAATTCTATTCTCCCTACCCATGTTTTGTCTTATCCTCCTAAAGTCCACATTCCGTCATTGTATCATTCATTTTCTTTAATAATTTGTATCAATTTAATTTAATAATTTGTACCAACTTTATTTAACGATTTGTATCAATTTTATTTAATAATTTGTATCAATTTTATTTAATAATTTGAATAAGAACGTTGCATGTTTTATTAATCTATTAGATTAGTTATTTTTATTTTTAGAATTATTTGTTTACAAGGGTACTGTTTATAAGTAAACTATTTACGACATTTTTATCATTTTTCTTAACCGTCTTCACTAATAACCTCTGTTTCATTTTGTAGGGTAGTGTCTACGACCTTGCGACCATCCAATTATGTTGTCAAAGACGATTACTTTTAAACCATAAACACGCTGCAAATATCCTTTCACCGAATCCATCTGCGATTGTGCACGGTGTCATTCTAGAATACCCGAGAATTCCAAACTACTACGTGGTGCTCTCAAACTATGTCACTATCACACGCGATCAAATAATCAGGAAAATTATTATCCAGATTCCTCTTCCAGTCATGAACAGTGCACTTTTAAGGTCACTGGATGTTCCATGTTTGTGAGTAATACCATTATCACTTGCAATCTAATCACGAAGGAAAACGATAAGTGATTCTCCAGATATTCCTCATTTTTCTTTATTTTCTCTTTTTTGCATTGAACTTTCCCTTTTCTAAGTGACTGTCTACAATGAATGTCATATTTCATTTTGGACTAAAAAGAACCTTTCTTTTCTACATCTTTCCTGATCACATAGCCTAAATAAGGGGTTTAACTCTCTACATTTCACTTATCACACACTGCCTGAAAAATTCACAAACAAAATCAACACATCGAAACATTCCTCTCACCTGGTTAACTAATTAGGACTTGAACACCCAATAGGAAACAGTCTCAGACATCTCCCAAGCCAAAACTATCTTAATTCAGCCTTAGAATTCTTAAAGCACCTTCATTATCCATTTTACCTTTTTCTTTGCATCTCAAAATTAATCATGATGATAAAACTATACTACTTGATTTGTTTGTCAAAAAATACATAAACAAATGCTTCTCTATTTCACACCTATTGTCACTCTCTCTCAAATCGATACAAAACAACAATATGATCTATCTAATGATATTACTTCTTTTGATGATCTCGCCCAACAAGATACTAAACTCAAAACCATGTCATCAGTCACCCAACCTCCAGTCTCTATGGTATCACCTCATGCGAATCCTATCATCCAAACTTATCCCCACCTTGACACCAACCTTTATATCCCTCTTCAAGCCAGTCTTCCTAAACCGATCACACCACCGTCTCCCGCTCCTCTAGAGACACTTGGGCCTCCTCCTAACCCCATATATGAATTCTTACTCCAAAAATCTCCTACAATATCTCAATCCTCCTCATCTCCTAAATTTTTGGATCACATTCCACCCACATCCCATTTTGACAATTCCTTTAATAGGCCTGTCTAACCTCTTCACACTTACATTCCTGCCCATTGTATGCTCCAACCGTCTCAAACTCTTAACACACATATCCCTTCTTACCATTTACCACAACAACCTACCATATTTCAACAAAAAAATCATGTCCCTAATGTCCAAAATCAGCCTATGCTTCAATCCCAACCCATGACACATGTTAGTCCTTGCCAAACAACTCCCTGAACATCTACATATCTATAAAATAATCAATTGTCTTATCAAACCATTACACAAACATCCTATCCAAAAAATTATCAACCACCTTATCAGATGCTTCACCAAACACCCATACATCCACAAAAGCATCATTCGCCTTATCACACTACGTTTCAAACCACACAACCAATACAATCTCAACCGTACGACAGCTCGAGAGATTCAATTCACGCCTTAATGAATCGGTTAGCTAGTTTAGAAACCCTTACCGTATCACCCAAGAACACCTTATCCTATGAACAAATCTATAACGAACCGATTCATCCGTCGGTTCCAATCAAACCCTACCCTCCTCATTGGAAACTTCCTACATTTAATAATTTCAACAATAAGGAAGATCCCCAACAATATCTCCCCGTATTTAAACACGCATGTTTTCTTATTGGACATGATCACGATCTACTTCTTCGCACTTTCCCCATGTATTTTTCCGGTCTTGGGTTGGACTGGTAGAACAGTATCCCACGACATTCCTTATTCTCTTTCACTCAATTTACACAGTTGTTCTTAGAACACTTTTCTATTAATATCGCATGCAAAACCTCTATCGCTAATCCATATACCATTCGATAGTTTGAAGACGATCCCATTGCCAACTTCGTTACACAATGGCATGGTGTTATCAACCAATTATCCTTCACCATCCCACAAACCAAACTCATCGAATTATTCTCACATTTGTTTGCAAAACATATATCATCTACTTTATAGATCCAATCGTTCCAAACCTTTGATGAAGCTTTGACAATGGCTCGCAAACTCGAAACTTGTGCCATTAAGCAGGGTCATCTCAAACTTAGATAGGCCAAACCTAAAGTTGAATCTACTAAACCATTCACACATAACGATAAATTTTATGGTACAACCAACACTATGGTCATTAAACCCTCGTCATCATCTACATCAAACATGGTCTTAACAACAATCCCCTCAATCAACATCCAACTACACTTCCTTGGGAGAATCATATAACTCCGTGTTTGAAAAATTGATTACTGTAAACTCCATCCAACTTCCTCCCATACGACCCATGGACAACTTTAAATCCAAGCCTATTTGGTATCATGAAGCCCACTATTGTAAATATCATCGATTCAAAGGTCACGACATTGAGAAATGACGTTCCTTCAAAGACCATGTCTAACAACTCTTAAATCAAGGGTATATCCAAATCGATAGCTCCATGGTGCAACCACCAAGAAATCAAGCCATGCCCTTTACATCTCAATTGTCGAATCCTTACACCTTTAACACTCTCAATCAAGATCCCATCTTATCACTAACTCTACATTTTCCCACAGTGGAAATTATTCCCACTCCTTATTCAAAACATGTCACATCTACATCAACTTTCACTACATGTCCTAAACCTACACCTTCTCCTATCCTTATCACATCCACATCAAATTCAACTATACCATCCACTTCTGCCACTTCAAACACACCCCAATCTACCACATTAGATTCATCCTTAGTACTTATTTCAGCCCCACTCATATCCACACATATCCCTACATCTCTCACACCTACTCCTTCACCCATGTTTGCCTCAAATACACCTGTTACTACACCTACATTACTCACAAACATCCCAAAAAAACTTAGTTCTACTACATACACCCTTACAACCCTACCTCTGATGTCAACCCCCTTAGCAAACATATCATTCTTACCCCTAGAAATATTTATGACACAACCAGTCCCTTCTACTTCTACATCTGAAAATGCTCCTGCATTTGCTGCATTACCCTTACCCATAATGTATACTCCATCGGTTATCACACCACCCACATCTCCAAATATCCTAAAAATGCCTACATCTTTATCTATGCCAATGACCCCTATATCTATCATACCAAAAAATACACCTATCTCTACCTTGACATCTTTACTTATATATTTTCCCATGGCCGCATCACCCAATCTACCCCAATACTCTTTGCCTAATTTTTCTGTCACACCAACCAAATCCTCTCGATCTGAACCCTATCAAAGATACACTTTGGATCATCTACTGAACCAACACATCTACCTAAATCAAATAAAGATGATTTACTTTCTCCCTCTATAAAATCAACTCTTTCCTCGCCAAAACCGAAACAATCCACATCTCACATATATATCATTAATCGCATCATACAAACACCTATCTATTCATTAACATCCTCATCTTGTTTTAGGACATTTTATCCATTAATAACCACATCACCACTATCAGATCCTCCGGTTGAAATTATTAGCATCCTTGTTAGAGGTAAATCTTCTCGATTGAAGTCTAAGGCTCAGGGAAAACATCCCCATCAGTCCCCTATGCATCCTCAGAAACATTCAGGTTTTCCCTCTTCTCAAAAATCCAATGCCACAACATCTATGTTAGGATCAGTCTCTCCCTCTACGACATCTTGCAAAAATCGATCCACATCCAAATAATACAATCCTTCAACCAAATTTGATTTTTCCTCCAAAACATGAAATTCACATATCCAATCTACATCAACTTTTTCTCCTAACTCCAAGCTAATATGTCCTATCAAAACCCACAAGAGTTACCTTCCCTATGACACTTCAATGGTATCTTATGTAGATATCCTTTGAAATTTAACTCGAACATCTGCCATCACACTTCCTCCTATTAAAGCCTTTAATACCTATAGTTCCAAGCCATCATGGTTCAATCCTAAGTGCAGTTGTGCTTATCATCATACCCTAGGCCATGACATCGAACATTGTAAGGAATTTCGAACAATCGTCCACAATATTATTGAGAAAGATGATTTCCTCATTCAGGGTAAAGTTCCTTTTCCATCTATCAGGTCTCCCATGATTCCTCCATCCACATCATCCCTCCTGCACATGACATTTCCCCTGAGGAATGTCCTCCATTGTTCATCAATACCACTTATCTTCCCAAGCACACTCGTGGTCTCCAATCATTTATCCCATCCAAATCTAAAACAATCTCATCTAAACTCTTTCGACATACTTTAACTCCTTCAAATTTAACTCATTAGGAGAACAAACTTCCCTTACCCTTGAGCATATCATCTGTAAAAATACCTTATCACTAGGAGACTTCTCTCCTTGACATTGTTTCATCTATCTTCTTCACATTCATCCAATCTAAAATATTTCTGCCCAAATCCTCACTCATTTTAAGTCCACCATTGTGGCCATGTTTATTCCTCTTTTGGGGCACCATATTTTTTTATTGAAGTCCTCTTTTGAGGCCATGTTTGTCTCTCCATTGAGGGACCTTCTTCTCAAAGTCCACCATTGTGGCCATGTTTATGCCTCTTTTGGGGCACCATTTTTTCATCAAAGTCCTCTTTTGAGGCCATGTTTGTCTGTCCATTGAGGGACCTTTTTCTCGAACTCCACCATTTTGTCTATATTTATGTCTCTTTTGGGACACCGTATATGTCATCAAGTCCTCCTTTGAGGCCATGATTTTCCTTCTATCTTTATATCTCTCTTGGGGAACCATTTATTTTCATCAAAATCCACTGTTGTGGTCATATGTCTGTTTCCTTTAAAACTTAGTTTCATTTTCTGCTTGTCTATCATCTCATCTTATTGTAACTTCAATGTCTTCCCTCTCTTGCTGGTAGACCAGAGGCATAACCTCTTAATGCATTGCAATTGTGACCAGTCTACTATTAACATATCTACCAATAAGCACTTAGTTACACCCTTAGATTATTCTGCCATCCTTAGCCCCTTCTATTTTTCATCATAATGATCTAAATTATGTGGTCCGCCTTCACTACTTTGATATGACCCCATAACCATTACATCCATCACCTTCTCATTCTCCCATTGTATCCATGCAGAGAGTCCATGGGTGTCTCTTGCACATTCATTATCCCCTCCTAAGTGGTCTACTTCACTATTCCCAACTCTCCCCCATGCAAAGCTAAAACTTAAGTATGCAAAAGGAAAAATCAAAGTCATCAAAAAGAAATTGATCCATCAAAGGACAACTGTCCATGCAAAAAAAAAGAAAAAAGGAAAAGCATACAAATCAAAATCAAAGCAAAATAAAAAGAGATAGACTAATCCCTTGAAGGATGACTATAACATTATTCTTGCCATCCATATTATGCATACAGTAGAACATACCCTTGAAGGATGGTTACTATGTTATTATGGCATCTGGAAGGTTTCTCACATTGATTAGCCTTCATTTTATCAACATTTTTCGAAAGCTTCCCGCATTAATCAACTTTCTGCTATTGTTCTTTCTCTTTCCCAGAGCTGGGGCATAGACTTAAAGAACACCATCTATGGAGAACCCTCTACCCGCGTACAAGTTACATCTCAATCCCTTAGTCATTTCAACATTATGATTACTAGCATCTTTCATCCATATTTCCCTCACGATTTTTTGGTATAACTAACTATCGTTGGTTAAGTATTAACACCTGCTATTGGTTGCAAGTGCAATGCCTTATGTGGTAACCTTTCTTATTCATCTCCAATCCAGTTCAAAACATAGTTTCCCTTTATGCCCTTACTATAACTATGTTCCTTTTATCTCATCAAGGTAATCTTTATCAACATCACATCAAATTTCACACATGAATGCGCTCGCAATTACACTTTTCGGCTTACAAATTCTACTTGATCATCATTGCAGTTTACGAATCCTACTTGAGGATCCTTCTCAAGGTAGGGTCATTATCTTGCAGCTCCTTATCTCTCAACATGTTCAACAGCATCTTTGATCCATTTCTCTTTGCTCCCCATTTCCACTCATCCCCATTTGTCTCCACATCATCCTTTTAACCTTTATGTCCCCTTGCACCACGCTAGATATCTTACTTGTATTTCCTCTTGATTTTCCCTTTCACTCTTCCGCTTTCAGTTTTACACTATTACTTACCCATCCATATAGCCAGAGAATCTTAGTTAAGATATATCTTCTTTCTTAGATCCTCCTGATGTTTAAGATTCTCCACCATTTCCTCTGTTAGTGGACAACAATCACCGCCACAAACGTCTTTCCACTCCTCCTTTTCTGCTTGACACATTTGCATCATCACTTCCACCACGTGGGCATCCCAATTAAGGATTTCCCTTACACTCTCCATCTACACTGCAGACATTCCTCCATCCACTCATATCTCACCCTTTCTATCCTATCTGCTCATCATGTGCACATTTATGATTATTCCCCATAGGATATCTTATTTCAACATCCATCTATGTCTTATGTTGGGGAACCTTTTCATCCTTATACTTGTCAACACATATAACTCACTTTGTGTCCTTCTCGTGACCCATGTTGGGGCATCATTATCTTCATCCTTGTCCCTTTTGTGGACACATGATTTTTCATTCGATTTCTTGTAGACAAAGGATTTCGCACATCTTTTCGCATTCAATTGCACATATTTTGATGTTTTCCTATAACACACTACTCATCTTGGTTTACATCCATACTATAGTGGTCTTCACCCACTCACTAGTTTGTAGAAAATTATCTTCTGTCTCCGTTGAGACCGCAATTTTCCTCTACCGATGTGATATTGGAGTCTGTTGGCTAGATTTTTTACATAGCTAAAAATGTAGGCAGTCATGAGATAAATCTCCTTCATTTACCAGTGAGGTTCCCGTGTAAGATTTATCAATTAAATATGCTAGTATCTATTTGTGGGTATTACTTTAACCATGTAGCTCATGAACCATAGCTATAAATTTTTGCAGCAAGTAAGCAGCTGTTAAAGAAAGGAAATATCTTATGAAGAAGGAAATAATAAAAACACATGAAAGAAAGAGGGAAGATGTGCAACCCAATCAATAGATTATAGAGTTGATTACATGCACATAGATAAAACATATAGATATTAACATACAAAATTATAAGCAAAGGGAACTTTCAGATCTAGATCTAAAATAACACAAAGTTTATGAATAGATCTAAGACATAAAGTTAGAAACAAAATGCACCATTGACACAAAATTCTTCGAAAATATGATCATTTCTATTCCTCTACTTCAAATAGCTATCATGGGTTTCAACACAAAGTCTGGAACACAAGAATGCTGCTTACAAATTATGATCATTAACCCTAAGGTTCTTCCTCTACTTATAGAATGTAGAAGGGAAATTACAAATGGGAAAATTAACTGAACTAGAACATATACAAGAAGTAAAGATAACATCTGGCAATCATTTTCCTTTAATTTCTCTCTAAGTGACATGCATCAGGAGTTCTAGTAAAAATTATGCACATATGTCACTTAACTTATAGAATCGTTCCACACATCTTAAAGTAATGGTTTTCAAACCAATAACTTTAAAGTTTTACAATTACATCCGGGATCATAGAAATATAAGAAGAAAAAGTAGAAGAAGAAAGATCTGTCAGCTATAACATCTACATCTTATTTTTTCTTTGATATTGAATATACTTTTTGAACATGTAATTTAGCAACTTCCCATCTGTTTTAGCCACAAATTCTTTTTCTATCCTGAATTGCAGCAAACCTTCATTCAGAACCTTGATGCATGCTTCCACGTCCTTTAAGCTAGGCCCAAACTTCTTAATGTCTGACTGCAACATTACCAGCTTGTTGATGGAATCCATCGTGAAAGGCCTAATAGCTCCATCAATCCTCTCTTGCACCATCAAAAGAGATCCTTCCAGGGAATTAGACACTTTGTTAGGAATGGTCCTTTTGTATGAAGAAATGTTCTCGACCACTTCCTCATTGGTGAAAGCAATGACATTGTCTGATAGTGATGATGTCATATTCTCAAGCGCCCGCATTATTTTCAGCATGATTCTGAAGATCTCCAAGCGAAAAGAAACGGAAAACTCAAGCTAATTCCCCTTTTCGACTAATCCATCGGGCACAATTTGTTCTGTATTCAAAACCGCCCTCGGCAGCTTATTTATCTCGACCAAAGTACGTAGGTTACTTTTAGCTACTATGTTCATGTCCATCTTGCTTGTCACTAGTTGTTTCAGTTGAATTGATGCATCCTTCATAACATTTAAATGGTTCGGCACCTCCATGAGTTGTACATAAGCTTGACAAATGATTATATTATTCCATTCATTGATAACTTTAACTTGGTTACCTGCATCTTCCACTTCCTGCATCAGATGATCACTCACCTGCTTATGTGCTAAAATTGTGAGTGGAAGATTTGGAAACTTTGGCAATAATATCACACAACTGAGACACCTACTTTTGAAGTTCAACTTTTTCCACCTTTTCTTTGTCCAGCCTAAGGAATAAAGCATTTATCAATGTCTGCATGTCTTGCTTCAATCCTTCAGTAGTGGCTTGACCTATGGGTACTTTGGTCACTGTTAACCGTGAGCTTGCCCTTCTTCTTTCCTTCTGCTGGGACTGATACCTCAGCGAAATTCTTTTCTGACTCCTAAATAATTTGAAGTCACCTTAACAACTTTAGGTCTTCTATATTTTTCGCCTAAACTCAGGAGAAACTGCAAGTCATATTCCTCTAAGTTGATCTCCTCTCTAGCCTTTAAGACCGACTGTGTAGCCAACCACTTTGAGAAATTACTTCTCAGAGAATGAGAAGTTTTCGAATGTACCACCATCTTGTGCTTTGGTTTCTCTCTATCCGAAACTGCTACAGCATCATGGCTACCATCCTCTATATTGTCCAAAGACAAAGCTCTTTCAAATTCTTCCATCTGTAACTTTAGCATTTCTTCAAGAAGAGGTGTTGATCGGAGTGGCTGAGGAGAAAAAACAAATGCTTTCGGATTTAATGAAGGAATGACAGTATCCTGCTGAGGTGAAAAAGTTGGTGAAGTACTTGACACTGGAGAAGTCGGAACTAGCTCCATAGCTGTAGAAGTGACCTTTTCCCTTGAATGAGACTTCTTGTGCATTTTAATATTTTAAGGTCTTCTGCTGCTTTCTCCCTCATGCTTTCTTTTGATGGAATATTGAAAGTGGTCAAAGGTTTCTTGGCTCTATTTCTTAAGACATAATTAGTCTTTTGATAATTTTGAAGTGTTTACATAAAAATATTCAATAATATCTTCAGGCTCACTATCTTCTTAAGATGGAAATATCACCCTTTTAAATATTGGTTCATGGAATATAGTTTTTCATTTGTAATATCTAGCATTAGGCTCATAGTTCATTAAAATTCTTATGGACGGATTAAAATTCATTACATAACTCCAAGTAGTCCAATTCTTCTTAGTTGTACTCATGCTGTAGTTGTACCATGTACCTTGCACCAATGTGAAAGAGAAAAATAATAAATGTTAATGTCAATAATCCTAGAATTACCATCAAAGGATTATTGGTTGTTTGGCTTAGGACGGTTGCATCTTTGGTAGGAACGACCTCTAAAACTATTTCTAATTACTCAATATCTTCCTTCGTAGATTGAAAAAGTTATTTCTAAGTTTTTGCATCATTTTTTTCATCCCTTATAATTCATTATGGCTTGATATTGCAGGGAGTGTTTTAGTATGGTTCACTGCTAGAATAGGGATATATTATGGTTAGGAACTTCAATGCATAAAGGCACATGATTTTGGTACAAAATTTGGCTTATATTTGGATATATTGTGGATAACCATTGTCACAACAAAAGAGTTCTATCCCTTGTGGGTGTACATATCTATCAATTGAGAGGGATTCCACAGGCTTAAATAATATTAGTGATATTATCTATGGAAAGTACTCAATATTAGTGATATTAGAGAGCATCTATGTCTAATCAATATGGAAATGATGGGATCCAAGGAACCTGCTTATGAATTTCTAGAGCTAAATTATCAATATGCTTGTATTATGGGATTACTCTACCTAACATGTAGTAAAATATGGAATCAAAATATCTATTAGGTTAATTGTTCTCCCTTTTGACACTTGCAAAATATTTATACAAACACTTGGGTCAACAACCTGTAGCAAATTAATCTAAAAGAATATCGTCAAAACCCTTTCCCAAATAAAAATTGAATCATGTGTTAGAATTAAAAACCAATCATATGCAGTATCTTGAAAAGTTAATGATGAAAATAACCTACATGCCACATCCTCATTTCTTACACTTATAACCCTTAAAGATGGTTTAAAATCTATAACATGTCCCTCTGTAGTTATGTTGTCGTCATGTTTTTAAGTACTAAAATATGTTTCCATATTTATAGGAATATCATTAATACCTCCAGGGCATAGCAAGTGAATTACCTCCTAACCAAGCGGGTTGAGTCATTTGGGTTGGTTGATAAGGAGGAAGGAAATTGAGTGGACTAAGAAAGGTAGGGGAACTAAGAAAAATTATGGATCCTTATGTATTTCCCTTTTCTAACTTGATTTTCCAATAGAGTGAGAGGGGCTACAATAGGATTTTAAACTCAGATCTAGAGGTTATATTGCATGATTACAAATCTAAATTAATACAATCCAAATTAATGATAAGATAAAAACACTATATACAACATCAAAAAAGAAACAATAATACACCTTTTCTTAAATTCAACTCAAGGAACCACTTAATCAAATAATAAAATAGAAATTTAATCAATAATTTCAAAATGAAACAAAATACAATCAAATAAATCATTAAATGAGACTGAAACTTCAATTCCCTCATAGGATTAGAAAATATGTTGGTGGGTGTTTTTTTCAAACCTTGGAAACACCTATAAAAGATAGATTAACCTCACTCGATTTTTAGACATAAATGGAATGTTGTTTATAGATATGGAATACTCAAGACTTATAAATTCAATTAGATTCTATTTGTCTTGATGCAAAGCCTGCATAGAGGGTTGGTCATACTTCGCATGGAGCACCTGTACGAATATGCAGATAATTATATTCATAGCTTTAAGTGACTCGATCAATCACTAAGATGCTAAACCTATGTATAGCTTGCTTCGACAGTGAAAATGACATCTTCATTGAGCAATAAATCCTCCTCCTTTGGGCACTAAAACTATGAAAGGCTGAACTCCTTTGCTAGAAAAAAAATAACTAGAATCATCATTATGGCAATCACTAAGCTATAATATAGCACCTTAAAGCATTCTATAATCTCACAAAAATAGTCTTTCCTAGTTCCTGACAATTAAATAATTGAACTAAACATTCCTATATCAAATCTAGGCAACTAGGTCTAAGGGAATACTCATGGCTGCCAAAATATACAAATTTGATTTATTAATTAACACTATCTCCAAACACTTTGCATCATGCTTTGACCTACTATTGGTCCATGTTTAAGAAATCAGGATTTCATAACCATTAATAAATCCTTCAAAGATAGCACTAGCTTAGCTTCCAACCTGGGTCTCTCTTAATTTAAATCATGATATGAAGGCTGCAAAACTCTACTAAGTAAATAAAATTTAATGTATTACCTAGCATTAAAGACACACATTTTGAGAAAATCTTTGACATATCCTTATGCATCCAAATTACCTCTTCCTTGGGCACCATTTTTGTTGTCAAGGGATGACTATTAATACAATGCCATAAAATGAGGTATTTAATTCTAGAAGGGGTCAGCATTCTAGGCAAAGGTTCATTTACAATCTTTAAGAGTCCCCAATTTACAAAAGAGAGGGATTAAACACCTCTGCGTAAACAGCTCCAAAAATCATAATTATAACCACTTAAGAGAATCCATGGACTCACATTATCATTTTCTATAATGAAGAAGTGATGCTCCATGCACTAGGCAGGTGAGAAATTACACTGTTAGAATATTGATCCATGTGAGAGTGATTTCTATGTATCCCAAAAGATCAGGAGGATAGATGGATATATCACCTTGACACTTGTCAGGTAAGAACTTCCATCTATCTGCTACCTCTAATTTTCCCATCATAACTTAAGTGAATTTTACTTCATGGGAAAAAGTTTTATGCATGGTCAGAGTACAGGAATATCCACCTACCTGCTGGGAATATCCATGAATGAAAATCCCATCTGACCTAAAATCCATCCATAGTCCCAAAATATTTTAGATCAATGAATCAACAAGAATGAAGCTAGAATGTGCATAAAATTCATCTTCCTAGAGAGAATATTGAATATCTTTTCAGGCATGATCCTCTTCAAACATGGCGGCTTGTAGATGTATCCCTTCTATTACACTCCAGGTGAGTTCGTGCTCATGTGAAGGAATTGACCTAGGTGAATTCTCACATCGAGAGATATGTGAAAAATAACATGTCGTAAAACGTGTGCCTCTAGTTTTAGATAAAGTCCAATGATCCATTGTTGATGAAAAATCTAATTGGTATATGTGAATATTCACATAACACATGATTCAACAGGGGCTCCACTGAAGCATTTTTTATTTGAATTGAGGACTCTAAAATCCTTTCTTGAATTAAATTTAACAAAATCTAGATCATGATTACTTGGCTCAGGGATTTCACGGTTTTCGTGACTTTCCTGGGTATCTTGAGTTTTAGTTTTCCTATGATCATCCTCTAGAGACCTATCTTGACGCATATTTTCATTAGTCCACATGGCATCATAAAAATTCAAAACGACCCAAATCATGCCTTAAAAGTACAATTTTTTTCCCACATGGGGTGGTCTCAGATTCTTGAGTCTCGAGAACTTTGTCTGTTTTCCTTCCTTCGTGAAATCCCATGACCATTTGGATCATTGTGATTGTGATTTATGCCTTTCCTGAGGCAACTTGTCTTTGGTCATGGATTAATCCATCATCGGACACATCATCTTAATTTCATGTCTTTCATGGTATTCCTCTATCTCATGAATCTTCCTATCGCAAATCCCACTGATAGAATTTCGCTGAGGTGGCCCACTATTTGAGTCTTACCAATTTTTGAGTATACCCCCCCCTTGAGACTTCTGACATAAATTCACTTCTCACTCTCACTTATTACCTCTTATCATGAACTTTCATGACCATGTCGATATCTTTACTGGAACTTTTGGTTACTCATAATTTCCTTTCCTTTATGGGCTTCCCATTACGGACACATTTGATATGGGACTAATATACTTGATCTTTAAGTCCTCAAGGTATCACATATTAATTAGAGTCCATGTCGGTATGAATATACCCTTGTGCCACATGATCTTTCTTGGGCTTGGAACTTATGGAATCTTTTATTCACCGAGGCTTTGACAAAATTATGCTCCCCAATCCATCTAAAAAGATGAGCCACATGTGTGCCCCACGTTGTATCAGATCATATCTACTTTACTCGGATTAACAAGTAATATCAAACTTACAGGAAATACTTATTAACCCCAATCTAACCTCACCTCTAAGCTAGGGATATGGCATCGGTCACCTATGGACCATATATCAGGGGACCTGGAAAGGAGGAACCACCATCAGTTAGGGATAACCTGCGTCAGTTACATATGTGTGGGTGTTTTAATTAAATCATGGGAATTATATCTAATGTTTAGCATTTAGATCCTATATGATTGTAATTATATGGCTAAGTACCCTAAGTTTGTATATGCCTATGATAATCATGAAAGCTCAGGGTTTAGAAGTGAGTCCAGAGAATTGAATGAGTTAATGATTATTGCACGAATAATTGTGTGTCAAATAAGATCAATAGACCATCTACAGACCCAAAATCTTAGTGAAAAAAATTCCTTTGTTTATGAGAGGTGCAGCAAGTTATTGTAGATCTTCAATTGTATCTTGTCATTAGCTTTCTGGATAACATATTGGCTTGACGTCCTCCAAGGGAGTTAAAATTTTCTTAGAACCGACACACTAGGTGAACCATGTTAAATATGGTGATGATTTATATCCTCCTATTTATATAATTCTTCTGGTAGAATATATCCTCTTTCATATCACACATGTATGTTCTAGATTGCGCCCATATATCCATCATGTACAACCTGAGGTGCTAAGCCCTCAACAATTGGTATCAGAGCTTTGTTTGAGGGTCTTTGTGTGTCGAAAAATTTCACCTGTGCGAAAGAGGTTTTTCTACATTACAGTGGGACCTACAAAATTGGTAAAAGAAAATAAATACAAGGTAGAGAAGTTTGACGGCTGACATTATCAATTATGGAAGATGCAGATTGAGGATTATCTATATCAAAGATATTTTTACTTACCGTTGGATGAAAATTCTAGACCCACGAAGATGACTGATGAAGAATGGAATATTCTTGATAGAAAGGCTTTGGGATCTATAAGATTGAGCCTGACAATATCTGTGGCTTCTAATATTACAGAAGTGACATATACGGTAGAGTTAATGAATTATGTTGCTAATTTATATGAAAAACCTAGTTCTTCAAATAAATTTTATTTGATGAAGAAACTATTTATTTCTAAGATGTATGAAGGTGTGATCTGCATCTAGTCATTTGAATGATTTCCGATATATTGTAAATCATATAAAATTGGTTGATATTTCATTTGATGATGAAGTAAAAACACTTTTATTGTTATGTTCTTCTCTTTGAAAGTTAGGATAACATTGGTAATGGCTATTAGTAATACAACATCTACAAATAATATTTTGAAGTTTGATTATGTGGTTAGTATAATCTTGAATGAAGAAATTCATAGGAAGAATTATAGAGGAATCATCATCTGGGAATTCTTTGAATGTAGAAAGTAGGGCCATGTAGAAGGAGAGATCCAAGAGTAAGAATAATGAGAAATTAAAGTCAAGGGATAATAGATCTAAATCCAGAGGTAAGGGAATTACCCGTTGGAAATTTGGAAAGAAAGGACATGCAAAGAAAGATTTTTGGTCAAAGAAAAAAGAGAAGCAACACCCAGAAAAAGGTAAAGACTCAAATAAAAGGTAAATATTGTAATCAGAGGTAATGCAATATGCTCTTATTCTTTCTTTGGATAATAAAATATGAATCTTTGAGTTTTAGATTTAGGAGCTTCTTTTCATGCAACCCCTAATAAGGGTTACTTCAGAAGTTATGTCCAAGGCAATTTTAGGACATGTTTATTTGGGTGATGATGAACCTTGCAGTATTACTGGTAAAAAGGAAGTTCATCTAAAATTATGCATAATGGAAATACATGGGTATTAAAATATGTGAGGCACGTGCCAAGCCTAAAGAGGAATCTTATTTCTGCAGGGCAACTAGGTGAAGCTGATTGCATGGTTACATTCACGGAAGTCTCTTGGAAAGTCACCAAGGGTGATTTTGTTGTGGTAAGAGGTAAGAAGGTAGGTACATTATATTTATCTAACTGTGTTACTGATTCCTATTCTTTTTTATCTACTTCAGATTACTATGCATGCATGTGGCATAATTGCTTGGGCCATATGAGTAAAAAAGGAATACAAATATTAAAGGATAAGGGTAAGTTATCATATTTGAAAGATTTAGATCTTGATTTCTGTGAGCATTGTATCTTTGGAAAGAAAAAGACGAGTGATATTTCTCAAAGTTGGGGAAACTAAGAAGGATAAGAAATTGGAGCTTTTGCACTCAGATGTTTGGGGACCAGCTCAGGTAGCTTCTCATGGATGATCTGAGTATTATGTTACTTTCATTGATGATGCTATAAGAAAGGTATGGGTTTATTGTATTAAACGCAAAATGGATGTTTTTGAGACTTTTAAATGATGGAAAGCCCTTGTTGAGAGTGAATCTAATTCAAAGTTAAAGTGTCTTATATCTGAAAATGGTGGTGAATACTGTAGCAAAGCTTTCAATGATACACTCATTGTCGTATGAGTGAACACCGAGTTTAAACATGTTGAAAACTTCATCCATCACGCCATCAGAGTCATAGTAATAAAAAAATGGTTTACATTCCTATTCAGAGGATAGGAAATAATGAAGTTATTAAAACATCAACTATTTAGTTAACAACTTAGAATCACTTAACCGAGGAAATAAAACCAACTAAAAAGGAAAATGTGTTAAAATGTGTTAGTAAGCAATTCCTTAGTTTTATGTTTTCAAAGTTGATGATTATTAATGACATGAAAATAATTCAGAGCATTTGGTTATATGGGATTCCTGTTGTATGTTGAAAGGAAAATTTTTCCATGTTGTTTAGCTTTGATTTTAGAGTTATCATATTCATGAGAGGAACTAAGATACATGTTCATCATGCTTGTTTATCTTCTAACATTTTAAAATTTGAAAAAAAACTCCATTTGAATCTCATGTTTAGCATTTGGAGTCCCTGATACATCTTGGGTAAAAGGAATTAAACTCATTTTTTTAGATTTGGATTTTTTATAGCAGTTTACAGTTTGTTTTTGGGAACATTGGTAGTTGTGGGCACTGAAAATATAACAAAAATGAAAGACAAGACAAATACATAAGCAAACCTTATAGTTAGTTCTTCCTTGCAAACCTTGATGTTAAGGTTATAAGAAGCTTTTGAGCTTGTGGAACCTTGTAAATATTTGACTGTGGGTGCTCTTGAAAGTGGTCTCCAAATGAAATAATTACAATTCTATGAAAACATATTTGACTTGGATATAGCTTCCAGTATGCAGATATTGGGTAGCAAATTTGACATAGTTTTCTTTCAAAACTCCAAGAGGGGGTCAAGATAATTTTTCAAGGGATAAGCTTGTTATTTTATAGAGGTTGAGTAGTGGTTAGAAGTGGTTACATGTGGTTGAATGCACATGCTAAAAATAGCAGTTGAGGGAGGTTGAACAGTTTGGGTGAATTTATTCCCATCAGGGGTAGTAAATAAATTTAGTTGGCAGAAGTTGCATTCATAAAGGTGGTTGTGCATGCAATTTAATTACCCCCACCTTTCTAGGATTCTATAAGTGTAGTTGACTGGATTGGTGAAGTGGAGTCCAAGTGGGGTCCAAATGGAACCTAAGTGGTAGTTGACTAAGAAAATAGGTGTATTTTCCTAATTAACTAATTTAATTAGCTACAATGTTGAAGATAACTAATTAATCATTTATTTAATAAATGATAATTAAGATAGTTAAAGGATGGTTAGAGACATTTAATTAATCCCAACAAGATGTAATTTGCATGATTATCAATTTAATCAATTGGTCATAAAGGGATGAATAAAAAAATGTACTAGGATAATTTTCAGAACAAGTGTGTGATTTTGGGGTGTCTACATTTTTCCCTCTTTAAAGTGTTATTATGAAGTAATAACATTTTAAAGATAGTAGACATATGCAGCTCATAATACAATGAAGCGTTTGGATGCCCCGACGAGTAGAATGGTAAGGGAATGCCCACTCAAGCAGATGGGTGACAAAACAAAGTGGTGGACATCCATTTGATAGGAAGAAGACAAGGAATTTGAACAAGGATGGGAAATGATTGTGCTTATAGAATGAGCGTCATTTAGATAAACCTTATTTTTTTATTGCACAATAGAGTTGTCACCATGATTATGAAAGAATCATGATGGGTAATCCATATGCGCATAAATAAATACACAGTGATCAAAGAAAATATAAAAAGGAAAACAACCCCAATATATAGAGTAGGTGCAGGAATCATGGTTATAAAGGAACCAATATGTTATCATAGTACTTGAATCGCTCCAAAAATTAAACATCAACAATGCAACACAACGTCGAAAAAGAAGACAATTAGTTATGCCCCAAATACATGCCAAAATGATGATTAAGAAGATGTAAATGCCCCCAAGAACTAAATTTATGAAAGGCATGGGAATAAGATTAGACTAGAAGAGAGGAGTGGTTTAGATGCTAGTAAATAAACTCTTTTTGGATCCTTTTTTCAAATGATATGCAAGAAATTTCCCCAGACGAAGTTGTATCATGAAGGAAAAACAATTGTGTATGTGATAGTCGTATGATTGGAATGATCCCTATAGTAGTAGATAAAGGTATGAATTTATCAAGATTATTTTGAGATGTTGAAATATTAACTTCAAGGGTTTTCCAATTGTAGGATTTATGTGATAAGTGAATGTTTGTTCGAAAAAAGTATAATTTTTTTGTTTTTTTGAATTTTTTGAAATATATGTTTTTTTTTGGATTTTTGCGAGGTTTTAGGGAAAAAATTGAAATACAAATACAAAGAAATGTAAACAAACCTGAGTAAAAAGTAAAAAGGAAAACACTCCATGGCTTATTTAATAAACTAGGAAGAAAACACAACATGTTCAAGTGGCAAAAAGACACAAAACAAGCATTGCAAACAAACCCAATATGAACATGAATGAATGACATAAAAATTATATGTGAACTAAGATGCCAATAATTTTCCTAAAATTATTCTACATTAAAAAAAGTACAATAAAATAATAAATTAACAGAATCAAAAGCATTGTCACAATGTTGACAAACCAAAATAGTACAACGCTATTTGCATTAACGTCATCTAATGACACTCCTAATGGTTAAGTGCACGAAGTTGGGGGGCAAAAAAGTGGAAAAGAATCCAAAAAAAGAAAAACGCATACACATTTTGTTAAAACACGGTCGCATTTTAAGTTGTTTGGCTCGGGAATCACCAAAGCATAACACATACGCGTTACATAACGCATAAGCATTATGCCTGCTATAAACAAAAAAAGAGGCCCGAGCCTCTATCATTTTACCTCCCTCAAACACGATTTTCAAAGCTATTTCGTGCCCTCGTGTTTTTTCATTCAGCTGGATCTCAAGCTCAAAGGATCATTTCTGGATCGCTGGGAAGATCTGAATCGACGATGGTGCCACGAAGAAGAGGTAAGCACAATTATTTTCTCAAAATTGCATTGAAATATGATAATTATAGATTAAAATTTGAATTGAGGACATATTTTTTATTGTTACAGTTAGAGGTCAAGGGAATCAACCACAACCAAACCCTGTTATTCCTGACATCCCTCTTGACACTCCCAGAATTTCTCAACATCCCTCGGGTAGTCAAGAGGATTTAGCAGCCCAAATAGTTGAAAATAAAATTGAAATTGAGGATTTAATGGAAACAATGAGGGATGCACAATCTACAAACCCCCACCGCGCCTCTCTTGCAAACACATTGGAGGCATTACTTGTTCAAATTGACGCAGCAATGGGGCAAATTGATCATTGGACAACTTACAGAGAGGGTTGTAGGGTTTATTGTTCTAACAAATTGTCATATGTGGATGTAAAGAAAAAATACATTTCAAAAGAACTCATATGCACCTTATTCACGGACCCCCACACTAATTTTCCTATTCTGTTGACATGTAAACGATTTCCCATCCATTGGTGCAATAATAATTTGATTAAAAATATTTTTTGGGACCAATGGTGGATGGTGTTTGATTTTCCACCTTGTAATAACAACGAGGTGCCACTATACTTTCTGAGGAAACTCTATTGCAAGTTTATCCTCAACAAGATCCCAAATTATTTTGATTTCCAAGATTTCTAGGGCCAAGGAAAAGGATCTTCACAGGATCGACCAGGTGCATAACATGCACCTATTCAGTGGGGTAGATTACCCGCACAGAAGCCCCCTCACCCTGAGATTATCCCTTAAGCAGTGAAGGAGACAATAGAGATTGATACACTCCATGCACTTCAGGGGCTATCTACGACCCTTATTCGACATATGAGGGAGATTTCTGAGCCAGATGCTCGTGAAGGTACACCCTCAGGGAGTACTAGTATGAGGCTACATTTTTTCTCGTCATGTGGTAGCATATGTTTGAGGCTCGAGGAGGACGATACTTTCATGCGTATTGATTTTTGTGCACCTAGTGCTAGGGGTGAACATGATAATGTCACTATGTCATATGTCCTTTTGAGTGAGACATTTGGATTACATTCATCGATGTCACCTTCGCAGGTAAATTTGTTATGTTTTGTTATGTGTGTTACAAAATTTTTGGAGTACCTGATTTACTTATATATGTTAAATTTTTGAAATAATTGTATTTGTACATGTACATGCATTAATATTATAACGCACGGGAGGTGCATCTTCATCCCAACTACAGGCGACAAGCACCATGCATACACATACATTCACAGAGGTAATTTAGAATGTTAATTATGAACAATTTTCACATACATGTGTATATATATATATATTTTCATGTATATATATATATATATATATATATATATATATATATATATATTTCATGTGTGTGTGTGTGTGTGTGTGTGTGTGTATCGGCGAGCACCATGCATACACATACATTCACAGAGGTAATTTAGAATGTTAATTATGAAAAATTTTCACATACATGTGTGTGTATATATATATATATATATATATATATATATATATATATATATATATATATATATAAAATAGTTTCGAAGTCAAATATATGTATGTTCTTATATGTCCATCTAACTCACATGATATACATGTTTGATAAATATGTTTACTTCACTAGACACCCCACCATCTCTGCAACAAGTAGATAAAGGTGTTGCCACTGTAATTTCATCTATGCAACAACTCACTGAGGTATTCAAACAACACATAAATTTTGTTAAATTTCTCATGTAATTTATATTATGTTAAATTACATGTTAGTAATGTCTTTCATTGTAGAATTATTGAAATATGTTAATAATTTCCTTCATTGTGTGTATGTAGGAGTTACCTGTGACAGGGCACAACCCTGTTCATTTGATTCACAGGTGTGGTGGGGTAAAAACAATAGTTCTATATTGATAAAATTAGTTAAAATATTTTCATTATATAGATACATGTACTTAGCTCTATTTTTGCTAATTATGATGTTATATTTTCTGATCTTATGTGTATCTAGGGAACTTCAACCACCTCCATTTTGACTTCGAGGGCACGGACACCTCCATCTCGTCATCTTTGTACCCCTATTCGTACTGCAGGAGCTCCCGATGACTCATATGAGCATGAGATGTAAATTTGGCGTGATTGAAAACTTGTGGTAAGTTTGTGTATTTATGTAAATACTTTCATTCTAGCATGGTCTTATCTACATGTTGAAAACATGTATAAATTAAGTTTTGACAAAAAAAACATTGTTTGCATTTACAGGCTCATCTACATGTGAGTATTCAGCGGAAGAGGACTCGAAGCATGGGCTCGGATGATCCAAAGTCATCTCATGGATCTCCATCTTCATCTAAGGGAGGGCCTTCTTCGAGCAAGGCCAAGAGAGGGATAAATTTTGATGACTAGGAAATATATGTCTTACATGACATTGTTTTTATATGCCTACATGACATTGTTTTTATATGCCTATGTGCATGGCATTGTATGTAAGCCTATATGGCATTTGAACTTGATGGTATATGACCTATTTGGGAATTTTTGTATTTATTACACACATTAAAATACTATTTGAAACTTGATAATTTTCGCATGAATCTAATATGATGTGCACTTGACAATATTTAAGACATTATGGATTATTTTTTCATTTATTAGTGATGTATATGTACTAGCATTTTCAATGTATAATACGCATCAAACTTTGGAAATCAATATTTATATAATGTATGTATATAAAGAGTTACCTAATCTGAGTAACTATTCATTCAATTTATCAATGTGTATATGTGTATTTACCTTACTTCTTCTTGCTCATGGTCTCTTTGTACTGGTTCCTATCTTATCATGCACTTACTACATTTTTTTATGCTTCGTAGTCTTCTCCCCTGTTAAAACACCCGACAGTTGTCACAATTTGATGTCTTTCATTTGTTGATATTTTGAGAATGTCTCTCCATATACATTACTCCAATGCTTGAGAATGTCTCCAGATGTAATGACATTCTGATTCAGACACTCAATGATTCTTGATTGTCTAATCCTGTCTAATTCGTGTTACTACCTTTAAATCTATAGGCATTTCAAGTTATTTAGAAATCACATCACACCATTCACTAGGCTTGATGACTACCCCTATCCTTTTTAAGGTGCTTTTGAAAGCATCCATGGGTTTATCATAACATAAATTATCAATGAATGGAAGGTCACTAAGTTGTAGGCTAGCTGACTCCCATCCAGAACTAAACAAGAAAAATTTACTAGGTGATTGATAATTCCTGTGTGTTCATAGAAATACCCCTATAAAATTCATTCTTAAGCCAATCTAGTCATTCAGGGATCTTAAGCGACTACGTTGGATGGGGTAGCCCTACACTGACTCATACTGCACTATTTCACGCATTTGCAAACAATAGCATAGCGAGAAAACTAGATGGATACGGAGAAAACCGTGAGAGAATTTCATAGAGTGCCCCGACATGGAGCTCTCATATTTGACAATACATCTCTAGGTTCCACGGAGTTTGATAAATCACCCGTCGAAGATATGGCGTGATTGGGCCTCATGGCTCTTAAGCGACTACGCCCAGACGAG
Source organism: Taxus chinensis (assembly GCA_019776745.2). NCBI lineage: Eukaryota > Viridiplantae > Streptophyta > Pinopsida > Cupressales > Taxaceae > Taxus > Taxus chinensis. Next base: position 45,866,288 of record CM034153.1, read on the forward strand.
GTAGCCCGAAAGCACAAAGAGTGTAGGGAACCAAAATGAATGCTCCACTAGCATTCACCAAGCCACCCCGACATGTTGGCGTAGTTGGTTTGGTCCCACCAAGCTTCCATTTGCAAACTACAGCCTCTAGTAGCCCTACACTGACTTAGACTGCACTATTTATCGCGTTTACAAACAATAGCACAGCGAGAGAACCAGATGGAGATGGAGAAAACCATGATAGGATTTTGTAGAGGGCTGCGACATGGAGGTCTCAGATTTTATAAGATGTTTCTAGGTGCCACTGAGTCTGATAAATCACCCATTAAAGATATGACGTGTTTGGGCCTCAGGGATCTAAAGGGATTACGCCCAGACAGGGTAGCCCAAAAGCATGGGGAGTGTAGGGAACCAAAATGAATCCTCTACTAGCATTCACCAGGCCACCAAAATGTGTTAGCGTAGTTGGTTCGGTCCCATGAGCTTCTGTTTACAAACTATAGCCTCTTATAGCCCTACACTAACCTAGACTGCACTATTTCTCATGTTTGCAAACAATAGCATATCGAGAGAACCGAATGGAGACGGAGAAAACCACAAGACACTTTCGTAGAGGGCTTCAACTTGGAGCTCTCACATCTGACGATACATCTCTAGGTGTCACGAAGTCTGAGAAATCACCCATCGAATATATGGCATGTTTGTGGCTCAGGGCTCTTACGAGACTATGCCCGAACGAGGTAGCCCGAAAGCATAGGAAACATAGGAAATGAAAAAAAATCCTCCACCAGTGTTCACCAGGCCATAAAGACATGTTGGCCCAGCCGGTTCGGTCTCACAAGCTACCATTTGTAAAATACAACATCTAGCAGCCTTACATTGACTTAGACTACACTATTTCACGTGTTTACAAACAATAGGACAGCGAGAGAACCAGATGGAGATGGATAAAACCACGAGAGTATTTTGTAGAGGGCTTCAACATGGAAGTTTTAGATTTGACGAGACATCTCTAGGTGCCACAGAGTCTGAGAAATCACATGTCAAAGATATACGGTGTTTTGGTCTCAGGGCTATTAAGGGACTACGCCCAGACGAGGTAGCCCTAAAGCACGAGCAGCGTAGGGAACAAAAAAATCCTCCACTAGTGTTCACCAGGCCATATGGATGTGTTGGCCTAGATGGTTTGGTTCCACAAACTACCGTTTGCAAAATACAACATCTAGCAGCCTTACACTGACTTAGACTACACTATTTCGCGCGTTTACAAATAATAGGACAACAAGAGAACTAGATGGAGACAAAGAAAACCGCGAGAGGATTTCATAGAGGGCCTCAACATGGAGGTTTTGGATCTGACAAGACATATCTAGGTACCATAGAGTCTAAGAAATCACATGTAGAAGATATAAGGTGTTTTGGTCTCAGGGCTCTTTAGAGACTACGCCCAAACGAGGTAGCCCGAAAACACGGGGAGCGTAGGGAACCAAAAATAATCTTCTAGTAGCATTCACCATGCCACCATGACGTGTTGGTGTAGTTGGTTCGGTCCCATGAGCTTCCGTTTGCAAACTATAGCCTCTGGAAACCCTACACTAACTCAGACTGCACTATTTCTTGCGTTTACAAATAATAGCATAGCGAGAGAACCGGATGGAGACAGAGAAAACCGCGAGAGGCTTTCATAGAAGGATTCAACATGGAGCTCTAGGATCTAATGAGACGTCTCTAGGTGCCACGGAGTCTGATAAATCACCCGTCAAAGATATGGCGTGTTTGGGCCTCAGGGCTCTTAAGGGACTACGCCCGGACAAGGTAGCCTGAAAGCACAGGGAGTGTAGGGAACCAAAAAAAATCCTCCACTAGTCATTCACCAGGCCATACGGAGTGTTGGCATAGTTGACAGTTTGGTCCCAAAAACTACCATTTGCAAACTATAGCCTCATTTAGTAGCCCTACACTGACTTAGACTGCACTATTTCACGCGTTTACAAACAATAGGACAACGAGAGAACCGGATGGAGACGGAGAAAACCACGAGAGGATTTCGTAGAGGGATTCAACATGGAGGTTTCAGATCTGATGAGACATCTCTAGGTGCCACGGAGTCTGAGAAATCACACATCGAAGATATAAGGTGTGTTTGGGCCTCAGGGCTCTTAAGGGACTATGCCCGAATGAGGTAGCCCGAAAGCACGGGGAGCGTAGGGAACAAAAAAAATCCTCCAATAGTGTTCACTAAGCCACTCTGGACATGTTGGCCCATAGTTGGTTTTGTCCCACAACTTCTGTTTTAAAACTACAACCTCTAGCAACCCTACACTGACTCAAACTGCACTATTTCGTGCATTTGGAAACAATAGCACAGCGATAGAACCGGATGGAGATGGAGAAAACCGTGAGAGGCTTTTGTAGAGGGCCCTAATGTGGATCTCTCTAGATCTAAAGAGATGTCTCTAGGTACTATGGAGTCTGAGAAATCACCCATCGAAGATATGGCGTGATTGGACCTCAGGGCTCTTAAGGGACTACGCCGGGACAGGGTAGCCTGAAAGCACGGGGAGCATAGGGAACCAAAACGAATGCTCCAATAGTGTTCACCAAGCCACCTATGATGTGTTGGCGTAGTTGGTTCGGTCCCACAAGACTTTCATTTGCAAACTACAGCGTATGACAACCCTACACTGACTCAGACTGCACTATTTCTCGTGTTTGCAAACAATAGCATAGGGAGAGAACCGGATGGAGACGGAAAAAATTGCGAGAGGCTTTCGTAATGGGCCCCAATGTGGAGGTCTGAGATTTGACGATACATATCTAGGTTCCATGGAGTCCGATAAATCACCCGTCGAAGATATAATGTGTTTTGGTCTTAGGGCTCTTAAGAGATTACACCCGAACGAGGTAGCCCAAAAGCACGGGGATCATAGGGAACAAAAAAATCCTCCAGTAGTGTTCCCCATGCCATTTGGACATGTTGGCCCATACGGTTTGGTCCCATGAACTTTTTTTTGTAAACTACAACATCTATCAACCCTACACTGACTCAAACTGCACTATTTCACGTGTTTGCAAACAATAGCATGGCGAGAGAACCGAATGGAGACAGAGAAAACCGTGAGAGGATTTTTTAGAGGGCCCTAACATGGAGGTCTCAGATCTAACGAGACATCTCTAGGTGCCACAGAGTCTGAGAAATCACCCGTCAAAGATATGGCATGATTGGGCCTCAGGGCTCTTAAGGGACTATGCCCGGACAGGGTAGCCCGAAAGCACGGGTGGAGGAAACCACCAATGTTCAATGATTTTGCCATAGGATACAACTATGTAAAATATGAACTTAGTTTTTTTGGGGAGACCACCAATGTTCCAACTGTTCATTTTGAAAGAATGAATATCTTCAATCAAATAGAGAATGAAGAGCCTGAATTTTTTTGGACATTACAAAAGGTTGTTTGTGCCCAAAAAGAAGTTGAAGGCCATATAAATATTCAGTCTTCAACTTTAGATGACAATGAACATCGTGAAAAAAATAAAATTAGGTGAAGATGTCACTATGATTCAAGAAGAAATGCCTCCTGAAAGTCATAAAGATTCAATTTGATTACCCAAAAACATCTGGAAGAACTTAAAGAGAAGATAAGAGTGGAAGAAAAGGAAAAATGGGAAGCGTGGAAGGATCACAAATTAACTGGAATGGAAGATCTATGTGATGTTGTCGATAGAATCATGGATAATCTTAAGGAAAACATGCCAAGTTGATTATTTTTATTAATCTCCAGCTGCTTCAACTTCACAAATCAAACCAGGTAGTTCCAAAAGTAGCATACTGGCAAGAAAAACTGCAATGAAGTATTGATAATTGAGCCTGAAACTCGTTTAGAATTGTAATTTATTTTTTGATTGAGCATTCACCCATAGTTTCTTTTTTGAAGGTATAAATTCACTTTATCTGTGAGAAATAGAATGCTGATTTAGTCTATTACTCTGACTATTTAGGTTATATTTTTTATTCTAATAAAGCCTCTTGTAGTTTTCTCTATCTGCATTCAGTTCTCTCGATGTGCTATTGTTTGCAAATGCGTGAAATAGTGCAATTTGAGTCAATGTAGGGTTGCTAAAGGCTGTAGTTTGCAAAATGGAATTTCATGGGACCAAAACCAACTATGCCAACACATCAGGGTGACCTGGTGAATGCTAGTGGAGGCTTCGTTTTGGTTCCCTACGTTCCCTGTGCTTTCGGGCTACGCTCGTCTGGGCGTAGTCCCTTAAGAGCCCTGAGGCCCAAACATGCCATATCTTCGACGGGTGATTTCTCAGACTCTGTGGCACCTAGATATGTCTCATCAGATCCGAGAGATCCATGTTGAGGCCCTCTATAAGAAATCCTCTTGCGGTTTTCTCCTTCTCCATCCGGTTCTCTCACTTTCTATTGTTTGCAAACACACGAAATAGTGAGGTTTGAGTTAGTGTAGGGCTGCTAGAGGATGTAGTTTGCAAACAGAAGTTCATGGGACCAAACCAACTATGCCAACACATCAGGGATGGCTAGGATGAACACTATTGGAGCATTCTTTTTGGTTCCCTACACTCCCCGTGCTTTTGGGCTACCTCGTCCAGGCATAGTCCCTTAAGAGCCCTGAGGCCCAAACACACCATATCTTCGACGGGTGATTTCTCAGACTCCATGGCACCTAGAGATGTCTCATCAGATCTAAGACCTCCATGTTGAGGCCCTCAATGAAACCCTCTTGATGGTTTTCTCGTCTCCATCCGGTTCTCTCGTTATCCATTGTTTGCAAACACACGAAATAGTGTAGTCTGAGTCAGTATAGGGCTGTTAGGTTGCTATAGTTTGCAAACAGTAGCTTGTGGTACCAAACCAACTATGTCAACACATCTAAGGTGGCCATAGTGAATGCTAGTGGAGGATTTTTTTTGTTCCCTACACTGCTCATGCTTTCGGGCTACCTCGTCCGGGTGTAGTCCCTTAAGAGCCCTAAGGCCCAAACATGCCTTATATCTTTGGATGATTTCTCAGAATCCGTTGCCACCTAGGGATGTCTCGTTAGATCCATGAAACCTCCATGTGTAAATCCCTCTTTGAAAGCCTCTCACTTTTTTCTCCATCTCCATTCGGTTCTCTCGTTGTCCTATTGTTTACAAACGCGTAAAATAGTGTAGTCTAAGTCGGTGTAAGGTTGTCTAGAGGCTGTATTTTGCAAACAGAAGCGTGTGGGACCAAAACAACTGGGATCAACATGTCCAAATGGCCAAGTGATTACGCTAGTGGAGCATTTTTTTTGGTTCCCTACACTCCCCGTGCTTTCGGGCTACCTCGTCCGGGCGTAGTCCCTTAAGAGCCCTGAGCCCAAACACACCATATATTTGACATGGGTGATTTCTTGGAACACCTAGAGATGTCTCATTAGATTTAATACCTCCATGTTGAGGCCCTCTACTAAATCCTCTCATGGTTTTCTCCATATCCATCCGGTTCTCTCGTTGTACTATTGTTTGTAAACGCATGAAATAGTGCAGTCTAAGTCAGTGTAAGGTTGCTAGATAGGCTGTAGTTTGCAATCGGAAGCTTGTGGTACCAAAAAAACTACGGCAACACATCGGGGTGGCTGGTGAACACTAGTGGAGGATTTTTTTGTTCCCTATGCTCCCTGTGCTTTTGGGCTACCTCGTCCGGGCGTAGTCCCTTAAGAGCCCTGAGGCCCAAACACGCCATATCTTCGACGGGTGATTTCTCAGACTCCATGGCACCTAGAGACATCTCGTCAGATCCGAGAGCTCCATGTTGGGCCCTCTATGAAATCCTCTCGCAGTTTTCTCCATCTCCCTCCAGTTCTCTCGATGTGCTATTGTTTATAAACATGTGAAATAGTGCAGTATGAGTCAGTGTAGGGCTGCCAGAGGCTGTAGTTTGCAAACGGAATCTCATGGGACCAAACCAACTACCAACACATTGGAGTGGCCTGGTGAATTTCTATTGGAGGCATTATTTTTGGTTCCCTATGCTCCCCATGCTTTCGGGCTACCTCATCCGGGCGTAGTCCCTTAAGAGCCCTGAGGCCCAAACACGCCATATCTTTGATGGGTGATTTCTCAGACTTCATGGCACCTAGAGACATCTCATCAGATCCAAGAGCTCCATGTCGGGGCCCTCTATGAAATTCTCTCATGGTTTTCTCCATCTCCATCTGGTTCTCTCGTTGTGCTATTGTTTGTAAACGTGCATGAAATAGTGTAGTTTGAGTTAGTGTAGGGTTTCCAGAGGTTGTAGTTTGCAAACGGAAGTTCGTGGGATGAAACCAACTATGCCAATAAATTGGGGTGGCTTGGTGAATGCTATTGGAGGCTTTTTTGGTTCCCTATGCTTCCCATGCTTTCGAGCTACCCCGTCTGGGCGTAGTCCCTTAAGAGCCATGAGGCCCAAACACGCCATATCTTCGATGGGTGATTTCTCAAACTCCGTGGCACCTAGAGACATCTCATCAGATCTGAGACCTCCATGTCAGGGCCCTCTACAAAATTATCTCGTGGTTTTCTCTAGTCTCCATTTGGTTCTCTCGATGTGCTTTTGTTTACAAACGTGCAAAATAGTGCAGTCTGAGTCAGTGTAGGGATGTCAGACGCTGTAGTTTGCAAACGGAAGCTTGTGGGACCAAACCAACTATGCCAACACGTCAGGGTGGCTTGGTGAATGCTAGTGGACATTTCATTTTTGTTTTGTATGCTCCCCGTGCTTTTGGGCTACCCTATCCGGGCGTAGTCGCTTAAGAGCCCTGAGGCCCAAACACGCCATATCTTTGACGGGTGATTTCTCAGACTCTGTGGCACCTAGAGACATCTCTTCAGATCTGAGAGCTCCAAGTTGGGGCCCTCTATGAAATCCTCTATGGTTTTCTCCATCTCCATTCAGACTGAGTCAGTGTAAGGTTTTCCATTTCCAATCATTTGAATAATATAGGTGGTTCATACAATATAGGTGGTGAAATGAGAATTTTAATAAGATATTTTTACAATATAGGTGGTGAAATGAGAATTTCTGTTTGTTGTTCCTTTCTAATATTTAATTTCTCTTAGCTTCACTTGGCTTCGAGAATAATAAATTCTCTACTAACAGTGCCAACCACGTGAAGGTGGAAGCGTTTTTGGCACCACTAACCTACATAAACATGTTAGTAAGAAATTAAATAGAATTTTAAATCATACAAAATTTAAACAAAATCATTTAAGTAAATATTCAAATTAAATTCATGAAGAACATACCTTTGCAAATTCAATCCAATGAACCGTAAGGATCAACTCTATTCTTGACAATAGCAAGAATTGCTTCATGATCTGATTCACGAACCTTCCACAAATTTTTGTTTGATGGCCGACCTCGATATTTGATCAATTTAATATTTGTTGCAAGGACCAAATGTGAATAGTGAAGTATCTTCCGATGTACTTCATAGTCTTCAAACAACCAAATGTTTGATTTTTTGATAGGATATCATCGAAGACAAGTTCCAGTGACTACCACTAATCCAGTGGGATACTCAAGGTATTCACCATCAATGAGTGTGGAAGTCAATTATTTTCCCCTCTACATAATGAGATAAGAAGTATTTTTTTCCCTCTTCGTTAAATTCCATCGCAATAACACAAAAACGTGCCCTATGTATCACAAAGTAAAATTGTTTAGTCAATTTAAAATACATTAAGAGTTTACCATTTAATAATTTATAAATCTAAAACATGGCATGTACATATATGTATGTACCTTGTTGCACTAAATCAGAGACTTGGTCAAAGTCAAGTGATGTTGTCATTTGATCTGAAGACCCTGCAATTTGTAATGCTCATGGAACTTGATGTGTGTCAAGTGGAATTAGAGGTCTACAATTCCATTCATCCACCCATTGCTATGACTCACATTCATTCCACGCAAAATCAATGCATGATATACAAAAACATGTCATGCACCTAGTATAAATAGTCCAAGCATTTGCATCTGAACTACGGAATGAGTGCATATCACTTGATCCTGCAACTGTCATACAATAGTACCAAGTGGGAATGTGTCCTTGCTTAACTTGAATTGTTCATCCAACCATCGAGCTCTATGTGTGTGCCTTGCATACTCATAAAAAAATTTCTCTCTAAATTTGACCATATATTCTGATATAGGTAATTGTTTTGTAACAAACACAAACCAATATTCTTTTGCATCTTTTAATTGATATGCCACCGATTTATATTTGGTGATATCAACCTTTTCTATTGAATAGTACTCTCCTCATTACAACTTTTCAGATGCAAGCCACCGCATACTGCATGTTCCATCCAAATGCTTTCCTTATAAAAAAATTGTCTTGTTGATTTTTCACAAAATTTTTCGAAATAAATTCCTTTGAAGATTTTTGTGGGACATTTATTCCAACTCCTGCAACATGATGTCAGTATGTTTGACAAAAAACATCATAATGCATTGAAAATTCAACATGATGCCTGCAACAACAAGTGGTACGTGAGTGATTGATTTTCACATAAAAGGGTTTGCACATTTCAAAGAATCTTTGGCTAATGTTAATTTGTGGATTTTCTTAATATTTTTTGATTTTTAAACTTAGAGAACAATTCTGTTTGAGTCATGCTAAGAATGTTTTACACATAATTCACAATTACGAGAACATATTCTTCTTTTTACTGCATCTCTTCTATTCGGTGACACACTTGTGTTCTCATTCCCAAATTTTACAATTCATTCTTTTAGAATATCAGATGTATTCTTGTCTTTTCATGGAAGTTTGCTAGAGAAATCCCAATAGTCAATGTTATTGACTAACTCAAGATGTTTATGTCTCTCTATTGTTTTCATTAGTGTTTTTCTGTTTAGATTCAAAGCACTGCTTGTTTTTCTAATCAAACATTTATTAATTGTTTTATCACTTACTATACAATTAGTTAGTGCACGTCGTGTAGCATTACTATCTTTGGTGCATCTTTTGCCACCTATAGTTTGGTATGCTTTATGTATGTTTTCAACAATTGACGCATTTGATCAACAACATTAGATGTTCTTAACCCCAAGGTCTTCATTATAAGTCTCATCTTAATTAATTTCATCAATAAAACTAATAATTGACATCTTTGTGTGTGATTTAAATTCTCAAAGTAATTATCCCAAATTCCACTAACTTTTCTTCTCGCATTTCTTTCAGACATTTTGTTAGGCATTGGTTTTATAATGTTTTCATCAATTTCAATTAAGTGAATTGGTTTTCTTTGTGAAATGGAAGGAGGTGTTCTTAGAGGTGAAGATTCATTTACAAGGTTACTTTCTTCATTCAGTGTTTTCATACAAATTTTGGGGTTAACATTTGGATTCTCAAGTAAGGGTTCAACAATTGGATTCATATCAATTTCTTCATCCATACCAACATTATCATTCAATTGAATATCATTATTCATTGCAAAATCATTATTCTCTACATTTTCATTATGTATTTCATCCCAATTTTCTAATACATTAGCTACATTTGATATAGCGGATGTACCTTGCCCATCTCGAATTTTTTGCATTCTCTTCAATTTCTTTATTCTCTTCTCTTCCAATTGCTCTGGTGTCTTATTCTTGACTTTCCTCTTGTCCTTAGCTCGATGTTTATCGCCCATGATTAGAAAAAATCAACTAGTGGGGTAGGGGACAAAATGAAATACTAAAAAATCGTGCAAGAATGTAGAGAAAATTGCAGACAAAATAGAATGTTTGCAAAATTCCCATGAAAGAGATGAAAGGGACGTTTGGGGGCCACAATATATTAAAAAAAGAATAACGCATACACGTGTTTTTTGTTTTCTCTTTTCCCAAGCCATGCCTCAAGGCTTGGGATCTGGTTTGGATCCCCAAGCCTGAGGCATGGACCTGCACAAACACAACAAACAAAAATTTTTTTACAAGAAAATGTAAAAATGACACTTCCTCTATGATAAATCAAAATAAAACAATTGATCCATTTTTTAAAAAATTATACCATGATTTAGAGTAGTGTCTCTTCTTTCTAAAAATATAATTTTTCAAATTTTCTGACTAATAGAAGGTTTCCATATTATTTATTTTCTAACTATGCCTTTTTATAGCTATTTTTTGAAGTGTAAATATGTCTATCTTTCATGGTGTATATTTTTTTTGGGTGATCGAAATTAAAAAAATATATACTATCCCAAACTAGGCATAATTCTATACATATTCAAAGAAAATTCTAATTTTCGATATTTTATGAGGTAGTTAGGAGGGGAACGGTTAGAGCTCCGTTATTTTTCAAAACATAAAATTTTTGTACTAGAAAAATCATAAATAAAAAAATATTCGTTAAAAAAATCTTTTAAAAATGGAGCCCAAACTAGATGCTCCTAGCTATCTTTCTACCAAAGGGTTTTCAAAAATACTAAATGGTGCTCAAAAAATGGTGGGGGGCACGAAATTCACTCTATTATGTTTTTTAACAAAAACAGGAGCATCTGTTGGTATTTTAGTTGTTTGACCCACTTAAACTTATTTGTTTTCAATAAAATTTAGTAGCTTAGAAACTAGACTCAAAATGCTACGATTCATATTTCTACAACATCTTCCAATTTTGAGTGTAACTATTTCGAAAAACTCGTACAAGTTGAAGTTTTTTTTTAGAAAAATACGTCCACTTAAGACCCCCTTTTGGCCCGCCAACTTGGTGCACTCACCCTAATGTGTTCCACATTGAAGAACTATACATATATGAATTCCCTTGAGTGATGGCTTTGAAAACAAGAGGATTATATTGGGCCGGAGAGTTGAGTGATGCTTAGATACTCCAAAAATATATTCTTGTCGGATCCCATTCAAGTTTGATATGTATTGGATTAAAATGTGAGATCCAAGTGTGCCCCAAACAAAGTTACGTTGTGAAAGGGTAAATGATTTCTTTCTTAGAGTATAGATATACACCACAGGAAAGAAAAGATATTAGCGAAAGATGATCTGGAACGATCATGAAGATCACCATCAAATGGCAAAATTGTTGAACTATATTATTTAGTTGCTGAAATTTGGTCAAACATTATCTAAATGTTTTGATTTTGAAAATTTTATACTATTTTTGGATTTTGGAACTGTTGTATACTGTTTTTGTATTTTTGAACAATTTTATATTGTTTCTGAATTTTTTGAAACATATTTGAATATTTTTATGTTTTTAAAACTCGGTAAAAGTGCACTTTCTGAATGCATGTGAAAACAAGTAGAAGCATTCCATTCCATTGGCAGAAATGTAGATGATAAAATGATAGGATATTTCACTCCATTCATGACTCCAAGTAACTAGGAAGATATGAGGGATCATCGTCGAGATCAAAGAAGGATGTGATAATAAGGTGAATAGTGATACAAAAGTGAAGACGATGGATGCAAAGACACAAGGTGTAACAATGATCCATATGAGAAATATGTAAGTCATATCTAGTCAAGATTATATGACTGATTTCCAAGATGATTCCACTTTATAGGCTTTGACTATACTTAGATCTATTGATGGCCTACTAATTGACAAGATCCGGTTGAAGGAATTGTTGTCTCTATTAACATAAACAACTTCTTAGGATGTTTTTGAATAAGAACTTTTGACTCAAATTTTATGAAGACTTTATTGGTTAATTTTCATGTTTTTTGTTGAAAGGGACCCCCTACTTCTTTCCCCATACCACTAGTAAGAGACAAGGGCTTGACACTAAAGATAAAATGCAGGTGAGTAAGGACATATTCCTATGTTCCCACTATCATACTACTAGTAATAAGTATGGGCTCGTCATCGAAGAATGTGAAGGATGAAAGGTATACATATTTTTTTTGTTTGTATTTTATATTTATTTTGCCTTGTATTGTTGATATTGTGCTTGTTGGGAAGGAGCATTCCCCCAAAGTATTAACCTCATGTGACTAGTAGGACGTAAGGGTTCAACACCATAGATTGAGATTTTAAATAAAAAAGGTCCAGGTAAATAAATTTGAGCTTTCTGTTAAAGAGAGAGCTTATTTAAAATTAGGATTTGCCATTGGTAAGCTTTGAGACAAAACCAGAGGTAAAAAGATCTTAAATGGTAAAAACCATAATAGGGACAAGACACAAAATGCCTAATAGGAACAAGGTTAACCTGTGTCGTGATAGGTGAAGAATGAGAATATATGATAATGGTAAGATTGAGGTATCTACCAAAAGATGAAATTATTTTAAACATTATTTTTACTTTTTTTCTGCTTCTTATTTACAAATAGTTCTTTAAGGAACAATTTGATATGGAGTTTTATTTTTTTTATGATTTTTAATTTCTTTGAACTTTTTAGGATGAGGATTTTAAATGGACTCATTAAGAAAGAGGTCCATGTTTATTAAATTTGAATGGTCTTGATTTACAATACTTGGGTGGACGAGATCCAAGTCAATGGAGGAAATATGAAGATTTGGTAAGTCCTAAAGTACAAGACTTGGGTGGATGGGTTCCAAGTCAAAGGATAGAATAGAAAGATTCGATAGGTCCTGAAGTAAGAGAATTGGGCATACGGGTTCTAAGTCAAAGGAGAGAATCCAAATATTTGCTAGGTCCTGAAGTATGAGACTTTGGCGAACGAGTTCCAAGTCAAAAGAGAGAATAAAAATATTCGCTAGGTCCTGAAGTATGAGACTTGGATGGATGGGTTCCAAGTCAAAGGAGAAAATTGAAATATTTGATAGGTCCTAAATACAATACTTGGGCGGATGATATCCAAGTCAAAGGATGTGTGATTAGATAAGTCTCCGATGAGATCGAAATATCTATGTGATGTTAGAGGAAGATTGTCGATGTGGGGAATATGTTGAGATTCATATTCATTCCTGAGTGGAAGAGTGTGAGAAAAGAAGGATTCATCTATATATGTATATCCAAGGTTCCGTATAGGCCGTAGAGATAAAATATTCAATGACACCCCTTTAAGGATGTGAATTAGTTTATTTGATGAAATATTTGTAATTAAAATGTGAAAAGGTTGTATAAGTATATTAATGGGTATACGTACCTAATAGAGTGTACGCATGTAGATGTCTTGATAGGTAGGAATCATCATTGATGAGATGTCTGCAAGATTGATTGTGTGAGGTATAATGGACATAGAAGGATATGTTGTTACCAGTGTCCAAGCTTGTTGTGGTTGTGTTTTGATAACAAGACTAAAGATGTTAGGCATAAGAGCAAACATTGAAAAAATATAATAAAGATCAAAATGCTTGATGATGGACCCTCTTCTGTAATGTCTACATGTATATCAAGGGTTGAAAGGGAGTCTTGAAGCAAGTTCACTTTTCATGTGTTGTGAGAAGGTTGTTATCTGAAACAGTTTCAATGTCTATTTGGACAAATGGAAGAAAATATGTAGAAGAGATAGACTGGTTTGGAGGGATAGATATTTGACCTTCATCATGGTCTTGTTAAATTTTAGTATGTACAGAAGTTGGGACAATGGTCAAATCTTCATTAGAAGTTTTGGAAGTTGATGCATTTTCGGTTGTGAGAGCTTCCTCATCAAGATCTATGGAAATGACTTTGTCATTAATTAAGTTTTGAAAATAATGATGGAGAGGTTACAATGATCAATTTTTCCATGTGGGGGCATTCAAAATATTTTGATGTATTATACGAGGTAGGATTGGGTTCCCCATTAGAAAAGAGTCTTGTATTTGGATATTCAATAATGTTAGCCTTTGCTAATTGTTTGACGAAAGTAGAAAGACTCTTTCCAAGGTGTGTAAATTGATGTTCAAATGTGTGCAGATTAGTGCCTATAATAAAGGATATGATGGATTTATAATCAACATTATTCGAGGATTCACCATGTTTGGGAGCTTTTCCCTTTATACCATGGTTAGGAAATGGATTAGAAAACACTTTTAGATTATCATTGGGTTTTTTGGTTGGTGTTAGGTCTTCTACCACTATGTATCTGTTTTCAATGAGGTATTTGATGTAATTGCAGAGTTGCTTGCATTTTTCTATTTGATGACCATTAATGTGATGAAAATTGTAATATGTGTTATGTATATAACAATCTGGATTAGGTTCTCCTTTAGGAAATGGTTACGTGATAGGGTAAGTGACCATATTGGAACTTTCTAGTTGTTTCAAGATTCTTCAAAGAGATTCCCCCAAATATGTATATTTTCAGTGTTTGTAGTCACACGGAGGATTTTTTTTTCTTGAAATGGTGATGGTTGGTTTATATTTATTTTGTTAAGATTGATTGTTTTATATGTTGTGCACGTTGCAAGTATCTGTGACACCATCATTGAAAACATTGTGGTTTTGGTAACATACCTATATTTATTGTGAGAAGTGATAGGGTTGTTGTTATTATTGGTATTTTTGTCCCCACTATCTTTAGAATGATGCTTGATCAATCCTTTAGCAATGAGGGAATTTTCAATTTGAGCTCCCTTTTCGATAACTTCCTCAAAGTTTTTGAGGCAGTGCATTTGAATGTGAAATGATAACTCACCATTAAGGTTCCAAATGAAGATGTTAACCATCTATTTTTTAGGGATTGAACATGGCAATTGGCTTGATATTCCTCTCCATTGTTGTAAAAATTGTGTAAAACTTTTGTTTTATCGTTGTTTTACGTTGCACAAATCCATCATCATGACTTTGGAGTCAAGGTTGAAAGAAAAATATTTGAAAAAATTATTCGATAGGTCCATAAAGGTAGTGATAGATCCCTTTGGAAGGTGTAAGAATGATTCCAAATCTTGTCCTACCAAACTCTTAGGAAAGAGGTGCAAGAGAAAGATATTGTTATATGTCACTTCTTGGCATGTCATGAAGAATTATTTGACATGCTTTATAGGATCGATTTTTCCCTTATTTGTCAATTTTGGGCATCTTGAAAGAGCATGGGAAGGGTGTGTATAAGATGTCCATGTCGAAAGGGTAAGGAAAAAATTCATCAAATTTGTATTGTTTACGTTGTTTTTGCATACCTAAAATTGTTTCATTTGTCAATTTCCATTCCCAAGTAAATGGTGAATGAGGTTGTGGGATAAATGATGAACTATCATAATTATCATTTTTATTCTCTTTATTAGTCTTAGAATGAGTTCTGAATGTGGCGTCACTTATCTTCATGTTTTCAGTACCTTTGATATTGTTGTTAATTACTGTAGAAGATAAGAGATCTAATTATTTCGCCATTGCATTGAGTTGATCAATCAAATCTTTGTTGGACTTAAGATCCGAAGCACTAGATTTGCCTTTATTATCAGCGCTTGATTTTCTTGGTCCGACATCATTGTGTTTATTTGACTTGTGTGGTGGAACTTTTGGTGATTTAGGTCTTTCTCGTAATGTTTTCAAAACATCCTCATCAAATTCTGAGGGAAATCTTTCTCCCATCGCAAGGATACGAAGAAAAAATTGGTCTTTATTTTATCATAAGGTGGCTTCTATAGGAATATTTTCAATTTGGTCTTCGCCCTCTTCTCATGACTAATGTGGAAAGGATTTCTTTCCTTTCGTTCTAAAATACTATAGTCACAATGTCGTGTTCCCACAATTTTTCAAAAAGGAGAGGAACAAAGAAAAGAGGTGAGATAGAAAATTCAAACCTTAGGAAAGTGAATGCTAAGATGGAAGAGGGGAAAAGGTGAGAAATATTGACCCTAGAAAAATGAGTGCTAAGACAGAGGAGATGAAAATATTAGTTAATTTTCTGAATCTTAACGAAATGAGTATTAAGATAGAAGGGACTAAAAGGGGTTAGATGTGCTCACATATTTAACAAAAATGAATGTTAAAAGAGAAGATACTTAACAAGGGGAGTGATCAAATCTTTAAAAAATGAGTGATAAGATTGACGAAAAGGTTTGGAAAGGTTAACTCTTAACAAATATT
This sequence comes from Taxus chinensis, assembly GCA_019776745.2. Lineage (NCBI taxonomy): Eukaryota > Viridiplantae > Streptophyta > Pinopsida > Cupressales > Taxaceae > Taxus > Taxus chinensis. The sequence goes on from CM034153.1 coordinate 45,882,218, forward strand.
GTTAGGAGAAATGAAAAAGATGAAAGATTAACTCTTAACAAGATGAGTGTTAAGAGAAATGAAAGGGGGTGACTTTGCAACACTTTAAAAAATGAGTAATCTTAAGGTGGAAGAGGGAATTGAAATGTTATTTTAGTGGACTCTTAACAAAATGAGTGATAAGAGTTCAGAGAAGTCTTGACAGGTTTTTCGACCCGTTACAAATTGAATGTAAAGAGGGAAGAGGTGAAAGAGGTTAGTTTGCTCGATTCTTAAAAAAATGAGAGTTTAAAGGGGTAAAGATGTTATGAAATATGCTCAATGCTTAACAAAAGTATTGTTAAAGAAAGAAACTAAGGAATGTGATGAACAAAATGCTCAACTCTTAACAAAAGAAGTGTTAAAAGAAGAGACTTAAGAAATGTGATGAAATTGATCTATTCTTAACCAAATGGTTGTTAAGAGGGAAGAAAATTAGAAAGACAATGAAGGATTCTCAACTCTTAACGGAATGAATTTTAAGAGATGAGACGACATAAGATAATGGAAGCACTCAGATAATGAAAATGTGAATGTCGAAATAAGAAGTGAAGAAATGATGATGAGAAGGTCCTAATCTCACGAAAGTGGAGATAAGAGATGAAAGGAAAGTGGTTGATTAAGGATCTTAGATTAAAGAAAAGGGAATGCTTTAAAAGAGAGGAGGAAAGAGATATTGAAGACGTCAAAAATTAAACAAAGTTACTATGAAATGTGACAACGAAAGATGGCAGAATGCTTAAATTCAACTAAGGTACGTGTCAAAATTTAATACTTATGAAAATGAGGGATCAAGGTGATCACGATGGTGCTTGACCATGATAAAGAAAGTATCACGATGTCAAGACTTAGATGGAGAAGTGATGAAAGTGCTTAAGTGTGGATATAGATGTCCACAACTCAATACTTAGACTTATTTGTAAAGTGACAAGGTGGATGAGAGAGAAAACGTGAATGACAAGAGAATGGAACACAAACTTGTTAATACAAAAGAAAGATGAAAATGATGTTGTGAAGATTGGTCTCTACCTTAAATAGGCTTTGTCAAGGTATGAATTCCTAGAATAGGTTCTATCCCTAGGTCTTAGTAGTATATTTGATCGAACGCAATACTATTGCTAGTTTTTGTATTTACTTTACCCCCTTTGATACAATGAGAAAAATATTACTCAAATGAATCACACTGGGGTGGCCACTATGGATATTTTTGAATCTAAACTCACAATAGGCATACTAGCCAAGTGGGTGGAGGCTCTCATTATGTTAGCTAGTACACTCAAGGTGTTGACTACTTTGGGGTTCCTACAGTACTCCTCAAATGAGTTTTTGATCCCTGGTCACGTACTTCCCACAGATATGTTGGAAGAAGGAAATAATCCCAACTCCGAAAAATTAATTAAGGTTAATTTTTAAAAGTTACAAAAAAAGATGATAAAGGGGTTTGTTTGATCAATGAAAAAGGCAACCTACAGTTAGTAGTTTGAATGTTTTTAACAACTGCTTTAAAGATGGTCCTGCAATCAAATAGTTAGACATTTTTCCTATAGGTAGATAAAAAGAAAACATGAAAACAAGAAAATAAATGCATGTGTATGATTTTCAAGATCACTTGTATAAGCACGAGAAAAGAGCATACATGTGGTTTACTGCAATTAGCCTCACAAAATGAAAAATTAAACAAAAGGAAAACCCTTTGTAAAGCATTACTAATAGTGAAAAATGTTAAACATTTATAAAAAGTCTCAAAAAATTGAGTTAATGATACTAAAACATCTAATAACCCTGCACGAAAAAGTTTGATAGTTAGTTTAATTCAATGAAATTGATGATTTTTTTGCTATAAATGCCTAATTAGTTGAAAATTCCTAATTAATTTAAAAGAATTAGTTAATTAAATTTGTTAAAAAAGCTAACTACACCTCTAAATAATTAAATAACTAATTAATTTAATTTAAAAATAAGGAAAAGGGAGTTAATAAAAGAAACTAAAGATAACCTAAGTTTTAAAAGTTTAACCTAATTATAATTTTAAAAAAGGGGAGAAGCCCTAAAAATATAAGCTTTGGAAGAGAAGGGAGAGAATGGCTCGAAGATGTATGGGATCAAGCTCGGGCTCGAATTACAAGTCGGGTCATGGAGATGGGTACATGGTCACGTTGAGGGATGTAGAGAAAAATTGATCGGCTCTATGGGTGAATGGATCAATGAGGGGAGATCATGGTTGAAATCAATGAAAGGTTGGAAATAATGCAGTGGTTTGGGTGCTGACAAGGTGGAGGGAAAACATGAATGTGGGGATTGGCAAGCATCAACGTAGATCAGGGTGGACACAACTCATGGGATTCCAAGAGTTTTAGTGTTAGCTCGTTCGGTGGTAGTATCAGGAGGGTTCACAAGGGTTTGTGAGCTATGAGGGTGAGCTTAGTGTGGGACAAGGGGAGTGATGTGGGATGGGGTTGGAAAAAGATAGTATACATGGATGTAGAAGTGGGTAGTATGGGTGGTGAGATGGGTGTGTAAGACGGTAGGGACGTGGGAAAAGAGAGGTGAGGATGGGCTCGGCTTGACCAGGTTGGGGCAGGGTAGAGTAGGGAGGGGTGAGCCATGAGTAGGGAGTGGGTTAACGAGGTAGCCTAGGATGGTTCAGGGTGTGTGACTTTAGTTCAGTGTGCCAAAATGTGAGCATGGAAACTCTAACTAAAAGGAAAGACAAGAAAAATACATAAGTAAACCTTCTAGTTAGTTCTTCCTTGTAAACCTCGATGTTAAGGTTGTAAGAAGATTTTGACCTTTTGGAACATTGTAAATATTTTATTGTGTTCTCTTGAAAATAATCTCCAAGTGAGAGAATTATGATGCTAAAAACATAGATTTGACTTGGATATAGCTACAAATATGTAGATATTGGTTAGTAAAGTTGCTAAATTTTTCTTACAACAATCCAAGAGGGAGTTAAGATAATTTTCAAAGGGATAAGCTTGCTTTTTTATAGAGGTTGAGTAGTTGTTAGAAGTGGTTACATGTTGTTGAATGGACATGCTAAAAATAACATTTGAGGGAGTTTGAACAGTTTGGGTGAATTTATTCCCATGAGGGGTAGTAAATAAATCCAATCTGCAGAAGTTGCATTTAGAAAGGTGGTTGTGCATGCAATTCAATTTCCCCTACCTTTCTAGGATTCTAGAAGTGTAGTTAATTGGATTGCTGAAGTGGAGTCCAAATGAAACCTAAGTGGCAGTTGGCTATGAAAATAGGTGTATTTTCCTAAATAAGTAACTAATTTAATTAGTTACAATGTGCAAGATGGCTAATTAATCATTTATTTAATAAATGACAATTAAGCTAGCTAAAGTATGGTTAGAGACTAATTTAATTAATCCCAACAAGATGTAATGTACATGATTAATCAATTTAATCAATCAATCATAAAGGGATGCATAACATGATGTACTAGGATAATATTGGGAACAAGTGTGTGATTTTGGGGTGTCTATAGTAGTGTTCAGTTTTTCAAACTCATTCAAGAGTAATTTTTATTTTGGGAATGCATCTATTTTTGACATGTATATTTTGGATGCATTTTAAGAACCATATGTTGGGTTGTGTTTGTAATTGTGATCACAATGTAAAATTTCATTGTTTTCATACTTTAAATCACATGTTTAATAAGAACCATGTGGGCAATAATTATGATTTCTAAATATTGTTACAATGTTAGATTAAATTTTGATTACACCGAAAAACATATTTTAAGTTACATTGCTCTGATAGTTTCATAGGTTCAATGGACATTATCCTATTGTTGGCATTTTTTATCTATTTATTACTTATCTATTTTGGGTGAAATTACAGATATTGGCCATGTCATAGGGAATTAGTTTGACCATTACCTCTTTTGGCGCTTGATTGTCTACTTTAGATTGATCAATTTTGTGATGGTAGTTGTATTCACTATGATTTATAGTTCTATAGGGATTCATTTATACATTAACCTATCATTGGCATTTGGTTTTCTTTTCAAACTGGTCTATTTTGTTTGCAGAGATTGGCAGATTCATCGGGAGCCAGTCGGACTCTAGCCTTTTTTGGCATTTAGATTGTCTATTTTAAAACTAATCAATTTTTTAATAATTTGCAGTAACATTTTTCCTACGATGTTATTTCTATAGGTCATAATTTTTTATGATATGCTGAAAGATGATTGGAAGTTTCAATGGGTGAAAATAACTTTTTGTGGAACAAAATCCTTCTTAGTGGGGAGGTGTGATTTGAAGGTCATTTCAATGTACATAGTTTCCTTATATTTCCCAAAATTATTATAGTACAGTAGATGGATCCTAGAGCTTTCTGACATCTATTTGAACACATGAAACAAACTTTGTTTGAGTAAGATACCATCTGCAGAATTTTCTAGTTGAAGGAGAAAAATGAGGGGCAACAAACCAATCAGAATGTGACACATAGCATTGCAAAAATAATAAAAGGGGTAGTTTGATTTTCATCTTCGCTCTTCGACACTCAAATTTAGACAAGTGGGCCCCGGTATTTTTTGGCTAGGGCCCCCCATCCAAGGTCGACACACTCTTTTTGAGGAGGGCACCTTTGTCGTATTTACTTCATAGCAGTACTATCACACTTTTGTATATATATGCCTCTCATTGCAATTATATGGTGAATGTGGGATTTATTTGTAACAGATTTGTAAAGCTCCAAGTGGTGGGTCCTCAAGCCACCATGTTTCTTGCCATCTCATTCTCCATATAGTCTAAATTCAACATTTTTTTATAACTACCAAGTACATGGTGGAGAATATCAATATAGCCACCAAACTCACCCACCGAACTTAGCATGCAATAGTGAGGAAAAAATCACCAACCTCCCTCATTTTTTCATCAATCAGATGACATTAAACTGACACCCCAATAAGAAAAAGGTATAAATATACGTGGTCAAATCCATATTTCCCATATGCTAACAAAGCCTATTTAATTGCTTAAGTGGGTACAAGCATGAGAAATGTTGGATTATTATCCCTTTTAGAAAATGCATAAATGGATTTGAGGGGAATCAAACCCATGTCTTGGCACAAAACATTAAGATGTCTTACCAATCTGCCAACCACTTGCAAGTGTTATAAAAGGAGGCAAATGTTATTTGTAAGGGGTTGGGCTTTTGACCTTATTTTTTTATAAGGAGCAATTTGTAAAGAATGGAAATTTAGGCCACATAACAACATTTTCAAGTCTTGGTGTAAACTATAAAATTGTTTAGAATTCCTAGACGCTCTTAATTCATCCATTATTTTCCTGATTTGGAGTTCTTATGATGTATTTTTAAGTGTTAAAGTCACTTTTAACGAAGAACTAAGGGATTGGCCCGTGTGAGTGCTACAAGAAGGTGGAGGAATTTTGTTGATCATCTTTAGAGTTTTCTAAAGGTATGCGAGCACAATTTTGCAGGTTTCAGGATCCATTATTGTTTATTGTAAGTTTATTGTACTTGCAATTTTGATATTTTTAATGGATCGGTTCGAATGAACCAGTAGGGAAAATTTTTGAACTCCATAAATTTTTTTGTGTCGTCTTCTTCTCTAAATTTGCATTCCAATTTCTAATATTTCTGAATTATTAAATCATATTTTAATTCATATGCATATTTTAATAATTTACAACAATTTACAGAAATTGGGTGAAATAAAATTTGGAGTGTATGATTGAGTTGTTGATTTTTGGAAATTATAAGATCAATTCCGGTTCAAAACATATAAAATTCAGATTTTAAGTCATTTTTTGATTCATACAAGTCACAAAAATTAATAAGTTAAATGATTGTTTTATAAAATTCCAAAATAGTACAGGGGTCTATTGTTGATTACAGATCAGTCTAGGAACCATACCTTAGATAGAGATCCATTAGCCACTTGACAGATTCGTTCACTTTTTCATGGTGATCAACTCTTCATTGCATTTGATTCTTAGTTGTGTACCTCTCAACAAATATATCAATTCTATCCCAAAAGGCCTTGTGATCTAGAAAGAAGTGTTGTTATGTATTGGAGCATAATTCTAGGCTTTGGAAAATCTATCCCACTTTTCACTGCTCCTCCTTATCCAAAATCTCTCCGGGAGGCTTATTTATTAGATATAGGGTGGCTACAGGTTGTTGTAACTTTAAGTGGGGATTTCTATTCCTACCTTCTTTTCCTTTCTCTCTTTTGGGGAGGAGGTTTTCCCACTGAGTTTTCTCATTTCCTACACTTTATGAAATATTTTTCTTATACATGGGAACCTCATCAGGCCTTGTTTTCGAGACCCACCTTTTATTTTCTACCCACCTAATCTACGAATAAGGGGGTGTTGGTGTAGGATTTTTCCCACTATGTGGTTTTACTGACATGCTCTAATTATCTTGCTTAGGTTTATCATAGGTAATTAGGGAAATGCATTTTAATTCATTTTCTAATTGTGAGTTGAGTTAGTTACCTTTTTAGGCGAACTAATTTCTCATTATATAATGTAACCTCCTATGCATATTTTCGCTAATTGGCTTATGCATGAATGAATGAACAATTTTTTCTTCCCTTGAGTGTTTTTGGATCTCACTATTCCACACAAATTTTTTATTTGTGTATTCGATCATATCCAGTCTCAATCCTCAATTGTGTACCACTTCAATAGTTCACCCACTTCAAACCAATAATAGTGTAGCCACCATGAAATTATCCTAGAAGAAAACAACCATGGAGAAGACATTAGAATTCTAAATTCTCAAATTGAGGATAACTTTCCATAATGTTTTAATGACACAGTAGGTGAACAAGTAATGAGTGAGAAAGTGCTTTGGGATAATTAGTATGAACAAGAAACTGCAAATAGGGTTAAAGTGCAAGTAATCTAATCCAATAAATAAGTAAAGAACATAGTCTTATTTTTTCAATAACATGTCAAGATGCTCCAACAAGTTAAAGTACATGTTAAATAGGTCACATTTGAGCTTCGATATTGGAATGAGCCACTGTAGGCTACCATGACTGAATGTAATACTCACATGGATACTATAAATACAATTCAAGTAAAAACATTGAAAGAGACATGTGATTAGGAGGTGTAAAAGGAATTGCAAACATCCTTCTAGTTGTGAGACAAGGTCAATGATAGACTGTGGGAATGGGAGCAAAATATGTCATGTAATACATTTACATGAGTATAAGCACAAAAAATGTGATATTTTCTAAAAGTAATCATCTAGGATATACAAAATTCCATTAATATCAATCACTAAGGTACAAACAATGCCAAATATTATTCTTTGTTTGAAGTCATGCAAGTATTATCATAGTTGTAGCTATATTTTGGAAGAGTGAATGAATCCCTCATAGATTGGATCATGTACAAGACATATATATAACTCTTCCTACCTATTGCAATAACAATGAAGAATATTCTAGAGTTCATCATTAAACATATCATGCTCTGTAGAATTAAGATAACACAAACACCACCACCTCCATATTTCACTCAAGCAACACAACCAAAAAAATACAAGAAGTCTAAACAAAAAAATATGGAAAAGGAGAAAGATAATTTTATGGCAAATTACAAATTTTGAAGTATCATTGCATAAATTTTATTTTATATATGTAGGTAAGCCCTCATAGATTGAAAACTAATGCAAAGCCCTAGTCAAACGTACACAACTCCTAATGTTAGAAATGATATAAAACTCATTTATGCCTTTTCTCTATTTCTTAAGACTCTTTCTACATGCAAGTTCGTGATTATAATCTCATTTCACTAAAGTAGTCAATTCTACCTATTCTTAAGCCTTCAACAATGCCACTTCCACCTTTGAAATGGTCTAAAGTCATCAAAATGTATACTTTGCCCCTTTTGTGCAAGACTACCCCTGCTTAGGTTTCTTAAGCAACCATTCTGGTGGGTTCATTTTTAGAAAATTCTACAAGGCTTTACAATAAGGTAAGAATATATTCTAGTACTCTTTTTTTCATTTGTGGAGTGTACAAAATTGTGGGTCTCAAGACATTGTTTAAGAACTCATTCCTCTACTACCTCTCTTCTAGCTTCTTAAGAACTTACCAGGTCTACCAAAAAGGTTTTTCCTTTATAATTTCCTCCTTGAAGAATATTTTAATTGTATATGGGTCTTTTGTAATACCCTTTTTTCCCTATCTCCTTTGTACAATCTTTCAATATTGTTTGTTTTGCAAAAATTTCTCAAATTCAACTTTAAGGTCTCCAATGTAAGACCTTCAAGTTGGGAACAAACTAGTAAAGATTTTAAAAGTGTATTGAACCTTAAAACATTTATAAACAATTTTATCTCTCTCTTAATTTCATTTAGGTGCTAGGTGTAAATTTTCAAGGTTCCGTTCTCTCTTAATCTCTCCCAATACATCAATCTTTTCATTTAACTCTTATCTACACACCACCCTATATGTTACCATGAATACTATCATGTACAGTAGCAAGAAAAATATCATTCATGCTCTCTAAGATCCAAATCCATGGAAGGGATGGTCTAAAGTTTATTTGTGGAAAATTTCATATACTAACTCACTTTTTAAAGCCTTCAAATGACAAATTTCCTTCAACTCTAGGTTTTCAAACTTCCTTCCACAAATTGCAGGTTGGACTGTTATTAGTAGGAGGAATATCAATACATTGCAAGCTCTAAAATTTATCAAATATTACTCTACCATCTACATGGATGATTCCTACAAGAATCCTAGTCATGATTCAATCCTTAACCATTCCAAAATCACCTTTTTTTACTAAACCCTAGAGGGTTTCTATAGTGTCACGTGAAGATTCAAATTTCTAGAACAATTTTTAATATTAGATTCAAGGCCTAGGAATTTACTATAATGTCTATACCCACTCTCTTCAGCCTTAAAAATTACCAGGGAAGCTTCACAATGCTTTCATTTATGGAACTCTTCAAAATTCTTCCTACCCTTCCTCCTGGGACAAGTTCTTAAGGTTTTAATGAATTTTTAAACATCAAATAGTTTCTTCCAACACCATAAAGATCTCTGAAGTAGCTTTAAGGTCTCATTACTTTAACAAGACTTATTGAGATTTACATTTTTTGATTCAACCTTCCTTGTACGTCACATGTTTTTTCAAGGGTATGAGTATAAATATACCCTATTGCAGTCTTCAAGGAAATGCTACAACCAATATTAGAATCAATATTATCATACATGGATAGAAAAAGATTATTTCTGATCAAATCATAACATCATTATCAAGAAAAACATTCATCAATCATATGCAATATAACTACAAACCCACACAACTCAAAATTTAATTCATACACAGTCTTGTTTGTAAACAACTTCTTTTGTTGTTCAATATTAGAGCACTCATTCTCTGGCCCTACCCGACCATTCGAATGACGATCAAGATAGTTACAAATGAGGCTTAAATGTGCCTTTACAAGTTTTCCTAACCGAATTCTTGCTCCTCAGACACTTCATATACAATATTTTGTCTTTTAATACAACATTTAAAGAGTTGGTTTAGTCTAAACTTTAAGATCTAATCACTAGTCCACAACATGACCCAAGTATGACTCCTAGAGCCCAAGAAGACTTAACATAATCTTATTACATAATCCATTGCTCCAAGATCCAATGAACGCAACTAGTACAGGCCAAAATTTCTCACAAGAATTCAAATTTACATTTGGAGGGAAATAACATAATTTGAATATGTGATGGACTTAACACACTCTATCACCATTAAATGACTCCTAATGACCTATATCACCTATCCAAATTATATGGAAACTAAAAATTGATTCTATCTACCTTAAATACAGGTTAGGATTGATTCTCCTACATCATACTCCCAAGGGGAAAAGAGTTTATTCCTCATACTTGTGCTAGCTCTTTTGGTTCTTCTTCTTCTTTCTCTGCTTCCAATTGTATACTATCCTCTGGAAAAGTGCCTTGATTGTGTACCATCCTTGCTCTCTTCTTCTCAAATGCCCTTGGTATTTCATCAACTGATTCTCTTTTGAAATTCTCCCATTCTTGATCATAATTTTGTTTGCATGACTGTATTATTCATGTCCCACTTGATACTTGAGTATGTATGTTTGATTTTGATATACACATGTTGTTGCTTCATATTTCCTAACTGTTAAAATGACATTATCACCTTCTTGTTTTCCTTTTTGAATCACTTATTTAGCAATTTCATTAAATATTAGTTCTTGTTTCTAAGGATTACCTTCCTTTGACTTGTTTTCTTTCATCTCAGCTTCTAGAACTATTTTTCGTATCCCTCCACTAGTTTCCTATTTTTCACTATCTGGCTGCTATATACCTTTATTTTATTCTAAATTTTGTTGATGTTTAGTCACCTCATGTGATCCTATGAGCTCTGATTGGTCTTCATAGTTTTGTTTTCCTTCATCTTGTTTGTCTACTTTCTCTTGCAAATTCTTCTCTAACTTCATCATGCTTCTCATTAAATGATTTTCACTTGCATTCCCTTCACCTATACCTACAAAACCAAATCTCAAAGAAACTTTAGATTCCAAGTCAAGAGGCTTGCATGCCCCATCTTTCCTCTTCTTGAACTGTTTTTCTTTATCTTCTCTTTTTAATTCTTAACGCAACTCTTTCACTTTATCTTTATTTATCTCTCTTTCCTTATGAAATTTATCCATTTCTTCAACTGATTATTTTTTCTCTAAACCATCTTGTTGGTCTTCAAGAACCTTAACATGTGCTTCTTTTATCTCGCTACCATCACTCTCATGTTTATCTTCCTCATCTTATTCATCCATTTCTTCCTATACTGAAATCATCTCTATTTCTCTCTTAAAACCTTGTTCAAATCAGTCTCATAGGGTTTAACAACTCTACACAATGTATTTTTGCATGCTTCTGTAGTCTCCACCAAAAACGTTCTTGGCTGTCATCATCATCACTACCCATGTTTTTGTTTCTTTTTCACCTTTGATAGGTAAGAGTGTATGAATTTTTCCATGTGCTACAATAGTGTAGGTGTTTTTCTTTCCATTATGTACTTCTTGTCCACTATATTGTCATGGTCTGCCCAAAAACACATGACAAACATCTATAGAAACCAAATCACATAGCACTTTATTCTTATATCTCTCAATCTGAAACTCAACCCGACATTGTTCCCTAACCAAAATATGATGTACTTTTTGCATCCATGATACCTGATAGGGGTTAGGGTGCATATTAGTTTTCAGTCCTATTTTCTCTACCATCTCAAATGAAACAAGATTTTTTGTACTTCCACTTCCAATGACTACATTACAACACTTACCCTTTTCTTTACACATAGTTTTAAATAAACACCTTCTTTGAGTTACATTATTCATTTTTTTTTTTCGTTTCAAAAGCACTCTTCTACACAAAAATGACTTGCCTCTATTTTGTATCATCTAATCAACAACTCTAGTAAACTTTTTTTTCTTTGTATTCATCCCATATCATTCATAGGATTTGTGTCTTGCATACCTTTGACACTTATAGCATCTACCTAAAAATGGAAATTTGTTTCTTGTCTCATCTCTCTACATGTAACTCATCTCAACCATCATCTTTCTCTGAGTATCCTCCATGTTATCTAACCTTCTCAACATAGTATCCATCATTCTTTCTATATTTTTTCCCAAGCTAACTATTTCATCTCTCTTACCTGCACCATTTTGTCTTCTCTTTCCTTCAATCACCCTCAAAATAATATGCCTTATTATTTTCAATAATCAAATACCTGCTCTAATACCACTATAATGCAAATCCCTATTCAAACTTACACAACTCCTAATGTTAGAAATGATACAAAACTCAATTATGCCTTTTTTATAGTTCTGAAGATTCTTTCTACATGAAAATTCTTGATTATAATATCATTTCACTAAAGTAGTCGATTCCACATGTTCTTAAGCCTTCAACAATGCCACTTCCACCTTTGAAATGGAACTAAACAAAATGTCTACTTTTCCTCTTTTGTGCAAGACTATCCTTGCTTAGGCTTCTTAAGCAACCATTCTGGTGGGTTCTTATTTATAAACTTCTACAAGGACTTACAACAAGGTAAGACTAGATTCTAGTACCCTTTTTTCCATTTGTGGAGTGTACAAAATTTTGGGTCTTAAGACATTGTTTAAGACCTCATTCCTTTACTACCTCTCTTCTAACTTCTTAAGAACTTACCAGGTCTGCCAATAGGGTTTTTCCTTTCTAATTTCCTCCTTGATGACTCTTTTAACTGTATAAGGGTATTTTGGAATACACTTTTTTCCCTATCTCCTGTGTATAATCTTTCAATATGGTTTGTTTTGTAAACATTTCTCAAATTCAACTTTCTAGCTTTTTTATTAGGTCTCTAATGTAAGACCTTCAAGTTGCGAACAAATTGTTAAATATTTTGAATGTGTATTGAACCTTTAAACACTTAGAAACCATTTTATCTCCATCTTAACTTCATTTAGGTGTTACGTGTAAAATTCCAAGGTTTCATTCTCTCTTAATCTCTCCCAATTCATCAATCTTTTCATTTAACTCTTAGCTACACACCACCCTACAAGTTACCATGAATAATTTCGTGAAAAATAGAAATAAAAATATAATTCATGCTCTCTAACCTCCAAATATAGGTAAGGGATGGTGTAAAGTTTATTTGTGGAAAATTTCATACACTAACTCACTTTTTAAAGCCTTCAAATGATCAATTTCCTTCAACTCTGAGTTTTCAAACTTCCTTCCACAACTTGCAGGTTGTACTGTTATTAGTAGGAGGAATATCAATACATTGCAAGCTCTAAATTTATCAAATATTCTTATACCATATACATGGATGATTCCTACAAGACTCCCAGCCATGATTCAATCCACAACCCTTCCAAAATCACCTTTTTTTACTAAACCCTAGAGGGTTTCTATAGTGTCATGTGAAGATTCAAATTACTAGAAAAAAATTTAATCTTAGATTCAAGACCTGATATTTTTTTATAATGTCTGTGCCCACTCCCTTCAGCCTTAAAACTTACCAATGAAGCTTCACAATGCTTTCATTTATGAAACTCTTCAAAATTCTTCCTACCCTACCTCCTGCGACAAGTTCTTAAAGTTTTAATGGATTTTTAAACATCAAATAGTTTCTTTGGATACCATAAAGATTTTTTAAGTAGATTTAAGGTCTCATTACTTTACCAAGATTTATTTAGCTTTACATTTTCATGTTCAACCTTCCTTGTACCACTGTCACGTGATTTTTCAAGGGCCTAAGTTTAAAGATACTCTGCTACAGTCTTCAAGGAAATGTTACAACCAGGATTAGAAACAATATTCTCATTCATGGATATAAAAATATTATTTATCAACAAATTATAACATCATTATCAATAAAAAAAATTCATCAATCATATGCAATCCAACTAAAAATCCACACAAATCAAAATTTAATTCATACACAGTATTGTTTGCAAACAACTTCCTTTCTTGTTCAATCTTGGAGTACTTATCTTACCCTACCCAACCATTTGAATGATGATCAATATAGTTACAAAGGAGGCTTAAATATGCCTTTAAAATTTTTCCTAACTGAATTATTTCTCCTCGGACTCTTCATATACATGAATTTGTCTTTTAATACAACATTAGAAGAGTTTGTTTCATCTAAACTTTAAGATCTAAGCACTAGTCCACAACATGACCTAAGTATGCCTCCTAAAGCCCAAGAGGACTTAACATAACCATATTACATAATCCATTGCTCCAAGATCTGATCAAAACAATTAGTACAAGCCAAAATTGCTCACAATAATTAAAATTTGCATTTGGAGGGAAATAGTATAATTTGAATCTATGATGGACTTAACACACTCTATCACAACTAAATGAATCCCAATGACCTATATCGCCTATCCAAATGCTAGGAAAACTGAAATTTTATGATATCTACCTTAAATGTAGGTTAGGAGTGATGCTCTTGCATAAAAAACCCATAAGGGTAGTCTACTAGGGAGTTTCCAAAGATTGAAAACATGAAAGGGTAGTCTGTTAGAAGGTGTAATTAATTGAAAACCCAAAAGGGTGATTAAGTAGTGCCTAACTGATTAAAATCATCCTCTTTTCTAATTGAGATCATATTATATCAATGTGTAACACAATCAACATATATAAACACCCAGGAACATAAAGCGAAGAACATCTTAGACATTGAAGCATCTTTTGTCTTGAGTGAGACAACTTTTTTAAGTCCAAGAAAGTATTGAGAGTGTGTAGCGGTTTAAAATTTGACATATATTGTATATTCCCAATATATATCCCTAGTCCATAAACAATAAAATAGAATATGAAATTATCTTTATGCATGGATAGATAATGCAAATAACCTTTATTTTCAAGGAAAGGAAGAATAAGGGACAGGTAACTCAACAATCTCCTCACATTGTATAAAACCATGTAAGTGCATTATATAAAAGGTTGATATTAATTTGAATTAATAATGAATACTTGGGTTACATTCAAAGTTCATGTTTGATTCCTGATTTAGTAATAATAATTTTAGTCTATTGTTTGATTTCCATTTTATTTCTTTTATTTTCCTTGAATTGATTCAACTATATAGCTATTGTGCACTAGGGTTCAATATCTATTATATATTTTACGCATTATTTATTTGGAATGAGATGGATTTATCCTAGACTATACCTTGTTGCATGTCATGATGTTGTGATCCAAAACCTCTTTTGACACTTAGGGATTTTGATGCAAGATCATTGTAGGAGAACTAACCAACTTAGCATTTTTGTGCAGGGAAAACATGGTGTAACGGAACTAAGATCTCTTCATATAGCACACATAATTCATTGCACAAGAATATTGTGAAGCTAGAAAATTAAGGATGAAGTTAAGTGTTTTAATAAGGCATGAAGAGCGTGTGTGAGGAAGTATAATGTAGAAATGGATAAAGTGCATATCAAAATAAGAAGGATCCTGAAGGAGGATATTTATGTGTAGGATGTGCAGATATGAGCACTTTTTGAGGAATATAAGGCATATAGTGTAAGTGATAATATTGCAAAATATTTGGAGAAGGAGCAAGTTCAGGAAAAGAAAAAGTGTATAGGAAGTATGGAAGATGGAGGGAGAAGCTAAGGACAAATAATGAGACCAAAGAGAGATCATGCAAGAAAGGTATCCCAAGAAGTTACACAAATACAAGATTAAAATAATCTAGTGGATGACATAAATTGAGGAGGATGAAGGGTAATTTATGCACATAATACCTAGATGGAAGGTTTCAGTTTAAGTGTAGGAAGAATAAAAAAAACTTAAGGCTATAGGTGAATCAGTATGCAAAAAGAATTGTTGTCTACAAAGGAGAACACACAAAGATGACATGTTTGTAAAAGAATGGTGTGTAAAGTGTGAGACTTGAGTTGACCATTAGGACGCAAAGAGTCTTGAATTGACCAAAATGTGTAGGATAATATATTAGATGTTTCATCTGGAGGCTGGGTGAAGGCATCCAAATATAACATGAAATGTAATATTAGTTAAGGGAAGATCATATTTCTAAATACAATATCTCGAAAAATGGTAGAGTTGAAAAAGGACATAGAACACCTAATGTGGAAAGATATTGAGGGGATGAGATATAGGGAGAGTGATAAGGAAAATTAATTAAGTGTAAGTGAGTGGTTGAGAAGTAAGATCCCAAAAATGGTGGAAAGTATACATAGAAGATAAAGTAAGTAGTGTGGGAAGAGACAAGGAGAGTCATATAGTGAGAGGGATTTAAAATATAATAAGGAATTCAAGACTAGTGAAGGATGACATGAGAGAAAGTAAAATGATATTTTTAGAGAAAGGATCTATAAATATCAAGGGGGAATAGGAGAGATGCATATATGAGCAATTGATATAGGTAGAGAGGATAATGGAGAGTCATAGATTTCCATTGTAGTAATTAAGGCAGTTAGAAGTAGGTAAGGTATAGGAAAAGGGTTTTTCCTTAGAAATATGTACACTAGATCACATGTTCATTAAATAAATAAAGAACATTTCATTCATTACAATCCTATATATGAATCTAATGGATGTGTGGTTATGAATCCCTTCACTAGGACCTCAACCCATGTATGCATCACATTTTTTCATAAAAAAATTGTATACACAATTTTGGGCTCCTTTTTTACTTGTAACAAGTTTTTATAGTCTACTATGGATTATCAAAGAGTTATTATCAAAAATTATAAAATACCTAGCTAGAAATGACACATTATTGATGTTTTTATTAGTAATTTTCTTTATCTCTTTGTAATGATAGTAGAATATGCACATCTTATCCTTATCCAATGAAAAAAAAGATAAAATATTGTTTAATGTTTGCAAGAGTGTGTGCAATGGTTTGTAGTAAAGAGAAGTGAAAAAAAGTGAGAGATAGAGTGAGTTAGAGAAGCTAGGGTTTGAGGAATGGCTTGAAGGTGTTTAGAGTTGAATCTTGTGATAACCATAAACTAAGTTGTAGTAGCATATCTTTGGTGATTTCTTCATCAAAATCTTGTGTGATGAGTCGTATTCATAAAAGTCTCTTTTTGTGACTAATATTAACAAGGGTTTAGTGGTTATTGCTCCTTATGGGGTTGGTTCCTCACTAAAGAAATCTCTTGGGATGTGTAATATTCACTTGATTCTTTGTTGTGTGTAATATCAACAAATTTTTTAGTGGTTTTTCTTTCCCTCAATGGTTTCCCACTTATATCTTGTGTTCTGGTGTTGCCTCTCTTGTTCATGGTTGATTGCATGTATGTTATATGATGTTGTGCACACATTAATGGATGGTTAATTTATTAATGGTTTAAATGAACAATTTGAAATTGAAATTAATTTTGTAATGACTGATCCACCCCACCCCTCTTATTCCATTGTGCTTCCAATAACCTCCATTTATAACCATGACCTAAAATTATGATGTTGGATAAACGAAACAATTTAAGTGTATGGCCAACTTAAGATTGATGAAATTATGAGTACTTCCTGAGTCAATTAATACTGTCACCCTTTACTTTTTCATGAACCCAACAACTTTGAGTGTTTTTGGGGTGTTGATTCCTAAAATGGCATGGTAATAAATAGTTTGTTGAGATTCTTCAACCTTGATCTCGGGGGGCCTCTTCCTCTACATCAGTTGCTTCCTCCTTGCCTTGTTCCTCATTAAGACCCTCAATATAGAATAAATTCTTATCAAGAAATTTATATCATTTTCTCCGCTTTCTATGAAAATTGTAACAAAGGCATTTTACTTGTTTCTTTGTGGTTTTTTGAGGATTCAATCATTTCAGTTGAGGAAAAGATGGAGATAGATTCATGGGTTCTTTGTTATTAGTGAAGCTTATTTGTTTTACCATATCTCTTTCATCCACACGCTGAGAAATGATCATGGATTATGATATCTAACCTGGATTAAGAAGGTGAACGTCATGTTGGATGTTATCTGTGATTCCACCAAAGAAGAGATCATTTAGATGATCCTTTGAGATGTCATTCACTCGTAAAGATGGATTTTAGAATTGTTGGATATAATCATTGATTGAAATTTTCTATCGTAGTTTAGTGATCTGGCTAAAATAGTTCTCTATAACACTATTACTATAGTGTTTTTAGAGCTCATCAGTGAACATAGACTATGTAACAAAGAGACTTTTTTCTAATTTTTCTCACACATCCATAATACCAAATAAATGATTTTGGTTCTAAGTACAAGGATGTCATTACCACCTTTTGTCCATTTGGGACATGATGTAGATCAAATAAATTCTCCATTTGGTTGATCCAAGTGATCAGGTCATTCCCATTAAAATTACACATCTTCACTTTAGGAATAATATTATGTTGTTGGTTAGAAGATCCAATGGTATGTGCAAAGGATCTACCCTAGTTGGTGTGGTTTGAATCGAAGTGTGCATTGCTTGAGGAACCCATGTAACAAAAATGGAAATTACTACTAGACTTTATGCATGATTTCATCTGTAGAAATTCCTTCTTCAATGACTCAAATTCCATTTTCATCATTTTCATGTCACCCTTCACTATTTTCAATCCATTGTCCAATTCTAAAATCACTTCACCCTTCATTTTGATCAAGCTATGAACAAACTCTTCATGCACATTGTTCAACCGGTTATTTATCATGTCCTCAATTTGGAAGACTATCTTTGATGTCCCTAAAGCTAAAGATTCAAAATCCACATCTTCCTTACTATGAGTTTGACCCTTCCCTTGGCCTCTAGTTTATCTTCCTGTCATGATGTAAGGTTTGTGTCTTGGGATACCAAATTTGGGGTAAAAATTTAGGGCTTGGGGTTTTCTAAGCTTATTATTAAATAGATAAAAATATAGAGACAAAACCCTAGATATATTTTGACAAGATTTCCGAAAAATATAAGAAACTTAGAAAAATTCCCAAAATTGTAGCCTAGGTAGCGAATTTATGAAAAACCATAAAAATGATATAAATTTTTCAAAATAAGTCAAAAAGTATTGGAATTTGTGGAGGATCTTACTTGACTAATTTTTCAACATCAAGAAAAAAATTATAGAAAAAAATTCTTATATGTTTGAGATATATATGAACCTTCACAATTAGAGTTTTGACAGAGTTCTAGCCGAGATCAAGCTTTGATGCCACTTGTAATGAAATTATTTAGATATATATGAATATAAAAAACAATTGAACACCAAGAACACTAAAATATAGAGAAATTATCACAATATGAAAGTATAATAACTTAGCCACTTTGAGGGGGAAACCTCTGAACCATACGATAAGACTCAAGTGCTCAATATGATGATAATTTCCTACTCTCTAATTCCTATATATACCCTAATATACTATCCAAATCCCTAAGGAAAACCCACTAAGAATATAAAATCATAAATAATTATGATATGACATGACAAGAGATTACGTTAGCTGCATGTCGGATATCCATATCTCAATATATGAATTAGGGTTAAAGGCATAACAATTTTAGGTCATAAACATATAAAGAGAAAAACCTATACTATTTATATGGGTGTATAGCCACATATTATCCCACCAATATACCTCAAAGGTATGGGGCGGGTATATTATGGAATGATGTAATCCCGACACTAAACAATTATGGAATAAAGGCTTGTATGATAAGTTAAACAAGGCTACTAAGGGGTTCATTGATATATCTCGTGATACGTGAGGTCCAATTCCATGTTGGAGGAGTATTATATAATTTTCATGTATTGGAGGGTCAAAACCCCCCTCACTTTACTCTATTTGAATCAATAGAGACTAAACAAAAATGATAATTCCTTAAAATTTATATAACTTGTCCATACATGAGCTTTAGTTAAACAACTTGGTAATTACTTAAAAGTCATCATACCATAAGAAAATGGAGAAAATCATATTAACTATTTATGATTCTAAAGGTCACCATGCAAGATGTGGGAAGAGCATACACAGTAAAGACGTGGATTGAATATTACACAAAAGTAAATGAAAGTAAACAAACAAAAAATGCAATAAACAATTAACTTTGAAATCTCAACACAAAAATGTTATAAATTTGATTGATTTAGGATTTGATATTTGTTTTGAAAGCTAAAAATAGGCTATAAATAAGTAAAAAACAACAAACAAGACCTAGCAAGTTAGTGAAAAAATTTATAAGAAATGATAAAGCGTATAAAATGAATTCGTTGAATCAAATACACTACAATAATCAAATATGATAAAACATAGATCACAATTTTTATAGACATAATTGAGAAAATAAAACACAGGAAATTATTCATTGATCAAATACACTTAAAATATAGAAAAATGTGCTACAAGAAAATTAAATGCACCAAAAATAGTGATAGATACGCCAAATCTTGTAGAACAAGTCAGAGCATAAATATATTGCTAGGATGCTCAAATACACCATTTCCACAATAGAAATACTACAGGATAGACATATACATTAGACCTACATACATGGATAAATAATGCATATGTTATAGAAATGCACAAATGCGCTAGAATAAAGATAAATATATCACATAATATGTCAAATACGCTAGAAATATATAAACAAGATGTCAAAAATGAATAGACTACGATAATGAATGAATATGTTATCAAAAATACAAATACATTACATCATACGTCAAATAAGTTGTAAACCTTCAAACATATTCTTATAAATGAAAATGCTACAAAAATGAATGAAAACATTATTGTTAGTGATGGATATGTTTCTACACATGTTGGATATGTTGATTCACATATTAGGGCAAAATCTGAGGAAAAATGATGAAAACCTAAAATATTAAGGGGCAAGATGGAGTTCTAATAGCATAATAATACTTATATACCTACAAGAAGGACTTAACCACCATAAACCTACAAAAACCTTAAGAAAAACTTAAGAAAAGTTAAAAATGTAGACACATATAATTTAGCTCGAGCAATTTAAATACTTAAATTGCGTTAATTATACCCTTTCCCACAAATTGATTACATATCGTCAGTATCACACATTTTCTCTGTTATCATTGTTAATTAATTACATTACGTTAGTTAATTAACTCTTCTATCCATAAATGACGCCAATTAACGATATTCCGTTAATCAGACCCCTTTCTATCTAGTTTAATTAATTATTTCTAATTAATTAAGCTCCCCTTTCTATCTACATTAATTAATTATTTCTAATTAATTAATACCCCTTTATGTCTAGATTAATTAATTATTCTTAATTAATACCCCTTTATGTCTAGATTAATTAATTATTCTTAATTAATTAATTATCTCTTCTATTTAATCAATAAATAGTCATTTATTTAACTAAAATTCTCTCATAACATAAATCATTCTAACTATTCCTCTAAAAAGCTTATATAAGCTTGCAAACCTATTAATTATTCACTTTGGTTAATTAATAAATCCCCTCAAACCCCATGAGTCATTAAAGGACAAAATAAACTCTCCTAGGGTTTACTCAACCCTTTCTAAACCTCTCTTATCCACAACTAACCCAACCTCTCCATTTATCCCACATGAAGAGGGTTGTAAAGATTCTTCTATCCATTGGGCTATATAAGGATCCCTCCTCCTACCTTTCTATTCACACCTACACACATAAATGAGCATAGAGCATTAACTATAGCCATGTTATCATCTTGGAGCATTCTTTCATTAGAAGAGCTAGCCTTCTCCATTTCTTGCATTCATCCACCCAAGTTTTTGAAGTCATATGGAGATATGTCAAGTGGTCTTGTAGCCATGATTTGACAAGACTCCATTCTTAGAAACCTTGGGATTTCAAGCACATAATCAACTCTTTGATTGCTAGAGATCTAAATAGGTTCAATCTCATCTCATTTAGCATTCAATAAGAGATATAAGTTAATTTGTTTAGCATATTAGCTTGAAATATTCATTTCATATTTAATGTAGAAATGTTGATATGTTAGCTTTGTTTAAGCTCTTAGCATGATGATGCATAGGTTTAGTTTAACATTGTATTGAAGCTACTAGGTGTTAGTTTCAATTCTACTTACATAGCTAACTAATTCGTGCATAGAAAAAGGGACAAAGGGGTCTCCCTCTAAATATTCCAAATGTATGCATGCATAATCTAGAGACTTGAAATATGAACCTACACTAAGAAGAACCTAATTTACAAATTAGCAAACACCTCAAGATAAAACATACGAAGAGAAACCAAATTCATAAGCCAAATAAAATAAAATAAACCTTCCCTTTTGGAGTATGGACTTGCTTCAAATGAATGTGGATGCTTTAATCCTATTTATGCAATATTGGGAAACATGTTTGTAATGAAGAGGATGGGGTAAGAAACTAACTCTCAATTGGAAGGGTTTTTCAATTTAGCAATACTCTAACATAGGATGGATTTTCAAATCAGTAAGATTTCCAAAAATAGAAATCTTGCATGAGAAATGGTTTATAATGTACTTTGAAGGTCCTATATATATGTTTTAGTTTGGGGGAGGCTAGTTGATTTTAGTAGACGTGGGATAATGGAGATGTGTGATTATTGGCTTGTTAAGAGTGATTATGATTAATTAAGAGTGATTAATTGGTCATGGGATGTTGTGGGATGTGTGATGTTATGAGGGATGTTTTAATTAATTCATGTAGGGGAGATAATAGGATTTGTTTGGTTTGGAAATTATTTGTGAGTGACATATTTTGGGTGTCTATAGTATTCTTCAAGAATAAGGCCTTAAAATTCCCTTACACCATACTATGTACCTCAAATAAATTATATTTCATTTTTTTCTCCATTTCTAGCCACATGTTTGACCATAAACCATCATATTCTACCTAGATATAATTATACCTTTATTTTCCTTTCCATTTACTTGCGTATAATTCATCCACCTCATGAAAGAAGCTCTATATTTTTTCCATCATTGTGTGAGGTTTTCCCCATATATTATTGTCCTCCTCCATTGAGTGCCTTCAATACCACTATTGCATGCCCCCATCTTCCAAGAGCATACTTCATTCACTACTTCACCCTAATTGGATAACTTGTTGAATATTTCATCATCTCTTTGGGAATAACCATGATCACCCCTAAAATACATTGTTATATCTAAGTTATTCTTCATCCTCTTCTCCTATCATCCTCATTATAATATCTTTAGACATCTCCACTATCTCTATTGAGACATATTTATCTCCCAATTTTAGTCTTCATGATGACTTGAAACAAATCAGTCACCTCACTTTGAAATGTCACATTTTCTAAACTATCACACAATGATTTCTGTGAAAATTCCATTTAAAAAAATCTTCTACAATCCCCCATTTTTTATTATACATTTATCCATACCTACAACAAAATCAATACTCAAGGTATTATCACTATTAAACATTTCTTCAATCATCCCAATCTTTTCTTCAAGTAAGAGACAATCTTATATTCTTTCTTTGTCAAATATGGGTCGTTCATCAAGCACCCCATGAAATTTTAAGTATGTTTCTTTCAAAATCTTCTCATATTTAATTTTCTTTTCTTTTCCAACTCCTTTAAATGATTCACCTTGTGCGATAAATTACACATATTTCACCTCCACCTTCATGTTCTCTAAAGTAAATGTTTCTATCACTCCTTCCACTAGAGTTTCCTCAACCAAATTAAAGATTATCTTACTCCAAGGAATGTTTTCTCTTATTTATTACCGTGTATGGTCTGATTTATGCCATTTTTCTTTTTAAATTTTCCTCACTATGTTGCAAAATAATTTTTCAAAATCTGTGTAGGATATATAACTTGAACATTCACTAATTCCATTAGCACTTTAATAGTGACATCGGTAGTATGTGACCACCCTTCCCCTTCCTCCTTGTCGCATCTTCCACTCAGGATTACGATCCTCCATGCTACAATATTCAACTCAATTGTTTTAGCCGCATACCTCTTATGTATATATTGCATAATTTTATCACTCATTAGCTTCTCTTTGGATCTCTCTATCAATATTTTGTTCTCTATTCACCTATACAAAATCAAGAACTACTCTCTACACCCTCCTTTAACCACATTTATCAAAATTGGACAATCAAGTGGTTGTACTAGCCGGAACTCATTCGTGTATGATTATAACATTTGTTGATGCACTTCATAGTCGGGATCTTTTAATGGAGGATACAACTTCACTTCTCTACCCATCTATGCATGATGGATACCATTGATGAGTCATCAGTGTTATTTTTACTCCTCACTAGATCTCAAAGACTCTGTCTATCAACAAAACCTCATAGATTTGGTTACAACACCTTCTACCAAACACTCTTGATCAAAAGATGCATTCACATGTTCTCAATGCACTTGTAGATACTCTTTCTTTGATACTAAACAATGACATTCCACAAAACCTTTTCCTCGTATCCTAAACTATCCTACATAAATAAACACTTAATTAAACATGCACACTCATACTAAAAACCAAAAATATCAGTCTTTGTTTCATTAACAAGTTTATTATAGAGATTACACACCAACACACTTTCTGTGTTTAATTACAATACACATGAATATGAATCTTCATATCAAAGCATGAGAAAATTTGATTTGTTCATTTGTAAGGACCTCGAAAACCAAGATCCAATATTTTTTAACTCCCATTATTCACATTATCTAATTGATATGTTGATTTTAAACATGATAAAATCATAAAACTAAACATTTAAATCATACATGCATGATACTGCGGTACAAATCGTATTTGAATCCAAAATATGTTTCATTTATTTCCAAATCCTTAGAACAACATATAAGTTTACATGCAATACAACGAGCCTCATAGGATTACACAATATAACTAGTTATTCCAGTAGTACATCAAGTACAATCTTATTCCATGAAATGAAATATAAAACAACTTAACAAATCAACTCAAATCCCTATCAGATCATTTTCTTTCCTTTTTCTCTGGAGTGGCTTGTATTTTCCACAAAGGGTCAGTTCAAACTGAATTAGCAAAATTTTCCATTTTCATACATGTAGTATTCTACAAATGAAAACATATCAGCAATATCCAATCATGCATCAACAAACATACTCATACATAATTATTAAATGATGTCAATAAGCATGTATAAATTCATGAACTAACCAAGTTCATAATCTCATTCATGAATGATGCCTCCATCCATAACACAGAAAATACATAAAACTTACCTCACGTAAGGCTGATTACATAATGTATTTCATAATAATCATAACAACAATATTCAGTCATGCATTCGCATACAAAATCATCCATTATTATAATAATGGTGTGTGTAGATAAGCATGTATTCATGCATGAACTAATCAAGTTTAGATTCTCATTCAAGACAGAAGCCTTTAATTGACATACAAAAAATGCATGAAAATTACAACAAGTAATGTTGATTACATAATGCATATATTATTAACTGTATGTATCAAAACTAACAGCATGCCAACTGTTTAACCAAATTTCATCACAATAATTTTATATCTGAAAAAATTCGGCATTATAATTGTTTTGACATAATGCTAGCATTTTAATCCTTATGCCAAAATGGAACAACATACAACTTTTGATAAGATTCCAACATTAACATCTTATATGCCCAAAAGAGAAAAAATACTAATTGCTTGGAAAAAATACATAACCAATAATCTCATAACCATAATGAGGAATCATACAAACAGTATGAAAAAATTCCTTCAATAATAATATCATAAACCATCACAAGAAATCATACAAATTGTATGACAAAATGCCTTCAATAATAATCTCATAAATCATAATGAGAAAGCATAAAAATTATATGAAAAAATGCCTTAAATGAAAATCTCATAAACTATCATGAGAAATCATACAAATTGTATGACAAAATGCCTTAAATAATAATCTCATAAACCATCATGAAAAAGTATACAAAGAGTATGAAAAAATGCCAACATGCACATCATCTTAACATGCCCAAAATGGAACAACATGCCAACTACTTGAAAAAATGCCAACGTAGTAGCCTTATATGAAAAATGTAGAATGCATACATAAAAATTTGACACAATGTCAACATGCACATCATCTTAACATTCCCAAAATGGAACAACATGCCAACTACTTGATAAAATGCCAACGTAGTAACCTTATATGCAAAAAGGAGAATACATACATAGCAAATTGACACAATGCCAACATGTATATCATCTTAACATGCCCTAAATGGAACAACATGCCAACTACTTGACAAAATGCCAATGTAGTAACCTTATATGCAAAAAGGATAATGCAAACATGTTATCCATTTTTGCCCCTGCACAAAAATAGACAATGGGGTAAATAATACCCTGGGACCGGAAAGGGGTTACAGAAAAAAAATTTGGGCCTTGGGGACATCTACATATTTCAAAATCATTTTGAGTTATTCTCCCCTTTTTCGGGTCTTGAAGGTTCCAAGTTTGCCTAAGTTAAAAATTGGCCCCGATAGGCCCACTTCTAGTTGGCACAGGAAAAACATGTTCAAAATTGATAGATTGAAATCAGATAGAAAAGGCTCAGGAAATTCAAATTCAAGGAAAAATCCATTTCAAGGGGCCTAAATGGCATTAGATTAAAAAAAATAGCTTGCCAAGAAGCTCGATGAGCTAAATGAGTACATAGGGGATCGAGTTATATTAAGCAGCTCGGGTTGTTTATTGTGCTCTGCATGGTGTTAGGGAAGAGCTTGTAGAATAATCTATAGGTATCTCGAGTGCTCGGACTGAATGGTTACATTTATAAGTTGGTCCATGTTGGAACCAAGCATATGAGACTAACAAAGGGGTCACCGGTGCATAGTGAAATGAGAGCTTGATGGTTTCAGGCTCGGGAGAGTTACAGAAGAACTCGGGCAAGTCAGATATTTTTTAGCCGGGATCTCGAACATTGATGTCGAGTAGGATGATTACCCCGATGAGTCCAATGAAGGCATTGAAACAGATTTGGGAGGTTAAGCTAGGTAACCACCTCATAGGGTTGGCTTAGTGTAACAAAGCCAAGTTTGAAGGCATTACAGGTAACCCACATTGGCTAAGATACATGAGCATCATCCCATTATGTTTGGAAATGGCCCGAGTAACTTAACTGGGTATTTGTGGGCTAACTCGAATGATTGGTAAAGTCGATCTTCTCTATGGCATTACACAAGAATCCAATTGTAGTGGCAATCTGAGTTCGCAGTTGAAGCCATGAAGGTGGCATAGTGGAGATCGGGCTCAACATGGAAGGGAAATGAGGCTGATTCACGTGTGGGCTTGGTAAATAGGAAGCATGGGTATCGGCTCACTAAGTCATCAAGAACTAAGATCTTAGGGTAGAAACATCGATCTCACAAGGGGAAACACACAGGGAAATCACTGAGGCATTTTTGAATGTGGAGATATCAAATGGCTCGGTCGTCAAGGCGGATGAGAGAGTTCGCAGAGAGAGAGAGAGAGAGAGAGAGAGAGAGAGAGAGAAATGTTCACTGAGACAATGAATAGGGAGCCGGTCAATGAATCGATAGAGTTGTCAAGGGAAAAACTAAACTCAAAAAGGTGAATTTTTTATATAGCTTGGCTTGTCTTGGAAGCATGGTGCACATTATGGTGGGAGCAGAGAAAAATGGGTATGGGCTCAATGAATGGCCAACTCATTAAAAGGAATAGCTTAGCACATTAGGTGAGTTGGTAATATGTTGTGTATCTCAAAGGTCACAGGTTCATGGTCGGTTCAATTGGGGTCATAGAAAGATGTATCCATAGCTCGATGCATTGAGATAATATCAAATCAAGGTGAACAGAGGAAGACTTAGCACACCATGCAAGCACGATCAACACAGGTGCATTGGTGACGAGCTTGAGATCGAGATCAAAAGCAAAGAAAAGGATTACAAGCCATGAGCGAGATGAAGCGGGAGAAATGTTTGATATCAAAGGGCTGAGCTATTTGATTAGGCCACTGAGCCAAGGAAAACGAATGCATGATAATACTCGACATAAATCCATAAGTGGAAATAGTCTAGAATTGTGGAGGTGCCGAGTTCGGAATTGCGGAGGTTCCGAGTTCATAATTTCAGAGGTTATCGGTTCGGGGACATTGTGGCGAGTTAGTGAGAAGTAAGGAGGTGAGTTACGAAGTCCAAACTCTGAACTCTGAAATTTGGAGTTTGAAACTCATGCCTTTCAAACATTCAAAGGGTAGTTCAAGGATTAGCTCAAAGTGCGTGAACAATTCCACTTTTGGAGTCCGAAGGAGTCCAATTCGGTAGCGGGTTTTGGTGCTTGGTGATCCAATGAGAAGGATTTCAGAGATTTGGATGTGACATTAATCGTAGAGTTGTGATAAGTGGCGTAGTGGATCTCGAAGTACTCGAAAAAGTCTTAGGAGGTAGATCGAGTCAACAATATAGGTTGGCAAATACATGTCAAGAGCTCTCTCAGGGAGAAGTGAATAACTCATTGTGTTGAGTGGAGGGCGTAGAGATAACAAAAAAGAGAGTCTAAAATTCAATACTAAGGGGTATACGTGTTAAGCTCGTAAAGCATGAAGCAACTGGATTCCAAAGTAAAGGTGGAAGCACTTAAACTAACTACTAGGATCATGTCAATTATGGTGTTCCTAATGTCAAAACAGTAAGCTCGGTTAGGATGCAAGATGTGAGGTGTCATGAGGAGAAGTTTTAAACAGAGAGCCTACCAACAAAACAAAGCAAAGCACCCACACAAAGTGGTCAACAGGAGTTTCGGGGGTGGTTAAGTTGTGAAGCTCACTCAAGTGGAATTAAGGTGGTGGAAGATAAGTTAAAATACGGTCAATGTAAAAGGTGTCAACATGAGTGATGCAGTCGGCGTGGTGGTTAGAACAAGGAACCCACCATGTAGAACTAAGAGCTTGCTAAAGAAATGTAATCAAAGTAGCTCGCCAGTCATCTCGATGAGTTAACTGGTGAACTGGTTGTCGAGTTAGCATCTAAACCCCCTCGAATGGAGATTCAACCTTGTAGGGTCCCACCATGGACCAAGATGACCTCAAGGAAATTATTTTAGTATTTTTAATTAAAATGGGGTAAAAATCAACGAGGCCAGTAAAACAAGGAGTGCTCCAATTCAAGCATGGGCAGTTACAAGGAGGCATGTTTTTACTACATTCATGCCTAGGATTTAGGATTTCTCCTTCTTTCTCTCACCAGCTCAGTTGCGCTATAAAATATAAAGGGAATGCAAAATTCAAGAGTTAGAATTTTTTTTCTAAGCTTCCCCTCTCTTCACAAGCTGAGTTGTTGTGAATTTGAAGGCTTTCAAACCTTTCTTCCAAAGATTGTTATGGCAAATTCTACCTCGTCCTGCTATAATGATGCATTGTGCAAGTGCTTGGAGTAATAAAATATTTTTGTGACTAATTTTTTTTTCCTTGCATTATTTTTGTTGTTCTCTTTTGCCTCTTTCATGTCTGCAGGTACATTGTGCAACCCATGTTTCCTTTACAAATTCTGAGAGTTGTGCGTATCTGGAAATGAAGTATTGTATGCGGTTGGGTTTGTAATACATGTCCATTCTTTCCATGTTCATATTTCTTCATTGGCAAGCCGTAATTTTGTCTAACAAACCCCTTTCTTGGTACATCACCCTTCCTAATGTAGGTTTTATTTCTTACAAATCTCTCTCCCTAATTCCCTAGAAATGTTAGTATAGGTTTAGTTATCTATTTTTATTACATTAGAAGTAGTATAGTGCTTATTTTAAGAAAAAGAAGTCGACCTTCTCTGGAGGTTCACCTCAAGCCCACAAGTCCCATAGCTTGAGTGGTGATCCCATGTTACCCAATCACCTCGAATGTCCCATTTACAATTAGACCATTCGGGGGGTGCAGTGATTTGGTGATAACAATACATAACAAATTGACACAATGCCAACATCTATATCACTTTACAAGCTCAAAGATGAACAATATGCCAAAAACAATGAACATAACATATTTGTGAAAAGGCCCAACATAACCTTTATACCCAAAATAATGCATGTCAACCATATGATAAAATGTCATAGCATGAACTTCAAATATGCTCCAAAGAATGCATGTCAATAGCATGACAAAAGGCCATAGAATGAACTTCACATATAGTCCAAACAATGCATTCCAACAACATGACAAAATGCAATAGAATGAACTTCACATATAGTCCAAATAATTCATGCCAACAACATGAAAAAATGCCATAGAATGAACTTCATATATAGTCCAAAGAATGCATGCCAATAGTTTGTCAAAATGTCTCAATACATAATCCTTTAGATATGCCAATCAAAATATTGCACACAAATTGTTTGACAAAATGTCACAACACATCTTCATAGAATATGACATACAAGAGGTTATATGTGAACTGTTTGACAAAATGCCTCATTCCATATTCATATAAATATGCCAAACAAAGTATTGCATGCCAAATGTTTGATAAAATACATCATTCCATGTTCATATAAATATGTCAATCAAAAGATTGCATGCCAATTGTTTGTCAAAATGTCTCAACACATAAAATTTTCAAATATGTCAATTAAAAGATTACACACAAACTATTTAAAAAACTAAAACAACACATAATCTTTAAATATGCTAATCAAAAGATTGCATACGAACTATTTGACAAAATACCGCGACACATAATCTTTTAAATATGTCAATCAAACGATTACATAAAAACTATTTGACAAAATGTCACAACAAATAATCTTTTAAATATGTCAATCAAAATATTGCATACAAACTATTTGACAAAATGTTACAACACATAATCTTTTAAATATGTTAATCAAACAATTACATACGAACTATTTGATAAAATGTCACAACACATAATCTTTTAAATTTTTCAATCAAACAATTGCATATGTACTTTTTTGACAAACTATCACAACACATAATCTTTTAAATATGTCAATCAAATGATTTCATATGAACTATTTGACAAAATGTCACAACACATAATATTTTAAATATGCCAATCAAATGATTGCATACAAACTATTTGACAAAATGCAATGAACTAACAGAAAAAACTATAGCAAAGAGCGCAACCAACTAATAGTAAAACTGTAATGTAGAAATCAACCAAAAACACAACGATTTGACAAATAATTCTACAAAAAAGAAAATAGCAACTAACAACTAAACTGCAGCATGGGAATAAACCAAAAACACAATGATCTAACAACTAATGTTGCAGTAAAGAAAACAACAACTAACAACTAAAATGCAGCATGGGAATCAACCAAAAACACAATGATCTGACAACTAATGTTGTAGTAAAGAAAACACCAACTAACAGTTAAAATGTAGCATGAAAATCAACTAAAAACATAGTGATTCGACATCTAATGCTACAACAAAGAAAACAACAACTAACAGCTAAAATGCAACATGAAAATCAACCAAAAAACACAATGATCTGACATCTAATGCTGCAACAAAGAAAACAACAACTAACAACTAAAATGCAGCATGGAAATCAACAAAAACACAACGATCTAACAAATAATGATGCAATAAAGAAAACAACAACTAATAACTAAAATGCAGCATGGAACCAACCAAAATTTGAAAACTAAAAATGTCAAAAACCATCTCCTAAATACCCAGGTGAAATAGCATCAATAATTTCATGTATCCAACAAAGAGGTAAAACGTAATCTCATATACTCATGTTGGAGAAATTAGAGATCTAATATACCCAGGATGAGAAAACAAGGTTTTCCCAGTACCCGTAAAGGATAGATCTGAAATATTAATACCCAGAATGAGAAACCCATATTTCTCAATACCCAGAAAAGGGATAAATTAGAATATGCATTTATTTATAAAATACCACATAGGATAAAAATTAGAAACCCTTTCCTGAGAGATTCGAGACGAAAGCAGACCAAAAAAACTTTACACTTTTCCTCATTCCTTCTCTATTATTTTCTCCATCTTCTTAGCTCCACACCACACGAAATGAAACCCCAAAACCTTATTTATTTTCAAAAAAAATCCACTAAAATGGTTGCACCAAAAAGGGTGGAATCCCATAATAGAGGCCAAAAATCAGCCAAGATTTTAACAAACCTCTAGAAAATCTTCCTAGAATTTTGACATAATTTCCCCTCTAATTCCTCCTCTCCTTCACACCATGCCAAATGGATAAAATAAAAAACCTAATTCTCATTTATGCTATGGATTTAAAAATACATTAGATTATCATTAAGACTCCAAATTGCCACCAATTAGCTTAAGTCTAAGTTTTTAAAATAAAACTTATGTGCCATATTCCATAAGGAATGGTCAAGACATAATTTAATGCCAAGATAAATCACAAGCCAAATTCCACCATATATCATCAAACTAAGCACCAATTGAATGCCACCTCATAGCAATAATCATACAACCAAGTCAAAGCATGAACAAAACAAATGCCAAGCCACATACCTTATACTAATCAAATGTCATGCAATCATTAAGGCTGAGTCAAAAGAATCTAGATGATCTTTTGAAACTTGGTTAGGTTACTAACTTACCATCGTAAGTTATGCTTAGGTTAGATCACTTAACCTAGATCTTGAAAGAGCCGGATAGTTTAACAAAGAATAATTCTTGATTAATTATTCATACATACAGAGGATTACATATATATAGGAAAGGATTTCCTATTATCAAGGAGGTTGTTTAAACAACTCTCCTATGTTTATGAGTTGCTTAAAGAACTCTACAAAAAAAAACTAAATACGTGAAGAAGTTAAAACAACTTCACATTACAAATTATATTAAACATATACACACCATAACGTGAACACTAATAAAGATACCCTAACATCCCCCCCCCAGTGTGAACGTGGGGAAGAACACCATCTTCAACCAAACAGCATGTCACTCCATAGCTTGCACATGGTCTCGATCCTCAACATTGATTGTGGGAACTACATCATCCAGGGACCGATCAACCTATTAGATGAATACATGAATTGGGACCGTTCAACCAATTCACATCAACCATCAAGTCAATCTAATCAAGAACACTTCCTACTATAGTATCAATGGTACAAATCTCCACATCACCATCATAACAGGGGAAAAACACTAAACTGCACACAGGAACATGGATGATCATCTATTCTTATTCATCACACATAAAGCAAACAAATGTCACTAAAGCAGTATGCGACCTCTGAGGTAGTGAAAAACTTGAGGACGTTGATTGTCCTCTTGTCTATGTTGTCTCCATCCTCCAATATATCGTTGCTTAACTCAGCACAATGTGATCATGAAGCTCAATGAATCTCAGGACATCAAGTTACACCGAAAATACGTCCGTAAGGAATTTTTTTTACAATATTTTGACTCTTTGAATTTTTGACAGTGGACCCAAAAAGGCTTGAAAACAACTTAATAAGGGAATTTGACATTAACAACAAATCACAAAGACTTTTTAGATATTTTACAAGTCATTTGACGACAAGGATAATATATATAAACGACTCTTTTGACCTGGAGATTGATATTTGTCACTTATGTGTTGACAGTTACAAACATTGATGACTCTAATTGACTTGAAACAAAAGACAATATTGATGTTAGATTAATTTTTCAAATAATGACCAATTTTATGAGATATCCCAAATTCTAATTTTGAGATCTTTAAATGTCGAGCTTATGGCAATGTGTTGACATTAAACGAAAACTATAAAGACTTGAACAACTATAATGATAAATAAATTTTAAAAATAGACACTAAAATACCAATGGACAAAGACCATACAATTTACCTAAATAAGACTTGCCTTTATCGACCCGTGTGATTTCATTTGATGGAAAATAGTTGTTCAAAGTCAATTACGCGGGAGGCGTGGCTAATGTTCGGTTAGATCTCTACGACGACGGTATGCAGCTTGAGCAGGTTTTACCACGTCAATGTGTTGTTTGAGCTGCTTAATTTTTCCCCGTGCTGGTATGTCACTCTGACGCCTGCCCTCACATGCAATACTTAATAATATTGCGGATGCAGCTTTGTAATCATCGTCCATGGCGGACATGGCAATGACTCAATCCGCCCAGTTTATTTTCCCCCATCTTTCACATCACAAATTTTTTTGGACAGGAATGCGAGGGTTGTAGGGAAATCTGCATCATCTTTGGGAGCCACGTATGGGCTACATTGAATTTCAGTGACCGCCCATCACTCTGGGCATTTCCTCTTTTGCCTCAGAAGTTTTTGTCTTTTTGTTTAGGTTTCAAATAAATTCAATTGTATATTACGGCTGCAGTACCTGCTCCTCCACTCCTAGGAAAATAAGTCTGTATTTATTGTCTGAAAAACATGCCGATTTTTTATTAAATTCTCCCATCGGACAGATTTTACTGAATTATTTTAGAATTATATACTCTGTCTGTACAATGTCAAAAATATAGGTAGAATTCATGGCTTAAAGCTAGAGTGACACAATCTGGTCTAAATTCAGGATAGGTTATGGTTTGGTTTAGTTCACGGGAAGCGAAAATCTAGGTTTAATGTTGTGTCGTTTGTCTAGATGGATTCGCGAAATCCGGTCCAAGAAACTGCAATTTGGGGGGAGTATGCGGATTCGATCATGGTAGCCGATGAGGAGTAGGAGTCGGTGTCCTTTTGCGACCTGTCCCTGCACAACGACCACACAAAAAGGGAGAGGATGTTACGGGATTCGAACGCTAGTTGTTCAGAGCCCGAGGAGGATTTCGACTTCAACCTGAGCCGCACCAGCTCAATGGCGTTCCAAGTGTGCCCGGCCGATGATCTATTCCGCCAGGGCCGGCTCCCTCTCGCCCTCCAAAGATTTTGGAGTGAACCCAACGCACAAAATTTTTACGGTTTATCAAATTGCTGCAGTGAAAATCACCGTCTTTTGACTGAGAAGATGCAGGCGTGAAGAATTGAATCGATGTACTCACACTTGCAATTAGGTTAAGTCTAAAGGTTCACAGAGAAAAATTTATAGCTCTGGTAAATCCGCCCCTCTCAGGTTCAAACATAGATGGTGAATAAATCGACATAGACAAAGATGACATAATCTCTTCTAACTGGCATATATGCCCGTCAAATTGAAACCTGTACAATGATAACATTACTTGTATATCTCGAAGTTCAACCACAATACTAGGCCACACGTTGTTTGTTGAGTACCTCGTAAAGAATGGCACATTGCTTACCATATGTAGCATTGTAATCAGTACAAGATAGAGATAATTATCTTTGTAAGAAGCAAATTACAGTATTTTTTCTCCCTTCCCTCACTACCTACTAACCAAGTATGCTACTAACCACCACTAAGACTTAATTGCATAAAATCAGAGAAAGAAATGGACATTGTGATTTAAAAAATGAAATTGAATAAGTTAGACTAAAACTATATTGCTTTTTTAAGTACTGCAAGCATAAATGTACCATAGACATTTGAGTAATTATGATCATGATGATTATGTTTTTTTATTTGTGGGTAGTGAAAACCAAACTTCTTGTTCTACATAACCAAGTAATATATGTACACAAACTCAACGAAATGTAAAATAGAGGGATTTAATGGAGATATATAATTATCCCTTTATTACTAGAAATTGCACCCCAAAGCGCAATAGACATGGTGGTAATAGGGTTGGAGAATAGAATTCCAAGGAGTGGTAAAGCGAAACATGGTAGGGAAGGTAAGAAAATAGACAAATACACTAGCTAGAGAGAGACACAATTCTTCATTAAACCTTTTATTGGAAGAATCGATACTTAATTTTAGATAGTGCAACATAAACAAAAAGTCACAAAATTTTAGAAGCACGCTCCATACAACAAAAAGAGATTATCTTTCTCATTTAAAAGACTCATTCAAGTATCTTAAAAACCAAACTATTTCAGTTATGTACAAATAGAAGGAAGCACTTAAGAACAAAATGGTTGTGGTGCTTTGTTTGATTTCAGGAATCCAACCATGTGAAAATATGAGGCACTTGCAATCAAGAAGGCACATGTATTTTGTTTCGTCCTTTTCCAACATGCTTCTTCATTGCCTCAACTATTGGCACCCATTCCACTCTACCGTCCATCACTTTTGATTTTGCATGCCCGGTTTTGTGTATTAGATCTTCAATTTTCTTCTTTCTGTTTCTGTTGGGCGAACTTGCCTACTTCTAGAGATGTCAATGCAGTACAGGTTTTTTCCAGCCTTTTCTTTTTCTGTTCTATGATAACCACTAACTCTAGCGAAAATAAGTTATTGTATTGACGTCTCTGGAAAACCAGCTTGTAATTGGTCTATGTAAATCTTGTAAATAGAGGCACATTTGTTTTTTTCTAAATCTGGCTTTGTTTCACATTTGTGGCACTGAATTTATAGCTTGCTTGTATGAGGCCTAGAGGTCCAAATCAATGCCTCAATTCACTAAAAAAAATATACTACAAGTTTTAGAAATGCAAATTTACCGTTAAAAACGTGTCTTTCTCTAAAACACTTTTTGCTTACGTCATTGTACACACTGATTTACCATTTGATTCTCCCTTAATTTTGTCTCTATACCATTACTAATACCTCTGCATCCTTTTCATTTGATTCAATATCTCGCTCCATGATAGAAATGAATCTGCTTCATCCTACACAAGCCTAAAATATAGATGCCTATATGGAAAAGAGGCCTAAATACCTTGAGATGCCCATCATCCAATGTATGGATGCGATGGTGTCATTTTTTGACTCACGAAAATGTGGCCTGGAATTAATTTACCACAGTCACGTCGTGGCTAACAATAACCCTCAACTTGTTGTTTCAAATAGTTTCCACCTTTTTGTATTTCAAAAGTGTGGTTGAACACAAGGGAATCAGATTCAATAACAATTTTTCTCAGACCATCACAAAACCAGGCTATAGGAGTCTTTGTTTCATATCTTTCTTGCTCTACTGAGGTCACCACCATATGTAGATTAAAAAATGTACAACTGCTCCCTAAAATTGACCCAACTCACTGATGCTTTGCGTTAAGCAATATGGATCTTACGCCCCAGCCTATAGAGCTAACCATTCTAACACGAGTTTATGAAATGCTTATTGCAAAATTTGCCACTTTTCCAAGTCACCCATACTTGTGGGGGCCAATACATGTATAGTGACCATATTGTAAGCTTCCGCCATGACATTTCATCCATAGTGTGGTACCTACCCTGTCGGCCACATGACCTAGATATCCAAATATTGTAGAGAGTAGGAGTAGAAGCGAAATCGTATGAATGTTTTCTAAGTAAGGAACATGTCATTCATGCACTCCAATTCAAAATATGACATGTGTGATACAACAGAGATGTCATTATAGATGAACCGACACTTACAAGATTACCCACAATTTCTACAGATATCACTGTTACCCAACCTACCATGTGTGAGTAATCCCTTGGTTTGCTACAACCTCCTTTTAACAATGATGGATCTGAAACATCAGTAATATCCACCCCCACATTCACCTCATTTCCATTTACTATATCCATCCCATTCTCCCATACAAAGGTTTAAGACATTAACAAATACTTGCAAAACCCCTCACTCCATTCGGCCTTAGTTGATTGGCCCCAAATAAGTACTAACCCCGTTTATGAATATTCGACAAAGGCCTTTTTTAATATGATCTTTCCAACACTATTCCAATATTTTGTGCCTATGTTTTTCCAACCCTAGAACACTGAAGTATAAATGCATGAATATTCCCTTCACGTAATACGGTACCATCCTAAATACTTTGGTAGCCACCCACGATTCTGGTATTTCCTACTGAACATTATGCTACGACATAGAAGTTGTGATCTGTCATCTATATTTTCTAAGCACAACATTGAAAACAACTCACCTACAACTGTTAAGGCCATACACACCTTATTAGAACAGCTTCCTAATGAGAAAATAACAAATCAACTCGTGTGCCTACCTACCGAACTAAGAGGAACCCGCTCTGATTGGACACACTGCAAAAAATGGACTTTCAAACATGGTCACTTAGTTAGGCTCAGAAACATTATTATTCACCCTAAGTGGTGCTAACACTAGATGGCCTACTCTACATAAACACTTGCATAATCAACCTCCTACATCGTCTGGCACTAAACATATATGGAGAATCCAAAAAATCATTATGTACTCATGTTTGATAGCCATTTATATGGCCGCAAGGTAATCCATACTCCGTTAGGAAATCCTAATGTACCTACATCCACTAACCCTTACATTATTATGCATATCTTCCAGGCAAGCTACACACATCTCCCTACAGAATCAAAATTCTTCATTACATAATACACAATTATGATAGATACCTCACCATTTGTTTCTAATATACAAATTCTTTCCACTCCATATGCAGTTACCCTAAAGATGGCAAACAACTTCTACAACATGGCTATGTGTATTGATAATTATATTAGTTACATACAACACCTCTTATCTGAATGTGTAGCAAGCCACTGCCAAGGCAACAAAAATGTGGATGAAGATACATTTTTTGCAATGCTACTCACCCAAAAAAACTTGAGAAGGCACAACAAATGTTACAGCATGCAACAATCACAGTCAAGGATGCCCAAAAAAACCTTAGGGAAAAATTCGATGTGTAGTACTATAAGCCCACCCCATAAATAACCACCTACAAACAATGTATAGGTCTGTAGGCCTTAACATATGTATACCAACAATTTTGTAACGTGTTAATATATTTACAATTTTCTAAATTGAAATCATTTACATTACATAGCACATATTGGCCCCCACCTACAAATAAGCATGGCTAAACTGACTTCATAAATAAGCACGATACAATGACATAATGTTCACACACAATGTATGACCAATCCAATAGGTAACATCTACACACATCATCCCAAAAAAATTTCCCACTTCCATTTAAATTATGTCTCCATTTCATCTTGCATCTACTACATTTTTTTACTCTCATAAACTTCATCCACACCCAGAATCACAATTTCACAAATATGATATGAACTGGATGTTCCTCCTTATCTTTCTAGAGAATATTATCCATAATTTTTCTTCATATCCATGATGTACTACTAATTGAAATTGACATTATTAAAATTATCAAACCTATATTATTATACTACCATATCATCTAGGACAATGACTATCTATCTTAATTACTTGATTTTCTTACTATTTGTATAAACTAAATCGAAGTCTAACCGCTTTCATTTAAAATCATCACCACCACTCTTCAATGCAAACCAAATCAAACTAAAGAGAACATACACTCCACACACCATTCAACAGTTCATGATCTCAACATATATACAAGTACCTCTATAATACACAACACACTTTAATAAAAAAACCCACAACACTTCACAAACCATTACAAATATTAATCAACATGCTCAGGACCAAGGACCTGAGCCTTTCTCTTTCAGATAGTCTTAACCACCTAAGCCCATTGTTGTTTTTCAATGGCTATACCATTAACATCATTCACTCCTATCTCCTCTACACTTTCGGAAAGAAACCTAAACCTATATGTTTATACGTGATGACACATGACAAATTGATTGCTATGACAAGCCAACCTCCATAACTTGCCTGCAAATTGGCTCTCAATTGTTGTGGCCCGGACTTGACA
Organism: Taxus chinensis; assembly: GCA_019776745.2. NCBI lineage: Eukaryota > Viridiplantae > Streptophyta > Pinopsida > Cupressales > Taxaceae > Taxus > Taxus chinensis. The sequence goes on from CM034153.1 coordinate 45,921,478, forward strand.
AACCTGAGTTGGGTTGGCTTTATATTGCATGATTTCAAGGGAATGTGTCAGTTGTGTTATGTGATGCACAAGTTGAGCACCCTGTTTATCACATACAGTTGTAAGTGGTTCACTTGTCTTAGTAATAGTAAGGTGATGTGTACGATAATGAACTGATGTACCTGAAATTCTATGCTTCTTTGCACCTATACTCAGAATATGTCTCTGTAGATGTAGAAAAAAACTTCAACATTTGGTGTCCTAACCTCTATCTTTTTGGGTCACTGATGGTGTAAGCAAATAGAATATTAACAAATTTTAACATCAGAAATCAAGCAGGAGGTTCGAATGTAGTGGTCCAGCTATCATTGAGAACAAACATGACTGGAAATTATCTTGAAGTTCATTTTATATGGATTGGGAAGGGAACTTATTGTATTGAAAAACAAGGAATCTATGGACCTTTAATTTTGGATGTAAGTGTTACACCTGGTGAAGACAATGGCAACATTTAATCTTATAGTAATACTAAACATTTATAACATAATTTTATTTTTTTTGTTTGTTGTTTTTAGTGGGTGAATTTTGTGTGTTAAGTTAATGATTAGAAAATGGGGTCCTCGGTTTTAATATGTATGAATTTTCATTACACATTTAAGAGAAAATTTTCCATACGTGTGTTTTTTGTTACAATGTGCATACATGTCTATAAGGGTATTTAAAATTATAAGCTCATAAGAAAGTATACTTTCAATTATATTTAACTTGATATTTGCATTGTATTTTGAGGTTTTGTTAAGTTTATAGAGAGCAAGTGCGGAGTTTTTTCTGATTTCATGGTCCTTAGTGACGTTATTTAGAGTCTAAGCCAAACTGTTTGACAAAATGATAGGAATTTCGCATGGTAGTCAAAAGCACGTTCACATTTTAAAGATGAATGTCAACAGTGTTCATAATTGAGTGGAAGCACACGTGTTATTGCAAGTCTAAAATCCCTCGTGATTTATTTTCGGTAATGTTGTCTCAAGAAGAAATAACATAATCAAGCTTAGATATGCAGCGATGAAAACTTACAAAACAAATGTGATCCTCTTATGGATGGTCAAGAGTTTACATATTGACATGTTGACATTGTGTAGGTGGCTATCTAAAGAAATGTCTCTGCCCACACGCCATCTAATGGAATGCCATAATAAGAGGATTTACACAACAAAATGGTGTTCTTGATTACGCTTAAAAGGATTTCCAAAGAAATGAACCTGCGCAGGTGTCATCTCAGGACATGCAATGGTAGCAGCATATACACAAGTTGGGTTTGTTGAAAATGCCTTCAACACAGTTTAGAAAATGTAATTACCATGTTTAAATCCAAATGCCACAACATTTTCCAACATCCTTTTAGGTTGTGGAAAATAATAAATTTAAATTTGAATGTTTTGAATTTGTGCACAGACATGCCAATTAAAAATTGATTGCCAAATAATGGCTGAGTGCATTTATTTACATTTTTTGTAATTCGTTCGCCTGTGTTCAATATGCGTACATATTTTGTATGTCTGAGAAATATATACTTTTTATTATTGTTTGATGGATGCCCATACCATGTTGTAAAGTTTTGAGTTTGAGGAGGCATATCAATAATTTATCCTACAACCAGTCCACATGCCTTGTGCTTTTGCATAGATTATTTATAGTTAAAATTATAAAAATTAGTTATCTTAAATAAATAAATCTTATAAAAGGAAATGGGAATTTACGAGCATCAAAAGGAGCTAAATCAACAAAATTTTATTTGACAATCACTGATAATTTGAAATTCCAGGTCTTATTTTTTCCCAATGTGTAAGGCATGTAGAAATGAAAAGTTCAACAAGAAAGAAGACAAGGATTGCTTGGAACTATTTTTTTATTGAATACACTAAAAACATGCATAACACCAAACGTGTTTTGCTCGCATCATCTCTAGGAAAATGTAATGGTCAAATATAAATTTGCTTATTTCTAAGGGTTTTATATATTTATTTGAAAAATGGGGAATGCCCTAAAAACTAAGTATTTTTTGTTTGGTTTGTATACAACTTGGGAAGCTCAAATGAATGGTTATTTTCATTGATGAATTCTTCTTGTTAGGTAACCATTTGCATAAATGCCATTATTCTGATATGCCAACTATTGCCCAATTTCAACACAAAATATATTATCCAACTTCAACACTTAATCTGTCTCTTGTGGATGGTCTATTACCTATGGTTTCTATGGTCTACTATGATTTTGTTACCATTTTTCCTCGTTCACAGGATTTGCCCTTTAAGCTGAGACATTTGATATGGTTGACGGTATTTGGTATCACATTCCTCAATTCAATCAAATTATCTCTTGCAACTGTTGCATGTAGGGGTTGTAGTCTACTGTTGTTATGTCTCTGTTTAATGGCCACACTTGTAGTTTGCATATTACATCAGACATAGCAGTTTGCCTATTTGACAATACCTAAAAGTCAATTCATCTATTGTAGCCTTCCGCAGATATGTTATTTTTCATATGGCCAGTGATATACAACCAAAACTTGGCAAACTACTACATCAAATCTAAAACTAAGACAATTAAAGAAAAAATGAACAATTTATTTTTATATAAACAAGTGAATTTATTGTTGGGATTGTTTCCCTCGTATGAGTTTAGGACAGTTTCAGTTTTTGTAACAGTCAAATGAATACACGTTTACGAAACAAACATTCCACATGTACGGATATACTGGGGAAAGAAGTTACTTAAGTTTTACAAAACCAATTAAATATCCATAAAATAATAATAACAATATATGTTGGTCAAGATTAAAATAGAGGGAAAAATAAATGATTAGTCAGCATAAAATCCAGGAAACTCTTGCCAACGTAAGAGTATTGGTCTCATGGGCCGCCAATAGTTTGATAGAATGTCCCAACGAATTGTGGTTTCTTGTAATACAAGGATTTCTCAATATGCACATGATGATGATAGGGAAAGGTCTATTTTTGGTATATGAGACTTGTTGATAACCAGTAAAAATAGGCTTCCCTTTCCGTGCAAGATATGAAAGATGAATTTTCTAAAATTTTCCCTGCAAACGCATTTAGGAGCATTTTTATGAAAACAGAAGATGAAGCAACAAGGGGAATTGTGCATCTATTTTTTCTATATCCATAAGCATAAGATCTACCTGATAAAATGCCTCCTCAGAAATGGGATTTTTGTCTTATTTATTTGTGGATACGTTGGTGGAAGCATATGCACAAAATGACCCCATGTTTAAAGGACAACAATATATTTGGGATACGTATTCAACATTACAAGTATAAACTTGGAAAAAATTAATGATTTCCATTTTCCACATTGTACAATTAACATAAAACTACAATACCTAGCCACACAAGTTATGAGTCTCCATTTAACTTGCTTCCCATTTCCATAAACTACCATACAATATGCTATCAACTTAGTATGTAGAAAAAATAACACGTGTGCAGTTTTATATTCTCTATCTAAATATCATAGTACGAAACATCAGAGAAACTTGTGTACATTTATATCAAAATCTCGTGCATGGTATAGCATACCAACTATTATAATTTATCAAATCTCAAAATTTTGAACTTGAAGAAGATTGGTATTTCATGTAAAATACTAATATACAACAAAATTGCCACTAAATAACAAAAACTTACTGCCACATAACTCAATCATCATCATCTTCCACACTACACCGAAATCAACTTTACAAAATTACAAACAACAAATTGTACCGTGCTTTACACTCCAACTCCTAATGACACATTCACAGCATAATCTTGCTCCTCTCGGAGCGACCACTAGTTATAATCTCCACATAGTCCGGTAGGTGTACAAAGCATAGAGAGATCTGGGATGCAAATATGTCGAAATTAATTTGCATAAATAGAGGTCGGGTTTGAAGGTGAACTGGGAGGCGGGAGCCGAGTATTTGCAAATAAGCTTGAGATCACACGATGATGGAGACCTCGCAGAAACATTGCTCAAGATAATGCATGGATCCAATTTACACAAAATTGACTGGCAGATCCAAATCAGAGCGCAAAACCAAATCAGATCTGTCACCTCCACAACAAAGACATCAAAATCACATGTGGGCGTCTTACTGTAGGTTTGAATGCTGAACGGCTACATGACTGGTCAAGATGGTTCAAACTATGCTGCTCACAAGAAGTTGGAACGAACCAAAAAATAGACTTAAAAGAAAAATTGTTTCAGATAAGACGAAACTAATCATTGGATGAAGCACGCGATCAAGGAGTCCACAGCCACAAAGTGTTGAATAGTAAACTGGCCTTGGGATCGCCATCACCAAAAGTTATATCTCAGGAAACCAACAGAGCTTTCACTGCTTGCATCTCTCATTTTTTTAGCCGCTGAGGGAGAAGCTAGAAGAGATGGTCCTGGGCCAAGATACAGGTCTTCGTGAAAGTTACAGTCGTCCCGTTAGTCAAATCTATTCGTAGATGTTGTCACCTGGTGAAGAGATTAACTCAATACAAAATAGATCAGACACGTCTGCTCATATTGCAACAGAGAGGGTCAAAACAATAATGGAGGTTGAACAATTCTGAGTCGAGCTAGATTGACAGATGTCTGATCAAATATTAAAATAGAAAAATTTAAAAATACGCATTATCTCGAATATAATCACTAAACCCGTACTCTCATTCTCAGGGACGAAGGAATCGATTACTACTGCCCCTACCAATCTTTTAAAGATTCCATTGGTCACAGGAACAAAACAAAACACAGATGGCTCTGATACCAAAATGAAAGAGCCAGATAGAGAATAATTCTTGATTAATTATTCATACAAAGGATTACATGTATATAGGAAAAGGATTTCCTATTATCAAGCAGGTTGTTTAAATAACTCTCCTATGTACCTCTCTACAAATAAAAATTAAATATGTGAAGTTGTTAAAATAACTTCAGATTACAAATTATATTAAACATATACACATCATATCATGAACACTAATAAAGATACCCTAACAGATCTTAGATTCGTAAGTTAGTAATAACCTTAACAATATCACACTAGAAGCAACCACAAACACCGCCAGTCACTATCAAAGTGTGACTGACATAACATGAAACAAGAAGAAACAACCAAACATGATTTATTAATAATATGGATTCCCAAAAGTTGGGATGTTACATCATCCCTTAGTTGGACTGTCTTGCAACCTTCATCTCTTATCTCCCAACTTGGAGAGATAAATCTTCCTAGCCTCTCTCTTTCTTTCTTGGAAATTTTCCCGACTGAAACTATCTCTAACTAGCTATTTTAGACCCTTGTGACATTTCCTTACAACATTTAGTGCCTTTTCCACTCCCAAACACCTTGGAAACAATTAACAATTGAAAATGTTGAGTGTAAGGAAGTTACTTTCTCTTTGCATTTTCTATGAGTGAAAATACAACTTTATGTTACATATTGGTTATGAATACGATTTGATAATTGTGAAACTATACTGACAGTTTCAAAATCAATGCATAAGGTTGCTCAACTATCCCAATGGTTTTTCCACTATGTAAAACTCTAAAACCTTTGGTGCATATGAGCTCAAAATCTATTGTTGTTTTTTACAAAAAGTACATAACTTTTTTAGGAGAATATAAATATAAAATCATATTCTAGTTCTGACGCATTCCACATTATTTTTTACCTCTACATGAAAATCTATCGCTTTTAAGTCTTCAACAAACACGACCACTTCCTAAATGACACTGACATTTAAATAAATCAAATAACTGAATTTGAACCACGTCGCTAACTAAAATGATCCACTTTGATATACTTGATGCCCTTGAAGTGCTAGAGTGTTGATGTATCCCTTGGATCAATTTTGACTGTGCCAAAATGAAAAACATGTTGAATAGTATACATGAACACGTCACTACATGTTTTTAATTAATGTAGGATTAATTATGGACTTGGATGATCATACATCAAGTCAAAAAGAAATTAAAGAGAAGGTAATACAACCATTAATCGATATAAAACCTTGAACAAATAGCACTATATGAAAAAATTCAAGATAGATGCCTTGAAATTAATATGTCACAACTTTTTGCAAATAAATATATTTAAGGTATCCATCTACTAACTTTCTAATCTCAATGTCATGTCCCATATTTAGTTGAATGAATATGTTTTTATAGAACACACAAACACACATCCTACTTCTATGGTGAGCTCCACACCATCTATTTGAGTCTAAGGAATTGAGACGGAGGCTTTGTGCACTTGAACATGTTTGATATTAAGGAGAGCATAGCACTCCACCTTATATTGCAAAACAACTAACATGAGACCCCACCACATGAAAATTATTTTATATTAGATAGACTACTGCTTTAAAAACTACTTTAACCTTTTTTATATAAAATCCCCATCAAATTTTGATAATAAAGTCTCACTTATTGCTATTTTTTTAAATCAATCTACCTTAAGTCTTTCAAATTCATGACAAAGCTAAACACTAATTTAAATAATAATTAAAATTTATAGAATTTTACTTGTATTTGATTTATTTTAAGACCTTCAAAAATAGGCATTATTACAATGATATTTTTCTTTGTATATTTTTTAGTAATAATAAAAAACAAAGAGACGAGAGTTACTATACAAACATCATAAACATTTGTTACTAAAAAGGAAGGATACAACTTTATACAACACCCAAAACACATATCCTACTTCTATGGTAGACTTGAGATGAAGGTCTTGTGCACTTGATGATCTGTTTGATCCTAATGAAATCATGATACTCCCAATTGTATTGCAAAACAACTAACCTAAAACCCTAGGTGCAAACTATTTTATATTAGATAAAGTACTACATTAAAAACTACTTTGACTTTTTATATATAAAATCTCCACTAAATTTTGATAATAAACTCTCACATATTGTAATTAAAAATTAGTTTATTACTCTTATGGCCTAGGTAAACACTAATTTAAACAAAACCATGATATGGTAAATCCTGCCGAAGTTAATGCATTTTAGGGGTGGATGAAAACATAATAACCAAAATACATGAAAGCAAGAGACAAGTTAGGAAAAATACTTGGTAGGGCAGAACAATATAGAATAAGAAATAATATGCTTATATTGAGTTCATATAATATGACATATGAGTACACATAATACTCACTACATCAAAAAAAACTTAAACATTAAACAACCCATTCCATACAAAAATTGCAGAGGGATTGCAACACCTTATATATTACTAAAATTATCAAGATAATGATTGGAAAAATATTAGATTCCAAGTAGAATCGATGTATTACACCTATTGAAGGAACTATAAAATCCTTAAAGACATATAATTGCATTACTGATTTCCCAGATTTTAATAAAACTTTTGTTTTTAAAAATGCATATTTAATATGTTTGGTAGTTGATTAACAAATTGTACATACAATTTCATTATACTAAGAATAAGAAAATCATAAATAGAGAGTTGGGCCCTGAATTTGTCAATATAAATTTGTGCATATTTAATACACATTGTTGGTTGTATATAGTATAGTACGTGCATTGATAGAGAAAGAAAGAGAAATTAAAACTTAGCGATGTTTGTTGGAACATTGTGTTTTCCGTTCATAGTATAGCGTGACATAGAATTTTTCATAGAGGACATTTTTTGTGACCTCAATTTCAATGGTAGCTCTATTTATAATGTGTATAGCCTTATTAATTTTTGTTTGTGCTAGGAGTGTTGCATCGTTTTCAACTCGTGTAGCTATTTGGTAGAAGTTGTCACTACGTCCTAGGAATATAGGCTATTTTTTCATTTTGTGTTTTCCTTTTTAGACACAAAAAATGCATGAAGGTTAGTTTTTTTAGTTTTCAAAAAGAGAGTCAAAATAAGGGAAACCTATGTCCTAAATTTTTACAAGTTATAAATTATAATGTATTCACAACTGAACGATTTAGCCTTCTATATTATGGTTGACTAGATTTTTTATATTAAGCATTGGTCTAATTAGAAAATTAGAAATACTTTGAAAGTGTGAAATTAGTTTTGTGCATCTTTACTAAGTAGGTGGGTAGATGGTGTGTGTAGAGCCTATATCTTTTAGCATGCATTTTCAAAATAAGAAATTGTATCCAAATGTAATAAAATAACCTACACATCAACTCAATCCAAATTATCAGACATAAACTTGATCCAATGTGTGATATGTGAATCCTAGATCTACAATATGATCTAAACAACACATAAAACTTAGAAATGTTAAATATGGTTTCATATCATTAAAAACCTAGAAATGATTTATGTTCCCAACACAAACAAACTAGGGATTCCAAGAGAATTTGTAGTACATAATTTAGTAAGCAGGAATTACTAGTAAAGAAACAAACATCGTCATCTCACTAGTGATTATCACAAATTTATAAGTTTACTGATGGTAATGAAGTAAATTGAATTTTCGGGGGGAACAATGTTGTTCAAGTTAGCATCATGTCGTTTTTGTAACTTCTTAACCTAATGATGATAAAATAAGGCTTAATTTAATGGGATTGAGAGGTTTCAACCTTAATATTTAATACAAATTCATCCATGAAATTGAGAGTAATCAACCTAAATATTTTTAAGAAATCCATGAATCAAAATTTGTTTCCCATAGTATCTTGTAGGATTCTAGTTATCCAGTTATTGGATTCCAACCCAAAAAAATTGTCCAAATAATTGCTAAATTTGATCAACGGGGACTAAATTTATAATCCAAATCGTGATTCTCATAGATAAGACAAGGTCGTGTTCCTACAGTCACAATTACATGAGCAATGGGGATAAAATATATAAACTAGGAAAAACTTTCATAACTCAAATAATTCAATGCTTATCTTTGGGAAGTTTAGACTCCACTAAAATTTGTGAACTGTGGGAATAATAAAATCATAATATTTCATAACATTAAATTTATGTTATTGAGGGGGGAATTTGAATCAAACGACAACACAAAGATGCAAAATCCCCATAACAGATGATCATTACATAAATTATTTTTCAGAGTTAGAATCCAGACCATACAAACACACAGAATTGCTTAAAACTAATCCAATCATCAGAAACAACAATGCATTATCATAAGTATGTGTATTTAGATTACTTCGGAAAAAAATTAAAAATCAAAAGGAAAAAACCACTTGCAGATGATAAAGCACACAAATCCCACCATACTTTTCTTCACGATTCTAACCACAATTCAATATACTAAAACCACTCCTGAAGCAGACCAAATTCATAGAATGCTATAAGGCGACTAGTAAACCAACCCCAAATGACCAAAAAAATCAGAAACACATCTTCGTCAATCCAAAAATGTTAAAAAAAGTAGCGAAATTAAAATTTTCACAATGAATGTGAATTCTTGAATCGAAGATAGCTTCATTTGAATCCTAAGATCCAACTAAGCCTGTAGAGACACAAATTTGTTTTGCATCACGATTTGAAAATGATGATGATCAATTGTAATGTTGTGGCTAATGATGTGAGATGGGGGTAGAATCATAACTTTTGCATTGCATGGCGTAATGTCCATTTCTAGATCTGAATCTGAAAAAAAGGTTTTGGCTCCGAATGCAAGAAGTCTGATTGTTGGAACAATAATGATCAAACCCTGACACCGAATTGAAACCACACCTTTGGGGCGTCAAAACCAGCTAGAATTTAGTAAACACCTTAAGAACTGTTAAGGCCCTACACACCTTATTAGAACAGCTTCCTAATGAGGAAATAACAAATCAACTCGTGTGCCTACCTACCAAACTAAGAGGAACCCGCTCTGATTAGACACACTGCGAAAAATGGACTTTCAAACATGGTCACTCAGTTAGGCTCAGAAACATTATTATTCACCCTAAGTGGTGCTAACACTAGATGGCCTACTCAGCATAAACACTTGCATAATCAACCTCCTACATTGTCTGGCACTGCACATATATGGAGAATCCACAAAATCATTATGTACTCGTGTTTGATAGCCATTTATATGGCCGCAAGGTAATCCATACTCCGTTAGGAAATCCTAATGTACCTACATCCACTAAACCTTACATTATTATGCATATCTCCCATGCAAGCTACACAAATCTCCCTACAGAATCAAAATTCTTCATTACATAATACACAATTATGATAGATACCTCACCATGTGTTTCTAATATAAAAATTCTTTCCACTCCATATGCAGTTACCCTAAAGATGGCAAACAACTTCTACAACATGGCTATGTGTATTGATAATTATAGTAGTTACATACAACACCTCTTATCTGAATGTGTAGCAAGCCACTGCCAAGGCAACACAAATGTGGACAAAGATACATTTTTTGCAATGATACTCACCCAAAAAAACTTGAGAAGGCACAACAAATGTTACAGCATGCAACAATCACAGTCAATGATGCCTATAAAAACCTTAGGGAAAAATTCGATGTGCAGTACTATAAGCCCACCCCATAAATAACCACCTACAAACAATGTATAGGTCTGTAGGCCTTAACATATGTATACCAACAATTTTGTAACGTGTTAATATATTTACAATTTTATAAATTGAAATCATTTACATTACATAGCACATATTGGCCCCCACCTACAAATAAGCATGGCTAAATTGACTTCATAAATAAGCATGATACAATGACATAATGTTCACCCACAATGTATGACCAATCCAACAGGTAACATCTACACACATCATCCCAAACAATTTTCCCACTTCCATTTAATTATTTCTCCATTTCATCTTGCATCTACTACATTTTTTTACTCTCATAAACTTCATCCACGCCCAGAATCACAATTTCACAAATATGATATGAACTGGATGTTCCTCCTTATCTTTCTAGAGAATATTATCCATAATTTTTTCTTGATATCCATGATGTAGTACTAATTGAAATTGACATTATTAAAATTACCAAACCTATATTATTATGCTACCATATCATCTAGGACAACAACTATCTATTTTAATTACTTGATTTTCTTAGTATTTGTATAAACTAAATCGAAGTCTAACCACTTTTGTTTAAAATCATCACCACCACTCTTCAATGCAAACCAAATCAAAATAAAGAGAACATACACTCCACACACCATTCAACAATTCATAATCTCAACATATATACAAGTACCTCTATAATACACAACACACTTTAGTAAAAAACCCACAACACTTCACAAACCATTACAAATATTAATCAACATGCTCAGGACCAAGGACCTGAACCTTTCTTTTTCGGATAGTCTTAACCACCTAAGCCCATTGTCATTTTTCAATGGCTATACCATTAACATCATTCAATCCTATCTCCTCGCACTTTCGGAAAGAGACCTAAACCTATATGTTTATATGTGATGACACATGACAAATTGATTGTTGTGATAAGCCAACCTCCATAACTTGCCTGCAAATTGGCTCTCAACTGTTGTGGCTCGAACTTGACAAACCTGAGTTGTGTTGGCTTTATATTACATGATTTCAAGGGAATGTGTCAATTGTGTTATGCGATGCACAAGCTAAGCACCATGTTTATCACATACAGTTGTAATTGCTTCACTCTTCTTAGTAATAGTAAGGTGATGTGCACGATAATGAACTGATGTACCTGAAATTCTATGCTTCTTTGCACCTATACTCAGAATATGTCTTTGTAGCTGCAGAAAAAACCTTCAACATTTGGTGTCCTAACCTCTATCTTTTTGGGTCACTGATGGTGTAAGAAAATAGAATATTAACAAATTTCAACATCAAAAATCAAGTAGGAGGTTCGAATGTAGTGGTCCAGCTATCATTGAGAGCAAACGTGACTGGAAATTATCTTGAAGTTCATTTTCTCTTGATAGGGAAGGGAACTTATTGTATTGAAAAACAAGGAATCTATGGACCTTTAATATCGGATGTAAGTGTTACACTTGGTGAAGACAATGGCAACATTTAATCTTATAGTAATACTGACTATTTATAACGTAATTTTATTTTTTTGTTTGTTGTTTTTAGTGGGTGAATTTTGTGTGTTAAGTTAATGATTAGAAAATGGGGTCCTCAGTTTTAATATGTATGAATGATTTTCATTACACAATTTAAGATAAAATTTTCCATACGTGTGTTTTTTGTTACAATGTGCCTACATGTCTATAAGGGTATTAAAAATTATAAGCTCATAAGAAAGTATACTTTCAATTATATCTAGATCGATATTTGCATTGTATTTTGAGGTTTTGTTAAGTTTATAGAGAGCAAGTGCGGAGTTTTTCTGATTTCATGGTCCTTAGTGACGTTCTTTAGAGTCTAAGCCAAACTATTTGACAAATGATAGGAATTTCGCTTGGTAGTCAAAAGCACGTTCACATTTTAAAGATGAATGTCAACAGTGTTCATAATTGAGTGGAAGCACACATGTTATTGCAAGTCTAAAATCCCTTGTGATTTATTTTCAGTAATGTTGTCTCAAGAAGAAATAACATAATCAAGCTTAGATATGCATGGATGAAAACTTACAAAACAAATGTGATCCACTGATGGATGGTCAAGAGTTTACATGTTGACATTGTGTAGGTGGTTTTCTAAATAAATGTCTCTGCCCACACGCCATCTAATGGAATGCCATGATAAGAGGATTTACACTTAAAAGGATTTCCAAATAAATGAACCTATGCAGGTGTCATCTCAGGACATGCAATGGTAGCAACATATACGCAAGTTGGGTTTGTTGAAAAGGCCTTCAACACAATTTAGAAAATGTAATTACCATGTTTAAATCCAATTGCCACAACATTTTCCAACATCCTTTTAGGTTGTGGAAAATAATAAATTTAAATTTGAATGTTTTGAATTTGTGCACAGACATGCCAATTAAAAATTGATTGCCAAATAATGACTGAGTGCATTTATTTACATTTTTTGTAAGTCATTCGCCTGTGTTCAATATGCGTACATATTTTGTATGTGTGAGAAATATATACTTGTTATTATTGTTTGATGGATGCCCATACCATGTTGTAAAGTTTTGAGTTTGAGGAGGCATATCAATAATTTATCCTACAACTAGTCCACATGCCTTGTGCTTTTGCATAGATTATTTATAGTTAAAATTATAAAAATTAGTTATCTTATATAAATAAATCTTATAAAAGGAAATGGGAATTTACAAGCATCAGAAGTAGCTAAATCAACAAATTTTTATTTGACAATCACTGATAATTTGAAATTCCAGGTCTTATTTTTTCCCAATGTGTAAGGCATGTAGAAATCAAAAGTTCAACAAGAAAGAAGACAATGATTGCTTGGAACTATTTTTTTATTGAATACACTAAAAACGTGCATAAAACCAAGCACATTTTGCTCGCATCAGCTCTAGGAAAATGTCATGGTCAAATATAAATTTGCTTATTTATGAGGGTTTTTTATATTTATTTGAAAAATGGGGAATGCCCTAAAAACTAAGTATTTTTTGTTTGGTTTTGTATACAACCTGGGAAACTCAAATGAATGGTTATTTTTCATTGATGAATTCTTCTTGTTAGGTAACCATTTGCATAAATGCCATTATTTTGATATGCCAACTATTGCCCAATTTCAACACAAAATATATTATCCAACTTCAACACTTAATCTGTCTCTTGTGGATGGTCTGTTACCTATGGTTTCTATGGTCTACTATGATTTTGTTACCGTTTTTCCCAGTTCACATGATTTTCCCTTTAAGCTGAGACATTTGATATGGTCGACGATATTTGGTATCACATTCCTCAATTCAATCAAATTATTTCTTGCAACTGTTGCATGTAGGTGTTGTAGTCTACTGTTGTTATGTCTCTGTTTAATGGTCACACTTGTAGTTTGCATATTACATCAGACATAGCATTTTTCCTATTTGACAATACCTAAAAGTCAATTCATCTATTGTAACCTTCCGCAGATATGTTATTTTTCATATGGCCAGTGATACACAACCAAAACTTGACAAACTACTACATCAAATCTAACACTAAGACAATTAAAGAAAAATTGAACAATTTATTTTTATATAAACAAGTGAATTTACTGTTGGGATTGTTTCCCTCGTATGAGTTTAGGACTGTTTCGGTTTTTGTAACAGTTAAATGAATACACGTTTACGAAACAAACATTCCACATGTACGGATATAGAGGGGAAAGAAATTACTTAAGTTTTACAAAACCAATTAAATATCCATAAAATAATAATAACAATATATGTTGGTCAAGATTAAAATAGAGGGAAAAATAAATGATTAGTCAGCATAAAATCCAGGAAACTCTGGCCAGCGTAAGAGTATTGGCCTCATGGGCCGCCAATAGTTTGACAGAATGTCCCAGCGAATTGTGGTTTCTTGTACTATAAGGATTTCTCGATATGCACATGATGATGATAGGGAAAGGTCTATTTTTGGTAGATGAGACTTGTCGATAACCAGTAAAAATAGGTTTCCCTTTCTGTGCAAGATATGAAAGACGAATTTTCTAAAATTTTCCCTGCAAACGCATTTAGGAGCATTTTTATGAAAACAGAAGATGAAGCAACATGGAGAATTGTGCATCTATTTTTTCTATATCCATAAGCATAAGATCTACCTGATAAAATGCCTCCTCAGAAATGGGATTTTTGTCTTCTTTAGTTGTGGATACGTTGGTGGAAGCATATGCACAAAATGGCCCCATGTTTAAAGGACAACAATATATTTGGGATACGCATTCAACATTACAAGTATAAACTTGGGAAAAATTAATGATTTCCATTTTCCACATTGTACAATTAACATAAAACTACAATACCTAACCACACAAGTTATGAGTCTCCATTTAACTTGCTTCCCATTTCCATAAACTACCATACAATATGCTATCAACTCAGTATGTAGAAAAAATAACACGTGCAGTTTTATAATCTCTATCTAAATATCATAGTACGAAACATCACAGAAACTTGTGTACATTTATATCAAAATCTCGTGCATGGTATAGCATACCAACTATTATAATTTATCAAATCTCAAAATTTTGAACTTGAAGAAGATTGGTATTTCATGTAAAATACTAATATACAACAAAATTGCCACTAAATAACAAAAACTTACTGCCACATAACTCAATCATCATCATCTTCCACACTACACCGAAATCAACTTTACAAAATTACAAACAACAAATTGTACCGTGCATTACACTCCAACTCCTAATGACACATTCACAGCATAATCTTGCTCCTCTCGGAGCGACCACTAGTTATAATCTCCACATAGTCCGGTAGGTGTACAAAGCATAGAGAGATCTGGGATGCAAATATGTCGAAATTAATTTGCATAAATAGAGGTCGGGTTTGAAGGTGAACTGGGAGGCGGGAGCCGAGTATTTGCAAATAAGCTTGAGATCACACGATGATGGAGACCTCGCAGAAACATTGCTCAAGATAATGCATGGATCCAATTTACACAAAATTGACTGGCAGATCCAAATCAGAGCGCAAAACCAAATCAGATCTGTCACCTCCACAACAAAGACATCAAAATCACATGTGGGCGTCTTACTGTAGGTTTGAATGCTGAACGGCTACATGACTGGTCAAGATGGTTCAAACTATGCTGCTCACAAGAAGTTGGAACGAACCAAAAAATAGACTTAAAAGAAAAATTGTTTCAGATAAGACGAAACTAATCATTGGATGAAGCACGCGATCAAGGAGTCCACAGCCACAAAGTGTTGAATAGTAAACTGGCCTTGGGATCGCCATCACCAAAAGTTATATCTCAGGAAACCAACAGAGCTTTCACTGCTTGCATCTCTCATTTTTTTAGCCGCTGAGGGAGAAGCTAGAAGAGATGGTCCTGGGCCAAGATACAGGTCTTCGTGAAAGTTACAGTCGCCCCATTAGTCAAATCTTTTCGTAGATGTTGTCACCTGGTGAAGAGATTAACTCAATACAAAATAGATCAGACACGTTGGCTCATATTGCAACAGGGGGTCAAAACAATAATGGAGGTTGAACAATTCTGGGTCGAGCTAGATTGACAGATGTCTGATCAAATATCAAAATAGAAAAATTTAAAAATACGCATTATCTCGAATATAATCACTAAACCCGTACTCTCATTCTCAGGGGCGAAGGAATCGATTACTGCCCCTACCAATCTTTTAAAGATTCCATTGGTCACAGGAACAAAACAAAACACAGATGGGTCTGATACCAAAATGAAAGAGCCAGATAGAGAATAATTCTTGATTAATTATTCATACAAAGGATTATATATATAGGAAAAGGATTTCCTACTATCAAGCAGGTTGTTTAAACACTTCTCCTATGTACCTCTCTACAAATAAAAATTAAATATGTGAAATTGTTAAAATAATTTTAGATTACAAATTATATTAAACATATACACATCATAACATGAACACTAATAAAGATACCTTAACAGATCTTAGGTTGGTGAGGTTAGTAATAACCTTAACAATATCACCCCAGAAGCAACCACAAACACCGCCAGTCACTATCAAAGTGTGACTGACGTAACATGAAACTACAACCAAGAAGAAACAACCAAACAAGATTCATTAATAATATGGAGTCCCAAAAGTCGAGATGCTACATCATCCCTTAGTTGGATTGTCTTGCAACCTTCATCTCTTATCTCCCAACTTGGAGAGATAAATTTTCCTAGCCTCTCTCTTTATTTCTTGGAAATTTTCCCAACTGAAACTATCTCTAACTAGCTATTTTGGACCCTTGTAACATTTCCTAACAACATTTAGTGCCTTTTTCCATTCCCAAACACCTTGGAAACAATCAATAATTGAAAATTTTGAGTGTAAGGAAGTTACTTTCTCTTTACATTTTCTACGAGTGAAAATACAACTTTATGTTGCATAATGGTTATGAATACGATTTGATAATTGTGAAACTTCACCGACAATTTCAAAATCAATGCATAAGGTTGCTCAATTATCCCAATGGTTTTTCCACTATGCAAAACTCTAAAACCTTTGGTGCATACGAGCTCAAAATCTATTGTTGTTTTTTCAAAAAAGTGCATAACATTTTTAGAAGGATATAAATATAAATCCATATTCTAGTTTTGACGCATTCCACATTATTTTTTACCTCTACATGAAAATATATCGCTTTTAAGTCTTTGACAAACACGACCACTTCCTAAATGATACTGACATTTAAATAAATCAACTAACTGAGTTTAAACCAAGTCGCTAACTAAAATGATCCACTTTGATATACTTGATGCCCTTGAAGTGCTATAGTGTTAATGCATCCCTTGGATCAATTTTGATTGTGTCAAAATGAAAAACATGTTGAATATTATACCTGAACACATCCCTACATGTTTTCAATTAATATAGGATTAATTATGGACTTGGATGATCCTACATCAAGTCAAAAAGAAATTAAAGAGAAGGTAATACAACCATTAATCAATATGAAACCTAACAAATAATATTATGTGAAAAATTCAAGATAGATGCCTTGAAATTAGTATGTCACAACTTTTTGCAAATAAATATATTTAAGGTATACATCTACTAACTTTCTAATCTCAATGTCATGTCCCATATTTAGTTGAATGAATATGTTTTTATAGAACACACAAACACACATCCTACTTCTATGGTGAGCTCCACACCATCTATTTGAGTCTAAGGAATCGAGACGGAGGATTTGTGCACTTGAACATGTTTGATATTGAGGAGAGTTTGACACTCCACCTTATATTGCAAAACAACTAACCTAAGACCCAACCACATGAAAAATATTTTATATTAGATAGACTACTGCTTTAAAAACTACTTTAACCTTTTTTATATAAAATCCCCATCAAATTTTGATAATAAAGTCTCACTTATTACTATTTTTTTTAATCAATCTACCTCAAGTCTTTCAATTTCATGACGAAGCTAAACACTAATTTAAATAATAATTAAAATTTATAGAATTTTACTTGTATTTGATTTATTTTAAGACCTTCAAAAATAGGCATTATTACAATGATATTTTTCTTCGTATATTTTTTAGTAATAATAAAAAACAAAGAGATGAGAGTTACTATACAAACATCATAAACATTTGTTACTAAAAAGGAAGGATACAACTTTATACAACACCCAAAACACATATCCTACTTCTATGGTATGCCTGAGTTGATACTTGATGATGTTTGATCCTAATGTGATCATGATACTCCCAATTGTATTGCAAAACAACTAACCTGAAACCCTGGGTGCAAACTAGTTTATATTAGATAAAGTACTACATTAAAAACTACTTTGACTTTTTATATATATAATCTCCACTAAATTTTGATAATAAACTCTCACATATTATACTTAAAAATTAGCTTACCTTTAGTTTATTACTCTTATGGCCTAGGTAAATAGTAATTTAAACAAAACTATGATATGGTAAATCATGTCGAAGTTAATGCATTTTAGGGGTGGAGGAAAAAATATTAACTAGAAATACATAAAGCAAGAGACAAGTTAGGAAAAATACTTGGTAGGGCAGAACAATATAGAATAAGAAATAATATGCTTATCTTGAGTTCATATAATATGACATATGAATACACATAATACTCACTACATCAAAAAAAACTTGAACATTAAACAACCCATTGCATACAAAAATTGCGGAGGGATTGCAACACCTTATATATTACTAAAATTATCAAGATAATGATTGGAAAAATATTAGATTCCAAGTAGAATCTATGCATTACAACTATTGAAGGAACTATAAAATCCTTAAAGACATATAATTGCATTACTGATTTCCCATATTTTAATAAAACTTTTGTTTTTAAAAATGCATGTTTAATATGTTTGGTAGTTGATTAACAAATTGTACATACAATTTCATTATACTAAGAATAAGCAAATCATAAATAGAGAGTTGGGAGCTGAATTTTTCAATATAAATTTGTGCATATTTAATACACATTGTTGGTTGTATATATGTCGTATAGTATGTGCACTGATAGAGAAAGAAAGAGAAATTAAAACTTAGCGATGTTTATTGGAACATTATGTTTTAAGTTCACAGTATATCATGACATAGAATTTTTCATAGAGGACATTTTTTGTGTCCTCAATTTCAATGATAGCTCTATTTATAATGTGTATAGCCTTATTAATTTTTGTTTTTGCTAGGAGTGTTGCATCGTTTTCAACTCGTGTAGCTATTTGGTAGAAGTTGTCACTACGTCCTAGGAATATAGGCTATTTTTTCATTTTGTGTTTTCCTTTTTAGACACAAAAAATGCATTAGTTTTTTTAGTTTTCAAAAAGAGAGTCAAAATAAGGGAAACCTATGTCCTAAATTTTTACAAGTTTAGATTATAATGTATTCACAACTGAACAATTTATCCTTCTATATTATGGTTGACTAGATTTTTTATATTAAGCATTGGTCTAATTAGAAAATTAGAAATACTTTGAAGGTGTGAAATTAGTTTCTTGCATCGTTACTAAGTAGGTGGATAGATGGTGTGTGTAGAGCCTATATCTTTTAGCACGCATTTTCAAAACAAGAAATTGTATCCAAATGTAATAAAATAACCTACACATCAACTCAATCCAAATTATCAGACATAAACTTGATCCAATGTGTGATATGTGGATCCTAGATTTGCAATATGATCTAAACAACACATAAAACTTAGAAATGTTAAATATGGTTTTAGATCATTAAAACCTAGAAATGATTTATGTTCCCAACACAAACAAACTAGGGATTCCAAGAGAACTTTTATACATAATTTAGTAAGGAGGAATTACTAGTAAAGAAACAAACATCATCATCTCTGTAGTGATTTTACTGTATCACAAATTTGTAAGTTTACTGATGATAATGAAGTAAATTGAATTTTCTAGGGAACAATGTTTTTCGAGTTAGCATCATGTCATTTTTGTAACTTCCTAACCCAATGATGATAAAATAAGGCTTTATATAATGGGATTGAGAGGGTTCAACCTGAATATTTAATTCAAATCCATCCATGAAATTGAGAGTAGTCAACCTAAATATTTTTTAGAAATCCATGGATCAAAATTTGTTTCCCATAGTATCTTGTAGGATTCTAGTTATCCAGTTATTGGATTCCAACCCAAAAAAATTGTCCAAATAATTGCTAAATTTGATCAACGGAGACTAAATTTATAATCCAAGCATGATTCTCATAGATAAGACAAGGTCATGTTCCTACAATTACATGAGCAATGGGGATAAAATATATAAACTACGAAAAACTTTCATAACTCAAATAGTTCAATGCTTATCTTTGGGAAGTTTAGACTCCACTAAAATTTGTGAATTGTGGGCATAATAAAATCATAATATTTCATAACATTAGATTTATGTTATTGAGGGGAGAATTTGAATCAAACCACAACACAAAGATGCGAAATCCCCATAACAGATGATCATCACTTAAATTATTTTTCAGAGTTAGAATCCAAACCATACAAACACCACACAGAATTGCTTAAAACTAATCCAATCATCAGAAACAACAATGCGTTATCATAAGTATGTGTATTTAGATTACTTAGGAAAAAAATTAAAAATCAAAAGGAAAAAACCACTTGCAGATGATAAAGCACACAAATCCCACCATACTTCTCTTCACGATTCTAACCACAATTCAATATGCTAAAACCACTCCTGAAGCAGACCAAATTCATAGAATGCTGTAAGGCGACTCATAAACCAACCCCAAATGACCAAAAAAATCTGAAACACATCGTCGTCAATCCAAAAATGTTAAAAAAAGTAGCGAAATTAAAATTTTCACAATGAATGTGAATTCTTGAATCGAAGATACCTTCATTTGAATCCTAAGATCCAACTAAGCCTGTAGAGACACAAATTTGCTTTGCATCACGATTTGGAAATGATGATGATCAATTGTAATGTTGTGGCTAATGATGTGAGATGGGGGTAGAATCATAACTTTTGCATTGCATGGTGTAATGTCCATTTCTAGATCTGAATCTGAAAAAACTGTTTTGGCTCCAAATGCAAGAATTCTGATAGTTGGAACAATAATGATCAAACCCCGACACCGAATTGAAACCACACCTTTGGGGCGTCAAAACCAGCTAGAAATTAGTAAACAAACCCTCTAGGGAAGCGAACTGTAACATCACTTAGGGGTAGAAACTCTCATCCAATATCAAGCTAAAAATAATAGCCAAATATTTTCACCAATCATGTGGAAATTATTCTAGCCAATACACTTCAAAAATTAAGGAGAAACAAGTTCTAAGACACAACTTAAAGTAATAAAATAACCAGAAAAGTACAACTCACAAAAATAGGCAAAAATGAGGTTTGTAAACCCCAATAAATACCAATGAAGTGATAGATCAACCTTACAAATTGGAATAAATCTGAATATCAACTCAAAACACCAAGATGTGCCCTAGAAGGCACTTAAATCCTTCTACACCAAAGTCTCCACCCTATGAGAGGGTGCCAAATTGATGTAGAAGGCCATGATATCTTTAATTCTTCAATGCCCTAGCTGCCAACCAACAAGGTAGTCTTCTTTCAAGCCTTTGGAACCACCAAAATGGAGAGTTTTCGTTCTCCAACCTTGAACAAGTAATGGTTTCATCTTCCTTGTTTTCCACACCAAAGGATCTTCACCATCTAGTGGAATGGAATAGAGAAATCAGCCCTAAAACCAAGTTGATAAAATTATAATAGGAAAACATGCCCAAAATGAGCCTAGGTGGCTTTTTTTATATTCATAGGGTGGCGTCAAAGTCTCATGGAGTGAATTCTCCCATGACCGACCTCAATAAGAATCTTACTTTATCTTTTATCTTGCCTTAAAAGGTCTTCAGCCCAGCCGACCGGCTTCATAAGGAAAATACTAAAGAAAATTGTAAATGTTAATAAAAGAAAGACTAAAATATCAACCAAGGACCTCCCTTGTTCACCTACTTCTTGCCCACGGAAGTGGAATGGATTCGTTTGAAAAAAGGGACATTACACATGGTTTTGAGATACCTTATATCTAATAGAAAATTGATAAGATAAATATTTGTTATAAGGCTACCCTTGAATTACTGTGGTGGTAGACACTCGCTTATATAAAATTTAACCTACTATTTTCCCATCTCACAAAGACTATAGTTTATGGTCAATGTTTAGATAGAGGATCAATATTTTTTTAGAAAAAGTAATTCAGAAATAAGTACAACAATAAAATAGAAAAGCACGTGATTTTTTTCTTTTTCTCATTATATAAATTTTGTTATTGTCATGCAAGTACTTAGATCCATAAGGTTTATATTTCAATTTTTGTATACTTGGAATGATTTTATTGGTTAAGATAAATAAAGCAATTTTTTAATTAATGAAAAATAAGTTTGTTCCATGAATAATAAAGTTTTGGCCAATAGAATTAAAGAAAAATATCTTAAAAAATAAAATATCAATACCAAACTTTAGTCAAAATTCATTAAATAAAAAATGACACATTTTGATTGGTTTATGAAAAATAAATAATTGTTTTGGTGAAGACTATATACCTGGGCAAGATAATAATAATTGAAATTTATAGGATTTTAATTGTGTTTGATTTATTTTAATACTTTCATAAATAGACATGATCTCAATGATATTTTTCTTCATATATTTTCAATAATAATAATAATAACAAAGAAACAATATTTTTTATACAAACATTTGTTAATATGAAGGGAAGGATAAATGTGATCCACCACTATAATGTTGGTGTATGTGACTTTCCTCGTTGTCACTCGACGTCTTGTCACCTCACATGGTGTGTCAACTTGATAAGCGAGATCATAGGTCATAGGTCATTAGGGTTTCATATGTCCATGTGTCATGCACGGGAGTTAGACAACACTCATATATGCGCACCTTTATATTTGAGTTATGAGGATGAGTAGACATATTCTTTTATTCTTGATTTTCATTTGTGATTCAATTTCTTGTTGATTACTTGGTGCAATCACGTCACCATTGGAAATGCAACCTCTTTGATATGCATGATGTTCCATATTGATCCTTGCAAAATAATCTGATATGGTATTAGAGTGATTGTGTGGTAAACGTGCACTCGTTTGTTTCAGTTTTTTATTACTTCTGTTTCATTTTTTGTGCTTCTCATGTAATTTTTCAATCATTTTTAGAATCTTGTTAACAGGATTAAGAATCTCATTTTTTGGAGTTTGTGTTGGTTTTCTGGTTATGCATGTACATATTTCAGGTGTTTCTCAGATAGATATGGCTAGCTACATCTAACTTTAGAGGGAAAGAGAATTTGGAGGTTGGTTCCTTTATTGGTCTTATCATTTTTTTTCATTGCAAGTGAATTTTTTTTAAAGTTTAGATCTCTGGTTTTAACATCATTCTCGGCCTGGTTTACATTTTATGTTTGAGACTTTTTTTCTACCTTCTTTGTTCAACCAACTCGGTCTAGATCTACAGAGCTCGGTGAGCTCCTCCATCCCAACTCAGTGAGTTGGATCCTCTTCCAACTCATTAGGTTCTCTTGGTTTTTTTGCGAGTTGTTTCATGTTGTTTTTCTTGGCAGCAAGTTGCCCCTTGCACTGCATTTTTTCATTTTTTCCTTCTCTGTTGAGTTGTGTTTGTTTACAAACAGGTTAGGTCTTTGATTTTCATTCGGTTTTTGCTTACTGGGTTTTGTTGGTGCCGAGTCAAGTCAATTACTCTTGTCTTGAGTTCTTTTCCCCCTATTCAAGCTAGCTTACATTGTGTTTGGCTTGGTTTACATTGATTTGGGTTTCTGCAACTAGTTTTACATTGGTGGCGAGTTTATTTGTTTGTTGGATTGCTCGGTCTATGTGGTTGGACTCATCCATGTGACCATCATGCTTACCTTGGCCATTATTCCATTTTCCCTTTCATGTTATGCCTCGATCCACTGCATGTTGAGCCATATTTCTCTGTGAGCTCCCTCAACCTCAAGATCCTCTCTACCATCCATTGCATACCCTATGGATCCGCTCAACGCTTTCAAAAAATCCTTTGTTGCGTTCACCCGCCGAGTCTCTCGCTTTGATCCTTGAATGAACCCTCTTTCATGGCTAAGCCTAACAATCATGCACGTTAGCGCAACTTGTTCCAAAATTCAAACACACGACCTCTGCTATGCCAACGACCCCACTAACCACTGTGCCACGTTGTTTTTTGAGCATATTTGGGGAAAAAATATATTTGATGTCAGTTGCTAACTTACATGATAGTTAGGTTGATCACTCTGTCATTTCTCCCTCGCGAGCTTATCCGTTGGATTGCAACTCACCCAGGCCTCTTGTTGTCTCACCACCTCGAGCCCCTCACCCAAGACTCACTCCCTGAGCCCTTTGAAACCTTGACCAAGCCCTCCATTCAATTTGCCACTTTTCAATTTTAAAATAAAAATTTTAATTCATGTGGTGGAATTGTTTTTTATGAAGGATTTGGTTTAATATAAAGGGGTGGGTTTAATTTTTTAAGCGATGTGTTTAATTTATAACGGGGTGCTTATGTTACATAGTTAGGTCTTGTTTAATATATGATCTAATCTAATATTTATAATTTAAGGTGGTTAATTTATTTAATTAGGGCTTTAATAATTTTTATTTAGGCTCTTAATTAAATTTAAATTTGTAGTTATTAATCATTCACTAACGTTATTGTCATTATTGTTTTTCATCCTTAAAATTAGCCTAATTGGAAAATTTAAAGTGTGATTTTTAACGTTACTAGACGATTGGTGCTTCTAATCATTTGTTCGAATGTGTAACACCCCTCCTAGCTATTTTTTGTCTTTCAAAAGTGTTTTCGGCATCCTGGATGTCCCCTGGACTAGTCTTGAGCTTGTTTTTTGCATTGTAATCACCCTTATTATTACTTGTGGACTAGTGAGTTCATCCGCCACAGTCTTGCAGTAAGATAATTTCTACTGCAACGTGATACGTTATTTCTCACACTAAACTTTGAATTATCCCCTTGTTCCTTGCTTGCACCCTTTTGTCCTTGTTTATTTGTTGTTCCTTTGCTTCTTATTGATACTTCTTGTGGCCTCCACTCTTGTGTGATTCTTCACCTACTGTAGGGTGAGTGGTCAACTGTCTCATGTTGCACAAACACACTTTATTGTAATCAACACATTATATATAAAGTACTATAAATAGGGTCTTATCATTGTTCTTGGGTGTTGTATTACATGTAGACATATTCTCGGCTGAGTTAGATGTCTTGCAACCTTGTGTGTATTATTGTACCCTTAGTTTCTTACATTTAGCACTTCTTTCTCTTTTCGTGGATGCACCATGGAGATTTATTTTCCCAGACCTATGCTTTATAGGACCGTTTTTACATTACAACCTCCACACTTTTCTTTTGGTAGGGATAACTATGCACTGTGGTGTTCAAGTATGGAATTTTCTCACTCACAATGACCTCTATCTATTTTTGTATGGACGAGTACATGTTCCCAGTGATCTTGGTCAGTTTGATGCTTGCAGCATGGTCATTGATCATTTGTTGACATACATTTCCATTCCTCTCCACCATCATGTGGCACACAGAGTCTCCTTGCACTATTTGGAACATTCTCCAATCCTTATTTGGGGACCCTTCAGAGACTGTCGTTGATACTTCTCCTACCGATGTATTTGTCTCCTCTCTTTCTTCATGTGATGATGGTTTTGCTGACATAGACTCGCTTGTTTCTATCCCTGATGACGATTATTATTTTTCTAGTTTAGATGACAAGATTACTGATGAGGACTCATCTCCTCCTTCTCTCGGCCACCTTTCAAAGAATGTTGAACCCCCTCTTATCTTACCAGACATTGGGAAGTATTATTCCCATCCTCATACCATCATTACATCTCCTTGTTCCACTTCCAATGTGTGAGGCATCTTCCACTCCTCCTACATCATATGTTGATGATTCATACCTGTCATACATTGCTCTTTTATTTATCGATCCACCCTATTGGGATGAGTATCTTCTAGACCTTAGTTGTCTCTTCGCAATGCCTACTTGTGATGTAGTACAGGGATTTTCTCATCCTTCTATAGGTGTTTCAGATGAGTCCTTCATCTCCTTTGTTGAGAGTGCCCCTTCTAGGAATCTTATCACTTTCACTTTTTTGGATACCATCATTGATCCACCTCTTCTTGTAGATCATCTTTCTATTGTTGTGGAGGTTATTTCTTTTCCTTCACTTCACTTGGCAATCCTTTCAGCGGATGTTCCTCTCTCACACTCTAACAGTTCTATGTTTGTGACATTACCTTCAATTCTTGTGCACTCATTCTCTAGACCTATGTCACATTTCAGTGGACCATATTCAAATTTATTTGTACTGTTGCCTTCGGTTTCCTTCATAGAGTGGGAATACTTCCAGTACTCCATTTCTTTCCTTCCCAAGGGCAAGAACATTGTTTGATGCGGATGAACCTTTTTTAGTCTACAAGAAAAAGACCACATCATCGACACTCTTCTTGGAGACTTCACAGAGTTGTTGACTTCATATCAAGTCGCAAGCTTCCTTACCGAAACCTTTGTTGAAGTCAAGTATCTTCACTTGTGCTCTCATCTTGGGGTGAGGTCCACTACTTTAACACATCTACTTTTGGCTTCATGTATCCTCATCGTCTTCTTCTAGTAGAAAGATTGCAGTTTGTACATTGGTACTTTATCGTGCCTTAGTTGTTGAGACCCATTTGATGCATATTTCTTAGGGTTTTTAGGTGAGTCTTCTATTTCTTGTTAGAGGATGACTTTCCCTTATGGTTTTCCTCCATTACTTGATATCCTTATTATATATGGGTACCTCATCATGCCTAGTTATCGGGACCCATTTTTTATCCTCTTCTTATTTTCCAAAGAGATGTTGTTTATACATGGGTACCTTATTAGGCCTTTAGTTTATGGGCCATATTGACACATTTTTCTTAGTTTTCTAGGGTAGTTATCTTTCTATTATGACTTGACATGACCTCTACCTCAGTTTCGATGAACGGGGGTGTTTGTGTATGTGACTTTGCTTGTCTTCACTTGGTTTTTTTTCCACCTCACATGGCGAGTCATCTCGCTTAACGAGATCATAGTTCATTAGGGTTTCATGTTTCCATGTTGCATGCACCGAAGTTACACAACACTCCTATTTGTGTACCCTTTCTATTTGAGCTATGAGGATGAGTAGACCTATTCTTTCATGTGTTATTTTCCTTTGTGATTTGATTTCTTGTTGATTACTTTGAGCATTCACACCACCATTGGAAGTGCAACCTCTTCAATGTGCACATGGTTTTTTATTGATCTTTGTAGAACAATTTGATATATAACGCTCTCACTAGTAATATTTTAATTTTCTTAACCATGTTTTTTGTTGAATTGCCATAAATTTTCTTTATCTTGAGGACATTATTGAAATCTCTCTTTTATCTCTTTTTTAATCTTGACATATCTATATATACTAGTAGTTCCACCCATTGTTACAAAGATACTCCGATAGAAGATACTTCTTTTAAAAGAAAAATTGAATATTTTTTTATAGATGTAAACTTTATGTAAACACTCAAAAAAATTGAATATTTTTAATAAATGTAAAGTTTATGTAAACACTTAAAAATATAATAAAAGGGTGGACTGAAACATATTCGCTAAATAGAAAATTAATTGGGATGGATTGTGTTGTAACTGTTGATCTAACGACATAAAATTTAAATTTCTATTGCAACTCGATCATTGAGATTTCACCTGCAAACTGCAGTAGCGTTACATCTAGTCTCTTAGGCACCATCCCCCAGGAAATAATGAAAGATCCTGTGAACTCTAGGTAACTCAGGTTGTCAGGGTTAACCACACCAGGCACGTGGTCGGGGATGTTCAAGAAAACTCAGGACAAACATGTGGACCCCATTAGCCCTAAACTATCTCCTATCATTTCTATCTTTGTTAACACCAAGTATCAGCATGGAATCATTGTCATTCATATACCCGAGTCCAGTTTGCAAAGGGAAATTCAAAATAATCAAATGGCTCTGCTTGGTAAGTTCCTTGATCCTCGACCCAATATCGATAATGTTAGGAAATGGGCTACCAGAAAATGGAAACCTCTTGGATATTTGAGCATTTCTTCTATGGATAATGGAATTTTCCTTTTTAATTTCAATATCCATGAAGACCTTAGTGTGGTTCTTTTGGGAGGTCCCCGATGTATAAGCAATACGGGGCTTTTCATAAAAAGATGGTACTCTAGTTTTAACTCAGCTACTGAGAATATTCATACCATTCTCCTATGGTGTAGGCTCCATGGCCTCCCCCTGTAGTTATGGGATGATGAGATTCTTCTCAACATCACAAGATCTATTGGGTCACCCATTAGTCTGGATAGCTCAATGAGAAATAAATCTAGGCTTGCATTCGCTAGATTTTGTGTATCTACTAAGATGGACCAACAACTTTTGGACCACTTTCTTTTGCAAACTAAATCTTCTACCTGGAAGTAAATTATTGAATATGAATCATTCCAAATGTGTTGCTCCAAATGCCATAAGCTAGGTCATTTTACGAAAAAATTCCCTACTGCCAAAACCCAAATGGATAACAACAATGAAGGGGCAGAAAAGTTGTTGCATGTCAAATCTAAAATGGAAAATAGAAAGATTGGAATTGATTCATCTTCAGTTATTTTTACCCAGCATTAAACTAGTAAGCTTGGGGTTGACTTGTCTGTTAAGAAAAATGAAAGTGCTTTCTCAAAAAAGGATCAGATCCCCAACTCTCTAGGAATCAATCACTCAAAGGGGGGTTTAAAACCCCTTACGAGAATCCCCTAGTTCACCTGACCCTTTGGAGGCTTAAGACTCCACATCCTAAGATCCATATTATGGAGGAGGTTTCCAACGACAAACTTGTGGAACTTATTCTGCATTTAGACGAGAACAACAAAAGTGTCATTGTCACCTTGAAAAAGGGGGGGAACTAGCTTCCGATACAAGGGGGGAGATTAGTCTAGAAAACGTTAGTAATACAAATGATTTTTTTCTACCTTCCACTATTAAATTGGATAATTTTTATTAGATCCTTAATCGCATACTGGAAGAACCCATCATGGCTAAAAAAGATACACCCAGATCTCCAGTATTATCAGAAAAGGATGATTCTACCACAAGCTCCATACTTCCTAATATAGATCATCATGAATTGGTTGATAAAAATATCTAGGTAGTTTTCCCCCAACCTCTCAATAAGGGTATCACTAAGAACACTCAGATAAAGGAGGTTAGGAATGATGACACTCTCTTGATAGAGAAGGTAACGGAATGAGTGGGAGATGATATCCTTGGAACGACCATCACTCAACAATGCAGGGAAGACATAGAAGGTGTTAGACAAGATGTCACCCTACATAGCACTACTAAGGAGGAAGGGGATATCACACCAGATAAATTCTTAACTGATTGCATTAACTCATCTGCCCTCACAAAACCACTCAAATCAATGGCTCGTAAGAACAAGGCTTTTGATGGAATTCCATATGCTTTGTACTTTGACAAAAAGAAATATCTAGGAAACTAGGAAGCATTTTTCTCAAGATTCACTATATCCTCAAATAAAAATGTAAACACATGCTCCAACACTTCTAAAGGAAGACCCTCAAACCATGACCAAAGAAATAAGGAAACTAAAAAAAGCATTGCATATGGTAATCAGTCCACCCTTGACCATCCAAGAAATCCTCACCTCCACACTTCACAGATGAAGATTTATTTCTTAGAACATAAGGGGCCTCAATGGGGGAGGAAAACAAAGAACACTTAGGGAATAAGGAAAAACTTGCAGACCTTCCATTCTAGTTGTTCAAGAAACAAAGATGAGTTTTATATCCTTGAATAATTGTAAAAATATCATTTGGAATAAAGTTGACATTACTTGTGTAGACTCTAGAGGTGCTTCGGGTGGAATTGTTATATCCTGGGATCCTAATAAGGTAACTGGAAAAAAAAAAATTAACCACTTCTAATCATCTTGATGTTTTTTTTTCACACAAGTGACAATTCTGCAACTTGGATCTTATCTAATATTTATGCCCCCAACACCATTCATGGTCGAAGACAACTTTGGAAGGAGTTGAGTGCATTTCTAACTCCTTGTGGATGGTTACATTGGATGATTGTGGGAGACTTTAACACTCCCCTCACACCGGCCAAAAACAAGGGGGGTACTTTTGATTACAATGCAGGTATGGATGACCTTTCCAATTTCATTGCTTCCTCAAATCTTATTGACATTGATATTCAAGGAAATCCCTTTACTTGGTCTAATAGAAGACTCGGAGAGAACCACATTCAAGTCAGACTTGACAGGGCACTTATATCTATGGATTGGATCCTTAACCAGAGTTTTCAACTCTTCTCTCTCCCTAGAATTGGCTCAGACCACAACCTCATTGTTCTCAACATGCTAGAAACTGAAAATAAAAATCACTCTTCTTTCAAGTTTGAGAAAATGTGGTTGGACCATCATGAGATTTGGGATTTGGGACAAAGTCAAAGAATGGTGGAGTATTGAGGTGGAAGGAACTGCTCAGTTCAAATTAATACAAAATCTCAAGAATGTGAAAAAACATGTCATAAATTGGAACAAATTTTTCTTCGGGAATTTCTTTGCTCAGAAGAAAAAATTTAAGGATGAACTTGTTGTTTTGGAAGAAAGGATTTTGGATAAGGGTGTGACTAGGGATGACTACATTCTTGAGAAAAATATTCTTTCAGAGCTTCACAATCTATGTGCTAGGGAAGAATCCTATTGGAGACAAAATTCCAGAGCCTTATGGTTAAAAGAGGGGGATAGGAACACTAAATTATTCCACATGACAACACTAAAGCACAAAGCTCACAACAAGATCTCTGAAGTCTCTTTGGTAGATGGCACTTCTACTTCCAACATGGATATAATCAAAGCTAAAGCATTTGCCTTCTATAAATATTTGTTAAATGACACTTCTCATCTTTCTCCTTCTACAACTGACACGATGTTGGAGGCCATCCATATCATCTCTCTTGATGGCTTTTATAATCTCTTATAATCTGTTACATTGGAGGAACTCCAAAAATCATCATTCTCTCTTGACGGTGATAAGTTTCTAGGACTTTATGGTTTTTCTGCTAATTATTTCCATAAATTTTGGGACATCTGTGTTGGATAACTTCTCAAGGTGGTTAATGAGTTCTTTAGGATGGGCAACCTGCTCAAACATATAAATAACACTTTCATAGTTTTGGGTCCTAAGAAATTAAGTGCTAAGGACTTTAAGCACTTCACACCTATAAGCCTTCTTAATTTTATCCATAATGTCTTCACTAAGACTTTGGCTATCTAGATTCACCCCCTTCTTTCTAATATGATATCTAAACAACAAGTGGGATTCGTGAAAGGCGGGCTTATTCAAGATGGTGTAGTAACTGGTCCATGAGACATATTCATTCTATGGAGAAGAGAAAAAAGGTAGGATGGTGGTCAAACTAGATATGAATAAGGCTTTCGACTGGGTCTCTTGGACTTTCCTTGATAAGGTCTTCATGAAATTTGGCTTCCCCCCTCATTTTAGGAAGATCATCAGCTTTTTTATCTCTTCTCCCAGGTTCTCCATTATTTTTAATGGCTCTCTGGTGGGGTTTTTCTCGAGCATCATACTTCTTAGGAAGGGGGCCCTATCTCCCCTCTTCTCTTCATCATCATGGTAGATTCCCTTAGCCATTCCATCTCTTGAGTCATTTCCCTGAACTATCTCAAAGGCTTCAAACCATCCTCCTTTGAGCTTTTTGTCTCCCATCAGTAGTTTGCTGATGACACCATTCTTTTGTTGCTATCCCCAGTTCTTGAAGACAAAACTATGAAGCTCCTTCTTAAGCTTTATGAAGAAGCCTCTAGCCACCAAATTAACTTTGATAAGAGTATCCCTGTATTTATTCAACACCCCCTCTAGGAGTCAACATATTATAGCCCAAATCCTGGGTTGTGAAATCAACTCCCTCCCCTCTACCTACCTAAGGACTGCCCCTTGGTACTAAAAAAATTTCTATGAATGTCTGGAATTATTTGCTTGATAGGTTTCAAAGAAATCTTGTGGGATGGAAGGGCATTGTTCTTTCTACTGCTGGAAAATGTATGCTCATCAAAAGTACACTACATAACCTTCCAATAAATATCATGTCGCTATTTTTCATCCCTGCAGCTGTCATTGAAAGAATCCAAAGAATCCAAAAGAATTTCCTCTGGACAGGGATGGAGGAGAGCAAAAGAATCCACTTGGTGGCATGGGATATAGTTCGTACTCATAAGAATTATGGAGGTCTTGGCATTAAAAACATCAAAATCATGAATATTTCCCTCATAAATAAAATGGGTTGGAGACTCATAACAAAAAATCATCCTTAGATTGATATCCTTAGGTCCAAATACCCTTCTCAAAACTCAACCATGAGCTTATTGAGTGAGGATTATCTTCCTACGAGCTCTCTTTTCTGGAACAATATCATAAAAAATCAAAAGGGGCATGGAAAAGGGAAGTAAATGCTAGCTAGGAAATGGTGAAGATATTCTCTTTTGGAAGGATAATTGGGTGGACATTCCAAGGCTTAAGGATAATTAATGCCTGGCCACAGCTGCAAGATAGCCTCACTCTAGAGCATGGACACATGGTTAGATATTACGTGGAATGTGTGGATGAAACACTCAAATGGAAGATTATTCACATAGACAAGCCCATTTTTTAGAAGCCTTGTTGCTAATTTAAATAGAATTACATCCACCATTCAGATGAGTAAAAATCAAGCTAAGGATGAGGTTATATGGGTGGATTATTTTGATGGTTCTTACACTATAAACTCATGATATCATATCTTCTTAGGAGATGTACAGAGTGACTTCAATTAGAGCATCATATGGCATAAAGAACTCACTCCAAAAGTTAATCATTTTCTATGGCAGGTACTCCACAAAAAATCCTCACCATTGATAATATCATTAAGAGGGGTTCTACATTGCCTAATAGATGTTATCTTTGTAAAGATGGAGCTAAAACTATTCACCACCTACTGTTACAATGCCCTTTTGCTCAAAGTCTATGGGAACTAATCTTTTCCAGATTTGAAATGGCATGGACTTTTCCGGATGATATAGCTAAATTTTGGGAGAAATGACACCCTCCATTCAAACATAAAATGCTTAGGAAACTTTAGAGGTTTGCATTCCCTCACACCATCTGGAAAGTAAGGAACTCACTAATCTTCAGAAGCACCAAAAGTAGCAGAAAAAGACTTCTGAAAGAAATCACAACTGATTTGAAAGAGAGTATTTTAAAATTCAAACCTCTTAAGAATCAATCCTTTCTTAAAGATGAAGAGATATTTCTAAAGAACTGGAGCATAGACCTAGAAAACATTCAAGTTAGGACTAACACCATTGACAGGTCCTTGGTTAGGTGGATTCCACCCAAGGATGATTGGTGCAAATTCAATTTTGATGGTGCCTCCAAAGGCAACCCTGGAGCAGCACGTGGTGTTGGGATCATAATAAATCAACATGGGAAACTTTTGCTGGCCTATGTTAGACCTATGGAGACCCAGTCAAACCACTATGCAAAAGCTCTTGCTGTATTATGGGGACTTAGTGAAGAAAAAAATCTTAAAATTACCAAGCTCATAGTTGAAGGGGACTCGCTCAACATAATCAATAACATCAAGGGTCTCTATCCACCCAATTGGAATATCAAAGAATTCATTCATGAGGCTAAATCAATCTGTAATAGTTTGATTAATGTTAGCATATGCCACACGTATAGGGAAGGGAACAAAATGGCAAGATTATTTTGCTAACGTGGGTATGTGTAGCAATAATTAAAACTTTTGGACAAATAATGATGAAATCCCTAATATTGCTAAAAAAATCATTGAAAAGGATGTCTTGGATAGTTGTCCCTAAGGTTCATACTAACTTCATTTCTAGGAAAATGTAATCATGCCACCTAGACATTTCGATATGCTTGAACGTCCCCCTCTTTTAATGTCCATTTCCTAGTTTTTCCATATATTTCTTCGGCATGCTCAAATGTGCATTCAATTCACTTATTGGTCGTCATTCCCAAACTACTAGCACTTGTTAATCAATGAATTGACTACTACTAATATGGGGGGCATCCATCTAGGATTGATCCAGTATTTGATTTGTCTTGGAAATATAATGCAAAACTTTGGAAAGCTTTGGATGTCGACGGCTTCACTAATTTCATTCAGAGAATCAAAGGATATGACAAGAATATATCTATACTCTTCTCTAAGCAGTGGAAAAGCATGGTATTTACTTATAAGGGAAAATATTTTCCAATTACTAAGAACCTAATTTATTTTATTATGAACTTGGGGTCTGATGGTATCAAATTATATCGTGATAAGTTTGATAAAGATGTTGAGGAAAAGAAGTTCCTTCAAGGGCTGAAAGAATTGGAAATCAACAAGTCTGAGATTGTCTATTCCTCCATCCGAGCCTCATACAACGAAGTGGCTCGCATGGTAGTCTGGTATGTCACACTAGAAGGTCATTTCTCTACCCTTCCCCTTCATCATTTGGTTATACTGAATCATTTTGAAGGTCCCCTAGGGTTAGTTTGGCTTACTATATCTCGTATTCCCTTGAAAGGTCCATTCAAGAAGTGCATTCTCATAAGAGAGTCTTGTCACTTCACCAAGCTGTCATATTATTGATACACCTCTACTACCATGATATGGTTTCCAAAAACCCTTCTAGATCCGCTCTGCCCCCTATCCACTCTAACAAATTTATAAGGCTTAGGCATCCCTCTCCCCATCCTGCTAGGAGAGTTCTTAGAAGATATGGTAAAAATAATGATCTTGATGTAGCTGAGAGCTTGTTAAAATTTAGTCAGACCTTGGATGCTCCTACTTTTTCCCATGACCCCCTTCTTTGAACAACATTGAGTCAAAATTGGAAGACAAAATTGGGAAAAATCAGAAAGAATCAACAGGTTGTGGATGACACTCTGGACAAGATTTTCACTAAGCATCTGAACCATCTCACTATGTAAAAATATTTCCTCAATTTCATGCATGCTCAAGTAAAAAAACTATGTGATGTGAGTGGCCTTCCAAAGGAACTGTGGAAAGGGGGTAAGGCAACAGAGAAGGTGATCTCCTCCAACAGTAAAGATCTTGAAATGTAGCTAGCCCTGAATATGTTCAAGGCGTTGGAGGAAGTCAAAAAGTTATTTCAAAATTGTCTCAGTTAGGATGACTTTTTCCTTCTTAGTTCCTTTTGTTTTCATGTTGTTTTGTTGTTGGTTGTGTAGTTGATGTGTTCAGCTACAATTTCGTTGTGTTTTTTATTCTCTCTAGCAGTTTGACCCTGCCTCTGTTATACTTGCTTTATCACGCTGTTTAGGCCCTTTTCCTGGGGTGTGGCCCCCACTAATCAAAAAACCACTTTTTCTCTAATGTTTTATCTAGCTTTTGGCTTGTAGCTAGGGTGTGACCCCCACTTATCAAAAAACCACTATGTTGTTCTTGTTGAACTATCCATTGGGATTTTTGTACTCCGGGGTATGGTCCCCTCCAAAAAACCATTTACCAATAATAAAAAAAACAATCAAATTATTTAAAATTCTATCTATTTAATTGGTGGGTTTTAAACATAAATTCACTTATTAGATTCTAGACTTCCAACTTACCCAATCTAAAATGAGAAAGAAAAATTGAATATTTTTTATATATGTAAAGTTGATGTAAACACTCTAAAATTTTAAAATTTTATTTATTTAATTGGTGGGTTTTAAATAGAAATTCACTTATTACATTATAGACTTTCAACTTCCCCAATCTAAAATGAAAAGTAAATCATTAATACATATATCAAGTGAATTCAAATCATTATTTGTAATTGTCTATACATATGAACCAAATGAATTTAATTGATTTTTTAATAAATATAATTAATAGGCTAACCTCAACATACATAATTTGAATGACAAACTTATTTATTCTGTAGGGTATTTTATGTGATGGGTTGTATAAATTGGGTTGTCTAATCAAACCCATATTTGTAGGTTAATATCAAAGACATCATTGAGACAAAGTTAATTTTCATTTATATATGGTATTATGGATAATTTAATAAATATATTATGTTATTAAATTCTTGGTAATTGAATGAAGCTTATCTAATTTTTTAGAATTTATTTTCAACTAAATAAAACACATATTATTAAAAGATAGAGGACAAAATTCATTTTTTGTAAATGTTACTTAGGAAAAAGTTATTTAAATTTAGGCTTGTGAACATTGTAAAGTAATCCCTAAATTTTATTTTTTATACAAGTATTTCTCAAAAACTACAACCTAAAATAATAATTTAGGAAAGTAAGGGAGACATGGAAAAAATACATTTTTTAGTAAAAAAAGACTAAGTAAAAGGTTAATTAAATTTAGGCTTGTGAACATTAAAAAGAAATCCCTAAATTTTAATTTTTATAAAAGTATTTCTTAAGAAAACTACTACATGAAAATAATCGATTGGGAATGTAATTAGAAAAGTTGACAAAAAAACATTTTTTTAAAAAAGTGACTAGGTAAAAAGTTAATTAAATTTAGGCTTGTAAACAATGTAAAGAAAACCATAAATTTTAGTTTTTACATAAGTATTTCTAAATAAAACCTGGAAATAATCGATTGGAAATTTAATCGGGAAATACAATATGAAAATGGTCGTACCACATATGTGGCACTAAAACCCTAACCCTTATTTGCACAATCCAGTTAACAATTTTTTGGGATTTACAAATTATTTTATTGTCACTTGAGGAGCATTGAAGGGTTATAGATGTTTTTTAGGATTGGGGTTCAATATTTTCCATCTCATTTAATCCTTAAAATGTGCATTGAAACCTTGTAAAGGTAGAGTAAGGTCTTAAACCCTCAAAATTGTGAGTGAAGCATAATCTAGAAAAAAGGATTTACTAGCTTGAGTATAGTTTAGATACTCCTTTTCATTAGAAAGAATATCTTTTAAAGTTTTATCTAACTCATTGAGTCCTAATATTTTCATATTGAATTTTGTGAAGCACTAAGAAAGGTTTAAACCCTTGGCACCATGCTTTAGAGACAAAATACATTCAACTAAAGGTTTATGTGATTCTAACCAAAATTTTCCATTTGAAAACACACCTCTACACTTACACATCACCAACATTTGAGCAAGTTAGAAAAAATAGTAAAATGCAAAATGTTAAGGATTAAATATTTGAAAGAATAACTAAAAAAAACTTATAAGAAGAGTGGAAAAGCATGCATATTTGTCCCCATTATCATCTTATAACCGAAATTGTCTTTCCAATTACTTATTCAACTCTCTTCCAAATGCACTTAGATCTTCACCCCCCTCTCCATTACCTTCATCTTCATCCTGAAATATCCATATATAAATATCTCTACTCAATCATAATATCAATACACTAATAAATGTCATGTTTTACTTATAAATTGGCAAGAAATAATTATTTAAAACAAAAGCCAATAAAGATTTCCATAATACGGAGGGTTTTATGACTAAATCTCAGTATTGTTGGGATCTGTCACAATAAATTTACCAAAATAAAACTAAACCTGTAGAATGAGAAAATGATTTTTTTCCAAGTATACTCCTTTCACTCTCACTTTCTTTATAACTTCTATAAAATTACTCCCCTGATTGTTGATGTAGTATTTAGATGAAACATAAAAAATTCACATTAAAGCATGCCAAAAGATACTAATAATCGACAATTCACAACTAAAAATCATAAGCATACACAATATGACAAAAAAAAAGAGGTGGGGTCAATTCTTTTTTATTTCAAGGCTAAAAGCATGTGTTACAATCTTTAAAACATCATAGTTTTACTACACCAAAGTAGAGTGTTTCCTTTATCCTTTTTTATAGTCATATATAATTAGATCACAAAAAAACAATTTATATTGATGCATCTTCAATTAGTATAAAAATAAAGAGAGAAAGAATGAGACAAAATGGGGTGAGTCACCAGGTCTCTTCAATGTTTGAAAGTGCTTTCCTTGACCAAAACAACTCGCATGTTTCTAAAATCAAGGGAATCACCATATATTTCTTATTCTATTAAATTTCATATTGTATATATTTAGAAGCCTATAAATTTCCATTCCTTATATATCGTACATGTTTACTCAGCATCATGGGGAACTAACACGTTTTACTTAGTCAAAATCAATATGGCAATTTCTTCCCGGTAGTTTTCTTCATGACAGTTTTGACTTCTGGTAAGCATTTGAGGTTGAATATGAATGGATTAGGATTTGAAACTTGGAATATATCATCTTGGGAGTTTTAAAAATCTACATAAACTTGGAGGATACTTGGAGAGGCTATGAAGCTTAATATATTTATGACAATATGAAAACTGCCCACAAACTAAGATGTTGACCAGTCCCAAATTCTGTCATGATTTTGATGCCCAAGACGACATTGGTTAGCTCCCAATATTGGTACAAACTTTATTTTGTATATTAATATCATTTAGAAGAAATGAGGTACCATGGAAGTTATTGGAAGGGAATTTTTTTCATGATAGTCCTTCTCACTACCTATTTTTACCTGTAGCTAGAGATGACATTTTTTTTCATTTTCTTTACTTGAAAATGCCCAAGACGATTAATTTATGACATGTAACTTGGAAGATATCATCTTGGGGTTATTAAAAACCTACATAAACTTTTAGGATCCTTAGAAAGGCTAGGAAGAGCAACATTTTTATGACAGTCCTAAAATTGGTCCTGTGAAATCTCCTTAGTCACATGTGGTCTTACTAATGTAATGAATGGATTGGAATTACACGGATCTACCAAAAAATTATATATTTACCTTTAAATACACCTCTTCATGATTATTTAACTTTTTTTGTAGTCCTTTTGATCACTTTAGATGCACCCTTGACTTGTTATAACTTGTAAATAGCAACCTTGTCAAAAGTGAGACCTTGTGACTTTGGAGGCACCCTTGTGTGATATTAAAACATGTGAAACATTAAAATTGACTCAATAAAGGATCAACATGGCCCCCTTTTTAACTTTTGAGTTTATCATAAGAGCACCAAAAAAAATCATAAAAGTGTCATACTTTATCATAGAAGTGTCGAAGTTTATCATAAAAATGCCAAAGTTTATCATAGAAGCACCAAAGTTCTTGTCACAAAATAAAAATGGGATGATCCAAATAATTAGATCCTATTTAGGTTATATGATCCATTGCACAGGATAATGACTCAAAATAATAATAGGTAAGTCCTCCATTTTCTTGTTCAAAGTCAGTGCAAAACTATCTCCTAAGAACCATTTTTTGTCAATAGTGAACTATCATGCACCATTTGCATTTGAAACCTTTTTAGAGGATTCCGCTAGCTCTATAATTATATAAAGGTACCCAAGATTATTTTTACCAAGTTTTGAATTTATTTTATTAGGTAATTCCTCCAATTTCTTGTTTAAAAACTATCTCCTAGGAACCAATTTTGGTCAATAGTGAACTTTCATGCACCATTTACATTTGAAGCCTTTATGGAGGATTTCAAAAACTCTATAATGATACAAATTTACCCAAATTTATTATTACCAAGTCTGGAAGTGAAAATATTACGTTAAATCCTTCGGTTTCTTGTTCAAAGTCAGTGTAAAATTGTCTCCTAGAAACTAATTTTGGTATATATTGAATTGTCATTCACCATTTGCATTTGAATCCTTTCCAAAAGATGCCACCAACTATAATATGATATAAAGGTAACCAAAATTATTATTACCAATTTTGTAAGTGATTGGAGTGTGTTAAGTCCTTCATTTTCTTGTTCAAAGTCAATGTAAAATTGTCTCTTAGGAACCAATTTTAATCTGTAGTGAACTGTCATGTTGTTGGTTGGAAAATTTGTCTCTTGATACGAGAAATAGTTTAGGGGATAATAGTCCCTCCTCTTTATGAGAGAGGTTCCCTTATTCACAAAATAAAATAAAAAACCTACTTACTTAAAAATATATAATCTATCAATATTCAAATGAAGATTTTGATGTATCAAATGTTTCCATATTCAATCATTCTCAATATAGAAGATAAAGAGGTGGAAGAATTAATAGTTTGAGGAATGGAAAGGGACAACACTTTCAGATATATAGATTGCAAAATAGTATCTTACTTATGCATACATGAAATCTCAAGAGCACATGAACTTTATATATATATTGAATGAATGACCCACATGAAATATATGCAGTAGACACAAAGTTATCATTACAACATCAACTGGATTGAACACAAAGTTTCATATTTAAATATATCAAATCCAAATTTATAGGTTAAGGAATATAAATAGAAATAAATCAAGAAATTAGAAGGAAAAAATTCTTATGTATTTATTATTGGCAGTTCCGTATCTTTTACATTCAAAACATCAAAATCCAAAATCCCTTTACAATGAAAGAAAAACCTTATATAGGCACAAGGGCGGTTGTAACTAACTTTCCTAGTTCTAAAATATTTTAATTAAGTGTTTCCACTTAACTAATGAATTACACTTTAGTTATCTTTATTTACAATTTCACATCTTTTAAAATGATAAAGCTAACTTTGAACTATATCGACTAGAAAGAAGTACCTAGGAACTAGGAGAAGAAACACTAGTAGATGGTGTTGTTGGAGTCTTCACTTTGAGTATTTGATTTCTAAATTTAACAAGAGCTCCAACAATCTCCATGCCTTTGGGGATGGTGGTGTTTTCCATAGCATTCATCCAGTTGCCCAAGGAATCTTCCATCTCCTTTCCCATATCTGCATTTTTCAATAAGCCTTTGGTTTCTCTTATGACTGCATTATGCAAGTCATTGATTTCTTCCATTTTCTCTTTAGTCACAATTTTAGGCCTGAATAAGTCTTCCTTGATGAGTGCTCTAAAAATTTATTTGATCTCTTGTAATGTGTGCCTCTCTGTAGAATTGTCTTTATAAAATTGACATCGAAGAGATATAAATTCAGCAATTATTGCAGACGTGAATGTCTCTCCCTTTTGCACCATGTTTATAAGTTCATCAATTTCTTCTTCTACGACTTTCATCTTCCACTCTACACTAAGCACCAATTTTCTGGAAATATTACTCTTTGAATCATCAAATATCTTATGTGCAAGGAGTATTTGTTCATCTGCATCCTTCATGAGTCTAATATCTTGAATACATTCTGACCAACGTTTAAGTTCCTTCTTAGAGCCAATGATTATTGGGTCAAACTGAACTTTGGACCAAAGAAATGATTTCATACATTTGTGTGTGCTTCATCAATGAAATTCAAGCCATACATCAACATTCCTTCAACCATTGCTTCAATTTCCTTTCCATAAGCAACATGTTTATCAATGTCCTTGATAGCTTGAACTTCTTCATCAGACATGACAGTGGGAGGTGGAATTGAAGTCAGAGGGGCAGGATCAAGTACTTTATCACTTGCAAGGAAGGATTTAATGAAACCATACAGGAATTGTACCTTATCTTCAAGTTTTTCTTGTGTTTTTTTCCCCTTTTCCACTCTTTCAATGACCTTGGAGATTGTCTCTTTTATGTTATGAACCTCCCCCTCAAGAGTAGATTCACCTAGTGGATTTTTTATCAGTTCCAAATTAGAAATAGTTAGGTCCTTTTCATCTTTCTCCACTTTTGGCTTTATTATCTCAAAGTATTGCTGGCCTTTTGAATCAGATACCAATCTTGAAGTAGTCTTGGCTTCTTATAGCTAGGAGGAGTGGGAGTTATACCCAGGAAGGGAAACTACAACATCAAACTTAGGAGCAATGATTTGGGAGGATGCCTTCATTTTCTTGTTATCAACTAGGGGTTGGACCCATGAAAAGGAGTCACTAGTAGGTTAAGCAACAAGAGGGCCCAAAGCAAGTGTGTTGAGGGAACCAAGGGTCTAAGCAGCAAATACCTCAAGAGTGGGTACTTAAATACTGGAATTTATTTCCTTAGTTGGTGACTTGAGCTTGGGAATGCTCAATGCCTCAAAATATAGCTTTGCACCCTTCAATTTATCTCCTTCATCTTCTTCCTTCTCAATACTTCCCCCTTCATATTTACTTTCTTCATGCTCCCTTGTCCCATTTTCTTCTTCCTCTGAAAAGTAAACAATTTGTTCAACCCTTTGAACCTTTTATGTTAGCCTTGGAGAGAGATATTGTTCATCTTATTTTTTGTCAATTGTTCCTTATGTCTTCTCAGTCTTCTTTTGCCTTAAATATACCTTGGTTGAAGATTCTACATGTAAAGGAGAAAGAGTTGATTGATTTGGCAACCTCCATGTGTGTGGCAGAAACTTCCTTATGAGATGTTGATGCCCCTTGAGAAGAATATTGAGTCACTCCTACTTTATATGCTTTCATCTTTCTATCAAACCAGACTTTGGTCCTCACCATGACT
Organism: Taxus chinensis; assembly: GCA_019776745.2. Classification (NCBI taxonomy): domain Eukaryota; kingdom Viridiplantae; phylum Streptophyta; class Pinopsida; order Cupressales; family Taxaceae; genus Taxus; species Taxus chinensis. The sequence continues at coordinate 45,964,100 of CM034153.1, forward strand.
GGGTTTATTATCTCCTAAAGATCATCCTTTTCCTTCTGAAACCAATTGATGGTGAGAAGGGGTGTATGCTGAATATTTTTATTGTATTCAAGAGAATAAAATTCTTCATCATCATCTGGCAAGTCTTCTGGCACTTTGTAAATTCTGAAATCTTTAATCTGCTGCAAAGAAATCTAACCAAAGTATCTTCTTCTCACCTCATACTCATCTGAAAAATCTTCCCAATAATCTTCTAACGTAGGAAAGTGATAGAATTTCATTCTAAGGTTACTAGATATAAAACCTTTAATGATGCCAAAACTAGGACATATTGTGAAAAGTATAAAAATTAAATGCATAAATGGTCCTTTCTACATTTTGAGCATCTAATGTTGTCCTACAAGTATAATTCCCCAAAGTGATTGGGAATTGAATTCCTGATATTTTCTTGTCCCTGCATGTTCTATGCAACATATCAAGTTGCCTACAGACTTCCACTAAAACTATTTTATCATTGTAGTACATGGGAAGCTTGTTAGGTGCACCTTCAAAACCATCCAACCATATATATGAGAACCCTATGAACTGGATGAACAAGCTACCATAGGTTGAGATCAATTGTTTTGCTTCAAAAGATACCCTCTCAGTTGTATTTCCTTTGAAGAATCTGAAAATGTACATTGTGAAGGCATCATTGACTCTTCTAAAATGATGTTTTTTGTTTTCAAGAGTCGGTAGTGGGTAATAATCATACACTAGTTCATTATTCTTTTCATCCACTAGAGTAAGACCTAGCCAGACCTTGTATGTTGCAATGGTATACATCAAATATGAGGTCATGTAGAAATATTTTCTCTGTTGCACATTGACTAACTGCTCACTAAGGTTTTCAAAAATTATCTCTCCCTAGTTCAGGTTCTACTTCCCTTCACAAATAATGTTTATATAAGGACACATCCAAAATAGAAAATCATTGGTTGAGGGAATACCCGTGATTCTAGATAACAAATTGATTATATCGGACAACTCTTCTTTGAAATTGGCCTTGTACATAACCTTAGGTATCCTGGATGCTCCTTTTTTGGAAATTGAACTAAGACTTAGCTATCATTGTTTTATACTTCTCCTTATCTTGTTCAAAAAGGAATTGAGCATGTGCCCTAGTGAGAGTATTGGCATTTTCAACAACAAGGATTCTAAAGGTAGAATTTATGCAATTGACATCTAGTTTAGCAATCACTTGGCCCTAAGGATCTTTGATTTCTTTTGAATTTGGGTTAAAACAAGAAGCACAAGCTAAAATGGTATATGCACATTATACTAAGATAGGGAAACCACTGGCATGAGAAATCCCACTATCTTTAATGCATTGAGCCATGGGAGTGAGGGTTGCATCAGAAATATGGGCCCAGAAGTCATTGAAATCAATATGTCGAACATCACTATCCCCAATATTGGGTACTGATGTTTTGAGGGATGAAATGTGTTCATAACCCCCATAATGGTACTTCATGATGGAAAGGTTAGGAAACAGATGCTTAGAGGAATGGGAACTCAACAACAATTTTCAAGAAGAATGGTATGATAGGGCGTAAAATAAATTTGATATCAAAACCCTCGTATGAAGATTCAAAATCACTCACCTCGGCTATAAGAAGAAAGATGTTCCTCTCAGGATCATAGTGTAATTTGAATTTTTGAAAATGGTTGGAGAATGCTCAATTTACAAATAAAAATGGATTCTGTGGCACGGGAATAATTTTAGTGCTTAGTGAAAAAAATCTCGACTATGATAGTAAAAATGGAGACCCTTTTACCCTTTTATATTTTCAGTTAAAAGTAGAGTTAGTTAGATGCATTAAATAGGGGTCCTTAGTATGTCACAGAGAAAGGAGTAACTCATAGAACACTTTACCCCCTTTACCCTTCGTATTGCGGTTATGATGGAGATGCAGAGAACATAAGGCATGAGGGAACGAGGGACACAAGGGATGAAAAACTCTTAAACCTCCACAACACATAGGAAAGGCTTTAGTGTGTGGCAAAGGCAGACTTGCAGAGAACATAAATCTGGGAAGCACAAGGGCCACGAGTTATTTGAAAATCCGTAAAGTTTATAATACAAAGGAGTGCAAAGTTTGTGGAAGTAAGGAAACTATGGGAAACATAAGGATGCGGAGAACCAAGACTCAAAAAAAACATTTCACCTATAAACATCAAATCCCGCAACAAAAGACTTAATGAACTATGGCAAAGGTGGGAATGCAGAGAACCTGAGGCCCAAAGGAACTAGGGACATGAGTTCTCCAAAAACCTAATATTTCCGCAATGAAAAGGAAAATACCCAAATACTCAAAGTAATAAAAATTACTAACTGTTGGGATCATTTATCTTCCATAAGACTTCATGAAGGCAAACAAATTTGTCACAGAAATCACTTTACCAAAAATTCGAAAAATTACACATATTTTTTTGAGTAGTGACAACACATGCACTATTTACATTTGAATCCTTTACAAACAATGCAACAAAATTTATCTAAAGGTACCCAAAATTATTTTTTTACCAAGTTTGGAAGTGATTGGATTAGGTTAAGTCCTTTGTTTCCTATTCAAATTAAGTGTAAAATTATCTTCTAGACACCGGTTTTGGTATATACTAAACTTTCATGCACCATTTACGTTTGAAGCCTTTCTATTGGATGCCACCAACTCTAGAATGATCTAAAGGTACCAAAAATTATTATTACAAGTTAGGAAGTCATTATATTAGGGTAATTCCTTCATTTTCTTGTTCAAATTTAATACAAAATTGTCTCATAGGAACTAGTTTTGGTCAATAGTGAACTACCATGCACCATTTACATTTGAATCCTTTATGCACTATGATGTTCCTCTAATTCACTCTAGAATTCCTAAAATGCATTCTAGCACTTTGTGCGAAGGATTTGGTGCTCTTTTTCAAGACTCTGGTGCTTTTTCAGACTCCGACACTCTTTTTCAAGACTCTGACGCTCTGCAGCTAGACTCTGACATTCTATAGGAAGTCTCCAAAGATGAATAACTCAATTATAAAGCTACTTGAACGTATATAGAGTAAAAATAAAGTGCCAAAATGGTGTTTGAAGTGGTTCAGTAATGTTTTGCAGACGTTAAAAGTGTTGATTGCAGCCTGAGTTGAGTTTAAATGTTGAACATGTATTATGGGAGGACTACCAACATAAAAAAATGTTTACAAAATGTTTTTTTGGAAAATTTGAACCAATGAGTTTGATTGATATCAAAAATATAGTTTCAAAGGCCTCCTATTTAGATCCAGAGTTTAAAGATCAGATTCAGAGCATGATCCGTTATATGAGTTAAGAGCCAAATGTACTTTGATGCTCCTCTAATTCACTTCAACACTCCTCAAATGGAATCTTACACTCACCAAATGTAATTTGGCACTCTGAAATCAAACTCTGGTGTTCTTTTTCTATACTACGGTGCTCTTTTTCTAGAATTTGTCTCTCTGCAACTAGATTCCATTGCTTTATAGCTAGACTTCAGTGCTCTATAGGAAGTCTTAAGAGATGACTAAATCAATTCCAAAGATGTTGGATCTTATATACAGAAAAATTCAAGTGCCAAAATGGTGTTTGAGGTGGTTCAGTGATGTTTTGTGGAGGTTAAAAGGCATGATTACATCCTGAGTCAAGAATAAATGTTAAACATGTATTATGAGAGGACGACTAAGGTAAAACAAATTTTACAAGCTCTTTTTATTGAATATAAAATCATATTAGTTTGATCTCCAAGAAAATGTTAACCAATTAATATGATTGATATCATAAATCCAATGTCAAAGGCCTCCCATTTGAATCTAGAGTTTAAAAATTAAATTTAGAACATGATCCATTATATAAGTTAAGAGCTAAAAATGTACTTTAACGTTCTTCTAATGAACTTTAGCACTCCTCAAATGGAATCTAATACTACTTAAATGCACTCCAGCACTCTACAAGAAGACTCTGATGCACTTTTTCTAGACTCTGATTCTCTTTTTCTAGACTTGGGCACTCTTTTTCGAGACTTCGGCTCTCTGTAGTTAGACTCTGGTGCTCTACAACTAGACTCTGATGCTCTATAGGAAGTCATCCAAAGATGTTTAACTCAATTCCAAAGTTGCTAGAACTTATTTAAAGAAAAATTTAGGTGCCAAAATAGAGTTGGAGGTGGTTCAGTCATGTTTTTTGGAGGTTAAAAGTGTTGATTACAACCTGATTCGAGTATAAATGTTGGGCATGCATTATGAAAGGACTGTCCAGGTAAAAAAAAAGTTTACAAACTATTTTCTTGAATGCAAAATTATATCAGTTTGATCTGTAAGAAAACTTGAACCAATTGGTCTGATTTATATCAAAAATCTAGTGTGAAAGGCCTCTCATTTGGATCTAGAGTTTAAAGATTAGATTCAAAGCATGATCCATTATATCATTTAAGAGCCAAAATGTACTCTAGCACTCCTCTAATACACTATGATGCTCCTCAAATAGACTTTGGAACTCCTAAAATGCACTCTAAAGATTCATACAAAGGCTTTAGAGATATTTTTCTAGACTCCAACACTCTTTTGCCAAACTTCAACGCTCTTTTTCCAAAATTTAGCGCTCCTTGAATGGATTCTAACACCCTTTAAATGCACTTTGGCACTTTGTAGGTAGACTCTAACACTCTTTTTCCAGAATCCAAAAGTCTTTTCCCAAAATTTGTGCCCTTTATCCATATCATGGAATCATTTGAGGATATGTAGGGAGGTTTTTAGAACATCAAGGGGAATTTTTTTTAAAGTGGGAGCTCTAGATGAAGAAACAACCACTTAACAGGGTTTGGAGGCAAGGAAATAAGTGTTTTGTGAAGGAAATGTGATCAACCAAGACCATTTCAGGCTAGAGAAGTATGTTATAAGAATAAAAATACATGTAAGATGTCATTAATACAATTTATCAATTATATCTTAGCTTGTAAGAATTGTATTCTTATGAAATAAAAATGTTAAAAATAAATTTAATGTTTTAGATTTTACCTCTAAATAACATATTGTGGTCAAGTACAAAAACTTTTTATGTGTTATTGATATGATAATGATGAAATGATATTGGTTAATGAATAATAAGGTTGTTATAGTGCTTCTACATGGTTAACAGGTCATTTAAAGGTATTGAGGTCAAGCGAAAAGCCTAAACTCACTTTTGTGACAATTTTAGACCCCTTTTAGAATTGTCGTGCACCATTTTCATTTGAATCCATTATAGAGGATTACACCAACTCAATAATTACCTAAAGGTACCCAAGATTATTATTACCAAGTTTGAAAGTGATTGTATCAAGGTTAGTCTTCAATTTTCTTATTCAAAGTCAGTGCAAAATTGTCTCCTATGAACCAATTTTGGTCAATAGTGAACTATCATGCACCATTTACATTTGAAGCCTGTACAGAGGATGCCAAAAAATCTAGAATGATATAACTGTACCCAAATTTATTAATACCAATTTTATAAGTGATTGTATCAGGTTAAGTCCTCTATAATTTTCATGTCCAAAGTTAGAGCAAAATTGTCTCCTAGAAACTAGTTTTGGTATATAGTGAATTGTTATGCACCATTTGCATTTGAAGCCTTTCTAGAGGATTCCACCAACTCTAGAATGATATAAAGGAACCCAAAAATTTTAGTGCCAAGTGTTATGAAAACTAATGTTCACATGATAGTGGGTGATTTACCGTACAGTAAATAGTAAGTTTGGTATTTACCAAAAGGTAAATAGTAATCAGTTATTTGATTAGCCATATGGTTAATATGGTAAGATTATTAATATTATATTGTTAGAAATAACAATATAATATCACATATAGATTGTTAGTATATAGTACGTGAGTAGAGTTGTTGAACTAACTCACGAATATAGAATATTATGATATATTTGAGTAGTTTTAGGATATTCCTTAATAATAGGAATTCCTCTCCTATATATATCTACGTATATATAATTGAAAAAATAAGAGAATTATTATTATTGTGTAAGTTCATTGTGTTAAGCTCCTTCATTTCTGAGATTTGGTATCATATCAATTTGATCCAATTCTATAATGGCGTTCATAAAGTTATGAGATGAAAGAATTTATTTATTAATTGTTGGTCAAGGGGCACCCCCACCATTTTGCATTGCCCCAAGTGATGTTATCTTTGTGGAGAGAAATCATATTTATTTTCATTTAAACTAGATGAAGATTTGTGTCTTTGTTCTTTATTGTATCTTGGCCAAAACATAATCATGAAGCTGGAAACACCAACATAGGAGATCTATGGTATATCCAAAGGAGAACACAACTAGTATTTATTATTTTCTTCATCTATGTATTGATCACATATGATATCAATTGTTTAATGATGGTTTTATGGGAATGAAATGAAAACTCACAACATTTTTTAAGTTCTATATGGAATACATCCTCTTCCATCCTCCACGTCTGTGCAATAATCTGTTCAAGGTTCATGAAGTTCTACCAATAGACATATGTGCATTTGATATAATATTAATGTGTTTATCTCTTAAGCTCCAAGATCACCCTTTTCTTAGCTACATTATATCAATCACATTTTCATACAATGATAGAAATGATTGTGGAATGGAATGGTTTCATTTTTTAGGAGTTGGATATTGCATGCATTCAATTCCTTGTCAGTTTTCCTCACTTTGGCATTCACGTTGCAACATCAAAACTCACCACCTCAACATCACTTCACTCTCACAACCAAGCTTAGAAATTGACAATACCAGTAAATTAAAATTGCATGCCCTCCAAACATGTTTAAATGGTGAAAGGTGTGAAGTTTTTAAAAAATCCATAAGCTGCATTTTTATAATAAAAGTCTATGTTGGCATAGGTAATATTGAAGTTGATTATAGGTCAATTGGTATATTTTTTGGTCAAGCGACAAAATCCCTTAAATCATTTCGTTTTGGTCAAAGGGTCCATTTAAGTAGTGTTGTGTGTCAATATTTTTTTATTTTGTATGCTTATATGGTGAGTCTTGCTTTATTGTCAAAAGTGTCATTGAACCATTATCATAGAACTAATCGAGTCGTAATTAGTTCCTCGATTCGTGTACTTAGGATTGGTCAATATTTTAATAATGTTATTAAGTTCTCTTTGTGTCCTATTCTTGTAATTATCATCATATAACAAGTGTGTTTTAATATCGACTATTTTTTAGGATTCTTTATGTAGTATATTATATGTTAATAGTCATTGGTAGACCAAATTGTTGTAAAAGAGTCAAGTAGTTGATTTTAGGGTTATTATTATTTTCCTCTTGTTAGAGTCAAAATTCATTATCAAGTCATCAATAAAGTGTGCCAAGAGTACCAAAGAAAAATATCTCTCTTGTACGGATGCAATTTTGGGTGAACCCGACATCCAATATATATGTCAAAATCATGGGATCCAAGATTCTCTTTCTAAAATCAAGACATGCAAAGTTTGAGCCTCACATTCCAAATTTGCTGATTTAAGCAACATATTGATGGAGGACAGAGGCATCGGAGGCTGGAGGTCAATCAACGACCTCTCATCAGTTACCAAAGATGGGCCCCGTAAAGTAGTTGTGGTGGCATTTTGTAGTGTGAGTACTTATTCTTTCAATGTTCCCTAGTTTTATGTGTGTGGTGTGGATTTTCAGTTTTTCAACTTTTTAGTGTGGTGTGAAAAATAAGAACATATGTGGTATTTTCATGTTCACTTGTGTATGTGGATATTCATACATTATTCCCCAATGTAATAACATTGTGAAGAACAGATAGCACAGTGAAATGTAGCATCATGAGTCTTGAAGAGGTTGAACATTCAGATGTGTTCCTGTCCATACCTAGGTTTGTGGTTAGCCTCTAGAAAACCATTGAATGTTGTTCATATGTGTTCCTACTTGATTTCCCACACATCTAGGTCATATGTGTTCCCTGGAGTGACGAGTTGATAATCAGATGATTCATGAGTGTCTTCCCATCCTCATCGATCATATGTGTTCTTGTCAATGCATGGTTGATAAGAATTTGATGTGTTCCTTCTTCTACCTTCAATTTGAGTGGTGTACGAAGATCATGAGAAAGCACGTGGGGGTGAAAGCAACAGAGGAAGTGTGAAAGTTATTTTTCTACCGTGTAAACATTAAGGGGGGGGATGTTATGAAAACTAATGTTCACATGATAGTGGGTGATTTACCGTATGGTAAATAGTAAGTTTGGTATTTACCGAAAGGTAAATAATAATCAATTATTTGATTAACTATATGGTTAATACGATAATATTGTTAATATTGTATCGTTAGAAATAAAGCAATATAATATCACATATATATTGTTAGTATATATTACGTGAGTATATTTGTTGAACTAACTCATGAATATAGAATACTATGATATATTTGAGTAGTTTTAGGAGATTCCTTAAGAATAGGAATTCCTCTCCTATATATATGTACGTATATGTAATTGAAAAAATAAGAGAATTATTATTATTGTGTAAGTTTATTATGTTAACCTCCTCCATTTCTAAGACCAATTTTGGAAGTGATTGGACTAGGTCAAGTCCTCCATTTTCTTGTTTAAAGTTAGTGCAAAATTATCTCCTAGATGCCAGTTTTGGTATATAGTGAACTATCATGCATAATTTTCATTTTAATCCTTTCTAGAGAACTCCATCAATTATATAATGATATAAAGGTACCAAAAATTATTAGTAACAATTTTGGAAGTTATTAGATTAGGTTAAGACCTCCATTTTCTTCTTCAAAGTCAGTGCAAAATTGTCTCTCAGAAACCGGTTTTGATCAATAGTGAACTATCATGCACCATTTGCATTTGCATCTTTCCTAGAGGATACCACCAACTCTAAAGTGATATAAAGGTACTTGTTACTATAAAAAAAAAATTAATTCTTTATATCAGGGTAAGTCCTCTATTTTCTTGTTCAAAGTCAGTGAAAAATTTTCTCATATGAACCAAGTTTGATTAATAGTGAACTTTCATGCACCATTTGCATTTGAAGCCTTTACAAAGGATGTCACCAACTTTATAATAATATTAAAGTACCAAAAATTATTATTATCATGTTTATAAGTGATTAGATTATGTTAATTCCTTTTTTTTTGTTCAAATTCGGTGCAAAATTGTTTCCTAGAAACCAATTTATTCAATAGTGAACTATAATGCACCATTTGCATTTGAAGCCTTCCTATAGGATTCCACTAACTGTAGAATGATCTAAAGGTACCAAAATTTATTAGTACCAAGTTTTGAATTGATTGGAGTAGGTTAATTCCTCCATTTTCCTATTCAAAGTTAGTGTGTAAAATTGTCTCCTAGAAACTAGTTTTAGTCAATAGTGATGTACCAAGGCCAAATTTGAGATTATATAGGGTTGAGAACAAGTTTGATAGGGTTGAGAATAAATTTGAGGACATCATAAATAATAATTTTATTAATTTAAAAGGAATACCCAGCACAATAAATATTTGCTTTTGTTTTCTTCTCAGGCTTCTACATGTAGTCTAACGTCACTAATAATACACTATAGTGGGTCCTTTCAGTACAATATTTTACATATGAAAAATTGAAATAAAATAAAATGTTTTAGTGTTCACTTAAAACATGAAAATTCTAATTAATATTGTAGATTATTGATGGCCTGAGATGCCATGAAACAACATCTAATGTATAGTTAATAGAAAAACATGTCAACATGAGAAAGAAATGCCAACTTAGACATGTAGCATGATGTTTCTCTAGATACGCATGACTATGTTAGAAAGAATCACACCTATGTCTTATGAATTCGGGTCTTAGGCCTAAAACTTAGGGCATAAATAATATTTGTACCCACAAATAGAGATGGATGAGAAGTAAAACTCAAAGTGTAGAATAAAGGATAAGACATGCTTAATATTAATAAGGACCCCAAATAAATTTGAGTGGGAAAGAATGTCATGTATGATAACAATTGATAGTAAAATTGATGGAAAAAGAAATGCTAAAAAATATAAAACTAAATAAACCCTTCAAAGTTTATCAGTCATATAAAAAATAGGTTTCCAGATCAAAAAATTTAGAATGAGAATCAATATGATTTCTAGCATTTTTATGAATTAGAAACACTTTAATTATTTTAAAAAACACAGAGATTACCTTCAAATAGATTTATCACTCAAGTTTTGTTTTTATTATCTTTTTAGGCATTTGTGTGTAAGTATACTTAACTAATAATACAATAAACCTGCTAAAGTGTAGAGATGTCATATTTCTTTTTTCAAGTAAATAACATGACTGTTGAAAAAGGCAAGTGAAATCTATTTTCTTTAATGTTAAAGTTGCATCTCATCATTTTCTCCCCAATTTGATAACTTGACCAATTTGACATCCAAAGGTGGGAAATTAGATACACTAAATGTGGATGTAGAAAATTTATTCAGGCAAGGCAATTTTTTAATCACCATAGCCAAAGGGACTCGTGTGCTGAAATATGGGAGCTATTAGAGTTTTTAATATTTTAAGTTGCAAACTATAAAAGTAACTCAACCCATAAAAGTATATAGGTCATATGAGTAATATGCTACTGGATCAAAAGTTATAGAATGAGACTCAATATGATTTTTTACACTTTTATGATTTAGAGAGACTTTCATTATTAAAAAACACATATACTTTCAATATGACCACCCATAAAGATATTCACCACTGAAATTGGGTTGAATGGCATACCTTTCATCTTTCATTGATCTCCTCTCACTAACATTCACCACCTCTCAACTCTTCACAATTTTTAGGATTTTCCAAAGCAATAATGATTTGGGGAAAATGACCTAGTTCAACACTGGGTGAGTTGCATCCTTGATAAAACTCTTTTAAGAGCTTTACATCCAATTAATCCCTTTCCTCCACGTAGACCACTCAACGGTGTTGTCAAATAACCCTCGGCCTTGGAACAAAGCTCAGGTGGAGGGAATTTTTTTACAGATGCGTGGTAGAAATTTTTTTCTTTTTCAAATGGTCATTGCATTTTAATGTTACAAAAATGAAATAAAGTTGACCTCAACCCTAACCCTATAAGGTATGAATTATTTTTTAAAAAAAATTACCTTTGGATGCATGTGCCTAATGCTCCTAAGATCATGCTTGATGGATGTATTCTATTGGAATTTTGAAACCCATCTCCCATACTACCTAATTCAACATTATTAAAAATTACTTTTTGAATTTTTTAAAATTTTATTTAAATGGAAAAGAGTATCTTTTATGAGAGGTATTCAATTATGAGGACATTTTTGTAAAAAAATAGGGAAATTTTTTAATTCTAAAAGGGGGAAAGAAGTGATTTTTCAATGACTTCCAAGGCCACTTCAAAGATTTTTTTATGTTTGGCTTCAAGTACACTACCCCTCGACCCCACCATGTATCATAACTAGAAGCGCACAAGGGGCACTTCCCCTTGACCCCACTGGGGGCTACCACCCCCAAACCCTTGTTACCTAGTCGTTGTGCAATATTTTTGGAGTACCCTCTCTAATTGGAGTCATATTATTGTCATGTGTCCAAGATTAGAGGGTGAGAGCTAGTTTTTCAAGTGGTAAAAACCCCTCATAAGAAAACATTCTTTCTTCCTACTCACTCCTTTCTCACCCCACATTGCTTTGGATGCATTTTTTGTTGAACCTTAAAATGCACTTGGACACCAAATTTATCCTGAGATGTTCAGAAAGGTATTAACAACTTAATTCACCACTTTACAATAGGGAAGGAATTCAACAATGGTAAATCATCTCGTCAAGGAAAGATCAAATACTTTCCTACCATGTGCGATAGGGAAGGAAACTATATTAATATCAAGATCATGAGACCCTCACATGATTGCAAAGGTAGAGTAAATGTTAAAGAAGCCACGAAAATAACTAAGCAAATGGTGGAAAGATCAATAAATCATGACAAATGAGTTTTCTTACCTTGACTCATGGGTCAAATTTGATGGCCATTTAGACGTTTTTATGATTTTAGCCATAAAATACTTGCAAACATTTGAAATAAATGTTACATGCATCTTGTATATATCAATATATGATTGTTATTTTTATATAAATTTATGTGTAAACGATATAATAAATATAGTTGAAAATATAAACTAGTGTTTTGAATATTTAATTAATATTGTATAGGTAACATGAATCTTTTACATTTTTTAAGGGAAGTATGTGAAAATTATCACCACCTTGAAATTGTGTGATAGGCAATATAGGTGGCCATAAAATTTAACTTTTGTGGCTTGATTTGTAAAAGTGTGTTATATATATGGAGTTGCATGATTATAATCAATACTAGTAACCTCCTCAACACCTAGTAAAGATAAATGGTATCCTTTATTAAAGTAATGATAAAATAAGTCAATAAATATACCATAGGAGTAAAAACCCCATATTAATGTTCAATTAACACAACAAGAATTTCACACATTTAACACTAGATGAATAACCTATTCAAAAATTCCTTATCATCCTTTCATAAGCACATTTGGATGATAATAATGATTACCTAAACTACTATTAATGTATGTTACAATTAGTTTTTGAGGGAAAACTTAAAAACACTAACTATTATTAGTGTTTTCTCTCATCGAAGAAAAAACACTACAATTTATTAGTGTTAATGTTCAGATACTACAAATTTGGTGTTAAATTAGCAAGAAAAAAATTCGAACACCAAAATATAACACCAATTTTGTATCATATTAAAAATAAACATTATTTATTGGTGTTAAATTATAGGATGATACCAAATTGGTGTTATATTACAAAAAATAGATACGAACACCAAACATTGTGGTGTCATAGTGTTAAATTTATAGGATGATACCGAATTGGTTTTATATTACAAAAAATAGATGAAGAAAAAAAATTGGTATCCTGGTGTTAAATGTGTGGAATTATTGTATTATTTTTTATAATTTTTGTCATTATTGAGATGATCCATTAGTGATCAGTGTGTTGCATGAGCGCTTAGCATATTGAATAAGTGTTTAAGGTGTTGCATATTTTAATGGACTCCTTATTGTGTATAGTATTATGCATTTAGTGTTTAGGGTTATGATTTACAATGTCATACAAGTGTGTGTTATTCAATGTGATTGATTAGTGTTTAGGGTGTTGCATGAGTGCTTAACATGTTGATTAAGTGTTTAAGGTGTTGTATTTTTTAATGGTGTATAGTGTATAGTGTATAGTGTATAGTGTATAGTGTATAGTGTATAGTGTATAGTGTATAGTGTATAGTGTATAGTGTATAGTGTATAGTGTATAGTGTATAGTGTATAGTGTATAGTGTATAGTGTATAGTGTATAGTGTATAGTGTATAGTGTATAGTGTATAGTGTATAGTGTATAGTTGTGGAGCTCAATTACTTCGGTTTAGCATGTAATGTGAAACTTGCTAGAAAATATAGTAGCCATCATCGGTTAGGATGGAACCGGCATCGATCACCCACGACTGACATCGGTCAAGCAAGGAGGAACCAACATCAGTTATGATGAACTGACATCGGTTACCTATGCGAGGATGTTTTAATTAACTCTCGGGAATTAATTCTATTTCAGCATTAAAATATATTTATTGATTGTAATTACATGGCTAAGTGATCCGTAAACTTCTACTTTGGAACTCTACAAATCACACAACTATGTTGTTCTACTTTTAACTTTGGAAAATGACAGATTTTCTTGAAAAATTAGAGCTTTGTGACTGATTATCTAGTGCTATAGAAAGGAAATTGTAGAGAAGGGAATAATTCAAAACTTCAACACCAACAATTTTATCCTAGAAACCTCCAATGGAGGAAAACCAATCGGGAAGGGAAACTGCTCTTTCTTCCCACTTTTATTGGTCTAATATAGACAATTATAGATTACAACAAGTATGAAAAAGAAGAAACAATGTAAAACTTCTCTCCAATTACTTGCTTGCTCTGTTTTTACACCTTGCTCCTATAATTCCATTCCAGCACTGAAGATCTTGCTCACTGCTCTCATTAGACTCTACTTCTCGATCTCTTTGGATCTTCGAATGCTTATTCTCTTGCTCTTTTCATGAATTTATAAGCCTTCCCATGTCCTCCCGTGCACTGGAGAATGTGAAAGGGCATGGAAGGGAAGAGACATGGTTGGGCGCTTCAAATTCGTGTCCATTCGCATTCCATTCTTCATTTTTGTTCAAAAGTGCCAGGACCGCCACCCTGAGCAAACCAGCGGTCTCAAGACCGCCACCCTAGCTAGGTGGCAGTTTCAGGACCGCCACCCTTATAGAACGGTGGTTTTGAAGCCATCACTCTGCACAGAGTGCGGTTCCTTCCAGAACCTCGGTTTACCTCATTTCATTCATTTTTTTTGTTTCCCCTTCTTGGTGCTAATGGAACTGATGAAGTGGTGTGTTTTTATGGATCCCTATGGATCATACCTCCCCTACTTAGGAGGATTTTGGTCCCACAAAAGATTAGTGGGGGAGTGGTAGAGGAATCAACTCCCTCTCATGCTCATTCGAGTATTGCTAGGTATGCCTTGGTGTCTTCTCTCGTCCAACCTACCAAGAATCCTGTGGATCTCTGGTTTGTTGTTCCAGTGGTACATCCTCCTCTGAGTTGCCTCGAGTACAATCCTCTTTGGAAGGTAACTTCTATATCTTTCATTCTTTGTCATGCATAGATGATGTTAGTGGATGCAAGCTCTTACAACTTACTACCACATGCATCTACATGAAGTATGGCCTAAAGGTTTCTTCTTCAAACTACTCAAGTATGGCAAAGGTCCCATACTGTAGTGGTTTGGTCCTTTCCTATCTTTGTCTCTTGAAATGGATTGGCCAAATCCTCTCCAAATATGTTTTTGTTATAGTCACCACCGTTTCTTGTATCTCCTATTCTTTTTGCTGCCCCACGGTCAGGTTCAATGAATTCGTAGGTAGATATGGTGACTGCATAGCGGAAGTTTGTTTTGCTCCTTGAAAGAGCAATTTTTATGGTGGCTTCTTCTGTAAAAATGGACAAGTGTTATCCAAATTCTCCATCCTTTGTTAGAAATAACCATGCTCTCACGTCCATTTTGTTTTTCTTCCAATGAAAGAAAACAAAATTGATGATTTTCCTGAATAAGTCTTGGTGCTTGATTGGCACTTACCATAGCCCTCTTTTATTTGCTCTGGTGTGCCCCGATGTTAAAACTGACTCCATCCTTGACCCATTTGTACCGGTTCTCCCTCCTTGTGAACACAGCATCCCTGGCATACAAGTAAGGACTTTTGAAGACAACGTCAAATGCGTCAAGTGGTATAATATGAGCCTCTAATACATCTATGTATTGGGTATTTATCCCAAACTAAAACTTACACTTCCTTGTAACTTGTATTTCTACACCCTTTTTCACCCATCCCAGTGGGTATGGATGTGGGTGCGCGTAAGTCTCTAGACCAAGTTGTCCTACAACCGCATCAGAAATCAAATTTGACTGAGAACCAGAATCTACTAAAGTGTTTACCTTAGTCTTCTTGAGTTGGATTCTGATTTGAGATAGCTTACTCATCTATTCTTATTTTGTTGCCTCGTACATGTTAGTGGCCATGCATCCCAACCTCTCATCTACATCAAAATCATCCTCAATCTCCACCTCTCTTTCATCTTCACAGTGGCCATGGATTTCTTGGAATCCTTGGTTCGGTGCTTTGGGTGCAATTCTGAATGCAGCTTCCAACATGTGGCATCAGTATGTCCATTTACATCACAATTCTTACAGAAATTCTTAGGATCTTTACAATTATGCAAAGCAGTAGCGGCATGTTTATCTTTCCATTTACCTATGCTACTTGTCTTCCCTTGTTCTTCATCATGTTGTTCTATTGACTAGTCTCCCTTTGGCCCTATTTCTCCTTTCTTCTTCTTGTCATCAATGTAGTATGCTTGTACACAAGCTTCATTGAGATCCTTGGCTTCGTGGAGATTACCTTCCTCCAAAGGTGAGTGTGAAGTCCTCCCAAATACTTGGTCAGAATGTCCTCATCCTCCAAGTCCATATTGAGCAACATGGCTTGTCTCCGAAATTCAGTAGTGTAGTTTTGCACGCTTTGACCGCTGCCCTGTCTAAAGTACTGCCACTTAATCATCATGTCATTCTTATGGCCAATAGGATAGAAGTTAGCTCTTATCAATTCCTTAAAACCTTTCCAAGTACTGACAATAGGACATTTCTTCTTCTCACAAGTGGTTAGATGGGTTTCCCACCAAACTAGAGAATGACCTTCCATTTTGAGACGTGCAAAGGTGACCCTTTGTGCCTTAGTGACATTATGCACACTAAAGTATACTTCCAACTATTTTATCCATTTATGTAGTTCTTCTGCATCTACTTGTCCTTCAAAGTTATTTATTTCCACTTTTGTTTCAACTTTAAAAGGTGTATGTGCAGATTTTACCTTCTCGCTTACAATTGGCATCTCTTCATGCTCTTCCCATCCTTCCTCTTCGTGGCTCTTTCCGATACCAATTTTTTCGGCTAGTGCTTGAACCACTGAGTCCATGGAATCTTTCTTAACCGAAGTTGTCTTCTGCAGATTTGAAATCTCTTCTTGTTTTCTATGCAATCTATCCATCATGGTCTTTAGCATCTCAACTCTACGGACCAAGTTCTCTTCCTCCATTTGAGATCGAATTCTCTGTTTCCACTTCTTTGTAGAAATATCTGGCTCACAAGGTAAAACTTCTTTTCCTTTGGACCTTTTCACTTTCATACAAAATCATAAGAAATATTCGAATACCACATTCCTGGATATATAATCAACTCTAATACCAAAAATGATCTGTAAACTTCTACTTTGGAACTCTACGAATCACACAACTATGCTGTTCTACTTTCAACTTTGGGAAATGAAAAATTTTCTTGAAAAATTAGAGCTTTGTGACTGATTATCTAGTGCTATAGAAAGGAAATTGCAGAGAAGGAAATAATTCAAAACTTCAACACCAACAATTTTATCCTGGAAACCTCTAATGGAGGAAAACCAGTCGGGAATGGAAACTGCTCTTTCCTCCCACTTTTATTGGTCTAATATAGACAATTATATATTACAATAAGTATGAAAAAGAAGCAACAATGTAAACCTTCTCTCCAATTACTTGGTTGCTCTATTTTTACACCTTGCTCCTACAATTCCATTCCAGCACTGAAGATCTTGCTCACTGCTCTCATTAGACTCTGCTTCTCGATCTCTCTAGATATTTGAATTCCTATTCTCTTGCTCCTTTCATGCATTTATAGGCCTTCCCATGTCCTCCCATGCATTGGAGAATGTGAAAGGGCATGGAAGGGAAGAGACACAACTGGGCGCTTTAGATTCGCATCCATTTGCATTCCATTCTTCATTTTTGTTTGAAAGTGCCAGGACCGCCGCCCTGAGTAGATCGATGGTCTTAGGACCGCTGCCCTAGCTGGGTGGTGGTTTTGAAACTACCGCTCTGCACAGAGCGACGGTTCCTTCCAAAACCTCTATTTACCTCATTTCATTCCTTTCTCTTGTTTATACTTCTTGGTGTTGATGGAACTGATGAAGTGGTGCATTTTTTTGGATCACTAAGTGCCCTAAGTCTATAAATGGCTATATAAGCATAAAAGCTAGGGTTTAGAAGTAATGATTAACAATGATTAAGAACTTTCAAAAATTTGGTGAGAGAGAGAGAATTCTTGGTGATGAAGCAAAAAATTGAGAGAAAGAAAGTATTGTACATCTGAGAGGTGCGAAAGATTGTAAATCTTCATTTTATATCTTATCAAAGCTTTGGATAATAGATTGGATTGTTTCTTGGTGGATGTAGCCCACACTAGGTGAACCACGTTAAATCTGGTGTTAATTTATGTCTCTTGTTTTGTATATTTCTTCTGGTAGACTATCCGCTTTTATTTGCATGTATGCTTAGATTTGATATATTATCTATACAACCGGTGTGCTAACCCCAACAATTGGTATCAGAACTTTGTTTGAGGTTTTTTTGTGTTGACATATTTATTCACATAGGGTTTTCTGATTGAGTGGGAACTACAACAATGGTATAAGAAAACAAATACAAAGTAGAGAAATTTGACTACCGAAATTATTAATTATGGAAGATGTAGATTGAGGATTATCTATATCAAAGAGATTTATATTTACCATTGGATGATAAGTCTAGACCTACGAAGATGACTGATGAATAATGGAAGATTCTTGATAGAAAGGATTTGGGATCTATAAGATTGAGTCTGACAGCATCCATGGCTTCTAATATTACAAAAGTGACTTCTATGGTAGAGTTAATGAAATATCTTGCTAATTTATATGAAAAACCTAGTGCTTCAAATAAATTTTATTTGTTGAAGAAACTATTTAGTTCTAAGATGCATGAAGGTGGATCTGCATCTAGTCATTTGAATGATTTCCAATCTATCGTAAATCATATAAAATCGGTTGAAATATCATTTGATGATGAAGTAAAAGCACTCTTATTCTTATATTTTGTTCTTGATAGTTGGGATAACCTGGTAATGTTTCTTAGTAATACAACATCTGCTAATAATATTTTGAAGTTTGATGATGTGGTTAGTATCATCTTGAATGAAGAAATTCATAGGAAGAGTACAGAGGAATCATCATCTAGAAATTCTTTGGATGTAGAAAGTAGGGACAGGTAGAAGGAGAGATCCAAGAGTAAGAGTAATGGGAAATCAAATGCAAGGGATAACATATCTAAATCCAGAAGTAAGGTAATTACTTGTTAGAAATGTGGAAAGAAAGGACATGCAAAGAAATATTGTTGGTCAAAGGATAGAGAGAACCAACAACCAGACAAAGGTAAAGAAGCAAATCTTGCTACATCAGAGGTAATGTAAGATGCTCTTATTCTTTCTTTAAATAATAGAATTGAATCATGGGTTTTAGATTCAGCAGCTTCTTTTCATGCAACCCCTAATAAGGGTTATTTCAAAAATTATGTCCAAGGAAATTTTGGGCATGTTTATTTGGGTGATGATGAACCTTGCAGTATTACTGGTAAAGGATAATTTCATCTAAAATTGTATAATGGAAATACATGGGTATTGAAAGATGTGAGGCATGTGTCAAGCTTCAGGAGGGATCTTATTTCTATAGGGCAACTAGGTGAATCTGGTTGCATGGTTACTTTTACAAGAGACTCTTGGAAAGTCACCAAGAGTGCTTTTGTTGTGGCAAGAGGTAAGAAGGTAGGAACTTTATATTTATCTACCTGTATTACTGATTACTTTTCTACATTATCTACTTCAGATTTAGATCCATGCATGTGGTATAACTAGTTGGGCCATATAATTCAAAAATGAATGCAGATCTTAAAGGTTAAGGGTAAGTTATCAGATTTGAAAGAATTAGATCTTGATTTATGTGAGCATTGTATCTTTAGAAAAAAAAAAGAGTGAAATTTCTAGAAGTTTGGGTAACTCAGAAGGAGAAAAAAATGGAGCTTGTACAC
The DNA here is from genome assembly GCA_019776745.2 of Taxus chinensis. Taxonomy (NCBI): domain Eukaryota; kingdom Viridiplantae; phylum Streptophyta; class Pinopsida; order Cupressales; family Taxaceae; genus Taxus; species Taxus chinensis. The sequence goes on from CM034153.1 coordinate 45,983,672, forward strand.
TCAGATGTGTGGGGACCAAGTCAGGTAGCTTCTCATGGAGGATCCCAGTATTATGTTACTTTCATTGATGATGTTACAAGAAAGGTATATGTTTATTGTATTAAACGTAAATATGATGGTTTTGAGACTTTTAAAAGATGGAAAGCCCTTGTTGAGAATGAATCAAATTCTAAGTTAAAGTGCCTTATATCTGACAATGGTGGTGAATATTGTAGCAAGGATTTCAATGATTATTGTTCAGTGAATGGGATACATAGAGAAACAATGGTTCCAAGAACACCACATGAGAATGATGTTGCAGAAAGAATGAACAGGACAATCATGGAACGTGCTAGAAGTATGAGGATACATTATGGATTTCCCTTACAGTTTTGGGTAGAAGCAGTTGATACGACATTTTATTTTATTAACTGTGGGCCTTCAAGTTCACAGATGGAGGAATACCAGAGGAAGCTTGGACCGGAAAAGAGGTAGATCTTTCTTTTCTTAAATTTTTTAGTTCAAAAGCTTTTGTGCATGTTGATAAGGAAAATAGGAAAAAATCAGATGCAAAATCCAAGAGGTGCACTTTCATTGGTTATGGATCTGGTGATTTCGGTTTCCATTTTTGGGATTTAGAGAATTCTAAAATAATTAGGAGTCATGATGTTGAATGGAATGAAAAGAGAATGTACATGGATCAAATTTTGGTACTCAAGGATGAACCGGTTGAGAATTTTGTGAATGAAAATGAACTCTCAGATTTAAAAGTATTACCTACATGGTTACACAGTAACCAGTGTCGGTTGACCCCTGGCTGACATCGATCAAAAGAACCGGTTTCGGTTATAGAAGAGACAAATTGACATCAGTTAGCAGAACCAACGTCAGTTATAAATGACCAACATCATTCATTGTCAGATTTGGATACAAATGTTTAGGATGTCCAAATTGAGCCTCTGGTACCCCAAACTCCTGTGAGAAGGTCACAAAGGGTAAGTAAACCTTCGGAAAGATTTACACCTTCTCGATTTTATTTATTATTGACTGATAACGGTGAACCAAATAGCTTTGAAGAAGAAATGCAGGATTAGACCCACGTCTAGTGGGAGCATGGCATGGATGAGGAGATGGACTCCTTGGAACAGAACCAGACATGGGATTTGGTTAAGTTACTAGCAGGTAAGAGAAAATTGTAGAACAAGTGGGTTTATAGGATTAAGGAAGAAGAGGGTGGATAGAAAAAGTACAAGGCAAGGCTTGTAGTAAAGGGATTTGCACATAAAGTAGGTATTGACTTTGGTGAAATATTTTCTCTTATTGTTAAGATGACTTCTATTCGTACTGTATTGAGTTTAGTTGCAATAGAAGATTTGAATTAGATGTGAAGACAACTTTCCTTCATGGTGATTTGGATGAAGAGATTTATATGCAGCAGCCACTTGGGTATGAATTCAAGGGTAAGGATAAATTAGTGTGCAGGGTAAAAAAGAGTCTATATGGGCTCAAACAAGCTCCAAGACAATGGTACATGAGGTTTGATAGTTTTATGCATGAGCATGGTTACTTGAGATGTGAATCTGACCATTGTTTTTATTTCAAGAAGCTTGAAAATGGGAGCTATATTATTTTGTTACTATATGTGGATGATATGTTTATTTTAGGATCTAGTATGTAGAACATTGGTGAGCTTAAGGGAAAGCTAGCTCACACATTTTTTATGAAGGATTTAGGAGCTGCAAAAAGAATCCTTGGCATGTAAATACATAGAAACATGAAAAATAAGAAATTGTATTTGTCTCAAGAAGATTATATCTACAAGGTGTTAGAAAGGTTCAACATGCAAAATGTAAAACTTGTTAGCACACCTATGGCTGGACACTTCAAATTGAGAAAAGATCAGTTTCCATCATCACATGAGGAGGTCAAATACATGACACGAGTGCCATATGCTTCAATAGTTGGGAGTCTCATGTATGTTATGGTTTGTACCAAATCAGACATTGCATAGGTAGTGGGAGTGGTGAGTAGATATATGGACAATCCAGATAAAGAGCATTGGAAAGCAGTATAATGGATACTCAAGTATTTGAAAGGGACATCTAGCATGTAGTTATGCTATGGAGGTTTGGATATTTCATTATGTGGATATGTTGATTCGGATATGGCTGGAGATCTGGATGGTAGAAGGAACATTACTGGATATATTTTCACAGTAGGTGGGATGACAATTAGCTGGATTTCAAGATTACAGAAGGTTGTGGCTTTGTCTACTACAAAGGCTAGTAAGGAAATGATATGGATGAGTAGGTTCATGGAAGAATTGGGAAAGGAGAAAGGTAATTGTAAACTATTTAGCGACGGTCAAAGTGCAATTCATTTGGCAAAGAACTCAGTGTTTCATTCAAGAACAAAACACATTCAGTTGAGGTATCACTTCATACAACAGGAATAGATTCATACAAGTGATAACCCTTCAGATATGCTAACGAAGCCATTAGCAAAGGAGAAGTTGGAGCTACACTCCACTTTAATTGGTCTTCGAGTTTGAGACTTGAAGAGGAAGAAACAAAGCTAAGGAAGGATCCAAGAATGATGTTATATAGGTGTGGTATGGTAATTAATCTCCAAGTGGGATATTGTTGAGTTGTGGAGCTCAATTACTTCGGTTTAGCATGCAATGTGAAACTTGCTAGAAATACAGTAACCATCATTGATTAGGGTGGAACCGGCATCGGTCAGGCAAGGAGGAATTATCATAGGTTATGATGAATTGGCATCGGTTATGATGAACTGACATCGGTTACTTGTGCGAGGATGTTTTAATTAACTCTTGGGAATTATATCTGTTTTTGGCATTAAAATATATCTATTGATTGTAATTGCATGGCTAAGTTCCCTAAGTCTATAAATGACTATATAAGCATAAAAGCTAGGGTTTAGAAGTAATGATTAACAAGAATTAAGAATAACTTGCAAAAATTTGGTGAAAGAGAGATAATTCTTGGTGATGAAGAAAAATCTTGAGAGAAAGAAAGTATTATACATTGAAGAGGTGTGGAAGATTGTAAATCTTCATTGTATATCTTGTCAAAGCTTTGGATAATAGATTGGTTTGTTTCTTGGTGGACGTAGCCCACACTAGGTAAACCATGTTAAATCTAGTGTTGATTTATGTCTCTTGTTTTGTATATTTCTTCTGGTATAATATCCATTTTTATTTACATGTATGCTTAGATCTAATATATTATCTGTACAACCGGTGTGCTAATCCCAACAGAGTGTATAGTGTATAGTGTATAGTGTATAGTGTATAGTGTATAGTGTATAGTGTATAGTGTATAGTGTATAGTGTATAGTGTATAGTGTATAGTGTATAGTGTATAGCGTATAGCGTATAGTGTATAGTGTGTAGTACTTACAATTTATGATTTATGGTGACATATAAGTGTTTGTGTTATTCAACATGACCCATTATATTTCAAGGTATCACACGTGTACTTAACATGTCGAATGAGAATTCAATGTGTTGTGTTTTTTATCGGTGTCCTCATTGTGTGTTTTAGGTTTCAGGGTTTTTTTAAGGGTTTAAGGTTTAGCATTTACAAGTTGTGTTTAGTGGTTAGGGTTTATTATTTATGGCATATAATATAGTGTTTAGGTTTTATGGTTTAACATTTCATATAAGTTTGTGTTTTTGAGATTACCCATTAGAGTTTAGGGTTTATAGTTTATATTCAGGGTTTTGGGTTTAGTGTTGAAGATTAGCATTTAAATTTTGTGTTTAGGGTTTAGTTTTCAATATTTACGGTTTTATATTTTCTTTTAATTTCATTATTATTCACAATGATACATTAGTGCTTATGGTTTCACTTGATATTTTAAGGTGTTGTGTTATTGCTTATGGTGTCATCATTGTGTTATTTAGGTAATAAGGTTTATGTTAAAAGTTTATAGTTTAGTAGTTAACCTTTTTGTTTAGGGTATAAAGCTTACTCATTAGGTTTTATAGTTCAGTGTTCAAGGTTTCAAATTCAAGATTTTGTTTAAGTTCTTGTGTTATTCAGGGTGATGTCTAAGGTATTGCACAAGATTGTAAAGTGTTGTGTTATCATTTATGGTGTGTCAATTATGTTATGTAGGCTTCAAGGTTTGTGTTAAGTATTTATTGTTCATGGTTTGTGTTTAGTGTTTATAAACACTCAAATTTGGAAATCTATCCTTTGACATTGTTGATCTTGACATTGCACACTTGCATGGACAAGTGCACTCTCCTCATTCTTGCTTAGTACATATTGATACCACTTCATGTACTTGCTTAACTTTGCACACCTCTCTATTGTCAGTTTTTGAAATTTAATTACACAAAATACATGTAGAAACATCCATGTTTAGGCTCATAAATTCAAAGTGTTCTTTTCTTCCTCCTGTCCAAAAATGTTGGTTTCGATCGGTTTGTAAAATTACATATCGACCCTATTGTATGATTTTGGACCAACATTTTGTGCATTAATTCTTTCAATTCCATAACCTTCATACAAACAAACATAATATTTTGTTTGGCCTTTCATGTCATAACAACCTTCTAAAGCATATATAAGCAAGTGAAACATACTTCATTTAGGGACATGACACTTTATGAACTCCTGATGAAAAAGTTAGCAAAAAAGGTACCCAAAGCTCCCTAAACAACCAAATAACTCATGCACATCCATTATGTAAACACCCTCTACTAGTTTGAAGTATCCTTATAGGTCTAGTAGTCTCCATTTTCATCATACAAGCAAACAAAGTGACTCTTCCAAAGCATTTGAGAAAGTGTGAAACTTAAGCAAGGCATTGTCAAAGCATGGTTGTCAAATTTTGATTGCACTACAATAGATATCACATGTTAGGAGAAAAATGTGTGGTTTGATCCCTCTTTAGAGTAGTGGTGACTTTCACAGTACACAGGGGTTCTTATAACCCAACTAGATTTGTTTTACAGGATCTCCTTGCATTACAAGGGTTTGAGAAGAGTTTATAGAGCCATTCTAAAGGTGAGAGAAGAATATCAACAAAAAACGACACACATTTCCAACAAGGAAAAACACTTAGGAAGTTGCAGACCCAGATTCCAAGCAAGTCCAAGAATGTATAAAATTTTCAGGACTGTAGGTACGTTAGAGGCCCAGTTGTATGGTTTTGACGAAGCTCAGTTTTAGGTCATAGTTTTAGAAATGAAGCATTTCCATTTCCAGATCTACCTGTTCCTACACTCAGTCCACATAGAATCCTCTAGATCCATACAAAATCAACTAAGTGCAATCTTTTCCTTTTTTTTTAGAATTCGTTAAGTAGTTAGTCACTTTGAAAAGTGTTATTCTGATTTGTGAAATTAATGTTGGAAGTTAATTAAATTGGAATATCTACCTATATCATTATTCATCCTATTTTATGTATGTTGATTAAAACATTCTTAAATTAAAAAGGGTGAAATTATTTGGTGAACCCAACTCTCTCTAATTGAACACCGTAGCCCTAATTCTAGTGGTTATAGGGTTTCTTTTTAGAAGCACATGTTGTTTTCTTTCATTGTTATCATCACTTTTTAATTTCTATGTGTTTTCCTTTTATGTCATACAGATGTAGTGTTTGACTTTCTAATCAAAATATTGAGCATCTTGTGCTTTCACCTCTTACTCAAAATCATCGCAATGAAATGGATTATTCTATTCCTACTTCTACTTATCTTCTTGATATACCTGCACAATAGGTTCCTTTGCATGACATTGAGAACAATAGTAAACAATCCCATGATTATGACTACGATGAAGACAACAATGTCGATCAAGACCAAGTAGAACTCTTATCTAGCTTTCATGCTTAACTTCGTGCTAATCCACATCATATTAAGCATGTTATAAAAATTCTACTTGTTGTAAAGCTTGCTCATGATCAACAATCTAATGACACTTCTTTTAAGGATAGATATCAGCCCTCATCTACTATACCTATATCTATTATGTCTACCTCCTTGGAGGAACCTAACATTCCTATGTAAAATGTGTCTATGCCTATTCCCATAGCCATTATTACTTATACAACTCCTACTTATCATCACAATGGCATGTGTGCATATTCATCTAGCACACAAGATCTTGAGTTCATTGTTCATTATTTACAAGAATAAATTTTACAACTGCAACAAGGTGTCTCTCATATTTATAATATTATGGAATTTTCACGATTATTGCATAATCCACTTACACCTGAAGTTGTCTCATATTATTTGCTTGTTGGATTTGTTGCATCTAAGTTTCCTATTTATGATGGCAAGGGTGATTCCCAAGAACATCGTAGATCTTTCTATGTTTTCTGCTTTGACTATGCAGGTAATGATATATTACTTACTAAGTTATTTCCTCAAAGTCTTAAGGACGTTTCTTTGCAATGGTTTTATGATCACCCTACACATTTTTTGTGCTCTTCTACTACATTAACAAATCATTTTTTGGCTTAAATTTCAATCAACATTGTGGATAAAATATCTTATGAAAAAATGTTCAAACTTAAACAAGGGTATGATGAACATATCAATGATTATGTCTTGTGTTATCGAATAATGTTTACTAAGATGAACAACATATTAACTAACAGTGAATTACAAGACCTTTTTATTAAAAAAAAATTTCCTCCATTACAAGAATCGGTCATGTTAGAAAAATTCAAGTATTTTGACCATATATATCATACACTAAAAGAGTGTTAAACTAAGATATTACACATGAACAACTCAATTATGTTGCTAGCACCTCTAATCCATCAAATTTCAAGTTTCAAAGCAAATATAATTTCAAGGGAAAATATAACAACACTAAGGTGAGTTCTAAAGACACTATCAACATTATTTCTCAACCTATTAAGCTATAACTGCAACACACAAGATGGCAATTTACACGGTTACCTTGTCCTCAACGCATGGTTCTAAAACAATTAATTGAGTACAATCTTATGTCTCTCCCTCCACCATTTAAGGTTGATACTAACAAGCCTCAAAGTAAGAGCTTCGATACTAATGCTTATTGTGATTATCATAGATGTATTGGTCACACTACAAATATATGTCTTAAGTTACGCCATGTCATTCAGGTTCTTATCGAATCTAATGCAATTGAATGGGATGATCCTATTGAATCTTCTAAGCCTACAAATAATAATTCTTTTTTGAAAATATTCAATGATCCACTTCCTAAGCATACTAATGACACATATACTTCATAAGTTCATAACACTCATTGTGCAGTGACACCAATGTCTTGTTATGATCACCCGCTTGATGTTATGATCGACACTATTACTCACACATCATATTATACACTAATCATTTCTTTTGTTAATTCTTATATAAATAGACACTCATTTCTGACACATTATCTATTCCAATCTCTATTCATCAAATTCTATTCAGGGTGTATTGGTTATTCCACATAACAAGGATAATGTTTTTGCATGGTCATTACTTCAGTCTCTTGGTATCTCTTTTGAGAGTCTTGCATTTGATTTTGATCCACACTTTCAACGCATTACACTACTAATCACAGTTGGGTCTATCACTACACAAAATTAATTCTCAGTATTTAAATATGTTACTACTGGAGTACTACATCTAGGTATCCCTTGGCTACATGCTCTTAGGGTTGTTCCATTGATAGTTCATTAGTGTGTCAAGTTTATTCATCATCAACAAGTTTTTTACTATTTGAGTATTCCTTTTAGGGATTTCTCTCCTAGGTTGCCCAATTATTCTACAATTTCTATCACTCTTCCTAGTGCATCGAAAAATAGATCTCTTTTTTCACACAGTACTTTGCATAGTTTTAGTCCTCCTAGGTCTCGTGACAAGCCTTTGGTTGTACACACTTCTTTAAATGGCACTATCCCTCATAGGTCTCTTGTTAGGCATTTGGTTGCACATATAGATTCACATAGTTCTAGGTCTTCTGATAGGCCTTTAGTTGCACATGTCACATCACACATTGTTTTCAATATTTTTTTATAAGGGAGGAGATTTTTTGGACAAAAAAGAGAGCTGAAATTGTAAAAGAGAAATAATTTTTTTTTGTTTTCAATCTTTTGTTATAAGGAATATAAGAGACACATTACAAATTGGGTGTTGAGTGTTATCTCTTTGTTTAATGTATTGTTCTTAAGTTCAATGCATTGTAATATTCTTTAAATTCCATTTCATTGTTCATTATATCTCAAGAAAGTTTATTACTATTTTATCTCATGTTAGTATCTTTAGATCTGCATTTGCCAAAGAAAACACACATTCCTACTTTTCTTTCTTTCCATTCTTCCTTTCTACTTTCACATATATAGCTTTCTTCCATTCTCAATCCATATTACATTCAAAAAGAAATAAATCTACTGGGATGAGATCCTACCCCCAATGCTAGATTAGTATGTATATTTTAAATATTCTCTGGTGTTGTTAGAATAGTAATAAATAGGGTTCCTCCCATTTATTTGAGGAGCCTTTTCCTGCATGTTTTGGTTGAACCTCATATTTTGTCGCTGACAAAATATCCAACCAACAGTTTTTGGCAACTCTACTGGGGACTAAAAACATGCAAGATAGGATTTATCACGCCTTTGGCGACTTTGTATTTATTTTTTCCTACTATTTCTTTCATGATTCAAGCTGAAAAGGAAAGGTTTTTAATCGCAGTAGCATAGCAAGAGGTGAGGTGGATCCTATGTTCGAGCTATTGCAGTTGCATAATTTCAACCTCGATCCTGAGAAATGACCTTCTAGCCGTTCAAAGATTCCATCACCTGTTCACCGGAACCAAGATGCGCAAGAGGATAGTTCTTCTACAACTTGCAGAGCTTCATTTTTTAGTGGAACTCGAATTCCTGCATGTAAATCGTTTCAAACAATGGTTGCTCCACCACCACCTCCAATCCATTAAGGACCAACTATCAGCCCTCTTGCATTGCCTCAACCTCTGCATGATTTACCACATGGTTCACATAAGAACTTCCCAAATTTCAATAGTGACAGAAAACAACACCTCGATGAACACATAGTCACATTCTTTGTTGCTTGTGGAGTTATGGGTGTTGGTCATGAAGGCATGTCTACTCTCCTATTTGTTGAGACTCCAAGGCTTCGTCATTGAATGGTTCTACCATTTACCCCCTAGGTCTATTGATAATTGGGAAACTATGAGGACAAGGTTTGAAGCAAGATTCAAATCTGCAGAGGACACACGTGCATTACTAGCTCAACTCACTCAAATGAAAAAATAACCTAACAAATCTATGTGTGATTTTGTTGCAAATTTCAATAAATTGATCCATAAGATTTTGGAGCGTGCTACCCCTACTCTTGAAAATCAAAATTTCTTCTTTGTTAATGCTCAACTACCTGAAGTTAGCTTCTTGTTAAGGAGGTCAAATATTCCTTATTTGGTTAATGTACGGTCAACAACTACAAAGATCAAGGATGATCTTATCACGTCCAATAAAATAAGGAGAGATTCTTCTAAACCTAAAAATTAGAGTATGTCTCAAAGTACTATCCATCCCATGATTCAGAGTTTAGTTAATGATTTGTTGACTTTGAAGAAACAAATGTCCCAGAATGTACCTAACACTCATTGTCAGGATATCCCAAGGAGAAAATTTAATAATAATAACGCTCCTTCCAGAGACAGAAACCAGTTACCAGCTACTCAACCAAGGTTAGCTATTGAAGCTCCTCTTGTCAATGTTATTGTTGAGGTGGTTAACAAAAGAGAAGAGGCACATGAATATGAAGTTGAAGATTTTTATGAAGATGTTGGTTACACTGAAGAATCATATAATGAACCAATTGATGACTCCAATATCGGGTACTTGGAATATAAAGAAGATGATTATGATGATGTATTGAATGATATGAATAGTCAATCTTTTGTTGTTTTTACTCATTCACAAACCCAAAGGAAAGAAGTGGAAAAACCCAAAGAAAGGGCCAAAGAGAAAGAAGATCTGATGGCCATTCCTAATGTTGCTAAAAGAGGGACTCCTTTCCCCATTCAACCAAAATAGAAACCTCTTGTCAAAAAGGCTACCTTCACTTCTAATCCATCTTCTTCCGCTACTCCTAAGGCCAATAAATCTTCCGTAGAAGCAAGCAAAAAAAGGTCTGATCCTTCATTAACCCCCTCTTATGCAACTTTTGACATTATTGATCACACTAAGAAAACCAAAATTCAGATGTCAAAAGCAGAGTACCTTCCGTCTAACCCTAAGCAATTTGAAAGATTGACTCAATTTATCAAAAGAAAAGTTGATATACCTCTGCTAGCTTCTTCCAAGGGAAATTTTCCTAATCCCTCGCATCCCTTATCTCATAATAATCTGACTTCAACCTCTTTATCGGGTAAAATTGAGCCATTTTATTTATCATTTCTCAACAGTTTCAATTTCAGCAACTACATCATAGATTTGGAAGCATCTGATAATGTCATGCTCGCAAAGGTAGCTCATGCCTTAGGACTCACTCTCATAAAACATTTTGGGCATTACTACTCAATGAAACTAAACAAGTTCCATTGATAGGGTGAATCAAGGATGCTCAATTCGTGTTTGTTGCGCTTCTTGAGAAGAGAGTCAAGATGATGATCTTGATTGCAAATATTCCAGTTGTTTATGGAATATTGTTGGGAAGAGGTTTTTGTAGAGATGTAGGAGAGATTCACATATACATGCCAATGGAACAATGTGCACACTTGAACTTGAAGTTCAGCTGAAGTACCTTGTTACCAAATCAGATGATCCCAAGGTGCGAATTATTTTCAAAGATGCCAATTTGGGTACCTATTTCATGACTTTGAATCAAAGTTTTACTACTACTACCATCACAAAAAGAGATCCTAATGAAATCTGGACTTTGGAATTCGATTGTAGCTATCCAACTTCTGGATTTGGGGCTGGTTTGGTACTCATATCTCTTGATCATGATATTTTCCCATTCTCTTTCAAACTACAGTTTGACAACACCAACAACACAACCGAATATGAAGCTTTGTTATTGTGTTTGAAGATGATAAAAGAAAAAGGAGTTAAAAATATCAAGGCCCAAGGAGATGTTGAACTCATTGTGAACCAAGTTAAGAATGTATATCAGGTGAAGAATGATCACTTGAAGCATTACAGCAACATGGTTTGGGACTGCATTGAAGATTGTGAAGCATTTTCCATCAAGTCTATGTTTACAGAACATAATGATAAAGCCAATTCCCTTGTTATGCTTGCTTCACTGTTATTGCCTCATCCAAAATTCAAAGAAGACAAGTACACAATTGAGATTGACTCTGAATGGGCCAAGGCCATACAAAGTCTCACGCTTACTACAAGTAAAACCAACGTGTATTCGTTCTTTGGGAAAGTCAATTTTCTGACAAGGTTTGTTCTTGATTTTGTTGATAAGACTCGACATATTGTGGAGATGGTGAAGGGTAAGGTTCCATTTCAGTGGTCTACTGATGGAAAGTCTCCTTTTAATGAAATCAAGAAAGCCATTGCTCACGCCCGTCTTGGTATGTCCCAACTTCCAAAAAGATTTCATCATGTATAGCTATGCCTCTACTCATATTGTATATATCACCTTGGTCCAAAGGAATGATGAAGGAGTTGAATCTCCCATTGCTTTTATGAGTTGTCCTTTGAAAGCTTATATATACAACGTATATGTATGCGTATACGTATCATATACGTCTAAGCAATGTACATACACATAAACCAATAAATAAGAAATAGCCTTAGACGTAAAGTTTGCTTATACTGATCAAGGATCAAATTTACACCCGCACAAGCCCATCCTAAGGGTCTAAGCTCGTCCCAGAAATGCGATGGAAATTTTTCCCATCAAATGAAAATCAAAAAATAAAAATTAGATGACATTCTTGAAGTATAAAGTATTATTAAAAATGTCAAAAGAAGGGTGCCATTAAAAATTACCTGTCAATGTCATCTACTGCAGCTGCTGCCAAACACTAATGCAACTTGCACCATACAAATTTTATCACTAAGGATTTGATTTTTTTATTTTATTATTTAGAGTATTGGAAATCAGAATTTTAAGTATTCTGGACTTTCAACTCGTTTGGAGGATAGTAGAGGACAAAATAACTATTAAATATACAACTAAATCTCTAGCATTTAATAACAGATCCTGTAAAATTCATGCATAATGCAATTATGCAGTGCCCTTCACTGCTCCAAACCCCCAAATTCCCAATTCCAAGTTCCAATTTGGAAGTGACTGTGGACATTGACAAATAAACGGCGCCAAGCAAAGCAATACTCATTAATTATAAACTTATAATGTCACTTTCTCATTAAGCATTGTTGCCTGTAACATGTTCTTCTTCCAGACTCCATCACACTTTTTTGTAAAAAATTAGACTAAATGCATCAGCGATTCAGCATGTGGAAGATATAAGAAAACAAGTAAATACTTCTTAAAATACACATTTTTCCAAACACTTGATGAATTGCTGAGAACTCAGTGAGAAATAAGTCATATTTGACTCTTTTATACTCAGCAAGTCTGCAGCTGCATGTACTAAGTGGACGTTAAAAAAAATCATGTCGCAATGCTTCTGCATATGGGCTTTGGAGGCTTAAATCATATGATGGCGAAAAATGAGGTAAAACATTCTTCAATCACAAATTCATTATTTGGCTGTTTCAATTTCTCTAATATAAAATGGAATCAAGATCCTTATTTTATATCTAATAAAATATTTGAACAAAATGCATTCATCATTGTAGAATGGCCTTCGATCATCGATGCATGGATGATGAGATGAAAGATTCAACCTTCAAAGTTTATCATTTCAACATGTGTTATAAATATTTGCACAACCTAATCAAAGCCTAGTCTCTGCGTGCTAAAATTACAAAATCTGGCTCTACAAAAGGTTAAATTTTCCACTAGAATTTGGGTAGTTCGATACCCTCCCCTAGGCTATTCCATGGAATTTGGAGGAATTTTAGCCAAAGGATTAAGAAATCAATAATTTGAGAGTTTAATATGACACCATCACGGAAAAGAATTTTTATAGACACTACAGTCTCAGCTAGCACCACATCATTGCTATCAACTTTGGTATGTTTAGGTAACATCTTTGTGGTCTTTACAAAATAAATTATAAGCAATTTTTGCAGCATTTCCACTTTTCCCTTTGCTTAGTCATATATTCAAGCCCATAAATTATGGTAGCTCTCCCAAGAACACAAAGTCCCCTCTTTGCACTTCCCGCCCCCACTCCATTTATATTCAAATAAGAAATGGTGGTCACAAGCTCGCAACGTCAAGGACCAGTAAATATATAATGTTTTGAGGTGTCACATTCCTATTATCATCTCATGGAATTATATATATGTATGGGAAGTTTTTGACACAAATTTGCATTATTATCCAAATATGTGTGTATATATGCATATACCCTTTGAATATATGATTTGAGGGAAATGTAATTTGTTATATTTTAGGTGGAGTTACTCTTCTTAACATGTTCGATATGAACTAGTTTATTTATTATTAGCTCTCTTAGTATGAAAGACACATAGAGATATTTGAAAGGGGTTTGAAATTAAAGCATAATGCATCATTTACTTTATTGTAACCATAATACCATGAACCAAAGTATTGTGTTTCTATATAATCACTTTTAAAAAAGAAAATGTTCTTTATTTTTAGGACATGTATACTAGATTTTCTCTTGTCATATGAAGTGTAAATTTTTATACTGCTTTTCATCACCGAAGGGCTACGTAAATATGCGCCCTTGGAAATAAAATTTTGACCAGCGCTTCAAATTTGATCCCTGATACCGATGCCATCAGAACCTTTGTCTCAAGAACATTATTCTCTTAATCTGTTACCTTGCGCTCCATTTGAAAGCCAGGTACCTAAGGAAGAAAAAAAAAAAACAGAAGAAAAAACCTAAATTGTTCTTCCTTTGCTATTGCATTAAAAAAACCCCCCAACAAAGAGAGAGACTCGGAGTTTGCACACAGTACCATCAATTTAGCTCATACCCAAATCGATCAGAAGTTTCACAGATCTCCAAAATGGTGACTTCATGTCCTTCAGATGTTTTTTTTACAATGCTTAGACCTTTCTAATTTAGTCATTAAATGGAAATCTAAGTCTACATAATTTTTTTTTAAAGTTATAATAAAATGGGTAGTCGGATCTTTGTTTGTTGTGATTGTTATTTGCAGGTATTGCTGGATACAGACCCTTTTCTGACTGAACTGACAAAGATGTATGAAAGAACAAGGGATAAAGGCTCTGTTTGGGTCACTCTCAAAAGATGTAAGTCAATTTTCCATTGAATTTCGATTAGATTCGCCATTCTGCATTAAATTGGGCAATTGTAGATCAACTTGGGCTAAGTTTTTAAAGGTTTTCGTCGATCAATTTAGGCTAAGTTTTAATGGTTTCCAAGGTTATGGGCGGACTTAATTCCTTTGGGCTAGGTTCATAAGGTTTTTGTAAATATGAGTTTTTAAGGGTTTTAGGCTTCCACAGTCTGTAGAGTAAGAAAACACCTTTTGGTAAAAACTGTGTATCATACACAGTTTTTGACAAGATATTAGTTAAAGCACAATGGTTGCCTTATTATGGTGAGATGAGGGTAATTTGAACCTGGGTCAGAATCTTACAGGTGTGTTCCATTATCTCTAAAACACAGTACATTTTATGGACTATTTTTCATCATTTGACTAATTTTTCAATTAATTTTAAATAAGCTCTATGTTCTTCTCACAATTGGTCTGTAATGTACAAAATATTTTTTTGTTTCGAACTGAAAAGCTCTGATTGCTTAAAATGTTACATGCGCCACTTGTTGGATTGAGTTATTGGACCCCTTATTGCAGTCTGGGAATTTGAACTTGGTTAGCGCTTTTATAAATGTTTCCATTGCCATTACTTCACAACTCAAACAACTGTAGATATTTTTTGATAGAGGGATTTAACAAAAAAAATGACTTAAGTGAAATATTCTGTAAATCAAACCGTTCCCTTATTGGACATACCTTTGGCTTGAGATTCCATGACTTAGTGCTATCTGTTTTGTCAAATACACCCAGAACTTGCACCTGGCCTTGACCCTCAAGAGGTGTGCCCCACTCAATCTTAGACATTTACACGTTTCCAGGGTATTTGAAGTTTGAACCTTGAGTCTGTTATAAAATATCTACTGATTTTATGATATGATATCATTCCAATTAGTTCTTGACAAATTGATATGAAATCCCAATAAATAAAATTAGTTCTCGACAATTTGGGTTAGATCTCAAATTTTTTTTTTTAATTCAGTAGGGTTTTGAGTTTAGATCCAATAATTAACAAAATTTTGGCTACAAAAAAATTGGCAGGCAGTGAAAACTATGACTCATGTTCAATCCCATTAAATTTTCTGCTGAAATATATATACTTATCAGTTTACAGCCTAAATACCCAAAAATTTCAACTGCATATATAACCTTTATCATCAGTAGACCAACTAGAAAAGCAAACAATAATCAGAGATATGCTTTGACTACATCAGGAACATATATCAGCTTATAATATACTTCCACAGGACCAGTGACCATACATATTGAAAATCGTGAACCACCATAACCGTAGGCAAGATGAGATCACCAAAAGCCTTTAAAGTCAATCATATTGATAAGCAGCTCAGACATTTCCTTCGTTAGCCTTGTCATCTTCGGGGGTATCCAAAACCTCGAGAATCTATGACATGTTCATTCCCAGTTGCTTGACAATGGCTGTCGAAGCCAGTTTCATAACTCGAATCCACTGATTCGGTATTCATACCTGACAGAGAGGAAGATATTAACAATGTCTTTAGTTTGAAATTACCCAATACTTGCAACAGAGACCTTGATCGCCAGAGATTTCACTAGTGTGCATATTGGGGTGGTTTGGTTACTGGTCTGTCTCTTGTCAGGAAGCAGAGTGTACATTCAAGCTTTAATGGTTAATGTCTTTTTCTGCAAGTTTGTCCATTTTCAGCCATTTTGGGATGCAAGAGCTTCACATCTTCTGCATTATTGATTTATTTCCTCATTGAAATCGTTATCCAGCTCATTGGCTCCAAAGCTCAGATGCACCATGTGTTTTCCTTTATATGCACACAAGCGTCTACACTTGGAACCCAAAATTACTAAACGCTTACCCAACATTTTCTTCGTTCTCTCCACCAAGATGCCTTTGATTTTTTCTTCAGCAAGCTTGACTGCCAGTTTTCTACCACTGTGATTCCTTGCACTCTTGTGTGGTGTAGTTTCCATCCACAAATGGCCTTTCAATCTCCATCCTGCTCCATTACCACTCTGCCTGTCAGAATTGTTTCCTCCAATGCTTGGCAAGAACAACAGAAGCAAATGCACAGGAAAATTTCTGCTAGTCAAAACCCTAAAGCCCCTAAGCTGGATATGAAACCTAGGCTAAATTGAAAGATAAAAGAATACAGCCGAACCATCACAAAGATAGAAAAACAACAGCTGACTAAATCTTGTATTTTGCCACAAACAAAACTAAAATAAAGCAGAAAGAACAGATTTACTGGCCACCAAACACAGTGGAAATGCCATGTGAGGTGTTCCAAATTGCAGATTGAACTGAAGTTTCTAAAACATAATTTCCATATTAGTCTGTTATTGTTGTTCTAGATTGCCTGCAATCTTCATCGGTAAACATCCTATTAGACGTTCTTCGCCAAGCTTTACATAAACTACTAGATAAATGTTCACAAGAGTGTAATGTTCCCAGATTAATTTTTATTTGGAAACACGTCACCTCCTGTTATAGATCTTGACTTCTAATAGGGGACAAAAAAATGGGAGTTGTCGTCTTACATTGTTCCAATCATGTAGGGAACTTGATGCCGTGGATGGTTAATTTATGTATGTTTTGAACTTTGATATCTTGTTATTACTAATTTGGTTTTTTGGTTGTTCACATGGTTATGCAGCTTCTTTGCAAAGCAAAAGGAAAAGGAAGTTACAAGATGGAGATGGAGCGATTCAACAGACTTCTGATTATCGCTGCCTCGTAAGGGCCACTGATGGAAAAAAGACCATCAGCACAACGGTCAGTTTGTGGATGTCCTTCCCTTATGGTTGTGACTTGTGACCATCATGATGCTTTCTCAATTACAAGTTACTGACTTATGTGTGGCATATCTCTATGTGTGGGATGCCATTCTGTGCTAATGCTTCCTCTTTCTGTTTCCTTTTGTTTGTTTTCTATCGTTATTGACAGTTTGCTATAACTAGTGTTCAAGTAGATGTGCCGTGCGAAAGGAATTAAAATTTATTGCCACTTTTTAACTCGGGGCTTTGCATGCTCTATATCTGAACTAGAGTAAAATAATCGCCTGAGATAGAAAAGAGTATTGGGAATGGATCATGTACTGTTAGAGCAAGTCATCTCCCATGGGTAACTTATTGAACAAACTTTCCTTGTTCTGAACATACATGCTGCTATGCACCGTTGAAGGACAGCAAAGTATCCTAAGTTTTGTATGCCAGTATATTTGTTTCTCAAAAATGCAGTTACCTGAAACGAGTGCAGGAGTGAGCATATTTTCTTCATTTAACAACCTTTAATAAGGGAACGGTGAACTAATATAAACTGCACATTCTAAGCTTTCAAGTGTTGAATTGAGTGACCATTATTTGTGACTATACCCATTCTCTTCTTGCCATGTAGTCAATAGGCATAATTGAAATCTCTTAATTTTTCAAGATTGGCACTTTCCTCTTAAAGACATCATTTCCTGCTACTTTCTAGATAACATTTGAGACCGAACTAGGTAATATTGTTGTTTGTATGTGGTACAAGCTGTGAACTGTCTTATCACAATTATGTGTTGAATTAGTTAAACTTGAATCACTTTTCCCCCCTATTAACAGTTTACATCTATTCATAACTGCTTTATGCTGTAGGTGTAATGCATGTGAACATCAAAAGTGTAATTATAGGATTAGCGGGAAATGTACAATCTCACTTAATGTACTAGGGAATTTGATGATAACATTTTTTAATGTAGAGGTCCTCTGCATCATTAGGACCATTCCCTCCTAATTGCTCATTACGATCTCCTTATGGCATTGAGGAGCATAGGGGTCTGCAAAATACCCCGTTACTTCACTGGTTATCTCTCTTTCAGTTGACATATTTTATGTTTGTTCTCCTTGCACTTGTTTGGTGTTTAGGTTGTCCAGTGTTTTATCTGATGTGAATCCTATTTAATAATTTTACACAGGATTTTCCTTAATCCTAGATTGCTGACTGTCTTTGTTTCTTTGTCTAGGAAGGCTGGTCAATGCAGCAAAAAATGTCTCGTGGATTTAAGATAGATAATGCGTGTATAATATATCCTTAATGAGTATACTGGTTAAGCAGTGTTCAGTGTTGCCACTTGAAGTATCTTTTCTCATTGAACCCATAACACATTGAGAATTTGAAGGCACGGAGAGTTCAAATGATCAGTTGCAACATCACTCTCAATAATGTGTCATGAAAAATATTGCATTTCGAGGGGGAATATCCTGAATGTGTTGGTAAAACTGGCACCAATTTCATGAGACGTCTTTATATTCAAAAGGATCTTTGTGAGAAAATATGGATCAAATATAGTGATTAGTTAGGAAATAACAAATTGCAGAGAACAAGTCAGAAAACTCTTGCTTGAACTGGGGAAACACTCCCACTTAGTTCAAAAAATAAAACCATTATACCAAATTGTGCAAGACATCTGACCTACTAGGGGAATGATTGGACACAATAAAATGGGAGATGAGAGTTTCAAGTATGTAGGAAGCATAAGAGCAGATAATTTTGGGAGATAGAATTTCAAGTATGTAGGGAGCATAAGAGCAGACACTTTTGGTTCAAATAAGTTTCTTGTCAACATCTTAATTTTCTTGGAATTTCAATATGTTCAAATATTATAGGTTTATTTCTAAGATTAGGCACCACGTCAGATGAAGAACAATCTATTCTAAAATTCTGTAACAGAAGTCTGTACCTATTTGTAGCAGTGCACGTTTGGAATGTTTAGAAGTAAAATTCATTATACTTGCCTAACTTTTGCATTGTTAATTTTTATGTGTGCTGTAATAGATTTGATATCTTTTCTGAAATATGTTTATCAAGATATGTGTTACATGGTCAATGTTCTTCATGTTTTTTCTGGAAAAAGGATTTTAAAGTTATCAATTTTAGGCTGCTTTGACCGAGCGAATATTTTTTTGTGAAGTATTTCTAGTCAAACATTAAATTGGCTGATTTTATTGAATTTGCAGCTATCAGCTAAGGATCATCAGCGCTTCCAAGCTGCTTATGCAACTGTGTTGAAAGCCCACATGGATGCTTTGAAGAAGAGGGAAAGAAAAGACAGGAAAGATAAGAAGACTGCTGAAAATGACGAGAAAATTGCCCAAAGCGGAAAGAAGCCAGCCCAAAGCAAGAAACCAACACCAAAACCATCTACTTAAACTCTCCTTTTTGAGAAATTCTTTGGATTGATCGGGAGGAGGCAGCTAAATATTTGAGCTTATTGTTGGATTGGGTTACTTTTTCGTAGTGATGCGGTGTTTTTTCTAATCGGCATCGGATTCATGAATTGCAAAAACATAACAGTCATAGCTGTTATCATGACAACTATTGTAGTGGGCTTTTCCGTTGCTTAACCTGGAATTGAATACTTCATTACAGTTTTTTAGACGATTCTATCTTGAGCACTATTGATTTTGAGGGTAACAATATATCTGATACAACTGACGATCTTCTGAAAGCTGATGCTTTGCCCTTCTCATCTTATTTTGTTGCAATGATTGCAGTTATTTATCATTTAATGTGTCAGGGCAGGAATTTGGATTGAAGAAGGAATGCAGAAATTGTATTGTGATGCAAACCCAAAATTTTATTCATCAAAATGAGATGCAAATACATATAATGTATGACCATTCAGTTCATCTTTCTTCAAGAAGACAATTTGTTAATATAATTATAACCTAGGATATGTCCATCATGTTACATTCCCCCCAATCTGCACGGGTTATAGTTAGACCAAGCATGCCTATGAATTATTCATTTTTTTTCTCTTCTAGGTGTTTTTGTTAGAAGATCAGCTTGTTGTTTCGCAGTTGGAGACTGTATTAATTTGACATTGTCATTTTTCACATAATGCCGAATCAAATGCAATTTGGTGTTGGTGTGTTTGGTTCAGTTGTGAAATACTAAATTTCTTGCTATTTGGATTGTAGAAGTGTTATCGATCATGAGTGGTGTTGATGAAATATGTTTTTCTTGTAGATCTTCAAGAATCCTTCTGAGCCATAATATTTTATTTGTTCCCATTGAAGCTACCATATAATCTGATTTTGCTAAGGATACTGTATGCACCCAAAATTGCATGTGCTACATTGTCGGAAAACGGTTACAAAAGTCCCCAATGATGATTCAGGTCTTTTCAAGAAGGTGTTCGAGCTCCAAATACCATTCACAGTATATATTTGTGGCCTAGACATCTTGACTTAGCTTTTCCACGCTCTCTTCTAGCTTCTCGCTCTTTCTACGCATGTTTTTGCCTTCAGTGCTAGGACCGCCACCCTGCCTGGGCAACGGTTCTGAAACCGCCGGCCAAAACAAGGCGGCGGTCTTGAAACCGCTGCCTTGCGCAGGACGGTAGTCCTGCCCGCTTTTTCCAAATTCTTCACGCGTGTTTTAACATGCGACGGTTCACTGAATTTTACTTTTTGCATGCATTCGTGAGCCTAATTGTCTAAAATTAGATTTGATTGCTTGACTGTCCTTCCTCCTATTTTTAAATAGATTTAATTGGTTAGAACTGTTCCTTGCCTTGTGCATGAAGGCACCTCCCATCCTCCATTCCTATATATTCCGTGTTTGTATTCAAGCAAAAGGCCCGAAGAATTTTGTGTATCTTGCATTGTATTGCTGACACAATCTTGCTAAGAATTGAATAGCCAAGCTCAGATCTCTTGTGCTATCTCTTTTCTACTTGCATTGCATCCAGACTATCTTCAAGCTGTCATTGCTCAAGCGTCATCCTCTTGCTGTTGTTCTTGCATTCCCAATCCATTGGACTCATATGGACACACAAAGAAAGAAAGGACAAACTGAGGGGACAAATTACTACACAACTGGATTTACCTCTGTTCTGTGAATTTCAGGTTGGATTTGTTGTTTGATTTCTTTCATTCTTACAATTTATCATTGTTACATTATATCAAATAGAGTAGAAATCAATTTCCTTTCATTTGCAAGTAAATAGTTAATTTCCAAGAGGGTTTGAATCTTTCATAGCAACCCCCGGTGATAGATCCCTTTCTTCCTATCCCTGTGGATTTGAAGGAGAGAATATCTGTAGGAGGTTATCTACATATCGTAAATCACTTGGAAAAGTTCTTGTTTTAATGTAGTTTAGTTTCAATACACTCAGCTCAGGTAAATAAACACACCGGGTTATTTTTCTTGTTTAGTTTTAGTGTAGAAGTAGATATAATTATTTAGAATAGAAACAAATTGTTGTTTGTGATTGTAATATTTCAGTTTTGTGATTTGTTTAGATTAGTTTGCTTTCAACAGTAGCATAGATTGTTAATTTCATTCAGCTTACATGGACACTTAGAACTAGTTTAGCGCTTAGATCCAAGCTAGGTAAATAAACCATAGGGAATTTACACTACCCATTCATAGCCTCTAAATCTCCTCTTTGGCAACTTGGCTACCAGGAGATCACACTACCAGATCTTAATCACTGATCCTCCTACAATTAGCCACACACATTCAAGATCGGGTGCTCCGACATGACCTCGGGGGGGTCAAGTGCGGTTGAAGGATGCATGTCAACTTTCATCCGTATAGATACCACTGGCACCGATTGCTTCTTTGACTTTCAAGTGATGATTATTGATCCTAAATTCATCAAGAAACCTAAAGTAGGTTTCTCATCTTCAAAATCACCTCTATAGTCTCAATGTGAATATCCAATTAATTTGAAAATTTGTTGCCTTGGATTATTTTAGTTTGAAATTTCGAGTTTCTTTTAGATATCAAATATTTGTCTTTGTTGCGACGCAAAGACTTTCTCGGTTGCATGAATTTAGAGAGAACATCAACAACAAAAGAAATGTTTGATCTAGTTGTGGTTACATAGATCAGAGTTTCAATGCGCTGTCCATATTTGGTTTCATCTTCGAACTTCTCAATATCATCTGATGTCAATTTCATATTTTGTTCCATGGGCACAAGAGTGGTTTACAACCTGTTATTCCAAATTTGTGTAGAATTCCATTAATAAATTTGTATTGTGTGATAAAAATGTACTTGGATTTTTGAGCCGCTTCATACCCAAATAGTAATATAAATGGCCCAAATCTATCATTTCAAAACATTTCATCAATTTTGTTTTAACTATTGTAGTGTAACTTTTATTATTTTTTGCTATGAATAGATCATCCACATATACAACTAGATATACAATTGTTTTGCCAATCATCTTGACAAAAAGAGTTGTATCTTTAAATTCAAAATGCTTGAAGTTCATGCTCCAAGGGTGCTTAATGAGTTTTTCATACCAATCTCATCGGGCTTGTTTCAAACCATACAGTGATTTTATCCATTTGCACACTTTGCTTTTGACATTCATCTCCAAAACCTTTTAGACGAGTCATGTAAACCCTATCTTTGAGATCATTGGTCAACAAAATAGTTATTATGTCCATTTGATGGACTTTTCATCCATTTTTTGTTTGCTAAAACTAACAAAACCCAAACGGTGTTCAATTTCATTGTTGTTGCAAAGGTATCTTTATAGTTTGCCCCGTCATTTTGAGCATATCTATTTGCAACAAGCCTTGCTTTGTGTTTGTCAAATGAACCATATACTTTGTATATGTTTCAAAAGACCCGCTTGTAACCAA
This sequence comes from Taxus chinensis, assembly GCA_019776745.2. Taxonomy (NCBI): domain Eukaryota; kingdom Viridiplantae; phylum Streptophyta; class Pinopsida; order Cupressales; family Taxaceae; genus Taxus; species Taxus chinensis. The sequence goes on from CM034153.1 coordinate 46,006,667, forward strand.
CGGGTTTATAATTGAGTAGAATTTCAACCAATTCTTAAGTTGCATTCTTGATTGAGGCAACATATTGCTTTTCTCCACACAGTGGTTTTAACTTGTTCGAAGCAAGTCGATTATGAATTCAAAGCAATATTGAATTCTTCTGGATGGCCCTCCGAAGTAAAATTTTTTGAGCTTATTTGGAATCTCTTCTAGGAACTTGTCTACTTGATGTCGAGAAGCTTTGTATGCATTTCTAGTGCATGTGTTTCCAATTTCATCAGGTCTAACATTCGTCAATACCTGTGGGTTCCATATTGACATTTTCTTCTTGGTTTCTTGCAAAACAATTGGTGCCTTGTTTTCTTTATTTGAAGTTCCATCTTTTGGTTGTTGCTCTAGAAACACATTTTCATCTTCAAATGAAGTTTTCGTTTCTTTTTTGGTTGGTACTCTAGAAACAAGTTTTCATCTTCAAATGAAGTTTTCGTTTCTTTTTAGATTGGTACTTTGGAAACAAGTTTTCATCTTCTAATGAAGTTTCCGTTTCTTCCTCAACGGGAGAACCTTTTTCAATTATTGGAGGCAAAATAGATTCAACAGATTCCAATTTGTCGCCCCCCTTAAAATATCAATTTTGCAAATTTCTCAAACCCACTCAATTCTTTATCAATGTTTGACGTTTTGTATGTGGTTTCACAGAAATCATCTCTTGCAATGAGAAAATTCTTGTTTTTCTCATCATACACTCTATAGGCCTTTAATAATTCAAAATATTTAAATAGGATGAATTTTTTACTCTTATGGTCCAACTTGTTCATTTTTTTCTTAAGAATCAATGCATGACATGTGGGTTAAAAAATGTAAAACATGTTGCATTGGAGGAAGACCACACCAAACTTCATATGAAGTCTTCATTTGAAAAGTTACTGAAGGTGACTCATTGTGGAGATAAACTGCTATTTGAGTCTATACTTCCTAGAAATACAATTTTACTCCTTTGAAATACAACATTTCCTGAGCCATAATCATCACAATTTTGTTCATCCTATCAACTACTCCATTATTTTTAGGAGAGAGTCTGTGGGAAGGTGCTTGATCACATTTTTCTTGCTATAGGATTTAATCACCTTTGATGTTAAATCATGACCATTATTAGTCCTTAATGTGCCAATATGGGATTGCGCTTCATTTTCAATCATCGTAGGAAACTTACGATTTTTGCTTGAAAAGATAGATCCAAGCCATTCTGCTATAGTCACCTATGCATATTATGAAGTACTTATTACCACTAGCACAAGGAACTTGGAGTAGACCAAACAAATAAGAGTGGAACAACTGCAATTTTTGTTGAACTCTTTATCCAAAATGATTCTACTTCATCAGATCAATTAGCACGAAGAAGGAAAATAAATACAAGAAGGTTCTGTCTTTATAATAACAGGACCGCCGCTCTGTGCAGAGTGGTGGTTACAGAACCGCCGCCCAACCAGGGCGGCGGTCCTAAGACCGCCAGTCTGCATTGGGCAGCGGTCCTAGCTCTTTCGGATAGAAAATAAAAACATGAAACAAACAACCTCAGAATTTGAAAGGTTTTCCATGTCTCTTCTCCTCCATGACCTTTCCCATTCTCCAGTGCACGGGAGGACATGAGAAAGGCTATAAATATATGTTTGTAGAAGAGAATAAGATCATCGAAGCATGAAAGCAAGTGAGAAAGAAGTTCTTAGTGTTGGAATTGTGTTTTGTAGAAGAAAGGAGTGTTGAGACAGAGAAAGCAAGTAATTGGGAGGAAGTGTGAGATATTATCTACTTCTCTTTCATACTTATTGTAATTTTGTACTTATTGTTTGAATTGGCCAATAAAAGTGGGAAGAAAGAGAAATTTCCCTTCCCGACTGGTTTTTCCTCCTCTGGAGGTTTCCAGGATAAAACTTGTTGGTGTTTGTGAGTTTATATTCTTTCCTTTCCTACAATTGTTGATTCTAAGCACAAGAAAAATTCATTCACTAGCTATCTTTGTCATTTTCTAATAGAAAGTAGAACAACAACGTTTAATTTGTGATTCTGTGGATAATTCCAAAGTTGAAGAGTTTACAAATCATTTTGGTATCAGAGCTAACAAGTATCTAGGACTGTGGTATTCATTCTTGGATTTGTATGACAGTGACGAGATCTAAAGGCGAAGAGGATTTACCTTGCGATCCAGAAATTTCTACAAAGAAGTGGAAACAGAGAATTCGGGGACAAATGGAGGAAGAGAAATTGGTCCGTAGAATCAAGATGTTGGAGACCATGATGGATAGGATGTTTAGAAGGTAAGAAGAACTTGCAGATTTTTTAGAAGATAACTTCCGTCAAACAAGACTCCATGGACTCAGTGGTTCGAGGCTTAGATAAAAGGTTTGGCATAGGAAGGAGCCACCATGAGGAAGATTATGGGGAAGAGCATGAAGAAGAGACTTCAAACACAAGAGAAAAGGTAAAATCTGATCATACTCCTTTTAAAGTTGAGACGAAAGTTGAGATTAAAAGCTTTGAAGGACAAGTAGATGCAGAGTTTCTTGATAAATGGTTAAAACAGTTAGAAGTCTACTTTAGCATCCATAATGTCACTGAGGCACAGAGGATCACCTTTGCACATCTCAAAATGGAGGGACATGCTCTGGTTTGGTGGGAAACCCATCTAACCACTTGTGAAAAGAAGAAGCATCCTATTGTGAAATCTTGGCAAGAATTTAAAGAATTACTTAGAGATAACTTCTATCCTATTGGCCACAAGACTGACCAAATGATTAAATGGTAGTATTTTAGACAAGGCAGTGGTCAAAGTGTGTAGGACTATACTACGGAGTTTCAGAGGCAGGCCATGTTGCTAAACATGGACTTGGAGGATGAGGATATTCTGACTAAGTACTTGGGAGGACTTCACACTCACCTTCGAAGAAAATTCATCTCCACAAAGCCCAAAGATCTCAACGAAGCATGTGTGCATGCATACTACATAGATGATGAAAAGAAGCAAGGAGAAGTAGAGCCAAGGGTAAAGCAGTCGAAAAATCAACAGAAAAAAGAGTATGGGAAAACAAGTAACAAGGGTAAGTGGAAAGGGAAAGGTAAACAAGCTGCCACTACTTTAAATACTTGTAAAGATCCCAAGAATTTTTGCAAGAACTGTGATATCAATGGTCATACTGACGCTACATGTTGGAAGTTGCATCCGGAGTTACATCTGAAGAACCAAACCAAGGACTCAAAGAAGTCCATGACAACTGTAAAAATAGAAGGGGAGGTGGAAATCAAAGATGACTCTGATGTAGATGAAAGGCTTGGATGCACGGCCACCAACATGGACAGCCAAGAAGAGGAGATGAGTAGACTATTCCAGATCAAAATCCAGATCAAGAGAACTAAGGTAAATGCTTTGGTTGATACCGGTTCTCAGTCTAACTTGATTTCTGAAGCAGTTGTAAAGAAGCTTGGTCTTGAGACTTATGAGCATCCACACCCTTATCCTTTGGGTTGGGTGAAGAAGGGTGTTGAAATTCAGGTAACAAGAAGATGTAAGGTCAAGTTTGGGATAAATTCCCAGTATATTGATGTTTTGGAAGCTGACGTTATTCCACTTGATGCTTTTGATGTTGTATTTGGGAGTCCTTACTTGTATATTAGGGATGCTATATTTATGAGAAGGGAAAACTGATACAGATGGGTCAAGGATGGGATCAACTACAACATCTGGGCACACCAGCGTAAGACACGGGTTACTATGGTGAGTGCTAACCAAGAAAAATGACTTATTCAGGAAAATCATAATCAGTTTTGTTTACTTTTGTTAAAGGATAAACAAGATGGGGTAGAAGTTTCAGAGATTTCTAACCAGGGAAAACATGATTTGGATAGTATTATTCAGTCTTTTCAGGAAGTATTTCAGGCTCCCAGTGGGTTACCACCAAAATGGGAAGTAGAGCATGAGATTCAGCTATTTCCAAGAGTCCCCTCTACCAAACATTGGGTTGTATAGGCAATCCTTGCTTGAGAGTACTGAAGTAAAGAAACAACTCCAGGAACTACTAGACCAAGGGGTGATATGTCTGAGCACCTCACCATGTGGTTCACCTATTGTGATGGTGCCAAAGAAGGATGGTTCTTGGAGAATGTGCATCGACTACCGTGCTTTAAACAAGATCACCATAAAGAACAGATATCCACTTCCCCGCATAGATGATCTCTTGGACCAACTTCAGCATGCCAAATTTTTCACGAAGTTGGATCTCAAGTCAGGTTATCACCAAGTCAGAATGAAGGAGGAGGATATATGGAAGACTGCCTTCAAGACAAAACAGGGTTTGTATGAATGGTTAGTACTTCCTTTTGGGTTATGCAATGCACCCGCTACATTTATGAGATTGATGAATGATGTATTGCGGGATTTCATAGATTCATGTGTCATTGTATATCTAGATGATATCTTGATTTTTAGTGCCACATGGGAAGAACATCTAACTCATTTACAACAAGTCTTGCAAGTTCTCAGGGAGAAACAACTACTTTGTAATATGAAGAAATGTGAATTTTCCAAATAGTCACTTGTCTATCTTGGGCATGTGGTTGGAGGAGGAGAGCTATGAGTGGATCCAAAGAAGGTGGAAGCCATCACTAATTGGCCAACACCAACAGGAGCCACCAAGACTAGGAGTTTTGTGGGAGCAGTATAGTACATGTGGAAGTTCATTCCGGGATTCTCCACGATTGCAACACCTCTACACACAGTGGCTGCAAAGAGTAAGGGTTTTGACTGGGGTAAGGAACAAGACAAATCCTTTGAGTTATTGAAATACAAGATTAGTCATGCTCTAGTACTTGCTCTTCCTAATTTGCAGCAACCTTTTGAAGTAGAGACAGATGCCAGTGATTACGTTATGGGTGCAGTGTTGCTTCAAGGAGGTAAACCCGTATGCTATCATTCTGAAACTTTCACTTCAGTAGTTAAAGGATATTCAGTATATGATAAGGAAATGTATGCACTAGTTCAGGAAATTAAAAAATGGAAGCATTATTTGTTGGGTAAAGAAACTATTGTGCACACTGACCACAAACCTCTCCAGTATTTGCAAGCACAGTCTAAATTGCAGCAGGCAAGGCACTATAAATGGATGGGGTTCCTTCAATAGTTCCATCTGGTGATCAAATACAAGAAGGGTAGTACAAATTTGGTGGCAGACATGTTGTCTAGGCCACCCACACAGGAGAAGTTCTCCTGTTTGGCCACTATCTCTCAGATCGAGCCCTTCACGAAGGAAGCTTACAGAGAGGCATATGCCCAGGACAGAGACTTTGGGGTGACATTTCAGTAGTTGTAGTCCCAAGGGACTGAAAGGACAGGGATTGAAGATTTTTATCTCAAGGATGGGATGCTCTACCGATGGGGGAAGCTTTGTGTGCCTAAAGAAGAAAGACTTCTATTGATGAGGGAAGCACATACCTCGAAAGTAGTGGGACATTTCGGTGTTGGTAAGACCCTAGCCCACTTGCAAAGGTACGTGTATTGGCCCAATATGCAAGAAGAAGTATCAAAATTTATATGTGGATGTAAACTTTGTTGTACTAGCAAGCCTAAGACTAGGAAGGAGGGTTTGTATATGCCTTTTCCAGTACCTACTCATCCGTGGGAGGACATTTCTATGGATTTTGTAGGAGGATTACCTATGTCTAAACATGGCCATGACTATCTCTATGTTGTTGTTGATAGATTCAGTAAGATGTGTATTCTTATGGCATGTAAAAAGACAATAAAAGCACATGAGGCAGCAAATATTTTCTTTGCTAATGTATGGGTGCATTTTGGTTTGCCAAAGTCTATTGTTTCTGACAGGGATTCCAGGTTCTTGGGGAAGTTTTGGACTACTTTGTGGGACAAGATGGATACCAGGTTACAGAGGAGCACAACTTTCCATCCACAGACAGATGGACAAAACAAAGGTGGTGAACAGGACTTTGGTACAATTGATCAGAGGGTATAACAACAAATACCCAAGGACTTGGGATGATTCCTTAGCCTACATTCAACATTCCTATAACCGGGAAGTACACACATCCACTATGAAGTCACCATTTGAAGCATGCTTGGGATATCTACCTACAAATCTGTTGGACATAGCAGTTGGGAAGCAGGATGAGGAGGAGACACGAGACACAAAGGTGACTAGAGAAAACAAATTCATTGAGAGGATCTGGAAAATCCATCTCAAAGTCAAAGAACAACTAGAGAAATCTCAAGCCAAGTACAAAGCTAGGCACGATCAGCATAGGAGGGAACATAAGCTTCATGTTGGAGATAGAGTTTGGCTTTACTTGAGCAAGGAGAGACTACAAGGTCAAGCACGGAAGCTCAAGCCACTACGATATGGGCCCTTCACCATATTGGAGCAGGTTGGAGAAAATGCCTTTCGACTTGATTTACCATCATTTATGAGGATGTACTCTATAGTAAACTATGAGAACTTGCACCTATATGAGCCATCCATGCTAGATGAAGATGAAGGACTACAGTTGCTACCTTCCATTGAGGATTGTGTCTTGGACTCATGAGGTGAATTGGAGGAGGATGTAGTGCTGCAGCAGAAGGTCAGAGAGACTAGGAGAGGTCCGCAGGAGTCTTGGCAGATTGGATTGAAAGGAAAGACACCAAGGTAGGCCCGGTGGTACTCGAAGGAGCAAGTGAGGGAATTATTTCCTCATCTACTCCCCCACTAAGATTTTGTGGGACCAAAAGCCTCCTAAGCAGGGGAGGTGTGATCCATAGGGATCCAAAATGACTCTACTTCATCAGATCAGTCAACACGAAGAAGGAAAATAAATACATGGAGGTTCTGTCTTTATCGTAACAGGACTGCCACTCTGTGTAGAGTGGTGGTTACAAAACCATCACCCAACCAGGGTGGCGGTCCTAAGACCTCCGGTCTACATTGGGCAGCGGTCCTGGCTCTTTCAGATAGAAAATAAAAATATGAAATGAACAACCTCAGAATTTGAAAGGTTGTTTGTGTCTCTTCTCCTCCATGACCTTTCCCATTCTCCAGTGCATGGGAGGACATGAGAAAGGCTATAAATATATGTTTGTAGAAGAGAATAAGATCATCGAAGCATGAAAGCAAGTGAGCAAGAAGTTCTTAGTGTTGGAATTGTGTTTTGTAGAAGAAAGGAGTGTTGAGACAGAGAAAACAAGTAATTGGGAGGAAGTGTGAGATATTATCTACTTCTCTTTCATACTTATTGTAATTTATGTACTTATTGTTTTGAATTGGCCAATAAAAGTGGGAAGAAAGAGAAATTTCCCTTCCCGACTGGTTTTTCCTCCTCTGGAGGTTTCCAAGATAAAACTTGTTGGTGTTTGTGAGTTTATATTCTTTCCTTTCCTGCAATTGTTGATTCTAAGCACAAGAAAAATTCATTCACTAGCTATCTCTGTCATTTTCTAATAGAAAGTAGAACAACAATGTTTAATTTGTGATTTTGTGGATAATTCCAAAGTTGAAGAGTTTACTTCAAGCTCCACATTGCATTGGCCTCCTCAATTCACAACTCGGCCATGTGATGGATATATGCCTTAAGTTGTGCTTTGGGCCTCCACCCACTCCTCCACATGCCCTAGCTCGTGTCCAATGCACCTACATGGCTCATGTTGACTTCTTCTAGCTTGGCAAATTGAAAACAACAACATAGTTGTGCCCGAGTTGCCTCTTTATTCTATTCTCACCATGATTATGTTGTGCATTTAACATATATAAGGCAACAATTATTGACAAACCTTCTTGTTGGGCACTGTCATTTTTGGTGTTTCAAAATAGATCTTGGTTGTTATTTTCCTCTCCTATGAGCCTGTGTATTCGGGTTAAGCTCAGATCTTCTCAACCTAGTTTATGGTTTTGGCTCACCCCTCTCTGTTCACGACTCAACGTTCTCTACAACTTGTTTTTGACTCATCTCAGTCTGAGATTTTAAATCGTCCCATTGACTCCATGATCAGTGATGTCTTGGTTTTGGCTCATCCTATTAATTGACCTAGATTGGATCTATTGATGACAGATCAGTTCTTGGCCATGATTCAACGTTCTATGACAAGTTATTCCTGTCTCGGTAGTGCCTTGGTAGTGAATCGGTTGTGGCTCAACTTAGGATGTTTTTTCTCTTGATAGATCTCTCCCTTCACTACGGCTGTTATTAACTCCATTCGACTGCACCTCATCGTCATCTTGACCCTTGGCTCAATTTACTCTGTTCAACCTAATCTCCCACACATTTTGGCCTATGCACAGATCTGCGGTGTCTCGTCTTATCTTGGTGAAGGATTATTTATGACTCTGCATCCAAAACAATCATATTCAGATGCATCTTAAAAACTTGGCCGATTTCTTTGTTGACTTGGCCGATTAGGGTTACAACCCTAATTCGGCCTCCTTTATTTTTTGTGTTGACGTTCAAAGCAAAATATAAATTCATATTTTTGAGCATAAATGTATGTGGAGCAAGCATGACGTAGTGGTTAAGCTTGTTGACTGTTAAAAGGGAGGTCGCGAGTTTGACTCTTTGATCTCCCACTCCAGCTCTCTTTTTGGCTTGATTGAACTACTCTCAACTTGTTTCCCTAGCTTGTCGAGCTAGTCATGAACAATTTCTTGGAGGTAATTTTTTTTTAGTAATGTTTTTTTTAAAAAGGGAGCTTTTTTGTAATTGGAAAATTTATTGTGGGGCACTATTTTTTTCTAAAAAGTGGGCAAATATTGCAATAAACTACATAATTATAAGCATTTTGGGGGATTTAATTTGTGGATAAAAAATGTTTTTTTGAGCTATTTCAGCAGTCATTTAAAAGGGTGATTTGTGTGGGAGTGTGCAAGGGGCACTGCCCCTTGACCCCATGGGGGCTACCGCCCCCAAACCCCCATTGTCTAGTCCGCTGCATAATATCTTCTTGGTGCCTTTTTGTTCTCATGTGTCGAAGACATAAGGGTGAGTCCCAATTTGACAGGTGGTCAAACCCCCTCACAAGAAAACTTTTCTTCTTCTTTCTTATCTTGTTTTTCGAGCTAAACACATTTTGTCCGAAGCTCACATATATTTGATTCGAAGCTCACATATTGTTGGTCTAGAGCTAGAATACAAGAAAAAGAATGGACTCTATAGTGTTTTGGATGCATTTTTGGTAGAGCCGGACATCCTATATGTTGGAAGCGCAATGGACTAAGGGGGGTGAATTAATCCTACAAATCTTTCAATTCAATTACCATTAATTACAACAACCATTAACATCCATCCAATCACATACATTCAACCATAACTTATTAAGTATGCACAATACATTCAAATAACCATAACACATAAAAGAGAGCTCATAGACACAAGATTTAAGTGTGAAAGCCTCATGGGGAAGAAACCCCACTGAAACAAAAATATTATATTGTCATGTTTCAAATTTTGTGAGTCACCAACCCCTAGTTTAGTAGAGCACCAACCCTACAAGGAGCACCGACCCCTAGTTTAGTAGAGCATCGACCCTCCAAGGAACACCAACCCCTAATTTAGTGAAGAACCCACTCCATAAGGAGGTTACAACCCCCTAAGATGACTAATAACCAACTCAACCACCTAAAGATGATGATCTTTGATTTTTTTTGCTGCACAAACTAATGGAGATCGCTAATTCAGCTCACAAACCTTTCTTCAAACCCTCATTCCTTCAACTCGTTATATCGTCTTCTTCTTGGACTTGTCTTGGCTCTAAACCCTTACTCATGTGCCTTATAACGTTATTCAACCTGTAACAACATTCCTCATCCTTCAAATCATTCATTCATATTTGTAACACTCTCACATATGCATCACATTATTCCCTCCAAGAGCACTAGCTCAAAAATGAACTCAAAACACTAGATTTATTGGCTTTTCTTCCTTCATACACAAGAGATGTCGGTCCTGCACCTTTTGCATGACCCATGAAACTTAATTACATCCCATTACATTCATAAAAATGGTTACATTTGACCCATATAGGTTGGCCATGCCCAAAACCTCCATAGAAGCACAAAAAAGTCTCAAAACCCCATCACTAGGATGAATTAAAACCACAAATCATAAAACCATGCTTATTCAAGCTCTCATAGTCACCATACATGAGTAATATAACATATAATCATCATACATGGTTGCACATTACTTGAACCAATCAAATAAATCATAAAATGGGCCCACTGGCTCATATTCTTCACCAAACAGCTACTTCCAACACCCTGATTTCACATTTGGGCCTCAAGACCACCCAAGATAAACTCAAATATGGCATGTGACCACTAAAATTAAAACTCAGAACATTTAGAACACTTCTATTCATGCTAGACCTCTTGAAACATCCACTGGCTCAAACCACAACTTTCCTCTTCACCAAAACAAGTTGCCCAAAAACTAGTTTTGCAAAATAAGACAATTGTCACCCTTTATGTCACTTTAAACACCTCAAAAATACTTCATTAGGAACATAATTCATCCCTATTTACCCTTTAAGTGATAACAATAATCAAATCATTTAACACATGCCTCTAACAAGTCAATCTTTCAGCCAAAACAAAATTGTCCTAAAATATAATATACCTTCTTCTTCAAAAATTGACGTGAATGACCAACCAAAACACCTCATCATGAGAAAATTCATACCTAATTGGAAGGATATATGAATCCTATTTACATAACATATTATAACTCCTTCCAACTATAAGTGGAAGGCCTTCAACCAAGCCAATCTATGAAAATTGTTTTTATGCCTTCTTGGACTTAAGAACTGACCATTAGCCCAACTTGCTCCATCACCAAAAAAACCACTTCTAAGAAAAATCAAATCATGGAAAACATTTATACATGACGTATAAGAACTTATAAATCTTAACCAAACTTTAACAAATCATAAACATCATCTTACCTCATGGAGCTACTTAACACCATGCTAGAACAATCATCCTTCAAACTTGACCCTCAAAAATTGGATAATAACTTTTGCATACATTATCCAAATCTCAAGTTTCATATACCAATGGAAATATCTTTGAACCGAGATCAAAAAAATACTTGAATGGAGTCCTAACTCCACATGTAGCTCCTAAAATGTCAATTTTACTGTAAGCTGCTACAAACTGCTCCGAAAACCAGTCTTCATAAATAGGGCACATTTTTCCATTTTTCAGCCCAACCATGACCTGAAACATTCATACACATCTAGAACAACTCAAAGTATAAAATCAATTTTAATTTAATCTTTACCTTCTTTAGAGAAATTTTCCACAAACCAAACTTCTTCAGAAACTAGCATTTTCAGGTGGGGCCCACATACAGTCACCTACTCTAATATATATTTTTGGAAATATGGAGGAGTCTTCTACAACATACATTCATTAATTTTGAAAAACCAATAAAAATAGGCTGGTATACTCAATCTTCTCCAAGTCACTCTTAGCTAGGGTTTCAAACCACTTTAGCTTCTTAACGATCGTTCATAAAAACGTGATGATAAAACCACCTCATTATTTTTGTGAAACCTTCATAACCAACCTAAGAAGCTATGTCAAATAGCTTATGTCCCCATTGAAAGTATATAATTCACAACGAGCATTAAAAGGTCCACTTTTGCTTTAAAATCACATTGTCACTTACCCGGTTTTTCCAAAACTTGCATATCTTGCAAAAAATTCTCTAGAATGACCTAAAACTTGTCATGAAGCATAATGAAAACATCCTCTAACTTTCAATACTCACCATATATCCTAAATAGATCTAAAACTCTGCAACTATTAAGACTCACTTGTGCTAAACTGTTTGTTCTCACCTGCTTGCTTCCTAAGGACTTCATAAATGCACTGTATCACTGAATATTGACTTGAAACTCAACAAAAACATCATGTACACTTCCACCATGCTGCAACCATGATTCAAGTGGACTTATCAGCTCCTAATCATCACACCTCCTGATACCATTATGCATGCTCCATGACTATGAATATGCCTCAGAATGACTTGACTTAACACTTACTTCTCATGAAATGACCATGTTGACCTCAAAACAGACCCATAAACACCCAAGAAACATCATACCAACAATGTTTGACCTCATGAAAACCTTTCACTCAACTTGGGAGAACTCAAACCATGACTATAGTTCAGTAGAACCATGCACTAGGATCTCCTAGAACTTCACCAAACTTGGACACTATCAATCAACCTTCATACTTTGACACTAAATGACACCTTATGGAGACTCATATGACATGCCATGACACCATTTTCTATCAATGGATTTGACATCAATGACAACACAAACACACAATGACTAACAATCTCCCCCTTTGTTATTGATGACAACCACCTTCAGAAACATTGATGACGACCAACAAGATTAACATACCTACTAGACCTCATTTCCATGTTTCTGATGCTTATCTCCCCCTTTGACATTTATGAAAAAGGTCACTATGATGAAAAAACATGAGAAATGACAACACAATACTAGACATAATGGAAAAAATGCATACAACCAACTTACTTGCACAAAGGATCCCCATTAGAATGCACTCTCTCTTTTGACTTCAATAACAACAAAAACTGATCCATGAGCCTACTATGATCATACAAACCAGCTCCCCCTGAACTAATAGCCTCTTATTTTGACTTCATCCTTGTTTCTAGGCACATGGGTCTGTGGAAATGCTCAAAAAACCTCCTTTGAGGTGTCACAAGATGTTCGCCTTTAGTCGCCTTTGGTCACTCTGAGGTTGCACCAAGATTACCGAGGTCACTGGAAACCTGCAATAAAAAATGAACCTGCAAAACCATCAAATAGACATGAAATACCAAAAAATAAAGATGCAAAATGAGGGGTCGGACTATCATCAACTGTCATAATGGTGAACTTACGACCGAGCATTGTACTACATCTCAGACCCAATGCAGTTCTATTTGTGTGTGGAATTGTTCCATAGGTATCTCTTGTGTCAGTCACACTTGGATAGTGAGCAATTAGCTTGATGTAGATTGTAGTAAATGTGTGCATGGAATAGAATGAACTTCCCTTTTATGAAGTGTGGTGCAGAAAACCAACCCTTGTGTCCCTTGTGATGGTGCTAGATGGATGTAATGGAGCTCTTAGATGCCTTGATGGATGCAACCTTAGGTGGTGATAGCTAATGCTTAGTGCTTGGTCCATTATTATGATCACATAACTTTATATTTATATGATTCCCTTGTTCTTAATTTTGTAATTAACCCCGAAAAGGATGACTACTAAAAAGATAAGATGCTCAAACGACTATAAAGGACCCAAAAAGTGTGAGTAAAGTACAAAGAGGACAGGGGCGCCCAAAGGGGATGAGGGCGCCTGGCACTGACGTCCTGGCTGGGCACTGGTGTCCAGTATGATAAACGCTAGAATATAAAAAGACAAACTAAGAAAGTAAGAGTGTAAGACCAAGAGAAGAAAAGAATGGTGGCCAAAGACATGGGTTAATTAGTACTTTTCTTACTTATGAATCATATGAATAGTAGTATATAATAAGGACTAGATAATTACCCAAAGTGTGTGATTTTGTGTCTACATTTGACCTAACATAGGGTGCACTTTATGTTGGGTGATCGGAACCTTGCTCGGTAACATAAACTAGATAGAGATACTTGTACATGATAACCATGTAGATCAATGATGCAAGCATGTCTAGGGACTAGAATTTAGCATAGAGTGATAAAAATGTGAAGTGTGGATGCTTAGGAGGAGAAAGTGCAACTTTTAAGTGATGAAAATGAACCTAAGGTGGAAAACGCATGTGTATATGTCGCAATGTACTTGTTGTTGATGTTGATGTTTTTGTTGTGATGATGTGGATGATGTCATTGTTGATATTGACTACCACTTTCCATACATATGGACCTGCAAAAGAGAAGCCAAACAAGTAGTCAAACACACATGTATATGTATAAAAAGCATGTAAATGAGCACGTAAAATGAAAAATATGAAAAAGGAACATGTGCACCTGATCTGTGATGATGAAAGATTGTAGAAAGGATCTTGTAGATGATGTTGACGCGTGAGTTTTTTGGGAGATCACGCGCCAATGAAATGGAAGAAGTGTAGGGAGAATAGTCTGTTGTCATCCTCCAATCCTTTAACTGCTTCCCGTTATGTAGAACACCACTACAGATGGTGTGTATAAATGCATGTGGTAAGAACCATGTGCCCTTTAAAATCTGTTGTGTATTGAGTTCTGTAGGGTGTGTTGAAATATCAGTCGTTGTGTAATTTCCCCCTAGTCTCAGGTATCCAAAAAAGGTTGTTGTATTGCCCCCTGGTTTTAGGCATCCAAGAAAGGCCACTGTGGTAAGGACCCAAGTTTGATTCTGAGCCTTGTACAAAACTAAAAAATGTGTTGTACCGGTATCGTGTGGTGTTATGTATAATGTTGTATGGGGTGACTTATTCACCCATATGATGCCCCCCTCATTTTAGGTGCATGTGATGCCGTTGAAGTAGTATGTGGCCCAAAAGAGGACCAAATGTTGTGGTGAAACTGTGCCCTGCAGGGGAAAAGGGAATGTGCTTGGTAGAAACCACAACACATGTAAACAAAGTGACTAGAAGACAAGCGTTAGTACAAGCATACATGCATGTAAAAGACAAGTGTAGACAATGTGTAAGCTAAGATGCAAGTAAACACGCAAGAAGACAATGTAGACCGTGAAAAGTGGTTTGCAAACATGGGACACCACTCACGATGTCAGAAGACAATCAAGGCCATAATGTCTATAAGCAATCGGAAAACAAACAAGACATAGGGAAAATCCCGTAAACAATGACAAGCAAAGGAAAACATTGTATCAAACAACCATGGAAGAAAATATTCCTGCATAACAAATATTGCACATGAAGCACTAAAAGTTATGCATGTTAGAAAGATTAAAAAATAGATATTTCAATCTCATTGTATAATCTGATTTTGAAAATAGTGTGCTATGAAACAAAATGAAACAATAACACCTATGATGTACGAAAATGGAAGCCCTCATGAGCCAATGTGGGACTGGTAATAGTGTACTGCAAACCTAGCATCCATAGCTGCGTGAATCTATAGAGATCTATATATTCTACGATCAAAACTACCAAACCAAGTGAATGTGCATGTAGTGTATGATAAAAGATAATTGAGGGTTTATAAGACAAAGCACATATCTAGCATGTGTAATAAGATGAACATGTAACAAGTAAATGCGACCAAGATATGTAGTATGTTTTGGATGAGGTGGAGTGGAATGCAATATGAATGATAGGAGCAACGTGCCCCTCATGTGGATGTGTATGTATGCAATAAGGTTCATTTATTTATGCCCCCTCAATAGTAAAAAATGAACCGTAAACAAGAGTGCATCATCAGGAAATGGTTTGAGCAATGCATTGTCGTGTGGAAAGAGTTGATGAATTGAGTGTAGATTGTTAATTGTAGAATGACGACGTGTAGATGATATTAAATGTGACATAGGGATGATGTGTTTTTAAATTTGTATAGAACCACATGAAGATATTCCACATCACCTCTTCGCAAATTCCTCACCCTCCTATCGAGAATAACATCTTCCTATAATTCGTCAAGATATTCAGGAGTAAAATTGTCAACATTAGGTACATGAATTCTCTCATCCTGATAAATGATCATAGGTGACTCATACAATTTAAATTTTTCGAGATTCACACCAGAATACATCTACATATATGGAGGTAATTCTAATCAGAAGGCAATATTACCAATATTCTCTAAAATTTTAAATGGTCCATACTTGATTGGTTTAAATTTTTTACCTTCACTTGTAAATCTTTCCTTACTAATATGTATCCAAACTTGTTCACCAACTTGAATATGATGATAAACATGATGTTGGTCATGCTTAGCCTAGATATTTTCCAATTTCTCTTGGATAACTTGATTAACCCTATGTATCTTTTAAATGAAATTTTTAGCCTTATTAGCATCATCTCATCTATCCATGACTTATTCTTGTCCAAAGAGGACTTAGGTAAATAAACAAAAGAACTCTCATAAGGAGACTTTATGTAGAAGAATGTATGGCACAATTGTAAGCATGTTGCACATAATAGAAATGTTCATCACAAAGTTTAGGATGTTTTCTACAATATCCTCAAAGCAAATACAATATTGTATGGTTGACCAATTCTATTTTCCCATTAGTATATGGATGAAAAGTAGTACTTTTCTTAAACTTTGTGTCTATTAGGTCCCATAAAGATGACCAAAACTTAACAAAAATTTAAGAATCCTAGTTAGATACAATAGATGTAGGTAAACCAAAATGAACTCAAAAATTGTTGAAGAACAAAGATGTAGTTTTCTCACATATTATTTACTTTTTACAGGGCACTAATATACACATTTTTCTAAATATATCCATAATCACATACAAATAGTCGTGTTTTATTTTTGTCATAGGAAATCCTTCAATAAATTCCATATAAGTAACTTTCCCATGGCCTTATTGGTACATGAAGTGGGCTATACAAGCCCAAATTTCTATTACCAGGCTTACTTTTGGTAGAAAGAATACAAAATTTCACATAATTAGATACATTTTCATACATCCAAAGCCAATAACAATATATTTGTAATTGTGCAACTGTTTGCCAATGCCGAAAAGACCAGAAATAAGATAAGTATGTGTTTCCCTAATTAAAAAAACTCTTTCATCTTGCGGAATGCAAATTTTACCAAGATGATAAAACAATCCATTATGTAAATGATAGTCTAATTCTCCCACTTGTTACCATGAGTTAAATCTTCATAGACTTCATTAAAATCAGTATCTCTAGCATACTATTCCTTATAACATTCATGCATCAAAGGAATATGTTGCAAAAGAATAGATGTAATAACATGAGGTCTATAAAGAATATTAGAAACTTGGTTATGTGTACCTTTTTATACCTAATCACAAGATGGAATTGTTGGAAAAAACCCATCTAATAAAAGTGTCTTGACTGTTGTAGCTTGGACTATGATTGAACATATTGTAAATGTTGGTGATCCATAAGGATTTTTGCCACTTTTCCCACCAGGTAATGTTTCCACTTTTTACAATCTGCACCATAACATACAACTCCTTGTCGTAAATATGATAGTCCTTCACCACACTTGTGAAGGTATCTTAATGGTAACACATGTTTTCTCTTCTGCATTAATATGACACCCATGGTATAAGCACTTGCATCAGTTTCATTCTAGAATGTTTGTTGCAAATCAGGTAGTGTTAACACTGGGGTGGTGTTTATATTTTCTTTCAACATGTCAAAGGATTTATGGTATTTCAATCCCCATCGAAAGACCTATTTATTACTTGTCAAGGAATGCATAAGATCTGTAATGAATGAAAAGTTGGCAATAAACTTCTGCCAACATTGGAATTCCCCAAAGAAGATTCTAACTTCTATTACATTATTAGGCTTATACTAGCATAAGATCTGTAATGAATGAAAAGTTGGCAATAAACTTCTACCAATATTGGAATTCCCCAAAGAAGATTCTAACTTATATTACATTATTAGGCTTATACTACTTCATTATGGCTACAACTTTAGAGGGATCAATTTTCAATTCACCACCCCCTAATAAAAATCCTAAGTAAATCAAAGATGTTTTACCAAATTCACATTTTGACATCTTCAAATACAATTTGATGACACATGAGGCTCTACCAGGTACTCCCTGAGCCTATCATTTCCTCAGAGTTTGAAAGAGTAGGATGAAATTGTGTATGTTTCATCCATTATCTCAAATGTCCATAAAACATCTATAAGGTTTTCCCTCAAGGGAATTACAATTTTTTTTCCTCTTTGGGTTGGCCAGAATTACTCCTCTACTTGGCTCTAAGGCCAATCCTGACCTTTGTCTCTCAACACCTCTCTTTCCCCTGAATTATTATGCAGTCTTTAGTCACATTACATCCCTATAGTTTCTCAACAAGAACTAGGATTTAATAACCATGCTCCAATTCTAACTTCAACTTGGTGGTCTTCTCTACCTTTTATAATCATGCACCTATATTTTTCTACTTCTCTCTTATTTGTGATGGCTCCTCCAATTTACCTACTGAGAATTTGAATTTGAATCTGGATTCTTTATTTCCCTTATCTGTAACATCTTCTTCCAGCCAATCTCCCTGTTCCATGTTATCTAATGGTTGGATCCTCCTTATTGGTCGTTGCATTATCCAGTAGCCATCAACCAAGTGACCATGTAGATCCATTTAACGTCATTTCCTTTTCCAGATTTCATTGCATCCTTATCTTCTTGGGTATTATTCTCTTTTTGCTTCTATTGCACCCTTTTCTTATGTTATGGCTTCCTTCAATATATTCATGCGCTTATTTTTATTTCTTCTTGCGCCTTCCTGTACCAATACCTCCTTGCACACTCTGCCCTTTTAGCTTCTGGGAAACTACTCTCCCATGCATCCTTGAACCTCCTCATACCTAGTTACCTTCATGGAAAAATTTGTGCATTCTTCCTTCTCTTGCTATATTTACTTCCTATGCACTCTCCTTATCCCTTCACGCTTCACCTATTTCATGCCTTTGGGTTATTCATTTTCTATTTTGGGCCTTCTCCTCCTTGTGCTTTGTCATACACATGTTTTCTACTGAATGTGTTTTTCTTTCTACTCGTCTCTTCCTTCTCCTTGACAATTCCTTTGGATTTATTTCTATTCCACACACCTATTCTCGTGCACCATCCTTGACCTATGCACAATTATTCCAAGAATGATTCTAGGATTTATGACTTCAAGTCATCTCTCTTTCCTCATCCTTTTCACTTTTTTGTCGACCCTCCTCACTCTTTGCCTCTTTTTCATGGCCTTCTACCTTATCTCAATTAGTCACCTCACAATCAAAATTCTACCAGTCTTTTATTTTCCTTCCTTTCAATGATTTCATCTTCGCTCATCACTCTTAACCCCATGCACCATTTACATTGTGTATACTTCTCCTTATGTGGATTAGACCACTCCTCTTATTTATCTTCTTGTCACTCTTCTCTCGCGACCTTCCATCTTTCACTTGGCAGCTCCTTATTCTATATTGTTCCTCCTTTTTGCACTTTTATTTCCTTCTCTTGTGCACTCTCCAATACTCACGTGCATCCTCTATTGGTGCAAGTTTTTCTAAGTCCCGGGATGCCCCTACATCACATTTTTTCCTTTTGCAAATTATCTAAGAATTTCTTAATATGTTCAACATGATATTCCCAAATTTTAATGAAGATCAATTTATCATCTAAGTAGACAATAACAAAATCATATATGAATGACCTAAATACATCATTCATAACCCACATAAATGTTGTGGGTGTATGAAAAAACTCAAAGGGTATAACAAGCCACTCAAAAATATTGTGCTTAGTTTTAAAAGAAGTTTTTCAAATATCAACTTTGTTGATCCTAACTTGGTGATAACCAATTCTAAAGTCTAACTTAGTGAAACAAACAACAAATCATCACTGCGAGGAAGAGGGTATCATTTTTTCACCATTATTTTTTTCATTGCTTGATAATCCACACACATCCACCAAGTTTCATCTTTCTTGGGTACCAAAATAATTGGTGAAAACATGGAGATGTGTTTGGTTGAATGATTCCTTTCTTGAACAATTTCATAACCTAATTATTTATTTCTTCATTCTCTACCATAAACAACCTATGTATGGCAATATTACAAATGAAACTCATATTGTATATCTCTTTCATGAGGTAAACCATGTGGCTCCTAAAACACATCATCATAGTTAGATATAATTTTAACTATTTCATTCTTATGTTTAAGATCACAACCTTCTAATGACTTAAAGTTATCATCATCCTTATCTTTTATAATCATGAGCACAAATTTTTTGTTTGCATTTACAAGCCTCTTCATCTGTCGTGTAGATACAAGTGATAAATTTACCTTTATCCAACAAGCTATTACAATGTATTCAATCCAATATTTTACAAGTAAATATTTATTTTATTCCCTATAGAATATTTCTTTTTTGTCAAAAAAGTAAAGACTCCCAAGAAGAATGCCACAAATATCAAGTAGAACTGCATCTAATTCTACCTCATTGTAATGCCCCTTTTACAGACTGAAACTGAAAACCAAAGAACTTGCACAATCCAAATAGTAAATTGAAGCAAGCTGAAATTAAATTCTAAAACCTAGTAGCATGTTGTAAATATATTTATTTTATGATATAAACCGGCCACAAACTTGTTGGAAATAATTTAGAAACCACTCAAAATAGTATTCTTCAAATATGGAAATGATTACAAGATAAAAACACCAGAAAATAATTTTTTTTGCCTAATTTAATATCAGCTGGAAATTAACTAATTAACACTGAATACCCTTACAAATATAGCTGGAAATAAAGGTTTCTAAGCCCCAAAATGAAGTACTAATGAATATTCCATGTACTAAAAATAGTAGAAACACAATGATGGATGAATTTGTAGTTTTCATGCCCTAGAAGACCCCAAATTCCACCTTAGGGAAAGTTTCCACCCTTGGAAAGGGTTGGAAAGGCATTTGAAACTAAATGTAAACTCCTTATGTGATCACAATTTTACAAGATTTAGGGGTTTTATCCTCAAACCAGCCCACTATTAAGAGATTTAATTCTCAATAGGTCTTCCAAGAGGGTTTTCATCCTCAATAGATGAGAGAGAAATTAAACATGCTCCCAATTCTAAGAGAATAAATTCCAAAATTGATGCAGAGCCTAATCATTTGTCACTCAATTCACAGTGTTAGTTACACCCATAACTCCAAAATATATCCTTATTCAAAAAATACTCAATTTCTCAAGGCTTAAACAAAAATTGCTTAACCCAACCTTATCCTTAAAATCATAATATTAGTATGATTAGATTACCTCAAATAGTCCTACACAACCTTTCAACCAAGCTATATTTCCAAGTCTAGTAACCTCTGAAATCATGCCAATTAGGATTTTTCAATCATGTTTCACTCAAACAACTCTTTTTCCATGTCTACATACCTTAGGTGAAGTCATTCCCATCAAAAAATTATTCTAACAATCAAGAAAATTCTAATTACCTCACTTTATTCCAAACTACCCTTCTAATCATTCCTAGTCAAATGTCGCTGGTATGGTGGTGGTTGGAAGAAGCCAGAAACTTCCATAACAATGTATGCACTATTTTAGACACCCTTTTAGGACCACGAGGTGTGCACTAATTTTCATGGGCCAATTTTTTATTCTCCTTTCTCAACCTTCACCTCCTTCATTCTAGTTTACTAGCTTTAAGTAGCCCTGCACAAAGAGTTAACCAAGTTTAACTTTCCCCTCAGGATTTTTCTAAGAAAACTAATTACACTTCACAATACCCATTTGGGCCTCTCATCTCCATACGGAATTCCAAGGGGGATTACTTTGGCACAAATGTCTCAAACACACCAACTCAGACTTCCAATTAGGTCTCACTAACTGTACCGACCACTTTAATGTTGATTGTCACAAAAATCATGAGTTTGAGATCTTCCTAGGGTCTAAAACTTGATGAATATCTTTTATAATCTTCTCAAGATGATGTGTATAGAATTTTAATGTTTAATTCTCCCTTAGCTCCAAATCTTCTCTTGTCTACTAACCAATAATGTCCTCTACAGTTTTCATTCCCTACTGTTGTGGAAAGGAAGGAATTACTCAAATCTTAAGTTGTAATACTTTGAAAAGCGTTTTCATAGGTTTTATCTAAGATTACTAGTAAATATTAGGCTTTAGTATTGTATGTCGGGTCTCAAAATGTTCTTTAACCATGTTATTCATGGATGTATCGACAATTAAGCATGGATAAACCTTAAACTTCTAAATTCACTTGATAACTCTCAACCCTGTCTCAGAACAGAGGTTTCAAAACTATTATGTTTTTCCACATGTTTTGTTTGTTTATTCTTCCACCTACAAGGTTATTTAAAAATTCTTGTGGATTCATGTACTCACTTCACATATCATTTAGCTTCAAGATTCACTCTTTGGTCATGTACCTAATCAAATAGTTGATTCAACTGAACTGTACACTAGAATTTTACTGTAACCTGCAAAAGGTCTTCACCTTGACTCAAATCCTCAATGCTCAAGAAAACTCATCAGGCCTATACAAATGAACTCCAAAATTCTCTCAACTCTTCATGGTTATATTTTTCCACTACTCAGGGTTGTACTCCTTGCTCCAATCTTTCTTGACTAGAGAATATACACCTCGGTTACAGTTTTAGAAATGTTCCTTAAGCATAAACTAATAAAAGAAATGAAATTTGACTAGAATCCTTCTAGATATTCAAAACAGATCTTATCATTCATAAACTCAAAGAAATCACATGCACGAGTTCAAGAATTGTCAAGAAATATGCAAGAACTAATACAAACAATCATACAAGAACTAGTTAAACTATCACAATGTGTATACACAAGAAATTTTTCTTCTTTCTTCCTGTGATATCCTTCTTCTCTTCTTGACCATTCGAATGATGAATGGAAAATAGTTACATCATGCCATAAATACCTTTCCAAATTAGTTTCATTCAAGTAGTGGTAGTTTAGACCCATGGTATTATGAGCAACTCTTAGTCTTAACATAAGATTCTTAACTAAAAAGTTAACTCTTTAACTTCTAAGCCTAAAGTATGATTCCTAGACCCCTATAGTTCCTTTATATGTTTGACATTCCATGAAGGATCCTAGAGAATATACTAAAATCTCCTAAACAACCCTAAAATTGTATTCAAAATTGAATTTTTACTTTTGGAGGGAAAGTACAAAATTCAAATTTTGAAAATCCAAAGCTCAAACTAGCACACCTAAGTGACTCACAAGGACCTACTAGACCTACCAACACACCTTCAAACCAAAATTTCATGACTAAAAACCATATTTACAAGATGGATATGATGATCCTGCATTAAAAATAAAGCATAACCTCTTCTAATCCAATCGACCCCTTTAAATAGTTAGAAGCAGCACCAGAAATCAATTAGAACCTTCTAAAGAAGACCGACCTCCTTGGGGACATAATAGTTCATTTTTATTCATTTTTTCATTTTGTCTCCTTTACCCATCCCACCTAACTATACTTAGAAAATTAATAAAAATAATGCAAATATCATAAAACAATTGAAAATACATGACATTAACTTCCCTTACGCATCCCCTTTTTCTCGGAAGTGGAATGGGCTCAAGGTCTTTAAAGAGGACTAGCATTGAGAAGGGAACATTACATTCATCCCCTCCCAAAATTGCTTTCCCTCAAGAAATTACAAATTTAGGTGCCCTAATATAGTGACACCTTCCCATGTAGCATCTTCAATTGGTAGATCCTTCCAATGGGCCAAATATTACTTAAAGCTTTGGTTCCTTAGCTTCCTTTATTGAGCATCCACAATAGCTTCCTAAACCAAAATTAACTTAACTTCCTCAACCAAGGGTGATAGAAGAATAGAAGGATTAATGTATTATCCTAGTGCCTTTTTTAGGCATGAAACATGAAATACATTACGTATTTGACTATGCTTTGGTAGCTCTAGCTTGTATTCTACTTATCCAACTCTTCCCTTCACTCTGTAGGTCTCATCTAAATGATGTTTAAGCTTCTCCGCACCACTATGTTTGAAGGAGGATTTCTTATATGGATGTAATCTCAGAAATACCATGTCTCCTACCTAAAATTTCCTTTCCACACATTGTTGATGTGCACAATTTTTTTTGATGTTTTTATGCACGGTGGATGTTCTCTTTGAGCACCTTCAAGATGTCATGACTCTTTTGCACCAAATAATTGGCCCCTGGTACTCTATTATTCATCATAACCATGTCAACAAGAGATAGTGTATCATACCCATATAGATATTTGAAGGGTAACATACCAAAGGACATATGGAATGCCATATTATAACAAAACTCAGCCATATGTAACCATTTTACCCAAGCTGATTGTTTCCCTTAGATATACTTTTATAAGTGTTCTTCTACCCATTTATTCTCTACTCCTATTTTCTAATCAGTTTTGGGATGATAACTAGTATTAGGAGTAAGCTCAATGCTTGTCAAATGGAAATTTTCTTGCCAAAATATGCTAAAAAACATGTTGTCCCTATTACTTATGATATTCTTTGGCATCCCATGAAGTTTGAACACCTCCTTGAAAAATATATCAACCACTATAGGTGCATCATACTTGGGTGGAAGTGAATAGAAGTGAACATATTTTGTGATTCTATCAACTACAACATATAAACAATTCTTAACTTGAACCATGGGCAACCCTGTGATGAAGTCCACGAAGATAATTCCCATTTTCTAGTGGGAATATCAAGGGGCTACAAGATTCCAGCTGTAAATTCATGTTCCACCTTGTTTTGTTTGTAAACCAAACATTCCCCTATGTATTGAAGTACCTCCTCTTTCATTCCTTTCCAAAAGAACCTCTCTCTAACTTTTTTGTATGTTTTTAAGTATCCTGGATGACCTGAAAATGGGGCATTGTGAAAAACCCTCAATATCTTATTTTTCACCTTTGATTTTAGAACCAAATAGACCATATTCATGTAGAGGATGAAACCATCCATTATCCTATACCTCTCATTCCCTTTAAAAATAGCATTAGAAAAATTATTCTTATCATACTCAATTGTAATTAAGGCCTTCCAATTGTTGTTATCCTGGATAATGAGCAAAAATGTGACTCTTTTGACAAGAAATATTATACCCCAAGCATAAGATTTGCATCAACTATGCCAATTATATAAAAATCATCACATACCTCATGTCCTTCCAATGTGAAAAGGAGTTATCGAATTCTCCTTTTGCATGTCATGGAATAGTCATCCACAACGATAACCTTGAATCCTTTGAAGTCTTCCACCTTCAATTCCATCCTTGCAACCAAGCTCACATCAATCAAATTATGAGTGGATTTTTTATCAATCAATATTGTGATTCTTTTCCTTACTAGGTCTCTTCTCACATAAAATGGATGATATCTAGGACCACCAAAAAAAGTGGCAAGAGTATTGTCCTAGATTTTTAGGTCCTATTCCCAATTATGATTGTGGGTTACCTTTTTAACTCCCACTTCCTATTATTCTTCATAATTTTAAACTACCTCAATATAATGTACATGTCCCTTACCTAGGAAATTATGATTGGGAGACCATGAATCCTTACAATAGAAGCACAAGTTTTTATGCCTTGGCTCATTTTGTGAATCCCCTTCTTTTCTTATTTTGGACAGCTCCTTGCATATAATTGGTGCTCATTGAAAAGTCATCTTTGACTAGTCCAAAGATGTTCTTTTTGGTTTTCTTGGATATCCTTTTGGTTTTCCACTATTCCAAGATTCCCTAGGCTTCCCGTTGATCGATTTTTTCCTAGGGGAATCACCTTCTAGATCTAAAGATTTATTTATTTCTTGTTGGAGAGAAAAAGGATCAAATGATCTTACCAAACCCCTAAATGGTTCAACCAACTCCTTAATGAATAAAATAATGATTTTCCTCTTCGTATCATTTGGAATCAACATTGAAAGTCTCTAAAATTCAGCGACATAGTATTTCACCATACCTTGTTGTTTTTATTGTGCTAGCTCCTGAAAATGAACCTTTTGATCACCTTCTAGATCTAAAGATTTATTTATTTCTTGTTGGAGATAAAAAGGATCGAATGATCTTACCAAACCCCTGAATGGTTCAACCAACTCATCACTGAATAAAATAATGATTATCCTCTTCATATCATTTGGAATCAACATTGAAAGTCTCTAAAATTCAGCGACATAGTCTTTCACCATACCTTGTTGTTTTTATTGTGCTAGCTCCTGAAAATGAACCTTTTGATCAATCTTATCAAATCACCCAATGATCCTCCTACCGATTCATGTACCATTACAAATATGACATCCTCCTGAGTTTCAAATGTATAATATTTAAATAAAATCAATATGTCATCTCTAGCAATCCCATCGACCAAAAAAACTAGGAAAACCCTGAAATCAACCACTAAAAATCTTGATCTTTATGTCCCTTATTCTAACCTTGAAAAATTAAAATTTTAATCAAACTCCACTAAATCAAAACCATAATCAATTCATGTTTGACCAATCTCAATAGTTAACAACTAGTCAAATTGGTCTCCCAAATTATTCATATAAAATCAAAACCTCCAGATAAAAATTACCCAATCTGCAATTATGTCATTAATCTTCGCAAATTCAATCGGGCCTGGTAACCACCCAAATCAAATTTTATCCTACCTACCTCATCACCAAACTAGGGCACATTGTTCTCCCATGAATGATAATAAATTGAGGATGTTCTTCAAGGACTGCCAAATGGAAACCCAACCTAAAGAAAATAGTATGAGTTTGAAGAGTTGTGCTCATATCACTTTTATCACTATAAAATAGGATGTAACTCCTTTGCTAATTTACATGATGATGTCAACTACACCTCCACCGTTAGTGAGGAATCCTCTACCATCATCGAAACAAGGTCCATGTATAAATATTTCACCACCCCCACTATCAACAAGGAGCCTTGATATGGCATTGACATCAGATCTACTTATGGCATCTATGAAGATCTCTCTATTACTAACCCTTTTCGTGACACCATCTTAACCATCTAACTTTATCGTTTATTCCCTAACCACATCAAACAAGATAAAAAATTCACACATCAATTGATTTCTTTCTACACAAATAAGCTATCATAGAATTTATCATATTTTTAAAGGGTATTACACTAGAGCATCATGCTAAGGGATTTAATATTAAACTTGAATATGTCACTTATATTGAATAATAATTTGAGTTCTTAAATCTTAATAACTATCAAAATCAAATCAATTTCCAGCATACATATAAAAATTACAATAGTCAATATCACCATAATCAAAATCACACAAATCCCAAACATAAAAAATTGAAATCCAAATCAACAATCCCAAAACACAAACATCCTACAACTGTTATACATATTTCAAACATCCCACAAATCCCATAACACAAACATCCAAAAAATTCTAAACATCTTAAAAATCCCAAAACACATACATCCCACACCAACTCAAAATATTTTAACAACCCAACAAGTGAAAAAAGTCTATCAAAATTCAATTGCACCTTGTTTTAGGTGCCATAGAACTTCAAAATCCAAAAAAAATCTATATATTTTGAAAAATTACAATAAAATGTTGAATCCACATGGATGTTATCCCCTTCACTTCTGTCCCTCCACACATCATCCATTAATATCGTAATTTTAGGGATGTCTTAATTATTTTGTCCTCACACATTGTGATTTAGCATTATGTCTGGGATATTAGAGGTTGAGGTAGGAATTTGTCCTATAAAAATGAAATCGGACCATAATCCAATTCATATGAATATTATCAGGCAAAACAAGGACAAGCAAAAAGAGAGCCTTCATCTAAACAAAAAAGTAGTGTATCAAAGCAAAATCCTTGTGAACTAGGAGAATCATGCCATCTTTAAGGGTATGATAGAAAAAAGATACATGAAATGTAGGATATTGTCAACTCCAATAAGGGAAAATATAGGCTCAATAGTGAGAATTTAATGACTATAATACACAATGCGCTAAGGGAGTGCAAACATGCTAGAACTAGGAGAAGTGCCAAAAATAGTTTTCTAGCAAATCCATGGTTTGATGAGGAATGCAAGGCTGCAAAAAGAAGGTTAAATGCTTCTGGAAAAGAGAAATTAGACACAAAGATATATAGAAAGTTAGTGAGAAACAAAAAGGAAGAGTACATGACAGCTAGGAGGGAGGAGTTTATTTTCATGGGGAAGAATAATCTGAGAGGTTTTTGGAGAGAGCTTCAGCAGACCAGAACTATAGTGGAGAATAACATCACAAACACTCAGTGGCTTGAATATGCAAAAAATAATTTATGAAAGAAGTAATGACTTACCGCTTCTTCCTTATGTTATTGAAAACAATGAAAAACTCTTCTCCATGAAATACATCAAGGAAGGGATCAAAACATTAGCAGGGGGAAAGGCTTCGGACATAGATGGGATGCAAGTGGAATTCTTAAATTGGGGTGCCGAAGATCTTCCTCCACACATTTAAAATATATTTAATAGAGTTATCTAGTTTGGTTTTCCAAAAAACTGGATAACTAGCATTGTCATCCCTCTCCACAAAAGTGGCGATGTTAACAATCTAGCAAACTACCACACCATTATGATTTATCCACTTTTTGGAAAGCTATTTGGCAGCATGGTGGAGCATAGAATTAGCCTTTGGTTGGAAAAGGAAGATAAGAGAGCAAAAGGGCAGACTGGTTTTAGACCAAAGCATTCTACTATTGATCATTGTGTCACTCTTAGAGACTTGATTGAAAAGGTTTGGGACAAGAAGGGTGAAGAGGTTTATTGTTGTTTTGTGGATTTCAAAAAGGCCTTTGACACGGTCTCGAGAGAAAAAAATGTGGGATAGAATGGAAGAGTTGGGTATTTCGGATAAATATAGGGTAGTGGTGCACAGACTATATGAGCAGGTACAACCTAAAATCAAAACCAAGGATGGTCTATCTAAGTGCTTTAGGAGTGATATTGGGGTCAAACAAGGTTGTCCATTGTCACCCACCTTTTTTGGGTTATATGTAGACAAGCTAGAGGAATGGATTGATAGGACGGGAGGAGATGGGATTCATTTAGCATCCTATGTAGTAAAAATGTTGCTCTATGTGGATGACCTAATCCTATTGGCTAAAACAAAGTAGGGTTTACAGGAGCATTTGAAAATTTTAGAACTATTTTTCCAAGAGGTGGGAATGCAAGTGAACATTGGTAAAACCAAAATCATGATCTTTACCTTAAAAAGAAAAAATAACAGGTAAGCTTTGAGTTTGACAGAGACTCCTTGCAAGTTGTCAAGGAATACAAATACTCAGGACTGGACTTTCACACTAATCTCAGCTAGGAAACTTGTAGAGGTAAGAGGATTCAGGGAGGGTGGAAAGCTCTATATATGCTTCAAAATAGATGCAGAACATCAAAATTATGGGATTGGAATACCAAATTGAACCTTTTTTTGTTACTGGTAATCTCAGTAGTGCTATACGGATGTGAGATTTGGGGCAACAGTACATCTGTGGGGAAATGGAAATAAATAGAAAAAATTCAAAAGCATCTAATTACAAGCAGATTTAAAATAAAAAACCACGGTTCCATACGCAATCATCGTTGCTGAAGCCAAATCCTTTCTAGTGGAAGTGGTGGTGATGACCCAGCTATTAGGATACTTCAAAAAAGTGGAAACCATGGAGGATTCCTGGTGGCCTAAAATAGTAATAGAGGAAAAGTTAAATAGGAGGAAAAAAACTTGGATGAATCAAAATGGCGAGTGGATGAATAAATGGGGCATTTGCATATAGGAGTGTCCTAGCACGAATGAAGAAATAAAAAATTATGTGAGAGAGAAATTCAGAAATATCATGTGGAATAAGCAGCTTGGTCGAAAAAAAGAATACTATGTCAAGAATTTTAATCCCACTTGTGACCATGGGAAAAAACACTACATTGGGGTGATGATAAAGTGGAAGGCTAAAATGTTAATTGTGCAGCTAAAAACTAGTTCACATCATCTTAGGTGTGAAACCAAGAGATGGAAAATGCCCAAAGAGAAGTGGTCAGAAAGAGTTTGCCAGTTTTACATGTCAGGCACGGTGGAATCAAAATGGCATTTTTTCATGGAATGTGTAGCTTATAGGGACATACATAGCAATTAAGCAAATATTTTAACAGTGGCTGATCTTACAACCTTGTTTGAAGAGGAAAGGATGACAAAAACAACAGATTTCTTGATCAAAATTCACTACAGAAGAAGCAAGCTTAGAAACAAGCTAGAAGGAAGGAAAAAGTAGAGGGCATTGGTTGGTGTTTGCACTTTGGGTCCCATGGACTGCTCGGTCTCATAGACGCCATTAAAAACTTTCATTCATTCATTCTACTAAAATTGTTTGATATTTTTCTATCATTACCTGGTAAATAAAAGAATGATTTTACTCCTAGAGGTACCTAGCACTACCATTCACTTCATAACCTTGTCGTGAAGAACCCAATGCATATCCTTTGACACTAGCTAAATTCACCAACATAATCATTTCCACATTAATTCATTAAGACACTAAGGTTCTTAACCACTTAAAACACACTCGAGAGAGTTTAATGCATTTTTAGTAACAAATCAAAAATTAAAATTAAAAAATAGAAAAATAATGTCAAAAAATATCAAAATTCTCTCTAGGTGTGTCTAATATCTCTACTGGGGCTATGGATTCCTAGCTGGGAGTAGAGTTATGTTTTGATTAGAATCATATACATCTTCGTTGAGGCTACAAACACTTGGATGGAAGTAGACAACTACACAGGTCACCTTCTGCACATCCTCATCCACCAATCAACTATCCCAATAAATTATTCCTACACATTAGCTATTTTATATTCACTTATTATCCTTAAAATATTCACTTCATGTGATAATTCACTTTCACACATACTAAATATCAATGAGTGGCATGGCTAGTATGTTACCATTTTTTGTTAAGACCTTGTTCAAAATTTTGTATTAGTACATCTATTATCTTATGGTATGTTCCTTTCATTCCATCACCTCCTCACCACCAATTTTATTTCACACCATTTCCACAGATTACATAGATACCCCACTCTCATTGTATCCATCCATGACACTTACACTTACAATTTTCTTCACATGGACATAACATATATGAGCATATAATTCCTTTTGTACATGGTTGGGGGGAACATTTTCCTCACTTCAATCATCATGAATGTACCAAGATTTATTTTCTATCATTTATCAAATTGTCACATTTCATCCTACACTATGTAATGGCATCTTGTGACCCATAGAATTTCCTCTTTAGGGGGGATACTATACCAAATCATTCACTCATCAATCTTGTGAAAATTTTACACCAATCAATTAATCAATTAGTCTCATTGACCAAATATTCACCTACCTTGTGAAATCATTGTATCGATCCTTTCACAAAACCCACTAAAGTGTCCCTTTAATCATAGGGTCCAAAAAAACCTATCTTGTCTTCAAATTTTACATTTCATCCTTCTTCATGCACCATGCATCCTGAACATTGGGAAAATGTAAACACTGGAAATGTTCCTTGTTTAAGGTTACACCACTTGAAAATCCAAAAAAATCATAAAATTTAGGAAAAAAAAACTAAAAAACATCCAAAAACTCTGAAAAAAATCCAAAAAATTAAAAAACCTCCAAAAATAATAGAAACCCCAAAAATCCAAAGACATTACAAACATCAGAAATCCAAAAAAAATAATTAAAAACATCAATAATAAAAAAAATTAAATCTGAAAAAAATTGACCAATCCAAAAATCAAGCACAAACATAAAACCAAAAAAAACATTAATTTTTTACTTTGGTGTACTCCAAAGCAATCCTTTACCATAATCACAAATCATCATAAAATATTTCAATATATATCATTCAGAATTCAATCCCCTTGCATATATCATTGCTAGGGAAAATTGTTACCCTTGTCACACTTGTTTGGGTGTTAAATAGGAAAAACAATTGCATTAAATTAATTTTTTGTTTTTTTTGTATTTTTTTATTTATGTGTGTGTTGTTTTTTACTTTGATTTAGCCCTACTCCATATTACAAAAATTTCATTATGGTTTTCCAGATCATGGTGCATCCTATCATATGCTACATTATATATCAAGATTCTCAAGTAAATATATGGATCTTTGTGCAAGATACATAACATGACTCTCCCCATTATTTTATGATTTATCCTCTATCAAAAATGTTGCATAACCACACATGATCACCTCCTATCCAACATCCTCCATCATAACATATCCTCAACGCTATTTACATTTATAGACATTAACCTTCCACCTTCTCTGTCCCTCTCCATTCAATATCCCATTCATATCTTTCATATTTATGTGTCCTCCCAAGGGGGCATCATCCTACCAACCATGCCACTAGAATCATCTATTCTTAAAGTTTTCATCTACCTTCTGAAATCATCTTATTAATCCCTTTACAAAATTCATTGAAGTGTCCTATCGATCAACACTTCAAAGATTTATTTATCTTCCAAAATCAACCTATCAATCCCTTCATAAAATCCATTGAAGTGGCCCATCAATCAACATTTTTAGGTCCCTATCTATTCCTATCATCCATACCACTAGGATCATCTCCTTGTAACCGTCTATAGTTTTACTAATTTATTTGAAATTGTGTTTCTAATTGCAACACACTTCCAAATAGGGGAAAACGTAGACACCCAAATCAACAACATGCAAATCATTTCCAAACTAAACAAATATTAATTCCCCCTACATAAATTATTTAAAACGTCCCTCATCACATAAGACACCCCATGACATCTCATGACCAATAATCACTCTTAATTACTCTTAATGATTCTTAATAAGCCACTTATCATACATCTCCACTATCTTGCATCTATGAAAATCAATTAACCTCTCCCAACTAAAACCTATATAAATGA
This sequence comes from Taxus chinensis, assembly GCA_019776745.2. Classification (NCBI taxonomy): domain Eukaryota; kingdom Viridiplantae; phylum Streptophyta; class Pinopsida; order Cupressales; family Taxaceae; genus Taxus; species Taxus chinensis. The sequence goes on from CM034153.1 coordinate 46,039,351, forward strand.
CCTTCAAAAGGTAGATTCTATACCATTTTTCATGAAAGTTTTCAATTTTTAGAAACCTTAATAAATTGAGAAGCCATCTTAAGTAAGAGCCTTTCTAAATTGGAAAATCATTACAATTTGGAGAGAGTTTCTTATGTCATCCTCTTCCTCACAAGCATGTTTCTAAATATTATTTAAATCAACTTAAAGCATATACATTATTTTGAAATAATTCCATACAACAAGGGGAAGTTTACATTTTGTTTGGATTTTGCATTTGTTTTCTCTTCTTATGATTTATCTCGAGATGCTTTCTAAATTGTAAATTAGGTTCTTCTTAGTATAAGTTCCTATTTCAATTCTCTAACTAATGCATACATACTCATACATAGTCATGAATCCTAATTAAGAGAATCCTTCAACCACACAACCATCAAATTTAACCCACAAAACATGATATAATAACATATAAACACAACTTTATTACTGAATCAAAAATATGGCATAAACACATATAATAGCCAATGATACAACCTCAAATATATTTTAAGAGATACATGTAATCACAATGAGAAAGTATCACTTAGAGAATCTACCCCGTCACCAAATTTCCAATAACCAAGAAATTTTAAAATCTATCTCTTGTCACAGGATCCTCCCTTGCTTTGAGGTTTATGGGTTTATATATATAGGAATAAAATCACCCAAATGATTATTGGATATTAGTTGCACACTACCCATAAATACTCACAGAAAATTATATAGTTATAAAAAAGGCCCAATAAACCCATACAAAGTAATTCAACTTAAATCCGTACTTCCAAAAACCATGTACTTGTATCTATAACTTTTCCTCATTTCCTTGAAAAGACTCTATAGATTCGATAGAATTTCACAGAATTGGAAGACCTTTGTGATGTAAATGAGACATTTGTAGTATGACTTAGACTTCTACAACAACACATAAAATAAAAAATATACTCTAACTATTTTGGTTGACATATGATTACTTGTGGACCAAGATGCTCTTGCATCATATACCCTCGATAAATTTGAAAACATGAGCTCCTTCCCATGCATGCTCTTCAATAATTTTTTTCCTCACAACTTCCATGAAATTAATCCAAATCATGTATTCCACCTCTCTTCCTTTTTATTTTACTAGATATTCTATATATTCCTTGTTTTATATCTTCTTAATCCTAGTGTTAATCAATCTTTCTACTTCTTTATACACTCTAAACACCTAAATCTAGTAACGTATACTTTTCCAATGAAAATTTTGGATTTATATTTATACTATGACTTATCTGTTTATCTTAATCTCAGTTGAATTTTCTATCTCCCTCTCACATGACTTGATTCATTACAAAAAAACAACTCATTTATTCATATACTTTGTTGTATTTATCAAAATAAGTATATCACTTCTAGAAATATCACTTAGAATCTTGCTTAGACATCATGATATACATGTCGTATAGACTAGGACCGATCCATACTACATTCTATGATGATGCATTTGGTCATATCTCCCACTCTTTATTATCTCTTTTACTAATTTTTTTTCTTTGGGTCATTTTTATCATATGGGTTAGCCTTAATGCAATAATTAACCTACAAAATCCTATACAAGAAAGTCTAATGAAATTAATAACTTACTTGGAATTATTAAGATATGTTATTGCAAAATGCACTCCTAAAGAACTCAAGGCTCTCCTAAATCTTCCTAAAGTTATAATTTATCCTTAAGAGAGGCCACTATTTAGGTCTAACGTACTCAAACCAAGTTCAAGAGTCTGTAATTACCATCCACAAGCCTCCAAAGTCTTAGAGCCATGTCATAGCAAGATCAAGTCAATATGAAGTGTTGCCAAAGTTCTAAGGGATAAAGGGAATCACTTTAGCATTTAAAACACAACATATTATATCACTACCACACAGGGTGCACTATACTTATTCTATAGTTACACCACTATATTTTGTGAAGATACATAGGGGCATGATAGGGGGTTATATTAGACTTGCATATATAATTGCACCTACACTAGGAGAACTAAAAAAAAAAATCTTCCACTTTCCTAGGGATGTAATGCAGCACTTAGACCAACTCGGTAGGGTTTTACCACTAAGGTCAGTCCAAATCCACCATGCACTAAGTTTTCCATTTTTTATCTAATTATGTTCATGAAGTATTGGTGCAGGTATCTAGGGTTTTATCCATTATAGGTCATTATAGGAAGGAATTGCATAATTGGAAAATCTATCAGTAGATATCAAAGTATATTTTTAGGCCACTGATGACCACCATAAGTTTCATAACTCTATCATCTACTAGTCTAAGACGGTACAACCCAATACCAAACTATACTATGCCCTTGGAAAAGCTATATAATTTCTTACATGCTTGGTTTACACCTGTATTTAGAAAGATGGATCACTTCCAAATCTTCACTAGTATGTCCATACACTTCGTACATCCATATCATCTATGTACCTCTCTACTCGGCTAACTATTACTCCCTTCTTTTGTTTTAAAATATCATTTTATCATTTTCCATATTGCACATGGGACTAAAAGCTATATTTGGTTTCACATTAATATTAATTAATTAATTTAGAATATACAATTTGTACAACCCTTACACATTTTAATAAATAAGGAAAAAAATCTATACCAAACCCTTATTTAGTCATTTAGGGTCTTGACATTTGGTGAACATGATGTTTCTCAAACCCTAGGTGGCCCTAGTGATTCTCCTCCTTCTTGTGTGTATGATCCTTTTTCTATCTCTAAGTTTTATTACATTGTGTGTTACCATGACTTACCCATATCATTTTTATGATCTTAACCTCAAACCTAAGAGTCCATTCCCTTAACAATTATGGGCTACCATCCTTCTAACCAAGTCCATGCCAATATTAATCTTGATAGACATGACTCACATGTTGATCCTACTTTTATCATGGTTCTACCTTACATGGTTCCTACTTATATTGATGTAAAATATGAGATAATTTGTATTACTAAAAAATATCCAAGTCACTACACATCCTCTTATATTACCACATGACCTAAAGTTAATATTATTACTATAAGACGCAATAAGTAACCAATTGGGGGAAATCTAACTTTACCCCCACCACATTTTTCCCATATTACTATGTCTATTGATCCACTTAAGTGGTATGATATATTGGATCAATTAAACAATACCCTTGCTAAGATATTTATCTTGGAATGACTAAAAAATACACATGTTTACATGGAAATATTACGTGATACTATGCAATTTACTATTTTCTCCAATGCTACTAAACTTGCTACATTTGCATCTATTATGGACATTCAAATCTATATATATGAGGAAATTACTTTTAGTCCCACTAAGATCCATCCTAGGAACATTATGAATAAATGTGCACCACTACTCATCACTATTTGAATTCAAGGATCTCTCATTAAGTGTGTTTTATTTGATAATGGATCAAGTTTAAATATATGCCCTAGCTCATTTCTCAAACAAATGGGTATTTCTATAACTAAAATTGATAATAATGTTACTACAATGTGAGGCTTTGATAATAACAAACGCTCTTGATTGGGTAACATCACTTTTGATCTCTTAGCTGGCCATGTTGGTCAGATAAATTTATTAAGTATCAAATAGAACAGAGACTTACACACGCGCAGAAAGAAAGGATATCACCCAAGTGGCACGCGGTTGTACCTTGGATCAATGTGTGAGGCTACACACACAAATGCAAAAGAAAAAGGACTTAGCCAATTTTCCAGAAAGACTAAAAATAGGAAAAGTAGGGTTTGAGTGCCGACCAAGAAAAGGATATAAGCATGCTGACTTATCGTCCAAGCAAGGGCTATAAGTGGAAAAATCATATGCAAAGAAATTAGAAAAGAGTCATGCACGAGTTGAGTTAATAATAGGATTAAAGAAAGTCTTATATTTAGGACAATCTATTATTAGCATAGAAGAAAAAGCATGCAAGCTATTTTGCAAGAACGCCTATTATTAGGAGAGTGCATGGGTGGTGAAGGTAAAGTCCCCACCCATACATAGCTCTGCTCTTGCTCACACAACCTCTTCTTATCGATCTCTTTTTACAAAGACATACATCATAAATATATTTATATTTCTGATGTATTTCTTTGTAAAAAGAGATCAATAAGAAGAGGTTGTGTGAGAAAGAGCAGAGCTATGTTGTTTAGGTTTTGATACTTGCATGTTTGGTCATGTTCACCACTGTAATGACTATTATATGTATCATCTTAATGATGTATTGAATTCTAGTTTATAATGGATACGTATGGTTGGATAATGATATTTGATATGTTTGAAGATGGTGTATTGATGATGCATTTGATCTTAGTTTATACTTTCATTGATTAAGTTTCTTCCTTACTATGTGTCTCCAATTGCCATGTTTATGGTGATTGTTACATATGATTGGATGTCTTGATCATAACTGTAATGTCCAAATGCATGCTAAAATTCTAATAAGAAAAGTAAAGGAGGGACCTGGTGGCTATGCATGCTTTGAGTGAGAATTTAGATAGTTCTAAATGAAGTGTCAATGCACATAGATTTTGAGTGGGAAAATAAAATATTACATTTTAGTTCCATTTCCAGGACCTCTTTTTTAATTTTTCTTCCAGGATGTTGCATGTAGATGGCATATCAATTGTATTTGGAGAGTATTTAGAGTTGGGTAGAAGATGGACAAGACTTGTTTGCATGGATATATAATAATGGACCTGATTTTAATACTTGAAAGTGGGTGGAGGATAACATGTATAATTGCTTGTATGAGACGTTTTTAAGCTTCTTCCTAGTAGATTTATAGCAGTGGTTGGAATCTTACGCATCAAACAAAATCGTCTGTCTAGGAACAAGAGCTTGGATGCAAGAAGACTATCAGACTCTTTTTTTTCGATTGAGATGCGGACTAGAGTTATGGATCGTTCTTAGGAAGGTGTGTTACACAACTATACTTTGGAGTACGAAATTTCCACATATTCCTATCCAGAGGAAGTGGAGTTCAAGTTCTTGCATGAGCCCAGAGTATCCTACTCGCACACGATACCTTTAGCGATCAAGATCTTGATGATAGAATTGGGATTGGAAAGATTACACGTGGCTAGCTAAACCCCCACCATGCACAGGGGCAGGAGCAGGTGTGGAGAAGGATGGTGGTGGCCCTAGTGGAAGAAAGGAAGAGAGAGGAAAGACATATCAAGTATAATGAAGTGTGATAGAGGGAAGTGGACATAGTGCTACTGTTGATAAGAATGATGACTAGGAAAGGTTTTGAGACCCTTGTGGAAGATGAGGAGCTGGATTATCATGTCCTCCTAGCTTTGGGAAAGTGCAGTAGAGAGACCCCATTGGATTCTGATGAGATTTCATCAGAGGAAATAATGAGAACCGAAACCATGCATCTGACCCGTCCTAGCTACCTAGCCCTTGCACAAGGTGTTCCAGATCTAGAGGTAGTTGTTGAGTGTGCTTTGGGTGGGACCTTTTGTTGTAACCAAGATACTCGACTCGGATGCATGTCAATTGCAGGTGAGGTATGACACCATATTTCATGGTTACTTCAATGGGAGTAAGTTGAAGCCCTACTATAAATAAGCTTATATGTGTTCATAATAAGGAATATTACCACTTAGATTATATTTCCTTTCATGTTTTTTTTTTAAATTTTCTTGTTATGTTGTAATAAGTGTGCTTATGCACAAGAAGTTGATTACTATTTATTGAGCTGATGCAAGAGGACCCCACATAATTTTAGTGTGGGGTGGAAGCAGGTATGACTATTGAAAAGGAAATCTTGGATGTTTGTATTGCCTTAGAGTTTTCTTAAATGTGTGTGTTATGGTATAAAGGCAAGGATGTTGGTTAATGGTGCGCACAAGGAAAAGAAAAAGGTGCATAAAAATAATTGCTCTGATTGAAGACCGCATGCGGAAGAATTCGTGCAATGTAACACAAGGTAGGTAGCAGTAAGATGAGCTACTTGGTATTTAGCGTAGAATAATATGTGTTATGGCACAAGGAAGTGCGTGAAAGGATTTCCGTGGCCCGGAAGTATTGGCGCACCAGAAGGTTACAACTGTCGCGCGTGGAAGAAAGCAGAGTAAAGCACGAAAAAAGTAAAAAGTGTATTTATATTTGTAGTATGGTGGTAGGTGAGGAGAAATTAATGTGTAAAAATCATGGAAACTAATAAAAGAGGTCCCAGGTGAGATCATTCTTACCTTGTATTTTGAAGTGTTTAAGCCATTGAAGAGCGACTTAAGTGTGAACCATTGTGAAGAGATTGTGCAAAGATAATTTGGATGAACTATAGAAAATTTTCCACAGCTTGGGGTGGATATCCTTGGGAGGAAGTGTGAGCGTAAAAAGGAGGTGTGTAGATAGAAGGATGTGGAGTTTGGAGGTTAAATTACAGAGCTAGGGTTTAGAGAAACAAAATCCATAAAATGTCCCAATTCAGAGCTAGGGCACATGGGTTCGAAGGGAAAACTAGAGTAAGAAGAGAATCAAGGATTGAAGGGATTTGAGAGAAAAGTGAACACTCAGATAAGAAGTACGGAATATTGGTAAGAAGATCTAAGCACCTAGATCACACCATAACAATGCAAGGTTTGAAATTTGAAGCTTTAAGTGAACAATGACACCCAAGAAAGCAACCACCACATCACCTAAAAATAAGTGCAAAGGCAAGAATCCCATAAAATAAGAAGCACCTAAGAAATGGTTCTCTAAAATGCAATATCCAAGAGAGGTCATCATTAGGAAATCATGGGAATCACACTTTACCAAGTGCAAGGTTAGTGACTTCAACCACGACTCAGAGAGAAATGAGTTTGAAATAGAGAAGGAGGTAATAAGGAAGAAGAATGAAAAGACCCCATATGGAAAATTGATCTACGATGACAAGGTACAAAAAGACCTGGAGGGAACTAGAGTCTTGAATTTGTATGAGATTCCCTACTTTGGAAATCCTGAGCACCTATATTAGTAGTTGTTATCATGTGTCCACAAAGATTAATTTTAATTTACGTGAAGAAGGATGTGCCTCATTGTTCATCTAATTGGAAGAGTCACTGGTTTGCGGAGTTTGGGCACTAAAATAGAAATGGATTTGGAGGATGATGTAGGATTAGAATCCATTGCACTCATACTCAACTACTACTGGAGATGCCGCGTGATGGATATTGTTAAAATATCTTACCTAGCTATGAGAGTTGTTTCACACCAAGTGAGTTGTAAGCTGGGTGCATCAGAGAGGTGGATCCAAGTAAACAAGAGATGGCTCCACGTCACGTAAATTATGGCAGGTAAGACTACATACAACATTGCCTCCTTCATTGCTGAAAGAATTATTGAAAAAGCACACAAAGGTGAGAATATAAATTGGGGAGCCATCCTCCTGACTATTGTATTTTCAAAGATTTAGGTTCCAAATGCGCCGAATGAAAATGTGTGGAAGTATCCTACGGAAGATAAGTACCCCGCGAATAATTCCACAAAATATACATGTGATGGAATTATTAATGCCTATAAACTCAGGGTGGAAATATGGTACAATTAGATGTGTGAGGCATTTGAGCATGAGCTGAGAGTGCCAAGGGAGTTGCCTTCAGTTCTGTATGGTCAAGTAGATTTTACAGTGTATCAACATTTCTCCATGGGTAGATTTTACATGAAGTCTAGAGATAATATCCCATCGTGTATACTTCTATTTTCCTTTGATCTCAAGATACTTCCAAGATTCAGTAAAAAGGATATTTGATGTGTCGAAGCTAAAATTTGATACAAGCAAGGTGGATGTGGGCTGCCACACATTACGTGAAAAGTATGTGTATCCAGGTAAGACGACATATGTGGAGACAATGGAGTTTGATGAAATAGACATCAATCCTTAAATTTTGGCAGTGGGAAAGGAGGCAATAAGGGTATATATCTACTTAAAGCCAATAATAGTCAATGGAAATTGTGTTGATGAAGAAGAAATTCCAATCCCACTGCTACTAAAAGGTAAGAATATTGTGGGCACAAAGAGAGCATGCGAGGTTACTCCTACAAGGCAAGAAGAAGAAGAGGAGAATAAGGAGGAGAAGGAGGAAGTATCAGAAGAATAAGATAGTGATGCGCTTGATCAGCACCCTAAGAGGAAGCTGTAAAGAATGTGTAAAGGACAAGAAAGTGGCCCAGGGACCTCAAATCCTATGAGGAATTCACCTACAGTCACCCCACCCAAGCCAAGTACAAAAAATCAAACCCCTCTAGTAAGGATAAGGAGGAATTTGGTGACCACCAAGGACAATGATGAAGACAAGTCTAAAGAAAAGGGTGTGCATAATAAAGAGACTCCAATCTTCCATGATGTGGAGGATGAGGAATATCCCAAGGATGAGGATGTGCAATACGATGCAGAGGTACCAAGTGAGCGCAAGGAAGGCCCCACATGAGAATAGGAAGAGAGAGAAAATAGCAATGGCGAGCCATCCAGGGAATATGTGGGAGCTTCAGATAGATAAAGAGGAGGTGTGTGCCTAAGTGTAGAGACATGGATACCCACAGGAAGATGTACTAGTGGGAGAAAGAAGGAGGAGGATATCTTGTGCACACCAGAGGTAAGATACATTGATGATCAATCTAAGGTATTGTGCACGATATTTAAGAGCATGGTACCAACCGAGAAACTTTATGGTTGGGAAACAATCAATCCTGAGGGTGCGACCATGCACACAAATATTATTTCCTCCTGGACCATGAAAAACCACATGGAGGAGTCATATTTTGATATTATTGATGACACATGTGCAAAACGCAGAATGGAGAAAGTGCCAAATGCAACCCATGTGATTGTAAATTGCACTGAGTTGAAAGATGAGTAGGCTAGAAATACCTTTAAAAAAATGGTAGCAGAAGTGGCTCAGAGGAATTTGGATAACGGAGCCACCATTTGGGTATTGATTGAAGATAAGAAGAACAAATAACAAGAAGTGCAACAGCTTGCAGAGGTGCGAGATAAGGCATAAAAGCACATGAAGTATGCATTCATCAAGGCTGAACATATTTTGGATTCAATTATCCCAGTACGCTTGGACCTAGAAGAAAGGGCTAAAGATGAATATCCAACATCACTGCACTATTTGGTAGGGATGTTGCTTTAGGAATAGAAGCATGTACAGAGGCCTTCAGAAGAGGAATTGGTTGCAATACAGGAGAAGAATAAGATAGTGGTAGCGCGTAAGATAGTAGAATATGAGGTGTTGGCCACCATGTTGAAGGATGAGCTAAAGAAGGCAGGTTGGGCATTTAACAATTGCTAAGACCCCAACCCCATTCTTAAGGCATAGACCATCAAGGAGGATAACAAATTCAAATAGGAGTAGGTGATAAGGAAAGATGAAAAGATTATGCGGGAGGAAATCATGGCTGAGATTGCAAAGAAGTGAGATGCGCTCAAGACGGTTAGATAAGCTTTTGATACAAGGCTTAATGAGCTTGATTCATTGGTTGCACGAAGGATGGATGCGTTCAAAGGAGTGATCTCAAACCTTGCTGGGATTATTAGAAATCTCAAGGAGAAGGGTGAAAATATGGACCCCATGTAGGTATCAGAGATTACAGGAACAGTGTCAGATGTAACTGTTAGAGAATTGATAGAATGGCAGAAGCTGAAAATCCTCATTAATGTAAAGTTTTCTAAACTGTTACAACCATCCCAAGAGTAAAGACAAACGCATGCCTGGGTATTATTTCATTAATTGTTTATATGCCCATTATTATTTCACCTACATATTTTATATTCTATTCATGAGGGAAAATTCTTTGCTTTTTTCATTCTTGGAGAGATAAGTTGAGAAACATATTGCCGAGGATAGACAATATCCCTATTGTGGGGTAATGAGGATAGAATATATATTTATGCGTAGGATTATATGCGCGCAGAAGGAAAGGATAACACATAAGTGGTGCATGGAGGTACTTTGGATCAGCGCATGAGGGTGCGCACACAAATGCAAAAGAAAAAGGACTTATCCAATTTTCTAGAAAGGCTAAAAATAGGAAAAGTAGGGTTTGAGTGCCGACCAAGAAAAGGATAGAAGCATGATAACTTGTTGGCCAAGACAGGGCTATAAGTAGAAAAAGCACATGTAGAGAAAGTAGAAAAGAGTCATTCACATGTTGAGTTAATAAAAGGAATAAATTAATTATTATATTTAGGATAATCTATTATTATCATAGAATAAAAAGCATGCAAGCTATTTTGTGAGCACGTCTATTATTAGGAGAGTTCATGTGCGGTGAAGGGAAATTCCCCACCCCTATATATATCTGATGTATATCTTTGTTAGAAGAGATCGAAAAGAAGAGGACGTGTGGGTAAAAGAAGAGCTATGTTGTTTAGGGTTTGATACTTGCATGTTTGGTCTTGCGCACCACTGTAATGATTGTTATATGTATCAACTTTGTGATGTAATGAATTCTGGTTTATAATGGATATGTATGGTTGGATAACAATATTTGATATGTTTGAAGATGGTGTTTTGATGATGTAGTTTCTCTTAGTTTATACTTTCATTGATTAAGTTTCTTCCTTATTAAATGTGTTTCCAATTGCCATGTTTATGATGATTGGTTGTCTTGATCATAACTGTAATGGCAATGCATGCTAACATTCTGATAAGCAAATCAAAGGAGGTACCTAGTGGCTATGTGTGCTTTGGGTGAGCATTCAGATAGTTCTAAATGAAGTTCCAACGTGTATATATTTTGAGTGGGAAAATAAAAGCCTATAATCCCTAATAATCTCCCTACTATATTCCACATTATGGATAATTCTCTTCATTATAATCTCTTATTAGGACACCCTTATATCCACATTGTATAAGTTATCCCATCCACTTTTCATATATGTGTAAATTTTATACACGGTGATTATGAATAAACTATTTCCATTGATGTTGAGCCTTTCAAATATTGCAAGATTGACTCATATGATTAGATTGATCCTATTATCACCCATCCATTACATCCCATTCCTATGGATAAATTTTATACACATGTGGTTGCTGAATCAAGAAATAGTTTTGATACTACACCTTTTGTGTCACCACTTGTTAATAAAACATTGAGTTCACTATATCCCTTTACGAATTTGGTCCCTATTAATCATTATCACTGTATATTGTATTTTTCATCTATTATTACCACTCCACTTGACTTGTTGGTTAACGTTTATTAGAAAGACATATTTTCAGTGATTACTCTAATAATAATGATGATTCTATATAACTTATTATTGAATGTTTTTGCAAACTTAATTTCAATTATATAGATGAGAATGAGTCTATGTTTCATTCTTTTTTGTCTTTACTATCCATCAGAATTATGAGATTAAAACTAATAAGGGTGATACTAAAAATATTACTCCTACACATCCAGTTATTTCTACCGCACCTATGACTTCTTTTAATATGTGTACTACTACTAAACCTAAGACTCTTTTGATTCCTTGAGTCCATTTGAATACCATCATGTTGATTATAAGACACTTGATATGGATAGTCTTGATATCATGCAATACATTGTTAATGCACTTGATCATATACCTATTGTTAGTAATGTTACTATTCCTAAACATCTAGATATACCTCAAGTGCTTTTATATATCTTACTTGAACTTGATTTACTTACATTACTTATCACACAAAATCACTCTAGTGACTCTCCCAACATCCCAAAAATCCCATTTATGATATTAGGGTTGTTATCACTCTATTATCTATTATGACCATCTTTACAGTCTTGGCCTTTTTGCATGATCTTGGACCTGTTGGGTTTTGGGCTTTGTAACTTTCTGACACTAACACCTATCTAGAAATATTTTTCACTGTGAAATCCTAATTTTGATCATGTTATGAAGCTCTATGAATACTCTAATCATGATCTCAAACCCTAGTTGTGAATGGGAAGTCCTGCAAAGAAAACATTAGTTAGGTGGTGGGAACCCCCATGCGTCGCCAAAATTGATACTACTCTGAAGAGGCCTCAAACCGTCCGTCATTCTCCATATAACATATGATATCTGAATGAACAACTAGATTTGACAACCACCTTTTACAATTCTTGAGTTGAGTTGGATATTTATAAAATACTTGGGGAAGGTGATCTACGAGAGTTTATATAAGATAAATATTATTGTCTTAACCTGGTAATAAGATTTAAACATGTATATATTACTTCCCAAATGAATTTACATGTTATAGTCCAATATTTATGGAGCCTTAGGTGACTTTTGCAAGTTTTATAATTGAGTGTATCAGTGTAGTTCCATAGAATTTCCAGGTTAGAAAATGAGGTAGTGTTTACTTGCTTATATAGGGTTCCTTAGGTGATTTATCTAGAAATTGGCCCACCTAGAGAGACTATAAGACCCAACATAATAATATGAAACCAAAATAATATCTGGAGGACATGTGGGTCCAAGACTATACAAGTTGGTCGGGACCAGATATATGTATCCTAACCAAACTGTATACACGTTGACCAAGGAAGGAAAACATGCAATCTTATATTTTGGAACTTGTTACTTGATGTTTGTCTATGTATTTAATGCATTATGCTCTCATAATTGATGTCATGTTAATTTGAAAGGATAAAATGGATAAAATGAGATCTTAGAATATACTAAGTGAGAAAAGGATGCTTTTATTTATCATAGTAAGAGTACATTATCAAAAATAGCACTGTCAAGGAGTGAGTTACCAAATTTGAGTGTCTACATTTTCCCCCTTTTAAGTATGAAATGATATTACATGCTTAAAGTAAAAGATACATGATTTTTTAGACACACTTTATCTTCACTTGGAATTTATTTGCAAAATCCTATTGTGTTTGGTGTTGTCATGCTCGATGATGAAACCTGCAATAAAAAGAGTATTCATTTTCCATGATAAATAATTTAAATTTAACTATAATATAAAGTGTAACATGAATGTTTTTCATTTACATAAGAATAACATGAACGAGATGTAAAAATGAATGAATACACTTATTTTTTTGAGGAGGGGGAAACTACTTTTCTTTGTATGTTCTTGAAGATTTTACATTATCAAATTTTATAAACTTTAATGAAGAATTGGAGGCGATTAGCTCCCAATTATGTCGATAAGAAATTGGAATGTCAGGTTCATGTAACCCAACATATAATGTTGGGGAGAGAATAAGAAGAATGAAGTTCCAAAACACCGTTCTAGGAAAGAAGACAAAGTATCAAAGTTATTCAACAACTCTGATATCTTCCCATTTGAGTGCAAGAGGAAAGGAAAGTCAACATATGAATAACTTAGCAATTTTAATACCTCATATAACCCCATATACCACATCATTGTAGATGGATTTAGGCACAATTATGTAAATAATGACACATATTGTAAAAGAGAATGAGTGCCTCATGCCCTTCCCATGTTCGGTACAATTGAATTTAAATTGTACCATATTGAAATTCTAATGGAGGAAGGAGAAATATTCTCCTAATATTCTTGAAATTGTAGTATAAACTAAGTTCAATCTAAAATAAGGAGTGAATTAATTCATGCCCCCTTTACTTGTCTATTTATTGAGTGAATAGAGTATAAAACTGTGCAAAAAACTGAAAACCATAGCTAAAAGTTTGAAACAGTTGAGAAAGTTCATATAATTTCCCTTAATAAAAATATGTGATGGGGTCAAAAAATGTACATTTGGTCTTGACCAATGTATACAATTTTGAGCCTATGTAATTTTTGTTAAATGTGAGTATTTGACTATATTTCTAAGTACATTTACCCTATTTGTACATAACTTTTACGCAAAAATTTGGTCTATTCTTGATATAAGTGTACAATATAAATAAATGAATTCCTCCTCCTTTAATCCATGCATGAAAACCATTTTGAGAACTAGGCTCAATAGAAAATATGTGTTCCTATGCATTAATTTCAAAAACTATAAGAGACTGTGAAATGTTGAAGAGGTGTCCACCTTGAAGAATCTATACCTATAAAAAGGAAGGTGTATAAAAAATGTTGCAACCATGGCATGGAGAAAAAATAATGATTAAAATAGATAGAAACCATATTTTTGATAACAACAATAGTATGAATGCATGTAGGAGAAGACAAGTACAATAATAGTGAATTCAAATGTAACAAGTATGCAAACAAAGTCACACAAAGGGCATAATGTTACAAACATGTGACACCCAAGGTGTCACAAGATAAATAAAGAACATAGGCCTAAAAAATAAGAGTAAAAAAGAGAAAATAATCCAGGCATAGTGCAAAAAACACAGGACACCCATGGTGTCATAATAAAATAAAGTAACATAGACCACATTCAATGAAAATAAGCATACAATAATACACACATAAGAAAAAATACATGAAATTAAAGTATCAAAATATGATAATATAATATAGTACCCAACATAGGCAAAAATAATTGACATAAGAGATGTCAACATTCCATGAGACACATATGCTAGTCATATTATCTTACAAGATAACTTGTACATAATATATGTAATCAAGAAAACTAGGAAGTAGAAATGAAATATAATGGAACAATACCACCTAGATGTGGTGTATAATAGATGCCTCGAGATGTATAGGAGATATAGGTAAAGGGGCCAACCAACATCTATCATTGTGTACCGCTATATGTATAGCTTACATCATGCTCAAAATACCTTGTGAATGAATGTGTTTAAATAGTAAAGAAACATGTTATCTATCAAACCAAAGTGAAAAATAACATGTATAAAGTAAAGTACAAATAACTCAAGTGAAGTGTAAAGGTCACTATTTTGTAGTTTAAAAAATATATGATTTTTTTTGTAGTTTTAAGTTATGTTACTATATAGATCGTGTTTTAAAAGTGCTTAGGTATTTACACGAAATATGGGTAGTATTTTTCTATATAATGAGAGCTTCTAGAGGATTTTGAACAACTAATGAAGGGGATAAAGGATTAGTCCTCTATTGTGTTGAAGGAAGTGGCTCAAATGTGAGATGTATGTTAGTGGTAATTTATATAAAAGAGGGTATAGGGGACATAGAAGATAGATGAAGAGTTTTTAAAGTAGGATACCTACATGGATGGATGGAAGAGTGATTAATCCTAGACATATCATGGGTACTAGAAGTACTTTGAGAAATATCAGAAAGGGCATGTACACCAGAGGATATATAGATAAGCCTATGAGGGGAGGAGCCATGAGATCCCATGTGTGAAATTGAGGGCCTATTATAATACCTAAGAGAGTGGGTGTTGAAATACGAAGTGAGTGAAACCAAAGGCCTATAAGTATACTTAGGAGATATAGAGTCATGAGAGGAAATGCGTGCAACCAAAAGATTTAGATAGAGCTCTACAAAATAGTAGGTAATAAGATGGACTTATGAAGTAAAATAGGAGAGATAGAATTATGATGGAAATTGTTTAAAAGGAAAGGCATATCCATACAAATAGTAGTTGTAGGAATACATATTATAGGAGAATGACTAGGAAAGACATGAGTAGAAGCATTAAAAGGAATACCTCGAATTGTGGTAGCTTGTTGGTTATCAAAAAACATTATAGATTAGTCGATTGTAGAAGGAATATCCCTAAAATCACATAGCCTAGGGAGACACAAATGTAAGGTACCATAACTAAGAGTAGAAACAAAAAAGAATAACATCAAAGTAGTGATAAAACCAATAGTGATGGATAGAGTAATATGTTTACCTAGAGGATTACTATAAAATGTAATATTTTGTGTAGAAATACTAAGAGATTGAAGTAGTGTGAGAGTGTAAAAATTATCTTTATTGTGTGGGTCAACAATAACACTCCACACAGGTAATTGATTAATAGTGCAGGAATGTATAGAGTATCAAATAAAAACATGTCATCTATGTCATAGTCGTCGAATAGTAATAGTATGAGAATGTAATAGTGGTACAAAATATATGTATGAGTGATAATGTTAATCATTTCATCTAATGGGTGATCATAAGAGGGAAGTGGTGGTACTATGTGATAAGAATTGTGCACTTCAAATGTAGATTTATCATTGTTATGCTTATGAATTGGATCATTGAATATTTTGATATTAGTATTATCATTAGTTGGATTGGATGGTTATATGGAATCATCCCATTTAATAAAATGGGAGGATACGATATCTTGAATGATATGTAAATGCTTAAGACACCTATTGTTGAATTTATTGATATATCAATGATGGTCACAATAAGCATTGGAATCAATACTCTTACTTTGAGGATTTATTGTATCAACATAAAAATGGTGGAGGGAGAGACACAGGACTATAGTAAAACAATAGTTTCAATACAATGTGTGAGGCATAGGTTAAGTGGGTAAATTATTGGTGGGTGGGTTTGAGTTTCAACTTATTTGGTCGAGAAAAAACATTTATAGTATCCTTAGAAGAAACATTAGTGTCATTAGTCTCATATTTGAATGTATATTTACTTGGAAAATTAGTGCTAGGTTGTGGTATGAGTGTTATAAATGTACTTGAGATCACTCAAATATAATAATTTAGCTTCACATTCTTTAAGTGTATGACATAGATGGAAAAAAATATTTAAATATGTCACATAGGATTGATTCTTGCAAAGAAGGTAACAAGCGTTGTGTTAATATTTCTTATAGTTCACTATCAACTAATATATTACTCATTTTTTTAATCATGGTAATGTATCATAAGACAATTTTTGATAGGATCAATGGATCCTTATTGTAATTTGAATAATCGTGTGTCAAAAAAATTATCTCCAATGTTAATAGAGAATCGTGCTAAGAATTGATTTTCCAAATTAGTAAAAGAGTGCATAGAATGTCTTGGGATATAATAGAACTATTGTAATGTAAAATCCTTAACACTCCTAGGAAATATCTTGGTGATTAAGATATTATGAAAGGTGTACGCAAAATAAGTCACATGGAAGGAGTGAAGATACTCAATAGATTCTAATTTACCATTCCAAGAAGGGAGTTTAGGAACAATAAAACCAATGGGAAAATAATAAGAAACCAATTTGAGTAGAAACATAGTAAAATCGATATACTGAGTAGAATTGGATGCACCTTATTGTAATTGTAATACTTGAGCCTATAATGTGTGAAAAAGGTTTTAAAGGGCTTACATGTGATATTAAGAAGTGTGAAAACCATGAGTGGATGTACGATGTGTAATAATAATATTTTTTGTAGGAAGAATCATAGAAACATTTTTCATTGAAAGATTATGTGACCCAAGGAGGTGTACACCGTAGATGTAGGAATAACATATTTATCACTATGAAAGAGTTAAGAATACTAAAATGATGATCTTTTGCAATATATGAGGAGAAGATCAATATGATTAGCAAGTTCTCTTTTATAAAAGTGTGTAATTTGGGTATTTTACCTCAACTTTAGGAAGATCATGAGATGTGTGTGGTAGGGTTGTTACTGATAACATTATCATCATCATTGTGATACTCATTTAAATGCTTATGTTAAAAATAATAATAGAAAATATATCAACCATAGAATATGATCGTAGGGTAGGTGTCATGGTTTTTTGCTATATACTAACATAAGTGGAATACCATATTTGAATGGAGGATGATAGAGAACCCTTATGTTGAAGAAAACAATTGTAGAAGAGATGATGGTTAATTGTGATGATAGCCAGGAAAATAAGTAAAAAACCAAGATAAAAAAGAAGATCATAAGTTGTCTTTAGGAAATGTAAGGTGAATTCTGAGATCAAATCACGTGTCAGGTTCACCAAAATGTTTACACCCTAATTATATTTTACATGAATCATAATTAGTTTTATTGAATTAGTACACTAAAGGTTGTAAGGGTTAGTAATACGTGATTATTCTAATGAATTAATTTCCAACGTTAATTACTGCAATCAAACAATAATGATTTGATACTTTTAACTTATACTAGATAAGATATGAACTTGAAAACACAAAGGAATGAGTGCACTTAGTTGATTACATAATGATTTGGAAGAGTTCTTAGGTGGATGCACTGGTGGAACAAGAAGATATAAACTTGATGATCTTCATGTTCTAGAGACTGTAACTAGAAATTGACCTGGGGGAAGGACCGTAAAAAAATATTCACAAGGCCATATTATACATATGGTCTTGACCCTTATGTATAATCTTAGGCTTGCTTCGTTCTAGGATCTACAACTTTCTGACATTACCACTTGCTTGGAACTATTTTTCATTGTCAAACCCTAATTTTTAATCATGTTGTGAAGTTGTTTGAATACTCTGATCATGATCTCAAAACCTAGTCGTGGATGGTAATTTTTGACATAGATTTGTGTGTACCCTTCTGATTTAGGAAGCTATTATAGCTTCTCATGGTCTTTACAACAATAATAAGAGTGTTTATAAGGTGTGGGACCTTAACCCTTGATATAAACCTCCAAAATAAAGTTGGATCCTTTCCTTAAAATCTCTAGATTAACCACTACTGTAAACTAACTAAAAAACTCCACAAAATTTGAGGGATAAAGAGTTATAAAATTTGATAAGAATGGTGATACACTAGAGTATGGTGGGACCACTCTCCCTGAGATCAAGGAAAAAATGGACAAACAAATTCCCAGAGGGGCATATTGAGCCATAATACACATTGCATTCTATCAACCTTTAATCCTCTGTATAAATGATACAATAGACCTAAATAATGCAACTATAATTCATACACAATATATAATAACAAGAGATAAAGGTAAGATGCAATGAAAAATTCAAAGGAAAGATAATAATCAAAATGAGCTAGATATTATTGCTTAAGGAATGACCAATCTCGCAATGTCATTCAAAATGCAGTGAATACATTACACAATTCAACATAAGGGTCTACACAGACTCAGAACACTCAAAAACCAATTGGACATGGTTTTTTTGCATTCAAGAGAGGATAGTTTCAGTTATTAAACTCTTTACATTTATAGAAGTAGATAAAAGGATAAGGGATCTGAAGATGCCATATCAGATGCTCAATCTGCTTGACCCTTCCAAACTGGCCCAAAAGGTAATACCCCAAACACATGATGATCCACACCCATGGGGGTGCCTTGATCTATAATAAATCCTTTATATATTTTCTACATGGATGAGCTCTAACTTAGATGAATGAATTTCCAAAAAATCAGGTGAGATGGATAAAGAGTATAATATATCATCCTAGAGGAATCATGAGACAAAAGGAATCAAAAAAATATTTTGTAATTGATTTGGGCATCAATCGATTAAGAAAAATGACTCAACACAACCCAAACCTCTATCGTTAAAATATCCAAATTATTTCCATCATTCCTCTTAAGATTTATTTTTGAGTAAATCCCTCTAAAAAATGCTTCCAATGACACTAGGCTCACGTTAAATGGAGCTCTGGATCAAAAGCTATGAGCAAAAAACTAGTCTCATGTTTGAGTCACGAAATCATATCCAAATTAGTTATGGGACCCAAATTCAATTATTTTATCACAAAATGGCCTTACCATGATCCAAAAATACCCTGAATATGTATATCACCTCACTACCTTTCCAACAGTATCAATTTTATTTCATTTTTGTGGTCCCCATCAAAAGTTACACCATATTGAAGATTCCTGTCAAAATCACAAAAAATACTTTGTAGTGTAGTTTTCTAATTCCTTCATAGTGTGTCTGTGAGTGGACTTGGAATCCTTTAATGTGCATCTTTTTGATGTTTTTGTTGTGATACGTGGCCCTTTTTTATTTTCATGCTCATCGTAACTTCTTCTTGTTTCATGGGTCTTCTACCCAAATATTTGTATTTTACTTCATCGTCTACCATCTTTTCCATGGTATCTGAATCCTTCGCGTAACTTATTTATTATATGGATTTTAAATTTTCTTCTTCCACGGAAAACCGCTCCTTTTTTCCGTGGGTTTCCTTCATAGCATGGACTTTCTTTATTACGTAGAGTTTCTTTGTTCTTTGGATTTTCTTTGTTCCGTGGATGTTCTTTGTTCCACAACTTTTCTTTGTTCTGCAAGTTTTCTTTGTTCCGCAAAATTTATTTGTTTTACGGCTTGTCTTTGTACCACACTTTTCTTTGTTCCATGGATTTTCATTATACAATGGATTCTCTTTATTTTGTGGACTTTTTCTATCACTTTTTCTGTGCTCTTTCTAATAGGAATGAAAAGAAGATTGTTCCAAGCTACAAAGATCTCAAAGGATAATAGCACATCACATTTAATAAGTTGAAAGGAATTTTCCAAACTAACCTTACAAAAGGATTTACAGAAAAATACCTAAAATATCATATATGGAAATCCATCATAATGTCAGTGATCTCATTACGTGAATTAGCTCAATAACTAGGATATACATATAGGAGGAGGGAAGTGCAACTACTACCTAGATCAATGGTGAAGAACTCCCACTAACTGATATTGGCAGTTAAGCTACGGGTAATTAAGCTAACTCCACAAGAATAACAAGCTAAATCCACACAACTAGTACACCTAAGTAAGTTAAATCCACACAACTAGTACACATAAGTAAGCTATCTCATCAATTTTAGAGATAACCTAAGTTCAATAATTATCCCATATTAAACAAATAAAAGGATAAATAATAACCTACACTAACACCCCCCATAAGAATAAATTATGTGGGTGAAAAAGAAGGTGGGTCACTGGACAATAAGGTCTTGATGAGGTACCCATATACAATAACTGGGAAAAAAAATATTTTCCATAGATGAAAAAAACACCGCAAGGTACCCAAAAACAAGTAACAACAAAATAGAGAGAGCAAAAACCCAATGTAAGGCATGCCAAGAAGATCGGTTCAAAAAATCTTACATATTCTGCTAATAGGATTTTGGTGTGCATTGTGGTTTAAATCCACTAGTCTTTATGACAACAACTAAAAAACAAATGAAAATCAGGTTACACTAGAATAGATCCATATATAGGATGACTGTCAACGAGAGTGATGTCAAAAGTGCAAAAAAACACCAAACATAATTTGATAAAATGTTACAAATAGGTGTGCCATGATCTAAATGAACAACAACCAAGGAAACAAGGAAAAGACACAAGATCAAAAGTAATAAGCAGTGTTACTATCCATAGAATAACCAAGAAAACAAGGCAAGGACATAAGACGCGATGAAGTAGGATCAAAACCACACCCTCTCATACTATTGAATAGGTGGAGTGACACTACAAAACTATGTATGAGATGGAAAAACAACTACTCAAACAAGTTAATGACAAAATAACATTGGGCTTCATCCGAATAGACTCCCCCATAAGAGAGACTGTCAACATGCCAAAAAAAGTGTCGAAAATATAGATTACAAAAACTCTAAAAAAACAAGAGAGATATACCACACCTACTAAATAAAAGGCTAATCAAAACAAGGAGTATTAAAATGCAAATGGTATTGAAAGTGGAGCAAGAAGCCAAATGGCGGAGGATCCACTCTTGTAGAGTCCTCTCAATGAATTCCTATGTTGTCTGCACATGAGTGATCATAAATGCATCCCAAATCAACACAGACTGGATGAAGAAGATGCTTGCATATGATTTGGTATTAAAATTCACAACGAGGTTCATACAAAGGAATGCATCGGAGTGTGTTTCTAGGTCGATCATGTCTGACATAGCTGAAATATCAAGTATCTTAGGCCTAAGTGAAGGTATAGAACCTCATGTGTAGCTCTCGATCCTTAGAAATATTTGAGAAAAAAATAAGTAGTTCTTTCAATGTGTGATCTCAATGAAGTACTTTCTCCAAAAATAATCTCATGATGAGAATTCCACTTAACTGGATGAATAGGGGAAGCAATACCCTATGAATTTCTATCCTATACCTGTCTCCAATAAAACCCATAGAATAGAGCATGCAAGAAAAAAATTCAGTAGTATGCTTCTCAAAGGAGCTAGGCATGTTAGTAGAAGGAGATAAAACATGATATACCGTATGTGTTACTGTAATAGGTATATGTATAGAAGTAGAAAATTCAGGAACAAGCAATAGGCTCTAGAGTATCAAAAGTATAAGTAGGATCAAAATTGAAAAATTAAGGTCAGTGGATGTAGGAGAAGCAACTACAAGTGGACTAGGAGCATGGGAATAAGAGTCCAAAATGTGAGGAAGATGTTATAAGTGAGAAAGTTTTTTCTTCAAGGAGTGAATGAGGTCATCTTTATTGTGAATGAGGTTATGTAGAAGTGAGTTTTTCTTCTTAAGTGATCTTGTTTATCCTCTACAAATTTTACTATGTCATCTTGAATTAAATGCAATTCAAATAAAAAAATATCATTCTCTGATGGGTAATAACCCATGATAGCAAAGATAAAATCATACAAATAGTGTAACAAGACATCAGGCTCAACCAAAAATGCACCTGTTTGTGATGATAATCACCCCTAGATTTTGACACTTTATAAAGTAGTGACCTTTTAGAAATTAAATTCCACCAATGGATAAAGGATGGAAAAACATCTACTTTTGTAAAAACTATATTTGAATTCCAAGTTACTGATCAAAAGATATTAAAAAAACATTTTTTTTATTTGAAGAAAACTTTTGCAAAAAAATAGAAAAAAATATTCGTGGTCTATTTACCAGAAAATAATAATATTGGGGGGGGGGGGGGGGGGGGGGGTACACTTAAGCACCCACTAGTAGGAACCACCCATGTTAATCCCTCATATGATCTCCCATGTGACCAAGGGCTAAAAATACCAAAAATGACCCCAAAGGGCACACGAAGTTTTATGCTTCTCCAGAAAAAATCCAAAAATAGTTAAGCCCTTCGACAAGCACGCAAATCAAAACAACAAATTCTACACAAGTGCTAGAGGATTTTCCATCGCCCAAAAAAAACAAAACCAACCTCTAGATCATATCCATGCAACCTCCATAAATAATAACAACTACCCATAAAATATTTTACCAAAACCCAAAAATGGCTTTTCATGGAATCCTTTAGCAACCTTTATAGCTTTCCATACAGATTATGTACGAGATTTTGTACCCTTCACAAACTTCTGTAAAAAAAACATACACAATGTCAAAACTACTTGAGTATACAGTCAATCTAAGGGTTTTTACACCTTCTGGATCTAATGGTGCCCTCTATTTCACATAGAAAAATTTGTCTTACAGATCTAATGGTTCTCTCCATTTCACATAGAAATACATGTCTATAGAAACATACTTATCAGTTTCCAAAAAATATGAAAATTATAAAACTCATCGCTTGTATAAAAACACTTAGAGATGGATGTCTACATCATCTACTCACTCTAATACCATGAAAGGACATGATAAATAATATTGTTCCAAGTCGTAAAGATATCAAGATGATAATAGCACATAACATTTTAATGAGATTGAAAGGAATTCGTTAGAATAACCTTATTAAAGGATTTACAAACAAATAGCTAAAATATAATATATGGAAATCCAACATAATGTCATTAGATTTCATTACATGAATTAAGATTAATAACCAGGATGTACATATAGGAGGAGGGAAGTGAAACTACTACCTAGATCAATGGTGAAGAACTCCCACTAACTGATATTGATAGTTAAGCTAACTCCACAAGACTAGCAAGCTAACTTCACACAACTAATACACCTAAGAAAGATAACTCAAAGGGTGCAGAGATAACCTAAGTGCAAAAATTATCCTAATAAACAAATAAAAGGATAAATAATAACCTACACTAAAAATTTCAACCTTTCACAGCCTACCTCCCACAAACTTTTCATATCCCTTCCATGTTCAACCCCCTTTTCCTGTTTCACAGTGTCACGCAGAGCTTAGCCTTGTCCTGTAGCGTATAACTATACGGTATTTTTCCTTTGTTGCATGGAATTTTTAGAACCCATGATGCAATATTATTTCTAATTTCCATGAAACACTAAGTTCATTCATTTCAAGGGTGTATTTCTTAAAGCCGCGTGAGTCTAGAATTTGGATTAAGTTGTTCAAATAAGCATGGGTGTTTATTTGGAAAACAATTTGATGACTTTCATGGGACATCTCCTGCTAGATGAACTAACCAGTAGCTTGGTGTATCCATCGGGCATGGATTCGATCCTGAAACTTGAAATTGATCTTTGAAAATTAAAACTCACTTTGAATCCACATGAAGAATTTTTTTGCACTCTTCTTTGAAAACAGATTCCCATAGCTCAAAAAACGGATTGATCATACTAAAAAATTGTCCAAAAAATATTATTCATCCATGAAATTGACTGATCTAAACTGTGCTGAACATCAAAGAGGCACACAAAAACTATGTAAAAAATATAAATTGTATATGATCTAAATGAAGACATGCACAGTGCGCAAATCACTTGTTCTACCCCTACTCTAACCAAGATCAAAGAGAGCTAAACAAATCCACATATTGGCTGGGGAAAATAACTTCCCTTCCTTACAAAATGTGGCCTTGAGATCAGTTCTGCAACTCGATCAAGTGGTGGAAGTTAAAACATGGTACGCACCCCCTTTTCTCAAAATATCAGCCTCAAAAATAACAAACACCTCCTCCAGTTTCCCTACATTTGGTTTAGATAGGTTTTTTGGCTAACCTTTAGAACTTTGAAAACCTTCCTCATGCTCTGAAGTGAACATGACTGGTGGAAACTCTTTTCTTAAATCTGATCTAGCTAGATATCTTATTGGAAATCCAACTCTAAGAGCCAATGGAATGGTTTTTTTATTTTCCCATCTCTTTCACATTCAACTCCATAAATAGAGCTATCCTACACACTTTACTTTTCATTCTCGTGCAGTTTTGTTTAACCATGATCAACATTAGTTGGAATTTCTTGCTCTATCCCAGGTTCAAGGGAAACTCCAATAGCAAGAGGGTTCTTGTAGAAGAAGAGAAATAATTTGAATGGAATTTTTATAAATTCAATTGATTCTTCTTCATTTTTTAAATATTCTAAATCAGATAACACCTCTGCCTCTTCGCTTTCCATGCTTGGGTGAAAATCCATTTTGATCTCATTTTCTTAAAATGATTCGTTCCTCAACCATTTCCTCTTGAATTCTTGGTCCAGTCTCCTCTATCTCGGACTAAAACATGGTGTTTCCCAACCCCAAATATGTCTCCAAATATGATCTTATGTGTAAAGACAAAGGTTGATCAGAATATTCACCTTCAAAGAAGAGGGGGATGCTTTATATGATCTCTTTATCATCCCTGAGATCTGATTTCTCCTCTTTGTGATCAGGAAAGTAGACCCTAGGAAAACAAAAAACATATTATTCACCCTTTGATTCTAAATGATCCTCCTCGGCAATGTAAAACTATGCTCCTTCCACTTTGTGCTCAACAACTTCAGCTTCACTTATAGATTGGTCCTAAAAAATAATAGAAGCACAATATGAAATATTTGAGTGATCTCTTCATCAACATTTTTAGAGTTGAACCAATTTGAGATAGATATCTCATGATTTTCAACAATGATGGAGCTTTCTTCAGCTAATTCTGGCTCACTTGAGGTAGATGGACTATTGTGTAACTTTTGAGGGACCATTTTAATCTCCAATTCTTTCTTCCAATCTCTGAGACTTTATAGTTGATCTTCTCTATTTGGTTCCTCCTCAAAATACCTCTCTAATCATGCTTGTGCATAATATTTCCTATAAATATGAATAAATTCCCATTTTCCATAAAAATTTCAAGTTCATGCTAAGTAAGGATTTGGAAATGGGATATCCAAGTGGTTGGCCCCTCAAATTGTTGGCTAGTCTGCAATTCATCGTGGTTTGAATATGGTTCTTCATGAGGTTCTTACGGATTGGATAGCACTTTTTTTAGAGTGGGAGAGTGATGAAAGAATTTTGCAACATCTCAAGTAATTAAACATGAGGTTCATACACAAAATAATTTGGATCTGTGGAATGGGGGAAGGATTGGGCTCTTGGATCATTTTGGATATTTTTTAATGGTACAAGAGGTATATTATCTCCTTTGGGAGGAGAATAAATCTCAAGAGGGTCTTAGAGAAAGCTAGGAACATGGAATTTAGGTTGAGATTATATGGATTTAGATAGATGAGGAAGGGGGTTGAATGATTATGGTGGAGTTCCCCTTTGATAGGGCTCCTTATAACTATATTTATTAGCTTCCATCTCATCAATTAATAAAATGATGTTATTTAAATTCTCATCCATTACCTTTAGCTTTTGTTGAGCTTTGTACCATTTTATTAGACCACCCCATTGACAGGGTTTTCTAATTCCATGGAGCTTACTTGTCATGCTCCCACACAACACTTTGGATATTTGCATTCTCTTCTCCATTTTTTGAATTCATAACTAAAAATAACCATCAAAATGAAGTTATCCACATCATTATAAGCATATACATGTTCCTGAAAAACATTGTGATCAAAAAGTTATGCATGTGGATCATCTGGCATGTAGCACATGTAAAATTGCCATAATAAGGATCATGCGTATGATTTTGAGAGATGTTTTGGATGAATGGAGGAGGACGATACTGCTGCATATGAGAATTCCCACTAGGGAATGAATCCATGACTGCATAAATTCATGAAAATAGGGAAATGAAGTAATGGAAATGATTTGTATATGAGAGAAAATAGGTCTTCCATATCAGTTGAGTTTCCAGATGTGTTGGGATAATACCTCTGAAGACTATAGATCACTAAAAAACATCAATATTATTGAAATGAGGTATAATCAACTCAAGATATCCCACCAAGCGTGCCAAAAAATGTTGGCAGAGATTTGTGTGCACCCTTATTATTAAGGCAACTATTCAAGTGTATGAAGTTCTCCACAACAACAATGGGAGTATCTCTAATGTGTGGTACCTTAACCTTTGAGATAAAACCCCAGAATAAGGTCAAATTCTTTCCTAAATATCTCTAGATTAACCACTACTCTAAACTAACTACAAAACGCAAAGTTTGAGGGAGAAAGAGTGCTGACATTTGAGAAGAATGGTTATACACCAGAGTATGAAGGGACCACTCTCCTTGATATAAAGGAAAAAGGGATGAACATAGTGATAGAAGGGCATATATGATCCACAATCCACATTGCATTCTATCGACATTAATCCTTTGTATAAATGACACAATGGACTCAAATTATGCAACTATAACTCATAAACATCATACAATAACAATAGAGAAATGTAAGATGTAATGAAAAAATCCAAAGGATAGATAATAAGCACAATGAACTAGATATTATTTATCAAGGAATACACAATCTGTCGCATTCATTGAGAAGGTAATGAACACATTACATAGTTTAACACAAGGGTCAGCAGAGACTCGGAACACTCAAAAATCAATTGGGTAGGGTTCATTTGCATTTAAGAGGGGATGATTTTACTTATTAAATTCGTTACATTTATATATGGAGAGGAGAGAAGAAGGGATCTGAAGATGCCATAGAAGATGCTCAACCTGATTGACCCTTCCAAACTAGCCCGAAAGGTAATTCCCCAAACTCATGATGATCCACACCCATGGGGAGGTTCCTTTATCTATAATAAATCCTTTATATAAATTTCTATGTGGATGAGCTCTAACTTAGATCAATTAATTTCCATGAAATCAAGGTAAATGGATAAAGAGTGAGTTGTCAAATGTCCATTTATGGTCATAATCATGCATTGGACCACTGATAACAACTCATTTCTTATTACATGGACCATTCACCCATTTTATTCATTTTTTTGGGGCATAAGAATAATATACCATCCCAGAGGCATCATGAGACAAAAGAAATCAAATAGAAGCATTTGTAACTGATTTGGGCATCAATCAATTAAGAAAAATGACTCAACACGATCCAAAACATTTCACTAAAATATCCCAAATATCTCCATAATTCCCCTTGAAATTTATTTTTTAGTAAATCCCTCTAAAAATTCTTCCAATGAGACTGGGCTCGCGTTAAATGGAGTTGTGGATCAAAAGATATGAGTAAAAACTAGTATAGTGATTGATTCACAAACACATATCCAAAACAATTGTGGAACCCAAATATGGTTATTTGATCACAAAATGGCCTTAACATGATCCATAATACCCCTGATGTGTATATTACCTCAATACCTTTCCAACAATATCAATTTTTTTTAATTTTGTGGTCCCTATCAAAAGTTACATCATATTGAAGATTACTGTCAAAATCATGAATAATCTTTATCGTGTGAAGTTCCAATTCCTTCATAGTGGGGCCCTAAGTGGACTTGGAATTCCTTTTATGTGCGGCCTTTTTATGTTTTTGTTTCAATGTGTGTCCCTTTTTTATCTTCATGGTCTTCGCAGGTTCTTCTTGTACCATGGGTCTTCTTGTAGACACCAAATTTGGGGTCTTACGACGCCCTGTAACACCGTATCTCATCCCTGCCACCTAACCCTACCTCACCACCTAAACCTTACACTCTTAATTATTTATTAATTACCTTATAATTAATAAATCCACATCTCCAACCCTGCCACCTCACCTTGCCACCTCACTATGACCTAGCCCTAACACTAAACTGACCTAATTAAGCCCTATGACTTGGTCCAGACCCACACCCATGACTCATCACCCCCTCACCTGCATCAAAACAAGCCTAATAATGACTTGACCAAGCCCACAACTGACCCCTTCGGGAGAAAAGGAGGGAAAGTTGGCTATTTTTAGTAAAAATAGCCAACTTTGACTTGACCGATGCCAGTCCCTACTCGACCCACCTTCGATTATGCAACCCGCCATCGGTTCCCTATAAATGACCTAACCCAACCAAAATGCAAGGATACGAAAATTCATTTGGAGAAGAAGGAGACAAGTGAGAGAGAGAGAGAGAGAGAGAGAGAGAGAGGAGGTTGCAGGGAAGAGCATTGAGTCCAAGACTATAACTGATCAATGAGATCACTGTCACACTCGTCTAAGCATTAGGAGAGTCAGAGGATAGCTTCATCAGTTCACTTTCGATTGTCAGATCATCCCACTTGAACTTTGCCTTCGTCACCACATTCCTTGGACCTGTATCCTCATCAGAAAGTAGTAAGTAGTATCTTGTATGCTTCTAGACTCCACTTCATGAACTTTTGATTCATAGTAATTATAAGCTCACCCCTGGATCAAACACCTGGCAACACCCTGCACTTAACCTTCATTTATCCATCCCTATATTGCCTAGAAGACAACTTTCTCACTTTCTGAGTCTTCTCCGTCACCTTACTATTCCCCCCAACCATCTACCAACCTTAAAAACCCCATAACCACCCTACAATCAACCTCTACCCAGAAGCCCATGATATCACTACCCCCTACCAATATCGGTTATCCCCTATCGGTAGCGGTTTTATAACTGCAGTCAGTTATCCGAGTGACCGGCATCGGTCACTGTGACTTATACCAAAACCAACCTTTCACCTATTTATTTCCTAACAACCTCATATCGAGCTTGGTCTATCCCTGTAACTTGATTTGAACGTATCAATAAACAGTGACCAAAGAAACAGAATGATGTTTTATTATTGGTAGTTTAGTCTCCATTGCTTTTAGTAACGAGATACCTAAATCGTGATTTCGTAATAGCTTATTTATTATCATTTGCAATAATTTATATTAAAAGGGAACTGACCACCTTCGAAAGGAATTTTAGTATTTCCTGGGCCCAAGGCAGTTCCCTTACTTATTGTCTAACTAAAATCTAGTGGTCTTGCATTCTTATTTACAGGTTGTCCTTCCTAGACAAAAAGGAGTTCTTCACAATCGGTCTGATCTCTCTACGGTAACACACACACCCTCCTAACACTCAACAGGTATTCCTCCTAGCCCTAACCCTTATCCGTTTCTCAAGAGAATGAAAATATAGAAGTAACTCTATTCTGGAACTAAAAATTTTGCTGCGAAACATTTTGGCACGCCTGGTGGGACCCTATCCGGGTTTCTTTCTTTCTTTCTTGTTTTCATATAGGGAGCACAAATGCTGTTTCTTTCTTCTAAATATTCACAAAATATTTTGTCATTTTGGTAAAAGAACTTGTCTTTCTTTCGCATCTTTGCATTAGTGAAAGTCATCTTCTTGACCGCTTCTCTTTCTTTGCTTCATCGAATATCATTTTCGATTTGGGTTTAAAACACGTGCATCACATTCTTGCTTACTGTCTTTAATTCTAGTGAACGTAGATTAAGTAACAAGCCGTACATGTGGGGGTGATATCCACGGTATTAAAAAGAAATTAATCTTACTCTCACTGCACAACACATACCAAATCACATCATAATCTACACAACATCTCAAACATCCCCCCTTTCCGTGCAGTATTCCTCCGCCTAATTGAGGTAGCTTTACAAGCCAAAAAAAACTGGACATCTCCCTTAGGTATTTTGTTTAGGATTGACATCATCTTGTGTCTAAGGCATAAGCCCAAAAGCGATTAAAACTAATCCTAGGGTTAGTATCTTGATTTGCTTGTGCATCTTACTTGTTTTCTATTTTTCTTTCAGTTCTGTTTCTCTGTTATACCCTGTCTCAGTTATCACTTTAGATAGTTTGGTGAGTATACTAAGCCTTGTTATCCCCAAACTAGTAGCCTCTTACACTCTCTCTTTACCTTCACAGTGACTAGCACCAGTCCTATTCTACCGACATCGGTTACCTGACTAACGCCGGTTACAGTCTGACCGACATCGGTTACCAGACCGATATCGTTTACTATGTTTTACAATTCCTGACAAACCAGCAACCTACCAATTCCAACATTTTGTTACATTTTCTATTCCTAGTTAACTAATTCTCTATTGTATCCTCTTTTCCATGGTTGTTATCACCTAGTAACAAGCCGCAGCCATGGTTTCCCATGCTTGTTCCGTGTCTTTGCCTGAGTCACCCCCTTCGCATCCTATGGGGGATCCTACGGATACCAGTGCTTTTCCCAAGATCCTTGTAGGAGATAAGAACTTTACCAAATTTTTAGATGCTAATTCTAGTGCTGTATAATATTATTTGTCTCATACCCCTGACCGTACACCCGACGGTCAGCTCCTCTTTGGTATGCCTATTAGTATAGCCACTCACTTAGCCCCTTCTCCACCTAATAACTCCGCCTCACCATCTTCATCCTTAGCCCCGTCTCCCAGCTCAGTGGCTTCGGTGGTTCATACTGCACCAATTGGATTTCCTCTGGTTAATCTGGGGCCCCACATATCACTACCATCCACTGCCCCTACCTCATCTCTCTTGCAGGTTGCCTCTTTCATAACTTGTTCTCTACCACCTATTCACATGATCTTTCCCTCTCAGGCTCCGCCCACCTTTTCATTTCCACAACCTCATCCGGTGGCCTCAACATCTTATATAGGACATCCTTATTCAGTCACCCCAACACATTCATCATCGATACCTTATCAACATTTAATCCCACCATTGTCTAGTAGCGGCTCTTGGCCTAATCCTCCTCCATTTACGATGACAACACCATCATCTAACCCAACCAATGATTTAATTAAACATATAATGGACAAGATGCAAAATCTTGAGGCTTCTGTTTTAGGAAGCCGTAACACCCTGACATACAAGCAAGTTTTTCGGGAGCCTATTCATCCTTCTGTCCCCCTTCATACATATCCTCCTCAATGGGAATTACCAAAATTTACTCGCTTTAACAGTAAGGAGTACCCTCAACAACACTTACGATCATTTAGACATGCTTGCTATCTGATTGCTCATGATGATGCCTTACTACTCCGTACCTTCCCCATGTCCTTATCAAGACCTACCTTGGAGTGGTACAGTGCTTTATCCCAGCACTCAATCTTCTCCTTTAACCAGTTAGCCCAATATTTTTTGGATCATTTCTCCATCAATATTTCCAAAAAGTATCCATTACCGATCTCTATGCCATCCGACAATTTGAAGATGAATCTATCGCAGATTTCGTTGGACGGTGGCGAGACCTCATCAACCAACTTACTTATGCCTTACCTCAGGCTGAGCTCATTGAACTCTTTACGTGGGCCTGCGCTAAACACATTTCTCCCACCCTCCAAATTCAAAATTTCTGCACCTTTGATGAGGCCTTTACTATGGCTCGGAAACTCGAGATTTGAGCCTTAGAGGAGGAGAAATTGAAGTTGCGCAACAAAAACTCAAATTTCTAAACCCAAGACTCCACTAACAAACCCAACACCACCAACTCTCATGCATCGGCTACATCGAAATCAAAAGGAGTTGTACACGCGGTAACAATCAAATCTCAAGCACCGTCTTATACCCAACCGAAATCCAGCTATAAGTATAAAGCCAAGCCCATCAAGTACACTCCCTTGGGAGAAACTTATAACGTGATCTTGGAAAAATTGCTTAAAACAGGAGCTATCACCTTGCCTCCTGTTAAACCTCACTCCGAGTTTGATTCCGCCCACGCTATACCTTCTTGGTATAAATAAAATGACTTCTGTAACTTCCATCGCGTGAAGGGACACAACCACGAAAACTGCAAGATGTTGAAAAACATAGTGCAGGAAATGGTTGATGCAGGGGATATAACCCTCGATAATCCTAATGCCCCTGCTAATCGACATTTAAAAATCTTCAACAAACCATTTCCAAACCATTCATCTAATAGTAACACAAACCAAGAAACCTTAGCCGAGGAGAAGAGTGTCCATGAGATCCATGCGGTTTTCAACTCCCAATCAAGGGCTTCCATCGAAGAAATTCTGAATCGATCCTCTTCTCCGACGTAGGAGTCCTCGCCCCCATCTCCTTCATCAGGACAAGAAGACAGCCCCGATATTCCTTTACCCATAAAGGAGCCAACTACCCAACGTCCTCTTCTCATAGCAGAGCCTTCTTACACCACATCCCTGCAAGACTGTGAGTGGATGTTATCCAACTTATCTATTTCCCAAACATCTCATTCCATCGCTCTTGTTGCAAAAGAAGAAGGATCGCCACTTTTTCTATCATCCTTAGGAAAGAAACCCTTCGAACCTACTTCACCAAACTCCTTAACCAAGACATATCCTTTAGAACATGCCCTCCTACCTATCAGTTCTTCAACGCCTAAATATTTCCAGCGACCGGTTGACCTCTTAACACCCATTGATACAGTGCCTCATTCGCCCCCTGTATCATACCCACAGTGGACCGGAATCACAACTCACTTCTCTTCCATACCAAAATTCCCGTCCACACGTGAAGATTTTCATCCCTTAGAAGATAGACGAGTTTTATGGGAACATTTGAATACACCATGCTCTACTCAAATGTAGATGACTAATCCAGATACCTCTACCATATACCCGAAGTTTTTACAAAAGCTCAAAATGCCTATGTCCTCACCTCCACCCCCCTCATCTCTACCGAATACCTCATCCACCTCTATCAACCTAAGCAAACCTTCCCCTATGCTTGGGACTTCACCAATACCCAGCCTGATGCACCCACCTCAACGGTTAGATTTATCCAAAAATAAAGCCATTAATCTACCTAAGAGATAGACCCAATCTCCTCGAGTCCCATCTATGCCTCCACCACAACTAAAACCCTCACCCCCGATCACACCGGTACAGCAGGCACAGTTTCAACCCTTGCCGTCACACCTACCTTCTATATTGGGGCCTCACCCCTCCACCTTGCCTCAATACACCATGCCTCCCACGCCTTCTTTAACACGACCAGCACCTTCTGCACCCATATAGAAATCCATAGGCATCTCAACACCGTCGCCCCAAGTATCTTGCCTACCTACCAACCCTAAGCGAACTCGATCATCGAAGCACTTGTTTTTTGCTGATCCTCTTTCCCCGTGGTTGTTTCCTGTCACCACGTCATCTGTGGCCTCATCATCTAACCATCTAAACATGCCTTATGCACAGAAGAAGCCACGCCTAGTTAAACCCACTCATCAAAATCCCTTGCCTAAACCACCACCCATACTAACCACTTGTGCCCAACCATTACCAAAACAATCAATTATCTCACCAATAGCCTCATCTTCATCTGAATTTGACCCAATCAAAGGATCTCATGATAAGATCCTTGATATATTGGTAGGGGATGCGACCATTTCCCTACCCCCACTCATACCCTATGATCCATCTAAACCCCGACCTGTAGGTTATGACGAATCTAAAATCTGTGCTTACCACCGCACACCAGGGCACAATGTAGAAGGATGCAAAGCTTTGAAAGCCATCCTTCGCCAGTCACCTATCTCGGATAGAAAGTCTAAGAAAGACAACTTACAGAGAGAGAAGCCCCTAGCTTCGATCCCTTCTCTTATACCACCTGTCTTTTCTCCTATACCACCTGTCTCCGCCTCACCAAAATATATCATCATTGCAACCCCACCTCTCGAGAACAATGACTTATCCCTACCATCTTCCTCCTCTCGTATTCACGAGATCAACATGATTAGCATTGCTACTCGAGGTCAGAAAAACAATGGAAAAGATAAAGAAAGCACACCTGCGGCCTCTCTTTCTTCTTCCGTCATCCCGATTGCACCACCGCCTAAAGTGGTTATTCGTGGACCTGCTTATCCCATCTCTGATGGAGTTGCCCATCGCACCATGATCAAACAGCTTCACCAATCTCCTGTAAAAATGACACTGTATGATCTCATTCAAACATCTGAACCTCATCGACAAGCTCTAATTGAGATCCTCCAAGGGATAGAGGTCCTACCTAACCAAACCTTACCCATCACCTCCATCTTGATGCCCCATCACATCGCTTCTCTCACCAAACAACCTACCTCCACACCCACTTCTGTCCCTGTACAACAAGCCTCTGCTGTCATTTTTTTCGAAGAAGAAATTGTCGTCTTTGGTGCAGAAGATCCTGACCCCGCTCTTTTCATCTCAGCTTTGTCCGGGACATCCGGGTATGTTGTGTTATGATCAACGGGGGTGCTATCCTAAACATTATCTCTTCCAAAGCCTTCCAACACATGAATATCCCTCCTAGCTGCATGTGTTCCAACCCCACCATGTTGCGTTCATTCAACGATGCTATAACTTCTACGCTAGGCACCGTAATCCTTAACATTCATGTAGGGCCACGTACCTTACCCGAACTCTTCTATTTCCTTAAGGGAGAGTTCCAATACAACATGTTGTTAGGCCGCCCTTGGATCCGGGCTATGGGATGCGTTCCCTCCACCTTACATAGATGCATAAAATTTGAGTATGAGGGGAAGTCATACACCGTAAAGGCTGACGCTTCCCCCTTCAAAACCTATAATATGTTATATCGCCCTAATGATGTGCTTGTACCAGTCAAGGCACCCATTGATCCAACCCAACCATCTACTTCAACCACACCTCAACCATCCACCTTAATCGCACCCACACCTTCGACCAATGAAACCACCGACGCAAATACCACTTCTTTCCCCACGGATAACATCCCAACCTCGGATCCCTTGGTAGGTTTTTTTCAATGCCTTACGCTGGGGGAGTACCGCCTATACAAAGTTAGCACCTTCCATACCCCACAGGAGTACGGACAGTTACATGCGCATCTGACCTACGACCGTCATGTGGGGGAGGTGATATCCTACGGACCACCTAATTACTGCACCAACCTAACGTATGGTGGTGTCGAAGCATCCTCTATCACCCCTAAACCTCCCCTTAGTGTGGTTCCCTTCCAATCTGATTTTCAATATCTAACCAACCGTCGTTTCACCCTCACCTTCCTGATGCGCTGTGCTTGGAAAGGTTTTGGTTTTGGTCTTTATGAACAAGGTTGACATATGATCATTCCCGTGACTAAACGCAAACGCAAAGATCGTCATGGTCTTGGATTTTCTAAACCACCTACACTGAAGAAACCTCATGTCAATTGTATCCAGGAAGATGACAAAGTCACCCATTCTGAACAATCATCGCCCATTTTACCATCTTCACCCACGGAGTCGATAGACCCGGAATCTATCCCTCCTAACTTTTTTTTTTCGTGAATGCTATCTTCCTAGGTCCTCTCACTTATCAACGTGATGGTGAAGACCCATCTTCTCTCCCCCTTTTATATCCAGACATGATCGAAGAATACTTGCCTTCGATTAATGTTGTGGAGTGCCAGGATGATGACTCCATCCTCACCTACATTGGTGCGGATGACTCTTATATTCAACGTGCCTTACCATCTGAAACCCAAACCATGTTGAATGAGTCGACTATAGAAATCAACATCCACACGGAAGATGATCCTCACATTGTAAAGATCGAACAATCTCTCGACGCATCAGAACAAGCCGCCTTCACTACCTTTCTCCATGCCCACAATCAAGCTTTCACTTGGTCCTATGCCGACATGCTAGGAATCGATCCGGACATAGCTATCCATAACATCACTCTGAAACCAGACTCCAAACCAGTTAAACAGAAGCTGAGAAAAATGCATCCATGCATTGCTCTCTTGGTTAAAGAAGAGCTTCAACGACTCCTTTCTGTCTCTTTCATCTTACCTATTGACTATCCGCAATGGATTTCTAATGTTGTACCTGTCACTAAAACGATGGGGGGACTTCAGATATGTACGGATTTCTGGGATCTTAACCTCACTTTCCCAAAGGATGACTTCCCCCTACCTAGCATTGATCAACTTGTTGATCTCACTGTGGGCCATGAGATGCTTTCTCTCATGGATGGTTTCTCAGGATATAATCAAATTTTAGTAGCCCCGGCCGATCAACATAAAACTACCTTCATTACCCCCTGGGGCACCTTCTGCTATCATGTCATGCCATTTGGCCTTACGAATGCTGGTGCGACCTATCAGCAAGCTATGACTTACATTTTTCATGACATTATGCACACTATCATTGAGGATTATGTCGATGATCTTCTTGGAAAATCCAAACATCGCAGTGAACATCTCGATGTTTTAACCATTATTTTCAATCGCCTGTTACAATACTGTGTTCATCTTCAGCCAAAGAAATGTGTCTTTGGCATCCTTTCGGGAAAACTCCTTGGCTTTATCATCTCTTTGCGTGGCATTGAGGTCGACCCCGCTAAAGTCAAAGCTATTTTAGAAATGCCCCCACCCACTAACCTAAAACAATTGCGTAGTTTGTAGGGAAAACTCCAATCTATCCGTTGTTTCATCTCACAACTCTCGGATCGATGTCAACCTTTCCATCATCTCCTTAAAAAGGACATTGTCTTTCAATGGAGTGAGGAGTGCCACAAAGCATTTGAGTCTCTTAAAACTTATCTCTTGCAGCCACCTGTGCTTATCCCACCTCAGCACGATCGCCCTTTCTGCCACCGACCATGCTATAGGAGCCATGCTCACACATCATGACTCCAAGCATCGAGAACAAGCAGTTTATTACATAAGTTGTACTCTTGTGGATTACGAAACTAGGTATACACACGTCGAAAAGTTGTGCCTAGCCCTTTCATTCGTGGCCACCAAACTCCAACATTACCTCCTGAATCAAAAAACTTTTGTCATCACCAACGCTGACCCCATACATTATATGTATGCCAAACCTCACCTAAACCAACGCATCACCCGATGGCTCATGCTCCTCGCCGACCTCGACCTTGAGTTCGTACACCAGAAATTAGTCAAAGGACAAACTATCGCAGACCAACTCGTGAAAGCCCCTTTACCTGGGGAACAATTTACCAATTTCACTTTCCCTGATGAACTTATCGCAACTATTTTGCTCAATGATGCGTCTTATCCAATGACTCTCTTCTTCGATGGATCTAAATGCCAGCGCGGCGGAGGGGCGAGCGTTGTTCTCATTCCTCTTGAAGGTGAACCTATGCCTCTTTCATTCCGGCTCGATTTCCCCTGCACTAACAATACAGCGGAATACGAGGCCCTTGTTTTGGGTCTCCACGTTGCATTACACTTAGGTGTGAAGTCTATTAACATTTTCAGTGACTCTCAATTGGTAGTAAATCAAGTTATTGGCATCTACCAGTGTAAAAATGAGGAACTTCAAAAGTACAAACGTTACGTAGATTCACTTTTGACCTTATTTACCCATTATACTATCCAAACCGTTCCACGCTCAACTAATAAATTTACGGATACTATGGCTTGCTTGGCCTCGAAAATTCCTGCATCACCAACTGACGCTGACATATTTTTCTTGGTCCAACAACTCTTTGCCCCATCTTACTTAGTCCCAGATGTTTGTATGGTAAATAATGCATCTGCTGACTCGCAAGATACCTGGTATCACCAATTTCATGACTACCTTACAACCTCTGTTCTCCCACCTAACCTAGTAGTAATGGAAAACGTGATTTTCTTAAAGGTGTTTCTTGTTATGTCGTCATGGGGGGATTCCTCTATAAATTTGGCTTCAATGGTATCCTCCTTAGATTTCTAACTAGCGCTGAATTCGCTCATACCATCCAACAAGTCCATGACGGAATTTGTGGTGGGAACTTTAGTGGCTTTTCCATGGCCAAGCAGATCCTTCGCCTAGGATATTATTGGCCTACTCTTAATAAAGAATGTTGCACATATGTTAAGCATTATGTTATGTGTCAACAACATGCCAACCTTCAACATACTCCCAGCCACTCGCTACAGGTCACACGAGATCTTTGGCCTTTCTCACAATGGGGTTTCGACCTTATTGGTGAGATTCATCCACCTTCTTCGCAACGTCACCGTTGGATCATCACGACAACTGAATATTACACTAAATGGGTGGAGGCCATTCCACTCGTGTCAACCAAAAAGGATAAAATTGTTGAATTCATCAATCATCACATTATTTTCTGTTTCGGTGTTCCTCGACACTTGATAACCGATAATGGAAAATCTTTCAAAAATAAGTTGTTACGAGCCCTTTGTGACAACTTTGGTATCAAACTTAGCTTCTCGTCACCCTACTATCCACAAGAAAATGGTCAAGCTGAATCTTCTAACAAAACCTTAACAAAAATTCTCATGAAATTCGTTAACGATTCTGGTCAAAATTGGCATGATCACATCCCCTTTGCCCTTTGGGCTTATCGTACCAGCATTCGTACTTCCACTAATGCCACACCATTCTCTCTGATGTATGGTACCGAGGCTGTCTTGCCTCTCGAAATACAAATCCCTTCCCTCAGAATATCTCTCTAGGATATTCTCACCAATGATGACTTCTGCCAAGAGCGGTTAGCCCAATTGGAGCTTCTTGATGAGCGTCATCTTACCACTCTTGACCACCTTTAAATTTACCAAAAGCGCATCAAGCGTGCTTATGATAAGCAAATTCATGAACGTACCTTTAAAATTGGTGATCTTGTCCTCAAAGAGAATCAACATGTAACCAAACTAGAAAAGAGAAAACGTGAAAAATTTGCTCCTAATTGGATTGGGCCTTACATTATCACTCACACTTACGGATCAAGTACTTATCGTTTATCTTTTCTTCATGGTAAACCTGATATTGAACCCCTTAATTCCTTGCATCTCCGACCATTCTACTGTTGAATTTAGTGTTACATCACTCCTTATCCACCTTGCGCTTGTCTCTTGAGCTCATTTACCACCTCATACACCTTATTTTCGTGCATCTCAAAGTAAAATCAAACCTACGTGGTTTGATCATCGCCTCCTCTTAAAGAGGCCTTCTCCTTTTTAGTCTAGTCCATGACTTAAAAGTATCAAAATAACAAGTTCTCAATTATACAATTCTGGGATATTCTTGACTCAAAATTCCTGCAAAACTAGATGCTTCATGCCAAACAGACATCTATACCTCTAAGCTATAAACTAGACTGCTCCCTCGAAGGACAGCTATGTGCAAATCCGCATCTGCTACTATAACTAGAATGCTCCCTCAAAGGACAGCTATGTGCAACGCCGTGTCTGCTACTATAAGTAGACTGCTCCCTCGAAGGACAGTTATACAAAGTCAACCTCTATCAGAAGCTTCTCACATTGATCGGCTTCGTGAAGACCTCAAGAACAAAAAAATGCATATCCCATATAGACTTCCCGCATCGATCAGTCTATATCCAGAAAAATCAAAGCAGTATTCAAAAGTGCTTTTGAGTCATGGACTTGTCTATTTTGGTTTGGTTCTCTTCTGTCAGAATAATCACCTTATAACAAGTTCTCTGGGCCCCAGCTATACCATCCACCTTTCCTCAGCTTTCTTCACAATAATAAAACTCAAGGGACGTGCGTATATCCGATATAGTGTGATTATACAACTCTTTTCACCTCTCAACTTCTCACCTATGTAAGGTACCTAGGGATTCAAGCTCATCCTACGATGATACGTGGTTTTTTTAGGTCTTTCCAACTATGGGACACTTTTTGCCTCTTTTACCCGAATCTAGGATTATATGTTGACCTTAATCAGGACACAATTTCCTATGCTTGGGTAAGCTAACCCTTGCTTTATCTATACCCACACCAACACCACCAACACCTTACCAACACCAACAACATTACCCTACCAATATCAAAATTTTTACCAACCAACAAATTTCCTAACCACAACCAAAATTACCTGAATTCACTTCTCCCTAGTCCTAAGGGAGAGCTACATCGGTCTGAGGCCCCTCCTTGCTTTGTGCAATGGGCTATGTAGGCAGCACTTAGGAGACATGGGGTCTCCCAAGGTTAGCTCGACCATCCCCTACCATCACCTATCCTGTGTTGTGTTTTACTTAAAAATTTAAATATTTTCACATATTTATATTGATAACACTCACCTTTGTCCTTTTTCAATCCAAACATTCAAAACACAAACATTCTTATTATTA
This sequence comes from Taxus chinensis, assembly GCA_019776745.2. Taxonomy (NCBI): domain Eukaryota; kingdom Viridiplantae; phylum Streptophyta; class Pinopsida; order Cupressales; family Taxaceae; genus Taxus; species Taxus chinensis. Next base: position 46,080,197 of record CM034153.1, read on the forward strand.
TCATAAACTCAAATCAACATACATATTCAATTTTATTTAGATGTTAAACAAATACATCTTCTCTATCATTGATGCACAGGTCGGCATCCTTATTTATTCTTCTACCCCTATGAAATTCACTGAGGCCACCGCACCTCATCCCGAACCAAGTAGTGATGGTGATCGTCGACGCCGCTCACCTGGCCTCTCCATCCTCAAAGGTGCCACTACTATTTATTTCTCCCACTGATCCGCCAATCTCTTCTGTAACATACGAATACGCCCTCTCGCGTGGAGGAATCTTGCCTCTAGTCTCCCCACTCGTGACTGCGAAGCCTCTAGCAATCCCATAGTCTTGTTCACTTTTGTTTGAAGCTGGTGAACTAAACCCTGTAGGCAGTCTCTCTCCACTATAACCACAGCTATGTAAGGATGATCAGCCCTCTCATGTATATCTCACAGCTCTGCTGCCCACCATAATCTATAAGACTCTGTCACTCCTGCATCCATTACCCTGCGATTGGCTGTTGTCTCTTCTGGTCCTTCTAGAAGTGTTGGCCATGGAGGTGAGAATGGTGCCTCGGTGCCAATCCTCTTGTATGGTCTATGAGCCATGGGTATATCCTGAACAAATCCAAATTGTCACCGCACGCGATCTAGAGGAATCCTCTCGTACTCACCTGGCATGTGTCCCGCGATCCACCTCAATCGCTCTACACCCCTCAAATCCTCGGCTATGTTCACCGTCACCATATAGTTCCCGTAAGGCCTCCAATGGATATCTGTAATCGTCACCATCTCCCACATCTGCCTATAATACTCGGCGTCATCTGTCACGGTCTCGCATCTCGCCTCTTGCTCTGTCTGGACCCATCACCTAAATCCCAACCTTTGCACTCCTGTCTCTCCTGCCTGGATGGGTCGGCCTATTGGTCGCACACACATAATGTAATAAGTATGCACAATCCAGTATAGTCCTGTGATTTCACCTGCATGCCCATAAACCCCTATATAGCTCCGCTAGATATGTGGGTTCCCATGCGAAAGTAACGCTCCCTTATATCATTTCCTGAATAATACACATTAATGATTTTGAAAATATTCCCCCGTCCGCTCTAGGTAATGCATAATACCCCACCGCTATCATTAATACCACTGCCAAACTTGTTGCCTCAGGGTCTACCGCAAACATTATGCCATAAGTGAATGTCAAACCTCGCTGTGTCAAATCTCGTGCGTCTGGACCAAATACTGTCGTTATCGCTGCATGCACCGCATTAGGCCCTGCCTGATACACTGGTCTTTCTGTAATTGGAAGTCTCAAAATTTGAAACACATCTTCTAACGTCACTGTCATCTCCCCTGTTGGCAGATAGAAGGTATTCTTTTCAGGATTCCATCTCTCAATCAGTGCCTGCAACATAGCATGATTGTGTGCGATTCGTGAATAATAGCGGATTCCGCTTAACCCCACATAGTTTATTAATGCCCATTCAGCTGGTGTTACATCTGCTCGGACTCGTGACAAAAAAGCTAGCACCATATCATTCATCCTCAACCCTGCTTGTGCCTGCACACATCAAACCAACAAACAACAAATCAACAAATAAATTCCCACGTGTTTTTTATCACAATCCGCAACTTTACACAGTAACCGATACCAGTTAAAGATAACCGATACCGGTTATCTAACCAATACCGGTTATTCCTAAATGATATCGGTCACTGTCAATTCCATCTACCCTGCTCAAAAACACCACCTGTGATAACTTATTCGCTTGTTTGCACCTCTCTATACCTAAAAACATATCTGAAACCCCTGATTACCTACGCCATAACACTCACCCCATCCCAAACCTTTTCCTATCACCTTTCTTTTTCATCTCCACCCACTTACCTTCCCACATCCTATTCATACGCATGTAAAAATTTAATTCCAACCAAAAATTATACCTCTTGGGATGCAGCAGTTTGAGGTGGAACCTGTCTTCCCTCTCCTCTCTGCCCGCTGGATGCTTCTCCTTGTTCAGCCATGTTCAACACCCTCTTCACTATTACTTGCCTTTACGCCTTCTTAATCCAAGCCCATGATCACTTTACCTGTCTCTTTCCTCCTTATCACTCAATTCTCCCATGTAATTATCTGTATTGACATCAACAGCCTCGCATCCTCGTATTTAACATGTTGCATGACTCTAAAAATAAGATTTCAGTTGCCTCCCAAGCTTTTCTATTTTTAGAAAATCTCATTTAAGAGTAACCGATATCGGTTAGCTAACCGGTATCGGTCAGGTTGTGACCGACATCGGTTATCTAACCGATATCGGTCATCTGTCTCCTCTTGCTTAAACCTAATCCTTTTCTTTGTTTTTTGAATTTTTTGGCAGAACCCGCCTCTTTTCCCTGCATAACGACATCACTATCAACATCCATCATCATAATAAACATCAACATTTCAAAACATATGCATATCATCAAAACATCATCAACATCATCTATATATACATAAAATTCCAATACCATCGACAAAACACATACAACATTATAATATATGCATCAAATCGAAAATTCTACACACCATGTGGATCAAATTCCTCATCTATATATCATCAAATCAATGTTAAAATATACAACATGCCCTGCATGGGGCCTCTGTAATCCAAAATACAAAGTCGGCACGCAAGCCGCTGTCTCTATCAAAATCTTGACTCGGCTTGCAGGCTGGTCTCTCATGTCAAAAATATAATCAACTCGCAAGCCAGTATCAACTATACAAAATGTACTCGGCTCACAAGCCGGTATATACAACAAAAATGCATACATAAATCCTATGGGGGCACGCAGGCCTCTATATACACACTCGGTTCGTAGACCGATGTCTCTATCAACAAATCCTCTATCAAATCAACAAAACCCATCTCCACTACTGGGGTGACTCATCTCTCTCCCCCTCCCTTTGCCCGTCCCTCAACTGGCCCCTGTGCCGGATCTTGCCTCCTACCTGTAACCGACCCACCGGCTGTGGCTGCGGCCCCCTGTGACCTATGACTCCGAGACGTCTCAGCTCTATGAGCCGCATATGGCTGATAATCTACACCAGTACCATCTATTACGTCCTGATATTAATGCACCTCTGCTCTCGCCTCCATGTGTCGGGCCCATGCCACCATGGCTGGTGGGGCTGGTCCCTCGGCTCCTAAAATAAGTGGGCCCTACCCTGCCTGTACACCCTACCCTACCTGTACACCCTGACCCTGAGCCTATACCTGTGGTAGTGGTGGAGCTGCCATCGGAGCCTGCACCGGGACCTAAGGTTGTGCCTGTGCCTGTGCCTGTGCCTATGCTTGGGCCAACTGCCCATGTAGCACCCCAATTTGTGCATGTGTAGCAGCAAGCTACCCTGTAATAACTACACCTGACCTAGGAGACAGTCCCTCTCCACTATAACAGCCGCTAAATCTGGTTGTGTTGGTTGTGCTCTCACAGCCTCCCTCTGCCCTGCCCACCAAAGCAAAAATGAGCCTGTCACCCTGACGTCATCCACTGTCTCATCTTCCGGTCTCTCTACTACCCAAACTGGGTCCAATGGCTGCAGTAGAGGTAGTGGTGCCTCTACATCCTCCCTCCGATATTGTGGGAAGCGAGGTGGCTCATCCTGCCGTAGGCCTAACTGACGTCGTACCCTCTCTAGGGGAATCCGCTCATACTCCCCCGGTCTCCGTCCAGCTATCCAGAAGATGTATTGGATCCATCGCAGTTGTGCTCGGGCTCCTCCGCGGGGCTAATGGCCTCTGTATGGCCTCCATATAATATCTAATGCAGTCAGGCCCTCTAACATATGCCTGTAATAAGTGACATCTCACCCTGCGATAACTGCTTGTGGTTGGCCCACGACCCCCAACACCTCTGAAACCCATATCTATAGAATTCATGTGGCCCTGGCTGCTGGGGCAACCCTACTAGTCGTATACACACGATATGCGCGTAGGCCCAGTAGTGTAACAAGAATGTCGAGCATATACTGAATTGCCTTATATCGCGATAGCCCCAGAGCTCTATGTATAGCTGCACTAGATACACTGGTGCCCATGCGTAGCAGGTGTGCTCCTCCACCATCTCATGTAACACTCCCATCAGAGCACATGGGAAGTGGCCTCCCTCTGAGTCAGGGAGGGTGAAGCAGGTGATACCGATCATCATTAGCACGGCAAGCCGAGTCTCCTGTCGATGAGCGTGATACATATCACCGTAGCAGATGCTCGTACTATGATACATAATCAACGGGGCTGCATCCCCGAATACTTGCAGGATGTTATCCATCATTGTCTCGGCATCCACCTAGAACACCACCTCACCTATGATCAGCATTCTCAGGATACAATACACATCCTCTAGCATGACTGTCATCTCTCCAGTAGGAAGATGGAGGACATTGGTTACCAGATCCCATCTCTCGATGAGGGCGACCATCAGGCTATGGTCCTTATCCATAGCCCTATACCTCTAGATTCTGCCAATTCCAACCTCCCGCATAACTGCCCACTGCGCTGCAGTCACATGTGGCCGCATCCGCCCCAGTAGAGGCGGCATCCGATCTTGCATGGTCAACTGCTGGCATGCCTGCACAAAACAACCCACTCCGTCAGGCCTACCCTTAACAAAATAACCAGCCTAACCATCTATACTTACTCACCCACCCAATCATCACCCAACTTTGTAACACATATAAACCCACCTATATTACCCTATACATCTATAAATACCTCTCACTCCTACAATCCTTCTTTAAATATCCCACACATTCCAATCAAACCTAAATCACCTCATCTCCTTCAACATCATTAACCCCACCCAACAAATATCTAAACTATCCCCTTTACCTATCCCACACCCTACCAACCGCCCCAACCATACTCCACCCACTCTACTCTCGCCCTTTAAGCATACCCCAACCAATTACAATATATCCTACCCGCCTAACACAACACCCCACAAAACAAGTTTACAACCCTACCTCCTACCCATGGTGACCGATATCAGTCACCCTCGACCGCCATCGGTCACCCACCAAAATCTCTGTCCCAAATTTTACGAACCGATGTCGGTCTTTGTCCCTGCTAATCTACATAATTACACTCTAACCGATGTCGATCGACTAGTGACCGACATCAGTCGCTATGGGATTTCGGGGCTGAACCAAAAACGGCCCCTAAATCCCCTTTTTTTCCTATTTCTACCCATTTACCCAGCACAATTGCCTAAAAACTTACCCACCCTGACGTTTTGGCCTACCTAACATATCTACCCAATCCATTTTACTATTTACCTTCATTTATTCATTATTTTATCAAATTTTGGATTCCTACCCCAATACCCACATCCCAGCTAAATTCATCAAATTAACAAAAAAGGGGTTCAAAGCCTACCGGTATGACTACATGTCGTCATGGTGGGATAGGTGGTGGTGGTTCAGCTCCTCCAACACCTCCAGCACCTCCTTCTCCTCCAGGTTGTGCCATAGCTCCAAATCTCCTCAGTAGGGTTCTCAACCAATCAAACTCTGCCTCTTGATCTTTGGGGCCTACCAATAACTCACTCCCCCACTCAACTAGTGCCAACTCAGCCCAAACACACAACCCAATCACTTTAAAAACTCAAACAAGAATAAGTTGGCACTCAATTTCATAAAGTGAAAATGACATGCCAATTTTTTTCTTTTTATAGGTTTTCGCCCTCTAACCGATATCGGTTAGAGCGCACCCTAGGAGACCGATGTCGGTCACCTAACCGATATCGGTCACCCATAACCGATATCGGTTACCGGCTTAGTTTAACCTAACTCCTTCCCTTATCCACCAATCTCCATTTTTCACCACATCGCCTACCCCTGGCTTTGCTAAATAGCCTTATTTTGAATTCATCGGCCCGACCCAAGGCCGTAACCAACCAACTGGCCCGACCCAAGTCCACCACCAATCACTCGGCCCGACCCCAGGCCGTAACCAACCAACTGGCTTGACCCACGGCCGTAACCAATAAATCGGCCCGACCCAAGGCCGCAACAAACCAACCAGCCCGACCCAAGTCCGTAACCAATCAATCGGCCCGACCCAAGGCCGCAACAAACCAACCGGCCCGACCCAAGGCCATAACCAATCAATCGGCCCAACCCACGGCTGCTACAAACCAACCGGCCCGACCAAAGGCTACAACCAATCACTCGGCCCGACCCAAGGCCGAAACCAACCAACCGGCTCGACCCAAGGCCGCAACCAACCAATCGGCCTGAACCAAGGCCGAAACCAACCAACCGGCTCGACCCAAGGCCGCAACCAACCAATCGGCCCGACCCAAGGCCGCACCAATTAAGTACCTCAACCGAGGCCCGCTACTTACAACTCTCTCCGCCCATCATGTACCTGTTTGCTCAGTCAAGCTCACCTGTTCATGTTTTCGCAACTATTCAAGTGTATGAAGTTATCCACAACAACAATGGGATTATCTCTAATGTGTGGTACATTAAGCTTTGAGATAAAACCCCAGAAAAGGTCAAATTCTTTCCTAAATATCTCTAGATTAACCACTACTCTAAACTAACTACAAAACACAAAGTTTGAGGGAGAAAGAGTGCTTACATTTGAGAAGAATGGTTATACACCAGAGTATGAAGGGACCACTCTCCCTGATATAAAGGAAAAAAGGGATGAACATAGTGATAGAAGGGCATATATGATCCACAATCCACATTGCATTCTATCGGCATTAATCCTTTGTATAAATGACACAATGGACTCAAATTACGTAACTATAACTCATAAACATCATAAAATAACAATAGATAAATGTAAGATGCAATGAAAAAATCCAAAGGATAGATAATAATCACAATGAACTAGATATTATTTATTAAGGAATACACAATCTCTCACATTCATTGAGAAGGTAATGAACGCATTACATAGTTTAACACAAGGGTCAGCAGAGACTCGGAACACTCAAAAATCAATTGGGTAGGGTTCATTTGCATTTAAGAGGGGATAATTTTAATTATTAAATTTGTTACATTTATATATGGAGAGGAGAGAAGAAGGGATCTGAAGATGCCATAGAAGATGCTCAACCTGATTGACCCTTCCAAACTAGCCCGAAAGGTAATTCCGTAAACTCATGATGATCCACACCCATGGGGAGGTTCCTTTATCTATAATAAATCCTTTATATAAATTTCTATGTGGATGAGCTCTAACTTAGATCAATTAATTTCCATGAAATCAAGGTAAATGGATTAAGAGTGAGTTGCCAAATGTCCATTTATGGTCATAATCATGCATTGGACCACTGATAACAACTCATTTCTTATTACATGGACCATTCACCCATTTTATTCATTTTTTTGGGGCATAAGAATAATATACCATCCCAGAGGCATCATGAGACAAAAGAAATCAAATAGAAGCATTTGTAACTGATTTGGGCATCAATTGATTAAGAAAAATGACTCAACACAATCCCAAAAAATTTCACTAAAATATCCCAAATATCTCCATAATTCCCCTTGAAATTTATTTTTTAGTAAATCCCTCTAAAAATTCTTCCAGTGAGACTGGGCTCGCGTTAAATGGAGTTGTGGATCAAAAGATATGAGTAAAAACTAGTCTAGTGATTGATTCATAAACTCATATCCAAAACAATTGTGGAACCCAAATTTGGTTATTTGATCACAAAATGGCCTTAACATGATCCAAAATACCCCTTATGTGTATATTACCTCAATACCTTTCCAACAATATCATTTTTTTTAATTTTGTGGTCCCCATCAAAAGTTACATCATATTGAAGATTACTGTCAAAATCATGAATAATCTTTATCGTGTGAAGTTCCAATTCCTTCATAGTGGGGCCCTAAGTGGACTTGGAATTCCTTTTATGTGCGGCCTTTTTATGTTTTTGTTTCAATGTGTGTCCCTTTTTTATCTTCATGGTCTTCACAGGTTCTTCTTGTACCATGGGTCTTCTTGTAGACACCAAATTTGGGTCGTACGACACCCTGTACCCCGTATCTCGTCCCTCAACCTAACCCTACCTCACCACCTAAACCTTACACACTAAATTATTCATTAATCACCTTATAAATAATAAATCTGCATCTCCAACCCTACCACCTCACCTCGCCACCTCACTATGACCTAGCCCTAACCCTAAACTAACCTAATTAAGACCTATGACTTGGTCCAGACCCACACCCATGACTCATCACCCCTCACCCGCATCAAAACAAGCCTAATAATGACTTGACCAAGCCCACAACTGACCCCTCGGGAGAAAAGGAGGGAAAGTTGGCATTTTTTGGTAAAAGTAGCCAACTTTGACTTGACCGACGCTGGTCCCTACTCGACCACCGTCGGTTATGCAACCGCCATCAGTTCCCTGTAAATGACCTACCCCAACCAAAATGGGGGGATCAAAAATTCATTTGGGAGGAGACAAGTGAGAGAGAGAGAGGAGGTTACAGAGAAGAGCATTGAGTCCAAGACTGTAACTGATCAACGAGATCACTGTCACACTCATCCAAGCATTAGGAGAGTCAGAGGATAGCTTCATCAGCTCACTTTCGATTGTCAGATCATCCCACCTGAGCTTTTCCTTTGTCACCACATTCCTCGGACATGTATCCTCATCATAAAGTAGTAAGTAGTATCTTGTATGCTTCTCCACTTCATGAACTTTTGATTCATAGTAATTATAAGCTCACCTCTGGATCTAACACCCGGCAGCACCCTGCACCTAACCTTCATTCATCCATTCCTATATTGCCCAGAAGACAGCTTTCTCACTCTCTGAGTCTTCTCCATTGCCTTACTATTCCCCCCAACCATCTACCAACCTTAAAAACCCCATAACCACCCTACAATCAACCTCTACCCAGAAGCCCCTGAATCACTGCCCCTACCGATATCGGTTATCCCCTACCGGTAACGGTTTTATAACCGCGATCGGTTATCTAGTGACCGGCATCGGTCACTGTGACTTATACCAAAACCAACCTTTCACCTATTTATCTCCTAACAACCTTAGATCCAACCTGGTCTATCCTTGTAACTTGATCTGAACGTATCAATAACCAGTGACCAAACAAACAGAATGACGTTTTATTATGGGTAGTTTAGTCTCTATTGCTTTTAGTAACGAGTTACCTAAATCGTGATTTCACAATAGCTTCTTTATTATCATTTGCAATAATTTATATTAAAAGGGAACTGACCACCTTCGAAAGGAAGTTTAGTATTTCCTAGGCCCAAGGCAATTCCCTTACTTATTGTCTAACTAAAATCTGGTGGTCTTGCATTCTTATTTACAGGTAGTCCTTCCCAAACAAAAAGGAGTTCTTCACAATCGGTTTGATCTCTCTACGGTATGTGCACACCTTCCCAACACTCAACAGGTATTCCTCCTAGCCCTAACCCTTATCTATTTCTCAAGAGAATGAAAAGATAGAAGTAACTCTATTCTGGAACGAAATTCTGCGCGAAACACTTCTACCCAAATATGTTTCTTTTAATTCACCCTCTGCCACCTTTTCTACGGTAGTTGAATCCTTCACGTAACTTCTTTGTTACCTAGATTTTAAATTTTCTTGTTCTAAGGAAAACCACTCCTTTTTTCCATGGGTTGCTTTTTTTTTGCATACTTTCTTTGTTCCATGGATTTTCTTCATTCCACGGCTTTTCTTTGTTGCGTGTTTTTTGTTTGTTTCACAATTTTTCATAATACCGCATATTTAATTTGTTCAGCGGAAATTTCTATCACTTCTCTCTGTGGTATTTCAACCTCGTGTGCCTTGCCTCCCATGGACTTTTCATATTCCTTCTATGGTCAAACCTCTTTTTTCTTTCTTTGTGGTGTCATGTGGTTCTTAGCCTTGTCCCATGACATATAACTTCGTAGTACTTTTCCTTTGTTGTGCGGACTTTACAAAACCCATGGTGCACTATAATTTTTTATTTCACTAAGTTCCTTAATTTCACAGGTGTATTTATTGAAGTTGTGTGAGTCTATAATTTGGATTAATTTTTTCAAATAAACATGGGTGCTTATTTGGAAAACAAGAATTATTGCAAAACAAACATTATTTTGGTTGTGGGAACCTTTGTGCACTGGTAATGTTGGTGCTACTATGAAGGGCCCTCAAACCACATGTCATTCTCTACATGGTATATGAATGAATACAACTAGATTTTAAAACCATCTTTGACAATGCTTGAGTTTAGTTGGCTCTTGCTAACATACTTGGGAAAGGGATGTTTGAGTGCTTATAGATGAGAGATATTGTTATCTTAACCTAATAATAAGCTTCATACCTATAGATATCGATTCCCTAATGACTGTAAATGTTTTATTATGATATTTAGGGATTTTTGGGTGCCTTTTGCAACTATTGGAAGTGAGTTTATTAATGTAGTGTCATAGGATTTCCAAGTTATTTACTTGCTAATATAAGGTTTCATAGATTATTTATCTAACAAATAATGAACCAAAGAGATTATAAGACCCAAAAAAAGAATACAAAACTAAAATCAAAGTTGGAGTATATGTCGGTCCAATACTGCCCAATTCGGATAGGACTAGATATAATATCCTTACTAAACTGTATGGCCTTGACTAGGGAAGAAAAATGCAATATAAAGTTTGGAAGATGCTACTTGATGTTTGTGTATGGATTTTATGCATTGTGTTCTCATAATTTGACAATATGTAATTTTGCAAGGATAAACAAGCTAAAAAAGAGACCTCAGAATGTGTTAAGTTAGAATGAGAAGAAAGCATTTATCTTAGCAAGACTGCATTATCAAAACAAGCAGTGTCAAAAAGTGAATTGCCAAATTTTAGTGTCTACATTGCCATTGTATATTTGGCCATGTCACTAATAATTGTCAAATCATAATTTCTGAAATTAACGAACTAAAATCTAAAGGCACAATTAAAAAACATCAAATCTCATCCAACACACTACTTTACCAGTTGAACAACCTTGTCTTGATTCATGACCTACATGTCCATATTGGCATACAATTATAGATTACATCAATCGCAAGTATTGGGATCATGTCTCACTTGATCATAGTAAACCATATGACACGTGCACGAGAGAAGCATTACATGAACTTGGCTATACATTATCACACCTTGTATATGATTCTATTGCCACAATGTCATGGTTCTATAGACATATGTTTTTCTTTTTTCCTGCACATTTCATGAGAAATATTATGGGTCACCAAACATGGCCAATCAAATGCACTTTATTTTGGAGCACCATGGTTCCAACACCTTAAACACATTTATAGATTATGATCAACTCTATCTTTGGTTCCTTCCTAATGGTTTATTTATCACTATTTTATATTACTCTTATGTTAGGAACCCACAAAACCTAACACATTGGAAAACACTTATGACATCGCATGACACTCCTATTATTGATGAGGAGCTCATTACAAATCTCTTTTACCTTCGATAAGTTTTTCACTTGGATGTTCATTGCCTTTTAGGGCTATAACATTGAACTTCTCTAGAGATGAATACCCTTGCCCCTAATGACGATTTAATGCATTAATCATACATGTTATCACTAGCATTCCAATAATAAAGAAAATTAAATAATCAAAACATTTATATATTTTCAAAAGCACAAAATTAGGACCTATACGTGACTTGATTTGTTATCTTATTACTTTACATATGTTGTTTAGCATATATTTTGATAGGTCGCATATTTTTGTCTATAATATAATATTTGCACACAAGTGTAAACATGGTATGTTGATATTTAATGTAGGACATATATATGATTATACATAATGAAAGGTGATGTCCTTGGTGCTTCCCAATCAACCCTAATCTTTTGGGAGGAATATCCACACTATTCAGGTGCTTTTATTTCAATACAGTTACTTTACTTCCTCATTAAGATCAAGTTGTATATATGTTATTTTTGGACTAATATGGCTAACACTTGTGTCTTATACAACATTATCTTATATTGTTTTATGTGTCTTTGGGATACTATTTGTTATTGTATTCACTTTCTTGATTGTGTGATTTCTTGTTTCTATGTGTGCGGCCTATGGTATTTGTTGTGGTTGCTTTAGTGAAATTTTGTGTCCCTTTTTTTTGTATTTTATATTATATTACATATAATGGTTGTGTGTGTGACACATTGATGTCCCTTGTTTATAGCTCCTTGCCTTAAATGTATGTGATATAGATTATGTACTTATGTGTTACTTATGTGTATGTTTTTTTTATATGCATGTGGTGGTTGTCCTTTACTTTGCATTTTTTGTAACACTTTTGTGTCCCATGTTTGTGGATCCATGCCTTTGATATTTTCTATGAAATTTTTGATTACTTGATTTCATGTAAACTTGTTTAGTTTTTATAACATTATTTTCTATACTATTTCTTTCTTGTTTGTTATTATATTTGTGTTTCATAGTTTCTACCATACACACTACTTATAGTAGAAAGATCTCAATAATGTCCACCACATATAGCCTTCCACGTGATCCAACACAACTTATCATATATATTTAATATGGTTACACATCATTTCTTTTGATCTACATACTATATTTACAAATATTATGCACCTTGAAATAAGGTGCATTCAATGGGTTTTATTACACAGATAGTGATGAAATAGAACATGTATAGGCTACAAATCCTCATAAATATTTTCATATATAGAACAAACACATATTTTACACTGGTATAAAACCATCTAATCGGGACGGAAGTGTCATATCCTATGGTCTAAGATGGATGTTTCTGTCCTACAGAATATTTCTATAAAATTATAGAAGTTTTATATTTTCACACAAAGTTATAGGTTTTTGTTATATGTACAGGAAGAAATTATACTATTTTAGATCACGTGTTATTGCATTTGGTACATTATGTGGAAGATTTAAATACTTCATTCCTTTGCAACATTACATAACTCATGCATAGTTTTTATACAAGGTATGGGGGCATGTGCATCCTCTTTTTATACTCAACATTTTGCATGTATTATACTTATAAATTACATCACATGATTGGGGCATGGGCCAACCATTCCATTTTAAATTCATGATATTTTATACTTGTGCCTAGATCCATTTTTAGTGGAGTGGTATGTGGGATTTTAAGATATCAATGTAACTGGAAAACCTTGTGGCATCCATTATTTCACTTTCTTTTGGAAGATATCAGAGTGGATAGATACTCTCTAAGTGGTTATTCCTTCTTTTTAGGTTCTTTGGGAAAAACTTATCCTCTTGGTGTTAAGTTGAGCAAACTCAACTCCTCTCTGAGTCCAACATCTCCTTTGGAAAAAATAGGGATTGGTCACCCCTAACCCTTTGACATCTCAAAAAAAAAGTGCAGTCTCAAAAGAAGCAATACATGAGATTCTCCCTTAGGATATAAAACATGTGTATTCCTTCCATGCTTTATCTCTTTACTCAACTATGTTAGAAATATAATTTTTTAAACTTTACAAATATACTATTTACAATTTGAGTCATAGTTCAATATTTTATGGACATTGACTACACTTTGTGTTAAAGGTTTCATCATAGAGCATGCCCACAACAAAGAGTAATCAAAAAAATCTATTAAAAATAGAAAAAAATTATGCAAACTCATGTATAGTTTCCTTCAACTATTCAATTTTCATTTCACACTTAAAGGGTGGGAATGTAGACACCTCAATCTAGTAAATTATTCTTTGGCATTGAAAATTTTGGATTTATGTTTATACTATTTCTTGTAAGCATATTTTAAGCTCAATTGACTTATCTCTTTCCCTCCCTCATGAATTGATTTACTACAAACATATTCAGTTTTTTATATACTCAGTTAAAATTGTCCAAAGCAGCATATCATTCCCTTGTATTTCATCCAAAATCATTCTTAAACATCATGACTTACCTATCCAAAATTATATGGACCAAGACTAGGTTGTATTACGGTTTGGGCCAACCTATATGATATTGTCTCTCATTCTCCAACACCTAATTTCATAATTTTATTTATTTCTTTGGGTCATTTCTTATCCTATGGGTGGGTCTTAATGTGAGAATTAAGCAATGAAATCATACATAAGGGTGTTTAATGTACTTAATAACTTGCTCGAATTATCAAGAGCCCCTATTACAAAATACACTCCTAAAGAACTCACATCTCTCCTAAATATTCCTTAAGTAGAAACACGTCCTTAAGAGTAACCAATGATCAGGTCTAAATCACTCAAATTGGGTTCAAGATTCTAGTTTCCCCATCCACAAGACTCCAAAGATCCTAGATCCATGTCATAACAAGATTAAATAAATATGAAGCATTGTTAAATTTATAAGAGATAAAGGGAATCAATCTAGCATTTGAAGCACAACACACTATATCACAATTCTACATGGCACGCTTTACTTATCCTATAGCTATACATGTTACCTTTGTGTAAAGATAGATGAGGGTGCAATAGGAGGTTGTCTTATATTTTCATACACGATTGCACCTACAGGAAGAGAGCTACATTGATTTTTCTCCCACTTGTGAGTCGATACTACAGTGTTGAATTGGTTCAATAAGGGTTGACCACAGGGTCATTCCAACTCAACACACTAATTTAGCTTTTTTATATATTATTGTGTTTGTGAAGTATTAATGCAATTATATAGGGTTTTATCCATTAAAATTCACTACAAAAATGTATCACATAGTTGCAAACCCTAGCAGTAGACATCAAAACATAATTCCAACCCATTGATGACCATCATAAGTTGTAGAACCCTAGCTCCTACTAGTCCAAATCTATACAGCCTACGACCAAAATGTACCATGCCCCAAGAAATTTTGTATGATTTTGTACATGGTTGGTTTTTAATTGCAATTCCATAGACGAAGCACTTCTAAAACTCCACTCATATGTGCAACTATTCTACACACCCAAATCATATTTGCACTTCTTTTTTCAATTGTTCATCCCTTCTTTTATTTTAAACAATTATTTTATTAATTTATATATTGCACATTGTATTAAAATTTATATTTTATTTTTGCATATCAATGTTAATTAAGTAATTCAGAATATAAAACCTATACAACCCTTATGCCATTTAATAAATAAGGAAAAAATATATATACCAAACCCTTATTTAGTCATTTATGGTGTAAATGCATACCTTCTCTAGCATCTTTTATCTCCAATCAAATTCTTTAGATTGTGCATTGTTCTTCCCTTTGTGATATGGGTTTAGATTTTCTACATTGAATATGTTTGAGACATATATGCCTTCCGGTAGTTCAATCTCATAATACCATTGTCATAAAATTTCTCAATACTCTACATGGCCCAATTTTCTTCCATTTCAAATTGTTATATGTGCCTCTATAAAGTGTTTCCTTCCAAAAATGATTCAAAACTAAGTCCCCAACCTAAAATTCAACTTCCTTAGCTTGATATATGTATGTTGTTTATATTATGTGGTTGTTTCCTCCAACTTCATGTGCACTTGTTGGTGCAAATTATTCATGTAATCCACATAAAATTCAACCTCTACACTCCTTCATGTGTCATCACTGATATTAAACAAAATTCTACCACTCTTAGCAAGATATTTTCATATATTATCTTAATGGAATTTGAAAGAGGGATATGTGAGAACCGATATCGAAACAATGCACCATGATGGAGTTGCACTCCGATGGTAACATCGTAGCTCCAACGTAATAAGCAAGATTCGAACAATGGAAAGAATATGAAAATAAGAAAACAGGTCTACTCATTCTCATAGATTGAAAAAAGGAAGTACAAATAGGGGTGTTGTGTAACCCTCATGCCTAAACAAGGAAAGAACCCCTATGATTCCACTTACGCATATGATGTGATTGACGCATATGACGCCACTAAAGGAGTAAAAATTCTAAATAAGGAATGTAACTCCTATGATGCACTGACGCAAATGACAATGACATATTCTATGACAGAACCTGACACTTTTAATTTAACCCCCTAAGACCTATGAATCTCACAAGGTGAGATGACTCACCATGTGATGTGGACGATGACTAGGTAGTGCACACACACCAACACCCCCCCTTGATCGAAGCTGAGGTAGAGGTCATGGTAAGACAGAAAAGAAAATAAGACTCCCCTAAACAGCTAAGAAAGATGTGCCAATGGGGCCCGAAAACTAAAGGCCTGATAAGGTGCCCATATACAAACAACATCTTTCTATAAGAAGAAGAAGAAGATGATGATAAAATAAAGAGAGCTATCCAGCTCCTCCGGAAGATGATTTTTGATGGACTCCTAATGAATCTGAAGGGATCAAAGGTAGGTGATCATTGGAGGAAGGAGACAGAACATGGAGTGTCCCTAATTGTGGCCCAATATGGAAAGAAGATAAAATATCAAGAGAAGCGGTGACAATTCTGTCAATCTCCATAAGGTGGGAGTCCGCAAATATAGATATATCATCAAGAGAGTTGAGTTGCGACGAAGGAGAACCCTGAAAGGGTGAAGGAACTTGTTGTGGAGAGTCTGTGGAAGTTGGTGTGATAGCAACTCTGATCTTTGAAGAGGCGGTAGGTGGAAGAAGATGCTACAATGTGATGTTCGTATCCTCAAGCATATCATCCAAGTCTGAGTCAAGGAAATCAATGTTCTGTTGTGGAGGATTATATGAACCCTTTGAATAAGAAATATCAAGGTTTGTGGAAGCAACAGGGGATGGTAGGATCTCCAAGCTAGAATCAATGGAATCAGTAGATGCTCGTGAAGGGGAAAACCTAAGATCTAAAGCATCATGGTGTGTAGGTGAGAATTCAATCGAAGAGTCCTGTGGAGTAGAGTTACTAGGAAATATAATAGGAGCAATACTAAGTTATGAAGGAGCATGCAAAGAAATATGTGTGGGTGGCCCTTCGTAAGAAAAAGTATCGGTGAACTCACTTTCCTCCATGGATGCAAGATCATCATAAGATCCATAACCAGATGAAGGAGGATCAAAATCTCCATGAAAATTTTGAATGAAATTCCAAGCTCGTTGTGCAGACTCTATGAACTATACTCGATGTTGAAAGTCCTACGGTATAGTAAGACAAAGAATCTCGTATGACATGTCATTCTTGTTCAACCAATCTTGGTGATGAAGGTGGTCAATAGGTTCAGGTGTCGTCCCAAGAAGATGTGGTAACAAGTTGTACATAATGCAATGATCGAGTATTCCATTCTTCCATTATAGGTAGTTTCCTAGTCCTAGTTGAACAACGAAGCGATGAAATTTAATGTCCATGACGAGAGGAGCCTCCAAAGAATTCTAGTTTAACCCTCCTTTTTGCAGCACTTTATAGTTTAGTGCATTGATTACAATTAGATGCCATTGTGCATCAAGAACCAGCGACACACAATGGCATCTTATTGTAATCAACGTAATAAACTATAAAGTGCCACAAAAAGGGGGGGTTAAACTAGTATTCTTTGGAGGCTCCTCTCATCATGGACATTGAATTTCATCGCTCCATTATTCAACTAGGACCAGAAAACTACCTACAACAGAAGAATGGAATACTCGATCATTACATTATGTACAACTTGTTACCACATCTTCTTGGGACGACACCTAAACCTATTGACCACATTCATCACCAAGATTGGTTGAACAAAAATGACATGACATACGGGCTTCTTTGTCTTACTATATCGGAGGACCTTCAACGTCGAGTAGATTTCACAGAGTATGCGCACCGAGCTTAGACTTTCATTCAAAATTTTCATGGAAATTTTGATCCTCCTTCATCTGGTTATGGATCTTATGATGATCTTACATCCATGGAGGAAAGTGAGTTCACCGATACATTTTTCTTACGAAGGGCCACCCACAAATATTTTTGTGCATGCTCCTTCAGAACTTAGTATTTCTCTTATCATAGTTCCTAGTAACTCTCCTCCACATGACTCTGTGGTTTAATTCTCACTTACACACCATGTTGCTTTAGATCTTAGGTGGGAGTTACATTCCCGGAATAACCGATCAAATGTAACTCCTATGACGATCTATTATGTGTGTAAGGCCATAATGACTAGGACACCTAAGCATGGTGAATCACCTATGTGGAGGAATCCCATGTACTTAAAATATATGCATGGTAAATATCCTACACCAACACCCCCTAAATCATAGCTTAGGTGGACACATAGATGAAAACAAGGAGAAGTAGGTCCGAGCAACAAGCCTGATGAGGTACCCACATACAAGAAACTCTCAAAAAGTGGAGTAAAAGGAGAAAACCCAGTGGGAAAAACTCCCCCAAAAAAGAGAGACAAGTCCACTCTCTAATCTAAGAAAGATGTCAAGGATGGATCCTGACCACAGACGAGCCTGTAAAGGTACCCATGTACAACGAGGCAATCTCTCGGAAAGAAGAATAAGAGAGAAGAAGAGGGAGACTAGAGTAATGCAGAAGATGCCATGGACGGATCTGAACTCTGCATCTCTATGAGGTCTCCCAAAATAATGTCGATCACAAGATCCTCTACCTCTGGACTGAAGAAGATTCATCCACATCGAACTATGTACCTGCCCTGAGGAAGGACAAAAATGACGTGCTGGAAGTCTACCCACTCCGCAAAGGAAACTGAAGGTAGCAACACAAAGAACTCTGAGTCTGGTCCACAAAAGTGTGACATAGGTCTAGCAAGTGAGTGCAAAGGAACCGAAGGTAATGTCACGAGTGCATAACTGTCAGATTATGAAGGGTGAACACCTATAGAAAGGATGTCCAGCTGATGTGAAGGAAACAAAACATCCCCCCACAACAGAAAATGGATCCACAAGAAAGGGTGGATCAATGAAGGTCTCCGGAAAAGTGGAAGTGGTAAGAGTCCCATAAGGGGCACTCCCAACAACAGAGATGATGAACTCCTCTGAAATACCTGTAGATGGATGAGGAACCTGTAGTACATCACAAGTGTACTCTGTTAAAATATGACTAAGGTCAAGAAGATACTCATCCCAATGAGGGGGCTCAACAAACAGAAGAGTGATGTCAGATAGGTATGAGTCATCCAATGAAGGTAGAGGAGTGAAAGGGGCCTCACACATTGAAGGTGGAAAAGAGGCGGGTGTGATGACTGTATAAGACTGTATAGGAGACTGCTCAATATCTGATGAGATGTGGGATGTGTCAACACTCTCTGAAATAGTGAGAGAAGGAGGAGAAGATTCCTCTGTAGTACTCTCGACATCAAAATTGGGTGCACAATCCTCGTCATCAGAAGTAGAACCAATCGAGTTTGTGTCAGTGGAACTGTCATCACATGAAGAAATAGAGGAGATAACTCAATCAGCAACAACATCAATGGCAGCAGTATGTGAAGGTTATCCATAGAGGGACTGAAGAATGCTCCAGACTTGGTGGGGTGGATCTCATTCTGCCACGTGAAACTAGAGAGATGGGGAGACATGCATCATCAAGTGACCAAAAACATGGTCACAAGTGTTGAGAAATTCGTTAAGATGATGATGATCAGTGGGTGCAGGAACTGGCACAAGAAAGAAGTGTGAAATACCCTCGTAGGTGAAGTAATGTTCCATAGAAGCACACCAAACTAAATAGTTCCCTCTCCCAAGAAGAAGTGACGGAGGCTGTAAGGAGATCATATGACGCTCAAGTCTGGAAAGAACACCCTCTATGATGCAGAATCAAAAGTGCAAGGTGCACAAATTCAAGGCGTCAGACTCGGCCGATAATGCGTCTACGTGTAGTAAAAGGCCCAAGAGTACCAATGACCCCCCAAAATGTGGCACTTTATAAAGTAGTGCGTTTACAAAACTTACAATGTCATCACGTAATGTGTGAAAAATCATGCAACTTTTACTAAAGAAGCACTCAAAACCGAGCATAAAAGTTATAGCAAGAAAATGATTCCTGCAACTCATGGAAAATGCCAATAAGCACTGCAAACGGATTTAAAAAGTTCCCGAAATGGGTGCAAAGGGTGTCGTGTGGGTAATCATTGGAAATGGCATCAAATTTTAGGAAAGTTTTATTGTGCTTGCGAGGAGGAATTATCCTCCTACCAATCCCAGACCTCGCCCTCCGGCTTCGACACTCAAATGAAGGACATTCAAACAAGCAAAATATATCCAAAAAAATTATTACAATGCCAAGATAAGAATGTTTTTGCCTTAAAACATTAAAAATAGGTTGTTTTAACCACCAAACAAGTTCTAAAAGGGAATAATTTGGACCAAGATGCCTCACTTGACCGAGCTAACTCGGTTGGGTTGTGGAACGGCACATCAAGTTGAAGGCTTTGCAAATGCACCGAATCGAGTTATGCTACATCGAGCCCGAGTGGACAGGCCCGAGCCAAGTCAAAGAGACAAGTGCCAAGTTGAGAGGTAAGCGTCGGGCTAAGAGGTAACACAAATGAGCTACAAAGTTGATGCCGAGCTATGATTGCCACGTGTGTAAACTACCAAGTTGGTGGTAACCACCAAGCTGAGCCACTGAGCCACGTGCCAATGAATGCACTAGATAAGCACCAAGTTAGACGCCTAAGTTGGCACGGTCAGAATTCGTCGAATTTTGCGCTGGTGAGTCAATCGTTACTAAGACCGAGTTGAATGGCATAAAAATCCGAGAAGACCGGAAACGTCCACGTTGGAACCGGTGGACATGAGCCAGATGGTGCAGGTCACAGAGATAACAATAGAAAATGGTGGATGCTTCGAGCCAGAGTTGGAGGGAGCTGAGAAACATTACAGGGCCAAGATCAAACCGAATCTAGAGACCCAATACAGTAATCGATGCACAATTAAACACGAGTTGGTTTCTCCAACGCGGATGGTGGAAAGGACAAAAAATCAATTGCAGAGGCCATAGAGGGAGCCAAGGACCAATGAGCCTGCAACGTGAGTTGAAGATGGCCACACTAGAGGTAGAACATGAGGTAGAGGTTCCATAAGTTTGAAGTGTTTGACGATGCCAAGGCAGGAGTAACCTCAAAGATCAGATAACAGACTGGAGATTCCCGCGTGAGATGTAACTGTGAGGATGGCAGAGAGGGCACTCCAGTGAAATAGGGGAACGTCCAACCACTTTACACACCAGAGAACCAACCCGAGTTATCCATACCAAAGAATGATCTCATGAGCAAGGCAACACAATGTTGAGTAAACTTCAAACATGCAATTTGCTAAAACCTCAACACTACAAAAAGCCAACGGGAAACACACCAACAAACAAGCCAAATACATATACCCCTTTTTTATATAATTAAAATGCAAGTATAGCACAAAACAAGAATGAGAACTTGCACAAGAAACTACGAGGCGAAGAGTAGTAAGCAACCAAGGTGGGAAACATGATTCGAATCCCCAAGCTCTGATACCATGAAAGAGGGATATGTGAGAACCGATATCGAAACAACGTACCACGACGAAGTTACACTCCAATGGTAACTTCGTAGCATTAATACAATAAGTAAGATTCAAACAATGGAAATAATATGCAAATAAGAAAACAGGTATGCTCATTCTCATAGATCGAAAAAAGGAATTACAAATGGGGGTGTTGTGTAACCCCCATGCTAAAACAAGGAAAGAACCCCTATGACGCCACTGACACATATGACGTGATTGACGCATATGACGCCACTAAAGGAGTTACAATTCTAAATAAGGAATGTAACTCCTATGATGCACTGACGCCAATGACAAAGACAGATTCTATGACAGAATCTGACACTTGTCATTTGATCCCCTAAGACCTATGACTCTCATAAGGCGAGATGACTTACCATGTGATGTGGATGATGACTAGGCAGGTCACACACACCAACAGAATTGTTTCAATACTCCTATTGATAGAGTTAGTATATATGATTTTTTCTTGTGCCAGTAATAAATTCCATGTTCCTTAATCATCCCTTGCTAAACACCTGAGTAAATCCCTAAGACTTTTATTCACCTCTTTTTTTATTTTCTTCGATCTATAAATAACATGTTGTTTTGAATCACAACTTTGTGTTTAATTTCTTGCGCATTGTCCACACAAAATTCCCAACAAATTTGGTGTCCCTATTAGACACAATATTACATGACAACCTTATGAAATCCTTGACTTAAATATTTGCAATGTTTTTTTGTATTACTTATCTTCCTACAAGAAAAAAGTGTTCCATCTTCAAAATCTTATCATAGATGGAATTAAATCCTTGTCTCTTAGGTAGGCACAAGATATAATCCATGTTTGTATCTTCCCAAGGCCTCTCCAGGATGTTAAAATATTTATACAACCCTACATTTTGTGTTCTTCCCTTGGCCAACTAGAACACTCTACTCTCTTGCACAAATTTGCACACATTATCTCTCATTTGTGGCCAAAAATAACTCTCTAAAAGCTACACTATAGTCTTATCTACTCCAAAAAAATTGTCCAATCCTTTGTTTTTTTATTTCACTATATTCTTTTGTATTTGACTCTCTAGGGTTCACAACTATTTTTTGTGAACAACAACCCTTCCTATACAAAATACTCCAACTAAAGTGTCATGTCGACACTCACTGGTTTCACACTTGCCTTCCATGCCTCATTAAAATTTTCATATCTCTCATACAAATCCTTTATGGAATTAAAACCCAAAGCATCTGCTTCCATTTATGTCAACATAATACTACATTTACTTAATTCATCTCCAACCTTGTTAGTGTTAGTGTGAGTTATCATATGTGTCCTCCTCTCATGTTGGAGGGTCATCTCACATGGGTTAGGTTTACATGATCTTTTTTCATATGTGTCATGCACTAGGGTTACTCAGCACCCCTATATGTACCCCTTTTCTATTCATTTATGAGCATGCCAAGACACTCCGTTGTCTTTCCTCTATGCAAGCTTTGTTTCTGTTGAGCAAGTTCTTCCATTACTGATCATTTTTTCCTTGCTATCGCTGGAGCTTTCACGATTCCATTGGAGTGCAACTACTTCGTGGTGCCTCGTTTCCGATTCAATTCTCGCAAAATCTTTTCATGGTATTAGAGCTGAGATCGGGTAAACGTGCACTCGATTTTTTTTGTTGCTATTACTCCTTGGTTTCGTTATTTTACTTTGCATACAAGTCCTTTGATCACTATTTTCTGGAAATTATCTTGCAAATATCTCTAACAAGCTTTCTCGGAAAGTTTTTTTTGTGTTTTTTTTCTTGTGCATGTGCAAGTTTTTTCAAAATACCTTGAGAAATCAGAGGTTTTTCTGCTCTTTTTAGTTGGATGTATCAAAATCCAAAATAGAGATTCTTTTCATTTTTTTTAATTTATTAAAATGGAAGTGAATTTTTTTTAAGCTCTCTGGTTTTTGCAGGATATGCATGTTGTCTGTGGTTGCAAGATCTTTGAGTTCTTCAATCGTGGTTGCTCATCAACGAACTGTTGTCCCTCTGACCATTTTTGGACTGTTCAAACTGCCATCACTGTTCATTCACGCGCAGCTTGCATTTTTTCTTCATTCCAGGCATTTTTTGGACTGTTCCAGGGATTTTCTTGGACCTTCCAGACATTTTTTTAACTGTTCTACGCATTTTTTTTACTATTCAGGCGTTTTAAACTTTTTTCTAGGTGTTTGCATGGACTGTAGACTTTGTTTCACGTAAAGGACGATCGCCTCCTTTGTTCCACGCACCTACAAACTCTTATTACCAAACGCCTTCTTGAAAATCTTCTGCCGCGGCCTCCTTCATGCTGTCCACGCACAGGTATAGTCATTGTTTTCTCTTCAGTCTCCTTTTTGGGATAGTCACTTTATTTGGTAAGTGGATTTCTTTCCTTTTTTTTTAAATCTTCCTCAACAAAAAAAAACCGCTGCTTTTTACAAAACGAGCCGTGTTTTTTTATTTATGTTAAGTTTTTTGTTTGGGAAAAACAACTCAAACTTTTTGGTAAGTTTTTAAAATTTCTAATTTACCTTGTTTTTTAAAATATGACAAGTTTCTAAAGAAATTTTTTTTAATTAGAAACATTCAATCTTTTTAAAAAATCTTCATCTAAAAATCTTCATTAGATTAGATCTAATTAGTTTTAATTAAATTAGATCTAATTTTTATTTAATTTCACATTATTTAACTATATTTCTTTGGCATTATAATTTGGTCTATTGGCTTTGTGTATTTTTTAACCTTCCGTCGAGTGCCGAAGACGAAGGGTGAGGTTCGGGATTGGCAGGTGGCATAATCACCGCTCGCAATTCCAACAAATTGTATTTCAAATTTCATGTCCTATTTCCAATAAGTCATACATGCGACATTTTATTTTGTCCCTGCATCTATAGGGCACTTTTCAAATATCATTTGGCAGGCTCATGTGACTTTAAAATTTACTAATCCAAAAAGAATCGGGAATCTGGTCTTTATCGCCCTCTCTTGTAGATGTTGATTCAATAATGCTAAGTGTTTTGAGCACTGATATTTTCTCAAAAAATGTTACATGTTACCATCAGAACAGCCTCCTTTATGATGGAAGTCACTATGCTATTCTACATGCACTAATTTTATAATCCTACCGCATATATTGGGGGGTGTCTTAGTAATCAGCTTATGTCAGCTCATTCATGGGAAATTGGGTATATGTCGTTTTCATTTTGTAAAATTTATGGTAAAGCAAATAAAAAATAGTCTTACTGTGAATATTTTTCCACTCTTCATTGCGACGTGAGACGCTTTCATAAAGAGTACTTAAACACCAGGGCGATGGAATACAAACTAACTGATATCAAGTTTTAGCTTGTGCTTGTTTACGGTGTCCAATTTGTTGCAGCTATACGAAACTCTAACGCTCTGCCCTTGTCTCCACTCTATGCGATGTTATTACGCTAGTTGCTAAGAACCTGTAGTTACCAAGTGTTTCAAACCACACACATTAGACCCGAATGAAACCAACGCACTAACCTATAAAGTGCCGAAAGCAGGGGGGTTGTAAATGTTTCCAAGGAAGACAGTGTTACTTTACTGCAATTGATTCTCTCTCTCGAACTATGGATGCATTTTCAATTCCTGTGATAAACGTAGAAATAAACAAATGCCCATGGAGATCAAAATTAATAATTAAACTCAAGAGAATATCTTTGTATATCACCTTACGTCACCATGAGTCATACTTAGACTTGGATATGCATAAAGTACGATGAACCTGAAATTTCTTCAGCAAGACCTCCCCAAATCTGCAGTGATGAAGCTATAAAAGATCTTCTTGGCATGTCTGTTTCTCCTAACTTGCTCTTCTACATAATGAATGACGTCTAAAACATCTACATATGCGTAGTATACCTGATCAAATTCGATTTCTTTAACAACTAGATGACATGTTTAGCAAAAGAACTTGTCAATTCATACTACTCGAAACTGATTCCCAGTGACATTTAAAAATTGTAGCTTAGCTTTATTCAAGTAATTTTTCGACAACAGATTTTTGATAAAATGATGTCAATGTTGGAAATATGTTAAGTATGTCCTCACTAATATCTTTGATGCTCTCTATGATGAGGTCCTGAATATCCTGTCTTCGTGTCAACTTTCTACGGAAGCTAAATATGCTTTGGGCAGTAATAATTGGACTCAATGCCCACATATCACTGTCCCAATTTCGTCCCACCTTATTCGAGAACTAGGAAAAACTCATTCAAATGGTGTTGTCTCAAATTACATGAGTCACAGTTCCCTTTCCACCAAGTACCATCCAGGGACTGCAGACTCCATAAGCCAGGAAAGAAACTAAGGATCAACCTAAGAAAGAAACCAAGATTAAACCTAAAATTCTGAGCCTAGAGCGCAGAAAAGCAAGTATTTGTGTTCCTATTGCAAGAATAATGGTCACGACGAGCAACACTGTTTTAAGAAACAGATTGATCATGTATCTCATTTACTTGAGAAAAATAAAATAAGTGTTCCTGAATCAATAAAACAAAGTGCTCCGAAGGCCGAGTCTTCTACTACAAAAGGTACTAGAAATGATAAGAAGAAAGGAAAGGCCCTTGTAGCCAAAGTTGCTCCTTCATCGACATGGATTATAGATTCCAGTGCCTCGCACCACATGGGTTCTTCGCATGTTGAGTTTTCCAATATCGAACCTTGTGGAATGTCCCAAATCATGATGGGTAATGACACGACGGTGTCGGTTTCCGATAGTGGATCGGTAGAGATGGATGGGGGAACATTTAACCAAGTGTTGAGTGTTCCTAATCTCTCTACCAATCTCCTATTGGTTTACCAAATTACTCACCTTGGTGAAGGAATGCGAGTGGCTCGGTGATTATTCATGAGCTTAACAATGACACTACAGTGGCTGAGTGAAAGGCAAATCACCGTTCACGGTTGTACACCTTCTCCCACTTTACTTCTGATTCTACGCCCACTACCTTGCTCACTCATGCAAATGAGGTTAGTAAGCTATGGCATGAGCGTTTTGGACATCTAAACTATCGCTACCTTGAACAATTGAGTCAAAACGAAATGGTCAATGGGTTTCCTCACGTCAAGTTTTCTAAGCGTCTTTGTGAGGGTTGTACCCTTGGAAAGCATCCTGAAAATAAATTTGACAAAGGAAAAGCCTGGAGAGCCACTCATCCTTTGGATCTTGTTCACAGCGATGTTTCTGGTCCATTTCCTTCTCCTTCATTTACTAGAGCTCTTTATGTGTTAACCTTCATTGATGACTATTCGCGATATACTTGGGTATATTTTCTTAAGCTTAAGTCTGAAGTCTTTGAACATTTTCAGGACTTCAAGGCTCTTGCTGAGAAACAAGCAGAACGGTCTATCAAGGTTCTTCGAACTGACAATGGAGGTGAATATGTAAACAATAAGTTCATGGATTTATGTACTTCTGAAGGGATCTCTTTGCAACATACAGTTGTTTATAGCCCTTCGCATAATGGAGTCGCAGAAAGAAAGAACTGTACTCTGAAGGAGATGGCCACTTGTATGATTCACTTGAAGTCTCTTCCTCCGCAGTATTGGGCCGAAGTAGTGAATTGTGCAAATTACATTCAGAACCGTGTTCCACACAAGGCAGTAAGAGGGATGACACCCTTTGAAGCTTGGTTTGGATGCAAGCCTGATGTTGAGCACTTTCGATTCTTCGGATCCAAGGCTATGGCTCGGATTCCCAAGAAGAAATGCAAGGCCTTAGAACCACAATCCAAAACTTGTATCTTTGTAGGGTATCCTGATGGCATAAAGGGATATCGATTGATGAATTCTACTTCTCATGAGCTATATATTGAGAGAAGTGTTAAGTTCGATGAGTCTTCTTCGACTTCTACTTCTCCACCTATGGAGGTTCTTCAGCTCGTTGATTCGGATTCTGACTCATCAGATGATGATACTGCTGAGCGTGCTCCTCTTCCGAATCCTCCCGACCATCAGATCTTTGAGTCTTCTAATTTTGACAGTAGTGATGACGAGGACTATGTCCCTTCTCACTCAAGTGAAGAATATTTCGACTCTGAACCTGATCCTCCTGGTCCCCTTTGGGCCAGGAAAACTTTGCAAAGTGCTAGAGATTTAGTTGGAGATACTTTGGATATGAGACATACTCACTCAGATTTCAATGGACCCCACTCTTTCTTCACCTCTGCCTCTGATCCATAGTATTTCCCAGAGGCTTCTGGTATTCCTGAGTAGGATTCTGCCATGGATGTGGAGTATTCCTCTCTCATGAAGAACGATACTTGGGACGTCACCACTCTTCCAAAAGGAAGAAAAATTGTTCCGTGTAAGTGGGTGTTCTGAACAAAGTATGGAGTAGATGGAGACGTCAAAAATTTTAAAGCGCGATTAGTAGCTAAGGGTTTCTCCCAGATAGCTAGGGTTGATTATACAGAAACCTTTGCTCTGATTATGAAGATGACTTCTATTCGACTGACCCTAGCCATTGCCGCAGCAAACAGATGGAAAGTCCATCAAATGGACGTTAAGAGTGCCTTCCTTCATGGTGACCTAGAGGAAGAGATCTCTATGGAACAACCTTTGGGTTATGTCCAAGATTCCTCCCTCGTTTGTAAGTTAAAGAAGTCTCTTTGTGGCGTTAAACAAGCCCCTCAGGCTTGGTATGCCAAGATGGACTCCTTCTTACTTACATCAGGGTTTACTAGGTGTCACTTTGATCCAAATGTTTATATTCTACGGAAAGATGACTCCATACTCATTCTTGTTCTCTATGTTGATGACTTGTTGATCACAGGTAGCTCTTCCTCTATTATTGATTTTGTGAAGATCGCCTTAGCCAACAAGTTTTCCATTACTGACTTAGGTCTGCTTCATTACTTCTTTGGGATCCAGATTTCACAATCTAAATCGGGAATCTTGATTTCGCAACCTAAGTATGCTCTTGATTTGCTAGCTCAATTTCATATGTCTGATTGCAAGTCTTCTCCTACTCCTTTTCTTTTCGGGGTTAAGTTGGTTTTAGATTGCTCTACTCCCTTGGTTGATGGTACTCTTTACCGATAGTTAGTGGGGAGCTTGATCTACTTGACTCGCACTCAACCAGATTTATCATATGTTGTTGGGATCGTGTCCAGATTCATGTAGGAGCCACATGAGCTGCATTGGAAAGCAGCTAAATGGATCCTTCATTATGTTCGTGGCACTTATGTTAATGGCATACACTATCATGGAGGGGTTGATATTGACTTGATTGGATTCACAGATTCTGATTGGGCCGGTGACTTAGATCATCAGAAATATACTTCTGGCTACAGTTTCTCTCTTGGTTTGGGTCCTATTAGTTGGTCTAGCAAGAAGTAGAATGCAATTGCGATATCATCTACAGAGGCAGAATACAGAGGAGTAGTTAACGCTGCCACAGAAGCTATTTGGCTATAGGGTATTCTGACAGAGTTTGGCATCCACTTTCGGCGGCCTACCATTATCTAATGTGATAACACGAGCACAATCTCTATTTGCATAAATCCAGTTCAGCATCAGCGGATGAAGCACATTGAGATCCATATGCACTTCATACGGGAGCTTATTCATGATGGTATCATCGGCATTCAGTACATTCAGACAGCTGATCAGATTGCAGACTTATTCACCAAGCCTTTCACTGAGATGAAGTTTCTTCACTTACAGTCTCTTCTTGTGGTGAGGTCTTCTGCAGCTGCCCATCTTCTTAGGGCTATGTAGCCATTCTCTTCTTCTTCTTCTTCTAGGAAGATTTTGTTTGTATATGGGCACCTTATTAAGCCTTTAGTTGCCAGGCCCTATTGACACATCTTTCTTAGTTGTTTAGGAGTGTCTTCCTTTTCCGTCTGACTCATCACAGCCGCTAACCCAACTTCGATGAAGGGGGGGTGTTAGTGTGAGTTATCCTATGTGTCCTCCTCTCATGTTGGAGGGTCATCTCACATGGGTTAGGTTTAGGGTTTCATATGTGTCATGCACTAGGGTTAATCAGCACCCTATATGTACCCCTTTTCTATTCATTTATGAGCATGCCAAGACACTCCACTATCTTTCCTCCATGCAAGCTTTGTTTCTGTTGAGCAAGTTCTTCCATTACTAATCATTTTTTCCTTGATATCGCTGGAGCTTTCACGATTCCATTGGAGTGTAACTACTTCGTGGTGCCTCGTTTCCGATTCGATTCTCGCAAACTCTTTTCACTATATTCTTTTGTATTTGACTCTCTAGGGTTCACAACTATTTTTTGTGAACAACAACCCTTCCTATACAAAATACTCCAACTAAAGTGTCATGTCGACACTCATTGGTTTCACACTTGCCTTCCATGCCTCATTAAAATTGTCATATCTCTCATACAAATCCTTTATGGAATTAAAACCCAAAGCCTCTGCTTCCATTTATGTCAACATAATACTACATCTACTTAATGCATCTCCAACCTTGTTAGATTTATCAAACTTATGATGTAACACAAATGTATAGTTGTACATACTCTTCCCATTTCATATGAATTTCATTCAATCATCCTTAAATATTTATTAATTGCAAATCCTAATTATCAGTGTATAAAACAAACTCATTTGGTAATAGATAGTGCCTCCACTTTTTGAGTGTCTACATAGTTGCATAGAACTTCTAATCATACACACTATACTTACTCTTTTTTCATTCAACTTCTCATTGGAATATTCTACCAGTATATATTATTGACTCGACATTATGTTAATGGTTGTTCCACTAGCATCACAATCCATCTAGAATGCTTTTACATAATTGGGTGATGTCAATATTGGATACTTAGTCACTTTCTTATTCAACTCTTGAAAATGTTTTTCTGTGACTTATTTCTAGACAAAATCCTTTGTATCCCCTCTCATGGCCTTTACAGTAGTTTCGCATGTTCCACTATATTTTTTGATTAATTTTTGGTAGAAACTTTCCAAGTCATGGAAGTAGTCACTTTCTTATTCAAATCTTGAAATATTTTTTCCGTAACCTAGTTCTAGAAAAAATCCTTCTTATCCCCTCTCATGGCTTTTATGGTAGTTTCACATGTTCCACTAAATTTTTTTATGAAATTACAGTCGAAACTTTCCAATTCGTGGAATATTTATGCCTTAAATTTATTATTTGGTGATGATTGCTCTAGTATCACTCACACCTTTTTAGGATCCATCTTTAGAATTGAATGAGAAATCATAAAACCTAAATACACAATCTCCTCTTCTCTTAAAGTGCACTTCTTCAAGTTCATCAATAATGTATCTTCTCACGACCACTACAATACTAGCCTTATGTGTTTCAATGTTCTTCTTGTGTCCTACTGAATATCAAGATGTCATCTGGGAACACAATCACAAACTTCCCTATAAATATCCTCGGTACTTCATTTATCAACATCATAAAAGTGATTGATGCATTTCTCAACCCGAACAACATCACAAGCCATTCATAGAATCCTTCTCACATCCTAAACACAGTCTTCCATTTAGCCCCTTTTATTATGATAATCTGATGATATCCACTCTTTAAATCAATCTTGATGAAGCATATATCTCCACTCAAAAAATCCATGATGTCAACTATGCACGGTATTAGAAACATGTACTTAATTATGATCTTAATGATTTACTCTTGAATATGTGCACATGTACTATTATCCATCCTTCTTTAGCACCAGAACTACAACATTATTCATATAATCAAGTTTTTCCATATCAATCCCCTATCCAATAATGATTGAACCTACTTTTCTATCTCTTCATTCTCTTACAACATCATTTTGTAATCCACCTTGTTTAGCAAGATTGGCCCTAGATTAAATCCATGTGGTGACTTATATCTCTCATGGGTGGTATTCCTCTTGGCATATCATCTTATACTACCTCCAAAAATTCTTCCAACATCCCCTCTAGCTCACATAAAAGAGACTCAACTCTTTATGTAGTGGCTCCCATATGCTTCTTTCATGTGGGTCTCACCATTAGTGAAAAAAATTAATCATTATGAAATACCTTATAAAGGAACTATTTCCCAAAATTAAAACCTTCATACCCAACTCTACCTTTTCTCGATTCTTGCAAGGGATTGAGGATGTATTATTTTCCATCCTTCACCACCTTGTATGTGTTTGTGTGACCATCATATAGTGTCTTTCGATCAAATTTCCATTATCTCTTGAGAAACAAATGGCAGACATCCATGGCCATTATGTCACACATGATTTTATCTGCTTATCTCCATATCTAGAACTTGACTAGACTTTGATCAATTACCATGAGTTGGTTTCAATTATGTAACCATGAAATTTTGTACGGATTGGGATTTGCAATCCTCTTCAAACCTAACTTATCCACCATCTCACATGTTGCAATGCTTCTGATATCCACTATCAACTTACAAATCTTGCCTTTTGACTTGCATGTGGTCCTAAACAAATTCTTCCTCTGAGATATGTCAACGTATTCTCTTGTTGGCTTCAAAAAAAGGTGCTTCATCATAAATGTTTCTCTCATATTCAATTGTTATCTGTAATTCATTGATGCATCTCTCTCTTATGATTTTGTAATACGATCAGTAACATTATTGTGTCTTCATCCACCCTTATTTTGTGTGTGGCCACTCAAAATCTATATACTCTTACTCATTGCACCTAAAACATGTGCCACTAAACCCATTATTGTATTCATGTTGAAAGGATCCCCTTCCCCCTTGAAGTGTGTCCTCTTCCTCTTTGTGAATCCTCACTACATAGCAAAGTACTAGCCTCACCTTCTTGTGTGAAACTCCCTCTACTGCCACCTTTTGTATGGCCTTGAGAAAATTTCTCCTTGCCTTGCATTGCACCTATCTATTTTCACAACAAATTATCCTTTTCCCTTAGTGTGTATTGATAGGTATATTCCACGTAGTGAGTGCACTTGAATCATCCCAAACTCATTTCATATCGAGATATGCAACATATTTATGTAACATGAGATATTCTCCATGTCACCCTCAATATGACCCACTTAAACAGTAATTCTATAAAACTCAAAGTGTATTCTTTCTCATTAATCTCCCTATGTCGTAGATTTTATAGACTTTTGACCAAACTGAGATAATAGTCTTCATGTAATAATTTGTCCTTTAGCTATGTCACCAATCTCTACCAAGTATTGATTTTTGGTTTTCCTCTATGAATTCTTTCTATTTTTACATGATTTCACCACAAAGATGTATGACCCTTCATTTTTGTGATCTTCCATATATTTATACATGAAGTACTTTGCAAGTTCCATTATCAAATAAATGATCTCTTCTAGCTCTATAGTTGTAAAATAGCTTGGGGTATCTAGTCTAGGAACACTCCCCAATCTTTGAATAACATGTATCATCCATTCCTTTGGCCCTTTAGCTTGTACTTCCCTTGATTATTCCATGGCTTTCACCCTTGGCTCCATGGGTTCTACCTCATCATCATTAGCATCATCCACCATGATGCCTTTGCATTGGTAGTCTCCATAGCCTCCAAATGGTTTTGCATTGTCCTTATCAACATGGCCAAGTCATCAAGTCGTACACCTCTGTCTGCTTGAGCCCTCATGACATTTCTTCTCTGATTTCCCATTAGTATTTCTTCAAGAGAAAGAGATCCAAAATCTTTGCAACCTTTACACCTTATACCAAACATCTACTTCATTGGAATATGTGTACAATAAGTTTTTACTCACACTTGCAAATATAGAAAACCAAGAATGCTTGGTTTGCATCTGAAAACCTTCCACCCAACAACAACTTACTAGAAGATGTCAACAATGATTTTCTACCCACATTTACAAATGTGGAAAACCAAAATATTTTTCGTTGCTTACTCTCAAGGAAAGAAAATATTACTTTGACACCAAATGATGTAGACATAGTTAGGGAGCCCATTTAGGAGCAACCTTCAACCACGCATCCCTCAAAGTTAACACATGAAATAGAATATAGTAACACAAACATTCAACTTTACTAATGAATCAAAAATGTCAAATAAATATAGATTGAACACCAACAATACTTCCTCAACAATTTTCAAAGAGATACATAGAATCACAATTGGGCAATCTCTCTTTAATAATTTTTGTTATTACCAAATGTCCAATTGCCCATAAATTCTAAAAAATAACTATATGTTGTCAATAACTCCTGTCTAGCTTCAAGGTTCGAAGGTTTATTTATATAGGCATGTAAGCCACCCAAAGGAATCCTTGAGCTTAGTTGCATGATACCCATCAAAACTCTTTAAATTGTAGAATTTTACAAAAAAAGGCCAATGGACCTGTACAAACTAAGTCGTCTTGACCCCAGACTTCAGTGGACCATAAACTTCCATATACATATGTGTGCGATGTTGACAAGCCATTGTTGTTTCAGTAGACTTTTACAGTGTTGGCAGACCATCATGGCTTTGATGGACCTTCATGATATCAACAAGACCTCTGTGATATGACTTAAACTTCCATGACAACACATAAAACACAAAACCTACTCTAATAGTTTTGGTTGATACAATATTGTTTTTGGACTAGGATGTTTTTGCATCAACTCTTGAGGTCAAAAGGATGGTTCTACCCTCTAACTTTAGTTTCTGATCAATATCCTCACAAAACTCTAACCTAAGGTGTATGATGTCAGAGCATTTAATTACACCAGTAATCTTTCATCAAAGAAAACTTTATAGGGGTGTGTTCATGTAAACTATTTGACTATTTGTAGTTTTAGCATGGTATAAGTTAATCAAAGGGAAGCATCAACATTCTATCACTTCAAGGGAATCAATTACATCAAGGAAATTTAGTTTCATTTTCCGATATGATTCCAACTTAATTAGTTGATTTATTCAATTATTGGTAGCATTCGAGAAGTGGATGGGTCTATTGAATACCTAGAAGTAATAGGTTTTGGTGCATAGGAAAAAACTTAATGTGGAATGAATCAAAACTAAGAATATGATTGTACATTTGGATTCTCCTTGAAATAGTATGTACTTTACAAAATTGACACTATATTTCAAGCTTGTATGTAAAATTTATGGCCCCTGAAAGTTTCAAGGTTTTACACCCTATCAAAATTGTTGTGGTAGTTTTGAAACCTTAAGTGGAAACTTTAAAATTATCAGGTTAGTTTCGTAGCGTCAAATATGAACAAAGGTGTGGTTATATAATTGCCTCTCTACATACAGTGACATTTTCACCTACAGTGATTACAACGAGAAATTAACTTCCCAAAACTCAATATTGTCAAATGATGAACATTTTTAAGGTACTTGAGCATGTGAAGAGACACTAAATATTATCAAGGATTTTGAAAAGGATATGAAAGTATTAGTTGGATATATTTTCAATTGGGAGTTGTAAGAAAGTGAGAGAGAAACTAGGAAGAGTCAATTACCCAATAAGAGCAATGAAAGAGGAGAGATAAAGGGTCGAAGAGAGTTCAGCTGAGGGAAGAATAGAGTGATTGCTCTCTCGCATTTTAGTTAAAGAGATTCATTTGAAGTATATTAAGGGACTACATGTGGTGTGTTTTATCTTAGTGCATGTTATAATTCAACAAATCATGTATGCAGCATGTAATTGATGTAATGAAATAATTATTACAATTTTGGATTTATTGTGTGTGTTGGGGGGGGGGGGGGGGGGGGGGGGGTTGTCTAGGTTGCAAGGATAAAGTTATCCTTCATTGGACCCCCAAACATTGACTTGCATCATGACTAGTAGTAGATAGCCTCAATCTAGTTACACAACTACACCAGAATTGAACTCTACTATAGGCCCACCATATCCTTATTTTTTCATCACCCTCTCCAAGCACGAAGAAAAACATCCCTATGGTATTCAAATGGACATCAAATTTAAGGTCAACCATTTTTTACATGCTCAACAACAAGATTATAATCGTTGCTCATGCTCCTTGGCTATCAATATAGGTTAAATGTCTCGACATAACAAGATTTGAAATGAGGCCTTTAAATTGATTTTGATACTAGTATCACATATTCCTCGTTGAGGATTTTGTTCTACATTAATATGTATATTATATATTGTTTGAGCTTAAAAATCGTCATGTCTTTCCAATATCTCTTCATATATAGTGAAATTTTTCCCTTCAATCTTAATAATAACTAGTGATAATCATAATAACATTATGATGATAACGTTTTCTTCCATAAAGCATATTCATTATTACAATTAGGCACTATATTCATTCCATTATAATGAGTTGCAAAATTTGTTTGTAATTTGTGGATTGATTTCTCGTTTTGTATGTTTTGCTTCGATATTTTGTTGGTTTCAGATGTAACGGGCGGGATCCCAGTCAATCCCCTGGTTCATAGCTCCAGTCAAAGGTGCTTAATCATAAAAAAAATATGTGAATTGATTTGGCATATAAGAGTTCAATTATTTACTTGTTAAAGGACAGGTTCCTAGCGCAATATTTGCAAAACCTTCCTACATGGTTGTGGTCCAGTAAAATTGGAGGAAGCACAAATTTATTTTTTGTGGATCAACGACAACTATAATTGGAAATAAAGGTGTCATAAAAATGAAATTTGCATATGCAAATGGTTAATGTATAAATGTGTTCGTTGAATGTTTCCAACATGCCAAACATAACATGGGATGCTCTACTAGTGTGGGACTAATCTTGTAGAGCAACCTCCGGAGACAACCGACTATGTTCCTACTCTAATGCTACTCATACCTAAATTAAATGCATGAAGGGAAACTTATTGGGGAAAAGAGTTAAAGAAATACATAACGTGGAAATGGACAACAATGCGTTGAACTTCTCAATTGTCTAAATACATTAGAATAACTATGAATATGCAAGATAGATTGAAACGCGATGCAAAAACAAGTGTAGGGAGTAAGAACAGTTCGAATATTGGAATGAAGTTTCCAAACTAAGAAGAAATCCAAGGGTAAAGAAGTTAGAACCACAAAGCTTTTATCAATTACTTATAAATTATAAACAATTGTAATTTGTTATGCAAGGGCTTGTCTTTTGTACATAGACAAAACTAGGGGCCATGGCACCATGAATTAAAATGAGGCCCAAGTAGGTTCAAGAAGAAAGAAATCAATGTTTGCAATGAGAGAGTTGGCCTTTTATATAATGGTTAAGAGAGAAGGGGGGTGGAAATCAATCCTAGTTTTTCCAAAAGTTGAAGAATTAAATCAAGAGGATTTGATATTTTATGGTTCTATAAATTTTGGATAGCTCAAGCTACAACTCTTTCAATCATGCCCATACTGCACATGTTTGTACCTACCATATGTGATTCATTTGATTTTAAGTCCATTGTGAAAGCTCTTAACTTTGACTTTAGCTTTAAAGAAGAGGAAACCTTTAATATTTGAATGGTGGCTTCTATGGCTCCTTTAGGTCCCTGTGGGTTTCTTAGTTAGCCTCATTCAAATATACAAGCTTTTACAATATTGGATGAGCCACTATTTAAAATTGGCCTTAGCTTAATTAATTTTAAAAAAAGTTGTTTAGCCTGGAGAGTTATGTAGTTTTAGCTAGATCATTTACCACAAGGAATAGTATGCTAAGAAAATGGAGCCAATGCGGAATTTCTCAACACAAACTACCTTCAGTATTAGACAACTTAGTCTATTGAATCACCCCCTCTTTAGGTAAAATAAAAAGGGTGAACACTCTATTCATGGATTATAATAAAAATGTTCACCTAATAGGTGCCTACTTCTTATGCATCGAGATTCGACTTCCACATAATAATTACTCTTGCTAGGGGCTAGGGTATATGTGCCTTGTATGATAATAGCACAATTTGGGGCCTACATGCCTATGCATAGTTGGCTTACAGGGAGTACATAGTGGTCTTATATGTGCATACATTTGCACGTCATGTACATTAAAAGGACCCATCTTTTCCTTTCTTTTCTCCTCCCAGAGATAGTGTCTTCGCTACCTTCTTCATTACCCCAATCCCACACACTTGGATTTATTAACTTTGTTCTCTCTCTTTTACTTTTCATTTATAACTAATAAGGTGACTTCTTTGTTGCGTTAGTTTCATTGACTTCCACTTGTGTCGCATTTATCCCCTTCTAATTCAATGCCCTTGTCTTGTTACAATAACATCTTCTCATTACTCGCAATCCTCTTTTCAAATGTTTTATATTATTCTAAATTTATATGATTGGTTTTATTAAAATACTGAAAAATGGAGTTTATTCTTCAGTAAAAATAGGGACTCTAGAGTAGTGCATGTCAACTATGAATGTCTTGCCCACCACACTTGTTTGTGATTGCAACTTGGTTTATATTTTTTGCGTTTAGTATGGAATGCAATTCTTTTATATGACTTATGGAAGAGATAACTCCCTTGTTATGCAAGATTAAGACGACTATATCTTCTTTAGGTTTTTTATGCCATTATATGTTCCTATGTTCATGATGTTTCAAGGTATAACATGAAAATTCTAGAATTGGCAATGAGACCAAAATTATTTTTTGGAACCATTGGCTAGTGCATAATTATACTTTGAATCTTTTTATTATCAAAAGTGTGATGGCTTTAGCGTTGGGACTTCTATTTCGCATTACTTCATTAGTACTTTTTAGTATAATTTTACGATATTCAAAATTGGCCTTAAGGAAGGGAGCTTTGAAGCCTCCACATTTTGCAATTATTAGTGTCAATTTTGTAATTTTAATGTCAAATTAGTTTATCACTTATGTTGTTATTTTATTTTAATGTTAATATCATTTTTGCATTGAATCATCATATTTTTATAAATATTCACTAATCATTTGTTCATCATACATATTTATTGTTCTTTGAATAGAACTAGAAAGAGATCTATTCTTTTATAAAATATAGTTTAATAAAATCCTAAATATTTATTCTAGATTAAATGCTAGTAGAGACATCCTTAGCTAACTGAGCATGAAAAGAAATCCATTTCTTTTGAAAGTCATAGCCATCTTGCATGGCGCAATATAAACAATGCCTATAATGAATGAAAAATTTTAATGACGTCCACGAGACCAAACAGGGTATGGGACCCAAAGTGCAAACACAAACTAGGCAGCCAAACACCAAAAAGATGCCCAAAATAACCGCTACTTCTACCTTTCTTCCAGTTCTTTGCTAATCTTGATTCTTTTGCTATGGATTTTGATCAAAAAATCTGTTGTTTTTGCCACCCTTTCCTCTTCAAACCAAGTTTTAAAATCATCCACTGTTAAAATATCCACATAATTGCTATGTATTTCCTCATAAACTACACATTCCATGACGAAATGTCATTCCGATTCCACCGAACCCGACATTCAAAACTAACAAACCCTTTCTGACCACTCCTATTTGGGCATTTTCCATCTCCCGGTTTCACACCTAAGATGATGTGAACTAGTTTTTAACTGCGCAATTAACATTTTAGCTTTCCACTTAATCATCACTCCAATATAATGTTTTTGCCCATGATCACATGTGGGATTAAAATTCTTGACATAGTATTCTCTTTTTCGTCCAAGCTGCTTATTCCACATGTTACAAAAATCAAATGTTGCTTGAAAACCTCTCAACTCAAAGAGAGATGAGTACTTCCAAAGTGTAAAAAATAATTAACACCTTTATTTCAAAGAAAAATCAGCTCACAGTCACGAAAGCCAAGGTCATGAACCTTATAACATGGCACAAAAACCATATATCCAAGTCCAATGTACAACACAGACTGTTCTGGACACCATAAGAATTATAGGGGAAGTTAATGATCACAGTGCATGAAGAAATGTTGAAACTTGGTCAAAATGAAATATCCCTTGTTGGGATCTTACCACAAAAAATGACAAAACACAGAAATTTGCAGCAATATACTAAATCTGATTTTTGTAGAATTTATACAGAAAAGTACAGCTAGGGCAGCAAACAGAAAAATGTGAATAACTCTTAAAATACCCGTCCAAAATACTTGAAATTTTAACTGGAACAAGATAATAATATGTAGAACACAAGGGAAATATTTTTGGAATTTTTCAGATAACAGAATGCTGCCAGAAATTTACAGCGTGCCTAGAATAGCCGGAAAACTTCGAAAATTAATATCTTTTCGAATACAAATGCAATAAAGATGAAACTTTGGAAATAATATATATAAAAATAGTAGATAACTCTCCAACCTTCAGATCTGAAAAAGGACTGCTGGAAACCCTAGAAATTAGGGCTGCAAATTCCCAAACAAGTCGCCCCCTTTGGAAAACAGCCAAAACCCTTGTGAAACCCTCTGTAGATGATGCCGAATCCTTCTTCTATGGCTGCCGTAGGTCTGATCCGAAA
The DNA here is from genome assembly GCA_019776745.2 of Taxus chinensis. Lineage (NCBI taxonomy): Eukaryota > Viridiplantae > Streptophyta > Pinopsida > Cupressales > Taxaceae > Taxus > Taxus chinensis. The sequence continues at coordinate 46,120,018 of CM034153.1, forward strand.
ACCGGCTGAAAATCTCCACAAAAACTCTCAAAACCCTTCAAACCCTAATTCTGCAAATCCTGAAAATACCTCTGTAAAACAGCCCTGAAATCCACTCCAAATGACAAGCTAGGGTAGATCTTTCACTACCGAAGAATGCCCTGCTAGCTAGGGTTGGATCTTTCACCACCGAAGCTAGAGTTCCCGTGGGATCTTACTCCACAAGCTAAAAGTTGCAAACAGTAGTTGCACCATGAAAAGAAAATATGAGTGTATGTATGAATGATTATCCTTTCACCCCTCACCTCCTTTTATAACCTTTTAATGCCAAAGAAACCCTAAAACCACTCAAGGCGCACTTTCCCAAAAAGAGGGCCTTATTAAAAATAACTTGAAGTTGCTTTTATGGGCCTAGGCGCCTAGGCCCATAAAGTAACCTCAATGAAGAAATATAACATTTAATGCCATGCATGTCCTCTCAAGTCGCCAAAAAGGTACTTTAAGTGGCCCCAATGATGAAACATAACATCTAGTCCCTTTTTAAAAGTACTTTATGACCCAGTCAATAAAAAATAATAACTGGACTAGATGCCCATACCCAATAGCAAAATAGTGTCTGTAACCCCTTGGGCATGACTAGGGTTAGGGCACGCATTGGCCCTTAGGCCATGGGCGAGGGAAAAGGGACATTACAGTCCTCCCTTCCCAAAATTTGCTTGTCCCCAAGCAAATGCAGACTAGGATGCCGTAGAATCTGTTCTCCCTCCCAAGTAGCATCCTCAAGAGGCAAACCCTTCCATCGCACCAAATATTCTGTGATCTTTCTATTCCTGAGCTTCCTCTGTCTGACCTCAATAATAGAATCCGGTTCTAAAACCAGCTTCCCCTCCTCATCCAGTGGTGGCAACTCTGTAGAAGGTACAATGTGATGTCCTAAGGCCTTCTTAAGGCATGATACATGGAAGACATTATGTATCTTGCTGTGCTCTGGAAGATCCAACTCATATGCAACTGCACCCACTCGCCTGACTATCCTGTATGGACCATAAAACCGGGGCTTCAGCTTTTCCGCCCCCTTCTGCTTGAGTGATGACTGTCTGTACGGCTGTAGACGCAAGAACACCAAGTCTCCTACCTCGAAGGACCTCTCTACCCTGTGTCGATCCGCATAAACCTTCTGTTGATTTTGCGCCTTCTGGAGATTCTCCTTAAGAGCTCGTAGGATATCTTGGTTCTCCTGTAACCAATCCCGAGCTTTGGGAGCTCGACTATCTGATAATACTAAGTCAGCAAATGACATGGCATCGTATCCATACAAAGCTCTGAAAGGCGTCATGCCAATACTCATCTGATATGTGGTATTGTAGCAATACTCACCCATATGCAACCATCTGATCCATGCCTGCTGATGTCCAGTCACATAACTCCGCAAATAGCCCTCTATCCATTTGTTGACAATCTCCGTCTGCCCGTCAGTCTGAGGGTGGTAGCTCGTGCTAGGAGTCAACTCGGTACCAGCAAGTCTGAAAAATCTCCTGCCAAAAAGTGCTCATGAAGATCTTGTCCCTGTCGCTGATAATATTTTTAGGCAACCCATGTAGCCTAAAAATCCCTGTATAAAATACCTGAGCCACATCAGCTGCCTCATGCTTCTTGGGTAGAGAAAAGAAGTGCGCATACTTGGTCAATCGATCAACTACCACATAAATGCAATTGTGCCCATGCACCAGAGGGAGTCCTGTGATGAAGTCCATCGATATGCTCTCCCACTTTTGCTCAGGGATGGGAAGAGGCTGAAGTAAACCTGCAGGAAAAGAGTGCTCTGATTTGGTTTGCTGGCAAACCATACACTCTCTGACATGATTAAGGACATCATCCTTCATCCCCTTCCAAGCGAATCTCTCCCTGATATACCTGTATGTTTTGAAATATCCAGGGTGTCCAGCTAGTGGTGTGTCATGTACTGCACGAAGGATCTTGTCCTTCATCTTAGACCCCTGTACAAGGAAAATCCGATCCTTATAAAAAATGAGATCATCTACCACCCTGTATCGGTCATCCTTGATAATACCATCCATGATCTCGCATGCAAACTGATTCTTGGAGTACTCAACCAGTATGTGAGCCTTCCAATCTGCTGAAATCTCGGACATAGAACTCAACATAGTAGTAAGGTAAGGCTTCCTAGATAAAGCATCAGCAACAACATTATTCTTACCTCTAGTGTATTCTATATCAAAGTCATACGTTTGTACCTTGTTCACCCATCTCTGCTGGCGGTCGTTGAGATCCTTCTGTCCCAAAAAGAACCTCAAACTATTGTGATCTGTACGTACCACGAACCTGCTGCCCACAAGGTACTGTCTGAATTTGGCCAAAGCATGCATGATGGCCAACATCTCCTTGTCGTAGATTGAATACCCCCTCTCCACGGGGCTCAATTTCCGACTCTCGTAAGCAATGGGGTGCCTATCCTGCATAAGCACTGCTCCAATCCCCTCACCTGATGCATCACACTCTAGAACAAATGGACGAGCAAAATCTGGTAATGCCAAGACGGGGCATGAGCTCATCACCTCCTTGAGATGATCAAAAGTCTGTTGTGCCGCTTCTGACCAAGCGAAGGCTCCCTTCTTGGTCAAGTCTGTCAGTGGGGCAGTCAATCGTGAGAAATTCTTCACGAACCTCCTGTAATAGGTGCATAGTCCTAAGAATCCCCTCAAATGTGTCAACGTCCTGGGTGGAGGCCAATCCAAAATTGCCTGTATCTTCACTCTGTCCACCTTGACTCCCCCTCCGCCAATCACATATCCCAAGTACAACAACTCTGTCATGCCAAACTCACATTTAGAAGCCTTTGCATATAGCAAATTAGCTCCTAGTATTCCCAATATCTCGTCAAGGTGGCGGATATGACTCTCCCAAGTCCTGTTGTAAACCAATATATCATCAAAGAAGACTAAAACAAACTTCCGCAAGTGGCGGTTGAACACGTGGTTCATGCAAGACTGGAATGTGGCTGGTGCATTAGACAAACCGAAGGGCATCACCAAAAACTCAAAATGTCCATAATGACATCTGAAAGCGGTCTTATGCACATCCTGCTCCCTAACCTTGATCTGGTGATATCCCAATCGCAAATCTATTTTAGAAAAATAGATTGCTCCCTGTAGCTCATCTAGTAGCTCATCAATACGCGGCACTGGATATTTGTTCTTGATTGTCTTCTTATTCAATGCCCGATAATCAATGCACATCCGCATGGTCCCATCCTTCTTCTTCACCAACACTACTGAAGAAGCGAAAGGACTAGAACTCGGCCTAATGTGTCCCATGTCAATAAGCTCATGGATGGTCCTCTCAATCTCATCCTTAAACCGTTTGGGGTGACGGTAAGGAGTAGTAACCACTGGTCTAGTGTCCTCGAGCTCAATCACATGCTCAAATCCCCTCTCTGGCGGTACACCAGGTGGTATGTCGCTAAAAATTGTACTGTGCTTGTCCAATAGCCCCTGTATATCTACATGATACTCTGGATGTCCATCCTCTGAGTTCTTGGTAGAAACCAAGCACTGTACTGCCCAGTCAACCCCATTGTGTCTGTGAATCCTCTCGATCCTCTTTGTTGAAACAACTCTGGGTGCTTCTGAAGATAAACCTCTTAAGGTTACATTCTTTCCCTCGGACTTGAACTTGAGTTCCATGGTCTGAAAGTTAGTCCGAAATTCTCCAAGAGAATGGAGCCACTGTACACCCAGCACAAGGTTGGTCTCTCCAATACCAACCACATAGAAGTCATCGGTGACTGTATGGTTACCCATGGTGATACTCAACTGCGGAACTCGCTGCATGCATCTCATGGACTCACCATTGGCTACCACTACATTGAAACCCTCAAAGTCTTCTGCCTGCAGTCCCCGCTTCTCTACCAAAGATGCATCAATGAAATTGTGGGTGGCCCCACTATCAATGAGCACTACAACTCTCTGGCCCTGTAATGTTCCCCTAACTCTGAATGCCTTGTACCTCGGGGTACTCGACAAAGTAGCAATAGTCTCCTAGGGAAAAGTCTCCTCCTCCTGTTCAATCCCTGCGCTATCCAATGCCTCCTCATCTTCATCTTCTAACTCCTGATGGTACCGCTCCTCCTCGTTCTCACTCTCCTCAAAGACCTCTATGAATTGGGCCCTTCCTTTCCCTCTACAATCATGTCCTGGAACCCATGGTGTGCGGCAATCGAAACAGATTTTCTTTCACCTCAACTCCTCCCGGTCCTCTCTTGATACAAATGGTCTCCTTGTGGTATCCTGCCTGGGTGGGGGTCCCTTTGGCTATGAACCCTCAGTTTTCGAAGGAAAACCCTTAGGTTGATTTCAAGGGGGAAACCTCGATTTTGGAGTGGACAACTCCAAATCTCGTGCTCGCCTAATCGCCTCATGTAGGGAGGAAGGCTCAAATGCCTTCACAAATCCTGCTAAAGCGTCTGTCAAACCTGCCATGAAGAGTGAAGTCAACCTCATCTCTGAAACATCAGATACCATCACTGACAACCTCTGAAAATCTGCAATGTATTGATCCAGAGAACCTGTCTGCCTCAAGTGGGTCAATTCCCTGAAGTGCCTATCTGGGTCCCTCCTGTCAAACCTGCTCATCAATCTCTGTGTAAAATCTGCATATGTAGTGATATGCATGTGCCCCTGTGTGATCAATCCATGATGCCACCAGTCATGGGCATCTCCCTCGAGGTGTAGGATAGCAAACTTAATTGCATCTTCTTCGCGCATGGGATTCAAGTCGAAGTAAGTCTTCAACTTCTGAATCCAAGACTGGGCGGTACACTTCCTAGAGCCATCGAAGTGTGGAATAGAGATCTGTCCTAACCTCTTCTGAAACTCAGGTACCTGTGGCTGGTAATCTCTCCTAGGCCTGCTGCCAATCTTCATTTTGCAATACTCCTGAAATGGCATGTTGTCTCGAAAACCCTCGCTCAAAGTCCGGTACTTCTCCCAGCAAGATTCTTCATCCACAATGTCTGCGGGCTGTCGTGTCTGCGAAACTTCCGGATCCTTTAAGAATGAAGGCTCGTGGAGTCCCAATGGCCTGGTAGATGCATGAGGGGACCCTTGTCCCGAATGTCGACTCTCACTTCTATTACCATGTTGACCCATATTGCTGGCCTCTCCCTTCTCCGCATGAGTCTCGATCCTACCCTGTGCTAACCTCTCAGTAAGCTGGCTCAAATAGAGGTTGGTAGTCTCCTGCTGCTTCACCATGTTGGTGAACAGTTGTCTCATCAGATCTACTCCCATTTCTTCACTGTCTCTGTCTCTGTCTCCCATCTTTCAACCCTAACAGGCTGGAGGAACAACCGCTCTGATACCACTGAAATATCCCTTGTTGGGATCTTACCACAAAAAATGACAAAACACAGAAATTTGCAGCAATATACTAAATCTGATTTTTGCAGATTTTATACAGAAAAGTACAGCTAGGGCAGCGAACAGAAAAATGTGAATAACTCTTAAAATACCCGTCCAAAATACTTGAAATTTTAACTGGAACAAGATAATAATATGTAGAACACAAGGGAAATATTTTTGGAATTTTTCAGATAACAGAATGCTGCCAGAAATTTACAGTGTGCCTAGAATAGCCGAAAAACTTCGAAAATTAATATCTTTTCGAATACAAATGCAATAAAGATGAAACTTTGGAAGTAATATATATAAAAATAGTAGATAACTCTCCAACCTTCAGATCTGAAAAAGGACTGCTGGAAACCCTAGAAATTAGGGCTGCAAATTCCCAAACAAGTCGCCCCCTTTGGAAAACAGCCAAAACCCTTGTGAAACCCTCTGTAGATGATGCCGAATCCTTCTTCTATGGCTGCCGTAGGTCTGATCCGAAAACCGGCTGAAAATCTCCACAAAAACTCTCAAAACCCTTCAAACCCTAATTCTGAAAATCCTGAAAATACCTCTGTAAAACAGCCCTGAAATCCACTCCAAATGACAAGCTAGGGTAGATCTTTCACTACCGAAGAATGCCCTGCTAGCTAGGGTTGGATCTTTCACCACCGAAGCTAGGGTTCCCGTGGGATCTTACTCCACAAGCTAAAAGTTGCAAACAGCAGTTGCACCATGAAAAGAAAATATGAGTGTATGTATGAATGATTATCCTTTCACCCCTCACCTCCTTTTATAACCTTTTCATGCCAAAGAAACCCTAAAACCACTCAAGGCGCACTTTCCCAAAAAGAGGGCCTTATTAAAAATAACTTGAAGTTGTTTTTCCCTTCCTAGGCGCCTAGGCCCATAAAGTAACCTCAATGAAGAAATATAACATTTAATGCCATGCATGTCCTCTCAAGTCGCCAAAAAGGTACTTTAAGTGGCCCCAATGATGAAACATAACATCTAGTCCCTTTTTAAAAGTACTTTATGACCCAGTCAATAAAAAATAATAACAACTGGACTAGATGCCCATACCCAATAGCAAAATAGTGTCCGTAACCCCTTGGGCATGACTAGGGTTAGGGCACGCATTGGCCCTTAGGCCATGGGCGAGGGAAAAGGGACATTACACAAAATCCCACCTGTACTCTAAATGTGCAAAAAAAATCTGTTATGGAGTTTGGGCTATACGTCCATTGTGCATTGAGCAGCAGTCAATAAACATGCCAAACATTATGGTGATAGTAAAAAAAAGTCGACATTATGGACATGATGAAGATATTAATCATGTATGTAACATGAACAAGAGTCTAGCTTACTTTACAGAACCCAAGTCGACATTATAGACATGATTAAGATATTCATCATGTATGTAACATGAACGGGAGTCTAGCTTACTTTACAAAACCCTCACTCGGGAATTTATGTCGAGCATTGATTGAATATACAGAATTGAAGTGCACATAGAAATACAAAGTCCAAGATGTCGCATTTTCCATGACCACACATAATTGTACCACCATGTCTCCTCCCAAAAAACTAATATCGACATATATAGGCCCTGAGAGCTATTAGCCCAGCGATAGCCAGATGGTTTGCTCTACACTGGATTGCAGGTTCGACCCACGGTCGTTGGGTCCTATCAATAATTATGGCATTGAGGTGTTGGCCATATCCACCATTTGACCAAACAAAAAGGTATATTGGCAAATAAAGGGACATAATAACAACATTCCAAATAGCAAAAATCCAAGAAAACACTCGTCTCTTTACTTCACATTCTCTAGCTTTCTTTAGTAAATAGTTGTAATCTTTCATACCATCACTCTAACAATGTCTAAAATTACAGGCATCTAATAATGAACACTCAAATTTACACACAACACAAGTATTTGGAAAAGCATTGCATTGCAGTTGCAAGGTGCCATACTTTCTTATAACCCCCAAACAAGAATTTTAAAAATATTATCTGCATGAAAGAATTATACATGCAGAGTCATCATAACTGAGCTGAAGGTTGAAGTAAAGTAAAACAACATGCACAAATGCTTGGAGCTAAGCAAAATACATGCAGTCATGGATTTCTTAGTTCTACCATCAAACTCGCCCCACAAGTAAACAATGTAATGTTGTTATTAATACTGACCAACAAATATTGTTTAATACTAAAGAATGATAGAGGTGCACACAAACATATTTCAGATCATAAGACGCCCAACAAATTGTCAAGTGCTCGCTGATAAGATAATAAAAACTGGCTATTTCAGATAAACTTGTTAAACTCATTGAAGGCAGAAAAATAAATCCATCAAAACAAGTTGGACCCTCCAATTTTATTTTAATATTTTGATAAAATATTGAAAGAATACATCCATAATGCTTTTCATCTCCAATTCGTTATCAATATTTCAACCACAAAGATAGACTACTCTGAGGACTTTGATGGGCCTCTATTTACATGAGCTAAAATTTTCCATAATAAGCAGCAGTACCAACCATCAATGCTACTGTTCCACCTTGCAAGAGAACACGAGCTCTCATCAATTTTTGACTCAACATATAATTCCCATTCCTGAAACTGATTAAGCCTGCAGCAAGAACACCTGCTGTTGCGAAGGCACCTGCAATGGAAAAGGACAATCAACTTGGAAGTTAAATATGAAATGCCCCTTTATACTGCTCAACGTGCATCACTACTCATTTTGTCACTTACAACTTACAAGCAGAATCTACACAATATATTTGCCCATGAAATAAATACCCGTTGCTTACAATATTTTCTCATAAACCGTAAAATCAGAAGGAAGCCAGGATTAAACCTTTTCCAGGCAACTAACATTATGGCCTCCTGCAATAAGGACACCCCTAAACTGCAACAAAGAAACCAGATGAATAAAATTTATAGAGCGTAATAATCCAGGTAGCAGGTCGAGGCAATCATTTGACAAAATAGCACAAAACTAGCAGGTAACCTTGCCAGGGGCATAACTTTAAAAGCGTCAATAAGTTTAGAACGTGTACGATGTGATGACAGGTGCTAAACTCCATTTGGCATAGTTTGAACCCCAAAATCCACCCTGAAAGACCTGAAAATGGAAACATAATTTTTTTGAACCAAATTTGGGTATATAACTGCCAATAAAATTTGTGCGTTTCGAACAAATACAATTTGTTCTCATCCATGCATAACAGATGATTTCTTGGACTCCCAAGTTGGAATGTTTCGCCTTCCTGTTTGAGACTTCATTTCTTGATGTACTTTGGTTGTATGTACTGAAGAGCTTCATCCAAATGAGTTATATCTCCTCTCAGAGATTGCTACCCTTTTTGTAATTTGCAAAGCATGCCAAAGTGCAAAGGTTGGTAGCTTCACATCTCTTCTTAGAGATCACTACCCTCCTTCTGTAGCACAATACGGGAGGTACAACTTTCATCTCTTCTCACATAAATTTGTACGTACCTCTCATATCAATGAAGCAGTACATAATTTTATTCAGAACTTGTTATCTTTGTACACATATTTGTTATCGGAGCCAAGACAATGGTTTGCACTCACTTTAGTCATGCTAGTAAACTCACATGAATCAGTACTAGACAACATAACGCCAGTGAAAAAATTCATGGTGTTGAAAATTCCTCTACACCATGGTAAGTAGAAACTGATCTTAAAGCGCCCTCAACTAGATGGCTCAAAACTGAATGCCAATCAAAACTCCTGAACTTTAAATGCTAGAATCTACAATCATGGATCAATGCAATAGAGAAACACTAATTGAAAAATATTCACGTCTAATCCAAATCACATCACTGTTTTATTACTTATAAAAATAGAAGCTGCAATGCTTTGGAACACATTCTAAAAAAAACATACACACAATGAAAGAACGAAAATATTGCTAACGAAGAGACCCTAAAAATAGCCCAGATCCTAAAAGTGGATATATCCCAAAATTAAATCAACCCTTGATCTAATTTTATCCTAAAGATCTACACCCTTAAATTCAAAAAGTCAAACTTTACAAAAGCAAACTGCTAAACAAAGAACTGTGTTTCTAAAACTAGAAAATAAACTACATAAAAGCAACTGCTAAATCTGGACAACCAGGAATAGGACAACCAAGATTAGGACTGTTTTTCTCTATGACTGTACATTTTATTGAAGTGCACCTAGGTTCCACACGTGTTCCTTGCTGAAGGACACATTTTGAAGTACCATAATCTAACACTCCTCTTACTAAGGAATGCATTCTCCACCCATCCCAGTTTGGTCCCTGAACATCTTGAACTTCCCCTTAACTAGAGGCTTCGTCATAATGTCTACAACCTGCTGATCTGTCGGAACATAGTCTAGAGAAACTGCCCCCTTCTCAACTGTCTCTGAGAAAGTGATGTTTACTGTTGGTGTCCTTGGAGCAGTCATGTAATACTGATTCTCCGAGAGTTTGATACAACTCTGATTGTCACAATAAATGACTCTAGGTTCCGATTTCTCACCTGTCAGCTTTACAATCAACTAAGAACTTGAACTGATGGCTTCCATGTACTCTACCTCTTCTGAACTCAATGCCACTGAAGTTTGCTTCCTGGTAAAGCAACATATGACTTGTGAACCCAATCTAAAGCAACATCCTAAAGAACTCTTCTTGTTACTGACATCTCTTGCCCAGCTAGAATCAATGGATCCATGCAACATCAACTCATCATCCCTTGCATATCTCAGACCAAAATGTACCATGCCTTTTGAGCATCGGAGCACATGCTTTGGAGCAACCCAGTGAATCTGCCTTGGCTCAACCATGAACTGACTCACAATGTTCACTGTAAAACATATATCTAGCAAGGTATTGACCAAATCAATGTTTTAAAAATTGGAACAGGTCGAGGGTTGGACCGGACCAGAACAAGAACCAGAACCAGACCCGAATCAAACCGGTTCAAACTTTATAAACCAGTTTACTAAAAAAACATAAAAAATTACATTTTTAACAAAAACAATATATTTGAAAGATTAGAAACCATGATTCCAACAATTACACACAAAATATGCAAAGTTTGCTCATGTAGATACTATATAACATGTAAAAAAGGTGTTTATAGCAAAAAGGCGCGAACTCCAAGTCCAATACACAATACATATATCATACATGAGATTCCGAAACAAAATACATAAATAATGAGGCTCTAAATGGCCTCTATAGTCCAAGACTCCAAAAAACAGCATGCTATGATACTACAAGTTACAAAACTCTAGAAGATACTAGATGACATCAATGATGCTACAATTTTTAATTAAAAATTTGTTTTTTTCAACTTTAGCGCCGTATTATAGCACTTTTTCCGGCTTGGCCGGTTCAAAGCGGAACCGGACCAGTTGGACCAGTTTGGTACCGAACCGGTCCACAAGTCCAATTTTAATACATGTTTGTCCCAAAAAACATTGAATCAGTCGAACTGGTCGGTTCCAGCTCGGGTTCGACCGGTTTTAAAAACACTAAACCAAATACATCAAAAACCAAGTCAATTGCCTGTACACCGAAGGATCTACCAAATATCAATACAAGTCAGTATGTAACTTCAGATTTGGTATCATAAGAGTGGTGATGGGTTTGCAATCCATCATCTAGAACCTCTTCAAAATATCAATTGTGTATTTTCCCTATCCAAGGAAAACCTCACTTGTTCTCTACCCTTCAAGTATCGGGGCACATGCTTTGCAGCAACCCAATGAATCTGTCTAGGCTCAACATTGAACTGACTCAAAGTGTTCACTTGCAACCCTGCTATGAGCTTGTCTAGTATGAACTCCCTATACAGTCATTAGGTCATCTACGATACCCGGTCCCACAAAACCAATTTTAATACATGTTTGTCCATCGAATAACATTGAATCAGTAGAACTGGTGGGATCCTGCTGCGGGTTCGACCGGTTTGAAGCCCAAACACTGTAACCAGCTACTTCAAAAACCAAGTCAATTGCCTGTACACCGAAGGATCATACCAAATATCAATCCAAGTCAGTATTTAACTTCAGACCTGGCATGCATAAGAGTGGTGATCGGTTTGCAATCCATCATCTAGAACCTCTTCAACTGATTAATGGAGTATTTCTTCCTCATTCAAGGAAAACCATTCAGTAAGCTGTCGTGACCATTCAAGTCTCGCTGTACATTGCTGATTGCAGCAACCCAATAAATCTGTCTAGGCTCAACATTGAACTGACTCAAAGTGTTCACTTATAGAAGATATACCTTGCACCTTGAGCATTAACTAGTTTCCTCATAGGACCCCATCAACTCCCTCTACTTTGAAGAATCTGCACACATGTAAATACAAGTCAGAATGTAACTTTATAGACTTAGTATCATAGGAGTAGCGACGGGTTTGTAAGCCTAAATCCATCATCTAGAACCTCTTCAAAATATTAGTTGTGTATTTTCCCTGCCGAAGGAAAACCTCACTTATCCTCTACCACACCTCTAAACTCAGGAAATTTGTATTAGTCCAATGTCCTTCATGTAAAATTCTCTAGACAACTCTTCCTTGCACCTTGCGATGAGCTTTTTTGAACTCCCTGTAAGTATTGGGTTATCTACATATAGGACCAAAACCAACGAATCAGATCCACCAAATAAATAATATAGATTGGAATCTGTTGTTGTTTTGGTGTAGCCCAAACCTAAGACAAACTCATCAATCCTGAAGTACCAAGCACAGGATTCCTGCTTTAGCCAATAAAGAACTTTCTTTAACCTGCACACATGGATCTCTCGCCCATGCACTCCAAATCCTCTAAAATGATTAATGTACACTTCTTCCTCAATCAAGCCACTCAAAAACGTTGTCTAAACATACATTTGATGTAATTGCCAACCAAAAATAGCTGGTCAAGACATAATAGACTTGATAGAAGTATATCTGGCAACTAGAGCAAAAGATTTCCTTGTAGTCAATTCCCTCTCTCTTAGAAAACTCTCTAGCTACAAACCCAGCCTTGTACTTTTTATATTGCCATTACTCGCATGTTTCACTTTGTACAGCCACTTGGAATACACCATTGATTTCCCCGTTGGACTTGACACTATCCCCCATACATCATTCTTCAAGATGGAGATGTACTCCACTATAAGATCCTCCCACACCTTTTGGCATACTGCTTCCTCGTAATAAGAAAACTCTACATCAATGATGGAAGACGTCAGTGCAACATAGCTAGGAAACCTCTTACGAGGATGACATACCCAAAAAACAAGTCTTTGGAGCACCAACTTGCTCCTCTACCTCTGCAATGTCTATTGAAGCCATTTTGGCTTCTTGAAAGTCCTCGAGGGTAAAGTTGTCATTGTACCTATGTTGGAACCTACATGATTTGAATGTGTACTCCCTAAAACCTGTGGATCAACACTTGGGGCAGCAAATGTTGTCTCCTCAACTGTTGCTAGAAGCTCTAAGGATCTGGAAGACCATGCATCCTTGTCATGTTCACATCCCGACTCACAATGATCTTCCTCTAAGACGGAACATCAATCGTAAGCCTTAGAGGTCTCATTATAGCCAACTAGAATATCATTCAAAGTGGAGGGTTCAAGCATCATCCTCTTCTCTAAAAAATGAATGAAAACTCTCCCAAATACTCTTAAATGAGAAACATTTGGTTTCTCAAGCTTCCTTTCGAGTCTTATCCTTCAACACTCTATAAGGACTCTTGTTTATTATGCAGACTATAGCACTACAAGCTTCTGCTCAAAGAAACATATGCAGATCAAAGTCATGAATCACAGAGTTAGCGGTCTCTACTGTGGATTTGTTCTTTCTCTTTGCAACACCATTCTGTTGTGGGTTATACAGTACCATAAACTCCCTCTTGATCTCTACTTCCCTGCAAAAGGAATCAAATTCATTGGAGAAATACTTCCCTCTATTGTCTAATCTCAGTACCTTGATCTTCCTCCATGTCTAGATCTCAATAAGGGCTTTAAACTCCTTAAACTTGTTGAAGACCTCATCCTTGGTCTTCATAAAATAAATACAGGTCTTTCTGAAAGAATCATCAATGAAAGTAACATAGTACAAATTACCTATCAACAAGGCATATGACCTAGGTCTACAAACATCTGAATGAATCAGATATAGAATCCCCCTTGACTTGTGCTCATCACTCGAAAAAGAGGCCTTTGCATGCTTGTTGAGTGCACACCCCTCTCTTCTCCACCTTGAAGTCATGGATCCAACCACCATGTTCTTAATAAGAGTCAACAATCCATAGTTTAGGTGCCCAAATATTTTGTGCCAAAGCTCTCGCACAAATTGTCACTGCTGGTCGATAAAGCTCTTTGCTTCACCAGATTTTCCAACAGCCTATAAAGGCCACCTTCTCAAACTCCCTCGGCCAAGACTCCACCAGGCCTAGGAATATGTTTCTTAATAATTACTTGTTGATCATCAATCTCAGCCCTACACTTGAAATTTGTTAGACAAGAAACTAAAAGGAGATTCTTAGTCATACTAGGAACATACAATACCTCATGCAGCTCAATAATTTCTCTTGGTGGAATGCAAAATGAGATAGACCCCTCCTAGTCATTAAGTACTTAGCATCAACTCCAAGCTCCACCTACAAGTTGGTATGTCGATCCTTTGATCTAAAGAAGGCTTCCATGTTTGAAATCATATGTCTCGAGGCTTTACAGTCAACATATCACCCAAAACCTGAAACTATGTTGGTGGAAAGGCACAACACCATGGCAAAGGTTGTGTCAAGCCTAGCAGTCTACTCCTAAAGCTTCGGAATTTCCTTCAAATTGTTTTTGTTGTTGTTTGTCATTCCCTTCTTTCTTTTTAGGACACTAAGAAGCATAGTGACCATGCTTATTGCAATTGAAGCACTTGATATGACTCAAATCTTTCTTCTGAGGGCTAGAAGACCCTAAATCTTTTTCTTCTTCAGACCATTCCCAAATTCTTTCTTTCCTCCGTTCCTCTCCTTCTCAATGAGGGCCTACTCTGGAACATCATCCTTAAAATTGTTCGAGACTTGTAGTATCATCTCATCTCCAATGAAAGCGTCCCATTACTACTTAAGTCTAGTAACTTCTCTCGACCATAGATAACCTGAACAAAGTTGTGCCATGGTGGACTAAAGCCATTTAGAGCAATCCGTACTAGCTCATTATCATTGACTTCATTGCCAACTGCACCAATATGATCTCTAAGCTCTGCTAGCTGCATCAGATAACTTGCCATTATATCTATCTTACTCGATTGAGTCATGTTGAGCTTGTTCCTTAAAAGTATCACCCTGGATATATTCACACTCTAGTACAAGGCATTATACATCTCCTTGGCATTGTACTTGGTAGCAATATGAGGGATCGATGGTCACTGAATCCAACAGGATTCACTTTTCCTTCACTATGTTCTTGTTGTACTCTGTCAGATTCTTTGGGAATTATGCAAGGCATAACTGTCTTCTCCACAAGGTACCATAATTTTGTTTCTTCTAGGATATTCCAAAATCTTAACTTCCACGACACATAGAGGATACCTCCAACAAGTGACTCTCTCACATACTAAGAGTTGCCATTGCTGCAACTATTCAAACAAGCTTCAATCTTCAATCACTTAAGGAATTTGATTTTTACACCAGACAACCCTTCATAGGTCCACATGTCAATTACTGACACAATTTTGCTTTGATCACTGAAGCTTGGACATACTACCCATTGAAATCCTCCAATAGGTCTCTACTCCAGACAACTAGCCACTCCACACGTGAAATCAAAAAGAATTCAAAATTGTGCTCTGATAGCATGTTGAAAATTGTTGTACACCATGGTATGCAGACTCTGATCTTAAAGCACCTAACTAGATTGCTTAAAACTGAAAGCCAATCAAAATTGTTGAACTTTAAATGCTACAATCAAAACTGCTAAACTTTAAATGCTAGAATCTACAATCATATGCAGTGGATAGACACTAATTAGAAAATACTCAGATCTATTCCAAATCCAATCACTATGTTCTTAATCAAAAAACAGAATCTAGAAGAATTCAAAATTGTGCTTTGATACTGACACCATGTTGAAAATTCCTGTACACCATGGTACGCAGACACTGATCTTAAAGCACCCAACTAGATTGCTTAAAACTGAAAGCCAATCAAAACTGCTGAACTTTAAATGCTAGAATCTACAATCACATGCAGTGGATAGACACTAACTAAAAAATACTCGGATCTATTCCAAATCACATCACTATGTTATTAATCACAAAAATAGAAGCTACAAAGCTTTGGAACACACTCTAGAAAAACAATCACCGAATGGAAAATGATTGAATAAAACACCCACCCTGGGCTTTATTTTATAGCTGCAGAAGAGGCCCTAAAACTAGCCTGGATCCTAAAACTCAATTCATACCAAAATTAAATCAACCCTTGACCTAATGTTATCCTAGGGGATCTACACCATTAAATAGACAAAGTCAAACTTTACAAAAGAAAACTACTAAACAAAGAACTGTTTTTCTAAAACTGGAAAACAACTGAACAAACTACATAAAAGCAGCTGCTAAATCTGGACAGCCAAGAATAGGACACTGACGATTAGGACTATTGTTCTCTATGGCCGTATGCACTGCTCAAGTATGCCCAAGTTCCACACGTGCACCCTGCTGGAGGACAAATTCTAAAGTACCATAAGCTAATGCATGGCACTAGACACCATCATCTCAGCAGGTCAGTACTCCTCCATTCAGCTCCCCAATTGGTAGTCTATTTGACAGGCACTCCTCAAGTTAGTGCATGGCACAGAGGGCTTCCACATAGGTCAGACTCAATGCCACTCCAAGCGGTGCCAAAACCACGGATCAGCCCAGGAAGTGCACATATAGAAAATGAACCAAACACATCAGCAAGAAGGCAAACCATTGATTGTTAAAAAAAATCTGAAACATTTTGTAACAAGTCAACAACTCTTCTTTGTAACCACCTTTCTTGTATTTGTATATAAACATCAATCCAGGCCCCAAGATCGATATGCATAATGCACATATAGAATTCGTTTCAGCTAGGAAAATCAACTAGGAAGCATTCCCCCAGGTTCTAATCCCTGGAATTCTCATTCTCATCCTTCTGGGACTTTGTACTCATATGTACTATACATGATCAGACTTGAATAGAAGAGCATTATTTTGCTATCTCATTGTTTCATGAATGTGTAATGCTTTATCTGTTATGCTGTTGCGTGTTCGTTTATAACTCCGTAATTTACTGGCCAAGTTATAGGGTTGTCCTCCACATCACCCTTGCAATGTGGTGAAATATCCCTTATAGGATACCACTGTAAAATATGCAAAAGATAGACAAAACGCAGCCAAACAGAAATCTGGTTTTTTTTTTGCAGAAAATTACAGCTAGGGCAGCAAACAGTAAAATATGAATAACTCCCAAAATATCCGCTCAAATAACTTGAAAATTTAAAGAGAACTAGATAATAATATAAAGAACACAAGGAAAATATTTTTAGAATTTTTCAGTCAATATAACGCTGCCAGAAAATTATAGTGTGCCTAAAACAGCCGGAAAACTTCTAAAATTTATATCTTCCCGAATACAAGTGCAAAAATTATGAAACTTGGAAAATAACATATACAAATATAGAAGATGACTTTCCAACCTTAAGATCTGAAAACGGCCAACTGGAAACCCTTCAAAATAGGGCTGCAATCTCCCAAACAAGTCGCCCTCTTTGGTAGATGGCCAAAACCCTTGTGAAAACCTTTGAAAATGATGCCAAATCCTTCCTTTATTGCTGCCATACGTCTAATCCGAAAACCAGCTGAGTATCTCCACCAAAACTCACCAAAACCCCCAAAACCCTATCTCTGAAAACCCTGAAAATATCTTTGTGAATCAGCCCTAAAAATAGCTCCAAATGACAAGCTAGGGTAGATCTCTCACTACCGAAGAATGTCCTGCTTGCTAGGGATGGATCTCTCACCACCGAAGCTAGGGTTCCCATGGGATCTTACTCCACAAGCTAAATAGTTGCAAACAGCAGTTGCACATGAAAAGAAATTTAAGTGTATGCATGAATGACTCTCCTTTCACCCCTCTTCTTCTTTTATAACTTTTCCCACGCCAAGGAAACCCTAAAACCCCCAAGTCGCACTTTCTCCTAGAGAAGACCCAAATAATAAAGTAACTTAAAGTTACTTTTTCCCCTTCAAGACGCCATGGCCCAAAAAGGTGACCCCAACGCAAAATTAGAACATTAGGAGTTAAGTGGCCCCTCCCAACGATAAAACATAACATCTAGTCCCTTTGAAAGCACTTTATAACCCTATCAATGGAAAATAATAACTGGACTAGATATTCATACCCAATAGCTCATAGCATCCGTAACCCCTTGGGCATGACTAGGGTTAGGACCCACACTAGCCCTCAGGCCTTGGACGAGGGAAAGGGGGCATTACAGTCCTCCCTTCCCAAAATTTGCTTGTCCCCAAGCAAATGCAAACTAGGATGCTGTAGAATTTGTTCTCCTTCCCAAGTAGCATCCTCAAGAGGCAAACCCTTCCATCGTACCAAATATTCTGTAATATCTCTGCTCCTGAGCTTCCTCTGTCTGACCTCAATAATAGAGTCTGGTTCTAAAAGCAGCTTCCCCTCCTCATCCAAGGGTGGCAACTTTGTAGAAGGTACAATGTGTTGTCCTAGGGCCTTCTTAAGGCATGACACATGGAAGACATTATGTATCTTACTGTGCTCTGGAAGATCCAACTCATATGCAACTGCACCCACTCGCCGGACTACCCTGTATGGACCATAAAACCGTGGTTTCAACTTTTCTACCCCCTTCTGCTTGAGTGACGACTGTCTGTACGGCTGCAGACATATGAACACCAAGTCTCCTACCTCGAAGGACCTCTCTATCCTATGCCGATCCACATAAACCTTCTGCTGATTCTGCGCCTTCTGGAGATTCTCCTTAACAGCTCGCAGGATATCTTGGTTCTCCTGTAACCAATCCCGAGCTTTGGGAGCTTGACTATCTGATAATACCAAATTAGCAAATGACATGGCATTGTATCCATACAAAGCTCTGAAAGGAGTCATGTCGATACTCATCTGATATGTGGTATTGTAGCAATACTCACCCATATGCAACCATTTGATCCATGCCTGCTGATGTCCGATCACATAACTCCGCAGATAGCCCTCTATCCATTTGTTGACAATCTCCGTTTGCCCGTCAGTCTGAGGGTGGTAGCTCGTGCTAGGAGTCAACTCAGTGCCGGCAAGTCTGAAAATCTCCTGCCAAAAGGTGCTCATGAAGATCTTATCCCTGTCACTGATAATATTTTTAGGCAACCCATAAAGCCTAAAAATCTCTGTATAAAATACCTGAGCCACGTCAGATGCCTCATGCTTCTTAGGTAGAGAAAAGAAGTTTGCATACTTGGTCAATCGATCAACTACCACATAAATGCAATTGTGCCCATGCACCATAGGGAGTCCTGTGATGAAGTCCATCAATATGCTCTCCCACTTCTGCTCAGGGATAGGGAGAGGCTGAAGTAACCCTGCAGGAAAAGAATGCTCCGATTTGGTTTGCTGGCAATCCATACACTCTCTAACATGATTAAGGACATCGTCCTTCATCCCCTTCCAAGTGATTCTCTCCCTGATGTACCTGTATGTTTTGAAATATCCGGGGTGTCCAGCTAGTGGTGTGTCATGTACTGCACGAAGGATCTTGTCCTTCATCTTAGACCCCTGTACAAGGAAAATCCGATCCTTATAAAAAATGAGATCATCTACCACCCTGTATCGGTCATCCTTGATAATACCATCCATGATTTCGCATGCAAACTGATTCTTGGAGTACTCAACCAGTATGTGAGCCTTCCAATCTGCTGAAATCTCGGACATAGAACTCAACATAGTAGTAAGGTAAGGCTTCCTAGATAAAGCATCAGCAACAACATTATTCTTACCTCTAGTGTATTCTATATCAAATTCATATGTTTGTACCTTGTTCACCCATCTCTGCTGGCGGTCGTTGAGATCCTTCTGTCCCAAAAAGAACCTCAAACTATTGTGATCTGTACGTACCACGAACCTGCTGCCCACAAGGTACTGTCTGAATTTGGCCAAAGCATGCATGATGGCCAACATCTCCTTGTAAATCGAGTACCCTCTCTCTATTGGGCTCAATTTCCGACTCTCATAAGCAATGGGATGCCTATCCTGCATAAGCACCGATCCAACTCCCTCACCTGATGCATCACACTCTAGAACAAATGGCCGAGAAAAAATTTGGTAATGCAAGGATGGGGCATGAACTCATCACCTCCTTGAGATGATCAAAAACCTACTGTGCTATTTCTGACCAAGCGAAAGCTCCCTTCTTGGTCAAATCTGTCAGTGGGGCAGTCAACCGTGAGAAATTCTTCACGAACCTCCTGTAATAGGTGCATAGTCCCAAGAATCCCCTCAGATGTGTTAATGTCTTGGGTGGTGGCCAATCCAAAATCGCCTGTATTTTCTCTCTGTCCACCTTTACTCCCCCTCCACCAATCACATATCCCAAATATAACAACTCTATCATGCCAAACTCACATTTAGAAGCTTTTGCATATAGCAAATTAGCTTCTAATATTCCCAATATCTCGTCAAGGTGGCGGATATGGCTCTCCCAAGTCCTGCTGTAGACCAATATATCATCAAAGAAACCAAAACAAACTTCCGCAATGGCGGTTGAACACGTGGTTCATGCAAGACTAGAATGTAATTGGTGCATTAGACAGTCCGAATGGCATCACTAGAAACTCAAAATGTCCATAATGGCATATGAAAGCGGCCTTATGCACATCCTGCTCCCTAACCTTGATCTGGTGATATCCAGATCGCAAATCTATTTTAGAAAAATAGATTGCCCCCTGTAGCTCATCAATACGCGGCATTGGATATTTGTTCTTGATTGTCTTCTTGTTCAATGCCCGATAGTCAATGCACATCCGCATGGTCCCATCCTTATTTTTCACCAACACCACCGAAGAAGCAAACGGACTAGAACTCCGCCTAATGTGTCCCATGTTAATAAGCTCATGGATGGTCCTCTCAATCTCATCCTTAAACCGTTTGGGATGACGGTAAGGCGTAGTAACTACTGGTCTAGTGTCCTCAAGCTCAATCACATGCTCAAATCCCCTATTTGGAGGTACACCAGGTGGTATGTCACTAAAAACTATACTGTGCTTGTCCAATAGCCCCTGTATATCCACATGA
The DNA here is from genome assembly GCA_019776745.2 of Taxus chinensis. Taxonomy (NCBI): domain Eukaryota; kingdom Viridiplantae; phylum Streptophyta; class Pinopsida; order Cupressales; family Taxaceae; genus Taxus; species Taxus chinensis. Next base: position 46,140,739 of record CM034153.1, read on the forward strand.
TACTTTGGTTGTCCATCCTCTGATTTCTTGGTAGAAACTAAGCACTGTACTGTCAAACAGATTTCAACCCCATTGAAATTTGTGAATACCTCTATCCGAAAAAATTTCCTACTTTGCTAAAACAACCCTGGGTGCGTTCTGAAGTTTAAACTGCCTCAAGGTTACATTCTATCCCCTCAAGATATTCCCAAAGAGCCTTGAGTATCCATCGTCTGCCAAAGTTAGTCCGAAATTCTCCAAAGTTGTTATATTTTGGTGTCAGGATTTGTCTGCGGGAAATTTGGATTTAATTATTTTGAGCCCCCTATGAACGCTATTTTAGCGCAATCTGTTTTAACTTTAAATATGCAGCGAATATAGACATTATTGCTATGTGCCAGAACAGTTTTAACTTATTCTGAGTTTTGGGCAGAAAATGTAAATTTAGGGCAAGCGAACAGTGTTTTAATGGATAACTCCAAAAATACGTTTTTTGTCAAATTTCTCTTGAACAATTCCTTTATCGGGTAATGCCAGATTTTTGGCCTGGATACAACTGGAACATATATTATACGAACTATTATGCCCGAATTTTTTGAAGTCGCCATCGAATGTCTGGATCACTGGGAAATTTACAGCGAAGCCCTAAACAGCTGAAAACCCCTTTTAAAATTAATGCATCTTTTGCTAGAGAAGTCCAAATGAGCTGAAACTTTGGATCTTGGGCCACAAAAATATGAAGCCAAAAGATAATTTTATACCTGCCTAGCAAAATAGTTTTTCGCACAACAAACACGAAATTCACCTAATTTTGCCCTGGGAAAAAGTAGGTCGCCCAACAGGTATTTAGGGCATCAATTGCCAGCCTTCCAGGGTACTTTGACAAGCTAGGGTAGAAAATTCTCTTCAGCTGCAATGGGAAGAATAGCCCTGCTAGCTAGGCAGATGGGAATCTCTCACCACCTGCTTGGCTAGGGTACATTTTCCTGTGGGATCTAAACTCCACTTAAGCTGGATATTTGCAAAGTTACAGGTTACAAGCATGAAAGAATTTATTGCATAAGCCTTACAAGCTTAAGACATTCAAATGGTAGAAATAATATCAAAGTGACTTATGTGAATATCATGGGATTCCCTTCAAGTCGACTTCTGCCTTATAAAGGAAGAAGAGATCCCATTGTCAACCTCTACAATATCCAATTAAGTGGATCCCATGGGATTTTCCGGGGCTGCCTTGCAAGCATTTAATATTTTCCCATATGTCAGAATGCTTTTTCAACAATAGAATTCTTTTCCCTCCTAACGCAAGTCGCGATTTTTCTAGGGTGAAATACATAGTGCATTAAATGGGCATATTATCCTTTCTATGTATCACCCAATTTTGGCACCCAAGCTTCTAAGGAAAAGTCGCCTTTTCAGCCTAGGATGGATATACAATTTATATTTGGGCCTTTTGCATTCCTTGATTTAATAATTATTAAGTCATATAATGCAGCCCCTTATTGATAAGTGCTCTATATATATACTTTTTCTTTTATTAAATGGCACTTTATTAATAGTTATTTTCAGTAACTATGGTCAAAGCCACATTGTGATAGCTTAAGTTTCCTGAAGTGCCGTCGTGGTTGACAAAATAGGCCATTAAGGTAATTCGAATGGGAAAGCTGATCCTTACACATCCTATATTTCCCAGAGAATTGCTTGATTTTCAAGCAATTGCATTGCCTTTGTTTTGTCCAAGAGCCATGCATTAATTAGACAAACATGCTGAAGTGTTATCTAACCATCCGCAGCCCCTGTAGCTGAATTATTTAAGTCACAGCTAAAGAATTGCCAGCCATATATCATCCACAAGATGCGCCTCAATATGACACATAGGATTTTGCTCAGGCAATGGTTCAACAACACTCCATAATGAAGACTTCCATCATCTACCATGGCGCATGCATCTCATGACAGAAATAAATTGGATCTTAGGCAGCAATAATTGTAAGACACAGGTATTACATGATGTTCAGGTACCTGTTCAATGCCATTCATGTTCTTTTTATGTGCAAATTAAAACACCATTTTTTGGGGCAGCAGGCTTGAAAAGTGCAGATTTTTTACAATTAAAATTCAGCTATTCATGCTCCGGTGGCCATTTTTGTCTGAATAAATTGCAGGAATTCATTACAGGTGCTTTACAAAGGCTCTAAAAAGAGTTTTTATCAATGTCCAATACATTGCATATATCCTCCGAATCTGAAGAATTGTCCAGATCTGCACCAGTATTGAAGAATTTCAGTCAAATAAGAAGAAAAAGACATATTCAGACAAAGATAGACAAAGCTATGGCGAAGAAAGATGAAAAAGAAAGCACAACGGAGTCGTGCATTACTTCTAAATTTACAGATATTGGAGACACGGATCTAGGCTCGGAACCTCTTACTGAATTGATAGACAGATCCAGAGCAGGAAAGACTTCACTCACGCGTGCAGGAGAAACTTCACTCATGCGTGCAGATTAAAAGCAGTGGAATTATTCGAGTTGCAGCTTTTCCATCCATAGCCCTGTTGCCAAAGTTTGTTATGCAGGTGTTGATCCATAACCAGATGCAGATGCAGATGCAAATCCATATGCAGATCCAGATCCAGATCTCATAGTTGCAAAAGCTTCTGGCACAAAGGCTTCATCCTCTTGTTTCGAATGCAGCCCGTGAAAAAGACAGTGCGTGGAAAATTCCTTCCAAGATCTTGTGCATGTGCTCTCATCCTTCCAGTTGAAGCTTTCATTGAATTTTCATTCACCCTGAGTGCTTTCCAAAATTTTTAATTGCTCATATGCGATTAAAAAATAAGGATGATGAGTTATCTACGGCCAACCTTGCATTGATGCATGTACAAAAGAAGAACTGCAAAACCTTCAAGGATAAAAGAGAAGACAATGCGAAGGCAAAATTCCAGCTTGCTTCCAATTCCAACTACTTGCAATTCCAGTTTGTTTCCAGATCCAGCTACTCCCAAATCCAGTTTGGTGAGAATCAAAGACAAAAGAATCAGCTGCATGCAGACATAAAAAAGGACAAGACTGCAGCTTTCCTCTTCCTTCTTCCTTCCTCTGACAAAGTAATTGAGTGATACTTCAATTATACAACTTAAGTGATTGGTTTAAAAGCCATTACTTGAAGAAGTCAACTACTTGGAGATAGGTGGCGGACGTGCAAAATAGAAGCTTCTATTTTCAATTGCAAATCATACATGTCACGCAAAGAGGAATTCCAGGAGGAAGATTGTCAGTTGTTTCTTTCCGACTTCCACATGTGCCAGTTCAACTAAAGCGTCCAACTTGTAATTGCCCCTCTACATTCTATAAGTAGAGGAAGAACCTTCGGGTTAATGATGAATCAGAATTTGTAAGCAGCAATCTTGTGTTCTAGACTGTGTTAAACCCCTGAGAGCAACTTGGAGCAAAGGAATACAAAGGAGCAAGTTTCCGAGAACTTTGTGTCACGGTGTACTGTGTTTCTTGCTTTTAATTTTAGATCTCTTAATAGACTTTGTTATTTTAGATCTGGATCTAGAGCTGCCTTTGTTTTATAATCCTATGTGTTCATATCTATTAAGTTTTTTCTATGTGCATGTAATTAGCTCTGCTATCTACTAATTGGGATGCACATCTTCCCCATTTCTTCTCTGTATTTCCTTTACTTCTTTCTTCTATAATTTTTCCTTTCTTAAACAGCTGCTTACTTGCTGCAAAACTTCTTAATTATGGTTCATGAACTAAGTGGTTAAAGTAAAACCCCTGATAGATAATAACACATTTTTATTGAGAAATTTGACACGGGAGCCTCACCGGTTAAATGAGGGAGATTTATCTCATGACTGCCTAGGTTTGATGCTATGCAGAAAATCTAGCCAACACACTGTACTACCCAATCAACCCCATTGTGTCTGTGAATCCTCTCGATCCTCTTTGCTGAAACAACTCTGGGTGCATCTGAAGATAAACCCCTCAAGGTGACATTCTTCCCCTCGGACTTGAGTTCCATCGTCTCAAAGTTAGTCCGAAATTCTCCAAGAGAATGGAACCACTGTACACCGAGCACAAGGTTGGTCTCTCCAATACCAACCACATAGAAGTCATCGGTAATTGTATGGTTACCCATGGTGATACTCAACTGCGGAACTCACTGCATGCATCTCATGGACTCACCATTGGCTACCACTACATTGAAACCCTCAAAGTCTTCTGCCTGTAATCCCCGCTTCTCTACCAAAGATGCATCAATGAAGTTGTGGGTTGCCCCACTATCAATGAGTACGACTACTCTCTGACCTTGTAATATTCCCCTGATTTTGATTGCCTTGTACATCGGGGTACTCGACAAAGTAGAAATAGTCTCATGGGGAAAAGTCTCCTCCTCCTGTTCAACCCTTGCACTATCCAATGTCTCTTCATCTTCATCCTCTAACTCCTGAGCGTCCCGCTCCTCGTTCTCGCTCTCCTCGAAGACCTCTATGAATTGGGCCTTCCCTTTTCCTCTACAATCATGTCCTGGAACCCATGGTGTGCGGCAATCGAAACATAGTTTCTTTCGCCTCAACTCCTCCCTGTCCTCTCTCGATACAAATGGTCTCCTTGCGGTATCCTGCCTGGGTGGGGGCCCCTTCGGCTGTGAACCATCAGCTCTTGAAGGAAATACCTTAGGCTGAATTCGAGGGGGAAACCTCGATTTTGGAGTGGACAACTCCAAATTACGTGCTCGCCTAATCGCCTCATGTAGGGAGGAAGGCTCAAATGCCTTCACAAATCCTGCTAAAGCGTCAGTCAATCCTGCCATGAAGAGTGAAGTCAACCTCATCTCTGAAACATCAGATACCATCACTGATAACCTCTGAAAATCTGCAATGTACTGATCTAGAGAACCTGTCTGCCTCAAATGGGTCAATTCTCTGAAGTGCCTATCTGGGTCCCTCCTGTCGAACCTGCTCATCAACCTCTGTGTAAAATCTGCATAAGTAGTGATATGCATGTGCCCCCTGTGTGATCAATCCATGATGCCACCAGTCATGAGCATCTCCCTCGAGGTGTAGGATAGCAAACTTAATTGCATCCTCTTCGCGCATGGGATTCAAGTCGAAGTAAGTCTTCAACTTCTGAATCCAAGACTGGGCGGTACACTTCTTAGAGCCATCAAAGTGCGGAATAGAGATTTGTCCCAATCTCCTTTGAAACTCAGGTACCCGTGTCTGGTAATCTCTTCTGGGCTTGCTGCCAATCTTCGTTTTGCAATACTCCTGAAATGACATGTTGTCCCAGAAACCCTCACTTAATGTTTGGTACTTCTCCCAACAAGATTCCTCATCCACAATGTCTGCGGGTTGTCGTGTCTGCGAAACTTCCGGATCCTTCAAGAAAGAAGGCTCATGGAGTCCCAAGGGCCTGGTAGAAGCATGAGGGGACCCTTGTCCCGAATGTCCACTCTCACCTCTATTACCATGTTGTCCCATATTGCTAGCTTCTCCTCTCTCTGTATGAGCATCAATCCTACCCTGTGCTAACCTCTCAGTGAGCTGGCTCAAATAGAGATTGGTAGTCTCCTACTGTTTCACCATATTGGTGAACAATTGTTTCATCAGATCCACTCCCATCTCTTCACTATCTCTGTCTCTATCTCCCATCTTTCAACCCCAACAGGATGGAGAAACAAACGCTCTGATACCACTGAAATATCCCTTGTAGGATATCACTGTAAAAATATGCAAAATACAGACAAATTGCAGTCAAACAGAAATATGGTTTTTTTTTTGCAGAAAATTAAATCTAGGGCAGCGAACAGAAAATAATGGATAACTCCACAAAATACTTGCTCAAATCTCTTGAAATTTTAAATGAGAGCTTGCTAATACATATAACATATATTACAAGGGAACTATTTTTGGAATTTTTCGAATCAACATAATGCTGCCAGAAAATTACAGCGTGCCCTAAAACAACTGAAAACTTTTAAAATTAATATCTTCCGTAATATAGAGTGCAAAAATTATGAAACCTTGGAAATATTATCTATAAATATAGGAGATGACTATCCCAACCTTCAAATCATGAATTTGAGGAAGTGGAAACCCTCCAAAACAGGTCTGCAATCTTCCAAACAAGTCGCCCTCACCTAGAAGATGGCTGGAAACCCTTGCTGAATGCCTTCAAACTGATGCTAGACCTTGCCAAAGAGGTTGCCGTAGATCTGCCCTGAAAACCCTTAAATCTCTCCTCCAAAAATGCCCAAATTCCTCCAAAACCCTTCACTGAAATCATTTGAAAATAATTGTAAAGAACAACCCTGATTTCAGTTCCAAAAATGACAAACTAGGGTGGATCTTTCACCACCGAAGAGTGCCTTACTAGCTAGGGATGGATCTCTCACTACCAAAGGTAGGGTTCCCGTGGGATCTTACTCCACAAGTTGGATATTTGCAAACAGCAGTTGCACATGAAAGGAAATATAAGTGTATGCATCAATGTTCATCTTTTCACCCCTCCACTTTTTATATAACTTTTCCCATGCCAAGGAAACCCTAAAAAGCCCAAGTCGCATTTCCCCTAGGGAAGACCAAATCAATAAAGTAACTTAAAGTTACTTTTTCCCTTTCAAGTCGCCATGGTCCAAAAGGTGACCCCCAACGCAAAACTAGAACACTAGGAGTTAAGTGGCCCCTTCCAATGATAAAACATAACATCTAGTCCCTTCGAAAGCACTTTATACTCCTGTCAACGGAAAATTATAACAACTGGACTAGATATTCATACCCAATAGCTCACAGGGTCCATAGCCCCTTGGGTATGACCAAGGCCTAGACTCGAGTTGGCCCCTAGGCCTATGACATAGGAAAGGGGACATTACAGGAAGCCCTAAGAGAAGGGTATGAATTTCCATTTGTCCATGGTTAATTTAGCTACAATTCAGCAATTATCTCTATACTACAATTGTTAAATAATTAATTGCTTCCACCTCTAACAAATTAAGTTCCTAGGATTTAGTGTGTTCTCCATTGGAATCTCAATCAATCCGGGTCACACAATGAAGAATCTAGACCAGAAGATTATCAATATGACATCTGGGGAAATAATCTTAAGAATAGAAGCACATCAAGTAAACTAATTAATTTGCAACTAAAAAATGGAAGGACCATTATAAATCCCCCAAAAGAAGATATATCCACAATTCCACTGACATATAAATGGGAAAAGAATGCATGAAAAGAACTAACTCAGCCAAGACCTTTCACTTGATGTACCTATTCAGTGCAAGCTACTGAATACAACCAACCCAGCAATCACAACATCCGTGGAAGATTTTCAAGAAATATATCAATCCAAGCTTTGAAACATTGGCCTATCATCAAAATAAATTGCGGATAGAGAAACCACAACAAAATTACTGACCGTCCCCCTATCCAGAAGCTACTATTATAACGAACAATTTACAACCAACATAAAGATTGCATGGTTTTTATAGCAGACAAACATGATCTATTTTTGGCAGGCACACTACTTCCACGATCAACCTGAAGCATCCCTTGTTACAGAAAATACTGCAATGATAGTTGTTCATGATCTAGTAATTTTGAAAAACAATTGCCAAACCATCAATGCGGGAAGAATGGATATAAGTATTCACCCCCAAAAGCTGTTGATTGAATCAATGGTGCCAAGTATTGCCTTTGCTTAAGTACAGAGAATATCTATAAATGCAGAGATAACATGGTGATTAAACAAAGGAAAAGCAAGTCAAGACAGACATTTAAAAGGAATCTTAGAATATAGCATGCATCAATGCATACAAAGTTGAATCATAATCTGTTTCTCGCTGTTGACTATAGTGCGATGTTTGGGTACAGCTCCAAATGAACACTAAGATCAAGCTTCTACAGCCAACAAGGCACTTATGTCTCAACCCAGATGGGAAGTTGAAATTTACAAAGAAATGCTGTAGTGGTTCAGTTGTGTAAACTAATGCACACAAACTAATGCAGAAACAATCAAGAAGGTCAACATTTCATTAACCCTAAGAAGGCAAAAGGTTTTATTTCTATGGATAAGGAAAACCTGCCACGAAGAAATTTTGGATATTATCATAACCAGGGTGAAACAATGGAAACATTCAAAGTCAAGCATTTCTAATGAGGAGACATCAATGTTCCAATGGTCCAACAATATCCACTAAATGTTTCATTACGTAGATTGTATCATTGTAGGCATCTCATTGTGCAAATAAAAGAATAACAGAGTAACCAAGATTCGGGAAATCGTTAGTCAGGTGGCACTGTCCAACAATTTGAAAGATAAACTTTCCCTCTTGTCAACAAAGCAAAGACAAGACACGATAAGGATAATCATAAACAAGTTGATACCCAGACACAGACTTAGATCATTCTTTAATTCACTTTAAGTTGGTTGGCACCGATCTCTTTTGTGTAAGCCATAATCATGTGCTGACAATCAGCTCAAGATAGTTTAGACGTAATTGTAAGTACTAAGTGATTTCGATATTAGTTTGAAATCACTGATGAACTCTTCACCAAATACCTTAGCCCCATTCCGTACACACAAGATGATCTGTAATTTCCTTTACAAATTGACTTGTTGGAAATGAAAAGCAGATCTTAAACTATGCTTGCTGCTACTACTTGGAATAACTTTAAATTTGAGTGTAAATCAAAGTAAATAGAATGTGAGTTTATTGTTGAATATAAATGGGAACGAAAACAGCTAAAAGTTTTACACTGGAAACCCCCATGTGATGGAGACCAGCTTAGGAGTGTCAACTAATTACCACCTCTTCTTCCTTGGTCAATTGGGAAGATTACAAGAGCTCAAATGAAGCATGGAATCAGCAGTAAACTGATGGTTGTTCCACTCACCTATTGCTACTCTCCACTTGACGCGGTTGCATATTACAAGGAGCATAAATGGAGTATAAATCAGCACTATACTGTCAACTGCTTCTCTCAACTCTCTGTTGCAACAATTGCCTTCATCACCCACTCATACATCCATACACACCTACACTCAGATGCTTAGGACATAACTCTTGCCTCTGAACTATACAAGTATTGGAGGTGTCCCTTAGTGCACCAAAGGACACCAAATGTTAAAAAGTTAAAAAGAACATTTTCAAACTACTAGTGACGGGTCATGTGTCAGCCTCCTACTGCCACGCTACACGCCAAGTGTCACTATCCATGTTTGTGCCATGTCAGAGCATCTGTCAGCGTACTACGAGCAGGAAGACCAGCAGTCACTCATTCAGGAAGATAAACCGTTGTGTTATCATTCCTTCTTGTAACCATCATCTATTGTAACCACCTTATTGTAATCATTAATGTATATATATGTAAGTGATCGACCCACAGAGGAAAAACAATCATAGATTAGATAGTAGTGAATACAGAATACTTGCATGCCCCGAGTATCTTGCATCTCTCATAGTCTTCTGTGTCTCATTCCACTCTAGGAAAATCAGCCAAGGAAGTGTTTTCCCCTTGTTGATCACAGGAATTATTGTTCCGCCTTACTAAAATTGTACACTAATGTACCATTCTCTATTCTTTCATTTAGATAAAGGTGCGGCATTTTGCAAAAGGATTTCCGCGTTTGAATGTGTTTGTTTTGTTATTGTGTTTAACTCTCCCCGCACACACCATAACCCACAGCTTGTCTCCAAGCGCAGGGTTGTCCTCCCCACCGGCATCCTAGGCCCCATGGTGTGGATCAATGAACATGATTGAATAGGGGTGATAGAATATTTATATCAGGCAAGGGGCACATTCGATAGGACGTGTCCCTATGAGGTAGCATTCTCTAGATAGCGAATGTAAATAACTATTAACAACTAATTAGGTATATAACACTACCTAAGTTTGATCTTGGCTGATGGAGAATTTCTCCAACAAGGGATGCACTCTGACTTTCTCTGGTTAGCAATCCCTATGATCCAGGAAATATGCCTAATCACAGGAGGAATTACCCCAGCCCTGCAAATGCTGAAAGCCCAATGGTCTCGTTCTAGGGACAGTACCCAATCTGGGTTTGATAAAGAATGGAATGAAAACATGGTAACTTGAATTTCTTGGACTACTAAGAACCAAAATAACAACAGATTTCTTGATTTACACTTGAAAAAGAAGAAACTAAGGACATCTTGTGATTTATAAACTCAGATAAGGATTGCAGATTGACCTAATCACCAAGGTCAGAGTATTTTACCAAATTAATCAAGGCTGGACAGTTAAAGATGCAATCAATGAGTAAGCTATGATAATTAGCTGAATTTGTGCCTCTTGTAAGCATTGCAATTTCAATGTTTGATCGTATTGATGCCCTACTGCCAACAGACTTTTTTTTGTGTTAGTTCTTTTCATTGGCACGTTTAGGTTAGATGCCATGACTGGGCTAAATGATCCATCAAATTCACTTCGAGAAATGCACCCGGCCTCCACTGTTAATAATATCATTTGATATTTCCGTAAGGCACAACAATACAGGACTACCCCCACCTGATCAAAATGTAAAGATACCGGACATGTTATGGCCACCAAGGTTCGATCCAATGTCTTTTGTGTAGTCACCACCAATCCTATTTTGGTTTAAAAGTTTTAATTCAATGCATCATTCCTTTGCAATCAATGTTTATGATGAAAGCATGCCGAAGTGTGATCTAATGAATAACAAAAAGTTCCTTTGTATCTATGATGAAAGCAAATGTTGATTCAAATTCACATCAAACTTCTAGAGAATTGAAGACATGATGGAAATCAAATCACTAATCGGTGAATCAGACTTCAAACTGGGACTTGTGAATACTAAAGTTTAAATAGTACAATTATTTTTGTGAAACACACCTAAGTAATTAGCAGTAAAAAACAACACATACATGGTTGCCCATTGTCTACAATTATTTGTACGATCCCTCTAGGCTCTAACAACAAAAATTCACTTAACAATTGCTAACTATAATTTGCGGAAACCAAAACATTCTTTGAATATCCTATCATGAGAAAATTAAGAAAAGGAGTTTTAGATATCCATTCTTTACGCATACATTTTAACTACTTCACAAGATCCAAACAGGGAAGGGGAGAGAAAACCTAAGCATTCAAATTGCTTCAATATGAGATTCAATTACCAACTAACTCATACTCGATTTATTTACTAATTTGCTTTACATGAAGCAACAACGTGAATGACCTCCCCGGTTATAGATATAGGACCAGTATGATCGAATGACGTAGAGAATATGTTTGTGGAAAGGGTAAATATAACTAAATCGGTGAATTAGACTTCAAAATGAGAATTGTGAATGAGAACTTGAAGTTTGCAGTCAAAAAATGCTTTAAATCCAATGAGTTCTCATGGAATATTGAAAGATCCCCAATGGGTCTCCCTTACACTCCAATGAATTTTAAATCAAATAAAAACACCAAATATAGATTTATGGACATTATGGCAATTACCCTAATGCAGATCTGAATTTAATTAAGAAAATGCGACTAGGGTTTGAGCTAGATCTCGATGCAAATAACACTCAAAATTTATATTGCCAATCCCAAATGATTACTGGTATTTTTAGAAGCCAAATCATGCAAAAATCATAATTTATTGTGGCCAAAATAACCCTGAAATCAGATCTGAAATCTGATTAATAATCTGCCTGAAACCCTTGAAATATCATTTCAAAAATTATGAGAGTACAGCAATTTGGTTTACAATATCATGGAGAATATTTGATAATTCATTTTGAAGGAAATACCTCTTGAAATGCTGCCACAACCATCCACAATAAATCGACTCAACTGCTGCCACAAACAACTGCCAATATCTTCACAAAACACTTCACAAACACTGCTGAAATTAACCTAGAAATCTGATTAAGAACACTGGAAATTTCTGAGTAAAATACCCTCTCAATCCCTTGGGGTTTTCGTCCACAAGACATGAAATCCACAAGGGTTTTCGTCCTTGGAATTTCTAGTAAAAACAAGAGCTCTTAACAATGCAAAATCTGATAATAAAAATCTGGATATCTCTAAGCAAGTCGACTTGCTCATATAAAGGGAAAACAACCCAACAACCACCTCTAAACCCAGCCAATCACATTCTTTCTTTCCCCTATGCTGGTCGCATTTTTCCCTATGGACTTAATGACACATTTCCCTATTTATGAATCCCAAAAGCAAGTCGCACTTTTCCTCTAATACAATTAATTTTAATTGTATTTTGATATTGACATTTTTAATTTATTAATAAGCTTTATTATTTATTATATGTGCAACTTATAATGTTATTTTAAAAACATTAGCACAATATAATAAAATAATAAAAACTTAGTCACCCTAGAAACCTCCTTTGGTCGTCGGGTAGACAAAAAGGGCCAAAGGTCTTCGTCCAAGCTCATTCGGAAAGAGGGGACATTACAGTCCTCCCTCCCCGGAGTTGCTTGCCCACAAGCAACTGCAGTAATGTTGGGTGCTGAAGAATAGACTCACCCTCCCAAGTGGCATCCTCCAAAGGTAAGTCTTTCCAACGAACTAGATACTCTCGAATCACCTTGTTCCGCAACCTTCTCTCCCTCCAATCCAAAAACTCCTCAGAAACCAAGTCCAATCTTCCCTCATCATCCAAGGGTGGTAACTCTACTGAATAAGTCGCATGCTGCCCCAATGCCTTCTTTAAGCAAGACACATGAAAAACATTGTGTATCTTACTTTCAAAAGGTAACTCCAACTCATAGGCCACATGTCCAACTCTCCTCACTACCCTGTATGGACCATAAAAACGGGGCTCAAGCTTATCTGCTCCACTCTTCTTAAGAGTACTTTGTCTATAAGGCTGGAGTCGTAAAAAGACCATATCACCCACGTCAAATGATCGCTCAATCTTGTGCCTGTCTGCATACACCTTCTGCTGATTTTGGGCATGTTGCATATTATCCTTAAGGGTTTTAAGGATATCCTGGCTGTCCTATAAGCACTCTCGAGCCTTAGGAGCTCTACTATCTCCAAACACCATATCCACAAAGGATCTCGCGTCATAACCATACAAAGCTCGGAAAGGGGTCATACCGATGGACATATGGTACGTAGTATTGTAACAATACTCGCACAAATAAAGTTGCTTAACCCATGCCCTTTGCTGTCCTAAAACATAGTTGCGTAGGTACCCCTCAATCCACTTATTCACAATCTTCATCTGCCCATCAGTCTGCGGATGGTAGCTAGTGCTCGGAGTCAACTCAGTGCCTGCCAATCTAAAGAGTTCCTGCCAAAATGTGCTCATAAACCTGTTGTCCCGATCGCTGACAATATTCTTCGGGAGCCCATGCAACATGAATATCTCCCAAAAAAATAAATCAACCACCTACGGTGCCTTAAAACTCGTGGGAATGGCAAAGAAATGCCCATACTTAGTCAACATGTCAACTATCGCATAAATGCGATCATAGCCCTACACAACTGGTAGTCCTGGAATGAAATCCATAGATATACTCTCCCACCTCTACTCTGGAATAGGTAAGGGTTGTAATAAACCTGCAGGGAAAGTATGCTCAGACTTTGTTTTGTTGACAAGTCACACACTCTCGAATATACTGTAGAAGATCCTCCTTGAGACCCTTCCAAGAGAATCTCTCTCTAACCTGCCTGTATGTCTTGAAATAACTTGGATGTCTTGCTAATGGTGCATCATGGAGTGCATGTAGAATCTTTCCCTTAAGCTTAGATTCAAGTACCAAATAAACTCTACCCTTATAATAAATCAAATTAGAAATTACCTAGTACTGCTCATCCTAAATTTTGACATCCATGATCACACATGCCAATGTGTTCTTCGAATACTCGACCAACAATTGAGACTTCCAATCTGCAGAAATCTCACTCACGGAATATAGGACAGCAATATGTGGTCTCCTCGAAAGTGCATCAGCCACAACATTCTTCTTCCCTTTGCATACTCGATGTCAAAATCATAGGCCTGGATCCTGCTGACCCACTTCCGCTGTCTCTCATTGAGTTCTTTCTATTCCAAGAAGTACCTCAAACTGTTATGGTCAGTTCTCACTACGAACTTCCCTTCCACCAAATACTGCCTAAACTTCGCCAATGCATGCATGATGGCGAGCATCTCTTTGTCATAGGTGGAATACAACCTCTCATTCTCCCTCAATTTCCTACTCTCGTAGGTAATGGGATGACAGTCCTGCATCAAAACTGCACCAATACCTGAGCCCGAAGCATCACACTCCAAAATGAACGGCTTAGAGAAATCCAGAAGAGCAAGGACTGGACATGTGCTCATCACCACCTTGAGCTTATCAAATATCATATGTGCCTCATCTGTCCATCTGAATGCCCCCTTTCATGTGAGATCTGTCAATGGCGCTGCAATATCTGAATAACCTCTCACAAATCTCCGATAATATCCGCATAGCCCTAGGAATCCCCGCAACTCTGATATGTTCCTAGGTGAAGGCCAATCTTGCATAGCCTGTATCTTTTCCTGATGGACCTTGACCCCATTGGCCCCAATGACATGCCCAAGATACAATATCTCAGTAAGTCCAAACTCGCATTTGGACATCTTAACAAATAGAGATTGAACCTCCATAATGCCAAGTACCTCATCTAAATGCCTCAAGTGATCCTCCCATGTCCTGTTATAGATCAAGATATCATCAAAGAAAACTAGCACAAACTTCCTCAACTGCTTGTTGAAGAGATGGTTCATGCATGACTGGAAAGTGGCAGGTGCATTAGTGAGACCAAATGGCATCACTAAGAACTCATAATGCCCGTAGTGACATCTGAATGTTGTCTTGAGGATGTCCTCCTCTCGAACACGGATCTACTGGTACCCTGATCGAAGATCAATCTTCGAAAATTAAATGACCCCATGCAATTCATCCAAAAGCTCATCAATACGAGGGATGGGATACATGTTCTTGATTGTCTTCTTGTTAAGGGCCCAGTAGTCAATACACATCCTCATCATCCCGTCCCTTCTTCACCAACACCACCAAAGAAGTAAATCGGCTAGAACTAGGATGGATATGCCCCATATTAAGAAGCTCCCTGATGGTCCTCTCTATCTCATCCTTAAATTTCTTAGGATGATGATAGGGTGTAGTGATCACTAGCTTGGCACCCTCCTCCAACTCTATAACATGCTCAAACCCTTTGTCTGGCGGTCTACCTGGAGGAATGTCACCAAAAACCTGCCCATGTTTATCCATTGTGGTCTGAATATTTGTATGCCACTGCTGTCCATCATCTGAAGAAGATTTGGATGAAATGAAACATTGGGCTGCCCAAGCAACCTCTCCATGTCTGATGATAGACTCCATCTGATGTGCTGAAACAACTCTAGGACCACCATCTGAAAGGGCTCGTAGCACAATCTTCTTTCCATCTGCCATAAATTCCAACTCCATCCGTCTAAAATCCTGCACATATCTCCCAAGAGACTGAAGCCACTGAATACCTAAAACTGCATCTATCTCCCCAAGTCCAACTATGTAGAAGTCATTTGTCAATGTGTAGTCTCCTAGCTGGATACTAAGCTGTGAAACCCGTCTAGTGCAGCTCAGAGCAAAGCCATCTGCCACTCGTACACTGAACCCCTCAAATTCTTCAACCTGCAATCCCCGCTTCATCACAAACCACTCATCAAGGAAATTGTGTGTAGCGCCACTATCAATCAAGCAAGCAACTCGTTGGCCCTTAAGTACTCCTTTCAAACGAAAGGGGTGGTACCTAGGGACTCCAAAAAAGTGAAGTGATAGTACCTAAGCCTGATGTATCTCCCTCTCCAAGCTCTACCTGGGGCTGCTCCTCATGTGCACCGTGATCATCATCATTGTCCTCTGTATCTGTATCTAGTGAAGACTCTGCCTCCACATCTGAAATAACCTCAATAAGATGCACCTTGCCTTTTCCATGGCAGTTGTGTCCAGGCTCCCAGTGGTCCTTGCAATGAAAACAAAGTTTCTTCCTCCTCAACTCATTCCGAGTCTCCTGCTCCATCCTAGGAGGGGGAACATGCTTCTGCTGATTTATGGGACGTTGAAATGGTTTGGAGCTCGTAAAAGGCTTCTTACTCGACTGGTAAGAAGTGGGGGATGTCTCCAAATCTAATGCAATTTGAATAGCATCGTGTAATGTCCTAGGCCTAAGAGCCTTGACCAGTCCTCTTAACCTGTCATGCAGACCCTCAATGAAAAGCATCACCACACGTCTCTCGGGCATCTCTGGCACCATCACTACAATCCGCTGAAATTCGTTGATGTAAGAATCAACATGCCCATTCTGTCATAGTTGTATCAAATCCCTGTAATAAAGTTCCACATCTTTGCGATCAAATCTGGCAATCAACTTCTCACTTAACTCCCTATATGACCGCAGTAGGTCATGTCTCTGTGGGATAAACCCATGGTGCCACCAACTGTATGCTACTCCCTCCAAGTGTAGAGTAGCAAACTGAATAGCCTCCTATTCCTGCATAGGTTTGAGAGTGAGGTATGTATCAAGCTTGTGAATCCATGCCTTAGCACAAATCTTTCCACTGCCATCAAAAGTGGAAAGGGTCACCTTGCTAGTAACCTGCTTCAATTCTATGTTCTGTTAGGCCATAGGTCTTTGCGTTTGTCTAGCTCTCAAGCTTTCTCTCTTCTAAATACAATACTGGTGAAGGGGAAAGGCATTCCGTACCTTCTCCGGTAATGCTCTCCACTCATCATGAGCTACCATCACATTATCCTGAAAGACTGTGTCCTCAAGTGGGTCCTCAACTAATGGTGGCTCCTCCCTCTGTAGGAATCTAGGCAGCATAGGTCTATCTGCAGTCCTCGTGGATCTCCTCTCCTTTGTATGTCTCCTATCACGTGGAGGGGAATCTCTTACGCTACCCACCTCTATAGGTGCCCTGTTGTGCCTTCCGTGGCTGCTGGCTACAAATGCAGATCTTTCCCTTTTGTCATGCCTATTTCTTGTCCTATCCATAGTCATACTCTCCATCATCTATCTCATGGTCTGTATCATTTCCTAATGGGAGTCGATCATACCTCTAAAAAGAAGATCTGGGTCAACTCGTTGTTATCGTGGAGTGTGTGATCCCTCTCTCCTGGCCATGATTTCAATACTATTCTCTATATCCAAATCAGTTAGAATGTGAGCCTGCCTCCTTGTATGATACTTGTGTGGCCCAACCTCTCTAGGTTGCATCAAACAACCCTCTAGGTGGGAGGATCGTTGCTCTAATACCACTGAAAGATCCCCAATGGGTCTCCCTTACACTCCAATGAATTTTAAATCAAATAAAAACACCAAATATAGATTTATGGACGTTATGGCAATTACCCTAATGCAGATCTGAATTTAATTAAGAAAATGCGACTAGGGTTTGAGCTGGATCTCAATGCAAATAACACTCAAAATTTTTACTGTCAATCCCAAATGATTACTGGTATTTTTAGAAGCCAAATCATGCAAAAAACATAATCAGATTGAAATCTGATTGTGGCCAAAATAACCCTGATTAAAACAGAACTTCTGATTAATTAAATCTCTGGGAAGTAGCATATCATTTCTCAGAAAAATCAAGGAGGATCTTCTAAACGTGATTATGTGTCCTATGAAAATTTTATCATTATCAAAAACAGAAATTAGGTACTTGTCTCCTTTTCCCATTACAGCAATTTGGTACTTGCAGGTTACAATGGCTTTAGTGGGATGATTTTATGGAGAATAGATTTTTTGATATTCTCTCTTTAATTTTGATTCCAAAGCTTGTAAGGAAATTTTCCTCAATTTTCCAAAAATGAAAGGGAATTTTTATCTTAGCTTGAAATGCAAAATCTCAGTTATCTATTATGAAACCTAAATCCTTTGATTATCTAATGGTTTCCTATAAAATGCGTAGAGCTCGAAAAAAATATACACTTTTAGAGAAAACGGCACCTGAAACGGAGCCACAAAATGAAAGTTATGGCACATGCAAGTTTTTACTGCTACATCTTCCCGGACCCTTTCCAAAAATGGCAAAGATTTTTTTTCCGTGCTTGTGATTTTTTCACCAAAAATCCAAAAAAGGAAAGAAATGCCGAAAACGGAAAAAAAACGAATTCCAGCAGGAGAAAACACGACAAAAAAACACAGAAGCTAAATAAAATTCGACCACAACGAAATGGAAATTTTCCACGATTTTTCACACTTCACAATTTTTGCAAACAAATCGTGATTAATCACCATGGTAAACAAATATGCGAATGGAAAGATAAATCGTTTTTGCATGGGAAAAAACGATTCTATGCGATTATCGCCCGGTAAATCGCGATTTTTTAGAACTATGAGAAAGATGCTTAACCTGAAATTCTAACAATCTAATCAAAAGTCATGGCAGATTTTCCAACTTCTAGAAAGCTTTGTGTCAACTTTAAGAAATCAAAACAACATTTTTTAAATTGAAATCCCCTCTCAATCCCTTGTAGGTGTTTTAAAAACTGGTCGAATCCACAAGGGTTTTCGTCCTTGGAATTTAAGAAATAAAATGCAAGAGATCTTAACAATGCAAAATCTGATAATAAAAATGGCTGGTTTAGTCTCTAAGCAAGTTGACTTGCTCATATAAAGGGAAAACGGCCCAACCGGCCGGTTTCTAAACCAGTCCAATCACATTCTTTGCTTTGAAACCCCTATGCTGGTAACATTTTTCCCTATGGAGCTTAATGACACATCCTTCCCTATTGTGTTTATAGACTCCCCTCGGCAAGTCGCACTTTTCCTCCTCTAATACAATTAATTTTAGCATTGTAGTTTTGATATTGACATTTTTAATTTATTAATCAAGCTTTATTATTTATTATATGTGCAACTTATAATGTTATTTTAAAAACATTAGCACAATATAATAAAATAATAAAAACTTAGTCATCCTAGAAACCTCCTTTGGCCGTCGGGTAGACAAAAAGGGCCAAAGGTCTTCGTCCAAGCTCATTCGGAAAGAGGGGACATTACAAATATAAACTCTCTTATGCCTCTTTCCAAGTAATTAGAAGTATCCAAAGTGGATCAAAGTAGATAAAGGCACTGATACAGATCCAATTACAACACAGAAACATACTGGAAGTTTGTTCAAAACACTCCAGGTAGCTGAAGAAATGCTAACTGATTTTAAACTAGTAATGGCACATAGATAGCCTCCAAGAAGTTGATTCCCTAGAAGGTAGATTCTAACCATATTATTAAAAATACAGTTACAAACATGGTCTATGTGCTTTACTAATAAGCTTTCAAGGAAATCAACGAGTCAGATGAAGCACTTCCGAGTAAAAATTGGGATATTCCAGGATGGACAACCAACGCCGTCACACATCTTTAGGTCCAATGCTTGAATTAAAGAAGCAATAACTACAAGGGGGTTAAAATATGTACATTTTCATCAAAATGTAGAATCTAAACTAGAACAATGAAAGTTAACCTAATGCTACATATGTGATCCTCATAACTAAGACCACAACATTTGGAACTGGAAAAGATTTTCAACATTTTGTACCCATTAGATTTCAATCCAACTGACCAACTTCAGGATGCTTCACACCTTTAGAAAGCTTTTAATTCCAACTGGGACATCACAATCAATCAAAATGGGTGCAACATTTATTTCAACCTCTATGTTTGCTAATTTAGCTTTGTGTCGACTTTTAAACAACCAAAACTGCATTTTTTGATAAAAATGCATCTGATTTGTACCGAACCAATGTTTTAACAATTGGTTGAATCAGAACCGGCCGGTTTTAATAAAACGGCTGTATTGCAAACTGGTGGAAAAACCAGACCAATGACCGGTTCCATACCGCACCAGCCAGTTCAATACCAAACCGGTCGACTCTCCATAAAAAACCAGTCAAACCCCCCGGTTTCATACTCAGACCAGTCAAAGTGGCATTTTTTGCTAACTTTTAAGTAGCTTTTTTCCAAACCCATTTGTTATATAGACATAACTTTGTCTCACACCTCTCTAATTGAGCATTTTGAGCACTTGGAGTTCCAACCATTCAACCTTGTGAAGTTGGAGGCTTGGAGTATTGGTTGGCATTCCTTGTGGGATCAACCTTTGTGGTGGATAACTTGTGCATCGAGCTATTTAGTGAGCACCTCACCTACTATTTGTGAGCACCTCTCTTATTTGCAAGGATTTGCAGGATTGGGGCAATGAAGAGTGCTTGGAGCTTGAATTGGCATCCTTGACTGGGCTCCTATTTGTGGTGGCATTTTGCATCTACATTTGGAGTGTGGGCTACATCTGCTATCTACAATCTTGGAGGTATTTCTTGAGTGGATCTCTCTGTTGCCTTGATCTTGTGTGCATCTCATTGAAAGGTATGTTACAAACATAAATCTGCCCCTATTTTTCGTTCACATAATATTGCAAACCTGATATATATTTCTTTTCTTGCAAAAAACATTAATACAGGTTTGCATATTTTTATTTTCAAATTTGTTTGCATTTACCATGGCTCCCCGAGTCAAAGACCTTACATGGAGCCATGTTGATGTTGATGATAATCAAGTGTTTTGTGAATACTATAAGAAACACATAAGGCTGGGGGCGGGTGGGGGTGGACGGGGGGCACATCAACATAGATTGAAACAACACTTGGCTGGTCAAAAAGGCCAAGTTGTCCCATGTGATGCACCTAGGTATAGAACCCTTTAGATTGGAAATGCAATGCATAATTGAGAAATATAATGAAGAGAAGGCTAGGCAAAAAGAGATGGAGGCTAAAATAGGGAGAAAGAGGCAGCATGCCATGTGCCAAACAAATACTAGTGTTGAAGGCTCTTGCTCTAACCCTTTTGTCAATGTTAGAGACCCTTTTCATATTATGTTCCTCATCCATTCATAAGAAAATCGGCCCCAAAAGAGGAAGTCAAAGAACATTCAAAGATTTTTTTCCATCCTTCCACACCTGCCAAGTGCCTCAAGCCAAGTGAGAATCATCCTACTTTAGATAGGCATTGGAAGAAGCAATACAAAGACTCTAATTTTGAATACATAGCTAGATGGTGGTATAATGCAGATATCCCCTTCAATGTTGCCCGCTCACCTTATTACCAGCCCATGTGGGATTACATTGTAGTTGATGGTAAGGGCTTCAAAGGCACTAGTATGCAATGCCTTGAGAGGATCTCTTTTGCAGAAAGAAATTGGGTCCATAGACGAATATTTGAAGGGTCGTAAAAGTTCATGAGTCAAAACAGGATGCACTATTATGTCAGATGGATGGGGTGATGGAAAGAATCGCACCATAATAAATTTCATTGCCTCTTGCCCACAAGGGACCATGTTCATGAAATCAATGAGATGCATCTGATAGGGTAAAAGATACAAACTTGTTTGAACTTTTGGATGAGGTTGTTGTAGAGGTGGGGGTGAAAAATGTTGTACAAATCATCACAGATAATGCCTCTATGTTCTTGTTGGTAAGATGTTAGAGACTAAACACAAAACAATATTTTGGACTCCATGTGTTGCACATTGCATAGACCTCATGCTTGAGGATATCGGCAAAGAGGATTGGATTAGGAACATTATAGAGCATGCCAAGAGCATTACAAAATACATCTATATATCACTCATGGGTATTGAACCTGATGAGGAAAAACACTGAGGGCAAGAGAACTTGTTAGGTCGAGCCATCACGAGATTTGCAACGAACTTCCTCACGTTGCAATCTCTCCTTTCCCAGGGATGAACTTGAACTTGAAAAATATGTTTTCAAGTGATGAATGGAATGCATCAAAGTGGAGACGCAAACAAGTTGGGAAAGACACAAAGAAGAAAGTTTTTCATAACTCATTTTGGAAAAAAGTAGTTGAGGTTGTGAAAATTGTTGAGCCCTCTTGTTAAGGTGTTGCATTTGGTGGATGGGGAAAAATTGGCCATGGATTACATTTATGAGGCTATGGATCTGGCAAAGTAGCAGATAACGGCACCATACAAGGATAGGGTAACTAAGTATGGGCCTATATGGGAGATAATTATTGATAATAAATGGAATAATCAACTCCATTGCCCTATACATGCAGTTGGATAATTCTTGAACCCAAAATATCATTACAAAGCACAGCTTGGAGAAAGATAAAACTAGGAGAAGTCAAAGATGGATTGTATGAGTGCCTAGAGTGCATGGTCCCCAATGAGAGTCAACAACTGGAGGTACACCAATAGATTAGTTTTCAGTAGAGCCACAGGTACCTTTGGCAAAAGCCTAGCAAAGATTGCAAGAGATGTGGACCAACGAGGTAAGTTATTCTAAGCATTGTTTTAAGCTCATTTGTTTAAAATTCTTAATAGATAATCATGAATTTTTAGCGTAAGACACAATCTAAATTGTTGAATTACGCATTAACTTTAAGTTGTTTTACTTTTAATTTTTAACTGTGTTTTTAACCATTGTTTACTAATGGGCAAACATTTAACATTTTTTTGCAGCACATTGGTGGAATTCATTTGGTAGTCAGTGTCCTCAATTGCAAAAGTTTTCAATTCGGATTGTGCCAAACTTGTAGTGGGCTTTCGGCCGGTGCAAGCGCAACTGGTCTATTTTTTAGCGGATTCACACGAAGAAGAGAAACCGTTTGGGAACAACATTGGTTGAATTATCGGCCATCGTCGTGCAGTACAACCTCTAGGTATAAGGCACAATCAGTTGTTGAATAGAAGACCTGATACAAATCTCATTGTCTTGGATGATATAGATCCAACCTTCAGTAATGGGTAGAGGAGAGTCAGCCAGCAGAGTTTGATCTCGATGACTTGGGGTGGATGGGTTTGGATCCAGAATACTGATGAGCCATTCTAGCAAGCACCGCTGCCTCCATCATCACGAAGACATAAGCAGGCACTAGTCACACTCGTGCTACTCCCCAACCCCGTATTATGCTAAAACAATATAGTTGTTGCAGATGTACCTAAGGATTTTGGATGGGTCCGAGTCAGAGCTAGAGGCCGGTGATGATATTGATGAGGATGACCTTGAGTTGATCCCATTCTACCAGCAGCAGGTGCAGAGTACTAATTGCTTGATGATTGATCATTGATGTCATCTAGTTTATTCTAGAGTTTTGTAACTTGTAGTATTTGTAATGTATCAATGATCATATAAAAGTCATGTTTTTTTGGAGTCTTGAACTATGGAGATACTGATTCAAAAGGATGTGGAGACCATTTAGAGCCTCATTATTTATGTATTTTGTTTTAGAATCTCATATATGATATATGTATTGTGTATTGGACTTGGAGTTCGTGTCATTTTACTATAAACACCTTTCTTACATATATACAAGAGAAAACTTTGCATATTTTGTGTGTAATTGTTGGAATCATGGTTTCTAATCTTTCAAATATATTGTTTTCATTAAAAATATAAAATTTTATGTGTTTTTTAGTAAACCGGTTCATAAAGTTTGAACCAGTCCTGTTCTGGTTCTGGTTCCAGTTTGGTTTCGACCCTCAACCGGTTCCGAGTCCGGTTCCGATTTTTAAAACATTGGGTGCAACACCAAGACTTCTTGGGAGGTCACCCATCATAGTAATACTCCATCCCAAGCACGCTTAACTACAGAGTTTTGATGACATCCACCGAGCAAATACTTGTATAATACATACTAACAAGTTGTTTATATGATTGTTTTCACAATTGTGCAGTTTTAAATTTTACTCTGCGACCATTGTTTAATTCCATGCCCCATTTGTGGTAAACGACGATGACATTGTTGATTCCTCTGGCCTGAGCCTTGCTACAAACGAGTGATACTGCCCATTCCTGGTCCCTCATTCTGATTTACATTGACACCATGCTAACTTATGAATCCTTCCCTCAGATGGCTATTTCTACTTTCACTTAGATCTTACGGTTTTGGATACAACCATTTAGGGCTTACCCTCTCTTACTTTAATGTATTTGCTTTAGCTCTTAGTGTTTAGTTACTTTCATAGCCTAGGTTCTTTATACCCTAGTACTTGTCTGTGGTAACTCTATTATAAGTAGATGTCCTTTTAGTCTCGTTGACCTACTTCAGTCAATTGTGGACATTAACATAATTTCTTTCTTTCATTCTTGATTAAGATTTTATGTCACGAGCACAATTTGAGACTTATAAGGGTGCTTACAATAATACAATAGGAAAAAATTGCAAAAAAAGATCCCCCCTCTCGCTCTGCCTCTCCTTCTACACAGTCCCCTTTGGCTGGGAAGGGGAAATATAGGAACGTGAAATGGGGGCGCTTACGAGCACCCTCAAATTGTCAAAAAAGATGTTGGAAACCTATGGGTGAGAATACTTCCATGCAGATTATACATACTTATATGACTTGCATCACCTTTGTAACTAAAGCATTATCCTGTCCAGCTGGTTGTGTTGTAATGATAATGGGATAAATTACTGAGGTTCATGTGATAGTGTTGAAAATGGGTCACCCAAAGAATAGAAACAGCAAGAAAAACAATTAAAATTTTAGGAAAACATTAAAAACAACACTATATATATAATATCTTTAAAAAGAAACTCTACTGTTTGGCTGAGTCCAGGTTTAAGTTAAAAATTGGCTTTGCCTGCCGAGAACTCGCTGCATCCCAGTCTCAATGCTATATTTCAAACCCTCCCACCACAGTTAGACGCCCATAATTCTAGCAGAGATTCCAAATTACAGTTACATTTAGGCATGACATGTGTTTACAAATCTTAATAATATTTTTTCTATTTATTTATTCAGTATCTTTTTCTGATTAAAACTTTCCGAACAAAAGAAAGAAGATCATTTTTATGTTATTCTTACTCAACAGCCAGCCATTGTTTTATAGTATATACAGAAAACCCTGGGACAAAGTCTCGGAGTGAACCAAAGAACTATAGCTAACAATTCAATAATTATTATTAAGAGATAAATTGCACACACAAGTATTTTGAATCTGCATTTCTAACCACACAATGCCCATTTCTTAACTATTTTGAATCTGCATTTCTAACCACACAATGCACATATAAACTATTTTGAACCATACAGAGTGATTCACACCTCCATTGCATACACCAGTTAACATGGGTTTATTCAAAATACCTGTGCAACTTATCCGTAAGGTTGCCTGCTAATACTATGGATTGCGGAAGCTTGAAATCTTTATTAATTATTGCATTCAAAATGTTACACGAATTCCAATACCAATTTATTTAATTTTAATTTGTGTCCCCCCATTACTCAAAATCAAAAGTAGTGCTAAAAGTACATACCAAGTGGAACAAAAGGGTTTCTCACACTCTTTTCAGCGATAAAAAGCTCCTCCAGTTGAGATGTATCCGCATCATCCGATCCCATTATTACACAAAAAACTGAACAAAATTAAATCGATTTTTCTTCCGAATTTGAGAGTTAAAATTGTTGTACAGATCAGAATTTCCGTAATCGCGCACCGAGGAATTAAAATCTTGCTGGTTTGAATTTGGGACACAACTGATAAATGTTTTAATTATTTATCAAAACCATGTTTCAGAGGGTTTCCTTCATTTTGTAGGTGGAAACTAAACAAGGCGTACAAAATGCCAAATGGTACGTGTCAAAATATTTGCCATATGAAATGACAGTATATGTTGGCCCTACTATTCGCAAAAGTTTTAGGTTTTTTTTTTCAATTTAACCAAAAATAAAAAAGTCTTGAGATATTTTTGCTTTGTTAGGGTTTTTATAATTTACTTTTAATTATATCAAAAGGAGTCTTTTATTGTGGGGACTCTAAAATGTCGTCTTTTCGATAACATGTTTTCTGACGATTTGGATGGCTATTTCAAATAGTTGTGATTGCATCCACCTAGGATAATCAGACGACAATCGATAATTGGAAATTTCTAGAACTATTTTTGGGATCAAAGGATAGATTGCCAAATTTGAGAATCTACACATTTCTTATTATGTAAATGTTTACACCCTTATTAGATTTGAAATCTAGATTTAGTGAGTTAAGTACACTAAAATGATGTAAGGGGAGCTACATGAGGTTATTCTTATTAATTAATTTCCAACATTAATTATGTAATATTATAAAAACATATTAATCAATATATAATCCTTACAAAACAAATTCAAAATTAAAACTTTAAAATTAAAACAAATCAATATTTTTCAAATACCTAAAATGTAAATATTATTTTAAATATTGGTATTAAAGTGTTTGTGAGTGGGAAAAAAAACCAAATTCACATTTCCTTAAATATATTATATATATAGAGAGAGAGAGAGAGACTTTTTCATGAGCGTGTATGAACTCCTAGATACCCTCCTAAGCGCATTTAAAATATTTAATAGCGTGCGAGAATATTTATTAAAAAACGTCAACATTAGACAACCAACCATGGAATTATAATCTATAAACCTAACAAAGCGAATAATACGCAAGGAAAGAACAACACACACTTCATCATCCTAGAGAACAAACATAGGATCCCCTCCTAGCTTGGAGACACATGATTATTAAACAATTAATTGGGAAAAAAAAAAAAACCACAACATTTGTTTGTTTTATACGAAACAAAAAAATGCCCGTTCCGTTTTCCCTTTGTTAATGGAGAGCTTCATTTTCCGCGTTTCCAATAAGGGACCGCCAAAAAGGGGAGAATTATTTATATTTACTTATATTTAATGGATTGCTGTCCACGTCAGAGTTTAGAGTAAGTCTGTGCATTGACTTTACACGAGGAGAAAAGGAAAGCACAATCAAAATCAGAATCATATATGTTTGGGAATATAATTAAATTAATTAATAAATGCGCCGCTGGTTTGAGACTACGGTGTCATAACGCGCATTCATTCGCCGCAGTCGTTACATATTCTCTTTACTCTAACGTAGCATTTGCCTTTCCATGATTTCATGGTCAATTGTGTCTTCGTCACATTTACCCACCCAAGTCATACTTTACATGGATTTTCAAAAGCATTCATTTTGCCTTTTCTTAATACAATGTGGAATTTTGAGAAAATCTTATCGTAAATAGGAATTAAGGTATTGAAGATTGTTAAAAATCTTAAAATAGGGTTAGATAATTGATTTTTATGGGGATTTTTACTAGTGTCGGATTTTAGTTATTAGTTAAATTATTTTTAATGAGTAGTCATTATTTGATTGACATCTTTATGAGTAATTATTATTCGAATGATATTTAGGTTGTTGGAGAGTGAGAAGCTCAAATTGGTTAAGATGTATTGAAAGAGTGAGATAGCTCAAAGGTGTGGTAATGTTAAAAAGAGTGAGAAGCTCAAATTGGTAATAAAAAGATCTCAAAATCAAAATGTAAGTTTATATATTAATAGCATTTAATTAAGACTAATTATGTATAAAAAATAGTTAATAATAATATAAAATTAAGATGAAAAAGTGACATGTAAGTTTTAGAAGTTTACATTGAATATTATGAGATGATGCGATAGTCGTTGAGGTGTGGCAATAGAAATGTTCATATAAAAAGATATTGATAATGTAAGAAAAATTATGTGGACTAGAGAAACTTTGTTTGGAAGGTTTTTTCCTCCTCTAGGAATGTTCGAAGCATTTTGTATGGTCTTGACAAAGCGCAAAAAGGCCCAATTAGTTTTTTTTACAATTGTGTGTGCTTGGTTCTCCTCTCCAAAAACCTCAATAAGATTTTCGTACTTTTGCTTTAATCACCTACAAAATAAAAGACCTAATCGTACACCCTGGGACGAGTGCTAGAACAAACCTTTCAACCTTCTGGAAAGGTTTTATTAGCATTCATGTGCACCAACGAGTGAGATACCAACGATCCCCATATTCTTGATTTAACGCAAATTGGGATGAAACCTTAAAATATTTATTTCTGGGGCTTTATATCTTAATTAGGTTATGAAATCTAAAAATGATGCACAATCAGATTTATTAACATAAATACTTAACATTTAAATATGAAAGTGCAATAAATACTAAAGAGAAGTATAATTAATTAAGGTGCATGCTAAATATAGTAAAACATAAGAAGAAGAATGCATTTTACTTTTATGATGCCTCACAAGTGGATTTGGGTATGAATTTGGGTAGAACAAGTTATGAAAGGGTGAAGATTTTTCATCTCTAATAAAGTGTTTCAAAACCCTCAAGGACATTAGTGCCAAGTTTGGACACTAAAGTAGAGCGCTTATGTCTAATTGTACAATTCTATCATATGTTATTTTATGCTTTTGTGATGATTTGGGTTTCTTCATCTTCACGTTTTTATGCATGTAGACACAAAATCTATGCACTTGGCTACATTTATATGTCTTAAAGCATATTAATATATATGTGATTTCTAAACAAAAAAAAACTAGTGGTTGAAAACTTCTTTTGGGCCCTTTGTTTTATCTCTTATACTTTTATTGGCCTTACATATCTTACGGCTCTATCATAACTTTACTAATTTATCTTGTATGGCCTCAGAACACTAGCGCCCAGTTAGGAAAGAAGCGCCCACGCGCTCCTGTCCCTCGTGGGTGCTCTTGACCTTCTTTATCTTCTTCTTACTCTTTTGGGTCTCTTTTACTTCTAGGTCACCTTTTAAAACTTTGAGTCATCCTTTCAGGTGTCAAGTACAAAATTCAAACAAGGGAATCATATATATACTTAGTTATTGCTCTCAAATAAATGCTTCCAAGTATCATAAGCATTATCTATCATCACCTAATCTTGTATCAAAGGCACAAAGAATTACAAGGACACATCTAGAACTTTTATACAAGGGACAAGGGATGCATCATATGCATACACAACATAGGAGGGGAGTTCATTCTATTCCATCACACACATTCTACATACTTGATACATTTTAGATCTATCATGTTAATCATCGTGTAACTTACACAAGCGAAACTTAGGGCATCATTTCACACACACACACAAAACTACATGGAGTATGATATGTAGTGCAACACTCGGTCATAAGATCACTCTTCAGGTGACTGTCGGGGTCATTCTAACTCCCTATTTTGCATCTTCTTCATTAGGTTTGATGTGGTTTGTGGGCATATGTAGCTAGCTATCTATTTTGCAGGTTATAAATATGACCAACGACATTGGAGAAAAACTAGAGCAACAAAATAGGATCAACGACAAAGCTCTTTCAACCCATAAAAGGCCAAAACATGAGTATCTGAGTGGACACTAGCACCCAAGTGCTCCCATCCTCCCGTGGGCACTTCTATCTTGTGAAATTTTGAGTTCTAAAACCCTTGGCGAGCCTTGATGACACTCTCTCCAATATGTTCCAACAATTTCTCATCTCAAATCACTTCCAGATCACTTAAAAATTAGCTGAGGCATCCCCCTTCCTCATCTGCTTAAAGTTTTGTATTATTGTTTGCTTATTGATTGTGTCTTATTGTAGTTTATCACTTGTATATCATTAGTTACAGTAGTTACCACGAATAACGGTTTAATCCAATTTAGATTAAATCAGTAGGTGAAGCTCAGAAAATGTTAAGAAATGTGGTGTAACTACATTGGGAAAAATGTGTGAAAGGGTCATAGTTATTTATATGTTCCTAACCAGGTTGTACATTTTTGAACTTGTGCATGATTTTATATATTTTCCTATTTGATGTGGTTTTTGAGTACCTGTAACCTATATATACCTTTGTATAAACCCAAGAGTAATGTGTTTGTTGTATGTGTAGAATATACCTGGATGAATGCCCCCTCTTTGTGAGGTGTGTGCGATAAACCAACTGAGCATGTGGTTCAAAATAAAATATGTGTGGTCATGCATTGTATATCTAAAAAGTTGTATAAGAGTGTAGAATTTTGAAGAGGTAGCCACCATATTGGGCTGAGAAGTGGCTAAGT
This sequence comes from Taxus chinensis, assembly GCA_019776745.2. NCBI lineage: Eukaryota > Viridiplantae > Streptophyta > Pinopsida > Cupressales > Taxaceae > Taxus > Taxus chinensis. Next base: position 46,170,639 of record CM034153.1, read on the forward strand.
ATAAGCCATGCACAGAGGATGATGCGCAGAAGCGCGCATGTAGTGATGAACAAGATATCAAAAGTCAAAAAGGTGTGCACCGAGATGTGCACAAGAACATGGAGATAATACAAGTGAAAAGAAGTGCGCAAATGTACACACAGAGGCATGAGAAGAGGATTGTGGAAATTTCACGCACAAAGGTAGAAAAGAACATAAGTTAGCCAAAATTATGGAAAGGGCTAAAAATAGATGAAAGCAGAAGATGGTGTATTCACCAATATTCACCAAGACAATCCGAAAATACATAGTACAGATGAGGCAAATGTAGGATTTGGCATATAAATAGGCTATGCATGGATGGAGAAATCTATTTATAGCACGTGGACAAATCTAATTATAGCATAGCACGTGTAACTAGAGTAAAGTGGGATGACGAATAACTAAAACACATGCATGCAGACTATTTATACAAATTGTTATTAATAGCTTATGTTGGTGTATATGACTTGTTTCATCGTCATTCGACCTCTTGTCCACCATAGATGGTTAGTCATCTCACTTAGTGATTTCATAGTCATTAGGGTTAGTTAGGGTTCATGTGTGTCATGCACAAGAGTTACACAACACTCCTATATGTACCTCTCTTTTTTAATTTATGAACATGTCGGAAACCCCTATGTCTTTCTTTACTTGATTCTCATTTTGTGATTCGATCTCTTTCTTATTACGTGGAGCATTCACTGACACCATTGAAGTGCAACCTTGCTCGATGTGCACGGGGTTCTGTATTGATCCTCGTAGAACAATTTGATATGGTATCAGAGTGATTGTTTGTTCAGCAAATGTGCACTCGTTTGATCTTCTGGTTACTTATTACTTCGTTTTCTGGTTTTCATGCTTCTTGTGCAAGTTTTTGATTATCTTTGGAATCTTATTTACAAGTTTAACATTCTTATTTTTGGAGTTTGTGCGGTTTTTCTGGTTTTGCATGTGCAGGTTACAGGGGTTTTTCAGCCAGATCTAGCTAGCTACAACTAAGTTTGGAGGAACAAATAAATTTAGAGGTAGGTGTCATTTTCGCAATCTGGTTTTATCAGTTATTTTTTAATTAAAAGTAATTTTTTTTTTAAATTATGCCTTTAGACTTGTTTAGCCTATCTTCCCTGTTGGCTTGTTTTTCTGGTTTTATTCCTATTAGGCTTTTGTCTTAAACCCTACGCGCTGCCTCTCCTTTCCAGTTTACTCATTGAGCTCTTGCAGAGCTCGGTGAGCTCCCTTCAAGTTGGCTATGTATGACAAACGAGTTTTCTCTGTTTATTTTTTTTAGTTGAGCTCGTTTTTGCTTTGGCTACTGTGTTGTGTTTTGCATTGCACCGTGGAGTGGTTTTTTTGCATAGTTGAGATGCTTTTGTTGGATTGTGTTGCATTCACATTGCTTGTGTTTTTGCACTAATCGAGTTGCTTTGTTATGCTTGCATGTTTTTACATTTATTTGTGCATTAGGCTGAGTTACTTGCTTTAATCTTTACCACATATTGATTCTGCTTTAAGCTTGTGTTTTTTCCTGTTCGAGCTTGCTTGTTGGCTCTTGCCCTCGATCTAATGTTGTGCATTGCATGTTGTTGTTTGGCCACTTTGCGGTAACTCTCTGCGAGTTTGGTTGGGTTTGTTTGCCCCTGCACTGAGTTGAGCCAACCCGGGTGTGTTTCTATCTACATTGGGATTGTGTTGCTTTTATGTGACCAGCTCTGCCTTCCATCCTCTTCGTGCTCACTTTGGTTATGCTATCACTGCCTTTGTCTACCTGTTTCACGACCATCATGCTTGTCACTCATGCGTGCTTGTCCTACCTTGCATCGATTGAAAACTTGTTTGGCTTTGCTCAAGAGTACTGGTGCATCACTGTTACAAACCACTGATGTCCTTGCATGTCCTCTACTCTGCCTACAACTGGTCTTCGTTGCAGCCATTTTCCATCTTTGACTCGCCATACTCTACGTTTTTCTCAACCCAGACCGTTCTGGTCTTTCCCTGCGGTTTACCCCAGTTGATTCTCTCCCTTGGGTCGAGCACCTTTGGAGCGTCCGAGTCCCCCTCAAGCCTATCCCTCTTTTCAGCCCTGCCTAGCTCTCTGACTTTTTGTCTGCTTCTGCATTTCTCCTCTTTTTAAATCTTGTCTTTGTTTTGTCAAGTGGTTTTTAATTGAGTGGGTGTGTTTTTTAAAAAACTAACTTGATCGGTGTTTCATATTTTCAAAGGGGTTGAGTTTATGTGGGTCGAGGGCTATTTATTAGTGCGTTGGTTTATTTTATAAGGTGGAGTTTTTTTTTTAAATAGGGGTCATTTTTTAATATAAAAAGGTTAGGTGTTAAGCTTTAAATAAGGGCATTTAATATATGTTAGGTCTTAATTATAATTTAGGATCTAATATATAATATTTTTAAGGTGGTTAGTTAAGCTTAATTATCTTTAATGGCCTTTTATTAACTAAGCATTGATTAGTTACTTTTCTTTAATTAAATTTAATTTAATAATTATTAGTTGTTTTTTTAATGTTTAATTATCGGTATTAGCGTTTTTTTTTCGTTTTAATAATTAAGTTAATCAGAAAAATTTAAAGTCAATTTTATAGCGTTACTAGATGATTTTTGCTACTAACCATTTGCTGAGTATGTAGCGTTACTCTTAGAATTTTTCCACCTTCTAGGAGCACTTGTTGCATCCTGAAAGCCTCTTGGACTCATTTTTGAGCCCTTTCTTCACTTTGTAATCACTCTTCTTCACTTGCGGGTTAGTGAGCGCATCCGCCACAACCTTGCGGCAAGAGAGCCTCCTTCCCTTCTTTCTTGCTTTTTTGCTTGTTCACTTGTTTCATTGTGCACGACTGAGCATATTGTGGTCTCCACACTTGTGTGATATTTCACTAATTATAAGCTGAGTGACCAATCGTCTCATGTTGCACGAACACTTGGGTGTAATCAACACACTACTTATAAAGTGTCACAATCAAAAGGGTGTTCATTTTGTGTGGTTTATTTATTTCCGCTATTTTCTTTGCTCATTTTTATCTGTTATGGATCTTAATTTTGTTCCTTTTCTTACCCCATTTAACTATCACGAATGGAAAGATGTTGTGTCTCTCGCTTTGAGAAAACAAAAACTTTACCGGATTACTATGGGTTTGCAAACTGAACCTAAAGAAGATGTAGAGAAAGAAAAGTGGTTTGACAAATGTGATGAAAGCTTTTGGCCTTTTGTGTCTTTTTGTATTACCAAAATTGCACTTTCATATTAACACAACCAAATCACCCAAGGAAGTTTGGGATGCCTTATAATTTTATTTTGGAAACAGGATGAAATGAAAGGGCATGAACTATAAAATGAGTTAATTAGTCTCAACCCTAGAAGTTTTGACACTCTCCAAGACTTTTTCACCAAACTCAAATCTCTAAGATTGCAACTAAAACTTTTTGGAATTGACAAGGACTCACAACTCATACTTTCCATCCTTGCAAAACTTGGTCCCGACTATTCTATCTTTGTCTCAACCTTCCATGCTACAAAAAGAACACTTGGTGCAAGTTGGACTATGCCCTCCTTTGATGAGTTTTTTGTTGATTTGACTAGAGAACAGGATAAACTAATTCAGATGGGTACTCTTAGATCCATAAAATCCCATGCTCTCATTTTTGGTCATGAAAAACCTAGGGTTTCAAAAGAGAAGAAGTAGAACAATAAGGATCATGAGAATAAAAAGGACCAATCCACCACCAAATCAAAATTTTCCACTTCCTCTTCTAGTTCTAAAAATTCTAAAGAACATATCAAATGTGCGTACTGCAGTGGTAGGCATGAAGAAGAAAAATGTTTGAAGAAAAATATTGACCTCCTCACGAGTCTTCTTGAGAAGAACAACATAGGAGTTCCCGATTCTCTCAAGCCATCTTCATCATCAACTCACGAAAGTTCTAAGGAAAAAGACAATGGAAAGGGGAAAGTGAAAGAAAAAGAAAAAGAATCAACTAAGGAGAAAATAAAAACAAGAGATTTAGTTATAATTGTGTCACCTAATCTTACATGGGTGATTGATTCGGGTGCATCTCATCATATGGCCTCATCTGACATTGAGTTTGCTTCATTAGAGCCATGTGACATGTCTTCTATTCGGCTTGGTGACAACACTTCTACACAAGTTTTCGGGAGAGGGTTGTAGAAGTGAATGGTGGAACTTTCAACAATGTGCTTAATGTTCCTTCACTTTTAACTAATCTCCTTTCAGTGTATCTTAGTCAGGGCATGCGGGTTGAGTTCACTCCAGATTCTATTTATGTCAGAGAGCTTCACAGTGACAGTATTATTGCAGTTGGTACAGTTGATCATCACACTCAACTTTACTTTTTTCTCACTTTTTTCCTCCTTCAAATTCTTCATCAGATTCACCTGGACTTGATGATATTTTTGAGCTCACTTATAATGATGATGACTTTTCTTCTAGCTTGGTTGGTATCCATAGTGATGGGGACCCACCTCCACCATCCACTTATCATCTACCATGTATTGAGGAGTTATTTCTTTATCCACATATTTCTGGTCCACTATAGACTTTTTAGGGAGCAGGTACTTTGATTCAAGACTCATCAGACTTCAAGCACTCTTCTATATAGTTACAGGATATTCCACCTTCCTTCTTCATCACTGCTTTAGATTCACCATCGTTTCATAGAGTAGCTTCACATATGGAGCAGTGTTCCTTGTATAGGAACAACACCTTATCGTTCGGGGATATTCTTCTTCTTCACTTGATATAGGGTGGTCTTCGACATGTTCTTCATCTTAGGAGGCTAGATAGTGTTCTTCATCTCTTCTCTTCTTCTAGAAAGATTACAGTTTGTACATGAGTATCTCATTAGGAATTTAGTTTCTAGAACTCATTTAACATATCTTTCTTAGTTTTTTTAGGGGTTTTTTAATCTCTTATAAGTGGATGTTTTTCCCTCAAGTATTCCTCCATTACTTGAGATCTTTATTATACATGGGTACCTCATCATGCCTAGTTTCCTAAACCCATTTCCCTTCTCGTCTTCTTCTTTTCCAGAGATATTATTGTTTGTACATGGGTACCTTATGAAGCTTAGTAGTTGGGCCCCATTGACACATCTTTCTTAGTTTTTTAGGGGATTTCTCTTTATGTTTTGACTTTTCATGACCTCTACCTCAACTTAGATGAAAGGGGGTGTTGGTGTATATGACTTTTCTCGTTGACGCTCGGTATCTTATCCACCTCATGTGGTTAGTCATCTCATTTAGTGAGAATAGGTCATTAGGGTTAGTTAGGTTTGTGTACATGTGTCATGCACAGGAGTTATACAACACTCCTATATATACCTCTTATTTTTTGATTTATGAGTATGCCAGACCCTGTGTCTTTCTCTACTTGATTCTCATTTTTGTGATTCGATCTCTTACTTACTATGTGGAGAGTTCACGACACCATTGGAAGTGTAACATTTTTCGATGTGCATGGGGTTCTGTATTGATCCTCACAAAACAATCCGATATGTAGGATATTGTGCGCATATGTAGGTGTATGTGCGGGTATGTGGTGAAAATGTGTGTGTATGTGCCTAGATATATATGTAAGGATGTGTGAGTATATATGTGCATAGTCAAATAACTAAGTCATGTGTTTATAATGGATAATCTAGTATGGGTTTCTAAAGTACGTAGGGATGCACGTGGTGTAATTGGTTTCCATATTTTGTTATTGATTGTATATGTTGATGAATAAATACAAGCTTTGTTTATGATCAATTGTCTATGCACATATTGTAATAATTCATAATCTACATATGGAATACAAATATTGCATGATGTGTCAATCATGTTTACAGGGACCATGTCTTGAGTGCTGCCCTAGAAGGAACTCAAAGGATTTTCGCTTGCTTCAGATGAGCACTTAGACCTTTGTCTAATCGAAGTGTCAGCACGCCCGACTATGTTGTGCTAATTTACTAGACTACAACGTGACATTTTGGTTCTGTTGTCGAGACCTTATTTTATTCAAACTTTCAATATGTGGCATGTGCATGGCATTTTGGTTGTCATTAGAAAATTTTGAGCAATGGGTACACGAAGGTCAGGATGAGTTTACATAGAAGTATAGAACCAGTAGCAATTTTAATCCATGTAAATGGGTAGAAGACAACTTGTATGATTTGTTATATGAGACATTCTTTAGTTTCTTTAAAGGAGAACTACACGATTGGTTAACATATTACGCACAAAATATAGATATTTGATTGGAAAAGAAGAAAGTGTGGAGCCAAGAAAAGTACCAAACACTCTCTGACTTGGATGATCCATGGACACATGTTGTAAATCGTTAGTGGGAAGGATTGTTGTAAAATTACACTTTGGAGTATGCAATCTCAACATACTACTGCCAAGAGGAAGTAGAGTTTTAGTTTTTGTGCGAACCAAGGGGATTATATTTTCTCGTACTGTTTTTAGCTATAAATATCTTGATGATTGAAATGGAACTTGAAAACTTGCCGATGGCTAGATAAACACTTGTCGCGCACAAGGATAGGGGAAGGGGTTGGAAAGGATGGCATTGACTCAGATGGAAGTAGAGAGAGAAGAAATATTGCACTGGTATAATGATATGCAAAAGAGGACAGTTGAAGAAGTGTTAAGACATAGTGGAATGGGGCTGAGAGGATGTGATGAAAACCCAGAGAGAGGTGAGGGACCACAAGACCATGTCCCTCTAATATTGGGGAAGCACAACAAAAGGACTCTCTTGAAATTGGATGAAAGCAAGTATGGTGAATAGAGAAGAACCATTTGTGCACATTTGACCCACCTCGAAACCTTAACACTTGCGCATGGTACTCAAGAATCAGAAGTTCAGATAGAAGATAATCATAGTGACAGGGAATAAGAAGGTAATCGGGGATCACCATGTTGGATTGGAGATATAGGAAGATATGTGTTGGTATAAGCTTAGGAAGAACAATAGATTAAGGAAACACATATGACAGCGCAATAGGATCCCATAGTCGGACAACAAAGTTTGTTTGGAAGTATTCCGGTAGGTGTAATGTCAAGATAGAACATGGGTGCGCTACCCATTGGCAGTAATCCCCTAGGTAGGATACCAAGACAAATGGATGGTGTGAAATTTATCTCTACTACAGTGACATAAAGTAACACTTTGTTAGGTCCTCAAGTAGTAGCAGGAGGCTTTGGTCCTCCCCCGAGTGGAGGTAATCCTAGTGGAGGCTCAGGGTCAAGATTTGGTCCACCCCTAATTGGAAGAAATCCAGGACAAGAAAGTAACTACCACCATAACTTCCTCATTAGACCTTCTTTGAGATGTCACTCCACTTAACAGATTACCGATGAGTAGAATATGCAACAAATCAAGTGCAAAAAGTGTAAACTCTTATAGAGAGCTAAGGAAATTATAGCCTCAAACATAAAATTGAGTCAATTCATAATGACGTTACAAGGGCATACACGTAGCTGGTACAGGAAGTATGACCCACATCAGACAGAAGTGGACTACAACATGTTGCACGTCATTTTTATAGCCAAGTTTCACATACTTGAGTTCAAGCAACATAGCATCAGCACACTCAAGGAGATTAAACAAGGACATTTGAGAGCTTTAGGGAGTACAATACATGATTTAAGATACTTTTTTCTAAGATATTGTATGTCATCCATCAAATTCAACATGCACAATGGTTTGTGGGTGGATTTCTAACACTAGTTAAAAGGGAGTTATCACATAAAACATTCATTGACCTGCGCGAGGCTTTAGAGGTAGCACTGTGCATAGAGGTGGTCAAAAGTGTAAACACTGGAGTAAGTCCATTCCTTGAAGCGCAAATTACAACTATGGCATCACAATTGGAGAAACTGCCTGCTAATTTCATGCATGAAACTTACAGTAGACTATGGTGTACAAATTGTGAAGTTGAGTGGCATACTAAGGATATTTGTCCGAGTAGGAATGTGCATGTGTTACTCACAACTTGTGATATTTTTCATAAATATCATGATGTCCAAAATTGCACACTTCTGCAGTACACCACACAAAAGAATATATCATTATAATGCAATATTTTTGACATGCATACCCATGATATAGTTAATTGATGATTGATTGACCCTATCAATGAGGCTGATGAGTCTGAGTTTCACCATACTAGCACAGAAAGAAGCTCACAAGGACATGAACATTAAAATAATGGAACCATAAAGGAAAATGGTGTAGGTAATAATGACAATGGAGGATATAGAGGAGGATATCGTGGCCGAGGCCATGGAGGTCACAGAGGTAGTTTTAGTCGTGGAACATGTTATATATGTGGGTCGCCAAACCATTATCAACGTGAGTGTCTGAAGAACCAGTCTTGTGCATACTGTGGAAAGGGGCACAAAGTGGAAGATTACCTAGATTTGTATACATGCATGTGTAAAAATAAGAAGGATAGAGATGAAACGATGATATAGGTTGAACGCTCTAGGAAGGGACAATGACAACCTAAGACATTTGTTGTGGTAGAGCAACATCCATTATTGATCACTATGTGTGTAAAAGTGTCATGCGTGCGGGAACAAGGAAGAAAAAATCCACTCATCAAATGGGATGAGAATGTGTAGCCAACTAAATATCTAGATGCAGGGAAGAAAAAGAAAGTATTCCAAGAGACCATGGGATTAATCATGGAACTATCGAGAGAGATACTTTGTCTAAAAGAACAAACATGAGACAAAGAGTGCATGAAACAAGCTGAAGTACCCGATAAGGATGTGGATGATCTCAAAGAAGTATGTAGGATGATCAAATAAGAAAATATCATCCCCTGTTAGGAGAATTGTTACAAGAGAAAGTAACGTGCACAAGAACAAAGAGGGATAGACAAATATTACATGCTAATTTTTTACCCCAAGACCATGAATACGACAAGGAGATTACCTTAGATGCGGTTATAGATGGTTATTTGATGAGTAATATCATTATTCATATGGGTACGAAAGTTAATGTTCTTACATTGGATACTTGGAATATAATGTGAAGGCCGCCATCTTCAAGTGTGTTGTACATGGAAAACAAAACAAGGGTCATTCCCACTAGATTCTTGAAGGATGCAAGTATCACGATTCAGGGAGTAAAGTTCAAAGGAGACTTTGAGGTTGTGGATATGGTAGAGGTGAACAATTTCCCTGCATTACTTGGTCGTCCCCAGTGTTATGCGAACAAAACAAACATGCACTTTAATAATTGTTATGTAAGTTTTGAGAATACATATGAGCGAGTCAGGATCCCTATGGATGGTACAAAGGTAGCATCTTACATCGATCCCATGAATGAAGAATATCTTAACTAGATATGTGAGCAGATGTTGCACAAATTGGAGTATGTTGAGCCAATGAAGGAAGGGATGCTCGAGTGGGGAGACAAACATTCCATTAGTGACACTACCAACATTGCCTGTGATAATTGGGATCATGGTACATAAGAAATGTTTAGCTGTAAGTGCCACAAAAGAGTCACATGAATGATAATGCATCAGGTAGTTCGATGCTTGTAGAAGAATGGAATGACAACATGATGGTGGGTTGTGTATAGATACAACTTGCTAAGATGGTGTGATATTAGGGTTGTTTTCCTAACTGAGTTTGTAAAGAATAACCTACCCTGGGACATATCAAGTTATGATGGAGTGACTTTTCCCCTGGCTCACATTCAAGGTTGTGAAAATAATTGGCGTGAGGGACCTGATGCGGTACCACCATCACTATGGATACATAATTTTCATTCCACATTGCATGGATGTGCACTCGCATGGTACATCCATACAGAGATGTAGAAAGAGACAACAAATTGGCATAATATGACCATAGGTACCGTACATATGTTCAATTATTTCTACTAAACCCCCTATCAATGAAGCTCTGCAGATAATGAGGCCCATCACTCTAGGAGACGATGGGAAGGTAGAACAGCTTGTAACTTAGTTACAAGATGAGACTCTTTTGAATGAGCGCAAAAATACTTGTGACTGAGTGAATTATGATGAGAAACTATTGTAGCGCGCCTCTAAGGAAAAGGAAAAAGGGAAGCATGTTTATCTCATTGTCGATGAAGAGGTTAAGGATATAGACATAGAACATACAGAAGGTGAGTGTGAGGTTCTAGATTCTACATATGAACAAGCGTGCGCATATTATATGCCACTTAGAACAAAGAAGACGAATATAGGAACAAAATATGTGCTTAATGAGGTGATCATTGGTGATTATTGCTATGATGTTGAGGTTGTGAAAACAATTGAGTTGTTGAGCGACTTCCAAGATCTATTTCCTCAAGGGTACCATGAGTTGAAGGGAGTCCATCCATCACTAGGGGATATGAAGATAAAGATTAAGGATGTGCATGACCAATAAGAAAGAGGCCATATAGGACGAATCCCAACTTGCGCATCAAATTAAAAGATGAAATTGATAAGATGTTGAAAAAAAACATCATTAAACCTATTGAAGAATTAGATTGGATTAGTCTAATGGTCATTAACATCCGAAAATATGGAAAATTACAGATTTGCGTGGATTATAGGGTGTTAAATTCCTCTTGTCATTGATCCCTTCCTCACACCTTTTACCAAAGAGATTCTTGAAGTTTTTCTCATGGTGTGAGATTTACCCCTTTACAGATGGTTTCTCCAAAGACCATCAAGTACGTATAGCGCACAAGGATTATCCTAAGACAACTTTTACTATAGAGTGGGATTATTATGCATATACAAATATGCCTTTTGGATTAAAGAATGTGTCAATGGTATTCTCATGCATTGTTGTCTAAGCATTTGAAGACTTAATATACAAGTTCTTGCAGGTGTATCTTGATGACCGAATTGTTTATGGATTAGTTAAAGACCATTGTGTCTTTTTAAGACTAATGTTTGAAAGATGCAGGTAACTAAGCATATCATTAAATATCAAGAAGTGCATCTTTACAGCACCTTTTGGAACAATGTTGGGGCATATCATATACAAAGAAGGTATTTTTTTTGACCTGACAAAGATTGCAGTCATCCTGGGATTAGAAGAACCAATGAATCATAGTGAGGTGTATAGATTCCTTAGACATATAGGATATTACTGGAAATTCATTAAAGGCTATGCTAAGATAGTTGCACCATTAGAAGAAATACTAAAGGTGAAAGGGAAGTTCTATAAGGCAGTCTTGTCATTCATGTTAGGTTTCCTTTTCAGTTTTACTTTTGTTGTTGTTTTGTAATAAGAACATTTACGTGCAGAAGCTGATGTATTTGTTAAAACATGATGCGCAAAGGACCACTCATAATTTTTGTGTGGGGTGGAAGACAAAGGAGTGCAAGGGAAAAATTCTTTAAGTAGTTAAGTGCATGATAATGCATGTTTTGGAGATATTATTCTAATGATTGGCTTGATAAGGCACAAACACACATAGTTTGGTGGGTTTACTCATATGAAATCCTGGTAAAGATGGAGTGGTGAGTAATATAATGCGAGGTAGGAAACGCAGAGGAAAACTAATTGGTAAGTGGATTAGAGGAAGTGCACGCATAAGGGTTATGCAGCCTGAGAAATAGTCTCGCGTCAGAAGGTTATGGACTATCACGCGTAAAAAATAAGGTTATGATGATTATGGAATATCATGCACGATAGAAGGCTACGATGATTTCAAAGATTGCGGAGAAAGGTGGGAAAATGAAAAAGATGCATTAAAGCCAAAAATTAGTGGTAGGTGAGTGCATTTGATGCGATAGAAAATTAGAAATCTATAAAAGGGAGAAACTGCAGTTGTCATTTTCACCTTGAGATTTGAGAATTTGTGTGCACTAGAGCCTTTGCAAACCAGTGAGACCATACAACCAATGCGAACCAGTGTAGATTGTGATTGAGTAGTGACAAAGGCAACCAAAATTAGTTCACGAACCAAAGAGCTCCTTGCATTTAGGGAAAACAGTGAAGTGGAAGCTATTGGAAGGGTTTGTAAGGTTTAGAAGCTATAAGAGGGTTTGATGTAGTACAAAGTTTTGGGATCTGGTTTACAGGGTTAAAGCACATGGTAAATTCAAGGATTGAGAAAATAATACTTGTAGTTTCACCGAGTTATCAATTCAACTGAGGTCTGAGAACCTAGGGTACGAAATTTGTAGAATTTACAGAAGTGTTAAACCAAGGAAATAATGTCACTAAGGAAGAACGTAAAAAAGACCAAGAAGCCAACGAAGGAAACCCATAATGACTGGTGCTCAGAAATGCAGTACCCATAGGAAGTGATAGTTGGGACACCATGGATATCACAAATATGGAAGTGTAATATTAGCGAGTATAACCACCATGCGCAGGGGCATGAAAGTGACATAAGAAATGATGTCATAACAGAGACAGACAATTAAACACAATAAGACAAATTGTGATGGATGACGCAGTGCACAAGACCTTGGTTGATGTCAAAGTCTTGTGTTTGTTTGAGTTACCACCTCCCCTCTAATATTACAACCTGATTGTTATCTCCTCCACTATAGTGTCATCGTATAAGTCCAAAGCAATCTATGTGTTGTTGTCACGCATCCTAATCACTTTGTTGATCACTTGCATGGTGATGTGCATCCTTTTGCCTACAATATAAAAGTATTCCTCTTGGAATCTTCAAATTAACCATGTAGATCTAATGTTTTACTTTCATTAGGTTTTACTTGATAATAAATTGTATAATTAGATGTCCCACTCAGGTACCTGAAGATTCTCTTTACTGCAGTCCGATGTTCCTTTCTAGGATTTGACATGAATCTACTCACTACTCCCACTGCATGTGCAATATCAGGTCTAGTTCAAACCATTACATATATCAAACTACTAACTGCACTAGCATATGGTACCTGAGACATGTCCTCTATTTCTTCTTCAGTTTTAGGACATTGTTCAGAAAACAACTTTTGACCAATAGGAAAAGGAATACTAAAAGGTTAACTTTCATGTATTTGAAACCTTTGCAATATCACCTCAAGATACTTTCTTTGATTTAACACTAGTTTCCTATTTACACAAATTTTTTTTATTTCCATGCCCAAAATAAATTTTGAAGCACCGAGATCCTTCATATCAAAATGAGATGAGAGTTTATATTTCACTTGACTGACAAATTTCTTACTGTTACCAATTAACAACATGTCATCAACATACAATACAATGATAACATAATATTCACCTTTATGTTTAAAATAAACACAGGGGGTTAGCTTTACTTCTTTCAATCCTTCATATCAAAATGAGATGAGAGTTGATATTTAACCTGACTGATCAATTTCTTACTGTTACCAATTAACAACATGTCATCAACATACAATACAATGATAACATAATATTCACCTTTATGTTTAAAATAAACACAGGGGTCAACTTTAATTCTTTCAAGCCTGAGTCTCAACACATACATGTCAAATTTTTGGTTCCACATTCTTGGTGATTGCTTCATTTTTCAGCTTACACACTTGTTAGCAGCCAATTTTAACTTTGCAAATTTAATAAAAAATGGAAATTTTGAAAATTTTCAAAAGTGTTACTTTGCGTGATTTATCACCCTCATCGCGATTGTCTCATTTTTGTGATCGTTCTGGTCTTCGTTTCGTCCATTTCGGGTGAGAACTCCTCCCACCAGGTCATAAACTACTTTTAATATTAAATATTAATTAATTAATTAATTACTCTTTGTTTGATAAAATCAATTTTTAATAACTTTGGGGTTTTTAATTAAATAAATATTAATTAAAATTCATTCGACAAGATTTATTTTAATTGTCAAGGGAAAAATAAGCTTCCGCTTCCCATTGTCAGGGATGCCAAATTGGCTTCCCGTACCCAGATTTCCCCTTTCCTGGAAAATTTATTTTAATCCTCCGCTTGTGGGATTTCTTCCATTGATTGCCAAATCAATGGATTGGCAAATGGGCAAAAAATCTCCCGATTTCCCACATGGGGAAATAAAATGGGGATTGCCAAGCCCGCCTTGCCATTTCCGCTAGCAAATGGTTGTTTATTTCCCACTTTCCCCTGACAATTAATGCCACTACCCGAAGGAAGAGGAGTCAGTTATTTCAACGGGAAGGGGAAACGGTTATAGGGAAGCTTCTTTAATTCCTGTAACCATTTCCCCATGAGAGTAATTGAATTTTCAGTGAAAGGAGAATTCTCACGCTCAGACAAAGCTAAAGTGATCATCACACATTCATCAAGAAAGGAGGTCAAAGAGCAATCATTACCAATAAAGAACAACAACAAAGGAATAGTCCACGCATGAGCCAAGTTTGAATACCTTAGCATTCCAACGCATTTGCACGCACACAAGGATAAAACAACCCAAAAATCCTCTCCATGCATTGGTTTGATGCAAAGAAAAGGGAAAAGTCAAAGAAAATGTAGGATCTTCACACCTAGGAGGTAAATCAATACACAACTGCCAAGTAAGAATCGCATGCAAGTTTAGAGAGCCAATTTCCAACTCAAAACAAAGAAAAGGCATTGTTTTATGCATCAGGGAAAAGCTGAATAACAAAAACCCATGCCAAAATCAGAACAAACTAAAGAAATCTATGTTATTTTATTAGTTTCCAGTCAGCAGATCCACACAAGGAGAACAGTCCAAAAAAGGGGGCACATGATGAGCAAAGACCACAGTAGGGGTGTGAAATACAACAATTCCAACCATCATTAGTCCAATCCAAAAACACCACACAGAGGTAAAAGAAGACACACATTGTTTTATGCATCAAAGAAAAACAAAATAACCAATAAGTTTCCACACACTTTTCAGAACAGTCCAAAGGAAAACGTTTTTGGACTCCCACGCATTGGGACAACATAAAGTTTAAGGAACAACAATTAAAAGCCAAGGAAAGGCCACACATTTTTCAGGAGAATAGTCCAAAAACGACAGCAAAGAATCACCACGCACTCCACATAAGTGTCCGTGCAGGGAAAGGAAGGAATCTCCACGTAGGGGTAGAAGGAAGTTTCCACACAGTCTAAAAACTGCAACCAACAACAAACAAGAAGCCACGTTGGAAAATAACAGTCCCAAACAACAAACCAAAGTTTCAGTCATTTCCACACAGAGTTAAAGAGAAGCCATATGCAGGCAAAAGTTTTCAGGCATCAACAACATTTCCATGCATTTGCAGAAGAATTAAGCAAACATAGTCACACATCGATCAGAAGATCGCAAGGAAGAAGTAAATCTCTAAATACGTGGTCATTAAAATCAGCCGATTTTCACGCATACCAAGGAGAATTTGCTCCGGCAAATTAAATAAAAAAATTGGGATATTAAAATTGGGTGATTTTGTTTATTTTAAATACATAAATAAATTATTGTCACTAGAATCAAAAATTGTAACCGAGACTGGTTATTATTATTATTTTTTAAAATAATAATAATATTAATATTAAAACAACTCATATTTTTCTTGCATTGACGGGGGTTTCAGAGACTGAGACCCGGCCCCGTTTGCATTATTTTGCGTGCCTAAGTCATTTTTCTGTAAAATTCATAATGGCCAAAAAATCTAATAAATCTACAAGAAGATCGAGGAAGCCAGTGGAGAAATCGAACAAATCCGCACTCAAGTACGAATTCCAAGGAATCATCCCTCCCAGTTCCATCAAGTCGGCATATGACAATATCACTGATACAAATCTGGGTCACATCAATGTGCAACAATTCTACGATCGGGTGAAAGCTGAAGGTAAATCCATATTCTCGGATAGGCTTTACCATAGTGGTCTACCCCAAGCAGCAACATTTCCTGTCTCGGTGCAATGTCTAGAGCTGGTTATCGCTTGCACGGATCATTATGATCTTGAGAGATGAGTAATTTTTAAAGATAATCATGAGTCTTTCCTCTTAATCGCACTAGAGCACATTGAGGATTTGCTCAGCATACCTGACTTCCCTGAGAATGCAGATATCACTCGACATTCAACACAAGAATTTTGGGATGAAGAACCCCTCAGGTGGAGCAAGATGGTTAATAACAATTGGTTAGTGACCAAGAGGCCTCAAATTGACTGGCTTCCTAAAGAAATTTACCGCGTTGAGTTCGTGGAAGAAATCGAGGACATGATTACTCTCCTGAGTCAAGTTTTCAGTTTACCCTGTACCAGGATTTTCCACCCATGGATGTATCAGTTTATCTGTATCATCCTTACCAAGAGAGAGTTTGTGGATTGGGCCACCATCATCAGTGATACCCTTCACAAACAATTGATCGAAGTAAAGATGATTGGATGCTTCTACATGACATCATATCTGACTTACGCAGTGGCAAGAAGAAAGCTATTTTCGGGACTCGAAACAAGAGGAGTCATGGGTCCATCAAATAGTGTCTTCCATTACTATCCGCAACTAAGTTTCAAAAATAGCTCTCACCATTTCAGAAGAGTCAACGATGCATTCACCTTCTGCGTGATTCGGAACCTGAATCAGAATACAGAGGAAATATTTTCTAAAGAAGCCATGGATGTCATTTCCCAATGGGGAACCTAGTTTATTCAATTCTCATCCTTTTCCTACATTCGCGTAAGTGGTTTTATGGGTACTCCATGGAAACTTCCTAAGTATGTCAGTGACAAATGGGCATTGATGGAGCTTGCGCAACAACTATTCCAAGTTCATTGTCTTCTCAGTGACAAGCATCGCTCAGGAATTCATTTCCCAATCCAAATCGGGGAATACCAATGTCCAAATCTTTTCAGTGCACAACTCATGGAAAAAGAGTTTTCCCTCATCACAATTCATCCATATGTGAAGAGAGCCCAGTTTGATATCAATGGATATATGCAAAAGATTCTTGGAACAAAGTATCAACATAACCCTACCATGGAAGATTTTTGGGCTGCCTGTTCAGATGAGCATGAAGTAAGAAGACGAGAGTTTTCTCACCTAACCCTTGCTCAGATCAAGGCCTTTCGCATCAAGAACCCTCCAGATTCATTCGTAAATGATGATGAAGATGTTATTGATCCTTCATATGATGTAATTTCTTTTACCCCGTTGCCCCGAATTGATTGGACCAAAAGAGATGAATTTTCTCTTGATAGAAATAATCAACCAATTCTTGAAAGAAGCATATCTTGGTATAATAGAGAACTTGCCAAGTTACAATCAATTCAAGATCATACTTCAGGATCACAAAAATTTCCAACTCAAGGAGGTCTCCATTCAACCAAAGCCCCTTCTCAATCGACCTTCGTGCCATCCAATCATACGCAACAAGAAAGAAAGGAGTGGTTGCCAAAATCCACTTCGTCGAATAATGTGTCACGAGGAGAAAAATCTAAGGGTCCTAGCCCCAGTGAAGGAAGAGAGCGTGTATCGGGATTTTCTACTTCAAGTAGAGATTCTTCTACTCACATTGTTAATAGTTCTTAGAAGCTCATGAAAAATGATCCTCAGCCATGCCTTGCACAAATGTCCACTCAGGTGTAGGTAGTCCAAATATTGAACACTTCAAAACCTACAGTTCATGAAGATATTTCCCAAAATCTCTCAAATGATCAGGAGGTGAATATCGAGGTTATTTCTCCTCAAATAGAGGTCGTGGAAAGGATTCTTGTAGAATCTCATGATGTCGAGAACAATGAGAATGTTGCTTCGAGCTCGAGGCTTTTGTATGCAGAAATAGTGAATGATACTCCTTTCTGGGTTGATTGCGAGGTCAAGAAAAGGAAGAGGGTTGTCAAGGCAATAGACATTGATTTTGATGCCCTTTTCAAACTTTCAAATGATGTCATTCCCAAGAAGCCTAAAGTGCTTTCTCGAATAATGGTGGATAGTGACGGAAATAGATTTGCGGATCTTGCCATCCCACAAGTTGACAAGGAGCGTGATGTCATGACATCTACTGATTATGAAGTTTCCAAACTTGGACTTGGGAGGTCCACATTGGAAAGTGACATGGCGATGGCTCGAGATTCAATTGATATCGTGCTAAAGAGACTTGAGAAATATAAGTCTCAGAACTCTCGGCTCAAGGCTGAAAAGAATCAATTGGTGGAATATGTTCAACATCTGATAAATCCCATATCATCCACTTTCCCAGTACCTGATGCAGTGGCTGCCCTTGATGAAGAAACTCTCAATTTATCAAAAGAAATAAACACATTGGGCCATGTCACTAAAACTTGGCTTTCAGAGATTCTCGTTTTAGGCCAAGAGACGATCAAAACAACGGTTAAGCTCCATGAAGATGTCAGTGTGTATCTTGATCCAATTCTTTCTTTTAAGGAAACTTTTGTTTCTAACATATCAAATTTGGACGAGATATTGCCCAGTCTACAGGAGATGATGAGTATGGAATCCTCAATTTTAGCCATTAAAGGAATTATAGAATTTGAACATCGAGGGACACATTTTCTTTGGTGTCTGCATCTCAAATCAAGGAAGACACTTCTCGAGGATTCTATGATCCATTATGAGAGCGTATGCAATGAAGCCTTCACTTCACTTGCCTTGATTCAAGAATTCATAGCTGAGATCCCTTGCAACCTCGTAAATGAGCATAATCAAAGGTGTTCATCGGAACTTGTGGAAGAGCAATTTTCACAATTGTTTAAGGACATGTATACTCCTGCCAATAATTTCTCTTCAGCTTCAATGGAGCGTTGCATCAAATTAAAGAACTTGTTTGAGAATGCTCAATCAAATATGGTTAATCTAAATGATATGCCAAAAAGGATTTTGGAATTGCAAGTATTTTATGAGGCTATTCTTCAACCAAATGAACCTCCAGAAGAAGAAAAGATGTTCAAAACATTGGGAAGGTTCATATCCTTTCAATTGGTGAAAGCAGCAAATCCTAATTTTACTGATGGTTTAAGGAGATAATTTTCTTGGTATCTAGTGAAGTGGGAGAGTCCATTTCTCATACGTTTGAGATAGGCGGACCCCATTTTAATGGATAAGGCACTAGTTATTATTATATGTTTTAAAAGTGGGATTTTAAGAAAAGGATGTTGTTATTGAGTTTGCTTTCGGAAAATTGTGGATGACTTAAGTGATTTCTATTTTTAGTTGCTTTTAATAAAGTTGGTTGAAAAATTCAAAGGTCACTTAAGTTCCCTGTTTAATGTTCATGTAAAACCCTAACTACTTGGTAACCAATTTTTGGGTTATAAAAGGAAGTGAGGGGCTCATTTGTAAAGGGTGACTTTGAGAGAGGAGAAGAAAATACTTTTGTATGCAAGCTTTACTTCAAAGAAAGAAACTTTGTGTTCTTTTGAGAAGACATTTTGGAGTTAATGAAATATAAAATTTGTGTCCCATTCATTGTCTCTTATAGCATTTGATGTTTTTATGTTCATTAGATGTTAGTGTTTGAATCTTACATGCAAATATTGTCTTTGATCTTATTGTCAACATTATTAATCTGTTGTTCTAGTTCACAGTGATCAAGCTCTGATTATCTACTTGCTCATGTGTGTTCTCTTTACTCATTCTTGTTTAACTGATGCAAACTCCGTTTTATTTGTGTTAGTTATTTATTGTTCTTCTCCATGCAATATTAGGCTATGCTTTTACCTAACTCTTGCATGTTTCTTCCATTCATTGCTTTCCATTTCGCTTCTTCATTCCATTCCATATCCTTTATTCACTTTCCTTTCCATTGATGTTCCAAAACACCCCCCACATATGATTTTGAATGTACATGTGTAAATACAACTTTGGCTTTCAATAAAGGCAACCTCACCTTCATTGAGGAGGGACTTTGTTCCCACACTATTGCATGTCATTTGCATGCATGTAAATCCATATGCTAACAACACCAAATCTTCCTTTCCTTTGATCTTAAATCTTTTTGGCTACGTCATGTAGATTTTCTCCTCAAGCTCACTATGCAAAAATATTGTCTTAACATCCATCTGCTCTAGGTTTTAGAATCAAATTGTGCAAAAACAATAGCTAAAAGAAATATAATAGAATGTAACTTAGCAACAGGAGAAAAATATCTCACCAAAATCGAGTCCCTCCATTTGAAAGAATCCCTTTGCCACAAGGAGAGCTTTAT
This sequence comes from Taxus chinensis, assembly GCA_019776745.2. Taxonomy (NCBI): domain Eukaryota; kingdom Viridiplantae; phylum Streptophyta; class Pinopsida; order Cupressales; family Taxaceae; genus Taxus; species Taxus chinensis. The sequence continues at coordinate 46,190,747 of CM034153.1, forward strand.
AATTTTCTATTTTCCCATATGCATTATACTTCTTCTTAAACACCCATTTACAACCAACCTGTTTTCTTCCAGGAGGTAATTTCACCAAGTCCCATGTATTATTCTTATATAAGGACTCCATTTCTTCCTCCATAGCCTTTTTCCAAAACTTTCTTTTATTAGATCTAAAATCATCCATTCACATGTCTTGGGTTCATCATCAGTAACAGATAAAACTGGCAAAAATGTAAAGTAGAACGGAAATGAGGAGGACTATACCTCTCAGGTGCCCTTCTCAACCGATCTGGTCTTCTTAAGATAGGATTTTCTGAATTTCAACATCTTGGGGTTCCTCATCCACTTCATCTAAATCTTCCCCTTGAAAATCCCCTTTTTGGTTCATCTTCTATAGTCACATCAAATTTATGACACACATTCATCTTCCTCAATTTTAACATGATCTTCCTTTGGTTTTTACTTCTTGCTCTGGAATTTCCTTAAGCTCTCTAAAAATTACATTACAGATAAAAAAACCTTATGTGATTTACTAGATTCCAAATGGCTTGTATCATTTTACGCTATTAGAGTATCCAATAAATATGCACTCAGGATAGATTTATTATCTAACTTGGTTCTTTTCTCTTTTGGAATATACATATAATTTAATGTTCAACCAAATACACGTAAATGTCTAACATAGGGTTTCTTACCAGTCCATGCTTCCTATAGAGTTTTCCCTTCAAGTGAGGGTTATGTCAGTGATCTATTAACTCTTGGAAATAGCAAGTAGTTACCACTGCTTCTTGCCCAGAAATTTATATCCAAACTGGCACCACCGAGCATACTTCTAAGACTTATCCATCAATGTTTTCTTCATCCTTTCTATAACTCCATTCTATTGTGGCGCATATGGAGTTGTCTTCTGCCTTTCTATTCCAAATTCTTTACAAAATTGCTCAAAGGCATTAGAGAAATATTCCCTTCCATTTTCACTTCTCAAAACCTTTATCTTCCTTTCTGTCTGATTTTCCATAAGAGCCTTAAACTCTTTGAATTTATTGAAAACCTAAAACTTATTTCGAATAAAATATACCCAGGTATTTCTTGAGAAATCATCTATGAAACTAACATAGAACATGGCTTTTCCTAATGATGGAACTTTTACAGGTCCAAAAACATCACTATGTATGTAAATGTATAATTCGTTTCTGATCTTGTAGCATTTGTAGGAAAATTTACTCTAGTTTGTCTTTCCAAACACACAATGCTCACAAAAATCAAAATCTAAAGGACATGCTAAGAAATTCCTGTCAACCATACCTTTTACTTTTAAAGTACAAAGTTCATTTATGTTCAATGTGTCCCATCCTTTGATGAGCATAACATCAACTTCATTGCAGCATTGATGTAGGAGTTGCATCTGAAGCTTTCTTCTCCTCTAAAACCACAACCATTATTCCACTTATCAGTAATAATGCTTACCTTAAGCACCAAAAACAATGTTCCAGTATGGATGCCTCTTGCCAATACCATTACACCCATAAACCATCTTACAACGGGATTTACTAAATGCTACCTGAACACCTACATCATTCATCTTACTTAGAGGATATTAGGTTTGTGGTCAAACCTGGAATGTGGAGAACACCTGGGAGGGTTTTAATCCTTTCCAACTTTAAACCTCATCTTGATTCTAGAAGGTGACCAATGATCGATGCAGGTTGAGTTTTCTCTCAGATATACATCAACTCCATTACACTTTTCATATTCGCAGAACCACTCCTTGTGTGGTTTCATATGAAAGGAGGCACCTGAGTCTATCAACCATGCACTGTCACATGCATGTAAGGTGGAAGCCATTACAAAAAAAAATCTAATGAGTCTTCATTAGAGGGTTTTGATATGGCTGAAGATATTGACCATCATTAGAGGACTTACCCTTTTGGCTACCTTCTTAGATCTACAATCTTTCTTGAAATGCCATGTTTTACCATAGTTCTAAACATTTCCTCATGGTATCTTTTTCACATGTAGTCTTCGATTTACTTCTGGAATTTGACAATCCTTGCCTCTTCTTGCTTTTCTCTTGGGTATGACCTCTTACATATAATGCAGTCCTTGGATTGATAATCCTCAATGGATTTCATACCTCAATTTCTTTTGATAGTAAGGCCACAACTACATCCTCAACTAATAATTTTGTCATAGTACTAGTAATAGCCATAACTATATTATCCCAAGACTCGGTTTAAAGAACACAAAAGAGTAATACACTTATCCTCTTCTTCCCTTTTAATATAACTTAAAAATCAACCTGACTTACCACAATATGTACATATGTTCAAATGTTCTACCAATATGAGTCTTTATCATTCATTCTCAATGAATATATTTTCTTTTGGAGAATCAGTTTGTTCACCAGAGACTTTGTCTGATACAAATCATCTACAAAATTCTTCCATAAAACCTGAGTGAATTTCTCATTTGACACATTTACCAAAACTAAATCTGACAGACACAGTTCTAATTGAACTCCTTGCCTTCCTATCTATATTTTCCCAGTCATCTACCTTGGAGCTACCCGTAGGCATGACTCTTGACACAACAATCCAATGATCTCTATCCACAAGAAGATATTCCATCTTAACCTTCCATAACTCAAAATGAATTGGCCATTAATTTTTTTGCATTTCTGATCCTTGCGCTTCTCCTGTCATTTTCTTCTACTTCAAAAAATTCACCCATAGAGCTCCCACTCAAAAAAGTTTATCACAAGTTTGAGAAACCCTAAATCTTCACATAAAAGCTTAAAACTGTAGCTCTGATACCAAATGAAGAGAATCATTTCTGATAAAATAATAAACAAGAAGCTATACTGAAGCACAATATTCAAGATAAACAAATAAAACAAATGACAAAACACAAGATTTACCTAGGAAACCCTTTATGGGAAAAAACCTTGCACAATAAATTCTCTCTCTTATTGCAGTAACTTAACCATTTACAATACAATAATTTACTTCCAAGTTCTGATTGCTACCCTACTGCATCTCCAGCTATTTGCAAAGCAAAACATAGTAAGAAACCATCAGAAGCGCTTTTACAATACAATGGGTACCAAAACCATGGGCTAGTAACACCCATAACGGTTCCCATAATTGAATGGATTATGAAACCATATATCCATCATGCAGATGAGGTTAGCGACCTTTACCTTAAATCTCCCAAAAAAATAGGAGTGACCCCTGCTAGTTACTCATGGAAGAGGTGTACAGTACTCCTGGGTATACAATATACAAAATATACAACACATTCTAATAACAAGAGTAGAAAAGTGCTTTGCAATCATTATGAAGTTCAAACGGCACCTGTAGATTCGATAGTCTGCATTGTCATGATAAATGATCATGTACACATCATGCATAACGAAGACACCATGGGACTCTTGAATGCACTGTCGACCTAGTACATTGCTGAGGGAATTTCCATCTGACTAGGAAATACTCTAGCATTTTTTTAATCTGAGTGCCAAGATTCCTTTGCGTATAATCTTTCCCCTCATAATATTCTAGGAAACTTGGAGTGCTCTACTCCATCGCGCAATTTGAAGGGAGATGATTTAGTTGGTCTTCACAGACTTGGAGCTTCTGCTGCAAGTCAGATGGGGAGATTCTGGGGAGGATACTTGTAATGATTGTGTCACAATTCCTTATTTTTGGGCTGCATTCGACTTGTGGTTTTGTTTCTGGAATGCTATCCAGGGTTTCATATATATAGCATGACGTGTTCTCTCAGAGACTCAGGAGGGGTCTCTTTTTCCATAGAATTTCAAGGGCTTTTAAAGAACTCCTCCTGAGTGTGCCCATGACATTCTGCTTATATTTCCATGCTAGATTCTTGTTGGTAAATGGAGAACTGGGCCCATGGTGCAAACTACCATTTTCTTTTACTGTCAAATACTTCAAGAGTGCAGTTAACCGAATCAAGGACATGCAACTGCTCAAATTTAATGCAGACAAGGTAGATTTTGACTACCATACCTTTAGAAAAACATACGAATATGAGACCAAAGTGCCATACGTCGAAACAATGGAGTCTAATATGATGGACCTTTGCCCCATCAAAACATTTTTGGTGGGCACGGAGGCTTGCTGAGTTTACATATGCTTGAAGCCCAAGCTGAAGGATGGTAAGGTGGTCGAAGTGCATGACACTGATCTTGCACCACCCCCATCAAAGAAAACAATTGTAATGATACCAAAGTGTAAGTGTGAGCCTACTCCCGAAGAATAAGAATAAGAGGAAGATGAGACATAAGGGAAACTGGACCACAATACATGAAAAAGGTGTGATCTCAATGAGAAGAAGTAAGCATGTCACACACTCCTTAAGCCCCAATTAGAGAAGCGTGAAGGCCCAACCCCACAGAGGAATAAAAACAAACAAGGGAACACCATGAGGAAATAGGTGAATTCGTACAAACCTACACCCACTTTACCTGGGCATATACACATATATATAGGGTGGGAACTTATCCTTCACCACTTACATGCTTTAATTTATTAATAAACAATTTTTAGATATAGTCTATATGCTTGCAATTTCCTATAATTTGTCCTCATCCTACTTTACTCCACTTGTATATGTTCTAAATAGATATGTCCCCAAGCTATAAATAGCTTGCTTTACTTTCCACACCATGTTATAATTAGCTTTCTTTGTCCACGGATGACCTATATATATCTTGAATCATCCATGTGGCTCACCCATACTTTCTATTTTTGGCTTACCTTGGCGAATATGCCATCTCTGATTTTGTCTATTTTTATCCATTTCCACTTTTTTAGCTAACTCCTAAGTTTGATGTCTTATGCACGCAACCTTTCATGCGTTCCCTTCTCATACCCCCGTGTGCACCTTCGTGCTCTTCTTTACACTTGTATTATTTTCCTTTTCTTGCACACACCTTCGTGCACACATTTCTGACTTGTAGATATCCTCTTCATATTTATGTGTGCCCTTCTTCATGCAGTGTTCATCCTCCGTGTGTGGCTTATACTTAGCCACTTTCTCAACCCAAAAGTATTGATCCTGCTTCTGGTGTTTGCTACGCCCTTAATCATATATCTTATATTGGATGTATATAGCAAACTTGTGGCTATCACAACTTCTTATCATTATATATCTCTTTCATATATGTTATATTATCATTATTGGGTCGTCTTTGGTTTTGGCCATAACATAGGAATAGTATATAATAGGGGTTAGTAGGTAGTAGTTGATCATCATATTGAGCATTTGAGTCTTATTCTATGGTTTGGAGGTTGCCCCCTCAAAGTGGCTAAGTATATTATATTGCACATTGGTGATCGTTCCTTATTTGAAATGTTGTTTTCATTGGTGTTATTTTTCTATTAATAATCAAATTTATTGTGTTTATTGGTGTTATTTTTCTGTTAATAATCAAATTTATACAAGTAATTTCATTACAAGTGGTATCAGAGCTTGAACTCGGCCAACATTTGCGTCAAACCCTAATTGTGAAGGTTGTTCCATATCTCAAAATAGGTAGTAATTTTTCTGAGCAAATTGTTTTACCATGGTGTGGTGAAATCAGTCAAGTAAGCTTCCCTCCAAATTTTAAGACTTTTTAGACTTGTTTTGCAAAAGTTATAGCGGTTTTATGTTTTTTCATAATTTGGCTACCTAGGGTGCAATTTGTGGAATTTTTCAAAGTTATTTACATTTCCAGCAAATAGGATTAAAAATTAGTTTGAGTTTGTTCTTTGAGTTTTTAAAATTCCGAATTCCTATTAAAATCCCAAACCCTAAATTTCGACCTTGATCCCTAAATCCTACCATTTTGGGGCATCATGGTTGGGCCTTCGACAAGAGGCAAAAATAATCCCATCACTCCAGTGTAAAACCCCTGATAAGGATGAGATAATAATTGAGGAGTTAGAGTTAGAAGGGGTATCTACAAAGTCCTCAGGGTTAGGGTTTACTTCAACTAGACCATAAGGTCAGCTATCTTGAGTTAGAGTTATGAAACCTCGAGGGTAGAGTGGCCAACAAAGAAGATGTAGAAAATATTGGACAATGATTAGAGGATTTCATTCACCAATTTAGTTACAATGTCATGGGTATCGTCATATCCTTCCATAATTAGCCACAACTCAATCATACTCATATTAACCAAGGTGGATCTTTAGGTCAAAGTAATAGACAAACTAGCCAGGGTGGATCTGCAAACATGACCAATCCAAATACAAACACTCTGCAAGCCCATAACATGATTCCAAAAGTGGAAATGTGAAATTTTGATGGAAAGGATCCACTCAATTGGATTAACCAGATGGATAATTTCTTTGATCTTCATCAGATTCCATCGGGACAAAAGGTTACCATGGCATCGTTGTATCTTGAACCTGACCAATTCATTTGGTATCGATGGTTATGTGCTCAAAGGAAAAAGAGTGGCCTCAATGTTACATGGACAATATTCACCGAAGAGTTGCAATTGCACTATAGTTCTAGTGTGTCAGAGAATTATTTCAGTCAATTAGCAAAGCTCAGACAAACAGGAACAGTCAAAGATTACATCCATCAATTCCAGAACCTTTCCTTGCGGGTGGAAAATATTCCTGAAGATAATTTGAATGACTTATTTCTTGGGGGTCTTAAAGAACAAATTGAGACTGAGGTGCGTATGTTTAATCCTCATAAGGTTTCAGACTCTATGATCATGGCACATAGGGAAGAGGAAAAATTTCTTTCCAGTAGGAAACAAACTGTCAGTAATGTCAGAGATCGTAGCACCCTTCCACCATCATTCCCTCAGCCAGTTAGACTGACACCTCAACAAATTGAAGAAAAGAGAGCCAAAGGGTTATGTTTTAATTGTGACAAAAATTTGGACTATGACATAAGTGTGCTGAAAATCAGTTGTTCTACATTGAGGGACCTACTAAAGAAGAAGAAAATCAAGAAGACAAAGAGGTAGAGCCAGAGGAGGAATTAGTAGATCCCCAGCTAACAATATCATGCCATGCAATTTTATGGTATTAGCACACTCCCCAAACTCTCAAAGTAGTTGGATTCTTAAAAAATAGAGGGTAACAATGTTGATTGATTCAGGAATTACTCACAATTTCATCAATTATAAGTTGGGGGTACGCTTGAACTACTTTGTTTATCTAACTCCAGAATGTCAAGTCATGATCACTGATGGGAAAACTATTAGTTATTTAGGAAAATTCCATAACATTAATCTCACCATGGGAGATTACTTTCTAACTAGAAATATGTATGCCATTTCCATGGGAGGAGCAAACATTGTGTTAGGAGTTCAATGGCTTACCACCTTGGGAACTATTGAAATGAATTTCCAAGAGTTGTTCATCGCAATTTCAGTCAGAAGGGAGGACTTTTAAACTAAAAGGACTAAGAGCAAAGTCCCCACAGATGGTAAGTTCTCATCAGATGCAAAAATTGCTTAGAAAAGGTGCAGAGGGGTTTGTGGCACAACTATTTTCATTAGAAGCACATCATTCCAATACATTTATACCCGCAGATATGCAAGTAGTTATAGATGAGCACTCAGTGGTGTTTGGAGAAATTCCCAAGGGTTTGCCTCCGAAAAGAGACCATGACCATGCCATCCAACTAGTACCAGGGAGTTCAACCACCCAACATCAAACCTTATAGGTCCCCCTATATGCAAAAGAGTGAGATTGAGAAGATAGTTCAAGAGATGTTAGAAGCAGGACTTATTCGTCATAGTCAAAGTGCTTACTCTTCTCTTGTAGTGATGGTACGGAAAAAAGATGACAATTGGCGCATGTGTCCAGATTACAGGGAACTCAATAAGTACACAGTTAAAGATAAGTTTCCTATTCCTATAATTGATGATTTGCTAGATGAGTTGCATGGTGATTTTTACTTTACAAAACTTTATCTCCATTCAGGATATCATCATATTAGAATTAGGGATGAAGATATTCATAAAATAGCCTTCAGGACACATGAAGGACACTATGAGTTCTTGGTAATGCCTTTTGGACTAACAAATGCAACCCTCTACATTTCAAAGCTTGATGAATTCCATCTTTAAGCCATTTCTTTGAAAGTTTGTTTTAGTGTTCTTTGATGATATATTAATCTATAGTAAAACATGGGAGGAACACCTGTATCATGTAAATAAGGTGTTGGAAACTCTTGAACAACATCAACTTTATGCAAAGCCTTCTAAGTGTTCTTTTGGTGTCAAGGAGGTTGAATATTTGGGTCATATTGTCTCTTATGAAGGTGTTAAAGTGGATCCTAACAAGATAAAAGCCATGCTTGAATGGAAGGTTCCCAAAACCCTAAAAAATCTCCAAGGATTTTTGGGGCTTACAAGTTATTATCGTATATTTGTAAGGAATTATGGTAGCATCGCAAAACCAACTCACAACTTTATTGAAGAAGGACTCTTTCCATTTGAACGAGCAAGCTACTATGGCCTTTGAGAAGTTGAAGGAGGCCATATGCACCACTCCAGTTCTAGCCACCCCAGATTTTTCCAAAACATTCATTGTTGAATGTGATGCTTCAGGGTATGGTATGGGGGTAGTACTCATGCAAGATAGGTGACCCATTTCCATCGAGAGCCACCAATTCAAAGGTAAGAATATCTCTAAACCATTTTATGAGAAAGAAATGTTAGCAATACTTCATGCCGTGAAGCAATGGAGACCATATCTAATGGGACGACATTTCAAAGTAAAGACAAATCATGATAGTTTGAAATACTTCTTAGAGCAACATTTATCATCAGAAGAACAACATAAATGGGTCTCAAAAATGTTGGGGTATGATTTTGAGATAATATACAAGAAAGGGAAAGAGAATGTAGTTGCCAATGCTTTATCCTAGAAGGATGAATCACCCAAGGCATTGTTGTGTGCCATATCTTTATTACAGGAGGATTGGATAGAGGATGTAAGGTTTGAATGGAAAAATGACCTAGGTACATAAAATCTCATTCAAAATCTCCAACAAGATCCAAGCATGTCAGAAAAATTTGTATGGAAAGGAGATGTTTTATGGTATAAAGATAGATTATATCTATGTAAGAATTCAATCCTTAAAAATAGGGTTCTATCTAAGCTCCATGCTTCTCCAGTAGGGGGCCATTTTGGCTACTTAAAGACTTATCATCGAATCAAGCATGATTTTTTCTGGGAAGGGATAAAAGGAGATGTCCACAATTTTGTGGCAGAATGTATGGTTTATCAGCAAAATAAGGGCGAAACAATTAAGTCCCCAGGTCTTTTACAACCTCTATCTATTCCTAGCTAGAGGTGGGGAGAGGTGTCCATGGACTTCATCACAGGACTACCTAAATCAGAAGGTGAAAATGTAATCATGGTGGTGGTGGACAGACTCACCAAATATGCCCATTTTTGTGTTTTATCACATCCATTTGTTGCAAGTACATTAGCAATGGCCTTTAGGGATACAATTCAGAAGCTACATGGGACACCAAAGATTATAGTAAGTGATCGAGACCCTATCTTTACTAGTAATTTTTGGACTAGCTTGTTCTCATGCTTGGACACACAACTAGCTCGAAGTTCCTCTTATCATCCCCAGTCTGATGGGAAAACCGAGTTGGTAAATAAGTGCTTAGAGGGATATCTTCATTGTTTTACATCAGATAAGCAAGCAAGATGGGTCCAATGGTTACCGCTGGCAGAATGGTGGTATAACACCTCCTTTCATACTTCATCTAAAATGTCTCCTTTCTTGGCATTATATGGGTACCATCCACCATCTATCACTTCATCTTTGAGATTCTAACTAAAGGTTCGAGCAGTTGAAGAACATATTCAACACCAATAAGAGGTGCTTTCTAGTCTCAGGGAGAATTTGGCCATGTCACAAAACCACATGAAGCAACAGGCAGACCAACATTGCAGTGAAAGACATTTTGAAGTCGGTGATTGGGTTTTTGTGCGTTTACAACCATATAAGAAAATGTCCTTAAAAAAATAGAAAAAGGATAACAAGATTTCACCTAAGTATTATGGTCCTTATCAAGTGTTACAAAAGATTGGCAATGTAGCATACAAACTGGAACTTCCTCCAGCTACTCGAATTCATCTAGTTTTCCATGTATCTTGCCTAAAGAAGGTAATTGGACAAACATTATCAACCCAGACAGTTTTACCTGAGCTTGATGAAGAGGGCAGAATCATCTTGGAACCAGAATGCATCCTCCAGACACACACTAAGAGATTGAGGACAAGGGTCATCATTGAGTATTTGATCAAGTGGAAAAATCTAGACAATGAAGACACAACTTGGGAGGATGCAAATTTCCTGCAGGAGCATCTAGATCTTCTCAACATTGGGGACAATGTTGCTTCGAAGGGGAGGGGCATGCTACGCCCTTAATCATATATCTTATATTGGATGTATATAGCCAACTTGTGGCTATCATAACTTCTTATCATTATGTATCTCTTTCATATATGTTATATTTTCATTAGTGGGTCGGCCTTGGTGTTGGCCATAACATAGGAATAGTATATATAGGGGTTAGTAGGTAGTAGTTGATCATCATATTCAACATTTGAGTCTTATTGTCTGGTTTGGAGGTTGCCCCCTCGAAGTGGCTAAGCTATTCTTATTGCACATTGAGATCATTTATCTGAAATATTGTGTTCATTGGTGCTATATTGCTGCTAATAATTAGATTTATATAAGTAATTACATTACAGTGTCATGTCCATTTCCTTGGTGATTTTGTTTTGGTATATGGTGAACCACATCTTCTGGCAGCAAATAAAATTTTAAATTTGGTGAAATCTTGCATTATCAACATTGTTGATAGTCTATTTACATGGAGCTATTTTGTTGAATTATAATGCCAGTTATTTTATTTTATGTAATTGAGTCATGAATCTGAACCACTGCTGTGGAATGAGTTTAATTAAACATATGTCTACCAAAAATTTCTTATGGTTAACAAAACTTTAGCTCTCAGGAAGAGCAGTGGATTCTAACTTGGCAATGTTTTGTAAGTTTGGCATCCCCATCACCTATCAACATTAGTAGCTTCAGAACATGTGTTCTCATCGTATTTTTTTTACTTTCAAGTCCATTGAGTGCATTTATGTTTGATAGGATTCATTCCATTCAGTGCACCTATTTCAGAATTTTTGTTAGTCTGTGAGTCATGCTTTTTGGGAAGCCTTGTGTCATAAGTTTTCGCTCCACTTTAATTGTTGTGTTAATGGTTTATTGGGTGCTTTGCATGATACATTGCATACATGATAATTCTTTTTGCTAGTTATTTTGATAAGTTTTTTATGACACTCATATAAAGTATCGATTGTTATATGACTTGGTGGTTACAACGACTCAACCTCCATGTATTCTACTAAGATGGGCTTATTACTAGGGACACTTAGATTTCATGATGTATTTGTACATGCGTATCTTATCAGACCAGTTTTCGGGACCCATTAGTCCCTTTGTTTCCTCTTTTATCACTCCTTATTTTACATTGAAGGGAGGGTGTTGGAGTGGTCATGTTCACATTGGCTAGTGATTTGGGTCATTTACAAACCAATTTTGTGTTAGCCATGCTCACACCCATTATAATAATTAAGCTTGATTGGGGATTTGATAATTAGTTGTTGTGTTTGCATGTAATATTTAATCAGTGCAAATATTTTTCACAACTAATGTTGGTTCCATGTAACAAAAATTGTGACACGAGACAAACTTTTGGGCCTATTTTTTAGGCACTCCCTTTACATTCTCTTATAGACATGGAGAGAGGATCTATGAATTGTATATTGTTCGTGAGGTAATAATATGTAGAATTATTATATAGATTATTCATGTGTGAACTCATGTCTTTGCTATGTTAATGGTGTGTAGGTGAGATCCTATGGCATGAGAAGTATTTTCTTAAAATTCAAAAAAAAATCTTGTATATTTCTTATAATAGTGTCATTTTTTCTATATTTTTCTTAAGATACATCTCGTCTCCCAATACCTTATTCACTATAAGGCCATTCAATATATCTATTGCTTCTATAAAATTTTCACTTGACCCTTCCCTCCTTTTTGTTTTTCATTATCTATTAAAATCTACATCAAACAAGGGTGAATTATCTCTTCACACTCTCCATTTTTCAATTCCCTCATAATTATTTTTATGCCCAATGCAAAGTAGCTTACATAATTTACTTTCTAATTGTTTTTTCAATAATACCTAGTACTAAAAAAACACTTGTATAAAATGTGCCAAAATGTTGTTTTTGAAAAACATATATTTTTACCATTGCAATAATATCATGCCTTAGAGAGGGTAGATTTGCACTATAATAGCCTTAAGCTAGTGTTATTCCCTCTACTTCCTCCTCGGTATGAAACACCTCTAAAAGTAGTTGATTGAATAGATTTCTCCTTGCCCTCTTAAAATTTATGCATAATTGTCCGTGTCATTGGGGAAGTTTGTAGTTTTAACAATACTCTCTACATAAAATTCAATGGTGACTCCTTCCACCTGTCTTGTCATCTAGGGAGTCTTCTTTTCGTGTGGGGATGAAATTTTATACAAACTGGTGGACCTCATTTTCATTGAAATCCACAACCTTCATAATGAATTCATATAAACTAGCCTGAATTAACACATCCTCATTTCTTTTGAACTATGAATTTATGTCCTACCATATTCTTCCTTTTTGATTGGATGTAGCCCTATTTTCTCTTGCAAACTTTTATTTCATTCATCGACATTATGGCACTTTCCTCTTGCTTATTCTTCCCTATCCTTTTCCCATTTTTTTCAACCCACCCAGGTTAATTTTGGATTATATCCACAATAACATGAACTTTACATGATAGCTTGAAATTCATATCCACATTATATGCACGTAAATGTAGTATTTTATGTTATTGATTATGCAATTTATGTCAATTTTATACGTGTTAAAAGGTAATTAAATAATTATGAATGCATTTATTACTCTGCATAATGGATGTTTCATATCTATAGGCAAATATTTTTATAAAATTAATTATGTGATGTGCTCGCTAATAGGTGAATGCATTACATTATAAACATTTTTATGTGTCCATCGGTAGGTGAATATAGTACATTTGTTATGTGTCTGTCAATAGGAAAATAAAGAACATTTGTTTTCTACATAATAGCGTATAGTATAATCACCTTTCGACATTATCTAATTTGTTAGTTGGTAGGGTAATATAGTACATTATAACATATTGTATAATATAATCACCTATCGGCATTATCTAATGTGTTTGACAAAAGGAAAATACACTACATTATGAATATTCATTATGTAGTATATAATAAATGTTATTAATTACATTTTCGACTTGTATTAATGTGAACCCACAATGGTGGTGAATACATTACATCATGAAAGGTCCATTATGTATTGCAATAAATGTTAACATTACATTATGATGTGTGATGAAGTAATATAGGAGCTTTTGCTAGTTCATGAAATTACATAAGTCATTGAATCCATTTGAAGGGTAGACATCACAAGCCATTAAAGCTATTGAAGCCATTTGAAGCTTAGAATTAATGTACACTTTTGAAGGAAGCCATTGAAGTGTATAACTCATGTTCAAGGATGTTGAGCCCTGAAAACATGAGGAAGAAGAGTAAGGTGTGGTGTCAGGAAGCCATCAATGACATATGTGGATGATATTGGGCCTCCAAATAGGAAAAAAATTACATCAAGGGAAGAAATACATGAAGTCGCACAAGGAAAGAAAATTGTCCTTGTTAGATAACAAGAAAACAACTGTTAAATAACTTGGAAATGAAATGATTGTTACATGTTTCATGAATATATTTCCATGGTTGCACCCTAAGATGAAATAATTTGTAAATCTATTATAGTTGGAGTTTCCTAATTGATCAGGATGTCATTCTACATGTTTGATGACGAGTAACTTAAGCTGATGATTGGAAATCATTATTTGAAAGATGGAGTTGTGAAGTTTGAAGGTATTTATTTAAAACTTACTCCCAAGTTGTTTCATCAGGTTTTTGATTTACCCATGGATGGTGAACCTATTGTGGAGTTGTTTTAGCAACCAAAATTTAGGAAAAAAAATTGCAAAAAACTTTTGATGGTTTTCTTGCTGAACTAATTAAGGATGGGATTTTTAATAGAGTATTTTAAAAAAATGTAAACACAACGGGTGAGTTTGTTCTTGCAAAATTATTCCTTGTTGAAAGGATTATTGAGATACCCATGTGGATGTTTGTCTATGTTTGTAAACTTTTGAAAGGGGAAAGGTTAAATCGGGATACAAATGTTTCTTCTAAATTCAAAGCTTAATTACACAAAATATTTCAATTGGGGGGTACTTTGATTTTTTCTTTATATGCTAGAATTATTCAATTCAGTGAAATTTATTAGATAAACAAACACCAAACTAGTAGTCCATGTATGGTTTAAGAAAGATGTTGGTACTCTTACACCCGAATAATTGGTTGTAAATTTTGATGTCACGACTACTAGAAGAGTTAACAAGAACCTTTCTACTCGTGCATAGGATGAAGGTGAAGCTTCGCCCGTGATCTCATTGAAAGGTAGAAAAGATAATCTTCAGAAATATTCAAACTTTACTTGTAGATGATATTAGTTTTGGCAATTAATATGTTAGTGTAAATGAAGAAGATAAGGAACCATTTAGTTATGAGTTTTATAAAGATTTCGAAATATAAATTCTCACATTGACAACAGAAACATCATTTATGTCAGTTCCATCACATTGTGAGAGAGGTACAAGTGGATGTGGTCAAGAAGGTCCAAGTGGACATGGTCAATTAGGTCCTATTATATATTTTAGTTCATATAATCCAAGAAAAAATTACAATTGGATGAATGGGGCAAAAAGTACAAGTAGAGACTCTAATCCAATTACGGATACAAAACCTTATAAGGCCAACATCTAGGAATATGATTTTTTTTTTAGGATCCTAAATAGATGGATATTCCCACTTATACACTGCAATCACATCAAAGACTAAAATTTCTAATGAAGAACACAAAACATGGATTTAAATCTAGAGATGAAGATGTGGCTACACCAATGGTTGGTGTGTGATTTGATCAACAATTACATGAAATTCCTGCTAAAATGAATGCAATAATGTTATTGATGAAATTCATGTTACGTGCCTCGATTCAACATTAGATTTGGATGTTCAACTCTCTACAAAATGATGTTGTGATCAGAAGATCTTACCAACTTTAAATGCTTGAGATTAAGTGAATGAAGTTTTGACAGGGTTTTGGTCACCAGGCTAACTGGCACAAGATAGAAAGTAGGTGTTTCAAGGTACTCCTTCAAGAAAATCAAATAGTCTCATTTTACTCCTTAAGTTCATGAAGATGATCAATAGACTAATGACCTAATTCGTAGGCTTATACTTGTTTAAAAATTGAATTATACTCCAAATCAAGGTTTCTTAAAAAGATTACAGTCAAGCTATTATTACTTATGATAGTGAAATAAGGTTTCTCATACCTCTTTCTCCTCATAAACATACTAACAAGATTGCACTAGAACTCTGATTATTCTATTAATAACTTTCCATGTTAAAAATTGGTAAATGGGTTCTTAAAAGAATTGAGCATAAAGTAATTATCAGAGGTCAAAATATAGGTATTTCAAGGCATTCAAACCCACTCACTCTAACATGATTATATTAGACTCCTTCCCTTTTACCTTGATCAAGAATAAGATATTCCAAGTCACTTTTAATGAATAAAAAAAGCCTAGGATGACACAAGGTTCAAAATAAGGTTGCAGTCATACAGAGACTGTCTAAACAGGGTATAGATGATTAAAGATAAAAGTCTTCTTAATATCTTCTTTCATAGGGCTATATTGTGACCTTATTCTAACTCTTACGAAGGGTTAAATGTTTATACTATGACTTTTCAATACAATATACTAGACAATGTGGAACACAATCATATAACCTTAAATCGGGGTTTATCATACCTGGGACAGAGAAAACATGGATTTGACTAAGATTAAACATGCACGGACATTCACTAGACCTTGTGCTCTTGTTAATTCCACCAAAAATGGTTAAACAACCTTCATTTTTAAGTTGGACAAATATTCTTAGTAATAAACATTAAAAAATCAACACTACAGTTCCATTAGATTGGTACAATCAGGGTGTGGTCTGTGACAGGGTTCTTGTTGAACTTATGTAATCAATAACGCTTGTATCATACCTCAATGCACTTTACCTTGCATCAATAGCCTCCACCACAATTATGCACATCCGTTAATAGTCAACAAATAAGGAAATAACCAGTTTTCTAGACTAACACGTACAGTCGCAAAGTAGAGTTGAAAACTTCAAATTTGTGGCATGTCACAAGATTCCTATCAGGTTTTTCATTTATCCAAATGTTCACTAAGTCCCCAAAAAATTATTAACACCTCTTTTATCATAAGATATGAGAAAATTCATAGGATCAACTGGTATTCTTAACGTATAGGTTTCAATCCATATTAGAGTGTCGGCACAGAATCAAGAACAATTATTAGGTTGAGGAGATTACATTCATCATTTAAGAAATCTCTAACATCGTATTGAATCTATAAAACTTGAGAATACAAGTAGTCATGAGGAAAACTCTTGTTTTCTGTGTGTTTCTTAATGACAGTGAGCTTAGGGAAATCTCCAAATTTCTAACATTCAACTTTGTCTTTCTTTTGCTAATAGTTATGTCACCTTCCTCTTTTATATCACAATGGCTCTACCATCTTCCTATTGCTCCCATTTATTCAAATGCATGAGTTCTCCTCTACTAATTTGTCCCGTATACAATTATGAAACACAACCACACTTGGTTTCCTTAACCCAAAGTTAACAAAGATAATACATTTTGGCTTGGTTAAACATGTGATCAAAATCACAAGGTGAACAAAATAGTTTCTAATATGTTTCAAATTCTCTCCTAACCTCCCATTAAGGGTTACGCTTAAAACATGCAAGAGAGAACAAGAAGAAACATCTACATGCCAAATTGAAGATTCAAATTTTAAATGTGGCTTTTGGTGGGAAAGAAGAAATAGAATGATGCTTAAGAGAATGAGGGAAGGAATGGATTAACAATCATTCTTATTGATCACAACTAGGGTCCAAGACCTTAAGAAAGCTAAAATTGCAACATTTCTCCATGAATGTTCCTGCATCATAGAGTCACTGAATTTTTTTTCTTAAGATTCTATCTATTGTGCAATGAAGGTGAAAATTGCCCTTAAGAAGTTTATAACAAAGCATGGGAAAAACTAAATTAATTGATGTACAGTCTACGAGTGATGGAAGTTTGCAAATATACAACATTTTATATGAGAATTTATCAAGAGTTTTGAGGTAAAAAAAATGTTTTTAATATTATTTCTTTAAGGTGTATTGACCAAATTAGAACATAAAAAACATTGATTAACACATACATGGGTGTCTATAATCTATTTAAGAAAGATATGGAAAATGTCAATTACGTTTCAGTTCTTAATGCGATGATAAAAGAGAAGATTGAATTGAAAAATAAAAATAATGTATTGAAGACGAAGAATAATGAATTGAAAAATAAAAACTAGCAATTGAGTAATGAGATTCGAGAAAATGATAGTTTATTAAAAAAAGTTGTTCCATGTGAGAAATCTTACGAGGATTACAATAATAAGTTGCAAATTGGTTACCATGAGGTGATAAAATTCATGTGATTACAGGAAAATCAAATTAGCACATTGAAACAAGAAATTATAGATTTGATGAAAAAGTATGTAATGTCCCCTTTCCGTAATGTCCCCTTTTTCCTACACCAAATGGCCCAAGGGCCAAGTCGAGTCCATACCGATCAAACTCAGGGGGCTGTGGACGCCAAAATTTTTGGGAAGGGGCCTTGAGGTTTTAATATGCCAATTTTGTGTTTGGAGGGGGGGGGGGTCACTTGTAGACAGGCGACTCAAAAAGGAGAAAGGTAACTACAGTTACTCTTATTTTATTGGCCCCTCTATGGTATGAAATGCGCTTAGGGTTATGGGGCTCGTTTGGCAAGGTAAAGTATATAAGGAGTCGGGGGAGGAAGAAAAGGCACTTTTTGTCGCATACTCTTAGCCTCTTCTCGTGCAGCTGATGTTGTTGCGTTTCTATAGCTTGTGGAGTCAAATCCCACAGGGACCCTAACTTCGGTGGTGAGAGACCCATCCCTAGCTAGTAGAGCATTCTTCGGTAGTGAGAGATTTACCCTAGTCTGTCATCTTGGATCCGCTTTTTGGGTCGTGTTATAGAGATATTTATGGAGGGTTCAGAGGAAGGGTTTCGAGGATTTTTGGGGGCTTTTGGGAAAGACAATCAGAGGGGCTCTAGATCAGACTCACGACGGCCATCTAGGATGGGCGTGACAGCACATGGAAGGTGCCTCCCTCATTTCCCGACTCCATTCCTAGCGAGGTGACTTACAACCTTTATTTGGGGGTTTGTCCAGTCGGTCGTTTTAGATCTGCAGGTGGCAGTACTATTTCCTATATCTGCCATTGTAATTTCCAAAGACCCTTATTTTGCTCTTGTATTTAGAGGGTCACAGACCTCTGAAGTTGTCCAACCACCTAGGGCATTCTGTAATTTTCTGGCAATAGTTTGACTTGTGTAAAATTCCCAAAAACAGTTTTATTATGTCCTCTATAATGATATCAAGCTCTCTTTAATTTTTCAAGTGATTCAAGTGGATACCTTGGAAGACATTGTTTTTATTTAGTTGTTGTCCTCACTATAAAAATCTGCATAAATCAATATTTTATTTGGCTGCAAGTTTTCAATAAGTTGTCCATTTTTAAGGGGTATCCCACAAGGGATATTTCAAAGTAAAAGTTTGATGACTCTTGTTTTGAGCTAGCACAAAGTAACTTGAGAATTGATTTAATGCACATGTCTCATTCTATGACCGATATGCAACTAAGAATTCAATCTGAAGCATTGATTTCACCACAATCTAGAGTCAAGCTACATTGTGAGACATCTACAAATATGATTTTGTAAATCCCAACAAGTTCATGAAAGAGAGCAGTCGTGTGTCAAGTAACAGAAGAAACCAGAGCATCTCCGTGTCAAGTAACAAAAGGAACCAAAGAAGCTGCATGTCAAGTAACTTAAGAAACCATAGCAACAACTAAAGGTGGATGGAGGCAAGGAAGAGCATAGAGAATTAACCATGGTGACTAGGTGGCTTATCATAGTTGTTAATTGTTAATTGTGACTTATAAATGTGACCAATTATAGTTGTTAATTGTTAATTGAACTTATCATATTATTAATTAAGACTACTTCAAGGATTTTTATTTTAGGTTATGCTTCGTTATACTTCATGAATGCAACACATTTCAGTTACACTATTTTTGTTTATGTGTTTGTTGTGATTATGTG
This sequence comes from Taxus chinensis, assembly GCA_019776745.2. Taxonomy (NCBI): domain Eukaryota; kingdom Viridiplantae; phylum Streptophyta; class Pinopsida; order Cupressales; family Taxaceae; genus Taxus; species Taxus chinensis. The sequence continues at coordinate 46,210,230 of CM034153.1, forward strand.
ATTTTTATGTTTTTTTTATTCTTACCATGCTCATGTCTATTGAGCTTATGTACATGGCATGCTTATGTGCATATTGTGTCTGATGGGATTATGTGTATGTCATACTTATGATACTTAATCATTTCTCTTGTATAGATTTTCAGTTCCTCGTTGTTATACTCTTGTAAATTTATCATATTATAACATTTGTTCTTAATCAAAAATCTAAGATGTATCACGTTACATGATATTTATATGATAGGGGATTCTAATTGTTTTTAGATCAATTAAATCAACTTGGCTTTCCCCAATTTTGTCTCTAGAATAGCAAAAACAATGTACGCTCTCCAACATTTGGCTTGTTGTAGGGCTTATGTTATAGTCAAGAAAAAGGTAGTGTTTAACTCATAACAACTCTAAAGTAGTGTTTTTATAGGATTGTTATTACCAAGTTTTAGTCCAAACACAACAAGAAAAAATCCTCATGTTACAGTCGTGTAACAAGATTCCCAGGTCAAACCCATGAAAATTTCATACACATGCATCAAGAATAAAAATGATAAAAACAAAGTGCTTATAGGAGATATGTAATTCTCTCGCATATTCTTGAACAACATCAATGTTTTTCAAATGCACTAATTGTTATTTCAACGTATAATAATTGTTGGAAATATGTTTAAAATTTAGAAATTGACGAAAATGTTCATTTTTTACAACTTGTGAGTGTTATATAAGTGTTTATGATTTCAAATGTGTAAACATGATGTTATAAATCTAACTTGATTTTCATACTACATTATTTCTATGTTATAAAATTATTATGACATGTTGATATTCATATTTATCATGCTTATGTACTTCTTGTGACTATGTGATTTTTATGTTTCCATGATCATTATCATACTCATGTTCATTGAGCTTATGTGCATGACATGCTTGTGTGCATAATGTGTTTGATGAGATTATGTGATTGATGTTCGTATATGCATGTCGTACTTAGGATAATCATTTTGCTTGCATGTCCTCTGTGATCCTTATCATGATCATGTTTATTATACTTATTTGGTTCTTGTCATATTGTTATGATACTTATCGTGCTCATGTTCATTATGTGTTTCTTATGTTCTCATGATCCTCATCATATCTATTGTGCTCATGTTCACTATGCTTGATATGATGTCATGATCCACAACATGTACATATATTGGGAGAAATCATTTGGCTTTCTCATGCTCCTCATTTATATCTCTATAGACTAATGATTTAGTGTTACAACAGTTCTAATGATTTATAACACCTAAGACAATGTCTTTAAAATGAATTTTAACAAAACAAATTGTCTTTAAAATGAATTAAAACAAATTGTCTTTAAAATGAATTGTAACAAAACAAAGTGTCTTTAAAATGAAATGTTCATTTTTGCAAATATTGTATTTACTAATAGTATTCAATTGCCAATAACTTGATAATTCCTACATGTTGAAAAAAGTGTACTTATGTCAAATTTGAAAAACTTGAGGTCACCATTCAACATACAATGATTCATTCTTAGTTTTGTTTGCATCTTTTTTCTTTTTTCTTGTTTCTTTTTCTTTTATCAGTAAACAAAGTCTTGTTTCCTTGATGTCTTCTTTGCCCTACTCATTGAAATGTGTACTTGTTCAATTCCAAGCATTGGTGTTGGGGCACTATTTGTCTCAGTCGGCACATTCTTCTTTCCATAACAATGGTATTGACAACAGATTCGACTCTACTGTTGTCTTTTGTTTGGCAAATATTTGTCATTTTATTTTCTAAAGATGATAATAATGTGGTCAATGTAAATATGCAATTAAAGAAGTGTTAAAACTTTACAAAATGTTATTTAAAATAATAAATATCGCTTACTAGTTGATTGAATTTTTTCGTCAAATAATATTTTTCGATAATTCTTATCCTTCTTGTCTTTTTCTTTCAAAAATGGTGTGTTTCGAGATGGGCCTCTTCACCAATTTTGCTTTTGAGCCTTGTTCTTGAAAGATAGTTTTGTTGGTGCAATCAATACTTTCGTAGCTTATTTCTATTATGACTTAAAGACTCGTTTCACTATTTTAGGTGCAACGCTAAGGAAATTGGATGTCAGCTCCATTGCCCTATCCATACTAATTTTTTTCTAGGGTCTTTTCATATTCGACCTTAAGTTGGTTTTTAATGTTTAAAGGAAAGATTTTTTTTACATCGTCATTGGAAACTTGTGTTCTAATCTATTGACCAACTTGAAGAATTGTGTTACTATCTCATTAACCAAACACATTTTATCATGCTCGAATGTATTTCTATATTCCAAAGGAGTGTCTCTTCCTCCACCATAGTATTCAAATTTTTCTTTTCATCTCCCTGTGTTTACGTTCCGTAACCTCATTTCTTAACCGACCCAATGTAAAATAATGAATTGATTCTATCATTTGTAAAGCACGGGCTCCTTATACATACATATAAGGGACCATGTCCTCTCCTAGACATGAAGAACACAACCACTCATTGACAAGGTTTCCAATTCTACAAAAGAATACTCAATTTATTTCATGTATCTCATATTGCGAGTCTCTCTTGGTAGAAAAGTTGAATACACTTTACATATCTTTCCTCGTATTTAATTGTATCATCTCCTCTAGACAATTGCAGCTACAACATGTAAAAATCTATGTAACAGTGTCACATTCTCACAAGTTTTATATACTTTTGATCATATGGAAGGCCTTCAATCACCTAATTTAAAAACAACATGGCGTGAGTTCCCAAATGAAGTCACTAAAACACACAAATATTCCTAACAAAATGTGTACAATTTTTACAAAACTTTCAAATGATTTCATGTTGAATGAGAATCCTATCATAAATTTAGTCATTTGATTGTCTGTAGTTAAGATTTGTATAGCCAAAACCTCTATAATGGTATTTTGCCCCATCCTACATGAAATCCTCGTTTTTTTAATTTCATCCCAAACCATAATACAATGTATCTTTGTCACGATTCTTTGATGGATATTTCTTGTCATAATCTTGTATTGTTTTTTGAACTTCATGAAGCATCTTCACAATAGTTCAAACTCCAACATGGCAAGCACAACAAACAAGGTTAACCATCATCCCAAGAGTAATCTATAATAGTTTCCAACAAACAACTACTAGACTTGTAATGGCCATGATTACATGGCATTCATACAATTGCATATTGACAATCCTATCATCAAACATCTTAATACAGTTTTGGAGAGCAATAGTAATTGATTCATTATGTTCTTTGGATCTTCAAGATCAGTAGCATCTGCCAAAACTTGTTTATACTCCTTACAATCAAATTTTTTTGGCAAGCTTATTTACAAGAAATCATGCCATTATATGGATAGTAGCTCAATTCATACCTTACACATCTGTCCCACCCCTATCATAATGGACATGAGAATCAATACCAAGTTTCGAAAGAAAATTCATCAACTTTTACTCCACATCTTCTTCTCATATAATTCAACCATATAAGCAACATAGGCACTTACATCCTGAATTTTAACACCCATTATAAAACCATTTGTTCAACCCCAAACATTTATTCATTTCCTTGGCTTTTTTGGCCCATAACTTCATCTTATGACAAACATACAGGTTGCATTAATCTCCACGAAGAACTCTATGATTTTAGATGCATTTTTTAAAAACGTCAAGGTCTTATGGGACATTCTTAATTCAACAAACATCGAGGCTAAGTTAGGAGGATTAAATTTAATGTGAATCTCATCAATAAGCAGTTAGATAAAATTATTTACAATGCTTTATCGAAGTGAAAAATAACATATTCAAGTTTAGACTTTTCATCATAATTCTTACTTATGTAGTACCTTGTTCTACCAATAATGTCATTTTCTTCCACATCATCAGCATATATCCCAAAGAACCATGACCCTACATTTGTAAATAATTCAATTTCTACCCCCATTTGACGATAATACCATCTTGACCCTTTATTTTAAGTTCATGAAGCCCCTCCTTGATCAACCAATATTCAACCTACAATTATATCTCACATAGTTCTTTAACTGCATCAAAGAAAAAAAATATATTACTTGCAACATTGAATTCACTACCTTCAATTTGCATTAAAGTTTGAACAAGTTTAGAAATATGATTTTATTGACTTTCACTATGTGACATGTGCTATTATTAATGTGCATTTATCAATTCAATTGTTCTAACTAGAAAAAAAATGAATTTTGGTTTCCTCAATTTTTGTTGAGGTGTATTAGGATATATGTTCTAAAAAATGGGAAACATAATGGTAATTTGATCTATTATTTTTTGTTGAGTAGAAACAGTTTTTTCAATGTTTCAATTTTTTATAGAGCATGAATTATTGTGAACACATGGAAATAAAAGTCATGGCAATCAACTTTCTTCAAATATAAGCATCCATGTTAGTAGCTTGATGACCTGAGATGAAGGGATTTTCATGCCATCGCCATGTTGAATTAAGTCTTGATGTCCTGTTATGAAGGGATTTTACTCGGAGTGAAGAGATTGTAGTCCATATGCTCTCGAAAGGACTTGAGTGCAATTCACATCAATCAAGATTTAAAGGTTTCCTAGTCATTAGGGATTTTGACTGTAACAATGTCATCCATTACATTGACAATTTGTTGATGATAGTGGATATCTAAAACTAGTAGCCAAGTTGTTTTTCAACAACATATTTTTACCACTGATAGGGAAGCAGCATAAGTAGAATGTGCAAAAGTTTTTTCCCCTCCCAGTTGAATGTATTACAATTGAATATTATTTGGTGGGAGTATGGCAAGATAATCAAATGCATTAGCCACATGTCTTCCTCTTCTTAGCAGAGGAATTTGAGATACATGTTGGTTTGTAGAGCAACTACTGAAAATAAATTAAACGAAAGAGTCAAACTATATATATATATACTACTATATATATATATATATATATATATATATAACCAAAATAGTCAGGACAAACATACGAATTACAACAAATATATTGTGAATGCCTAAGCTTATTTGTCAAAGGGAAAACATATAATTTATCCAATCTGGAAAAAATAGATGCCAATTTACAAGAGTATTTCTACATTATAACTCGTACAAACATATAAACTACGATTACCCAGTGTGTTAATCTACTGATTGGACACTTATAAATGTTGATCAATTCATATTAGATGTTGATTCTATGTGAAAAGTACCTACATTATAACAACTAGTTTTGTGTTTTCTATGATAGACTAAAAACTAAACACAGGTTTGTGTGTAGTTGACTAAATCGGTGAACATAAAGACAGACTATGTTCTATTTGTTTGTTTTGTAAGGTAGACTAGTAGAAAACACAAAAATAGTTCTATTGTCTTATCTATAGATGACCGGACTACTGATGAATACATAATAAGACATCTTTGTTGCATTTTTGTAGTATGACAAATTTGTACAACAAAATATAGATTATGTTTGCATAGTTGATTTACCATCTAGAAAACAGAAGAAACAATAAAAAAGACAAAAATAGAAAACATAAAAGCTTACTTATCTTTGCTATGTTGTTTAAATGTATAGGTCTAACGAAACACAACAAATACGAAAATACAAAAAGGATAAACGCCAATCACTAAATTCACCAATAAAATCATGTTCAAAATAATATTGTTTAAAATCAAGAGGGTTTTGTAACATTTACCAAGATCTAATGCACGTTGATATGTGATGGACTTCCAAGGGAAGATCTGCTAATTGTATGAAGTTGACCGGACAAATGGTAAAGACAACTTAGAATAAAATTAGAATAATTATAAATATATATAATGTCTAAAACAATGGAAAAATGTAATTTGCCGCTTTTATGATCAATTTTGTTTTTGAGACTTAATGTGTGTATAATATCTAAAATATGTGCCACATTCCAAACCAATTTTAAAATTTAACAAGTCTTTGTAAGTGTTTATTATGCAGCAAAAATTTAAAAAAATTAAGTTAATAAGCTCAACTTTAACTCACCTATAACCCAATATTGGCCGATAAAATGATCAAAGTTTAATGTTTTCCAATAGAGGTAATTAAAAATGGACAATGTCACGTGTAAAATAATAAAATAAGAAAAATAGAAAAGTTCGACCAATAAAATAAAACAAGTCTTTTGGGGAAAAAATAACCCTATGCAAAATTGAGAACGCGGGAGGGGTTTTACTCTTGGCTTGTTTCTTATTATATGCCTGATTTTAGCAAGGTATTTCAAGTTGATTGCAATGCAAGTGGAGCAATTGTTAGAGTTGTGACAAGTCGAGCAAGCCAAAACTTGGAAGGCGAGAATAGCCAAGAGTCAAGTGTCTGAATAGAATTGTACTAGAGCTCCATTTTATAGAGTCGAGTTTGGTTTTATGTCAACGTTCATTATAAGGTTATAAAAAGATTGCAATGCTCTGTGCCTGAATCTATTATTTTCCTCATGATTAATAGAAGCTGTTTATTGTTTCTTATAAGCTGTGTAGGGATCTTGGTTGTGAGAGGTCTTTCTCTTACAGATTTATGGGCTGCATGGTCTAAGACATCTTTTTATTGAGAACCCTAACTGTGATCGCATCACTTTTAAACAATATTGAACATAGTTCTTATCCAGAACTTTTTTTCTAAACAAGAATGGCCTGCAGAAGTTTTGAGTCTTTAATGGTTCGTAACTTTGACAAGTTCATTCGCATCAATTTTAAACAATATTCTACACAGTTTTTATCCACAAATAAAAATTTGAAACAACGATGGATTGCAGAAGTTGAGTCTTTCATGGTTCATATCTTCAAGACATTGACAAGTTCGTTCTTAACATGTTACAAGCAATCATATTTAGCACTAATGCCTCCATGATTCCAATGAAATCTCTTCCTACCATAAAGCATTACTGTTATTAAACAAGGAACCCATAGAAACAAGCTTAGCTTAGCTCCTTGCAGAGACTGCTGATATGATTCCTATGATGAAGACAATATGAGATAAAAGCACCGTCTGGCATGACACTAATCCGTAAAAAGGGTCAAGCCACAGCAACTTGCAATTCCCCAATATTAAATTAGTAGTACCTATCTACTGATGAGAGAGAAACTTGTTCATGTTTGCCCATAATAAAATTCGACGAGTACGACCTAGAAACCTTGCTCTCCAGGCAGGCTCGTCACTCTCATATATAAAACCACTCTTTTCATATAGGCATCTTGCAGCATCATTATCCACAGTTACATGAACATAAAGGTCACTCATACCTGCACGCATCCACACAAAGGTTCAATGGTACACAAAAACAGTCTGTAGCTGAGATTGCACCCTAAATATTGAGTATTGAAATTTTTATCACAGAGAAACTAAACAAGATAGAAGGGTTAAAGCTAAAATTGAAGTGTTTCAATTAGTCAATAAATACTTCGAATTTTTGTGATATTAAATTAGTGGTTGCAAATGTGTATTTGCTGCAAACAGTAGAGATTGAAAAGCAACACACATAGATTGTTTGTGAACTTTGAAGTGCAAGCACCTTTTAAATTACTGATACTGAATGCTGCAGATGCTTTTGAAGATGAATTCACTGGCACGTTTTATTAGGGTTGAGGAAACTGTTTTGGCCTACATTTCTATGGCTAGATGAAAACACCAAAGATTTCAAATAAATATTATATCACGAAAGCTATTTTTTCAACAGTTAAATTAGTTTCTTTAATTCAATGACAATAACCAGGCAATATTTCATTAATTTACCAAAAAAAAAAAAGATGCTAGAAGAAAGTTCACATTTGAAAAGATCATATAAATGGAAGAAACTACAAGAGCAGCACTTAAATATGCTCTGTGCAGGTCTAATTTTATGTTGGTCTCGAGAATTACTAAACATCCAGTAGTAGACATGTTTACTCCAAAGCAAAAGCTCAAAAAACCATAGACTGCACACATCAGTTGTACATGCCAGTTCCCCTTTCTACATAAAGCAAGGTGCACGGAGAGAATGTGTAAAAATCGTTTTACGACTGATAGAATTTTTGCTAGTATCTTTATGAAATTGGGAAAGAAAAGTCTTCCTAAACCTGAAAAACATGAGGGATTCTTCTACTCTTGTTTTACTTCTAGTCTGAAATTTATGTCCAATTTGATTCCATAAATACATCATAAGATTTACAGGACTACAAACTTTTAGTAGCAAAACTGGAAAGAGCTAAAAAGTATCATAGCGTTGTACATCCCCTTTTTCGAAATAATATAAATTGACGGCTTCTTGCTCATCTTCCTTTCCATGGGAAGAAGAAGTTGAACAAGGGGAAAACTTGAGCTATATTTCAGTTTTCTTTATTCATATTTAAGTTTTTATTGTGTTTTGCCTTTCCAAGCAGGTTGGCTGTGTTAGAGAGTTCCTAAGATGAAATTAGAAAATAAAGCAAGCTTCCAAAGAGGCCGGCCTTGGGGTAATTCACCCCTTAGACCCAATGTTTTAAAAATCGGAACCGGACTTGGAACCAGTTGAGGGTCGGACTGGAACCAAACCGGAATTGGACCAGAACCAGACAGTTTAAAACTTATGAACCAGTTTACTAAAAAATACATAAAATATTACAATTTTAAAGAAAACAAGAAATTTTAAAGATTCCAAACCATGATTACAAACAATTAGAGACAAAATACGCGAAATTTTCTCATGAATATACCATGTAAGGGTAAATATAACAAAATGGCACCGAGTGCACTACATATTCGAAACAAAATACATAAGCAATGAGGCTCTAAATAGCCTATAGAGTCCAAAAAATAATATGCTAGAAGCTACTACGTGTTTGATATCAATCATCAAACTCAACACCACTGCTAAGAATGGGATCCTCATCCTCATCAATGTCATCTTGTTCCTTTGGCTTAGACACGTCGGACTCCTCAGGGACATCTACAGTAGTTGTAGTAGCATGGCTAGTGTTTGCCATGTTTAGTGCTACTAGTGGTTTATCATCCAAAGCCATCCACCTCAAGTCATCCGGATCAAACTCTGTTAGGTGACTCTCCTCTACCTATTTTGAGGTTGGATCAATATCATCCAAGACAACGGGATTTGTAGTAGGTATCATATTTAATAATTAGTTGCGCCTTGGCCGGAGGTTGTATTGCACGAAGAAGAGATCATTTAACCATTGTTCCAAACGGGGTCTATATAACATCATTTTAGGGTTAGGGTTGGAAAAAAGTTAACTTAAACGCTAAAATTGGAAAAAAATGTTTTAAGGCAAAACCTGCCCCTCAACTAGTTCAGACCGGTCTAGCCGGTTTGACTGGTCCAATACGGAACCGGGCAGTTTAATATTGAACTGGTACTGAATCGGCCAGTTCCGTATAGAACCGATCATTGGTTCAGTTTTTCTAACGGTTTGCGGAAAAAATTAATGAACCAATCAAACTGAACCGGAACATGAACGGTTTTTAAAACATTGCTTAGACCTTTGGCACCACCATAAGGGCATAAAGGGAGTTGCATAGGCTCATTTTTTATCATCTTTGGCATATATACTTTTTATATACTTGGTTCTAAAGCTAGTTGCTCACTAAGGGGTGACAATCCATTAGTGTGGCATCCAAGGAGGACGAAACCCTTCCTTGTGGAATATTGGAGAGTGAAACTATCCAATTGGGTGATGATTGAGGACATCTTTGAAGACTATCTTGCTGATTTACAACTAGGGCTTGGTGAAGAAGGAATACCAAGGGTTTTGGTATTATTTTATGCCCATCTCCTAAGGAGCGAGTTGTATAGGAGAGTAATTCGATCCTTTCTAGGGCACGAATCTACATTCTAAGTTGATATTTGGATTTCTCATTTTTTATAAGGCTGATATATTGCATATCTGCCATTTGTTGGGGTTTGGAGACCTCATTTTTAGCTCGTTTTGTGGACTGCACTTCTGTTGTCATAGAATTAATTGTAGCTGGGTATTATTTCATATTTTGGCACATGTTTGAGTTGTTTTGGCTTGGTGTTTGTTCCAATAATTAAATATAATTTGGAGAAGTATTTGTACACTTGTTTTCAACTTATTTAGAGGAGCGTTTGATGCCCTAAAGTGCAATTTTCAGTTCGCTAATCGGATTTCAGTTAATGATGGAATTCCTGTTATAAGAATCAAATTTCATTCATTATTGGAATTGTGTGAATTCTTTGTTTGTATGTAATGTCCCTTTTTCCCACCTAAGAGGTGATATTTGGTCTTGTTGCCATTCCTTCTCCGTGGCAAAGAAGTAAAAATGGAGGAGAACCTTGAGCACCTTTAAGATATGTTTTTATCTAATATTTTATATTTTCTTTTGTGTTTTCCTTGCTTATACAAGTCGGCCTTTCCTTTTTGTACTTTGGCGCCAAAAGAAGGATATAAAAGAAGATTAGAGGCACCATTTGCTATCTAGAGTTGGCGCAATTTATCTTATTGGAGAAAAATAAGCTTGGAGCTGCTTGTTCCTGCATTTGGGGACGAAAACCTCCTTATGCGACTTGCCTAAAAGGACGAAAACCCTTCTAGAGGTTAAGGGAAAGACGAAAACCCTTCTCCCTAGCTTAGGATCGATTCAAGAGGCTGATTTGGAGATATACTTGTCATTTCCAACTTGCATTTGGTTTATTAAGGGTGGAGCGACCTACCTTGGGTAGGGTTTAGAGCAATTGGTGGACTATTTGAGAAATTTGGTTTGATAATCATATTTGTAGTATTTTATAAGGCCGACTATGGAGTTTGGTGAATTTTGAGGGTTTCTATGCCCTAATTCTATAATTTTCTTATGGCTGCAATTTCTAGTTCATAATTAATTTCCAGCAGTGAGATCTTCAACATTTCTTTTTGTTTTTAGCTCTCAATATTCCATAAAATATATACATAATTGTGGCGAGTTGATTTATGGTGTTTTGTGGTGTTTTTTGGCATATTTGGTGATAGATAAAGTCATTGAGTTTGTATTTATAGTCTGCTGCAAATTAAAAATCATATCTACATTTTATGTGTTTGGTTAAAACCCTTGAAAGGGTCATTACAGTGGTATCAGAGCTCCGATCTTCAAAAGGCCTAGGGTTTATGGAAGAAGGTAACAAGGGTTACATCTACTATCAAATGAGGAGGAAGGCAGACAAAGAGGACCAACCAAGAGAAGAGGGACATATGGCTGGTCACAATTCTCAGAAAGCTAAGGTGAACAAGCTAATTGTCAGCTAAGAGGGCTCGAAGATACCATGGACTTCCTAGCACTTTCCTTCCAAAGAATCATTGAACCAAGGGTTCAAAATGGCGAAGGGAGTTCGAGTGGAGCAAATAATGCCAAGCAATCTAATGGATCAACCCTAGGATCGAGTCGAAAGCCCACTTTCATCCCTAAAGAGGAGGCCATTCCGGAAGAAGAGCCAAGACCGATGGGAAGAAGAAATATTGCAGCAAGCTATGAGGAATATATGGCCTTGTCTAGAGAGATCCGTGATGCCATTTCTCTTGCTGAGTCCATGGGAGTGGATAGAAGAAGATCTAGGCCCGAGCTTAGGCATGCCATGCCACAAAGAGAGGTACAAAATGCTTTGGGTGAGTTATCTTTTTCTACATTTGATGGATCTACAAAAGGTACCGCTAGGACTTGGATTCAAAAGTTGAATACTTATTTGTCTTTGAAGCCCATTGTAGAAGAAGATGCAATTAAATTTGCCACTTTACATCTTGAGGGCATTGCCCATTAGTGGTGGTTTCATGGACTTGTGACACAAGGGCATAGTGCAATACATGCCTATGATGAGTTTTGTCAAAAGCTCATTGATAGATTTGATAGAGTGGATCCGAAGGTACATTTCCGTGAGCTTGCACAATTGAAACAACACGGTACCGTAGAGGAGTATGTGGCTTATTTTCAGAGGTTTTTCGTCATGATTACGGATGTGTCCAAAAAAATACTTATTGTGCTTTTTGTAGAGGGCTTAATTGAGCCCTAAAGGGGTTAGGTCATGCATTTGATCCTTTGTTTTTACAAGAGACAATAAAGAAGGCTCTTGATCTTGAAGGTGCTGCCCCAAAATCAGCAGCAATCAGCAATGTTCCCAAGGCCAATTAGAGAGGGGAACAAGCCCCCAAGCAGCCTAGAAGCATCCCTTTGGACCAGCCAAAGAGACCTCTTCAAAATGTGCCTCATGCTCACACAGATTTACAGAAAACCAGCCATGAGAAGGAAGCAAAAAATGAATTAAGAAGGAAGAATTTGTGTTTCTCATGCAAGGAACCATGGACTCCGGGACATTGCTGCTTGGGAAAAGATAAGGCCCATTATATTGAAGTAATTTCAGATTGTGATGATGATGATAGCAATGAGGATGACACTGGGCATGATGGTGTATTGGAACCGGAAGAGGTAACTAGCACTCTTGCTATCTTAGTGGGAGTACAAAGTTATAACTCTTTTCTTATTGAGGGTGATCTACAAGGGCACAAGGTCATAATTTTGATTGATGGAGGAGCTACTTATAATTTCATTAATGCACGTTTGGTTTCAAATCTGAAATTGAAGGTTGAAGACTTCAAAGGCTTCATTGTTAGGATAGTGGATGGTTACTCTATGCAATGTACAAAAAGGTGTTCTCAACTCCACATCACCATGTGGTTATATGAGGTGTGTGCTGATTTTTTTGTGATTAACATGGCTGAGTTTGACATCATACTTGGAGTCCAATGGTTGTGGTTGTTGGGAGAGATAACTCTCAACTATCAAAACATGGAGACGAGCTTCATGGACCAAGGGAAAAGAGTCTCCCTACAAGGTATACTTCCTAGCACTCCCCAAATTAATTATTTGGTAGAAGAGGACATTTCATGTGAATCATATTTCTGTTCCTTATCAAAAATTACAGCGGATTGGAAAGCATTGATTTCGGTTAAAGTATGCAAAGAATAAGTTTGCTAGTGATGTCTTTGAAGGAGTAATAAGTGATGGAAGGTATAAGGTGGTAGATGGGCTGATTCTATACAAAAACCGGGTCTATTTTCTGCCAGAATCTAAGGTTAAAAACAAGATTTTGAGGGCTGTTCATGATGACCCTTCAGTTGGTCATCCAGATTATTTTAAGACCTACAAATGCATACGGGAAAGGTTCTATTGAAAGGGATTTAAAGGGGAAGTGCTCCAATACATCCAAGAGTGCCTTACATATCAACAAAACAAGGCGGAGCACTCATTTCCAGCCGCTCTTTTTCAACCACTTCCCATTCCCACTCAAAAATAGTAAAGTGTCTCTATGGATTTCATTACGGGGCTGCCCATGGTCCAAGGTAAGAATTGCGTGTATGTTGTAGTTGATAGACTCACTAAATATGCTCATTTTTGTCCTCTTCCGGCTAAGTACAATGCTCCCATAGTGGCTGATGTGTTTTTCAAAGAAGTATTTAGACTTCATGGGCTGCCCAAGGAAATAATAAGTGATAGGGACAGCCAGTTCATGAGCATGTTTTGGAAGGAGTTGTTTCATTTGGTGGGTACACAACTTGTTCATAGCACTAGTTACCATCCCCAAATGGATGGGCAAACCGAAATAGTGAATAAATGGGTGGAAGGGTACCTACGAAACTACATTGATGGGCAACAATCAACGTGGATAAAGTGGTTGTACATGACTGAGTTTTGTTACAATACTATCTTCCAAATGTCCATTGGTATGTCTCCATTCAAGGCTTTGTATGGGTATGCTACTTCTTCCTTTGATGATTTGGTTATGACTGATAGTAGAGTGCCTAAAGCTCAAGATTTAATTCAACATAGCCAAGATATTCTTAAGGAGCTTAAGGAGAACCTTCTTCGTGCACAAAATCAACAAAAATTATATGTGGATCAACATAGAAAGGAAAGGACATTCGAAGTGGGAGAAATGGTGTTCTTGAGATTGCAGCCCTATAGGCAACCTTCCATCAAGCAAAAAGGTGTGGAAAAATTGAAGCCACGTACTTATGGCCCATACAAGGTAATAAGCAAGGTGGGTAGGGTTGCATATGAGTTAGAGTTTTTGGAAAAAAGTAAAATACATAATGTTTTTCATGTCTCATGCCTTAAGAAGGCACTTGGGCAGCGTCTTACCCCTTCACATGAGCCGCCCCATTGGATGAAGAAGGTAAAATGGTCCTAATTCCGGAAGAAATCCTTGAAGTTCGTGAAAGGAAGTTGAGGAATAGAAGTATCAAAGAATATTTGGTTCGTTGGAAGGATCTTCCCCTTGAAAATGCTACATGGGAAAGTACAGCAATTTTAGAGCATCCACAATTGCAATTGCTTGGGAACAAACAATTTTGGAGAGGGAGGACTGTAATGTCCATTTTTCCCACCTAAGAGCTAATATTTGGTCTTCTCGCCGTTCCTTTTCCATGGCAAAGAAGCAAAAATGAAGGAGGAGAACCTTGAACACCTTTATGATATGTTTTTATCTAATATTTTATATTTTCTTTAGTGTTTTCCTTGCTTATACAGGTCGGCCTTTCCTTTTTGTACTTTGGCGCCAAAAGGAGGATACAAAAGAAGATTAGAGGCACCATTTGCTATATAGACTTGGCGCAATTTATCTTATTGGAGCAAAGTAAGCTTGGAGCTGCTTGTTCTTGCATTTGGGGACAAAAACCTTCTTATGCGACTTGCCTAAACAGACGAAAACCCTTCTAGAGGTTAAGGGAAGGACGAAACCCCTTCTCCTTGGCTTGGGATCGATTCAAGAGGCTGATTTGGAGAGATACTTGTCATTTCCAACTTGTATTTAGTTTATTAAGGGTGGAGTAACCTACCTTGGATAGGGTTTGAAGCAATTGGTGGACTATTTGAGAAATCTGGTTTGATACTCTGATTTGCAATATTTTATAAGGCCGGAATCTGGAGTTTGGTGAATTTTGAGAGTTTTTATGCCCTAGTTCTATAATTTTCTTGTGGTTGCAATTTCTAGTTCATAATTAATTTCCAGCAGCAAGATCTTCAACATTTCTTTGTGGTTTTGGCTCTCAATATTCCATAAAATATATACATAATTGTGGCAAGTTGATTTATGGTGTTTTGTGGTGTTTTTTGGCATATCTGGTGATAGATAAAGTCGCTGAGTTTGTATTTACAGTCGGATGCAAATTAAAACTCAGATTTGCATTTTGTGTGTTTAGTTAAAACCCTTGAAAGGGTCATTACATTGTATGTTTCAGCCCTAGAAAGGGACATTACAACATAGCAATCTATACCCAAACAACATAATACGACACTTTGTAATTCTACAGGAATAAAAACAATAAGCTGCTTTAATAATACTGCAAGATGTTATCACCCACACTTTTTCAACTTTTGAAAACAGAAACACTTGATTTTGAAATTGCCATCATTGAACTGGCAGAACAATTCAAGTACAGAGCTCAACTGAAGCAAAAAAAACTTATGTATTTTATAAATGAATCTTCTAAGAGATGAAAATAGAATTTAAGAAACTGAAAGAAAGAAGTAATACAAAATGAAATGAGAAAAAAATATCTGGCACATTATTTGACAAGGAAATTACCCCACTGTTGAGCAATTTTCATGGCCTTTATGATCAAGGCACTGCCGATGCCTTTTCTTTGTAGCTCTTGTGCTACACATACATTAGTCAAGTAAGCTCTTGTAAACTGTGCTTCAATCCCCTGAATGAAAGAGAACCAAAGGCTCAACAATTAAGGAAGATACTGATTGCATCTCATAACCCCTAACATCGCTCTTCGATCAACACAATAAGATATGTTGAAACAACATGGAATCCAAACATGTCTATTAAGAAAACAATTTCTGGCATTTGAAGTAAAATATCATTGAAATGTAAAACAGGTTACAGGTTTACAGGTGGAGGATAAACTAGTAAAATACTAAAACCCTGATGACAGTATCAAGTTGATACTAATATTTTTAAATTGTAAATAGCATCTTTAGAACAAAGAATGTTTAATGGCCACCTAGTTGGGCCATCCTTCAGAGCTGGCAAGACAAGAGGTCTTCACAAGAAAAATAAATCTCTCTGGTAATATGTATATTGAAGGAAATAGAACAAGTTTATCTGTTAGCACAAATAAGAATTGTGGAAGCTTAAAGTTGCAAACCTTGCCAACAGATAGAAAGCTATAACAAGCTAGATAATTACCTATGCCTATGCTCAACAATCAACCATGTAAATCTTTCTCAAGGAGATCACTGAAGCAACAGTGACTGTTTTCATTGATGAAAATAGCTATCCAGCAGAAATATGATTTGATTGTAACCCTAAAGATGTCCAAAGTATTGTGCAAATTAGAGTAAATTCTAGTGAACTTTTCCCAAGATTCTGTATATCTGTTGAGGCTAAAGCCAATTATATAATAAATTCATGCACAAATCAAAGATGCTTAGCATACTCTTAAATTAGCTTGCTATCTACTCGATGAAATTTTTATTCTGACCCTAAACATGTTCAAAATATTTTAGATATATTCTTGTCTAAGGTTTTAATCTCTGAAATGGCCCTACAGAAGAAAATGCATTTAAAAGTTTTACATTGCAATTAGTCTCACATTATCACAAGCTTTCAGAAAACTTACTTTTGGAAGAGATCCTGATATTTCATCTGGAAGATCACTAGTTTGATTGAGATCAAGTGTTCCAACTACAATTCGTTCTTCTCCATTTATTATAGCCTATTAAAAAACACATAGCTTGAGTCAAACAGAACGAATATTTGCTGTCCACGAGAAAACCAGTCAGTACTTTTCAAAATCGTCTTATGCACTGTCTTATAAAAGCTGCAAGCAAAATGGCTTAAGAATTTGATTCCTAGGAATAGAAAAACAGTTCCACCCATTATTAGAAATCAAATAGCTGTCGATGCTACTCAAGCATTAAGCTATACACGTTCTACATTTCCAGCTAGTTTTTTTATGAATTGATAGTCAGCATACACTGTACCCAGTAGTTTATCTTAAAATTCACTCACCATACCGTAAAGTACAATGTGAATTTAGAAAGTTCATATTTTTGGATTATAAACAAAACTTTTGATCTTGAACCAAGAACATCAAATCGGATATTACAGAATTGGATTGTGAAGAATGTTGTAATTCAGTTTGATTAAGCTAATCAGACCAACTTATAATTTTGCATGACTAATTAAGTATCATAAGACATGCTCACACTCAGTCCATGAAGCAGAATTGGACAGAACAGAAGTGCAGAAGTTAAACAGAAACAGAAAGATTTGGGGATGATCTGCACATCCTGGTGCCAACAGCTAATGTGGAAACAGTTAAAATGGGTGAGTTCTTCAGGTGCCAATTACACCACCATATATGGTGCATGTCGAATTCACCTAGTTAAAACAGAAAGATGGAGGCTAGTTTGTCACATGCCGAATCCACCTCATATGAGACAAAAATAACAGATCCAAGCATCTCAAATGGAAGGCAAAACATTTCCCCATCAATCTATTCGATGATTTTGTCTTGTGAAGTTTTTATCCAATTCAATTGTTTGTGTATTGGTATAAATATACCCCTTGGGGTCATGTATTTTCAATCTTGGGGCTGTAGGATGCGTATACAACTGAACAGAGTTGCAAAGAATGTTGTTTGGGCAAGGCAAGCTTGTAGAACATTGTAATTGAGCTGCAAAAGTCCCTCAATGTTCTTGGAGGCTCCATTGGAGCAATTGGCTTGTGAATTTTGCATGACAATAGTAGGGATGAGGCGGCACAACCACACTTAATGGAGTTTTCCTATGTTGAGATTTTCCAAGATAAAATCTTTGTGTTGATTCTCCCTTGTATGTGTTGTTTCAGTCATCTACTTGCTTTATTTTAAATTATGCAACGACTAATACAATTTTTGGCACTTAAAGCATCACAATTTTAAGGATAAATCTGTTTTTTGAGTAAAGTACTTAACGGACAGGAATTAAAAATCAGTAATAACAGATTTCTAGCAAGTTAAGATTCATGTTGATGAATAAGGAATGAACTATCTATCCTAATTACAGATCAGATTGGTATCAAATAAATTTTGTTTCTTGCTTCGTATGGTTTTTGTGGTGCAATCAGGCTTACTGATGTATGACCTTGACTAAATCAGCTTGAGCACGAGGATTCATTCAAAACAGAGATATCCACATGGCGGTGGAATAGAGAAGTGAAAAGAAGCATTGGCCTAAGAAGAGGAAAGTTTACCTCAGGAGTACAACAAGTCTCGAGGAGAGAGAGAGATTCTTGAAATTGAAACTAAATGTTCCAAGCATCTCCCATTCAATGGAGAAGCCTGAGAGGATGGAGAAGATAATATAGGGGCTTTCATGGAAATACCCAAGGCAAGAGAGGAGTCAAGCAAAGAGGAGACCAAAGACCACAAGAAAGAGCAGCCTCGTTGCATCCGAACACAACGCCAACTCAGCCACCATTCAAAACAGAGACAAAAGCAAAAATTTATTTGAACAAAGGACAGATGGATGCAGTAAAGTTTGACCACGGCTTGTATAACTTGAGATATATTTCAGTTTGCATAGTATTATTGAAGGGCAGAAATGTCCATTTGCACATTTTTAATTTTGCTAATCGTGTTGTTTGACTTTGAAGAATTTGCTACCAACTACCAAAGGGGATGAATTTAAAAAGCTAATTAAGAAACAATTTTATCCTATTTATTATAAAATGGCAATATTTTAGGAACATTTGAAACTTGCTAACCATACACTTCCTTGGTATAATAGTTAGGCCCATTCTTTGACTTTGAAGAAATTGCCAACTACTGACTGGGATGAATTTGGAAGACTTCATAGCCATCTAAGAAGTCCCATCTTGATGGCCAAGCCTAAAAACATACATGAAGCATTAATGCAGGCACGTTATCTTGAGATGGACTAGAAGACAGGTCCATCAACCTCTTCGCATGCTTCGAATCAACAAGGCGGTCTCAAGCCAAAACATAAAGATAAATGGAAAGGTAAGCAGAATGCTCTTCATATTATAAAGGAAGAAACTAAAAAATGTTGAGGTCATTATGACATAGATGATCACATTGATGAAAAATGTTTAGAAGATTCATTTGAAATTACATCCCAAGAATCACAATAAGGTCATGTCTTCATTTATTGAAAGGAGGAGATAGGGAGTAACAAAGAAGCTATGAACTCACCAAACTCTTTCAATGTCAAGATTCAAATAAAAAAGACAATGGATGATGCATTGCTTGATTCTTGTTTACAAGCAAATCTAATATTCTACATAGTTGGTAGATAAGCTTGGATTTGTTGTATATAATCATCCTCATTCATTGGGTTGGGTGAGACAAAGTAGTAGGAATAGAAGTTACCACACAATGCAAAATAATGTTTGGAATAAATGAGTGTTTCATTGATGAGGTTGTGGTAGATGTTGTTCCCCTCGATGTTTGTGATGTACAATTTTGTAGTCCATGCATGTATGAGACAATTTTGGATTTGTTGTATATAATCATCCTCATTCATTGGGTTGGGTGAGACAACGGAGTAGGATTAGAAGTTACCACACAATGCAAAATAATGTTTGGAATAAATGAGTGTTTCATTGATGAGGTTGTGGTAGATGTTGTTCCCCTCGATGTTTGTGATGTACAATTTTATAGTCCATGCATGTATGAGATAAATGCTATCTTAAAGGAAGAGTCAATAAATATTGCTTGGTCAAGGACGGAGAAAGATTCGTCATCAATGCATATCAAAGTGAATCTAAGGTCTCCCTGGTGGGTGCTGATCTAGTCAAGAAGTTGATTAATGCTAGTGGGAAGTTTGCTTTACTTCTTTTGCGAGATAAATAAGGCATGGCGGTGTTGAATATAAAGCTTCTTATAGCATGTCTACTAACAAGGAACAAAAGCAAACAAAAGAGTTGTTGCAGAAGTGCAGGGAATTTTTCCGAGAGCACGAAGGCGCACCACCCAAGAGAGCTGTAGAGCATGAGATCTAATTGCTACCAGATTGCCCTCTCCTGAACATTGATTTCTATCAGAAATCAATTATGGAGGAAAATGAGGTAAATAAACTCCAAGCTTTGTAAGATCAATGTAATCTGTCCTGAAACTAATCCATGTGGTTCTCCTATTGTTAGAACTTATAGTGCCTAGAAAAAATGGTTTGTGAAGAATGTGTAATTATTATAAAGCCTTGAACAATGTAACCATCAAAAACATGTACCCTCTTCCATGGATTGATGACTTGTTGGATCATCTTCAACATGCCAATTACTTAACAAAGTTCGACTTAAAATATGAGAATCACCAAGTGAATAAATGAAAATATATGGAAAACATATTTCAAGAAAAGACAAGGTTTGTGTGAATAGCTTGTGCTTCTCTTTGGTTTGTGTAAGCTCCAGCTACTTTCAAGTAATTAATGAATGAAGTATTGAAACCATTCATATATTCTTGTGTCATGTATACTTAAATGGCACATTAGGGTTTAGCAAGACTTATAATAAGCATCTGATGCATTTGAGATAAGTTTTTAATGATTTAAGTTGTTTTTTAACAAGAAAATGATAGTTTGCACAACAATCACTAGTCTACTTGGAAAATGTTGTTGAAGGAAATGAGTTGAGAATTGATCTAAAAAAGGTTAAGGCTATTGTCAAATGGCTCAAGCCTTCGAATGTGACCAAAAGGAGTTCGGAGCAGTCATCTAATACTTGAAGTTTATAGCATCATTTCCACAATAGTGGCATCTTTGTGTAGACACCCGATTCTAGTCTTTAAAACTTAGCAACATCAATATTGACACTCTTTGATATACTGGGGCTACTAACATATATCTAACCCTTTCACGTTTTCCTCCTTTCCAATTACCCATACATCACCTTGGTCACCTCTATCTACACACTAAACTTACTCAAGATTAACTCACTCTATATAGCCTTAAAATCCTTCATACACTCTCCATTTCACAAATCCCTGATTATCACCCCTTGGACTCTACTGATCACCTCAAATGGTACCATCCACCAATATTGTCCACCGATACTATCCTTGCATTGGCAAAGGCTATTTTCAAATATTGGCACTTTCATTCCCTCAGACTAGGCTTGATTCATGGGTCGGCTTTGACAAGAAACTAACGAAGAATCGATATATATACAAATGACCATTTAGGTCATTATCCATCCACACTCAATAGACGCCTTGGAGATCACTTTAAAAGAGGCTTATACACATCTCAAATCTTCTGAGAGTAGCCCTAAAGTAGTCCACAACATAGTAAGAAAACTTGGCGAGTACTCGTCAAAAAATACCCCAGATGAATATTTGCTAGGAAAACTCGCGGAAAATGACTCGCCGAATATTGGCGAATAATCCCCAAGAATATTCAGCGAGTCCGTGCACAATACTCGCCATACGTGGACAATATGCAGAAACACGTCAAAAAAAATGCCAAAAACACTGAAAAATACAATGTTTTTTTTCTTTTTAAGACACCAAAGCAATTCATTTTCATTCACACAACCATTGAGCTTACATTGCATGATTTGAACGGATTTTAGAGCGAATTCAAAGAGGAAGTTTGAAGAATTGCATTTGGAGATAAGTTTTTTTTTTTGAAATTCTGTCAATTTTTTGCAAATTCGGTCTATATTATTTAAGCTTTATATATTCATATTGTATATTTAAATACATCTAATTTAATTGCGAATGTTTTAAATTTTTAATAGTCATTTGGAGCCAGAGGTAAGTTTTTAAATTCTTTTCGCAAGTTCATTCTAAATTATTTAAATTTTATATATTTGTATTGTATTCGATTTTTCGAATATGTTTTGTAATTTTAAATGTATTCAATTTAATTGCGAATGATTTTAAATTTTTAATAGTCATTTGGAACTGGAGGTTTTTTTTTATTAAATTACAGTTAAATAGGGTTATACAAACACCTTTTTTATTTTAATTAAGTTTACGTTTATTTTTATTTTTCCAATGTACATGTGTTGCAGATTAGAGCTTACCAATGGCACCAAGTTCAACGTCTGGGTCAACATCACTAGCAGGAACCATTCCTGCTAACGCCCATATCATTGCTTGGAAGTATGGTGTACATGGAGTAGTTCAGGGAATCATAATTTGCAATTTCTACAACAAAACATTTTCTGGATGCATCAATCACTTGAAGTATCATCTTGCATGTATTGTTTGTCAGGACGATGTGGTATGCCCCAATACTACAGAAGAGGCAAATCAAGAGATGAAAACAGAGTTGGCAGAGTTGGAGGAGAAGAAACTAGAGAGGGAAGGTGCATGCAACCATGACAGAGGATTCAGAGGATGATGCGGCAACAATTGTGGGCTCTACTCGCGGTCCACTCATACAAACCGGAAGAGGCATATTTGCTTCATCAAGTTCAAGCAAGGATATACATAATTTTTTGTACCAAGGAACGTACCTGGAGCACAACCTTCATTGCAAGGTACAGGTTGGAACAAGGATATGCACGAGGAAGTAGATAAAGCATGTGTGAATTTCAGGTACTACAACAACCTTCCCTTCAATGTGGCAAAGAGCCCATATTGAGAGTACTTGGTGATAACATTGATAGTTGGAGGGAAAGGGTACACGACACCCTCTCCAAAAGACTTGAGTGGGAAATTGCTTAAGGGTGCAGTTTTAGATGCAACTACAATTCTAGAAGATCAAAAGAAACAATGGCAGAAATACAAATGCACCATCCTTTCAGATGGGTAGACGGATGGAAGGAACCGCACCCTTATTAATTTTTAAGTGGCTTCAAATGGTGAGATGGAGCCTTTGAAGTCAATTGATGCCTCTAACATAGTTAAAAATGCAGAGAATTTAGGTCTTATGTTAGAGAAGGTCGTATTAGATATGGGTATACAGAATGATGTGCAAGTTGTCACAAACAATGCAGCAACATATGTGGCGGCTAAGAGACTATTACAAGAGAGACATCCATTACTCTTTTGGACTCCTTGTGCGGCTCATTGCCTTGACCTTCTTTTGGAGGACAGGCAAAATTGATTAGGTGAGGCCAGTTATTGAAGATACAAGAAACATAACCAAGTACATATATAATCACCCTTGGGTTCTTAGCTTGATGAGGGAATACACAAAGGGGAAAGAGCTTGTGCGAGCCGATGTCACAAGGTTTGCAACTAACTTCTTGACATTGCAAAGTATTTCTAGTTTGTTGTCATCATTGAAGCAAGATGTTTATGAGTCAAGCATGGCTAAACTCACAATATTCAAAGAAAGTTGATGGAGAGAGGACTGCAAAGATAGTTTTTGATGATATCTTTGCAAAAAAAGCTATAGAGATCATCAAGGTAATTTCAAAGTTCAATTTATATTTCAAGTTGATTCTTTTATTTTAGTTTGTTAAATTATAAATATATTGTTATTTACTTTTTTACTTTATTTGTAAGTTTGTAACCTTAAATTTTAATTTGTGTGTAGGGGTCAGAGCCGTTGGTGAGGGTTTTGTGTCTGGTTGATGGGGAGCAAAACCCTATGGGGTACATTTATGAGGCCATGGATAGGGCCAAATACGTTATCCAACACTATTAAAGAGGGGATATTGTCAGATATGGTCCCTTTTGGGAGATAATTGATCAGAGGTAGAACAATCAACTCCACCAACCTATTCATGCAGCAAGGTACTACCTCAACCCCAAATTTTTCTTCTCCGATGGCTTCACAAATGTGAGTGGGGAGGTTATGGAGGGCCTTTCAACATGTATTGAGAGGACAATACTAGAGGTTGGGATGAGGGAGCTCATTATTTTAGAGTTACAAAATTACAAACATGTTAGGGGTAGGCTCTTTTCTTCAGCATTAGCTATCCAAGGGAGAACCACGCAGTCACCAGGTAATAAAAATTAAAATGTTTACTAAGTTACTTATATGTGTTACAAATTACAAATTTGATTTTATTAATTACTTATAAACTCATGATTATCTTGTTTGTAGGTTCTTGGTGGGAGGATTGGGAAAGAAATACCCCACATCTTCAAAAGCTATCCCTCAGAACTTTATCTCAACCTTGTACCGCTTCTGGATGTGAACGCAACTAGAGTTTTTTAAGGCCATTCACATGAAGAAGCGCAACAAGTTGACTCAAAAATGCCTCAACGACTTGGTTTTTGTGAAATATAATTTTCGGCTCCGCACACGAAAAGTGGAGGCCACATCGCAAGAGCTTATTAATTTGGATGAGATAGATACATACAGCGGGTGGACTGGGCAAGAAGAGAAAATCCATGCATTTACAAAGGATGAGATTGTTTCTTTCGAGAGGGAAGCTATGGAGGGAGAAGCACTAGTTGAAGATATTGGATTGGATGACATCTTTGGAGGTGATCTCAAACATGCAGCATAGGAGCCACCACCATCTACTACCAAGTTGGAATCGGAGTCACAACCTTCTAGGAGAAGTGAGGAGATGCAGCCAAGTGTGGGGACTAGTAGAGGCAATAGACCCTCTCCCCAATATTTCTCTAGAACGGGAAAAAGGAAAATGTAAATTATTGTATATTGTAACTTGCATAAATATGAAATTTACGATGATAATTTTCAATGACAATCATCATAAATTCATAGCGCTTATCAGCCGGTTGTTGTATTCACATGATGATGCGATTTTGTATTGTATTTGTATTCAAATCTAATTGAAAATACTTCTCCAACATTTTATAGACTCGTTTGATACATTTTGTAGCTATATTTTGCATAAAATTTATGTTTTTTAAAGAAATTTAAGTATTGTTTAAGTTGTTGAATATTCCCAAATATTTGCCGAGTTTTTGCCAAGAGAAATTTTTTTGGGTTTGTCGAATATTTTCCGAATACGAGTATGCAAACTATGATTTAGATAATAACAAAATATACATCTTAGAGGTGAAATTCCTAAGTTAAATTTAGATTTCATCCTACATTAAATACCTAAAACATTTAAATATAGGTAAATAATTTCAGCTTACTATTTAAGAGGTAAATAGATTAATAAATAGGTAAATAAATATAATACAGATGTAAGAAATTAAAGATAAATAAATACCTTATATTATAATGATGTACATGGTATTATCTATATACACTTAACTAATACTAATTCACATATATTTTTTTATTATTTAGATTGAAGTGCCTTATTTATCTTGCTGTTTATAAGATAGAGGTACTTGTACCTAGTTTATATTAAATTTGTTATAAATCTAAATGCATAAATATAATAAATTATATTTACCTAGATAATAATAGTTGGAAACTAATAGTTAAAAATATAGCATAACAATACCAAATGTTATCATTAACTTTAGAAAATAAGGTAATCATTTAATAGTGAAGCAAGGAAGGTGTCCTATTTGTATGCCATGGTCAAAATTTGACTATTCACACAAACCTTAGAATAACAAATCATATGTAATTATTTTAAAGTGCAAAAAGCAAGAAGATACCTTTTTTATTTGTTTTGATTTTCAAAAGTTGAGTCCGCTAATACAAATGTATAATTTTTACATATTAAACTAAATATGTAAAATAATGTCAGCCTTAGTTTTTCTTTCACGACCGCAACACGAGAGTCCTCCACTCTGTGCTACAATTGGAGAATGCCTCTCGGCTTAATAAGACGAAATAAAGATACAAACATCCCAAATGGAAGGGAAAACATTTCCTCTTCCATCTCTTCGGTGACTTTGGCTCTCAAAGTTTTTATCCAATTCAATTGCTAGTGTATTTGTATAAATATACCCCTTGGGGTCATGTATTCTCATTTCTTGAGCTATAGGATGGGTATATAGACGAGTAGAATAATGAGGCATGTTGTTTGAGAAAGCTTTCTGAACATTGAAAGCTTGTAGAGCACTATAGTAGTGCTACTTAAGTTCCACTGTGTTCTTTGAGGGTCTATTGGAGTGATTGGATTTTAAATCTTGCATGATGAAGGTGGAGATGAGTAGGCATAACCAACTATCCTAGGGGTTTACCAAGGTTTCTCTAGGATAAATTCTTGATTGATTCACTTAAAGCATCACAATTCTAAGTATGTATCCGTATTTTATGTTAAGTATTTAAGGGACCACAATCTAAATCAGTTATATCAGATTTATAGCATGCTAAGATTTGGGTTGGTGAATTAGGAATGGAATATATATCCCAATAATGAATCAGATAGAAATGTCTCAAGGAAATTGGACAGTACCCAAAACAATTCTGTTAATCTTCAATGGCATAATTAATTGTGCATATATTTTTTATTGCAATGAGAAATTCCAATAGAAAAAAAGTAGTTAAAATTGTTCATCAATATATATCCATGTGATAGTCCTAAACTTGGGTGTAATCTAGGTACATATGTTTTCTAAAATACTTGTGATACGCATTTGATAAACAATTGTCAATAGACTCGAATCATCTTATAGCCCCCATACTAATAAAGCTTGTTTGTGTATAGATCATGATACAATTGAATCGAAAACTGGGGGGATTGAACAAATTCTCGCCATGGGAAAGAATCCTAGGCAAGACATTTTAAAAAAATATTAGGATCGGTGTCCACAAAGGTGACACCGAACATCTGCATGGTTTAGTATTTACATTGAGAGATACATTCTGTGACGATTAGAGGTTCTTCCACCTCAAATAGAATAGGTAAATAATATCTAGTTGATGAAAGGGCCTAAGCCATGTTTCAGATGGAAAGATCCATTGATGAATACACAACATAGTGGCACAAGGACAAGAATCTCCTGCTGGTGCGTATGCTTTCTGAATTAATTGTGATAAGCACTTGATAAATAATTGTCAATAGACTTGAATCATCTAAGCCCCCATACTAATAAAGCTTGTTTGTGCATAGTTCATGATAGATTTGCATCCAAACCTGAGCAGATTGAATAAGTTCTCGCCATAGGAAAGAATCCTAGGAAAGACATTTTTTTAAATCATCAGGATTGGTGTCCACAATAGTTACCAAATCCGGTCGGATCCAGATTTTTCAGGCAGCACAGATAAATACGGTTTTCAGCCCTGTTTTCCCCCAAAAAAATCCTTTTTTTGCAATAAGAAGACATCCAACACCCTTTTATACTATTTAATATTAAATATATTAACAAATAATGCATCTTAGGCTTTCTTCTTCAACGAGATGCCTGCAAAATTCAGCAAAAAGGGTTGGGTTACAATAACTAGCTTTGACCATCGATACACCCAAAATATCTTAAAGCCTTTTCGATATTCTCCTACCAGTTGAAACATCAAAGGTCACATAATTGGTTTCCCAAGACACTTCCAAGTCTAATCAAGAAGAAAATTCACACCATAACCATTATCAACTATAGTGTTTGTCAAATTCCCACACAAAACTCCATATGCATAATTGCCAATTGTCAAGCTACGTTCATCACCAAGAGCACAGGATCAATCACTTGATCTCTAGACAAGGGGGGTTCGACTATGAATTCATTCTTCTACTTTTTGCTCTCCCCGTCATCTAACATTAAGCATGCCATTGTATGCTCCATGTTAAGGCTAATGTCTTGATAGATCGTAGTGAGAGCATTCTTAAGTTTTGGAATGATTTGCAATAAGTCGGCTATCCTCACAAGTATAGCGGTTTGCAAGACATGCCGTGAGATAGCTTTGTCAGACTCTAGTTTACTCATTGTGTTCGCATGTTCATTTGACTGACATTGTTCTCTAACCATGGCCCTCTCGACTTCCAACCTTGCTTTGGACAATTGCGATCTCCATGCTCCTTGGGCCAGCAACATATGCAAAGAAGGCCCATAATATTTTGGTTTAGAACAATCTCTTGTGAAATGGCCCTACTTATTACTCCTAACATTATAAAATTGGTCCTCCTTCGGAATCATGTACTCAATCCAATTCCCACCGCCGCTATTATTCTATCATTGGTAGTTTTGTGGTGGCAAAGTGGTATTTATTGATGGCTCTCCTTGTGTAAACAATAATTGGCCGCTCCTATTCTACAAATTGTATATGTGATCCTTCATTGAATGCCTTGTAACATGATAAATCTTACACAACAAATATTTGCCTTCATTCTTAGTATCTCCCTTTGGTTCCTTTATCATTCGAAGCATGTCATTTCTCAAAGCTCACACCAATCCAATTTCATTTACATCATTGGAGTTAGGATCATCTTCTTCATGTCCTTTCCAGCAAAAAGGACATTGTTGGCTCCCTTTCAATGTCCATGGCTCCATTGCATGCATCTTCGTACAATAAGGATGGAACCACCTTCGTCATCCTCCACAGTACCAACCCTTCGATAAACTGTCACTTCTTCAAGCTATTGGTAGGTTACTTTTCAAGTTTTCCCAATGGTTCTTCGAGTCTTCTGTTGTAGACAAACATTATCGTGTTTACCATGTCAGGTTTCATAGATTTTAGCAATAATCTCATTGTTATCCCTTAGGAGTTTCAAGTCTTTCTTGAAAGCTTTTCTAAGTGGTTTCCATGTTACTTTCTCAGAGCTTGGTACATCTATATACTAGTCAATAGCCTTTCCCCATTCGATGGTTGGGAAATAGCTTTACCACATACATTCATTTGTATGCATATTGACATTCGATACGGTAATGCACGTTTTGCAATGTCATACAAGATCCTTTAATTCCTCACCGGTAAATTTTGGCACCTTCTGCTTTTTTAGAGATGGTGTTGATGGGGTAATTATAGCTATGGCATGGTTTTTCAAATACAAGTTTCCCCCTTAAGAAGGTCAACGTCAAACGTTCCTCTACTCTCTTAGCACTATTGGACACATCGCTATGCTTGAGCCTTCCTTTAGTAGGGATTCGTAGACTATCTTACACATTGTTGAGTCCCTTTTTGTACGCTCCAACTTCTCGTTCAGGCTGCCCGAGACTTTCACGTGATTCCCTTATAACACCCTCCGACCCAAACTACTTGAAAAGGTCCACACATCCTTCCTCGGACTATTCAATGAGCCCCTCCTTATTAAGAGTGACGTAGGTTCCATCAGTTCCGACTGAACACTTCAGCTTTGGCTTCGTACTTCCCTTGATGGAATTTTTTGAATTTGTTGCTTGTGACAACCTTTGTGATTTTCCTTGTTGCTAGCCAATCGAAGAGACCATTTAAATTCTTGTTCCCCTCCCTAACTATATGTCTCTCTCCCACCTTTGTGCATGAATTATTGTTTGTACACATTGGTATTCTTCTTCATGAACTATTTATGTCATCGTAATATCTTTTTCATTGTGTTTTACGGTTGTGTTCAGCACATAGATCTTAGAAGATAACAATGTGCCTCGTCACACTTCTCTTTGAACTAACTTTATCTTGACCGGGCGTTCTTTAAGGCAATGGCACTAAAACGTAGACTAGTTAATGTCTAGTAGATATCAATAACAGCGTACCCAATAGTGATTGCATAATATACCATTGCAAAAGAAGCATCCGAACAATAGCAGCTTGTATTCATAAAAGATAAGTCTCAATACATGTCATACAGTACAGGGAGGACTTGATACAAGCACACTTTCCTCAATGTATATCCCTCTATTTATAAGACAATAGACTTACAGTTGTCAATTGACACAACCACCAAAACTCAAACATAACCAGTGTCATTACAAACTAAAATATGTAATTATGTTGATAACCATGACAATATCAACATGCCGGTCTACAGTTAAAATAGCTAATCAAGAATTCTAAACATAAACTCTGACTGGTAACAACCAAAATTAAAGTCTAGAACTAAATCTAGGAAGCAATATAACCGAATGCAGCAAATCGGAAATTGCAAAAGCCAAGAAATCCAAATCAATCATATGAAAGTAAGGCCCCTTTCAAAAGAACCAAGAGAAATGGCTGATTGAGAACAAAGATGTAGTATGTATCAGAGTCACAAGTGGGACAACAAAAAGGCCAAAATCCTCATCAATCGCCACGAAAGGGCCAAATTTGAGTCCGATGATGTCCTCATAAGAATTTCTTTGGCAAAGAGGTTCCAGCTGAATAGTCTTAAGAGGAAGCAGGATACTCTTCCATAATATCTCTCCTCAGCCTATGATCCTGGGAAAGAGTAAAAGCCTTGACTTCATAAACATCAATGACAAAAATCCTCTGGCAATCAAAGCTCCCATGCACCCAATTTGGAGGCCTTACCTACTGCAAGTCATAGTAATATTGATGATTAGTTTACTAAGGTGTTATCAATAACCTTTAGAGTAGTCATGTTGATTAATCTTCTTCAAAACAATCATGCTGGCTTATGTCAGTTTCTCAATTCAGCCTGGAATCGGAATTTGTGATGATCTAACATCTGATTGATAACACTTTTCTTAATGAGCTCAAGCTCAACCAGCTTCGGCGGCATGACAAGAGGCTGATCAAGAAAAATAGCATTCAGCATTACAGTGTAAAGATACAGAACTTAATTGGGGATCAAATTGATGTTCGGCACCAAAGCTACATAGTTTTGCTGGACCAATAAAAGAGTATGAAAAAAATTAATACTATGGCCAATAAGTTCAATCAATGGTCTACTGCAATGGAAGGGTATTTGTCAATCCAAAACAAACTCCAGATAGCATCAACCAGGAAGGAAAGCTTTGGTGTTTGTCTATTTCAATTCTAAAAAATCGATAACTCTGTTTTTAGCCTTACTTATATGCATGGGCATGTGCCTGTACCGTATGAGGCACAGAATACTTTATATGGTCAGTGACATGCACTCTCAGGATACTGTTGGCTCAGCTCCCACCTATGGGTACACAAGAGGATAAGGAAACTTTGGAATCACTGGTGATGTTTTAGTTGGCTTAAAGAAACTTTGGATTTTTGTCGTTTATGTCGATATTTTATAAGGCTCTAGACTTGTTTAATGATATACGATTTACTTCATCAAACAAACCCATGAAGCAGATTTTGGACAAGCAATCCAATGCGCATGAAAACATGCCTATCGACTTTATTTTTGTAATCCCAAAAACCAAAAGGTCTTCGCATATAGCAAATAACTGATTTAAATTTTGTAATGGAGAGGTCAAAGCAATAGTCAAGTTCAAATGGGAATAGGTCAAACAAAATGCCAGGAAATGATACGTGCTGCCATTGACTATTATTCAGGCACCAAAAGTAATGCCAATGCCATGAAGCAGACAGTTGGAAGAAATGATCAGTCATTTTAACCCATTAGACCACCAAGCAGACAGTTGAAACTCAATAATTATTCACCCATATTCATTACTGCAGAACAACAAATGTAACCAATTTTGAAAAATGATTTGCTCACATTGATAAGAGATCAACAAAAAATCCTAATCTTGGCATTCAGCTCTTAAAAAGGAGCACTACAAATGAATCAAATTTAAACTGCGCACCTTGCACAAAGAGCAAAGATCATCTGTAAGGGACAGGGACTTAGAAAGGGGTATTGTAGCAATCACACATGTGACCCGCCGGTATCCATATACCTTTCCTTTAATCCTATCTTTAAGAGCTTGAAACTCCAACTGCGACTTATATCTCCGGTGCTCCTAAGGGAACTTGAAAAGCAGACGAAATAATATCAGTATTAATATTGTCAGACTAAGAATATAAAATATCAATTTTGGAAATAGCATGTTTATATGACAGGAGGAGAGCACAGTTTATCATCTACTCTTTAGATTCCCAGCTTTATCTTGATTTTCTGAAAGAACACTACCAAATTCCAAGAAAAATAATTGCTAAACACAGGAGAACTGAACAAAAATAAAATTTACTGAATATTATGACTAAACACGCACTTACATAAATCAGAAAACTACATTCAATCTCTACGACAGCAATTATTAAAAAGGCAGTCAAAAATGTTGGTATCAAATCAACCCTACATATCAATCGGAAACTTAAAATATTCTTAATAATATATGCTCAAATACACAGAAGCAATGTCATTCATTTTTTTATCACCGCCGTTCTTCGTTATGCCTACCAAAACAACCATTGATTGGCAAATACTCCTTCCATAATATGGTGCTATCTGGAGTTTTGGATTGGGAAAGAGCGAAGGCCTTGACTTCATAAACAGCAATGACAAAAATCCTCTGGCAATCAAAGGTCCCATGCACCCAATTTGGAGGCCTTACCTACTGCAAGTTGTAGTAATATTGATGATTAGTTTACTAAGGCATTATCAATAACCTTTATAGCAGTCATGTTGATTAATCTTCTTCAAAACAATTATGTTGGCTTATGTCAGTTTCTCAATTCACCCTGGAATCGGAATTTGCGATGATCTAACATATGATTGATAACGCTTTTCATAATGAGCTCAAGCTCAGCCAGCTTCGGCGGCATGACAAGAGGCTGATCAAGAAAATTATCATCCAGCATAACAGTATAAAGCTAATGCAGAACTTAATTGGGGATCAAATTGACGTTTGGCACCAAAGCTACATAGTTCTGCTGGACCAATTAAAAGTAAGAACTAAAATTAATATTATGGTCGATTAGTTCAATCAATGGTCTACCGCAATGGAAGGAGTATTTGTCAATCCTTATCACAGATAATATGGTGCTGCACACTGCAGAGAATGGATAACATTTACACAAGTGCCCTAAACTGCTCGGTTATAAGCGAAGCTAGCTCTACTGTAATGTTTATCTGAAATAGAACAAGTGAAAAGGAAAGGAGAATAAAAAGGTGTCCAATGGATAAAGAGCAGAGCTGATCCAAATGGCAGTTCAATCCAGAGGCCTTTTAGACGTATGCTACCCCCAACCAAGACATTTGGACCCAATGTAGTGCCTTTCTCCATCCAGTGGCTTGCATCTTAGGGCCCAGCCCAGTATCGCATTTGAAGTATAGATGCTTTTGATTCCAACCTTATTTTGATGCCTTGGACTGCCACTTGAAGCCCTTTTCCTCCCTTTTTGTGAAGCCAAACAAAAAATCATATTATCTTGGTCATTTCACGAAGTTTTGAGCCGTCA
This sequence comes from Taxus chinensis, assembly GCA_019776745.2. Classification (NCBI taxonomy): domain Eukaryota; kingdom Viridiplantae; phylum Streptophyta; class Pinopsida; order Cupressales; family Taxaceae; genus Taxus; species Taxus chinensis. The sequence continues at coordinate 46,243,224 of CM034153.1, forward strand.
TGGTGCAGCTTGATGGATGCTCCTTACCTCCTATTCTAGGGAGGAATTGTGGGATGGTAATGGGTTATTACCAGGACGGGGAGTGGCATACCCAAATAAGAGCCTCGAGATGTTGCCTCTCAGGCTTTGTGCAAATCGGTGTATTTTAGAGGTATGTACAAAATTTATATATATATATATATTTATTAGTTTGAAGGGTGTTAAAAATTTACGTCCATATAAATGATAATAAGTAAATATATAATTATTGTTTGAACTTAAAGGCATTTTTTTCAAATGTTTCTCTTCTGGCAAACTCGAACTGAACTTTATCCTTCTCAAACTCAAACCTGGGTTGGGTGGGTGGGAGGGAGGGGGGCAAGAAGGCGGTGCTGAGTATATATATATATATATATATATATATATATAAACAAATAATGTGTGAGAAAAAAAAGTTATTTTCAAATATTAATAATAATAATAAACATTATTAAATTTTGTTATTTTATTACAATGTTAAATGGAGTTATGGCAGTAAGGCAGTGGTTTGGAGGAGCAAGCAAGGGATGGTGGGAGCTACTAGGCATGGGCACCTCACCTGGCACCGACATTGCAGCACCAAATGTTGCAAACAGGAGCCCAACATGCTCATCTCGCCCTCCCTAGTATACTGTCAACTGGTACCGAGATAAGAACTTTGGAATAGGGCAGGGACATGGAGAAAAGTAAAATGGGAAGTAGATTTTCGCCAAATGTTGCAGCTACAAATGCCCTGATAGTCATGTATGCAAATGTGGGTGCAAACACAGGGGCGTGGGCTGTGACTAAATGCCTCAAGAGGCGTGGCCACGCGGGCTGCATTGGTTGCAGGATCTGTACAAAATGGATTTGTTGAAAAGGCCTTAGGAACTTTCAACCAAATGCCATTAACAGGTGTAAAACCCGACTCCTCGACTGTTGCTAGCATCTTCCAATGTTGCTGATATGGGAGATTTGAAGAGGGGTTTGGACATTCATCGAGCATATTGGAAAACCGATTTGACAACAATTTCTTGGAATTGCCTCCACCACTTGCCCATAAATGACTTAGATGGGATTCAAAATTGTGACCTTTGTCACAGGATCAACATCTGAACCAAATATATTATTCACTCACACAAGGAGCTGTGGGGGAAATTAATTTTGCTTCCTTGTTTTCCTGTTTGAACTTTTCCTTTTGTGCCCATTTCACCTTGCTCCACCAATGCTGCTATGCATGGATAAAGAGTTGTAGTCTTACATGCGATTTTTGCCTCATTCAACCTTCTTCACTCTGTGGCATTTCTCTTCACCAACTGTGCCTTCATGGACTTATAACTCCTGCCCTCATGCATCTCCTCTCCTCGTCGTACATGCTTCACAGCCTCTGCATGCCTTCTTGTGCTCTCCATGCCCTGTCTCAACTGATTGCCCAACACTTTGCTCTGCCAGAACCCGGGATTCTCACGCTTTGTCATGGCCTACCCATGGCCTTCCAGCATCTTCTCCTTGGCTCCATGTTTTCCCGGACTGTTTGCTTCCCTTCATGCTCCTCTTACACCCTATGCATGCCGCATGATGCTTTTCTCTGTGGCACAACCCACCCTTGGTGATGGTGCTTCTTGCATGGAGTTCCTTGCAAGGATGCCCCAATAGCGGTGGATCGTTCATGGAAGCAAGAGTCACTACCATCTGCTTTTCCTTCTTGGATATGACTAGGTGCTGTTGGTGGCATTGTTGGTGGCACGTTGCTGCAAATCAATGTGGGAAAGTTTATATTCCTTGGCACTAGAAAAACTAGCCCTGTTCTGGATATTTGCTATTTTATTTTTCTCATTTCCATATTCCCTCGTAAAGGAAGCAATCCAAGTTAAGGAGCCATTCCACCATTTGGTCGAGTGCAATCCATGGCAGGTCTAGGAATTAAAATCTATATTCCTTCAATATTTTTAATGCAAATTGGGATTTGCAAATGAGATATCTTAAGCAAAATGTGTAGCGGCTCATCCAACCAACCCTCTCCAAATTATGTTGCGGGTTTGGTCTGAGATTGACAGTGGATAAGCCTTGGAATTTGGGTCAAAACGGTGCATCGGAACACGGCATGTCTCCTAGTCCTTTCTATCAGGCATGGACTTCTTCTTCCGCTTGTTGAGCACCCACTTAACAGCATTTGATTATTTGGATAATTTAAGGAGTCCCTAATTTTCTATTTCATAATATATATAAAACGTGATGTGGATTTTGTATGGATGTGTTTGCTTGGAAATTGTATCATGTATGAATATGGTGATAAGTAAAATTTTACTTTTGGTAGACCTTTTTGGCCGCCTTGAACATCTTAGTGAAGCTTAGTGTAATATTACAATGCATAATAAACATGACATAAGAGTGCACTGTCTGCTTGGAATGTGGTGTCGAGTAAGAATTTCCTTATTTATATAGCTCGTGCTTTTGAATTCAAGATTGGATCCTTAAGGCTAAAATGCTCTTTTGTCACACTAAAACAACTCTTTTGACCTAACAAAAACCATTTCAGATCGCAATGCAATAAATAACCGTAGTCAGTATTTCTGTAACCTAATGTCTTGAATGCCTTCTCCTTAGATTTAAATTGACAGATCATCAGCTAGATAAATTTAATCCAATGGACAAATATTTCTTTGAGCCCGGTTTCTAAGCCACTTTTGTGTGTTGTTTGCAAAAACTGTCCTAACCTTGTGAATGACCTCTCGAATGGCAGGGCTAAATGAGCACGCCTAGGTGGAAAATCCTTTTATCTACTCCTCTACTTTTTCAATAGATACGAGAATGTTGGGGAAGTGATGGTTTTGGGTTTCGCCTAGAATGGTAGGGCTAAATGAGCATACCTTGGCACAAAATTCTTCTATCGACTTCTCAACTTTTTCAATAGATAAGAGAATGATGGGGAAGTGACAGTTTTGGATTTTGCTTATCCGGTGATTTATTTGGCGATCATTCCATAGGCATTTTATTTACCTAGACTTGGAATTTCCTTAAGTTGTTTGAAACTAACTTTTGACTCCTCAACTCAACCTTCGCTAGATCTTTCAATTTGACTTCGAGGGGTTGTCGTTAGTGTTAGTGTCACATTAGAACCTTCTTCAAGCTTGGCATTCTCGATAGTCACACAATAAACAGTTATTAAGGTCCTAACAATGCAACATGGTAGGTCACGCCGTCACAGTTACTGGTTATGTAATGTTCCCTTTTCTAAATTAGAAATACTTAATAATATTTTTAAGTTGAGCCCAGATAGCTCTCTATTCATGGGCAACTTAACAATATTGTTATTAAAATATTTATGGGCCCAATCTTACTTCCAGGGATATAAGGAAGTTGTAAAGGGAGTACTTTAACATTATATTTTGATGTTGCTTTATTACTTTGCAATAATTTATTGAAAAAAGTAACTTTAAGTTATAACGTAGAATTAGGAGGGGAAAAGTGTAATGTTGAATTAAGACATACAAGGTGATGACTTCATGTTTTAAAAGCTCACCTAAGTTCTAACACATGGAGCACCCCACTTGGAGAAAGGTGCCCAAAAAAGTGGATCATCTATTTTCTTCTATGAGAAAGCATTTTGCTTCTTTTCAGCTGTCAAGGACGAAACCCCTTGAGAGCAAACTATTGAGGACGAAAACCCTCATTAGAATTCAAATTGAGGACGGAAACCCTCATTTCTTTCACTTTGGAGCTTCAGAAAGACGGATATCTACAAGGGCATTGTGTTGGAAGAGTGTTGCAGCGATTGTCAATGGTTTGGAGGGTTTTGGATCTGTTTTTGGCCATTTCCAGCCTAGGCGCCCCATTTTGGGAATTCGGGATGGAATTTCTATGTGTTCCCATTGTATGCATGTATTAGATTAACACTAAACCATGGAGTGAACCTAACACCAAGTAGATTCTAGTTAATCTAATCTAAACAAAAACATCATGATAAAGCATAAAAGAAAGTTTATCTAGCTATACATAAAATATTAAATCAAATATTAAATGCAAACCTCATTTGATTGTTGGATGTGCTTTTAGATTGTAGATACTTCCTTTATGAACCCAACGCAACTAAGCACGATTAAAGAATTTCTCCAAGATAAGATAGATAAGATACTTTTATTAATGTCCAATGAATAAGCAAGGAAGAGCAAAAGATCTCACCTATATGGCTTGATTGCCAATTTTGGTTCTTCTCTTACTCCCCTTGGCCAAGTAGAAAGGGGGTTTGAACAAAGCTTTCCAATAACATGAAAATGCTCTTATCAAGTGCAAATGTCTAACAAGGACATGGTGTAAATTAAAACATGTTGTACTAAGTTCTTTATATAGCTTTCTAGTTTGGGAGAAGTTTGCAATCTAGTGAATGTGGGATAAAGGAAAAGTAGAATTAGAAAGAAATTAATAAAATATTAGCAACCCATGGGAGTTGGGGGTGATTAATTAATCAACAAGGATTAATTAATAAACTAAGTTATCTTATAATAACCATTTAGAGATGATTTAGAAGGAAATTAGTAGAATTTGAAGGGTTTGAAAGCGGGATTTAACTAATAAGAAGGTTTATTAGTTAAATACGATATTAAAAGACTTAATTAATTAATAATGGTTAATTAATTAATTAAAAGATATTAATAAAAGATTAGCAACTCATGGGAGTTGGGGGTGATTTAATTAATCAACTAGGATTAATTAATAGACCAAGTTATCTTATAAAAGCCATTTAGAGATGATTTAGAAGGAAATTAGTAGAATTTGAAGGCTTTGAAAGTGGGATTTAACTAATAAGAAGGTTTATTAGTTAAATACGAGATTGAAAGACTTAATTAATTGATAATGGTTAATTAATTAATTAAAAGAGGATTATAACTAACGAAGCGACATTAATTGGCATCTAGGATGAAGTGTGAGACTAGTTAATTAATGAAGTGTCGTTAATTAACCGAGAAGAAAGGGAATGTTAGCTAATTAGCGGAAAACCACTAATTATAACGAAATGACAAGAAAAAGGATAATTAGTGCAATTTTAGTATTAAAACTGCATAGTCATATTTAAGTGTCTACGTTTACCCTTCTTTGATGTGGTGTCGCGCAAGCGACACCATTTCAAAGATAGTAGACAATTTAGACAATTTTCTTTTGAAAGAATAGAAGAAAGATTAGTAAGATGGATGATGATGCCCCTCAAGTGTCAATGGGGTGATAGAAGAGGTCGATGGACACTCGAAAAGAACAGAAAAAATAGACCACAGCAAAAGAAAAGTTCATCGTGGCATCAGGGAGTTGAACTTGGTTGGGTTGGTCATTGTTTAATTTGATTGATTGAGTTGGATCGTGTGCCTCAAGCGGGGGAAGCAAGGGAGGGGGAAACGAGTCACGGTGATAAATGTGCCTCGAGAGGAATACGTAGAAATGGAAAATGATAGGTAGAAAATTAGTTAGAATGGAAGATAAGGTAGATGATAAAAGGGAAGATCGTGACACAGAAACAAGTCACTGTGATAATTGTGTCTCGTAGGAATAGATAGAAGAATTGGAATATGATGGGTAGAAAGTTAGTTAGAATGGAAGATAAGATAGATGATAAAAGGGAAGATTGTGACATAGTATACGTACCATCTTGGTTTGGAAATACCTTTTTATTTGATATAAGCATACAACAAAAGGGTAAAATGATATGAAGAGCCATAATATTGATTTTTGTTCATTACTAAAGGACTAACCCAAAGCAACATACACTAGCAATTGCACATGAGTCACAAGTTATGCCGGGTGGAATGTAAATATCTAGCGGGCTAATGGAGCATACAAATTTGTACTGTTTACGCCCCAAACTAGCAGTAGCCCTGTATCACAAATATTCCTACTGTGTGTTATATTCAAATTTGTTTTTTTATTTTATTGGCAAATATTTGAGGTGCACTTATCACAAATATAAAAGTTTTACTTTTTGGAACAATACCTTCTGTCGTTGATGGTGTGCTCAGCGGGGGTGTGTCAATGGCCTTGGTTAAGCCTGTATATTTCCCCCTCTATTTCAATACTACCACCACCTGATGTCCATTTTATCTGGTTATGCATCACCAAAATATTTCAATAATCACCAATATATCGATGGGAGATTGGTTTTGGCCGTTCCCACGGGCACTCTAGTTTTGATGCAGTTCTCCCCAGGAGCTTTGAAAATCCTCCTGACTTTCCAAATGACTTTGGTAGCTCTTTACGTAATTGGTCACCATAAAAGTTCCAACTCATTGAATTTGGCAATCTTTATAATTTTGGATCATTACTACAATCACAGTAATCCAAGTTGAGTGCCCAAAGATTTTCCATACAACATATCTAGCTTGGCACTGCAAACCCAATTAGCCTTTTCTTGGGTGCATAGAATATTGCAGAATGTTCCAATTTAAATTGATTTGCATGGGTTGACATGCACTAACTTGTTGACCAAGCATCCAAATAGCCTTTAATCTGTTATGGCCTTTTGTAAACATTACAAACCATTGTCATTACTGCGTAACAACATTCCTTTCAAATGATATTTTTGTAGATTAGCCAACTGATAAGGAAGCCAAACAGTTCACTCTATCTTTGAGCTAGCCTATGCTCCTCATTATTACTCTGTGTGATGGACAAACGCCAGTCAGCTGACGGTAAACTACAAAACAACTATAAACACTTATGTCGAAGAAATAGGCCCCTGGTCACATGGGGGATCACATCTTTACCACCTTCCACAGGATCCCTTCTTCCATCCTTTTTAATTGCAATTCATGGGTAACACTGAATCATATTTCCTGTTGCTGTGTCATATAAGAAACATTTTCTAACCTTAACAACCCGTCATCCTCTTTAATGGACAATAAATAAATAAATCACAGCATTCGCAAAGAGAGCAGATTTAATATTTTCTTTGGCACACAATTATGCAGTCCAAAAAGTAGATACAATCAAAATGTTAGATATTATTATAGGAAATATCTAAAATTTGTGATCATACAATCCAAAAAGTAGATACAATCAGATTGTTAGATATTATTATAGGAAATATCTAAAATTTGTAGATATCTAATGTAGTAAATATCTAGGATTGTAGGAAAATATCTAAAATCCGGCAACTTACATTAAAGTTAAGACAACAAATATTAGAGCCACCGGAATTTGACACTTTCCAGCCAAGCCATCTTCAAAGGTGGACCGCCTACTGGTGAATAAAGCAAAGTAATACAAGAAAGTAAACAAGCAGGAATGCAAACAAACTAGCAAAAACAAACATACTTAAACAAACAACGTTCAAAAAAATTGTACCAATGTTTTTGTTATCCAGCTTTAGTTCCGAAATGTTTGAGTTATACAAGGGTTAAAATGATGCCTCAAGCAAGGATGCATGCAAGGGAATAGACGGAGGACATTGAAGTCCCATGAAATGCAACGCACACAATGAAATTGCCCTGAGCAACGATTTATGCCAGGAAGACAAACACAACAAGCAAACTAACTTTGTTGTTGAAGGAAGATGACAATATGATCCGCATGTCGTGCACAAGAACTAGCAAGCGCTGAAGTAGGATGTTTTGTAGTATAGTTTTCAATTTTTAGTGTTTTTGTCTTTTTCACTATTTTGAGGTTTTGAGATTTTGAATGTTTAGGATTTTCAAGGGTTTTGTGAATGTTTAGGATTTTCAAGGCTTTTGTGAATGTTTTTGGATTTTTTGAAGGTTTTACCAATGTTTTTGGATTTTGAAGGTTTTACTAATGTTTTTGGATTTTGGAGGTTTTACCGATGTTTTTGGATTTTCTAGGATTTTTTGAAATTTTTAGAGTTTTTTGAAAGTTTTATGAAACTATGTTCACAAAGGTGCAAAGATGCCCCCATCAAGTGGTGAGAATATACAAGGGAAAATTCCATGCATATATACAAGAATAGGATAAGTCGGATCAAGGCCAAGATGGATAGGTTCAACGTGATGATGAACTCGAACCAATGAAGTGCTAAGGAGGAGCAAGTATGCCCCCTGTGCAAGGTGACCAAGATAGAGATAATAGATAGAAGTAGAAGATTTTTTTATTGAAAGGAGACAAAGTTTCCCTCAAACATGGTAAAAAGGAAATCTTATACACATGGATGTTCTGAACAAAGTAGAAGAATAGTGTGAATGTTATGGATGGATATGGAAAATATAGCTAGAAGACTCGCGATGAAAAAGTGATGAGTCAAAGGCACAAATTGTGAGACAAAATATAGACTAAAGCAAGAGTCTGAATAAGGTCCAAACAAAACTTGATAACATACTAGTCTCTATTTGCTCATCGAGACCCAGTGTGAGCACATGGAAATTAATTACTTCTCGAAGGGAAGATTTAATAGTCAATAAGTGAAGATGCACTAGCCAATGTGTAGAAATGATTGATTTGGAAAGTTGATTGGTGAATGGAGGGTGGAAGGAAAGTCGTACATTGCTCTGATTCCAGCCAGGCGTCCATAGCCCCAACGAAGATGTATCTAATTTCAGACGCAGCATTGCTCTATTGCTAGTCAGGCATTCATAGCCCCGATAGAGATACTGGAAATTCCCCAAGAGAGAGTTATATAACTTTGCTTTTGATTATTTGATTGATTTTTTTTTATTTTGCTTTCTGAAAAGTATTTCAGCTCTCTCAATTGATTTGATAAGGGGCTCCATGAATAACTTGATGGAAGGATGTGAAGTGATTGTGATGACGACATTGGCTAGTGTCAACAAATACACCCAAAAGGTCTTTGCAACAAGTTTATTAAATGTATGATAGTGATAGGATCTCTAAAAGGTCAGTCGTTCTTTAATTTACCAAGGTGATGAAAGACCAAGGTCAAACAGATACAATAGAGATAAATTCCACACAATGAGTGTGAATAGACTAACCAAAATATCATCAAAGGGATGAAAATGGTGGGTGATTTGTAGAGGAATGGAAGAAAGGAAAGAACATCCATGTGTATGCAATACCTGATTGCAATGTATGATGTTTTTACCTTTTATTTTTGTAATGTTTTAATGTTTTAATTTTTTTTTTTTTATTTTTTAAATATTTTTTATGGTTTTAAAAAGGGAAAAACCAAAGGGAGAAGATGATGAAGATGAATGATTGGGGAAGTTGGGACCAACAATGTCACTATGTGTGATAGGATCCAATAATAATGTTGTGATTTATTTGATGAGGGAGACTAGGAGTTTTTTCTTATCAAGAGTGATATTATCTCCAATCTTGATGATCGTGGTGAGATCATACTCGATAAGTGATTGTGACTTATCTTGCAACATGGATTTTGTATGTGGGAGCTTGAGTTCCCTATCCATAGATTTTTGCACTTGCACCATACTTGGTGGTTGCATTGGTGTGCATTTTTGAATCACTTTTGATTTTTGGATTTGTGGGTGTTGGATTTGTTGGGAGATTTAAAGCTCTTTGAATTTTTTATTTTAGCTTGATGAATAAACTATTTATGTTTCATACAAGCTAATGTGTGATTTGTTTGGTCTTGGAAAGTGGTAGAAGAAATTGGATGTCAGGGATCGATGATAGGAATGATGGTGGGATTACCACAGTTGTCAATAGAAGGATGATATGATGGACAAAGAGGATATGGTCCAAGGATTGAAGGAAATGGGCTACTAGGAGGTGGCCCAAGAATTAATGGTAATAGGATAGGAGGTGGCTTGAGAATAGAAGATTAAGGGCTACTAGAGGTGTCCCCCTAAGGAGGTGTCCCAAAATATAATGGGCTACCAAGAGGTGTCCCATAAATAGAAGATGAAGGGATACTAGGATGTGGCCCAAGAAGATAGAAGATGCCCATGGGCTAAGGGATACAGGAAGTGGCCCAAGTATAGAGGAAGAAGGGCTACCAGGATGTGGCCTACGATAGAAGATGAAGGGCTACTAGGATGTGGCCCAAAGATAGAAGATAATGGGCTACCAAGAGGTGACCCAAGATAGAAGATAATGGGCTACCAGGAGGTGAACCAATGATAAAATAAGATGATGGGATACCAGGAGGTGACCTAAGGAGAGATTTTGATTGAGGAGGTGTGATATGTAAGGAATGTTTGGGTGATGAGAAGATAGGACAGGGAATCAATGACAAACCCAGTAATTTCACCATGTAATGGGAAATGAGAAGATGGAAGAAAAAAGGAGGATCTAGTTTGATGATCTTAGGCTTTTTCTCTATTGGTTGAACATAGGACTCAACCTCTTCCCCAAATATGTGTATGTATCAAGGTAAATGATAAGCCCTTTCTCATGGTCCTTTAAAGGAATGTCATCATGTAAACCCGTGAATTATTTGATTGCTTCTTCAATCTGAAATAAATCAATTGGTATGGGTCGTTGTTGGTCAATCATAATAGGTTGATTGGATGGAAGAGGTCCAACAAGTGTTGAAGATATAGAAGATGTTTGATGATGGAGATGATGGGAGGTTTTGACCTTATTGTTTCCACAAATGAACTTAGATTGATTTGAAAAGATATCTTAGCACATCATTTCTTGTGAATTATTCGATGTGGACTCAAACATCAGTATTTAGAAGATTGATAAGATACGATAAAATATGGTTTGAAGGGATCGAGGGTGAAAGAGATTTTTTATTGATAGAAGAAGATAACTCAAGAGATGAAGTAGATTTGATTTGGATCATCTTAAGAGTTGAATTAGATGTGGATTTTGGTTGAAATTATTGGTTTGTTTATAAGATGACATATTGCAACTAAAAAAGGATGACTGTGTGGCAAGCTATAGATTCAGATGTAGACTTGGATGATTTATTAGAGGATAGAGTTATGATCTTCAAATAAGGAATATGTCAGTAGGATTAAGGGGGTCTTGTGGAAAAGGAAAGGGTCAAATTAGATGTTTGATTAGAGGAATTTGGAGTCATACAGATCTTCAAAATAAGAAGACATCGTTTAGGCAACTGATTAAGTGGGTCCTGTGAAAAAAGAGAGGACCGTGAATCGGGAGTCGAATTGAATGTTTGATGAGAGGAATTTGAAGTTACCCTGATCTTCAAAGGAGGAAGGAGTGTCATTTGGGAATAAACTGATTAGGATATTCCATTAAAGGAAATTTAAAACAAAGGGATGAGGCATAAAAATGACAAGAATCAGAATAATAGGACTGACTAGGAGAATCAAAAGCATATAACTGACTAGGAGAATCATAAGAATATATATTAGGAGAATCATAAGAAAGACTAATAGGATAAAAAAGAATAGGAATTAGGAGAATCAAATTAGAATTGACATAGGAGAACTAGAATAGGAAGAATCAGATAATCATAAATGAATAGGAGATGAAGGTGGGGAAGTGGAAAATAGTATGGGTTCCCTATTGTCAATAGCGTGAGGAACCACCCGAGATCTAATTATGATTGGCATCATTTGATGTGAATGTTTAGACCTAGGTTGTTTGATTGAACTCCTTCATGTTGAAGGAAGTTCCATGTTAATTCGAGCAACATAACGACAGCCAACTAGACATTTTGCAAATATAGGGATGTCCATGTAATTTTCTAAAGGGAAACTAAGGAAAACTGACATCATAAAGACACAGTATTGTCAATCAAACAAGGTTTGGAAAATAAGTTGCAAGTGTGAATGTCAAAATGGTTGATGAAATTTTGATAGATTAATGGATGTGGAGGAATCTTTTCCTAGGTGTGAATGTCACAAAAATTGTTTAAAGCAACTAGGAAAATTTGAATAACGCAACAACACAATTTCAACACTTAAATCAAGTTTGAGAAAACAAGATTTAAGTATCAAAAAGGGGTTGATATGATTTTCACAAAGTAACAACCCAAATTTCAACATTTAAAATCAAGTTTAAGAAAAACAAGGCTTAAGTATAAAAAATGATCAATACAATGCAAGCAGCGTAACAACACGATTTCAACCCTTAAATCAAGTTTAAGAAAACAAGATTTAAGTATCAAAAAGGGATTGATACAATGCGGGCAACATAACAACGCACTTTCAACACTCAAATCAAGTTTTAAGAAAACAAGGTTTAAGTATCCAAAAATGGTTGGTACAATTTTGGCAACACTTCAGATAGTGCATTTTGATAAAAGGGGAGCCAAAATTTTATGAAAAGGGGATATGTTTCGTAACCAAAAATATGCAACGCAACTTTGGCAGAGTTTCACCTTGTTCTAAAACAAGGTGGAAACTAAGACAAAGTTTTTCTTAGTAAGTGTTTTGATACCAATGATAATGCATATGGAAAAGTTGGCCCGATGCCAAATAGCTTCCTAAGGATTTTGTTCTCAAAACTCACCAATATTTGTCTAAGAGAGGTGCATATATTTAGAATAAATTCTAATATATAGGACCATTACCCCACAATCAAATTAATGAAAGAGGCCTCATACAGAAAAAAATTTGATATTCCTCATGGGTTTTACTAGTCAAGTGGGTGTTTGGGAACTTCTTGTTTCCTCAGCTAGTTCCCTCAATGTGTTGACTACTTTGGGGTTCATGTGGTACTCATCACAATGAGTTTTATGGCTTAAGCCAAAACAGTTCCCACAGTTTAAAGTGGATGGGTTTTAACCCTTATCCGAACCTCCAAATATAATGTGAGTTCTTTTTTATCTTGATTTAAAATGTGATTGTTTTAAACGTCATTTTTTGACCAAGGCAACCTACACACAAAGTGTTAGTAATTTGTTTCGATTTTTTCTTCAGCAAGTGTAGATGGTCCTACACTCAAAAGTTTAGTAGGTTTCCATATTACCACAATGTTAGAAAAATATCAAGGATCTCAACCATTTCTGATTCTCAAGGTCGCTCGAAAGCGCAAGAAAAGAGCATATGTGGCGTTTGATCAAATTTAAACCAACATGGAAATTTTAACCAAATATCAAGCATTATCCATATTTTCAAATGACAATCGAAATGTTAGAAAAGCATCCAAAAACGTTGTCGTTTTTAATTCTCAAGATCGCTTGAAAGCGCAAGAGAAGAGCATACGGGTTCCGATCAAATTATAGCAAAAAGGATATTTCCAACAAATACTTGAAATGTTAGCACTATTCTAAACAAACAAGTGCATATCAAAATACATAAAACATGTATTTTGGAGAAAAAACCAAAAATTGAAAATAAAAAGGTTGAAAGAAACCAAAATTTTTTTGTAAAAAATTGCATTTACATGCTCATTGCATATTTCATCAAGAACCTTTCTGCAAGGAATTAAACGAAATTGTTTTGAGATCAGGCAACAAAATTTGCACCTCTGGAAGATAGGTTATGTGCATGAAAATATACTCGAACGCTTGAGTAACAATAATGAATGCTCAAGAAAACGTGCAAATGAACAATTAGCAAATCAAATGCAAGTACGCCTCCACATATGCAACGCCAATAGTGAAAAGAATGAACACTAACACATACTCAAAATAAACTCAAAAAAGATCGCATGGGAAAAAGTGAACGCTAGCATGTAAACATAAGAAAAACACTCTAAAAATGACAAACGCTTATTTTTCACACAAGGAATCCAATTTTGACACGTGCAACCCACCTCCTTTTCAGTAAAAACGCTTGACTCAACGCTACCAAACACATAAATACTTAGGAATCAATGAACACTAGGGTCAACACAGATGAATGCTTAGGCAAGGAACATGTACCTACACATAAAAATTTAAAAAACGAGCAAAAAACAACACAAAGCTTAATTTTTTCTCATCAAGACTCAAATTTGATAACATTTTGCCTCCTAAATACCTAAAAGGAACATTCAACACTATCAAACATTATGATACATGCTTAAAAAACAGAAGAATTTTAACAAATTGAAATAATGAGCATGTAAAATGGAACTTAAACTAAGAAAACATAAATAATGCGCATGAGACAAAGGGGGGTCCCACAGGCATGCCATGTGTATGCATGTATTAAATTAAACTAAACCATTAAAATGAACCTAACACCAAGTAGATTCTAGCTTAATCTCATCTAAACAAAAACATCATGATAAAACATAAAAGAAAGCTTATCTAACTATGCATAAAACATTAAATCAAATATTAAATGCAAACCTCCTTTGATTATTGGATGTGCTTTTAGATTGTAGATACTTCCTTTATGAACCGGACACAACTAAGCACAATCAAGGAATTTCTCCAAGGAAGAGGAAGAGATCTCACCAATATGGCTTGATTGTCATTTTTGGTTCTTCTCTTACTACTCTTGGCCAAGTAGAAAGGGGGTTTGAACAAAGCTTTCCAATAACATGAAAATGCTCTTATCAAGTGCAAATGTCTTACAAGGACATGGTGTACAGGTGTAAAAATTGTAGGTGTACTAGGTTTCTTTATATAGCTTACTACTTTGGGATAAGCTTGCATCCTAATGAATGTGGGATAAAGGTAAAGTAGAATTAGAAAGGGATAAGTATGATTAGAAGAGATTAATTAAAGATTAACAACTCATGGGAGTTGGGGGTGATTTAATTAATCAACTAGGATTAATTAATAGACTGAGATAATCTTAAGAAGCCATTTGGAGATGATTTAGAAGGAAATTAGTAGAATTTGAAGGGTTTGAAAGGGGGATTTAACTAATAAGAAGGTTTATTGAGTTAAATAGAAGATTGAAAGGCTTAATTAATTAATAATGGTTAATTAATTAATTAAAAGAGGATTATAACTAACGAAGCGATGTTAATTGGCATCCAAGATGAATATGAGAGCTAGTTAATTAATGAAGTGTTCGTTAATTGACCGAGACGAAGGGGAATGTTAGCAAATTAGTGGAAAACCACTAATTATAACGAAATCCTAGAAAAATAATTAAATTAAATCGGACCTGAGTTTTTATCTGATTTTAAGTGGAATTTCTAACTGCTAAAATGTTTTGCAAGTATTCCCCACAGTTATTTAGCTCGCTATAAGGGTTTGATAGGTAAAATCCCTTTTCTATAATTTTCCGCATAAGGGTTTTGGGCAAATCCAAATCTGCAGTGTTTTTTTATAAAAAGGGATATTACATGTTATAAGATAAATTTGTGAATGTAAATAAACATGACTCTCTATGAACACTATTGAGTGGCCGTGATGATGTAGTACTTAATGCTTGAACATGAATATTATGATGTTTTCTCTCAAACCCTTTCTACTTGAATGGAATGATGCTAGTGTGGAAGAAACAAAGAAACAAATTCTCCATCTCTTCTTTGCCTCTAACCTTAGATATTTGAATGATTATGAAACTTGTGTGAAGATATGATATTCTCTCTCTTTCTCCCTCTCCCTCTCCCTTCTCCGGACAAAAATAATTCTTATATCTACTTGGTAGGGTGAAGCCCATGCTTGCATCTAGGATGACCCTTGATATTGTAGGTTTGCAAAATGCTAAGAGCAAAGAGTGCAAATAAATGAATTCCCACCAAGATCAATATCTATAATTGAACTCATTTGTATTTTGTTTCCACAAAAGGAAGAATGAAATTTGTTGCTTGTATGAACTCGAGAATGTGAATTGTGCTTGGTTGAATAGCCTTGTTTTAGAATAATAATTAGCATTTGTAGTAATCGGAAAAAAAATGTTTGAATTGAATTGTAACATTGAAAATGTGTATTGGCATTTAGCTATTTTTCTTTATAAACTTTATGTACATGTTCTAATTTCGGCTTAAATCTTAAATCATAAACTGTATTCCTTATCCTTATGGAAAGTAACTTGTTTGTATTCTTGTAGAATTAACCTGTTACATTGTAATAAGGGACATGCTTGCATCTAGCCTCGGGTTAAGAGCACACCTCCCTACCCTTGCCCTTGAAGCTTAAGTGAAACCTGAATGTTATGTCTTCTTTCAGCCTCATGAGTTGTTGAATACGTTGTTACTTTTCCTTCGGATTGTCTCTAACCGATGTGGCCTCACCTTTTGATTATGTTGAAATAGTTACTACTCCTTAGTTATGACTATAGTTATCTTGGAACCTTGGAAATGGTCATTAAGGAACACTAATATATCCGGGAATGAATGAAATCGTGAGATTTCCATGTATAGAAAACCCAGCTGCAATAGTAATAAATGGTTTCATCGCCGTATGGAAGGGTCGTTTTTTAATAAGAGAATCCATAGAGGATTAATTGTATGCCCTTTGTGTTATTCCACCTTGTGATATATGTTTCTCTAATGCCCAGCATAGTCTTGCTGTTTGATGATGTAGTACATCACTAGAAAGGAATCTTGGATCTAGGTTATGGGCTTTTATGATTCATGAACATTGTTGAAGAACTCTTGGCTAGATTGTCATGCTTTTATAGGGAAGTGCCCCGTGCATGAATGGCTTGGTTCTTCTTTGGTTGATTGAAAACATCGTAATCTAACAGAGTAAATAATCAGTAAGGAGAAAGAAATGTGTTGAAGCTTAGTAGCTGGTACGAGGGTACCTAATAAAATATGTAAGGGTAGGGGTAAAACTTATAGAACTCAGCAAGTGTAAACCCTTGAACGTCATCAGACACTGGTTTAACCCTAGTTAACCTCCATTATGGTTGTGTATTGAACCTACCCCTTAGTACATAATAGTAACAAATGGTGTGTAACTTTGTATGCATTGTTTCTCTACTGCAAATTAGCTAGTGAAGTGTTTTTTTTTTTTAAATAAGAAAAATTGTAACGGTTTCATATAAGAATTTGGATTGAAAATTTTGGAGCATTACACCCAAGCAAATTAAAATAAATTGAAAGACTAAAAATGACTAAATCCATTCAATTTTCGGCTAGGTGACGATTATTCTTGAGTCAAGAAACTCGAAGTACCTTAAGGCACTAGTTGGGACACCCCATTAGAACACCCCATCAATTCCATGACAACAAAACATGCCAAGAGGTTTATGTAAGCAACAAAAAATGGTTGTATTCCATTAAAAGACCAAGGAATTCAAAAGCAAATGTCAGGTCATCTACTAAAGCAATTTTCAAAATATGGGGTAAAGTAATCAAAAACAAAGAAATCCCTAAAGCTTTCTAGAAATAAGGAATCACAGTGTAATTGTTTATAATTTTAAATGAATAATTATCTGTATGTATCTCTTTCATTGGCATTCGTGAAGGAATAAAAGTATTCCCAAATTTTCTTGGCATTCATGAAGGAATAAAAGTAATTCCAGATTTTCTTGGCATTCGTGAAGGAATAAAAGTAATTCCAAATTACAGTTTTCTACCCCAAGAGGGTTTCTCAACATAAAATATGTGTCTTTCACGTGGAAATTCCAGCTACGCTCTATCCTATGAGAGATATTACTCAAGGTATAAAGAGATTGGCAATAGGTAAAGCACAAGACATAGATAGGCTACAAGCAGAGTACCTAAAGTGGGTTTGAAGGTTCTCAGTCCACACATCAAAAATATATTTAAAGGGATCATTCAAGAAGGTTTCTTGACTATTTGGACAAACAACATCATCATTCTTCTCTATAACAGCAGTGATATCAACAATCCGTCAAACTATCGCACCATTATGGTCAATCCTCTACTCAGAAAAACTCTTAGGAAGCATGGTAAAGTGCAAACTTAGCAGTTGGACAGAAAAAATAGGAGAAAAGAGCAAAAGGACAGACAAACTTTAGACCGAAACATTCCACTATCAACCATTGTATCACCCTTAAGCTTTTGGTTGAGAAAGTATGGGATATTCAAGGAGCAGAAGCTTTTTGTTGGTTTGTAGACTTCAAAAAAAACGTTTGACATTTGTCCTGGGAGGTAAACTTTGGTGCAGGATGGAGGAACTTGGGGTCCCATGAGTATAGAGTGGTAGTACATAGACTTTATGAGTAGATCAAAGCTAAAATCAGAACAGAAGGAATGTCCAAATGCTTTGAAAGTGACACTGGGGTCAAACAAGGATGTTCGTTATCCCCCACTTTGTTTGAGTTATACATTGACAAGCTAGAGTAAACAAATAAAGTTGGTGGAGAGGGTGTTCACCTGGCCAACTACGTGGTAAAGCTTTTGTTATATATGAATGATCTTATCCTAATCGCAAAAACAACCAATAGTTTGAAAGAAAACTTGAAGTCCCTAGAGCTATTTTGTCAAGAGGTTGGAATGCAAGTGAACACCAATGAAACCGAAGTCATGATCTTCTCTTTATGACGGAAAAATAATCAAATCACCTCTCTCTTTAAAGAGAGCTCATTGGAGGTAGTGAAGGAATACAAATACCTGAGGCTTGAGTTTCACAACATGAGAATGTGTGTTTACTACCTCAGTTTGTCCATCAGCTTGGGGATGATATCATGAACTACGAGGGAGTTGAGTTCCCGGACATGAGAATAAATCAATCTAAAAATTGTTGGTAAATGTAGGGCTATGGTCACTCACTATAATCTTGGGTGTACCATATAGCTTATGAACTGTATCTATAAAAGATATGGCAACTATATTTGTTGTAAAGGGATGTAACAAGGCACGAAAATGATCATATTTTGTGAGTTTATCCACAACCACCATAATTACACTTTTCTCTTCAAATTTCGGCAATCCTGTGATGAAATCCATGGACACCTCTACCTAATGTTCACTAAGAATAGATAGAGGTAGCAAAAAGCATGGCATCGCAATAGTTTCTACCTTATTACACTAACACACCAAGCATTCTGCCACAAATTTCAAGACATCCCCTTTTAACCCTTACCAGAAGAAATCCTACTTAATTCTGTGATAAGTTTCCAAGAACCCAAAATGGACACCCACTGGAGAAGCATGGAGCTCTGAGAGAATCCGACTTTTAAAAGTAGAGTTCTTGCATAAGTACAATTGATCCTTGTACCACAATGCATCCCCCTTCCATACAACAGGGAAAATTTTAGTAGCTAATATTTGTAATTTGGCTAAAAGTAGGAATTCTAGAATATGAATTTGGCTGTTTTTGCGACCACGGAAGTGACCACGTTTTGCCCAAAAATTCCACAAACAATAATTTTTCCCATGTGAATAGCCAATGGATCTCCGATCCCAACATATATTTTTTATTGAATTGTCGCGTGATAGATGGGTCAAGGTTTTAAAAAATTCTTGGATCGCCAAGAAATCTATGGAACCTTCTTATTCATTGTCTCATTTGCTGAAGTGTTTAGGATTTTTTTTCAATTTGATTAAATTCGCCACATATATATATATATGGTCCTATAATAATGGAGGGATAACACATGCCCCCATTAATATCCCCTAATTTATGGGTTTTGCAAGGAATTGGGGCTGGATTAGGGTTTTAAAAAAGGAGATCAAGCAGGGTTAATACCACATCTTTTATTATACCCAAGACTTGCACTGTTGCTCCATTAAGTTGTAGAATACCCTTGGAAGTTGGATTAAACTCGATCCCCAAAATGTTTGCTATTTTCTTTGGCATGACTAAAATACTAGTACCTGAATCTATCATGCAATTATGAATAAGGTGTTTTCCAATTATGAGAGACATGTAGAAAGGAGGGGGCTTAGCCATTGAACTTACATGTTCATCCTTTGACTAACATGTGTTAAACGTGGAATATGTTTTGTGTATGGTGGGTTTTAGAGGTAGAAGTTGCTTCAATGCTTCCCAATTCCAAGATTGGATGATATGATGACGTGCTAGCAGGAGCCCTATAGTTTAGTAAGATTGACCTACGGAGTGGGTACTACTAGATCCGAATCCGTGAAGGTATACACACACACACACACACACAAAAAGATCTGGATTGGAAGTCATTAAACCTTTAAAAAGCCTGCAAAATTTAAAAGACTTCCAATAATTGCCTAGGAAGCCATTAAAACTTTTGATAAGCCTCGGCACATGAGGAGTGGCCAAGTGTTACCCATTCTGGACACCTAAGTGTAAAGGTATGCAAAAGGATCCCCAACACCTGGAATTGGATATCGAGCAAACATGTGGCAAGATTTTGGGCATCCTCAAGGAAAAGGCATTCTATGGACTCCAAACCCGCGGAATGAACCAATTCAATAAATTTTCAAGTGCGTAATTACGAGAGGTAGAGTGACAGTCAACGGAAACATGTGGCAGACCTCCATTTGGACATAAAATGTGTTTTGTCCAAGAAATATCCTTCATGCCAATGAATTATCCTTCATTCGCCACTCCATCTACAATTTCCTTGAAAAAAATATTATATTTCGCCAATGCCATGAACGTTGAATTTAGGTAATTCACCAACCCAGTGAATCTGGTTCCAACCATTTTCGCCACAATTTCTATAAGTTTCTTTCAAGCAGGTTCCTTAAATTTTTCCCTGCCATACAAAGTTTTCTGACACACTCGGATCTTGTTGGAGATTTTGAATGAGAGTGTGGGTCTCTAAGTCATTTTGCCATTCTAATCTTATATGATCAACCCAATCTACCTATAATATGGACATGGCATATAACAATGCTTTTGTGGACTCATCTCTCTTGGAGGGTGCATCTGCTACCACATTTTCCTTTCCTTTCTTGTAAATGATCTCAAAGTCATATCTTAGCATCTCTTTATGTTCATCAGATGATAGTCGTTGCTCCAAGAAGAATTTCGACTGTCATGATTTGTCTTCACCTTGAGGCTTGAAGTGATGACCCGTGAGATATGGTCTTCATTGTTTGACTGCATGAAGAATTTCAACAGTCATGATTTGTCTTCACCTTGAAGTGATGACCCATGAGATATGGTCTTCATTGTTTGACTACATGAAGAATAGCCATCATTTCCTTCTCATAAATTGATTTTGATAGGTTCTTACCATGGAGTTGACGACTCTCAAATGGGATGGGGTGGCCCTTTTGCATGAATATTGCACCTATGCCACACCCTAAAGCATCGTATTCGACAATGAAAGCTTTCGAGAAATCCGGGGTAAACAAAAATGGACTGGTACACATGGCCTTCTTCAATGTCTCAAATGCCTGGGTTGCTTCCTTATTCCAACAAAAAGAGTCTTTCTTCAATAAAGTTGTGAGTGGTGATAAAATTCTACCATAATTCTTCACAAACCTGCAAGAGTAACCTATAAGCCCTTAAAGTTTTTGAGGGTTTTAGGAATCTTCCAATCCACCATGGTATGGATCTTGTGAGGATCCACTTTTACAACTTCATGAAACACGATATGACCCAGATGACTCCAAAAGCACACTTGGAGGGCTTGGCATAGAGGTGTTGTTCAAGAGTGTCCAAAACCTTATTGATGTGATGTAAGTGTTCCTCCCAAATCTTGCTGTAGATTAATACATCATCAAAGAATACCACGACAAACTTTTGCAAAAATGGCCGAAAGATTGAATTAATCAAACTCTGGAATGTAGAGGGTGCATTTATAACACCATAAGGCATTACTAGAAATTCATAGTGGCCCTCATGTGCCCTAAATGTCGTTTTATGAGTATCTTCATCCCGAATTCTAATTTGATGATATCCTGATCTAAGATCTAATTTTGTAAAATAAACAGCACCATGTAACTCATCTAACAAATCCGCAATAAAAGGAATAGGAAACTTATCTTTCACTGTGTATTTGTTAAGCTCCCTATAGTCTAGACACATGCGCCAACCTTCATCCTTCTTTCATACCATCGCCACTAGAGAAGAGTAAGAACTCCGACTATGGCGAAGAAATACTTGCTTCAAGCATCTCATGTACCATCTTTTCAATCTCAGTCTTTTGTAGATTAGGGTATTGTACGCACCCAAAATTGCACGGTGTTATATTGTTGGAGTAGTGAAAATCCCCAATGATGATAACTTTCATTTCCAGATTAAATGATGAATCCAAGTCCAATTTCCTCGCTTTCCACTTACTTATGTGACTTAGTTTACTTTGCTTCTTAGTTTCTTAGCCTTGCATGCTTCCTTTTCACCCCCTTTTTCCTTAGCTTTTACCTTAAGTTACGAAACCACACTGGCGGTTGCGTAACCGTTGGTCTACTGTGAGTGGTGGTTACGCAACTGCCGTGGCGGTTACGTTACAACCGGTCTGTGCAGACCAGCGGTTTCATGCGCATTAACCTAAGACTTTAACAGCGTGTTCTGTACACGTGTTGCTTCTTCCCAAGTTGATTTCTCACACATTTCTTGACCAAATCAGCCGCCTTTGAGCTTGTTAGATGCGTATAGACTTCTTCTTCACTTACTATTCTTGGTAAGTTAACTGCCCCTTCCCATGGTGATTTGGCACTTCTTGGTTGCCAAGTGTGATGCACCATTTCTCTGCCACTTTCTATAAAAACCAAGCTTTTTCCTGAAGCATTAGTTGGAATCTTTTGAATTGGAATTGCATCGTTATGCTATTAGAATCTTGCCAAGAAGCACACAAGCAAACACAGAGCCTTTTCCTTGTTACTCTCTTGCCTGCATTGCTACCAAACTACCTACAAACCAGCGAGCTCCAACACTTCTGCATCTTCTTCTACATATTAACCAGCACAATTCCCTGGACAAAATTGGAAACTTCATTGGAAAAGAAGCTGAGGGGATCTACAAAAGCACAACCAACATTGGAAGATGTCTCAGTTCTACATTTCCAGGTTGGAGGTGTACTTAAATTCCTAGAAGCTTTGTTTTAGTAATTAGATTTCATTTCATAATCAATGTAGAATCTTGTTTTAAGGGAAGTAGAATTTACACAATAGTTTCATTGCTTGTAAGTAACTTCCATTGAAAACTCCTCAGCTTATCCCTAAGGATTTACCTGGGAAGGTTTTGGAGGAAGTTCATGTGCACAGTGCTTTGCATTTCTTCATTTATTCATTTAGAAGCACCTGTAACTACCATTTTGGTTTATTAGTTAGATTGTCAAGTGCATTATTGAAATAAACCTCGAACTGGTTGTGGAACTCGTGGGAATCGTCCTTCGTCTCTCGTAAACTGCTCTCGAGAGAGGGTCATGAATATGAGACGAGAGATGGAGAAAGGACAATCCTAGTCTCTACCAGGCTGGTTTGCCCAGAACTCATTGGCATTATACGCCTCGTCGTTCAAAGCAATCAGCTGTTGTATGATGCTAGGTAGGACAGGAGTGGTCTAAAATATGAGTTTTCTAAAGCCCTAATCAATGTCGGTCAATTGTGTAACGGTGTTTGGTTGTGGTACTCTTGGATCACACACTCTTTGTCTTGGTTGTTTGGGGCCTTGGATGGTCATGTGGACACACAACAAATGATCTATGGAAATAAACAAAGCACGCAAAGAATCTGAAAGGTGCTAAGGCTAATGTTTCAGGTAACCTAAGCCACTAAGGAAACGTAGGGAGTTTGTATTAATCCTCGTCTAATTAAATCTATGTTCCTAATTTAAACAAAGAATGCAAACAGATTCAAATTAAATAAAGTTGATTACTCTCCTTTAATTTAATTAAATGTACGTGCAACTTATTAATTTAATGAAATGAAACTAATTCATAAAAACAAAGAAATCAATCTAATCTATTTGTTTTTGTATTTTTCATAGACTTTTTCATATGAAAGGGAATAAGATAAATAAATAAATCTAACTATTCTAATCTATATTTTTGAGGATTTTCTGATTTTCTGAAATTAAATAAACAAAAGTTTCACAGACAATGAAATTGTTTCTAATTAAACAGAAACTACTTCTATTGTAAAATGAAATAAACTAAACAGTGAAATAGCCGAATGTGGCTATTTCCTTGTTGCAAAGTGAATTAAATCTAATCTAATTAAAACAAAGAATTTTTCTAATTTGTAAATGTGGATATAATTTCCTCTGGTTCTACCTTAAAATCACAGGAAGATTTAAAACCTTCTCAAAAGCAATTCTTCCCCTAAAACTTCCGTGGTAAAACACTAAAATTCCTACAAATGTTTTCTACTGTGAAAAAACTCAACAAAGTGCACAGAAACAAAAGCTTCTTCAAACTTACTTCCCTTGCATATCCATAGGGATAAGAAGGGAGAAGCTTTCAAGGGAAGCTTTGCCCGTATGCACATACAATCTAACTAATAAATCAAAATGAAAGCTACAGGTGCTTCTAAATGAATAAATGAAGAAATGCAAAGCATTGTGCACATGAACTTCCTCCAAAACCTTCCCAGGTAATCCTCAGGGATAAGTTGAGGAGTTTTCAACGGAAGTTACTTACAAGCAATGAAACTACTATGTAAATTCTACTTCCCTCAAAACAAGATTCTACACTGATTATGAAATGAAATCTAATTACTAAAACAAAGCTTCTAGAAATTTTAGTACAACTTCAACCTGGAAATGTAGAACTGAGACATCTTCCAATGTTGGTTGTGCTTTTGTAGATCCCCTCAACTTCTTTTCCAATGAAGTATCCAATTTTGTCCAGGGAACTATGCTGGTTAGTATGTAGAAGAAGATGCAGAAGTGCTGGAGCTAGCTGGTTTGCAGGCAGTCTGGTAGCAATGCAAGCAAGAGAGTAACAAGGAAAAGGTTGTGTTTGCTTGTGTGCTTCTTGGCAAGATTCTGGCAACAAAACAATGCAATTCCAATTCAAAAGACTCCAACCAATGCTTCGGGAAAAAGCTTGGTTTTTATAGAAAGTGGTAGAGAAATGGTGCAGCACACTTGGCAACCAAGAAGTGCCAAATCACCATGGGAAGGGGAAATTAACTTACTAAGAATAGTAAGTGAAGAAGAAGTCTATACGCATCTAACAAGCTCAAAGGCGGCTGATTTGGTCAAGAAATGTGCGAGAAATCAACTTGGGAAGAAGCAACACGCGTACAGAACACGTTGTTAAAGTCTCGAGTTAATGCACACGAAACCATCGGTTTGTGCAAACCGGCTGTTACGCAACCGTCGTGGTAGTTGCGTAACCGCCACTCAAAGCAGGCTGACAGTTATGCAACCGCCAAGGCGGTTTCGTAACTTAAGGTAAAAGCTAAGGAAAAAGGGGGCGAAAAGGAAACATGCAAGGCTAAGAAACTAAGAAGCAAAGTAAACTAAGTCACATATGTAAGCGGAAAGCGGGGAAATTGGATTGGATTCATCATTTAATCTAGAAATGAAAGTTATCATCATTGGGGATTTTCACTGCTCCAACAATATAGCACCATGCAATTTTGGGTGCGCACAATACCAATAAGGTCGAATATGGGTGGCTTGCTTCCTGGTACTAGCTAAATAGCATGGTCATGATCTTTTTAGGGAGGTAATCTTTTCGGCGTATCCCCAAAAAAACTAAGCGCTCATTAATAATTGTTTGTAGATCTGATGGTATAGGATCTTTTGATGGTTGAGCTTCTAGTGAAAATAGTTGTGCCACAAACCCATCTACGCCCTTCTTAAGCATTTTATGCATTTGATGAGAACTTACCAATTGTGAAGTTTTTGCCTTCATCCCATGTAGCTCAATAGTCCTCCATTCATAAAGGAACCTCATAAACAAATCCTAGAAGTTCATATCAACAGTACCTAAGGTAGTAAGCCACTGGACCCCTAACACAATGTCTGCACCAACATTGAAATGGCATACATGGGGACCTCTAGCAGGTAATCTCCCATGGATAACTTAAGCTTATGGCACTAGCCTGAACAACTAAACTTACCTCCATCTACAACCAAGACATGAAATGCTGGGGTTGGATAAACGAAGCAATTTAAGCATAAGGTCATCTTATGATTGATGAAGTTGTGAGTACTTCTAGAGTCAATTAATATTGTCACCCTTTGTTTCTTCACGAACCCAACAACCTTGAGGGTTTGTAGGGTGTTAATTCTTGAAATGGCATGGCAAGAGATGGTTGAGATTCATCAATCTTGATCTCAGGAACCTCTTCCTCTTCATCAACTGCCACCTCCTCGTCTTCTTCCTTGTTAGGACCCTCAATGTAGAATAATTTCTTCTCAAGACATTTGTCCCTTACTCCACTTACTATCACAGATGTAACATTGACCTTTTGCCCACTTCTCTTCAATTTATTAAGGATTCAATCGTGTCGGTTGGGGAAATGATGGTGTTAGAATCATGCATTCCTTGTGAGTAGTGAGACCCCTCTGTTTTCCCAGATCTCTTTCCTCCACACGACGAGTAACTATCATGGATTCCGATATTGAACATAGATTAGGAATGCAAACATCAAATTGGATGTTATCCTTGAATCCACCCAAGAAGAGATCATTTGCATGATCCTCTGAGACATCATCCACTCGTAAGGATAGATTTTGGAACTACTGGATATAATCTTTGACTGTCCCTATCTATCGTAGCTTGGCTATCTGGCTAAAATAGTTCTCTGTGACTGTAACACTATTATTGTAGTGTCTTTAGCTCATAAGTGAACATAGACTAAGTAACAGGGAGACCCCGCTTTTTCTTCTACTCACACATCCATCTATTGTAAACGAAGTGTTCTAGTTATAGATACAAGAATGACATTACCACTTTTTGTTCGCTTGGGACTTGATGTAAATTAAAAAAAACTCGATTTGGTTGATCTAGGTGATCAGATCATTCCCATTGAACTTGCACATTTCCATTTTGGGAATCATGTTCCTTCACTGGCTAGAAGATCCACTAGTTAGTACAAAGATCCGCCTTGGTTGGTGTGACTTGAATCTAAGTGTGCATTTATTAAGGAACCCATGTGACTTGAATTTGAGTGTGCATTAATTGAGGAACCCAAGTGTCTTGAATGGTACTTGTCATTTTCATTAATGAGCTAATGAACATCAACTCCTTAATGATTCGAAATCCGTCGTCATTTCACCCTTCACTGATTCAAATTCCTCCTATATTGATTGAAGATCGTGGTTGAGGCCACCCTTCAATGTTTGAAAATCATGGTTGAGGCTACCTTTGCATTCTTGAAGATCATGGGTGAGGTCAACATTCAGTGCTTGAAGATCCTGGAGGACGTTCTTACCACCATATTTTTAACTTGTTCCTAAAGTTGGGTGACTACCTCCAATACCCTAGAAGTTGAAGATTCAGAATTCATATCTTCCTTATTTGGGGTCAATCTTGGAGTAACTTGCCCCTTCCCTTATGCTCTAGTTTGTCTCCATGTATGATCTAGGGTTTGGGTCTTGGGGTATAGGGATCAGGGTAGGAATTTAGGGTTTAGGGTTTTGTATGGTACTTAGCCGAATACAAAAAAACACAGAGAACAAACCATTTCTAATTTTTGAATATAAAAAACTCTGTAAAATTCCCAAAATTGCATCATGTGGAGCGAATTTATAAAAAACACTAAAATGAATATAACTTGTGCAAAATTGGTCAAAATATCTTTGAATTTGGAGAGAACCTTAATTGAATGATTTTTCCACTTTAGTTTTAAAAATGCAAAAAAAATCACCAAGTTTTGGGAGATATAGCTGAATCTTCAAAATTAGGGTTTTGACCTAATTTTGGCCCAAATCCAAGCTTTGATACCACTTGTAATGAAATTACTTATATAGATTTGAATACCACCAACAATAGAACACCAATGAACACCAAGATATAGAGAAAAGATTACAATATGCAAGTAGAATAACTTAGCCACTTCAGGGGGGCAACCTCCAAACCATAGAATAAGACTCAAGTGCTCAATATGGTGCTCATCTACTAGCTACTAACTCCTATATATACCCTACTATGTTATGCAAAGTACAAAGGCTGGCCTATTAAATATATGAAAGCATAAATGAACGTGATACAACATGATAAAAGATTATGTTATCCACAAGTCGGCCATCTATATCCTGATATATGACTAGGATTAAGGTCTTACCATCCATTGTGTATTATCTAGCTTTATCTCTCTATTTTCTCTCTATAATTATTGCTATCCTAACTCAAGTTTAGATTACTGTGTTTTATTGTATTTGTTTAATAATCTGAATTGGGTCACTCTTTGATTCATTTTATATCTTTTGGTGTAAAATAATCGAAATGTAAACACCATTTTAAAACATTAAATCGGAAAGAATAAAATAGTTAAACAATAATGTATAGGCATATTGAAGAATATTTGTGCCTACATCATTGTTACTCAATTTTTTTGTGGCCAGCTCACATCAAACGCAAATATTGTCCCTAACATTAGGGATATTGAAGAATATTTGTGCCTACATCATTGTTACTCATTTTTCTGTGGCCAGCTCCAATCAAATGCAAATATTGTCCCTAACATTAGGAAATATATAATAAACAATCCTTACTGTTTTTGTATTCTGCATAATTAGAGGGTAAACAAACTTTGTCAGGGGAGAGTAGAGACCCACTCAATTGCATTTTTAGTTATTGGGAGCAGTATGCCTAAAAATGGATAAAACAAAAAGTTTATGAGTACCTGAGTAGAGACCCACGCGATTGCATTTTTAGTTATTGAAAGCAGTATGCCTATAAATGAATAAAACAAAAAGTTTATGATTGAAATAATAATATAAGAAAATGGTTCAGTTGCTTTGTGCGGCTGCTATGTGTGCTATGTCACGCTCAAAGTAGAGATTAAGCATAAGCTGTTATTAGTATATCCTACCATGTTAATTGATATTATATGTGGTGTTGATCATCACATTTGTCATGTTCTTGCTCTTAATGTTGTTGCACGTGATGATGATGGATATGATGATAATGTTGATAGTCTTAGTTGTTAAGGGATCTCCATGTACTCATAACCAGCGTAAAGATTCAAACATAAACTTCTAAAACAAACTATTTCGTTTAGGTAGTTATAGGCTAGCTGCTTTAGGTTTATGTAATCATATGATAGGTGCTAATTAGTTTTAAAAGTGATAAATTCCATACCTACCCACATTTGAACCAATGCTCAATTGGGCAGGGAAAACCCTCTTGTCAGGTACGCAAAGGTGATGGAATTTGGGTATTATCAAGCGCAGAATAAAGCAAATACAAAGCCGCGGGAAATATAATAGATAGACCGCGGAGGTCAGCATGAGGTCGTGCCATGTTAATGTCGCGGAACAAAAGAAAGAATTGCGGGAGTCAAAGCCACGCAAAACTAAAAGAAAAAAGCTGCGTATCAAAGGAAAACAATAGTTTTCCGCAGATTACTAAATGAACATGAATCTGATTTGATCTTCGCAAATCTGATATTAATTGAAGGAAAGGGAATCAGATTTCATGGATTAAATGTTGGTAGGTGGCTGAAGTGAAGAAAGAAGTCTCCAACACGCAAAGATGTTGTTCTAGATGACTCAACCACCAAAATTAAATGCAGTATGGAGTCATTCCTTCTTCAACAAGAAAAGTGGCGTGGGGATGCTGTTTTTGCAAAGATAATCAAACCTTTTCAAAAAATTAAATGAAGATGGTCAGCTGGTGGAAGGCGAATTCAAATTTTCCCTCTCTTTCTTCTCCTTCCATCTTTTTATATATTGTAAAATGATGCCCTGTCTTAATGTTGGATACTTTGGGAATGTGAGGGCATCATTTCATGTTGCACAAGTGTTCAGAGAGTCGCATGCCTTTGGCTATGTCTCTATAAATGTTTTGCATCTTCCTCCTATATCATGACGATCTATGCATGATCTTTCAGCAACAAAATTTCTGGTTTTGTGGCTCGTATGTTCCTTAGTTGTTGTTTTATTGCATCCTCTTGCCTCTCATTCGCTTACAGGTGTGTTGTATGCACTATTTCAGAGGTCTGTGTCTATTGTGCATCGTGGAAGTGGAACTTTGGACTCGATTTTGACCTGTGGCTATCGTTTCGGCCCTCTTCATTGTTGTTTTCTTCCATTTTCTCTCTTGCCTGAGTATTCATCCCCTTATTTTTGGTGTTATCGCCTTCTTTAGTTTAGATTTATGTATTATGCATCTCTTTATCACCCTGGTCTCTTGGAAAGTTAGAGTAAAGCTTGATAGTTGCATTTCAATTCCTAGGAGTAATTTAGCATCAGGAGTAAGTAAAGAACAGGCCTTCTCCGAAGGTCCGTCTCAGTTCGAGTACCACAACTTGGAGACAGTCCCATGTTGTCAAAAATCCTGAATTGTCTATGATTCGGGCATAGGTGCACATTTGAGCTCCAAGAGTTATGGGAGCAGCAAATTTGCCGTCCTTGTTGGTATGCATATGTTATATTTACGTGCATCATGGGTGTGTTGTTTTGCATGATAGTTAGCCACTTCCGTTCTTAATGCCTTAGAGTTCTTATTGGCAAATGTACAACCAACCTTTGCAAACATTTCTGCCTCGTGGCATGTTACAATACAAGAGCTATCGTTAAAGGTTGGAGATCCTACTTCTTGTATGATATTCTTGTTCTCAAGCACCTATTGTTGCCCGCTTTTAGTATATGGTGAGGGACCCATAAAACAATTATGAATTATACTTCCATTTAATATAATAACAAGCTTAATCTAGCCTTTCACACAGTTGATACCAAAAGAGTCTCAAACTGTAATATGATGTGAACAGTCACTCAAAAACAAAAATAAGACAACTATGCCTTCAATAACCATGATAATGAACTCAAATTTGACCAAAAAAATGATTGCACTTTTCTTTTACTAGCAATTGCACTTTGAGTTGTGCAATGGGGACGTCGAAGGAAATTTGTCAAAGAACTGAAAGTTGAGGATAAAAAAATATTTACGAGGAAGTGGGATGATGAAGAAGGGGTTCTAGGGAGGACAAGTCTTAGGGTCGTGGTCTTGTTATGTTGAGTGGAGATGAGGACAATGTCCACGTGCTCAAGAACCATGGCATACTTTTTCCTATACCCGACAGCCACCTCGGTTTTTCTGGAAGGCCTTAGCCATGGGTTGAAGCTGTTATTTTGATCTTAGGAAGCCTAATACCAAATTCGGGTTCAAGGATGTGACTTGGCAGCAAGAGCTTTGGGGGAATGTCAATAGCATAGCCAAACATGTGACACTAGTCTCCCACTCCAATATTCTGTAGGCAATATCAAGGCTCTATTTGTTAATTATTGGCAAAAACTTTTCAGTGGTCAACATCGAGACCCACACTGATGTTCCATTGAAAAATTTCCATTCTGCACATAACACTGCGGTGTAGAACATCGTAGCCCACATAAAGAAAAAAAAAAGGACTTCTCCCATACGCAGGTCTCTTTAGTTAAGGTTTGTGATGTGGATGGTAGAGATTTGGCCATACATCAATGACCAAGTGATTTGGAGCTAATACTATCTCCATCACTCAATTTTTTGCCATTGTCCATGTGGATGCATTCATAAAGGGAAGGGTTTCACCCCATAGTATCTTTTTTGGTATTGTTTTGGACCTTCAAATGATTCGGTTGAGATACTCATTTAATGGATTTTTTTTTGCCTACTTTACATTGTAATGGACATTTGATAACATATATGATGTGATAATTTTGTAGGTGAAGTGACGAGGCGAGATGAGTTGAACCAACCTTGAGAATCCTTACATATCTTTCAATGAACTCAAATGTAAAATATATCATGTTGGAGCTAAATGGCAATTCACATGGTGCCACCTAATATATACAAATGAAGAAGGTGATGTTTTCTATTTGGGAAATGAAGAAGACTTCAATCAAGAGGTTAGATAGGAAATAAGCCATTTGGATCATATGAGTGGAATGATGGAATATGTGAAGGCATAAATTTAATCATTATAACCATGCATTCACATTGTTTGCATTCCTTTCAAGTTATTATGCCATTTTTCTTTAACATGTCACGGAAGTCTGGGAGACGCAATTCATATTGTAAGTAATTAATATACGCCTCACATGTTCTCACATTTATTTCCCATCTAATTGTGTCTTTATAGTTGTTTGGAATGCATATTAACTTCAAATATCCCATTGAGAAACTGTGAAAGATAAGAAGAGATACTCCATATTTGTCTACGTGAAATGGAATATTATTTAAGGTTTGACATTCAAAACTAATATTAGGAAATATTAGTTGTTTGGAGTGAGAGAATGGATTCCTTTTCAAACTGATATTGATTGAGAGGTTGTGTTTACGATCAAGCTAGTGTTGGATAATTGAATTCCATCTCCCTCACAGTACACCTGCTCTAATAAATGGATCTATATTTTTTATCACCTGGCATAGGAAACAATATGATTAATTGTTTGTATATAAATTTGGGGTATTTTTCTGTAACCCAGTTTAAAAGTCATTTAATTAATATTATGAAATGGAGAAGCTAATGAAGTTGTTTGAACAATAAATAAAAATGCACGTGAATCTGACTCAGAAGTGATGATCATTTTGCTGTTATAATCCATGAATATCCCATTGAGGGATTCGTCATACAATGGTGAACAAGTATCCTTTTAGTCATGGTTAAAATAAGCAATGTGTATATGCCCCACATGATCTCACATTATTTTCCAATCTTATTATGTCTTTACTTTTGTATGGTATGTCGATTTAGTTTAATATCCCATTGAGAAATTGTAAAAGATAATCGGCTACTCTAGAG
The DNA here is from genome assembly GCA_019776745.2 of Taxus chinensis. NCBI lineage: Eukaryota > Viridiplantae > Streptophyta > Pinopsida > Cupressales > Taxaceae > Taxus > Taxus chinensis. The sequence goes on from CM034153.1 coordinate 46,275,627, forward strand.
TTGTTTTTGGAAAATGGACTATCATCTAAGGTTTGATGTTCAAAAGTAATGTTAGTAAATACAGCTCATTTTGAGTGAGAGACCGGATTCCATTTGAAACTGATATTGTTGGAAAACACAAGCACTGAGAGGGGAGGGGTGAATCAGTGCTTCTTCAAACTTTGAAAACAAATCTAAACCTCAGCAAACTATTCAATCTTGATCAACTTTTACCATGAAAAAACAACGGCATTCAAGCATAAGCAATTAACAAGTAAACATGCATGAAAACAATAGTTAATGTGGGAAACCCTTGAAGGGAGAAAAACCCACTGAAATCAATGCACTATGGTGGACAATTGTCCCATAACAGATTACAAGGATTTCAATTTGTTGAGCACCCACTCAACTTGAAGCACCAACTCCAACAACCTAGTCAAGCACCTACTTGACAACTTTTGCAAGCTACAACTTGCATGGAAACACCAACTCCCTATTTTGCTAAGCACCCACTTAGTCTTTACAAGGTTTTGATCACATTAATCTGACCTAGTTGCTTGCAACAACAAATTTGTGATCTCTTATTCAACTCCTATATGTTCATCCTTCTTCTTCCTACACTTAGATTCACCTATTTGCTTGTCTCCTCATACTTCTGAAATTGTCTTCAAAATTGATTTTTCACGCACATTAAATCATTCATATACACTTGGATGGACCCTCTTACACCTCTTCAACTTCATCTTCTGACCCCTTCAACTTCTGACCTCTTCAGCTCATACAAAAGGATCTAAATGACATCACCTTAAAACTGTCATATTGTAATTATTACATTTGCAGGCATGTCAGTTACAAGTGCAGACCTTCCTTGAGTTGTCATAGCACTTCTAACACCTATGAGGGACTAGAAAACATCCCTGAACTCGCTGCAACTCTGAAACAACTGAAAATATTCCATACTGACATCTGCAGTCTTCATTTGTAACGGTTTATTCCTTTTTTGACTTCTTCTCAACATGGATTCCTTTGTCTTCTAGCTAACAAGGATCATGTAACAAGTGTTACGAAGGTTTGTGTACGTTACAAAGATCCTCTCCTTGCCTTCTAAAGCCTTAACAAGCTTTGTAACTCGCCATTTTACCGTCAAGCCTCCATTAGAGCTTATGTGCTCTACTAGGTGTATGAACTACAAAACACAGTCTTCAACTTGAATGTAAGAGACATACTTTTAGCTCATGTCAAGCAATGCAAATAGGATGGATGACTCTTCAAGATGTTCATATCATAACCATGTGCTTGGAGTGTTGCAGGTCAGGGCACAAGACTCCATTATTCCTCTTCTTCTCGGCTGGGTATACACACAGTCATGGCAGCTCAAGAACACAGTCACAAGATTGGTTGACTCACACTAATGCATGGACTTGCAGAGCTTCTTGATGCTTGTAGAATGTTATATGTGACCTCTGGATCACCTTCAAAGACTTGGAGCTACCCTAGCATCTTCATTCTCTTTATGCAACATTGATTAGGACAAGGTCCTAATGGACTTGTATGCTCAGAAAACCAGTCTCCATAAAGTGAGTTAGTTCACCCATGAAATCACCTGGTCATAGCTCTTATAACACCTTTCTGGAAAGCTATGCTCCTTGTGCAACTTTTCAAACCAACAGCAAGCATCATTTCAAGGTTTATAGATTCTATATGCATGCATTTCTGAGACTACTCACACTAGGTGTTAAGACACCAAAAACCAGTCTTGTCCTAGAGACTTCCAACACACAAAACTTCACTTTCATGTCCAACCAATGCCTTGAACACTTCACTAGAGACCTCTACTCCATCTTCAAACACTTGCTTGCAAGGGTTATGTGAAGAAATCCACATTTGCATTCTTGTTCCTCAGCTCTTCTTGGCAGACCTAGTGAGGCATTTTGAACCATTAGAACTTAGACACAAAGTCACTTCACCAGATTAATTCATGGGCTCAAACATGTCATGTAGGACCTCTAGCAGCTATCCATACTTACCTTTCACTTTAACAACAAGATTTCACATCAAAACCCTTCCAAAGTAACATGACTGGTTTTTCCCTATATAGGCCTCAAGCGGTAGATCATTTTGAGTGACTTGTTTCACTAAAATCATATAAGTAACCCACCTGAAACTTCTCATGGACACTTGGGGCACCTCCTAAGCTTTCTCCCACAGTTGGCCTTTCACCATGAAACCTTCTATACATGACTGTACCAGCAAATTCTTGCAAAACAGAGATATTTTTGTACCTTACCAGCTGACCTAGAGAATGAGACCACAGCCAAAATGAGCGAGAGTTCTCCGCAAGCTAGAATCATCACTTTAGCATTTCCATGCAGTTTGGAGACAAGAAACTTCATATTTTGCCTATCACTCAAAACCTAGGGTTTTGGGAGGGTTTAAACCAACCTAGCTTCTTAAGGATCATTAATAATGCTTAGGGCATCATTTTACCCCATTCCAATTGCAAAATGATCTCGACTCCATGCCCCAACATTGATGAAAAGCTTAGGTCACCATGCAGAGATTTAACATATGAATGAGCACTTCAAACTTGACCCTCGAATTGGAAATGACCATTTTGAAAGTTCGGTAAAGCCAAAAACCAATTTTCTTGCTTCTCCCTTTGAGTTTTGGCTTGAAACTTTGTCCATAACACTGCATTGACCTTCTTCACATGTCCCAAGACTCATTTTACTCCACACCTATCTAAAACTCATCATCCACCATGACTTGTGTCTACTTACATGGTTTGTCCTCAAGAACATGCCTTCAAAGGCCTTGAACATGCCTCTACCAACTAAATTGTGACCTGTAGCACCTTTCACATGCTCTCTACAATGTCACAACACTCTCCTCATGTTTGTACTCACCCGCCTCAGCTTGTTTTGCTTCATACCCAAAGCCATGTTTGCATTAGATCTTAGAACTAGGTCTAATTGAGCTTGTTTGCACCATGGTTCTTAAAACCTGACCTATTCTTCATCATGAAAGCCCTTGCACGCCTTTGAAACACTTAATAGGACCTGTTGGACACCTTTGGAGTTCACACCAAGCACCTAGTTATTTGCCAATGCACCAATACCTTGTGTATACACCATGACACGTCACACCAAGCACTTCAAACACACCATTTGAGATCTGAGGAAGGCACTACCAATCAACCTTCACGCCCCTGAATGGTTTACACCTCACCAACACTCTTTGCTATCAATGCCACATGATATTAATGGCAACATCAATGAAACAGGGTTCAACAAATACTTATGGAGAATTTTTTGGGGTTTACCGTCGAGCTAGTGTTGGATACTCGGAATCCATCACCCTTACGGTGAACTTGTTATAGTAAGTGTATCTATATCTATTTTTTGTCTAACATGGGAGAACATATTCTATGGTTTTTGAGCTAATTATAGGGTCTTCTTCTATGCCCTGGTTAAATTTTTTTATTAATATTATGGAATGTGGAAGTTAATGAAGCTAACCAAACAATTTAAGAAAATGTTCATGAATTTTGACTCGGAAGAGACGACCATTTTGCAACTATAATGCATGAAGAACCCATCGAGGGAGTTGTCACACTACAAAAAATAAATACACTTCAATTATGGATTGAATAAGAAAATCATAAACACCTCACATGTTCTCACATTATTTTCTAGTACCTTACTATGTCTTTATTGTTGTATAGTATGATCATTCAATTCAAATATCCCATTGAGAAAAAGTGAAATATTAGCAGCTACTTTGGAGTTGTTCGTAGGAAATGTACTATCATCTAAGGTGTGATGTTCATAACTAATATTAGAAAATATGGTTTGTTTGGAATAAGAGATTAGATTCCTTTTGAAATTGATATTTATGGAGAGGTTGTAAGGTTTTATAGTCGAGCTAGTGTTGGATACTTATACTCTGCTATTAACTTCTATAATTATTTATCTTGGCATGGGAAACAATATACATCATTTTTTAGCTAATTTTAGGTGCTTTTTCTGTGCTCCGGTTTAAAAATCTTTTTTAAGTAATATTATGGAATGCAAAAGCTAATGAAGTTGACCGAATACTTCGTGAAAATGCAAATGAATTTAGACTTAGAAGTGACAACCATTCAACTGCTATAATCCATGAATAACCTGTGGAGGGAATCATCAAACGGCGGTGAATAAATATCAATTCATTCATGGGCTATAATATGTGGATATATATTTATCTATTGTCATGAAAAGGAAACAATATTAATGGTTTTCGAGCTAATTTTGGGGTCTTTTTATTTGCCCCATTTTAAAAGTTTTTAAATTAATTATATGGATTTCGGAAGCTAATGAAGGTGACCAAACAATTAATGAAAATGCTCGTGAATCTAGACACAAAAGTGACAACCATTTCGTTTTTATAATCCATGAAGATCTCGTCGAGTGATTCATCACAAGACGACAAACAAATATAATTTCAGTTAGGGGTTAGGTAAGCAATTCATATATGCTTCACATTCTTTCCAGTCTTATTATGTCTTTATTGTTGTATTGTATGTATATTTAGGTCAAATATCCCATTGAGAAACTATAAAAGATAGTTGACTACTCTCGATTTAATTGTGGGAAATGAAATATCATCTAAGGTTTGATGTTTGAAACTAATATCATAAAATATGGGCCGTTTGGAGTGAGAGAATGGATTCCTTTTGAGGTTGATATTGATGGAAAGGTTATTGGGTTTTGCGAATGAGATAGTGTTAGATACTTGGATTCCATTGCCCTCACAGAACACTTGTTATAGTAAGTGGATCTATATTTATTTATAATTTTCTAGCATAGGAAACAGTATGTATACTTTTTGAGCTAATTTCAAGGTCTTTTATTTGTGCCCAAGTGTAAAATTTTGTTTAATTAATATTATGCAATGTAGAGGCTAATGAAGAAAACCAAACAATTTATGAAAATGCACATGAAGTCAAACCTAAAAATGATGACCATTTGGTGCTATAATTCATGAAGAGTCCGTTGAGAGAGTTGTCACACAACAGTGATAAACTTCATTTCAAGCAAAGGCTGAATATGATGACAACCTATGTCTATCAAACAATTTTTCGATGATTGTAATTTTTCAATATTAGCCCTAATAATACAAAATACAATTATTTATATACTACTAATAAAATATATACAAGATCAACCTCTATTTATTTAGCTTTTCTATTATATATTCATGTATATTTACATTATTAATATAAAAAATGGTATTCAGATTTTAAATATCAAAATCATATGTGACGGTTATTTCAAAAAAAGTTCAAATTTTTTATAGCTAAAATCATGAAAAAAAATCTTATAAATTTATCTACTCTTTATCACAAATAGAGAGAAAAACAATAATTAAAATTTAATATTAAATTCTTACAGAGAAATGTAATAGTAAATTGTGAAAATAAAGACGGAACTTGTAAATAGCCATCATGTTTAATTAAAGCCTGGAAATTGAGAAGAGTAATAGGTTGTGCAAAGATGCTTATATATTTAAGTGTATTTTTTGTGTGAAATACATTTTAGGCAATTGCAAAAGAAAAAAAAATGTGCTTATATTTTATACAACAAATTATTTCTATTTAAGTAAAAATTTTACACGTAAGGTGGTCGAGCGCCACAAATTAGATTTGCCAAATCTTAATTTTTTTGAAAGGAATTACGAATACTCTATACAAATATTTTTTACAATAAAGGTGTCATGGTCGCTATTCAATTTTGGGATCAATGCCACAACAACAATTCTTTCATGAAATGCATCAAAATCATCCATTGTGTCACTTATTCCTAACCTCAAACAACAATTGCCAAGGCTTTTTGCAAGTTGCTTTTGGCAATGAGAATGTGGTTACTTTTGGCGATGCGACCTGTGAATGAATGAGCATTATTCTTCCATCGAGCATCCACTATAGAGAAAAGTTGTGTAGAACTTCCCCCCACGACGACCGCCTTCCTGGAGGCCTCTTTGAATTGGAGGGTGTTGCACCTCACCTCCCTTCATCCCTCTTCATGTATTAACTCCCTCACTACCCTTTCCACCACCTCCTTCATCACCCACCAATTGGGCCCCCTGTAATGCCACTCCAATGTCGTTCACAAGAAAGAAAGCATTCGTCTTCTACTTTGCCACAACCGGCCACGCAAGCAGCGAAACCCCACACGAGACACTCTCCAAAACAAAATTCCACCTGCACTGGCTCACGAAGCCCCCCGTCGACAAGTGAGAAAGAATGGCTATTTGCGGCACCCACGACATACACACTCAGCCTCGATCGCCCTCGCGAGTCTGCGTCCCAAACCTAGGGGGAGGAACTCCGACTAAAGCAGCCACAGAATGCCACCTCCAACTCTAGCACCAACTCTCTCGTATGCTCTGCCGCAAGAAACACCACGAAGATCACCTACGCTGCCAGTTAGTAATTGGCCGACCAAATTATCAATGACTGAAACAGACGAAATTAAAAAAAAAAAAATCAGCTCTCCTTAATGATGCGCCAGGTGGATGGCGAAAAATGTGACGTACGTCGACGTCCAAATGTATCTCAGTTGTTACTGTCACTATCGATGTCAAAGCCAACCCCTTGCGATCCTGTTTGGAGAATGCCTTCGGCATAATAATAAGAAGTTTAAATTTGCAATGTAATAATTAATGGGATGTACTCTATAGAAGATGACTTAAATTTTAATCCCCACACCACATTGAGGCAGCCTACAACTTAGAGGTCAATCGGAGCTTAACTTTAACAAATAACCTAATTATCACAAGATTCAAGCTTCCACATAATCAATATTAACTTAAATTGACACATAAAACAATTATATTTTATATACACATTCTTTCAAAATGACACATTCTTTCAACGATCTTCTATGTACTTTGCATACACTTGGTCATCGTTAGAAAGCAAGGGATTCAACGCATGGCTGCGGATAGGGCTGCAGACAGGACTAGACAGGGCTGCGACAGGGAGGGCGGCGAGTGGAGGACAGGGCTGTGGGCCAGGGCTGCAAGTCAGGGCTGCGAGTGGAGGACAGGGCTGCGAATATTCGTGATTCAAAGGCCAATCTTGGTAAAAGTCAAATTAAATAAGTCAGTTTCTCAAGTAGACCCACCAAACCTTTTTCATTCTCTACAGCACTCTTTATATATTTCTATCAAATCTGGTTTCAACAAGACATGCAAACCATGATTAAACATGAGGGTTTCAAAGACAATCCAAATATGGCACTACAGAGATCTATTATCCCAGAAACACATATAGCAATAGAAAACAAAAATTGGGGAAAGGTAGAAGTCTTCCAAAATCATACAGCGGGTACAGCTAAAAAGTTGGTATATGTGAATGCAAAACAGTACAAAGGGATTCTACGGCGTAGGCAGGCCAAAAAACTAAGAAGAACCCAGAAGAAAAACCTCACTCTGATTCTACCGAAGGCAACAAACAACAAAGAGAATTTTTTTTTTCAGAGAACATAAAATGGAAGAAAAACAATCAAGTCAGAAGGATAATAAAAAGGATCCAAAGCTGAACAAAACTGACAGAACTGCAACATACAAGGAGGAAAGGGAAGACGCAGTCCAGGACTCTAAATACCTATACAATCCTACTTCAACCCCTCTTTTGTGGTCTTCAGAACTATATGTGAAGGAACTCATGAACATGAAAGAAAGGCTTGGAATTTTAGAAAACCAGAAATTGCAAGAAAACAGTGAGAGGAAAGAACTCACAGAAGTCAGATACAAGTTAGAAAGAGAAAATAAAATTCTCAAAGAACAGGGTCTAAATCTTCAAAACCTCATGGAAAGAGGGCAACAAGAGTTAACCATGCTAAAACAAGATCTGGGACATGAAAACAAGGGGAGAAAAAAGACCTGAAATGGTAAAAGGGAAGGAAACAATTCAGATAGATGAGATCCAATCAGCAATTAAAGACATGGAAATAAAAGAAAATCAACTAAAGGATCGGATAGAAGAAGCCAAAACTTGGTCTCAATTAGTAAGTGGATCATCAAATGAACAAAGGCAAGTCATGGAGAAACGCATCAAAACACAGATAAAAGAAGAGAAAGATCAACAAGACAGAGCAGTAAATTTTATTATCAAGGGTCTAAAAGATTTTGGTGAAAATGAGAGAACTGACATATTGGCAAGAGACTTTCTTAAAGACGAATTGAAGTGGACATGTTACATACAACAAGCAAACAGGATTGGCAGGAGAACAGAGGGAGGAAAGGACCGACACGTGCGAGTGGTCATGAGAAAAATAGAAGACAAACATGCTATCCTAAAAAACAGGGGACTTCTTAGAGGCACACACATATATCTAGATGAGGATTTGACATTCGCTCAACAAGAAGACTGAAGGAAAGAATGGGAGAAAGTGAGAAAAGCAAGGGAAGCAGGAAAATGGGCACAGATGAGAAATGGGAAAGCCCAAATCAACGATCATTTATCAAACAGGAAATAGGAATTAGGGGCCCCACGGGAATTCATGCACATAGTAAGCTGGAATTGCAGAGGATATCCATGGAGAAGAGGACCGGGTTTGGGGCCCATAGCAGAAGGGAAAGATATTATTATTCTTACAGAAACACATGAGCACGAAGGTTGCAAGGTTCCAGAATTTGAAGGCTACAAGAAAATTTCAGTTTGGAACGAAGGGAATGAAACAGGGAAAGGCCACAGCGGAATCACAGTGTTAATCAAGGAAATATGGCTCGAAAATGTCAAAGTTGAAAAAGAAGATCCAAATAAGCAATACATATGGCTGAAAATAACAGATGACAAGACAACAATTAGATTAGTTGCCTGTTACTTTGCACCGAAAGGTTCAAAGACATATAAGAGAAGAAATCTGGATAGCGAAGATCCATACGCTTCAATAAAAAAAGACATTTATGTTTTCAGTGCATTTGGAGAAATAATTCTATTGGGTGATTTCAATGCAAGGACTGCAAATAACCAATCCCTTCAGTTGACCAGCTTAGAAGGAGGTGAAGACAATCTGTTGTGGCTTAAAGAAGAAGAGAACAACCTTTGGGAAAGATTATCTCAAGACGGTAGTGGAGGGGTGTCACATTTTGGAGTTGAGCTTCTAGGCCTATGTAGCTTATACAACATGGTCATTTGCAATGGCATGAGGGCTTGGCCCAGATCAGGCAATATCACTTGTAAAACATACAATGGTCAAAGTGTAGTAGACTATGTAATTTGTTCTCAAAGTTTTATCTCCACGCTACTTGAGTTTGAAATTGGAGATTGTCCTATCGAATTAAAATCAAATCATAGTCCTCTCTTGGTAAAGCTTGGGACCGTCTTCAATCAACAACAAAGGAATCAGGCTCATCACATGCAAAAGGCATCTCAAAAACAGGGAAAAATCATTCTCAATAAAGAAAATCAGGAAATATTTGTTGCAGCCCTTAAGCAGCAATTTCAGATAATGAGGAAGGATATAGAGAACACGACGTCCAAGGGAATGAGTGGTTATATACATAGTAATCTGTTGATATCCTTAATCCAAAAGGCTCTAAGTGTTTGTGAGAGATCTAAACCTAGAAAGAGAGCGGCAAATACTTTTCCGACAAACCCGTGGTATGATGAAGAGTGTAAAGCTGCCAAGAGAGCTTTGAAAGAAAGTGGGATGAACAAAGAAAATAAAAAGACTTATGAGAGATTGGTACAACACAAAAAAGAAAGCTATGTGTGCAAGAGAAGGACAGAATTAATTTCTCTTGGAAAACACAACCCCAAAGGTTTTTGGAAGGAGCTACAACAAAAGAAAAAATACATAGAAAATAATATCACAGGTGCTCATTGGTTAGAATATGCAAGGACCCTTTATGAACGTCCTCAACAAAAAGATATTCCTCCCATAATCGAGACTTCGATTGAGCTTTTTTCGACAGAAGACATCAAGCAGGGCATAAAGAATCTAGCAAGTGGTAAAGCTCAAGACATCGATGGTCTACAGGTTGAATTTTTAAAATGGGGGGTTGAGGTCCTCACGCCACACATCAGAAAAATATTCAATGATGTCAACCAGAATGGATTTCCAACAGAGTGGACGACTAGCGTTGTTATTCCTCTATTTAAAAGTGGTGACATTAATAACCCGTCCAATTATCGCACCATTATGATCAACCCTCTTCTTGGTAAACTCTTTGGAGGCATGATAGAACGGAGAATCAGCAGTTGGGCCGAAAGAGAGGGTAAAAGAGCAAAAGGGCAAGCGGGATTTCGACCTAAACACTCAACAATTGACCATTGTATCACTCTTAGGCATTTGATTGAGAAGGTTTGGGACACCCAAGGAGAAGAAGCTTTTTGTTGTTTTGTTGATTTCAGGAAAGCTTTCGACACAGTGCCCAGAAAGAAACTTTGGGACAAGATAGAGGAGCTTGGGATTCCAGATGAGTTTAGAGTAGCAGTTCATAAACTGTATGAGCAGGTGAGAGCTAAAATCAGAACCAGAGAAGGTCTTGTCACTGCCAAGGTTGCCCTCTTTCTCCCACTTTATTTGGGCTATACATTGACAATCTTGAAGAATGGTTGAACAAAATTGAGGGAGGAGGTATACAGTTAGTAAGTTACATGGTGAAGTTACTTCTATATGCTGACGACCTTATCCTAATTTCAAAAACAGCCCAAGGATTGAGGGAATAGCTAAAAGCGCTAGAGCTCTTCTGCCAAGAAGTCGGAATGCAAGTGAACACTAGCAAAACAAAAATCATGATTTTCTCCTTGAAAAGGAAAGAGAGACAAAGTATCTTTCTTTTTGAAGGGAGCCCTTTGGAAATAGTCACTGAATACAAATATCTTGGGATTGACTTTCACCACAAACTTAGCTGGGAGACTTGTAAAGCAAAAAGGATACAGGGAGGTTGGAAAGCATCTTACCTACTTCAAAACAGGTGCAGGAAAGCTGAACTTTGGGACTGGAAAACTAAGAAAACCCTTTTTGGATTGTTGGTCACTCCGTTGTTCTCTATGGCTGCGAAGTTTGGGGAAGTAGCATGTCAAATCACGGGTGGAGACAGACAGAGAGAATCCAGAAACATCTAATCACAAGCACCCTTAAAGTCAAATCAACTGTTCCTTATGAGATCTTGTTCGCTGAAGCGGGTACTTTCTCGTTGGAAGCTTCGGCAATATCTCGGATGATAAGCTATCTGAAAAAAGTTGAAAGCATGGACAATCTTCGCTGGCCCAAAATCGTTGTGGACGACACTTTGGAATGCAGAAAGAAAACCTGGATGAATCAGAATACTAAATGGATGAACAAATGGGGCATCAACTTGCAAGAGTGTCCTAACAACAACAGGGAAATAAAAAATTATGTGATAGAAAAGTTCAGGACTGCCATGTGGACGGGTCAGATTGGTCGAAAGAAAGCACATTATATCAAAGAATTCAATCCCACTAGGGAACATGATGAAAAAGCTTATCTAGGGGCAGCTATCAAGGGTAAAACAAGGATTCTAGTGGCACAGTTAAGAACCAGATCGCATCATCTTCGATGCGAAACTAGTAGATGGACTATTCCAAAGGAAGATTGGGAAAGGAGAATTTGTCTTTTCTGCAGCAAAAGGGTCGTCGAGACAGAATGGCATTTCGTCATGGAGTGTTCAGCATATGATGATATCCGTATTTCAGTATGAAAACAACCTGAGGGTGGACAGACTAGAGGAACTCTTCGAAGGAACAAAGCTTCAAGCGACCGCGGGTTTCATCCTCAAGATTCATAGCCGAAGAGCGGATATTGAAAGGAGTCTGAAATCTGATTAAAATCTCAGTTTTTGTGGTCCCATAGACTCTTCAGTCTCGTGGACGTCATTAAAATATTTCATTTCATTTCATTTCATATTAACCCAACAAGTTACACACTTGAATCACTCAAAAAACAAATTTATACTTCTCTATAAGTTCAGAAAGTGTAAGGATTCTCCTTCATTTAGCATTAAACCATAAAAAAGGCCGAAATACTTCACTTGAGGGCAACGATTCAAAGGTTGTTTAGGCAGGGAAAAAGTATACTTCCCTGTTGGGTCACTGGTTAGATCACGCTAATTTAACAGAAATCCATAATATTAAGAGATCCTTCAAGAAAAATTGCTTATGGATTTAGAGGATCCACGTTTGAGATCATACATATCTAGAAGAAAATCTCCTAAAATTAACTCCGACAGATGGCATAGATATGCTTCCAGCTAACAAAACTATATGCAATATCTGACAAACTAAAGCAAAATTACTAAACGATTTAGATGATTAACATTTCCGACAATACTTTCCAGAAGAATCTCTCCTAAGATTAAACCTGACAGATGAAATACTATGCTTACAATTAACAAAATTATCGGCAAACTCTGATAAATTAAATTATTAGGCTTTCATTTTACACAATGACAAGCTCAAATTTAAACATAATGATAACTCATTCCTTCAACACAGCCTGCGGGTTTACAGTTAACATAAAATGATTATTTAGGTAAAATCGGCTGTGAAGATCAGCTCACCTCCACGCCAAAGCTCTGGTTAAACTCGTAAAACGTCCTAACCCGCAGATTCGCCGCAGCTAAAAGCGCATCCTCCGAAACCGCTTCCAAAACCGCTAGCGGTAAATTTTTATCCTTCTGTTCTTCTTTCAAAGTGGAATTACACGGGCTACAGAAACAAATGTCCACGGGATACCGTTTTCGGTTGAGCAGTTTTGCTTGAAATACGGCGGACGGCGTTGAAATGCAGGGGCTTAATATGGAAGGCGGTTTTAAATTGATCGGCAAAAGTCGTCGTCTGTGGATGTAATTTCTGGGGTTCGAAGCCGAAGCAGTGTTGGAATATTTAAGCGGTTTTGGTAAGGGTGGATTTGCATGTAGGAGTGGCACGCAGGAAGCCATTTTTGCTGCGGCGTGGCCGATTCGCGGCACAGGTTTGGCATTTCGTTATCTTCGATTATGTGTAATTTAGGTCCAGCGAGGGAAAGATTAAAAATGTTAATTTATTAATTTACTATTATAATGGGTATAAACATGAACATAATCATTGAAAAAGTTTGGTAGGAAAAGAAAGAAGTCTTTTGTTGTTTTGTTGATTTCATGAAAGCTTTTGACACCGTCTCTAGGGATAAGTTATGGTGCAGAATGCAAGAGTTTGGCATACCAGTGCAACTCAAAGCAGCAGTGTATAGATTCATAGCGTTTATGAAAAGGTGCATATTAAAATTAGAATTCAAACAGGTATTTCAGAGAGCTTTAAGAGTGACATTGGTGTTAAGCGGGAATGTCCATTACCACCCACACTCTTTGGTTTATATATAGACCAACTTGAAGAATTGTTAAATACAGAGGGTGGTGATGGTATCTAGTTAGGTGAGTATGTTATAAGGCTTCTTCTATATGTTGATGACCTTATATTGAGTGTTACGTATGTTCAAGGATTGCAAAAACATTTGCTCACACTTGAATTTTTTTGCTAAAAAGTGGGTATGCAAGTTAATATAAGCAAGACCAATATTATGATCTTTAGCAATAGAAGGAAATGAAATCAGCAACAATTTTCCTTTGAGGGTAGTATTCTAGAAGAAGTAACATACTACAAATACTTGGGGATTGACTTTAACAACAAACTTACTTGGGAGACTTGCAGGAGAAAAAAATTGTAGGAGGGTGGAGAGCTCTTTATGCTTTACAAAACAAATGCAAAGAAATAGAGTTATGGGATTTGAAAACTACTCAAACCCTTTTTGAATTATTAGTTACTCTGGTTTTACTTTATGGGTGTGAAATATGGGTGTGAAATATGGGCCAGCAGCATTCTAGTATCAAAATGGAAACAAACTGAGAGAATTCAAAAACATATGATCACAAGCAAATTCAAGCTAAAAGTTGTTGGCATGTGGTCTTATAGGTGTTGCCATTGATGCAAAACCACATTAATGACAAGGTGGATAATGGAGTAGGGTTAGATGATGATGTGGATGATGTTGACATGATGGTTCAGATGTGTACATGATGCTACTAGGTGATTCTGTGAGGATTGTTTCCTCTTGCAAGCATATTTAGGTGTTCTAGTTAGCACGTGTGATGTTGCATGGTGGTATGAACTTCTTGGTTGCTTGAGAATCATGTTAGCATGATGGATAACATGTTTGGAAAGTGCTTGGGCACTCACATCAGTTGTGTGGTGCAGATACAGGTGATTGACTATGTTCCAAGTGCTCATTTAGAGCAGGTATGGATGTTAAGGGGTATGTGATTGAGCTTTGGATCTATATGAGCTCATTGATGCATGTATGTAGGTGTGTCGTGGTATACCAGGTATGATTTTAGTCATTTATGGAGCATGTGATGATGTTTTTAGCTAGGCCGACCTACTTAAGTCACTTGTGACTATTATGATTTGAATTCGGGATGTTTTTATGATGCATGGGTCAAGCCAAAGGAGGGAAAAGGATTGTGTTTGAATTTGAAATGAAAAGGAACTTATAAAAACATTTCTTTGGGTGCTTTTGGAGCTAGTTGAGTGTGTGTAAGAATTTTGACCTAGGTGAATTTGTTTTATAAGTGCGTGAGCATGAATTAAGATTAAATCATGTGTATGATAGGTCAAGGAAGATCAACAAGCATGTTACAAGTGTTTGAAGACTTGAGAAGTGAAGGAAGAGCTAGATTGTGAAGGATTGGACACCTAGGGTTTGTATGAGGGTTTGAAGAAGTGTGAGTTGAACCAGTGGTCTCTATCAGTTGTGATAGCAATAAATCATAGATCATAACATCATAAGGTAGTTGAGTGGGTGCTTGATCATCTTGAGGGGTTGTAGCCTCCTTGTGGAGTTGGTGCTTCACAAAATTAGGGGTTGGTGCTCCTTATAGGGTTGTAGCTTTACTAAACTAGGGGTTGGTGCTCCTTTTGGGGTTGGTGCCTCACTAAATTTGAAACATATCAATATAATGATTATGTTTCAGTGGGTTTTCTTCCCCTTGAGGGTTTCTCACTTTATGTCTTGTGTCTCGTGTTGATATCTTGCTTATGGTTTCTTGCACGTGTGATAATTGATTGTATGCACACATATATGGATGGTTGAATGTTTATGACTATTTGAATAAGTAGATCTGAAATCTAAATTTAAAGTTTTGTAAGGACTGATTCGCCCCCCGCCCCTCTCTCAGTCCATTGTGCTTCTAACAATTGGTATCAAAGCATGTTCTTTTGGAGAAATTTAACCACTTGAAAGGAAATCTTCTGAAGCACGATTATGGAGTATTCTAAACAGTGATTTGGTATGTTCCCATTGATTAGTATGAGGGCTTATTTGAAACCATTAGGGCTTGATATATGGTATGACATCTATCAGGTTTGTTTATCCTCTTTGCAGTAAAGTGAAGTTTGTGGTATTACTCAAACTATTTTTCATAGTCAAGATGAGAATCTTATTTGGTATATTGATAGTGGCTATTCATCTCATATGACAAGTGACAAGAGTAAGTTTATAACCCTAAAGAAAAATGCTTCAGGGTCTGTGAGATTTGGAGACAATTCTGCCATAAATATTTTAGGAAGAGGTACTTTGAGTTTGGACAATGGAAAAACTATCACCAAGGATGTCTTATATGTTGAAGGCTTGAAGCATAATCTACTCAGTGCGAGTCAAATGGTTAAACAAGGGTATGTTCTTACCTTTGATGTGAAAGGTTGCAAGATAAGGAAAGGAAAATCAGATAAGCTTGTTGCAAAGGCAAAAAGAACTAATAGTAACATGTTCATTCTTAAATAAATCAACAAAGAAAAATGTCTTATGAGCAAGATGAATGATTGTTGGTTGTGGCATCAGATATTAGGTCATGTAAACTTTGATAATCTTGTCAAAATCAGCTCTAACAATTGTGTAAGGAACATGCCTAAACTCAACAAACCATAAGATACATTGTGCAAAGCATGTTTGCATGGAAAGAAAAGTAGAAGGAGATTCAAGACTAATGAACATGAGTCTACCATGAGTCCACTTCAATTAATTCATAATGATCTATGTGGGCCTACGAGGACTGAAAGTACTTCAGGTGATTACTACTTTATGCTTCTTATTGACGATTTCACTAGATACACTTGGGTTGCGTGTTTAAGAAACAAATTTGATGCATTGGATGTTTTTTAATCCTTCAAAGCTCTTATTGAACATGAGAAGAATGGAAAGATAAAATGCATTAAATTTGATAATGGAGGAGAATTTTGGTTTGATTCATTTGATGAGTTTTGTAGTGTTCATTGCATTAAGAGGCGGTTTCCAGTTTCTAGAACTCCTCAACAAAATGGAGTAGTTGAAAGGAAGAATAGGACTGTTCAAGAGATGGCAAGGACCATTCTTAATGAGTCTAAATTACCAGATGGTTATTGAAAGAAAGCAAATTGTATTGTTGTTTATATTCTTAACATGTGTCAGCTAAGGGTGAATAGTGATAAGACTCCTTGTGAGCTATGGAAAGGAAGACCAACTAATGTGGAGCATTTTAGAGTCTTTGGATGTAGATGCTTCATCAAGAGGACTGAAGAAAATCTTAGTAAGTTTGATTCCAGATATTATGAAGGTATATTTTTGGGTTATTCATCAAGAAGCACAACTTACATTTGTTATAACAAGAGATTGAAGACTATTGTTGAAAGTGCTAGTGTAAAATTTGATGAATCTTATCCTATGAGATCTTTTTCTAAGGCTAGTGAAACACTTTATGTGGATAGTTCTAAAGAAGAAGAGAATGAGGTTGTTTGAAAAAACAAAGAGGATGTTGATGAAGAAAGGCAAGATACCAAGGCTCCTTCTAAGCAGATTAGGAGAGGTCATCCTGAAAATCAAATTTTGGGGAAGAAAGATGTTGGAGTCACTATAAGAAGGAAATTGGTAAGTTTTCAAAATCAAGAGAACTCAACTTTCTTTCAAAAATTACAAATTTGGATTGTCTGGCTAGACTGGGGTGTCTAGAGAGGGATAACAGCGTCATGGGCGACCCAATCTAAGATTTGGGCACCCTGGTGTGCGAAAATGACAAGAAAACTTCCTCTAAGGTGTCGCTGAGTGTTTGTCTGTATTCGCTTTGTATCTCGTGGATATCGATGTATGAACGCCAACGTTTTTGTAGACCTGCAATGAAGAATCACCTACAAAACCATAGACAAAGCATCGAAACCCTAAAAAAAGATGCATATGAAGGGTGATGTAGATGAAATAGCCTTGTGTGCTTTGTGATGGAGCTAGATGGATGCAAATGTAGCTGTGGATGCCTTTGATGGATGCAACCTTAGGTGGATATAGTTAGTGCTTAGTGTTTGGTCCCTTGTTATGGTCACATAAATTTATATTTATATGGTTCTCTTGCTTTAATTTTGTAACTAACCCCGAAAAGGCCGACCACCAAAAATACAAGAAGCTCAAACGGCTAGAAAGTGCCCAAAAAGTGAGAGGAAAGTGTAAAGAGGATCAGGGTGCCTAGAGGGGACCAAAGTGCCTTGGGCGCCCAGTCATGGCTGGGCGCCCCAGTCAAAAATAGGAAAAGCACAGTATGAGATTACAAACTAGGCAAGTACGGGTGCAAGATCAAAAGTAGCAACAAAACACAATGTAAAATGACCAAATACATGGGTTGATTATTACTCTTTTCACTCGAGAAACATATGAATAGTAGTATGAGACCGAGACTAAATAATGACTCAAAGTGCATGATTTTGTGTCTACACTGTGAATGAAGAGCTAGATTAGATTGAAAAGAACAAAACTTGGGAACTTGTACCTAGACCAAAAGGTAAGATTGTGTCTGGATCTAAATGGGTGTTTAGAAACAATCGAAATGAGAAAGGAGAAGTTATAAGAAACAAAGCAAGATTGGTTTGTAACGGATATGCTCAAGTTGAGGGAATTGACTTTGATGAGACATTTGCTCCTGTAGCTAGAATGGAAGCAATTAGATTATTCTTAGCATATACAGGGTTCAAAGGCTTTAAATTTTATCAAATGGATGTCAAATATGCCTCCTTGAATGGATATCTCCATGAGGAAGATTATCTGGAGTAGCCTGATGGTTTTTCTTTGACTAATAAAGTTGATTATGTGTGCAAACTGAATAAGGCTCTTTATGGTTTAAAATAAGCCCCTAAGGCTTGGTATGAAAGGCTTGACAAATACTTGTGTCGCTGATAACAACTTGTATATCAAAAGTGAAGGAGATCATCTACGTATTATTGTAGTTTATGTAGATTATATTATTTTTGGTGGAGGTAGTGATCAAATGACTCACATTTTTTCTGAAGCTATGAAGAAAGAGTTTAAGATGTCTATGTTAGGAGAGCTCTCCTTCTTCCTTGGACTTCAAGTAAATCAATCTGACAAAGGTATATTCATCTCTCAATCTAAGTATATCAAGGAAATTCTTAAGAAGTTTCGATGCAAGCTTTACAAGGAAGATGACTCTTCTAAGGTAAACCAATCTGAATATAGATCCATGATTAGAAGCTTGCTTTGTGCTACTACTTCAAGACCTGATATTGTGCAAGTTTTCAGTTTAGTTGGAATATTTCAAGAGGATCCTAGAGAATCACACCTACAAGTAGTGAAAAGAATCTTTAGACGCCTTAAAGGCACTACTGAATTTTGTTCGTGGTATCTAAGAAGTGAAAACTTTGAATTGAGGGCCTAGTCTAATGTTTATTGGGAAGGTATTATGGATGATAGGAAGAGTACTAGTGGTGGTGCATATTTTGTTGGTGAATGTCTTGTTTCTTGGTCAAGTACGAAATAATATCTTATGGCGCTCTCAACATGTGAAGTCGAGTATGTTGTTATTGCTTGTTGTTGCTCTCAAGTTACTTGGATGAGGGAGACCTTGGAAAACTATAAGATCGAGAGTGATGGACCTACACCTATTTTGTTTGATAGCACTAGTGCAATCAGTGTATCAAAGTATGCACTTTTGCATTCTATGACAAAACACATTCCTATTCAGTATCACTTTCTAAGAGATCTTGTAAGCAAAGGTTGCATCAAGTTGGAGCATATGTCTACAAAGGAGGAAGTGGCTGATATACTGACAAAACCTCTTCCAAATCCTACCTTTGAGTATTTAAGAAGTATGTTGGGAGTGATCTTAGCTCCGGATAAATTTTGATTGGTCTAAAATGTGTGTTCGGGATCAAGAAATGAGATAAATCTGCTCCAAGCAAGTTGGTAATTGTTGTTTGTTTGTGAGATGTCTTGGTCACCATATAAGAGGTATGTGTTACATCATGTGTACAAGATCTGTAGTGAGTCATTTGTCGATGGTAATGAATGTAGTTATTTTTGAGTCATCTTAAGATGTGTAATCAAAGTTTAAGTGAACATATTGAGTTTGTCCTAAGTCTAAATGACACGAGTATGTGGTCTGTGAAGTCCCTTGGTGATTGTATTGTGTCTTATGAAGTGTCATGAGTGGTGAAATAAGTATTAAGCATAACTATGTGTCCATGATGTGTGTATTGTTATGAAGTGTCTCAGTACATTCATTTTTCTTCTTAAAGGTATAATTTTTTCACTATACGTGGTCTGGGAATGAGTTCTTGTCTATGTGTCTCAGTGAGTCGCATGTCATGAGTTCCAAAAGGTGTATATGGATCTCTGAATTTGTTTGAAAGTGCTTCTGTAACATCATGTATAATGTTTTGATCGATTAAGCATGAAGGTGAAGTTTTGTGCAGAGCTATCAAGGGTGTATGAGGTAAAATCAAGAAGAATTCTGGTAAGTTGATGACATAGTTTGTCTCCAAATCATGGAAAATTGTGCTCATGATCTTGAAGGATGTACCTACAGTGTTTATGGTCTAAGATGAGAACATGGGAACAAAATTATGCATTTTGTGGTATCTCTATCTTAACTAGCCTATCACAGTGTAATAAGAGCGGTATGAATGGAAAGTGAGGTTTGAAGGTCAAAATGATGGTGTCTAGGGCCATTTTTTGTGGAAATCATATACACATGGAGAGATACAAGATTAAAAAGGTTTAAAGTCTTTAAAATGTCTAGATTCATGGGAATTTCTGACAGTTGGTGAGTTGACTATAAATTCCAAAAAGGCCTAATTTGATATGTGTATTTTTGCAAACTGGGTTTGTTGAGCTCAAGGACATGGTACAAAGCTTATAGTGCAGATAATATAGCCTAATGGGTGTCTACATCAGGAAAGAAATCATCATGAAAGTATATATATCAAAAATTATGAGTGCATCTCGAGGTAATTAGGGCTAGTAGATTGTAATAGAGCAAGTTGATGGTAAAAAGAAGGCATCATGAAATTTTAGTTGATTCTCAGAGTTTTGTTGACATAGAAAGGTGTGTTGAAGTCTTATTATGGACCTTTGATGGTCAAGAGCATAATAAGATGCATTTAGAATTTGTGACTTATGGAACCTCTGATTGTATTGAAGAAAGTTGTTAAATGATACAAGTTATAGTGAACTCAGACTGAATGTAAGCTCCTTCAAGTATGGGTATTAGAAATTTTGCATTTTTTAATAAGCCTAAGATCTTATGAAGAAGGTATATGGTTGCACGAAGATGGTTTGAATTCTTTATGTCATACAAGAAAGTAGATTTTGTGTTTTAGTTGCATCATGAGTAGGAATGATGAGCTATAGGTGTAGAAGGCAGAGTATGCAATCATTTACATGTACGTGTGTCTAAAGATGTCTCTGAAATCTTCTAAGTAATTTTGAAGGTATGACATAGAAATTACAAGGTGATTGAAGTTCATAATTGTTAATGTCAAGTGTGGTTGAGTGCTCAAGTAAGCTAAAATGGTAGTTTAACAAGATACAAATGTAAGATGATGGTATGTTGCACTTTTTAATGTATTCGAGCCTTGAGGAAGTGATACATCCATGTGTGAAAGGGTGGGTCATAACCTCTAAAGATGATAAAGGTAGAAGATCTTAGTCTGTATTGTGATTTTTTGCTCCATGTGTGATATTAGCCAACTACAGGTACAATTTTTGCAAGAAACAAAGTGTTACTGCTTCTCAGGCCTGTAGGTGCCTAGTGAGGTATGATAGAAGTATAAGTAAAGAGATTCAACATTATTCTTAGCTCCATAAGGACAAACTTGATGGTGAAGGTGTGGAGAAGTGGGTCTCTTGGCTTAAGTTGATCATGTTGAGCCAAAATGTTGAATCAAGACCCCAAATTAGACTGTTACAGTGCTACAGTGGTCCATAAGACTGCATCTACAGGTGGATTGGTGTGTATGGTCCTACCAAGACAGGGGGAGCATGTGAAAATAGTTCTAAATGAAGGTATGGATGACTTCAAGGCAAACAAGACACGATACATGTGTTTAATTTTTTGGCTGGTTGGTTCTGAACCTCGAATGTTGAATTTCACCTATTTTGACTATCAAGAAACGAGAAAGTTGTTTAGGGTTGGGCAAAAGTGTCTCAATGATTTCTTCACAAAAACTCAAGGTAAGTAGCTCATTGTTGTACTTGATTACTAGATACAATGGTTTTGAGTCCAGGGGGAGTATTGTTTTGATGATTTAAAGCATGGATGACATGTTGTAGCGTGACAAAGTTGATTGAAAATGCACTGAGAAGTTTGATTAGAGTCATTATTCCTAGTATAGTATGGAGAGCAAGAAAATGCATTGAAAAGCCAATGATATGCCTAGACAAGTTGGTTTTTGGTCAAGAAATAAGGTATGATAGTTTGGTATGCTCATTTATGACATTGTTGGCATGATCCCAGAGTGTATGCTTCAAATGCTAATCTGCTACAGTGTTCCAATGAAGGCTAACACATGGTTGAGGTGGAAATAGCTTGTTTGTTCGTGAATAGAAGTTGGAAAATGGTGTTCTTGGCTCCAAGCAAGGTATGATAGTGCTTCTTCATGCTTTATTAATGCATTTAGATGGTATAGATGTTTGGCCTAGGGGGAGCATGGTAATTGCATGCTTGCAAAGAAGGAAAAAATCAGGATTTGTTTGAAGTTTCAAGGTTCTTGAGCTTGTATGATATATTTGGTTGATGTTTTTAACCAAAGAATGGTGTTATGAAGTTGTGGAAATTGAAGAACATGTTGCTACAGGTATGCCTTTGTCATTAATGTAAAAAGGGGAAGAAGTTCACATAGTTTTCCATCGATGAAAAAGGGGGATATTGTTGGCATGTGGTCCTATAGGTGTTGTCATTGATGCAAAACCACATTAATAACAAAGTGGATGATGAAATAGAGTCAGATGATGATGTGGATGATGTTGATATGATGGTTCATATGTGTACATGATGCTACCAAGTGATTCAGTGAGGATTACTTTCTCTTGCAAGCCTGTTCAAATGTTCTAGCTAGCCCAAGTGATGTTGCATGGTGGTATGTGCTTCTTGGTTTCTTGAGAAGCATGCTAACATGATGGATAATAGGTTTGGCGAGTGCTTGGGCACTCACATTAGTTGCATGGTGCAAATACAAGTGATTGGATATGTTCCAAGTGCTCATTTGGAGCATGTATGGATGTTAGGGGGTATGTGATTGAGCTTTGAAGCTATATGAGCTCATTGATGCATGTATGCAAGTGTATCATGGTATACTAGGTATGATTTGAGCCATTTTTAGAGCATGTGATGATGATTTTATTTAAGCCGACCTACTTGGGTCACTTGTGACTATTATGATTTGAATTTGGGATGTTTTTATGATGCATGGGTTGAGCCAAAGGAGGGAAAAGGGTTGTGTTTGAATTTTAAATGAAAAGGAGCTTATAAAAGTATTGTTTTGGGTGTTTTTTTGAGATAGTTGAGTGTGTGCAAGAAGTACGACCTATGTGAGAGATATGTTTTGCAGATGTTTGAAGCATGAATTGATATCATACTTAGGTGTGTGATAGGTCAAGTAAGATCATTAAGCATATGTGCAAGGGTTTGAAGACTTGAGAAGTGAAGGAAGAGCTAGTTTGTGAACGATTGAACACTTGGGGTTTGTATGAGGGTTTGAAGAAGTGCAAGCTAAAACATTGGTCTCTATCAGGTGTGGTAGAAATAAATCAGACATCAGATCATCATAAGGTGGTTGATTGGGTGACTTGATCATCTTGGGGGGTTGTAGCCTCCTTGTGGAGTTGGCGCTTACACACAATTAGGGGTTACTTCTCCTTGTAGGGTTGTAGATCTACTAAAATAGGGGTAAGAGCTCCTTGTGGGGTTGGTGCCTCACTAAATTTTAAACATATCAATAAAATTATTGTGTTTCAGTGGGTTTTCTTCCCTTTGGGGGTTTCCCACTTATATCTTGTGTCTTGTGTTGATGCATCTTGCTTATGGTTTCTTGTGCACATATGATAATTTGTTGTATGCACACATATATGGATGGTTGAATGTCTGTGAGTATTTGAATAAGTAAATCTGAAATCTAAATTTAAATTTTTGTAAGGACTGATTCACCCCCCTCTCAATCCATTGTGCTTATAACAAAATTTTTTGTCCCTTATGAGATTATTTTAGCTTAAATAGGTGCAATTCCAATTGAAGTTGTTATGGTTCGACTTCTAATATACCTCAATAAAATTGAACAAATGAAAACAAGCATGCGACCCAACATAGTCTTCAAAGAGCCATTATGCGTGAGAAAAAGGTCATGGGTGAATCAAAACATCAAGTGGATGAAAATATGGAATATTGAATGGAATGCATGGCCCAAGGACAATAAAGAAATAAAAGCATTTGTAATAGATAAGTTCCACAAAGCTACGTGGGAAAAAATGGGGAGAAAAAAGAGATACTACCTCGAAGAATTTAACTACACATGCGATCATCAACAAAAGGCCTACATAGGGGCTCTCATCCCTTGGAGAGTCAATATTCTCATAGCTCAACTAAGGACTAACTCCCATCGGCTTAGATGTGAATTAAGTAAATGGAAAAGACCTAAAGAAAAATGGGAAGAGAGACTGTGTCTTTTGGTCACATGGGCCAGTGGAATCAGAAAAAACACTTTATTATAGAATGTAATGCTTATAATGACATTCATTTGAGATATGCAATCAATTTCACAACATTGTCATTATATGATATGTTTAGTGAGGAGTTGATAGCTAAAATGGGGGACTTCATCATCAATATTAAAAAAAGAAGATAAGAAATGATGAAAATAAAAGAAACTGATTCTATTGTCTCATAGGCTATTTTTAGCCTCGTGGACGTTAAAAAGTTTTCATTTCATTATAGTTAGGGGAGGAAGATGAGGAATTAATTACACACGCTTGTTTTAGTATCGAGGAATAAAATAATATATTTGTATTAATTTGCAATGGGTTAACATAAATTATCACTAAAATGTGTTAAATATATAAGATATTTAATCATTGATCGAGTTAATATATGAGTAAAGGTAGTGGCCTATTCATGGTATTGTAAACTACAAGATTTCATGTATATTAATTAAAAAAACACACACATTTATCAAAGTGAATAGTTTATGAGATCATAAAAAGTTTAGCATATTCAACTACCACTCAAAGATATTGGAATCAAGGGTGAAGTTGTTTCTCGAAGAGGATTATTCTTTCTTTTATTGGTTTGGCTCAATAACATCTCCACTTCCTTTATCTTTGTCTCTTCATCTAGTTCCAACATGAAAACTCCTCTCATTTTTCTATGTACTTGGCTCGAATGCCTTTATAGGTTTGCTTTCAAGGATAAAACACTTGTATGTTTTCATTACACATGTTGTGCTAAAATTATATGTCCTCAAATGCTATCAATTGTCTCAACCACCTAAAGATGTTGAAATTGACAACAAAGTTATTGTTAGTGTAGGATATTCATTTTCCTTGTATTTGTTTATTTACTTGGATCTTTCCTACACTCATTGGATATGTTTGCTTAGGTGTACCAGTTGTGTTGAGTTAACTTACTAGTTATGTGGAGTCAACTCTACTTATAGTATCAATTAGTGAGGGTTACCCCTCTAATATAGGAGGAGGTTACACATTCACCTCCTATATGTACATGACTTATATCAGTCTATCCTATGGAGTATTGAGTTGGATATATTTTTGTATTATTGTAATTATCTCTCTTGTATTTTCATAATTTGCAGTCTTGTATGCTTGCTTTGTTGTCTTAGAACAATGCACATCTCGCATCGTTCATATGTGCATTCTTCCAACCAGTAGATATGTGGTGCTTCTCCGATTTGGTATAAGAGTTGAGTCGGTATTGAGCTTGTATGGTTATTATTCTATAAATTTATTTTCATTTGAGATCATTATTTACAAGTCTTTGGGTGTTATTTGGTGCTGATTTTTCCTAGTTTGTGAGTATATAGCCTATTTGTAGGCTTCTGAGGTTTATAGGCCCACATAGTGCATATACAGTTCTGGATATTGTTTTTTACAGGCCATTTATCATTATTGCAAGCTCCCAGGAAGATTTATCCAGATCTAGAGATTGATTTGTAGACTTGTGAAGAGTGTTTTCACCTGTAGTAGTGTTTTGCATGCATGTTCAAACTTGTAAGGGCATGTGTTGGCAAGAAAATTTGTCAAGTGTACAAATCTATGGGTTTCTTGTCAATGCTCTGGGAGTTGAAGTCCCTCTACTTAGATGTGCAACTTCTTTATTTGCATGCACGTGAAAAGGTGGATTTTCCTGGTGGCCTTGCAGCCGAGGATCCAATAGGGGCACTCCACTAACCCTACGACAAAGCTAGCAATTGCTTGCAAGTGAGTACTTTGCGAGAGAAGGGGCAGGGAGTTAGCAAAGAAAGGAGGGGATTAATGTCATGAGTTGAAAATCAAAGACCCACACCCATTAATCAGAAATTTCAAACACACATTAAATTTAAGAAGAAATAACCATGTAAATGGTAACAAGACCAATTAGGACTTATGAGCACAAAGAATCAGTAAATCCCTCAGTCAAAAAAAGGCTATAAACTCCTTCTTGTATTGATGCTTGAGCAAAAATTGTACATAACAAGAATAGAGGAATGCAAGAGTGGGAAAATAGAAGAATTTCAGCTATCTCTTTGTTCCTTCACAAGAATTACTCTCTCATGAGATTACAAGTTGACAACCAGCTAAGAAGAAGACCAAATGAGGGGCTCATTACAATTTATAGGAGAGAGATGCCTCTTCATCTTCCTAATGATACTTTGTATGCCTTTTTCTAACTTTAGACTCTTGATATTCCTAAGAAAATATTAAGTCCCTTTTATATAATCAAGGTGACTTAATTTACATTATGTTTCTAAAGTTTTTTTTTGAATAACTTAAAGGCATATCAAAAAATGCAAACCCCAACAAAGAATTAGAACATTTTGAAGAGAGAGAAAGTTAGGGGAGGAAGAGAGGAGAGAGAAAAGGAAGAGAGGGAAGAAGAATGACGAATTGACGACGATGAAAGATCTGCCTCTAATGAATTCCATGGTTCCTTCCAAATGGCTTGATGGAATGTCCCAATGTGACGATTTCTGAATCCCTGAACTATTTGCACCCCGTGAAGCTCCTTTGGATGGTTCAAAGACACCTTGGGTTAAGTGTTCAAAAACACTTGTTAAATGACTTCACTGATGACCATGAACACTGACTCATATAGATCCTTTTCAAAGAGATAGGAGCTCAGAACCGATCTTGTCAAGTTGAATGAACTATTTTTTCGATGACCGCAACTTCCACCTTGGACGTGATATACTTGCGGCTTGAACCATGAAGTGAGTGTCGAAAGACACTGCCAAGTTCCCTGAGATGGATCTCAAATGCCTAGTGAGAAATGCCTATGATGATCCTTGAATGATGATGTTGACCTGAATGATCATCCCTCTATGTCTCATTGTGCCAAAACTACCCTTTGAGTGTGACTTACCATTAATAGTAAGTGCCCAGATGGGAGACTTACTATTTTTGGCAAGAGGTGATTTTTGCCTCTTCTTAACCATCCTAGATGATGATGAACTTCTTCATTTCTCCTGTACATACTGCCTTCACCTTGTTACCATTTCTTGGGATGACTTACTATTTTTAGTAAGCACCCAAATATGGGGCTTACTATTTTTAGTAAGTATTCATTTTCACTATTTTCTGCTCTAGACAATCATACTGACTACCTGATGATCTTCAATGCACATTACCTTTGCCATAGACACTTTTGATGATAGACTTTTCAAACCTAGAAAACCTATATAAGAAAGCTTACTATTTTTGGAAAGTGGATTTTTGATGCTCAGTTTGTGATGGAACACATTTTTCAAACTCGGCTTGTCGTCGTGATTTTGTCCTTCGAATTTCACTTGTTTTTTCCCACCAGAATGTTTGAAAATAAAAAATGAAATTTCACCTGGTAATGACTTTAGAGCACAGAAGCTGCCATGACAAGCCATTAATGGAGCTTCAAAATTTTTAGGTCTAGTTTTTTCCTCGGATTTGATGAAAATAACTCCATTGATAATGGGTTTTTCATTTAGAGTCTACAGGTGAAATTTTTAGCTCGATTCCATTGTCGGATTGATGGGAAATCCGATGAATGTGAGCCAGGGCATAAAATGGGGTTTTTTATGAAACAAATGATTTAGGGCATAATTCAATATCCCATTTGTTGCATTATGACGACCTTCAAAATGAGGAGGTCTGCAAAAAAATAATCTCAATTCGACTTGTATTTTGTAAAATATGAAGATTTTTCGATTGGGAGACTTCATAGTTATCTAGTGAAAAATCTTCATTCTCTCTTAGTTCTTCGTCATTTTGATCCATTTATATTTTGAGATCCTTGTATTTTCAGTGTGAGAAATTTGGTTGAGTGTAGACATGGAGGTTGGGATGTCTGGGAAAAATTTGTCAAAGTTTTGGCAGGGTATGGAGGTGTGGGGGGATGAACTGACATGGAAAAATGACTAAGTCTGGCTTTTGTTCATCCAAGAAGCAAGCATAAGGGGATGGGTACATTTTTTGTCCCCTATGTCCCTTTGCTAAAGGGATGAAAGGGACGTGAAATTCCCCATCGTGCCTAGTTGCGACACTTGGCGGGTTTTGACTGGATGTGCGTTTGAGTGAGGGAGCTTGAGTGAAGCACCTGGGGGCTGAGTTTCGAGTGTATAGAGAACCAAGAGGCATAGGTGGGACTGGGTGAATTTTCATGTCCCTTATGTCCCTTTCATCCCAAGGGATGAAAGGGACATCAATTTCCATGTCACGCCAGGTGTTGACACTTAGCGATCATCCATGCAATGAGAGGAAAGGTTTTGACTAGCTCCTAGGGGCTTAATGGGCAACGCAGGAGGTCATATTGGTGTTCTGGGGGCTAAAAAAGGTTGGGAACATTTTCATGTCCCTTATGTACCTTTTTCTAAAGGTATGAAAGGGACATGGAATCACGCCAGGCTCCTGGTGCTGACACATGTCCACTTTAAAAATTAGCTAAGTATCAAACTCTTACCTTGAGCCAACTTGTGATGGCAATAACTCGAGCTTCTATATGAGTTCGGAGGTGAAATTTTATATGAACTTGACTGAAAACCACTCAATGAGTTTAATGGTGATGGTTTTGAGTATTAATTCGGACTTTATCACCTCCAAATGGCCCCTTATTTCTGGGGACCGCCAATTGTGCGCCAGAAGAGTGAGTTGCCTACGGAAGTGCATGATGTTTCATGATGTCTCATTTTTTCCACCATTTAGGGCATGGAAAATACCTTCCATAGGAATTTTTTTGGGCTATTTTATCTTCACGAAGCTCACAAAATATTTTCTTGAACTTCAGGAACTCCTTCACGGTGTTTGCTCTTATAGGCCCGAAAACCCATTTTTGCTAAATTGGCTCTAAAAACTTCGGATCTTTCCAAAATCTCCCAAAAACTTTTAACAGATGTTATTGAAACTTGAATGCATCTCCATGTTGAATTTTTCTCCTCTATTCCACTCCAGGGGATTGCATTAGTCCTGGGAAGGCCAATGGTAGCCCTTCCCAAAACTGCTAAAAATTTGGCATTCTCCAAAATCTCCTAAAATCACCTAAGGTGACCGAATTTGCTTTCCTAAATCACCTATGGGAATTAGATAGACATAAAATTAGGGACCAAGGTTGACTGAATAAGGTTTGGTGTTAAGGACAATGTGATGTCCCCTTTTTGGGACAAGTTAGAAAATGGAGAGATACTTGTCAAAGATTAGGCAAAGAATGGATAAACCCTTTTGTATCAACCTAAAATATCCCAATGTCAGCTATTTCGAACCCAAATGGGGTTAGAACTAGCCAAGGTTGTGGGATAGATTGGAAGAAAACAATCAAAACTCAAACACATTCAAAACCATTTTTTACACAGGTGGAAATTAATTAATATTCAAACCCTGAACTGCTACAATTTTAGAAAATGCACATCTTTGGCTAGAAAAGTCAAAATGAGCTGAAAATTTGGATCTTGGGCCAAAAAAATATGAATAATAACATTCCAAAATCAGATTTTACACAGTCAACATGAAACCCTAATCTTTCCCTAAAAAGTACGTTGCCCAGCACATTTAGGGCATCAAAACAATTCCAAAAATTATGAAATCACTTTCTCCTTATTCCTCCTAATTTCTAAAACCAAATCCAATATTAAACTGACCCCAAAATATAGATCTGAAATAAATATTAATTAATAACAACCAGATAGCTTGTAGACAGTAAATTTTTTCTAAAATTCATAACTCATTCAATACTTTGTATTTTTGCATGAAATAAAGTGCATAATAAACTAGAAATTAAGATCTTCCTAATGCACTATAGATCTGAATTTTATGAACATTAAACCCCCCTAAAAACAACCCCTGAAATCTGAAACCAAGTTGCTAGGGTTAGAATTTATTATATAAATTAATTCCAGCTAACTTCTAGCCTTCCAACACCCCAAAAAATCAACCCTTGCTTAGAAATAATTAAGAACCCTTAGTAGATTATAGATCTAGCACATATGACATAAAATCATGATAAAATAAACCCCAATCCAAGTCGTTATGGCTAAATAAATTACAGTAGCAACAATAGTCAAAAAAAGAGTCCAAAGTCTTCAAGGATTACTTCAAAATGAGAAACAAACATGCAAATTTCTCCCATAAATAAATGTGCCACACTCTATATTAAGTCGCCAAGCTTAAGAGGGTTTAATCATGCACAAATATATTCAAAAGCACCAGCAATTAATTTGCAAATAATATCATCAACAATGGAAGAGAGAGCAATTAACAACATAAGGCATACATCCCTTTTCTCCAAGCATGGAGTAAATTCAAAAGTTCAATCAACATAACCCACTAAAGGAAATGCGACCTCCTTTTATAGAGTTAAGGGGTGCAACATTCAAAAGGACTATGTACACTTTATTATTTTTAATTAAATAATAAAAACAACTATCATATGTGCACATTTAAACTAACTTAGAGAGCCCTCCTTGTAGTGCAAGGCATGCCAACGGATTACAAAATAGACATCAAACATCTTAGGACCATCTTCACGCTCAATCCTCAAACCCATGAGAACAGAGAATGGGTTGAGGTCTTCAAGTCTTCAATTTCAACAATGTCCCAAGAAGGGGACATTACATACGGGTTGACCTGGGGTGTCTTAAAAAGGTGAAATCTGAAAATTTAGACACAGGGGTATTGTTGTCATGCTTGAAAATTGGAAATTTTCTTGTTGCACATTTGCATGACAACAACATGTTTCTGATCAAGAGGTGTTTCAGACCTGTAACAAAGTTTTCAACAACCCATAAACGCATTGCAGACCCAGAGTCAATCATTGTTTTTTGAGTCCTATGGCAGTGTTGTTTGCTACACTTAGATCTGCAACAATTTAAGGGCCATAATGAATATCTTCTTGATCCAATGTGGCCGCAACCTATGTATAGAAAAAAAATCTATCTCAGCCTAATAACCTCGCCAAAACAACCTTTGGATGTGTAGGGTGGCTAACAATAGCCCCCCTGTAACCCCCATATAACTCCCTATCATTTTTTGGCCGTCGGTCGTGCCCAACGCATGCGAATCAAAGGTGCTTATCTTGGGTTTGTTAAAACCCTCCTCCTTTTGCTAAAACTCTATTTTACTGAAAAAGTCCATTTCAAGTTTAGTGCAAATTCATTTAAAATAGGGCTTATTTACAAGAATAATTATTGTAAAACTTTTGATTGGTAGCTCAATATTGAGTGCTAATTTATTTGCAAAAGTTAAATATTTTTTATTTCGTAGAGCATTAGACCTATTTATATTGTAAAACACACTAATTTATAAAGTGTCACGTTTTGAGAGGATTTTTTTTGCAATGGATGATGAAGAAGACAATGATCACTTGGTTCATTTTCCAAAAACCTATTTTGAAGATCGGAGGATGGGGCCCGGTTTGGTAGGAGACCAAACCCCCCCACATTGACTTGTTTGTTTCATTTCTTCTTTCTTTAATAAGCATATTTGGTACATGTGTTTCTCTTGAGAAGAATTTTGTACACGCATTATAAGTGGGTATATAAAAATGCGCCTATCGTCGAAACTCATATTGAGGATCATTGTGTCTTCCTTGTAGCAATTGTGAATTCCTGTAGTACTCTTTGAGCATGGAATGTTCACACAAATTCTCTATTCCTCTATAGTGTCGACTTTGTCTAGTGAAGGTGCATCACTATCAAAAGCTCAATGTTCTGTGTTAGGGTCTAAGAGTCCATGTTTGTGTTATCTTGTCAAGGAGTGTAGTGATCTTGAAAGAAATACTTAGTCTAGTCTCTTGAGTTTTTGGTCATGTATGTCAAAATATGTTCTTCAAGTGGTCAAAGTGCTCGGAGATTGAAACTTATATATTGGTGTGTCTTTATCCCTGTCATAAGAAAATAAGTATGTGCATCATAAATATTTGTCTCATGGCGTTAATGGTTATGTTGTCAAAAGAGTATGAATGTGTGTCTCAAAGGTTAAATGAGAAAAGGTATGTCATTACATAGTGTGTAGTCTCAGTTATAGAAGTTTTGAAATTTGAGGAGTAATTGTAGTCAAAAGGTGTCCACTATGTCAAGGAAGGTAAATATGAGTGTGTTCTCATATTCAAGCTTATGAAGGAATCAAAGGTCATATGTGGTCTAGAATGGTACTTTGAGTCTGATACAGTAAATTATTAAGAGTGGTGGTCTTGTAGTTGCCTAGAAATATGAAAGATAGGTTGTTTTGATGCATTGAGAAGGGAGTGCAGGTACATGTATGCAAAAATATAAATCTCGAAGGATGTTAATGTGTTTGGTCATTTATGTTGCATTATCAAAGTATGAGTTTGGTTGAATAAAGACTATAAAGGTATTCTCCAAGTGCATTTTTGATTTTCGAGAGATCAACTGATGAGTATCCCTTCTTGAATCATGACTGAGAAGCTTTTTAGTATGATCACTCATCTTGGAAGTGGTGAAAAAGGAAGTTGATTGAGTCTATAGGGTGCGCTTGCTCTTGTGCTACATTTTTGCTGATGTTCTGCTACAATTATGTTGCGTTTTTGTTGTGAATCTACTACTTCTCTAGCAGGTCATAGAACTGGGTTTCCAAGTTGTTGAGAAATTTGTCAAGCCTGCATATGAGTGTTGGAGGTCTTAGTATGATGACATAGGTTGGGGGGAGTTGGGTTTCACTCTTCCATCAGACCATAAGGGTGCTTGAAGACTTAGTTCTCTTAAGATGTTAAGAAGGCTTCTTAACAAGTCTTGTATTGATGATTTCATTCAAAACTTACTGGCTACAAGGGTACCGTGACTAAGAAATAAGTGAAAAAGGTAACCTACACGTTTGTAGGTGGTGTCTAAGGTAGGGGGGGCAATTTTTTGTGCTCAAGATCATTAGCAATGTGAAATGAAAAGTGTTTGGGCAGAGTTAAGAGTAATGTAAGATCTACTTGGTTGTTTCTTTGCTTCTAAGTGTGTTGGATTGTTGCTTGATAAGATGTTACAAGTTCATGGTAGTCAAAAGATGTTATGGTACATGTTTTATTAGCTCATCAAGATAGGGGGCTTGAGTTGATTCTCTAGTAGAAGTTTCAAATGTCTAGAAGGTGATTAACTAAAATTAAACTAACTATGTAGTATGGGGATAATTAATCTAAGCTATGGACAACTATAATAAAGTAAATAAATGTAGTAAAAAGAAGTATGTATACAATCTAAGTAACTATGCAAAAGGAAATGCTAACCCTAATGTGCAACAAGTAAGAGGAAATAACTCAGCTGAATAACAAATGCATGTCAGACAGTGTCGCAGAGGTGACTGGAAAAATCAGAAGCAGGAACAACTGTGCAGGAGTCCCGAAAAGGATCCATCTGGAGCATCTAACTAGACTGTAGTACCTGGAGAGGGACTGGGGTGCCGATGGGCACTTTGGTATGTAAACTCAGCTCCCCGTTCTTTGAAAAAGCTCTGAAATTGATCTTCACAGGGCTAAGAGATGATCTGGAACTTTCGTTGTGTGTCACATCAGATTCATTGTCTCGTGCCAGATGTCACTAATAATTCAAAATGAGAGAAAGACATGTAAGTCCCCAAAACAAGCATCAAACCCTAAAAAAGAATAATGCACATGAAGGGGTTAGAATGACCTCAACTGCCACAATGGTGGACTTACTAACTGAGCGTTGCACTACATCTTAGACTCGATGTAGTTCTATGTACAAGTGTGTGTGAACATGCCCTATGCTACTCTTGTGTCAATTGCACTTTGTGAAGTAACGAACAATAACTATGTGTAGAAAATGTAATAGAATGTGTGGATGGAATAGAATAGACCCCCCCTATGAAGTGTGATGCAGATGTCCTAGCCTTGTGCATTGATTATGGAGCTATGTGGATGCAAGTGATCTCCAATACAATACATAAAGATCTCAAATGGCAAGAAAGAGACCAAATGGTAAGTTATACTATGTCTCTCATTATGGTCTCATAACTTTATATTTATAGGGTTCTCTTAGTCTAATTTCATAATTAACCCTGAAAAGGCCGACCACAAGAAAGATAAAGTTCTCAAACGACAAAAAAGAGCCCAAAAAGTGGCGGGGAAGTGCAAAAAGAACCGGGGTGCCCCTAGTGGGACCAGGGAGACCATGGGTGCCCCAATAATAATCCGGGCGCCCCAGTTGAGGCTAAAATGATGCAAGATGACAGAAGCTGACTAGGCATATAGGTGGAAAAGGTCAGTAATTATGAAATAAAATAAAACAAGATGGCCAAAAGACGGGGGTTAATTAGTACTTTCTTCACTCAAGAACCTTCTAAATAGTAGTATGAGACCAAGATAAATAAATTTTTAAAGTGCATTATTTTGTGACTACATTTTCCCCCCACTTTATGTTGGTGAGCAAAAATCTCGGTAAGATGTGTACCTGATGTCGATGTGGAGTGATGGAGAAGGCGTGTCAAAGGACTAGACAAAGCGTGGAATGACAAAAAGAAAACAACATTAATGACAAAGTGAATATTGTAGGATGATTCCATGATGATTGTATCATGGTGCTAACATTCTGGTTCAGATTTTCATCAGCTGCTACAATGGGATACAGTGATGCATGTTTGCTCTAGCAAGCCTATACAAGTGCCTAGGAGGTGTTACTTGGCAGTTTGAGCTTCTTAGGTTGCTTGGGAAGCATGTTGACATGATGATATAACATATTTTGAGGGTGCTTGAGCACTCAAAGTAGTGGTATAGTGTAGGTACAGGTGGTTCACCATGTTACAGGTGCTCATTGGGAGCAGGTATGTTTGCTTGGAGGTGTGACAGAGTGGATTGGAGCCATTTGAGCTCATGGAATCATGAAAAAAGGTATATCATGGCATATGAGGTATTTTTGGGTCATTTTCAGAGGTTTCATGTTCAGTTATTGCATTATTTTAGTTGACCCTAGTTGTTACTATGAGGATCTAACATGCAAGCATAGGTAAGTCTTATGAATGGAGATATTGGGCCATGGTATTGAATATTTTTATGATTTGAGATATTAAAGGGATGAGTTATAGTTCTCTCAAAAAATTTTAGGTACCCATGATGAGTATTTTTCTAGATATGACTATTTATGTGAGACAGGGTCAAAACAGGTGAAAATCCAGCTTGAAGTGCAACTTCAGATGCTCATTGTGAATCAGTGTGATTTGCATGGGACCTTGTGGATTTCAGGGATGATTATAAGGTGAGTTTATAAGGTTTCAAAAAAATAATCAGGTCAGTTTGATAGTCAGGTTTTTATGAACGAATGTTAAGAAGGTAAAGAGGTCTAAAACCCTAGTTAAACCCTAGCTAGGAGTAGTTTGAAAAAAGGTGAAGTATACTGACCTAGTTTTGATTTTAAGTCAAAAATTTGATGATTTTATGTTGTAGAGGAATCCTCAAGATTTCCATAAATGTATGGTTGAGGTCATGGTGATATGTGGGCCCCACCTAAAAATAGTAGTTTTTGGAGAAGAAGGTTTTAGGACAAGATGGTCCAAAGGAGTAGCATGAAAAATTGAAGGTGCATGATGATTGGGAGTTTTTTATTGATTTACATGGATTTTTCAAGGACATATCATATATTTTCATGATGTTTTTAGGTCCAAACAGGTTGACTGGTCAAAGGGCAAATTTTGGGGTCTCAAATAGCAGGGTCCAGTGTTTTGGCCATAACTTGAGCTACAGGTGGAATTTTGAGGTGATTCAAGTTGTGTTGGAAATTATATTAAGATATATTTCCATTGATATATTATTTCCTCATGATGAGGTGATTTGATAGGGTTTCTAGGGAATTATTTCAGCAAAAAAGGTTTTTGGCAGTTCAAGACATGATCTGTTTTGGTGCAAGTTTGATGTTGTTTGAAGCATGATATGGATTGGGTGATGCTTTATATCACATGTAATGTGAAGAGGGATGAATTTGGAATCCAATTAATCAATTTTTAGGTCTTGAATGTCATGTATATAATATTTTATGAGCTAACCTTTGGAAACAAATTTTTTGGCAGGTTGATTTGGTGAAGGAAAATCTTGTTGTGGTTTGAAGTGAAAGATGTTTCATGACTTATAACTTGCTTATAAGTGTTATAAAGGTTATTCCATTTATTTTTAGTGGTCACATGGCATTTTTTGTTTAGTATAATTGATTTGGTGATCAGATGAAGTTTCCAGGGTGTTGAAGGGTGCAGGAAACAACTGTTTTGAGAATTGTAAAGAGAATTGGGCCCAGTAAATGAAATAATTTGATTGTATGAGATAAATTTAGACCATATATGATGTTTAAATTTTATTTTAAACATGTGTGATGATTTTTAGAGCTTTACCAAAAATATTTTTGGGATTAGGAGAATTTTTGTCATCCCAATGCAAGGGTTTTTGGGATTTTTGGTGCATGGATGAAGTATTTTTGCTAGGCTGACCTATATGGGTCAATTGTGAATGTTATAGTGATTCTTATGGAATGTTTTTAGGCTGTTATGGTCAAAAAGTGGAGGGAAACTGACCTCCTTTGAATTTGAATCAAGGAAAGGGTATAAAATGGAGTTTTTGAGTACAATGGTTCTAGCTTTTGAAAACCCCCTTTTATCTTCTTTTGAAGAACCCTTTTGCTGCAAAGAAAAACCCTTTGGGCCTAGCCCAAAACACCTGGAATATCATTCTAGGATAACTTTTGGTTGAGTTTTCATGAGGAGAATTTGAGCAAGTGAATGTTGGTGTTGTTTCCTTGAGAGCGAGTTGGAGAAGGAGGGAAAATTTTGGTGCTTGAGTTTGGATGCTATCTTCATAGCATGTTGATGTTATTTTCAGGTTTCTAAGGTGCTATCAGATCAGATATTGAGTTTAATACATTTTCATAGTTGTATATCTTCATTGTATTCATGAGACTAGTTTATTGTCTTGAGAGCATCTTTATTGTATCTTGTTGATCATTGTTGAAGACACTAATCTTTGTGATCTGATTTGAATATATATATAAGTGTGTGGATATGATTTTATCATCAATATAAGTGTATTTATTTGATATCATTTTGTTCTTGCATTTGTTTATTTCATTGAGAATGTTATATGCTTTGATGTGTTGTATATGAACATTGTGTGGTTAGGGTTTGAAGCACAAGTGTAAAGTTTTATTGGGGACTGATTCACCCCCCCTCCCTCTCAGTCCTTGTCACCTCCAACAATTGGTATCAGAGCAGGCCCTTGGAAGTATCCTAACAAGCTAGAG
The DNA here is from genome assembly GCA_019776745.2 of Taxus chinensis. Lineage (NCBI taxonomy): Eukaryota > Viridiplantae > Streptophyta > Pinopsida > Cupressales > Taxaceae > Taxus > Taxus chinensis. The sequence goes on from CM034153.1 coordinate 46,312,873, forward strand.
GGAGATCTTTGGTGACAAGATGGCACCTCCATCATTTAGAAACAATTCAGGGTAATACCTTTGGATAAGGAAATGGGTAGGTGAGAATTGTGATAATATTGACAGGTTGGTTGCAACTCATGAAGAAGTAGTCAAAGTTTTGATGAAACTCAAGTTGAAGGAGGCTCAAGCTATGAGTTGAAGACCAAGAGAGAAGAATGTCTCAAACATGAAGCTGAAAGAGAAAAAATAGTCAAGGTCCTAATGAAGCAACTTGAGGAGACACAAGATGAGCTAAAGATCAAGAGGAAAGAAATAGATGATTTGAAGAAAGATCTAGGCACCATGACAAGAAAGGTACTATCCTTTCAAGGAAGTTCAGAAAATCTAAGTAAGATGTTGGAAAATCAAAAGGCCTATGGTGATAGGACAGGCCTAGGCTTCAATGAGGGCTCATCCAAATCAAAAAATAATGAAGAATAGTCAAGTCAAGGATCAAATGAAAGAAGGAAGCCAAGCAAGGGAGAAAGTTCAAGGCTTCCACCTCCTAGAAGATCACCTATCAGGTAGCCAAGTGCATATAGGTATGGTGTTTTTCATGGTAATTGTTACAAATGTGGTGCTTATGGACATAGGGCTAGTTTTTGTAGTCCTAAGGTTGAAAAGAAGGATGATGGAAAAGGAAAGGAACATTGTGAAGAGAAGAAGGAAGAAGAATGTCAAGACAAGAAGGAGAAAAAGGTAGGTCAAAGATATGGAGTTGAATGCTATCATTGCCAAGAAAAGGGACATCTTGCAAAATATTGCAAAAATGAGCCATCAAACACAAAGAGGTATGTAAGCACATTCAAGGGGTATTGCTATGCTTGCAATGGATATGGTCATAGAGCTTATGAGTGCAAAGAAAGGCAAGTGGAATGCTTTAGGTGCCACAAGATAGGGCACATTGCAAGGTTTTGTAATGGAAGTCAATTGAAGAAAGAGTCACAAAAACCTAAGCCACAAGCTCAAACATACAAAAGGAAGGATGAGACTAGTCAAAGTGCTAAAGAAGAATCCAAGGATGTGACTAAGCTAAAGGAGGGATCTACTGCAAAAATGTTGAAATCAGATAAAGAGGAATCAATCAAGGTCCAAGAAGAGGGCTTGAGACCTACTTAGGTCTCTCATCAAGCTCCTCCATGGTGACATATGCCTCTATTAGGCTTCATAGAGGTGTATAGGTGAAAAAGAAGCATTGGAGTGAGGGGGAGCTGTCTTTTTCAAGTATGTGTATTCTTCATGATGTAAGGTATGTCATTTCAAGTCTCTAAGTATGTATTTTCAAGTAGTTCTATCTTGTAATTAAAAGTCATGATCTCAGTTGTGTTGTTGTCTTTAAAGCATACATGTTAGTAATGTGTCAAGGTGTCATTAGTCTATGTCATTCTTGTTTCATCTTATCATATTAGTGTATTTTGTTATAATGTTCAAGATCTCATAAAATAATTCAATTTTTAAGTGTATCTTGTGGTCATATAGATGTGTCATTATGAAGTTTATGTCATGTAGGTCTTATCTCAAAAAGTCTGTAAAATCATTAGTCTGGTCTATGAGATTCTTGTGAGTTATGATAATGTTCTAAAATGTTATTGTATAATCATAAGTAGTAGTGCCTTTCTAAGTGAAAATGGATGTATCACATAAGTTGTATTTTTATGAAAAATGGTGTCAAGAAAGTATGTGAACTCATGAAGTTATTTGTCATAGTCGTTGAGTCTTCATTAATTGATTTCTTATGTATGTGTCTGTGAAGTTTTGTGTTATCAATGCATGTCTTATAAGTGTTCTAAAAGGTCATGAATCAAAATGGTTAGTTATATGATAAAAATATAGTTTTAGTCATCCAAAAGATATGTATGACCATGTATAAGAAAGGTTTTTAAAGTGAATTCATGTATTTGATTGTCAGAGTTTCAAGGTGATCATTCTTCTAAAGTGTTGTATTCAAATCATGTATTCAAGAGGTATGTGCCTACAATAGGTTATAAAAGTTTCTTTTGATTTCAAATGAATCATCTTTGCTATGAATGTATTTTATCTCAAGGTGCTTAAAGAAGTTTGTCACCAAGATATAAGATGAGTCACATGGTTAGTGAAGAATCTTTAGATTGATCAAGTTCAAGAGGTTTATGTGACAAATCATTCTAGGCTCTTCAAGAGTCACTAAATGATTTTTTTGAGACCAAGAAAGTTTTAGAAATAAGTATCATCTCAATGGTGGATGATATTGAGTATAAGAGCTCAAGGGGTTCATGTGTACAACAATGAAAGATTTCATATAATGCATAATTATGGTCTATAATGAAGCAATCTTAAAATCCATCTTGTCCACTTGTGAGGGTTCTCAATGTCTATGTTAAGAACTCCAATGTGGTATGTTCTCTCAAAGGATAAAAGTGCTCTTACAGGTAAATGTTCTTAAATCTAAAGATTTAAATATTGTACAAAGGGTTCTAGATAATGTGATTACTTCAAAAAATAGTCCTTAATATCAAATATCACAGTTATATAACAGGGAATTTTAGACAGTGAAAATAAAATTTTTCATCAAGCCTAAAATCATAGGATTGTGATCTTCATGGTTTTACAAACTGAAGATGACATAAGGTCTAATCTATGCTTGGAAGTTTGTCAAGAGGTTCATCAAGCAACTTATGATGAAAAATAAGGGTATCAAAGTAAATGTCCAAATCATAGCCACATAATGTAAGATATTTGATGATTGAAGCTACAATCATGTGAAGGAGCTTCATTCACAATAAAGGGTTGAAGGCATGCTTAGGTCTCTACTCAAGATTTTGGAGAGGATCTAAGATGTATGTTACATAAAGTTGACATCAAATGATTGATTTGCATGTAATCTTGAAACATTGATATAAAAAACTTCATTGAGGATATATTTTCAAGAGTGAATGATTCAAGTATGTTCAGAGTCACATGTCTATGATGAAAGGGATGAGACCATGCTACAGGGTTGTGTAATGACCTGAAGGTCCTTTTGGTATAAGTTCCAATCATTGTCAAATGAGTAAGCTTGAGATGTTAAAGAAGCTTGGTTGATGAGAAGATGTCAAAGTACATTATTACATACTTATTAAAGGTAAGTACTCCATGTTGTGATAAATAATTCTCTTAGGTTTTACACATCAATTGAAGTTTAAGGTGTTTACCAAATCTGTAATGTATAATTCAAAAAGTGAAATGATGTCATGTATGAGATGCTTTCAATACACTGTCTCCACTTTCAATAAGAGAAAACTGTCAAGTGTGAATATGATTTAAAATGGTTAGGAAGGAAGAGTTTGTGACACTAAAGATTCTCAGAGTTTGAAGTGTTAGTCTATGCTCAAAAGTTTGTTTCAGTATTCAAGTTTATTTGAAGTTTATGTGCATTCAAGGTCAAATGATAAGGCCTTTCAAGATGTATCCAAACAAACATACTCAGGTATGTATGAATATGAGAAGGTTGATTCATTGCATATTGAATGATCAAGCCACAATAGAATAAAAATAAATATCGATTGATTGAATTGGAATATCATTTTTCCTATGAAGAGATGTGTATGCCCTCAGTCAAGCCTAATATGGTCTAATGCAAGATCCCTATATTGATAAAAAATGAATGATTATTCTCAAATGAATCTTGAAATATGCTTATGAGAAATTCAATAATCCAAGAGGAGTATGAGAAAGGATTAAATCAATATTTGAAGATGAAAATGGTGAGTTGAGATTCAGTAGCATTTGACACATATTTGATATGGACATGCTTAGACAAAGTCTTATGCATGTTGATAAAGGGTCAAAGTACATGTATGTAAAGAGTGAAGGAAATGCATTATTTCTTGAAGTATCTCCATCTAGACTAAAAAAGTTGAGGTAAAACAATTTCATTAAGTTGCATGTGAAGGGATTGGAGTCATGATTTTCAACATCTATCAAGTGATAAGATCACTTAAATGAGTTTAAGAACTAAATAATGTATGATTGAATCAAAGGACTAAGAGATGTAATAATATGGTATGAAATGAACTGTGTTCTGTGCCTATTATAGCTTCCAAGAATTTGTTATTAGATGAAGTTCATAAGTTTGAAATTATAGTCATGAATTCAAGGAATTATATTAGATACTCTAGGTAATGAGTTAAGTTGTTTTGAAATGTTAAACCTTTTAGGAAAATGATGTTCAGTGCTACAGTAAAAGTAAGAGGTAAGGTCCACAGGTAGGTAATTGTTTCTCTAGTGATTGAGAAAATGCTTTCAGGAATAAAATTGTTGCTTGATAGTTCTTCTATGTCAGGGGGAGTATGTGTTATGATCCTAAAGGATGGTAAAGGTGTTTTTCTACATCATGTTTCTTATCAGGTAGATGAAAATGTATGTTTCTCAGCTAGAAATGACTTTAGAAGACTAAAAAGTTGCTTTAGGAACCTTGAAAAAGTTGTTCAATGTTTTCATTCCATGATAACAAGGATAAATGCTACATTTGTCAAATTTTGTGTCTAGGAGCTGAGCTAGATAGGTATGTCTTAAGCCTAGGGGGAGTGTTGATGATTCAAGTTGTCAAGGTTGAAGTTGACCTATGAATGCTTGTCAAAATTGGCAAATGAAATTGCTCTAAAAGGTCTGTTTAGGGATCTCATGTAGTGCTTGTGGTATAGAAGTATGAAATATGCTTGAATGCATAGCTTTTAGGCCTAGAAAGATGGATTCATCTTCTCAAGAATGATAGAAGGAATGATGTTTCATGATTTTAATATGTCATAACATTGTTGGCATGTCTTAGTGATGTCATTATATCCCATAGATATGTTTTGCTACAGTACCATTAATGAAGCTCAAAACAGGGTATAGGAGAAAATTGCTTGTTTTTGCATGCCTAGAGAGGTGGAAATGATGTTTTTGCCCCTAAAAAGGTGAGATTATATTTTTTTCATGGTTACTAATGTTGTTCAAATGTTGAAGATGCTCTTTCTAGGGGGAGCTTGATGTTTGCATGCTTGAAATGAGGCCAAGAATCATTTTTTTTTGAAAAAATCAAGAAATGGATTCAATTTGATACCTTTGGTTAATGTTTCCAACCAAAATCATGAAGGTATGAAGCTAAAGAAGGTGAATGAGGTAAGCTATAGGTATGCCTTTGTCATTAATGTAAAAAGGGGGAGAAGTTCAGGGTGTTTTCCATCAATGAAAAAGGGGGAGATTGTTGGCATGGTGTCCTAGTAGGTGTTTTCATTGATGAAAAACCACATTAATGACAAAGTGAATGTTGTAGGATGATGTCATGATGATGTATGTGATGCTAACATGATGATTCAGATGTATATCAGCTGCTACAGTGGGATTCAGTGATGCATGCTTGCTCTAGCAAGCCTATACAGGTGCCTAGGAGGTGTTCTTGGATAATATGAGCTTCTTAGTTGCTTGGGAAGCATGTTGACATGTTGGATAAAATGTTTTGAGGGTTCTTGAGCACTCACAATAGTGGTATAGTGTAGGTACAAGTGTTTCACCATGTTACAGGTGCTCATTGGGAGCAGGTATGCTTGCTTGGAGGTGTGACAAGTGGATTGGAGCCATTTGAGCTCATGGAAGCATGAAATCAGGTATATCATGGCATATGAGGTATTTTTGGGTCATTTTCAGAGGTTTCATGTTCAGTTATTGCATTATTTCAGTTGGCCCTAGTTGTTACTATGAGGATCTAACATGCATGCATAGGTAAGTATTAATGACTGGAAATATTTGGGATATTACATTGATGTTTTGATGATTGGATATGTTAGAGGGATGAGTCATAGTTCTCTTAGAAAAATTTCAGGTTCCCATGATGAGTATTTTTCAAGATATGACAGTTTTTGTGAGACAAGGTCAAAACAAGGAAAATCAAGCTTGAATTTGAACTTCAGATGCTCGTTGTGAATAGTGTGATTTGCATGGGAAATTGTTCCTTTTAGGGATGATTATAAGGTGATTTTATAAGGTTTCAAAAAAATAATGAGGTCATTTTATCTTCACATTTTTATGAACGAATGTTAAGAAGGTAAAGAGGTCAAAAACCCTAGTTAAACCCTAGCTAGGAGCAGTTTGCAAAAGGTGAAGTATACTGACCCAATTTTGATTGAAATTGAAAATTGATGATTGGATGTTGTATAGGACTCCTCAAGATTTCCAAAAATGTATGGTTGAGGTCATGGTGATATGTGGGCCCCACCTAAAAATAGCAGTTTTTGAGAAGAAGGTTTTAGGACAAGATGGTCCAAAGGAGTAGCATGAAAAATTGATGGTGCATGTATGGAGAGTTTTATTGATTTCCATGGAGGTTTCAGGACATGTTCATGTAATTTACATGGTGTTTTGAGGTCTCAAAATAGGTTGACTGGTCAAAGGGTAGTTTTGGGGTCTCAAATAGCAGGGTCCAGTGTTTTGGCCATAACTTGAGCTACAAGTGGAATTTTGAGGTGATTAAAGTTGTGTTGGAAATTATATTAAGATATATTTCTAGTGATATATTTATTTCCTCATGATGAGGTCATTTGAAAGGGTTTCTAGTGAATTCTTTGAGAAGAATATTTTTGGCAGTTTAGGACAACATTTGTTTTGGTGCAAGTTTGATGTTGTTTGAAGCATGAGATGGATTGGGTGATGCTTCCTATCACCTGTAATGTGAATAGGGATGAATTTGGAATCCAATGAATCCATTTTTAGGTATTTAATGCATGTATAAATGATTTTATGAGCTAACCTTTGGAAACAAAGTTTTTGGCAGGTTGATTTGGTGAAGGAAAATCTTGTTGTGGTTTGAAGTAAAATATGTTTCATGAATTATAACATTTTTAGAAGTGTTATAAAGGTTATAAAATTTATTTTTAGTGGTCACATGGCATGTTTTGGTTTAGTATAAGTGATTTTGTGGCATTAGATGAAGTTTCCAGGGTGCTGAAGGGTGAAGGAAACAACTGTTTTGAGAATTGTAAAGAGAACTGGGCCCAGTAAATGAAATAATTTGATTGGATGAGATAAATTGTGACCATATATGATTTTTAAATGTTATTTTAAACATGTATGATGATTTTTAGAGCTTGAAAAAAAATAGTTTTTGGATTAGGAGATTTTTGTCATCCCAATGCAAGGGTTTTTGGGATTTTTGGTGCATGGATGAAGTATTTTTGCTAGGCCGACCTATATGGGTCAATTGTGAATGTTATAGTGATTATTATGGAATTTTTTAGGATGGTCATGCAAGTGGAGGGAAACCGACCTCCTTTGAATTTGAATCAAGGAAAGGGTATAAAATGGAGTTTTTGGGTACAATGGTTCTAGCTTTTGAAACCCCTTTTATCTTCTTTTGAAGAACCCTTTTATTATAAAGCAAAAACCTTCGGGCCTAGCCAAAAACACCTAGAATATCATTCTAGGACAGCTGTTGGTTGATTTTTCATGAGGATAATTTGAGCAAGTGAATGTTGGTGTTGTTTCCTTGAGAGTGAGTTGGAGAAGGAGGGCAGATTTTGGTGCTTGTATTTGGATGCTATCTCCATAGCATGTTGATGTATTTTTCAGGTTTCTAAGGTGTCTTCAGATATGATATTGAGTTTTATTCACTTTTGGAAGAAGTATATCTTCTTGGATATTCATATGACTATATTGTCATCTTGATACATCTTTAGTTGCATCTTGTTGATCTTTGTTGAAGGCATTACTCTTGTGATCTGATCTGAATATCTATATAAGTGTGTGGATCTGATTTTATCATCAATATAAGTGGATTTATATTTTTATCATATTTGTTCTTTTCATTAATTTTATTTCATTAGAAGGTTATATGCTTTGATGTGTTTCTACATGAGATTGTGTGGTTAGGGTTTGAAGCACAAGTGTAAAGTTTTATTGGGGAATGATTCACCCCCCTCTCAGTCCTTGTCACCTGTCTTGTAAAATTTGATGTGTATGGGGTTCGTAGACTGGTCTGAACCCACTCACTGCATGTAACGAAAATGAATCAATGTAGAATCTGTGTTAGTATGTAAAAAACCCCAAATGATGCCACTCTTTTTGGGGGTGCATGCAACATCACTGATAGGAGAAATGCGGCCCCAAAAGAGGAACAACCACATGTACGATGTAACCCTAGAAAGTTCTTGGTAAAAACCAAGGCACACTCAAACAAGAAGGTTAGCCTAAGACAAGTGTAAACATGCAAGCATATAGAAAACAATGTTTAAGCTACATGCAAACATTGTAAGCTACTAAACAAAGTAGCAATCTAAAGATGCAAGAAGTAAAAGCAAGTCACACAAAGAAGGTTATAAACATGGGACATCACTCATGATGTCGCAAGACACATAAAGCCATCATGGCCATAAATAACAAAGTGTGCACATCAAACAAAGGGCAAGGCCTACATACAACAACAAACAATAACCAACAATGTAACAAACAAGTATGGAAAAAAAATATCCCTGTATAACAAATGATGCACATGAAGCATCCATTAGCATGTTAGAAAGATAACCAGTATGTCAAAAGCGTGTATAAGCAAGTAATGTAAAGTGCTAAGTAAAAAATGAAACAATAAAACCTATGAGAGACAAATGTGTGGATGCCCTAGTGACTAGTGTAGGAAGGGTAGAAGGCGAGTATCTATGCTACGTGTAAGAGACATGTATCTGTGATCACAACTAGAAAAAGGCATGAACGTGTAAGTGTGTATGATAGAGATAAATGACATACAAGTAAGCTAACTAGCATGTGTAATAAAGTAACCATGAACAATCATAAGTAAGAAATAATAAAAGCAACCATAATATGTAGTATGTTGTGGATGGATGGAATGGAATGCGAGATGGAATGATAGGAGCCACGTGCCCCCTGAGTGGATGGAAATGTATGCAAATGGGGTTCATTTTGTTTGCCCCCTCAACAATCAAGAATGAACCATAAACGAGAGTGTGTCATTGGGAAATGGTAGAAGTGTATGTTGTGTCTAACGCGCTATACTGAATGTGTAAGTGTAGTGATGAGATGCGACCTAGAAATTATGTGTGTGTGAATCATATAGCCAAAGCGTATATCATGACCAAATGAGCGTATAAGTGATGATTTTTCCTAAATGTATATCACTATAATATGAATGGATGAGTGATGATTTATCCCTAAGCGTATATCACTACAAGATGAAAAGAGGGAGTGGTGATCTAACCTAAGGTGTATACCACTACAAATGGAAGAATAGGTGATGATTTAGCCTAAAGCATATGTCACTAACCTATGATTGTCACATGATAAAAGGTCGACTAGTAAATGTGTGATGAGTGTAAGGTCCATTTGATTTATAAACCCTCAGTAGTTGAGTATGGACCGAGGAACTAAAGTGCATCACTAGATAGTGAGTGTAGTGCATAGAAGACAATGTAGTATATGTAAGGATGAAATACAACCATGTGATAAGTAGAATATATAAATATGCAATGTGTAGAATGCAAGAAAACATGTGTATGATATGTAAAGTGTAACGTATAGAGTGACATGTAATATAGGTAGATAAACTAGTAAAGTAGTATGTAAGATGTGGCAAGGCTAGACTCATATGTGATGAAGACTAGTATAATATGTAGAACATGTGTGGAACATGCATGGTGTAATATGTATGACATGTAGATAAACAAAAGATAAGTAATGTAGGATGTAAGACACATATACAATGGTGTATGCCTAATGACGACTAACATGATGTATGATGTATGAATGCACAAATGTCAAAATGTAGTAGAATGTATGGTGTACGAGGAAAAATATATGAATAGGTGTAGTGTGAAGTGTGTGGGGTTCATGTGTAGTAAGCCCTCAATATTCAAGTGTGAACCGAAGCATAAGAGTGTGCCATTGGGTAATGACACTAGAATGTATGATGAGTATGCCTAATGTGAATATATGAATGTATAAGGATGTAAAAGATGATGAGTGTAGCTATGCTAAGATGAGTTGGGGGGGAATGTGAATTGTTATGCCCCCCAAGCGTGTGTGAAATAGGCTATCATGTAATGTCATCTAAAAGATCATTGCTCTCAGGTTCATAATCGAATGGGTAAGCATTATTGACTTAATAAGTAATAGTTTCAGGTGGGTCGCGTAATGATTCATTAAGGCGTAAGTTGTACATGCCCATAAAATACTCCCCATCGATGAATGGAGGAAGTGGACAACCGTGTGCATACCAATGAGTGATATTTTGAGTGTAACCTAGGAAAGAGCTATTGCAAATGAAAACATGTCCAAAGGGCATATGAAATGAAATGTCTTTATGATCCGGATCTAGTGTACCTCCAATATAATCAAGCCATGATTGTCCTAATGTAAGTAATGATGAGTGAGGATTATGTGAGAGATATCCTGTAAGATGAAAGACATGCAAACCATAAGCAACAATGATACGAACAAAGCCATAATAAAGATGAGGAGCACGTGATGTAGGATAGAGGTCCTTAAAAGAAAACCCTAAGCGATCTAGACCCTCATGTGTACATATAGTTTCATCGCATGTAGGATCAAATGGAATGTATTCCCAGTATGAATCATTCATGAAGAGTGTGTAAGTGAATGGTAGGTACACCAAAGTAGGTGGTGTATGTGGAGGTGTATGGGATACATCGACGTCCATAGACTGGATAATCCCCTGATAAGGAATCATAGCAATAGTAGTAATATGTGGCATAGAAGAAACTACATCTATCACAAAAATGGTGTCATCAAGTGGTGGTAAGTGAGGTGGTTCTTCCCTAGGTTGGGGATCATTTGTAATATCCATGCATGGGAGAGGAAGATTAGTATTAGGATCCTTATCGCAATACTGAAATGGATCGCAGTCACGAAAAACGATATGCTCCATGTTCTCATTTAAGAATTTGACACAATTATGTACAATGTATGCGACCATTTGCATGGCATGAAGCCAATGCCTTCCCAAATGAAATTTGTAGGAGATTGGGAAATCAACAACGAAAAAGATAGCATGGATAGTTTTTAGACCAACAGTGATAGGAAATGTAATGTGATCGAGAGAAGGACGGACAAAACCATCATAAGCACGTAGTGAAATACTAGATGGACTGACATCTTGAGCTGTAAGACCTAAAACCTTATGGAATGGCATATGACACAAGTTAAGTTCAGATCAGTTATCAATCAAACTACACTTGATAACTACGTTATGAATGCAAGATATGATATGTAGTGGTGGATCAATATCAAAAGTGTGAACATCAGAGCGAAGAATAGACTTAAATACTATATGAGAGGAAAAGGCATTGGCAAAGGCTTGATAAACTAAGTCGGGAAAATGTGCATGTATAGCACGAATGCGAGTAGTAACAAGAAAATGTTGAATTATATGTAGTAAATCAGGATTGGAAAGCAAGTAATCATTGATTGAGATAGTCATGATGTCTGAATGCAAATGCAAGCCCTAGAAAGTGCAATGAAGAAGCGTTGGGTTCACCGAAATGTTTAACTAAAATTGAACTATGTAGTATGGGGATAGTTAATCTAAGCTATGAACAACTGTAATAAAGTAAATAAATGTAGTAAAAGGAAGTATGTAAACGATTTAAGTAACTATGTAAAAGGAAATGCTAACCCTAATGTGTAAGAAGAAAGAGGAAATAACTAAGATGAATAACAGATGTTTGTCACACAGTGTCATAGAGGTGACTGGAAAAATCAAAAGCATGAACAATTGTGCAGGAGTCCCGAAAATGATGGATCTAGAAGATCTAACTAGACTGGAGCATCTGGAGAGGGACTGGGGCACCTGCGAGCACTCTGGTTTGTAAACTGGGTGCCCTGGTCTATGAAAAAGATCTAAAACTGATCTTCACAGGATTGGGAGATGAACTGGAACCTTTGATGTGTGTCGCATTAGATTCATTGTCCTATGTCAGATGTTGCCAATAATCCAAAATGAGAGAAAGATTTGTAGGACCCTAAAACAAACATCAAACCCTAAAAAAAGAATATTGCATATGAAGGGGTCATACTAAACTTAACTTCCACAATGGTGGACTTACTAACTGAGCGCTACACTACATCTTAGACCCGATGTAGTTCTATGTGCAAGTGTGTGTGAACATGCCCTAGGTTGCTCTTGTGCCAGTCACAATTTGTGAAGTAACAAGCAATAACTATGTGTATAAAATGTAATAGAATGTGTGCATGGAATAGAATAGAATCCCTCCCCCTATGAAGTGTGATGCAGATGTCCTAGCCTTGTACCTTGATGATGGACCTATATGGATGTAAGTGATCTCCAATAGAATAGGTGGATGTAACTTTAGCTGGAGTGATAGTAGTAAGTGATGCTAGGTCTCTCATTATGGTCTCATAACTTTATATTTATAGGGTTATCTTGGTCTTATTTTGTAATTAACCCTGAAAAGGCTGACCACAAGAAATATAAAAACCTCAAATGACAAGAAAGAGCCCAAAAATTGGCGAGAACGTGCAAAAAGGATCGGGCGCCCCTGGTGGGACCAGGGCACCCACGGGTGCCCCAGTACTAATTTGGGCACCCCAGTCAAGGCTAAAATGATGCGAGATGACAGAAGTTGAATGGGCATATGGGTGCAAGAGGTCGGTAATGACGAAAATAAAATAAAACAAGATGGCCAAAAGACGGGGGTTAACTAGAAATTTCTTCACTCAAGAACCTTCTAAATAGTAGTATGAGACTGGGATGAATAAATGTCTAAAGTGCATGATTTTGTGAGTACAAAAGGTATGTAAGGCAAGGTGATTGATGACATTCAAGTCCATTCCAAAGGTAGATGGTTTCTTGACTCAAGAATTTAAAGGTAGCATGTTGTTGAGGTTGAAATGACTGATAAAGTGCTTCAGGAAGAGTCATCTTTATGACTCATATGCAAGGTAGGTGGTCCTAATTTGTGTTTTTAGTTAGAGAAGAATAGTATGGTTCCAGGCAGAGCTATAAGGAGTGGATTCATGTTTTGTATTGGTCTTCATGGATGGAAAAAATCAGTCTAAATTGCTTTGAAGATGTGGTTTAAGGACAATGGTCCTAAATGAGGTTTTGTAAGTATTAGAGGTCAATTTTGTGATTTCTTGCATGGTTCAGACCTAGATGGAGATGCTTAGCATGAATGAAGACAAATTGAAGGGGATATCTTCTCAGGGGGAGCTGTTTTGAGGCTCATTACAGGTCCATTGATCATTCATTGTTGTTATTGTGGTCAAACAAGAGAAACTATAGTCAAAGGGGGAGTCTTTTGAGCAAGTAAGTTGAGTTTGTGCATTGTTTCCATTGTGTCACATTGTGTGTTGTCATTTTCCATGTCTTGTTATCATTGTATCCTTTTCATATATGTCAAAAGTTGAGAGAAGCATCAGAAACATGGAAATGAAGTCATGTAGGTGTTGGTATTGTTGGTTTCCATTAACCTTTTAGAAGATGGTTGTCATCAATGACAAAGAAGGAGATTGTTGGCCATTATGTGTCTGTGTTGTCATTGATGTCAAGTGAATTGATGAAAAAGGGTTTCATAGTGTCATATGTATCTCCATGTGGTGTTATTCAAAGTCAAACATGATGTATTACATTAATGAGTGGTGCTTGGGTGTTGTAACATGATGTTCAGTTGTATTTGGTGCATGGTCTAGTGTGCATGGTCATTGTATCAGTTATATTGAGTAGGTTGAGTGTTTTCACGAGTTCAAACATGGTTGGTATGATGTGCCATGGGTGTCTAAGGGTTTTCATGATGTCAGCAAGGTCAGTTCACGCGTTGTTATGGTTGAGTTAAATCATTTTAGGCCTATTCCTAGTATTGGTGCATGCAAAATGAGTTGGAGTAATTTTTTTTGGAGATTATAAGTATTTTTGGAGCATGGTAGCAACATTGTGACGATGTACATGAGGTGTATGGAGAGTTTCAAGTCAGTATTCAATGATAAAGTGTATTTATGAGATCTTTAGGAAGAAAGCAAGTGAGAACATGTAGTCTACCACAAGTAAGTCTTAATGGTTGGAGATTTTTATAGATATTTGGGATAAATGGTGAGTATGAAAAGTTATAGTATGTTGTATTGATGTTTCATGACAAGTTTCAGGTCAAGATGAAGAAAATTTTGCAAGATATGCAAGTTTTGGCAAAACTGGGTAAGTTACAGTATGTTTTTGAAGCAAAAGTGGACCTTCTGATGCTCATTGTGAGTTTTATGCTTTGCATGGGGACTTGAGATCTTTGGAATAACTAATTATATCAATTATGAAGGTTTCAAAAAAATAATGAGGTGGTTTGATTGTCATGTTTTTATGAACGATCGTTAAGAAGGTAAGTTGCTTTGAAACCCTAGCTAAAAGTGACTCGGAGGAAATTGTTTGTATCGGCCAATATTTGATTGGTTTTACAAAATTTATGATTGGATGTTGTAGAAGACTCTTCCATATTTCTAGAAAGGTGTATTAGTGCATGTGAGTATATGTGGGCCCCACCTGAAAATGCTAGTTTTTAAAGAAGCTCAATTTGGGACAAGGTTGTCCAAAGGAGTTGCAAAATAAATGGAAATTCTTTTTAGTATGGAAGTTTTTTACTGATTTAAATGGTGTTTTTAGGTTTTGGTGATGCCTGTAAATAGAAAAGTGTACCCTATTTGTGAAGACTAGTCAAAGGGCAGTTTTGGGGCAGTTCCAGGCAGTTTTTAGAGATGGTCTTGGTTGAAGGCCTTAAACTTGGAGTTGGAAGGAGTTACAATATGTTATGGAAAGAGGATTCAAAGGGATTTCTAATGGTATATGTTTTGTCTCATGATATTTAGATTTTATGGGTCATTTAGGTCAGTTTTTGAGGAAGATGATTATTGGTTTTCTAGAACAAAATTTCTTAGGCTAAACGAATAAAGTGAATGAGGCATGAGATGGATTAGATGATGATTGTTATTAGTTGGAAAGTGAATGGGATGAATTTTGTTCCTAATGAAGGCATTTAAAGGTCTTTTAAGTGGCATAAAGGGTGCAAACTAGTTGAGTTTGCAAAATGGTCTTTGGGCAGCTTGATTTGGTGAAGAGGAAAGTTGATGTGATTTGAACACATGGATGTTTCAAGATATCTAGCATGCATGGATGTTTCAAGATATCTAACATGCATGGATGTTTTATACATGTCTTGTGTATTCCATATAGTTTATACATATCATAGTTTAGTTGAAGTTGGGTGGTATTGATGCCCAAAGGTGAAGACATGGTGCTGGAAACAATTCTTTGGTGAAGGATATGAGCCTTTTGGCTTATGTTATGAATTATTTTATTGGTAAAAGATAATTAAAAACCATGTATGATGTTTTTATGATATATTAAACATGTGTGATGAATTTTGTGGCTTAAATAATCATTATTTTGGTGTTAGTAGATTTCACTCATCCTAGTGATGGGGTTTTGAGTGGTTTTTGTGCATGTTCAGTGGTTTTGGGCATGTCTGACCTATATGGGTCTAATGTGAACGTTTTTATGATTTTTTTTGGATGTTATTAAGTTTTTTTGTTTGAATTATTCATGATGGACTAACCTACTTTGTGTTAGAGAGATAAAGTGCATATATAAGTGAAGTTTTGAGTTCATTTGTGAACTAGTCATGCATGGGGGAAAAGTGTCACCCAAGAGAGAGTTATTAATAGGTGTGAAGGCATGAATCAAGATCTGAGGATGTTTTTGACATGTTGATGAATGATGAAAATATTGTGTGTAAGATCTTGAGACCAAGACAAGTCCATGAAATATCTAGAGAGAGCGAGTTGAAGAAGGTGTACTTGAATGAGGGTTTGAAGGAATTTGGAGTTGAATTTTGGGATCACAATCAATTGTGGTATAGACATATTTTTAGTGGTCATACTTCTGCAAAATATCTTATGATGAGTAGTCATATTTATAGGAGTCTCTTTTTTTGAGTAATATAAACAAGGGTTTAGGGGTTGGTGCCTCACTAAAGAAATCTCTTGTGATGTGTAGTATTCACTCGAGTCTTTATTATGAGTAATATCAACAAGGTTTTCAACGAGTTTTCTTCCCATTGAGGGTTTCCCACTCATATTTAGTGTCTTGTGTACTCTCTCTTTTGTTGTGATATCATGAATGGTTAATACACATCTAATATGCACATGTATGGTTATGAATGATGTATGTACAACTTAATTGATGAATGCATGGTTTGGTAAATAAATTAAAATTATTGTAGGACTAATTTACCCCGCTTTTAGTCCATTTTCTTCTAACAACTTATGCACATAGGTTTTTATACTCTCGTGTGCATGGGTATATCGGTGGGGTACACTAGACTCGTAACATTTTGGTTCTATTGTTGGGACCTTCATTTAAATGTAAGAATGAAGTGGACAGAAGATGTTTCATTTAATGTAGGAGAACATTGAATCCTAGCTATACATCATTGAAGATGCATTCGTTGAACGACACCCAAGCTACGTAGATTTTCTGCCACGACTGTGGGTTTAAGCTAACCTATATGAGATGTTTTTCTATGGACTTCATGTTCATCTACATACATGGTTAATTACCTATTGCATGGGAGCAAGATAAAATTTGAGTCAGAAGAATCCATGGACTTCTGAACGCAAAAGGATACTTATGAGACATGACGCAGCTTGGACACGTACGGTAGACTATTAGTGGAAAGGGATGTTTCGTAGTTATATCATTGAGTATTTATTTTAAACATTCTCCTATGTAGACAGAGCTCAATTCAATTTATTTAAGGAATTGAGGGGATCATACTTAAATAAAATTTCTTTGGTAATTGAGAAAATGATGATTAATATGGGAATATAAACTTTCCTAGTGGGAGGATAAATGATCCACAACATGGGCGATGCAAGACATATGAAGGACATGAGGATATCAGGATCAAGTTGTGAATTCCTTGGACGAGTGCACATTTAGGAGGATGTGATATGAAGAGCAATGATGCAAGGCAGTGGAGAAGGATTTATTACATCTATGTGATACAAATCCAGGAACTATGGAAGATGACCAACATTGGTTAAGGTAGGGAGAAGGAAGAAAGGACAAGGAGTTTCAGGGAGAAGAAGCGCGCCAAGAGAAGATAAGAAATCCATAATAGAAAGAAGGGAAATATAATTTAATTGGTATCCTAATCCAACATCATGCGCATACTCACATAATTGATCCAATAAATACAACAAAGCAAATCTTAATTTAAAGTGATAGTGATGAAGAGGTCAAAGAAGCTAAGGAAAAAGAAACTTTTAGTAGTAGCTCTTCATACGTCCTACAATCATTAAAAATAATGTCAAAGAAAATACAAATCAACCCCCATCTTCTGAAAGCACAAAGATTTAGCGTGATGAGTTCCAACACAACATCATTGATATCAACAGATGCTCAAGGAAATGCACCAACACATCAAGTCACTAAAAATACTCCCTCAACTATGAATGAAGTGGGAGTGGGATCATTGCCCCAATAATGAATATTCCAGTATAGGGTCACATTGTACATACAGGACACCAGAAAGCCACACCAAATGTATTTTACAGAATGTCTTTGCACTTACCATAGTATCGCGGTGTTAAGAATGCAACAGAACATGTCCACAACTGTGAACTTAAATGACAGTCAAAGGGGACAATTTTGTCTGAATGAAGAGCAAGCCATATTGTGACAACATTGTTTTATT
The DNA here is from genome assembly GCA_019776745.2 of Taxus chinensis. NCBI lineage: Eukaryota > Viridiplantae > Streptophyta > Pinopsida > Cupressales > Taxaceae > Taxus > Taxus chinensis. The sequence goes on from CM034153.1 coordinate 46,330,611, forward strand.
GTGCCCATATATGGTATAGGAAACATGATCCCTCACAAGCTATAGTGGACTATGATAATTTAAAGGAGGAGTTTATGAAAGAGTTTGAAATTCCCAAGTTTGAGTAGCAAAGTATTTCAACGCTCAAGGAGATCAATCAAGAACTCACTAAGAGTATACACACTTATGATGCGTGCTTAAATACCCTCATTTCCAAACTCTCATATGAAATACATCTCACACAGCACATGCAATGGTTTGTAGGGGGATTACTCATGCCATTAAAGTATGAAATATCACACAAGACCTTTATAGATCCGCATGAAGCTTTAGAAGCATCACTGCATGTTGAGGTAGTTTACAATATTGATATAGGAGTCATCCTTTTCACGAATGCATGAATCGCATCTATGATGACTAAGTTGGAAAATCTTATGGAAAATATCATAAAAGAAACTCAGAGTGGGATATGGTGTACTAATTGTGATATGGAAGGCCACTCCAAAAACACATGTCCGCATAGAATCTTGAAACCTATGCTTCTAATGTGTGAAATATCTGAAGGAAGACATGATGCTCAAAACTGCCCCCTCCTACATCACGCTAAGTAGGTAAAAGTTGTTACTTATTATAAGATATGTGATGCACATATGCATGATACAACCAATTGTCACATCATTGATCAATTTTATGAAGCGCGCTCACTAGGACTTCTCTAAGCCATAATAGACAATAATAATGAAGGACATGATGGGTTTGGAAAAGGAAGAAATGGTCGAGGATGCGGAGGTTGAGGCAACGTAAGACTTCCACTAAGGACTTGCTACAAGTATGGGTCACTAGACACTACCAACACGACTGTCCAGAATTCTCAGTATACATGCATTGCCAAAAGGAACACAAGGTAGAAGATTGTCCGGACCTACACATGATTATGAAGGAAAAAATCAAGAAGGGTGTTGGAATGATTAAGGTTGACCATAACATGGTAATTAAAGGTAATCCAAAAGATATTCCAATGATGGAAATTTTAGCTAAGGTTCGGGTAACTACATGTATTGTTATATGTGCATAAGAGTCATCCTTAGACCCGTAGAAATTGAGGTTGCGAAACCGTATCCTGATGGAAGGCAATAGAAGGAGATTCTCAGAGAGGAAAAAGACTTGGTATGAGAACTTCAAGCGGAAATAAAATTTATGTGGGATGCAATAAGGCTATGAAATGAAATGCTAAAATACTAAGAGGAATAAATAATTAGTAAAAATGAATTTCAAAAGGTCTGTAGATTGTTGCGCATATAGGGTATGTTGCCCTTACTAGGCCAATGGTTGTTGCACACATTACAAAATGCGGCACTAGGGATACAATTGGGAAAGACACAAAACCAACATGTAAGATTAGAAAAGACAGAGGGCTTTGGTAGAGAAATACTAATTGATGTATGTATAAATGGTTGAAATATTAACAAAATATTGGTTGACATAGGCACAAAAGTTAACATACTTATGATGGATGCCTAGAATAAAATGGGGTGATCAACATTGCATCCATCCCCACATGTATTATTCATGGATAAAAAAACATGAGTAGTACTGATTGGAGTCTTACAGAAAGCCATCATCAACATTATGGGGGTAAAATTTCATAGTGATTTTAAAGTAATACTACTAGCAGAAGTGGATAATTTCCCCATGCTATTAGGAAGGCATTGGTGTTATGCCAATAATGTCGACTTACGATTTAAGAAGCGACATGTGAGTTTTGAAAATGAAGTTTAGTGCGTCATCTTCCCGATGAACCTTGAACAAAGTGTATCACATGTGGAGAATTTGGAAGAATAAGAGGATTTGGAGAGCATACAAAATATATAAGCTATAGGGATGGAAAATTTTGAACCAACATTAGAAGGTGAAATTAAGTGGGGAGACAACCAATCAGTGTCCAATACAACTAGTGTATTGATTCAGAGTGCACTAATCTATTGGCATATGGTGCATGGTTCATAAGAAATGCTAGGGCGAGATTGTGGTATGATCTAGAGTGCACTAATCTATCCAAAAGTCCAAACATCTGAATACATTCACAAAAGTATGGGGAGATTCAGTAAAGAAAACACACAGCACCTGTCAAATTTCAATGAAAGTAAAACTATCCAAGATTTTCTTGAAGAAATGGAGGTCTATGTGCAACCCGACAAGGCATGACTTAATTGTATAACATATTTGTTGAAGGGTACCACGACAAGATGGTGGGCAACGCATAATCTCACACTATCAACATGGAAAAACCTAAGAGAGGCCATGAAGGCTATGTTCAAATGAAATAATGGCCCTTGAAGATATACCAGCTATTGTAGACAAAAAAATCAAACACATACTACTATTCTACTATACTGCCAAGTATTTTATTTTATGTATGGATCTCGAGTAAGAAATGTATTCATTGGTGACACACTTACAAGTCCATATACTTTCTTTGATTGTTTCCATTATTTTTATCTCTCACATTTGTCACTTCTACACCCAATTTTGGTGAGGTCATAGGGTTCCCTTTCCATCAATATTCTCATATTTGTCGTCAGTTGTCTCAAGACACTAGTGCTGAAAACTGGACACTACCACCCAGGCGCTCCTTTCCAACCTGGGTGCTCCTGTCCTCTTTGTTTTTGTTCACATTTTTAACATTTGTGGTTGGTCTTTTTGGTTTTCTTACTCCTATCCCGAGGTCCTAGTCAGTCTATCACGTCACTAGTGTTGAAATTCAAGAAAGAGATCCCTATATAAACACAACGTACATTCCATTATTATGGCGGGTAATTTTATCAAGGGCTATCTATCTACATACTATCAAAGGGACTACATTTTAGAATTATTACTCTACATACATTGCATAGGAAGGGGAAGTTTTTGAACTCTATCCCACACATTTGCATTATATCTAGCTACAACCTGCTATCTTGGCGTCACCGGCAAGAGGACAACCTAGGAGCACTATTGCACACCCAATCCCATAGAACTACATGGAGTCTAAGATGTAGTGCAACACTCGCTTGTAAGTTTATTCTATTGGGTGATCGCCGAGGATAGTCTGATTCCCCATTTGCATATTTATTTTTTAGGATTTGATGTAGTTTGGGGGTTTTGCAGGAGATTATTTGTGTTGCAGATTTATAGGTACCTTGGTGATCTAAGTGTGACATTCAGGTAATCATTAGTGAGCAAGTGAGAAACCCTAGCGACACTGAAGGAATCAAGTTTCCGAGGTTATTATGTAAACTTCAGCACCCCAGAGAGGCCCCTGGCGCCCTAGGCACCCTCACCCGTGCCCAGGCGTTCATGTCCTGACCATTCTGCAGGTTTCAAAATTTATATCGAGCACTTCTAGCATTCTGCCCCACCTTTTCATCAGTTCTTCTAGTTTAGGATACACTTCAGGAAAAGCGGAAAATTAGATAAGTGCCTTACCTCTCTCATTTGCTTACATATTTACATCTTATAAAAGTGTCAAAATCATTTGTATTCTTATTGTATATCATTGTAGCAATTTCTGAAATTAGATTTTAATAAAATATTAAGATTTTATTGAATCATTTGGTGAACCCTGTATTCTTAGAACTCCTTGCCCTAAGATCCATTAAAACCCTGATGGCTAAAAGTAGTTTTTCCTCTCCTAGGAAAACTATGCATAATGAGAATGTCAATCCTATCCTTGATGATGCTGTTGAGGCTAAATTACTTGATCTGTTATCGCTATACTCAATTTGATGTTAATGTTCAAAGATTGCTTGATGTTAATAAACGCAAAATTCCTACTAGTTTTGAACACTCTACTCTCGACCTCGTTCCTAACGCTCGAAGATTTTTTGGATGCAATCCTTGTTATTCCATAGGCACTAGGACTACTCCACCTTCTTCTATTTCGATTGAAACTCTTGATGATGCTATTATTGATTATATGATTGGTCTTGATTGTGATATTATAGATAAAAATCATGATGAAAATGTACATGCGCTATGATGCTATATCTCATACTAGTTAGGATGATTGCAAAGTTATATCTCATGCTTCTCCTCCTTCTGAAAAAACTTCTAATGATTGTCAAGATATATATCATGATAGTTCTTCTCCTTCTTCACTCTATGTCAATGAATTCGCTTGATGAATTACTTGCATGTGAAACTTTGTTCTGATACTGAGTGTATTTAGGAGCATGAACATGTTAGTGCTCAATTCTACTTCTCTTAAGACGGCTGAATGTGACTTTTCCACTCCTGCTTTCATCTACTTCTGAGTTTGCTTTTGACGGCATTCATGATGATTCATTCATTCCTATTGGTTCACCTCTTATGCTTTCTTTTGATTCTATTACTAGTATTTCTACTAACATTCTATGTTCATGCTCTGCCTCTTTCCTTTTCTTCATCTCGTCGATGATGTTCATGTTGCTTCTTCTCCTAGTACACCCAGCCTACCACATCTTCCTACTTATGCATCTACATCTAGTGTGCTCATAGCATCTTCATCTTCCACTTCTGCTTCTCACATTCCTTTGATCACTCATAATGGCAAGCATCAACCTCTCAATATGCTTCTTACATTTTCTATGGTTCCTCCACATGACATTTTATCACTCATGCATGTTGTTGGTCAGTTGCAATCTCAAGTTCATTCTCTCACTCCTGAAAGCAAAGCCTACTATGCTTCTATCGATAATAATTCTCTTCATGGCAATCCTATTCCAAAGAAAATTCACAATTCAACATTTCCAAAGGACTTCATCATGCGTACATTTTCATGCTTTGACGGCAGTAGTAAATTCATATCTACCATCTTAAGCATTACCATCTAGCTATGGACTTCTTATTCGAATGATCGATTTATTGCTAAAAGCCTTCTGTCATAGTCTAGTCGATGAAGCTATTCAATGGTACACTCATTTTTGCCTTTTGGCTCTATTAGTACATATTGTGAAATGGAAGATGTTTTTCTTAGACGCTTTATGCTAAATAATGGTCCTGGAGTCACATATGATTGCTTTCCTAGATTTCATCAAGGAAAGAAAGAGCCTATCCTAGATTACATTTTACTCTTCAATTCTTGCATAGATCATCTAGTATTTCATCCTATTGATCCATAGAAGTAATTTATCTTCTGTTGTGGCCTGATTCCCGCTTTAAAAAAACAATTGCAATACGATACATGCAAATCATTTACACTCTTATGCTATAAGGTCATTGATCTAGAACAAGGATTTAATTTCCACACATGTTATAGATCCTCCTTGAACTTCTCCTACTGTTGCATCTTCTACTTCTTCACCTCTTCCATCTGTTCAAGTGTCCTCCAAGGTCTCCATCTCCTCCACCTGGCAAACATGTTCCATCTCCTCCATTGCATAAACGTCTTCCATATCCTGACATCGTATCGCTGTCCACCTAAGTCTTTGCCATCTCCTACTTGGGAGCCATTGCATTTCTCGCATATTGCTAAGCCTTGTGATGTGCTGCGTGCTTTACTTGGTAAGCGCTTAATTCGCTCGCCTTCTAATCGACATCCTCCTCCTCATTGTTTGCATTGCCAACGCGATTGTCACGTTATTGCAATTAGCACCGCATCAATGGCTATCGTGACAATGACTGTTGTGCGCTCTTCATGACAAATTGCACCCATTAGAAGATAAGGGTGTCATTGTCTTTTGGCCCTAGCTCTCGTAAGCGGTCTATTTCTCCAATTCCACACAAGCTTGTTGTTGCTTCGGTTCACTTGTCTCCTTCTCCCACTTCTAGGGTCATCACTTGTCCACCACCTCAAATCATTATTCATGCACGACCTCTACCTCACTCATATGTACCACTGCATGATCTCATCCACCGCACAGTGCTTTTGCTTCACATTGGCTTCCTAAGCCGTCGGCATCTGTGCTTCGTACCACTGCTTCTCCCATCATTGGCACCATCTCATCTGACATTCAATTTGGCTCATACACTCACGCTGCCACCACTTCACATGCTTCCACCGCTCCGTCGCTGCCCTCTGCATCTTTGGTAAGTGACTTTTTTCACCTCACTACCCGATGATGCACTCGTGTTCTTACAGTTATTACACGACTGTTGAGTGATATGTTACAATAAGAACCCCGCTCCATCTTTGCACTATATGCTTCATCGATCTATCTATCTAGCGTACACTATCACACCATTTCTTGATGATGCACTCTTGTTCTATGGTTCATTATTGATTGTTGAGGGGTCTTATATACACGAACCTCATTTGCATACACATACATTAGGGGGAATTTCTATCTTCCCCCCTCTTCATCATACATATGTGTGATTACATACATTATTTCACTCATTTCAATCACATTACCCATTCTATACATACATCTATTACCATTTATCACATCTTTATTCATATGTACAAGCCGATTTTCACACCTTACCTATCTATTTATGTCCTAATCAACATCATCATCCATTTGTTAGTATAATAATTTATGCAATCCAACTCAAACAATCACATATGAACAACAATCATTGCATCACATATCAATAATACATCAACACAACACAAATATTCCAATCATCTAACTAACTAACTAACTAACTAACTAACTAACTATATATATATATCATCAAATATTATAGTTATAAAAATACAATTGTTGGGGGGAAAGCCCCCATACATCGCTACATCCATATATGTCATACATCATCATCACTGTCACTATATACAACTGCAGGATCTCTAGAACTAAATGCTTATCTGCTCAATCTATGTCGTTGGTTGCTACCCCTATATCTCTCCATCTGTGTGCGTAATAATGCCAACTTGAACAACTACTTTGCAAACTAGCCCTATAGCTCTACATACTTTGTGAACAAATCATGTGCTAGGGATCCTCCACCTATAACTTCCCTAGCTCACCGAGTCTGCACCCACACCTCATCACACTCACTCAACAATACAATACATGTAGCCGTTGCTATCAACACTGGCTTGAATAGGTGGGCATGTTTACCTTCAATGACATCCACTCGCTCCAACATCCCACCTCCCACGAGCACATTTGTAGGTATATTCTGTGTCAACGTGCAGATAGACAAATCAACGAGCAACAAATAATATGCATCACTGGCAACTGTATATCAACACATTAGTTACTACACATCATGAGCACAATCCTTCAACTAAGTGACAATCAACAACTAACAATAAAAAAATCTCACACTCTGTTATCGTTGCTGCTATGCCATCTCCATCAGGGGTAATTACATGCCCCTCTGCTCTTCCAATTGGCGTTGCTCCTGCCGCATCCACAAGAATTGGAAACAATAGTATCCAGTCTCCTACTACGCATACCTGTCCACCTCACTACAAATATCTCATGCCTCACCTAATCGGCCCATGGCCTACTAAGTGGCCTCACTATCGCAATGTGCTCATAGGCCCATACATGTAACAATGTGGTGGCTCTAAGTCCACCACCATAGTCCTCCTGCATGAACCTGTGTAAGTCCCTATAAAAATGTGCTAATACACATCACGCCCATGCATACCTAGTCCCATCCTCCTCTATACACTAACAGATATCATGCATCTTATACAAGATGCCTACACCACAGCCCTCCACTACCACTAATGAAGTAATCACGAGTGCAATGAATTTCCGTAATTGTAGAACACCTGATCTTAGTATGGTTGTAGACGCTAAGTTTTTTTTAACCTACCTACTTCATCTTATACACACATTATTTAATCTAAAACCTATCATTATGTTATTATCCTAAGTCACCCTCTCCTCACCTAGTAAAATCAATTTTTACACCCTAAAAAATTACTATTCACCCAACCCAAATTACCTTGTCCTCTTTGAAACCATTTAAAACCACAAAACCATCTCAAACTTATTTTATTCTAACATCCCAACTTCCCCAACTCATCCATAAACTCATCCTAACCATTTTCCCTCATCATTTACCCAAAAACCCCGTTTATGAAGTGGTTCCAACCATTTCGAAAACGTTTTCCTGCAAAACACTGGATCGTCGGTGATTCTACCTAATCACCAGTGATTATAAATATAAGTTTTTCCTCTTCTCTTAGGGATCTTCACAAACCTTTTGCTCATACTTACACTTCGTTTTCAATTCAACAAGTGAATCTACATCATTTCTAGAGATCATCAAGGACCTGTATCAACTTCAATATTTCACAAATACGTCATTTTGATAATATTTTCATCAGTTATCCTTCAACAACTGCTCATCAACTTCAACCAACTCCATCTGATGTTTGGAGGCATCTATCAGTCTACTTCTATATCAAAAGGTGTTTCTCTATGTTGTTCCATTATTTACATTTCATCTAAGCATAAAAAACACTTAAAATCATCATCCAAAGCTTTGTTTATCATTTTTATCAAAGTTTACCGTTTTTCACATTAATCGCCAATAATTTCTTGAATCACCCATGATTCTTCCTAATCACCCACGATTCCTCTAAATCACCAGTGATCCCTATCAATTTACATCTTTTAACTAATTTATCAGTTTAGTATCAATTTTTGCCAATAATTTACATTTAACTTGTCCTCTACAAGCATGGCTTTACTTTAGATGGCAGTACCTGGCCGGTCTCATCCTATTATAAACATCCATGATCTTCCAATATTTCAACAACCCTTATTCTGGGAACAATACAACATTCTTCACAAAATTAAACTATGTGCAATACGATTTACCACTGACATAGAAGACATTGACGATCATATCAAGTTCTTCCATGACATCCAACAAGAAACTAAAGACTTTTAGTATGATTAATTTGAGTCCGTTCAGATTGCATCCACCCTTTCCTGGGCCACATTTGAAGCTACGCAAGAGTTTCCCTTTAACCTCGAGTTCTAAAGCTTCTTATCCATTATCTATCTATCGTTTTCATTTACATATCTTTATCATTATTGTCAATCTACTTAATTATATCAAAGCAAGCTATCATCTTCCAAGGAAGTCCATGTGGATTCCTAGAATTGGCCTTTGTTGAGAAAACTCATTTATCCATTTGTCTATTCAATTTTTTTCAACTATCTTTGATCTGCAGGTTTCTTCATCGGCATAAAAAGAAGGAGCTTTATCACATAGCATCGATGTCCATCATCGTGGGTATTGGTAAACCCTGCCATCTTTCAAGGTCAATTTGTTTTTGTTATTTCATTTTATTAATTTAAAGTCGGAAAGTAAAAACTATTTGGTACATTCTGGCACACCATGTGGGAACAAGTCCCTTTTCTTTAATTTTCAAATTAATTAATTTCCACCTTTAGGTTCTCTGATCTATAATCGCTAACGATCCAGTCAAATCACCAATGATTTGGGTGAACCGCCAGCGATTCTTGTGAATCATTGACGATCTCTATAGATTGTTTTTGATTGCTTAGTTAGTTATCCTCTAACCTTCATTTCTCTTTTTTGTTCTCTTTTTTCATCTAACCCTTACAGGTTGCTGCTTTGGAAACTTTTTGATTGCTACGTTGTAGATGTGCTAAAAAAAAAAAATTTAAAAATGTAAAAAGGAAGTGTTTTACAGGTACGTTTCCTTTCTTTTTGTTTTCAATGCATTGCATTTTTTTTTGTTATCCTCATCAAAATAAATCTTTCTTTTAGGCTTAAAAATGAACCCTATATTCTATTCGATCACATAGTCTAATCAAGAGGTTACTAGATTGCATTTCACTTAATCTCCCTCACACACAACCAAATCACATCAAATACATTCCTACCCAGGTGGACCTACTTGGATTTCATCACCAAGAGGAGAAGCTACCTTAGTGTTCTGGATGAGTATAAATAATTGATTTCCGGTATATTGTCTAAGCACCCAACTCCCTTATCACTACGGGACCGTAAAGTGAGGGGGTAGGCCCCAATACCAAGCCCTTTTTTGATACCAACATAGATTCGGTCCTCATGTACCTTCAGGTATATCGAGGTATCCTGCCTTAGAGATCACCTGAAACCATCCTTAGATGGCCATTTCCTAGGAACCTATTAGCCCCTTTTCACATTTCATTATTCTTTTAATTAATTAATATAATCAAAAAAATTATTTTGTGTGATTTGTTTTTTGTTTGTAATAAAAAAATATAGCTTCATTTTTAGGTGATTTCTTGCTTTCATGATTACTACAAGACCACAATCCCATCTCCAAAATTCTAAAATTATGACTGAAAACTTCCAACGAACTATCAAAAACCTTTAGACCCATATAGAAGATGCATCCCACTTAATAGATCAACATCGAACATCTCTATCACCCCAACCAGAAGATTAAGAACCTCCACACTCTCCTAGTAGTCAATTTACCTCATTCGAAATACCTAATCCACTCAGTCCTCATTTCTTTGATGGCGGGGATCCCATATTTTTTGAAATTTTGGACTCAAACCCCATTGCCCTCAATGTATACCTTACTACTTGGGGTGTTCATCTACAACCATTCACACCTAGGCTATAACCTCTTGTATCTAATACCTCGTGTGATTTCTACCAATTTTTTGATCCTAATCATGAGCTGGCTATCCAACAAGTAAATCCTTATCCCACTATTAGAAAATTAGAAACATCTAACATCATATCCTCACCTCCTATCATTACATTTGACCTTAATGTGGTCTCCTCACCAGAAAAAACTAATTAACAACATATGTCATTAATGGATCTTTCATTTGGCTCCTCGTCATCCCAAAATAATACCAACACATCCTCATCCACATCAAACCCTTTAGTCTCTTCTACCATCCAAACTCTTCCTATGAGTTAAGTATCCATCCCAACAAGTATATATCAACCTCCTCCATCCCAACAACTCACATTAGTTGTTCAAAATGTAGTTATGTCTATCCCAACATCCACACCACTCATTAATACAAGCTCTACTTCTACTGTCTTTCCCTCCTTACAAAAATCATCAACCATACCTACTTCTTCTTAATCCATACCTCAACAATCTCAACCTCTCATTCATACTTCCATTCCCTTCTAGCACATACCTCAAAAGTCTCAACCACTCATTCACTCATCTATTCCTTTCCAACACATACCTCAAAAATCTCAACCCTTAATATACATCTCCACCCCTTTTTAATACATACCTCAATTATCATAACCTCTTATAAACACATCTATACCATTCCAATATCAAGTACATTCATCCTTCACAGCCTTTAGTTTCACAACTAGCTTATAAAATTCCCTCAGGTACTCCTTTTTAGAAAAAAATCCCATAACCATATCAACAACCAAATCAATTCTCATATAATTAACCCGATCCTTCATCACCCATCATCCAACAACAACCAAAAACAAACCCACTACATGACTTAATGAAAAAAATATCTAGTCTTGAAGTCACTTCTATGGGTCTTAAGAACATATTATCTTATGAAAAAATATGCAACAAACCCATCCACCCGTCTGTATCATACAAAACATACCCTCCCCACTGGGAACTTCCTTAGCTCCTCAAATTCTATAGCAAAGAAGACCCTTAACAACACATCTAGGCCTTCTGACATGCATGTTACCTCATATCACATGACCATGACCTTGTGTTAAGGACATTCCCTACGTCCTTAGCTGGCCTTGCCTTAGATTGGTATAAAAACATCCCATAGTATTCACTCTTCTCATTCACTCAACTTGCTTAGCTATTTCTGGAACAATTTTCAATCAATATATCCCCTTAAAATCACCATCACCAATTTATACACAATCAAAAAATTCAAAGATGAATCCATTGCTGACTTTATCACCCGTTGGATAGGTGTTATCAACCAATTATCATTTTATTTCCCATAGACTGAGCTAATTGAGTTATTCTCTCGCTCCTATGCCAAACATATTTCATCCACTCTACAGATTCAATCCTTCCAAATGTTTGACAAATCCTTCACTATGGATCGTAAACTTGAGCTTCACACTCTTGAAAATAGTAGAGTTAAACTTAGATCGAAGAAACTAAAACCTTAATTTTCATCCAAGCCATATTCTAGCCAAAGACAAATCTAAATAATCATCCAGTGCAATTGTTATCAAAACTGCACCTAATTTTTTTTTGGAATGCTATCGTCGTAACTACACTCCTATCAACGAGTCTTATAGTGTGGTCTTTGATAAACTTATCCACCCCATTGATACATCAGTCTCAAATCCCTCTTGGTATAGAGATAATGATTATTGCAAATACCATAGGGTTA